>OY728134.1:1563085190-1568085190 GCA_963277665.1 Viscum album | reverse complement strand
AGGATTATTTTAAATATTATATCATGTTGAGTACATTTTTTGTATTAATTATCCCACATAAAATATTTATCACGGCTATATGAAATTATGACATCTCCCTTAGAACACTTATAGGTACAGTACCTGGAAAGGGGTTGATTATGATGTTAGTAGAAATGATAATGTGGATTCTTTATGACCTTAAGGGTAGGGAAATCCACACATGGGGTGGTGTAGGTTGGTAACTAAATATGAATAAAGAGATTTCTTGTTGATATATTATTACTTTTAGGTATTGGGATCATCATGATATATTTTTTAACTATAGGATATGCTAATGATGGATACATTTAGTGAGTCTTCTTAGGATGTGTTGTGTATGATCTTATTATGTAATAGCCTCTTGCTCAATGTTAGGTATCAATCATTGGATAACTAATATCTAGGATGAGGCTTATCTTCCATGCTTGTTCATTATATCTTAATCTTTATTATATATCTACGATAAGGTTGAGGCCTACAGAACTTGGGATTGCAATGTAGAGATACTCCACCAAGGTGAACATTCTTTCAAATTTTTTGAAGTTTATGTTTGGATATACATCATGGGGTATATGCATTTTCCAACAAGACATAAATTATTTTAGTGGTTCGGATTGTGTTGAAGGTTAGATTAGTTATTCCTCTTTAGGTCCTCCTTTATGTATGTGAGTTTATCCACGGGACCCACCTTATGTTAATGGTTTGAATCATGTGGGAGGTTGGATATGTTATTCCCTCCATAATATTTTTTGTGGGGTGGATGTTATTTCATGAGGCATATAGTCACATCACAATTCATGATCAAGATTTAATGGTTCTACCTAGGGGGTGAGTGTTGCAGTTTATACCTTGTGGTAATTCAACAATGTGACATCATAGAGTGCACTATGGAATAGACCCTTAGGCTACACCATAATGTACCCTATTCTTGAAATGAAAAGAGTTTTTTTTATTCTTTTTAATGAGGTTCCCCTATTCCTTATTAGCCACTCGACCCCATCACCAAAATCCCTCTTCCCTATAATTTTCTCCTCTCATAATTCACTCTTTAGAATCCCTAATGGTTGTTTCATAGTAGATAGCCCACACCCCCCTCCCCCACACCCCTGTAGCCCCCCACCCCACCCACCTGGGTAGCCCACCCCCTCCCTGGACAACCTACACCCCTTCCCCACACCCCTGAAACCCCCACCCCACGAAAATCCCACCCATTCCCCTTTTAACCTTTTATGTTTTACTGGATTTTCCCATTTTCTCGTCTAGAACCCCTCTGCACTACGCCACCCTCCCCTTTCTCTCCTCTTGGGTAGTTCCCCCTCACCCAGTGTATGTTTCATCTTTCATCACTTGTTTTGGTTATCCTAGGATAATATTTACCTCTTTTAATCCTTCTATATATTAGTTTATGACCCCCCCAAATCCTATATTTAAATGGACATGGGTCAATTACAATTGGAAATGTAATGATACGACCCAGAATAGTATCATAACCAACAACTTACCTGACTTTCCACTAACCCAAGAGGCATTCATGATTCCTACAGGATAGCTGAAATCCACTAGAAAAAAGATACAATTAATGTGGAATATTTTACCCCTAAATTAGAGTAAATTTAAAATGATCTTTCTCCTGAAAAGCATACATTTCCATTCAAAAGTTGAACATCTAGGAAAATAGTAGATACACAAAAAATAAATAAAAATAAACTGAAAGCAGATATCATATATGGAAAATAAAATCCCACTATTGACCAATAATGTTTTTTAACTAGACATGTATTATTCCAAAATCTCATTGAACCTATTTTGGATAGATATAACATATGAGTTCTCATTTTATGTTTTCTTTTCAGTTGGAAATCTCCTCTGCTGTGTGCCTCTCCTCTGCCATGAACACACCTCTAATGAACGTTGAACGACACCTTTGTGGTGAGTTTTCTCCTCTTAATCATTAGTTTCCTCTTGTTCTCATGTTATTAATGTTTGATATTGGTGGTTATAATGTGAAATGTACGGGCTAAACACCCTGCTGAAAATAATGACCATTGGTGGTCCTTGTTTGAGCACTAAATGAATTACATGTTGGTTGGTTACTGTTGAACATTTGAATATAAAAATTGGTAATTTAAGTATACTTGAATAATTAATGAATGCCTCAATATGATAAAACTTCTGTGATAACCCCTTAATTAACAAACGAAATTGAATAAGGGTTGCTTTGTAAAATCTGAAATTGTGATTGTTTGGTTAGTATGGTGTTGTGATTGTGAGCACGATTTTTTGTTTGTGTGTTGTTGCTATTATTGGCATGATTAATATGCCATTTGTTTTCTATGTTATAGTTCTTACACCATTTAATATCAATAAAAAATTTACCCATTTAAATTCCACCACCACTTTGTTACTAGTGCAATTCCACAGAATCTTAGAAAAACACTTCACTAGAGGACTCTATGAGACACTTTATAGACACCCTAGTCAATTAACCATAACAACACATGTAATTAATACTTCCAACCACAAGCACTCTATTGAAAATCATACCATATATTAGTTTAGTACCATAGTTCTTGACTAGAGACATTATGTTTCTAGAGAAACACTAAAAAACCGGTTTACAACAATGCATATAGATCACATGTGGGATAATAAAACATTATAGTGAAAGGGATTCTCATAGATTTTTGGAAATATTTTGTGTAATTATTTTGTTAAATATTAATATTACTGTATCAAATAGGATGAATATGAATAAAGAATGGATGAATGCTAATCGGTTGACAAAAGAGTATGAAGATGGCGTGAAAGAGTTTATCAAGCTGCAAAAGATCATGCATGTGACCCTTCTAAAATCCTTTTTCTGTGTTTACACTACTGTTATTCAAGACAAATTATTCTAGAGGAGTTGTAAGAACACCTGATCTTTCACGGAATCAATCGAAGTTATACATGTTGGAATAAATATGGGGAAAAAATGAATGTAGGTAGTGGCTGGGATAACACTGCGTTTTATGGATGATCTGTTTTGATTACAAGTGTGAACAATGAAGACGATCTTATGGAGGATGTGATTACATATGTGAATGATGATGAAGATTGTATTGAGGAAATTACAAGGAAAATTGAATATGAACTTCACGATTACCCAAAATTGTTTGAGAAGTTAAAGATTTGTGGAAAAATTCCATTGTATACTGGTTGAACTAAATATACAACATTGTCACCCGTACTGAAGCTATATAATTTGAAAGCAAGGAACAGGTGGAGTAATGCCAGTTTCACAGAACTACTTGCTCTCCTGACTGACATGCTCCTAGAAGATAATGATCTCCTGATCCGAACATACGATGCCAAAAGAATGCTATGCTTGATGGGTATGATCTTTGAAAGAATACACGCCTGCCCAAATGACTGTATATTGTTTTGTTAGGACCAAAAATCACTTAAAGAATTCCCCAATTGTGGTACTTCTCAATACAAGAAAGATGAATCCAGTCCTAAAAAAGTTTTATGGTACTTTCCAATCATTCCAAGGTTTAGGCACCTATATGGAAGTGGGAAGACTGTAGGACAATTTATATGGCATGCAGATACAAGAATTAAATATGGGAAACTAATTCACCTGATAGACCCTCCTCAGTGTAAGAGAATTGATCATGAGTATCATGAATTTGGAAACGAGTCGAGAAACCTTCATCTTGTGTTATCTAAATATGGGTTGAATCTTTTTGGTTTTCAAAGAAACAGTCACAGTATATGGTTGATTATGTTGGTAAATTATAAATTACCTCTGTGGTTATACATGAAAAGAAAATAAATCATTTTATCTATGCTTTTATCAGGATGAAAACAACCAGGTAATGATATTGATGTTTATTTTGCTCCATGGATCGAGGATTTGAAATTATTGTGGGATTCAGGTGTTACATTGTATGATGATTACAAAAATAAAGATTTCACTTTGAGAGCCATGTTGTACATGACGATAAATTACTTTCCTAATTATGAAAGTTTTTTAGGATATAGCATCAAAGGAACTCCAGTGTGTCCCATTTGCGAATAAGGTACACAATCAATTAAGTTGAAACATTCATCGGAAACCGTGTTTTTAGGATGTCGCATATTTCTACCCCGAAGACATAAGTACAAATCTTGGACGACATTATTCGACAGAAGTTTAGAAGAATATACAACACCATCTCTACTAACAGGTGATCAATTGTTTGATAAAGTAAAATATGTGGACACTACTTTTGGTAAACCATTTTTGAAAAACCTTACGAAAACTGGTTGGAAAAAGAGATTAGTTTTTTTGAATTACCATACTAGAATTGTATGTATGTCAGACATTTTCTTGATGTTATGCATGTTGAAAAAATGTATGTGATAGTGTCATAGGCATGTTTCTAAATGCACCCGGGAAAACAAAGGATGGAATTAAGGCTAGATTGGACATGGTTGAGATGAGAATACAAGAAGAGTTGGAACCTATGAATGGTGAAAAATGAACTTTTCTTCCTCCTACTGCTTACACTCTTTCTAGGAAGGAGAGATATCAATTTCTCAACTTCTTTAATGACGTAAAGGTTCCATAAGAGTATTCATAAAATATAATGAACATCGTGTCAATGAGAAATTTAAAATTAAAGGGTCTGGAATCACATAACTGCCATGTTTTGATTCAAGATATAATTCCTATAGCTTTACGTTGAATTTTTCCCAAGAATATCCACCATACATTAACGAAGTTCTGTTTCTTCTTCAAAGCTATATGCAGTAAAGTTATAGAACCGATGAAATTTCAACTTATGGAAAGAGAAATTACCGTCATATTATGTGAATTGGAAATGTTCTTTCTACCAACATTCATTGATATGATGGTTCACTTGATGGTTCATTTGGAGAGAGATATTCGACTATGTGGTCCTATACATTATAGATGAATGTACCCCATTGAATGGTATATGAAGATTTTGAAAGGGTATGTCAAAAATCAAAGTTGGCCAAAGGATTGTATTGTGGAGCAATATATTTTTGAGGAAGCCGTTGAATTATGTACCGAATACCTGTCTGGTGTGGAAAACGTTGGCCTACCAAAATCTCATCACACTGGGTGACTTGAGGGTGAAGGAATTTTTGGAAGAGAGGTTGTCACAATCAATATTGCAGATCAGGATTAGGCCCACCTTTATGTTTTGTATAACATTTTCGATGTTGACCCATATGTTCAAACCCACAAAGAAATTATCAGGCATTTGAATCCATTTAGGGCTGAAAAATGGATATCAGATACAGATAATTGATAGTTTATAAGAAGGTTTCAAGACCATATTTTTAAGAAGTTAGATGAAAATCTCGACTCAATTTCAGAATTAATTCGATGGCTAGTCAGAGGATCAAGTGTGTTTGTATTATCTTACAATGCTTATATAGTTAATGGTTATACATTCTATACTAATGAACATTATGAAGACAATACCATGCAGAAAAGTGGGGTTACACTTATGGATGAAGTGATGCATGTTTCCAGTGCTAAGGAAAGAAATCCAATTTATGTAAATATTTCATACTTTGGCATCATCAAACAAATATGGGAGTTGGATTTTACGAAATTCCAAGTACCAATTTTTCAATGAAAGTGGGTTGATAATAGGAGTGTTGTTAAAATAGATGAATTGAGATTTATGAAAGTTGATTTCAGTAAGGAAGGGGATAAAGACGAACCATTTATAATGGAATCATAGGAAGTACAAGTATTTTATGTTCCACATCCCACAAACTGAAAAACTGGTCAATTTTTCTGTTATCGACCAAAACAACTGAAGGGTCAGATGAAATTTCAATGGAGGATGACCCTTTCATTGGAAATTGTCAATCATTTCACAATAATCCCAATTTAGACGACATTTTTTATGTTAAAGGATACCACAATTAAGGGATTTAAATAGTCGATAAAGGGGTTAAATCTATTCAGCCTTTAAAAAAAAGAGAGTTCAATAATCAGGTTATTTTTTAATTGTAATATACATTGGGTTACGTTATGTTATTATCTGTTCATTACTACTTTTATGTAATATAAATTAAATGTTAAACCACTTCTGCCGATAATGACTTCTGCACCTATTGATGCACCAAATCCTGTGGCACAACAGGTCTCTCAACATGCTACTGTTGGTCCTAGTGTAGAGTAACAACATGTTTCTCAACCTGTTGCTGCTGTTCTGAGTGATGAGGTACAATAGGTTTCTAAAACTATTACTGCTGGTCCCAGTGATTATGTTAGAGCTCTGGAGGAACATAATGATGATTCTTCTAATGAAATGGTAGGAGATAAAACCTTGATGGCGCAAAAAAAAACAAGAGCGCTGTAGTTTTACAGTGTTATCCAAAATCCTTAAGGCAAAAGAAAAATGCATCAAATTTGAGGTAGGATGGAATAAGAAATGCCAACATGTTTACACCAACAAAGCCATATTTAGTAGATACATTGGAATCGTCACTCAACAATGCATGCCGATTGATGTATAGTCGTGGCACCATGTTGTCACCGGGCATAAGAGACTAATGTGGGAAGAGATTACAGTTACATTATGATATCATTTTTTAATTTATTATAATAAAATAAAATACTAAAACATTGACTTACTCTTCATCATCTGTTGAAAAGTTCATTTATAGTAGATTCCTTACACAAGGAATATGTATTAAGAGTTGCAGGAATGATTCATAGAGGCTTCCATAGAATTTTAATGAAATATTTTATTAAAGATGATGAAGGGAAAATCAAGCCGCACCCACATCCTCTTTATTCACAGTTGATATACAAAGGAGCGTGGGATGTGTTTAGCAACCGTCGTGGGGAGAAGACTTTTCAAGTACATTGTGCTAGGTAATACGTTGTTTGACATTTCTTGTATTCATCACTTTGATTGACAGTTTTTTATTTATGAAATAACAACTGAGTGCTAAAAATAAAGAACAGTCAACAAAACTAGCATACCCCTACCGTAAAGCAAGGATGGGGTACACTTCACTTGAGAAAAAAATGGCACGTATTGTAAATCTACTATAATACTTTGATGTGACATAAAACAACACCATCACCATGTTTATCTATTTATATACATATTGATGAATCGAAATCAAAATCCATATCCATCCCACACTAAGTGATATGGAAGGAGGATTTTGTAAATAAACAGGGGATACTGATAGATGAAAACACACAAAAAGTGTGGGAAACATGAGTAAGTATGGCATAATATAAATTTTATTTGATTTAAATTTCTATTACACAACAATGACTACTTATTTTCCTATATTTTCTATCTGACATAGTCACAGGAATCAACAACACCCACTCCAGATGTAGACATACTTTCAGTAGCCTTGAAGCATCTAGAACAGTATGGCCACATCAGAGGTATGGGTTTTGGGGTGACAACCTGAACAAGAGGAGGATCAAACTAAGGAAATAAAAAAGATTCAAGAATTTTTTTCTATTTTTCAATAAGAATTATAATACCAGAGAGAGATGATAACAAGTTTGATGGGGGGGGGGGGGAAGAGAATAAAAAACTCAACAATAACCCATGCGTGAAAATACCACCCCACCCCCACCAGCTTTTAGGTGATCCATTCAACTAAAAAACCTAAGTTAGCTAAGGTAATAATAGAGATGGTGTCAGATGAGTGAATCATGGGGACGCTAGATCAGAAGTTCAGATTAGATGCTTTGGTAAGTGGTAGTTAACCAACAATAGTAAAGTGCACAAAGAATCATTAGTTTTGTTATTAGCTTATATTTGGACCAAATAAACCATTTGGAAAGATGTAAAGGTAATGTTACGATATAATATGTCTATTTTAACAAAATATTATACAATGAAACGTTGATTTGATTTTAATTATTCCTTGTAGGGTTCTTTTATTTTAGAATATTTATGTCTAGGTGACATGCCCTTGTAGGAAGAGCAATGATGATGTGTCTGCTCAATCATAGAGTTAATCTTGATGTTTTCACAGTAAAATCATTTTCTATAGATCTTGCATCTCAACCATTACTCAAATAAACCGACATCATATATACATATGCATGACCATCAAAATCTGGGTGCCTACATACCTCATATAGAACCTGCATCACATCAATGCCTATATGCATACACACCTCACATACAAATTCTAGAAGAAGAAAAAATTACTTTGTTATAAGGAAGTGAATAACTGACTGATTCCCTTGGGATTAAATTTTTTCTTTTAGTATTCTATGATACTCTTGGTATTCTATGAAATTTATTATAGATAGAAGAGTAATGTGAAATATATTTCACCAATGACTCAATATTTCATAGCTCTATAAGATCTATAAGGTGTTTTCTCTAATTCACATAAGCCTCTTCATGTGATCATTTCACATAAGATCCTTTGTATGAATGATTCATGTGGACTGATCGTGTGATCTCATCCCATGATTAAATCACATAAACAAATCACATAATCAATTAAGGTAATTTTCTTGAACTATGATTAATGTATTCTTGTCTTATTTACATGATCACTTAAAGATTCAAGGGTCATGTAATTATACAAATATCCGAGGTTCATTTGATCTCACGATCCTATTATGGTCTTGTGATCACATGACTTTGAACAAGTCATGCACTTAATATGATATTTCTTTTTAGTCATGTGCCCATTTCTTACTCAAGTCCATTTTTAACCAAAAATACTCCATTTTCATAATTAATCAACATTTTATTTTTCTTATGATACAAATGAATTCAAGAATTAAAGCTGAGGATGCTATAGTTCATTGAAATACAATTGTTGATAGTGTGGAAGTCAACCAATGCATAGCCATTCAGTCCACTCACAAGCATCTTAAAAGATTTATGGGAATCAATATATTAGATTTTCAACTTTTTAATTAGTTTCCATTATATCTGGGTGGGGGTGTCTAGGAGGGAGTGGGTGTCCAGGAGTGGGGGGGGGGGGAGTGTCCAGGAGGGGAAGGAGGTGTCCAAGAGAGAGGGGGTGTCTAAGAGGGAGGGGGTGTCTAGGTTGGAGGGTGGGTGGGTATCCAAGAAAGAGGGGGGTGTCCATGAGGGTGGTGGGGGGGGGGTGTCCAGGGGGTTTCCAAGAGTGGGTGGGTGTCCAAAAGAGAGGGGGGGGGGGGGGGTTTCCATGAGTGGTGGGGTGTCTAGGAGGGGAGGGAGGGGGTGTGTCCAGAAGGGAAGGGGTGTCCAGGAGGGAGGGGGTGTCTAGGTGTGGGGGTGGGTGGGGGTGTCTAGGGAGGAGGGGGTGTCGAGGAGGGAGGGGGTTTCCAAGAGTGGGGGGGGGGGTGTCCAGGAGGGGGGGGGGGTGTCTAGGGGGGTATCCATGAGTGGGGGAGGGGTGCCTCAGATGAGAGGGGGGCTATCCAGGGGGTGGGAAGAGGGCTGTCCAGGGGGGCTATGTAGGGGGGGGGGTTGTCCAGGGGGTGGGAGGGGGAGGGGGGTTGTCTAGGGAAAGGGAGGCCATACTATAGGGGGATTAGTGGGGGGATGTTGAGGGAATGGGATGCGGGATACAGGGGGAGGGAGGGGGGCTGTCCAAGGAGAGGGAGGGGGGATACAGGTGGAGTGGTGGTGGTGGTGGTGGGGGGGGGGGGCTATCCAGGGGTAGGGAGGGGGCGGTCCAGGGGGGGCTGTCTCAGGGAGGGGAGGGAGGGTGGTTTGGCTAATCACACTAAAGAACTAGGAGGGAGGGGGTGTCCAGGAGGGATGGGGTGTCTAGGTGGGATGGTGGGTGGGGGTGGGGTGGGGGTGTCTAGGAGGGAGGGGTGGTGTCCAAGAGTGGGGTGGGGGGGGGGGGGTCCAGGAGGGGGTGGGGGGGTGGGGTGTCCAGAAGTGTGGGGGGGGAGGGATCTATAGGGGTGGGAAGGGGGATGTACAGGGGGGGCTGTGTAGGGTGGGTGTGTGTGTGTGGGGGGGGGGTTCCAAGGGGTGGGAGTGAGAGGAGGGTTGTCCAGGGAAAGGGAGGGGGGGCTGTAGGGGGAGTGGTGGTGGTGATGGTGGGGGGGGTGTCCAGGGAAAGGGAGGGGGGCTGTAAGGGGAGGGAGGGGGGGTTGTCCAAGAGGGGGGAGGGGGGTGCAGGTGGAGTGGGGGGTGTCCACAGGTAGGGAGGGGGTTATCTAGGGGGGTTGTCTCAGGGAGGGGAGGGGTGGGGGTCTGGATAATCACACTAAAGAACTAGGAGATCAAGAGAAAAGTGAACCAGTATGATCATGAACTATCTAAAACTAATAAATACATTCCTTACATACCTTCAATGGGACCTTAGATATTTTATGGGGTCATTAGAGATGCATAATTTGTTAGGGTCCAAGCAGGGTTGGACCCAATGTTTTATTCGGACACACTAGAACTCATTCACTTTGACCTAGCATGGGAGAGTACACTCTTAGAGGCTCTTGATATATGTAACTATTAGGTTTATAACATATCTAATATGGTGTTATAATTAGGAAAATGTTAAAATTTATTCTAAAATTGAATACTCTTATAAAATTGAATACACCATCACGTATATGTCATATTGTATAACCTCTATTTACACTTGTAGCACTTCAAGGTCAAGAACAATTAGTATTGATAGAAGGGACATTATATGTGACTCAAGGTCATTTTTATAGGAATATTTCATTATCACCAATCAATTCAATATTTAGGTGATGGAAGTGGCTAATAATGTGGATGATAGAGGTATGTTCTTAATTATTATCACGAATGTTGATTTTCTAATTGCATTATTTTTCTATTGACTAATAATATTTATATACTTTATGAGAGTAACTCCACCTTAGAGATCAGAAGTCCTAGACCATTCCACTTTTTATCTCTCCCCACTATAATAACTAAGGCACAATTATTTCCTTTTTCAGGCACGTAAAGGTATGTGAGTATGAGTTCCTCACTTAGAAACTTGGTCCTAGAGTATATTACTATTTCTAGACTAGTATTGAGTTGAGTTTCAGAACACGTAGCATTTCATCAATAGTTTAGGTGACAAGTGTGGGGGATATTAGGAATATAATCATGGAGGGAACCTTCAAAGAGATAAAATACTAGTTTGGTCACCTCCGGTACATGTTCACAAACCTTGATTATAGTGAGTTATATTATCAAAAACTTCATGATATTGTGAAGGAAGTGGTCACCATGATGGAGAAAACGAGGTTCATCAAGTTGAGAGTATTGATGGTGGAGGCATAAAATTTAGACATTCAATATCACAATGAGGACTTAAATAAAGCATCCATGTGTACAATAGAATTAGAAGCTCATAGAAATTTATTCATTGATGGGAGGTATAATATAGAAAACTTCTAACATGAATTGTATCACCTATAATAAATACTCAATGTTGTAGAGAAAATAGTGATAGAGAAGCCTAATATTATCAATGTGGCAGAAAAGTACAGATTTAATGCTGCTAGTAGGGAAGAGGCACTAAAATAGTGTGTAGATGTGGGAACTAAATCAGTTTCTCATTTGTGCTAATCCATAGCCTACTCTAGAGAATTTTCTAGTAGAGATCGAGGGGGTATTCTGAGCGCATACTATTTTGAGTATTCTAAATTTATCCTACCCCCCATATTTGGGGAGTTATGGGAGAGACTCTAGACTGTGAAGATTCCTCCATTTTTTACTTTCAATAAATGAAACCTTTTGGATTCCATGTTGTTGTTGACATTTCTTCCTCTTCTCTTCTCATTCATGTAATCTTAAAAAAACAATATTTATAAGTCAATGAATCATGTTAAGGCTCTTCTAAAATATTAATTCAATACAAGGAAATATAGAAATATAAAGGTTGTAATAGGTAACAATTGAAATTTTATTAATGTATTCTTTTATATTAATGGTTAATTTATTTCATTATTGTATTACTGACATAATATTTATTTTATTATATTGGTGGAATTTTTTTCCTGAGTTGAGATGCTGTTTTCGACAACTAATACCATGGACGACAATTTTTGAGAGGGGATCACAGATGCAAAAAGGATGAAACTTTAATGTTTTTAACTATTTGTTGGATAATTGTAATTTTAACCATATAAAAAATTGTTTAAAATGTGTATAACAATGTTTTTTTTATTTTCATGATTTCAAGTAAATGTATATAGCATTTTTTGGGAAACTCTTGTGCATTGTGTTTTGTTCTTTTATGCTTTGTTTGTCTGTGCGTAGGTGTTGTTTTGTGCAGAAGTTTTGTGTTGTGTGTGCAGGTGCTGTCTCAGGTGTGCAGGTGCTATGCAGGTGCTGGGTTTGATCAGGAAACTTGGCCTTTATCAGCGCTATTTTGAGCACTGATATATAACACATTTATCAGTGCTCAAAATAGAACCGATAAAGGGGGACTTTATCAGCACTCAAAATAGCACTGATAAAGTGGGACTTTATCATTGATCAAAATAGCGGTGATAAAGGTGGCCCTTTATCCGTGCTAAACAAGCACTGATAAAGGGGGAACTTTATTAGGGCTTTTTTTTATCGTAGATAAAGGGGACCCTTTATCAGCGCTATTTTGAGAGATGATAAAGGGGACCCCCCTTTATCTTCGCTGTAATTAATAACACTTTTCTAGCACTGTTAAAGGTGGTTTTTAGCACTGTTAAAATCACCATTTATAGTAGTGTGTGTTAAATTATCATGATGAGAAGAGGAATCCTAATCAAACACCAAGAGATTAATTCAACCCATGGATAATCTGTGGAGATGGGATATCCTTTGGAAACCACTTTTGTGATCTTTATCAACCATAGTCACTAAAAATCAAGTTGTAATAACATCTGTGTATGGTACATATGCAATGTCTTTATTTTATGCAATACCATGATTTTTAGTATTCTCGCATGGCCAATTTGGGTATGGATTTTTGAATTGATTATAATTTGTTTAATTGCTGTAATTATATCATTTTAAACCCATCAATGATAATAAAATATTTTCCGTAAGATATAAATACTGAAATCATACTTCAAATGGAGTTACTAATGTTGCCATAGAAATTAGAGAACTAAACTCTCATTTATGGATTAATACATACCATTAAAAATATCTAATAGATTCAGCTAAAGTCAGCATTATGTTAAGTGACAACATAATTTTAGGTTATATCAAATTATTATGTTATAAATTAGCATAATCCATGGTTGGTACTTCTACATACATTATGTGATAATGTAGTCTGTGGTTGGGTTAAAATATACTTTATGTGATAACATAACTTGCATTGGGTGTGGATGATATTATGTTATGAGATAATATAAAACATGTTAGGCATGTATAATATTACACTATTGGATTACACAACATATTTTGGGGTAATAGTTTATGATATCTGATATCGCAGGAGGTGATATGGTGTAAATCTTTATTTTTTTGGTGTATCACAGTGAATGATATGTCGTGTGTCATATCCTAAAGTGATCTTACAATGAATGTGGCTTCAATTTTTAAGGTGGTCTCATTTCCTAGTGTTTTCCAAATTTTTGGGGTCCAAAATTTGGAGGAAGGGACAAGTTTCATAAAAAATGGATTTACAGGATTGTCTAATGAAAATATGGAAATGACATGAAATTATTGAAATATTAGTTTCATGAAGGTTTAGGTATTTTAGAAATAATGTTTCATGAAATAATTATGCGCCATGAAATAAAAAGGTATTAAGTACATGATTGTGATATTTTTTATGAATGAAAAATTTATCTAAAGTTTTGTGAAGATAGGGAGTTTCAAAAAAGATAGGTTGACATTAGAGAATCAAGGTGACATGTTTTCTGGGAGTGATATATTTTTAAAAAATTTAAATAGTTTCATGAAAGTGTTTCCCTTTCTTATAAATAGGCATCCTCTTATCATATGATTATTGGAAAAGTTTTTGGAGGAGGGATGATTGCTCTGATTTCATGAAGGTTTTAAATGAATGTAATTATTAAGAGAATCAGAAACTTTACATGAAAACAAGTTTCATGAAAATAATGGTTGTAAACTAATTGATGATAAGGATTTTAGTGAAGTATTTTTTAAAAATTTGATAGTTTCTTAAAATTTTGGAGTTTCATGAAAGTGGGTATTATCACGAAAGCAGACAATGATTTGAAAAAAGGGGTTTCTTGAAAAAGGGTGTTTCATGAAAATACTTACGTGAGAATACTTGAACTTGGGAAAAGTTTGTGGAGTGTTTTGAAGCATCATAAGAATACCTACATGATTAAAAACATCACCTTCACGTGATTTGATATGGAATCAAACTTCATGTTGATAAATTGAGAAAGACTTCACCCAAAGAAATGAGAAAGGGGGAGTCGAAGAAAGTGTTTGAGGGAGGTAGTGCTTCATCCCTAAAATTGTTTTAAAGGTAGGATTCCTAGAATAGTGTGATCATGCATACTCAATTTTAATCCAAAATATCTAGTGAATATTAGTAGATTTAGGTATGACCGACACACTGTAGGTAAATGCTCATTAGACTAGCCCTTAGTGGCGAAACAAGTAAAACTATTATGATGTGTTTTTGTTTATGTATATGGGTATTTGGTAATTGAAAAATTACATTAGATAGGTTTAATAAGTTCCTACCAACATGGGGAGAAGATCCTTCTTATTCAATGAAAAAATTGACATCCTGATTCATCCCTCCCCTCTCAGGGTGTTCTGAGGCATTAAAAGTGGTATCAGAGACATGTTATTGGTGTAAAATTTATCCTAGGATTTGTTTTTATGGATAATTAAATGAATGTTAGGAGATTTTCCCTTTTTAATGGACAAAACTTCCATATTTGGAAGAATAGAATGATATCTCATCTATGATCTCTTGGTAAGGAAGTTCTCTATGCCACAGTTCATATGATTTAGGACAGTGTTGCAATAAGTATTTCAATGACTGAAATAGACAATATAATGATTTATGTAGATTCCAAAGCTCAGAATTATTTTACTATAACACTATCTAATCAAATATTTTTGAATGTGATTATTTTCACTACAACAAATTCCATGTGGGAGAAACTAGAAAATATATATGAAGGCGATAACAAAGTGAAGGAGGAAAAACTTCAAAATTTTCACAAGAAAATTGATGATATGAAAATTTATCTAGATGAAAATGAAAATAGTTTATTTAATTGCATTACTTATGTTTTTGGATAAATTTCAGGAATTGTTGAAGAAATTAAGAATATTTACATTGTGAATAAAATCTTGATAAGTTTTCAACCTCTATAAAATCCAAAATTTCTACCCCTTGAGGAAAGGGATTTGTTTAAGATTTTTCGTGATGATATGCTAAGTAGTATCATGTCTTATGAAATGGGATTCAAACTAGAATATACAATAATTTTAGTATGTAAGGAAATATAATTCAAGTCCATGGTAAAAATATTAATATCCAAAGGTATTTATGGTGGAGATGATGTGGATGATGAAATTATTTCTCTTATTTCTAGAAAATTCAATATAAGAAAAGAGATATTTTAATTAAAGATTAATTTGGCATATTTTTGGTGTGTAAAAGTAGGTTACATTTCTGATCAGTGCTCAAGAAAATTTTATGATGTAGAAAGTGAAGCATAAATCATATAGAGGACTCATAACAGGTTTCCGAAAAAGGGTGACTTTAAAACAGGAAAGAAATTTTAGAGGAATAACTTCTTTTTAAAATAGAAACAAGATGATAAAGAATTTTTAGAGGATGTAGAACTAGAGTTTAAATTTGATGTTGAAGATTCCATGATGTCTCAGTTTTAAAGGTATAACCTATGAAAGGGAAGGTAAATCAGTCAAATGGTGTTGTTGATCTCAAGGTGGAACTTTAGGGTGCTCTTGATGAGATTGAAATTCAAAGAAATAAAATTAAAAAGTTTTTAGCTTTATTGAAAGAGTCATAAAAGTATGAGAATCAGCTTGAATTATAGATTTATTGACTAAAATGAGAGGTAGAAGAACATTTTGAAAACACTAGATAGAGAATATGAGTTTTTTGAGTTTAAACTAACGATTGAAGAGAAAGAAAAATTAATCAATGGATTTACATTGATATTAGAGGAAAAGGATAATATAGTTGAGGGTATCGAATACTAAATGGTTACCTTAAAGAGTAAATAGGAAATTGAATCAAAATAAAGGGAAATGAAGAATAAATTATAATTTAGAAGGTTTTCAGATGAAAATATTTTTGAAATAATTAAACATGGTTATGAAGGATTAGAGAAACACTTGAATGATCAAAGATCTAAATTTTCAGGTTGAATTTAAATTTTCTATGATATAGAAACATAAAAGTCTAGAAATGAGATGAGTCAAAATAAAGGTAATTAGAAATTTAGACATATCATAAAGTAGCATGATGTACTAACATAGACAGATTAGAACCAAATAGAGATGAGAGATGAAGACAATCCTCAATTATCTAAATATGATCAATGAAAAAATACCTATACAAAAGAAAGGTACATGTGGATTAATTTAAGTGAGAAGATATTTCCCCTTATGAAATTTCAATTATATGGTTTTATGGGTTATACCATGTTTTAATGTGAAGAGAAAAGGTGATATCTGAATAGGGAAGCACCAAGAAGTCAACAAAGGAGAATGAGACCATATCCTTCATCATAAAGAAGAAATAATTTCTATGTATATTGTTTTCCCTATTATATCTCTTTCTATAAATCTATTCATTACATGTGGAGGAATGGTGGAAACCATAACTATAGAACCCTAATACTAGTCAATACTGATCAACAAAGAATAATTACCCATAAAAATAAGTATTCTTCTCTATATGAATAACATGAGTACGATTCAACCATTCTTATTAAAAATATATTTGATATGAAATTTTATGCCTCCACTCAATTAGGTATCTCATAGAAGGAAAAGAAGAATATTGAGAAAGCCCACTTGGTAGTGATCGATGTCAAAGCTAAAAAGAACATTAGAACCAAGATTCTTGACAACAGATTCTCATCCCACATGATATGAAATGGTTTTTTTGAAAAATATTAAGGAAAGGGTTAATGGAACAATGAGAATCAACAATTATGGCTACTTTAATATCAAAGGCAGTGTAAATACATAATTAGAAAATATTGAGCTAATGAAAACAAAAGTTCTCTAAGTGGAAGGATTGTGTTATAATATCCTAAGTGTGAGTAAAATCTATGACTGAGGACTGGTAGTGAGATTTAATCATAAAGGGTGAACCATAAAAATTAAAATAGGTAATTTTATAATAAAATAATGAGAGAAAAATGGTAATTTATACAAGGAATATAGTAAATAAACACTTATTTTTTAACAATTGAAGAGGAAAACAACTTATTACACTGACAGGTGAGTCACATTAATCGATAAATAATGGAAAAACTATCTAAGCTAAAGGATATTGTATATATTCACAATATAAATAATGATTGAGAAAATACATATGAGTCTTTCATACAAGAAATGATATACTAAAATTATCATCATATAAGCAACAAAAGGGAATCAAATCTGGTTGATCTTGTCCACACATATGTGTGTGGTTGTAAGGACCCGAAGCCTGTTTCCCGGAGCCGGTGCCTTATTCGCATATATGCAAGGAATAATTATCCTGAAGTACCGAGTAGTTTGGAAGATTTTGGAAACAAGATACATAAATAAGTTTATCATTACATCATGAAGGAAGAAACAACACTAATTTATTCCACTAGAAACATTCATGACTCCTAGATTATGCTTGCAAGTCATTCATAATTTACTTCTTCATGTCTTGAGAAAATGAAACAAAAGAAAGGGCTGAGCTCAAACGCTCAGTAAGAGTAATCAATACAGTGGACAATAATATAAATGTTATACATGGTGAATAATTGAAAGCATGTGCCTTTAAAAATAAATTTGAAAATAAAATGGAAGGAATATGAGCTGAGTAAATATTGCCATAATATAACATAATCATGGGTATTATACTAGTCAAATACCCACATAAAATTTCAATTACTAGCTTCATAACAAGATAAGTTCATATTATGGACATTCTAAAACATTTTGTCAAGGCCTCAGCCAAGATTTCTAATGATTAAGGCCTCTGCCACAATCCATATATCACATTGGGAAAGGCCTCAGCCAATTCCACGTGTATTTATCTCATGAGACCTACCGATGAATCTAAAGGATACATAGGGCCCCATCCCTCACATAATAAGTCCAATTAATTCCTAATATGAGTGGGGATAAAACATAAACAACATATACATTCATATTGAAACTATCATATGAAATGCAACCATCTTTCCCCAATCATTAAACATAAAACACTGACCATTTAAAGTAATATGATGAATGGTTTTAGGATAGATCATCCACAATAGAGTTAGTTATAAAACATTAAATAAAATATGGTATATGAATTCATAAATTATTAAACCCAATAATACATAAGAAACAACAAGAGTGTTGAATCAAACGAAAATACTCTTATAAAATCATTAAGCAATCTTGAGATAAATAATCTTTTATTTTGAAAAGAAGAGTTCTTTTGAAAAAATATTTATATAAAACAAGAAGTGAAGTAATATATTATTTTCATAAAAAAATTAGTGATTTTATTAATATAATGGTTTCCAAAAATAGATTATATATTTCCCTTGAAAATAGGTAAGAAATTGAGATAATCCCTTGAATCGGGCTTGTATTTCATATTTTTTTTGAAAGATCCTTTTAAAAAATGTAACTATACATAAAACAAAGAAAGATTATATTTGGTGTACATATATAGAACACTAAAGAATAATTTATGATGAGTATATAATAATATATAAGAATTTCATTGAGGTAATTAGACAATGAAAATAACCCCAATGGAAATGGAAGTTCGGGTGGAAAAACCCTTACCTTATCTCCGAACGTGTTCCACTCTTGAAGTTAAGCTTCTGGAATATGAAATTATACTTATTAATAAATTATTTAATAACATATTATAATTTTATTTAGTTTTTTACAATTATGTTTAGTTCATTTATGCTCTTATTGATAAGTTATTATATTGAATTTCGTCGTTTCATAGCGTTCGTTTCCTTTATTTTCATAATCGGTTCACTTGTTCTTAAGTAATGGAGTTCATGTAAATCTCCAGAATTGAATTCAAATATTATTTATGATCATACATAGGTGTTATTGTTAATTTATATAACTTGGCTACATGGCATGAGGATGAATTATTATATAGTATTTTAATGATAACTGTTTCGGTTAATTTGTGGGTTTTGATTACAACGAACTCATTTTTATTTATAACTTAATACCATTTGTACAAAGGGATTAAAGAATATTATATAGGTTATATTACATATATAATAATCTGGTTCAACCATAACAAGAATGGTTTCATGAACATAATTGAGAATGACAATAGAAATTGAAATTCCATCGTCCTTGAATGTAGAAAATTGACACATCTCGGATGGTGTTCTTGCTACTAGTATAAAATAAGGTAAAAGGGGGAGATGATGATAAATTATTACACTATCATGAAAAAATTCCTGTAAATATAAGGTACTGGAGTCATCACAAAATTTTGATAAGGTTAGGTAATATAAAAATAAAACAAATGAACTTGAAAGGAACGACAAAGAATTGAAAAGAAGAATTTACCTCTTGAACCAAAATTCCTTGAGAGCCTCCTTAAAGGAGAGGTTTTGTTCTTTTTATGAGAACAAGGCTTGATGGACGTGTGATAGGAGGTTGGGAGGGTATTTGGATAGAATTTGGAGAAGGAACAAGGCTTGAGAGGAGTGAAGTGAAGAGGGAGTGAGAGGGGGTTTTATAGTGAAGGAGAGAGGGAATTTCTTAATATAAAATTCATTAATTTATTATTTCCCCACAAGACAAGTAATAGTGAGTCTTTCTTGACGAAGAATAGTAATTTTATCATGTGAGTTCAAACCAAGTGGGATTACATCACTTGTGATGTCATGAATAGTGAATTTAACTGATATACGATATTTCACTACATTTCACTATTCATAAAAAATTCTAGTATTTTAGAAAAATCCAAAAAATTCACCCCAACCATTTTTCGACATGTAGAATCCAAAAATGAAGTCCTTTTTTTTAAAATAATTTTCTAAATATGTTTAATTTAATATTTAATTAAAATCATAATTTATTCTAAAAACAACAGTTTTAAAACATTCTTTTACTTATTCCAAAGCATAGGTATATCGTACTTTCACTTGAATATTATTTATATACTATCATAGGTAAGTTTACTATTAATTATGGTATATTACTATTCATAATGGTATGTTACTATTCATAAGGGTAGGTTACTATTCAACAAAAAATTAAGTTTTTCTTATTGGACTCCAAATAACTTACTGATCGCAACCATGTATGTCAGATTTTTGAAATTCACATCACAGAAGTGAAAAACTTATGTTTTAAGGGTCAGATAACACTTAGTAGTTAATAATGTTGTGATTTTATGTGATTATGAAATATTTATATAAAAGTAATTTCCATTGAAAAATATTGGGACAATACATTCTTCACCCCTTCAGAAATTTTGCCCTCGAAATTTCATTTTACAAACTAGGCCAAAAACATATGGAGGTACTTTTCCTTCATTACTTCCTCCAGTTCCCATGTTGCCTCTTCGTACTTATGGTTTCTCCATAGTACCTTGACCTGATGAGTAGTCTTGTTGTGTAGAACTTTGTCTCTATGATCCAAGATTTTCACTGGATACTCCTCATAGGAAAGATCATCCTCTAACTGTACCACCTATGAAAAGAGTACATGTGAAGGGTATGGTATGTACTTCCTTAAGAGGGATACATGAAAGAAATCATGTACTTTCGACCTAGGTGGTGGAAGTACCAGTTGATAGGCAAAAACTCTGACTTGATCAAGGATCTCGAAGGGGCCGATATACCTGGGACTTAACTTTCCTTTCTTCCCAAACCTCATGAACTTCTTCCATGGAGATATGCGTAGAAATACCAGGTCTCTAACTTTGAATTCATGGTCTTGTTGATGGTTATCCGCATAAATCTTATGTCGACTTTGGGATGCCTTGATAAGCTGCTGAATGGTTTTCACCTTTTGCACCATTTCTTTGACCATTTCAGGTCCTAGCAGCTTAGTCTCACTAAATTCATCTCAAAATATCAGTGTTCTACACCTTTTCCTATAAAGGGATTAATATGGTGCCATTCAGATGCTCGAGTGGAAACTGTTGTTGTAGGAGAACTCAACCATTGGAATATGTTGGTCGCATCCTCCTTTTAATTCCATAGAACATGCTCTCAACATGTATTCTAGTGTCTAAATAGTCCGCTCATATTGGCCATCAGTTTGAGGATGATAGGCCGTACTGAAATTCAGTTAAGTTGTTAGAGCATGTTGGAGACTTTTCTAAAACTTCTAGGTGAATCTTGGATCACGGTCGGATACAATAGATAGTGGTACTCCATGGATCCTTACCACTTCTTTTATGTAATTCCATGCAAGTTTATCTAATGAGAAGTCCTATTGAATCACGATAAAGTAAGATGTATTTATAAGACGATCCACAACAACCCATATAGCATTGTTTCTTCTAGATGTCCTTGGAAGTCTACTGACAAAGTCCATGGTGATGTTCTCCCACTTCCATGTTGGTGTGGGTAGTAGTTTCATCATCCCCTTAGACTTTGCCTCTCATCCTTCACTTGTTGACATACCAGGCACTTTGATGAATATTCAACAATCTCCCTTTTCATATTGTCCCACCAAAAGTTTTCTCGGAGATCTCGATACATCTTTGTGCTACCAGAGTGTATAGAGAAATTAGAGCTATGATCATCATCCAATAGGTCCTTATTTAGCTCAGGAATAGTGGGAACAAAAAGCCTCTTCCTGAATTTCAAAATGCCCCCTTCATATACAAAGTTAGTAAACTTCCCATCATTTATAGCTTTAATTTTATTTTAAAACTCCTCACCATCATCCAGAGAACATTTTATCCTTTCCAGGAAAGTGGGTTTGGAAACCATTTGAAAAATTAGTGATGTGTTACCTTCCTTGATAATTCCCTTATCCATATTTACTAGATCCATAAACAAAGGATCCCTTTCAACTCTCATCTTGTTCAGAACTCTATGATCCTTTCTGCTAAAAGCATCTGATACCTTTTTTTTGATAAAATATGGATTCATTAATTTCAAAAATCAACAGACGTACAGATGCGAAGCCATGAAGGAAAATGGTCCAGCTAGAGCTGGTTGTCATCGAAGGGTCCAGATGCCGCCAGTTGATGGGCAACATTGTTTCCTTCCCTTTTGGTAAAGGAGAAGGTGCAGAATGTAAAGCATTGACACAAAGAGAGGATTTTCCTGATGAGGGATCCAAAGGACTGAAGTCCACCATCGTTGAGGTTGATAGCATTGATAATGGTGAGGCAGTCTGATTCAAGGTTTATTTTATCCCATCCATGGTCTTTAGCTAGAATCATTTCGGTGAGGATAGCGGTAGCCTTGGCAACCACAGGTTCCCAGAAAATGTGATGTGATTCATGTTTGGCTGCAATGATTTGACCAAGATGATCCAGGCTAGTAGGCCAAGGGAAACAAGTCCATCCTTGGGGAGAGACGTATCCACATTAATCTTGAGAGTCCCTTCTAGTAGAGGGCACCATCGGGAGGAAAAAGAAGGGGTTCCAAAGGGATTATGTTGTCCATTATGGTGCTACCATCCCTCAATCCCAGAAAATCCCCATTCAATCCATAATCCAAGAGGTTTGTGAACATGGTTGAAAATAGCATCGTTTCGGTGGACCCAAATGATCCAGTCCATGATGTAAAGTGAGACCACTTTAGCTGAAGAGAAGGAGGAGCACCATCGCATCAGGAGAGAGGGGAGGTCTGAGCCCATTTTCAGTGAAGAATCTGTAGAAGAGCTTCATTTATTCCAAATATCCTTTTCCCTCGGGCATTGGATGATAGCGTGAAAGGGAGATTCTGGGACGTTCGGGCAGAAGGGGAAAACCTGTCACTGGAAATATGTCATATGACGAGAAGACTCATGGTAGGGAGGGTGCCCGTGTACACCTGCCACCAAAAGTGGTAGTTTTTTGGGGGAGCATTGAGTTTCCAAAGAGATTTCCAGGGCCCCCTTTCCTAATTTCTGTCTGAGTTCCAACAACGAGCCGGTAACCGGATTTTACCATATAGGATCTCGAGAGGTCATTGATCTAGAAGAGATGGTCGGGACCTGTGTGTGGACCACAAGGGGTACTTAGGATAATTGTTTTTGTCTCTTTCATTAAACCACACGTGAATCTTTTCCATGAACCACCCAAACCCCTGATCAACAAAAAGGTACCTGATAGTGGAATCTTCAAAACTTGGTTGGGCAGGGGACGATGCCCGCATGCCTTCCTTGTCGAGCAACTAGGGATCGGTCCAAATGTTAACAGTTGAGCCATTCCCAATCCTCTATCCTAGCCCTTTTTCCAGAAGACTTCGGGCACCCCAAATACTTCTCTAGAGGAAGCTAGGATGGGGGACAAGAGAGGATTCATGGAAGTCCTTATGGGGGAAGTATTATTCTCAGAGAACCCGTGGATAGAGAGAGGATGGGATATTTAAAAGGCTCCAAAATTGCTTATCCAACAGTGCATCATTGAAGTGAAGGAGATCCCAAAATCCCATTCCTCTCTTAGATTTTGGTATGCAGAGGTTCTCCCAGGCTATCCAGTGGGTTCTATTCCTTCCATTGTTTTTCCCCACCAGAAGTTGGCTATGCGTGCGTGTATCTGATTGACAAAAGCAGTTGGGAGCTTAAAGAGGGACATAAAATATATGGGGATAGACTGTAGAGCATCTTTAATGAGGGTCTCCTTGATGGATTTGGATATTCTTTTAGGGGTCCAGCCTTGAATTTTTTTCTCAATCCTATCCAGCATAGATGCGAAGATTTATTTTTTGGAGAGACCTATCACCGTAGGTAGCCCGAGGCACTTTTGATGTTTCTCGACCATATTAATGTCTGAAATGGTGCAAATTTATTCTTTTTTGGATGGAGGAAACCCAATGCTGAAGGAGATTTCCAACTTTCCAGGATTGATTGACTGTCCAGAGGCCCTCTTATACTGTTGGATCGCATGGGCGACTGCACTGCACTCAATATTAGTTTCTCTAGAGAAAAGAAGGCAGTCGTCAACGAAGAAGAGATGTGAAACCGGTGGGCTTTCACGAAAAACCTTTTCCCCATGGATTTTGTGAGAGGATGTAGCCCTAGAAATGAGGTTAGAAAAAACATCAGCCACCAAGATAAAGAGAAAGGGGGAGAGAGGATCTCCCTGGCATAGGCCTCAGGTTAGGGCAGAGCCTTGGTTGAGTGCCCCATTGACATTGATTCGGAAGGAGACAGACGAGACACAATGCATGACCATATCTATCCATTTAGAGAAGAATCCCATTTTTAGCATCACAACTTTGATGAAATGCCATTCCACTTTATCGTATGCCTTGTTTATATCCAGTTTCCAGGCCATGGTTCCTCTTTTCGTAGTGGAGTGTGTTTTCATATAGTTGAAAACTTCATGGGCCAAAATGGAATTATCGGTGATCAGTCTCTTAGCCACGAAAGCACTCTGATTTTCTGAGATGATATCAGGTAACCAAAGACGCAACCGATTAACTAAGATCTTTGAGAAGATCTTGCAAGAGACATTGCAGAGGCTGATAGGTCTAAAATCAGGGACCACAAGAGGTTTCTTGATTTTGGGAATGAGGACAAGGATAGTTTCATTGATGTCAGAAATGTTTGTTTTCCCAGCCCAAATTTTCTTCATTAGATTGCATATTTCAGGACCAATAATGTGCCAGTATTTTTTAAAGAAGAGGGCGTGGAATCCGTCTAGGCCCAGGGTCTTAGTAGGGTGGATATGTTTCAGAGCAAGAAAAATCTCATCATCCGTCACATATTTGGTAAGATGCCAATTGATCTCTTTGGTGATTAATGGTTTGATGAAATCCTCTACTTCAGTAGAAATGTAAGGATTTCCTGCAGAAAATAGGTTCTGAAAGTAACTAGAAATAGAATCTTGAATTCCATCGGTGTTGAAAACTTTGCTACCATATGGTTGCGAGATTCAAGATATAAAAGTTTTCCGGTGCCTAGCTGATGATTTCTGATGAAAATACCAGGTATTAGAATCCCCTTCTGCAATGTGGGTGCCCCTCACCCACATAGCCCAGAAGCTTTCCTTGATGCACAGGGCTGCATCTAGATCCCTTTGAGTGACACCGATTTTTGAGAGATTACAATTGGATGGGGGATGGTTGAGAATGTTGTACATTTTCCTTTCAAGGAAATCACAGTGCCTGTCATGATGACAGAATTTATTATTGCTCCAAAAACTCAGATCGAATGCGACCTGTTAAATATTGGATCTAACGTCTGCAGGATTACTCTTCCAGCTTGATCGGATAACATCTTCGCATTCTTGATCTTTTGACCAGAAGCTTTTAAATCTGAAGGGTCTTCTGGATTTCATGTTGCGGTCACCTTGAGTGCAGTCAATGACAATTGGGCAATGGTCCGAGAAATTGAGAGTCAGGTGACTGATGTGAAACATGATGAATATATTTTTCCAATCTGTTGATCCCAAAAATCCATCGAGCCGCTCAGCGATGCGGGTGCCATCTGTATTACCCCAGAACCATGTGAATTGATTACCCACATATCCTAGATCGACCAGGTACACCCTAGAGATCACATTATTAAAATTTTACATCAACATAGAGGGTTAGAAAGTTCTGCCTCTTTTTCCCTTGTGAAACATAATCTCGTTAAAGTCTCCTCCGAAGAGAATATGGCTCAGCAGATCGTGTCAAAGCTGGCAGAGAAGATCCCAAGATTTCCACTTCTCATTATGGGATGGCCAACCATAGAATCCCACAAAGGTCCAAGGTGGGGTATGGGCCGCATGAATTACCATAGCCACATGGTGAGAGGATAAGGAAAAGATCTTGATGTCAACATTTTCCTTCCATAGGAGACAAATTCCCCCTCAGTGGCCTTGTCGGGAAACCGGAAGGCAGCCTTAGAAGCCGCATTTCAGAGCAATGCTAGTGGTGTCCTTGATTTCCAATATGGTTTCAGATAAGAAAACCATATCAGGGTGACTTTGAGCACAATTACGCTGGAGAATTCGAACCATTCGTGGGTTTCCAAGCCCATGACAGTTCTAGAATAAGATAATCATTGTAATAGGCAGGGCTGGGTCTTTCCCACCTCTACCTTGGAGTCCTTCAGGCTCATTTTTCACTAGCCGTTTTCCATATTTTTGGGGAGTTTCCTGCTGACTGGCTCGTTTCCATTCATAGTTTAATTTCCCCGAGTTTTGGGTAATCCAATTTACCATCTCTGTCTTCGCGTTTCACCCTTTTTCAAGTTTGATGGGTGATTGGGCCTGATAGTATAAATCCTGACATCCTAGAGTCACTTTGTGCTAGGATGCCCGACATGGTTATTTCTGGATTAGGGTCAGGATCTGGTGGTTCAGTGTACATTTTTTTTGGCTTCAGGATTTGATTTAGTGGATCTTTTGGCATTGTCAACGGCTCTGTTGATGTTAATACATTGTATTTCAGGGGGGTAGGATATATGCCCGATTCAATGTAAAGATTCTTCGTTTAGTTCTCTTGCCAAACCCCACTATTGAACGTGGTGTTAATGTTCTGAGAGGGCCTACCAGCTTCTCTATGAGTGGTTGGACTATATTCAGAAAACTTTGGTGGTCCAAGCATGATGAATTTTTCATGTTCTATTTCTACCCGCCTCATGTGAGCCATCATGAGACGGTTACGATCCTTTTGTGTTTCCATCTCAGGAATGAAGGAATATTTTTTCATTTTAGCTCGGAGCCATGGGCCATAATGTAAGATGATATTACCTGATTCGTTCTCTTTCTTTGAAGCACACGCTCTCTCCAGATGTCTGATAAATCCACAAAAAAGAAAAATATTGTGAGTTTCTCAAACTCAAATGATATTCAAGTGTTAGAGTCATCGATTTTCAAAAACATTCCCCTCTCAGAGGCTCTGACACTTCAATCCCAACTTTAATCTGTACCTCGAGTCCCCATTGGATTGGGTCCGAGCAGTCCCACTCTAGAAATTGGCCAATGAGATCTCCAATTTCTCTCAGGACCTGTTCTGTTCTCCCATGAAATGGGATTTCTTTAATGCGTATCTAGAATGGGGACCAGGTGAGATTAATGTGCTGGATATCATCCCCCCTTTAAATTATTCCATGACGAGGAGTTGATTATCAAAGGACCATGGCCTACCTCTAAGAATTTTATCTCTATATCTCTCATTGAAGAACTCAAAAACTAGGAGATTGTTCCCCACTTCCCAAACAGACACTATATCTTCTAGTTTCCATAGATTCTGGAGGGTGTTTTTGAGGTCCCCCTGGTTGACTAAGATTTTTCCCCAAAATTTCCAACAACCAGTAGAGACATACGTTTTTCCATGAGCGTATCTTCTTTTCTCTGAGCCTCAATCAACTCTTTCTCTTTGTCTGTCAAGGACATCCTATTCCATTGGTTCACTAAATCCACACCCATGATTCAGTGCCCATATATTTGAAAAGAAATTCCTCTCCAAAGTTCTACGCCCAAAACAAAACCCCCATGGCGATTAGGTTGCCTCAGCAGGCCGGGTTTAATGACAGTTCCCACCATTTACTTCAGGATTCCACGATTAGATTTCGTGGCCTGGGCCTGAATAGTAATTCACATAGGCCATACCCATACCAAGAATTCCTATGTCCAAGTGTGACCCAATTAAGAGACTCCAGTCCATTTTTTCCCAGTAACGCCACGCCACAGACTCCTTCCGCGACCAGCCCTGCGTGGCCAAATCCTTCACGATGGGGTTACGCGGCCGGATCTCTTGCGAGCATCATATCGCTCCTAGTTCAAGCTTTCCGCTAGGCACTCCTACTTCTGTGAAGCAGTCCTACGTGGCTACCACTTGGCGACCTAGATTTGTAGCTGAAGCTTCATGACTCAACCTTTCACCCGTCTGTCCTACATGAAGCCGATGGATTCGTCTTCCTGTCCAGGAGCTCCGCGAACCGGGATTCCACCACACCGCCCACGGGTTAGTAGGTCAACGCTCCATTCTTCACAAAGCAAGTGTGTTGATTTTTCATCTAGGGCCTTCAAGGTCCAGGGTTCCCCTCACTCCGACATCCGCACAGAACAATCAACAGATGCATTTCTTTAGATCGCCTCTGAACTCTAGATCTAGTTTACAGTGAGAGAGGTCGTCGCCGGGTAAGTCTTCGTGAAAGGAAAAAAAAACAGTATCCATATTTGACGCCGAAAGAAAGTTGTCACATCCCATTACCTTATAAAGCACAGGTGCCAGGGATCGAGTTTGAGCTCGGAACAACTGGTGTCGGAAACAGGGTCTTCCTCGACACAAATGAGCCGGAAGCTGACGAGGCCCATAAGAAGCCGGGTCACCTGTTGTCGGTCCAAAGTTTGGGATTGGGGATTCGAAGCCAAAGCAAGGATAACTGAGGAAGGCAGTGACCGCCTTCTATCTGATGGAGTTCAGCTCAGCCACATGCTTCTGCGAGCAGAACAGAAGAGAATAAACTCAATACCTAGAAAAACCCTAAGGGGAAACTCTTTCACAGTGGGAGAGACTATTCAAGATACCATAGGGTAAATAATATCTGAAACCTTATTGGCCTTCCTCGAGTGGTAGTGTATTGTGCAATTATAACCATTGAGTATCTCAATACATCTTCTTTGTCTCATGTTGAGTTATTTCTATGAGAATATATATTTCAAACTCTTATGATCTGTATATATCTCACATTTTTCACCATAGAGGTAATGTCTCCAAATCTTTAGAGCAAAGATTACCGATACTAACTCAAGATCATGAGTTGTATAGTTTTGTTCATGAATTTTTAGCCTCCTATATGCATAGGCAATCACTCAATCATTCTGCATAAGGACACAACCAAGTTTTTTCTTTGATTCATCGCTATAGATAACAAACCCATCATTCCTTGATGGTAGGGTTAGGATCAGAGAGTTCACTAAACTCCTATTAAATTCTTCAAAACATTCTTCACATTCCTTTTTCCATATGAACTTAACCCCTTTTTGTGTGATCTTGGTCATTGGGTTGGCTAAACAGCTGAATTTCTGAACGAAACGCCGATAATAACCTACTAAACCAATAAAACTACGTACCTTAGTTAAGTTCATTTGAGTAGGCCATTATTGAAAATCCTTTGTCTTCATAGGATCTACAGATATTCCATCCTTAGAGACAATGTGACCCTGAAAGGAAATTTTTTGGAGCCAAAATCACACTTTCTAAACTTCCCAAATAATTTATTTCTTCTAAGTGTCTTCAGAATAGTGATCAAGTGATTTTCATTATCTTCATAGATTTTATATTATACCAGGATATCATCAATAAAAACTACTACAAAGTCATCAAGATAATCCTTGAAAACTCTGTTCATTAGATCCATGAAGACGTATGGTTCATTAGTTAATCGAACATGCATTATTGTAAACTCATAATGCCCGTACCTGGTTCGAAATGATGTTTTTGGAATGTCTTCCTTCCTCACAAGCAACTGATGATATACAGATTGAAGATAAATCATAGAAAAATATTGGGATCCATGAATTTGATCAAATAAATCATCAATTCATGGCAGAGGATACATATTCTTTATTATAATACATTGATCTCCCTATAGTCAATGCACAACCTCATAGACCCATCTTTCTTCTTAACGAAAAGAACAGGGGCTCCCCATGGAGAAACTCTAGGGCGAATAAACCCCTTATCACTCAATTACTCTAGTTGTTTCTTTATTTCCACTAACTCCACAGTAGCCATTCTATAAGGGGTCTTTGATATGGGCCTTAAACCAAGAATTAAGTTAATGGAAAACTCAATTTCCCACTCTAGAGGATGTCCAGGTAAATCCTCTAGAAATATGTCAACATATTCTTTCACAATAGGTATATCCTCTATCTGTATATTATTCTCCTAACCCATATTTATTTCATTCCCGTTTTCCCCAATAATTGAATTTAATATAGATATTGGGGGTGGATCTTGATGAGAATCACATGGTGATGTTTCTGCTCTAAAAATAAAGGATTATACACCATTCTCCAAAATTGTAACTTCCTTCTTCTTGCAATAGATCTCCGCATCATAATTTGATAGCCAATCCATACCAAGAATTATATCATATTCAACCATTAGTATGATGATAAGGGTAGAAAATAAAGCACATTTATGTGTCAAGAGGGGGACTAATCGACACGCCTTTGTTGTAATGATACATCCACTAGGAGTTTTGACTAATAACTCCATTATTAAATCAAATTGGACATATCAATTTTTCTTGGAAAATTGGGAAGATATAAATTAAGGCGATGATCCAAAATCAAATAAAGTATTGGCTGAATTTGAGGAAACGATTAAAGTACCTGACACCACATCATTAGGAACTAAAATATCAGCAGTTGTGATCACATAAGCTTGTCCCTACTCCCTTGGCCTTTTCTGTTGCATATTTCCTTGACTCTTTGGACAATAATTAGCATAGTGTCCCATATCCTGAAAATTATATCATTGAACATTAACGGCTTCTTTATTCCCCTTGAAATCACCAACAAGATAGCCTTTTTGACCACATTTGTAGCATACTATTTTTCCCTTTAAGCATGCACTGGGGTGTTTCTTCCCACAATTATCACAGGGTTGAAATTCAACTCTTCCCTTCTTCCATGTTTCCTTATTTTCTTTCCCATAGATTTTAGAAGCCCTCTTCTTTTCTTACTTTCCCTTAAATTTATAAGACTTAGAGAATTCTTTTTCTATCTTGATAGATCATGAAACTATATAATCATATGATGAAAACGTTTGGGAGACCAGTGCCCTCCGGAGGAATGGATTTAGGCCATAAAATAATCGATCAATTTTTCTCGTTGGATTTTGTATGTAGTTCACAACATGTCTTGATAACCTTGTAAAGTTAGCTTTGTACTTTGCAACATTCTCATCTTCTTTCTGCCTTAGATTTAAGAATTGTCTCTCCATATCCACTCTCTATTCATGAGGAAAGTATTTCTCTTGGAATATTTTCTTAAATTCCCTCTATTTCATCTCCTCTATTTCTTTCTAATCCTTTTTGTTTTGGATTAATGACCACCACTGATCCACATCTGTCGATAAAAGATAAACTGCCATGACGACCTTCTCTCTTTAATTACATCCCAATGTGAGAAATATTTTCTCTAGGGAACATATCCACTGCTCAAATACAAATGGGTTTGTAGTCCCATTGAATGATGGTGGTTATTATCGCATAAAGCGATCTAACATAGATCCTCCATGTGGTGGATCTAGATGATACATATGGGTAATGTTATTATTCATAAACTGAGTAAGTTTTCCCAGTATAGTTATCAGTTTCTCAGCACCCGTCATAGTCCCAGATCCAACATCATTATCTTGCATCAGAGGGAAATCCCTACATGGGACATGTGCATTCATGCGGTTTCCATTCCTTCCACTAGGTTCCATTTATAGATAATGTAATACACTAGATTATGTTATGAATCAAAATGAATAATCTTAACTTAACAAAATAATTAGTTCAAATTGAAATCCTAGGCATGGATAATCCCATAATCATAAAAATGGTTTCTTTGAAGAAAATTTTACATTTAAATCCTTCATAATGGATTGTAAATAAAATGTGAATTATCCTAAGCATATCCTTTAGGAGTGTCATAACCAAGAGTGTATCAAGGACCATTGTTGTGTACTAGGATACCCTAGGTCAAGCCCGAAACTCTTTTTTGGAACTTTCACTCCTAGGTACATCTGTTCTAGAGACGCCTCTACCTTCTCGTATCCAGAAAGAGATGTATTGCTTGAAAGATACACATAATCTATTCCTTACCAAAATACCAATAAGTTCTTGTATGTTTATCCTCAAATACTATCTTAGGGACTCTTCCTTAATCTAAATTTTCTAAATCTAGTTTCCAAGTTTTCTACTAAACTTCCTCTGATATTAACTATAAGGACCCAACCCCAGATTCCTAGAGCCGGTGCCTTATTGGAATAAATATAAGTAATAATCATCCCAAAGGACTGATTAGTTTAGTAGCTTTTAAAAACAAGATACATAAATAAGTTTATCATTACATCACGAAGTAAAACACAACACTAATTTATTCCACTAGAAATATCCATGAATTCTAGATTATTCTTGCAAGTCATTCATAATTTACTTCTTCATGTCCTGAGAAAATGAAACAAAAGAAAGGGGTGAGATTAAATGATAATTAAGATTAATAAATAAAGTGGAAGATAATATAAACATTAGACATGGTGAATAATTGAAAGCACATGCCTTTAAAAAATAAATTTGAACATAAAATGGAAGAAATATGAGTTGATTAAATATTGCCATAATATAACATAATCATGGGTATTCTAATAGTCAAATAACCACATGAAATTTCAATTTCTAGTTTCATAATGAGGGAAGTGCATATGCCAGAAATTATGAAACATTTTGTCAAGGCCTCGGCCAAGAAGTCTAATTATTAAGGCCTCAACCAAAATCCATATATCACATTGGGAAAGGGCTCGACCAATTCGACGTCTATTTGTCTCATGAGGCCTACCGATGCATCTAGGGGATATAAAGGGCACCAAAAATCACATAATAATTCCAATTCATTCTTCATATGAGTGTATATAAACATAAAAAACATATACATTCATATTAAAACTATAATATGAAATGTAACTATCTTTCCCCAATCAATAAACATAAAACGCTATCCATTCTGAGTAATATAGTGAATGGTTTTAGGATAGATCATCTACAATAAAGTTAGTCATAAACCATTAAATCAAATATGGTATATGGATTCATAAATGATTAAACCCAATAATACATAAGAAACAACAAGTGTGTTGAATCAAACAAAAATACTCTTATAAAATAATTAAGCAATCTTGAGATAAATACTCTTCTATTTTGAAAAGAAGATTTCTTTTGGAAAAATCTTTGTATAAAACCAGAAGTGAAGTAAGATATTATTTTAATAATAAAATTATTTATTTTATAAATATAATGGTTTCCCAAAATAGATTAGATATTTTCCTTTAAAATAGGTAAGAAGTTGAGATAATCCTTTGAATTGAGCTTGTATTTTGGAAACAATTTTGAAAGCTCCTTTTAAAACATGTAACTATAAATAAAATAAAGAAGTTTTATGGTTAGTGTACATATATAGAACACTAAAACAGAATTTATGATTAGTATATAATAATAAATAATAATTTAATTGAGGTAATTGGAAAATGAAAATAACCAGAATGGAAATGGAAGTTCGGGTGGAAAACCCTTACCTTAACTTCGAACGTGTTCCACTCTTGAACTTAATCTTCTGGAATATGAAATTATTCTTATTAATAAATTATTTCAGATCATATTAGACATGTATTTAGTTTTTCTTAATTCTATTTAGTTCATTTATTTCCTTATTGATAAGTTATTATATTGAATTTCGTCATTTCATAGCATTCATTTCCTTTATTTTCATAATCGGTTTACTTGTATTAAGTAACGAAGTTCATGTAAATATACAGTTGAATTAAAATATTATTTATGATCATACATAGGTGTTATTAGTCATTTATATAACTTGGTTACATGGCATGAGGATTAATTATTATATATAATTTTAATGATAACTGTTTCGGTTAATTTGTGGGTTTTGATGAAAACAAACTCATTTTTCTTTATAACTTAATACCATTTGTAAAAAGGGATTAAATAATCTTACATAGGTTATATTACATATATAATAATCTGGTTCAACTATAAAAACAATGGTTTTATGACCATAATTGATAATGATAATAGAAATCAAAATCCCATCGTCCTTAAATGTGGAAAATTGACACATCTCAGATGATGTTCTTGCTACTAGTATACAAGAAGGTAAAAGGGGGAGATGATGATAAATTATTCCAATATCATGACAAAATTATATTACATATAAGTTATTGGAGTAAACATAATATTTGGATAAGGATAGGTGATAGAAAAAGTAAACAAATGAACTTGAAAAGAAAGACAAAGAATTGAAAGAGGAATTTACCTCTTGAACCAAACTTCATTGAGAGCCTCCTTAAAAGAGAGGTTTTGGTAATTTTATGAGACCAAGGATTTCTATAAATGGGAGGTGAATTTGAGAAGGTATTTGGACAGAATTTGGAGAAGGAACAAGGCTTGAGAGGAGTGAAGAGAAGAGGGAGTGAGAGGGGGTTTTATAGCGGAGGAGAGAGGAGATTTCTTAATATAAAATTGATTAATTTATTATTTCCCTAAAAGACAAGTAATAGAGAGTCTTCCTTGATCAAGAATAGTAATTTTATCATGTGAGTTCGAAACAAGTGGGCTTGCATCACTTGTGATGTCATGAATAGTGTATTTAACTGGTATACAATATTTTACGGCATTTCACTATTCATAAAAAATTCAAGTATTTCGGAAAAATCCCAAAAATTCAATATTTTACGGCATTTCACTATTCATTAGGTTATATTAATATTCATAAGGGTATGTTACTATTCATAAGGGTAGGTTACTATTCACCAAAAAATTAAGTTTTTCTTATTGGACTCCAAATAACTTACTGATCGCAACCATGTATGTCAGATTTTTGAAATTCACATCACAAAAGTGACAAACTTATTTTTTAAGGGTCACATAGCACTTAGTAGTTAATTATGTTGTGATTTCATGTGATTATGAAATATTTATAAGAAAGGTATTTCTATTGAAAAATATTGGGTCGATACAATGGTCTAATGAATATGGAGTTCACATATGAAGAGTGGTACTTCATTTATTTACTGATGATTATAGTATAATAGAATGTGTGTTGTTTATACAGTACAAATGAGAAGTAATTAACTGCATGAATAAATATTTTTTAAGAGTTGAGGATTAAAATAGTAGCATAATAAAGATATTACAATTCGATAATGCAACATAATAAATATAAATTTAATTCAAATATTACCTAAAGAAACATAGGATCAAGCATGAGATGTATTCAGTGATAACACCTCAACAAAATGGGGTTGTTGAATGCAGAAGTTGATAGGTGAATAATATGACTAAAACTATGCTGATTTATAGTTTTTTTCTCATCACTATTGGAAAGAGGTTGTTCAAGTTGTGGTGTACACCCAAAATCGAACAGGACTAATTCCAGGAGAGGGAAGGACACCATATTAGATATGTCATGAAAAAAATTCCTTACTAAAGTATTTGAACATTTTTGTAAGTAAATGTTACATCTGAAACAAAGAATGAAATCAAGGAAATTATGGCAATGTTGTGGATGAGGTAATATTCCTTGGACACTCAATAAAGAGTAAAACCTATAAATTCTACAATAATTATCTTAGAAATATTTTAGAGAGAAATTATGTCAAGATCATTAAGGATAAAATTATGAATAACTCAAGCCGCTCATATTTTTATATGATAGAATATGAATAAGAAAATGGAAAAGTAATATATTCAAATACATAAATTGTGGAATAATTTCATAAAATACAGGGTTCTCCAAATGATGATGATTTTGAAGTAGAATTAGAAGAGGAAACCATTGCTGAAGAAACTCAACTAGAACCTCGCAGGAGAAATAGAAGGGAATAATATGATCAATGAAACATCATTAGGGATTTGACCACACCTACACGGATAAGGATAATGAGGCATAAAGAAAATTCTACTCTCTTATCAACTGTAGAACCAACCTTGTTTTAAAAATAAGTGAAGGATTCATCATGTTTTAAGTCCATGAATGAAGAACTAGATTAGATTGAAAAAAACTAGAATTGGGATCATGTTGAGAGGTTAAAAAATCATAATGTTATTTAAAAAAAGTGGATCTTCAAAAAAAAAAAAAATCGATGAGCTTGGAAATATGACTAGAAAAAAAATAATGATCGGTGTCTAAATACTATGCACAGATTGAAGGAGTTTATGTTAAATGAAAGTTTTCCCCATTAGCTCTACTAGAGTTCATTAGGCTGTTCTTATCCATTATAATTCAAAGAGGGTACAAATTTTACCAAATTGATGTCAAGTTCTTGAAGAATATGTCTATATTGAACAACTAGTGGGATTTATGATTGTAAATTATGAAACAAATGTTTATAAATTGAATAATGATCTTTATGGTTTAAATTAGAAACCACATGTATGGTATTCTCAACTAGATGCTTATATGAAGAATCTACAATTTTAATAAGGAGGTTTTGACCATAATATCTATGTGAAAATTTCTCAGGGAGATCAATTTATGGTTCTTGTGTATGTAAATGGTATTATATTTGGTAGAGGTAAGAGTGGACCAGTGGAATCATTTTCTAATCACTTGAAAATATAATTTTAAATTTCTATGATTGGTGAACTCACCTACTTTTTAGGTTATTATGAAATTCAAAAGAAGTAATAAAACTTCATTTCCCAAGAAAAGTATACAAGAGGGATTTTGAATACATTCAACATGAATGAATCTAAACTAATGTCAACTCTGATTATGATTATTAAAAAACTTGGGAATCATGAGGATGGAAAATATATGGATCCTACCTTATATAGGAGGATCATTGTAAGCTTGTTTTATTTAACTAAAACACGAGTAAATATCAGATTTATAACATGTTTAGTGGATCACTTACATAGTAATCCAAATGAAGAGAATTTTAAAATAGTTAAAAGAATCAAGAGGTACATTCAAGGTACTCTAAACTTTGATTATGATTTATAGTGTTAAGGAATAAAATTTTTTATCATTTTATCATACTGACTGGAATGGAGATGTGGTGGATTGAAAGTCTATAGTTGGGAGTGAATTATTTATGGGAAACAAATGTGTGATCTAGTTAAGAAATAACCAAGAAATCATTTATCTTAATAAATCCGAATCAGTGTATATCTTTGTGAAAAAGTCACGAACTCAACTTTTGTGGATGAATAAATAACTTAATAATATTGGAGATGAGGTGAAACATACGATGGTGATACTCTATGATAATAAGAGTGAAATTGTGCTCACAAAAAATTCAGTTCAACACTCTTATACTAAACATATTGAGATTGAAGATCACTTCATCAAATAATAAGTTGAACAAGATGTGATTAAAATATATCATGTTGGGACTAATGATCAAGTGACCAATATCTTTACTAATCATTTGGTAGCACCAATGTTTGATAAAAATTGGTTGAAACTTAGTGTTTTGTTACCCCCCTTTTCATGTGGAGGTTACTGTCTAACCCCTATGCCCATTTTGTTAACTATTTTAATTAGTTTGTGGATGTGATGTAGGTGTTATAGGGAGATATGATCCAAGGGTGTTTTTTGAGAACTAAGGGGAAAATATAATTACTTTAGGTTTATTTACAAAGGGGGAAAATGGAGAAATTCAGTAGAATGGAATGTTGGTTTGTAGGGTAGGTTTGAAAAATGGTGAGATTCAATGGATTGTATGTTTGCAGGACATGTCAGTGGTATCTTGAGGCATGAAATTATCTCTTTAAACTCTTGTTTTCTACATAGATATTTTCTCACATATATATAGAGTGATGGATGAGTTATTTTACTACTATCAGGTTTTTGTTCAAGGATGGTGATTTATTTAATTTATCTATAGATTACTAACAAACCCAAAGGGGGATATGGTTGAAACTAAGGGTATTCATAGTTGGAACAAATATTTTGTGTGTTTTTTTTTCAATACACACTGGGTTAATCAAGGTGTTTAAAATACAAGTGATCTTATGGTGCACATGGATTTAGTTTTGGGGTCCAAAAGTTGGAGTAAGGGATAAGTTTCCTGAAATATGGATTTCCAGGACTATCTCATAATCATATGGAAAAGGCATGAAATTTAGAAAATATTGGCATCGTGATGGTTTAAGGATTTTTAAAAGGTTGTTTCATGAAATAATTCTAAGACATGAATGGAAAATTTGGTAAGTTACATGATTTTGAGAGGTTTCACATATGGAAAATATATATAAATTTTAAAGAAGACATGGAGTTTCATGAAAGATATGTTGATGTCATAGAATTTAGGTGATTTTTTTTCTAGTAATGATAGAGTTTAATGAAATCCATAGAGTTTCATGAAAGTGTTACTCTCACCTATAAATAGTTAGCCTCTCATCATATGAGGATCATAAAAGTTTTTGGAGGATGTATGGTCACACATATTTCATAAAGATTTTACTCCAATGTAATTCTTATGAATATCATGAAATTTTCATGAACACAAGTTTCACGATAATAATGGTTGAGAACTAATTGATGCTAAGGAATTTTAGTGAAGGATTTTAAAAAAAGTTAGGAGTTTCTCAAAATTTTGGAGTTTCATGAAATTCGGTAGTTTCATGAAAGATGATAGTGATTTGAAACAAAAAGGGGGTATCATAAAAAGATATTTCATGAAATATACTTACATGAGAATACTTGAACTTGGGAAATTTTTATAGAATGTATTGAAGCATCATAAGAGGACCTACATGATGAAAACCATTACCTTCATGTTTTATGATATGGAAAAATACTTCATGTCAATAAATAAAGACTTCACCCAAAGTAGTGAGCTAGGGGGATTCAAAGAATGTGATCTGAGGGAGAAGTGTGCCATCCCTAAAATTCTTGTAAAGGTAGTTTTATTGAAATATAGTTATCATTTGTGATCAATTTTATATCTAGATAATCTTTGTGGATTCAATTATTACTGACGCACTATCGACGTATGCTCCTTGGAGTAGACCTTAGTGGTAAACGAAGTAAAACCGATGTGTTGTGTTTCTATTTTTTCATATGGGTGTTTGGTAATTTCATGATTACATTAAATAGTTTTAACAAGTTATTACCAACATGGGGACCATATCCTTATTATTCAAAAAAATGTTGACACCTTGACTCATCCCTCCCCTCTCAGGGTTTTCCGGGGTATTACATATCCAATGATAGAGTCATTATGTGAATACAAAAATAGATCATTATATCATAAATATGATATCAATGTATGCCATAGGGTATGGAATATGATGCATCTATTTATTTATCTTACACTATCTACATATCATAAGGCATGATATATGGCACACGATGAGATCACTTTATGTATTCCCTATTCACAATATCCTATGATATGGGCATATCATCAAGTATTATGTACTTATTTTTTTAATTATCTATTGAATTATATAGTTTATAAAATTTTTATAAATTACATAAAAATATATTTTGGGATATTTATTAATTTATATTTTTTTTATAATTCATTAGTTAAATGTTTATGAAAATTTTAATAAATAAATATTCCTAAATATTAAATGTTAATATTGAAATAAATTTTCTAATTATTTAATATTCCTTATAATTTATAAAGAAAGTGTTTATTTAGAAACTATATGGGTAATTTATAAAATGTTTATAAGTTAAAAAATGAGAAAAAATTATTGGAGTTTATATTTAATTATGAATTGTTCATAGTTAATTAATTTTGAATTATTCAAATTTTGGCCTAATTTGAAAAAATTATTTAAACCAAATCAAAATAGGTTTTTATACTTTATTTGATCATAGTTTATATAATATTAAATATATGTTTTTAGATTATGCAAATTTTTTATATAATAGAATTGAAATATAAAATGTCTATATTTCATATAATATTATATATTTAAAGTAAAATTCATATAATGAATATTATGAAATATTTCATATTATGTAGTTAATGTAATTTTATTTATATTAAAAATTAAGGAATTCAAATAATAAATAGATAAATTATAAAGTGTTTGATTTTAGCTTTATTTATTAATTTCTCATACATAGTTTAACTCATGTATAAATTTATGGATTGTTCATTTATTTATGTATTCCCTATTTCTTCATTGATATAATTATTATATTATTAATTTTGATGTATGCCTTAGTTTAAAGGTTCTTAAACTACTTCTAGAGATTATCATACATGCATATAAGTGGTTACATTCTCGGTATAATAACAGATTTAATTTTTATCAACCTTGAATTTGTTTAGTACTAGGTTATAAATGTGAATTAAGAAGTTAATTGTGATTTATATATAACATGAAAGGGTTTTATGTATATTATTCATGTGATGAATTTCTTTATGTATGAATATAATTGGATTTTAATTAAGGTTAGTAACATAATATTCGTGTTGTTCAAAGGGTTACACATCAATATGGATTGTACATATTGATTTGGTGGAAGGAATAAGATTCCAAACTAAATAACTAAAAGCATGAATACATGTTAAGATAATACATGAGATAAAATGACGAGATTAAATCTCCTCTAAAATAGAAATCTTTAAATTTCTTCCAAATACAACACTTTTCATGACCTTGATTATCTAACCAAGTTAGTCATACTAAAGTTTGGTTCTCTAAGATTATCTTATGAAATGAAAACAGGTAATGGGTGACCCTGATAGGATTAAGTTCCCATTATTGGAATTTTTTTGGTTACACTTATTTAGAGGACCCTATTAGGATTATTTTAGGAGGAAATATAGTTTATTATATCCATATGATGAATTGATAAAAGTGTTTTCCATTCAAAAATTCAAAATTCATATTTGATATGTGTAATAACCCATGTTTTTCTGATTGTCATTTTGATTAGAAATTTGAATTTTTGCTGTTGGATGCTCTTGAAGGTTAAAATGGTATTTTTACCCTACCATTTGATCTTGGATAATTTTTTTGACTACTCCGTTGGTCCGAAAATAGGGTGTTTACCCCAGGATAGGAGTTTGGTGAAAATCTGAGCTGTTCAAATTTTAACAGAATATTTAGTATTTAATATTATTAAATTAAATATTAAATTATTCATGCAGGTTTGTTTGGAAATGAATTTTAAAAGGAGTGTCTGATTGAGATTTTGTCTTTTCCTTTGAGTCCAGAATGGGAAGTTTAGCCTAGGCGAGGCATAAACTTGAGTCGGGCGCCGGGGCTGGCCTGGGACCCTTTTTCCTTTTTTCCTTTTCTTTACTTTTATTCCTTCCCTTATTTTCTCCTACTCCATGTTCATGTATCCTATGCCTACTCATTGGCTGTGTCCTTTGGGGAGAAATGGAGATTGGGAAAGAGAGAGATATATGGGAGTCAAGGGGGGTACCGATTCAAAGCTCTCGACGTGCTGAGTTGGCATGCAACATCCATGGGCCGTAAAATCATGCGAAGCTTCGAATTTTTTCACCAAAAGGTAGTGTCATTTATGTTTTTTCAAAATATACACATTAAACATGTTTTTAATGTTTTTAAATCCTTATATTTCTAAATTTTAATCCCATGGGGCTCGATCTGTTTTTTCGGGGGCGAAAACGAGCGCTTCGAGGGATTTCCTGTCGGGAAACCCAGGATACACGGCGTGTGTTCCAGGGGAACAATCTATGTGTTCTTACCATTTGGGAAAGATGAAGTTTTCTTATGTACACTCCGTGTACTTTGAGTAAACGCCATGTAGTGGTTGGCCATGTGACCGGCCATGTGATAAGAAACACAAAATAGTGGTTTTTAAGGAGTACACACTGTGTATTGGGAGTACACTCCATGTAGTGGCACATGGGAATGTGTTCAGGTGAAAATGCACACCAGATGAAATTTTGTGAATAGTACATGACATGTACAGTAAATTACATGCCGTTTACTACTATACAGGTAGACCCCATGTGTTTTAGCCATGTACTTCTCCATCTTAGTAGTGTTGGCGTATCTTGTGCCCTGGAAGTTAGAATAGGGCATGTGAGTAGTCCATTATGAGAGTTTTTCCATTTAGATCGCATTGGTGGAATAAATTTGACATTTATTGTTAATATAAATGGTGTTTTGGGGATTTATATCTAAATTTTGAGGTTCTTACTCCAATTATCAAGTCCAATTGTCACCTGAGGGTGAGACTTGGAGCGGATGATTGGTTGGGAGTTCAGACCAACCTAGTTGAGACTTTTGAGCTGAGATGAGCTATGAGATATCTTCTATAACCTATGTTTTTGAGGAAATTTTTCTTTTAAGATGTTCCCTTCTGAACTACAAGGCCATGAGACCGTATTCTTCTAAGGATCCCCTGAGGGATGCCTTTGCTTTTTCGTTGACCTAGGGAGTCCCTTGTAGGATCTCTCTCCTATTTTCCTTTGAGAGGATCCCTGTTATAGGATGCCTCTATTGTTCTTCATTAGAGGATCTTGTGTAGGATTCCTCCCTTACCCTTCATTAAGGATCTCGTGTAGGATTCCTTCGCTCATGTTTACCTAGAGGATTTTGGGAAGGATGCCTCCTCAGTGTTATATTTGAGGGACCCTACGGGTGCCCATTATTTGACTGACCCTGAGTTGTTATGTCAAGTTTGGGTAGAGATGGTGTTTGGGGGTCACCTAAATACTTTTCCAAACTAGTAAGCCCATGGGGCTATGGATGTAGTGTTGAGTTGGGCATTTGGGCCACCCTCACTTATTTTTTTTCATCTAACTTGGTTTTGATGATGTATCAGTGTTTAACAGAGGTGCTTCTTAGATGGTGGATGCTGGGCATGATGTGAGGCATAGTTATTATTTGTTAGGATGACTAGAAACAATCTCATGGGATATAACTTTTGATCCATGTTATTTATGATATTTACTATACCCAGAGGTATTACCTAGAACTCGACTGTTGAGCCATATGTGTTGAATTGTATGCCCTGATCGATACATAGATTCCCATTGAAGGAATTCCATAGATGGACTCATTGGGCTATTTATTTACGTAACCTAAGTGATACATGGATTCCCATTTTAATAGTGCCTTTGACTGGCTCAGTAGACTGTTGAATGTAATTAAACCTTGAGTGATACATGGATTCCCATTTTAGGAATTCCATGAACAGTCTCATTGGTTGGATATGGTTATAACTTGAGTGATACATGGATTCCTAGTGTAGGAATTCCATGAATGGGCTCATTGGTTGGATATGTTTATACACTAAGTGATACATTGATCCAGTTGAGGGATGCCCTGAAAGAGATCTATGGGTAATAGACTTATATACCTTGGGTGATACTTGGATCCAGTTGAGGGATGCCTTGTACAGGATCAGTGGGTTGATGACTCCTATGCCTTTGTAGGAATAACTTGGAAGGGATCATAGGAAGGATGTTATATGACCGTAATTATTATTGTCTTATAGATTAGTCAGGATTTAACTTCGGTATACAATATCCTTTTTTATAGGGTTGACTATCGGTATACGACAATTTAGTTGTGATTGGAGGTGAGTACCAGTGAACCCAAGTGTAGGATTAGTTTCCCCTTATGGTGACATAGCTTGATCAGAGATATAATTATGGAATTGGATGAAGCGGGTATATGTTGATGGTATTATTGACTCAGAGATTGACTTAATGATACACGGCTTTAGTGGCAGGTCATGCAGCAAAATTCCCTTTCACAAGATGTCCAGGAGACCAGGCTTATGGTCCCAAGGTTCGACTGCTGATGTGGTTTCTTATTATTTGATTCACCTAATCATGAATGTTCATATTTATGTATATGTGTATAGGTATGGGACTATACATGTGTACGTATATAGATATGGAAATCCCCAGTGGCACTTACCTAGTTGATAGGGATTACAGACCCTGAGTTCGACTGTGGTTGCACGTTTGGTTTACTTCCTTTTATTGTGTTCCAGCTAGGATGAGTACACAACTATTGCATACACTTTTAGCGGCACAATTATACGTTTCTTGTCTAGGTGACCTACTGAGATTATTTCTCACCCTTGTATGTGAACCTTAGTGTATGTGTAGACCTTATGTCTATTTTTTAGGTTGAGAATGAGTTTCATGGTGGATAGAGCTGAGGCCCAGTGTTGCATGATCGAGCGGAGCTACTGATGTGGTTCTACTGATCAGACTAGTGCAGTTTGACCATGTTTGGAGATCGGGTACATGGGTTAGCTCAGAGTTAGTAGTAAAGACCTATATTTTACTTTCAGTTTCTTTTTTACTTGTATCTGTATGGTTGGACCAGTGGGTGACTAGTGTTGTATTGTATTGCGTAGATGTTTGGGCTTTTTCAACATCTTTACTATTACAAATTATTCTATTTCAGTTTATTTCTTCTGCACTATATTTACTTTCCATTGTGTATGATAATTGGCTATTTTTGCTATTTTTTTACTATGATATTAGGGCATAGTATCCCCACTATCACCCCCTAGGCCCTCTCTACTAGTCGACATCCTCTATCATATGGGGAGATGCACTTGAGGCCTTGTGGTGAACCGGATCGAAGCCCCAGTTTAATGGATTCTGGGTTGGTACGTTACAAAGTGGTATCAGAGTTGTTTCTTTTCTTGGTTTTTACTATTTAGGATTTGGTAGAAATGAGTATTTGGAATGTGTCAGAACCTATGATGGATATCGGACTGGTGCGTCAAGAACACTTTCTCCGATAGGAAGTCTTGGTTTCTAGGGTTTGGGATTTCTGTTCTGATTTTATTGTGTTATGATGTATATGATTTTTGCCTTGAGCAACACACATGTTGTGTGTGGGTGTTTTGATTTACTTTGAATCTATGGATCTTGGCCATCTGTAAGAGTCCAGAGATGGATGTTGACTCTTAGATGGTAAAGGAAATAGACGTCTCATGCATCATACTACACACATAGGATTCACAACATATAGGACTTATAGTGTGTGTTTACACTTAGGATTGAGAGTTTTGGGTCTGCTTACACAAAATTTTTACTCTGATGGACGTTGAGGCGTTTTTTGTGAGTTTGATGACTTAGTTCTCATGAACAGGTGGTGCAATGACCCTGGCAGGTCAATATGGAATGTGATGCCTTTCTGTTTAACCCCTTGTTGGTTCTCATTATGTGGTTATCTAGTCAGATTGATGAGTAAGATGCCAATAGATACCGAGGATTTTCTTGTGAACTGAACCTCCTTAGGGTATTACTGTATACAGATACCCCATGATTGTCAGTTCATATTTTTTATTCTACTTTGGTTGTGACCTCTAGTGATAAGTTCCTTATGAGGATGCTTGTAGATGATCGGGGCCCTCGTAGGCCATGTTTTTTATCCTTTAACCTTATTGGCCATTGTGATCTTATGCTCGTTTTATGACTGAGGAACCTCAGGTGACTGGCTTGGTTGACCAGTTTTTTCACTATTGCTAATGTAGTCAGTGCATGGGTAGACGCTCATGGATAGAACAACTCTGTGTGTACGTGTCAGGTGTTTAGGATACATGTTGGTTTCATATAGTATCATTTGAATCTAAATCAGTGAGTGGATGAGTACGGTCCAAGGACCGATTTTTTAGGACTTTCCATGGGTTTGGATGCCAAAAGTTTTGTTGAAATGTACCCATGTAGTAGAGGTGACATTGTAAAATGTTGGGTTACCATGAGACGGTTGACCCATGGTTGGATCCTGGTCAAGTTGGAAGGATGAGAGTGTGGATTAGAGGGAGCTGTACACTACTTCAATGAAATATTAGTGTACTCATGTAAGATATGATCATGCACTATCTTGATTCGTCTTGAGTATGATGAGAGATATTTGGCCCTACACCGAGCTCCTTTTTATTTTTGTCTAAATGTTCTTCCCTATTTGGGAAGAGAGAACCTGTTGTGGTTTTACTCTAGGAGTGGTGTAAGGAAATCCATATGGTGGGGAGTTCACTATTGGCCATTTGAGGGTGGTTTTTCTTATTTTGGTTAAAATTCAGTGTTTTTCATGAGCTTTTGATCTCTAAGTTTTCTTTTAAGATGATGATAAGGTTATTCCTATGGCGGGGAGTACCAGATCAGTTAAAGGTAAATGTATTCTGTATTGAAGGAATTTTTTAACACTATACCACTAGTCATTGGAAAATCAAGATAGATTGGTTGTGAAGATGCCCAAGTTATGATCATGGCTACTGGTGCTTTCACCGAGCTTCTTGAAGATGAGAAGGTTTATGGTGGAGAGTTTGTAAGAACCCATGTTTTTCTGGACTGTCGTTTTGAGTAGAAATTTGAATTTTTGCTGTTGGATGATATTGAGGGGTAAAATGGTCTTTTTACCCTACCAGTTGATCTCAGATAATTTTTCTGACCACTCTCTTGGTCTAGGAATAGGGTGTTCACCCTAGTAAAAAAGTTTGGTGGAAATTTGAGCTGTTCGAATTTTAGCAGAATATTTAATATTTAATATTATTAAATTAAATATTAAATTATTCATGCAGGTTCATTTAGAAATAACTTTTAAATGGAGTGTAGGATTGATATTCTGTCTTCTCCGTTGAGTCCAGATTGGGGAGTTTATTCTAGGTGAGGCATAAACTTGAGTCGGGCACCGGGGCCGGCCCTGACCCCTTTTTCTTATTTTCCTTTTCTTTTCTTTTCTTCATTCCCTTATTTCTTCCCAATCCATGTGCACGTTTTCAACGACTCCTTGTATGTGTCCTTCAGGGAGAAATGGATATTGATAAAGAAAGAGATACGATAGGCAATAGGGGTACCAATTCAAAGCTCTTGATGCGTTGAGTCAGCGTGCAACATATGTGGACCATAAAATCAAGAGAAGCTTCAGCAGTTTCTGCCCGAAGGTATGGAAGTTTCTGTTTTCACCATAAATCCCCATTAAACTATTTGTTTTAAGTTTTTAAAGCAATATATTTCTAACTTGTAATCCCATGAGGCTCAATTTGTTGTTTCGGGGGCAAAAACGTGTGTTTTGGGCGTCTTGAGGGATTTCCCATCCGAAAACCCAGGATACAAGGCGTGTGTTCCAAGGGAACACACCCTGCATTCTTCCCATTTGGGGAAGATGAAGTTTTCTTAAGTACACACTGTTTACTTTGAGTACACACTGTGTAGTGTTTGGCCATGTGATAAGAAAAACAAAATATTGATTTTTAAGGAGTACACACTGTGTAGTGGAACATGGGCACGTGTTCGAGTAAAAATGCACACAGGATGAAATTTTGTGAATAGTACATTCCGTGTAAAGTAAATTACACACTATGTACTACTATATAGGGATACCCCATGTTTTCTGTCCATGTACTTCTCCAACTTAGTAGTTTTGGCGTATATTTGTGCCCTCGAAGTTAGAATTGGGCATGTGAGTTGTCCATTCTGAGCGTTTTTTCATCTAGATTGCAATGGTGGTATCCTTTTGACATTTAGAGGTCATATAAATGGTTTTTGGGAGTTTATATCTAAATGGAGAGGTTATTATTCCAGTTATCAAGTCCAGTTTTCACCTGAGGGTGAGACATGGCGTGGATGATTGGTTGGGGGTTCAGACAAACCTAGTTAAGAATTTTGATCTGAGATGTGCTATGAGATATATCCTGTAACCTATAATTTTGAGGAAATTTACCTTTTGAGTTTTTCCCTTTTGTCCTATGAGGACATGAGACCGGATGCTTTGATGGATCCCATAAGGGATGCCTTTGATTATGTGTTGACCTTGGGAGTCCCTTGTAGGATCTCTCTCCTATTTTCATTTGAGTGGATCCCTATTATAGGATGCCTATATTGTTATTAATTTGAGGATCTCATGTTGGATTCCTACCTTACCCTTCGCTAAGGATCCTGTGTATGATTCCTTCGCTTGTGTTTACCTAGAAGATTTTGAGTAGGATGACTCCTTAGTGTTTGACTTGAGGGACCCAGCGGGTGCCTGTTGTTTGACCAACCCTGAGTTGTTATGTCGGGTTTGGGTAGATATGGTGTTCGAGTATTACCTAGAACCCATTCCAAACTGGTAGGCCCATGGGGCTATAGATGTAGTGTTGGGTTGGGCATTTGGGCCACCCTCACTCATTTTTTTACATCTGACTTGGTTTTGCTGATGCATTAGTGTTTACCAGAGGTGATTCTTGGATGGTGGCTATTGAGCATGACGTGAGGCATATTTATTGTATGTTGGGATGCTTGGAAATGCTCTCCTGGGATCCGGCTTCAGAGCCATGTTATTTCTAATATTTCCTATACCCAGAGGTATTACCTGGGACTCGGCTGTTATGCCTTATGTATTGACTTGTATGCCCTGAGTGATACATGGATTCTTGTTGTAGTAATTCCTTAGACAGACTCATTGGGATGTTTATTTATGTACCCTAAGTGATACATGGATTTCCATTATAGGAATTCCTTGTACGGGCTCAGTGGACTATTGAATGTAATTAAAACTTAAGTGATACAAGGATTCCCATTGTAGGAATGCCATGAATGGGCTCATTGGTTGGATATGGTTATAACTTGAGTGACACATGGATTCCCATTGTAGTAATTCCATGAATAGTATCATCGGTTGGATATGTTTATACCCTGAGTGATACGTGGATCCAGTTGAGGGATTCCATGAATGGAATCTATGGGTAATTGATTTATGTACCCTCAGTGATACTTGTATCCTGTTGAGGGATTCCGTGTACGGGCTCAGTGGGTTGATGAATCCTACACCTTGAGTGATATTTGGATTCCCATATAGCAATGCCTTGGATGGGATCATAGGCTAGATGTTATATGATCAAAATGATTATGCTCTTCTAGATCAATCAATATTGACTGTCGGTATATGGTATCCTTCATTACTGGGTTGACCTTCAGTGTACGACAATCTAGTTTTGATTGGAGTTGAGTACGAGTGTTCCCAGGTGTAGGATCAGTTTCCACCCTGTGGTGACATAGCTTTCTTAGAGATATAATTCCGGCGTTGACCGAAGCAGGTACATGTCAATGGGATTACAGAACAAGAGTTAGACTTAATGATACATGGGTTGAGTGGCACGTTGTCCAGCTCAATTCCCTTGCACAGGATGTCCATCCGATCTGGTTTATGGTCATAAGGAACGACTGATGATGTAATTTCTTATTATTTTATTAACCTAATCATGAATATTCATATTTATGTATATGTGTATAGGTATGGGACTATACATGTGTATGTATATAGATATGGACATCCATGGTTGTACTTTCCCAATTGATAGGGATTACAGACCCTGAGTTCGACTGTGGTTTCACGTTTTGTTTACTTCCTTTTGTTGTTTTCCGTCTAGGCTGAGTACGTTGCTATTGTATACACTTTTAACAACACAATTATAGGTTTCTTGTCAGGGTGCTCTACTGAGATTATTTCTCACCCCTTCATGTACACCTCTGTGTACGTGTAAACCTTATGTCTGCTTTTTAGGTTGAGCATGAGTTTCATGGTGAATAGGGCTGAGGCCTAGTGTTGCATGATCGAGAAGAGCTGCTCGAGTGGTTCTACTGATCGGGCTGGTGCAGTTCGACAGTGTCTAGAGATCAGGTACGTGGGTTGGCTTGAAGTTGGTAGTTGAGCCCTATAATTTTACTTTCAGTTTCTTTTGTAATTTTATCTGTATGGTCGAACCAGTTGGCGACCTATGTTTTATTTCTTTGCATAGCTGTTTGGGAATTTAAAACATCTTTACTATTAGAGATTGTTCTATATCTGTTTTTTATTTCTTCTACACTCTGTTTAATTTCTGCTGTGTATGATAATTGGATATTTCTGCTATTTGTTTAATCTGATATGAGGTCATAGTCTCCCCACTATCACCTCATAGGCCCTCGCTGCTAGTCTGCAGCCTCTCGCATACGGGGAGGTGCGCTTGAGGCCTTGTGGTGAACCGGATTAGAGCACCGGTTTAGTGGATTCCGGGTTGGGACGTTACAATATGATTGAGATGATGCCCTACCTAAATATATTTGTGATGGGAGAAACACTAAAGAGACCCAAATCATAGTGAAATATGATTTTTTCCTACTAATATATGTGATGAATTTAAAAGAGGTACTCATTTTAGTGAGATCCCATTCAATAAAAATCTTTATTAAATGAATATAAAACATGATAATCATCTAATAAAAGTTTAAGTTGTATATGAATAACATCATCATTATTAAACTTAACTTTTAGACCAATCCTAGAAAGAGACAAGATTAATGTAAGATACTTCTAAGAATGGTAACTTAAGATAGGTTATAAAGTAAGATAAATTATATGTGTTAGAGAAACATTTTCCAAGTAACCAATTTTTTAATTTGTTTAAAACTTGTAATCTAGATTGTTATGAAAAGCATAAATGGTTTCTCTTAAGGGTTCAAATTCATTATATGAAAACGAAGTATATAGAATTTCAAAATCTGCTCATATATTCAACATGATTGAATAAGTTATTAATATATTGAGATTTAATATGACCTATAAGACTTATTTTGATTATGGAATTATTATAGTTTCCATTAATGGACATGTTCCAATAATGTGATACAGTTTGAGAAAAATTTATTCAATGTTCCCAAAGTGTTTTGTATAAATTAAATATACAAATGATGTCTAGGTTATCATGCTTTATTAACAATAAAAGGGGATACAATTTTAAATTAGAAGATTAAAGGTTGGTTTGAGAGTCAAAAAAATCTTCTCCTAATAATGAGTCAAGGTTATTGATGCCTAGAGTTTTTAGGAAGGAGTAATTATTCCATAAGATAGAATTATTCGAGATATCTGAAGGGGTTTATGAAACTCCATAGAATTTATATGTCAAGTATCAGTGTTATATAAATAAATGATTTGGTTTTTAAGGGTATATGATACAAAATTTATGATTTAAAAGTGTTGTAAATATATAGGAGTTCATAATGATAGGAAAAATTAATAAAGCTTGTAGTTTTCATTACAGTGATGGATACAAGAGTTGCTACATCAAATATTTTAATATAATGAAATATATATATTATATAGATATAATTAAATTATATTTATACTTATATCATTTATCATATATGTTAAGAGTATTTTTTACTAATAATGAGTTTCTGTAAACAATATGATATTAATAAACATGGTTTACAACTCATCATATTCTATAACATGTTTTGATAAGAATATAATGATACAAATATTTTATCCAGAATAAAATGGTTTATCTAAATGTTTGTTCAAATATGATATATTTAATCCCACCACCTTAGTTTCATTTTTTAAATAATAATATTATTTTCAAGTAAATTATTCCAAAAACATATAATACCATATGAGATATGAATGCTATATTTTATTTATTAAATATTCAAACTAAGAGAAAATTAGTGCTATTTTTGAACATAAAGGTATTTGCGCACCTTAGAATGATATTCTGAAGAGGATATAGTGTATAAGAAATTATTGGGATTATTTTTTGTCTTAGGCAATTTCAAAGTTAACAAATAAATGATTATTATTGTCAATGTGAATTCCACTTTATCCTAAATCATTTTAGGTTGTGTTGGTGATGTAATAATGTAAATAGTATCATTTTTTAAGGGATTTTTTGATGGAATTGATTCTAGAGGATGATTATAATGATTTACTTAGAAAGAGTTATAAGTAGACAACATAAGTTATTAACATCATAACATTTGATGTTGTGGAGTTAAGAAGTATAAAATTTTTTAAGGAGTTGAACAATGAGAATATTATTCTTAGGTATTAAAATTATTCAAAATAGGTTATTTCATAGATTTTAATCACTAAAGTGTTTAGTGGTTGGGGTTTATCAAGTGGTCACATAATGATGTGGAAAAAATTATATTGAGATGTAATGAGTTTAACATTATTTCTGAAAGTGAAACAAACATAAGGATGATCTGGTATTATATCATATTTGGTATTTTATACTATTAATTATGTATATTTGTGTTAATTATTCTTAAATTAATTTAAAAATATAAAATATATCATATTATATAAAAGGAAATATCCACTTTATCATTATTTTATACTGGATGCATACACATATATACTAATATATGTATCATGAAGTAAAATGATAATTGACCACCCAAATTATGACTTTGATTTATCCTAAACTAAGGTTTTGAATGGATTATTATAGGTTATGATGAAATATTATTGTTAGTATGAGTATTATTATTTTACTAAGATATTAAATACGATCATGAGGCACAAAACAAGTTTTGTGTGTTAGATGACCCACTAAGTATACCACATGAAGTTTCATACACTATATATTTGGTATAATAGGGGTTCATGGTTAATATTTGAATCCCCTATTACCTAATATCAAAGAGATAAATACCTATAATGAGAACCTTCATACTTTGATGCCTTTATTGTACAATCCTCAAGGCTCAGTTGGTCAAGGGTGGTTGTATAACAACCCTCCTCCTTATTACACACTAATTCAAGATTTATTACATAAAATTACACATAATACAACCCTAAATATTTATAAGTATAGCGTCTTTAGAAATTATGTACATTAAATAATGGATTAAAATAGGAAATACATCATATTTATTGAAAACTTCCTTAACTTTCTCATACTTAGATCTTCATGGGATAACCTCAGGACATACATAAGAATGAGGTGAGCTATAAAGCCCACTAAGGGAATAAACCCAACTTGAAATGAAGAGAATAATAAGTTTTAGACAATATAAATTGCATTGGGAAATAAAAGGTTTATGAATCATAAGCATGAAAAATGAGACATTGCATAACATGATAATCATAAAGGAAACATGGGAAATGTGGCAACAGCTTAGAACACTACATAAAAAATATAGGTCAAGGCTAAATGCTAATACATCATGATGGACAAAGTCCCATAATTGATTTTATTCACTCTCTAATCAGTTGAATGATGTCTCATGAGACTAAAACATTTCCCAATTCATTTGAGCACTATATATTTTTGGGCTCACCCATCACATTCATTTCATTCCCATGCTTAAATGTGCCACGTAGATCACAAAACATGGAATCATTTATCATAAAATTTTATTCCATGATAATGGAGTGTAGAATAAATACATTTAAGTCCCCAATAAAATAAGTATAAGTCGATAAGGTAAAAACCTTTTATAGAAAAATTGGCATGGGTATTAACTACACATTTGTTTGGCCTAGAAAATCATGGAGAAATTTCAACTGTATAATGGCATTACATTAAAATTCATAAAACAAGTCAATGACATTTAAATGGGTGTCTCATCATTTCGAAATCAAATGGGAAATAATAAGGAAATGTAAATACATATCCCAACATTAGTAATTGTAAATAGAAGTCAAAGATAATAAAGAAACTTGAATAAAGAAAAATAAGGTGATGATCCCTTACCTTGAGAGTGTTACTCCAAATGATTGGGTGAGGCTTTTTGAGAGCTTGGGGGAAACTTGAGAGGACTATATAGTGGGTAGGAAAGATTAAGTATGTGTTACAATGATTTTAAGTGAAGAAATGTGGGATATTGGGTGAGATTATATAGGAAATGAGTTGGAAATTATTTCCCATTTCTCAAACATAGGTTTTGGACTCTATATAATAAAATAACCAAAATTAAAAACCTTCCCATGGTTTCTGAAAAAGTGGGGTAGTTTTAATTATTTTATAATGAAAAGTTCCAAACTTAAATAAAATAATACTCTTGATTATGTCAAAATGAGTCATACTCTTAAAGAAATGATTTTAAAACCTTAAAATATATTAATGGTTTTGTAGGATTTATAAAATTAATAAAATAAACATGAAATAATTTTTTTAAAGGGAAACATAGATTTTATCATGGATACAATTTATAGTTTTTATTACATCAATTTTGGGTCATTATGATGTCATAATACACACCATATGTTTATACGATATTTAATTTTTTCCTAAAAAATTAGACAATCTTAGAAAATTATGAAAAAATCACCACTGAATAATTTAGAAGTTATAATTCAAAAAATAATATTAAATTTATAATTTTTTTTAAATATATTTATTTTCACTTTTAAAATAATATTTTAAATTTATTGATAAATTTTAATTTTTTAAATAACTATTTTCAAACCATTATAGAACTTACATTTTACATCATAAAAATTATAAATTACATTTATCAATCATCATTTAATAACAATATTTTATTAAAATATAAATTATTTCAAAAATAAATTAATTCATCAAAAGTAATGTCTTAATTTAAATTTCATACTACTTAAAAATAATTTTTTTGGTCCATCATATCCAAATATATATTTTTTATCAAACTGATTACTTAATAGTTTATAAAGTGAAAAGAAATAAGGAATAAATATAATATTATATTTAATTAAAATGAAATACAAATATTCATACTATTAGGTTTACTTTTTTTCTATTCTTTTTTAAATTATTTTTACCCATAATTAACAGATTTTTCTTTTACTGTGGTAATTTATATTTACTATAGTTACTATTCATATTGTTCAAAAATTAAGTTGAAATTATTATATAAGATTAATTAAGATGATTAGAAACATGGAATTAATTTTATCAAAATCAATTCTTAGAGGTAAAATAATTTATTTTAATATAAAACTCACAAGCCCAATGGAAAGGTTTTTCAGAAAAAACCATTTTCAGGGAAACAATGATTTCACTTTAACTATATAACTAGTAATCTTCATTATATGAATTTAAATTCATAAATATAGATATATAATCTAAAAATATCATTTAAATCATTTCTCATTAGGGGTTATTTTAATTAATTACAATGGAGAAACACAATGCATTTTAAAACTGTTTAAAAAAAAATGCATTTTTAATCCTAAAAATAACCTTATAATAAAATATGATATAAATATGATTTAAATATAGTTAGTTGAATTAAATATAAATATATAAGACTTATCTTACATTTGAATAAAATTAAAATAACATTTTTTACTTTTTTATTACTTAATTTATCAAAATAAATAATTATTCAACTTAAAACAGTATTTTTCACTATTGACTAACAATCTATATTTTCCAAAAATACAAAGCTTTTACACTAATTTAATTCTGAAATTATAATGTAAAAAATGGATTTCATTTAATCAAATAAATTTTATAAATGTTCATATAAAATAATTATAATATTTATTAATAAAAAAAATAAAAAACATTTTCAAAGAAAACACATTTTGAAGAAGAATAAGACATTACTAAAAAATGATTGATTATTTACTAAGAATTTATCAATATATTTAGTAAATATATATATTTAATAAATTATTTAATCATAATAATATTTTAAAATTTAATTTAAAGGTTAAAATAATCTTATTTAAATAATCATTGTTTGTTTAGGCTTGGTGTTGGGTGTCACATATGCTATCGAACATAGTTTTATCTTTTAAAAAGTCAAGGCATTGTATTCTTCCCCCATTTAATAAATTGTGTCCTCATAATTTAAAATTGAAATTGGTGACATGTTTTTTGAAACTTGAAAAAATCTTTATTTAAAACCCACATTTTAAAAAGGGTCAATAAAATATCCTCTTGAAAAGGGACAAATAGAAGTAAGAAGGCCATCATATAGCTTTATTTCGAAGTAGGAGAACTTTAGTGGGAAGTGAAAACATAAACATGGAAGAGAAAACTAACACCAAATGACTATTAGAGAGTGATAAATATCATAGTAAAGTGAAGTTAAATGAACACAAAATAATAAATTATCTAGAGGTAAAATTACCATCAATTCATCAGAAATGATTGTAATATGATAACATTTTTTTAAGATTCTTTACATAGACTTAAAGAATTATTTTAATATCTAGAGCAGGGACATAAAGAAACATACTTTCTTGACAAGTATAAATTCATCCTTTAATCCATTCTTACCAAAATATCATCTTTTATCCAAATAATGAGTACCCAAGATGAATTTTTAAAATATTAAATGCATAAATTGGAATCCAATGATATTAATGGGATAACTTATAAATTACAAGTATTTACTCAAATTTTGAATTTTTGGGCTTCAATCTATGTTATCCACGATCTATTTCCTAACATATATTCTTATGGGTATTTTTTTGTTCCTTTAGTAATGGTTCTTAAAGATATTATGAATCTACAAAATAACATCCCCTAGGAGTTTAAATCCAAGTGTGAAGCAATGCCTATTGTCGTGCACCAGTTCTCTATCAAGTCTAGCTCAATGAGGTGTTTTCATGTTTTAACCCTATGTACATCTATGTCAGAGCTGCATCCACTTTTAGTATCCAGATAAGGATTTATTTTCTTGATAAACCACTTAATCTATACTTACAAAAATTTAGGGATGTTTTATTATAACTATCATTATCCCTAATGTTTCTTCTAGAGTTTTTAGATCCTAGTTCCAAAAATAACTAAAGTTTTCCTTTGATTCCAAGTACAACAACCCATATGTTTATTACACAACAATTCATGATTTATTACATAAAATTACACATAATAAAACCTAAAAGGTTGATAATTCTAGTGTATTTGGGAATTAGGTGCATTGCATAAATAATTAAAATAGGAAATATATCATCTTTATTGAAAACATTCTTGACATGCTCACACTTAAAACTGCATGGGATAACCTCGGGAAATACATAAGAAAGGACTGAGATATAAAGCCTAGTAAGGGGATAAATAAAGAATAACATGAAGAGAATAATACATGTTAGAAAATAGTTATATCAATGGGTTATAAATGGAGTATGAATTATAAACATGAACAATAAGACATGATATAGCGTGATAATCATAAAGGAAACATGGGAAATGTGGAAAAAACTTAGAACACTTCATCATAAACATAGGTTAAGGATAACTTCAAATAAATCATGATGAAAAAAGTCCCATTATAGATTAGGTTCACTCCCTAACCATTTTCATGACATCTCATGAGACTAAAACATAACCCAATTCATTGGAGCATAATATAATTCCGGGCGCACCTGTAATATTCATTTGATTCTCATGCTTAAGTGTGAAACATAGATCATTAAACATGGAATTATTTATCATCACATTATATTACATGATCATGGTATGTGTAATACATATATGTAATCCCCCAATAAAATAAGTATAAGTTCATAAAGGTGAACAACCTTGATAGGAAAAAGGGTATGGGTGTCAAGTACACATTTTTTTGGTATGGAAAATTGTAGAGAAATTTCAGCAGCATAATGACGTTACTTAAAAATTCATAAAGTGGGTTTATGAGAGATAAATGGATATATCATCATTTTTACATAAAATGGTCAGTAATAGGGGTATGAAAATACATATCCCAATATTAGGAATTAAAAATAGAAGGCATAAGATAAAAAAGAAACTTGAATAAAGATAAGAAGGTGAGGATCTCTTACCTTGAGATTTCGACTCCAAATGTTTGAGAGGGGCTTCTTGAGAGCTTGGGGACACCTTGGAAGGACTCCAGATAGGGTAGGGAAGATTAATAATGTTCTCAAAGGATTTTTAGTGAATATAAGTGGAATATTGGGTAGGTTTATATAGGAAATGATTGGATAATTATTTATTATTTCTTAAACTTAGGTTATGGATTCTATATAATAAAATAACCAAAAACACAAAACTTCCCAAGGTTTTTTAACATGGTTTATAAAAAAGGTATGGTTTTAATTATTTTATAAGTACAAGGTATAGAATAAAATAAAATAATACCCTTTCTAATATGGAATTTAGTCATACCCTTAAAGAAATGATTTTACAGCTTTAGAATATATTAATGGTTTTGGAGGATTCATAAAGGCTTTATAAAATTAATAAAATAATCATAAAATCACATTATTTTAAAGGGAAACCATATATTTGGTCGTGGATATCCTTTATATTATTTATTAAATCACTTTTGGGTCATTATAATGTCATAATACACACCGTACATTTATATAGTATTTACTTTTTACCTGAAAATTTGGATGTCCTAAAAAATTATGAAAAATTAACCATTGGATAATTTAGACATTATGATTCAAAAAGTAATATTATAAATATATTTATTTTCACTTCTAAAATTTTAATTTACATTTATTGAGAAATTATGGGATTTTTACTATAAAGTTTTTCGAAACCGTTATAGAAATTACATTTGTCGTCATAAAAATTATAAATTACATTTATAAATCTTCATTTAATAATAATATTTTATTAAAATATAATTTATTTAAAAAATATATTAATTCATCAAAATGAATTTCTTAACTGAAATTTCATATCACTTACATTGTTTTGTTATATAGTATCAAAATATAATTTTTATCAAACTGATTACTCAATCATTTATTAAGTGAAAAATAGTAAGGAATAAATATAATAATAATTTTAATGAAAATAAAATATAAATATTCATACTATTATGTTTACTTTGTTTTTAGTCATTGTCAAAATATTTTTACCCATAATTAACCTATTTTCTATTTACTGTGGTAGTTAATATTTACTACAATTACTATTCATATTGTTCAAAAATTAAGTTGAACTTATTAACTAATATTAATTAAGATGATTCAAAATATGGAATCAATTTTATCAAAATCTATTAAAATAGGTTTAATAATTTAATTTAATATAAAACCCGCAAGCATGATGGAAATTAATTTTCCAAAGAATCCATTTTTCAGTGAAACGATGATTTCATTTTAACTGTATAACTGGAAATATTCATTATATTAATTTAAATTAATAAATATAGATATGTAATATCAAAATTTCTTGTAAATAATTTCTCATTATGTGTCATTTTAATTAATTATATTGGATAAAAATAATTCATTTTAAAAGAGTTAAAAAAATGTGTTTTTAATCTAAAAAATAAACTTATACTAAAATTCAGTATAAAGATGATTTAAATGTAATGAATTGAATTAAATATAAATAAATAATAACTATGTTACATTTAAATAAAATTAAAATAATATTATTACTTTTTAATACTTAATTTATCAATATAAATGATTATTCTACTTAAAACGTCATTTCTCACTATTCACTGAAAACTCTATATTTTCCAAAAAATCCAAAATTTTTACCCTAAGTTAATTTTAAAACGATGATGTAAAAAATAGAGTTTAATTAATCAGATAATTTTTTTAAATATTCTAGAAAATAATTAAAATATATTTTCATAAGAATAAATAAAAATCATTTTTAATTAAAACTTATTTTGAATAACCAAAAGACATTACCAAAAATTGATTGATTATTTACTAAGAATTTATCTATTGTATTACAATTAATCATGAAATTAAGTAACTGGTTCTTAGTCTAAAGTCAGTTAGTTCTCCCAGTCCTGATGGCTTTCCTAATGACTTTTTCCAATATCATTGGGACATTGTTTGCAATGATATTTGTCGCCTTGTAAAATCCTTATTCATCAGTGGCTATCTCCCTTATGGTATTAATGCCCAATTTCTTACCCTTATTTCTAAAGTAGATAATGCTTTAGAAATTCAACCTTTTTGGCCTATTTCCCTTATCAACACTATATATAAAATTATTTCCAAGCTCTTAGCTATGATATTGGCACCTATTGCCAACAAAATTTTCTCTTGGAACCAATTTGGATTCTTAAAAGGAAGGAATATCTAATACTGCATTTTCCTTGACTCTAAAAGTAATAACTTCCTTAAAAAGAACCAAATAGGGGAAAGTGTTTCCATTAAACTTTACATTAGAAAATCTTTTGATAACATTGATTAGAGTTTCATTTACAAAATACTTTATAGAATTGGATTTAATGACAACTTGGTAAACAAATTACAAACTATTTTTAACTCTTCCCACATCTCTGTTATGATCAATGGCTCCCAAAAGGGTTATTTCACTTGTACAAAAGGTGTTAGATAGGGATACCCCCTTTCTTTCATCATATTTGTTATTTCTAAAGACTACTTTAGCAGATTGATTTCAGATTCAATATGTTGGGGTGAGCTCAAGCCCATATTTTCCTCTAGAGATATGAATGTTCCCTCACATATTTTATACGCGGATGATATAATTCTCTTCCTCCAAGGAAACAAGAAGAATATAAAAAAACTTAAAGATGTCCTCTCCTACTATGAAGATGTCTCTAGTCAATCAATAAACTAGAGTAAATCTTCCATCTTTTTGGGTAAATGTTTTCCTATCAATAAGAAAGTTGATAATACGAATGATTTGGGTATAAAGGAAGGATCCTTCCCCTTTACATATCTTGGGGTCCGCATATTTTGGGGGAAACCCAAAAACACTTATTTTTCGAGTATTTTTGATTAGATCAATTGAAAAATCTCCTCTTATAAAGGCAAAACATTATCAATGTTAGGGCAAATATGCCTTGTCAAATATAGCATTGTTATCACTATCCCTTGGAAAACTTGTTGCACCCCCATTGAGAATGGTGGCCTTGGTACTGAGAATATCAGACATTTTAATGAGGCCCTTCAAGCCAATCTTACTTGGAATATTATGAAAAAAATTCATAGGCTTATGATTTCCTTCATGGTAGATTTTACAATAACCATAGAAAAGGGAAAAAATTATATATGGAATCCTCTATATGGCGTTCCATCAAACACACTTTTTCAAAAATCATGTCTCGCTCTAGATGGATAGCTAACAGAGACTCCTCTATGCAGTTTTGATTGGACAACTAGAATGGTATCCCACTTTGTAACATGATTGATTCCATGAAACTACCCACTAATATAAACATATTCATTAATGATTGTTTAAAATCTACTAATATTAATTTACTTAAAGAAATATATACTATTATTAACAACTATACCTTTATCAACACAAACAATTTTTTTGGTTTGGGAACCTACATATAATGGTATTATAACCTCTAAAATTAACTATAATTATAATTTCAACACCCAAAACAATGATTTCCACTGGGTTAATAACTTTAACAAAAGTTATATTCGACCATCCCGACTCACCCTAGTGTGGAGAATTGGTCAAAATAGAATCCCCACAGATTCCAATCTACAGATGTGTGGTATTTAGATTTGTTCTAAATGTCACAAGTGTAACCAGCACAGAGAGGAGGATAATCACTTATTTATATCCTGTTCTACTGCTTCTGATCATTGGAAATTTATCTTTGGTATCTCTAATCTTATATGGATAGGTTTGAGCTCTATTGGACTGCAGCTTCAGAGATGAACTACTATGGATACCTCTCCTCAAATTGCTCGACTTTTCATCACCGCTATGGAAGAACTGATCTATCTTTTTTGGTATGAAAGAAATTATATTATTCATAAAAATAACACATTCAATTTCCATTCATCTAAAATTAGGATTTACACTGCGATCAAGGACACCAGAACCATTCAAACAAGGACCCATCACAACACAATTAATTATTTCACTATCCTACGATGGATAGGGATTAAAGGAATATACAACCCACCGAAAGTATTGTTAGAAGTCTTTTAGAAATATCCTATTTCTGGATGGATCAAAATCAATGTGGATGGTGATTCAAAAGGGAATCTAGGACATGAAGGCTATGGTATCATTTGAAAAAATCAAAATGGTGACATACTTGGATGCTGCTTTGGTTATGGTGGTCACGCCTCCTCCCTAGAAGCAGAGATGTATAGTGTTATCAATGCTGTTGATTTTATTAGATAAAGGGGATGGAGAAACATTTGGATTGAAATTGATTCAACTACCATTGTCCAGTCTCTTAGGCATGGTGTGATTCACCTTGTGTGGAACCTTAATTCTAAATGGACTGCCTGCCTCAGAAACCTATCTAATATCAATCATATTATCACGCATACCTATAGAGCGGCGAACAGTGTGGCAGATGGTCTTTCTAATAAGGGTGTCTATAGCAATAGAACATGCATTGAGAATCTTCCCGCTGATTTCACCCCCTGAATCAAAATGATTATAATAAATTACCCTACTTTAGACTTCTTTAAACTTTTCATGTTTATATATCTTAGTTATTTGGTACTTTAAACAAAGCATTATCTTTTAAAATATGTATATATATATCTCATATTTATTTTAATCATACTCATATTAAAAAATTTAATGTAATGGTCAAAAAAGTCATATATAAATAATCATTATTTGTTTAGGTATCATATTGTGTATCACATATTCTATAGAACATAGTTTTCTATTTTAAAAACCCAGGGCATTATAGGCTTGGTATTTTATTGATCACACCATTGGTTGGAGATTAACCAAGATGACATTTTCCCTCTCATATGGTGAGTATGACATAGGGGACCCTGATTAAGATAGTTCTAGGAAGTGGGCAGTTGGACCAAGAGAGAACATATGATGTTATTATCTATTAAGGTGAGGGGAATATGATGTGATCATCTATAACAATGAATGGTATGTGATATATTCATTTATTTGATTAGTATATACTCAAAGAATCAATAATTTATGAGTTTTCTATATGGTATTTACAAACTATGTGTGCCATGATCACTCAATATCTTGGACAAAGGGATCATATGAGAATTCATTCTTGCATATGATGTTCCTAGTGGATAAAGGTATAAAGATACATGTGCTTAATGAAGATCACACTAGATCCCTATATATATTGAGTATAATTGATACTTTTCTAGTGGTATCTCTTTGCTTATATTCATAGGTTTGATGATTCATATTTCTTTTCAATGCTACAAAGAACCATGAGGTTACACTTTTTGGTTTACTAAATATGGATTAATTTTTACTCAAAGAGATGCTATAAAAGTGTTTTAGAGTTGACTAAAAAGGAGTTTTAAATGGTTATTAACAAGGTATTTTATATGATATGATACACTGTGAAGTACATTAAATGATCTATTAAATGGTGCTTCCGGCGATGTAGCTCAACCCTTCAGGGTCTCTTGGCTCGGACGGCGTGACCCAATGGTCTTCAGCAGTTCTAGTGCGGCTCACCCAGATCTGTGTTTTTGGGAGGGGGAGGCGCTGTGCTCTGGTTTCAGTTTGTGGTTTTATAGGTCTAATTTTGGGATGTTGTGATTATGAATTTGGTTGAACTGGTTTTTTTGGTTTGGTTTATCACCAGCAGTTCTTCTATGCCCTTCCACTATTTCCTCATCATCATGATGCTAGTTTCGGAACCTGATGAGGTGTATATTCGGTACTAATTGGAGCAGATCCATGCCTAGAGTGGCATTTCTGTTTTAGGATGTCCATGATTACTTCATTGGTGGAATTCTATCGGCGTGGAGTTGGGCTATACAGTCGTAGGTGACTATGGTTTGATCTCACACCATTGAATTGTCTTCCAGACTTGTGAAGCTGCGACGGCGGGGGTGTCTAGTGGAGGGCGGCGAGGTTTGGTGCTTGGTTCTTGTTTGTGGAATGGTGGAATGGTTTTGAATTGTGTGGTCTGTTGGTTTGGTGATGCACTCGGACTCCACTTGGATCAGGCCCCAGAGGAGGTTCTTGAGCTTGATTTTCACCGCTGCTGTGATTTTTGGATTTGGATGTTTGAGAGGGTATGGCGTCGCCATCGGATCAGGCTTGTGCTTTGACATAGGACACTTGTTTTCCAGTCAACCATGCTTTGGTGGGGAGCTTTATCATGGTTATATGCTGGGAGGGGGTTTCTCCATGTTGTTGTTTTATTTTGTCTCACTTGACCTTTGGATCATGATTGTCTTATGTTGATGATGTCTGTGTGGGTTTTCCCCTTCTTCCCTTAAAAGGGGGTTTTTTATAATAAAAAAAAAATTGAAGGCCTTTGGGTCGTTGGATGGATACTTAAATTATCATTAAATGATCTATTAAATGATATGAAATGCTTAGAAGGGGTTATGTATTCATGTGATGGATGCATGGTTGGAAGTTGAATTAAATTTTATCTTATAACATTTGAGTTAATTAATGAGAGTGTCCTTGTGGATATATATGAATGTGACCACCATTGAGATGGTGTAGTTTATTCCTGCCCAATATCCAGATGAACCTCTATTCCTCCCAAATATCCTCTCTCCATTCACCTTTACCTAATGAGGTTCTAGAATTCCATGGTGAGAAAAGGAATCATACATGTATGTCGAGTGATTATTTAAAACCATGGATAAACCATGTGGGAAATAGATCCTTTAGACTCTTCTTTTTTTGTTAATCAACTGAAAATAATGAAAATGAAGCTGTAGTAGTATCTGTGTTAGGTACACATAATTTCTTCAATTTATATAGTATCAGGATTTCTGGTATTCTCACATGGTTGATCTAGGTTTGAGTTTCTATATTACTTACACTATGTTTAATGACTGTCTATATATGCTTTTAAATCCATCAATAAATTCTATTATCTACTTAAATCACTTTATATGTTCATCATAATCCTCATTATTAGAACATCACATTAAACTTTTCCATGAGATCATTTTGGTAACTAATGAAACTCTTTACATTATTTATTTATCAACACATTCTAAAATCCTTTAGGATATAAATTAATATTTACTTCATTATAGTAATTAAATTTAACTATTTAAAATTAAATTTAATGATATACCTTAATCTATTTTAGGATGTTAATTAAAATTAACTTTGTATTTTTAATGGTATAATATTTTATTTTTTAACCTTTGAACTTCTCTAAGTTCAAATGATACTACCACTAGCCTCTTAGAAATTATATTATCTTAAAAATATTATGTTAAGTTATATAAATTATTTTGTGTATAAGAATTAACATTTAATTCCTTTAATGGTAATATTTAATAAATAAATTATTATACATATACTATATATTGTATTCTATTTGTTTAGAAAAAATCTTTGAAAAGAAGACTATATAATTTAAAATATTCCACTAATGAGTGGTGTATTAACATTCCTAATATTTTAACAAACATATTAGGTAAACTCTATTATCCATGAAAAAAAATTCACCCTATATTCTCCTCAAAATTTTTATAGAATTTGATGAATCATAAACTTTTTCAGAATCCCATAGAAGAGTGTGCTTCTAAAACATCAATTGCAAGTAGCCACAACACCATTAGGATAATATATACATAAAATGATTTCAGAAGATCCGCCATGACTTATAATTCTAGAACTAGGAATTCAAGGAACCCTATCCACCATACCAAGTTGTCTCACTATCTGGTTTTAGTCCTCCTCTGGTTCTCCTTCTGAATAATGAGCAAGAAAATGAAATCCGTGAAAACATACATGAAAAAATCATGCATAATGCACAAGATCGATTAACATAGTTCATAATTTTATCCCACATGAATGAGAGAAATGAAATCAATTCCTTTAATTCATGGAGACATTTGAGTTATAAGGAAACTAAGACCTTATGGTCACCCTACTCACACTACTAGAAGAAGTATAACTAATGTCTACACAAATTGCTTCCTTAGATACCCTCTTTCTGGTTGTCATCCTTCTAGATCCTTGAACTTCAGCTTTGTATATGATGAATTAGGAAATTCTATGGGTCTATATTGGCTTCTTCACAGGGTAGATGCCTTAAAATTTTTTAAGCCTCATCAGTGCCACTTAGTAATAATTTTTATAGGTGGACCAATACCCATCTTATAGAGGGACCCAACTGGTCATCCAATCAGCAACACTATCCAAAATGTACAGGAATCCATCCATTAGCTCTAGAGAATTCCAATTTCCTATATTAATCACCACACTGACTACTAAAATCTGGTTCACTTTTCACTCCAAATTTCTATTTTATCGTTGATGATTCTCTGCAACATCTTCTTATACAAACCTAGGAGTGCATATAGAGCTTCATCTTTAGTGTCTTCTCATCAGAGTGACTTACACACAACACTTCACCTAAAAAAATTAAAAAATTATATTCAACATCCTAAATATACCCCTTCAATTTATTTCACTTTTTTTCCTTTGAAACATGGCCAAATGTCTCTGAGATACTTCTATAAGCTTACCCTTATAGTACTTAGAATATACTATGCTTCTTCCAGACTACCTTTTCCCAACATGCTTCTTCTAAACCTAAGTTCAAGGATCCTTGTGGAATGTTATTCTAGAATAAACTGCATTCTTTCAGAATTACCTAATATTAGTTAACTCCCATTCACCCACAATACATCCACTGAACTCAATTTATTTAACTCATTTTGAAAATGGTCCTTCTACTTGCCTTATTTTGGACATTCCATGGATCTGGTAAAATGTCTAAATATGGGTTCCCAAGTGTTCCTTTCAGAGAATGTTCTTTTGAAATTCCAAAAAAATTACATAGACAACATTTCTTCCACCAAACCTAATATTCCACTTGATAATTTCTTTTTTATATTGAATGATAAAATATCCAACTCAAAGACCATTCTCATACTCACACCAAAGTCCCTCCTAAATCAAGTTCTATTCATCCTTCTTTTGTTACAACACCTGCATGGTTCTACACTCCATGCCCCCTTCTAACCATCTAGGTTCCCACTAAAAAAGACCCCCCTTCAACTTTTGTAACCATGATATTATATTATACTATTTTGAGAAAATAATATGAAAGTACTTGTGGAATTAATCTAAACTAAACAAGAAAAACTGAGTTTCCATCATCTATTTTTTTATGATTTCCATTAACAAGATGTGTTTGTGTACCATAACCATGGACTTACTCTATTATACATCCACCTATGAAACTCTGATCACCTGATATTCTATGAAATGAATGTTTCTTGGTGCAATTAGATTTAACAAAATCATCAGAATAACCTTCATATAGAACTCCTCTTTTATGAAATTATAATGTCATCAACATGACACACTCCCACTGAAACTTTTTTTGATGAAACCAATGTTTTCCATGGTCATTTTATCCCTCTAATCCACCCTTTTCTTGATACTTTCAAGTATTCGAACTCTATTATTGAGGTCCTTATGTTAATTTTAATATCTTACAAAGATAGTTTCCTTAGAGATTGAAGTAGGCCACAATCTTCATATCCATTTCATAAAAAAACACAAACTCTATACATGTGGATTTACTTCATCAGGTTTTAATTTGATGGTGGTTGATTCATTTTGAATAACTTTATAGATAAGATTACAAATATTGATCAATTTTTTAGACTTCCATGTGATTCATACTCTATTCTTTCAGACAAAACTCCATCATGTCTATGTCATGGTTCTTTTAATAAAAGGTACATTTTAGTACAATGGATTTTCATGGGAGAAAATATCTGAACTTAAAATTTAGCTATGGAAATTGAATTTTGAAATATATTCCATTGATCTCCATCAATAATTAACATGACTTAGAGTTAAAAACCTTACTTCTCCCTCACTTTAGTGCACTCATGAAAACCATACCTCAGATTTCTTCTTTCAATCATCTAAATCCATGATATGCCAACACTCCTTCCATTTATCAAATTCTAAATTTTAAAACTTTTTTACACTTTTCCAAAACCATGAATCCCCCCTTAGCATAAATCCCAAGATCTTCCATTTCCCCCTGATTATACTAAAAAATTTTCATTGAACACTAGAACTATACCACACTACACCTTTTTCTAATATGGGATCAAGAAAACACTTGGAAACATTTTAACCACCATGCTTAGATGTAGGTTGTGGGAAATTTCAGAATGTTTCATTCTAGGGACCAATATTTTCATCACTAATAGTCCTACTAAAATAACCCTTTTCACCAAAAAAACATGAAAAGCAGGGGAACCATCTAAAAACCATAAAATTTGAGCTAATAACTCAACAATTCATTTAAAAAATCCTTCTGAAAACATATAACAACCTATGATTATAACTTATGAAACCATGAATGCGCTACTATCACCACATCAAGTTTGTTCCCTTAATTTCGAATGACTTATCCATCTAATAGATCTTAAAAAACCTCAAGGAGTAGAATCACCAACATTATACAATCTCAGAAACCACCACCATCAGATATTCATCAGCTTCCATTGTAACTTTATTAGTTTTCCACCAGCTTCCAAAATTCCACCCAATGAATGGAAGGAACTTCATGAAACATATAGATAAAGTAATTTCAATATCCAACATCATAGATAGTACCACCATCATATCTAAATGAATATACTTATGAAACTGTTATAACACCTAACATGGGGAACCTCATTGTATTATATCCAAGATTGAAGAGCCACCTCAATAATGGTGAAAACATTAACAGACCAACCAGTCAATAAGACTTTTGATATCAAAAAACCCCCTAGTACCGTTTCTTATTCAGATTGAATTTATTCTAAAACCTTAATAAAATACTCAATAGAAAACTCTATGGCCATGATCTACCACTAAGAACTGTAACCAATTCCCTCTGATACCACTTATTGGGAATTCCTTGAAAGAAACTACTTCTTAAACATCCATAAGAAGTATCCAAAATAGTTATAGAATAAAAAATATGGAACATGCTTCCAGAAGACCCCCACAACATTTTTTTTCTAGAATTGGATAGTCCAAGAGCCCCATACACTAGACCGAGTCATATCCCCATATATTTTTGGTCCTAATTTATTTATCCATCGAAATATTGAACCAAGAAATAATATCTACACAAACATACATGAAAAAATCAATAAAAATAAATATTAGGGATTAACATGATTTGGTCTTTCATTCTAAATCCATGGGAGAAACAAAAACACTTAATTTCATTCAAGGATAAATTTGGGTTACATTAAAACTCACAAATTCAAGTAACCCTACTCACACTACTGAAATAAGACTCACTAACATCTGCACTCATTGCTTCTTCTGATACCATCCTTCTGGTCATCTTCCTTTCATATCCGTAACCTTCTGATTTGGCCCGGATGCCTCATGATATTTTATGTGCCTAGTATGAATTCCTTGGAGGGGATCCACCTCATCCTTTATCAAACCTCATCTACACCACTCATTTATACTTTACACAGGTAGACTAATGGTCATATCATAGTTGGACCTAGTAATTCATTTAGTCAGTACCACCATCTGAAATGTGCAGGTCTCCATCTGTTGTCTTAGGAGACTTCCAATTACCTATAAAAATCATAGTCCATACTACTAAATTCTGGTTCACTGTGCACATCACCTTCCAATATACTCATTTATGATTCTCTGTATCATCTCCTTTTACCAATATGGAAGGAGTTCATCCAATTCTTTATCGACAAAATATTTTTTCAAAGTGACTTCCATGAAACAATTCAACAAAAAACCTCTGGAACTTCCATTCAGTATCCAGAAACACCCCCTCTTGTTACTTCACAAAATCCCTATAGAACATGGATTATTGTCTCCAAGTTATGTTTGAATGCTACCCATTTTGGTACTTGGACTGCACTACACTTCCACCATACTACCTCCACCTAGAATACTTCCACAGATCTTGAGTTCAAGGATCCTTCCAGAATGTTCTTATAGAATAATTTCATTCAGTTGAAATGAAATCCTTTTGGTGAAATCCTATTCACCCATGATGTATACACTAAAATCAATACGTTTAGATTCTTCCATTGATGATCTTCTTACTGGACTTATTATAAACATATCGTGGTGTTGGTGAAATGTATATATCTAGGTTCCCAAGTGATACTTGTAGAGAATGTCCATCTGAAATTCCCAACACTTTTCCCAAAAAATATTTCTAACACCAATCCAAAAAACCATGTGTATTAAAGCTATAATCTGATGCCATTTTTAATAACTATTATTTAATAAAAAACTTCCCTTATTATATAAGATAATGAGATAATTATATACATTTATTTGTAGGATCCATTTGATCTTGAATTGTTCCATTTCATTCAAACCATGATTCAAAAACACGTTTTCTAATTACTTAAATGTAGACTAAAATATTAATCAATTATTATCTTGTTTTTGAACTCCTATATACTGAAAATATTTATAATTTATTTATTTTATATCTTATACCATCAAAAATCAAAGAATTGATTTTTATAACATGAAAACCTAACATGGACTTTCTATGGTATTTCCTAAAATACTTTAGGTATTATAGGGAATTACATCATATAGAAACATTTACCCTCCTTTCTCAATATACCATTATGTTTCAATAACCTTGGATGGATATTTGAAGAAACATATTTGAATTTTACAACTAACTTTTCTTCTCTTGGTTTGAAATTTTACCTACTTATACGACAGATACAATACTAAAACCTAGACATCACATGCCCTAGTTCATCTATTATCAACACTAATGAGATATTTTTTTTAAATTCATTCACATTATCAGAACATTTCCAAAAATGAAAACATAATAAATTCCTTAACCAACCTTTAGTCTCACAAAGTCATTAGCATGCTCAATCATATGAAGTATGTGAGTTTAGACTAAAGTTTGTTTGGTTATTTTTCATCTAATATATTTTAAAACTAAAGTGAATTATTTTAGTCTTATCATAAGAATACAAATTAATTTTTTGAACAAATTTAATAGTTGGTTACCCATGAAGGTATTTTCTTAACACATAGAATTTTATCACTTGATTAAGAAAAATTCCCAAGTCATTATACCATTCAAAGAAGTGTCTTACATCAAGATTATTCTTTATATAGGATTTATCTCAATGAAAATTTTTATAACGATGATTCCATTTATATATAAAACAGAATCTTTTATTAGATGATCATCATGTTTTATATTCATTTAATAAGGAATTTTATTAAATTTAATCTCACTAAAATGATGACCCATTTTAAACTCATCATACCCATTTATGAAAAAACATCCATAATTCAATAAGAAATGAGTCTTATTTGGAATTAATTTAGAAAATTAGTTATTTAAGATTGGAATCATCCAAATAATATCAAATATTGACTATGGTATGGTTAAATATACAACTCTTTGTCCAATCCATCATATATATAAACTCAAAACTATTCCTATGGTATTGTTCATAAGGGTTTCTCAGATAAGTTTAACTGAAAGTTCACAAATAGATTTCTTTACCCAAATTTTAGCTTTATCCATTTTATCTATGACTTACACAAGGTATATCATGGGAACCCTACTTTGGAAGAACCTACCTCATTGAATGATCAAGGTCTTGATATGTTCTTGTATTTGAAATAATTTGACACTTTCTTATATTTTACAGGGGATTTTATCTCATTATATTATCTAATGTTATTCCATTTTAAATTATACAAGATTCTATTGATTTATTTGAGAATCCCATTCTATTCACCTAATAAATATGTTTAAACCATATTTGTGTATAACTATTTTCAAAACTCATAACTTATATTACTAAACCAAATTGAAATAAACCTATATTCATATAGATCTAAATTTATATAATTCATAAGTAATATGAAACACTTTCATTTAAAGGTAGATAATCACACATCATCAACAGTACCCATAATATTAAGAATAAATTAGCATATATCCAACCCCACTTTTATTAACAAGGCATAAACCTCTAGGATATTGAGCAGTTTGATCCAAAGTACGTCTACCCAAGGATACGTTACTCAATAGCAATTTTAATTTCAACTCTATTCTAATACTTAATATATATAAGCTATAATCAACCTCTTATTTCAATATCATATACTAGTATAATCCAAATTCATGGAAGAAGAAAACCGAATCCATTATCATACCTAGAATGTAACTCTTTATATAAATTTATGGAAATTTAGAAGCACTTTAACTATTTAAAATAGAGTATACACTACAATTCCTTATATAACACTTTATATCTATGAACAATTTTAAAAATAAATAAATAAAAAAAAATTATATATTTAATCACAAGATATATAATTTATTACCAATTAAAAAAAATAAAATTAAAAACATTTTATAATTTAACATTGATAAACTTGAAAAATTCACATTTATCTAATATGAACAATCCATATTATCATTTACATTGTTTTAATATGAACACCTTTATATTCAAATTATGATTTTTTCTGAAAACTTTTGTTATCAAATAATAAACATTTGATATTTCCTATATACAATTTATATAAAATAATTATCTTATATTTTATTTTAATTAAACCATTGATCAAATTAATATCCAAAAATCCTTTTGGAATTGATAAAATAATATTTCCTAATAAGGAATTAATATAAAAATTGTTTATCATCATTTATAAAATATTCATAAATTAATATAAAAACTTTTAAATTTATATTAACTTTACCATATTTTAAATTTATGAAGAATTTATAAATTATTTACAATGTAAAAGATCTTTAATAATTGATCAAATCTACCAAAAAATTCTTGGAATGGTTTAAATCCCCTTTTTAGATTTGACATTTCCCCTCCAAGCCCGCACTAGTGAAGGTTTTTGAGAAATTTAACAAAACAATTTCATTAAAAGTTTATCTAGAATAGAATGCAACATGAAATAGTGAAATTAATTTTGATCTTATGAAAATACCCTAAGCCATAATTTTTTCTATCTGTTCAGACTCATAGTCATACCATGATAATGGGAATTGTGCCTAGCCATTTTATTTGGCCAAGGCGTTTTGGGTAGGTCAATCAAAGTCTCATAATTGCTTGGAAACATCCACTATGGCATGGTCTAAACCCTTTTTGATGATAGACATAGCACATTGATGAGCTAACCATGATGAAGATAATTTTTATACAATTCTCAGTTTACCATGCTTTACATTGACTCCCATAACACCTGTTTTCCTAGGACCATGTCATGGTCATACAAAATAAAAAATAAAAAAAACTATTTTTAATAAACTTTATGTCATAGTACTTAAAAATAAAGAATAAAAATTGTAATTATACATTGATATATGCCATGGTACCTAGGAAACACATTTTATATTTTTCAACAGCTATTGAAAAATAAAACTAAATATTGATAGATTGACCCTGATTCTACTGAAGGGTTTCATAGGGATGTATAAAATCCTAAACACATTATAAGAATAAATTTAATACAATATTAATCCCAAAATTTATAGATATATTTGGAATAAATTTTAATAAAGAACTAGAATGAAATAATTTACACCTTTTAATTAATACTTTTAATTCTTTTCACAAGAGTTTTATCGATATCATCGAGAAGTAGCTGAAAGATTTTTTTTCTAGAGGTATCAATGGATTATGGGAATCACCTGAATCTTGGTAAGGAGACCTATCCTATCGATGATTTAATAGAACCTTTGGTTAAAGGGTAATGAGAATCGAGATATTGATCATATCCATGGTTTGTGGAGTTGTAATGGGAGTCCCAACATAATGAAAAAACCCACATGAGTAATAAACCAATTTATACAGGACTTATAGAAATAAAAACCATCAGTTAATATTGATTGAGCATTCCAAATATTCCAATAACATTTCAACTCTTTAAATGTTCATCTCAATCCCATTAATAATCCTTTAACACTTAAATGAATATGTGATATGCTCAAAAACCACAAATCCATCATCATATGATGAATAACAAAATATGATGGCTATTGTAATGGGATATTTAAGGAACTATCTCATCATCACATGGAATTATAATTACATGGAATATAATATGACATGGCGACACTCACCATGCCATGGTGTAACATAAGGCATGCCATGAAATGTCCCAAAAAACCACATCATGGAGGTTCCTTTAGTGAAGAATTCCATCACATAATAATAAAAACCAATAAAAAAATTAAAACACATTATATTAATGTATAATAAAAATAAATTTGAATTTATTTAATTTAACTTTACATTATTAAATAAAGAGATTAAATTAAATTAAATTATTAATCTTTTTAAATATGAACATATATTGTATTATTTAATTTTGTGAAAAAATATTAATTTTAATGTAATATATTAAATTAAATTAATAATAAAAAATGGATAAAGAAATATATTTAGAGAATATTACTTTTAGAGTCAAAACACGATTAATGAGTTGGAGATCATTTAAATGTTTATACTATTTGGCAGCAACCTTACTCTAAAATGGAGTAATGTGTTTGAAACATCCTTAGTAAAAAAACCCTCACTAAAATTTTAAGTTAATGATGAAATTTTGTTACTACCATATCTTTGTCTCTACAATAATCAACTTTGATACTTTGTCCCATAAATTAAACTGGGTACCCTAGAGTAATGGTTAACTACTCTCTAAAAAACCTAATTATTTAATTAAGTATTTCAATCCATAGAAACTATATAATAATTTTATGAATGATTTTAAATCAAAAATAAAATCATGTTCCACAATTTCAACACATTTTATATAAAAACTAATATTATTTTAACCCTATCACATAACTTATCATCCTCACCAATTATTTTACATGAAATTAAATATTTACACTTTATCATTTTTAGTGATATAATTATTTTTTAATATTTATAATGAATTTTAATTAAATGTGTAAATTTTGTTCATAATATTTTGATAGAAATTTCTATGAAACAGATAAAAAATTAGCAAGTACATGTAAATGGTGTGTGCCTTCCAATAAAATGTATCCAAGATAGTTTCGTGATTATAATGGTGAAAAAAAATTCAATTATCATTTTACTGTGAATATAACATCATTTAAAAGTAATTAAAATTCAAACACAATAAAAGAATAGTGAATTTGAAAGGGTTATTTTTATGATTACTGGTGTTTATAACTCTTGGAAAATGCATTAACACCGATTTCTAAAATCACCACTAATTTTATTTAATAAAAAATGTATCAATGATCATAGAATTCATTAGTAATATTTTTATTTTTAAAAAATAAATGTTCCAATAAAACTCTTTGTGCCATGCCAACCATACATGTATTAAATAATCCCACTCATGTTATACCTTCTTATAATCCACATCTAGCTAATTACACACTATAATTTTTCCACATGTATTTTTATTTAAATAAAAAATTTATCAATGATTGTAGAAACCTTCAATATTTTTTTTCTTTAAAAAAATTACTAATAAGACCATCTGTGCCATTCCACCACTGCATGTCTCTATTCTCCCCACTCACTCTATGCCTTCCCAAAATACATTCCCACACTCGTACCATTGTAGGATTCCCCAAATTACTATAAAAATAACTTTTAATAGCACTCATTTTTCATCACTTTTAAAAAAGTAATAATATAATATGCATGGATATATTAAATATCATTTTTATAAGTGATACATATTAGGAAATATTTATTAACACTTTAAATAAAAATAGAAATTTAATCTAAGATTTATTATCAATTAATTGATAAATGATAATAAAATATAATAATAATAATAAATATTATTTAAAATATATAATAGGAATTATGTTATGTTATCAATTTTCATTGGAAAATATTTTCCCTAGCCATCCATGATCAAGAGAGTCATGAGCTATTCCTCAATAATCAACATCATCCTCATGTGATCAGTAGTAAAATCCTCTATAATCATCCTCATATCATAAAACTCCTCCTCCTTCATTATTGATAGATTCAATCAGACTCATATTTCATTGGTATTTTAATTTAAAAATATTCATGCGTTTACCCATCTCAAATATGAATCAAATTTTTCACATTTTTGGAATATCTCTTTCTCATCTACTTGTCAGTTCTCTTTAAATTATAGCTATTGGTAGTCTTATTTATTAAGCTAGGATAGAAACCTCGATGTGCAGGTGGGAGAAGCTAAGTATAAGGGTCATGTAAAAATGATGCTTGGCTTCCTGGAAGTATTTCAACCAAGTTTTTGGTTCCCACCATAGGTCCTTTGATTATTTTTTTCTAGGGTTGGAGTCTTGCATGATGTCTCGAATTATTGGTGGTATTTTCCCCTATTACCTAATATTTAATAACCTAATTTTATATGAATTATGAAATTCGTGAAATATATGGATCCATGACACTAATTATGCACATAATTTATGGATTTATATTGTGTAGAATCATTTTGGACACACTCATATGGAAAATATAAAATTAAAAGTAGCTCATAACACTCAATAAACACCTATTATAAAATATTTAACCAGTTTTTTATTTTGAACAAAAAATATTACAATTTAAAAGATATTACAATTTATAAAATTAAATTCAATAAAAAACCACTTATATTAGAATAATAAAAATAGTTCCAATATGAAATATTTAAAAATTTATCTAAAATTTATAGAAAATTTCAAGTGTTTTCAAACGAACCCATTAGAAGGATAAAAGAATAATATAAATATATAAGACACAACATGAACTTTAGTTATTGAAAAAGTAGGTTGGATGCTTCCATATGAAGAAGTTGAATGTTTTTTTTATCAGAGTAAAACATGTGAATATTATTAAAGGTGCCCCCGTGGGCGTGGTGGAGTGGTCGAAGGCTCCGCTTACCTCATGGGAGGTCGGGGGTTCGAACCCTGTCAGGGGGTATGCTTTAAAAAGCATGTTCACCACACGCTGTGCACGTTTGCACGCCGGTTACCCAAGCGTTTACGCGGCACCGGCCCCCGTTGGGGAACTGGGCTTCACCCCTTGGGTGGGCCTGGGGAAGGTAGGGGATTTTCGGGCCACTGCATGCCTGACCACGTAACCACTCGTGGGCTGGGCCATCACCCGCTTTGTTTCCCGGCCCCTGCCTTTTAATGAAAAAGAAAGAAGATTATTAAAGTTACTGGTGATTTCAATTACTCAAGGTAGTTAAGATGAATATGAAGTAGAATATGCAACAAAAACATTGAATTTTCCATGTTTCATTTTATAAAGGATTTTTTCTTGATAATAGGCATCTTTAGTGCCTCAAACACCATTATTTGATCTTTTACATTATACAACCCAAGATATTCCATGAAAACCCAATGGTATCCTTAGGTTTGATATCCTTAGGCACTAATCCTATATATAATGTGATGTATTATTCAAAATTATTCATTTTATGACACTTATTTGAAACATATTATATCTTTTTTAATGTGTTTAAAGATTTCTTATTGATTTTTTTGTGTGCCACTTATATAAATGAATTTCTTTGATATTTTTTATTGTATTTATTTATAAAAAAATTATCTGTAATTATTTTTTAATATTATTATCACAACCAACAATTACTATAATCATTTTTTTAATAATTTATCTCAAATATTAAACTACTTATTAAGTGATATGTTTTGTTTTCTTAAGTATTTTTTAGAGACATGATTAATTAATTATTTTTTAAAAACATCTTATTATAGTGAATATATTCCATGAGAAATTTTCAAAAAATATTTTCAAATAAAAAATTATTTAATAAGAGAGTTGTTTTATATTCCTTAGTAATAACTAATTATGAAATTAATTATAGTATATTTTTATATTTTTTCAATTTTTTAATGTTACATGGTTTTTATATATATATATTTAATTATATTATGGATCAAAAGTGGATGAATACCAATCGACTATCAAAAGAAAATGAGGATGGTGTGAAATTTTTTAATATGTTTTCAATTGAGCATATAGAAGGCCCCTATAGAATGTTATGAAATTTTTTGTATTTTTTTACATGAATTGAACTAAAGTTGTTGGGTTGGAGGAACATTTTTTGTGTAATAGTATTGATTAAATTTATACATGATGGAAAAATGAGAGATGAAATTCATACACTAGTTGGAGTAATATGGAATGTGAATCAAAGGGTTTTGAAACAAATACCTATGAGGAGGTCTATTATAACGCCCCAACCCCATAAGCCCAAAGTCGGTACATTATTACGTATTATTGGCATGATCACAAAAGATCAAGTCTTAAAAGACTGATTATTTTAGTAGCCTTGAAAGTACTAGATACATTCACAAGGTTTACTTTAAATCATAAAATGGAAAACTAAAACAACATTTTTTCCATAGAAAATACTGATATCTCATAGAATATCCCTACTGGTCAGTCATAATATACTTCTTAGCATCCTGGGAAAAATAAAACATAGAAAGTGCTGAGCTCAGATGCTCAGTAAGGATAACAATATAGCAGAAACTTTGATAAATAAGAATAAACATTTAAGGAAATGTATATAACTAAAACAAAATCATTTTAAACATAAAATTCATCATAATATGGAAAATATAAATCAAAATAATTCCATTTACTTACTCACATGGATATTCTACTCATCGAATATTCACATGAAATAGAAATAACCACTTTCATAATGATGAAATGCATAATGCCAGACTTTCATAACCACATAGTCAAGGCCTTGTGCCAAGACTACAAATAAGATTTTTTTCAAGGCCTTGTGCCAAGACACTAGTTTTTCTCACAAGACCTACTGATGCATCGAGGAGATATAGCGGGCTCCACCCGTTACTTACTAAGTCCAATACATTCCTTATATGAAAAGGTTTAAACATAACATAAACATTCGTATTAAAACTGGCATACGAAATTTCAATACTTTATCCGTAAACCATGAATTATATGAAATAAAACATCTATAGTCAAACATATCACAAAACATTCAATACAATATGGAAGTTTTTATCATAATAAATCAACTTCAAACAAATTTAATGTCCATGAAATCAAAACCTTTTTATAGAAATATCTCTTTCTATTTTGAAATCATTTAAAAGTCACATAATTATAAAAGAAAACATTTATATTTTAAAATATTCTTATAATATTTTAAGTAAATATTCAACGTTTTCATAATGGCGAAAAATATCCACACCCACTGTATAAGTTAAAAAAACATTCTTCCCTTAATTTTGTTGAAAAGGTCATAAGGTACCTTGTTTGGAAAATGACAGAAAGATTCCTTTCAAACCATTTTATAAAAAGTCAGACAAGGTTATAAATGACTTTAACCCCTAGTCTAGTAAATAGTAAAAAATTCTTTGAAATAAATTTTTAAGAATCATGGATGTGGATGATAAAGAGGTCCCAGTAGATACTTACATAAAAACAACCTCAGATAATAAAGAGATTGTAAAATTAACCCTTACTTTATAATATTCTTTGGTTGAGGGTAGGTTAACCTCCTCTATAATGGTGAAATATTTGTTATTAAATTATACAAGAACCATATACATTAATATGATATCATATATGATCTTTTAACAATGCATTGTTAATAATATCTTAGTATTATCGTTGTTTCGGGTGTTAACAAATTCATTTTATTTTATATTCTTTGTTACGTAAGTAATGTTTGTTATGGATAGGATGTATATTATTCATATTCAGAATGATATTAAGTCTTTAAAAATTATTTTTAATCATCTAATTAAAATTTTTCTTGAATGGATACGATGAGGAATGAATCACATCGCGTTCGTGGAGACGGTAATCCATACGTACACACGAGCGACAATATCATTCTTTTGATATTAGAATAATATATAATTGGATGATATATCATATATACAGAATAATTATCATGTTATATTTATTATTTACATAAATTACACATCATTATTATACCCATCCACATAATAATGTATTGAATAACAATTATACCACGACGTGGAGACGGTAAGCCGTACGTACGCACGTATGGTGACATGTCATTCAAAGGATGGAAAAAATAATTAATATGGTTGTACCATATTTATAATAACATAACAGTATATATAAGATACTGTATTTATTATTTTAGAATGGAAGCAACAAAGAAATAGGAAGTGGAAGAATAAAGGAACTTGAAAGAGGTGATGAAATATTTATCTCTTCTTTAGGTTCTTCCTTCTGATTTGATAAAAAGGGCTCCTTAGGTTGGCTTTCCAACTAAAGTAAGGCCTCTAGGATTAAGGTATGACATTTTATAGGGTATTTGGTCAGCGTTTGGCCAAGCCAAAAAGCTTAGAGGGTGTGAATTAGAGAGAAGGGTTGTTCCCTTTTATAAGAGGGGTGAGGGACACCTTAGGAAAAACAAGAAATATCATTTTATAATAAAATCATTTTCTGTTTCGAATGGATACAAAATGAATTATTTAAAGGATAAGGTGGGGATGGGTATAAAACCACTCAACCAATAGGTTTTAGACAGTTTTGGGTCAATATATTAACTTTATCCTTTAGATTTTACTCTTAGTTAAATAGTTTGATATTTACCATGTCTCTTTGAATTTTTATATTATATGGTTAATAAACATACTATAAACCTCCAACCTAACCCCAAGTGGTTAATTAATGATACAAATATCATTATATAAGTCTTTTTTCTAAACATTAGATTTTTAGGAATAGAATATCAATTAATAATATAATATTTGTTTTAAAAACTCTTTTATGTCAATTTTGACACTATTTTAGTATTTTGTTTTTGCTAAATTCTTAAAAGCATTATTACTTTGAAAACAATTCACCTAACCAACCCTAACATGTCATATTAACCTAGAAAATTAGTGTAATTCTGAAAAAGTATCAAATTACATTTATTTGGATATTTATAATACCATTTATTTTAATATTTCATTAATTAGGTAATTACTGCATCATTATTGTGTAATAAATAAATTTAGTTATTTAATGTCTAAAAATTATAAATAAAATACTATTATGTAGATTTTTTTATCTTTCTAATTAATATTTATAGTCTATCTTATATTATTTGTAACCCTATATGAAAAATGGTTTAGTTATTAAACTTTGGATTTAAAACTTTTAACTCTTCTTTGAATTAAATAATAATAAATGTCATAATCTAATACAAGTGGACCTAAAGTATCATATTTTATTTCTAAGGTTATTTTGGTCGAATTACAGTTATCCAATGAAACTAGTACATGTGTTAGGGTAATAATAATTTCATTTTTACCCACAATTACCCTATTTACTTTTAACCGTGGTAAATAGAAGTAAAAAGTTACTGTTCACAAAAAATAATTTTCATATTATTGAAGCACATTTTACTTACTAATATCAATCGTGTCTCTCAGATTTTTGAAATTCAATTCACAGAAGTGGTAAAATTACGTTTTATGTAAATTTGCAAATGCTCCCAGGAGGTGGGTAAGAGACGGTACAAAGTTCAATAATTTTTTTATATATCTAAAATTATTATAAACTGAATCCATTGAATTACATTGAAATTATAAGTATTATGTATCTATTTTGACCTAAAATAAATTTAGATAAAATAAATAATTATTTAAATAAAAATTCGGTTTTAAACTATAACTTAGTGTTTTTCACTATTCATCCAAAATTGAAAGTTTTCAGAAAAATACCAAAAATTCACCCTAAGCTAATTTTGATATTCCGAATCCAAAAAATGAAGTACATTTTGAAAGATAATATTTATAAAATTTCAAAAAGTGGGTATTATTATTCATAATGGCTAGTTTGATTAGTTGTGGTGTGTTAGAACTCGAAGTTGCGTACAACACACGCTACTGTATTATTCAAAGAGAAGCGTACCATTGAATATTGGGGAGTTACATTCTCCCCTCCAAATAATTTTGTCCTGAAAATTTTTAGAGTATTAAAGTGTAAAAATACTCGGGAGGTTCTTCATCATAATTTCCTTGGTTTTCCACGTTGCCTCTTCCATATTATGGTTTCTCCATAGAACTTTTACCAGACGAGTCATCCGGTTTCTCAACACTTGTTCTCTTGTATCAAGAACCTTGACAGGATCTTTGCAATAAGACAGATCGAGTTCCAATTCTAATTCCTCATAGGTGATTATATGCATTGGGTCAAGCATGTATTTTCTCAACTTTGATATGTAGAATACATCGTGAAATTTGAAAGACTTGGAAGTATTTCCAAATAGTAGGCTACAACCCCAATTTGTTCTAGAATTTCGAAAGGTCCGATGTTCCTCGGACTCATTTTTTCCTTCTTACCGAAACGTATAACACCCTTCCATAGAGATACCTTCAAGAAAATATGATCTCCTACCTGAAAATCCAAATCCTTCCATAAGTTATCGGCATAGCTCTTATGCCTACTTTGAGCTGCTTTGATGTAGGTTTGGGTTACCTTCACATTTTTCATCGTTTCCTCCATAAGTTTTGGGCCTATAAGTTTTATTTCGCAAACATCATCCCAATAGGTTGGTGTGTGACATCTCTTTCCATATAACGCTTCATATTGTGCCATTTGAATACTTAAATGGAAGCTATTGTTATAGGAAAATTCTACCAGAGGTAAATAATGATCCCACATACCTTGAAAGTCAAGTGAGCATGATCTCAACATGTATTCTAAGGTATGAATAGTTCGTTCTGGTTTTCCATCAGTTTGGGGGTGGTCGGCAGTGCTCAAATGAAGTTCAGTATCCAGGGCTTTCTAAATACTTTTCCAGAATCTTGATGTAAAATAGAGATCATGATCATAAACAATCGATAGTGGTACTCCATGAAGTTTTACAACTTCATTAATATATATTCTTGCTAAAAGTTCAAGCGGTAAATCTTCCCTTATAGCAAGAAAATGTGCTGACTTGGTAAGACGATCAACAATGACCATATTGCATCGTTCCTTCTAAGAGTCTTTGGTAGTCCCATGACAAAGTCCATCATAATATTATCCCATTTACACTCAGGTATGGGAAGAGGTTGCTTGAATCATCCAAGTTGTTTCCTTCTATCTTTCACTTGTTGAAAAACCATACATCTTGACACAAAATCAGCAATCTCCCTTTTCATGTTGTCCCACAAAAAATGTTCCTTCAAATCTCTATACATTTTGGTGCTCCAAGTGTGGATAGAGAAATTGGAACTATGAGAATCATCCAAAAATTCTCTTTTTAGATCAGTTATATCAGGAACACAAAGTCTCTTCCCAAATTTTAAAATTCCATCTTCATACACAAAGTTACTCAATCTCCCATCATTCACAGCTTTAATATTTTTTTGAAACTCTTCATCACAGGTCTGAGAACTCTTTATCCTTTATAGTAAAGATGTTTTGGAAACCATTTGAAAAATTACTGATGTTTCACCTTCCATGGTGATTCCCATATCCATATTTACTAGATCCATGTATATAGGATCATTTTCAACTCTCATATTGTTCAAAACTCCATGATCTTTTCTACTCAAAGCATCTACCACCTTATTTTCCTTCCCCAGGTGGTAGTGTATAGTGAAATCATAATCCTTGAGTAGTTCAAGCCATCTCCTTTTCCTCATGTTGAGTTCTTTATTTGAGAATATATACTTCAAACTCTTGTGATCAGTATATATCTCACACTTTTCACCATAGAGATAATGTATCCATATATTCAAAGAAAAGATTACAGCTGCTAACTCAAGATCATGAGTGGGATAGTTTTGTTCATGAATTTTTAGCTGTCGTGATGCATAGGCAATAACACTATCATTCTATATAAAGACACAACCAAGTACCCTCTTTGAAGCATCACTATAAATAACAAACCCATCATTCCATGATGGTAGATTCAAGATAGGAGCATTGAATAATATTCTCTTCAGTTCTTCAAAACATTCTTCACACTCTTTTTTCAAAAAAAATTTAACCCCTTTTTGTGTGAGCTTTGTTAATGGGTTAACCAACCAGGCAAAATTCTGGATGAAACGTCGATAATAACCTACTAAACCAATAAAAATGCGTACCTTAGTTATACTCATCAGTTCTGGCCATTCTTGGACTTGCTTGGTCTTATAAGGATCAATGGGGACTCCATACTTAGAGAAAATATGGCTAATAAAAGAGATCTCATGATGCCAGAATTCACACTGGCTAAACTTCCCATATAATTTGTGTCTTTTAAGAGTCTTTAGGATAATGCGTAAGTGATTTTCATGATATTCATAGCTTTTGGAGTATACCAAGATATCATCAATAAATACCACTACAAAGTCATCAAGATATTCCTTGAAAACTCTATTCATTAGATCTATGAAGACAGAGGGTGCATTATTCAATCCAAAAGGCATTACTGTAAACTCGTAATGCCCATACCTGATTCGAAATGCTGTCATCAGGATGTCTTCCTTCTTCACGCACAACTGATGATATCCAGATCGAAGGACAATCTTTGAAAACTATTGATCTACATTAAGTTGGTCAAATAAATCATCAATGCGAGGTAGGGGATACTTGTTCTTTATTGTTATATCATTGATCTCCCTGTAGTCAATGCACAACCTCATAGATGCATCTTTTTTCTTAACAAAAAAGAAAGAGGCTCCCCATGGAGAAAAACTAGGGAGAATAAATCCATTATTAGTTAATTCCTCTAGTTGTTTCTTTAGTTCCACTAATTCTATAGTGGTCATTCAATAAGTGGTCTTCGATATGGGCCTTGATCTAGGAATTAAATCAATGGAAAACTGAATTTCTCATTCTGAAGGATTTCGAGGTAAATCTTCTGGAAACACATCAACATATTTTTTTACAATAGGTACATCCTCTATTTGAACATTCCTTTCATCACCCACAGTTATTTCATTCTCTTCTTCCCTAATAATTGAATTTACTTGAGTTACTGGGGGTGGATATAGATAAGAATTAGGTGGTGAAATTTCTGATCTAAAGATAAGGTACTCCTTATCATCATAAAAAGTGTAACTTCCTTCTTTTTACAATAAATTTTCACATCATGGTCTGAAATCCAATCCATACCGAGGATTATATCAAATTCAATCATGGGTATGACAATGAGATCAACAGATAAATAACGTTTATATGCCTTAATGGGAACTGATTCACAAAAATTTGTTGTAATGATACTTCCCTTAGGAGTTTTGACTGACAAATACCTTGTTAAATCAAATTGGAAATATCTAATTTTCTAATCAAACTTGGAAGATATGAAACAATACGATGATCCATAATCAAATAAAGCATTGAATAAACTTGATTAAACCATTGAATTACCTTCCACTACGTCTTTTAGAGCTTCAACCTCAGTAGTAGTGATAACATAAGATTGGCCTTGATCCCTTGGACTTTTCTGAGGTAAGTTCCCCTGATGCTTAGGAAATTCAGTTGCATAATTCCCCCTTTCTCTACAATTGTAGCATTCAACATCGAAAGTCTCTTTCTTCCCCTTGCAATCATGAGTTTGGTGGCCTTTTTCACCACACTTGTAACAGAATCTCATTCCCTTCAGGCAAGTACCAGGGTGTTTGTTCCCACATTTAATGCAGGATGGATATTAAAATTTTCCCTTCTTCCCCTTTTTTCCATTTTCAGAGTGTTCAATATATCTCTTCTTCTCTTTCTTTCCTTTAAAGTCGTAAGACTTAGAGAATTCTTTTTCTGTCTTGATATCACACGAGGCAATATCTTCATACGACGAGAAGGATTGTGAGAATAATGCTCGATGAAGAAATGGTTTTAACCCATAAAATAAACGATCAATATTACTTCTTGGGTTACATATATAATCTGCAGCATGCCTCGCTAACCTTGTAAAATTATCTTCATACTTTTCGACTTTTTCATCCTTCTTTTTCCTCAGACTCAGAAATTTCCTTTCCATATCCGCTCAATGGTCACGAGGAAAGTATTTTTCTAAGAAAATTTCTTTAAACTCCCTCCATCCCATATTTGATACTTCATCATCTTCCTTTTTTGTTTTGAATCAATGACCACCATTGATCAACATCTCCAGTGAGGCAGTAAACTACCATGAAAACTTTTTCATTTTTGCTAGTCCCTAAGGTGTGGAATATTTTCCCTAAGGAATTTATCCAGTGCTCAGCTACTAGTGGATTTTTACCCCCATTGAATGTTGGTGGTTGTTTCCTCACGAAGAGATATAAAATTTATCCTCCATGCTGCGGATCAGGGTGCTCTATACGGGTAAGGTTATTATTCATAACCTAAGTGAGTTGTCCCAGTATAGTGATAATCTGATCAGTACCAGTTGTTTCACCAGCTCCACTATAATTATCTTGAGCAGGAGGGAAATTCCTACTTGGAATGTGTGCATTGATATGGTTTCCATTCCTTCCAATAGGTTCCATTTCTAAACAATGGCATAAACTAGATTAGTTTATGAATCAGAATACATAATTCCAAACTTGTAAAATACATAACATAAATTGAACAGTTTATGGATATTATCCATAATCATAAAAATGTTTTCTTTGAGAAAGTATATAATCATAAACCCTTCATAATGGTTTGTCAATAAAAAAAGAATTATCCTAAGCATATCTCCTAGGAGTGTCTTAACCAAGAGTGCAGTAAGGCCCGTTGTCGTGCACCAGTTCCCGTTCTAGTGTAGCTCAAAGCGGTGTTTTCGGGTTTTACCCCTAGGTACATCTTTTCCAGAGCTGCCTCTACCTGATCGTATCTATATAGGGATGTACTGCTTGGAAAACTCACAAAATCTCTATAGTACCAAAATTCTGGGAAGTTATTCTATACTAATTCTCAAAGTCTATCTTAGGGTAGTGTTCTCTAATTAGAGTTTTTCTAAATCTAGTTTCCAAGGTTTTTACTAAACTTCCTCTGATACCAACTGTAATGCCCCGAACCCAGAAGACCAAAGTCGTCACATTATTACGTGTCATTGTAATGATCACAAAATATCAAGTCTCGAAAGACCGATTAGTTTAGTATCTTTGGAAGTACTAGATACATTCCTAAGGTTTACATTACATCATAAAATGAAAAAATAAAACAAAATTGTTTTCATTGAAAAAACTGAGATCCCATATACTATCCCTACAGATTAGTCATAATATACTTCTTCGCATCCTGGGAAAAATAAAACATAGAAAGGGGTGAGCTCAGATGCTCAGTAAGGATAACAATATAGCGGAAAATTTCATAAGTAAGCATAAACATTTAAGGAAATGTATAGAACTAAAAAATCCTTTTCAACATAAAATTCATCATAATATGGAAAATATAAATCAAAATAATTCCATTTACTTACTCACGCGGATATTCTATGAGTCGAATATTCACATGCAATATCAATAGCCACTTTCATAATGATGGAATGCATAATTCCAGACTTTCATAACAACATAGTCAAGGCCTTGTGCAAAGAATACAAATAATATTTTTGTCAAGGCCTTGTGCCAAGACACTAGTTTGTCTCATGATACCTAACAATGCATTGAGGAGCTATAGCGGGCTCCACCCGTCACTTACTAAGTCCAATTCATTTCTCATATAAAAAGGTGTAAACATAACATAAACATTTGTATTAAAACTGGCATATGAAATTTCAATACTTTATCCATAAACCATGAATGGTATGAAATGACACATCAAAATTCAAACATATCACAAAAACATCAATATGATATATAAGTTTTGTATCATAAAAAATCAACTTCAAACAAACATAAAATCCATGAAGTCAAAGCCTTTTTAGATAAATATCTCTTTCTATTTTGAAATAATTTAAAATTCATGTAATTAAAAAAGAAAACATTTATATTTGAAAATATTCTTATAATATTGTACGGAAAGCTTATATGTTTTTATAATAGTGGAAAATATCCACACCTGCCGTATAAGTTAAAAAAACATTCTTACCTTAATTTTGTCGAAAAGGTCATAAGGTACCTTGTTTGGAAAACGACAAAAATATTCCTTTCAAACAATTTTATAAAAAGTCAAACAAGGGTATAAATGAATTTAACCCATAGTCTAGTAAATAGTAAAAAATGTTTTGGAATAAAGTTTTAAGAAACATGGATGTAGGTGATAAAGAGGTCCCAGTAGATACTTACATAAAAACAACCTCGGATAATAAAGAGATTGTGAAATTAACCCTTACCATGTACTTTTACTTGGTTGAGGGTAGGATAACCTCATGTATAATGGTGAAATAATTGTTATTAAATTATACAAGAATAATATACATTAATATGATATCATATATGATCTTTTAACATTGGTTTGTTAATAATATCTTAGTATTATCACTCTTTCGGGTGTTAACAGATTCATTTTCCTTTATATGCTTTGTTACGTAAGTAATGTTTGTTATGGATAGGATTTATATTATTCATATTCAGAATTATATTAAGTCTTCAAACATCAATTTTAATCATCTAATTAAAATTAGTCTTGAATGGATATGATGAGGAATGAATCTCATTGCGTTCATGGAGACGGTAATCCGTACGTACACACGATCGACAATATCATTATTTTTGATTTTAGAATAATATATAATTGGATGGTATATCATATATACAGAAAACTTATCATGTTATATTTATTATTTACATCAATTACACATCATTAGTGTACCCATCCACATAATAATGTATTTAATAACAATTACACCATGACGTGGAGATGGTAAGCCGTACGTACGCATGTATGGTTACATGTCATTCAAAGGATAGATAGAATAATGAATATGGTTTTACCATATTTATAATAACATCACAATATATAGAAGATACTGGAGTTATTATTTTATAATGGAAACAACAAATAAAGAGGAACTATAAGAAGAAAGGAACTTGAAAGAGGTGATGAAATATTTACCTCTTCTTTGGGTTCTTCCTTTTGATTTGATCAAAAGGCATCCTTAGGATGGATTTATGACTGAAGGAAGGCCTCTAGGAAGAAGTTAGGACAGTTGAGAGGGTATTTGGGTAGGGGTTGGCCAAGCCAAATTTCTTTGATGCTGTGAATTAGAGAGAAGGGGGAGTGCTCTTTTATAAGAGGGGTGAGGGGCACCTTAGGAAAAGCTAGGAATATTATTTTTTAATAAAATAATTTTCGGTTTCTAATAGATAAAAAATGAATTATTTAATGGATATGGTGGGTATTAGTCAAACACCACTCAACCAATAGGTTTTATATAGGTTTGGGTCACTATATTAACTTTATCCTTTAGATTTAACTCTTAGTTAAATAGTTTGACATTTACCACGTCTCTTTGTATTTTCATATTATATGGTTAATAAACTTACTATAAACTTCCAAGAGAACTCCAAGTGGTTAATTAATGATAAACCTATCATTATATAAGTATTTTGGGAGAACATTATATTTTTCGGAATAGAATATCAATTAATAATATAATATTTTTTTAAAAACTCTTTTATGTCAATTTTAACACTATTTGGCTTTTTTGTTTTTGCTGAATTCATAATAGAATTATTAATTCGAAAAAAAATCATCTAACCAACCCTAAAATGTCATATTAACCTAGAAAATTATTTTAATTCATAAAAAGTCTCAAATTACATTTATTTTTATATTTATAATATCCATTATTTTAATATTTTATTAATTAGGTAATTACTGCATTATCATTGTGTCATTAATAAATTTAATTATTTAATGTCTAAAAATTATAAATAAAATACCATTATGTAGGAAATATTTTTAGCTTTATAATGAATATTTATAGTCGAACTTATATTATGTGTAACTCTATATTAAAAATGGTTTAGTTATTAAAATTTTAATTTAACACTTTCAACTCTTTTTTGAGTTAAATAATAATAAATGTCTTAATCTAATACAAGTGGACGTAAAGGATCATATTTTATTCCTAAGGTTGTTTTTGGTCGAATTAAACTTATCCAATAGAATTAGGACATGTGTTAGGGTAATAATAATATCATTTTTACCCTTAATTACCCAATTTACTTTTAACCGTGGTAAATAAAAGTAAAAAGTTACTATTCACCAAAAATTATTTTCATCTTATTGAACCAAATTTTACTCACTAATATCAACCATGTCTCTCATATTTTTGAAATTCAATTCATAGAAGTGGTAAAATTAAGTTTTATGTAAATTTGAAAATGCTCATAGGAGGTGGGTAAAAGTCTGTAAAAAGTTCAATAAAATTTTTATATATCTAAAATTATTATAAACTAAATCTAGTGAATTACATTGAAATTATATAGGTATTATGTATCTATTTTGGCCTAAAATAAATTTAAATAAAATAAATAATTATTTAAATAAAAATTTGGTTTTAAACTATAACTCAATGTTTTTTCACTATTCATTAAAAAATTGAATGTTTTCAGAAAAATACCAAAAATTTACCCTAAGCTAATTTTGATATTCTGAATCCAAAAATGAAGTCCGTTTTGAAAGATAAAATTTATAAAATTTCAAAAAGTGGTTATTACTATTCGTAATGACTAGTTTTATTGGTTGTGGTGTGTTAGAACTCGAAGTTGCGTACGACACACGCTACTGTATTATTCAAAGGGAAGCATACTGTGGAATCTTGGGGTGTTACATTTATCACCTTAAATGAATGGTTAATATGGTCATGAAAGATCTACATGACATCTTTATAATTATTTATAAGTTAAAAATTGATTCAAAAACACTATTATAAAATGGTTGTATTAAATTTTCAAATTGTTAAAGTTTTATGACATGAAAATAGAAAATGGTTAGAGTGATACTGGCTTTATATATTTACTTATTCTATTTAAAAGTATAATTATAGAGTATAAAAGGTTTAATTAAAGAACATATTAAGCTATATGAATGATTTTATCTATTATAATGACCCATGAGAATAAATAATCTTGTAATAAATATTTAATTTTATTCAAAAAAGAATACAAATCATCAGATAAATTTCCTATATTGATGCCTCATGATATATGAAAAATAAATATATTCCTCCAAAATTTTTATGGTATTTCCCCATAATAACATGATTTAGATTCATTTGTTTTAGTCTATCAAATAATAAGAAATTGTAATGGCATGCACATGAAAAAATCAAATATAGAAAGCTTTGAAATAATACATATGCTCCTTAGTGCAGAAAATTGGCCATTATTTTCCTAAATTTTAGAAAGTTTAATGGAACCTTTATTTGTCATTAGTTAGAGATGGAATAAATCCTCATTTTATGTAGAGTGGTACCTAAGATAATTGGATAGTGATTTTAGTAATTTATAACTTAAAACCATGAATTTACATGAAACACATGTTTATAATGCTTTCTATTATTAGGACTCGGTGTGATAACTATTTTCTTGTTATGCGTTGGAAGTTATAAACATTAATTCACTAGATGTTATGAATGAGAAATCTAGATGGAGAAAATACACCTTTTCCATGGGATGTATGAATTTTGTATAGTGGTAGAGGTTTACTAGACATACATGGATGAAATATGTTTAATAGATATAGAAGTGTAGTTTAACCAATAATGTTCAATGAACAGATCCAAGTGGACAATAGCTCAGTAGTGTTAGTAGTAACACAATGGTGTCTGTGTGTGGTATATAGACTATGAATCATCTAGACACATTCACTAGGATCAACATTCATATTTAGAGGAAGGAGTGATAAATACATAAGGGTAAACTTTTTCTATGAAGAATATAATTCTAGAGGTGGTAATGGATGTGTATATTTTAAGGAAAATATGAGAATCAATGGTTATAATGATTGGAAGAATTTCTTTTCAAGCTAGAGATAATGGAAATGTTTCAAAGAAGTCATTAGTGTAGTTTATAAAGTTTCATGCATTGTTTACTAGATATTGTTGGTTAAGGAACCTGTTGATTTAAGGAAATAGTTGTTCTAAAGGCCATAAATTAATTCTAAATAAATTTAGGAATGTAGTGGAACCATATGATTTATAGGGACTCACTGTAAATGTGGGATTGGACCTTGTGTGAAGTTAGAATGTCAGTAAAGATAGTTGGCCCAGAAAGGGCCAATTAGGGATCATCCAAGCATGTTCTAATGTCCAAATAGAATAACCAAGTACTTTAGTCCTAAGAGATGGGGGTGGAAGGTCATAGATGGATGGGTGGAAGATTGGAATGAGGTAGAGGAGAATGGTATTCCTTTTAGAGGGATCACATATCACCACTCGTGGGCCGTCACGATGGTGTTTCTTGAAACTAAAACCTATTTCTGAAGGCATCAGTAGGTTATATTCAGGTAACATAGGTAGGGTATCATAATATAGGGGTCTAACTTTTAGCTAAAGTAAAATTTTCTATTTAATGAGAGATATTAATCTTTTCTCATGTGGATGTAGGACACAATATTTGATCCATGTAATCCTTTGTGAATTGTGCTTATTTGTTGTTCTTTAATGTCTGTTTTCCATGTACTTGTTTGATTGATCATTATTATTGAAAGTAATTTAATGAGAAGAACATAACCATACATGGAGGATGGAACAATGTTTTGGTTTGGGTTTTTGGACTTCCCAGTTCTAAATACTAGTTCATTAGTGGATTTTATGATCATTGAAGTGTCAAACTCTATGTTCCACAAGCTTTTGCATATGGTGGTGTGATTCTGATAGTCAGAAGAGAACATATGGTGATCAAACATTGGATCTTATTCTTAAAAAGTGGTATCAAATGTTACGCCTTGAGATTTTAAAATAATAAAACTGTATTCGATAGCGTATGTGACATATAACACTAATTTTAAACAACCCATAAAATATATTTCTTTAAATTTAATCTCTTAGATAGCTTGCAGAACAAGAAACCTCAAGCCTAAATGAACCATAATATAGTATACCATTATATAATATCTTTTAAATTGGTGGGTATGAATATTACTAACTAAATTATAAAAATTATGGTTATTATATTGATTATAATTAAATTATGAATCATTTAAAAGTAAAATTAATGTTTTCTAAAAACTGTATTTTTCTAAAAAACTGTTTAGTCATGCTTTATGCACATATTTTTAAATTATTATTTTTATCATTTTTAGAAAATTTATTTTAAAAATTTAACTTAATTTTTTAAATCATAATATTAAAATTATCTTAGGATTATTTTTTAGGATTTTTCTGAAAAGTTTCATGTTTAGAAGAATAGTGAAAATGCATTTTTTATTGAAAACCACATTTTTGTTAAAATAATTTACAATGTTAAGCTATATTTTAAATTGGTTTTAAAGTAAAATTAGTAAAATTATATTAAAATTTACATAATTTAGGTCATTTGAATCATTTTTATATTGAAATTTTATATCAAAACTTTCTATACTTACAAGAATTTTCCCTTTGGAAACCCGCTTTTTCATCACCTATGTGGGCATAATTTTAAATTGGATTCTTCCAATTTTGTGAATTGAATTTGAAAAAATAAAATCATATTTATAATTAGTATAAAATATATTATATAATAATTTTCAATAAATTTTTTACCTTAATGAGTTGTGAAGACATCAAAAATTAATTACTGCCATTAAGGTAAAAAGTGGTTTATCGGGGGATTAAACTAAGAATATAAGAGTTTAAAATGACTAAAAACTTGTCCAAAACCCATTTAATAGACATATTTAGACCCTATAACATAAAGGGTTCAATAATTACCCTTTTTTAGACTTTGAGTTTTGATAAAAACATGTTAATAATTGAATCTTTTCAAAAATTCCACATGTGTCCTCTCCCCCACTTATAAAAGTCCACCCCTATCCTCCCTTATTAACAGTTAAAAATCCATTTGGTTCAAAACATACATACAAAAATTAATTAATTACTTGACTAAAAACATATTAAATCCATTTTTTGACCATAAATACAACCTAGATAGGCTTTTGGTGCAAACCTAAAGAAGTTATTTGAAGAAGAGGTGACGTTATAAAACGAGCACTGTTATTTTTTTTCTTATTCCACCTCCATAAAATTTTATTAAAAACTATTATATAATAAAATTAATATATTAAATATACTTATATTTTATTATTTTATGTTAATGACCTATATCCATAGCCTCTTCCATCAAATGGGAAATGAAACCGTCGATCGTGTGTACGACAGACTACCGCATCGTGAACCGATGTAACTCATTTTCCATCACCACCTTTTAGGGATATATAATGATAAATTTAACTAATTTATGTGATATTTATGATATTTTTATAATTATTTAATTATTATATCATATAAAATATAATAATTTTTATTTTGTTTAAATTATGATAACGTCACTCATGTGTACGACAGACTACCGACTCACAAAGCGATGCGATTTTTTTTTCACTTACAATTTACATAAAAAGTAATAAATACATTTTTAATGAATATATGTGATATATATGATATTATATTTATTTTTTAAGAATAATATATCACCAAATTTATTATCCTTTATCTCGTTAAGGGAATGATATCATCGATCGTGCGTACGTGTGGCCTACCGTCTCTATGAAGGGATACGATTCATTTTTCATGTTCAACCATCAAGAATTATTATAAAAATGTATATGAAGAGTAAATATTATATTTATGGAATCTATATAATTATTTATATGATGTAACTATGTAATATGTGTTATAAATGGAACTTTCATGATAAAACACGCAGGAGAAAACAAGGCTATTAACACCCAAAAAAAGGAAAATAATGAAATATTATTAATAAGTGGGTGATAAAATTTTACAATAGGATAAAATTTGATATTATAAATATGAATATGGTTATTTAATAAATTAATAACATGATTTAAACCATTATACCAGATGTTAAATCACATTCAACCAAAAGGAAGTGTGAGGTAAAAAACTTCATCTCAATTTATCTTCATTAAGGGATATTGCAATGTTATACACCTAATTTATTTTATATGGTGTATATACTACCCCTATAACATATAATATCACAATTAATTCATACTTCATGGTATTTTAATTTTAAATTTGAATTATTTTATCCAATGGTAATTGAATTAAATGTTACCAAGTGGTAATGATTTCATAACTCAGTTTCTTTTCATTGGGTTATATCACTTCTTTATTGTCTTTAATATTATATGATTATGTGTGTATTTAATTTTAAAAATATTATGTCTTATATACAATTGTTTTATGTGGAATTAAATTTTATACACATAACCAATTCATTGATTAATTCTCACTTCAACGTCATGATCCGTGTAAGGGTTTATTTCACAATCTCATTTTATACGGGATTATTTATGCTTGAATTTACATTAAAGAAAATTATTTAATAATTTTGTAATAAAACCATTTCATTTTACTCTAATATGGTTATTCATGAACTTTTCAATTAATAATACAAATTTTCTACTCTTTTGCACTTAAAATGATTGATATTTTTTTAATAAAATATGACTTCATTTCTCTCTTCGGTAAAAATTCATTTTCTTCCAAATCCATGGTTTTTAAATATGTTTTAAAAAATATTTTAGAAATTATAGAAATTATTTATTAAGGAAATATTCAACCATGTTTTAATTGTTTCAAAATTTTAGTGTAATATTAAGTCATTTTGTAAATAAGGACCATTTATATTTTAACAAAAACGTGGAAGGATTCATTGTTTTAACATGTACTACATGTACATAATTTCCTTCCGTCATGACCACTCTATGTTTTAAAGATTATTTTATAATTTTAATTTTTTTCTTCAAAATATTTTGTGAAATTTTAGTTAAAAAAATATATTCTCAAAGTGAAAAGTATATTTTACTCAAGAATGTTTTAATGATCTTTTTATTATATTTTTATTCATCATCAACAAAAACCCTTTATTTTACTTATACTCCATTTGGGATATATTATATTGAAACCATCCTTATTATTTTATGAATGGTTTATGATCATTATGACCAAGGAATTTATTTACATTCACTTTCTTAATTCATTCTTGTATTCATTAACTTTACCTCAAAATATTCACTTTCTTGTGATCATTAGACATTAAATTTATAAAAAAATATCCATATTATTTATCATGGATATGTTTATTTATTAAACCATATATCATTTTTACATACAATGTTATAAATTGAAAGTTATTTATTTATCTAGGAATATATTAATAAATCTATATTCTTTAATCAATGTGGATATTTGGTGATAAGGAATAATGTTCATGAATTAAATTGATTATTCAATATATGAGGAATTCTTTGGAAATGCAGGGATGGGTGGGGAAAAGAATTATATAGTCCCTTGATGCATTAGTAATCTCATGAGGAAAATTAGTACGATATAATTAAATAGGTTTATACCTATGGTTTTAAAATCTCTTTTGAAAGGTATTGATGGTAGAGGTATCATAATTCATAAGATCATGACATCCAATAATTAATCATTTCCTTAATTAATAATTTAGGTATTATTATCCATGATATTTTCACAATTCTATTATCTCTATATTAATTTGAATATGAGTTATTGATTAAATGACATACGTTTTCATTTATTTACCTTTCTATATTGATCATGCCTTATCTTTTCATATAATCAAGTTATTTAAATGAAATTTTTATTTACTTATTTACCTTTATATATTTTTAGTCCTTATATATTCATGATAATACAATTATTTAAATGGAAGTTGTGTTTAGTTATTTACATTTCTATATATATTACTCCTTTTCTATTCATGATAGTCAAGTTATTTAAATGATATGCATGTTCAGCTATTTACCTTTCTATATTGATCATTACTTATCTATTTATGACAATAAAGTTATTTAAATAGAATGTGTGTTCAGTTATTTGCCTTTCCATATTGATTAATCCTTATATATTCATGATATATTCCACTTTTTTGTAACTCTTATTGAGCATTTGAGCTCACCCTTATTTTTTTTCCTTTCCCAGATATCTAGGAAGTGTAATATGAATGATATGTAAGGTTATTCTAGAAGGAATAATGTTATTCCTGAAAAAAATATGTTGTAACATGTGTATTCAAAGGTATTATATTAATCATATATATTACCAAGACTACTAAAATTTTCAGTCCTTCGGGATATGATGACTTGTATCTTTTTCCAATGTAATAAAGTAGGTACTGAATTTAGGCTATTGTGGTCAGGGTTATTATAGTTGTTATTAGAGGAAGTTTAGTATAAACCTCAGGAACTATATTTAGGAAAACATAGCTTAGAGAACATAACCCCATAATAGACTTTATAGATAAGTATAAAAGAACATTCTAAAGTTTTGTCAAGGTAGAGATTATGTAGTTTTTCCTGGAAATACATCCTTGTTTTGATATTATAAGTGGGAAAGGTTCTAGAACACATATACCTAGGGGTAATAACTATAAAAAAGGTACTTTTGTCTTGAATTGATCATAACCTAGTAAATGATAATGATCCTTACTATGAACTTGGGTTGACACTCTCAGGGGATATGCTTTCAATAATTCACATCTTCTTTACAAACCATTATAAAGGTTTTGAATAGATAATTAAAATTAATAACCTTGATTAAACCTAAGTTTTATTAGATTAAAAATAAGGTTTGATGATTTAGACATCCTATAAATTATAATGTGGAATCCCATTATGATTATTACTGATCACACTATGGTTTTTGGTTTTACCCAATGTCTAGAACCCAAAGGAATCATGTTAACATTGAATGTGAAGGACAATGTTATGACTTTGAGAAACCAAATATGATAATTACTAAATTTAAATAGATAATTATTAATCCTAATGAGTTATCCCAAAATATTATTAACTACCTATACCTTAACTAAATGCTTGACTCACCAAAGAATAGAAGAATTGAGTTTTCTAAGATCTTGAGTGATGGAGACCATGGAGGAAAGAAGGATCCATTTCATTCATGTCAAAAATATGGATGGAGACACCCAAGAATGTGTCTCAATGGAATATGCAATTTTTTTACTTGTGGAAAATGGGGGAATAAATAAATTAAATTTTGAGGGAAAATGAAGATTAATATGGAAGGGAATAAATTTCATCCCGGGGACCCATTTATAGTTCATTATCTTAAATGTGGGGAACCTGGGAATTATCTTAGTCAATTCTATATTCTACAGGTTATCCCTAGACCATGGAAGGACCTATGTTTAAATAAAATGGTTGAAGTATTTATGTATTGGGATAACATGATTATATTGTATAAGTTTTCTTACCAATGGTATTTTGATTATAAGAATCATAAAACATATTAGGATTGTGTTAAATTTTAGAATCATAAATATATTCATTAATTTAGCACTTATGGATACCATCATGGGTTTATGAGTTTAAGATTGATCATAAGTTCAAATTATTCAACACCCATTTTTAGTTTTTATCTAAAGATAATCCACTAAGATTAAGGATATTTTTGGAGATATTTATGGAAATAAAACCCATTGGTTTAATATAAGTTTTCATGAAAATTTTATTTAAGGAAAAATACACTTAATATTTTGGGAATAAGTTTAAAGTTATTGGTAGACTTTAGGGTTTACATTATCTCTAATTTTGAGGTAATTATGGTTATTACAATTTGGTAATGTTATAGTAATTATATCAATATTCTTTTAAAAAAATGATAACCAACATGTTAGGTGAGAACTCGTCGTATCCAAGAGGGCTACTGGACTTGAACCCATAACTTAATGGAGATAAGGGTTTAAAACATACCACTACCCTACATGATGGTCTGGTTAATGTGTCATTTTTTACTTAAATAATTTTATGAATAAATATTAATGATGAACTCTTGGAGTTACTATTGAGGTTTAGAGATTAATGTATTATATTGGATAAATTTTGCTAAACATATTAATTTTGGAAAATAGTTAGAGATAGAAAGAAATACTCTACACTCTTTTATTGATCTTATAATCTATTAAAAGGGAATTTTAGTACTTCTGGAATATGAAATTCATTTTTGAATATTCATTTCTTAGATTAAGTGATGACTTGGAAATTAACCAAGGGACATCCAAAGGCTGAATTTATGCTTATGAAATAGATACATATCAAGTAAGTATATTTCCTTATATTCATGGATAGTAAAATAATTTCTAAAATTTAGGAAATAGATCTTGAAACAAAACTTGTATCCTATTACCTTCATATCTGATGAATCAAATGTTCTTTTAAATGATAAGAAATTTATGGTTTTGATATTCCTATCTTTCTATTGATTATTTTTTTCTTGTGATAAATGACCTTTATCACTCTTTATAATTATTTATGCTTTTATTCCATGTCCATATATTCACTTTCCACCAATGTTATACTACTTGGACATCTAGTTATGTGTTATTCCAGACAACCTTTATATTTTCCTTTCTCTTTTTATTAACCCTTTTATGATGTTGGCTTTTTAACAACATTATTTCCAAATATCAAACAATTTATTACTAAGATAAAGTTTAAATTTATAGGATGAAATTTATTAAAGGTGGGGAGAATTTAACACCCATAGATTTTAAAATAATAACATTGTATTTTATAGCAAATGCACTATGAAACACCAGGCTTAAAAAACCCTCAAAATACATTTCTTTAAATTTTATCTCTTTGATAGCTTACATAACACACAAACCCAATCATAAATGAACTATAATATAGTATACCGTTACAAACTAGTCATTAAATTTGTGGGTATTACTATCACTAAATAAATTATTAAAATCATGGTTATCTTTTTATTATAAATAAAATAATAACCATTTAAAATATAAAGAAATGTCTACTGAAAAACTATACTTTTCTAAAAAAAAATTCAGTCGCACTTTGGAAAAATAATTTGAAATTAAATTTTCCCAATTTAAAATAAAATTATTTTAAAACATGAACTTCATTTTTGAAATTATTACATCAAAATTATCTTAGGTTGAAAATTTTCTATTTTTTGGAAAAGTTTTTTTTGATGAATATTGAAAAATACTGATTTTATTAAAAATAACCTTTTCATTTTAATAATTTACAAGTTTGGGTCATATTTTAAATTATATATAAATTAAATTTAGTTTATTTATGTTAAAATTTAACTAATTTAGGTCATTATAATCCTTTTTATATTTAATTTTGATATTAAAACTGTCTTTACATGTGAAAAGTTATCTTTGGAAACCCACCTTTTCATCGTGCTTAAAGATATAATTTTAAAATGGATTCAGAAAATTATATGAATTGAATTTGTAAAAATGGATTCATTATTTTGAATAATAATAATTAATATTATCTTATATGGTTAACATAATCTTTGTCCACAATGAATAGTGAAAACAGTAAAAATTTATCACTGTAGTTATGGTAAAAAAAGGTTTATCAGGGGGTTAAACTATAAAGATAAGGATTAAAAAGGACCTATAAATTATCAAAAACCCATTATATGGAACTATTTAGACATTAAAATCTATAAGGTTAGATAATGAACCACGTTTGTGTCTTTTTCCATGATAAAAATGTGGGTGTAATTGAATATTTTCAAAAATTCCATGCGGGTCCTCTCCCCCTCTTATAAATGGCCACCCCATCTCCTCCCATATTCACACTTCAAAATACATTTGTATCAGCTAATAAATTTAAATATAACTTAATTAATACGATTAAAACACCTTATATCTATTTTATTGATCAATAATATAACCTAGGGAGGTTGTTTTGTGCAAACCTAAAGAATATTTCCGAAGAAGTGGTAACATTCTAAAACGAGAATTTTTATTTTGTTTCTTCTTGAACATACTTAAAATATTATTAAACCATGATTATATAATAAAATAATTATATTAAATATACTATTATTTTATTATGTTACTTTCATGACCTATATCTATCTATTCTTCCATCAAATGGTAAATAAATTCGTCGATCGTGTGTACGACAAACTACCACCTTGCAAATAGATGTAACTTGTTTTCCATCAAAGAATTTCAAGTATGGATATAATGATGTATTTAACTCATTTATAGGAAATTTATTATACTATTATACTTAAAAAAATTTAATATCAAATATACCTTTTTACTTTCCATGCCATTTAAATTATGATAACATCACGCATGTGTACGATAGACAACCGCGTCACAAAGTGATTTGTTTTGTTTCTCACTGATGATTTACATGAAAATTAATAAGGATATATATAATTAGTTTATATGATATATATTATATGATATTGATTATTTAATATTAATATATCATCCACTTATTTATCATTTCACTTTTTAATGGAATGATATCTTCGTTCATGCGTACGTATGGCCTAATGTCTCCACAAAGTGATATGATTCATTTTCCATGTACATCCTTCAAGAATGATTATAGGAATGTATATAATGATTTAATATCATTAATATAATTATATATATCATTAAACTATATAATATGTTCAACAATTTAAACTTTCATGATAAGACACACATGATAAAATGAGGTAATTAGCACCCGAATAATGAAAACAATGAAATATTATTGACCTACGAGTGATAAGATGTTATAATAGGATAATATAAGATATTATAAATATGCATAGGGTTCTGGTATAAATTAATAAAATTCTTAAAACAATTATAAATGAGGTTAAAGCATGTTCATACAAACAGAAGCGTATGGTAAGATACTTTATCACAATTTTTCTTCATTGAGACATATTGTAATGTTATGCACCTAATTTATTTTATATGGTATATATAATTCCTATTTGAAATGTAATATATTTATTCATTTATAATTCATGGTATTTTAAGTTTAAATTTGAATTATTTCATCCAATGTTATTTTACTTAAGAGTTACCACGTGGTAAATAATTTCATATCACAATTTTCTTTTCATTGGGTTATATTACTTCTTCATTATGTTTGATATTATATGTTTATGTCTATATTTAATTTTAAAAATATTTTGTTGTATATAAATTTTTTTATGTGGTTTTAAATTTTATTCATGCAATATATTAATTGGTTAATTGTGACTTCAATTTTATGATCATTTTAAGGGTTTATTTCACCATTTCATTTTAATCGGGATTATTTATGATTGAATTTATATTGAAAGAAATTATTTTATCATTTTATAATAAAATAATTTAATTTAATTATAAGTTATTCATGAATTTTTCAAGCAATAGTAACATTTTTTTTCACTCTTTGGTACTTAAAATTATTGATAAAACATTTTTAATAAAATCTGATATAATTTTTTTTCTTCAATCAAGAATCCATTTTCTTCCAAAATATTACCTTCTAAAAATGTATTCAATTTTTTATAATTATCTAAATTATTTATTAAATAAATATTTACCCATGTTTTATTTTTTATAAATTTTTTTAAAAGGAATCTTCATCTAGTTTGGAAAACAAGGTCTGTTTTGATTTTACCAAAAACATGAAAGGAATATATATTTTAACATGTACAGAATGTACAGAATTTCATGAAGTCATAAACATTAAATATTATAAATATTATTTTATAATTTTAAAAAATTATTTTCATAGAAAATAGTTTTAAATATATTTTTTTAACTTTAAGTTAAAAAAAATATTCTCAAAGTGAAAATGATGTTTTACTCAAGAATATTTCAAAAGATATTTTCATGATATTTATATTCATTGATGACAACAGACCTATTTTTTACTTATACTACTCTGGGGATCTATTGTATTGATAATATCCTTATTCTTTATATGTATGGTTTATGATCATTTTGACCAAGGAATATTTTGATATTCATTTTCTTGATTCATTTTTGTAGTCATTAATTTCCCCTTGAAATATTCACTTTCCTATGATCATCAGATATTAAATTTCCTCTAAATATCCCTGTTATTTATCATGGACATATTTTTTTATTAAAATACATGACATTTATATATAATGTATTATACATTTAAGGTTATTTATTTATTAGTGGAAATATTGGTAATTTTTTATTCTTTTACTCCATATGAATATTTGATGATAAGACACATTGTTCAGGAATTAAATCAATTATTTGATATTTGGGGAATGATTTGGACATGCAGAAACTAGTGGGGCCTGAAATTTTATTACCCCTTGATACATCGATAGTCTCATGAGACAAATTAGTATTCTAGTATTAAATGAATTTCTAATTGTAATTTTAAACCATCTTATGAAAGGTCTTGATGGTAGAGGTATCATGATGCCTGGGATAATACCATCTAATAATTAAGAATTTCTTTCATTAAGAATTCATTTATTATTACCATGATATTTTCACAATAATATTATCTTTGGATGTATTTCATTCTCAGTTATTGATTAAATGAATTCTTTATTTAGTTATTTACCTTGACATATTGATTATACCTTAACTATTCATGATAATATAGTTATTTAAATGGAATGTGTGTTCAGTTATTTACCTATACATATTTATTATTCCTTATCTATTCATGATAATGAATTTATTTAAATGACATGTGTGTTTAATTATTTGACTTTCTATATTGATTACTCCTTATCTATTCATGATAGTCAAGTTATTTAAATGTAATATGTGTTCATTTATTTTACTTTATATATTTATTATTCCTTATCTATTGATGAGAGTCAAGATATTTAAATGGAATGGGTATTTAGTTATTTAACATGTGTTGGAACCTCCTTCTTTTAATGCTAAAAAATTATGATTACTATATTTCTAATGATCATAATGTCTTATGATAATATATTATTTTTGTAATTCATAATTGGAAGAAAATTGGCTAATTAGTGAAAATTCCTACCATTAGTTCAAATATGAAACAGTTAGTAAAAATGTGCTATATTTAGTATAAGTGTTCCATCGTTAGTTTAACTATGACACCACCAGACTTGAGCTATCACTAGTTCAAATTATGCTACCACTGAAATTTTTCTACTGTCAGATTCATACTACCATTGGATCCAATCCAACGTCAGCCATTCCACCACCAGAATCCTACTACCGCCAGAGTGGTGCTACCATCAATTCAACTCTTATACCACCACCTGTACTACTACTTGAGTCATTCTACCATCAGTTTGTGACACCTCTAGAGTTATGATACTTCTAGATATACTACCTCTAACCATGTATTGCCTTTAGTTTAACTTTGATATCACCATTTATAATACCATTGGATTGTGCTGCCACTAAGTTATTCTACCACTAGAATGTGCTACCATTAGCCTTACTACCATTTTCGTTCTGCTTCATTTTAATTTAGTACTTCCAATGGCTAGTTTATGGAGTTATTGCACAAGTTGTCACATAGTTTAATTTAATGAGTATTTCTAAAACATTGAACAAATACATTGAAGACCAAGTTAGAAGTTTCTCGATTGATGCTCAGTATGAGGGTCCAAGAAATATTTAATATTATTATTAAATAGATATTTGAACCTACAGTGATATATATTTTAAAAGATGACCCTTATGTGTGATAGTGAGAACTTTCATGCTGAATACATGCGACTGTGAAAGAGTGGAATACATAGAAGATCAAGTTCATTTCTTAAAATGAATCAATAAAAAAATTTCGGAGCATATTCATTCAGAAAAGTGAACTCTATGACACTCTATTTTCTTAAAAAAAAGTTAAACTTTTTTGAGCTCATCACCAAGAAAAATATGAGGACCCTTAATCATTTAAAGTATTACAGATCGAGAAACACTAGATTTATCTATCTATTTTTATTTTCTCTCTATGTTATTTATTAAATTTTGAGTAGTGTGCTATGTGACTTTATATATTTATACACACTGATTCCTACTCTTCAATAAGATAATACCCAATATTCTATCAAACCTATCTATATATGTATACCCACGAAAGCTATAGAAGAGGTCCTGCATGTCTTGTGATGTACTTCTTGCCACCTATAAATGTGGAAGTGTCTTTGAGTCTGGAAAACTTGTGCTGTTGTTTGTATGCCTGATATAGGTTGTGTACTAAATTATTTATTTTAATAATATACTTGGAAATAAGTGATTTTCAAGTGGGGGGGATTAAGTCTCAGCTTGAGACTTAACCCCTTGTTTATTCAACTGCATGTTTCTATTTTTTTCTTTATTTCAAAGATGAATATGATTCTTTTAATCTATAAAGAAAATTTATACTTTGATAGTTAATCTTAACCTGTGGTTTCAAAATTTAAAGTAATTAAAATATTTTTTTAATTGATACCTAATCACACTTTGAGAAATATTTTAAAAGATAAATCTTATATTAAATTACTATTTTGATTAACTACATTTTTTTAATTAAACTGGGTTAATTGATTTTAAGTTTTTTAACAAAAATTTTATTGGGAACTCAATTATACCCCTCTCGATTTACTCACTCCAAAAAAATTTTTGTATCTAAGGATTTTCAAATATATTTTCAACTATGATTTTGTTTTATTTTAAAGATCTTAAATTTCTATTATTTATAAATTTAGTTCTTTATGGATAATAATAAATTAGTGGGATCTCTTACCAATAGTCCTCATTATTTTAATGAGAATAATAATGCTAAGTGGAATATTAAAATAAAAATTTATTTAGGGAGTATGGGTTTATATATATGGATATTAACTAAAGATAAATATAAGAAACCTCAAACTACTAGATCTATATAGAGTAATTCTAGAAAAACTGTATATGACAATAACTGTAAAGCTGTGAATGCTCTGTACTATGCTTTGGGTGATGATGAATTTAATAGAATCTCTACATGTACAAGTACTTTGGATATTTGGTATAGTTTATCTATTTCTCATGGGGGAACATATAATGTGAATAAAATGAATTTAAATAATTATACTATTAAACAAGATACATTTAAGGAGAAACTTGATGAGCCTATTTTTGATATGTATCACATGTTCAATGAGATCATGAATACAATGAAATCGTGGGGAAACCTTTATCTAATAAAGATCAAGTGGTGCGCCTGTTGAGGTGTCTACTCGATAGATGGAGAGGAACCTCAGTGTCAATCATAGAGTCGTGTATTGTTTGTGATTTACCCATTATGAAGCTAATAAAAATGATGATGTATGAGGAATAACTCAAATTCAATAGAGAATAGGAGGATGAACTAAAAATAAAATCCTAAGCCTTTAAATCTACCACTTCAAAAAAAAGATAAAATTCAATCTGATAGTTCATGATATGATGTGTCACCTACTGATAACGATGAAGAGATGGACCCACTTGATAGAATATTCAAAAAGTTCTACATGAGGAAAATTTCTTTAGGAAACCAAGTTATAATGGTAAATATCATAATTGAGGAAACTGGAGGAAGGATTGGAAGAAAGATGATGCTTCAAATAAAATAACATACTATGAGTATAAGAGGAAAGGGCATGTCAAAGTGGACTTTACTAAGCTGAAATTTAAGAAGAAATACGATGATAAAGTTAATAGATATAATAAATCCAAAAAATAAACCCAGTGTGCTTATTATGTTAGTTTAAGTGATTCAGATTCAACTCAAGAGGATAATCATGATAGATCCAACATGTGTTTTATAAAAAACACATATGAGGTACTCATTGTTTTTAATATTTCTGCTATTAATATCTTTAATCAATCTGGAGATTAAAAAAATGATGAAAACATGTCTAAATGAGAGATGTTTGAATAATGTGATTTGATGGAAGATACATTTAATGACCTTAAGGATAAATATAACATTTTCAAAAAGAAGCATGCATTGACATCTAGTTTTAAGACTAAATTTTGTATTAATAAAGATAAAAATTATCAGTTATTGCAGGAGGATAATGAATTAAAATTGTCTAATGGGAAAATAAATAAATATCTAGAGAGATTAAAAATTGGAGAAACTATATTACATAAATTCTTGGATGTCTGACTACTCCTGAGTACACTATTGGTATTGGGCATCAACCTGGACAGAGGTGGATTGTTAAAAATAGTTTTATTCTTAATTCCATTTTGGGAAGATATTTTACAAATTTTTATTCATATAGACCTAAAAAATTATTTATTTCTAAAATTTTAAAATATTCTTTTAGAAAACCTATTAAGAAATTATGGGTTCCAAAAGCTTTGATAACTAACATTACTGGACCCCATAAAATATGGGTACCACAATCATTTTGGGTGTAATTTTTTTGTGGGGAACCTACTTGAAAATCCCTAGTAAGAACTTATGGTACCTGAGTAGTGTTTATTCCAGACTCATGATTGTATATTATTAATGTTTTAAAAATATAATCATAGGTGATGGTGGGAATGTATCTTTTGGTGATAATCCCAAAGAGAAAACTATTAGCCTTGACCAAATCAGTAATTCTTACACTATTTTAATATCTAATGTTTTATTTATAAATGTTTTAATATATAATTTTATTATAATATCACAACCATGTGATGGTGGGTTTTATGCTAAGTTTGAAAATAATGCCTGTAATGTTTTTTATTATAAAAATGATTTATTTTTTACTACCTTGAGAGATAATAATGTTTATGTTATTAATTTAGACTCTTTATTTTATCAAAACATTTCCTGTCTGAGTGCCTTTCACAATGAACCATGTCCTTAACATAGGATACTAGGCCATTTAAATATTGAATCACTTATAAATATATATTGGAAAGGGTTATTCAATGATCTACCTAAACAAGAATTCCCAAATGACAAAGTTTGTAACCCATGTAAAAAGGGGAAACAACACAAAATATATTTCAAATCAAAGAAAAGAAGTTTCAACTTCTCAACCCCTATAGTTAGTTCATATGGACTTGTTTGGAGCTTCTAGAGTTTCTAGTTTAAATTTTAAGTGCTCTGTTTATGTTCTTGATGTTGACTTTTTTAGGTATACGTGGGTATTATTTCTAGCTCACAAAAGTGAAGCCTATTATTATTTTACAAAGCATGATTTTTTTTAGAAAATCTTTGTGGACTTAGGAACAAGACCTTAAAGAGTGACCATGACTGTGAGTTTTAAAAAAAATAATTTGAATCATTTTTCGCAAAAAATGGATATAATCATAATTTTTTTTCTCGTAGGACCCCATAATATAATAGTGTAGTGGAATGAAGAAGTAGGACCCTTTAAGAAATTGTCTAGACCATGCTCAACGATCATGAATCACCTATTTATTTTTGGGGAGAGGTTGTAAATAAATCATGTTATACAATTAATAGAGTTTCAATTAGACCTTTCTTAAAGATAAAAACTTATGAATTATAGAATGTTAGAAATACAAAGGTTAATTATAATAGATTTTTTGGTTTCAATTTCTTTAATATTAACACTAAGTATAATCTTGATAGATTTTCCTCCAAGGGTGATGAAGTAATATTACTTGGTTATTAAACTTCTATTAAATCATATAGGGTGATTAATATAAGAACAAATATTGTGGAAGAATCTGTTTATGTCATATTTTTTGAAATAGATACATATGAGCCTAATACCCCTTTACAAAAACATGAGGATGATCTATCAATTTTTAATATTAATGACATACCTTATAAAAATTATTTGAAACAAATAGAAAAATCATCCATTTGTGAGGAAAAAACTAATCCTAAATATGAACCTATAGAAGACAATGAGACAACAAGTCCCTCTTTTGCTAGGTCTATTAGGATTAATAGTTACCATCTTGTATATTCTATAGATGGATATCTAGATATAGGTACAAAAACTAGAGATTATTTTAGAAATAAGGTTGATCATCAATCATTCTTGTCAAACCTTAAACCTAAGAACATCAATGATGAAATTAATTATGAATTATAGGTAATGGAAGTGCAATAAGAACTTAATCAATTTGAGAGGAATAGGATTTGGTAACTAGTAGATATATTGAAGGACACTATGAATATTGGAACCAAGTGAGTGATTAGAAACAAAGTTAATGAGTAAGGTACTATAGTTATAAATAAATCTAGATTGGTTGTACAAGGATATATTCAAGAAGAGGGTATTGACTATGAGGAAACCTTTGCACTAATGGATAGACTTGAATCCATTATAATAATTATTTCCTAGAAATAAAATTGGGATTTCAAACTATATCAAATGGATGTAAAAATTTCTTTCTTAAATTTTTATATAGTTGAGGATGTTGCTTTTGAACAACCCCCTGGATTTAAAAACCCTCATTTTCTAAATCATGTTTTTAAATTAACAAAATATTAATATGGTTTAAAAAAACTCTTAGAGCTTGGTAAGATAGGCTCAACCATTTTATGATTTCTAAATGTTTTTCAATAAGCATTTCTTATTATACTCTTTTTATAAAAATAATTTCATATGATGTTTTAGTAGTTCAAATTTATATTGATGATATTATTTTCAGGTCTTCTAAAAATTATTTGTCTACTGATTTTTAAAAATTGATGCAAAGTAATTTTGAAATGAGATTAATGGGTGAACTTAAACTCTTTCCTGGTTTTCAAAATGTTCAAAATAAATATGAAATTATTTTAAATCAAAGTAATTACACTGAACATTTGGTTTGGATAGCAGTAAAAGTAATGAAACTCACATGATTACTACCTGTAAGATGGATGTTGATGAAGTTGAAAAGTTAGTTGATAAAACCTATTACATAGGTATATTGGAATCTTGATATATCTAAGTTATAGATGGGCATATATTATGTTTACTTTGTGTATTTGTGTTCGCATCAAAGAAAATCCCAAAGAGTCTCGTTTACTTATTTTTAAAGAGTTTTTAAATACCTAAAATATACAACCAATTTAGGTCTATTATACCATAAATGATAAATGTTTGACTTAGTGAGTAATTCAGATGTTGATTTTGGTGGTTTTAAGTTATATAGAAAATTTTCATCTGGAACTTTCCATCTTTTGGGAAAGTCACTAGTATCTTGGTGTAGTAAAAATCCAAATTTTGTTGCACTGTCTATTTATGAAAATAAATTTATAGTTTCAATAAGTTTCTGGGCACACATTTCTAGATTATGGATTTAGACATTTTACAATAAATTGTGAAAACAAAAGTGTGATAAATATCTATAATAATTCAGTTTTTCATTCTCGGATAAAGCAAATTGATGTAAGACATCACTTTTTGAGCGATCATTTTTAACAAGGTTATATAGATCTTGAATTCATAGGAACTGAACATCATTTTACTGATATTTTTACAAATACCATGAACTTTGAAATATTGAACTACATCAAACATGAATTTTGGATGATATTTTAGGTAAATATTTAATCTTGGAGAATCCACCATTGGAATGAGCCATTGTTGGGTAATCCACCATTGGTGATCCACCATTGGAAAAGCCACCATTGGTGATCCAATATTAGAAAACCCACCATTGGTGATCCACCATTAGACAAGCCACTATTTGTGACCCACTGTTGGACAAGCCATCATTGGAATGATCCACCATTGGAATGATCCACTGTTGTAATGATGCACCATTGGAAAGATCCACTATTGGAAAGAGACATGTTGGGAATCTATCAGTCTCTATTTTACTACCGATTCCTTTTATAATTTTCTATGTTAATTTTTTTATTTGAATTATTAATTTATATTTTTTATATTTTTTATTTTAACTCCAAAAATGATATAATTTAAATTTAAATTTGATTTTGAGTCACTCTCTCACATGTGCTTACTCCTTAGAACCGTTTCACCTTCCCTTTATCTAAAAACCTTAAACCTTATTGTTACCTTGATTAAACTTTAATTTTAGTGAAATAGTGAGAGTCAATTATCCCTTATATCCATCTCATCAAGGATCAAGGCTTGTGAATAAACCTATAGGAGAATAAATTTGTGATGTTGTCAAGATGAGAAACCCCTAGCTTGAAAACCATGTCTTTATTGTAGAGAAAGAAGTAGATAATAAATGGATTTTTTCAATAAAATTATTGTTACTTAAGGTGATCTAGGACCATGGATTGATAGATAGGTTCTCAAAAAATTATAGACATTTTTATCCTAGGTTTTTTCATCAGTTCAACCAATACATAGAGAATAGTTTTGGAGATAAGAAATATTTCATTTGAAGTATGTTTTATAAAAAATAGGTTAGTTTTTATTTAAAAGATTGGGAAAGGTTTATCAATATACATCATAGAGGTTTTTCTAATGAGTATCAAGGATATTGTTTGAGTGATAGTGAATGGTTTGTGTATGGGGATGTGCTACTGAATCTAACTGAAGATTGTACTAAAAGAAGGCATGCTGCTACTGAATTAGATGGTGAATATAGACACTTTTTTAAGTTCATTTATCATATGTTGTGTCCTATAAAAGGGGATTTTAGTACTATGATACATCATGACATTTATATTCTATTACTTATAAAACGAGGGGATAAAATTAATTTTTATAGACATCTTATGGTTCACATGATGGTGTTGTTCAATTCATCTTATGGGTAAAATTAATTAATTTACCCTATGATGATTTTGGTAATTTTAGAATCCAAGGGCTTGATAGATGAGGAAGAATAGGCATAGTTAAAGTATGATAGTTTCATTTTAATAAAATTTACCTATAAAAGGATGAAAATGAATTGGAATCCCTATATGAAGAAGTGGGTTGATTATAATGATAAGATCTATGAGGATTTTAATCTTGTGTAAAATCCTACCAAACCCAAGAATCTTATTGACCATGGATTGGAGCCAGATGAGGTTGTGGATTATTCATATGAGTAAAAAGATGTAGATGTTCCAATTGTTTAATAAGAGGAAGTGGATACTTTTTTTGAATAAGGTAGTGATCATGATATACCTAAGAGATCAAACATGTTATATGGATATTATAGTACAACTATTTCACTCACTTATAGAGAGTGTTTTTTGAGTGAAAGAGATGATGAAGAGAGTAAAGTCTCCGAGGAAGAACAAATTAATAGTTCTTTAGAAGCCTATAAAGAAGTTGTGGAAGTATGATATGGTTATGATGATAATGATTATGATAGAAATGGTGATTATATGAATGGTGATGGACCTCATGACTTATAAGGTCATGATAGTGATACAGATGTTGAAGATGATGATGTTGAAAGGATCTAGTTATATTATCCTTATCCAGTTGGTTTTGTTTCTACTAGTTCTATAGAGATACCAATTTTAGTTTATCCAGTTGATGATGCTGCCTTTATTAGAGGTGATCTAAGGAGATCTATTGAGGGGGAGGAATCCCCAGATTCTGTGAGTCAAAGAATTTATCATGTAGATACTACTTATATGAATTATATTATATTGTAAGTGATATCACATTATGATTGGGATAATTTGCAATGTAATTTACAACTTGAACTAGACTACTTAGAGTCCAAAAAAGTTTAAGGAAATTATGGAAATCGTTTATATGAAAAAATTTGTTCTTTCTTACCGTAATATAAGGCATAATCCAAGGGGGATCCATCCCCTGGTTCTAAATTTCTTGGAATTTCTTACCCAAATTCAGATGTAGATGATGGTAATGATTATGATCAAAACACTCCACCAAAGTATGATGGACTTTGTGTCTCAGTTGTTGTTGGATCAGATCATAAGGGATCACTTTTAGAGAATATTGATGATTATAGTGATCTTAATACCTTTCCTTATGATGTTATTCTTGCAAGATAAGAGCATGTTGAGGCTACTATGTCTAATACTAAGGGATATGATTCACCTTTTCTTGCTAATACCACTATACATTTATAATTGTCTGACTAGAGATGATTTGAATGTCTTCAAAGAGAGATTTATTTTAGACTTCAGTGGTATCTTGAGATTCCATGAACATCCATTTACTCATCTTAATGAAGTTGTTTCTAGGAATCTTTTTTATTTTTTTATATTCATCCTAATATGAATAAAAAGATTCAGGAAATTGAAATTGAGAATAGAAGGATGGCTTGTGAGATGGAAGCTATGAGATCTATTATGGAAGAGATGATAACCTCTTTTACTACTAGCTAGGGTACTCTATCATATATGTAAGAGATATTACCCCTATATATTTATTCTACATCTTCTGATCCACCTCCTTCATCCTTGATTGATGGTGAGATAATGAGATCCATAGTTAGAGAATAGTTGGAAGCCATTATGAGTGATTTTCATACATCTCATTAGTAGTGTCTTCTATAAATTTGACAACATGGTGAGAATATATATAAAATGGTAAGATAGTGTATGAATAAATATCAAAGTGATCAGGAAAATATCACCAAGGATATAAAATATTACCCTTTCAGTGTATATACAAATCATGAGTTTAATTCTCACTTTAAGTTTTTTGTTGAAAAATTAAGAATTCCATCTGTTATTAGGTGTTCAACAAACAAGTATACCAACTCAAAGTTATGATCCCTCTACTCAAGTTATTCATGGAAGATAAGAATGACTTCTTCAGTGCTATGGAGAGTGGTGGGAAAAAAATCCTGGTTTTTTGAACCTCAGGAAGCCTTTATTGTATATATATGATATAGTAGTGGTCGCATGTGAGGACATTCACATGTAATCCTTCACCTCAACACTATATAATTCTATTTAACTCATTAGTATTATCCATTCTGTATGTATCTACCTGAAGAAATTAGTAATCTCAGACCAATGGTTATCTAAGAGATACCTCATACTACCTCAGACACCTTCACTTCTACCTCATTACCTCATGCCTCTAGAAAAGTCACATGTCCTATTGATCCTACCCCTCACATCACTGAGAGTGTTTCATATTAGGATTAGTCTTTGATATAGAATATACTATATTTCCTTGTATTTATCTTTAGCTTTAATGTAATTAAATTTTTAATTAAGATTATCTTTTATTCTTCATGAGTTCTTTCATTATCATTACTCTTTATGTTTTTATATTTTTGATAATCCCAAAGGGAGAGAGGGAACATGTGCATGGAATTTAATAATTTTAAGTTTTACAGTTTGATTTTCCAAATTCAATAATTATATTTTAAGTTTTCAATCCAAATTAAAAATTTAATCTTTGTATCTCAAATTTTCCATTTGAAATGTTAAGCAGACCGTTACTTGTCAAATTAATCTACTTATGCATGGGTTATTAAATTAAATGAATTTTGATCATAAAAAATGGGGATATTTTTGGTATATCCTCATTTTATTGCTAACAAATCATGGATTCTATATTTACAATGAGATTAATGTTTTATGATAGTATATTATTTTTGAAAATCATAATTGGAAGAAAATTGGATAAGTATTGAAAAGAGATACCATTAGTTAAAATATGCTAGAATTAGTACAAATGTGATATCATTAGTATAAATGTGATATAGTTAGTTTGACTATGTCGTCACTAGATTTGAGAAATGTTAGCTCAAATTATCCTACAACTAGAATTGTGTTACCGTTAGAGTCATGCTACTGCCAAAGTGATGCTACATTTACATAAACTCTACTATTGTAACATGTGCTACAGATGGAGTCATGATACCATCATACTTCTTCTACCATTGGACTATGCCACCACTATATTTCTTATACTTAAAGATGTGATACTACCATCCATTTTCTACTATAGTTCAACCTTGCTACCTCCAGTCATTATACTATTGGATTATGCTACCACTGGGTTGTGATACCACTAAAATGTGTTACTGTCATTCTTACTACCATTTCTCTTCTACCTCATTTTAATTTAATGCTTCCAATAGCTATTTTATGGAGTTAATGTACATACTGTAATGTAGTTTTCTTTAATGATTATTCTTATACCATTACATAGATACATTGAAGACCAAGTCAAAGGATTCTTGATTTATAGTGTGTACAAGGATCCAAGAAATCTTTAATATTATCCTTCAATGAATATTTGAACCTATAGTGACATATATTTCAAAAGATATCCCTCATTCATTATATCTATCACTTTAATGTTGAATACTTGTGATTGTTAAAGAGTGGAATACACAGAAGATCAAGTTCCTTTATTTTACTACATTAAGAGAATATTTTTAGAGCATATTCATATATAAAAGGGAACTCTATAACACTCTATTTTTTGTAACTTTAATAGAATTTGTTTGATGTCCTCACCAAGTCAAATCCAAGGACCCATGATTATCTGGAGCATTATGCACTAAGAAGCACTACAGTTCTTTATCTCTTTATATTTTTTATCTCTTTTTTTATTTAATTTTAATATGTGTGATATATTTCTCTATATATCTATACACACTAACTCTTGAACTTAAATGGGAGAATACCTGATATTCTCTCAAACCTCTCTTAATTTGTATACCCATAGAAAACTATTTAAGAGGTCTTGTATAACCTGTGATGTATTTCTTGCCACGTAAAATTATGGTAGAGACTTTGAGCTTAGATATCTTGTGATATTGTTTGTATACCTAATTGTAAAGTCCTGACTCAAGTTCCACACACCAGTGCCCTTAGTTGGTCAATTACATGACATGAGGAGTTCCTCCTCATATGCCAGAGGCTTCCTAATAGCAGTGATGGTCTCATATCATTCCTGGGGAGACTATACCCTCTTTATAAAAGCTACACAACAGTAGAAATAAATAAAAAATAGCCAAAGGATATAACCATTACCAAAATAAGACCAATATCACATGATGAATAAAACATGAATACAATATTTAAATCAAAACTGTAGATATATCATGCAATGTATGTGTCAAGTGTCAAATGAAAAACCCAAAGTAAATACACAATGACACTCCCATGAAGTTCTCGACACCAAGTACAATTCCCTCATCCATTGCCTTTTCTGAATAATCCATCTAACATTAGACTCTTTCCATTATACTATCTTGAAAACATGAATTCTAATCATGTACCTATCAATCATCCCAAATAGGTTGTGAGTACAAATCAGCAGGCCACCAACAACAGAGCCTAAAACAATATCCAGTCAATGACAATTCATGCAGTTGTATAAAAAATAAAGTACAATGCATAAAGTAAATAGTTATAACATTTCATTGTTAATTAATTAACCACATATAACCCCCATGTTCTGGAGGAAACCCTAACCCTAAATACATGTTTCATACCATGTTGGAGTCTGAACCACATCACATAGATAATTCATAATTCATTATAACACATGGGATTTCATTATCCATTTTCATTCAATTTCACATTACTATCATTTGGAACCATATTCCAACACCAATCCCATGGGAGTATAATGTCTTGTCTAACACTCCTTGGTATTTAAATCCTCTTTACCTATCCCACATTTCAATGCCACATCGGTATTTGGAGCCTCACTCCCTGACCCACAATTGCTATCTCATGTGGTTATTTGGACCCTCAGTCCCTATCCCACACTTATTCACACATATGGGTATTTGGAGTCATCGTCCTTATCCCACACACATTTATCAAATATGGGTATTTGGATCCTTAGTCCCCATCACACACACATTTATCACATTTATCATAAATGTCATGATATCACACACATTATGGTTAATCAACATTAACCCCATTTTTATCAATAATTCACATCATGGTATACCATTACATTTATAAAAAACAATAATGGTTAAATAATCTAATATCATGGAGCAATACTAACAATTCAACATTAAACCATTTTTCAATAATTAAATCATATAACCCATTATCCCATTAAGGTCAATCCAACCATATCATAATACCCATTTTCAATCAATTCATTATCACATTAATTTACCAATCACATGATCCCAAATTTACCATCAATTTCACAATAAAAAATTCCATTAATTAATTAATCAATTAATCAATCCAATTCACCAATTTCATAATCACAATTACCCAATTCAATTTTACAATTTAAACTCATCTCATATTCACATGGAAACTCAATTAATCAATATCATGATTTAATAAATTAATTAATCAATTAATTTATTCAATTATAGATTCAATTGTAAAATTTTCCAATTGAAATTTAAAAATACATACATGAAGTTGGAATTAAATACTATGGGAATTTAATTTAGACCACCTTCCTCAATATTAACAACCAAATCTAAAGCGAGGATGGCAGCCACATAAGAGTCTCTACCCTCAAGTATCCACAGAAGAAAACCTAGCGCTTCTGATCAAGTTGACATCAAGGATGAAATATCCTTCATGGAGGTCATCGTGGGACGCGCTTAGACTCTTTAAAAGACCTTTGAATGCATTGACCCCAAACAATACCACCATTGAGGTCTTTCAACGATCTCCTTCTCAAAAGAAGAGGTGCACACTCTCTCTACGGGTCTACGATTTTTATTGGTTGGTAAGTTCTTTAAACGTAGACCCTCACTTGTTTTTATTCTCAAAACATTATAAAGCATTGGATTTTCTAATTTTCACATTGTATTATTGAATTCGCTGCACATTCTGTTTCAATTTTCATAAGAGTATAAATATTATAGATTTTGGACCTGAGGTTCCTGGTCTTTTGGGGGTTGAAGTATGAAAGTTCTTAAATGGTCCCCAAACTTCTTCCTGGATTCTGATCCCTCCATCATTCCTTTCTATCTTGGTTTCCCAAACTTACCCTTACAACTTTTCAAACAGAAGGCCTTGGTTGCCATTGCTGGTCTGTTCAGTCAACCCATCAAGATTGATTACACCACCTTAAACCTCACCCGCCCCTCTTTCTCTAGGATTTTCACTGAGGTTGATATTTCTAAAAGTTTACCTTCATGATTATGGATTTAAAATGGGGACAATGGATTCATACAGAAGGTTGTCTTTGAGAATGTCCCAACATTCTACAAAAAATGCTTGTGTATTGGTCATTCTTTGAATGAATGTGAGAACCAATATAATGATCCTTGGCCTCCCCCATCTTTAAATCTGTTAAGGTGGAATATGAAGCCTCCAAAATCCCCCATGTTTCTCAGACAGAACACACTACTGACCACAATAACATCTTGCACTCTTCTGGACCCTCCAGGACTCCCACCAACCTCTGTCCAGAGACCCTACACACACTCAAGCCCTCTGAAAAAGAAAAACAAGATCTCTACAATGTGGAAGCATCCACTCTGGAGGCAAGAATTTTTTTTTGGAAAGAGAGATAAAAACTGAGAAATATGACTAGGAAGAAACCTTTCAAGTTGACCATGGCAAGCCATGCCAATTGGAAGAAGATTTCCTTAACTCAAGAGCTAGAAAAGGGAAGAAAGAAATAATTGACTCTGATGGATTCATTACTCCAAGTGATAGGGACACCTATAAATGTAGGGGTAATACCAATATATAAAGCACAATTGTTACGGGTTCCATAGCTACAAACATGAAGGAACAAAACACAATTCACCAATAACCATCCCCTACTAAGAATGTGTCTACCCACTCAGCTGATTCAGTGAATTCCTCTGACTATTCAGACTCTGAAGGGTCATCCAGTGAGGATGATTAAAATGATACTGCATATAGGTATGCCTATGTAATTCCAGAATTTTTTTTTTCCAAATGACCTCAGCTCATGGATGGAAGAGAATGATAGAATTGCCTTCAGAAAGTATAAAAATGGGGAGATGTCAGTGGATGCCTATCTTGATCTCAGAAAGAGAATGTTTATCAATGTGGTTGAGGAATTTACAAAGGACCCATGATTCAAATTTAAAGATATCTAACGGAAATGAAACTTTGGGATTCTTTTGTCTCTAGAGGTTATATTGTACCCTCCCCACCCTTTGTTTGTTTTGTATTTTGTTGTCTGTGAAGCCCCCTACCCAGTTTACCCAAACTGTTTTCTCCCAGAAATAGACCTGCTGTTGGGGATGACATTGTTGATTGGTTTGTTCTCTGGATAAGGCTATTTTGGTCTTCAAGAGTGAGAGGAGAAGAAAGGACTATTCTCCCAGAATCATGTTTATCAATACCTCCTTTTTTCTTGGTGCAGAGATGATGCTGTAAATAACTTGTTTTTCTGGTATGCTTTGGCATGAGTCTTCATCGGTTCGACATCACCCCTTGTTTTCCTCTGATTTTTGATCCCTGAATCAGATGGAAGGAGGGTTTTGATTACTTTCTATCAAGATTACCTCTTGATCTGAAGATACCTGCTGGATTCTTGGACCCCTCCATGCAACTTGGACTGGATGATGACAGTTTACAGTTGTACCATTATTATGGACTTTGACGCTGCACTACCTCTGGCGCCTACTGCATACTATTGACTGTCAAGCTTTTGAAGCCTCTTGTTAGTGTAGGATATTGGATATTATTGATGTTGTACTACCTCAGGTGCAATCACAATCCATCTTGGATGATGTGTCTCAGTGCAGGACCAAGTTGCTGCACTTTGGCATGAGGTGTTTTTTGAAGGCAGGCTGTTTTTGTTGCTTGATTTATTGTGGGTTGTTGTTGGATACCTTTGGATATATATTCATGTATGCTCTCATTTTGTGTTTCTGTAAACACATTAAACCTCGATCATGATTTGTAACACTATTTATTGAATAAATTTCTTTGGGGCATGAATTGGGTGACCAATTCATGTATCTGTTTGTCTAAAAAAACAACCAACTCCCACCAACAAAAATTCCGAATTGAAGCGGAGCAACCAAATTCATGAGGAAGAACAATATCTAGATCAAAAACCTAAATCCAAGATCAAATGAATTATATAAATCAAAACATATATCTAAATTGATAAAGAGTGGATGAAAACATCCCTATAAAGGATGAGTGAAATATGGGAGGGAGAGAGAGAGGAAACCACATCGGATGAGAATCTCTTACCAGGAGAGGTGTATATCTTCAATCTGAGCTTTTATTCATCAATAAAGGAGGTCAAGATGCCTTGAAACCCATATATAATCCTAAGAAAATTAGATAAATAATTAAGGGTCAAGATAGGGTCAACTTTTGGTGAATTATAGGAGTTTGGGTATTTCTAATATAATTTTTGACGGATTAAATTTCCGCGTGTATGGTTTCCTATATAGGGTGAATGGTTTCCCCTAACCTTGTTCCATAATCATACACCTAACCTAGGGGTGTCACACAGTTATTAATAAGAGGGTGTATGGTTTGAAAAACCATGTACCGGCCATGTGAATGCCCTCTATTTGGGTTCACATGGTTTTCTAGGATGGGTGCACAATTTTCCAAACCATGTGCCAACCGTACAATGCCCCTCTTCCTTCCAAAATTTTCCAATTTCACCCATAAAATTCCCAAGTTAAAACCCAACCAAGATATAATAAATACAATGAAAAATAGTACCTGTAAATTTGTTTGAGATTTCTCCAAAAAATTTCAGGATCTTACAATCTCCCCACTTTATAAAAAATCATCCTTGAGTTATACTCCTGAACATATCTAAGATTCGAAGGTAAAAAGATCAATCCACTAAGCCCGCATATCTTCTTCTCTCTCCCATGTTTCCTCTTGCACACAACCATGCTGCTATAATATAAAAACTATTAACATGGTCTTTCCCCAAAATACTTTCTCACTATGATCCAACACATGTATTAGATGCTCCTCAAAGGACATATTGGTCTAAAGATCAACATCATCCACATCAATCACATGAGAAGGGTCGAGGTGATACTTCCAAAGTGATACCACATCAAAAACATAATGTATATCACTATACCTCTATGAAATATTCAATCAGTATGCCACTAGATAAATTCTATCTATAACCTTAAACAACAAAACAAAGCTGGGTTCCAACTTTCCCTACCTCCGAAGCCTACGGTGACCCAATATATGTGATGCCCAAAGGAACACACGATCATCCACTGAAAACTCTAGGGGTCATCATCATCTATCAGCATATGATTTTTTTTACTATGAGCCATAACCATACACTTTCGAATCAACTAGACTTACTCCAACATCTTTTGCATGATAATTGTCCCAACAACTCTAACTCACCTGCCTCCATCCAACATAGACATGATTTGCATGGACTACCAAAAAAATCATCATATGGTGTCATCTCTCTAGTTTCTTGATAATTGTTTTTATAAATGAATACCACCAATGATAGGATCTTCTCATAATACCCACCAAAGTCTAGTACACACACCCAAAGCATATCCTCAAGAATCTGCATTGTACACTCTGACTTCCCACCCGTCTGTGGCTAGAAATCCATACTCAATAAAAATTGTGTACCAAGCACCTTCTAAAAGTCCTACCAGAAGAGAAAAGTAAATCACGAGTCACAGTATGAAACAATACTCTGTGCCACCCCGTGTAGATATACTATCTCCCAAAAATACATATCTCCTAACAGGTCCACTGATAAAATCTCTTGCATTGGCAAAAAAAGTGATACCTTCACCAGTCAGTACAAAATCACCCAAATAGAATAATTATTCTGAGGTATCATCAGAAGACCCACCATAAAGACCATAGTAACATCATCCCACTTCCATTCTGGAATGGGGAATGGATGTAGTAAACCACCAGGCCATTTATTCTTGGACTTCACCTATGTATAGGTGTAACATCGTGTCAAGAACCCTACTATCTATTTCTTCATACCTGACCACCAATATTGTCATCATAGGTCATGTTATATTTTGTTCACACCTAGATGCATTGCCCATTTCGAGGCTTGAAAATCACGTATTAGCTTATCTTGTATACTCATAGGTACAACAAACCGATTCTTGAATTAGATGATCTCATCCTTATCTATTCTCCAATATGAAGGTGAATCCACACATTCAATTATTTCTTTCAAGGCCAAATACTTTGGATCCTCATACTACCTTTCCATAATCTGGCAAGTAAGTGTAGACTCCATTGAAACTAATATGAGGTTCATATGCTCCTGGATCTTCGGAACCACATCGTATATCCCAGCCATTAAATTCATCATATTCCACTAAACACTAGATTTATGAACTTCCTGATTCTATTTTTTATGCTTAATGTGTAAACAACACTTTTCCCTTCTAGGGTATATATGCTATCTCAAAATCAAATGACTGCATATACTGGACCCAACTCCTTTTCTGAAAAATTAAATATATTTTTGAAAATATATACTTTAAGTTCTTGTGATCAGTATACACAGTAAAAGTTTCACCCAATAGATAATTCCATCAATAATTCAAATAACAAACAAATGAAGTTAACTCGACGTCATGGGTAGGGTAGTTTCATTCTTGGGCCCTCAACCGATGATACCCATATACCACAAATTGATCACCCTGTATCAACAATGCCCAAATCCCAATCCCGGAAGCATAAAAAAACCATATACTCCTCCCCTAGATTGGGTAGGATTAAGAATGGTTCCATTTTCAATATCTTATTAAACTCTTAGAAGGCATTATCACATGCTTCAGACCATTCAAACTTTACCCACTACTTGGTCTATCCCAAAAGTGGCATTTCCAAATGGAAAAAGTCTTGGAAGAACCTATGATAATAACCTTACAGCCTTAGAAAACTACACATATCAAAAACATTCTTGGGATTCTCCCATAAAACCACTACCCTCACCTTTTTTGGGTCCACTGAGATACCTTCCTCTAAGATGATTTAACCCAATAAGTGTAGCTGATCGATCCAAAATTTATAATTAGATAGATTGGAATATAGTTGATGCTCTCTAAATGTACTCAAGATGATGCTAATAAGTTGGTCATGATCATCATGAGCCCTAGAGTGCACAAAGATATCATCCACAAACACTACCACAAAATGATCTAGGTATGGGTTGAATATTCTATTCATCACATCCATAATCATGGTTGGTGTATTAGTTAGCTTGAACAACATCATGAAAACTCATAAAGGACAAACCTTCTTCTAAAATCATTCATCATTATATTATAAGGTAAAAAACTAAACTTATGATACCATGGTCTCAACTAGATATCAGAGAAAATAAAATCGCCTCTAAACTAGTGAAATTGATCATTGATGCACGGAGGAGGATAATAGTCGTTTATTGTCATCCGATTCAACTTCTGGTAATCAATACACAAGTTAAAGGTTATATCAGCCTTATTTAAAAAAAAATAAACCAGAGGACCCAAAGATGGTGTACTCATAAGAATAAACGCCTTATCCATAAACTCTTCGAGTTGAATCTTAATATCTTTAAGATATGTTGGTTCCATTCTGTATAGTGGAATAGAAACTAGCTCTACCCCTCACATGATTTCAACAGTAAATTCTACATCTCTCTCAGGTGGAATCCCTAATAAGTCTTCATGAAAAATTTCATAAAACCTATCCACTATGGGTGGAAATAATACATTATTTAGACCACCATAACCCAGTAATAGACAAGAAACTTGGGCAGTAAGCTCCCCCAATTGTTGATGAACTGGTGCTTCACATCCCAACTGAATATACAAATCTCCACAGTGAATATAATTGTCACCCATAGGAGATGTAAATGTTTATCTCATATGGTAAAAATATATGTGTGATCAGTACACTAATAACTAATCCATACCCATAATTATTTCAAAGCCTAATGTATCTATAATTTAAGGATCCCATAGAAAATGATACATCCCAACCTCAAGACAACAACCTTTGCATAAACAGATGTCCCTCAACCGTGTTTCCAATGATGTATCGATCATCATAACCCCACTCAAAAACCGAACTTCCATACTAAACCCATTCAAAATTTGTGTAGATATAAAATAATGAGAGGCACCAATATCAAATAAGGAACTAGTTCGCGTAGAATCTATAAGACTAATACCTATAACTATCGATGGTCCAACTCTTCTATCCACCAATGTAAGCTAAACGACATGAAACTGTATTTCCCCTCTTCCCAATGATGAAGCCTGAGTCCACTTAAGCTACAACACTCTCCTAATATGAGTAATCTTTCAAAAAAGGACCACATCACATACCTCTACCACCTTGTTCAGTGTAACTCCATCTGCTAGAATGATACGGTGTAGAAAACCACCTTCCCGCACTCTGGTTCTTCCTAGCTGCACTATCACTACCCATATATTGTTGTTTCCTGAAGAACCTATGTATATGACCCATCCTACTACATTATAATAACTATAAATATTTTCTAGGACATTTATTAAAAAACTGAACCAAACTAATTCACTAGTGGAAAAGAACTTGGGTAAGATCCTGAGTAACTGATCCTTCCCCTGGCCACCCTTCTTTCCTAAGATCTGGTCAACATTCTCATAATGAAACCTCCCACACTTGGAATATGTAACCATTGATCATTCTATAGAAACCAAATATTCTCTAATGGAATCTTCCTTTAAGTTCCCCTTAATTATGAGAGCCCGATCCACTAGTTCAGAAAATATTTTGAGTTGAAAGATATTAACTTGGGAATTAATCTCACATTTAAGTATATTCTAGAAACGCCTGGCCATATCTGTCCCATCCCCTTCTAGTGGTAGAGAAAAGCATTATAAATTAGTGAAGTTACCAACAAACTCCATCATATATATGTTCCCTTGAGTCAACCACACGAACTCAACTTCCTTATCCTATCTCATAGTTTCTGGATAAAAGTACTCTGGGAACTTCTTTAGAAATTCCTTCCATACCATACACTATACCTGGTCAGTTAGAGTGTGAACATCCCAATAGATCTTCACTGATACTCATGACATATAAGAAATAAACATGACCCTATTTGCAATAAGAGTTTCTAAATGGTCATGTATAGTCTGGATGGACTCAATCTGAAACTTAGTTGCCTCAGGTCCACCCTCTCCAATGAAATTCAAAGGGTGCTACAAATGAAACTCCCATGTTAGGCCAAAAATACTCTTCACAACCCGCTCTGGGTCTCTATCCATAAACTGCATGAAGTGAGAAAAGTCCTCATATAACTACTCTCTGACTCCTTCACCCGACACTATCGGTGCGTTAGGTTCCACCACCGAAGGCCCACTTTCACCCATATCCTCCGATTATTCTATCGACAAACATCATTGTGGAGGAATATATCTACAATTAAAAAAACATGTATTAGGAGATATCCAAAAAATTAAAACATTTATGGGGATTGAAATAAATCCATAACAATCATCCCACCATAACATTCAACACAGTCAAAACTAAGTCTCTATTAAAACCCTTATTCATCGTACATCTAGGTCATGGTAAACAGAGGTCAAACTTGTTATCATTATTAAATTTTCTCATCAGACACCCAATTTACATTTTTTTTATAATTTTAAAATTTAAAGTCCACATTAGGAGCTATCTCTAGTTCAATTTCACAATAAAGTAAAAACTTTTCAATTTAAAAAACCCACCCAAAACCTACTTTTCCATGCATGCCTAAAATGATGCATGTCACAAAATACTCTTGATTGACTAGAACTATGCATGGATACTTAACTCTCATTTTATACTAGGACATGATTAAAATCTTATAAAATATAAAACAAAATAATCACATAACACAACAAGTGTATCACTCGAGGTGAAATAGAATCCAATTATAACAACACACATCAATAACAAAAATCCCACCATGGGTACTTGGATTTTACCCTCGTACATGGGTTAGCTACTCCCATGCATGAGATATTAACCAAGGATAGACTCATCCTATTATAATAACTATTTTTATCAAGTATAAAGACAAAATAAAAGAAGAAAAAACTTCTTTGATACCACTTTGTAACATCCCGACCCGGGTGCCACATACCGGTGCCCCGAGATAGTCGGTCACATGAAATCAAGTGCACCTCCACGTATACCAGAAGCTACCAAATAGCAGTAAGGGTATCATATAATTCATAGGGAGAATATAAACTTTTTTTTTCAAAGAATCAAAATAGTGGAAATAAATAAAAAATATCCAAAAGATAAATCCATAACCAGAATAAGACCAATATCACATGATGGAAAAAGTAGGAATATAATATCCAAACCAAAACTATAGATATGTAAACAAAGTATGTGTCAAGTGTAAAATTCTAAACCAAAATAAAATACACACTGACACACCCTAGTGATTCCTAACCCCAAGTCCGATTCCTTCATCCATTATCCATCGCAACCAATCCATCTGAAATAGTACTCTTTCCCTTATCATGTCTTGAAAACATGAAGTCTATTTGTGTACCGATCAGGCAGCTTGAGTAGGGTGTGAGTAAAAATCTGTAGGCCACTACCAAAAACATCTAAAACAATATCAATTTAATAAAAGTGTATGAAATTTTATAAATAATAAATTACAATGAATGATGTAAATGGTTATCACATTTCATTATCATTTAATTAACCACATATAACTCTCGAGTTTCTGAGGACACCCAAATCCTCAATACCTACTTCGAACTATGTCAGAGTTTTAACCATATCACATAGGGAATTAAAAATTCGTTATAACATATGTGCCTTCATTATCTATTTTAATTCAATTTCACATCATGGTCATTTGGAACCATAGTTCAACACCAATCCCATGGGTGTAGAACATCATGTTTAACACCCCTATAGGTATTTAGAGCCTCTTTCCCTATCCTACACCTCAATGTCACATGGGTATTTTGAGCCTTAGTCCCTGAAACACAGTCACTGTCTCATATGGGTATTTGGATCCTCAGTCCCTATCCCGCACTTATTAACACATATGGGTATTTGGATCCCCAGTCCCTGTCCCACACACATTTATCACATATGGGTATTTAGAGCCTTAATACCTATCCGACACACATTTATTACATATATCACAGATGTCACGATATCACACAAATCAAGGTTAATCAACATTAACCCATTTTTATTAACAAAGCACATCATACTACAACATTACAATTATAAAAAACAATATTGGTTCAAAAATCTAATCTCCTAGAACAATATAAATAATTCACCATTAAACCATTTTAAAATAATTAAATCATATAACCCATTGTACCATTAAGGTAAAGTCAATCATCTCCTAATATCCATTTTCAATCAATTTATTATCAAATTAATTGACCAATCACATGATCCCAATTTCACATGAATTCCACAATCACAACATTTCCTTAATTAATTAATCCAATTCACCAATTTCATAATCATAATTACCCAATTCAGTTTTCCAAGTTCAAGTCATGTCATATTCACATGGAAACTCAATTAAACAATTCCATGTTTTTATAAATTAATCAATCAATTAATTTATTCAATTCAAGATTCTATTTTCAAACGTTCCAAATGAAATTTACGAATATACACACACAATTATAATTCAATACTATAATAATTGAATATATACCACCTACCACCAGATTGATAATTAACACTCACCAATGAAAATTTCCTGTTGAAGAAGAACAAAATAATTCATGATGAAGATTGAGATATAGATATGAAACCTAAATCCAAGATCAAAGAAATTAGATATATCAAAAGGTAGATCTAGATCCATCACCAATGGAGGAAAAACCCATTTTAAAGGATTATAGAAAGATGTGTGAGAGAGAGGAAACCATACAAGAATATAATCTCTTACCAAAAGAGGTCTAAATCTTCAATCCAGGATTTGATTCATTAAGAAAAAAGGTCATAAGGACTTGGAATCCATAAAATAACCTCAAAAAATTATTGAAATCATTTAGGGTCAATCCAGGGTCAATTCTAGGTAAATTTTGGGAGCTCAGGTATTTTTAATCTAATTTTTGGGGGATTAAATTTTCACATGCACAATTTCCTATATAGGGATCATGGATTCAGATAACCGTGCAGCCTAAATATTCACTTTAACTAGGGTTTCCTCACAATTAATATTAATAGAAAACACTATTTAAAAAAATGTGTGCCAACTGTGAAAATATTTCTGTTTGGGTTCACATGGTTTTCTAGGCTAGGCGCACGATTTGGGAAAACCATGTACTAACCGTGAACTTCCCCTCTTCCTTCCAAAATTCTCTCATTTCACCAAAAAAAACTCTCAAGGTAAAACCCTACCAATATATACTCAATACAAGTAAGAGTATTACTTGTAAATGAGATCAATAAATCTCTATAAAAGGTTAGGATCTTTCACTGATCAAGATTATGGATTTGATTATTTGTTATAATAATCAAATTGGTAGATGGTGATTGAAAAGTGGAGGGGATTAAGTGTCATCTTGATACTAAACCCCTTTTTTATCCAGCCATGTGTTTCTATTGTGTTTTTCTTTATTTCAAATCTTAAATTTCATTTTTTTAATATGTAAAAAAAACTTATATTTTTATAGTTAATCTTAACCAATGTTTATATAACAGATTTGATTAAGTAAAGAGATTTCAAAGGTTAAAGTAATTTCAAATATTTTTTTAACTAATCCCTAATAATTCTTTGAGAAATATTTTAAATGATCAAGCTTATATTAAACTACTATTTTTACTAAATGTAAATTCTTAACTAAATTATGGAATTTTTTTTTAATTTTTTAATAGAAATTTTATTGGGAACTCAATTCACCCCCCTCTTGAGTTACTCACCCCAACCATAAACTTTCCATATTTATTAATCCTTATATATTTATGATATATTTTACTTTACTCTTACCGAGAATTATAACCCACACTTATTTTTTTTCCTTTACAATAAAACTAAGAGGTTCACTATGAATGATATGAAAGGATATACTAGAGGAAATAATAATGTTCTAAATAAATAGCATGTTATAATTTGTGTATTAAAATGTATTATGGGAATAATGTTTGTATCTAGTTTAGCAATAATACTAAAATTTTCAGTCTTTCGGGATTCAATCAGTTGTATCTTATTCCAATGTAATAATGTAGACACTAGACTTGGGATAATTTGTTTAGGATTACTACATTAAAGCCTAGTTTCAATGCATCTAGTGAGTAGTTTATAAAGTAACTATAAGGGTATTCATAATAAGATAATGGTGGTACTATAGGTTTTTGATAATTTCAAATGTTTTCTTAACCAGTGTTTGTATTAAAGTGTGTTATATTAATCGTAGTGACATTTATGATATTAGTTTGAATAATACAATAGTTTTCTATATGGTATCCTGTGATCCCTTAATATCTTTAAATATAGTGGGAGTTACTATTATATTAGGAGAGTGATATAATGGGTTAGGATTGGTTTGATTATTTCAATGGTGGAGGATGTAGGCTTTTGTGGATACCGGGATTCCACTCCTAAAGGGTTTTTAAGTTTTGATTGAATGGTGAGTCGGATAAAGGTGAAGCTTCTAGAACTATATGCTATGATAGAAAGTGCACGTGGATTGTTTTTTAATGGTGTAAATAAGAAAAATGAATCATGTTCCTAGAAGGAGGTGTCTATAGTCAAAGGTGGTGAAGTCGAGTATTGGACAATAAGTTAGGATAAGAAGGTCTATTTTTAGAAGGTTTAATTTTCAAAGGTTCAAAAATCTAGTTATCTGAAGGGAGTAGCTATCAAAGATTCCATTTTTTTTCCAAACCACTTAAATTTAATTAACTTTGGTGTCCTCATTCATGAATATTTTTATAGGGGGAAGGTGTATGTTCCATGAGACTCAAGAATTCAATGTTTGTGTCTAGAAAAGGAATGGAAGGAGGTGTGAAACATGGTCCCATAAAACCAACATATGATCAGGTGGTGAAGTCTAGTCTTATTTAATCATCTAGGATATGAAGCTCTATTTCTAGAAAATTTAATTTTCAAAGGTTCACAAATATAGTTAGCTGAAGGGAGTGGTTTTAAAAGCTACCATGTGTTTTCTAAATCACATAAATGCAAATAACTTTGGTGATTTCATTCATTAATATTTTTTGTGGGGTGGGGGGGGGTGTATGTTCCATGAGACTCAATAATTCGATGGTTGTTTATAGAAATGGAATGGAAGGAGGTGTGAAACTTGGTCCCATAAATCCAAAATATGATCAAATAGTTAATCATAAGAATATTTTTAAAATGGTATGGTATTCATACTATGGTATCATAGTTATGGATAAGTGTAGACAATATAAATATCATTATATGTCAAAGGAGAAAACTACTAGATGATAGATTTTGTGATACAGTTGTTATAAGAATAAGAAATTGAGAGATAGAAAGATATAAACCCTTGGTCACTAAAAGGATTGAACATAGAGAATAAAACATTGAAAGCACCGGGTGGTTCTCTTACTTTGAAAGTAGGGGACACTAGTGGATTAAAACTTGGACAAGTTTTGGTGGGATCTCTCAGATAAATTATACTAAATATACCTTTTGTGATTAAGTGAAACAATAGTGTGAGTGTTGTAACTTAAATACCAAATATGAGGAGCATTAGAACCCTCATTGTGAAGTACCATGGTGGAAATGAAGAGGAATATATGATGGTATTATGGATGAGAGTTTGTGGAAGAAAAAGGAGTTATGGAAGGGTTGTTGGCTGAGCCTGCCTACAGTTTGAGGAGACTAACCAAGAATACTAAAAGGGTGTTGGGAAACATATATTCACTTGACCAAAATTGTAAAAAGGATCCATGGGGGATATATTTCATTAAAAGTCTTCCTGATGGTTCTTTTAGGTGTGAAGTTTCAAAAATAGTGGTAAAATATTTATATTTATTAATGGTGAAATCCATGATGCATCATTGTGCTATGGTTAGTGCCAAATAAAATTTCACCATAGAATTCTTTTGCAATTTCCCCCTTAGGATGATGCTCCATGGACTGTGCTATGTTGAGACATTTTGTAATGTGGTGTTGCATTCCCCATTGTTCCAGCTTTTTTTGTTGTTTTTATTTTCCACCTTCTTAACCATCCAACCCAACCCTATTAAAATATTTTATTAAAACACTATATTATAAGTTAAATTATGCCTTTCCTTCATACCCTGACTCTATATAGTGTATCGATTAGGTTCCATGATTGAGAAAAACCACTAACCTTTCCACCTGATCATTATTCTTCGTACAATTTAATTACAATGATTTTTTATTTTAATGATTAATTCTTAATAATTAAAAATAGATTAATTTTCAATATAATTTTTTTCTAAAATATATAATTTTATAATTTTATAATTGTATAATAATTATTGATAATTTTATCATCTAAATTATTATTTTCTATTATTTTAATGCTCTTATAAGACCTTTTTGCCCCACAAGCTAATATTTCCAGGCTCCATACACTTTATAATGCACTTTTACAATGGGGGACCATGTTTCAATTATGTGAAAAGCACCCAAAAATAACTATGGAAAGATATTTTGGGTTCGGTGGATAAATGTCGAAGGGATTATTTGTTAAGTTTTGGGGGAACAACTTTTGGATATAATCTATGTCTAGTAACATAATGATTGTTCTTCACTCATCTTCAAAGTCTATAGAAAATTAAACCATTAAATTGTTAAATTTAGAAAATTGGAAACCCAAGTGCAGAGATTATATTCTCTTGAAAATGGTGGGGATGAAGACATTGGTGGATGCCAAATCAATGAAATTATTATTAGAAGAACTTTAAATTAGTGGAAGGTACTATGCAAAACAGGGGTATCCAATGTGATATCCTAATACTGGTTCATAAATAAGTGGCTAGTTAGGTTAGTGAAATAGACTCTAGAGTGCCTCCCCATATACTACATACTTTTGACTAGTAGTGAAGGTTTGTGATGGTATGGTGGGGAGACTATACCCTCATAATAATAGTGGACCAGAATGGTATATTTAATGAATAAATAGTGAAAACATAATAAATGAAGAATAATAGAATAAGAGAACATCCAAGAAAAAATAAAAAAAAAATAAAAGAAGTGATAACCAATGCCATATAAAAAATTATGTCGTGTCAATAAGCTATATAAAAAACCAAAATACAGGGGACGTAGAGTGGGAGGAATATAAAACATGCTATAAGAAACTGAATAATTGAAAGAAAACTATATCTAATAGAATCACAAGAATAATCTCAATCCTCTACTCACATACCTCATCCTAGTATAGAAAATAAATCATCTAAAGCTGGGTGATTCCCTTTGTCTCTACATATATCCATGAGATCTATTTGGGAAAAAATTGACATCCCAAACAGGGTGTGAGAAAACTCAATAGTACACCACCAATGACATATAGTATAATCCATCATGTTTGTATATAATGAGAAGTGTACATGTGTACCAAATATAAAGTAGTGATGTAACTGAGAAACAAGTTGGCTCGGGTTCCCAATGGACACCCAATCCACTCTATCTGCTTTGGCCCATGCTAAAATGTCTCTGAATTTGTGTCACCATAAATATATGTATATATATATGTATATATGTATGTAGTACTATCTAGGACTCCAGGTGTATAACCAAGGCATCCACAAATAATCATAAGAATCATGATATTTAGATAAGAGTATTGAACCAACATTCATCCGTGGATATAAAACATCATGTCTGTTAATCCCAATCAGTGACATGGGTCATAATTCCCAACATCCCAACCAAATAGAGTGAAACATCATTTCCAACATCTCAATAAGATACATGAAACACCATGTTCAACATCCAACATTAAGGGTATATGAATCATCATGTCCACAATTCCCTTAACTGTTGCACAACAACCAATATACATGGTTTAATAATAATAAGAAAACATTTTATTTAATGCATTAAAGATGGATTAAATAAGTATGAATGCCAAATCCTCTATTTATTTAATCCCATTTAGACATGGGCCTTACTATTAATTCATTAAGGGACAAGTTATATGGTCTTACCACTTCCATTTTATTTAATTCATTTTAAAATTTCTATTTAGAAACAAACAAAAATTCCTAGAAGGTGTTTGGGGTCGTAAAACCATTCCTGAGTCTCAAGAGTATTTAATTGATACACCCCAAGGGAGGTACTAGTCAAGGTATTCAACCTTTGGTGACAAAAAAGGGTCTATGGGAGTATATTTAACAAGGGATCATTAATTTAATATTATTTACTCATTTTTAAGGTAATGAATGGAATGTCTAGTGCATGGAAGAACAATGTGTAATAAAAACAACAAGTATTTAAGGGAAACGTACTAGACCACCTACCTTATGGGGGTAGATAAATCCTCATAAAGTATGGGCATCTAATCAGGGCTAGAATAGGATAAATTGAATAAATATACAAATAACCTAAAAATATGTCATATTAGAACACATGGATTTAAAATTCCATACAACTAGAAAAACAAAGAAAAGAAGAAAGAGAATTGAAGATATTATTTAGGGCTATTTAATGTTACATATTTCAGGTGATTCTGATTCCAAATAAATAGTATAGTTCAAAGCCTAATTTGAGATGAGGGAGCTCTCAATGTGGGGGAGGAGGTGCTGTTAATTTTGGGGAAGAAAATAGAGGAATATTAGTTAAATATTAGGAAAAAATAATAATTTATCCTATTTTTAAAAGGAATATGGTTTGGATTTATGTTTGAAAAAACATACACCAACCATGAACTAGAACTTTACACGGTGTCACCCTCCTCAAATGGCTAGGTGTATAGTTTGACAAGCCATGTATATCCCATGAAACTTCCTTTGAAATTTTTCTATAGCAGCCCACACAGTTGTTCATATCCCTTCTATAGTTTGACAAGATGTGTTCCACCCATATAATACCAAATGATTTGAGGTTCATGATTTACACTAACTATAAACTAACCATATGACTCACCCGTTTCCTCCAAAAACCAGAGCTCTGGGCTTTGAACAAGACCTGAATGCTTATTAATCCTTATTTAAACTCTAAGGAACTTTTTTTAGAAAAAAAGTGTTTTAAATTGAAATTTAATGAGTCTATTACAATCTGAAAATCTAGGATCTTATAACCTCCCCACCTAAAAACAAATAATCTTTGAGTTTCCTTTGCAAGGGTGGTTTAGCATCATATGTGAATAACTCCTACCATTAAGCTCATATTCCATCCTCCAACTCCCAAGCCTCATCCTATACACATTCGTGCTTCAATATCACTTTTACTAGATGAAATGGCCTACCACATAGTCCCTTCATTCTTTTATCAATGATACAAAGAGGCTACTACTCAATATAATCGTCAAACTCTAATTCAGCCTCATCAGGATAAATAATATGTGATGTGTCTAAATGATTACAATGAGGTTATGAAACTTGGGAGACTTCATGCATGGACATGTACCTTAGAGGTAACTGCAACTGATAGGCTATTGGCCTGAATCTGTCTAAAATCTCAAAGGGTTCAACGAACCTAAGTGCCAACTTCCCTTATCTTTGAATCCATCAATACCCTAATCTAGGTGAAATATACAAGAAGTCCCCATCCATGTACATGAACTCCATAGGCCATAAATAAAGATCAATACAAGAATTATATATAAATTGAGCTATATACATATGCTTCCTAATCAACTGTACCTACTCTAATGTATCTTAAATGAAATTAGATACCAGTAACACTACCTCTCCTTCCTCTAACTATCATAGGGGGGAATGAAAAAACCTAATGTATAGGCCTCATAAGGACAAATCTGTATAGCCATTTGAAAGATATTGTTATAATAGAACTCATATAAATTTATTTTTTCCCAAGATCCTCAAAAATCAAGGAAAAATTTTCAAAGAATGTCCGCTAACACCTGTATTATACGCTTGAACTAGCTGTTAGTCTATAATTAGTAGAATGCACTCAAAAGTAACTGTAAACCCAGCACATTCTACAACCCAGCAAGAATTGTGATTTGAAACAATAATCCTTATCTATTATGATGGTACGAGGGATACGATGATGGTGTATGATCTCTTGGATATATAGACTTACCATATTGTCTATAAAAAGGTATCTCGAATATACATAAAGTGGGTGACATTTGTCATCTTATCAATGATTATCCACACTACGTCGTAGCCTCAAGTTGACCAAAGTTATCCAGTGAAAAAATCCATGATGATTTTATATATTTTACATTTTATAATCAGAAATTTTTGAAAAACTCTAGTAGGTTGTCGGGGTTATGAATTAACCTACTCACAAGTGGAACACTAAGAAATGAAACCAAATATATCTTGTTTCATACCATAACAACAATATTGGTTGTGAAAATAAAAGTATATCTTGGTAAGGTAGGGATGTAATACCCAATTATAGGCATGATATTATCACATAAATTACTCTCACACATTGATAGTAACCTTGACATGTCAATGGATATGAAAGATATCATCCTCAATAATGAATCAACCAATTTGTGAGTCTTTGCCTAAAATGCATTCACTTAGGACTAATCCCTTGGGATCAGAGATCTATCTCATCTTCACTCTATTCAGTAGTGAATAGGTCACTGATAACAATGAAAGTATAGGCCACCCAATATGGTCTTGTAATTTTAAATTTATCATAGATAATAGGTCATAAATGAACATTCAATACTAAACTCTTAGATAGATTGTGTCTGAGTCTTTTGGATAAGATAATCAGCTACAATATTTCCTTTCCTAGGTATGTAAGTGATTTATAAATCAAATAATTGAATATATAAAACCTATATCCATTTTCTAAGTTTTAATTCATGATGAGTGAATATGTTTTTGAGGATTTTGTGGTCTTTTTATACAAAAAACCATTTCCCAAGTTCATAATGTATCTAAAAATGTAAGGAATGAATACATATTCTAGCATGGGATCATTCATTGGGTAATTCTTCTCATGAGGCCTCAACTATTGAGACCCGTACACCACAAGTCACTCATCATACGTTAGTGATGTTCCCAATCCAATGCTTGATGTTTCACAATATTCTATATAAATTCTACATGGATCTGATAGAATTAGGATTGGAACTAACATCAAACTTACTGTCAACTCATAAAAGGATTTCTCATATGATGCAGACTATGTAAACTAAACACCATTCTTAATCATGCCTATAAGATGTTCTTCTAGTCCTGAAAATTTCTAGATAAAGTCTTTATAATATCCATATATCCCGAAGAAAATCTATATGTCAAATACATAACTGGGATTCTCCCAAGAAACCACAACTCTCACCTTTTTCGGGTCAAAAAATACTCCTTCCTATGAGATAATGTGACCTATAAAGTGAGATTTATCGATCTAGAAATGGAATTTTGTGAGCTTGGCATTCAACCTATTCTATCTTAGTGTACTTTTTATGATTTCAATATGTTTGGCATGATTTTGTCATGATTTTTAATATACTATGTTATCTTCCACAAAAACCACTGTAAAGAATCCAAATATGGGTGGAAAACCCAATTCTTTAGTGCCATAGAAACTAGAAGCGTGTTCATGAGACCGAATGACATTACCAAATACTCATACAAGATATATCTACTATAGAATGGTATATGTGGAAAATTTGAGGGTATGAATCATACCTGATGATAGATCAAACTCAAACAGTCTTCAAGAAAACTTGATATCCTTGGAGATGGTTGAAGAGGTCATTTATTCAAGGTAGTAGATACCAGTTCTTAATAGTAAGATGATTAAACATTCAATAATCTAGAAAAATCCTGAGGTTACCATATACCTTATTGAAGAAAATCATGGGAGAACCCCATAGTGAAGTATTAGGTTGTATAGACCTATTAGCCTCTAGATCCTCTAACTGTATTTTTATTTCCAGAATCTTAACATATACCATCTTGAAAGGATGAATAGACAGTTGTGCTACTCCTGAAACTAGATGAATAGTGAACTCTTCCTCTATCTCAATATTTTGACTAGAAAAGTCACGAAGGAAAACATACCTAAAATGATATACTGTTAGAGGGAAATATGTACATCACATTCCTAGATCATCCATATAAAGACAAGTAATCTGTGCCATCATCCCACTCAACCAATGAATTGAGGGTCATTACACCCAATAAGTACTCTATATCAAGGCCCAAAATTTCTATATTTTCATTAAATAAAAATATATATGAAGTTCCTATGTCAAATAAGGGAGTAACTAAAGTGGAGGATATTAAAATCGTACCTCATATAGTGGAAGGCACAACACTGAACTTATTAAATGGAAGATGTAGTACATATATCTGGACTAATCCTTTACCCTGAGATAAAACCTAATTTCCATGATAAGGTGTAATTTTCTGGTGTTTTTCTCCCTCCACCATGATCACCTCCTTATCCCGAATGGTCGGTATTACTCCAGCTTCCCCCCTGGAGAGGAACTACTAAACTTGCACCTAAATGTGAAGTTAGTGTTGATCATCTCTAACTGGGAACTGGTGGATAGGTTATATATAAATGATGAATATGAACCATCCTTCCATTGTATTTGAACTCAAATAGGTCTATTTTTCATTGGGGTTTCATGTATTCCAACTTCCCATACCAAGGAAGTATCATGTTATTCGCCAGTGTGTGCTATCTGACTTCCACTATCCCCTCAAGAAGACTCTAGGCATTGCTTCATAATTCCCAATGAACCACTTCCTTATCTCATTAATAAACTACCCTAGACCACACCTTAAGGTTCCATCAGATTTCACTCAGTGATGAGGGCCTAGTTTACTATATTAGAAAAAATAATCAACCAAAAGATATTAATTTGAGATCAGGTTGAATACAAGATTCCATCTATGAACCATCTCACTATCATCATCTCATCACCATACAGAGTTGGTGAAAAAAACTTGATTCTGGTTAAATAATATGAATAATCCATCATATATATAGAACCTTAATTCATGTGCATAAATTACCTAGCTCAGTCATATATCAGCATCTATAGAAAAACGTATTCATAGAAGACTGTCTGAAAGTCCCTTCAAACCATATCCCGATGATGAGATTCCTAGGCAATGGAATCCCACCATCCTTTTTAGAGGTTTCTCCAGATTCTTGAATATAGTTATCATGTCATCCAACCTTGACTTGGTATCCTGGGGGACACCATCCCCCAAAATGGTAGGAGGGTGCTGCTGCTAAAAATCCTTAGTCAAATCTTCCATCAAATAAAAATTTCATGGAGATCTCTATATAGAATCACTATCCCTAAGAAACCCTATCAAAAATGATCATTGATTCCAAGACCAGTAACAGAAGGATATGTTTCAAGTGGTACCATTGGGAGGTAATACAGGTTCTCAGGGCCGACTACCTCTGAGGCATGGTTGTTTCCACTATATTTTCACACAACTTAAGGATGTCATGGTGAAATATTTTTTCAATGCCAAAACATGCCTTTAAATAGACTTTGATAATGGAAATGATCTCTAATACGAGAATAATACATGCACAAGACTTCCCATAAAAGAGTCAACACCCCATTTACTAATTCTAAATATTTTATAGCTGATATATAAGATCACAAGAGTTATGAGATATGCTTCAAACTTCCCACTACAAAAGATAGGTTAGGGGCGAGTTATCTATTCCACAATAGCGTTCTTGGTACATGGAGTGTCAATGGTAAGTTATAGAGGAAAACACCCTTTAAGTTATAACTAGCATTCAAATTTAGCGGAAAAAATTTCATTCAATAATTTCAATTTAGTAGTTATATATATATAACATGATCCAGTTAGATGTGTCTGTCATTCCCATGTTATAAAGTCTAATGCTTTATATGTTTTAGATTGTACTATATGCAACTAAAACCAGACATACATGATGGATTAATTATATGGATAACCATTTCCAATTTATATAGGTTACACACACCTATTAAATTTCAATTGACATCCATTTAGTTTTAACCACTTATGTTTCATACCATGTGACCAATTTCCCATGAATCAAATATACTATAATTGGTTAATTAAGGTGAAACCATCAAGATATATGAAAAAAAATCATTCAAGTAGACACATACACATTAATAACCAATTATTTATCCCTAAAAGATACATTATCATAGTTCTAAATATATCAGTTAAAGAAAAACAACATGATACATGAAATTGACACAGTAAAATAAATATGACATGACATATGCATGAAATGTAAATATTTAGGTTCCTATAATGATTCATGAGATAGTACCTCATTACCATACCTATCAAAGGGTAAGATAAAATATATAATAATAGTAAATTCCATAAGACATGTGCACCACCCAATGATTGAATTTGTTTAACTATCTTAGGAATAAACCATAACAACAAGTCCCATCCCAGGAAACCTGTATCTTTACCTATACGTGGGACAACTACTCCTAGGAACTGAATCATTACTAAATTATGACATGTCATAATATTATTTATACAATCCCAAAATAGTAAGAAAAGGAAAAGAAGATCTGATACCACTTTGTGATGTCTTGGGCCTAGTTCATATATAAGTGTTAGGTTCGGTTGGCCACATGGCCTCAAGCACACCACCCCATACACCAGAGGATTCAGACTAGTAGTGTGGGTCTATGATGGTATGGTGGGGAGAATATACCCTCATAATCAGAGTTTAACATAATGATATATTTAATGAATAAACAATAGAAACATAGTAAAATAGGAACAATGGAACAATAGAACATCCAAGTGAATATAAATAGATTAAAATAGTGATAACCATTTCCATATAAAAAATTATATCATGTCCATATGCTATAAAAAAATTGGAATACAGGGGAAGCATAGTGGAATGCATCTATAACATATTATACAAAAATAAAAAAAAGAACAAAATTTATCTCCAATTGAATCATGAGAATAATCTTAGTCCTACACACTTGTATGACATCATAGTATAGAAAATCAAGCATCCAAAGACGAGTGATTCCCTTTGTCCATACCTACATCATTGAGATCTGTTCGAGTACCAATCAATGACCCAAATAGGGTCTGAAAAAGCATAGTAGGCCACCACAAATGATGTATAGTATAATATATCCACTATATATAAAATTAATAGTTTGAATGTCTAAAAAATACAATTTATTGATGAAACTAAGAAACAAGTTGGATTGTATTCCTAGAGGAAACCTGAATGACTCTACGTTCTTTATCCAAAGATAAAATGTATGTGAATATGTTTCATTATATGTATATATATAAATATGTATATGTATATTTATGTATATATATATATTTTATATTTATTTGGTGTGTGTGTATATATATATATATATATTTACATTTAGCTCTGGCCAGGACCCATATACCTAAGATGTCCATGCATAATCATAAGAATCATAAGCTTTATATAAGTTCATTAACCTGACATTCATCTGAGGATACAAAATGTCATGTACATTAATCTCAATCAATGATGTGGGTCATCATTCCCAACATCCCAACCAAAGAGCATGAAGAATCCTGTAAAATGTTTGAGTAAAAGATGTGAAATTCCATGTCTAACATCCAATGTCAAGGGTCTATGAATCATCATGTCTATAATTCCATAACCATTGAACAATGACCAATATCCATGGTCTAATAATTCTAAGTAAACATTTAATTTCATACATTAATCGTGGTTGAAAGAAGTATGCATTTTAAATTCACTTTTTTATTTAATTACATTTAGACATAGGCCTCACTGTTAATTCATTAAGGGATAAGGTTCATGGTCTTACCATTTACTTTTTCATTTAATTTATTCTAAAATTTCAATTTAGAAACAAAAAAACATACCCAGAAGGTGGTTTTTGGCATACATCCATTTACGAGTCTCAATAATATTTAATTGATACACCCAAGGGAGGTACTAGTCTAGGTAGGCAACCTCCGATGACAACTAGGGTCCATGGGAGTATCTCTAACAAGGGATCATTAATTTAAAAGAATTAACTCATTTTAAGGAAATAAATAGAAGTTATATAATAAATATTAACATTTTTTCATATAAATAATAATTATTTAATGGAAAATTACTAGACCACCTACCTTATGTTGGTCAAGGACTCCATATCCAATATTGGCTTCTAATCTGAGCTAGAATGATATAAATTGTATAAATAGAAAAATATCCTTAAAATAGGATATATTATCCCACATAGATTTAATATTCCATATGGTGATATAAATAAAGAAAATAAGAAATTTGATAGATGAGCTTATCAATGGATATCCAATGCATAAAATGGCGAGTGATTCCAATGTTGAATAGAGAGTCTAGCTGAAATCCTAGCCTGAGGGGAGGATGGATATTTCAAAGAGGAATATAAGCTATTATGTGATTTGGGGAAGAAAAGAGAGTAAGACGAGTTAAATATAAGGAGGTGAAAAATGGTAATATCAACCATTTTTAAAGGTCACATGGGTTGACCTCATAGTTAGAAAACTGTGCACCAATAATGTGTGAACATTGTCCAATGTGTCATCCCTCGTATGGCTATGCACATGGTTTCAAAAACCATGTTCATTCCATAAAAATTCCTATACATTTTTTCTATAGAACCACTGCATGTCTGTGTTGATCCCTTTTACAGTTTCAAAAACTATTTTTCACTCTTACATGGATATATAGTTTGAGGGACATGATTAACACTAACCATACACCTCATTTATTTCCTCAAAAAATTAGAGATTCGGGCTCTGAACAAGCCCCAGATTCTTCCAAAACCCTCCTTAATCTCTTATAAAATTTTATAAGAGAAAAAAGAGGATTAAATAGTAATTTAATAAATCTAAAACTCTCTAATAATTTAGAATCTTATATCCATTAAGTATTAGAACTATGGTTGGATATAGTGGTAAAAAAGGTCTATACCTAAATTTGTTTAACTAATGGAATATTTTATGGGATTTTTTTGTCTGATGATATTAGAATATGAAAAAGTTAAAAATCTAGATAGTGGTCCGTTGTGATGGTATTTATAATACTTTATATAGAAGATAGCTTCTATTTCCATTGAATCTCAGTGGAAAAGTATTTATAATCATAGGTTCTAGAAAATAGTAAGGCCATAGACATGGTATATGACGTAGTATGTTAATGGGACTTAAACATGAATCCAAAAGAATCTAAACCATGTGTTTTGTAGCAATTCCATTAAGAAATTCATATAAGATAATGTTTTAGGGGAATGTGTATAATTTTTTCACTAGTGGGCCGGATGATTAGAAGTGGCATGGAAGAGAACCATATAGACACTGTGATGGTGAGTAGATATTGAACAATGGGACTTTTTTTGAAAGAATGAGAATATTCTTTGAGTGGGAGATTGCTGGTTTTAACCTCCAATGGGCCGAAGGCCTTCATTTTTTATTGATTTTGGATAATACACCTTTCAAGGGGTGAGGTGGAACCCTTATAAGTCCCGTAGGAATAAGTATTATATGGACCATGGGCCTTAGATGAATTCATTGCCCGTAGTCATAAAACATTACAGAAAACCCAGACTAACTACTTGGAACTCCTCCTCCCCAGTATCTTCATTGTGAAATCAGCTATCCACCTTCACATGGATATTCGGCTAGGATTTCCCATACATGTACAGTCTTGTCCCAATGGTAGGTTCCATACCCTCTTATTCTGTCAATCCGTTTAGATTCAGCTATGGTGAAAGCTCCTTGCTGATCCTCCTTTTGGAGCTTGTTCCTTATATGTTGTCTAGTTTGTATCTTCACTTAAGGTGTCTCGAAGGCCTTGAGGTGGACTGAAGGACTTAATGACCTGAATCCCTTAATGAACCGAAGGCCTGGGTAGCCTGAAGGACTTAAAGGACTCAGGGACCAAATCAGTGGCCCGAAGGCCCGAACGAGGGAATAGTCCCAGCTAATATAGTGCCAAAAAGTACATGCTATAGTTCCCACTACAGTAGCTACTACAGTACTTCTACAGTGCTGCTACAGTGCTGCTACAGTACCGAAAAATTCCTTCACCTGGATTTGATCCCAGGTCGCCTGGATGAACTTAAGGAGTCCTCACCAGCCTGGCTGATACATTATTGAATCTTGATGTGATAACAATTTTTTGGTTAAGTATTGGAAGTTTCAAACATTAATACTTTGAAATTTATGGTTTTGAAAAAATGAAATAGGAAATAAACACTTTCTACGGGATGTCCAGATTCACCCCAATGGTAGAGATTGAATAGACACAACCAAATAGAGAATGTTGAACAGAAACAATATTATAGTTGAATGGATAATTTTTAACAAATATATCTGAGAAGATGATGTAGTGAACTAACACTAGATAGCCTGAAGCCGGTGTTTGCCACTATTAAATTGACATGATTATAAGGAATAACATCCTGAAGGACTAGAGACTTTAATAGTATTGGTAAACTAGATACATACATGAGACTTTTATTACAAAAGAATACTCTAATTACAAATCATTTTTTCCTTCTTTCTAAATAAATTCAAGAATGACTTTATTCCATCTAGTATATTCCTGCATAACTCTCATAGTATGCTTCTTGGATTCTTGAGGAAAGAAACATAATAAGGGTGATATCAAATTCTCAGTAAGGGTAAAGTATATTAGAAGCAATAATTAATCAATGAGAATACTCAATATGGCATGGTAAATAACTGAACACACATACCATGTAATCAATAAACCGAAAGGAAGTGCATAAACAATATAGAAAGGTAATAATTGGAAACTCATTCCATTAAAATAACTACATAAAGAAAAATAAATATGGTAATGTAATAAACTAAAATCATAGTCCATTTGATAAATAAACTGAGAATGAAATGCATCCATAAATTTACCATGTGAAAATCTCATAGATAATAAATAATGAATCAAAATGAAGGAAATTCTTAATTATTGGATGTCATGTCTCCGGAAAATGAGAACCTATACTATCAATATCTATCTTCTAAATAGTTTAAAACTATAGATATAAACAAATTTAATTTACACAACTTATTTGTCTCATGAGAACCTATCGATACATCAAAGAGCTATATAAAGTCTGGGCTCCACCTGTTATTGAATGTCCAAATCATTATTCATTGAGTAATCAATTTAATAAGTAAACAATATTCCTTAACAAATATTCATATTGAATAAATAATAGGAAAATATCAACATTTCCCCAAATAATAAAATAAATATCAAATTATAAACTATATGTAAACTGGTATAAGACTTTGGAAAAAATAATACCACTGATAATTGAAATAGATAATTTTTGTGAAATTCAATGTTCAATTATCATAGGAGACTGAATATTTCAAGGGGACTAATGAATAAATCAATGAAGTGAATGTGAATACTTTTCTTAGAAAAATCAATCATAATCCATCCAGAAGAATAATAAGGATGGTATGAATACAAGATATCCCAAGTGGAGTAAAATTAAGGGTTGTTGTCATTGATGAATGGAAATATTATAAAAATATAATTTAAAAACATTCTTGAGGAAAATATCATTTTGTTTTTAAAAAAATATTGAAAAAATTTCCTTTGAAAATAAATTTGAAAAATATTTTATTTAAAAATTAACCTTTTAAACATTTAAATTATGCTTTGTAGGAATTATGGTAGGTAAATCTATATATTCCATAAAAGAACATTCCATTTTCAAAGAAAAAATGATAGAAATTTTTTTTTTGTTCGTAAAGTGAAAAAAGGATTCCATTAATTTTTTTTTGTAAAAGACAAAAATGGTAAAAATATATTTACCAAATAATTTTTAATTTTTTTTAAAATATTTTTTTAAAAGAAGGTTTTAGAAGAAAACATGTTCTCTGACTAAAGATTTAAATGAATATGGGTTTTATTAAAAACATTTTCTAAAACACCTTGAGTATCAAATAGTGGAAAATCGTAAAAATACTAAAAAGAATTCATGAATAACCTTAGGATAGGAAAATTAAATGTTTTATTAAAAAATGGCTACACAATTTCTTCGAATAAAAATACCATAGAAAGATCATTAATGTTATTATTGAGGAAAATAGTCTTTAAACATTCCAAAGTGTCCCATACCACTTTGAGACATTTTAAATCATAAACCTAATAAAGGAATAATATTAAATTAATGTTTTAAATACCATTAAGATAAATTAATTCAAGATATAATATTTAAAAATGGGTAGTATATACACCACACAAAATAATTAAGTGGTGAATATGGCATTTATCTTACAGAATTAAAAAGTGAGATGAAAATCTCATACCTTACATCTATTTTGTCTCGTGTGTCTTTATTTTAATAAATAAAAATATTATTTTAAGTATTTAATTTATTTAGAACCATTTTAAATTTTATAATTACTTTTATTTCACTTTTTACTATGTTTTATACAACTGATTAAACAATTATGATTATGTCAGTTGTTTTGACCAAATCGTGATTATGTGTCAAAAACAACTTTGGTTGGTAAAATATGGTCAAAGGGGTCATTATATAACTTCTAAAGAATAATAATCATGAAATAATTTTCATATTTATACATAAATTATACTTCTAAAATCAATCATTAAATATGGTTATAAAAAATGAACCAACATTACAATCACTAAGACAGTAGGTTGTACGTACGCATGAGTAACATTGCCATTTTTCAATGATCATTATGGAAAGAATTTAAGTAAATTAAATCTTTAAATAATGATAATTATATCATAAATACCATATTATTTAATCATATATACTTATAAATATAATTATTGTTATTTAAAAGGAATCACACCGTGTTGAGGAAGCGGTAGTCCACACATCCACATACGACACTATCACTTTTGAAGTGTGTGAAAGAGAAATAAAGAAAATAATAAATGTTATATTTATAGAAATAGAATTATTAATATAATATATAGGTTTTTTATGTCACATATTTTTTAATTAAAACTATCCTTTATATGATCCATGTATAGTGTGAATGAATCACATCACTTTGAGGGGGTGGTAGTCCACACTTCCACAAATGATGTTATCGTATTTACATAAAATAGAAAGTATAAGGGTGTATATTGGAAAAGAAATAAATAATATTAAATACATAATAAATATCATATATAACATATATAAATAGAGTTATCTTCATAATGTCCAGCATGGTTGGTGGTAATGGAAAAATGAAAAATCGTTGTTTTGTGAGGCGATAGTTAACCATACATGAAAACTGTTTGTTCGTCAGCCATTAGCTGGAAGTGTGTGTAAGTGTAGATATAACATTTAATAAAAAAACATGATAGTATATTGATGATAATTTTTTCATCATATAAGCATTATTTGAAAATAATTTAAGGGGTGTAATAGTAAATGAATGAAAGTGATCGTTGGAAAACGTTACCTTGAAATCGAGTAACTCCTTTTGGTTTATACCAAATGGATTCCTTGGAAGAATTATTGCTAAAGTGGAGTAATAAAAGTATATGGGAGGGATTTTGGGAAGATATTTGGACATATATTGGTGTAACCTAAGTTGTTTGATAGGTGTGAGTGATGGGGAGAAGTGGTGGCCTTTTATAGGGGAGGAGGAGTGGCACTCTTGTAATATTTTGACAAAGGAATTCTTAACACATTTTTGATGTTGAAAATGGATCCAATAATGGTACAATTTCTATACATTATAGGATATGGTAAACATATGTCCATACAACATCTCTTTTACTTGTTTATAGTTCATTTTGGGCCTTAATGTTATGGTTTAGTCCCATATTAATATGAATTTAACCTTAATTGGTGTAATTAATTTTAATAACTTTCACTAATATTTTTTGTCAAAAAAAGTTGGTATTATTAGAAATTAAAAATTATACTTATTGAAATTATGGATTCCATTTTTCCAAATTATAATCACATATGTTTCTGAAATTGATTTAATTTTAATCCAGCAGGCGAAACGAAAATGCGGGTTTTCAAAGTGAAAACATCAGAAAGTTTGCTATGCTTTTATATACAATTTCAAAGTGAAATTGATTCCAATGAACTCAATTAGATTAATTTATAAAAATATGATCTAATTAAACTTTAAAATAATTAAAATATTATTTAAACATAAAAATAAGTTAGATGAAAAAACAACTTTGAACTAAAATTCAATATTTTTAACTATTCATTAAAAACTGATATGGTTATGAAAAATATAAAAAATTCACCCTAAACTAATTTTTATGTTTCTATTTCAAATATTAAGTTTATTTTGAGATATTAAATGAATTAATGTTTCAAAATTCATATTTAAAATTAGTTCTCTATTAAAAGGTGTTTAAGTAGCCTTTATAAAAATATAGGTTTTTATTTGTGAAATTGGGTTTGTTCTTATCTTATGCCTATCAAACCCAATGGATGAATATAAAAATATTTTATTGAATATATAAAATATAAATTTCATTAAAATAATTCATTAATTTTAATTAATTATTTTTATTAAGACAAACTCCTTTGGGATCAAAAAAACAATAATATTTCTTTTTATATCTAATTGGTTCTTATTTTTGTTTCTCATTAATTGGTAACCAATGGATTAATTTTATTTTTACATAAACCATAAATTTTCATAAGTTAATAATATTCAAAACTTCTAATATAAAATCTAGTTTATATCATATTATATTAAATACTAATATTTTAATAATACATTATTATTTGGTTAAACTCAGTCTGGCATGTAATGAAACTATCCAGAAAGGTCGCTCTTGCATGGAACACAAACTAACTCGGTGTTGTATGCATAAAATATATATAATATATTATATTTAATTAATATATTTGTTTATTAGGTTAATATATTCATTTTTTATACTTGATGTTGCATTTCATAAACACTATTGAATATAAAGTTGTACTTTCGAAGTTTGGGGTGTTACATTCTCCTAAACATAATTAAATTTCATCCCCACAATTTAAACTCAATATAGGTAATTTATTGTTTGATATTTTCCTATATTTAAATTCCAAATCATGAGAAGGGTTCATAAAAAATCTTCTAGAAAATAGAGGATGAGAAGTACAATGGTCACATGGACTACCATGTAATCATGCCTCTAAGTAAAAGAACATTAGTGGAAAGTGAAAATACATACTTGAAGGAAAAGTGTAAATATTTATAGGTGGTAAACGAGGTTTTCAATAAAAAACAATTAAACCACCAATAGAAATTTTAGGGCCTCAAATCCAAAAATATTTGATGATTTCAGAGACCACCAGTTCAATAGAAATTATGGTTTTAGGACAAAATTTTATTTTGAAGTCATTTTTATAATGTTGGGTAATTATTTTGTTGTTCAAGAATATAGGGAAATATTATTACTTGATAGTTTTCAATTTCATATTAATAATCTTAATTTTTTTGTGATTTGATAAAATTCTAATTCATCCCTTTACACCTAGAAATTAATTACCCATAATGAATGTTTTTATGCCTGAAGCACTAAAAGAAACTTTTGAAGGACCGTAAGACCTATAAAATAGTGAAAAGTATAACTATTTTCCCTTAACTATATTCCAAAATTATTATGGTATGTATATTAATCGATAATCCCAAAAATTGATAATATTGGTTCATCATTAATATTTATTCTTCAAATTGTTTAACTAAAATCATTGAAAAATTAACCAGGACATTGCAAAGGTCATTGGTTAGAGTGAAACCATTATCATCCTTCAGTCACGGGTTCAAGACCTATGGCCTTTCTGGAATTTATAGATTTTCACCCACTATAAATGTTTTCCTTTTCTAAAGCCATATTAATATAATTTCCAAAATAAATCTAATGAACATCCTTGAAATTCAATCATTAAGTAGACTATCAACTACAGTTTTCAATAAAACCATTTTCTATGAAGTATCATAATATTATTTGACTATTTTTATGATTTCATTATTGATCATATGAACCCTAATGGTATTCAATACCTTTAAAATTATATCTATGTAAAGGTAAATGAATTATTCCTGAAATAACCTTTTCCTTTAAAACATATTCTTCTAAAAGCAAGCATATTCCTTAGATGTTTCATGATTATTTTATCCAAAATACCACTAGTAAAATACTTCTACAATCTAATTATTGTATCCCAAAAATACTTTATCAAAATTGGTCCTTACTTAGTCAAAGGGTTAACCATAATATCATTTATTGGATTTCTAAATCATGTCACATTATTTTCAAATCTAAATCACCTTAGGTTTAACCTTGAACATTCATTGTCATTATCAATTCAAATTCTTCATAATGGTTTGTAAAGAAAACATGGTTTATCACATGCATATCCCCCGAGAGTGTCAAACTAGGTGCACATTAAAGACCATTGTCGTGTACCAACTTACCCTGAATTAGGATCGGAACACCTTATCAGCGTTATTACTCCTAGGTACATCTATTCCAGAACCACTTCCAATTATAGTATCCAGACAGGGATGCATTTTTTGTGAAGACCACATAACCTATACCTCACAAATATTCTATGATGTTATTATATACTTATCCTGAAATTAAACCTTATGCTTATGTTTTATAAACTATGTTTTCCAAAATATAGTTCACAAGGTTTCTATTAAACTTCCTCTATTTCCAATTACAGTGACCCGACCCCAGATGGTCTGAATCTAATGTCTTCTACTACTAAATTGTCATGATTATAATGTGTAAAATACTGGAGGACAAAAGAGTTTAGTAGTATTGGTAAACTAGATACATACATGAGACTTTTATTACAAAACAATACACTAATTACAACATAAATTTTTCCTTCTTTCTAAATAAACTCAATAATAACTTTATTCCATCTAGTATATTCATGCATAACTTTCATAGTATGCTTCTTGGATTTTTGGGGAAATAAAAATAATAATGGTGAGCTCAAATACTCACTAAGGGTAAAGTATAGATGAAGAAATAATGAATCAATGAGAATAGTCAATATATAAAGGTAAATAACTGAACACACATTCCATGTAATCAATAAATTGAATATAAGTGCATAAAAAATTTGTAAATGTAATAACTAGAAACTCATCCTATTCAAATAAATATATATGAAAAAATAAATATGGAAATTTGAGAAACTAAAAACAGGTGTCATTTAATTAATAAAATGAGAATGAAATGCATCCATAAATTTTATCATGTGAATATATCATAAATAATAATTAATGAATCAAAATTAAGGCAATGATTAATTATTGGATGTTATGTCACGAGAATAAAAAAACCTCTACTATAAAGATCCATCCTCTTGATAGTTTAAAAAGATGGATAGAAATCCATTTAATTTTCAGAACTTATTTGTCTTATAAGAACCTATCAACACATCAAGTATCTATATAAAGTTTGGACTCCACCCATCAGTACATGTCTAAAGCATTATTTATATTAAGTAATCAATTTAATTGATAAACAATATTCCTTATCAAATATCCATATTGAATAAAGAATAAAAAAAATATCAATATTTCCCCAAATAATAAAATAACTATCAAAGTAGAAACCATATGTAAACTAGTGTATGTATTTGGAAATATTAATACACATGATGCTTGAAATGGATAATTTTGGGTAAATTCAATGTTTAATGATCATAGGTTATTTGATATTTCAATGGGACTAAAAAATAAATCAAGGAAGTGTATGTGAATAATATCCTTGTCTAAATTAATCATAAACCATCGAGTAGAATAATAAGGATGGAATTAATAAAACATATCCCAAGTGGAGTAAAATAATTGTTTGTTGTCATTGATGAATAATAATATTACAAACATATCATTTCAAAAAATTCTTGAAGAAAATTTCCTTTTTTTTGAAAAAAATTTTCTTTGAAAATAAATTTTATAAACATTTTGTTTAAAAATTAACCATTTAAAAATGAAAATTATGATTCATAGGAATGACGGAGGGTAAATCCATACATGCCGTAAAAGAACATTCCTTTTGCATTGTAAAAATGTTAGAAAATTTCCTTGTTTGAAAAGCGACAAGAAGATTCCATTGAAAATATGGGAAAAATAAAAAGTGTAAAATTGTATTTACCAAATCTATTTAAAAATATTTTTGAAAACATTTTATTAAAACATGATTTTTAGTAGAAAACAGGTTCTTTGACTAAAGAGAGATATGAAGTCAGGGTTTTATAGAAACATTTTCTAAAACAGCTTCAGTACCAAAGAGTGGAACAATAGTACTAATACTTGAAAGAGGTAATGAATTACAAGATGATGGGAAAATGATTTTTTTATTGGAAAAATGTCTATATAATTTCCTAAAATGGAAATACCATTGAAATATAAATAATTTTATTGTTGAGAAAAATAATCTTTAAACATTCCAAAGTGTCCAATACCACTTTGAAATTTTTTAAATCATATACCTTATGAAGGGATAATATTAAATGAATGTTTTAAATACCATAATGATAATGGAATTCATAATATAATATATAAATATGGGCAATAGATACACCATACAAAATAAGTAAGTGGTGAACATGGCATTTATCTCAGAGAAGTAAAAAGTTTGATGAAAATCCCTTATCTTGCATTCGATTTTTCTCGTGTGTATTTATATTCTTGAATAAAAAAACTTAGGTTAATTATTTAATTTATTGAGAAACTTTTACATTTTTTAATTACTTTTATTTTACTTTTTACTATGTTTTATTCAACTACTTAAACAATTATGATTGTGTCAGTTGTTTTGACCAAATTCAGATTATGTGTCAAAAAAAGATTTGGTTAGTCAACTTTGGTCTAAGGGTTCATTATATAAAATCTCCAGAAGAACAATCATTCCATAATTATCATAATTAAACATAAATTATTCTTTTAAAATCAATCATTAAATGTTGTAATGAAAAATGAACCAACGTTACAATCATGGAGATGGTAGGCCGTACGTACACATGAGCTACATTCCCATTTTTCAATGATCATTATGGAAAGAAGTTAAGTAAATTATATATTTACATAATGATAATTATATAATAAATAAAACATTATTTAATCATATATAGTTATATATAAAATTATTGTGATGTAAAAGGAATCATGCTGTGTCGAGGAGGCAGTAGTCCACGTGCCCAAGAATGATATTATCACTTTTATGTGTGTGAATGGGTGATAAAGAAAATGATATATATTATATTTATGAAAAGGTAATTATTTTATGAATATCATATGGATATTTTTTATTTCACATATTTATAATTATAACTATCCTTTATATGAACCACGTATAGCGTGAATGAGTCACATCGTTTTTAGGGGGTGATGGTCCACATTTCCACAAATGATGTTATCATATTTACAAAAAATAAAAAATATAAGGGTGTTCTTTAGATAAGATATAAATAATATTAAATTCATAATAAATATCATATATAACATATATAATTACATTTTAAATCACAATGTCCACCATTATGGGTGGTGGTAAAGAAAAAATGGACAATCATCATTCCGTGAGACGGTAGTTTGCTGTACATGTAAACAGTATGTTCGTTACCCATTAGATGGATGTGTGTGTGAGTGTAGGTAAAAAAATTAATATAAAAACATAAAATTATATTTAGGATTATGTTTTAATCATATAATCATTATTTTAATATAATTTAATGGTTGTAGGAGTAAATGAAAGAAAACATATTGTTGGAAAAAAATACCTTAAAATTCGGTAACTTGATTCAGTTTATACCAAATGGGCTCCTTTAAAGGATTTATGACCAAATTTAGTATTCAAAGTAGAGGGGATGGATTTTGGGAAGATTTTTTGGAATATATTTTATGAAACTAAGTGTCTTGATAGGTGTGAGTAATGGGAAGAAGTGGTTGACTTTTATAGTTGATGAGGAGTGGCACTCTTGTAATATTTTGAAAAAGGAGTTCTTCCCATATTTTTTATATTAAAAGTGGATCTAATAATGTAAAAATTTATAGAAAATATAGTATAGGTTCTAAATATTTCCATCCAATATCTCTTTTACAAGTGTATAGGTCATTTTGGTCTTTAATGTTAAGGTGTAGTCCCTTATGAATCTTAGTTTGTCCTTAATCATTGTAATTAATTTTAATTACTTTCACTAGTATTTTTGGTCAAAAAAGTTGGTTTTATTAGAAATTTGAAAATATTATTATTAAAAATATGGAATAAATTTTTTAAAATTCAAATTATATAAGTGGTATAAATTTATTTAAATCTAATCACACAGGTGAGACAACAATGGAGGTTTCTAAAGTGAAAATGTTCGAAAGTTTACTATATTTTTATAGCCAATTTCAAAGTGAAATTGATTCTGATGACTTAAATTGGATTAATTGATAAAATTTTTATCTAGTTAAACTTTAAAACAAATTTAAAATATTATTTAACCTTATAAATAAATTAGATGAAAAATCAATTTTGAACTAAAATTCAGCTTTTTTAAATATTTATTAACAAATGATCTCTTTCCAAAAAATATAAAAGATTCACCCTAACCCAATATTTATATTTATAGTTAAAATATGATATTTATTTTGACACATTAATTCAATTAAATTATAAAAATTCATATTAAAATAGGGTTCTCCATTAAAAGGCTATAAAATTTCCTCTGTGAAAATATAGGTTTTTATATGTGAAATTGGGGTTGTTGTTATATTATGCCTATCAAAACTAATGTATGAATATAAAAAATATTTTATTGAATATATAAAATATATATTTCATTAAAATAATTCAATAATTGTAATTAATTATGTATAACAAAACAAAACTCCTTTGGGAGCATAAAAATAATAATATTTCTTTTTATATCCAATTGGTACTTATTTTTGTTTCTAATTAATTTATAACCAATGAATTCTTTTTATATTTATATAAACCATAGATTTTCAAAAAAAAATGATAATATTTATAATGTCTAACATAATGGCTAGGTTATATCATATTTTATTAAATAATAATATTTTAATAATACATTTTTATTTGGTGAAACTCGGTCTTGCATGTAACACAAGCTATTGAGGAAGGATGCTCTTACATGTAATGAAATATACTTCATTATTGTGTGAAATAAAAGCTATAAAATATATTATATTTATTTAAGATTGAAATATTTTAGGTTAATTTATTCTCTTTTTACACTTGGTGTTGCGTTTCATAAACTCTATTGAATACGAAGATGTAGTTTAGAATTTCGGGGTGTTACAGATGATATCTCAGAGATGGTGGTAGAAGTATAGTCGTGTCTTAATAAGAGATATGGAGGGTGTGTCGTCCAGTTGCATACACTCGAATCAATGATCATATCTGGAGTAGGGAGTGATATATATAAGGGAAAAATTATGGTATACAAAATTGAAATTCAGAGGTGGTGATTCAAGTGTAGAATTTATGGTAAATATGATAATTTGTGGTAATGATATATGGAATAGTTTTGTTTTTGGCCAATGAAAATGGAAATGTTTCATATAATCCATTAGTTTGGATCATAATGTGACATTCACTATTCACCAAATCTCGATAGAAAAAGAATTGGATACTATAGGGAAACACAAGTTTCAAAGGCTAATAATGGGTTGTCCATGAATATAGAAAAGAGTTGGAATTGGATGAATGGTAAGGACCTACTATAAATATTGGAATGGACCATGTGTGAAGCAATATTGTCACTTATGTTTTGTAGTTTTAAGGGGACAATCGGTGCATATCCAAATACATACCAACACTGAGCTAGCACATCCATGTTACATAGGACTAATTTATATAGTAGAAAGGTCATAATTAGAAGGGTGGAAGATTTAAAGGAGGAAAATATAGAAGTTAGTGGTGTCAGATGATGGGTTTTAGGGGATCATCTCATGATCTTAGGTAGAGGAAGGAAACCTGTATACACTTTTCAACTTTTAATAAAAACAAATAAAAACATGTCTGTACAATCGATTTAGTAAAATCCAACTGAATAGACCTTACTTTATGAATATCATAAGAGAAACAAACCCAGGCTTTCTATCTATATATGTAATAGAACAACCAAAGGATTCTAGAGTTCTTGTTGATAATTCCTGCACTTATGAAGCTATTCTATCATCTTTATCATGAATTGATGAACAATTTAATATTAAGTAAGAGAGATCTAAAAACATTCACATGAAAAAATTACCGCAATATATGGGATATCATACCCTTATATTTCTATCTTGAATCTCTTTATTGAATAAAGTGTGTTGTCTATACTGTGAGTATCGGGTGCCATCTCATGACACCTACACATTACATGGTATTGGAATGTTCTTCACCGAAAGATTTAATGAATGATTCATGATTCCTTAAATGATCTATCTCAAGGATTTTTAACTGAAGGAAACTATTCACAAGTGATGTGGTGGAAATTCTAGGTGAAATCACACACTACATTGGGTGAAACATAGTCTCAGATTGCATCACATACAACCCGACTATATAGGAACCAAGTCAATCTTGGGCTTAATGATACATTGGAACCAACATATATGTAACTCCCCGAGATTTTATGAAAAATATTATTTTTAATTTTATTGATGTCTTGTGTTGTACGATACACCAAAAGGAGCTTGCACTACACGCATCCCTGACTTGGCTTGCATTACACGCAATCGCGACCTTCCATGATAGCGTGTGTTGTATGCAATACCGAGTTTCACTAAACAACGATATGTTATATAAACTAGCTGTTGTGAATAGTAATACCCACTTTTTAAAATTTTATAAATTTTATCTTTTGAAATGGACTTCATTTTTGGATTCGGAATATCGAAATTATCCTAGGGTGAATTTTTGGTATTTTTCTGAAAACTTTCAATTTGTGATGAATAGTGAAAACACTGGGTTACTCTTTAAAAACCGACTTTTTATTTAAATAATTATTTATTTTATTTCAATTTATTTTAGGTAAAAATTGATACATAATACCTATATAAGTTCAATGTAATTCATTGGAGTCATTTTATAATAATTTTAGATATATAAAAATTTTATTGAACTTTTCACCATCTTTTACCCACCTCCTAGGAAAATTTGGAAATTCACATAAAACTTAATTTTAACGCTTCTGTGAGTGGAATTTAGAAAATCCGAGAGACACAGTTAATATCAAGGACTAAAATTTGGTTTAATGAGATGAAAATAATTTTTTATGAATAGTAACTTTTTACTTTTATTTACCACAGTTAAAAGTAAATAGGGTAATTAAGGGTAAAAACGATATTATTATTACACTAACACATGTCTTAATTCTATTGGATAAGTGAAATTCGACCAAAAACAACCTTAGGAATAAAATATGACCATTTACTCCACTTGGATTAGATTAGGACAATTATTTTTAATTTATTTAAAGAAGGATTAAAATTGTTAAAATCAATGCTTAATAACTAATTAATTTTTATCATAGGGTTATACATAAGATAAATTAGACTATAAATATTAATTATAAAGATAAAAATATTTCCTACCTAATTTTATTTTATTTATAATTTTTAGACATTAAATAATTTAAGTTATTTATGACACAATGGTGATGTAGTAATTACCTAAATAATGAAATATTAAAATAATTGATATTATAAATACCCAAATAAATGTAATTTGATACTTTTTATGAATTAAAATAATTTTATAGGTTAATATGACATGTTAGTATTTATTTAATTAACATTTTTAGAACTAATCATGCTGTTATGATTTTCACAAAAATCAATTACCAAATAGTGTCAAAATTGACATAAAATAGTTTTTAAAACAAATATTACATTATTTATTGGTCTTTTATTACTAAAAATATAAGGTTCGTCCAAATGTCTTAGATAAGGATATATATATTAATAATGGACCACTTGGGGTTCGTTTGGCTTGTTATAGTAAGTTTATTAACCATATAGTGTAAGAAAACAAAAAGACACAGTAAAAGTTAAATTATTTAACTTAGAGTTAAATCTAAATGAAGAGGATAAAATAGTAACCTAAACTTGTCTAAAACCTATTTGTTGAGAGGATTTAGACCCATACCCACCCTATATTCTAAATAAATTAATTTGGAGTTATTAAAAACCGAATATGACTTTATTATAAAATAATATTTTGAGTTTTTTCAAAGGTGCCCAACTCCTCCGTTATAAAAAGGGCACCCCTTCCCTCTTCTCATCACACCCTTTTGAGCCTTGAAGCTCGGCCAACCCCTGACCATTTCTCTTCTTCACTTCCCTAGCAACATTCTGGAGGTTTTGGTCTTCTCAAAAGACCAACTCTACTTCCATAAGATGAAGCTTAATGGAGGTGCGTCGAAGAAGAGGTAATCTCTTCTTCCGATTCTCTCAAGTTTATTTCTTCTTCAACTTCTTCTTCTTTAGTTGTATCATTATAAAGTAATAACATCAGTATTACTTATATAATGATATATTATTATAAATATGAAACAAACCTATTTCACATTCTATCCATCCTACAGAAAACGAAATCACCGCGCATGCGTACGTACATAATACCATCTCCACGCCATGGTGTAATCTGTTTTCGACCACCACCTTACTTGGATGGGTATAATGGTGTAAATAAAGAACTATATAAGATTATTGTAATTTGATATTGATTCTGAAATATTATACATACATTTCAATATATAGGGTTCTGTTTCTATCCCTATTTTTAAATTGATTGGATTATTTTATGATGGAATTATTTTTTTATGATGTCATTTTATCTTATATGGATTATGTTATGATGGCATGATGTTTAAGATTCCCATTTTTATTACATGGGTTATGCTAAGATGTATGATTTATGATTTTGTGGCACACATAAGAATGGTTTCATTATGAGATGGGTGGGACCTATATCTCCCTCCAATGCATTTACTAAATATTTATATCTCATGAGATAGACATGGCTAGAACGGTAAGTTAATCCGATTTAGTGTTACAGGACTGGAACGAGGAGTGAACTCGATTCAGAAAGGGACTTTTTCCACTAAGATAGTCTTGGCAGTAATGCCTTGGGTACTATGGAAATCATAACAAGTTCTGAATGGTTTCCAAAACTATATTATTTATTCCCATGCTATTTTATCAAGATTGATGTTCCTTTATGATATATGCCTTACGTACTTCCAAGATTTATGTCTTTGCTCAAGATTTTGATGTTTAGATTTTATGTTCAAGATTTAACATTCAAATGTTTATGGATTGTTTTATGTTCTCTATGCTCACCCTTACTGAGCATTTCAGATCACCCTTTATATGTTTTCTTTTCCCCAGGATTTAAAGAAAGGTTTTAGGTAAGAAAACAAAAGGGGAAGATATTTATCGGAGATGTTGGAGATCTTTCACCACGATTAGAAGATTGTTTTTCGAGTTTCCAAAGATACTAAACTATTATGGTCCTTGTGTGTCTGTTTTTGTTATGTATTAAGTATTCCGAAAAAGTAATGTAATGTCCATGTACGTCACGCTTTGGGTCTTTATAGTTGGTATCAGAGGAAAGGTTTAGTCAACCTTTGGAAACTAGGATGTGAAAGCTTTAGTGAGATCCCTAGAGATATTTATAAGGTATGTCTAGGGATGTCCCTAAGGATTAATATAACTATAGGTTACAGTCCTAGAGTTATGTTGAAGATCATAAATAACCTAGGGTGAACATAAGGTGTCATGGATTAAAGAATGTGTGATAAGTTATACATACCATAAGTTACTTTTAATGATTATGTGGTTCCTCATTATTTTAACTATTTCTTACACTATGGTTTCTGGTTTTAGTCAATGGAGGGAACGAGAAGGAATTCAATTAGCGTTGATTATGATGGACAAATTGGTGACTGTGATCAACAAAATTGTGTAATTCCTAGAGAAAAAGATATTGTGATTATGATGAATCAGTCATCACGATATATGATTAACAAGGTGAACTTAGGTGGTATTCCTAAGTCATCAAATAAAAGGAAGATGGAATTTTATGCAAGTTCGCATGGTGAGGACCATAGAGAAAGGAAGATTGAGATTTCTAAAGAAGGGAAGAAGAACCTTGAGGAATACCTCAAATGGAAGGGAAGATGTTATCTGTGTGGAGAAAAGGGTCATAGGGTGATAGAATGTTATGGAGTTCAATGTCTTATTTGTGGAGAACATGGGAATTACCCAACTCAATGCCCTGACCTAAGAGGTTACTTCTAAATCAAGGAAGGAATTATTCCATGAAAATCATTGAAGAGGATGGATTGAAGTGTTTATGTATTGGTTGTTGAGGTACTTTTATGGTATATTGGAATATTTTTGTATTAGTCTATTGTGGTTTTCAATAATTTTATGGTACCAGTAACCATGAAAAGTGATTCAAATATTTTGGAAAGCAGATGATATGTGCATAATGAATGGATAAGGAGAAAATGACATGTTTGATAGTATTCATGATCTCATGATTGTTATAAGGACTAAGTGATATCATGGTTTGAGTATACAAAATTTTGGGATTTTGGTATGTGGAAAGAGTTAACTTTTGAAAGCACTATTGTTTTCACTAAGGTTCAATGGGTATTCATTTTTCAAGAGAATACATGATTAAGGCCTTCAAATGTTTGGAATGTGACCAACAAGAAATATCTTATGATATATGGGGATCAATGATGGTATTAACTTGCTTGTTATATGAACTCTCTGGTAATCGTTTTCACTATAATATGAGATTGGACAACAGTATTTTGGATAAGCCTAAAGATTGGAATGGATTATGTTGGACATAAGTTAGTATTGTTTAAGGCTAGAACTTTTTTCGATATTATTTATGGAATGTTATAATAATGTAGTTTTAGAAAAAGGACAACTTGCAGGACGGGTGACAGCCCGTCACGTCGGACAAGGCTGTGGGAATTGAACCCACAACTGAAGTGCGACAGGGCTTTATCACCTACCACTGGCCTACATGAAGTCCCTGGTAAGTAGAAACTAGTTTTATTTTGTTATGCAGGATGATAGATGAAGTATAAGTCCATTTTGGAACCATATCTAATTAATCTCACCACAGATGGACTTATGTATATAACTTTTGCTAACTTATGTTTGATACATATGGAATGACCTATCATTATATCACATGATCTGCTAAAACTTCGCGAAAGACAAATTCAACTTCATTTCTTTAAGAGATAAAGTGGAAATTGTTCAAGGCACGAACAACAGTGAGATTATACCAAAATAAAGTAAGCATTTCTTCTAATTCAAATTATTCAACTTTAGGGAAATGATCTTGAAAACCAAAAATATTGTCATAGTGCCCTTATATCCGATGAATCAGATGGTACCTTAGATCATCAAAAATATATGGCTTTATGATTATTGGATTTTTCACAGCCATGTTCTCTACCACTCTCCATCAGAACATGATGGTTATATTTCTCTTCCATATCCATATGTTCACCTATGTTCTCCTAAGTGGAAACCCAGTGATTAGTTAATTTGGGTAACTATTACGTTTCATACTTTAGTTTTTAAAGCTTTGTTTTGGTATTCCTTTTTACGATGTGGGTTTCTATGAAAGAAACTTTAGAGTAGTAAACCATTTATAACCCCGGCAAATTTGAGGGCGAAATTCATTTTAAGGGGGGTAGAATGTAACACCCCGAGATTTTATTAAAAATATTCTTTTTAATTTTATTGATGTATTGTGTTGAACGCTACACCAAAAAGAGTTTTCAATACATGAATCCCTGACTTGGATTTCATTACATGCAATCACGGCCTTCCATGATAGCATGTGTTGTACGCAATACCCAGTTTCACTAAACAACGATATGTTATATAAACTAGCTATTATGAATAGTAATACGCACTTTTTAAAATTTTATAAATTTTATCTTTTGAAATGGAATTCATTTTTGGATTTGGAATATCGAAATTAGCCTAGGGTTAATTTTTGGTATTTTTCTGAAAACTTTCAATTTTTGATGAATAGTGAAAACACTAGGTTACTATTTAAAAACTGAATTTTTATTTAAATAATTATTCATTTTATTTAAATTTATTTTAGTTAAAAATTGATACATAATACCAATATAAGTTCAATTTAATTCATTGGAGTCATTTTATAATAATTTTAGATATATAATACTTTGATTGAACTTTTCACCATCTTTTACCCACCTCCTAGGAGAATTTGGAAATTCACATAAATCTTATTTTTACCGCTTCTGTGAGTGGAATTTCAAAAATCTGATAGACACGGTTAATATCAAGGACAAAAATGTGGTTTAATGAGATGAAAATAATTTTTTTGTGAATAGTAACTTTTTACTTTTATTTACCACGGTTAAAAGTAAATAGGGTAATTAAGGGTAAAAATGATATTATTATTACCCTAACACATGTATTAATTCTATTGGATAAGTGTAATTCGACCAAAAACAACCTTCAGAATAAAATATGACCATTTAGGTCCACTTGGATTAGATTAGGACATTTATTATTAATTTATTTAAAGAAGGATTAAAATTGTTAAAATCAATATTTAATAACTAATTCATTTTTAATATAGGGTTATACATAAGATAAATTTGACTATAAATATTAATTAGAAAGATAAGATGATTTCCTACCTAATGGTATTTTAGTTATAATTTTTAGACATTAAATAAGTTAATTTATTTATGACACAATGGTGATACAGTAATTACCTAAATAATGAAATATTAAAATAAATGATATTATAAATACCAAAATAAATGTAATTTGAGACTTTTTATGAATAAAACTAATTTTCTAGGTTACTATGACATGTTAGTATTTATGTAATTAACATTTTTTGAACTAATCATGCTGTTATGATTTTCACAAAAATAAATTACCAAATAGTGTCAAAATTGATATAAAATAGTTTTTAAAACAAATATTATATTATTAATTGTTATTTTATTACTAAAAAGCTAAGGTTCGGCTAAATGACTTATATAAGGATATATATATTAATAATGAACCACTTGGGGTTCGTTTGGCTTTTTATAGTAAGTTTATTAACCATATATTGTAAGGAAACAAAAAGACACGGTAAAAGTTAAATTATTTAACGTAGAGTTGAATCTAAATGATAAGGATAAAATAGTAACATAAACTTGTCTAAAACCTATTGGTTGAGCGGATTTCGACCCATACCCACCTTATATTCGAAATAAATCAATTTGGAGCTATTAAAAACCGAATATGACTTTATTATAAAATAATATTTTGAGTTTTTCCAAAGGTGCCCCTCTCCTCCCTTATAAAAAGGGCACCCATTCCCTCTTCTCTTCACACCCTTTTGAGCCTCTAAGCTCAGCCAAACCCTGCCCATTTCTCTTCTCCACTTCCCTAGAAACATTCTGGAGATTTTGGTCTTCTCAAAAGACCAGCTCTACTTCCATAAGAGGTAGCTTAAAGGAGGTGCGTCGAAGAAGAGGTAATCTCTTCTTCCGATTCTCTCAAGTTTCTTTCTTCTTCAACTTCTTCTTTAGTTGTCTCATTATAAAGTAATAATGTCAGTATTAATTATATACTGATATTTTATTATAAATATGGAACAACACTATTTCACTTTCTATCCATCCTACGGAAAACGAAATCATCGCGCGTGCATACGTACAGAATACCGTCTCCACGCCATGGTGTAATCTCTTTTCGACCACCACCTTACTTGGATGGGAATAATGGTGTAAATAAATAAATATATATGGTTATTGTAATTTGATATTGATTCTGAAATATTATACATACACTTCAATACAATTCCACGATCATGGGAATGGTATCATCGCTCGTGCATATGTACGGACTACCGTGTCCACGACTCGATGAGATTCATTCTCCATGTTAACCATTCATGAATGATTATAAAGTATACATAATAATTAATCATGAAATATATGACATAATAATGATACTGGATTTATTTATATATATATTTATGTCATCTACTTAATTCCATTCAATTCAATAAGGAAATGAAAACTGCGTTCATGCGTACGTATGGCCTACCATCTCCATGAACGATATATTTCATTCCATTTATCGATCTATCATGTATACACTGAATATATATTATGTATAAATCATGTTTTATATTCTGTAAATAAGTAAATCATGATATAAGTAATAATATCAAGAACAAAAAGTCTAAACATGTATGATAAATAAAACTATTTTACCCAAACCACTGCTTTAACATGGAATTTACAAAAGAACAGGTAATATAAAGTCATAAGTGAACCATTTATGACATCATAACAATGAATATGATTCTGTAATAAGTCAATGACATTATCTAAATCATTATACAGGAGGTTCGGATACGTACGAAGCATATCAGACCTAAGGTAAGGGATAATGTTGCAATCTCAATTGTTTTCTATCTGAGATTGCTTATACGTAAGTATTTACTAGGGTTATATTTATCATCCATGTACAAGTTTTATAAAAATGTTTTCATGTATGTTTAAAGTCCTTTTTACCCATTTTTTAATTTTACTACATGTCATGTAATGAATCTTTTTCTTTTTTTACCATACGAGGTACTTTTTGACTTTTCCGGCCAAAGTACGAGAAGAATGTTTTTCTTTAACTTATACGACATGAATGGATTTTTCGAACATTATTTCCATGAAGCATCCTTTACAAGTTTTCAAGTTTATTTTTAATCAACTTCTTTTAGTTTAAAATTGTATGACATGTTAAGAAAGGAAAAATGTTTTTGAAGTAGAAAGGATATTTTCTTCAAGAATGGAGTTCAAGTGTTTTATCAAAATTATTTTCCATCTAAGATAATATAGGGTTCTATTTATATCCCTATTTTTACATTGATTTGATTATTTTATGATGGAATTGTTTTTTTATGATTTTATTTTATCTTATATGGATTATTTTATGATGGCATGATGTTTAAGATTCCCATTTTTATTACATGGTTTATGTTATGATGTATGATTTATGATTTTGTGGCACACATAAGAATGGTTTCATTATGAGATGGGTGGGACCTATATCTCCCTCCAATGCATTGGGTAAAGATTTATATCTCATGAGATAAACATGTATGGAATGTTAAGTTAATCCGGTTAAGTGTTACAGGACTGGAACGAGGAGTGAACTCGATTTAGAAAGGGACTTTTTCCACTAAGATGGTCTTGGCAACAATGCCTTGGCTACTATGGAAATCATAACAAGTGCTAAATGGTTTCTACAACTACATGATTTATTCTCATTCTATATTATCAATATTGATTTTCCTTTATGATATATGCCTTGCGTACTTCCAAGATTTATGTCTTTGCCCAAGATTTTGATGTTTAGATTTTATGTTCAAGCTTTTGCATTCAAATGTTTATGGATTGTTTTATGTTCTCTATGCTTACCCTTACTGAGAATTTGAGCTCACCCTTTATATATTTTCTTTTCCCTAGGATTTAAAGAAAGGTTTTATGTAAGAAAACAAAAGGGTAATATCTTTATGAGAGATGTTGAAGATCTTTCACCACGATTAGAAGATTATTTTCTGAGTTTCCAAAGACACTAAACTATTACAGTCCTTGTGTGTCTGTTTTCGTTATGTATTAAGTATTCCGGAAAAGTAATGTAATTTCCATGTATGTCAAGCTTTGGGTCTTTATAATATACTTAAGTCATTTGTATAATATACACATGTTTTAATGAATAACCAATAATACACCCTTTTCTTAAAATCCATTCGGAATTTATGCTAAACTTCACAACTCTATGAATCCATCAAAAACTCTTTTTGGATATGGAATTATCAAGATATATTTATTTTCAATCAAATACTTTGTCTAAAATATAATCCTTCTCCAAAGTTCTATCTATATTAATATTTATACCTTAGTATCCATGATAAATATATTAAATCTCTATTAGATATTTGTAAGAAAATAGTGACCTCAAGAAAAATATCAATGTTACTTAAGTTACTAAGGGGTTTAGTATGATATTCATCAAACATACTCTTATATATATACAATAATTTCTACAAAAAGATGTATAATATACATTATATTTATACCTATACAATACATTTTCAATAATAAAAATAAAACACTAAATATATAGGAAAATATATCTAGTAAAGGTATTCAAATATTTTCATGATTCACTAAAAAATAGTGACCATGTTGGCAAGTACATCACATTTAATTCATCTTACAGATCAGTATATAACATGTCCTACATTCAAGTAGCTATACACATCACATGTGACTTAACTAAGCATGCCATGAGTTTCCTTAATCTATTTCAATCAAGGTACATTGAATTTACTTGCCATACAAGTGAAAAAAAATCCTATCTTAGTTTTTATCCCAATGAATATATGATAAAAAATATACCCTAACACCCATAATTATCAACATTATAATGACTTTAAATATAAAGGTATCGATGTATGAAGTTTCTCATGCTTGTTATCTCTCTAACCTCAGTTAATAATCATTAATTATAACCAAACACCACTAAGTATATTGATGACTATACGAATATCCATGGGATATAATGGGTGGGATAGTCTAAATTATAGGCCTACACTTATTATATTCTTTGTCCACTACTCAAACAAATCATGAAATCATTAAAACCCATACTACTTCATGATTACCATTTATTAAGGAAAACTCAAAGTCGTACTTTGAGGGGATATTATCATTCCACCATTCATGCTAATAAATTTCAATACACATGAATGACTTTTAAATGGATATTTCATGTATTATAATAACATGATACATAATGAAACCATTATATAAATTTCTTAAGTATCATATACCAAGAGACTCTATATTACATTTATGCTTCTTCTATGATAATAATTTCAGGAATGGATCCAATACTTTAACATATATTTCCTCCCAAATAATACAAAAATCACCTCTGTCAGTGACATCTCATATAATATTGTATTTTTGAAGAATTGTTTTGGTCCTTTGGTAAGATCGAGGTTCCTTATCCTAACTAATAGATCTATTTTTATCACAATAAATATTGATTTATCTCTTGGTGATAAGAACCAAATCATGTGTAGAAAGAAAATTCATAATACAAACATATTTCTTTGTAACATTTGATGCAGTGATGAATGACTCCTCTATTGTTGAGTCCTTTATATTGGCTTGTTAGGAACTTTTCTCGATGATAACTCCAGCAATCAAGAAAAAAAGATAGATTGAAATTTCTTATAATTGTTATCATATTAGAAACTATTATATGTGTAACCTTTTATAGAAAGCCGATCCACTACTATAAAGATCAAGAACATATACTTTATCTTTCTCAAGTACTTAAGAAAGTTATTTTGAACAATCCAGTGTCTCTCACCATGATTGTATTGGTATCCTATGATAATTCTAAGAACATAGGTGATATAAGGTCAAGTAAAAAACATGGAATACATGATATAAAATATGGTGTATGCATAAGGTATTCTATCCATCCTATATAACTACTTATAAGGATCCAAAATCTTCTTAAGATTCATGAAATGTAAACTTGGTAACTTGGAGTTCACTATGCTAAACTGATTTAGCACTTTTCCAAAGTAAGTGTTTTTAAAGAGTCTAAATATCCTCTTAGATATAACTATATAGATATATATAACCAATATATAGGAAGCTTCACCCATGCATTTCATCAAAAAGAACATTCCAAAACACATCTTCATAGAGTGAAGAGCCGAGATTTCATTTCCGATAAGTAATATGTCATCCACATAAAATATGAAAAACACTACTAAAGTCACAATAATCCAATGATATACAAAGTAATGATCCACATTCATGATGAAACCAAAATATTATATTACATCATCAAACCTGAAAGTCCAAATCTGAGAATATTTCTTCAAACCATAAATACTACATTACAATATGAAAACCTTAATAATATCATTTGGCACATCAAAATTTTTAGAGTGTATCATATACACATCCTTGAATAAATTATCATCAATGAAAGTGGTTTTGACATCAATTTGGTATATAATATAATAAAAGTTGGATTTTATTCTCCCGAACCTACTTGGGTTGACCCTGAACTGGTCAACCAAGCCGACCCATGACAAGGGCCGAGAGGCATTCCTAACCCCCCGAGCCAACAACTAGTGCCAGACGTGAAAGATAAAACCATTATGAATAATTTATCCCATAAAACAATAGAAAAAAATAAAAAAAGAACTCACAATATAAAAAATAGCATACATAAACCACATATCAAAATAGATGCATAAACAAATCCATATACAACTAAAAAGGAACAAAAAAATAAAACTAAAATGAAACCAAAACTAAAAAGAAATAAAAACCGGCATGATCTTCATGAAAACTCTTGGTCACCACCATCCATAAGACCAAACCATTCTATAGGAAAAATTGAATAGAAACTAAACTTGAAAAATAACTTAGGTTTACCGACACAAAGTGGAACAAGTTGGATGTGAGCATAAAATAGCTCAGTAGGTAAACACCACATAATCCATGAACGTGATTTATAAAAATAGTTCACAAAATCTATTTTGAGTATATAGATAGAAAATAAGGTTTTATAATTTAAAGAGATAAGAAAATATTTCCTTTTTAAAAAAATAGCATGAAAACCAAATTCCATGTAGGAAACACAAACCATGTAATTCATAAAGGAAAAGGAAAAGTTGATATAAGAAAAAACAACATGGTATATCACTCAAGTGTGGAATTTGTCACCAAGGTTATGGGTTCGAGTCCTCTCTACTGTAATTCCTGATATTCCAAGAAGATATTACTCAAGACCCCTCTACCCCACGTGGAACTATCCTGAAAGCCCAGGTGCCATTACACTTGGGCCTGTGGCTGGGAAAGTATATAAATACGCTCGTTAGTGGGTGATGACCCACCTATACTGTGTTTCCCCTTGGTCCTAAACACCCGATACTCTTTTATGCCTGTAGGTGCATGTGCATGTTTGTAGAGGGTGTGGAGTATATCAATGAGTTTTTGGGTTTGATTCCTTACTATGGAAATGCTAGAGAACCCTAAAAGATATCACTCGAGACCCTGATACCCTGTGTGGAACTGGCCAGAAATCCCAGGTGTCATTACACTTGGTCCTGCAAGTGGGGAAGTACATAAAGACACTCGATGGTGGGTGACAGACCACATATACCATGTAACCCCTTGGGCATAAACACCTGGTGTACTTTATGGCCACTTTGGTGGTGGCTCAGTGGTGGGTGGTTAAGGGACATAGAAACGGTGTTCGGTGAGGTCTGGGGTTTGATTCCTAGGATCTCTCTCTTGGAGGAATTTCCACCTTCCATGTACCACTCACCTTGATGGGTCACCCGGTGTCTTAATGAGTGGTAATAATGGGTGCACTTCACCTGGATGACGGCTTGATATGTCAAACCATCATTAATCGAGGTGTTACCCTATAGGACGCTATGTCATCTCGCCTGGAAACAACTGTTTCCCGGTTGGGGAATCATGACCTCTTCATGGGGAAGGGGTTCCTTATAGTGATGGGTTAAAAAAGGACACTCCTGTGGGATTACCTTTTTAATGATAACATGGTATATCAAACAAAGAACAAACTAAAGGGAAATAGTCCAAGTATAAGTAGATTAATACCAATAAAAAAATTAACCAAAGTGTTGAAAAATAAAACTGGAACATAAGTATATGTAATCATGGGAATTTACTAAACATAGCTAGGAGAAATCTCTAAATGTACTTGGTTTAGACCCACCTTATAACACACAGGGAACCTCCATAGTCAATAACCCACCAGGATTCTCTAAAAAAGCCTCACTAGTGGAAAATCCCACTTAGATTATCCACTTTTAGTGGGGTTATATTCTGTCTAATCCGGACATGAAGGAAATCTTCACTCGATCCTCTAGATGATGTTTATAAATCCCATGATAATAGTATAAAGTAGAATGGGGAGGTCATCACATGCTTATAATTATACATATCTTATAGATGCCATCATGGATGCCTTCCCAATCCCCAAAACTTTCTATGTTAAGGCCTTCTCATTAGAAGGATGATTATAGTGGTGACCAACATACATAAAACCTTTCAAGAATGTAGAACTAGTCTTCACATCATATGGGTTTAAAAATAATTTCCAAAACATAAAAAAGTACGAGCTAAGAATTTTCATTTAAAAATCTAAACCATTTCTAGTGAAGATACATTTCTTCTAAAACCATTTCCAAAACCACAGTAAAATTTTTATTCATTCTCAGAAGGTGTCAAATAGGAATTTTAATTTATAAGGTACAAATCATGTTTCAAGGTTTGAAACAATCCAAGATTTAAAAAACACATTTGAAAACAACGTTTTCATCCATTTAGAAATAAAAAATACATAGATATAATATTGTATGTTTTTATAAAATAAGGTTTGGGAGATATAATAAAGGAGTGAAAGAAATGGAAGAAGAGTGTTTCAAAAATTGGGGATTTCAAAATGGACTTTTTTAGGGATTCACAATTCATATGCATGATTCTACTTATATGTTCACCCCGTATACATATACATTTTTCCAAATTCACTTTCATATAAATGGATAACCATCAGTAGGTAAATGGGTCTAATCAATAATCAGAAAGAGTGTCACATTATATTAGAAGAGTTCACACATAGAAAAAACCATAGATTATCACCAAACCTGCTCCCAAAGCCCAATTCACAAGAAAACCAAATTACCAAAACCCAACTAATGAAAAACACAACCCCTAAGTACTCAAATTAATTTTAAAAGGGTAATTTTCATTTATTCAAAAGTATTTCTTGCATATTCATATATCCATAATTATAGAAATCCTTTGAAAACCCATTTTCATCAATTTTATAACATGAAAACACCACAATAAATCAAACTAGCACATTAAAAACCTAAACAACACAATAAAAATTTATTTAATAAGGATCAATCCTCAAATAACTTATTTCAAAAATGAAATGGATGGAGATACCTACCTCAACGATGTGAGAATGTGATGAAATTCCAAGAGAGGGAAAATCCCACCCCAAGAAGCAAACTGTACACCCTAACCTCAATTGTATCAACCCACATAATATAGTACTAGTATTAGGGATTTTCCAAGATATAACCCAACCATGAAAATAAATAAACCAATAGAGGTAGAATAGAAGAGGATGAAAACACCCAAAAATCAAGAATAACTCACATAGAAACCTTGGAGGAGCATCAATGGAGGAAAAACAACAAAGGGATAAGGGTTAGCAAGCCCCCCTCCATGTGAAAAAATGAGAAAGTGGGGAGAGTGTTTATTTGGGGTTAGAAACATGAGGGGAAAACTTAGAATTTCAATTTTTCAAGATTCTGGGTAGGTTACAAGGTTTGGATACACAATTTTCCAAATCATGCGCTAATAGTGCACACCGTACTGGAAATATGGGACACCCACATAGGTTGATTTCATAGTTTGGGAAACCATGCACTGACCATGAATATCATTTCTATAAAAATAATAAACCCCTCACATGATTTTTTAATGGATTATACTAACCATGCACATGTTGTGTACCTACCTCAGACACCAACAATAGGCTGGAAAAGTGATCCTTTACCTCATATGGTTTGGTCCAAACCATGTGCACACCATTGTAGAAAAACCATGCAAGGAAAAAATGAACTTGAAACACCTTATGCCTCCACCATCCACATGGTTTCTCCCCAAACCATGCAGACTAACCATGCACAGGGCTAGAAGAACCCCGAAACCTCACAAACTCAAAATTTATCATCATAAACTCAACCCGAACCTCAAAAAAAAAGATCCAATGCCAAGAAATAAATAAAAATTAATGAAATAAAAGAAAACTAGAGTAAGGGTGTGATAACTCTCCCCACCATAAAACATTTATACCCCCATAAAGTTACCCATCCAAATAGGGAACAAATTTAAAACCTAAAACTAAACAAATACAACTGTAACCATGATCCTCAAAGTGAAATTTTCCAATCTACAAGTTTCACCTAACCAACTATAGAGAAAATCACAACAGGGAAAACCATGGGGAAAAGAGAGTTTTCTCCCCACCATTTTGAAACCAACTAACACCACTGCACTAACACTGAAACTTGAAAAATTAGTGGAACACATCAAAATAAGCTCAATTCAAACATCTAACCAAACCACATTTCCCCATCTCCACAAGAATCAACATCTCTAAACTGAGCAAAAACAAAAAAAAATTGATCCAAAAAGGATAACCACAAAAGTTTCATAAAACAAATCATAACTGAAAAACTATAAAAAAGGGACACTAAACCATTTACAATAAAAATGGACTTTAAAAAATGAAGAAAACCATGAAAAGGAATATTAATTCATCTCCACTCCACCATTGGAGGAAAATGATGGGATAAAATCTCCCCACTTTAAGAAACTTCGGAATGCATGAAAAAATTCATTATGGGGACAATGAATGGAGACCTAGTGCTTTAAAGCATCTTTTGACCCACATTTAATAGATTTAAACCTCCACTTGGGTCTTCCTATTTTAGAGAAACATCTTAAAAAACTTCTTCAGATGACCCAAATGACCACAATATCAATAAAAATTAAGAGGATTACAACAATATGGATTGATATACTAAAAATAACCTCACTAAAATCACATGGGTTGTTGGTCTGTTGAACGAGAAGTAGGAAGAAACAAGGTAGACTTCATAGAAATAGGTTCCTCTAGCACACACAGAAACTATGATCCGAGTGACAAATCAACTAGAAATGCCTCATCCACCAGCTTCCTGGGAAACAATATTCAGAATGAGAGGAATTGATCCTTAATCTCCAAATGAATACCCCATACAAATAGAGTAGATTTTAGGTTATACTTTTATTCTATCTCCATAGAAAAAGAAACCAACTCTTTAAAATGATCAACATCAGCTTTCACCATCTGTCCACCCTACTAAACACCCAAGATATCTTCCACTTTCTTTATATTTAACTCCTTAGGTATGTACCATTGGATAATTGTGATTGTATAGATTTCCCAAGATATCCCATCTTGAAAATATGATGTAACGATCACCTTCCACTGATCCAAACCTAGACCCTTGAACAAACCTATAATATCTCGAATGATCATGGCGTTAGGAGTTCTCAAAGGCCTGGAAACACTTTTGACTTACTCAATCCACTACCCAACCTTTAACAGACCTCAATCACCAAGGAAAACTAGAAATAATTGATAATAACTTTACTCTTCCACCACACTAGTAGTTTGTCCTGGGCCAAAGACTTGAAAAAACTTTCTGAAAACCTTTGGGACCTTTCTGGGTGGCTTAATCTAATAACATAATAAAAACATATCCAAATAAATATTAACCAAAAATTAAACCAAAAAGGGACATTACAAACTAAAACATCAAGAACACAAATCAAAACATCACAAAAAAACCAAAATCCTCTTTAAAAATCACTATTTTCATTCCAAATTCAAAACCGTTTTACTCCAAGGACACTTTCAAAATATCCACCATCTTTTCAAAGAAAAGAAAGTTACTAAATAATAATAATTCTGAAAACATTTTCAAAAAAACTTTTCTATTCAAAAACCACTCACGCCGACCAAAATCGAACCAAAATGTCACTCACATAAAAAATATATAGAAATAGAGACCTAGTGGATATGAATAACCTGGTCACATGGCTTAGAAAATCATGAACTGATCAAGAAACAAACACAATAAGTATCTTAAACCATTCCCTTAGGCTCCATATGGGCCACTACTCCATGAAAGATCACCATGTTGAATTTGTTAACTTTCATTTTCATTTTCCAACCACAAAAAAAAAGAATAACATAAACCCAAAATTAAAAATAAGAGGCTAAAGTCCCAGGATACCCCTTGAAACTCGAGGTTCAGGATAAGTAAATGTTTATTATTCTCTTCTTGTACCAACCTCATGATAACCAACAATACAATATCCAAAATACTCAACACCCCAAATAACATGGGCTACTCTAATACCATTTTTTTCCAAAGAAACCTAGGTCGATCTCAAACCGGTCCCCTAAGCTGACCCATAATGCCTGAAAGAAATTCCTAAACCTCTCTAGCTAGAAACAAGTTCTGGGCATCAAAGTTAAAAACATTGGGAATTATTTATCTCATAAAGAAGTAAAAAAATAGAGTACACAAGATAAAAAATGAGAATCCATTAAACACTAATCAAAATATGTACTTAAAAAATCTAGAAACAACTACAATGGAATAAAATTGAAAAATAAAATGAAACCAAAGATGACCTAAATCAGAACCAACATGATCTCCATGTGACCTACTGGTCACTATTATCCAAAAGACCAGCCAACTTCATAGGAAAAACTGAACAGAAACCGAACCTGAAAAATAGCTCTAGTCTACCGATGTTTAGTGGAATAAGTAAGGTATGAGAATAAAATAGTTCAGTAAGTAAAAACCATATAATCCAAGCATGTCCTTTCCCAAAACATTCCACAAATTCTACTTTGAAAATATAGATATAAAATAAGGTTTTTTAATTTAAATATCCAAATAAAACTTTTGGTTTTAAAATTTTAGTTTGAAAACCAAAATCTTAATAGGAAACAAAACCCAAGTAATGCATAAATGAAAAGTAAAAAGTTGACCTAAGAGTAAGAATCATGGTATATAAAATTAATATATAAATAATGGTAAATATTCCAAGTATAAGTAGACGAATACCAATAAAAAATTAACAATAGTTCTAAAAAAATAAAACCAGTGCGTATAGATATGTGATTATGGGAATTTTCAAAATATCACTATAAGCCTCTAGACTACTCAGTTCGGACCCACCTACTAACATATGGTGCACCTACATAGTAAAAAACTGACCAAACTACTCTACACTACCCTTACTAGTAGAAATTCCAACCTAGATTATCCGCTTTATAGGGGTTATAATCCATATAATTGGGAATATAAAGAAATAATGACTTTCCCTTCTAAATGAAATTAAAGAATCCCATTATAATATTATAAAAATGAATAAATAGTTCATCACACATTTAGAATTAAAAATAACTTATAGATGCCATAATGCATGCATTTCCCAGTCCTCAAAACCATCAATGCGAAGAAATTTTTCAATAGAGGGATGGCCATAGGGGAGCCTAATAAATATATAACTTTCCAAAAATTCAATCCACACCTACACATCATATGGGTTTAAAACCAATTTCAAAAAAAATTACAAAGTACCAACTCAGTCTTAACATTTAAAAATCCAAACCATTTCTAGTGAAGATACATTTCTTCTCAAAACCATTTCCAAAACCATGGTGAAAAAATTATTCATACTCCTAAGGTTCTAAATGGGCCTTTTAATTCACGAGGTACTAATAATCTTTCAAGGTGCAAGTGGGCTAATCTTTAGAAAAAAAATTTTGAAACCAAATTTTAATTAACTTAGAAACAAAAAATCCATAGAGATAACATTGTATTTTTTAGAAAAAACTTTTGGGAGATATAATAGAAAAGAGAAAGAAATGTAAGAAGAGTGTTTTGAAAATTGGGGATTTCAAAATGGACTTCTTTATGAGGTCACCATTATTATGAGTTCTCATACCTAGATATTCACCTCATGCAAGTATAGATATTTACACCTTCATCATAATATAAATGGATAAAAATAAGTAGGTCCATGGGTCCATCCAATAATCACAAAGAGTGTCACATCATATCATAAGAGTTTAAACATAGGAAACAAACCCTAAAAAAGAACCAAACCCACACAGAAATCTCTATTCAAAAGAATACCAAATTTTAAAAACCCAAACAAGGATAAACACAACCATTATGTAATAAAATTAACTTTAAAATATTAATTGGAATTTTATAAAACACCTTTCATTCATATACATATAGGAATAACTATAGATTTCCCTTGAAAATAGATTTTTACTAAATTTTCAACATGAAAAAACCACACTAAATCAAACTAGCACCTCACAAACATGAATAACACATTAAAAATTTATTTCATAAGAATCAAGAATCAAATGACATATTTTATAAAGGAAATGGATAGAGAAACCTTCCTTAATGATGTGTGAATGTGATGAAAATACAACAGAGGGAAGAACCAATACCAAGAAGAAAAATGTATTCCCTAATATGAAAAGTATTAAACTACATAATCCAATCCTTAACCTAGGGTTCCGTAAAGAGATAACCCAACCTATAAAAACCAATAAACCAATAGGGGAGAAGAGTAGAGGAACAAAACACCCAAAAATAAAGAATAACTCAACTAGAGATTGTGGAGGAGCTTCAATGGAAGAAGAATAACCAAGGGGAAGGGTTTGGGAGCCCCCATTAATGTGAAAAAAGAGAGAAAGAGGAGAGAGGGGTCTGTATGGGGTTAAAAAATATAATGGGAATGCATGGAATTTCATGTTTTCAAGATACCTATAAAGTTGCACAATTTGGCGATTTTTTTTTCCAAATTGTGTTCCCACCGTGAATACCCTACTAGAAGGAAGAGATGACCACAAGGGATGATTGAATAGTTTTTGAAACCATGTTCAAACTGTGAAAATATTATCTATCAAAATTAAAAAAAATTGCTCACATGCTTACCACATAGTTTATACTGACTATGCACTAGCCATGTGCCTTCCTCAGACATCACCAATAGGCCGCATGGATTCTCATTTTCCTCACACATTTTGGTCCAAACTAGATGTAGACCATTCCAAGAAAACCATGCAAGGAACAAATATACTATAAACGCCCTCTATCTACACCATCCACATAGTTTCTCCCCAAAATTTCACACGAACCATGCATAGGGATAAAAGATTCATGAAACCTCCAAAACACAAAAATTATCACCAAAATCTCAAACCAAACCTCAACAGAAAAGATCAAATTCTTCAAAATAAATAAAAAAATGAAATAAAATAAAACCAGGTTGTGGGTGTGAAAATTATCCCCATCATAAAAAACCTTTTTGCCCTAGAAATCAACCCATCCAAATAAGGGATAAATATAGAACCTGAAACTAAATGAAGCCAAATGAAACCACAGTCCTCAGTGTGACCTTTTCCTCTACACAAGTCACACCTGACCAAATCTAAAGAAAAAACACAACATAGAAAACCATGGGGAAAATAGAGGGTCCTATCACTATTTGGAAACTGACTACACTAAAACTAAAACTCCCAACATGATTGGAACTTAGTAAAAGAAGCTCAAATCAATCATTGAACCGAACTACAATTAATTGTTTCCACAAGACACAAAAATCTCAAAAATGAGCACATCCCAAAACCAAAACTGATCCACAAAGGCTAAACCTAAATTTTATAAAATAAAGAATAACCACAAAACTACCAGAAAAATATGCCACCAAGACTTTCACAATAAAAAGGGAATTCCAAAAATAAAGAAAAATACAATAGGGAAACTTAATCTCTCCCCTCTCCAACATTGAAGGAAACATATAGGTGAAAAAATAAACATATAAATAAATTCATAACTACATGAAAAGATTCAATCTAGAGTCTACGTGTGACACCCCATGATTCTATGGTATGCTTTTCTTTGAATAATACAATAGCTTGCGTTGTACGCAACTTCGAGTTCTAACACACGACGACAAATCAAACTAACTGTTATGAATAGAAATATTCACTTTTTGAATTTTTATAAATTTTATTTTTCAAAATGGACTTCATTTTTGGGTTCATAATATCAAAATTAACTTAGGGTGAATTTTTGGTATTTTTCTGAAAACTTTCAAATTTTGATGAATAGTGAAAACACACTTCGTTATTGTTTAAAACCAACTTTTTAGTTAAATAATTATTTTTTTTCAAATTTATTTTAAGTCACAATAGTTACATAATAACAATATAATTTCAATGTAATTCATTGAAGTCATTTTATAATAATATTAGACATAAAAGTTCATTGAACTTTTTACCGTATTTTACCCAACTTCTAGGTGCATTTACAAATTTGCATAAAATGTAATTTTACCGCTTCTATGAATTGAATTTAAAAAATCCGAGAGGAATGGTTGATATCATTAAATAAAATGTGGTTCAATAAGATGAAAATAATTTTTTATTAATAGTAGCTTTTGACTTTTATTTACCATAGTTAAAAGTAAATAGGACAATTAAAGGTAAATATGATATTATTATTACCCTAACACATGTCCTAATTCTATTGGATTTGTTTATTTAGAACAAAATCAACATTAGGAATAAAATATGATCATTTTTGTCCACTTGGATTTGATTAGGACTTTTATTATTATTTTATTTAAAGTAGAGTTAAAAGTGTTAAATTCAAAGTTTAATAACTAAACCATTTTTAATATATGGTTAAATATAAGATAAATTCTACTATAGATATTAATTATAAAGTTAAAAAATTTTCCTACATAATGGTATTTTATTTATAATTTTTAGACATTAAATAGTTAAATTTAATTATGACACAATGATGATGCAGTAATTACCTTATTAATGAAATATTAAAATAAATTATTTTAAAAATATCCAAATAAAAGTAAATTGAGAATTTTGATGAACTCCACTAATTTTATAGGTTAATATTACGTGATAGGGTTCATTAAATAAATTTAATTCTAAGTAATCAAGTTTTTAAGACTTTAACAAAAATCAAATACCAAATAGTGTCAAAATTGACATAAATGTGTTTTAAAAAAATACTATATTATTAATTGATATAATATTTCTAAAAATCTAAGGTTCAAACAAAGGACTTTAATAAAGTAAGATATATAAATATTGAACCACTTGGTACTCACTTGAAATTTTATAGTAAGATTATTAACCATATAATAAAATAATTCAAGAATACATGGTAAAAGTTAAACTATTTAACTAGAAGTTAAATATAAAATATGAGGTTAATATGGTGACTTAAACCTATCTAAAACCTATTGGTCGAGAGGTTTTTGACCCATCCCCATCTTATACTAAAAAAAATCATTTTGGAGCCATTATAAACCGAATATTATTGTATAATAAAATAATATTTCATGCTTTTCCTAAAGTGTCCCTCACCTCTCTTATAAAAAGATACTTACCCTTATCTCAAAATAACACCTCCAAAGACATTTGTATCCAACAATACCTACCCAAATATCCTCCAAACTACCCTCCCTTGGATTTATAGGCCTTACTTTGATCAAAAAGTCAACCTAAGGAGCCCTTTTTATCAAGTCAAAAGGAAACACCTAAAGAAAAGGTAATAATTTCACCACCTCTTTCAATGTTATTTTCTTCTTCAACTTCCTCTTTCTTTGTTATTCGCATACCAAAATAATAACTCCAGTACCTTATAGGCACTATTATGTTAATATAAATATCGTAAAATCATATTCATTGTTCTATCCATCCTATCAATGACAAGTCACCATATGTGCGTATGTAGGGCTTACCATATCCACGCCGTGGTGTAATTTGTTATTCAAACACTTCATTATTTGGATGGGTATAATAATGAGTATAAATGATGTAAATAATAAATATAACATGTTAATTATTCTTTATATATGATTTACCATCCAATTAAATATGATTTCACCTTCAATTGAATGATATTGTCACTTGTGCATACGTCCGAATTACCGTGTCCACGAACATGATGAGATTCATTCCCCATCATAACCATTCAAGAATTAATATGATTTAATGATTAAAAAACTAATTTTTAAGAACATAATATCATTCTGGATATGAATCAAATACATCCTATCCATAGCAAACATTATTTATGTAACAAAACATATAAAGAAAAATGAATCAGTTAACACTCAAAACAATGATACTACTGAAATATTATTAATAAATAAATATTAGAAGATCATATATGATATCATATTTATGTATTTGTTTATTGTATATTTTAATAAAAATTATTTAACTATTATACAATAGGTTAACATACCCTCAATAAAGTAAAAGTACTAGGTAATGGTTAATTCTACAATCTCTTCATTATCCGAGGTTGTTTATGCATGAGTATCAACTTGAACCTCTTTATCATCCACATTTGTGTTTCTTAAAAATGTATTTCAAAAATATTTTTACTATTTTTTAGACTATGGTTTAAAGTTATTTATACACTTGTTTGAATTTTTATAATACATTTATAAAGTAATCTTTCTATCTTTTTCCAAACAAGTTCCTTTGCGACCTTTTGGTTAAAATTAAGGAAATAATGTTTTTTAACTTATATAGCGGGTGCGACTATTTTCTACCATTATAACACCTTCAAAGATTCTCTTACAAGATTATAAGAATATTTTAAAAATAAATGTTTTCTTTTATAATTATGTGACTTTTAAATGATTTCAAAATATAAAGAGATATTTATTTCTAATTGTTTTCATTTAATCTCTCTCAACATCCTTTGATGAATTTTAAACTTGTTTGAAGTTGATTTATTAGGATACAAATCTTCCATATTGTATTGTAGGTTTTGTGATATGTTTGACTATGGATGTGTTATTTTTATACCATTCATGGTTTATGGATAAAGTATTGACATCTCGTATGCTAGTTTTAATATGAATGTTTATGTTATGTTTAAACCTTTTCATATGAGGAATGCATTGGACTTAGTAAGTGACAGGTGGAGCCCTCTATAGCTCCTCGATGAATTGGTAGGTCTCACAAGACAAACTAGTGTCTTGGAACAAGGACTTGACAAAATCTTATTTTAGTCTTATCATGAGACCTTGACTATGTGGTTATGAAGTCTATCATTATGCATTCCATCATTATGAAATTGGATATTGATATTGTATGTGATTATTCAACTAGTAGAATATACATGTGAATAAGTAAATGGACCTTTTGATTTATATTTTCCATATTATGCTGAAGTTTAATTTTAAAAGGCTTATGTTTTAGTCTTATACATTGCCTTAAATGGTTATGATTATTTATTAAAGTCTCCGTAATATTGTTATCCTTACTCAGCATCTGAGATCACCCCTTTCTATGTTTTATTTTTACCACAATGTAAAGAAGTATTTTATGGTTGACCTGTATGGATAGTCTAAGGTATATAAGAATGTTCAAAGAGGACACAATGTTGTTGTTTTTTTTATCTCATGATGTAATGTAAAACTTATGTATGTATCTAGTACTTCCAAGGATAATAAATTGATCTGTCTTTTGGGATTTGAATCCCTGTGATCATTCCAATTTTATGTAATAATGCACCGACTCTGGGTAACTAGGGTCAGGGCGTTACAGTTGGTATCAGAGGAAGTTTAGTACAAACCTTGGCAGCTAGATTTAGGAAAAATATGATTAGTGAACATTACACTAAGATATATTTTGAGGATTAGTACAGAAGAACTTTCTAGAATTTTGGTAACATAGAATTTTTTTTGAGTTTTCCAAGAAATATATCTATGTCTAGATACGATCAAGAAGAGGAATCTCTGGCACAGATGTACCTAGGAGTGAAAAATCCGACAAGGAGTTTCGGGCTTGACCCGGGGTATCCTGGTATAAGACAACATGCCTTACTGCACTCTTGGTTACGACACTTCTAGGGGATATGCTTAGGATAATTCACATTTTCTTTTCCATCCATTATGAAGGATTTTTGAGTATATACCTTATCAATGATTTTTTATTATTATCGATTATATCTATAAACTGTTCAATTTATATTAAGTGTTTTACAAGTTTTGAATTATGTATTGTGATTCATAAACTAATCTACCATATACCACTATTTAGAAATGAAGCCAAGTGGAAGGAATGCAAACCGTATCAATGCATGTAATCCATGTAGGTATTTCCCTCCTACTCAAGATAATTATAGTGAAGTTGGTGATGAAACTGGTTCTGTTTGGCTTATCACCATATTGGGACAACTCACTTAGGTTATGAATAATAACATTACCCATATGGAGCACCATGATACACAATGAAGAGGTTCAATGTTAGACTACTTCATGAGGTACCAACCACCAAGATTAAATGGTACTACAAATCCATTTGTAGTTGAGAAATGGATAAGTTCCTAAGAGAACATATTTCATGCTTTGGGAAGTATAAAAATAGAAAATGTTGTCATGACCGTTTATCGACTCACGGGAGATGAAGATCAATAATGGTCATTAATTCAAAAAAAAGGAGGATAAAGAAGTATAAAATATGTAATGGAGGTAGTTTAAAGATATTTTATTAGAAAAATATTTTTATCGTGACCATCGAGCAGATATGGAAAGACCGTTTTTGAGTTCGAGGAAAAAGGAGGATGAGAATATCGAAAAGTATGAGGCTAACTTTACAAGGTTAACAAGTCATGAAACAAATTATATATGTAACCCAAGGAGTAAAATTTATTGATTTTGTGATGGGTTAAAACCATTTCTCTGTCGAGCATTAGTCCCATAATTTTTCTCATCATATGAAGATATTGTCTCTTATGCTATTAGGACAGAAAATGAATTCTCAAAGTCTTACGACTTTAAAGAAAATAAAGATAAGAAGAGATCTACTGAACACTCTAGAAATGGAAGTAACGAGAATAAGTAAAAAGGCCACCAAGCTCACGATTTCAAGGGAATGAAAGAGGTTGCCAAGGTTTAATGATGAAATTTTATAGAAAGGGGGAATTATGCCAACAAATGTCCTAATCACCCATGAAACTTACCTTAGAAAAGGACAAGGTAGCAAGGCCAAGCTTATGTGATCACTACTATAGATGTTGAAGATCTAAAATACATGGTGGTGGGTAATTTAATGGTTTCATTAATTTTAGCCAATGCTTTATTTGATTTTGGATCGTTGCATTGTTTCATATCTTCCCTGTTTTCTAAGAAAATTAGATATTTTCAATTTTATTTAACAAGGTAGTTGTTAATCAAAACTCTTAAGGGAAGTATCACTGCAACAAAGTTTTGTGAATCAGTTCCCATTAGGGTATATAAATGTTCTTTATCTGCTGATCTCATCGTCATACCCATGATTAAATTTGATATAATCCATTGAATGGATTGGCTTTTAGAATATGATGCAAAAATTTATTGTAAGAAAAAGGAGGTTACAATTTTCGATGATGATAAGAAGTACCTTATCTTTAGTGTAAAAACATCACCACCTTATTCTTATCTAGATCCACCCCCATTAGCTCTACTAAATTCATTTATCATGGAGGAATAGAATGAAATAACTTTGGTTAAGTAAAGGAATGTTCAAATAGAGGATGTACCTATTGTGAAAGAATATATTGATGTGTTTTTAAAGGATTTACCTGGACATCCTTCACAATGAGAAATTTTTTTTCCATTGATTTAGTTCTTGGTTCAAGGACCATATCAGAGACCCCTTATATAATAACCACTGTAAAATTAGTGGAACTAAAGAGACAATTAGAGGAATTGAGTAATAAGGTATTTATTCTCCCTAGTGTTTCTCTATGGGGATCCCCTATTCTTTTTGTTTAGAAGAAAGATGGATCTATGAGGTTGTGCATTGACTACAGGGAGATCAATGCTATAATGATAAAGAACAAGTATCCCCTACCTTGCATTAATGATTTATTCAACCAACTTCATGGAGCTCAATATTTTTCAATGATTTAACTTCGATATGGATATCATCAGTTGTGTGTGAATAAGGAAGACATTCCAAAAACATAATTTTGAACCAGGTATGGGCATTACAAGTTTACAGTAATGCCTTTTGAACTGACTAATGCACCCTCTATTTTCATGGATCTAATGAATAAAGTTTTCAAGGAATATCTTGATGAATTGTTAGAGGTATTAATTGATGATATCTTGGTTTAATAAAAAAGCTACAAATATCATGAAAATCACATGCACACTATTATGAAAACTCTCCTAAGAAATGAAATATATGGGAATTTTAGAAAGTGTGAATTATGGATTCAGGAAATTTATTTTCTTGGCCATATTGTCTCTAAGGATGGAATCTATTTTCATCTTTCTAAGATAAGAGCAATACAAGAATGGCCAACACTAATGAGTATAACTAAGGTACACAGTTTTATTGGTTTTGCAGGTTATTATTGGGGTTTCATATAGAATTCTACCTAATTGGCTAACCCATTAACTAAGATCACATGTAAAGGGGTTAAATTTGTTTGGAAAAAATAGTGTGAAGAATGTTTTGAAGAACTGAAGATAAGATTTGTCAATTCTCATATATTGAATCTACCATCGAGGAATTATGAGTTTGTTATTTATAGTGACACTTCAAAGAAAGGACTTGGTTGTTTCCTTATACAGAATGATAGAGTTATTGCCTATGCATAACAACAGCTAAAAATTCATGAACAAAACTATCCCACTCATGATCTTAAGTTAGCAGCTGTAAAATTTTCTTTGAAGATTTGGAGACACTATCTCTATGGTGAAAAATTTGAGATATATACCGATCATAAGAGTTTGAAGTATATTTTCTCACAGAAATAACTCATCATGAAGCAAAAATGATGTCTTGAACTACTCAAGGATTATGATTGAACTATACACTACCACCCAAGGAAGGAAAATAAGGTGGCAGATGATTTTAGTAGAAAGGATCATGGAGTTTTGAACAAAATGAGAGTTTGAAGGGATCCTTTGTTCATGAATCTAGTAAAGATGGATATGAGAATAATCATGGAAGGTGAAACATCAATACATTTTCAAATGTTTTATATACCATATTTATGAGAAAGGATAAAAATTTATCAAAATGATGATGAGGAGTTTGAAATGAAAATTAAAACTATGAATGATGGGAGATTTATTAACTTCATATATGAAGATGGGATTTTGAAATTTGGGAAGAGACTTTGTGTTCCTAAATTACCTGATCTAAAAAGGGAATTGTTGGATGATTATTATAGCTCCAATTTCTCTATAAACCTTGGTAGCACTAATATGTATTGAGATTTTAAGGAACATTTTTGGTGGGAAAACATGAATAGAGAGATTGCTGATTATGCGTCAAGATGTATGGTTTTTCAACATGTGAAATCCGGAAGACAACATCCTAGAGGAGTCATGAAACCTATTCCCATACTTGAGTGGAAATAGGATGATATTATGATGGATTTATTCATGGGACTACCAAAGACTACTATAAGGAATGATGTAATATGGGTCATTTTTTATCATCTTACCAAGTCAGCACATTTTCTTACTATAAGAGAAGATTTAACACTTGAATGTTTAGAAAGACTATATATTAATGAAGTTGTAAGACTTAATGGAGTACCCCTATCAATTATTTCTGATTGTGATCCCCATTTTACATCAAGATTCATGAAAAGACTTCAAAAGACCTTGGATATTGAACTTCATTTAAGAACTGCCTACCACCCTGAAATCGATGGACAATCAGAATGGACTATTTAAACATTACAAGACATGTTGAGATCTTTATCACTTGATTTTAAAGGTTTGTGGGATTATTATTTACCTTTGGTATAATTTTACTATAATAATATCTTTGGTTCAAGTATTCAGATGACACCATATGAAGCGTTATATGGAAAGAGATGTTGCACACCAACTTATTGGGATGATGTTGGTGAATGAAAACTCATTGGCCCAAAACTTGTTGTGGAAACATTGGAAAATGTGAAGGTTATCCAAACCCACATCAAAGCATCTCAAGGTAGGCAAATGAGCTATGCTAATAACCGAAGAAAGCATTTTTAATTTCAAGTATGAGATCATGTTTTCTTCAAGGTATCTCAATGGAAGGGTGTTATATATTTCGGTAAGAAGGGAAAATTGAGTCCAAGGTAAATCAGACCTTTTGAAATTCTATAACTAATTGGAGTTGTAGGCTATCGTCTGGCAATGCCGCCGAGTATCTGCAAGGTTCATGATGTGTTGTACATATCATTATTGAGAAAAAACATGCCTGACCCAACACAAGTACTCACCAATGAAGAAATAAAAATGGAACCCGACCTGTCTTATTGCGAAGAGTCTATCAGAATTCTTGATACTAGAGAACAAGTGTTGAGAAACCAGAAAACTCGTCTTGTGAAAGTTCTATGGAGAAACCATAATATGGAAGATAAAACTTGTGAACACGAGGAACTTATGATGAATAAACACCCGAATCTTTTTGTACAATAGTATTCTAGAAATTTACAGGATGAGATTATTTGAAGGAGTTAGAATGTAACACCGCAAGCTCCCACGATATTCTTCTCTTTGAGTAATACAACAGCTTACATTGTACGCAACTTCAAGTTCTAACACACCCCGAAAAATCAATCTAGCCATTATGAATAGTAATAACCATGTTTTGAATTTATATAAATTTTATTTTTCAAAATGGACTTTATTTTAGTGTTTGGAATATCAAAATTATATTAGGGTGAATTTTTGGTATTTTTTATGAAAACTTTCAATTTTTGATTAATTATGAAAAACTCTGCATTATTGTTTAAAACTAACATTTTATTTAAATAATTATTTATTTTATTTAAATTTATTTTAAGTAAAAAAATATATATAATACCTATATAAGTTCAATTTCATTCATTGAAGTCATTTTATAATAATATTAGACATATAAAATTTTATTGAACTTTTTACCGCCTTTTACCCACCTTCTAGGTGCATTTGCTAATTTGCATAAAATGTTGTTTTACCACTTCTGTGAATTGAATTTCAAAAATCTAAGAGACACGGTTGATATCATTAAGTTACATTTGGTTCAATAAGATGAAAATAATTTTTGGTGAATAGTAACTTTTTGACTTTTATTAACACTATTAAAAGTAAATAGGGTAATTAAAGGTAAAAATGATATTATTATTACGCTAGCACAAATCCTAATTCTATTGGATAAGTTTATTTCGACCAAAATCAATATTAGGAATAAAATATGACCCTTTTTGTCTACTTGGATTAGATTAGGGCATTTATTATTATTTTATTTTGAAGAAGAGTTAAAAGTTTAATAAATAAAACAATTTTTATATAGGGTTATACATAAGATAAATTCAACTATAAATATTCATTATAAATATAAAAATATTTCCTATATAAGTTTTTTTTATTTATAATTTTTAGACATTAAATAATTAAATATAATTATGACACAATGATGATGCGGTAATTACCTTATTAATGAAATATTAAAATAATTGATATTATAAATATCCAAATAAATGTAAATTGAATCTTATAATGAATTGAACTAATTTTCTAGGTTAATATGACATGTTAGTGTTGATTAACTAAATTTTATTTTAATTAATCAAGTTTTTAGGACTTTAACAAAAAACAAATACCAAATAATGTCAAAATTGACATAAATGTGTTCTAAAAAAACTATATTATTAATTGATAAAATATTACTAAAAATATAAGGTTTGATCAAAAGAATTTGATAAGTTTAGATATATAAATAATAAACCACATGAGGTTCTCTTGGTATTTTATATTAAGTTTATTAACCATATAATATAATAATACAAGAAGACATGGTAAAAGATAAACTACTTAACTAAGAGTTAAATATAAAAGATAAGATTAATATGGTGACCTGAACCTATATAAAACCTATTGGTTGAGAGTTTTTCGACCCATAACCACCTTAAAATCTAAATAATTTATTTTGGAGCAATTATAAATAGAATATGATTATATAATAAAATAATATTTCGTGATTTTCCTAATGCGACCCTCACATCTCTTATAAAAAGGTAGTTCCCCTTCTCTCAAAATCACACCTCAAAAGACTTTTGGATTGACCAAACCCTACCCAAATATCCTCAAAACTACCCTCCCTTCTACCTAGAGGCCTTAATTTGGTCATAAAGCCAACCTAAGGATCCATTTTAATCAAATCAAAAGGAAACACTCGAAGAAGAGGTAATAATTTCACCACCTATTTGGTCATAAAGCCAACCTAAGGATCCATACGTGCGTACGTACGGCTTACCGTCTCCACGTCGTGGTGTAGTTTGTTATTCGAACACTTAATTGTTTGGATGGGTATAATAATGATTATAAAATATATAAATAATAAATATAACCTATTAAAGATTATTTATATATGATATACCATCCAATTAGGTATGATTTCACCTTCAATTGAATGATATTGTCGCTCGTGTGTACGTATGGATTACCGTGTCCCCGAACGCGATGAGATTCATTCCCCATCGTAACCATTCAAGAAAGAATATCATTTTATAATTCAAAAATAATTTTTAAGAACATAATATTATTATTTATATTAATAAAAAACAAACTATTCATGATAAACATGACTTACGTTACAAAACATATAAATAAAAACGAATCATTTAACACCCAAAACAATGATACAACTGAAATATTATTAACAAATCCATATCATAAGATCATATATGATATCATATTTTTGTATTTTGTTCTTGTATAATTTGATAAAAATTATTTAACTATCTTAAATGAGGTTAACATACCCTCGATCAAGGAAAAGTACAAGGCAATGGTTAATTATACAATCTTTTTATTATCCGAGGTTGTTTATACATGAGTATCCATTGGGGCCTCTTTATCATCCACATATGTGTTTCTTAAAAATTTATTTCAAAATATTTTTACTATTTCCTAGAATTTGTGTTAATGTCATTTATACCCTTGTTTGAATTTTTATAAGATGCATGTAACAGAATATTTCCATCATTTTCCAAACAAGTTCCTTTACGACATTTTCGGAAAAATTAAGGAAAGAATGTTTTTTTAACTTATACAACGGGTGTGCATATTATCCATCATTATAAAAACATAGAAGCTTACCTTAAAATAATATAAGAATATTTTCAAAATAAATGTTTTCTTTTATAATTATGTAACTTTTAAATTATTTAAAAATAGAAAGAGGCATTTCTTTCAAATAGTTTTCATTTCATCAATGTCAACATCCATTAATAGATTTTAAACTTGTTTGAAGTTGATTTATTATGATAAAAATATTCCATATTGTATTGATTTTTTTGTGATATGTTTGACTATAGATGTGTTATTTTTATACCATTCATGGTTTATAGATAAAGTTTTTGACATTTCGTATGTTAGTTTTAATACAAATGTTTATGTTATGTTTAAACCTTTTCATACGAGGAATTCATTAGACTTAGTAAGTGATGGGTGGATCCCGATATAGCTCTTTGATGCATCAGTATGTCTCATGATAAAAACTAGTGTCTTGTAATAAGGTCTAGACAATATTTTATTTATAGTATTGGCATGAGGTCTTGACTTTGTGGTTATAAAGTCTGACATTATACATTCCATCACTATGAAATTGGATATTGATATTCCATGTGATTATTCGAATAGTAGAATATCCATGTGGATAAGTAAATGGCATTATTTGATTTATATTTTCCATATTATGATGAATTTTAAGTTTAAAATTCTTATGTTTTAGTCTTATACATTGCCTCAAATGTTTATTCTTATTTATAAAAGTTTCCGCTATGTTGTTTTCCTTACTGAGCATCTGAGCTCACCCCTTTCTATGTTTTTTCCCAAGATATGAAGAATTATTTTATGGCTTACCTGTAGGGATAGGATAAGGGATATAATTGTGTTGAAAGGGAACAAAATTTTGTTGTTTTTTTATCTCATGATGTAATTTAAAACTTATGTTTGTATCTAGTAATTCCAGGGAAACTAAACTGATCGGTCTTTCAGGACTTGATACCTTGTGATCATTCCAATGTTATTTAATAATGCACAGACTCTTGGTAACTTGGGTCAGGGAATTATAGTTGGTATTAGAGGAAGTTTAGTACAAACCATGGAAGCAAGATTTAGAAAAACTCTGATTAGAGAACATTACCTTAAGATTGACTTTGATGATTAGTATAGAAGAACATCCTAGAATTTTGGTAATATAGATATTTTTTGTATTTTACAAGAGATACATCCTTGTTTGGATACGATCAAGTTGAGGAAGCTCTGACACAGATGTACGTAGGAGTGAAAACTCCAAAAAGGAGTTTCGGGCTAAACCCGAGGTATCATGGTACACAACAACGAGGCTTACTGCACTCTTGGTTATGACACTCTCAGGGGATATGCTTAGGATAATTAAAATTTTCTTTACAACCCATTATGAAGGATTTATGAGTATATTCCTCCTCAATGTTTTTTTTATGATTATGGATTATATCTATAAACAGTTTAATTTATGTTAAGTGTTTTTCAAGTTTGGAATTATGTATTGCGATTCATAAACTAATATACTGTATGCCATTTTTTAGAAATGGAACCAAGTGGAAGGAATGGAAATTGTATCAATGCACGTAATCTATGTAGGTATTTACATCCTACTCAATATAATTTTAGTGGAGCTGGTGATGCAACTGGTGATGATAAACTTATCTCCATATTGGGACAAATCACTCAGGTTATGAATAATAACATTACCCGTATGGAGAACCCTGATCCACAACATGAAGGATCAATGTTAGATCGCTTCATGAGGAAACAACCACCAAAATTAAGTGGGACTACAAATCCATTTTTAAATGAGCAATGGATAAGTTCCTTAGAGATAATATTTCATGCTTTGGGGAGTAGTGAAAGGGAAACAATTGTCATGGTAGTTTATCCCCTCACAAGAGATGCAGATCAATGGTGGCCATTAATTCAAAACAAAAATGAGGATGGAGAAGTATAAAATATGGAATGGAGGGAGTTTAAAGATATTTTCTTAGAAAAATACTTTCCTCATGACCATCGAGTGGATATAGAAAGAAAATTTCTGAGTCTAAGGAAAAAGGAGGATGAAAATGTCGCAAAGGATGAGACTAACTTTACAAGGTTAGAAAATCATGTAGAAGATTATATACGTAACCCAATTAGTAATATTGATCAATTATTTTATGTGTTAAAACAATTTCCCCATTGATCATTAGTCTCACAATCCTTCTCATCATATGAAGATATTTTCTCATGTACTATCAAGACAGAAAAGTAATTATATAATTCTTATGACTTTAAAGAAAATAAAGAGAATAAGAGATCTATTTAACACTCTGGAAATAGAAATAAGGGGAAGAAGGTAAAAATTTAATATCCATCCTATGTTAAATGTTGTAAGAATCACCCCATTACTTGTCTGAATAGAATGGGAGTCTATTACAAGTGTGGTGAAAAAGGCCACCAAGCTCATGACTACAAGGGAAATAAAGAGGTCATGAATGTTGAATGCTACAATTGTATAGAAAAGGGTCATTATGCAAATGAATGTTATAAGTTCCAAGGAAACTTGCCTTAGAAAATGCCAAGAGAGCAAGGAAAAGCTTATATGATCACTAATACTGAGGTTGAAGCTTTGAAAGATGTGGTGGCAGGTAATTTAATGCTGTCCTCAAGTTTAGACAATGCTTTATTTGATTTTGGATCATCACATTTTTTCATATCTTCCTAGTTTGATAAGAAAATTATATATTTCAAATTTGATTTAACAAGGTAGTTATCAGTCAAAACTTCAAAGGGAAGTATCATTTCAATAATGTTTTGTGAATATGTCTCCATTAGGGCAAATAAGTGTTCTTTATCTTCTGATATCATCATCATTCCCATGATTGAATTTGATATAATCTTTGAAATGGATTAGATTTCGGACCATGATGCAAAAATTTATTGTAAGAATAAGGGGGTTATTATTTTCAATGATGATAATAAGTACCTTATCTTTAGAGCAGAAACGTCACCACCTGATTCTTATCTAGATCCACCCATAGTAGTTCTAATAAATTCAATTATTGGGGAGGAAGATAATGAAATAACTATGGGTGAGGAAATGAATGTTTAAATAGAGGATGTACCTATTGTGCAGGAATATGTTGATGTGTTTCCAAATTATTTACCTGGAAATCCTCCAGAATGAGAAATCGAGTTTTCCATTGATTTAATTTTGGGTTCAAGGCCCATATCGAAGACCCCTTATAGAATGGCCACTATGGAATTAGTGGAACTAAAGAAATAACTAGAGGAATTGAGTAATAAGGGGTTTATTCTCTATAGTTTTTCTTCATGGGGAGGCCCTATTCTTTTTGTTAAGAAGAAAGATGGATCTATGAGGTTGTGCATTGACTATATGGATATCAATGCTATAATGATGAAGAACAAGTATCCCTTACCTCACATTGATGATTTATTCAACAAACTTCATGGAGCCCAATATTTTTCAAAGATTGACCTTCGATCTGGATATCATCAGTTGTTTGTGAAGAAAGAAGACATTATAAAATCTTCATTTCAAACTAGATATGGGCATTTCAAGTTTACGTCAATGCCTTTTAGATCAACTAATGCACCCTCTATTTTCATTGATCTAATGCATAGAGTTTTCATGGAATATCTTGACGACTTTTTAGTGGTTAATATGACATGTTAGTGTTGATTAACTAAATTTTATTCAAATTTGGGAAAAAAAGTATCTCCCACGCGGTGAGAGCTCCATCCTGGGATATCCTAGGGTTCTTCCCCGGTCTATTGATGGCCGAATACTTTCTCCGTCCCACTTTTGAAGTGAGATCTCTTCCCCTTCCGTTGGATCATGGCCAGATATTCCTTTTCCCCACGGAAAGTGCGAGGCGAGATTTTTCTTCTCCCCTATGAGGTCCGGGCCTTAGCTCGGTTTTCCCTGGCATGGTGCCGCATCCGGCAATAGAAAGGGAGGTTTCTACACCTACTTCACTGTGAAGGCTTCAGCGATAATCTGACTCATAGTGGCTTTGATCTGGATCTCAACGACGGATTCAGTTGAGGTTCTCCCTGAACTGCGGAGATCTCAGTCGGTGGATCTGATTTGCGGAGGCAAACATCTGCGGATCAGAATCTGCATATATCGGCAGTTGGCTTTCTAAATCTACGACGATGTATTTGCATCACTCATCTACGCGATGATGAAATTGGTTCACGTAGACCTAGCACTAGGTTTCTGGACACTTCCCCGATAGATCCGCATTTAACACCTTTTGGTTGTGTGCCTGTACGGTTAGGCTCCTGGTTCACAAAAGACTGATCGCGAGGAGTGATTCCCCCCAGTTTGCGAAGAGAGAAGATCAGGGTCACGATGGTCACGAGGGTGGAATGTAGTATCATAGTCGTGAAGACTACTCACGAAGTGATGATCGTGAAGGGAGGGTCGTGGTTGGAGGGAACACATTTTCCTTACCGCGAAGTCTACTCATGAAGTGATGATCGCAAAAGGTGCAGCACGGTTGAAGGAAACCCACAGTGGGATTAGACTAGGCCTAGATGGAGGCTTTATGGGCTGGGCCTTGAAGTAAGAGGTTTGGGGCTGGGCCTGGGGCACAAAGGAACGAACACCTCCACAGGCCTACACATATTCCTCCCACGAGTGGGCTGCTCAAGGGAGGTGTGTTGGAAAAAATGGTCGTAGAATCAAGGTGTGGGAAAAAAGAACAAATCCGCACCATAGAAACTGACTTAATGAAGCAATTGAAGAAGTTTTCTTTGATGGACAAAGAAAAAGCATTGGTAGAGACTCATGGGAATGAAAATATGCTTCTGAAAAAATGTATATCGCTGCTGGTTGTCAGAAAATTTGTGAAAAAACCTCTGTTAATCAATGGGCCCTCAGAAACACCCTCCAGAATCTATGGAAATTGGAAGCTGGAGTGGCTATTCGAGAAGTAGAGAATAACCTCCTGGTTTTTGAGTACTTCAATGAAAAAGATAAAGACAAAATCCTCAAAGGTAGGATGTGGTCCTTTGATAATCAGCTCCTCCTCATAGAAGAATTAAAATGTGTGGATGATATCCAGTATATTGACCTTACCTGTTCCCACTTCTAGATACGCATTAAAGGAATCCCCTTTCTGGGGAGAAAGGAACATGTTATGGGAGAAATTGGAGATCACATTGGCCATTTCCTTAAATGGGACTGCTCTGACCCAATCCAATGGGGACCAATGGTGTGGATTAAAGCCAAGGTTGAAGTAGAAGAGCCTCTGATGAGGGACATGTTCTTGAAAATCTATGACTATAACACCTGGATCTCATTTGAGTTCAGGAAACTCCCAATTTTCTGCTTCTTCTGTGGGCGTATCGGCCATCTGGAAAGAACGTGTGAAGCAAAGAAAAAGAATGATTCAGGCAATATCATTGTGTAATATGGTCCTTGTCTTCGATCCAAAATGTCAAGATATGTCTTCATCCCTGAGGCAGAAAAACTAAGGGATCGATACCGTCTCACGATAGCTCACACTAAATAGGCAGAACCTGAACATAACAATGTCATCATGCATAGATCACCAGAGTTCCCTGAGGATAGTCCAACAGATCAGAGAGCGGTTGGAGGGTCTCACCAGGATATAAACTTCATGATAAATACTGGTGAAAGACATGAGATTTGTACTAATAAGCTTTTCATCGACTCATACAGAGCTATTACCCTTTTTAAAGACACTGTCTTACCATCAATAGGGTCGTTTCTAAAAGATTTGGACCCACAAGATCAAATTCCAAAGCCAAAGCAATTGTGCATCGAACCACCTGATCCTGACCCTGATCTAGATATGTCCACGCCAGACATCTTTCTTCAAGGTGACTCGGGGATGACAGGAATAACACCATCAGGCCCAATTACTCGTCAAACATGGAATAGGGCACACTATGTAAATAGATATGGGAAAATAGTTAACCCAAAACCTTGGGAACTTAAAAGATGAATTGAAATAAGTAATTCGGCTGAAAACTTCCCAAAAAAATGGAAAGCGGTAGGTGACACAATGATCACGGAGGACTCAAAGGCGGAGTCGGGTATGTCTCAGCCCCACCTAGAGTAATGATTATCTTATGATGGAACCGTCATGGGATTGGAAACCCATGAATTTTTCACATGTTCCTGCACCATTGCACTCAAAGTGGCCCTGATATGGTTTTCCGGTCTGAAACCATATTGGAAAACAAGGACACTACTATTGCTCAGAAATGGGGCTTCTAGGGTTGCCTCTAGGTATCCTGACAAGGCCACTCAGGGGGACTTTGTCTCCTTTGGAAGGAAAATGTTGACATCAGGATCTTATCCTTCTCTTTGCACCATGTGGATGCGACGATCCATGTGGCCCAAACCCCACCATGGACATTCGTCAGTTTCTATGGTTGGTCATCCAATAATGAGAAGTAGAAATCATGGGATCTTCTATGCAATCTGTGACACGATCTTCCAAGCCCCATTCTACTTGGATGGGACTTTAACAATATCTTGTATCAGAATTAAAAAAGAAGAGGTGCTCTTCAATCCTCTAAGTTGATGTCAGACTTCAAGGAGGCGATTTCTAGTGTGGAATTGGTTGATCTGGGTTACACTGTTAACCCATTCACATTGTTTCAGGGTAATACGGATGGTACCCATATTGATGAGCGCCTTGAAATGTTTTTGGGCTCAATAGATTTAACAAATTATTTCAAAATGTTTCACATCAGACACCTGATGCTCAATTTCTCGGACCACTGACCGATTCTCATTGAATGCAACCAAGGTGACCGCATCACTAAAGTCAGGAAACCCTTCAGATTTGAAATCTTCTGCTCAAAAGACCGCGAATGCAAAGATGTTATCGGATCAGGCTAGAAGTGTGGGAAAATAGACATTGGGTCCAACCTCCAACAGGTGGCAACCGATCTAAGATCTTGGAGCAATAAAAAATTCCGTTAACCTGACAAGAACTGTGAATTTATTGAAAGAAATTTGTTTAACCTTCTCAACTAACTCCCATAAAAATGCACTCTTTCTACCATTGGAGCCATCCAACAAGACCGGGATGTCACCCTTCGTATCAAGGAATGTTTCTGGGCTATGTAGGCGTGTGACATCCACATCGTAGAAGGGGATGAAAACACCTGATATTTTCATCACAAAGCATCGATTAGGCATCAGAAAAATTTATTCTCTTACATATCGCACCCATATGGGAGAAATGTCTACGACACAGATAAAATCCAGAATGTTATATCCAATTATTTCCAGGATCTCTTTACTGCAAGAAGTCTTAACATCTCAGCTGAGGTGGAGGATTGCATCATACCCATTATCACCGAGGAGATTAACAGACAACTTACCAAAGATGTTACGAATGACGAGATTCTTCTGTCCTTGAAACATATTCACCCTACCAAGGCCCCGGGGTTGGACGGATTCCACACCCTCTTGTTTAAACAATACTGGCACATTATTAGTCCCAAAATCTGCATTCTAATGAAGAAAATTTGGCTAGGGAGAACAAACCTATCCACTATTAACAAAACTGTCCTCGTCCCCATCCCCAAGATCAAGAAACCTCTCATGGTCTCTGATTTCAGACCTATTAGCCTCTACAATGTTTCTTACAAGATATTCTCAAATATTATTATTAATCGGCTACGTACTTGGTTACGTGAAATAATCTCATAAAATCAGAGTGTTTTCATAGACAAGAGACTGATCACTAATAATTCTATTGTGTCCCATGAAGTGTTCCACTCTATGAAAACAAGCTCCACTGCGAAAAGAGGAACCATGACGTGGAAAATGGATACGACCAAGGCCTACGATTAAGTGTAATGGAATTTTATCAGATTCATGATTCTAAAAATGGGCTTCTGTTCAAAATGGATAGATATGATCATGCACTGTGTCTCATCGGTCTCCTTACACTTTAATGTCAATGGGGTGCTTACCTGAGACTTCTCCCCTACCCGAGGCCTTCAACAACGAGACCCTCTTTCCCCGTTTCTTTTTATCTTGGTGACTGATGTTTTTTCTAACCTCATTTCTAGGGTAGCATCCTCACATACAATTCATGGGGCAAAGGTTTTCCATGAAATCCCACCAGTGTCACATCTCTTTTTCGCCGATGACTTCCTTCTTTTTCCAGAGCCAGGAATAATGAGTGCCTTGCTATCGGCCATGCGATCCACTAGTATGAGAGGGCTCAGGGAAAACAATTAATCATGGAAAGTCAGAAGTCTCTTTCATCTCCAGGGTGCCACCATCAAAAGGTAAGAACTCTATGTCACTGAAAGTATTCATATAATCAAGAAGCATTAGAAGTACCTCAGGATACCCACATTTATTGGTCGATCCAAAAAAGAAATCTTCACATCTATATTGGATAGTATCGAGAAAAAAACCCTTGGCTGGACCCCAAATAGAATTTCTAAATCTGGCAAGGAAACCATCATAAAAGCGACTCTTTAGTCTATCACCAGCTATTTCATGTCCCTCTTAAAACATCCTCATGCTGTTGTTAACCAGATCCACTCATGCACTGCCAACTTCTGGTGGGGAAAAAAATGGAAGGAATAAAATCCACTGGATCACCTGGAATAAACTCTGCCAACCCAAATTGAAGGGAGGCATTGGATTCCAGGACCTCTTTCAAATTAATGATGCACTGCTGGCTAAGAAAGGATGACGCCTTATTAAATTCCCATCCTCTCTCTGTGCGTGGTTAATCCGAGCGAAATAATTCCCCCACAGGGATTTCTAGGATTCCTCTCTGGGCCCCCCGACTTAGATTCCTCTAGATAAGTATTTGGGGATCCTGAAGTCATCTAAATAAATTGTTGGGTTGGAGGATTGGGAATGGCCCAAATGTTAATGTTTGGACATATCCCTAGCTGATTGACAAGGAAGGCATGCGAGCATCATCCCATGATCTACCAGGTCTTAAAGGGGCCATGGTCTGATGCCTTTTTTCTGATAATGGGAATGGGTGGTGCATGAAAAAACCTCACTTGTGGTTGAACGAAAGGGACAAAAGGCTTATCCTTAGTACCCATTGTGTTCCAAATGCAGGCCCTGACCATCTCTACTGGATCAACGACATCTCGGGAACCTATACGGTGATGTCTGGTTACTAGCTCGCCCTCTGTACTCAGACTCACAGAGGTGATGGGGGGTCCTAGGAATATCTGTGGATGCACAATGTCCCTCCAAAAATTTACCACTTCTGGTGGCAGGTGTGCACTGGCATCCTCCCGACCAAGGACCTTCTCGTCCTCTGTCATATTTCCGGCGATATGTTGTGCCCCTTTCTACCCGAACACCCTAGAAACTCCCCTCCATGCTATCATCCAATTCCTGGGGGAAAAGGAGGCCTAGTAAAAATGGGGATCTTGTATGAATCTCTCACTGGACGTGGTCTCAGACCTCCTCTATCTCCTTATGCGTTGGTGATCCTCTTTTTCACCAGACAAAGCGGGCTCACTTTGCATTTTGTCCTGGATTATATGGCTGCGTCGCAACGATGACATTTTCAAACTCATCATCAAGCCCCCATATTCTGGATTAAATGAGCATTATCAGGGATTGAGGGATGACAACATCTCACTGGACAACAAAAGCCCTTTGGAACCCCATCCCCTTCTTCCCATTGATTCCCCCACCGGAAGGGATTCTCAAGATTAATGTGGAAGCCTCTCTTCCTAAGGATAGACCTCTTGGTCTTGGTCTATTGGCCTGAGATCATTTTGGGCAGACCATTGCAGCCAAACATGAATCACATCACGTTCTTTGAGAAACCCATGGTTGCTGAAGCTGCCACCATCCTCGCCAGGATGATGTTCTCTAAAGATCGCGGATGGGACACAATCTACCTGGAATCAGACTGTCTTACCATTATGATGTCCATCAACCTCAAAGATTGTGTTTTTCAACCTTTTGGTTCACTCATTAGGAAAATACAATCTATCCATCAAATCTTTACAATTTTCACCTTCTTCTTCATCAAAAGGGAATGAAACAAGGCTGCCCATCGGGTGCTGGCCTCTGGCCCTCTTGACAATAACCAGCTCTGGATGGATCACTTTCCTTCATGGTTAAGCGATTGTACTTCTGCTGATCTTCGCTATTAATGATTATGTCTTATTTCAAAAAAAACTAAATTTTATTCAAAGTAATCAAGATGTTAGGACTTTAACAAAAAACAAACACCAAATAGTGTCAAAATTGACATATTGTGTTAAAAAAAAATACTATATTATTAATTGATATAATATTCCTAAAAATACAAGGTTTGATAGAAGGACTTTGATAAGGTTAGATATATCAATAATGAACCACATGAGGTTCTCTTGGTATTTTATATTAAGATTATTAACCATATAATATAATAATACAAGAATACATGGTAAGAGTTAAACTACTTAACTAAGAGTTAAATCTAAAAGATAAAATTAATATGGAGAGCTAAACCTATCCAAAACTTATTAGTAGAGATGTTTGAGATAAATACCCACCTTAAAATCTAAATAATTCATTTTGGAGCCATTATAAACCGAATATGATTGTATAATAAAATAATATTTCATGCTTTTCCTAATGTGACCCTCACCTATCTTAGAAAAAGGTACTTACCCTTATCTCAAAATCAAACCTCCAAAGACATTTGGATTGACCAAACCCTGCCCAAATATCCTTCTCACTACCCTCCCTTCGACCTAGAGGCCTTAATTTGATCAGAAAGCCAACTTAAGGATCCATTTTTTTTAAATCAAAAGGAAACACTCGAAGAAGAGGTAATAATTTCACCACCTCTTTCAAAGTTCTTTTCTTCTTCCACTTCCTCTTTATTTGTTATTCCTTTACCAAAATAATTACTCCAATACCTTATACATATAGTGATGTTATTTTAAATATGGTATAACCATATTCATTATTCTATCCATCCTATGAACGACAAGTCACCATACGTGCGTACGTACGACTTACCGTCTCCACGTTGTGGTGTAGTTTGTTATTCGAAAACTTCATTGTTTTGATGGTTATAATAATGATTATAAAATATATAAATAATAAATATAACATGTTAAATAATATTTATATATGATATACTATCCAATTACATAGGATTTCACCTTCAATTCAATGATAAGGTCGCTCGTGTGTACGTATGGATTACCGTCTCCCCGAACGCGATGAGATTCATTCCCCATCACAACCATTCAAGAACAAATATCATTTTATAATTAAAAAATAACGTTGAAGAACATAATATACTTATTTATATGAATAAAAAACATCCTATTCATGATAAACATGACTTACATAACAAAACATATAAAGAAAAATGAATCAGTTAACACCAGAAATAATGATACAACTGAAATATTATTAACAAATTGATATCATAAGATCATATATGATATCATATTTATGTATTTGGTTCCTGTATTATTTATTAACAATGATTTAACTATCATAAATTAGGTTAACATACCCTAGATCAAGGAAAAGTACATGGTAAGGGTTAATTATACAATCTTTTCACTATCCGAGGTTGTTTATGCGTGAGTATCTACTAGGGACTCTTTATCATGCACATCTGTGTTTCTTAAAAATGTATTTCAACATATTTTTACTATTTCCTAGACTATGGGTTAAATTTATTTATACCCTTGTTTGAATTTTTATAATTTGTCTGTAAAGGAATCTTTCCGTCATTTTCCAAGCAAGGTCTTTTACGACCTTTTTGGCAAAATGAAGAAAAGAATATTTTTTTAACTTATACACTGGGTGTAGATATTTTCCAAAGTTATAACACCTTATAAGCTTACCTTACAAGATTATAAGATTATTTTCAAAATAAATGTTTTCTTTTATAATTTTGTAACTTTTAAATGATTTAAAAATAGAAAGAGGTATTTATTTCAAATAGTTTTCATTTCATCAATGTCAATATCTATTGATGGATTTTAAACTTGTTTGAAGTTGATTTATTATGATACAAATATTACATATTGTATTGAAGGTTTTGTGATATGTTTTACTGTAGATGTGTTATTTTTATACCATTCATGGTTTATGGATAATGTTTTGACATTTCGTATGCTAGTTTTAATACAAATGTTTATGCTATGCTTAAAACTTTTCATATGAGGAATGAATTGGACTAAGTAAGTGATGGGTGGAGCTTGATATAGCTCCTCGATGCATCGGCAGGTCTCATGAGACAAAAAAGTGTCTTGGAATAAGGTCTGGGCAATATCTTATTTGTATTCTTGGCATGAGGCCTTGAATATGTGGTTATGAAGTTTGACATTATACATTCCATCACTATAAAATTGGCTATTGTTATTGAATGTGATTATTTGAATAGTAAAATATCCATGTGAATAAGTAAATGGAGTTATTTGATTTATATTTTCCATATTATGATGAAGTTTATGTTTAAAAGGCTTATGTTTAAGTCTTATACATTGCCTTAAATGTTTATGCTTATTTATAAAAGTTTCCGCAATGTTGTTATCCTTACTGAGAATATGATCTCACCCCTTTTTATGTTTTTTTCCTAGGATGTGAAGAATTATTTTATGGTTGACCTTCAAGGATAGGCTAAGGAATATAATTGTGTTGAAAGGGGAAAAAGTTTTGTTTTTGTTTTTATCTCATGATGTAATGTGAAACTTATGTTTGTATCTAGTAATTCCAATGCAATAAAAATGACCGGTCTTTCAGGAATTGATCCCTTGTGATCATTCCAATGTTACTTAATAATGCAAAGACTCTAGGTAACTTGGGGTGGTGCATTACAGTTTGTATTAGGGGAAGTTTAGTACAAACCGTGTAAGCTAGATTTAGAAAAGCTCTGATTAGAGAACATCACACTAAGATAGACTTTGAGGATTGGTAGAGAAGAACATCCTAGAATTTTGTTAATATAAATATTTTGTGTATTTTCCCAGAAATACATCCTTGTTTTGATATGATCAAGTATATGAAGCTCTGTAATAGATGTACCTAGGAGTGAAAACTCCAATAAGGAGTTTTGGGCTTAACCCGAGGTATCCTGGTACACAACAACGAGGCTTTCTGCACTCTTGGTTAGAACACTCTTGGGGGATATGCTTAGGATAATTAACATTTTCTTTACAAACCATTATAAAGGATTTATGAGTATATACCTGCTCAATGATTTTTTTTATGATTATGGATTATATCCATAAATTTTTCAGTTTATGTTAAGTGTTTTACACGTTTTGAATTATGTATTGCGATTCATAAACTAATCTACTATATGCCATTGTTTAGAAATGGAACCTTGTGGAAGGAATGGAAATTGTATCAATGCACGTAATCTATTTATGTATTTCCATCCTACTCAAGATAATTTTAGTGGAGCTGGTGATGCAACCGGTGATGATCATCTTATCTCTATACCAGGACAAATCACTCAGGTTATAAATTATAACCTTACCCGTATGGAGCACCCTGATCCACAACATGAAGGATCAATGTTAGATATCTTCATGAAGAAACAACCACCAACATTATGTGGGAATACAAATACAATTTTATATGAGCAATGGATAAGTTCCTTAGAGATAATATTTCATGCTTTGGGGAGTAGTGAAAGGGAAAACATTGTCATGGCAGTTTATTCCCTCACAAGAGATGCAGATCAATGCTGGTCATTAATTTAAAAAAGGAGGATGAATAAGTATAAAACATGGAATGGATGGAGTTTAAAGATCTTTTCTTAGAAAAATACTTTTTCATTACCATTGAGCAGACATAGAAAGACAATTTCTGAGTCTAAGGAAAAAGGAGGATGAGAATGTCACAAAGTATGAGACTAACTTTACAAGGTTATAAAATCATGTAGAAGATTATATACATAACCCAATTAGTAACATTGATTGATTATTTGATGTGTTAAAACCATTTCTCCATTGATCATTAGTCTCACAATACTTCTCATCATACGAAGATATTTTCTCATGTGCTATCAAGATAGAAAAGGAATTCTATAATTCTTATGACTTTAAAGAAAATAAAGTGAAGACGAGATTTGTTGAACACTCGAGAAATGGAAATAAGGGGAAGAAGGTAACATTTGAATATCCATCCTATGGTAAATGTGGGAAGAATCACCCCATTACTTGTATGAATGGAATGGGAGTCTGTTACAAGTGTGGTGAAAAATTCCCCCAAGCTCGTGACTAGAAGGGAAAGAAATAGGCTGCCAATGTTGAATGCTACAATTTTATAGAAAAGGGTCATTATGAAAATGAATGTCTCAAGTTACAAGGAAACTTACCATATAAAAGGCCAAGGGAGAAATGCCAAGCTTATAGTATCACTACTGCCGACGTTGAAGCTATGAAAGATGTTATGGAAGGTATTTTAATGCTTTCCTAAAGTTTAGCCAATGATTTATTTGATTTTGGATCATCACATTTTTTCATATCTTCCCAGTTTGATAAGAAAATTATATATTTCAAATTTGATTTAACAAGGGATTTTTCAGTCAAAACTCCTAAGGGAAGTATCATTGCAACAAAGATTTTTGAATTATTCCCCATTAGGGCATATAAATGTTCTTTATCTACTGATATCATCATCATACTCATGATTGAATTTGATATAATCCTCGAAATGGATTGGATTTCAGACCATGATGTATAAATTTATTTTAAGAAGAAAGGGGTTACTATTTTCGATGATGATAAGAAGTAACTTATCTTTAGAGAAGAAACGTCACCACCTGTTTCTTATCTAGATCTACCCCTAGTAGCACTACTAAATTCAATTATTGGGGAGGAATAGAATGAAATAACTTTGGGTGAGGAAAGGAATGTTTAAATAGAGGACATACATATTGTGCAGGAATATGTTGATGTGTTTAAAAAGGATTTACCTGGACATCCTCTTGAATGAGAAATTGAGTTATCCATTGATTTAATTCCGGGTTGAAGGACCATATCGAAGACCCATTATAGAATGACAACTGTGGAATTAGTGGAACTAAATAAACAACTAGAGGAATGGAGTAATAATGGGTTTATTCTCTATAGTGTTTCTCCATGGGGAGGCCCTATTCTTTTTGATAAGAAGAAAGATGGATCTATGAGGTTGTGAATTGACTACAGGGAGATCAATGCTACAATGATAAAGAATAAGTATCGCCGACCTCACATTGATGATTTATTCAACCAACTTCATAGAGCTCAATATTTTTCAAAGATTGAACTTTGATCGGGATATCATCAGCTGTGTGTGGAGAAAGAAGACATTCTAAAAATAGAATTTCGAACTTGATATGGGCATTATAAGTTTACATCAATGCCTTTTGGACCGAAAATGCACCCTATTTTTTCATTGATATAATGAATATATTATTCATGGAATATCTTGACAACTTTGTAGTGGTATTTATTGATGATATCTTGGTTTAATAAAAAGATAAAAAGATCATGAAAATCACTTGTGCACTATTCTGAAAACCCTCAGAAGAAATGAATTATATGTGAAGTTTAGTAAGTGTGAATTCTGGCTTCAAGAAATTTCTTTTTTTGTCCATATTGTCTCTAAGGATGGAATATCTGTTGATCCTTCTAAGGCAAGAGTAATAAAGAATGGCCAACACCTACGAGTATAACTGAGGTATGCAGCTTTATTGGTTTAATAGGTTATTATCGGTGTTTTGTCCAAATATTTCCCAACTGGATAACCCAATAACCAAGCTCACTTGTAAAGGGGTTAAATTTATTTGGAAAAAAGTGTGGGAAGAATATTTTGAAGAACTGAAAAGAAGATTATTCAATGATACTATATTGACTCTACTATCGGGGAATGATGGGTTTGTTATTTATAGTGATTCTTAAAAGTAAGGACTTGGTTGTGTCCTTATGAATAATGATAGAGTTATTTCCTATGCATCACAGAAGATAAAAATTCATGAACAAAACTATCCCACTCATGATCTTGAGTTAGCTGTTGTAATCTTTTCTTTGAATATTTGGAGACACTATCTCTGTGGTAAAAAATATGAGATATATACCGATCACAAGATATTGAAGTATATTTTGTCATAGAAATAACTCAACATGAGGAAAAATGATGACTTGAACTACTCAAGGATTATGATTGCACTGCACACTACCACCCGAAGAAGGAAAATATGGTGGCAGATGCTTTGAGAAGAAAGGATCATGGAGTTTTGATCAAGTTGAGATTGAAAGGAATCCTATGTTCATGGATCTAGTAAAGATGGATATGGGAATAATCATGGAAGGTAAAACATCAATACTTTTTCTAATGGTTTCTAAACCATCTTTACTAGAAAGGTTAAAAAGTTCTCAGACTGATGATGAGTAGTTTCAAAAGAAAATTATAGTTGTGAACGATGAGAGATTGGCCGACTTCATATATGAAGATGGGATTTTGAAATTTTGGAAGAGACTTTGTGTTTCAGACATACCTGGTCTAAAAATGGAATTTTTGGATGATGCTAATAGATCTAATTTCTCTATACACTCTGGTAGCACTAAGATGTATTCAGATTTGAAGGAATATTTTTGGTGGGACAACATGAAGAGAGAGATTGCTGATTATGTGTTAAGATGTACGGTTTTTCGACAAGTGAAAGCTGGAAGACAATATCTTAGAGGAGTCATGCAACCTATTCACATACCTAAGTGTAAATGGGATGATATTACGATGGATTTTTTAATGAGACTACCAAATACTCCTAGAAGGAATGATGCAATATGGGTCATTATTGATCGTCTTACCAAGTCAACACATTTTCTTGTTATAAGAGAAGATTTACCACTTGAACGTTTATAAAGACTATATATTAATGAAGTTGTAAGAATTCATAGTGTACCCCTATCAATTTTTTCTGATCGTCATCCCCGTTTTACATCATGATTCTGGAAAAGTATTTATAATCCCTTGGATACTGAACTTCATTTGAGCACTGCCTACCGCCCTCAAATTGATGGACAATTAAAAAGGACTATTCAAACCTTATAAAACATGTTGAGATCTTTCTAACATGATTTTCAAGGTATGTGGGATCAGTATATACCTCTGGTATAATTTTCCTATAACAATAGCTTCCATTAAAGTATTCAGATGGCACCATATGAAGCGTTATATGGAAAGATATGTCACACACCAACTTGTTGGGATGATGTTGGTGAAAGAAAACTCTTAAGACCAGAACTTGTTGAGGAAACATTAGAAATGGTGAAGGTCATCCAAACCCACATCAAAGTATCTCAACGTAGGAAAAAGAGCTATGTCGATAACCAAAGGAAGAATTTGGAATTTCATGTAGGAGATCATGTTTTCTTGAAGATATCACCAAGGAAGGGTGTTATACATTTCTGTAATAAGGGTAAATTGAGTCCCAGGTACATCAGACCTTTCGAAATTCTAGAACGAATTGGAGTTGTAACTTATCATTTGGAAATTCCACCAAGTCTCTCCAAGGTTCATGATGTGTTGAACATATCACTTTTGAGAAAATATATTCCTGAACCAACACATGTACTCACCATTGAAGAGATAGAGATGGAACCTGACCTGTCTTATTGCGAAGAGTCTATCATAATTCTTGATACCAGAGAAAAAGTGTTGAGAAACCAGACGACTCGTCTTGTGAAAGTTCTATGGAGAAACCATAATATGGAAGATACAACTTGGGAACACGGGGAACTTATGATGAAGAACCACCTAAATATTTTTGTACAATATTATTCTTGAAATTTCTAGGATGAAATTATTTGAAGGAGGGAAGAATTTAACACCCCAAGCTTCCACGATATGCTTCTCTTTGAATAATACAATAGATTGTGTTGTATGAAATTTGAGTTCTAACACACCACGATAAATAAAACTAGCCATGAAATTGATTTCAATAACATCTACATTAGTATTCTTAGAATAATAATCTTTGAGAACACTTCTCAACCTTAGATTCCAATCTCAAATTGTTAAATAGGTCAAAACTTTTAGGGATATTAATATAATTATCATGAAATAAGACATAACCTATAATAGATAAATATCTATCAGTGAGTATCATGTATTATATATTTTCATCAATTATTTTAATGAAATTACTCTAATTAAAATTGATAACCCCATACATTATATCCATTTCATGAGCCAAGATCCTTATTTCATTAAGTAATGATCCCTCTTGGGCATTCATATCACCACTTAATTATTTAGGTAAAAAATCATCCCAATCATAATTGTTAAAATTATTAGATAATTGAGTGGATAACATTTTATGAAAATATATCACATGTACTTACTCATCTCTATTTTTATGGTTTCCTAATTCTAGGGTTTCCTAGCTAAGTTTAACCCGAATAAAATTCCATGAAAAAAATTCCTAACCATTAGGGTATCCTCATTACTTTATTTTATTATAAAATATAATCAAGGGCACAATTTTTTTAATGAAACTACCCAGTGAGATGATCATGGTCTTGAAAAGTGTTTCTTTTGAAGGAATATCTTACTTTGTATTTGATTGGTTTTCCTTAAAAGTGTCACCAACTTAATATACATCATATGAATATTATATTCATAGCTATTATATTGTATGTATTATTTGTAATATCATGTTTTATTAATTATTGTATGTATGATTATAATAATTTAATATTGAAATCCCTATTACATCTGTTAAATTAATTTTTTCACAAAACATTAATATGTAACTATTTAGACAACCCACAAGTTTGTGTTAATTACCAAAAATATAAGATAAGTAAATTCATACTTATCTGAATTTATCTCATGCGTAAGGTATATAAAAGTTTTAGGTAAAGGAATAAAGTAATATGAGATTGATAACCTCCTCATATGTAACCCTAGAGAGACAAATATTAAACCCCTCACATTTCTAGAACAAGGAATAAGCCACTACTATAGTGGGTAGTCTAATCCCAAGACCCTCTCCTTGGTAATATTTTTCATAAGAGAGAATTAATTTCATGATATCTCTAATACCTTACATGAATACACTATATTCAATAACTATTCCCAAGATTATAACTCTAAAAATAAAACAAGGTTAAGGTAGATGAAAATATAAATCTTATGGAATCAAAACTTTTATGTAATTTAGGGATCTATATCTTAGAAATTATTTATCATGTAAATAAATAATAAAAAATATCCATATTTCATAAAATTTACTAAACATGAATAATATAAAGGAATAAAAAATATAAAAAACACTTTATTTGACTTGGTAAATAAATTTAAACATTTCATAATTAATTTAGGCTTATTAAAACATATGTTTTAAAGCCTAATATTTATCATTTATAAACAAATTAAAACTATAATAAAAATTAACTAAATATAAAATTTAGTTTTTTAATACTATCACTCAACATTTCATTGACCATCAATATAATGTCACAATGTTGAGGGATAATATAGGTCTACATTAGCAGTGGGAGTGTAGGGAAGATCAAGGAATGACTTCCATTGTATGGGTCAAAAAAACATTAGTGGTTGTGTAATAGGGTAGTTTCATGTAAATTCAATAGAGCCCCATAGGGTACCCAAAGTAATGAGGGATCATGATAATGAGTAAAATTATTATGTGACACTTTTGAGGTAGTATAATTATTCATCATTAAACAATTGTGCCTCATTCTATGGTCGATATTATATTTTATTAAAATGAAACGTTAATCCTCACCCTAAAATTACATTGAGATTCAATGCAACATCAGGAATGGAAAAAATGATGCACTATTTTTTCATTATTGTGACATAGACTATATTAATATCTTAATGTAATCTATTAAACCCAATCTACATTACATTAATATATTAACTTATTGTTTCCTCACACTCCTCATTATGTTAAATAAATATCATAAATTTCAAATTGTTTCCTCAGTATTACGTTATCATATAACATAATATTCAGTTTGGTAAACACGTTTTTTATTTATAAAAATTGTTCTTCATTATAAAGGGACAAAAACACATTGATCCAATGAGAAATAATTCTCTAATGCCACCAATGGATTTTAGAGGACTATCTTATGACCTTAGGTAATAAGAGAAAACACAAATTCACTCAATATATCCTCAATAGTATCAAAATGAAAGGAATAAAAAAGAACAACATAATTTTATAACTGACATAATGGAATCCATCATAATGAATATTAATTTATTATGATCAAAAAAGAATAAAACATAGGATACCTACCTCCATTGGTAATCAACCATCCAAAGGACCCTATAACACTTCTTTAGGATTCTCATATGCATGAAGTGGTGATGAAAATTTTATTATGAAGTGATGAATGTTTTAAAAGGAAGGAAGAGGGATTTGAAAATGTTTCCATGTAGTATATTACATAAATAGATTGGATCTCATGAAATTATATATCCACCCTGATTCTATTCATTGAATGAAGAGCATCATCCATATTATGAGTATTGAGTTCCATATCATGGCACTCGTATGTTACATATAGTTTGGGTTTTCTCTATTAAAAACATTAATTAATGATGTGTGAAACATTAATTGATCCATATAATGGATTTTTAACTAAAGGAAACTATTAAGGAGTGACTTTTTGGGAGTTCCATCTAAATTCATACACTACTTTGGGTGAAACGTAGTCTCAGGTTACATCACATGAAACTGGGCCACAATGGAACCAATGTAATCTTGGGATCAGGTTCAAGGATATGTTGGAACCAACATATCCTTAAGTAATATGTATCATCTATACATGTTTCTTGTGTATGAACAACATCAGAGGGTTCACATCCCACCTCTTGTGGGTCATTAATTTTATAGCACCTGTAATTAGAACTTGTTTTTGGATGCGTCCAATTGTTATCTTCTGTTAACCTGGGTAAGGTACCAAAATAAATGTTTTTTTACTTGTAACTTCGGTGAATGTTTGTAATGAAATATATTTATCCTTTCTACTATAGATGATGGAAGCAATGCATGAACCATGAAATAATTTTCAAATTATGCTTGATTATTGTGTTTGAATGTATGGTTGTTGTTTTCTTATTCTCTTGATTACTAGTCTCAAAAGAAAGTCTATGAAAAGACTAGAAATAGACATGGGGGATGGATCAGTGCAGTGAATGGGGTGATTAGACTTCCCAGTTTTAGATATTGGTTCACGGGGGATCTTACAATCATTGAAGTCTCTGGTGTTATATTATGCAAGTTGTAGTGTTCGATTGTGTGCTTATGATGGTTAAAGAATAAATTACATTAATTTTACGTTGGATATTGTTACCATCTTCTATCACAACTATAATGTTACAATTTAACATCATTCATTCTTCTTTTTTCACATCAGTTATAAAGATACATAAATGTGGTATATGTTAAGGGTAATGTTTTAGAGTGGGTTATTAAAAACCAACCTCAAAAGTATATTCATCATTGGTTATTATAAAATACTATGGATTTTTTTTATAAAATGTACATATATAAAAACACTAAATGTGAGGTTTTTATTAAAAATGATATTGAAATTTACTTTCAAGGACCTTTTTAATAAAAAAATATTAAAATAACTATTAAATATACATATAAAGTTACTTTTAATGTCAGTTTTAATAAAACAATGACATTGAAAGCACTTTAAATGTTGGTTTGTATAAAAAATAATGTTAATACATATATATTTAAAAATTAAATAAAAAAATAAAATAAAAGATGGTCTGTAAACATAAAAAATAGTAGAAAAGGTATCCAATAATTCATTTATAACTTTACTACAATAAATTTTTTTAGATTCACATCTACAAATTAATCTAACTTACAAACGAATATGTAAATAATCCTCAAATGTGGTTTAAGTTTTCTCTCAAATATGATAAAAAATCATCAAAAACCTATAAATATAAAAAATGTTTTAAAATTAACAATACACCATATTGGGTTAATATATAGGACTTGTAATGAAACTAACCTTGTGGAAATATATTTTTATTATGGTCATTATAGTGTCATTAATTATTTTTAAAAAATAATAACCATATTCTACACTTCATTTCGGTTGATGAAACTAATGTTATGAAACAATAATTTGAAAATAGGTAATACTATATATGTAACATAGAATAGTTATAAACTAATATAAAATATTTCTAGCATCACTTGCATATAATTAATTTGATTTTTCTTCTTTATCGACAAGTGATCCATATCAAACTTCTTTCATTACATGTTATATTTTTATATAATAATTTCTAAAACATATATAAAATATATAATTAATGATTAAAAAACTAATAGAATAGAATAAAACCCCAGAGTCCAATAATCTTAAAAAATTTCAAAAAAATTAACCCAGTATAGAGAATAACAAATATATCCTGCATTTATGTGGGTATAATACGCATAATATCCAATTACCTCTATAATATAAAATGTTTAGAATAAATGTAATTATAATTAATAGAATTTTTTAATTATATAGGTCTTCTTATCTATTAATGAAACAGGTAATCTATATGTTTATCAATATTTTAGACTTATATTTAACTATATAAGGCTTCTTCAAGTATTTCATAGCCATTTAAATTCGGTGCTGATTTAGTTATACCTTGAGAAACCCAAGGAGTATCTGAAGGTGATGGTTCTAAAAACTTTTTTTTTTCTTTTTAATGATTTATTAGGTTTCAAATACTACTATACAAGGAAAATTTAAGAAAAAATTATAAGTAATTTTAAATAAAAATTGAAAACAATACATACACTATTTGTCAACTATGGACACCTAATCAGTAAGAAAAGAAACCAGAGTTGTTAGATCGATAATATAATGTACCACTAATCTTACTTATTTTAAATCAATAAAATAATGAGCATATATTACCCTCTAGTATGTATAATTCTATATGCTACAATATGGAAATGTGGATCCAGAACATGTAACTTATTATACACAGTTTTATCTAAATGGTGAGGTGGAGAATCTTAAAAATATGGTTATGATAGTTGTTTTTGTCTCTCATTTTTTTTTGAAAAAATAGCAGGGAAAAATGATTTAATTCACTAATACATTGATTAATTCATATATCATTGATCAAAATTCAAGTAAACTACTTCTCCATTGTATCCATCCTCCCATGATCTCATACTAGGATGTATAATTTTTTTCTAATATTGATACCCAACTCACATCCTCTTATTATGGATTGGGTGTTATTTCTTTTCTAAAATAATCAAAAGAATGCCCACCCAAAATTTAGGTATAAAGGTACACTGTGTCATTTTCTCTTGAAGTTCATACTGAATTGATATATATATATATATATATATATATTATATTAGTATGATGAATCTAAATATACTAATATTTTAGAAAAATAATAATTAATTTATTACAATCTTATCGACCACTTGTTTTGATGGTTCAATATAAAACTACACCATTCTATAATTATATCACTCTTACATTTTTTTCATGGTTAGTGGTGGTGTTGGGGGGTATAGATGACGAAACTGAACCTAATTAGAGACTCTACTAGGTTTATCTCTTGATTCATCAAACTTTTCAACAATTATTTTCTCCTCTAGTATAGAATGCCCCCGCATGATAAGGTATGAGGGTATACATTCTATAGATGGGTCTCTTTGTGAGTTTGGATGAATTTTATATAGTAATAATAAATAAATCATCACATAATTTACAAATAATTTTAAAAAATGATTTTATGAACAATAATTATTATACCTAAATGGATTCCTCTTGCCTGTTGGAGACAAACTGCTCCCATGTCTCTATATCTATAAAACTTTATTTGACCCATTAATTTTCATTATGTTTATCATTGAAAATAAAAAATAAATTCAACTTTGATTTAAAATATTACCATCAAATTTTTGAAAAATAAATCAACCTCTTCCTAATTGATTTTTTTATCAGGAAAGTCAAATGTCATTTGTAATAGAAGAAATTAATTATTAGCCATATGAAATATATAATATTTAAACCATTGGTAAAAACAAATAATTTCATATATTTTACCACTACACACTCCCACTAATAGTATTTCATCATATGGTCCACACTCCTCCAATCAAAATAGAATATAATAATCTTATAGTGAATTTACATATAAAAAGAACACCTAAATTATTGTACATTTGGGAAAAATTTATCATGAACCAGATCTGGTCCACCCTTGAAGTGGGAACCCATACCGGTTCATGACATACCTTGGGATTATCCTCAAACCCACCCAAGTTAATAAATCACATTACGGATAGCAAAATCAATCATTGGGGATGATGTTTTACCTCATAAATCATATTAACAAAGTAGTAGAATTCCTTCAGAAATTTTGACATGAGGCATCCAAACATTGGAATTATTTTCCATAAAAATAAGAATAAGAGGAATATAAGTAAAACCAAAAATTTAATAACAAAAAAAATCATGGTAAAATAAAAAACTACAAATAAAATAAAATAGCAACGGAATAGAAACAACATCCTGAATATAAGAGGCCGACATTATAATATCCTGAGTTTTTTTACGAGGTGTAGATCTTTTGTTTTTGGATCTAAATATTTTTTATGGACTAATGTGAGTAAAAAATGTGATCATTGGTGTATTGGGGCTGTACAATGATTTTTTGGATCCTTGTGGATGACTTTTTGGAAAAAACAGACATGCCACATAGTTAGGAGAAACCCTGTGGACAGACCACACAGTTTGTCTGACCTTGTAAGGCCTGGAAAGTGGGTTTCAAGTGCCTTCATAGTTTTAGGAAACCGTGAAGACAAAGGTTTATTCCCATTCAAGGTGTTCTATGGACATGTTAGTAGGCACATGGTTAGTGTAAACCATGCAACATGAAGTGCATGGTCATGTGAGGGGATCTATAGTTTTTAGTAGAGGCTGTCTCATGGTTTTAACATTGTTAGGAAAATTGGGTGCATGAACTATGTTGGTTCCCATTAAAGAATTTAAAGGTACATGGTTGGTGCACATTTTTTATGAATGTTTTGACAAGCCATGAGGCATAGTAATTGGATTCAAATGACCATTTTTCCATTTAAATGTTTTCAAACCTAAAACAATTTTCTATTTCCTACCATGGATTGTATCCTTTGCGTGGGAGCTCCCCATTGATCTCAATGTATAGAATTTGATTTTAGTTATCCATATGAACTCATATCTGAGACCTGATCATCTCATTGGATTCCCAACGATTAGTGCTTCAATCATCTTATGTCATTCTTCATTCATCTTGGTATCGACAGAGTTATTTAGTTGCAAGATAATGTGCCATATTTCCTGGTTCTTCATATGTTCTTTTTTTCTCTCTCGATTTGAACCAAATCAGAGATCAATACTAGAAAATTGATAAAATAAGGACCCATGGTAGGTGGTATATAACTTTCTCTTATGGTTTAGTGTTTTATAATCCCAGTTGCAGTTATGCTGCATGTTGGAATTCCTGGCGATGACCCTAAAATTAATTGAACAATTGAAGCTAATGTAATTGAACCTATTTGGGATTTCCACTGATTACTTTGAGTTTTTTGGAGGTTTTCTACCCATCTTATACCACCCATGGGGGTGTACCTTTGACATTTCCCTTTGTTATACCACCCATAGTGTGCATGTGTGATTTCCTAGTTAGAGGAATCCCTTAATAAATTGATGTGAATTATTTAAATTTTTAAATGTGAATTGTTAAATGAGTCAGTAAAATAATGAAATATAATTGAATGTCAATGGATGAGTGAATTAATTTGATGAATTGAATGGTTGTGGATTCCTTGGTAGTTATACCTTGGATCCCAGTTCAATTAGATTCCATAGAAGATTCTCCCATGGATCTTGATAGTGGTATTGGATGGCTTGGATGGGATTGCTCCTTGGGTCTTTATTATATGGGATTCCTTGGGCATTGCTACCCCTTGGATATGGATGACTTGGGATCATAGTGGGCATGGTCTGTTGATATGATCCTTGGACCCCAATCCAAGTCTAACTGTGTTTCTATTGAGATGTTCTTGGGAATCGATGAGGATTCCTTAGTCTTATATACCTTGGATCCAGCCCTCAGGGTCTGAAACTATAGATTATAAAAATCATCCCTAATAAGTGTGAAAATTATAGTTATACAACATATATATGGTTGATATGATACTCATGGTTGTACAACATGGTCCTGGTTGACTTCACACTCAGTTGTACAACATGGTCATGGGGTTTTTTTATTTTTCTTTACAACTACCTTTTTGGAGGATCTTGACCCTTGTTATGCAGGAAGCCTCATTGGATTGATAATTAACTTTATTTTATTACTTTTTACATGAGAACTTAACTTGTGATACTAATATACTTTTCATATACTTTCACACTGCTTATCTTGTATTGCACAACTTGGATTTGTTATAGACACCATTGGTGGTGACCTACTTATTGTTATCTCACACCTTGTTCAGGTCACTATTAGGTACCTAGAAAGAATATATAGATGTAAGTAGGGATCTGGGAAAGCACCCATAGTTCAATTCTTGACTTTGTGATATTCTTAGGATCAGGGGTGAACATGACCGAGTTAAGGCTCGTGATGCTAGCTGGTATAACTCTTTTGGTCTTTTTGGTATTTTGATATAATCATTATACTATATGATTGTATATCAGTTTTAAATATTTCTAGAGACATGAATTATATTCTCATGAATTCTTATATTATTCAATTTATATTTTCTTTAGTATTACTATTAGTTTCATGAGTTTTTATTGATTTCTATACAGGTTCTACTACAGCGGTTTACTGGTCCATTGTTTATAGTGTCTGATTTCACCATTCCATCTGTTTATATATGATTATACTACTTCCTTATTATTATATATCCACTATGATACACTCTAGTAATTAGAGGAATAATCTCCCCATAGAAACACCCTAGGCCCTCATTTCAAGTTGATAGTCTCTGGAATTCGAGGAGATTTTCTTGAGGCATGTGACCCACCGTCTCAAGACATCAGATATTGGCATCCATGCTGGGATGTTATAAAGTGGTATCAGAGGAGTTTTCTTTTATTGAATTTCAGTTTTGAGACAATAGAAAGAGTATTAAGAAGAAATTGGAATTTGGCAATGAGTTTTACATGTGAGTAGCTAACCCATATACAGGAAAAGCCAAATCACATTGAACTGAAATTTTTTTCTTTTGGATTTTGACAATTAAAGATGATTTGAGGCCACTATTGGATGACACTAATGGTTTGATGTCTAATATCATTCTAGATTTTACAATTTCATGATGATATGATGCTATGCATCACATGTATCATTTTTAGGAACTTTTACAGGATTCACATTCCATTCATTATGCCATGCCATATAGAATGAATTTCTTAACCACATGACTTTGTGATATATTCCTCGTCTGATATACCTACTGTTGTAGAAGGGGGTCATCTCTGAATTCAAATTTGAGAGAAGGTTTCATGGCTCCGCATCAAGACAAGAGCTATATTAGTACTAATCGTTTAGTCCAAGGTGGTGGTCATGGTCAAGGTAGCTTGACACTAGTTGTACCAAGACATTAGAGTGGGTTAATCTAGGTAGTGAGGTTGTGTCACAGGGTCATGGTTCATGCTATATATATTTTTTACATCCTACAACTGATCATAATAGTACTGGGATATCTATAGTGAGAGGTACGATCTTAGTAGCCTCTACATTGGAAAGCCTTGGGTTTGTTGTTCAATTTTATAATGGCATCATGACACTCAATAATACATTGGGAATCATAATGGAGGATGTACACCATTGTAGGTAGTGCCCCTTGACGTTGGTGGGTGTTACTTCATATGGAATTATTTTGACCTCAAGATGACTGGATTTTACATTATACTCAGGATGGATTGGCTAGTTGTTTATCAATCCTACATTGATTTATATCACCAAAGGTCGACCTTCACATCACCATAGGGTGGATTTTATATTCACAAGGGTGAATGGGATGTCCATGTGAGTTGAACTCATCTAGAGCATCGTGGGCTAGGGGGGATGATATCCCAGATTTCTAGTTGATATTTGGATGACTAGAGAGCATGTAAAATAGATTTCCCTATAGTGGTTGATAATTTTAATGATGTTTTACCATAATAATTTTTTTTGTTTACCTCTCAAGTGAGAGGTTGAGTTCTCCATAAATCTAGTGTTAGGAGATGCACCAACATTCATTTCTTCTTATAGGGTTTCTATGGTAGAGTTGTAGTATCTCAGGAGGACAATAGAGGATTTGGAATAAAAGGGTTTTATTCAACCCCGTAGTTCTCCTTGGGTTTCGCAGGTCATTTTTAAAAAAATGATGATGGTACCCTTAGGATATGAATGGATTCCTGAATACTGAACTAGTTAATTGTTATGAACTAGTATCCCTTTCCACGTATAAATTAACTTTTTGATCATATTCAAGGAGCTTGAGTGTTCTCAAAAATTGATTTGAGATCTGGATACTATCATGTGAGTGTTCAACCTATGGTCATACCTCATAAAACTTTTTGTTGAAGGTATGGTCTTTAAGAGTATATGGTTATTCCATTTAGTCTCATGAATGTGAAAATAGTTTTCATGGTACTGATAAATTGATTCTTCCATCCTTATTTGGATTCATTTTTAGAGGTATTCATAGATGATATCTTAATGCTTTCTCATAATCGATACAATGATGAAAAATATCTTGAGATCATTTTGGAAACATAGAGAGATCATAATTTATATGATAATATCAAAGTGTTCCACTATAAATGGATAATATTCACTTCATGGATCATATTATCTCAGAGATAGGAGTATTAGTTGACCAAGATAACATGGGAGTTATAGTTTCCTAGTAGCAGCACAAGAACATCTTTGACATATGGAGTTTTTTAGGTCTAGGTGGATATTACACGTAGTTCATACAAGACTTATCATGCTTATAAAAAATGCTGATGGGATTTAATAAGAAGGGTGTAAAGTGTTTATGGTCATATACCTATGAGATAGCCTTTTATGAGCTAAAAGTTATACCAACTTCAACACCAATCCTAATTCTTCCAGAATCGAGAATGAGATAACTTGTGTATTGTGATACATCAAGTATTGGTCTAGGTGAAATTTTTATATAGGGGATAGATTTATGGTGTATGAGTCTTGGTAGTTGAGGTCACACAAGAGGAATTACCCAACACATGATATGGAGTTAGTTGTAGTTGTTCATTATTTGTACTATTGGAGAAATTAATTACTTTGAGATAGGTTTGTGGTGTATAAAAACCAACAAATCCTTAAGTATATATTTAAAAAGTGTGATATGAATCTGTGTAAGTAAAGGTGGGTTCAATAACTATAGTCTTTTTACTTTGTGCTTTCTTATATGCCTGGAAATGGAAATGTAGTAGCTGATGCACTGAGAAGGTGGACTTAGATATTAGTAGTGCAGAAGGCCAGTAAAAAGTGGAATATTATGGCCTTACTTTCAAAGATGTACTTAAAGGTGCAAGATACATGTTTCTAGGATTTTATTTTATCATTATATACGACATATAACCTTCTGGATAGAGTGAGGATAGGAAATATATTATATTCTATGGGCCAAGTCCTATGAGATAGTTTGGTAGGTGAGGACCCACATCCTGGTTGGAATATTGGTGATGATAAATTCTATATTTCCTTGGTCACGTTTGGGTCTCGGTGAAATTATGCGAGGAGATGATGTAGGAGTTTCATGCCTCAGTTTGGATAGTACACCCCGAAATCACAAAGATGTATCATGACTTACGCCATTAGTTCTAGTGGTTGGGTATGAAACATGAGGTAGATAGTTTTTTAATAAGGTGTTCCACCTATCAGTAGGTAAAGTTGTAACATTAGTAAATAGACAGAATTTTATAGTAGTTACCCATTCCTGAGTGTAAATGGGATGATTACATGACATATTTTGTGACAACTTTTCCGAGGTTCCCTTGAGGTAGTGATTTATAGTGGGTTTTTGTTTATAGACTCATGAAGGTTTCTCATTTACTTTCAATTAGGGAGACCTACTTAGTTGATGATCTTGTGAGGATGTATATCTTTGAAATAATATGACATCACAGGGTCCCTCGGACTATCATTTTTGATAGGGACACACTGTTTATATCTTGTTTCTGGAATTATTTTAGAGAGAGTTGGGTACATAGGTGATTCTAAGCATATTAAACTATCCTTAGACCGATGGACAATTAGATCATATGACACAGGATCTTGAGGACAAGATACCGGCATGCGCCTTGGATTTTGGGGGCTCCTGGGAGAGGCATATTCCCCTTATTGAGTTCACCTACAATAATACCTTTTAGGAAACTATATAGATGAAACCTTATGAGTATTTTTATGGTTTTCCCTACCAATCACCCATATGATGGTTAAAGATAGGTGATACAACATTACTGGGACCACATCCATTTAAGAAGACTTTTGATAAAGTCTAGTTGATTAGAAACTGGATGGCTAATGCATAGTATTGATAGAAATCTTAAGCTGATTTCCATCAATGACCTCTAGAGATTGAGTTCATGCATCATGTATGGATTATTTGGAAGTAAATAAATTTATAGGATGAGAATTGGGAGTGGGAGGATAATATATAGGCTCAGTGGAAAGTGTTATTCTCAGGTGATTCTTAACCACCCATGGGAGGGAAATTTAGAGATGAATTTTATTAAGGGGGAATATTGTAATATATTAGGTTTTATTATGAGGTATGAATCATTTTTTATTTTAAATGGGTTTTTATCACCTAATGTGAGTAAAAAAAGTGATCATGGGTGTATTGGGGGTGTTCAAGGCTTTTTTGGAGCTTGAAGCCTAGATTTTTTTGAAGAAAGAGACAAGCCACACAATTAGGAGAAACTGTGTGGAGCAGGACGCATGGTTTTAATAACTTTGTGAGGAATAGAAAATGTGATTTTGGATCCTACCTGAATTTATGAAATCACGAGGACTAAGGTGAATTCCCATGCAATATGGTCTAGAGATTTGTTAGGAGGCACACATTTTACAGAAACCGTGCAGAAGGGAGCAAATTCCCATGTGAGGGGGGCCTGCAGTTTTTATCATAGGGTGTCACATGATTTGTGAATGGTTAGAAAAACTTTGTCCATGAACCATTATAGGAAACCTTTAATGAAGTGAAGGGTTAAGGGTTGTCACACTATTTTTTCCAACCATATGAACAAACCATGCAAGCCAGTATTTTCACGAAAAAGAGAATTTTTTTCCTTAAGACCTTTTAGAACCTAAAACACTTTTCTATTTCCTCCAATGGAAAGCAGACATGGAAAATAATGCTCACCATTAAGATTAATTATTATAATTAAATCCCCATACTCCATATATAATCAGATTTGAGCACTAATTGTCTCATTAGATTCCCACAGATAAGTGCTTCGATCATCTTGTGTCGTTCTTTATTCATCTTGGTATCAAAAAAGTTATTTAGTTGAAAGATAATATTCCATATTTTTAGGTTCTTCTAATGTTATTACTTTTTATCTCAATTTTTACTGAATTAGAGATTGATACTAGATGAATGCTTAACTATGGACCTATTGTATGTGGTTTATACCTTTCCCTGATGGTTTGATTTTTTATATGCCTTGTTATAGTTGCGATGCTTGTCATAATTTTTGAGGTTCCCCGAAAATGAATTGAATAATTTATGTAAATCGAATTTAAATTTTTAGGTATTCTCACTATTACCTTTGAGTTTTTTTGGGGTTGTTTCTCCTACCTACGCCTCCCATGGGGCATGCCTTTGACTTTTCCCTTTATTATACCATCAATGGGGAACATGTGTTATTTCCTAGTTATAGGGAGACCTTAATGAATTGATGTGAATTGTTTAACTATTTAAATATGAATTTTTATGAGTGGGTAAACTCATGAAATGTAATGGAATGTGAATTGATAAATGAATGAATGTATTGAATTGATTGATAGTGGATGCCTTGTTTGGAATTCCTTGGATCCCAATTCCATTTTATTCCATGGATGATTCTCCCATGGATCATAAAGGTGGTAGAGGACACCTTGAATGGGATTTATTATCTCAAGGTCTTGATTCCATGGGAATCCTTCGGCCTTGCTACCCCTTGGATTTGGATTTCTTGGGATCACAGTGGAAATGGTCTGTTGACATGATCCTTGCACCCCAGTCCATGTCTAAGTGAGTTTCCATAATGATTAGCATGGGACTCAATGAGGACACCTTGGTCTTATATAACTTGGAACTAGCCCTATGAGGTAAAAAACATTAGATTATGCGGCTCTAACATGGTATATTTAAAAATTATGGTAATATAGAATGGTCGTGGTTGATATAATACTCTTGGTTATAAAACATGGCTGTGGTTGATGTGACACTCAGTTGTACGGCGTGTCAGTGGTGGTTTTTCTATTTTTCATTATACATGTCTTGTTAGAGGAGATGGGACCTTATTATGTAGGGATCCTTGTTGGCTTAACAGTTCACTTTCTTGCATTAATCTTACTAAGGAATATCCTAGCAATACTGATATACTTGTAATATACTTATACACTACTTAGATTGTATTATATAACCAGAATTTGTTATAGACACCACTTGTGGTGGCCTTATGAGTGCTATCTCACACCTTGTTTAGGACACTGTTAGGTACTCAGACAGACTATATGGATTCAAGTATGGATCAAGAAAGCACACACAGTTTAATTCTTGACTTTGTTCTATGATCAAGAGTAGGGGAGAATAGAAATGAGATGAGGCTCATGATGATAGATAGGATAGCTATTTTTGTATTTTTGGTATTTTGATACATGCATTTTACTATATTCCGGTATACCTATTTTCTAGATTTCTAGATACATGACATGTATCATAATCATTTTTATATAATTATGCTTCCTAGTTTTGAGCATTATAATTAGTTTCTTGATTTATTATTCATTTATATATTACTTCCTCTATAGAGGGTTATTGGTCCAATGTTTATAGTGTCTAATTTCATTATTCCATCTGTTTATATATGATTCTTCTACATACCTATTATTATATATCCATTTTTCTACACTCTGGTAATGAGGGCGTAGTCTCCCCCTTAACACACCCTAGGCCCTCGTTGATAGTCAGCAACCTCTATCATTCAGGGATATGCGTTGAAGGTTATGTGACCCACCAGATCAAGGAACCATATAGTGGCATCAAAGATGGGACATATTAGAAATGGAAAATACATCCATGATACCAAAAGAACAAAAAATCCAAAGATAACTGACATGATCTCAACATAACCTCTTGGCCACTGACCAACCATAAAAACAACCCAATCTTAGACAGTTCAAGAACCAAAATCCTTAACCTACAAAATAGTCTCCGTTCTACTAGTGCTAAGTGGTACAAATAGGGTGTAATCATAATAGAGATCAGTAATAAATCACCAAATATCCCATGAATTCCCTTTTCTAAAACATGCCACACATAATAGTTAGAAAATACACTATCGAAAGTATATATTTTACTATTTACTAAAAAAATCTATATCTTTCCTAAAACCACTGAAAACCCATTTAAATAATTATTTAAGAATCCTATTTTATATAATCCACCCTTGAAACCATACCAAAAAGTAAGTCTTAAAAAATAACTAAAGTAAATAAAAAAGGTAAATATTAAGAAAGAGTAACCAAATATATGATATAAGCATCAAGGTATGTAATAATAGAATGAAATAAATATAGTTAAACTGGGATATGAAACTAATGTACCGGTAAGTAATAGGTTGTACATGATATGAAATCATGGGAAATTATAAATATTCAGTAAGGAGGCCCAAGATGTACTCGATCTGGAATTACCTTCTATCCTATCAATGCATTCCTATGTCTATAACCAACCAACATCCCTCAACTAGCCTCCCTAATGGAACTCCCCTATTATGTTTGATACTATAGTTGATCTAGTCGGTCTAATCAAGACTAGATATTTTCTGTTTCACATATCTTACTAAGATTACTAGGATCCAATGAAGGTAATAATACTAATATGAGGTGATTTATTATTCACATAGATCATAGCAACTAAGAATCAAAAAAACCCAAACATTACTTCTCAACCAACCACCCTATACCTATCCATGAAAAACTTCTCTTTAAAATCAATCTATAACATCTCAAAAAAACAATAATGGAGGTTATTCTATAATAGCGCACAAGTTTCATGATGACTATTTTAAATTACTATAAATTCCTTATCCTTTCAAACTAATAATGAATTTATAATAAATGATTTATTTCTTTCAATATCATTTCAAAACCTAAAGGAAGTGTCAAACTACATTCTCAAATTCCAAATGGAACTTTAAATAATGTTTAGAATACACACATTTAAATCATCTTTTAAAATAATTTTAGTACCCAAGAAGAAATTTTAGAAACCAAACTTAAGATAAAGTATTTCTATGATATTTACATGTATATACCTATACAAATATATATAAACATTAATAAGGAATTATAGAGGGTCAAATGAAGAAACAATTTTCAAGTCACACATAAAGGTATACAAATTTCCAAGTAAAACCATCAAAAATTAAAAAGTATCCATAACCCAAACAAACCATAATTAAATCTAACAAACCAAACTGTATAATTTCATTAAAGACCAGTAATCATTTAAAACACTAAAAATGCTTTAAAATGGACTCTTAGTAATTTTAGCAAAAATATAACATACATATAATTTTTACATAAAAATATAAACATTTAAAACCTAAAAAATATACCTTTTAAATTAAATATACAATTCACTAATACTTTAGAAATAATTCATAGATTTAAAAACATGATAAATTCATTTTAAAATGAATTTAGAAAGATTCAAACATCTCATATTGTGATTTGTAAAGGAAAACTATGATAACATATACCTCAAAAGTGTGTTAATGTGATGTGAGCATCAATCATGGATTGAGAATGATACAAAGAATAATCTTCATTCCCTAATATCAAAATAAAAAACACGTTAGGACCAAATCTCACCCTATGGTATTTCTAACAATGATTCAAGGATAAAGAAGAAGAGAGAATAGGATGAGAAATAATAATAGAGGAATAATGAGCCTTTCCATGAAAGAAACCAACATAAATGAATTGAGATATAAGAATTTAAGGGGAGTAAATGGGTGAAATTACTTGGGCTCCCTCTACTTACTTCACATGAAGATGATGTGAAAATACCCCCAAAGGGGTTAAAACCTCATCAGGTCCAAAGATTAAAACAATAATTTTTTTTAAAATTGGGTAGTCGGACCATGATATGGTCTTCATGACCATGGTGTAGGGAGGATAAAAAGACCAGTGGGCCTTACCTACTTCACTATAGGTGTATATGGTGTGGACACCAAGGCCATATTGTTTGATAAAAACCATCACATTGGAGTTCACCCAACTGTGGTATGGTGACTCTAAAAAATTAAGAGTTCCTAACTGGACACCCTAATGACCTTCCCAAAGCACCCAGATGGACAAAGAAAACTAGATAAATAGAAAAATACAATAATAAATGAATAAAATAGACATCATGGAAAGGTAGGTGTGCAGAAAGTATCCTAACCATACAACTTTCTGCCCTTATGAAGTCACTAAATTCACTGGAAAGAAGAACCAATTGAAATTATGAAGGAAATCAAGAGAAAAAAACCCTATATATCTGCAAAACACAATACACCCTTGAACACTATATGAGGTAGGCCCATATCCCAAAACCAAAATGAAATGGGGCACCTCATTAGTTCTCCCCACCATTTATGTAAATCAATAACATTAATGATTAATAAGAAATAGGAATAAGAAAAAATAACTAGCAACCATGATAAGAACTTATAACAAAGATTACTCAAATGAATCACATAACAAACCCCAATTATTACACTCATGAGGAACATATATCTCGAATCAACCATGGGATATAAAATAACCAAAAATAAAAATCACTGGTCAATGACAAACAATGAAGCATGTAGAAAGAGGGAGACATGGAATAGCTACTAAGGGTTACCTCAAAATATTGGGTGTTACTGATATCAAGATTATAGAGTTGGTAAGGACATATTTTCTCTTATGATGAGATCCCAACCAGAATAATTTATGAAGGTTTCTCAGTTTACCCTAATGATGACATGTCTTTAGACCACTAGAACAAGATGTCTTGGAATTCTTGAAGTGACCACACTGGAATCATACCAGTGAAAATTTTCATTCAAAAAAATATAGTAGAATATATCTCAAGTCAATTTCCTCTGGTCTCGACTACACAAAATATGTGGAACTCTCATTAGAACTATAGGAAATTAGGATTCCACCCATCATGGATCTCCCTAAAAAAATTGACTAAGAATGCCTCATCCATAAATTCCTTAAATAAGTCATTCCTAGATGAAATAATGTGATCAATGAGATCGGGGTGAAGAAACTTCATAAAAATATGAGCCTTTTATGAATCATTAAACACCATCTCCAGAGGAAATGGAATTATCTCCTTGAATTGTTCAATATTCTCCCTCACTATAAGTTGTCCCTACTAAATACCCATAAGCTTTGATACTGTCTTCACCCTCACTTCCATTGAGATAAACCACTAAAAAAGTAGTCCTTACGAGTTCCCATTTAATTCCATTTTTCAAAATTTAAGGAACAAAAATCCTAGAATGATTTAGAACTGACCCATCGAAAAAAACCAATATTGGTTTTCCCACATGGATTCTTGAATTCCTAGGGACTTAAAAATAACCTCAATTTCTAATATCCACTCTTTAACCTCTTACAAACTTGGATCAACATAGAAGATAGAAAAAACCATATAATTTTACATCTCTAACACTCTACTTAGAGCTTGGGTAGATTCAAATACCAAGATAAAGAAAACAAAACTTTATAGGAAATAATCTTTAAAACCCTTCAAGAACTTTCTCATTGGAATACTCTAAATAAAAAAAGAAACAAAAAACCGAATCAATAAATATACTAAATCAAAACACACCCAGCTGAAAATAAAGAATCAGTTCAAAACTCTAACCCAACATGATCAATCCCAATCATGATCCAAATAACTAAAACGTAAATAAAAATTAAAACCATATTTTTAAAATCACATCAAAATAACCAATTATAAATTCCAAAAATCCTAACAATAGTTCATAATTTTTTTTAAAAAAATTACAATGTTCCTTTATATAAATCTTTTACTCACTATTGAACATAGAAAAATTTTTATTCACTTTGGGAATCCTCTACTAAAACCTCAATATTTTATTTTTCAATAAATTTCACATCATAAAACCACTTTATAAATTTTTATTTTCAAAATCCAAATCATTTTTTTAATTTAAATTGACCTTCTTATTACTAAATGCTAGTAAAAACTCAATAAATAATATTATAAAAACAAAAAACTTATATAGGAGGGACTAATGGTTGTTCATGAAATGAAAACATGGTTTAAAAGACCATGTTCCAATCATGAAACTTCCATCAGAAGTCATGATGAACTTTGAACTTTGGATCCACATGGTTTTCTTGGTCGTGCAAGCTCTCCAGATAATGCCAGTACAACAATCATTTCCATCCCACAAAACATGAAAATTAATAGAACAATCTATAATGTCGTCAACATGAACCAATATAATCCATAAACCAATAAATAAGTGAAACTCGAAATTTGAGACTCACAACCTAGTATCCCATATAAATTTTAGGTTCATAATGAGTAAGATCTAGTTTGACTCTTCTTGATATTACCACTCAAGTTATATAAGTCAAATATCCAATTTAATAGACACCCAAATTAACAAAGTGTGCTTCAATAACCTTGGATCTCTTAATAACCTAAGCTTTAATACTATTTTTCATAACCAACTTAGCACCACCCCTGAACTAGGCACTTGGGCTAGTTCATGACATACAAGAGGTGTGGCCCTGATTCCCCTAGGTTAACAACTAGCATTATTGCCATCACAAGAAATAATTAGGTATATATTTTTACTTGGTAAATAATATTAAAAAAATATTAAAACTCCTCCATAAATTCTTTCATAAGGAATAGAGATGTTGGAATTCAATAAAATAAAAACATCAGAAGGTAAGTAGAAATAAAACCAAACACACCATAACCAGGAAATATCAACATAAAATAAATAACTCCAAATAAAATATTATATAAGGGGAACCAAAAAATATCCTTGAATAAATAATCCTGACATGTACAATACATCCATGATATAAAAATAACTAAAAACAAACCCCAAGATAGCCAACATGATCTCAATGTGACCTCTTGGTCATCATCTAACCATAAAACTAACCCGCTCCTAAGATGATCAAGATCCAAAATCATGAACCTTCAAAATAGACATAAGTATACCGATACAAAGTGGCACACGTAGGCTATGTGAATAATAGTTTTCAATAGGAAATCACCAGAGAGGCCATGCATTGATTTTTCTAAAATAGACCACACATTCTAGTTTGAAAATACACTTATTTGACCATTTATTATTTTCTAAAAAAACATGTATATTATCCAAACCCATTTAAAAATATATTTAAATAATTATTTTAAAAAATAAATTTTATGAAATACACCCTTGAAACCATACCCAAAAAAAGGCTCAAGAATATCTAAAGGGAATACCATCCAGGTAAATACATAAGTAAGAGTAACTAAATAGATGATATAAGTAGAAGGGTATGCCATAATAATATACAATAAATAAAGGTAAAGTAGGACATGGAACTAAAGTGACCATAAAATATAATAATTATAAGATAATTAATCATATTAAATTACTATACATTTAATTAGGATACCCTAGATGTAATCAAGTTTGATACAGCAACCGACCCATTGTAGCATTCCTATTTTATAACCAATTGGTTGACCTCAACTTGCCTCACCGGTGGAACTCCCCATGGCCTTTGAAATTATATTGGATCTAGTCTATCTAATTTGGAATATATATTGACCATCTATCCTGATTCACTATAGATCCTAGTATCAAATGATGATAATAATAATGGAAGGTGGGGTAGCCTTCATATATAATATCACAATCGAGAATCAATATAAGAAACGAATAACTACTCATCCCACCTCCCTACACCCATCCATGTGAAAACACACATTAAAATCAATCCATAACATATAGAACCCTTGAGCGACATCGCGCTATCCTCGCGGCAGATAGGGTTTCTTCATCGAACTTTCTCCCTCCCTCCTCTGGTGTGGTTCGATCTTAACAACAAACCTCTAGATCTTCTCAGAGATGGCGTAGCACGGTGTCTGTGTGAATTGTGTGGCTGCGATATGGATTAGCGTTGACTCTGGATCCTCGATGACGATGAGGCTTGCTGTTGCTCTAGATTCTGGCTTGGATCGATGGGGCTCGACTTTTCGTTCTCGAGGATTACTTGGCGTGACTCCGAAGTTTTGGCTCGGTTCAGTGTGGATGGCTTCTCGGTCTTGGCAACATCGCAGCCCATCACTTCTCTTCTTCTCAGCTCTAAGTGGTGAGCCTTGGCGACATCTCCGGTGTGATTCTGGTGTGGTCGACGACAGATCTGGCTTATCTCAGAGGGGGGATGTCCTTTCTACCTTCCGTGAGTGTTTTACAGGTTTTTTTTGGCGATGTTCATGATTTTCTGAATGGTGTTGAAGTTGGTTTCTTCTCGGATGGTGTAGAGATTGGTTTTCTTATAATGGTTGGTAATGGGTTTGTTCTTGTAGTGAATCTGCTGTATGAATCTTTGATTATGATTGATTCTTCTTGGGTGGTGTGTTCTGATGTGCGGCCAGAGGTACAAGTGTCTATGATTCCATTTCTGCTTCAGGGGTTGTTCCAGAAGAGATTTAGATATGAGTTTTCCTCTGATAATGGCTATTTGGAATCAGACGTTTGAGAGGGTATGGATTTTTCCATCGGTACCAGGCCCGTGCATCACTGCACAGGACAACTAGCCGAGTAGCGATGAGAAGGTGGAAGTTGGACTGATTGTTTTTTTGTTGGGGAGGGGCTGCCCTTGTTGTTTTGATTTGGTTTTTTGGATTTTGACCCTTTGGGGCACAATTTAATGTATTATGTCCTTGAATTCATGTTAGGTTCCCCTGAATCCTTAAACGGGTTTTATGATATAACAAAAAATATTTATTTTCAGTCAGTAAAATAAATCCATAACATCTCATCATGACTGGAAGGGAGGGAATTCCATGACAGTGAATACCTTTCATGAAAACCATTTTAATGTACTAACCATGCCTTATACTTTTAAAATATTAATAAATTTCTAATAAAAGATTTATTTCTTTCAATTCCATTTCAAAACATAAATTAAGCATCAAATCAATTTCTCAAATTCCAAATGGGCCTTTAAATCACATTTTAGAAAATAGACATTGAAATACTCATTTTGGAAGGCAATTTTCTTCCCAAGAAATAATATGGGAACTCAAGATTAAGATACAGGTATTCTATAAAATTTCCATGTATATACATATACATAGATATATGTGCACATAAGTTTATATGAAGATATGTAATTATCACTCACATATAGATAAAAATTCACATGAAATTATTGAGGATCCAATGAAGAGACACAATTCAAGTCACACATCAAGTTATAAGAATTTCCATATAAAACCATCAATGCCCTAAAAGTGTCCAAAACAAAAAAAAACCACAATTTAATATCACAAACCAACATATATAGTTTTATTAAAGACCAATCACCATTTAAAACACAAAAAATTCTTTATAATTTCCTCTTTTTCATTTTAGCAAACACTTGAATTACATAAACTTTTAACAGAAAAACTTAAACATTGAAAATATTAAATAATATATGTTTTCATAAATTAAAGATCTAGTTGCTAAATATTTTAAAGGATTCAATAACATGATAAATTAAATTTAAAATTAATTTATAAATATTTATGCATTTCACGGTGTGCTTTGGAAAAGAAAATTATGAAAACACCTTCCTCAACCATGTGAAAATGCAAGGAGACCCTAGATTATATAAGGCGAAATACCAAAAGAATAATACACATGACTTAATATAAAAATATAGAACACATTAGGGCCAATCATCCACCAGGGTTTTTCATATCAAGGAGACATGTCTAGGGAAGAATAGATTATAAAAGTAGAAGAAATAATATTGGAATGAGGAGACTTATGATGGAGGAATACAATGTAAATGAGGATTGAACCAAGAATCCAAGGGGAGGAAAAATAAGAAACTCTTAGGACACCATCAACTTGGTACACATGAAAAAGATGATAAAAGAAACCCAAAATGGGAAATATAGTAAAGCTATAATTTTTTAAAATTTGATAGCAGGACCATGGCATGGTCCTCATGACCACGGTGTATGGAGGATAAAAATAATAGAGATCCTTCCCTCCTTTAATCCAGGCATCTACAATGTAGACCCCATAACTATAGTGAATCAGTGCCTAAAATGGTAGAGGGATCACCCCTCTCCGTAAAAATATTCAACACAAAACTTCTTTGTTTCATCGTGGTATTTCTTAGTCTACAACTTCTATGCCACATTTACCCTACTATGGTGTGGAGACTTTATGAAATATTGAGTTCCTACCTAGACACCTCAAGAACCTCCCCAAAACACCCATATGGACAGGAAAACAAGGGATGTAAATATTAAAAACAAGAAATTAATAAAATACCAATTATAGAATGGATGGGGTGTGACAAAATGGGTTATTTTTATGATCAAATTTAATTATCAACCTACACTCCCCAAGATAAAGTGAATGTTTTTGTAAATGTTTAATCCCACATATTCTAAATTTAGGTATTTTCTTCTCTGGATAATAAGAAAAGATTAAAATAATCTCAATAAACAAAAGTTAAATTTCATTAAATAATTTAATTATTGTAGATATGTTTATATAAAGAAACATACAAATACATTGGTAAATATACCCCAACCTCCATGAATATCATTTAAATAGTTGTATGATACTTTAATGAAATTCCATGCACCTATATATTTTTAAAATTAAATTATTTTTAGAATTAAAAAATTTGATTATTCACAATATAAAAGAAATTATATTTGTTTTATTAACTAATATATCTGATTAAAAATGCATATATGAAAATGATAACCATATATAAATAGTTGTCAGAAAATAATGATATCAGGATTCTTAAACCATATAATGTGTACTTAAAACTAATGAATATAAAAATTGTAAAGAAATTATAAATGTTCAAAATATATATATTTAAATATGAAAGTTAAAAATGTGTAATTATATGTTCAAGTTTTAATAAATAAATAAAAATAAATATGATATATTTACCTAAATAATCAGAAGAGTAACATAGTATTTTCCAATATCATTTATATGTGATATTTTTATATAACATGGAATATGTCTGTATAACATCCATTTCTATCCTCATGTAATGATTTAATAGGTTACTAAATTTGTCAAAATTATACACTATCATCGATATTCTTAGCAACCTTATTAATTATTTTACCAAAATATCAATAGTCCACAGTTCATTTGATAGGTCAATAATATAAAATATCTACTTCACATTCATCTATATATCAAATGATTCCTCTTTGAATCTAAAAATTTTCAATAAAATAAGTGAAAATCTATAATTATCATGTTTCAAACCACGGTTTCTATCAAACTAGTAACACTTAAACACTGGTACTTAATTTAGTAAAATTAATCTCTCATATATTCTAAATAACCCCAAATATATTATTGATATAAATATTGGGTTTTTATCTTTCATAATCAAAAAATGAATTGCTTCAACGATGACCATTACTATGCTATTTTGAACAATATTATTTTTTTCTTTAATTTTTTTGTAAAATACATATCCATTAATTTCAAAATAAAACCATGTGATTAACTTTACACAAGGTCCTAAGTTAACCCTTTCAAGGTTTTTGATGTATATGAATCATTGCTGATTTTTTACATAGTCCATGAAACAAATGTATTTTTATTCTCATTAATTAACCAATATTCATATACTTTTGGATATTATACCCTCGATTTAGCAATACGTGATGATATATATGGTAAAACTTCATTCTTATTATTCAAAATGTATAAATGTTCCTACATCACTACATCACATGAAATTAAATTTTCTTTTATGCCCTATACACTGTTACCTTCACTATTGACTTCCAGATATTAAGATATAAGGGGACCAATGTGTTCTAATTCATATACGTAGTTAGTATAGAACTCAATCACCTCTTCCAATACATATTTATGAAAAATAGATTCATCTCATCAAGGTTTAGTTTTAAAATATATTTTAAAATGTTAATATATCTTTCCAAAGGATAAATGAAATATAAATATTTTTTTTCTCTCATATCTTCATCTATCACACTAAATTAATTAACATATTAAACATTATATAAAAAAATTACAGTTGAAAATACATTTCTAGGTTAAAAATTATTAGCTCAACATCATTCTCCAACACATTTAACAAATTTGTATCAATGAATTTTTCATAAATGGAATTGAAAAATGATACAACTAGATACTATAATTTTTGATAGGCATCGAAAATATGCGACATATTGTAAATAGTAGTATATTTTTCATCAATACATGGTAGTCATGAGATTTTTTCCCTATTAACTTTGAATCCTACATTGAAGCCAAATTTTTTGTATTTTAATAATACAAACTAGGTACTCTAATACCATGCATACATTGATATAAACACATCTTCTAATTATTATGTAATGTATGATAATTCAAAGTTAAATATGTTATTTTTTTCCATTTATAGTGGGATATTAAACCAAATTCGGAAAATATATTAAATATAAACTTATATGAAATCCAACTTTTGTATTTATTTTTACGTCGAACAAAATTGTGATTAAACTGTCACATATATTTTTATCAACATGAATAACGTCAATGTAATGTTTTACATTAAAAAATATTCAGTATGTTTGGTCAAATAATATCTATCATTTTTTTCATGTACTTTTTTGATGACCCAATCTTTTTGTATTCCCAAATGTGACATTGATTTGTTCACCTTATTGTAATATTATTCAATTGAAAACATTTATAGGGGAAAATCAAACTCCAGTAGACCATTAAATTTCTTTTAAAAAAACATTGATAAGGTTGATCCATTTAAAAAATATCTGATGAAAAATATACACTATCTTTCTCCCATTCTTTAATTGATGATATGAATCCATTCTACATAAATTGGACAAGATTTATGTTCCTTAACACTATATCCAGATAAGTTTTTATATGAAGGAAGTTAAATTATAGTTAACTTTACCATAACATGTAAAATAAAATACTATTTCTTGTATATATATAAAATGATATTCCCTAGACCGACACTACTAGATTTGGCACTAAAAACATATTATTTATAAACTGTTTTTGATATAATCTGAAGTGACAAAAGTTTAACTATATATAATTAAAATATAAATAACAAAAAATTAGTCACTTATTTACCCAATATGTTTTAGGTTCTTAGTTTTAGAGAATTAAAAAATAACCTTTAACTAAAAAAACACATATATTTCCCATAAAATGCATATTTTTTCACTAACCAAGGATTCATTATTTTATAATAAGTTATCTAATTATCTTAAAAATATTATCTAAACATGATATCCATCTATAAATATCATACTTAATACTATTGTTAATAACTTAGAAAAATGAAATATAATAATGGAGATATAAAATGCTCAGTAAGGGGTAACATGCAATAGAATCTATTATAGAATAAAAAGGGCATGAATAATATGCCAAGAGTAAATAATAATAAAATAATTCTATATAAATAATAACATGAGCATGTAATATATCCATGGATAACATAAACATGTAAATAATCACATGGAAAGAATATTTGATTTCATAGTGATGGAATGAATAATTTCAGATATCATAAACATACCATCAATTCCTCATTCCATGACATCATATATAAACAAGCAATGATTACACCGAATACCCAAGATAGTTTGTCTCATGAGACTTATTGATTCACTACAAGGTAATATTATAATGACCCCAACCATTAATAATTATGTCTAATTCATTCATTATATGAAGGAATGAAAAAAAATTCAATAAATAAATAATATTCCGTAGTAATTAATAAACATATGTATTCAAATAACAAGTATGCATAAAGTTAATATTTCCACAGTCAATAAATTATATCAAATTCTTGGTAATCACCCATGAACTTTTAATATTTAGTAATTCCATCATAGCCTAACTAAACCATGGGAAAGAAATTATTTTCATGATTATATCCACAAAACAAGATTATAATCCACCGAAAGAAAGATGATAAATGGTGTTATTAGAGTATATTCCTAGTGAATCATAATAAACATTAAAGGATGTTATCATATATTAAAGAAACTTTCATAAGAATGTGGTTTACTTAAAATTTTTGAATGGTATCAAGAATTTTATCATTTTATACTATTATTTAAATTTCTATAAATAAATACATCATAGAAAAAAATTAGAGAGTAATATATAAAAAAACTCTAAATAAGATAGATATTTTAGAGTTTGAGAGGAAAATAGAATTTAAAGAATTACCATAATTCTTCTGTGATGTGGTTGTAAAAACAAAATTTGAATTCAAATAAAAATAATATTTTGTGGATTAATGGAGGAAATTGAAAAACTTAATTTTAAAAGGATTAAAAATATTGAAACCTTGAAAATAAATAGAGCTAAAAATTATAAATGTAGAGTATAAGATAAAAATATACATAAGTGGAATGAAATTGATTTATCTATTCTTATAAAACATTATCCTTTATTTTGAAAAAGAAAAATCTAAAAAGTAACGAGTATAAAACTTACCTTTGAAAACCATGATAAATTAGATATTATGATTTATAAAGAATAATGGTTATAAAAGTGGGAAATTTGTTTCATGTGGTAAATGTTAAAAATTAGATTCTTTTCACACTTTTTTAATGAAAATAAAAAATGAACCATAAATAAAAATGTAATTAATATTTTTAATTGTTTTTTAATGAAATTAAAATAATGTGGAATATGATATTAAATAATAATTGATGTATATAGATCATTTTGAAACATTTAAAATAATATGGATATAGAAGAATAAGAACTGTTAGAAAGAATGATAATTAGTTTTAACAACATAATATTTTTATCATTAATAAAATCCATCAAAGAAAAATATTTTTATATAAAGATGTAATTTCAAATGTGGGAAAGAGAAAATAATATATAGAATAGAAAAATGGAATATTATAATAAATATACAAGATTATAGAGTAAGAATAATTTTTATGGCCTGATGAAAAAGAAATTGATTCAACAAAACCCTTACAACTATAGTAACCCTTGAATACAAACCCCTTGAAATAGAGAAATTGAATTGGAACATTAAATTAAATTAATAAAGAGATAACCGGGATATAAAATGTTAAGAGTTTATATATACACCATATAAAATAAAATATGTGCATAATACAAAACATGTCCCAAAGAAGGAAATTTTGAGATGAGAAACCCTTATGAATTTGGAATTGTATGAATAAAAAAAAGAGATCATGATATGGAATTTAAAATACCATGAAATAAATTTTTTACTTTACAGGAAGAAAATAGGGTAGTAATTAGACTATATAAAAGGAAACATGGTGAAAAATATGAAACATGTATAATGGAATTTATATTGATACAAAGAACCCTTAATGTAGGACTTATTTTATTTCATCTTATATTTTCCATACTATATAATTTTTTTATTAAAAATTAATCTAGGAGAGAATTATATTAAATTTCTTATTCATGATTAGTTATAATCATTGGAATTTATTTGTTAATATTTAATTTGAATAAATATCAACTTGAAGGAATGTTTTCTTTTTAAATTATCCAGTTTTGTTTTGACTTCATAATTTGTTTTTTTATAATTTATAAATTTGTATAATTATTTAAAATATATTAGAATCAATTAAAATATGATTATATTTAATAATTTATAATAACCATCCATGTAGGTGGTGATAATTAAAGCTGTGACAATGTTCTCATGGGTGAATAAAACCAACCATTATCAAGATGCATCAAAAGCGAGAAGAGAAAGTATATGATATAAATAGATTAAAATAGGTATACCATTATCTTAATAACATTAATATGTTATATACCTATATATGAAATTATTTATAAAGTTAAAAAATGGAATCTTATTGGGGGCGGGGGGAGGGGGGGGGGTAGAAGAAAGAAGGGAATACAAGAAAGTGAATTAGGGTTTCTACATCATGGAAGATTTACTTTACTAAAACCTTGAGGGATTAGTGTTGAGTACCTCTAGAACTTACATAAGTTTACTAAGAGACTTGGGATAAGGAAAATAGGTAGATATTGGTATTTTAGAAGTGGATGCGATTTTCCAATTGGAAAGAGAGGGGGTATTTATACTTGAGGAGAGGGTTATTTTTAGGTTAAAACATTGATTATATTATCATTTAGGATAAGGAAATTTTAGAAGTATTAATTACAATGAAATTTATTAGATTATAATTAAATAAAGGAGATTTATTTGACTTCATAACCAATATAAAACCTAATAGAACATTGGAATCACTTAATTAAAGATAATAAATCAATAATTATTTTTATTAGAATAAAATATAACTTAGGTTCTAAAATTTCAAATATTGTTTTCAAAATTCAAATTAATGTTTTTTAGTTCACTATTTTACTCTTTAAATACATATTTGGTCAATAAAAATGTTTTATAAATTTTTTATGTCATAATTATTTCAGGATGATGTCATAAAAGTTATGGTATTTTTAAAAACTGTATAAGAACATTGGGTTAAGGGGAAAAAGAACCTCAACCTTACTAACAAGATTACAGATATAAGATACACCCATAAAAAAAAGAAAAATAACAAGTATCTCTTATATATATGTTAACTAGATATTTTGGGAAAACATGAAATTATATAAACATGTTTCTAGAAACACCCATATTAGCAACACCATTCACAAGAAAATTACCTTCACGATAAACACGAGTCACTACCATGCTATTAGGACATAGGTAGTCTAATCTAGATACCCATTGAGAGTAAAAATTATAGCAAATACAGATAATCCCACTCTAAAGTTCCTTGAAAATGGAAGTAGAATTAATATTGATACATAATTTTCTCCACCCCATTATCTATTCATTTCAATCCTCCTAAATAATGCCAATAATCTCAACCTCCTAAGAATAATCAATAAAAAAACGAGAAAAAAAACTTCTAATGATATCACATGAATGGGTTATAAACATTGCATCACATCCAAAAACCTTGGGATTTCATTTTTAGTCACCAATCGAATTGACTTTAATTCATCCAAGTGGTAGTGGAATTTATATAATACCCATAGTGCCTATGTATTTTCTATAATTACCTACAATTTATTGGATTTAAAAAATAGAAATATATTGGAGAGAGTAATCAATATACCCATTGTTCATAGAATTAATATTGCTGAAATTTATACTAATTTTGGAGATATGAGAAGAGATAGTGGGATTCCTCCCATTATAGATAACATCATTTCTATGATTCTAGAATATATTTACAATCTCAATATAAGAAGAAAAAATATTTTTCAAATATTCTTTTAGAAACTGATTAAAATGAAACACATAAGGAGGACACACATTCTCATCTATGGAAACCTGGAAAACATAAACATATCAAAAATCGGAAGAACAAAGATTACTGGAAACATGATAGTTAAGGAAAACATGATTAATATACTCAATAATAGAGTGTAAGGGCACACGTATAGGGTAAATAAAGACTCCAAATGACTATAGGAAGGTTTCCATATGTACCTTATCATAATCCCATCTATAAATCATCCATGAATGAGATAGAAAAATCCAAACGTTGAAGAAGTGGGTATACCATTTCATCTCATTAATTATTCTTCACTACTAAACTGATATAATTACCCACTAGATAAGCCACCACATATAACTGGTTATCTAATAATCTTATCCTCATTGTCTAAAAATGATAATTTCTAATAATATATCTAATAAGAGAAGGAAAATCCCCCAAGGTCCAAAGTTTGTCCTTAATAGAAAATTTCAATTCAAGGTCAAAACCATTATCCATATCAGTATTGATAAGGAGGTATATGTATCATTATACACCCAAAATTTATGGGAGGAATTAAATAAATCCATCTATATTTAGCGCAACATAATTATGACATTATCTTACTTTAATGATGTCCAGACTAAAGAATCCATATAATGGTATCTTCTAGCCTGAATCTTATTTCCAAACCTACTTTTCAATAAATTAATAATCTTAGAATTACCCGTGATGAGATTCTAAGTATGGTCATATTTTAGGGCCTCATTTAATCTTGTAAGGATTTTGATACCCATTCCACCAACTTTAACATATTTGACACATGTTTTCCATTGCACCATAGCCACATTTTTCTGAAAAATACAATCACTCCAAAAAACGTTCTAAATCACGGTGTTGAGATTACTAATAAGATAAATGGTCCAATTATAAACCATGAAAGAATAATTTTTTTTTGGTAGTAATAATAGCCTTAAACAATAATATTATACCACCTCTTAATATAACCCTTTCCAAGTGACAAGATACATCCAAATTTGATAAGCATTATCATAAATTGAAAAACTTTACGTATTTTTTAAAAAAGGGTGACCATAAGGTAATTTAAAGGAAGAAAAACTTCACCAATATTGAAGAAAATCAATATGTATTAATTCATGGAGTTGGATAATCCCCTTAAAAAAATAAACAAGTGATTTCTCCCAACTGATACTCCTCCCAAAAACATCTCTATAATGGTAAAACACATCTTTAAATATTTTAATATTAATTATTTCCCTTGGTAAAAAATAATTATGTAGTAATTGTAGATAAGGTGAGATATACCCATATGTCGTCTACTAGTTTGAAAATCTTTAAGCTAACCTTTATAAACTATCATTAGAATAATCCAACTTAGGTAGTCTTCAGTAATACTGAAAATAAAAACTCAGAGGGAGTCCCCATGACTCACTCCCAATAAGAATAATAAGTGTCCCTATAGAGTACCATTAATTAATGGACACTGATTTCACCAAATAGACATGTTAGTTTCTCTTATAATGTTAAGGCTAAGTGTTAAGATTCCATAGTGTGAAGGCTTAGTGTTAATACACCATACATAATGTGAAGGATTAGTGTAAAGGCTTAGTGTGAATGCTTACTGTTAAGAAACCATATATAAATGGATACAGATTGCACTAAATATACATGCTACTATCTCTCATGAATCTTATCAATTCATTATGGGGTTATATAATTCCAGGCCCCACCTATCCGTAATTAAGTCTAAATTTTTTATCATAGGAATGAATGAATAAATAATATTATATGTAACCGACATGAATTAGTAATAAATACACATACATATTGAAATAATAAGTATAAAAAATGAAAATATTTTCTTAGTTAACAAGTGAAATAAATTTCTTAGTAAACAATCAAGAAATGAAAGATTTGATAATTAATTCATATCCAAACTAACTAGTGGGAAAGAAATGAGTTTCATAATGATCTCCAAAAAACTGATTATAATCTATCCCGATAAATAATATGGATGATATTATTAGAGTATATTCTTAGTTAGAATTAAAAACAATAAATTCAGTTGAAATAGATGAAATACATTTTCTTCAGAAGATGGGTTACTTAACACTTTTGAATGGTATTAAGAATTGAAAATTTTGATACTAAAAGTTCAATATACCAAAATAGAACCATCATAGGATAATTTAAAGTTAAATACATAAAAAATAACTCTAAAGGAGATAAATATATTAGTGCTTGATAGGAAAATGAAATCAAAGGTATTATTATAATGGTTTAGTGATATTATTGTAAACAAAACTTATAACCCACTTAAAAATACATTTAAAGGTATTAAAGGAGGACATTGAAAAAATAATTTAAAAATATTAAATGTAATGGTACAATCATTCTTTACTTTTTCATTGTGGTTTTTAAAGGCTTGATGGTGTTTATGAGGAGTTTTGAATGACTGTGGTGGAGTTTGGAGTTTTTTGGATAGTATTTTCTCAAAAATGGGAAAAACCATGAACATGGTGGAACCCTTTGTGTCCCCGGTGTCCCCCTTTCTAAAATAGGATAGTGGAAATTCCCAATAAGTTAATTAAACCTTGGAGGCTCTCATGTATTAAACAGGGATCTGGAAAATATTTTTTACACTTTTTTGGAGGCTGTAGAAATGGAAAAACACCCATGGTTTAGGAAATAGATCATTATGGAAGCTGTTTTAGGTTAGAGTTTTCAAGAATACCATGACCATGGATAATCCACGATATAGGTTATGGTGGGAGTCAGTATGGGTTTTATAAATCTTAAACTATCACTCTTCATCATCGATCTTGACTAGTTCAAAAGAGGAACACATATGACTTTATGGGGTTATTCATTTAATTTAAATTTCATTATATTCCCTTTTTAATAGATCCATGTCTGCCAATTTAGTGTTCCTTAAAAAATACAAAGGTTTTGAAGAACCTAGTTCTTGGTTGGGTGATCTATCACATTAAGGATCCATTTATTGAAGTTGTTTATAGGTGTGTGTTAGTTATACACCCCACATGAACCTATGGTTTACACCTTGTGGATTATAACTCAGACCGTGGAGGATCAAATGATTTTAATTCCAGGACACCTTTCCTTCTCTCCATTATTGTGTTCTTTATTTTTCTCATTAAATCATTGTGAAAATCCTCTATTTCTTCAGCTAAATATGAGCATGGTTTCTTAGTGGATTTTTGATGTTAGGTTTTTACTGGTATTCCTTTATATTGGTGGTGCTTCTTCTGGTGATGGTTAATCTTCAATCATCCATTATTTTGTGGAGAATGTTTAAATTATAATCAAGTTAGGGGATTCATTTAATATCCATTATTTTCTGTGACATCATATGGATAATGCCATTTATCTCTTTGGGTAACTATGGAATCAACCTTAACATAGATTAAAGAAAGAATAATGAAAATTGATGATTTTTTGATTTTAGCGATCAGATGTGATTAAACTATATTAAATATTTGACTCTTTTTTTCTAGATAGTGTGATATATTTTTTTATTCTATGGTTAGCATGTTTTTTTATTCTATGGTTAACATGTTGTTTATGCCTTGGTTAAACATGATAGTTTTTCATGGAAATTGGATGAAGAACAAATTAATTGTAATTATTATTAGGTAATTAAAAAGAGGCATGCTTAATTTATTTTTCTACCATATAGTTTTATAAAATAGGAAGTTTTGATTGAAATCATGTTTACAGATCTTATAAACACTGATAGATGTTTCTTTAGGCTGTATATGGTTTTAAGATGTAATATATGAATCTATTAATTCAAGATGCTAATTAATTGGTTGTTTGATAAATATAATTGTTTTGGGCCAAGAGAGACCATTTTATTATAAAGTATAAATGAAATAGTTTTATAGAATAGATTAACTATTGATTTTTTATTTTTTTCTTGATTCCTTGTGTGATTTCTATGGATGAGGATCCTTACTATGTGATATGGTGTGAGTCTGGGATGGATTATGGGTTGGTGAGATACAACTAGTGAGGCCTTGGTTGTAATAGTAGTTTGAACATATGATGAAGGTATTCATGATGATATGCATATTTGTGTCGAGGATGGAACTAATAATAATGGAATGGGTTGAAGCTTGACTTTCCCATTTTTTATTTAGTAATCTGGGATGCCTACTAAAAAATAAATTTGTTTAAATGTTAGATGGATGAATTTCTTATTTTTACATTCCTTTCCCCATAGTTTGATGCAGCTTTTTGTGAAAGGTTTATAAATTATTTTATGGTATCTTAGGATGATTCTTAAATTAACTTGAATTAAATAATAATAATGAATAATGAATGTGAAATGTTTTAAACCATGGGGTTTGTGACTTTGTCGAATATTAGAATAATAAATGCTAATAAATCTTGAGAAATAATGGAGAAGTTGGTTTTTTCTTAGATGATATGGTTTTTAATTGGTAATAATGTAAATAAATTTTTTAAAATAAGGAATTAATTAAATGAATGATTCTTGAAATGGTTTGTTCTTATAGGATAAATTTTCCTTAGAAGTGGGAGGTGGGTGTTTGAGAGACAATAGCTATAGTTGAGTCCAAGGTTGGGTTTTTTCCCATAGTGTGATTTTTAGATATATTTATATTTCTATATTATGTTATTTCATATTCTAACCCACCCATGATAGAAGGGTGGCCTATAGAAGTAGACTCTAGAGGGTGTTTTCCCCACATCGAGGTTGGTGAGAAACGAATAGATGATTACCCCCTCTTTCCCAGCTCTCTTCTCTTGGTATTATTATATATTGGTATGTATGGTGGTTACCTTTCCAATATGTGTGTATAATACCATATTGTATTTTTTTTATTTTACATACATGTATATAATGATATAGTATCCTACGGATTATTATAAGTATGTTGTGTATGATCTATGATGGATTGAGGTATAATACATGACATACGTGCTATGGTGGCTCCTAGAAACTACTCGATCACTATCTATAAATTATATGTTGTGGAAGATGATGATGATATGATTTAATGAACAAGGTTCAAGATTTATAACAATTTACCAAATATTTTTTGGAAGCATTGTTTATTTGGAGAGATATGGGTCATGACTTGTGATTTTGGGGAAGAGAAGAAAACTTTCGAGGACGTGGTGGTGAGGAACCTTCATTTGATATTATCTTTGATGCTATATAATTACTTGTATGTGATACTTAGTGAGAATTCCATGGTGAGGCTGGGAACTTAGTATACCCATTTAGGTGATGACTTGTCTTTAATTTTTTATTCACTATGATTTAATAATATTTCATTATATTTTTCATGAGAGGCTATGGAGAGGATCTTATAATGTATACCTATTATGGGGACCCTACATATATATAAAAGTTTCTAGGTTTGTATGAGTTCGTTGGTTATTAGGGTATACATTACTAGATTGTGGGTTGTTCATGAGATTTTTGGGATATTTTGGTCACTATTGAGGATTTACTTTTGGTTCTTGTAGTTATCTTTATTAGTTATTAAGTTTATATGACATTTAATTCATGTATTAGGGATATTTTATTCTTTTATAATTTCTAGTTGTTTGGTGTTATTATCTTATATCTCATTCTCATGTTCTTCATAGCTGGTAACCCATCCCATTTGTGTGTATGATATACCCTTAGTGTGTTTCTCCAAACCATGGCCTATTGGAGGTATCCTTTAGGAATTATTATCTTAATCCTCTCATTATTGAACAAGGAGGGGAACTTTGGGGGGAGGGGTTTGTGGGAAATTGGTTTTAGCGGTTTAGGTTGAGGGATATGATTGAGTTTGTAGTCAATAATATGTGAGGATGCTTAGGGTTTTGGGGAAATAATGTTAGTTGATCTTAGTATGTGATTTAAACAAGGAATATCGGCTAGAAAATGGGTACTTAGGGCTCATATTATTCAATGTGAGAAACTTTAAGTTTACCCAGCTTACTAAATGACGTGATACTAGTTGTGGGCGAAAGACCTTGGAATGTATCAGTCATCATTCTTCTTTTTACATTTGTTTGAAATGGGAATGCCTTAATATTACTTCAAAAATTAAATTATTAATTAATCTTCAATATTCCATATTTGAGTTTTTAGAGTCCCTAAACGCTTAGTCTATTTAAGGTATAGCTCTAGGTCGATGTAATTATCAGGTTCAAACAAAAGATGTCCAGTTGGATATTCTAGTAGATCGCCGTAGAATTTTTTTTTGAAAAAAAATAACAATTTGTGGAACAAACATCAAGAGTTTAAACATCAGAGTCTGTAGAATTATGAGGTCTTTGATTTGGACTTAGTGAAAATAGAAATGTTTGTTGTGGTAAGGACAACATTCACTTCAATCTACGCTTATAAGGAGCTCTGATTTTCAATGGTGGTGATGATGATATGAGGGGAATATATTAAGTAGTGGTTCTTATTACTTGGATATTGTGAGGAGTCAAATTTACCCTAGGATAAGTTATGAGAAAAATTATAAGATGATTTTATTTATTCATCCATAAAGACATCGAGTCAGCATAATCTTCTTATCCTTTGTCAAGGGAGATCCAATATAAGGGAGTTTGGGATGAGTTTTAGAAACCTTTTATGATATTCTAAAATCTTACTTCTAGATAATGAGGCCAAGGTGACACATTTTAAGTAGTCTTTTCACCTAGATATCCAATGATAGCTCACCCCATTGATGTTTCTGATGTATATCAATGAGCTGGAAAGAGTAGATATTATTGAGAAGATTCTTGAAATTACTTGATCATCACATGAGGGGAGTCTCCATGATTCTCTTTATAGAATATATGTGGTATGGGGTTCTTATTTTCATATAAATAAGAGTTTTCAGACAACCTAGGGTAAGACCAACCCTCTTTTTTTATTTATATGGGGATGGTAGTTCTCAGGTCCTTGAAAATGGGTTCGAAATTTATTTTCCTTATATTGTCCATGGACATCAGTAGTGAGAGTTCCCAACCTTTATGAGAAGAAAATGTCCAACTAGTGTTATGCTCTAGGTTCTGCCATTGGGACAGTTTCATCCAAGGAAGCAGAAGTAAGCTGATCCAAATTTCATTAGTACTGCTCCAGGTTATGCCATTGGGATAGTTTCATCCAAGGAAGCAGAAGTAGGGTGATCCAAATTCGATTAGTATAGGGTATATTAGGCAGGAAGAAGAAGCCCAATGATGATTATCTTCCTCAACAAGTAGAGCATAGCCATGGAACTGGTCATCATCTAGGATAAAGGGTTCTTAGAGTAGTCCATGGTCATTTTTCATGACTTAGAGTGGCTAGATCCATGTGATCCATGCATTGTTCTAGGTACCATTTTTTTTTTCTGCTTTGGTTCTTGATTTATTTAATTCAACTTCTATGTACACATTCATATCACCTTCCCTAGTCTATGATTTTGATCATGAGGTGGAGGGACTTTCAGTGCCCTTGGTTTTGACTACATCTACTAGGGGTCTACCTTAATTGATTAAAGTATATATAGGTTGTGAGATAGTTTTGGTAGAGCACCACTCTTAGGGATACTTCCTCTGTTTATGGACACATTCATATGAAAATATCTTCAACATGAACTGGATATATTTGGTACATGATATCATGGATCACTTAAGGAGTTATATTGTGTTCTATGGTTCTGAAAATGAGTCTTCCATGTTTATTGAAAATAAGTACCCTAAAATGGGTTGGTGGAATATTCCATATTTGTTCTCCTTAATTCCCAAGTTGATGCTGAGTTTATCAAAGGTTGAATGGATGGTGTTTCCCATTATTATAGAAGAGTACCCCAATGTATTTCTGAAGGCGTTTATGGAACTAACCCTTCAAAGAAAGATAGATTTTGGGATAGTGCTATAGCTTTATGCTTCTTTTATCTCAATGTCTTTATATAGGATGGAACCTTCTATGTTGAAGGGGTTTTATATAACACCCCAAGATTTTGAGAATTATTATTTTTTCAAATTATTTTAACTTTTAAATATTTTTCATTTTACATGACAGTATAAATAGTTATATATATATATATATATATATATATATATATATTAAAAAACCAAGTAAAAAATCCCTTTCACACACAATACCAACTTGGCTTGCACTACACGTAATGCCAAATTGGCTTGCGCTACAAGCAACACCGACTTGGCATACGATGCATGCAACACTGGGTTTCTACAAAAGAAATATTTTTATTGTTTTAATTATTTAAATAAGATAATTATAAACTAGCCATTAAACTTAGTAATAAATAATTTTTAAATATTGTTTTTTATATATAAATAAAACATATTGATAATGAAATATAATATTATTGGTAAAGTCCTTTTATGTTTAAAATATTGTTTTCTTGAATTAATTGATTTTAAAAATAAAATTCATTTTATAAACATTTAGAAATTTAATTTCATAGAATAAATTTTATTTTTTTAATTCATAATATTTAATTTATCCTAGGGTGAATTTTTGTTATTTTTTGAGAAACTTCATTTTTTGATGAATAGTGAAAAATATAACTTTTTAGTTAAAAACTGCCTTTTTTCTAATTAAAAATTAATTATAAATGATATTATAAATATGATTTAAGGTCAAGTTAGATGAATATTAAATATAAAAATAAAATTGAATTCATTAGGATCAAATTCACTTTGAAACTGAATAAAATATCTTAACAAACTTTTGAAAATTTTCCAACTTTAAAACCCCGTTATTTCATCCCGTCTGCGAGATTAACACTAATATTAATTTTTCCACTTATATGTTTGGAATTTTAAAAATACAGAATAAACCATTGTATTAAGTATAATATTTGTATTCTAATAATACCATGTTATTTTTTGACCAAAATGATTAGTAAAAGTGATTACAATTAATCACAACTGTTAAGGCCAAATTAAGCTTAATTAGAGACTAAACCTTAAAATTAATGGCCCAAATGACCTACACACTAGTCTAACACCCATTTAATTTCCATATTTCGTCCATAAACCTTAAAATATTGAGTATTATTTTTTTAATACCTTTTTAAGGTAATAACATGTGCACACCTAATTTGTTTCTAAAACTTTCATGTGAGCCCTTTTCCTTCCCTATAAAATTCATCCGCCACTACCCATTACTAAAACCTCTAAAAACATTCAAATTCATCCAATATATTTCCAAGTAGCCTCCATAAAATCCTTAATTAGACCTTGAATCCTTTCATTGGTCAGAAACTCCCTCAAGGATTCCTTTTGGTACAAACCAACAAGAGTTACCCGATTAAGAGACAACGTCTTCTCTCAAGCTCCTTTCCTTTATTTCACATCTCCACCACTCCACTCTCTTTAATAAATTATTGTGTAAAAACTAGTAACCTATATATAATATGATTTTTTTATGAAATGGGTTTGATCTACGCTTACACACACCTCCATCTAATGGATGTTGAACATACCGTTTCTGTGTACGACGAACTACCGCCTCATGAAACAATGATTGTTTATTTATCCTTTACCACCAATAATGGTGGCCATTATGATGAAAAATATATTTATATATATAATATATTATTTATATTATTTATTTAATATTATTTATTCATTTTAAAATAGACATCTTTTTACCTTCCATTTGGTGTTAATACGATAATCTCGTTTGAGGAAGTGTAGACTACCGCCCATCAAAGCGACGAGATTCGTTCACACACCACATGGAATGTATTAAGGATGGGTTTCATGAACTTATATGACATATATGATATATTAATTCTACTTTAATAATTATATATAAACATATAAACATACATATATATATATATACATATTTCATTTACAAACTTTCTTTCAATATGACAATAAAAATGGAAACAACATTCATGCGTACGTATGGCTTACCGTCTCCATGAACAGTGTATTCCATTCCATACATATATATGCTATAAATTATTATAATATGAATATAATGGATATAACTTATAATTATATAATTATATAAATTATGGAATCATGATATAAGTATAATTACCAACGATATAATAAATTAAGACACATGTGAAGAACAAAACGAATATTACCCGAAGTGAAGCTTTAACATAGGTTCATTAAAAAGATGGCGATATAAGGTCATAATAAAACCATATATGGTTTTATTTATAGTAAAATGAGTCTGTAAAATATTTATAACCAACTTATATTTATTATGTAGGAATCTTGTAGGAGTACAGAGAGAGTCAAGACACAAGGTAAGGGGATTTTCATCTCACTATTAAGTTCTGTGCGATACAATCTATGTTCGCCACTATTTTCTTTTGTGTGGTGTATTTATTGACCATGATTGTATTCTATGTATATTATACCTAAATTTACAATTATTAAAATATCCATTCTATGATTCTTCTTTTATTTGGTTTAACTTTCAAAAGTTACCACATTAGTAAAATAGTTTTGTCTCAATTTTCCTTCTTTGAGACTCATATTTTTTTATGCACCTAAACTCTTTTTATAGGTATATATACATCCATTTTACATTTTATATTATTAATATAATTATTTTAATTATATATTAAGCTTCATGTAATTTCCTTTCCTTACATTGATAGTGTGATCCTAAGTATCCAAGTTATAAGAGTTTATTTAGACAATCTTATAGTTGTTCAAGATTGTGCATGTCTATACTTCCTTTGATTAAATATCTCAAGTTTATTTATGTGTTTCCTTATCCTATGTTTATTAATGATATCCTCATTTTTATTACCATTTTTCTACACTTTTGTACTTAAGATAATGCTTTTAATAGAATGAGTCCGCCTCTCTCTTCTGTTAGAAATCCACTGTATTCAAAAACCATGTTTTCAAAAATGTTTTCAAAAGATCCATGAAGATCATTTTTAGGGAAAAGGGAATTAAAACAATAATTTCAAATATTCCTTTATAAATTTTGAAATCTATTTTCAAAGAAATATATTTTCAAGAGGTTTTATATTATAAAAATCATTTTCAAAAAAGAAATGATATATTCATCAATAAGTGTTTTTAAAATATCTTTAAAAATTATTTCCCATATAAGATAACATCCATTAGTGTTGGAAATTAATTTATGGGGAAATTATTAAAATTTTAAATTAATATTATTTTTTTGAATGGTTTATGTTTTGATGGAATGATTTTATGAAACCCGCTTCTCTTTCACGAGTTATATGTTTTTGAAACCCACTTCTTTTAATGGGTTATATTTATGATGAAATGATTATAAAAACTTTCTCTTTCCATAGGTTATGATATGTTTACATGTTTATGATACCCATTTCATTTCATAGGTTACGATATGTATTTTTATGATCTTGTGGAACATGTATTTATGATTTCAATGTAAGAAGGGTGGGACCTATATCTCCCTCAAATGAAATGGTTAAATATTTATATCTCATGAGATAAAATAGGGCTGGAATAAGGGTTAATTGGTTCAGTAATATAGGGATGGAATAAGGGTTACTAAGTTGAGTAATACATGTCTAGAATGAGGGTCACTTGGTTTAGTAAAACAGGGCTGGAATGGGGGTTACCCGGTTCAGTAAAGGAATTTTTCCATTAAGATGGTCTTGGAATTTATGACTTAGATAATATATAAATCAGTATATGATTATGTGTTTCCACAATTCCATGTATTAATCCTATGTTATCCTTATATAGCTTATATCCTTTACTTCCTTTTTATTCATGTCTTTTGAACTGCCAAGCTTTATTCCATGATTCATATATATGGTCTTTGATATGGAGGTTATGATCTTCTATTTTCATGATCATGTTATCATACCCTTATGATCTTGTTTATGATTACATGTCTCCCTTGTTTACCCTTATTGTTCATTTGAGATAACTCATTTTATGTTTCATTTCCCCTAGTTTATGTTGATATGTACTATATTTGATATTTCTAAAAAGTGTGCTAGTTAGGAAGAGCCTATTGGGAGAAGATGTAGCTCACATATATATCGGTGTTTATGTTTCCATGTTTCCAAAGGAACTATACCAACTATGGTCCTTGGGCATATTTTATATATACTGTTTCAGTATTCCAAAAAAGTTATGTGATGTCTATGTTTCTAAAGCGAGGGTCACTATAGTTGGTATCAGATCAAAGGTATAGTTAATCTTTGGAAAATAGGACGAGAAACATTTAGTGAGATCCCTAGGTTTATTTCTAAGGATATGTCTGGGGATGTCTCTAAGGATAATTATAAGGATGAGTTAACATTTAGGAAAATATCTTGGATTTTTGGTAAAGGATAGAGTGAGTGGTTTCCAAGAAATACATCATTTTCTATATACTTTAAGTGGAAGTTGATCTAGAACATTTGTAACTAGGGGTAACAACTCCCACAAGATGTTTTGGGCTTGACTCGGGGTACTCTAGTACATAACAATGGGCCTTGATGAAAAACTATTTTGACACTCTTGGGGGATATGTTTTTTGGAATTTACAAACTCTTCATGAACCATCATGAAGGATTTAGATATAAGTTATCTATGAATAACCTAGAATAAACCTAAGGTGTAATAGATTATAGATGGTGTCATGATTTATACATCCTATAGATAATTATTTTCATGGCTATATGGTTTTTTTCTATGATAAGTAATGCTCACACTATGATTTGGCTTTAGTCAATGTAGGGAACTAGAAGGAACTAGATTAATGCTGAAAGTGATGGATGATTTTTTGATTAGTATTCAAATGGGATGACCGGTGGAGTAAAATATTTTGCAATTATGCCGAATCATTTATCATGGTATATGATCAACAATGTTATCTTTGGGGATATTTCTGACATGTAGAATAAGTGAAAGATGTACTTTCATGGTAAGGAACATAGAGGAAATAAGATTCATCTTCCTGCATGTCAAGAAAAAGGGATTAAGAACCTTGAGGAATACCTCAAATGGAGAGGAAGAAGTTATTTGTGCAGGAAAAAGGGTCATAGAGTGACGAGTTGTCACCGAGTTCAATGTCTTATAAATGGAGAACATGGTAATTACCCAATATAATTCCCTTATCTAAGGATTTACTTATAAACCAAGTAAGGAAGTCTTCCATTCCAAACATTAATGTTGAAGGACTGAAGTATTTATGTATTTGGATTCAAGAATTAAGGATGGTAAATTATGTATGTATTTTTTCGAAAGATTTACAAGAATATGTTGAATGGTCAAGATGGACAAGAAAAGGGATTTCATGGAAAGATGATATTTTGATTAAGGGAAGGTAATACTTAATTAATACTTAACATCACGATAATGAGGTTTGGATAAATATATACTAGATATAAATAATTAAATTGGGCAGTACAAATTTCCCTAGATATGATTATTGATAAAATGTTCTATGTCATCAATTATGAAGTTTAAAACTTATTATATTTAGGTTACGTGTCCAATAATCATTGGAATAAAGAAGAATGCATGTTTTCCAAAAGGATTTATGGTAATTCAGGTTATTAACACGTTGCAAGAGAATATATGATAAGTTAATCACATGTTAGGAATGTTAAAAAATAGATACTTTTTGATATAAAAGGGAATCGATATTAATATGATTTTGTGTCTCTCTTTCTAATGTTTTGGATTTTCACCTTTAAGAAGGGATATAAGGTTAACCGTTCATAAAAAGTTTAAGTTAAGCTTGAGAGGATGTATTTGTGTACTAAGTTTGTGTTGAAAACCTTCGTTAAAAGGATAATTAGTGATTAAACTTATTTCAAGGATGTCCATACTTTATATTTTTTAAAAAGGACATCATGTATGTTGGGTCACAACTAAACAAGTCTGGTAAGGTCATGAGGCTTGAACCCAAGATCGAAGGATAATAAGGGTTTTATGCCTACCACCAGCCTACATGATGTCCTGGTTAATGTGTATTTATTTCTAATGAATAAATATTTATGATGAACATTTAGTGTAACTTTTTATGTTTATAGACCAATTCATGTTGATTTTAAGAGACACATAGTAAGAATTTTTATACTTTTATGGGCCTTAAGACATATTAAAAGTGTATTCTTGTGCTTTATTAATCAAAGTTTATTTCTATATATTCATTCCATGAGGAAATGGATTTATTATAAATTCTTCAAAGAAAAACAGAAGAATTAAAATTTCTCTATAAAAATTTATAAATAATTACCCAACATTTAGAATGTGATACAAAAAACTGTTGTCCTAGTACCTTAATTTTAGTTGAGCTGATGGATTTTTAAATCATCACTTATTTATAGCATTGAGGCCCTCAAATTTCCTTTGATAATTCACTGGTTTGTGATTGATGAACTCAATAAATCCCTATAAATATTTACACTTTTCCAATATGTCAAATCATCACCCCCAACCTACATTATCCTATGTGGAAACCTAGTTATATGTTACTTTGGGTAACCATTATGGTTCCAAATTTACCTTTTTAAGGGATGTTTCAGAATCCATTTTTTTACAATGTGGTTTTCTATGAATGAAACATAACAGTATTAAACCTTTAATAACACAGAATAAAATTTAGGGGGAAATTCATTTTAAGGGGGATAAAATGTAACACCCCAATATTTTGTGAATTATTTTTTTTCAAATTAATTTTACTTTTTAATATTTTTTAGTTCACATGACACTAGAAATAGTTATATATATATATATATATATATATTAAAATAATAATTCAAACATTAATTTCAGATGAAATACCAACTTGGATTGTGCTACATGCAATACCAACTTGGCTTTCACTACAAGAAATGCCAACTTGGCGTACGATGTACGCAACACTGAGTTTCAACAAAACACCTCTTTTTATTATTTTAATTATTTAAATAATATAATTAAAACCTAGTCATTAAAATTATTAGTGTTTAAATTTAAAATATGTTTAAATTATATAAATAAAACATATTGATAATGAAAGATAATATTTTTCGTAAATTCCATTTCTGTTAAAAATACTATTTTCTTGAATGAATCGATTTTAATAATAAAAGTAATTTTATAAAAATTTATAAATTCAATTTGATAAAATAAAATTCATTTTTGAATTCAAAAGTTTTAAATTATCATAGGGTTAATGTTTTGGATGTTTCTAATAAATTGAATTTTTTTAATGAATAGTGAAAATACTACTTTTTAGTTAAAAACTACCTTTTTTTCTAATTTACTATTAATGATGAAAGATATTATAAATATGTTTTAAGGTCACATTATATTATTATCACATATACAAATAAAATTAAATTCATTAGGATCAAATTTACTTTGAAACTGAATAAAAAATATGAAGAAACTTTTGAACTTTTTCATACTTTAAAACCCTGTTATTTCGTCCCATCTGTGGGATTAGAATTAATCTTAATTTTTCCACTTATGTGATTTGAATTTAAAAAATCTAATATAAACCATTGTATTCATTATAATATTTATATTATAATAATACCATATTAATTTTTTACCAAAATGATTAGTAAAAGTGATTAAAATTAATCATAGTGGTTAAGTTCTAATTAATATTAATTAGGGACTAAACCTATAAAATAAGGGACCAAATGTCCTAGAAACTTTTCTAACACCCATTTTATATCCTTATTCCATCCATAAACCTTACATTATTAAGTTTTTTTGTTTGGTAAGACTTGTTTGAGGTAATAACATGTGCACAACTAATTTGTTTCTAAAAATTCTATGTGATTCCTTTTCCTTCCCTATAATAGGCCACCAAATCTACCCATTACTCACACTTCTCAAACCTTTTAAGTTCATAAATGATCTTCCAAAGTATACTCCAAAAAATACTCCATTCTAAATTGAATCCCCTCTTTTGGTATAAACCCTATCAAAGAATCATGTTAGCACAATCCAAAAGGAGTTACCCAATGAAGAGGTAACATCTTCTCTCAAGATCCTTTCCTTTATTTTCCTTCTCCACCCCTAAATTCTCTGTATTACCTTATTGTGTGAAAAACAGTATCATACATATACTAGAATGTTTTTATGAAATTTTTATGATCTAAACATTACCATACCTCCATCTAATTGATGTTGAACATAGTGTTTCTATGTACGACGAACTACTGCCTCACGAAACAATGATTATTCATTTATCCATTACTAACAATCATGGTGGCCATTATGATGGATTGTATATTTTTATATATAATATATTATATTTATTATTACTTTAAGCTTATGTATTCTTTTTACAACACACATATTTTTACCTTCCATTTGGTGTTAATATGATAATCCTATTTGAGGAAGTGTGGATTACCTCCCCTCAAAGCGATGTGATTCATTCACACACCACATGGAATGTATTAAGGATGGATTTAATGAACTTATATGATATATATGATATATTAATTATAATATAAAAATTATATATAAACATATATACATTCATATATATATATATGTCATTTACATACTTTCTTTCAATACGACAATAAAAACAGAAATAACATTCATGCGTACATACGACTTACCATCTCCATAAATGTTGTATTATGTTTCATTCATCTATATGATAAAAAGAAATTATAATGTGAAAATAATGTATATAAATGATATTTATATCATTATATACAATCTGGAATCCTGATATAAGTATAAGGACCAGTGATATAACAAATTAAGACACATGTGAAGAATAAAGAGAATATTACCCTAAGTGAAACTTTAACATAGGATTGTTAAAAAGCGGGTGATATAAGGTCATAATGAAAACATACGTGGTATTATGTATAATAATATTCTTATGTGAAATATTTATAATAAACTTATATTTAATATACAGGATTCTTATACAAGTACAGAGAGTCAAGACACAAGGTAAGGGGATTTTCATCTCACTATTAATTTCTATGAGATACAATCTATGTTCGCAACTATTTCCTTTGGTGAAGTGTACTTAATACCAATGATTGTATTATATATATATTATAACTAAATTTATGGGTATTCACATATCAATTATATGATTCTTCCTTCATGGATTTTAACATTCAAAAGTTACAAATCTGTAAACCACTTTTGTCTCAATTTGCCTTATTTGATAATAATGTTTTGTTATGCACCTAAACTCTTTTTCAAGGTGTATATAAATAAATTGTACATTTTATAACATTAATATAATTATTTTAATGATATATTAAGATTCATGTAATTTCCTTGTCTTACATGGAGAGTATGATCCCATGTAACCAAGTTATATTATTTATTGAGACAATCGTATTGTTTTTTGACATTGTTTATGATTATGATTTATTCGATGAAATATCTCAAGAACATTAATGAGTTTCATTATACTATTTTTATTAAAGATATCCTCATATCTAGTACCATTTTTTCCACTCTTTGTTACTTAAGATAATGTTTTTAATAAAATCATATTGTCGCTCTCTTCATTCAAAAATCCGTTGAATTAAAAAAAAATGTTCTCAAAGATGGTTTTAAAAATGTTTTCAAAATATCCTTGAAGATCACTTCAAAGAAAAAAAGGATTTTAAAAAATAATTTCAAATATTCCTTCATATTTTTTCAAATCTATTTTCGAATAAAAAGGTTTTCAAAAGATTTTATGTTATAAAAATAATTTTCAAAGATGAAAGGATATTTTCCTCAAGAAGTTTTTTTTAAAATATCTTCAAAAAATATTTCCCATATAACATAACATCCATTAGTGTTTCTCATGACTTTTTGGGGAAAATATTTAAATTTTACATTCATACTGTTTCTTTGAATGGATTATGTTGTGATGGCAGTATGTTATGAAACCTTCTTCTCTTTCATGAGTTATATGCTTTTGAAACCCACTTATTTTCATGAGTTATTTTTATAATGAAATGATTATGAAACCTTTCTATTTTCATAGTTTATGACATGTTTACATGTTTAGGATACCCATTTAATTTCATGGGTTATGATATTTCTATTTATGATCTTTTTTCACATGTATGTATGATTTCATTATGTGATGGGTGAGACCTATATCTCCCTATAATGCATTGGGTAAGTATTTATATTCCGTGAGATAAAACAGGGCTAGAATGAGGGTTAATCGGTTAAGTAATACAGGGATGGAATGCATGTTACTCAATTTAGTAGTATATATCTATAATGAGGGTCACTCAGTTATGTAATATAGGTCTGGAATGGGGGTTACCCAGTTCAGTAATGTACTTTTTCCATTAATATGATCTTGGAATTGATGCCTTGAATACTATGGAAATCAATATATGCTTATGTATTTACACAATTCCATGTATTAATTATATGTTATGCTATCATGGATTATTTCCTTTACATCCTTTTGATTCATGTCTTATGAACTTCTAATATTCATGCCCTGATTCACATATATGATCTTTTATATGTAGGGTATGATCTTCTATTTGCATGATCATGTTCTCACACCCTTATGATCATGTTTATGCTTACATGTCTCCCTTATTTACCCTTACTGATCATTTGAACTCACCTGTTTTATGTTTATTTTCCCATAGGTTATGTTGATATGTACTATATTTGATATGTCTAAGAATGGTTCAAGTAAATAAGAACCTAGTGGGAGATGATGTAGCTCACAAATGTACCCATTTTTATGTTTCCATGTTTCCAAAGGCCGTATACCAACTACAATATTTGGGTGTCTTTTTTGTATAATGTATAAGTATTATAAAATGTTTATGTAATGTTTATGTTTGTAAATTGAGGGTATCTGTACTTTAGATGCATATTGTTGATCCCTTGTAGGGTTGTTTTGTTCAGCTGAGTGTGACACCTTAGGGTGTACTAGTATTTTGCAAAAAAGGATGATGGAAGTATACACTTATCTATAAATTAAAATCCTTTGAATCAACTGAGAGAGAATTATCACTATCCTCCTCCATATATTAATGACTTATTCAATCAGTTGTAAGGATCTGGTTGGTTCTCAAATATAGATCTATGATCGGGGAATAATTATATGCGAGTGAAAGATAAGGATGTTCTAAAGAACACTTTTCAATGTCATTATGAGAAGTATGAGTACATTGTAATGGAGTTCAGTGTAAATAATTCCAAAAAGTGTTCATGGGACAAATTAATGAAGGGTTCCATGAGTTTCTGGACTATGTTTTGGTGATTTTCATTGACAACTTCCTTGTGTACTCTATATACAAGGAATTCCATTCAAAGAATCTGTGGGTCATTTTTAGAGTTCTTCCTCATCAATCGCTATTCGATAAGAAAATGAAGTGTGATTTATAGGCTTTTTAATTCCATTTCTTAGGGCACGTGATGTCCCAAAATGGAGTATCCATGGATCCTTCAAAGATCATAGTGGTTGTTTCTTGGAAAACCCCATAGAATGTTATGAAGGTGTGGAGTTTCCTCGGTCTTGACAGATATTACAAGAGGTTCTTACCTAATGTATCTTGGATTGTGACTCCTATAATATATTTGAATATGAAGTATGAAGAGTTATTATAGACTAAATAGTGTTAGTATTCTTTTGAGTACCTGGAGGAGAAGTTGGTCAATGCTTCAATACTTAATTTTAAAGAAGAGGGAGTTCATTTTGAGGTTTTCTATGATACATCATGTATTGTATTGGGAAATGAATTCTTGAAATAGAGGGGTATTTTTCGTTATGGGTATCAGTAGTTACATACCCATGAAAGCAACTACGAGAACCTTGAACTATAGTTAGATAATGTTGTGTTTTCCATGAATTTTTTGTGATACTACCACATCAATGAAATTTTTTTAGTTTTCACTAATCCCAAAATACGGAGGTATGTTTTATCCCAGCATGAATTAGACTTGTGATGGTGATAATAAATGGAATTATTAACATTATTATGACATAAAGATATTTCCTTTACCCAAGGAATGGGTATTGTTGTAGCTAATGTACCAAGAAGAAAGTCACAGAGTATTGTTTTGTGTGAATATAAAAATTATTGGAGAGTGATAAAAGAGATATCCATGATACATCCAGATATGGAAGAAGTTAATGGTAGAGGATACCTTCACCAGATGATTTTGTAATTATATTTGGTGTAGTTAGTGGAGGAGTCCCTATTGGTGGTTTCAAAGGTGGAGGTAGAGAGAGGTTGCATTGTCTGTGGTGATACCCCTGATAGTTAGTTTGAGGATGATCAACACTGTGTGTTATTATAGAGGAGGATTTTCATTCCTTAAATTATGAAATATGTGGTTCTATATGAGATTGAACGGTCGTGATATGATCCCCAATATTTTAATTTTTTGACTATTATTTATTCCAAATACCCCTAATTTAATCCAATTCCTTAGTTGATTCGTAGTTTTTTTGTGACTCTTTGATAACAAATACTGAATATATAAATGAATTTAGATAAGGGTTTTATTTATTTATTAAATTTTTGTAAAAAATGAGGAAGCCAATTTTTTTATAATTATTTATTTTAATCCTGCACTGAAAAATTATTTTATTATGGAGACCATTAAAAAAATGAAAAGGAATGGATCAAATGTGATTTTCCCTATTACATTCAATACAATCATCAAAATATGGAAAATTATGTGATCAACCATGAACTCCCTTAATATAGATGATCTAACCACTGAAGAAAATGGTAAATGGATGGATTGATACCTGACAATAGTAATCAACTATATGAAGTGATCACCTTACAGCTGATCATTCAGCGAATTGCATTTAAACAATCAATCGAAGCAAAGGAACTCCCAAAAAGGAAATCAACCATAAGGTGGAAAAATATCGACAAAAAACATATAAATTTGAAAAAGGTAGAAACAGATGATCAACACTTCAAATTCAATGTACTGTGATTACAAAGATGGAAAATGTAGCCGACTATAAGACCAAATCATGTAACTATGACTTATATTTAGGAATTGAAAATCATTAAAAAAAAATGGTACAGTAACCCACCATAAAAACGGATAAATCATCCAAAACCCTTCAAATTGTCAATCATTCTAATTTACTATGCCACTATCACACCTGAATTAGTAAGAAAAGTCTGAGCCTTCCATAAACAAGATAACCAGATCCTCACCAGAGTCCCAAAACTGTTATATATTCTTGATGAATGATGAACCCTCATGCATTCCCAAATTGAACCCTTCCCAAGCTAACTCTAATAGGGTTTCACAATGTGTAAAAAAAAAATACAACCACACAAAATCTGACCTCACTTAACCAGGATGAAAACCACCGAGTCATTTAACTTCCCACAGACATCAAATTACAAGACACCGCCTAAGGTAGCAATGAAAAATAACATAAAATAAATATAAATAAAAAGCTATAATGAATCTAAATCCACTATCATTCACCATTTTATATGAATAGATATACCTAGTGTGGGTATTAGAGGTCTTTTGATGCTAGAGCCATTAAAAATAAGTGACCAAATGTTCTCACCCTGTTAATCTGGGAAAAACCAAATTCATGCCTCCCATTATCAAAAAATCTCCATTAAATTTCATGGACTTATGAATCCATTCCACTTTTGAAATATCAACTTTCCATTGAATAAATTGTAACACATGGAGAGTGTGAATATAGAGCTTGAAATAAAAAAGATCATTTGAGAATTCACCCTGCTAATTTTTTGGAACCTTTGATAAATGATGGTTTCAATTTTTTATCCAATGATAAAATAAAGAAATGATTTCAGTTAGGATTTTTATGGAATTAGTTAAGAAAAATAGATCATGATGAAAGCGATGATACCCAACACTATCCAAACCCAAGACCAATAATCAAGGTCCAAGCCTATTCTATTAAATTATAGGAACTAGTTTAAGTCCACATGCCCAACACATTCAACTCACCTTGTGATGCTTCATTATCCCACTGATACTACACATTGATGAATAATTTCTCCAGAAATAAGTAGAAATATATATCAAGTGAGTATAACTATTTATCAATAATAATTTAAAGAAATATTGATTGTCAAATTATGCACATGGTAGAAAACAAAGAAACCAAACTCGGATCAAAATATGAGAAGTGAATTTGGCATACTGCGTCAGTTATAAATGTAACCTGTTCCTTTTAAAAGGTAGGTAAAAAATATCACCATTCTAGGAGCATTGATATAAAAATAGGTGGCTAGAAATCTATGAGGGGGTGACTGAAAAAATTGGAGATAGATATTTTTATTGCTATTTTATAATTATAATTTATTTATATTGTTTGTTATCCAATGATGGAACACTTGGCCAATAGTGGTCGAGCCAATGAGATATCTCCCCATAACTTTGATGAATTCTCGATTTTAATGAGACATTATTCTTTATTTAATTATCTGTAGGTGTTTGGATGCATAGATTTTAGGATATTCACAATTAAATTTTCATTTTAACATCTCTTTCATTATTTTCCTGGTTTCACACACATCTCTCTGAGGAACCCCACTACTTATAATAGTTATAATTGAAATAATAAAAAATTAATTGGTTGTATTCAATCATGAGGCTAGGCGAGGAAACAAAATATAGTGATATTTATATCTTTTTTGTTTGAAACTAAAATTTTTAGGAATGGATAATCATAGATTTACTTTTATTGGAGAATGATAGGGAAGGAGAATTGAAAAAAGATTCACATAAAACCAGAGATAGTAATCCAAGATATAACAAAATAGTATAAAATTTTAATTTTTAAAAATTCAATTATATATTATATTTTAAAACATTTCAAACCCACTAAATATGATTTTAACACATATCCAACACTTTTTTCTTTGGAGAAAACACAATTCTCACTCATAAACCATTTAATTTAGGTTAAAAATTCATTTTTCAGAGCACCCTAGTACAAGAGTGCATCAAAAATGTCACCACTACCAAGGAATCCAGTTATAATTTTTCAATTTTGTTTAAAATGATTAAAATTACCTAATCTAATTATCCCATACTCATTAGTTTTAATCTATAGTCTGATAGAATTGTGATATCAAGACTTAAAACTCTTAAAATAATAGAATAATTGTAAAATGAGTTTTTCAGAATTCCATTACCTAACTCTCCCTTGTCATATTATTCTTTCACTAGGTCTAAATTAGGACAAGAAAAATGGAAGAAAATATTTCTCAAGTGAATAAAACTTTGAGGGAAATGTATTCACCAAATTTCGATATCAAAAAAATTAATTACAATTGAATGATAAACAAGGCTATGAACTCAAAATTGGAATGATAAGTATTATAAAAAAACTTCAATTACTATTAGGTGAAGAACCCAATAGGAATTTGAGATCATTTAAAGAATTTTTCAATCGATTAATAACCTAGGGAATCATAGAGGTTCAAATTACATGTATGGTTTCTCCCTTATCTCTTGAAGATGTATCCAAGGAGTGGATCTACAACTTGAAAACTAGAGAATTCACCCCACGTAATAAGATATAGAGGGACTTCCTCCGGATTTTCTTCCCTCCTTAAGGGGTGCTCAACTAAGGAAAAAGATATAATAAATTAAATAAGCAACTTGATAAACTCTCAATGAGTTTTGGGAAAGGTTTAAGAACTTTACCACAACCTTCCCACACCATCCCTTTAAAAAAAATCACTTCTTGATATCCTTTTACCAATTATTGATGTATAGTGATCAAAACCTACTAGATGCCTCTTTGGGAGGAGAATGGATTTATAAGTTACCATTTGAAGTTAGATAGACGATTAATATAATCTCCCAAACAATTTGGTGAGATAAATAAAACTGAAGGTGTATATGAGGTAAAAACCAACAACTCGCCTTTACTAGAATATAAAATAAAATAACTAAAATATCTTCTTAGATATCTAGCTATGAATAAGGTGTAAGAGTCATCTTTGACCACACCCCCAAGGGTTTACTCACCCTAATATTCTCAAGATCATTTAACTGATGGATTCTATCATGTTTAAGGGACATAAAACTAGGATTCCATGTTCCAAAGGAAATTTTAGAATAAAAAAAGTTGAATATAAGTATTTAGATATTTTATCAGAAATAAATTTTGATCTCAATGGCAAAAAGCTCAAAGAAAACCATTACAGAAGTTTTTTAATAGAATTACCATCCCCTTATATTCTAAAGAATTTTTCCAACCATCCATCAGTTACTAGTAAGGAAAATAACTAGAACTTTCCATGAAGGACACGCTGAGATATGTAATATAATCTATAAATAGTAAAAAGACTAACCTCAACACTCATGGACCAGAGTTGATGGAATTAAAAGGACTATTAATCCATCTAATGACTACCCTTAGTAATATCAAAAATCAAGGATCAAGTATTATTTATTCTGAAAAAATTCTTAACCCTAAAGGAATTGATAGTGATATAACCTATAATAATTAAAATGAGTTGGAAAAAAGTAAAGTATCAACCCAGGAGATCGAGGATGGATGTGATAAAAAATATGTACCTGATGAAACTTCCTATGACAAAGAACCTAAGCAGGAATATGTAAAGACAACCCCTATGAAAAAAATAAAAATGTAAAGAAAATATGGAAGATCCACATCAACGCCCCCTCCCTTCCTACAATGATGTAATCACCCAAGAAAACCAATTAAGAATCATTTCAATAGTATATGTTAGAAGTGTTTGAAACACTAGAGATGACTATACCTTTTCTAGACTCCATACAACAAATTCCAAGGCATGAAAAATTAAATACATGTGCACTGGGTGTAGGATATGAAAAATGAAGATATAATATTATGTAAGAACTTTTCATGCCTTTTTACCCCACAAATAAGCTATAAATTCCAAGATCAAGGTACTTTTCTATCTTCTATAGTATTTTTATTCTTACTATTTCCAATGCATTTTGTGATTTAAGATCTTAAATTAACATTATTTCTTATTTAAATTATTTTTATTTATAGATGATATTTTTAAACCTACCTGTGTTGTTGGATAACTCACAAATCAAGCCACCACCTACCTAATAGGTGTTGTTGAAGATTTTCTAGTAAGTATACATGATTAACCATTACTGATTGACTTTTACTTTCTCAACATGGAAGATTGAAAATAAATATCACACTCCTTTAATTATAGGAAGGACATTCCTCATGAATGATAAACCCATCATAAATTTCATTGAAGGACCCCTTTCTATGAATTTTGGTCAGGAAATAGTGGATTTTTACTCCCTTGATATGATGAAGAACCCAAATAAAGAGCATTATATTTTTTACGTGAAATCATTTTGAATTTCCTTGATATTCTAGGGATAAATTTTAAAAGTTTGATTATATAATTAGATTATAAAATGGTTTAGAAACAACCAACCTTCTTGAAAAAGTAGTTTTTGAAAATTAAATCAATCTATAGACAATTTTGAGTGTTGAAGAATTCAAAGAAATTTATTAAATACATTTTGATGAACTACTGAACTCTGCTACCCATAATTCCTTATTACATATATAGGTATCCAATATGGATAACTCGGAACTGAAATCATCTTTGAAGAGACACAGTAGACTGGAACTTATGTTTCTACCATGAAACTTACAATATTCCTTCTTAATGGAAATGGATAAACTTATGGTAATTATGTAAAATTATTTAGTGGATATCCAAGAAAAGAAACTGATTATAATTCTCTAGAATAATACTATCTAAATAAGATGTACATTATGGAAAATACCATGGATTATCCTTACCACTTAAATGCAAATAATTTTACAAAAATATGAATCTAAACTAGTGAGAAAAACCCAATGGGGCTCAACCAGACCCTCTTACAGGAAGTAAAAAATGTGGCATAAAGACTTTTAAGAGATGTAATCATCTATCAAATCTCATACTCCCAATGGGTGATTCCTATCCCAATTTTCCAAAAGAAAAATTTGTACATAATTTTGAAAAATGGGAATAATGAGTTAGTGCCCAATAAGATTTAAAATAGTGGGAGAGTTTTCATGGATTATAAGAGATTCAAAAAATGTGACCAGAAAATAACACTTTTCCATACCCTTTGTGGGAAAAATATTGGAGAGACTAGTTGAGAAGGTCCATTATTGATTCCTTGATGTATTTTATGGGTATTTTAAAGTTCTAATAGCTACCAAGGACCAATACAAGACCACTTTTACATGTAACTTCAATATTTTTTCTTATAGAAGGATGCCTTTCCATCTTTTCAATTACATAGGTACCTTTTAGTGTTTCATGGTAAGAATATTTTCATAAATGATTGAGAACAACCTGGAGGTATTTCTTGATGAATTCACTATTTAGGGAACTTATTTTCAAAATCACATAGATAGTTTAAATAAATATTTAAATAGTTTTATTGAGAAAAAATTGGATTTAAATTTTGAAGAGTTTATTTTCATGGTATAAAAAGGAAATTTTTTTACCATTTAATCTCTAAGATGGAATTAAAGTAAATAAATCTAAAGTTGATGTTATTTACAAAAATCCTTAACTCACTAATTTATGTCACATTAGATAATTTCTAGGGAACGTTGGATTATATATAAGTATTATTATGGAATTTAGAGAAATTTATTTTCCCCTAACTAGCATATTAAAGGGCACTAATTGTTTTTTGATGATTCATGACGAAAAACTTTTGGCTAATTGAAAGACTACCTGAACTCTGTCCCCATCATATTTCTACCAAACTATAGTTACCCATTTGAAATTTAATGTGATTCTTTCAATTTATTTTAGGGGATAGTCCCCCCAAATTTTTGATGGAATTACACAAGTGATATCCTATATATGACAGACCCTAGACACTAACCAAATTAATTAGATAATAATAGCGAAGAAGTTTTTGTCTACTAGTGTAGATTTTGAAAAAAAATCTGTTCTTATATTTTAGATATTGAAGTAACTATTTTTTTCTGATCATGAAACATTGGTATATTTAATAAATAAATTTTATGAATATCCCATACTAGTGAGATACGTGTTGCTACTGTAAGAGTTTTACAGGGAGATTAAGGGAAAGAAGGGCTGAAAAAATATGGTGGAGGACCACATGAGTCATTTTCATCACACTGACATGGTAAAACTAAGTCCTAATACTAATATATATTATTAATACCTTGGTGAGAAACTATAAAACCACACTTAAGTGCCTTGGAATGCTAACATAAAAAACTTTTTGGTCACAACAAAGGTACCCTCTTTATTTTCTAAAAATCAAACTGCTAAATTGAAATATGAATCATAATATTATGTCTTAGAGGACCTCTATTTATGGATAATTTTCAATTGAAAAGCCCATAGAATGTGCATCCCAAAAGAGGAAATGAAATTTTTTCTTTCTTTTTCCATACACTTATATGCACCACAAAACAATTTTTTATACGAACAAAAATTCATTAATAGATAATATATCTATTAGAGAAAATGAGTAATTCTAATTTATATTAAGTTGTATTGGTATTAATTTTAAATACCCACACTTCATTTTACTAATAGATATTTATTTTAATATTGATCATTCAACACCAAAATATTATTTACCAGAATCTGAATGTATTTCTTTAACATAATAATACTAACAGTTTTTTTTCTAACACATGAATTTTTATTAATAAATTATTTTTAAAAAAATATTATTACTTCAATAAAAAATATTGCAATAAACCATTCAATAGAAAAAATATTTCATCAATAACAAATTAAGAGAAACATAGTTTATATATATATTGTTTTTATGACCAAAGTAAATATTCTTATCAAGGTATTGCATTAAAAATATCTCATTAATTGATTTTAATTTTCCATTTTGATTTTATTTTTTTCAATACTTTCTATTATATAAACATTTAAATAATTTTTATAAAAAAATAACACTAGTAAAACAGAGAGAGGATAATGGATATCAAGGGAGAGATCCTCAAATGTGATCAGGATGTTGATTTGGAGTTTTAGGTTGTATGATCTCAGATAGTGTTTCTTTGGGACCTTCAGATTGATTTGTTGGTTAAGGGAGCTCTCAGTTTCCCATCAGAAATACCTAGTTTTTTTAAGGCTAAAAAATATTATTCAAAATCCATTGGAAAGATCATGGATATAGAAGGATCAAATAATACGAATTTTGGATCCTTTAAGGATGGGTTCCTGATCAAATATTCATGAAGGGAAACATTATTTGAGTCCTTGAGTACAAGGACACAATATTTGAAAGGTTTAAAATTTGATACTTTTCAATTATTGGTTGTAAAATATTTCCTTTAGGTTATCTTCCATGGAATGTTGATAATTTCAAAAGATGACTCTCATAAACCGTGGGTTTAAAGGAATGTAGATGTATTTCCATGGGCCAAGGATATTTCCATATACTTTTACCCTCAAATGAATTGAAGATAAGGGCATGGTGGCATGAATTTGTTTATATCAAACCAGGTACTATGTGTATCCAAGATTGGGATCTTAAATTTAATCAGCGAGATATATTTAATACTATATTTCTAGTGTGGGATCAAATATTTGGATTAAATTAGATCATGTGGCATCCAAGAATTATTTATGACATTTATTTGGAAATTGGAATTCCAACAAAGATAAATAAGGCTAACAAAGAATATTGATATGGTTATTATATTCAGATCATAGTGGAATTGGATCTTAGGTCTAATATAATATAATAGGGTTTTCTTTCAATCATGGACAATTATTTATATTTGAATATATAATATGAACACTTTCTATATTATTGTAATGGAAAACATATAGAAGGGAATAAGGAATACAATTTTCAAAATTATGTGATTTGTTCTCTATATTCCATTAAAGTACTTGATGCATCTAATTGAAAAAATATAAAGGTAAGTAATAACTCTGGTGTTGTTGATGATTTTGTGTCTGCTCAAGAGTAATAATATCCTCCTACTCAAGAACCTAATTTTGTTTTTCTTAAGGATAAGTTAAATTTCAGTGTTTCTAGGAACATTATTGTTGTTAATGTACCTGGATAGATCAATTATAAAATTGGTTTGATAGTTTACTCTTAAGGGGATGATATGAAAGAAGGGAAGACTGGTTTGAGACAGGTTTTGGTGTGTCTGAACATGTATTATAAGTTGGTCCCCAAAATATTTTTCTCTAGGATAGAAATAAAAACTCATCCTATCATCAAAATATTTCTTTATGTAGGCATTCTCTTTAGTTGGTTGATGGTTCCAAAAATCATATGTAATTCAATTTAGTATATATAATGATTAACCTATTTTTAGTGCATGGATTTCTATTTCATTTACCTTTGGAATGGTTCATAGGGAAAAGGAGAAAATATTTAATTATTTAGAAGGTATCTCCTCTTCAAGATTTTTTGGTTCATAAGGCTTGTGGTGAGTGGGAAGTTACTATTTAGATTACTTATAATTCATTGATGTGTTAATATTTTTTGAAATTAACTAGGACGTGGTGCAGGTTGAAGAATATTTGGGTAGGGCTACTAATGTTTCTTATCTAAAATAAAGAGAACATGCTAGTGTCGTTGAGCAGAACATCCACCAAGTTTTTGGGAATTATAAAATTAACAGTTGAAGTAAAAAAATAATTGATGTTTGAGTTTATTAAGGTTCCCCTTCTAAGAGGACTACAACACCCATGAAAGTTCATCCTGTTTTGGATGGCAGTACTCATTCTATACAGGTGATGAATCATATTATAAGGAAGAGAAAATTTTCACTAAGGCCAGGGTTTGGGGATGTTCTTTCAGGGTATTATTCTTCTACTTTGAGGGATGGTTCAGAGGGTATTTTTGTTGGAATCGATGGTTCTTATGAGGGTCATCTTGATTTAAATCCGGATGGGCCCTTTTGTGGGATCAACCTAGTAAATAGTTACATCTTGATCAATGGAATTTGTCTTAAGAATTTTTTATAAATCCACCCATGATCTTTGAAAATATTTTGTAATTCCAATTAACTGAGGGGATATTTAAATCTTGATAAAATTTACTCTAGGGTTTTGGTTTCCGACGCTTTCTCTAGGGCACATGCATCCATCTATTTTAGGAGGGCGAGGACATGATGACTGTTGCCCTGCATTCCCTCTTTCCAAAGGCAGGTGGAATCCTTCGCTTATTCAGGGAAATTTTCTCCTTGATCGAAATGGTATGATGGGATGTCAGTTCCTCCTTCTGTGGATTCCTCCTTGGAATTTGTTACCTAATCTGGGTCTCCCTTATAAATTAAGATGTTTTTCGTGAAACTCTTCCCAGTCCCACATTTTCATGGATGCCGGTTAATTAAACTTCTTCTGTTGATACATTTCAAGGGGTATGAATAGGATAGCAACCTTCGGTCGGGGGAGTAGTCATGATGGACATCACTTGCGTGTCTGGATGCTTGGACACTAGCGCGTCTGGGTTTCATTCCCTTATTATAGGGATTCTCAAGGGTGCGGAAGCCCGAGGCATCCCACATCAAATGTGGGGAATTATATGCCATAGGAATGTCTCTGAGGATTTCTTCATCTTCCCATATTCAACACAGGGTATGCCGTAAGTTTAACATCAATAGAAGATGGATCAGACTGATCAGAACAATGACTAGACTGGATCAGATGGGTGTAACCCGTAGAGGGAACACTAATTCTAGGAGGTGAATTGACATGATCTCACTGGGATGTGACAGCCCGGGTAAGAATCAAGATGGATAATGGATGGTTAAGTGATGTGAATGGATAATGAGATGGAGTCGACTCGAGGGTGATGGTGATGTTGGGATTGAGCCTCGATGAGACCCTCTACGTATCCCCGTGGCAGGGAATGAAAGTCCACGTAGTTCAGGATGGGGTATAAGATTGGGGTGTGTTCAGAGGACAACTAACCAATGATATACTGAGGCTTATGCATGGTTAACAACCCAAGGTTGGTCTGACACAGCTAGGACATACCATAGATATGCGTCCCAATAGAAGGGACGACAACGACTTACCATTGGGATTGGGTTGACAACAACTTACCGCTGAATGGGGATCACAACGGCTTACCACTGCATGAGGTTTACAATGGCTTATCACTGGATGGGGTGACAAAGGCATACCGCTGAATGATATTGACAACAGTTTACCACTGAATGGGGATCATAATGGATTACCACTGCATGGGGATCACAATGGCTTACAACTGCATGGATATCACAATAGCTTACCGCTGCATTGGGATCACAACGGCTTACCGCTGCATGGGATCACAATGGCTTACTACTGAATAAGGGATGGTTTAGTGTCATGTAGGACAAAAGGGGCGTACAGTTTAATGTCATGCAGGATAGGGGTGGAATGATGTGAAATGGTTGGGTCCAATGGGTGTTGGGAATGAACCTCATGAAGGATTCCTATGTACCTTGCATTGGAAAGGATCAAAGTCCACGTAGTTAGAGAGGTGTGTGGTGGACCGACATGAAGATGGTCAGGACTAAAGGATGGTGGGATTGAACATCAAGGAGGCTTCCTACATACCTTTCCTTGGAAAGGATCAAAGTCTACATAGTTCGGGTGGTGTGGTGAACCAACGTGAAGGTGGTTGGGACCAATGGATGGTGGGATTGAACATCGGGGAGGCTTCCTACATACCTTTCCCTGGCAATAATCGAAGTCCATGTAGTTCCATATGGTTTGGGGAGTCAACATGAAGGTGGTGAGGACTAATAGATGGTGGTCTTGAACTTCAGTGAGGCTACCTACGTACATTTCGTTGGAAAAAATAAAATCCCACATAGTTTCGAAGGAGTGTGGGGCTTACACGCTAAGGTAGACTGAAGAGGATGTCATGGTCGATGCTTACTCTAAGCCCACGTGAGTCATGCTCGGTGTGAGATAGAAGAGGCAGTAAAGACCCGACGATCACATTGAGAAAGGTGCATCCATGGGAACTGGAGTGGGGTTGACATGTAGTTAGTAGCTTAAAATGGAAGCAGGGGATTACGTGTGGTCCACAAACCACAAAGGAAACAGGGTCTTACACATGGTAAGGAGCCCATGGAGATATAGACTTGGACTTAATCTAGGGTGGAGGCCCGATGGCGACAAAGCCCAAAGGGAGAGGGATTTGTCATGGAAGAGAGGAGGGATTCGGTTCCCATCCCCCCTCCCTAGTCTTCGGCCAAGAAGAAGATAGGACGATCAGAGATGCTGCCTCCTATAAGAAAGGCTAGGGGATTACACCATGCTGGTTTCCCTTTTCTCGCGGATAGGTGTCGCTTCAATAAAGAGGATATAATTCCATGTGAGGAAGTTCTCACTCCCATAGATACTAGTGGGCATAGAGAATGTCTGATATGGGGCACCCCATGTATGATGCACATGGAAAGCCTACAGTTTAATGTAATGTGATGAGGATGATAGTGATTGATAGTTTAATGTCCTGCAGCTCAGACGAGGTGGGTTCTCTCCGTACCCTAAGGACTTACATGACTGATGCACACCCACCCTTTGGGAAGGGAAGGAATTATCAATAATATTGTGAGGGGGTGTTATGAAGTTATCCATTGAGGGGTCCATGTTAGTGTGGATACGTGAAGAAGCAATAATCGTTAGTGCTCCTATGCGAAGAATCACGAGTCAAATAAATTCAATGGGGAGTAATGCCCAAGGAACTTTGAAATCACTTCGTGAAAACCTAGAGGGTCACACTGGAAAAGGAGTTGCGAATCAAAGGGGATCATAGGTAGAAGCCTTGTGAAGCTTTGTTGCTCTATGTAGCGGAGGGGATTCACAAAGGGGTGTGCTTTGCAAAGGAAAGTGTCCTAGCCTAGGTGTAGGGAATAAGTGAATATGAAAGGTGCTTCGCAAAGTGGAAAGGCTTTCGCGAAGCAGTGCTTTGTAAATCAAGATGCCTTATGAAGCATAGAATTCTGAATCAATGTTCTTAGTGAAGTACAGTGGCCCTTCCTTAGCATGTGGGTCACATGTTCATGGAAAGTATTTCACAAATCATAGGTGCTCCCTGAAGACCTAAGTCCCCTTGGGGATCCCCTTTCTTTGCGGAGGCCTGTGGGATTCGCGTAGTGAATCCCTCCTTGAATAGGGATTGAATTAAAGCAGCGGGGGAGGCACTTTACAATGCTAAAGTACATTGAAAAGCTCATGGTTCACAGAGCTGAAATTTCTTCATGATTTGAGAGCTAAGAAAGAGAAATGTTGGAGGATCTATCTTCTAGTCTTGAGGGGAGCCTGGTATTTATAGGCAAGGGGCGATGTGAAGTAGAATGTGTCATGCTTCAAGAAACATGGCATTTTGTCATAATTGTGAGGCCTCTCGCTTCCTTGCTCCACGGAGGCTTCGCAAATGTCAAACAGGTTCGCGGAGTCTCCCTCCTCCTTGATCTGTGACGGCTATGAAAAATTCAAATGGGTTCATAGAGCCTCCAGTCTCCTTGATCCATGGTAGCTTCACAAACATAAAACGAGTTTGTAGAGCCTCCCGCCTCCTTGCTTCACGGAGGCTTCACAAATGTCAAACGGGTTCACAAAGCCTCCTGCTTCCTTGCTCCATGGAGGCTTCGTAGAGGGAAAACATTTCACTGGCCATGGTGCTGCAGGGGAACCTCAAACAAGCTTCACGAGGCAGCCCCTAAGGATTTCTGTTTGTTCTTGTTCTTCCGAAATTTTGGTTCCAACAAATTCACCCCTTCATAATGGGAGATGAGGAGAAAGCGAGGGTCAAATTATGAGGGCAAATTGCCAAAATTCCTCAGTCAATCGCAAAGATGACTCATGAAGGTGGCTCGCGAAGCAGAGAGGTGACGTGCGGGATGAGCCTGCCATGAAGCTCAAACTGATTGGACATGCCGAGAAGCACAAGGGGTAATCTCCTATAAATAAGTGAGGATGATCTATATTTTTTCCTTTCTCATCTCCATGTTTTGTAATTTAGCTCTCTTGATTCATGAAGCTCCACATACTCTATGATTACTCTCCCTGAATAAGGCCTTTTTCTTGGTGGAGCATAGTGAGTCTCTGACTCGATGATAGTGCACTCTATGACTTTCCTCTAAAGGTAGGGGAAGGGATCTATGATTTCATTTCTAGGATCAAGCTCCGTGAACAATATTTTCAAACGAGCTCCACCAAATGGATTCGCAGACCAAAACCAAAAACGCCAAATCTGAAAAGTTGAATTGATCACCAAGAGGCTGCTAGGGGGTCCTTGTGTATTCTGCCCAGAGGGAGGAGACAGTGGATATCTTGGGTATAGGGGAGTTTGTGTGAAGCCATTCTAACCATAACTTGCTGGTGGCACTACTGTCCAAAAGCCAGCAGGACTATCCACTTTGTAAGAGGATGCCTTTTATGGATTTGGCTTGAGGGATGACGTCTTCATCCCTAAATAGAGTAGGGATTATCCAAATTACTGGTTCCAGAGCATGTCGTGTTAGTGCCAGTGGTCCAGGGCTGCTGACAGTCATGCCCGGGAGGAATTCACGCCTATCAACGGTGAGTGTCTGTACAATCATCTGAACGAAATTGATGGGAAGGAATTGTAGCTGGATACGTCTCCCCTGCTCTAACATACTATCTTGAAGACAAACCTAAGGAACCTGAAAAAGGGGTGGTCCGAAGAGTGGGATCTACACCAGGGAGACAACTTCAAGGACAACTAGGCTTGGACCTACAAGGTAGGTGCCTCATTCGAGGAAATCAGGGCAGAGCTGAGAAGAGTGGGCCTGTATGAGGTGGCTTGGGCCTCCCAATTCCACAACTATCATCCAAATCAGTTGATTCCAGAGTTGATGAGAAGATGGTTATTGAGGACCAATACCTTCCAATTGCACCATAGAGAGGTCAGAATCATTTTATGGGACTTTCATCAGATCTCGTGGGTCCCGATACTTGGTGCGATGTATGAAGAGTTCTTCCCTGTTATGGGTTTGTGGGCGGATCTGGAGAAAATTCCACCACTGGTGATGGTATTGATGAACCTAGTGTCGGGAGAGGACATGTAGTTTGTGAGGGACGCCCACTTCAAATGGTGGTTCAAGCTGTTCTTGATCCTCTTGGAAAATTGGCAGTTTCTTGTGAGGCCTCGGACTAGCTAGAAGGGGGCTCAACGTGGCAAGGAGCACTCATATTGGAAGCTTTTGCAGGATATCCAGTGGAAGATGTGGGGATTCAATGTCAGTACCATGTATCAAATGGTAGTCAGGTTGGCTGAATTCATTGTGGCGCTCATATGCGGTTGGATCCCATCGTTGAGAGACACAAACATGGGTGTGCGTCCCAACACGTTTATCATGGCGTCCATGCTGGAGACAAGAGGGTGGGTCAACCTCGATATATCAATGCTCACCAAGCTGTACAAGATGCTATGGCATATCAGCGAGGATATGAAGCCATAGAGAATATTTAGTCCATTCCACCTCCTGTATGGGTGGATAGTGGAGCATGTCAGGGGGATCTAAGAATATCCTAACCCCATCTCCCCTCCAGGACCAAACCTCCACCTATCTATTCTGAATTTTGTAGGGAGATTTCCGGCCAATCTGACGGTGTAGGCGGTACTGAACCAGATCTGGAAGGTAGAGGAGCTCAACTTTCACTCATTCCCATTGCCAACAGGTGCGTTCATGGATGATGACCATGGAAGAGAAGATCATTGGTCCTACTTCCCGGCCTTTCAAGGTGGAGTCTTGGTGGCACAAGGGTACCACAAGCCCCTCTGCGAGTCGTACACCCCGTACTGATTTTCAAGGTAATTTCAGTGTATGCAACGGTTGACCCCGCGGGTCTACTTGGGGGTACTCCATGAGGATCACCCGTGTGTAATGTGGAAGATGTGGATCATGTTCACATGAAAATATGGGAATATGCGGAACGAGCTGCCTCCGACCACAACCATATTCGGACTAGTGAAGGAGTTCACCAAAATTTGGGAGCCGACCTACCCTAGGGAGATGCTGAAGCATCCAACCGTTCGGGCCAGTGATGGTGTGCCTCCCCAACCTCGAGGCTGGGGACGAAAGGTGACAAGGACATCTCATAGTGGCAGGACTGTAGTGGTGACGAGGCCTTCACTAGCCGAAAGGAAGGTAATGGAAGATCTGGTAGTGGTAGCAGACCTAATAGTCCCAGAGAGACAGAGTCATCTAGAGGGGAGGCCCCTAAGGGGATTTCGCAAGATATCCACCCAGGCTCTGGGGAAGCAGCTGCACCATATAGATGTTCTGAAAGAATGTCTTCTACCTAGAAGCTTGGGACATATGGGATGTCAACCGAAAATTCCTTAACCCTTCCGAGATGTGGCATCACCCGAACCATATCGAGATGGATTTTCTAGGAATCAGCCCCATCAGGTCGGGATTTGCAGTATCCCAGGTGCAGGTAGAGAAAAACTTGGCTAATTTGGAGGACTTTGTGCACTCCCAGGGTTCCCCGCATCCAATTAAAGACCAGGTGAATGTGTTGTTGGATCAAATGGCCCCTCCACAGTTTTCGGCTACAGAATTGAGGGAGCACTTCCCATTGTCGAAAGAATTGGATGAGTCCTCTTGGGGGGAGGTGGCCGGTAGAGGGAGCCCATTGGAGGAGGGTGAAGTTGGGGATTCTGAACCAGAGATAGAAGAGTTTGTAGAGGATCTTGAGGTAAAACGCTAAGTCCCTTCCTCGAGATCTTCTTCCATGCTAATTTGGACCCCTCATTAATATTTAAACTATGTCGGAGGCCCTCATACGTAGAACCCATTCTCGTCCCTCAGTAGATGCAGTTTTGGGGCCTTTGGGATCCAAACCCACTACTATGGTGATTAATTCATCTAGTGGGGCGAGGACATCTGAGGTGGTTCCCTTGGAGTTTTCAGACTTCCCTATAATATACAGAGGGCCACACCTTGAGGTCCCCACAATAACAACCCGGGAACATGACTGAGAATTCTACATCTGTAAGTCTTTTATAGAGTTAATATTTTCATTATTATTAATATTATTTTCACTTATTTAATCCCTAAACATTATTAATTTTGTGTATATTTGAATCATTTATGTGTTTTTGGTGTATTTTGGGCTTAAATGTGGAAATGAGGCAATTCTGTGAAATTGAAAGATTTTGGGAGCATCCATTTTTCAGTCATAACTTTTAAATTAATGATACAATTGAAGTGAATTAATTTTTGTAGGATTCATATTCTTGGGGGATTCAATTTTTTATTCTGAACAAAGACCCAATTCGAAACCCAATGGTAATGAAAAATCAATCAAATGGAGAAATTAGTCTGGCAGGCAGAAAGGACCCCACTACATTAAATATACAATATCACATTCCACCAACCTTAAAATGATATGATTCCAGCTGATGTCAACAAAGAACTTTCAAAGGACGGTTCATAGTAAATTTCATAAAATACAAAGCTCATCAAGGCATATTTTGGGCACGTTAAAGTGGAGTGGGTGAAATAGTTTTTGGAAGTTAGGAAAAGTAATGGTCATTGATTTGACCATATATTTCTTTACACCAGTCCAATGACTCTTCAATTTTGAGTGTCATTATGAAAATTCATTACAAACATTCTATAAGAAGGGGCCTCAGTGAGTTTCGGCTGGATGGTAGGCATAACAGTGGAAAACCTCTGGAGAACAAATTCTAGAGGATCAAAATTTCTGTTCTTGCTTTTCATTCTTTTGTTCTTCTTAGATTTGTAATGACTTATTCTTCCCCATTCAACTAGATTACCCTTAAAATGGTGGGGTAGATCTTATGAGTGATTGGGGAGGGGTAGGTTTATCCTTTTTTAATTTTTTATTTCTTGCACTTAATGTTTTAATATCCTCTTTTATCTTTTGCGAATCAGTTTCAATTTCTTATAATTGTTTTTATTATCATGTACAATTGTATCTAATTTTAGATTCTGTTGTTTACTTTTATTTGGTAAATGATCAATATCTCCCTACACTAGGTTCTGGTTTATATATGATGGAATAAACCATTACTTATTGGTGAAGTACTTGGTGATCACCGGTACATGGGTGAGGAGTAGTGAATTTTCTTGATTGCTTGGGATAAAAAAGACCTGATTGGAAATTGCCTAATATAATTGGGGGTATTCGGTACAAACCTATTACACATTGGAAGGAGAGTAAAAAAATATGAAGTTTTATTAAGGTTTATTCTCACATTATTATTTGACCAAGGGAGTGAGAAGAAAAAATTGTGGATTCTCACTCTTAACGATTTAGAAGAAGAGAATTGGGTAAAGTGAACTGTGATAGATTTACAATTGGAAAACCAACCCTACCCTGATCACCATTTCATATGACTAATTTGAATCATGTAATTTGTAATTTTTTTTAAAACTTTCACTTAATTTCTTTACTTTATTTTGTTCCTTTATTGTATTTTCAAAATTAAACAATTTCAAAAACAACATCACTTCTTCCTCTTATTTTAAATGAAAAACACTATTGTTGAGCACTCCTCATTGGATACAACCTAGGTTAATTACTATATTATATTTTAACATAGTAAATATTTTTTTTCCACACCCCACAATAGGCATGTGTCAAAACTTGGCACTATTTTCTGGGAGGTAGCACCAACATTTATTTTCTTTTCTTTCATCTCTTCTCATATTTTATATTCAAAATTGCATGACTAGAACCTCAAAAACTTAAACTTTTCCCATAGATCCTGAAATTGAAAGAACCTTGATGAATAGACATAGAAACATTAATTTTCAATCTGAATTTGAAGAAATTTTCCTAGAAGACTCAAGTGAAACTTCTTGTTTTCACTTTGAGCCAGTCATCATGGATGAATATCAAAACCCAAATCTTAGAGACCTCTATGCATCACAAATCCTTAATCAAAACAATCAACTTTCCATTCCAGTGTTAAAAAATGATTTTTAAATTAAACCTAACAAGATTACTTTTCTTCTAAAGTTTAATGGTTTGGCAGGTGAAGATCCAAACGAATACATTAAAGAGTTCACATATGTTTGCTCAACATTCAGAACCCATAGAGTTGCTGAGGAGCAGATAAAGTGGAAGGAATTTCCATTTTCATTGGATAGGGATGAAAAATAATGGTTATAAAGAATACAACCCAAATATGCGCATGAATAGAATGACATGGTAAGCTGTTTTATGCAAATATTCTTCCCCACCTCTAGAAGCACAACCATTCAGAAGGAAATCTATGCCATACGAAAATCATCTGGAGAAATGCTCTACGAGTACTGGGAGAGATTTAAGAATATTTGTGCCAGATTCCCGCATCAATAAATGGAGGAACATCACTTTCTTGTCTTCTTCTATAAAGGACTATTGGAAAATGATAGAAACCTTCTTGATGCATCATCTGAAGGTGCATTGATTGACAAGTCACCAAAAGATTCCAAGGGCTTGATTGAGATGTTTTCCCAGAACTCAAAACAATTTTGAACAAGAGGTATTAGAATAAGAGGTATTCATGAGGCACACACTTCTCATCCATCACCCTTACTAGAAACTAAGATTAAATAGCTAACTAGTACGGTGGGAAAGATGGCCTTGAAGCCAGTTTGTGACAAACAATCTCCATCTAAGGTATGTGGTTTATGCTCATCACCTGATCATTTTACTGACCAATGTTCTAAAATACTAGGAATGGAAACATGTGAGGCAACATTTTAGCCAAGGTATTTCTAACAAAATCAAGGATGGAGAGATCCTAACCAAGTCAAATATGAGTTTGGAAATCAGCAGAATCAAGGTAGACCCCCGTACCAAAACCGTTTTCAAAACCAACCACTATTCTAGAATCAATTACCGAACACACCACCATTTCAATAGAAACAATCTTATAAACACCCTTCTTACAAAAAACCAACCACATTCCAAAGACCCTATGAGTAGCCATCCACCAGTGCACAACCTCCAATTCAAAACCAACACCATAAATCTGAGTTTGAAGGGATAGGAGACACTGTTAAAGATTTTCCAACAAGTTTAAAAGTCTCATGGACTTTTTGACCAAAATTCCAGGTAAAATACCTCCCCAAAAAATCCCAAACCCAAAAGATAATTTTAGTATTATAACTACAAGAAGTGGAAAAGAACTCCCACCACTATCCACCATTGAACCTGAAACAAGAATTTCTAATCTTGGAGAGAATGACATTTGAAATGATAAAGATTCTATGAAAATACATCAGGAAGATGATAAGAAAGAGGAGGAGAAGGATAGGCCAAGGAAAAAGAAACAAGAAACAGAATTTCCAGGGAAATAAAGAGAGAAAAAATATATAACCACAGTATTTCCATCAAAGATTATTGAATCAAAGAGGTTGCAAGAAGAAGAACTTCAAAAATAAATCTTGGACACCTTTCCGAAATAGGAAATCAACATACCTCTGCTTGAAGCACTCAAAAAAATTCCAAAGTATGCTAACTTTTTTACGGATATTTGCACCAAGAAAAGGAGAGTTCAAGGGAATGAGAGTATCAATTTGGGAAGAAGTTTCTCGGCCCTTATCACACCATAATTTCCAACAAAAGTTCAAGATCCATGGACGTTTTCTATTCCATGAACCATTGGTTCATTAAATTTCCCTAGTGCTTTGTGTGATTTAGGTGCATAAATTAATGTATTTCCTCACTCTGTATATACTTCTTTACAGATGGGAGATTTAAATCCCACAAGAGTGGTGGTCCAGCTTCCAAATAGATCCACATTTTTCCCAGCAGAAGTTATGGAGGATGTCCTAATAAAATTCAAAGATCTTTTATTCCCTACTGACTTCTATGTGTTGAATATGGAAGGTGATATGATCCCGTCACACTCACCCATAATTTTGGGGAGAGCTTTCTTAAAGATATCCCAAACCGTCATCAATGTCCATGAAGGGACACTTATCATGGAGTTTCGAGACAACATTGTCTACTTCAGTATTTTTGAATCCATGAGGAACCCATTAGACGATCAATCACTCTTAGCACTATCCCATGAAGATAGTATTGAACTGATTGAAGAATCAGGTATGTTTCATAAATTCTTATCATCAAGAGAGAATGTTTCCATTAAAAATATCACTGAACATATGGATGCCCAAAATCCTAGAGATTATGATTTCCTATTGGAAGAAGAGGTAAAATATGATTTCGTTGATAATTTGTTAAATTATAATGAAGCTGATATGATTTATTTTGTGTAGGATTTCAAACCATTAGAAGTGGGTAGCCTCAATTTAGTTTCATCCGTTGACCATCCTCCTAATCTAGAATTAAAACCACTCCCCACTAATTTAAAATATATTTACCTTATAGAGGGAGAGATATTACTTGTAATAATTTCTAATAATCTATCTGAAACACAAGAAAAATATTTAGTTGAGCTTTTGAGAGGGAATTTCTAAGCAATAGGATGGATGTTAGGTGATATCTCAGGAATAAACCCAAAATTTTTCCCACATTTAGTTTTTCTTGAGGTAGATTCCAAAGCTGTCAGACAACCCCAAAGGAGGTTGAACCCCACCATAATAGAGATTATGAAAAAAGATATTGAGAAGCTGTTAGAAGCTGGGATCATCTATCCCGTATCATATTCACAATGGGTTTTCCCCATTCATGTAGTCCCAACGAAAACTGGCTTATCCATTGTGAGGAATGAAAAGAATGAATTAACCCCTGTGAAAATTCAAAATAACAGGATAATGTGAATATATTTTAGGAAGTTAAATTAGGTCACTCGAAAAGGTAATTTACCTATCCCTTTTATTGACCAGATGCTAGAGATATTAGTAGGGAGAACACAATATTGCTTTTTGGATGGATTTTTAGGTTATTTTCAGGTACCCATTGCTCCCAAGGATCAAGAGAAGATTGCCTTTACTTGTCCTTTTAACACTTTTTTATACAAAAGGATGAAATTTGGATTGTGTAATGCTACAGGTAAATTTCAGAGGTGTATGGTAAGTATATTTTTTGATCACATTGAAGATATCTTGGAGGTTTTCTTGGATGATTTCATTGTTTTTGGAAATTTTTTGACCATTGTTTGAAAAATCTAGAAAAAGTTTTGAAAATTACATTGAAAAGAACCATTTTTTGAATTCAGAAAAGTGTAATTTTATGGTTGATAGAGGAATTGTCCTTGGGAATGTAATTTCATAAAAATTCATTGAATTTGATAAATTAAAAATTGAAGTGATAAATTCTTTGTCTTACCCAACTTGTGTGAGACATGTTCGATCATTTTTAGAACATGCGGGATTTTACAAGAGGTTTATCAAAGATTTCAGTAATATTTCTCTCCCTCTCTTTAAATTACTTTTGAAAGATGATGATTTTTATTTCAATGGTTCATGTAGAGAATCCTTTTGGTGAGTTGAAAATGATATTGATTACACCACCAGTTATGAAACCACCCAATTGGGAAGAACCATTCGAGCTACTTTGTGGTGCTTCAAACCAAGCAGTTGGAGTAGTACTTTCTCATAGAATCGAGGGTAGGCCACAAGTCATTTCATATGCTTCAAAAACCATAGATATGTCCCAATCAAACTACACAACAATAGAAAAAGAGTTTTTATAAGTTGTTTTTTCTTTAGAAAGATTTAGATCATATATTCTTAGAACTAAAGTCATTGTGTTTTTTGATCATGCATCTCTTAGGTACTTGATGAAGAAGGATGAAGAAAAACAAAGGCTAGTGAGATGGATCATACTATTGCAGGAATTCAACATAGAAATCCAAGATAAGAAGGGATTTGAGAACCAAGTGGATGATCACTTAAGTAGACTACCCAACACCGCTGAAGACGAAATTACAGACACTGAACCACTAAATGAATGGATTCTAGAAGTGCAGTTGTAATTTATTGAAGGAGAAGTACCTTATTATACTGACACGGTAAATTATCTAGTAACATCTTAGGTACCATATCATTTAAATTCTCACCAAATTCACAAAATGAAATCTGAATCTAGATATTACATCTAGGATGATCCATTTCTTTGGAATATTTGAAATAACCAAATGATCAGAAGATGTTTTCCTAAAAATAAAATTGAATTAGTATTTATGTTTTCTCACAAATTAGATTGTAGAGGCCACATCGGACCTCAATGGACAACAAAAATGTTTTTAGAAACTAGACTTTGTTGTCCAACACTTTTCAAAGATTCTCATGAATTTTTCAAACGGTGTGAAAAATGTCAGTTTATAGGAAATATTTCAAAGAGACAAGAAATGACCAAAATACACTTAATTTTTGTGAAATTTGTGAAGTTTTGGGGATATATTTTATATTCCATTTCCCAATATCATTTTGAAATTCTTATATTCTGATTGCTGTTGATTATGTTTCCTAATGGGTGGAAGTAAAACCCACCTTGACTGACGATGCTAAAGTTGTTTGTGATTTTGTTAGGGCTAACAGATTTGGTAGGTTTGGAGTTACCAGAGTCATCATTAGTGATCAAGGGACTAAATTTTACAATAGTAGAATGGATTACTTGTTGACGAAGTATGGGGTACATCATAAAACATCAACTTCCTATCATCCACAAACTAATGGGAAAGCTGCAGTGTCCAATAGGGAAATCAAAGGCATTTTGGAAAAGTATGTTAATTCAAATAGGAAGTATTAGAGCCAATGGTTAGAAGACACATTATGGGATTAAAGGAAAGCCTAAAAAACCCCAATTGTAATGAGTCCATATAGGTAGATTTATGAGAAAATTTGTCACCTACCAGTGGAATTGGAACACAAGGCATATTGGGCTGTGAGGAAGAAGAATCTAGATCTTGAAATTGTTGGGAAAGAGAGAAGATTGTAGTTTTATGAGTTGGAATAAATTAGAAGGGAATCATTTGAAAATTAAAAGTTTTAATAAGAAAGAACAATAGTGGCTCATGATAAACTAATCCAACCAAAAGACTTCCGTACTAGAGACAAAGTGTTGTTTTTCAATTCAAGACTCAAGCTAATGCCAGGTAAACTTCGTTCCAGATGGGAAGGTCCATTTATAGTTACTCATGTATATCCTTTTAGTGATGTGTATATTTTTAAGGATAGAGATAAGTATCCATTCACTGTTAATGGGTACAGGTTGAAGAAATTCATTGGGACCATGCTATCTGAGTCAATGGAGGATATCACACTCCTCCAACTTGTTTATTAAAAAAATCCGTCAGGTCGTACCTCTAATTTATATTTTCTTGATTTTTATGATTCAATTTAAAATATTCTTATGTGTTAAATCCATTTGAATGCATTGTGGAAACTACATCATTTAAGGGTGGTGGAGGGAATCTGTGTAGTTTAGGATTTTTATTTGTTGTTTCTTTTACTATTTGTTTTAAAAAAAATGTGTATTTCAAATTTTGTGTGTTTATTTTTTCATTTTTGTGTGTTTTTGAAAACTTTATGCTGAAATGATTATCTTTGACATTTTTGAAACCCATGTCCATGGGAGAAATAATTTATTCCATGAAGTTGAGCTTAAATGAAACTTAAAATGACTTTGTTTAAAGTTTAATTATTTGGGAATTTCATGAAAACGTACTATTATTTTTGAATCCCATTCCACATATCACTATCGTTATATTTGAAATCACATTCTAGTGAGGCTTCTGAACCTATTGTTTTCATATTCTTTACATTAACCACACTTCTTGAGAGAACCAAACAATGCTCGATTTAACCAGAATTTGTTTTATTCCTTTAAAAACATGAGGGTTTGTGGTACATGTGTTTTAAATTATTGAGGCATTTATTTGGATTTAAAGCCCCCTTTTCTATAAAATCCTTTTTATAATGTCCTACCTTGAACATTTAATCATTGTAGCCCTTAGATGCCATGAACAACCTGTTAGGTTAGCCACATTACAAGCCAATATTTCATATCCAACCTCATCTTGATGTGAAATTGCATGATATATTTGAACATAAGTGTGGGGGAAAGATATATTGTGTTGTGCTACTTCATTGGGTGAAACTTTGGTTGAAATCAAATATATAAGAGATTTTATTGACGATGAAAAACATCATTCTGTTGAAAGTTGTTCCATTTCTGGAGCTTTCAGGGCAAGAAATGTTGTGCCTTTCTGGAGTGATGTTATTAATATTCTGATGACTTATTATATACTCCCTTTACTGATTTTATAGGAAATGTGAATAATGTGTGTTAAATATTAATATTTTAATACTAAGTATAATTTTTGAGCATTTTTAGAAGTAGTCCAATTGAGTCAGTTTACTATTTTATTTATAACTCTCCCCCTACTGATCCAAATCATGTGATTATTGTTTTTTAGGATTCCTGATTAAATATAAAACATTTCAGTAGAAGGGATCATGGGATAATCCTTCCATTTTAAGGCCCATATGGACCACACAAGGAGGCCTACAGAATCTGTGAAGAAACTGTACTAGCCATGAAGATTTAATTGCTGGGATCAATCAGCAAGTCAAAATTATTTTATTCCCCTACAATATTTGGGGGATAATTAAAGGAGTATTGGATAAAAATTTCAGGAGCAAATCTAAAGACAATGGGCCCAACTAATGCTTTGAAACTCAGCCCACATTGTTGGCCAGGAATTAAAATCAGTACAGTGTTCATGACATGGCTCCTGATCTAGAAATCATTTTGAGCTGAGATGTTGCAGTGTGAAAGGGGAGATATATGTGGCTGACTTTGTTTAAGACATCATTCGATTTGGAAGGCATATTCCTATTCAAAAACCCTTTCAAATTTTGGACATCAAAAATATTGGATTGAAATGGAAAGATTAAATTTGTTTAATAAAACGGCCATACCATTGGCTCCTTAAGTCTAAATGACTCCAAAATTTGAGAGAGGTCGGAAAAAATTATTATCTTCATCTTTGAAGGAGATATCTCGAGATTTGGCTATCTGGATGTCCAAATAGTCGAGCCAAGTGGAGGGACCTATTGGGAATGAAAACAGTCCACTTCCTTGGGCTATAAATACATCCCCTCCTCTCCTTGCAAGGGGTTGGCATTTCAGAAATGAGGAGATCATATTGACACGACCAAAGCCTTGAAATTAAAATATTTTAAATACAGTTGATTCCCCTTCCCTTATTTTTCTTCATCATTCAATCAAAATTCTGTTCTTAATTATCATTATCGTTTGTGTGTGTGTTCGATGCACCACTCTTTTCTTATCCCTTTCTTTTCCTTCTATTCTTAATTTATCATCATAATAATTATAATCATATTACTAATCATTTACATGGATGAGTAAATATACCATTGTAGTGAGTTATAATTTTAGGATATTAAGTGTTTGAGAGCCTTTGCTCGATGAGTATTCATTGAGTTAATATTGGGTGTGTTAAACTTTATATGTCATGGATTAATGACATGTTCTTTTTAATATGTAGATTACATGGATTATTGAAACCAAAAATACACTAATATAAACAATTAATGTTAATGATTATAAACCTAAGTTAAGTTACATCTTGGATTAAATCTTTAACACTTGGGTATTCCGATCAAAATCATCTTGTGAAATGGGTATTAATTTAATGAAATATAAAGAAAAGCTCAAGGATGTCAAAATCTTAAATCCCCAATAATGAACTCACCCCAATATTTATAATTTTTTTAAATAAAAAATCATCCATAAATTATTTCATAAGCTCTGCAAACAAAACCCCCAATCAAAATACAATCAACTAAAAACAAACGACTATTACAAAGTATCATCGCCGAGGATTCGACCCGAGTGCTGCTATACACATTAGCAGAGCACCAAAACCTTGACTGGTCGATAGGTGACAATTGGCCATGCATTTAAAATTACGTCATTGTTGGGGATGGTTCTTTATGTAGTCATTAGTTTATGTTTATTCTAAAAAATCCCAAAAAATACAAAGTTTTAAAAAAAATTGAAAAAAAAATTGTAATTTTTTTTGAAAAAAACACAATGAAAAACATGTCTTCTCATAAAAATCTTAAACTGAAAAAATAAAAAAAAACCCATCTTCCTCTTTCTTCCAAAAACTCTCTGAATTCCCCTTAGCCTTCCAAACAATTCCTCGGATTTGTTTGACCCTAAAATTGAGCGAACACTTCGCCAACTTAGGAGGAACATAAGAGATAATAAAATAATTCAAGAACTAGTACTTGTCCACCCAATTGAATTAGATATGGACAATCCTAGGGAACAAACACTAAAAGAACTTACTGCCCCTAATATGAATTACCAAACTCTTGGTATTCAATATCAAAACATAGAATCTGACTTTGAACACAAATCACGTTTGATTCATCTTCTCCCTCATTTCCATGGGCTAGCCGGTGAGGATCCACATCTCCACCTTAAAGAGTTTCAAGTAGTGTGCTCTACCATGAAGCCTCAAGGGGTTTCTGAGTAAAAATTAAAACTCTGAGCATTCCCTTTCTCCTTAGATGACTTCTTCAAGTCATGGCTCTACTACCTTCCTCCTGGTTACATAACCACATGGAATGACATCAAGCGACTCTTCTTAGAGAAATTATTTCATGCTTCTCATATTGCTTCTATCCGAAAAAAATAAGTGGTATCTGTCAGTTCCCAAGTGAATCAATCAATGAATACTAGGAGATGTTCAAAAAACTTGTTGCAACATGCCCACATCACCAAATCCTAGATAAAATCTTGATCCAATACTTCTATGAGGGGTTATTGGCTATGTAGAGAACTCTCATTGATGCTACAAGTGGTGATGCTCTTGTTGATAAAAATCCTGCAGCAGCAAGAGATCTCATAAGTAACATGGCTTAAAACACACAACAATTCCATACTCGAGCACATTCTCAAGTCAAAAAAGCCCATGATAACAATCAATTGATTTTAACAAGATGATAGAGTGGATGAGTGAACTTATAGGTCTTGTGTGACAACTGCTGTGGCATCCAAATCTCCAACCTCATCTTCTCCGCAATCAATGTTTCCTGGACCTATCAAAAACTGTGGAATCTGCAGCTCTTCATCTCATCCAATAGACACATGTCCAAAACTTCAAGAGGATCAATCTAATTCATCTGGACCAATGAAGCTCAATGCAGCTTATGCTCAGCTGAACACCAACCCTCAACTATTAGGTCAGTTTGTTAGAAACTTCAACCAACCTCACTCTGAGCCCTTCTCTTCTTCATATAACCAAGGCCAGAGGTATGGTAATCCCATATTTCGTCCTCCTCAATTCCCTCCTCAAAACCCAAACCAGTTTCAATATGGTCAAGGTGTTGGTAATTTCCAACAACCTTATCCTTTTATTCCTCAAGCTCAAAGGAACAATCCTCCTCCCATATTCCATTATCCTAGTGAGCATTCCCAATTCCAAAACCAATACAATCAATTTCCCAAGAACCAAAATCTAGGTAATACCAATCCAGGACAAGCCTATTCTTCCAAGAAACCATGGGAAATTGCGGTGGAAGATCATGCCTCCTTCACCCATTCTAGCCTCAAGAATATTGAAACCCAAATTGGTCAACTTGCATCCCACCTTAGTCAGCAGAAACCATCTAATTCTTCCCAACTTGCAGCTCAACCATTACCCAACCCTAAGAGTAATGTAAGTGAAATTGCACTCAGATCAGGAATGAAAATTTCTATGCCTCAAGATAAGTCCTCCAACCCTACTTTGAATGTTGACCTAGAAAATGAAGGGAAAAATAAACTTGAAAAGGAATCTGAAACCATTCCCTCACCCCCTTCCATTCCACTTAGGAATCCAATTCCTTTTCCTCAAGCTGTTTCTAATCCAAATAAGTCATTTGAACCCGATCCTGAAATGCTCAACATGTTTAGACGTGTTGAACTCAATATTCCTCACTTGGATTCCATCAAACAAATTCCTACGTATTCCAAGTTTCTTAAGGAATTGTGCACCCACAAGAGGCAACTTAGGAACTTCGAAAATGTTTCCACCCAGCAGTCTATTCCCATAAAGTGCAAATACCTAGGGACCTTTATGGTTCCATGCCAAATTGGAAGTTCAAACTTTGATGATGCACTCATAGACCTGGGAGCCTCAATTAATGTCATGCCTAAATCCATCTTCTCCAACCTTGTTCTAGGTCCCTTGCACCCAACGAGTGTTTTCATTCAGTTAGCCAATCGAAGAATAGCCAGTCCTGAGGGAATAATTGAGGATATCCTTGTTCATGTGAATTATCTTATCTTCCCTGCTGATTTCTATGTCTTTAACATGGAAGGTGAGACAAACTCTTCCTGATATTACCTAACTCTAGGAAGACCATTCCTCATGACTATGAGAACCAAGATTTATGTCCATTTAGGCATCTTATCCTTGGAATTCGGTGACCAACTGGTCAAGTTCAACATTTTCCAAGCCATGTGATACCCATCTAAGGATTACTCTCCATTCTCAATCCATGCTTCTGAGGACACTTCTAAGAGTCAATCAGAACCCAATCTACCATGTTATTCATGTTATAATGACAAAAGATCTTATGAAATCTGCACCATGATTAAAAAAGTCATAAATGGGGAAGTGGATGTGGACTTCTCATTCATAGACTCCATCAATCTAGAAGAACTTGAAAACTTTCTTGAATCCCACATCAACTCTGATCTCTACTATTCTACCTTCGAAAGTATTAAGGAGAATGAATCTGAAGCAACTGAAGTCCCTTACTCCATTAGTGAGTTTTCTAACCCACAAATAAAAGATGATACTGATATGAAACCTCTTCCTGAAAACCTGAAATATGCATTCCATTTCCATGATCAGTCTTATCCTATCATTATCTCTTCTTCACTTACCGAAACTGAGGATTCCAAACTTGTTCAGGTGTTATAGGAAAACAAAAAGGACCTAGGTTGGACCCGAGATGACATACTAGGAATCAACCCTTCTCTTTGTATGCATCACATCCATCTTGAGGAATCATCAAAACCAATTAGACAACCACAAAGAAGAATCAATCCACTCATCCTTGAGGTAGTTAGGGAAGAGATCACCAAGCCTTTTCAAGTTGGTATTATCTACCCCATTTTTGATAGTGAAGGGGTTAGTCCAATTCAAGTTGTACCTAAGAAGGGTGGGATAACTGTTGTCACAAATGAACATGGAGAGGTAGTCACAACTCGAGTAAAGAACAAATTGCGTGTGTGAATTGACTATAGGAAATTGAATGTTGAAATAAGAAAAGATCACTACCCTCTTCCATTCCTTGATCAAATTCTGGAACGATTAGCTGGAAAGTCACACTATTTCTTCCTTGATGGATACACCGACTACTTCCAAATCCCAATCGCACATCAAGACCTAGAAAAGACTACTTTCAAATGCCCCTTTGGAACATATGCATATAGAAGAATGCATTTCGGACCTTTCAATGATCCTACAACATTCCAGAGGTGTATGATGAGTATCTTTTCTGAATTCATTGAACACTGCATGGAAGTCTTCATGGATGACTTCACCATTTATGGTGAGTCATTTGAATCTTTTTTTAATTCACTCTCTCTAGTACTACAAAAGTGTGTCAAGTGTAACCTTGTGTTAAATTTTGAAAAATGTCACTTCATGGTTACAAATGGGATTGTTCTAGGGCCCATAGTTTCAAAAGATGGTATTGAAGTCAATCCTGCCAAAATTGAAGTGATCCAATCACTTCCTCCTCCCAATTCTGTTTGAGACATCTGTTCATTTCTCGGTCATACTGGTTTCTATCAAAGATTCATCCATAACTTCAGTAAAATTTCACTCCAACTCACTCGGTTGCTCCAAAATGATATCACTTTCCATTTCGATGAGGTTTGCAAGAGAGCCTTCATTGAACTCAAAACTGCTCTTACATCTGCCCCAATAATCCAACCCCCATATTGGTCCTTATCCTTTGAGTTGATGTGTGATTCTTCTGATAGAGCTGTTGGGGTTGTTCTTGGTCAAACAAGAGAAAAAAGTCCTCATGTAATCTATTATGCCTCAAAAACATTGGATGAAACTCAATCTCACTACAATGTCATGAAAAAAGAACTTTTAGCAGTTGTTTTTGCCTTAGATAAATTTTGGCCCTATCTCTTAGGTGCCAAAATCATCATCTTCACAGACCATTCTGCTATAAAGTTCTTACTCAAGAAAAGTTATTCCAAACTGAAGCTAATAAGATGTATTCTAATGCTCCAAGAGTTTGAACTTGAAATAAAAGATAGACCAGGAAAAGAAAACCCTTTGGCTGATCACCTGAGTAAAATTTCCAATTCTTCTCATTCTGAAATCATCGTTCCTGAATTCCCCACTAAGAACCTTTTATCTCTCACTCCAAAAATACCATGGTATGACCAATTGTAAATTACGTGGTTTCTGATGTTTTTCCTGAAATGTTTTCAAAAAAATAGAAAATGAAGTTGGAAAGTGATTCAAAACACTATTTTTTGGAAGAAAATAAACTTTGTAAAACCAGGGCAGACATGGTAATTAAGAGATGGGTTGATAAAGATGAAAATTCATCTATCTTAGAATTTTGCCACTCATTTCCCGTAGGTGGAAACTTTGGACTACAAAGGACCTCCCGAAAGGTCCTAGACTCTGGATTCTTCTGGCCTTCACTCTTCAAGGACTCACATGGGTTTTTTTAATCATGTCCCACTTTCCAAAAGTTTGTCACAATTTCCAAGAGAAATTAAATGCCCCAAAATCCTTTAATTTTATGCGAGATCTTCGATGTTTGGGGCATCAATTTCATGGGACCATTTCCCCCATCCAATGGATTCTCATACATCCTTATTGTAGTTGATTATGTTTCTAGGAGGGTCGAAGCCAAACCCACTAGAAAGGATGATTCACATACTATTATTGAGTTCCTAAAGAAACACATCTTCCATAGATTTGGAATGCCTCATGCCTTGATCAGTGACTTAGGAACCCATTTCTGTAATAGAACCATGGAATCACTTTTGAAAAAGAATGGGATTGGACATAAAACTTCAACTGCATATCACCCCCAAACAAATGGAATGGTTGAACTTTCTAATAGAGAAGTGAAAATAGTTCTTGAGATAATTGTAAAACCCACCAGAAAAGACTGTCCTGAAAGACTTGGTGAAGCACTTTGGGTACCAACATGGATTTTTATTGCATAATTTTTTGAAATTTAAGTGTGTGGGGAATGGATTTCATTGTTTGGGTACCCCATTATTGATTTTCAATGAGTTATCATCTAATTGAGGGAAAGAATCCATTTTAGTGGGGGGGAGAGGTTGTCATTCAATGTGTTTTGGGGAATTTAATGTACTTATATTTATATAATTTTGTAAATTTAATTGAAAAGTGATCATAAAAATAAATAAAAAAATGATGAAAAAAAAATCAAAATAAAAATGAAAAAATGGGTTGTGTCTTGGGTAGGTCAAATATCACTCTTCCTCAACCGTTGATCTTGTTATAACTAATACAATTAGTGTCGTGAGGATATCAAACATGGGTTGGGATATGATTGTGAGATCTATTTCAGGGTCAACTTTCGAAAAAACGAAGAAAAAATGGAAAAGAAAAAAAAGAACACTTGTATTATATTCTTATTAGGGGAAGTTTTGTGTTTCTTAAATATTCCATCTTCTCATTACCTTCATATTTTCTTCCTCTATTGTGTCTTTCTTCACACAATCATTCCCTTGTAAATATTTGTTTTCATTTCCTTCCATGTTTTATCTCAAAAAAATGTGCATTGCTTTTTCTATGTTGGAGTTTTAACCCTCTTCTTCTCTATCTCGTACATTATATTCCAACTATCCCATAGCCACAGAAAAACCCCTTAAAAATACCACTTTAATCTTGTGCACATTGTATAGGTATTGAAAGCCTATATATCTTTTCAAACTCAAAGATTTTCTCTTTTTGTTGGTGAAAGAGTGAACCTCCACAAATGAATTTTATCATCTTGAGAGGTGTGAGTTTTGAGTATCCACATTTTCCATTTCTAAATTTGATCATGGAAAAAATGAATTAGTTTTGGAACATTGTTTCTATAACAACCTGTGGTGGAATTCAAAATGGATGAGTGAAATAGTCTAAACCTCCCCTGATTGGAGAAAACAAAATTTTAATATTTTTTGGTGAGTGAAAATGATTTTCTCATGTTTTTATATTTATTACACATGAGTACATGAAAAAAAATAAGTGTGGGGGAGTTTATGTTATTAATATTTTCATGACTTATTATATACTCCCTTTACTGATTTTATATGAAATGTGCATAATGTGTGTGAAATATTAATATTTTAATACTAAGTATAATTTTTGAGCATTTTTAGAAGTAGTCCAATTGAGTCACTTTACTATTTTATTTATAACTCTCACCCTACTGATCCAAATTGTGTGATTCTTGTTTTTTAGGATTCTTAATTCCATATAAAACATTTCCTTAGAATGGGTCATGGGCTAATTATTATATTTTAAGGCCCATATAGACCACACAAGGAGGCCTACATAATATGTGAAGAAACTAGACCCACCATGAAGATTTAATTGATGGGATCCATCAGGAAGTCCAAATTCATTTATTCGCCTCCAAAGACCGGGGGATAATTAAAGGAGTATTGGATAAATGTTTCACGGCCCAAATCTAATAAAAAGGGGCCCAACTAATGCATTTAAACTCAGACCACATTTTTGACCGGGAATTAAAATAATTACAGTATTGATGACATGGATCCTAATCTATAAATCATTTTGATCTGAGATTTTGCAGTTTGAAAGAGGAGATATAGAAGACAGACTTTGTTGAAGACATAATTCTATTTTGAAGTCATATTACTATTCAAAAACCATTTCACATGTTAGACATAAAAAATATTGGATTGAAATGGGTAGATTAAATTTGTTTAATAAACCGGCCATAACTTTGGCTTCTTAAGTCCAAATGACTCCAACTTTTGAGAGAGGCAGAAAAAACTTATTTTCTTCAAATTTGAAGAAGGAGATATATTGATATTCGGCTATCTGAATGTCTAAATCTTCAAGCCAAGTGGGGGGACAGATTGGGAATGCAAACAGTCCACTTCCTTGGGCTATAAATACATCCTCCTCCTCTCCCTACAAGGGGTTGGAATTTCAGAAGAGAAGAGATCATATTGGAATGACCAAATCCTTTCTAAAGGCTTGAGAGGACCTGCCATACTCAAGTTTTTACTTGAGAGACCTTTCCTCTTCTCTTTGTTTTCATTTACTTTTATGTTCTTCATTGTTGTAATTTTGTAAGTCCTTTCTATTGTAATTCTGTTTTAATGAAAGTTTCTTCTTCAATATCAATTATTATCATCCAACTTATGTATTTTAATATTAATGTTCTTAAAATAGTTTAAATATAGTTGATTCCCCTTCCCTTATTTTCCGTCCTCATTCAATCGAAATTCTGTTCTTAATTCTCATTATCGTTTGTGTGTGTGTTCGACACACCACTCTTTTCTTATCCCTTTCTTTTCCTTCTCTTCTTAATTTATCATCATAATCATTATAACCAGATTACTAATAATTTAAATGGATGAGTAAATCTACCATTGGGGTGAGTTATAATTTGGGGATATTAAGAGATTGAGAGCCTTTGCTCGATGAGTATTCTTTGAGTTAATATTGTGTATGTTGAACTTTATATGTCATGGATTAATGACTTTTTTTGTTTAATATGTGGATTTCATGGATTATTGGAACCACAAATACACTACCATAAACAAGTAATGGTAATGATTAGAAACCTAAGTTAAGTTACAGCTTGGATTAAAGCTTTGACACTTAGGAATTCTGATCAAAATCATCTTGTGAAGTGGGTATTAATTTAATGCAATATAAAGCAAAGCTCAAGGATGTCATAAGATTAAATCCCAAATAATGAACTCACCCAAATATTTATCAATTTTTTAAATCAAACATCATCCATAAATAATTTCATAATCTCTACAAAGAAACCCCCCAATCAAAATACAATCAACTAAAAACAAATGACTATTACAAAGTATCATCGTCGAGGATTCGACCCAAGTGCTGCTATACACATTAGTAGAGCACCAGAAACTTGACCGGTTGATATACAACAATCAGTCGGGTGTTTCATGGAGCTTCTAATAGAGAAAGAAAGATGCGGCTTTTCTAGAGATTTCATGAAATATTATGTTTGAGAAGATTTAAATGTTTACTGATGAAATAATGAAATGTGTGAACATTTCTTGATATTTCATGATGACGGAGTTGATTTTCTTAAAATGGGAGTGAAGAGGAGACTATACTAGTGTGAGATTTAGAGTAACACAATTTTTCTTCAAAAAGATCCAAGTCCTCTTTATTCAGCCTCGGAATTTTCACATCTAAATCCTACCAACCTAAATCCACAGAACAAGCCTGAAAATTCGACATGATAAACATATGTCTTTGAATCACAACAGGTGTAGATTTAGGAATTTATCAAGACTATGGTGACCCTTGTTTGAGTCTTGATGAAAAATACATTGCTAAAAAATTGAAATATGTGTGATGAGAGATAATGAAAGTTAGGTAAGTGTTTTATGTGCATGGGAGGAGAAATGAAGAGGAAATATATTGAATGATATGAAATTAATAACTTTAAATAATAGTTTTTGAGGTGTCATGATATATTTTGTTTCTTGTTTTGAAATTGGTGGATCTCATGGTATGTGTTTTAAATTTTCTTTGATTTTATTTTGATTTTGACTTGTCGAGGAGTCCAAGTGATAAGTGTGGGGGAATTTGTAGAGTTAATATTTTCATTATTAATAATATGTTTTTAAATGCCTTAATCCCTCCCAATTATTCAATTAGAGTATATTTTCATCATTTATGTGTTTTTGGTGTATTATGGGCTTAAATGTGAAAATGAGGTAATTCTGTAAAATTGATAGTTTTTGGGAGCATCTATTTTTCAATCATAACTTTTAAATTAATTATCCAATTGAAGTGAATCCTTTTTTAGGATTCATATGGTTGCAGGATTCAATTTTTTATTCTATACCAAAACCCAATTAGAAACTCAATGGTACAGAAAAATCAATCAAATGGAGAAATCGGTCTGGCAGGCAGAAAGAAACCCACTACATTAAATCTACAATATGTCATTCAACTGACCTTAAAATGAGGTTATTTAAGCTAGTGTAGAAATAGTAATTTAATATAAAGGTTCAAATTTAATTTTATAAAATATGAATCTCAGAAAGGCATCTGTTGGGTGAGATCAAGTGGAGTGGGTTAAATAGTTTTTGGTGGCACAGAAAAGTAATGGTCATTGATTCAGCTATATCTTTTTTTAAACCAGTCCAATGACTCTTAAATTTTGAGGGTCTATATAAAAATTCATTAAAAACTTTATATAATAAGGGAATTTAGTGAGTTTATGCCCGATGGTGGGCATAACGAAGGAAAACTTCTAGAGAACAGATTCTAGAGGATCAAAATTTTTGTTCTTGATCTTATTTATTTTGTTCTTCTTAGATTTGTAATGTATTTTTCTTCCTCCTTAAACTAGGTTAAAATTACCATGGTTATGTAGATCTTATGAGTGATTGGGGAGGGGTAGGTTTACCCTTTTGTAATTATTGAGTTCTGGAACTTAATATTTTAATATTCTATTTTCTCTTATGCGAATCTGTTTCAGTTTCTTATAATAGTTTTTATTACCATGTATAATTGTATCTAATTTTAAATTCTATGGCTTATTTTTATTTGTTCAATGATCAATATCTCAATCCACTAGGTTCTAGTTTATATATGATGGAATAGACCAGGACTTCATGGTGAAGTACTCGGTGATCACCGGTATGTGTGTGAGGAGTAGTGAACGTTCTTGATTGCTTGGGATAAACAAGAATTGATTGGGAATTTCCTAAGATAATTGGGGGTATTTTCTAAAACTATATTACACATTGGAAGGAGAGTAGACAAATCTGAGGTTATAGTAGGGTTTATTCTCACCTTATTATTTGACCAAGGGAGTGAGAAGAAATGATTGTGGATCCTCACTCTTAACGATTTAGCAGAAGAGAATTGGGTAAAGTGAACTGTGATAGAATTATAATTGTAAAACTAACCCTAACCTGATCACCATTTCATATCACTAATTTTAATCACATCAATTTTCAATTTTTTTAAACTTTCACTTAATTACTTTTACTTTATTTAGTTTTTTTTCTTGTATTTTCAAAATCAAACAATTTCAAAAACAACATCACTTATTTCTCTTATTTTAAGTGACAAACAATATTTTTGAGCACTCTTCACTAGAGAAAACCTAGGTTAACCACTATATTATATTTTAACTTAGTAAATAATTATTTTTTCCACACCCCACGATAGGAACGTGTTAGTCGTCTTTGAAAAATTCATGAATACCACCCATTGACCATGCTAACTGACATTCGTTCCCTTTTTGGTATGTATAGTTCTTCAAATGGCATGAGCTGCCTTGGCCATGTTGTTTGTTAATTATAGTGACACCTTTCCCAGGGGAATGTTGGTGGCTATGGAGGCGGATATCCAGACCGACCAAGCTGCAGTGCTCCCGATCACTGGTGGGACCATTAGTAGGGCTAAGCCTGAGATTAATGAGGCGGGATTCCACGAAGAAGATTGATCGGACAACACATGTCCCACCATACTCAATCAAACACCAGATGCTGACCCTTCTGATGATTTCTTGGGGGTGTTCCTCATGTATGAGCATGCCAACCCCTCAGGCTGGGACGAGACTACATCTAATGAAGAGTACAACAAGATATTACATCGTTGTTCTTGGAATGTGATCAAGAGCTTTATCGACAACACCCCTAAAGCACAATGGATAAACCAGATGGAGAGATTTCATTCACGATTGCATGAACTATGCACTAGGGGAGTGGATACCCAATGTCCCCACATACTCATCCAAGATATCATGGCAGATAAGATCTAGGAATATGACCGTGACCTTAGTGTGGTTTGGTAGTGGGGAAAAGCGGTGAACATCAAGAAGCTCCAGGAGGCTAAAAATGAGATTCAACAGCTACACATCCAGGTAGATGCACATTCTACTTTCCTCAACGCGTAGTTGGAGATTATATCGTGGCTAAAGGCTCAGCTGGCGGAGGCCAAAGAGTGCATGAGGCAAGCTTCCGAGGAGATGACTGTTATTCGAACCAACGAGGAGCGAGCCTAGATTGTAGTTGAGGAACTCCACCCCATTGATGCCAAGGAAGAGAGGGAACTAAACAGGCGATAGTGAATCCTAGATACCACAAGCCAGATGGTGGAGGAGCTACACCGCTCTTTTGACGGGATCACCCCATCCATGGGATGGGTCGATCCTCGGGTACTGTGATGCATGTAACTTTTGAATGTGCCTTTATGTTTTGATTATTCATTCTAGATGCATGCATGAGTTATATTATTCATTTTTAGTCGATTTAATTTTCGTTACATTCATGGAACATTTAACGATCAATCCCTAAGCTAACGTGGGTTGGTCCTGATGCGAGAAACAAGGGATGACCAGCTTGCCATTCTATCCGAATATAAGAGTGAAAACCAAGATCTGGGAATCTGTGGTTTGAAAACCCAATCCTGATTTACGTGAAGAAAGGGTGAGGCCCGACTATAGGATGAGGACCTCGGAACAATTGAAGTTCGATCTACCCAATGTGCTCTATTACACGAGTAGGGTAATTCCAGGGGAATTTGGAGTCAACCTGAACATAAGGGAGTTGAAAGTGTGAATCAAGATACCCCTGATTCAGAACATTGTGGGGGTGGCGTGATAGTGTAGGATAACCGCTGACCATATTCGAAACATAGTACCCTTATTACATTAACCTGAAATGGAGATAACAAATGAGGGATGACCATTGACCATATTCAAAACCTGATTCCTAGCTCAAAATGTCATTCATTAATCTTCTAGAACGTTGGCCAAGGATAGTAGGCGTGTTATAGGCTGAGCATAGATAATGTTAGTGGGTTCTTTTAGATGTGAAAGAGGACGAGGGTCTGAATAAAGGGGACGCAAAGTCTGGAGTGTGGAGTGATGGGTTGTTCGAATGGCATCCAACACTCTTGAAATCACGCCACTGTGGTGGAAACACATTAGGTGGGCATATCTGTCTGATCAGGGATCAAACATACTTCCTAGAATGACCTATTTGGCAAGGAACTAGAATTATCTATAGTTTTAAATCATTCCAATAAGGATGATTGATGCATAGTTTAAATGTCATATTGTGAGGATGATGCACATAGTTTAAAGGTCATATTTTTTGGACCAGGATCAGGCCCAAGGGGCTAGAATGGTCAATGACCCTGAGGATGGGCCCAAGGGTAAATGCATGGGTATTCATATACATCCCATAATGATGATAATGAAGACAAACGTAGTTCTAAAAGTGTAGTTTTCCGTCGTGTGGGACAATGAAAGGCATGTGTGGCAAGGGTGTACCAGTACATGTCCTACCAGAACTACTAAGCCCACTTGAGTCATTCTCGATGTGGGAAAAAAGAGTAGTTATAGGAATTTCCTAGCACAAGAAGGCACATGTTAGGTGTGATGTGATGATAGGTGAATGAAGTACCAATAATACTGACCAACCTACTTGACACACCTAGATGTGTGAAGGGATAAAGACGAGTATGTTATAATTCCACTTGAACATAAAGAAGTGGAAACATGTGAATCGTGATTCTCAATATCTATACCACAATGATGGTGGTGTGAAGTTAAGGGATGTTCGAAATATAGTATCGTTTTCATGTTATCCTAGAATGGGGACAGAAAAACGAGGGTCGACTGCTGACCATGTTCGAAACACTGGACCTGTCCAAATATCGTCTGAGGTCCTTCGAGACGTTGGCCCAAGATGGTAGGTAAGCCAATATGGCATGATAAAAGGCCATAAAGGGGGTCCCATAAGACATGCAAGAGGATATGGATACAAATAATGGTACCACCAATCTTCGACATGGAACAAGGGAATGTCCCTATGAAAATTCCACACTTCGGGCTCTTTTTCACAAAAAATCTAAGCACGAAAAAAGATGTATCAGATAAAGGAAGTCATGTCCCTTTTCAAGGAAAAGGGTCTTGGGTTTACATGCTACCAACTTAATGGTCTTTGGATGGGCCATAAAGGGGGGCCTGATTTAATGGACTATGTGCAGGGAGGCAAAGTAGCCAAACCCGATGTGTGGTTCAGGAAGATCGTAGTTTAGGGTCATAAAACTTGGACCAAGTTGGGAAAAGACATGGGAGGCACATGGTGTGGCTATTACAAAATCTAACATGAATGAGAACCCAAGAGGTACCCACCACACCACATGCTCCCAAAAGATTTTGGGATAAGAGGTTGGAGAGAGGGGGCATGATTTTAGATTTATGGGGATGGACCCAGAAACAAGATGCCTGGGTGTTCCTATATATCCCATGAGGATGGGAATCAAGCCATACATAGTTCTGGAAGATGTCGAGTAGTTTAATATCTTACAGCAAGGATACAGAGTGGTCTTAGTTTAAGGTCATAGAGCTCGAACCATGAATAACTGGAAGAGGGAGACATGTGGTGAAGTAATTACAAAAACCTGATGTGAATGGGAACACATGAGTCCATATCATCAGAATGTGCTCCCCGGGAAACTTCTGTGTTAGGGGAACAAAAGTTAAAGTTAGGATGAGCCCGATGCAAGGTTTCTGAATGTTCCTAAATACTATATTAGGATGGGTATCAAGATTTATGTAGTTCTGAAGGTTGAATGGTATGATACTAGTGCCAGAGATAATAATGTCCAACAATTCTGGCTGTATCACCAAAAGAAGAAACATTTGGTAGATCTTGTTTGTCCTTTAGAATGATATATATGTGTGTTTTTTTGTTAAGAGATGGACCTAGGATGGAGAGTCTAGATGTATCCACAATAATCAAGCTGTATACAGGTATTGAAAAATGGTATGGTGGGTGACTGATACCAAACATTATGTACCATCTAGTGAAGACACCATGATGCAGTGCCGCTTTTCATCGTGTGTACAGGTTGATAATGTCACAGTTTACGGTCATGTGATGGGACCAACCGTGTATTTTAAAGTCATTCAGTATATACTTAATAGTTTAAAGTCATGTGGGACTAGTCATAATAGTTTAAAGTCATATGAATCAAACATATGCAGGAGAAACGAGGTTCAAGAGGGGATGTGCATGGCGTGATAAAGCATACCCGAAGTGAATGAGTACGAGGTACACATAACACCATGTGCGATTCCAAGAAGAAACCTTGGGCCGAGGAGCTAGAAATTGTTAGAGAATATGGAGAAGGAGAGACTAGCTCTTATTAGAGAACTATGTGGTGCATCTCTTACAAACCTTACGTGAATGAAGACTTACGTCCACACATGCCACACCATGCAATCATATACAGGTTGGGGTCTAAAAGGATGAAAAAAATTAATAATTAGTGAAATCTAATTTGGACCCAAAGATGATATGTCTGTGAATTCTTAAGTATCCCATAAATCTAGGAATCAAGCCATACGTAGTTCTGGAAGATGAGATATAAGGAGATCTTAGTTTAAGGTCTTAGAGCTTGAACCATGTTGAGGAGAAACTCTTCCAAGCGAGTGCATACCTCGATATAATCCCTAATACCATGTGAGTCAAACTTAATGTGGGAAACCAGGGAGGAATAGGTCTTTGAAACTCATGGGATACACGTAAAGGGGAAGTCGATGCAGAGCCCTGAATGATGCCATACCATGACTTTGTCTTCCTAACTCGCAAATGCGCACTGAGGGACAATATAAGGAGTGTTGAAATTCCACTTGGACATGATGAGGTGTAAAATGGTGTGAATCATGTAACCAACATTTAAGGCATGATGGGGTTAGCGTGACGATGGAGGATAATTGTTGAACTTCTTCAAAACACAACATCCATATCGTGTAACCTCAAATTGGAACAACACATGAGAGTCAACCACTAACCATATTCGTAATGCGGTACTTGTATCAATTTGTTGTTCGAAACCCTCGAGGATGTTGGCCCATAATGTAGGAGATCCCTTGAGATGAACATCCATGCCACTTTGGTGGGTCCCATTCGAATGTGAAAGATAATTAAAGGCTAAATGAAGGGGAACACGAAGCCTGAAAAATGGGGGAAAGCATATACAAGTAGAATATGACACTCCAAGATCTGAACTAGAGTACTCCTGGGAACATTGGAGAATCACCGAAGAAGGTCGAGGGACCCGACTTAAGAGAATCCGACATGAAAATATGAGTATAGGGAAAGTGAGCGAAGGGTTCTTAGGATAGATAGAGGTACATGGCATGGTTGTTACAAACCCAATGTGAATGGGGACACAAGCCCATACCACACGACGTACCCCTTCCTCAGAAGGTCTCATACCAAGAGGCCAGAATGATTGGGAGGATTCTAAGAAATGGGGCATGACCTGAAGACTGGACATTCAGGCATTCCCAAATATCCCATGGTGATGGGAATCAGGACACACGTAGTTATAGAGAAGGATGTCGTGCAATTTATCATTGTGAAGCACGGACGATGTTTCTATTATTTTAAGTTTATAGGGCTCATACCTTAGATCCCTAGTTTAATGTCATATGCATGGGATAGATGAGTAAAGAGGGTGAATCATTATGCCTGTGGAAAACCAAAAAATGGTGACGATGATAGATGACAGTTTTTGACCATGTTCACAACACAGTATCAATATTTATGTGACCGAAGGTTGGGGGAAAGAAATTGAGTGTCGACCGTTGAACACATTCACAACACAAGACTTAATTTATTTGTTGGCCAAAATCATCAAGGAAGTTGGTCCCAAATGGTAGGATAGCCCTTAGGCTAAACATATACACTATTCAGGGTTCGTTTCAGATATAAATGAAGATGGAAACCCAAGTTATGGGGCTTGTGAAGCATGGTTGGGCCTGTGATCTCAGAAAGGATGATAAATGAAGGATGGATGTCTCAAGGGGATATGTGTGGCATAGAAAAACAGCCCAACATGAATGAGAATATGAGTCCATACCGCACCACACAATCTTAAATGAGAACTTGGGACTGGGGGATGAAAGGTCCGAGGGACCTATGACTGGAATCCCATCCAACTGTATCCATATGACCTCTCATGAGGGAATTGCCTTATCATAACTTCTAAGCCCACATAATCAGTGCTCGGTGTTGGAAAAAAGGAGTAGGATTAGGCACTCCCCAACACATAAGGGTCCGACAGTTGGAATCTAACTCTTGCTCGAGACAGACTGAGGCTTGAAAAGACAGTTGGGAAGAATGAACGACTACACTCTATTTTTGGGACATATTGGGGTGATGACAATGAAAAAGGATTATTGTTGACCAGATTCGAAACACATCATCCATATCGTGTGACCTGAAACGGGAACAAAAAATGTGCACCAACCACTGAACAAATTTGCAACGTGGGGCTGGTATCAATTTTTTGTTTGAAAGCATTTAGGATGTTGGCCTGTAATGGTATGATAGCCCTTGGGCCTAGCATCCACGCTGTTTGGGGGTCCTTTCAGATATGAATGATAATGGAGTCCCAAGTATATGGAGTGTGTGAAGTATAAATGCACCCGTACAATTTAAATTCATGCTGGAGATTAAAATAGGTGGATATATTTAGGGGAGAGGGATATATAGTACGATCATGTTGAACTCGATGTGAATGAGGGGAAAATCCATCACCACACCATGTGATTCGACCTAATGGGAGGTCCCAAAGTTTGGGGCTGGGCCTATGGAAAAAATGTCTGGGAATTCCTACGTAAGGATGGGAATCAAGCCATACGTAGTTATGAAGGTCGTGTAGTTTCATGTTGTGCGGTGAGGATGTGGGAGGAGAGAATAACGAGAGAGGGAACATGGTGCAATAATTGTGATCCTAACATGAGTGGGGCCAAACAATCCTACACAACACCATGTGGGATCCAACAAGAGAACTATAACTAGGGGGATAGTCAAAGAGGAAACTTGGGGCTGGACTCAAGATGAAGCATTTGAGTGATTCTATGTATCCCATGAGGATGAGAATCAATCCATACATAGTTCTTGTGGTTTGACATCTTGTAGGATGACACATAGTTTAACATCTTTCAGGATGACACACAGTTTAACCTCTTGAAATATGACATACAGTTTAACATCATGTAGGACATCATAAAATTTAACGTCATGTGGGACGACATATAGTTTAACGTAATGCGGGACGACATATATTTTAACATCATGCGGGATGAAATACAGTTTAACGTCATGCGGGATGACATATAGTTTAATGTCATGTGGGATGACATACAATTTAACATCATGTGGGACAACATTTCATAGTTTAAGGTTATGCAGGACCAGGCAGTTGAAGGTCATGTAGGACCAGACAATTTAAGGTCATGTTGGACCCACTTACTTAGGAAAAGTATTGCTCTAGGTACTTGGAATTGGTAGGAGGAGTTAAACGCTCACCATCCACAATAACCAGAGAATATGCGCCATTGGAGTAAACCCTTTGAATGATGTAAGGTCCTTCCAATTTGGGATCCAACTTGGATGGTTTCATACCAGGTATCATTGATGTCCTCAAGGCCAATAACATTTTTCCTTGTAAAAAGGAGAGGAGGCAAACTTTCTTGTTGAAAACTATAACTATCTTGTTCTGATGGCTTTCCAGATTATGTAGGGCATGAATCCTATTCTCGTCGAGCACTTCCAACTTAGCCAAATGAATTTCAGCTACTTTATCTTGAATTTTCTAATCATAGACAGTTGTGTGAAATGAGGGAAACAGAATCTCGATGGATAGGACGACCTTCATTCTATACACTAGGGAATATGGGGTCACCTGGGTGGAATTATGAGTCATCATCCGATAAGCCCAGAGGGCATTAGAGATCTTGTCTAACTAACTCTTCTTGTTTTGACCAACCATTTTCTGAATAATGTTAGAGAGGGTTTTGCTAAACGCCTCAATCTATCCATTTTCTTGTGCATGATAACAGTAGGTATGGTTAGAAAAGATGTTGTACTTAGCATACAGTTTCTTCAGTTCAGTTACCCAGAAATTCATGTCGTTGTCGATGAAGACGGAGTGAGGGACTCCAAATTGGTAGATGATGTTGGGGCTCAAAAAGTCAACAATGGAACGTGCCTTGACCTCTTTGAGAAGATCTGACTTTTCCTACTTGGAGAAGAAATCCGTAGCGGTCGGGATGAACCTACAATGGCGAGCTGTCATTGGTGGATATGGTTCCATGACATCAAGTCATCATACCTAAAATTGCCAAGAGTACTTGGTAGTATAGAGAGGCTTCGATGGCCGATGCATAAAGTTTCCATGAATTTGGAGTGCATGGAACCTTTTAGTGAACTCGATGCAATCATGGATCATGGAGGGACAAAGATACCCCAATATATGGATCGAGTGAGATTGTTTTGGATCGGTATGATGAGCCCCGCATGATCCAGCATGAACCTTCTGCATGTCTTGGGAAATATCGACTCCTTGAATGCAATGGTGGAGAACCCCATCAAACCTATTCCTGTAGAGGATCTTCTCATTACTAGGACTATCTTAGAGGGTAAACTGTAACACGTGGGGTTGAATTCTCTCACGATCGGCCAAATTTTCCAGGAGATTACCATTTTGGAGGTACTTGGCAAAGGAGGTTCTCCAGTCAGGAGTCACTTCAATCACTACATCCGGGGGACCTGGGGTTCCTGACATGAAGGCGCTAGTGGTAAGGTGGATTTACCTACGGGATTTCATCATCATCTGGAGTGATAGGAGAAATGAATCTCTGGTGTGCCACGAGGATAATCAGATCATCCTGTTCGGGCACTGTAAGTGATGCAGCTAGGCTGGGCATCAGCCTGACTATTCTGAGATCAAAGGACACGAGTAAATTATATACGGGATGAGATCTAGTTCATTAGCTGGAGAGTGCATTCCAACAATGTTACAAGCTTTGGATTTCTGACGACATAGTCACCGTTAATCTACTTGATGACTAGTTTAGAGTCCCCTTTCACATGAAAATGGGGAACATCTATATCATGGTCCATCTCAAGACCAGTAATGAGAGCTTGATACTTTTCCTCATTGTTGGTTTAGCCTTCTTACAACATGAATGAATATGACAGAACAACTTGTACTGGGGTAATGAATATGATACCCATGCCTACTTTGTTAAGACTGAGGTCATTGAGCCTTCTGCCGATGGGGCTCCGGGAAGCACCATAGAAGTGTATTTTCCCACACAACATGGCTTGGTCTACCGAGAGAATCAATTCATTGGGGAAATAGAGATCCAGGTATAGGTCTGCATGATCTAGATGGGCAGTAAGGAAGTCTTCCAATGTTTTCCCCTTAATAGATTTTTTAAGGAAAAACCTGATTTAGAACTGCTGAAAGATTACCTCCCACCAAGCTAAACATCCTATCAAAATTGGAGGGTACAAGATGTATTATACTAGATCAAATTGGGATATCAGCTATACCTCATTATATAGGAGGTAATGCCACAATTTCAGTTTTGCGAATACCAGCACAAGAGAGCTCTTATCGATAGGGTAATATCTTGTCTATGTATCAAGGAGCATGTGACTGAGAGAGTAGAGACTCTTCTTCATCCCGTCATTGTTCTTCTGGGCGATAAGGGCACTGAGAGACCGTTCTGGGGTAGTCATGTAAAATACCAACAGCTTTCCAAATATGGGTGTCGTTAATATTAGAGGATGGAGCAAGTACTGCTTGATTTCCTTGAAAGAAGTCTGACGTTCCTCATCCCACTCATAGATAGTGCCTTTCTTCATGAGCAGATAAAAGGGATTACACGTGTCGGACATATTCATGATGAATCGAAGTATGTAGGCTATGTGGCCTTAGAAACCTTGAAGCTTCCAGAGGTTTCTTGGGGGAGACATATGACTGATGTCCTTGATCTTCTCTAGGTCGATCTCGATGCCCCTATATCTGACAACAAAGCCGAGAAACTTTCCAGAGGTGACCCTGAAGGTTCAATTTAATGGATTCATATTCAGATGGTGGGAATGGAGGAACCAGAACACTTTCTCAAGGTCTTTGAGATGGTCATGATGCTGGGAATATTTGACCACCAGATCATCCACATAACATTCCACCAATGTTTTGAGGATCAACATAAATATGTAATGCATATCCCACTGATAGGTGGAACCTTCATTCTTTAAACTGAAGGGCATGACTTGGTAACAGAAAGTACCTTGTGGTGGCCTAAAGGCTGTACACTTATCATCCTAGAGGGCCATTCAGATCGGGTTATTCCTGGAGTACCCACACATAAATGAGAGGTCTTGGAACCCAACAGTAGTATCGATCAACAATTTCGTCACAGGAAGGGGAAAATCATCCTTCAGAAACTGACAGTTGAGACCCCAGAAGTCAATGCAGAGACTAATCTGTCCATTCTTCTTCCTGACTGGCATAATGTTGGCTAGTCGTTTGGGGTACCAGACCTTCTTAATGAAATCATCTTTGATGAGATTATCAACTTATTCCTCAACCATGGCACCATGGGATGGGTTCATCTTTCTGGGAGGTTTCTTGAAATCGCATTGATTTGCTGGGAGACCAAGGTGGTGGACAACTACCTGAGGATCTAGTTATGGCATCTCATCATAACTCCAAGAGAATACATCACGGTGTTTTTTAAGGAAGTCTATGTTCTGTTGTTTCTCCTTGAGGGGCATGTCGGCACTGATCAATGTGAGTTTTTGAGTTGCCTCGCTTCCGAGGTTCACCTGTACCAATTCATCGACCGTGGCAGAGATTCCCACTTCAAAGGATGGGGGGAAATCCTCTAAATCCTCTTTTTAACTTATGAAGGATGAATCCTCAGTGGGAGGAGTTCCCTCTAAGTTGACAGATCCCGATGGGAGGCTGGTACCACCCTGAGCGGTAGTGTACATCACATCAGAAAACTCCTGTACTACAGAAACCATAGTGATGAAGGTTGTTGATCTGATCTCATCTTGTCTTCGGCCCAATGGGCCAAATTTGATGATATCGAAGCAATAGTAGTGTGTCAGCTTGATCTGGTTAATTATAGCCTGAAAAAACAAGAAAGTATGACGTATTCCCATTACCATGGGGCCGACATCCCGATACCTTATGGGAGTAGAAGGCTCCAGGATCACCTGAGCCTGATTTGTGTAGGAGTATGAGGTGATATTATGACATCACTTAGATTTGGGAATGTGTTCCCCCATCATTACAAAAAAACAAATAATTGTCCCATGTCTGGAGTTGTAGCCTCCAATCGGTGGATTAGAAAGATGTAGGTGTTATCTAGATCTTTCCACGGTCTGGTCGTGGCCTTGGCATGCTCAACCTTGTTAGCCTGAATCATCTTATCTTTGCTCTTATAATAGATCACATTCAGATAGTGGGATTCACAAGAGGAAAAGGGAGACACATCCCCTTGAAGCATGCCCACTCAATCACTAAGGGAGTAATTAAGGCACTGGGGATATGATGAAGGAACCACCACATGCAGGTGGAGCCATGGCCTACCCATCAACACATTGCAGGTAGTGTCCAGCGAGACAACCATAAACTCGATGCTGGAAACTAGGCCACCGAACTAGGTCTTCAAGAAAATCTTGCCGACCTATGTCTGCTCCATCCAGTCATAACCTTGGAATCTTAGGTCAGAGGGACTCAGATCATCTTCAAACAACCCCAGTTTTTGCAGTGTCCAAGTTGGGATTATGTTGATCCTAGAGACCATGTCGACCAGACAACAAAAAAAATCCACACCATTGAACTGGATGGTGATGTACAGTGGGAGAATATGCCCCTGTATGGGAGACCCCTATTCTTATCTAGAGAATGAGATGATGAACATGCATTCATCATTCTCAACCGCCTCAACATGAAAAGCTTCTACGACTACTACCTGCATCTTAAACTAGAGGGGCTTCTTAAAGCCTCAGCGAGGGCCTCACGCATATCTAATGACAGGTGAAGGGCCTCAAGGATAGAGAGCATGGCTGGAATGCTAGAAAGATGATTGAGAACATCAATCTTCCATGCCATGCATGAACTTTTGCTTACAGGAGGTCGCTCTATGACCATAGGTATGGTGGGCCCTGCTGACTAGACCGACGACTTATTGGTGCTAGGAATATCCCACTGCTCACTACTTGAATCCTGTAGAGTGACTATTGAATGAGGGCCAGATGACTGAGACAAATCTGTAGCAAAGTTTGGATTTTAATGGCACGGTCGAGGTGGATCTACCTTATCCAACAACACGAATGACAATGAAGGATGACCTGGTGACTCCAGATGAGAAGGCTGAGCATGCTGAGTTCTGCGCTAGGCTTGCAACCTAGTTTTGGTAGCATGCACATCCTAGTTGGAAATACTGACTGAGGCACTTTGACGACCCATATTTCCACGACTCCATTGACACTGGCGACAACTGGGGACATTGGGAGGATCTTCCTGACACTTATCATTTTCAAGAATCATGTTGGGGTTTACCGGATCTATAGTATTAACCAAGGTGTACCCTTGACCACCGCATGAAGATTCATCCACAACTAGATGGATTCTGGGAGGAATCACTATCTATGAGGGAATGAAGTCTCCAAGAGTACGAGATGATGATGGCATCAGTGGGGGAATTTGTTTTAGCATACATTGTTGATGCTTGATCTTTTGGGAAGAGGATGATTGAGATGACAATGAAGAAGTAGTAGCTGCGAATTTTGAGGGCTCTGGACAATTCAGGCATGCATAGATAAGGCAATGGGAATGAGAAATTGTTTTACAATCCATCTAGTTATCATAATTCTGGGACCCATGGTTCAAAACCTAATGCCACTCACCTTCATTATCGCTACTACTGTCTGGATTTATGAAGACACATGCCACCCGTGCTGGAGCTGGGCCTAACCGGACTATGTTGTTATCCACCTAGTCTTGAAGCCAGTTTTTAAACACATTGAATTGTTTGATGGTGTTCCATAGGATCTAGTGATAGGGGAAGTAATTAGGGTGATCAGTGAGGTTCGCCTCTTCTGGCCTCCTACATTACGAAAAACGTACAATCCCCTACTCCAAGGAACTTCGGAAATAACTGGGGATTTGATTCTCATTGAAGGAGTAGACCAATTCCTCTTGTCTAGAAAGGGGGCCCTTAGAGCCTGACCCTGACATGGGGCTGGAGGATCCTATCGAGGAGGTGGATATTGGTTATCTTACCTAGCCGGTGGCGGTGCATTGTGCGGGGGAACCTGTCAATTCTAAGGTGGGCGCTACAAGACCATAGGTTGCGCCTGAGGTGGAGGGCCTTTGTGAGGCTGTGGCTGTGGCTCCACTAGAAACAAATCTAGTTACCTGTGGGCCTCTATTTGAGCTACTGTGGTGAGCTCGACCCCGGCGGCCCTTCTCGCGGTCATTGTAGGAGGCAAAGGATGTGCCTGGCTGGCCTATCGCAATGCTTCATCTATGAATTGGGCCTTATCGAAGAATTCTCGGAATCCCCCCTACAGTTCTGGGTGATCAAATAGGGGACCAGTTCCATCGTGACATTCCCTATGCACATCGTCAATAGTTAGACCTGAGTTAGTGGCATGTCAAGGGAGTATGTGATCTCTTTCCACCGGGTGACAAATGCTACTATGCGCTCATCAGGCCTCTGCTTTCACTTGAAGAGGTCCGTGATACTCATCTTCGGAGTGGTGGAATTGAACTGGTAGAGAAATTGACTACAGAGGTCTTCTCAGTCTGCTACTGATCTGATGGGTAGCTGGATGTAGCAGACGAACGTTGGCACCACCAATATCTGTACAAAGCATCAGAGTTTGGTGGCCTCCTACTGCGATGGAGTTCCCAACAAGGTCCCACACCTTGAGATAAAGTGGTCTAGGTGCTGTGGTGGGTCCCCTATCCCATTGAAGGGGGAAAAAGTGGGATTTTAGAATTTCGGGGGTGCTGGAATATCATCCACCCATGCTGGATAAGGCTTTCCATCAGGCGGGATTGCCACCTATTACGTCTCTAATGCCTCGAGGCGGGAAATGAGTGCTACCGTTGGATCATCTGGGTGGGGGGTCCTGTCTTGACCAGGATCCTTGACCACCAGTGCATTGGAAGGATCTTCAAGAGGAAAAGCAGGTGCAGTGACTCATGGAGCGGCTGGAAAAATGACCTACGGAGCAGATGGAGGAACGTGAGCTGGGTCCCGGGGATTGTAATTCCGTTCAGGAAGATTTGATGACACATACCACACTATCTTTTCTTAACTCCCTTCCTCAGCCCTTTCTGCATGGGCGGGATGGTCAGTGTCACCTGGAGGCAGTTCACTGAGAGAAATTTGTGCCTGCCCCTTCTTCCCCGGCCGATGATCATCGTAGTCTGTTCGTCGCTCTGCAGCGTGTTCAACAAGGAAGTAATCAACCATATTCTTATGTTTCGTGAGTTTCTAAAGAAACGTGGCTTTTTTGGGATTTTCTTACACCTTCTACATTGATCCAGACAGGTTGGAGGGTTCGACTGCTTTGAGGTGCTCCTTACCATTGTTGGGATTTCAGCTGAGGGCTAACACCTAAGTGGGAACGAGAAGACCCAATAGATTTCTCTATTTATTAATAATCCCTCCAAACGGATCCAAGAGGTGTGAAACTCCCTCAAGTGGGAGGGGGGGGGGATCTCCAAGAATCTATAGCTCCTTCTCACCCCCAGCTGGTCGACCATGTTAACTGCATCCCTTCCTAGAGGCATATCCCTTATTTTGCCTAGAAAATCGGGCTGGCACCAGATGGATCTGAAATAGACCACCACGTACTACCCCCAACCATGGATTTGCATGTGGGGAGACACCTCCTTGATATCCTGCAGATCACTTTAAATCTCTAGACACAACATTGTTAGAGGGTCCTTTGGCTATTTGGTGACTCAGGGCTATGGGCCACTGAGAGTGCAGCCAAATCAACCAAAAGACATTGTTATCCAATGTCTTCGAAGTTTACCTGACTCTTGGGGTAGGCCACTCGTCGATGATGATGACATAAATGAGTCGCCCAAAGGGTCTGGTGAAAACAATCCACCATTTCCTGAGTGAGAGATTTCGACACACTGTAATTCAGTGCTATAACTGGACAAAAAATCACTGGGAAATGGTCTAATGTGAGAATATCCCACAAGCTCCTTAGTCTAGATTTGGGGTATGTCCCTTCATTTCTCCGCTCTTCGAACAGAGGTGGATGGGTAACCAGTAGCGGTACTGAAGCATACCGCTGAGATGGAAGGCTGACTGGGGGAGAATACAGTGAGCGGGCTGACAAACCACTACATCTCGGGCTATCCTCTGAAGAGTGTAGTGACTTAGCCACCACATCACAGAAAGACGGGATGGAGACCATAGTTTTTGGTGTAGGAACTATGAATACTGTAGATGGGCTACACTTCTACTCATCCACCATTGGTCCCCAAAACAGCTCTCTGTGATCTCTAGTCGAGGTAGAGTGCGATTCTAGTGATGATGGTGCTGATTGCATGGGAATAACCTGTGGAGATTCCATATTTTTTTCCTCCTGGATATACCTGTGGAGGGAGGTGGAAATCCAATGGACCTCACATTATGGAAGTATGAGGATGATGCATCTCGTTCCTACTCGGGCCTTGAAATGGAGGATCTAGGTGAGGGTTCCATCGCTGAGTCGTATTCTGGCTCATAATCTGAGAAGCAGACTAGTTTGATCTCTCTCTGAATCTTATTGGAATTATTTTTAGGGTGGAAAAAACCCACCCTCATGCATTGAGATGGTTCTTCGGGATAGGGTAGATTTCCGGCACGAGGAGGACCATGATCTGAACTAGTGCTCGGACATAGAGTGCTTCCACTTGAGTGAGTCGGGTGTGAGGAGCACCTAGATAGATATCAAAGGGAACATAGGGGGGTACCTCTGTGTCCACTAGCTGATGTGTGTAGGGGATCTCTACTAGAAGTACTGGAGCAGGACGAACCTCCACTGGAGTTGATAGGAGAATGGGTAGGACCTCCATGGTTGTTTCCCCTGGCAGTATCAACGCGAGGTGGGTCCTCTTACTGTTCAAGCCAAACACAGGTGGGAACTCTTTGCTGGGTGACAATGAAGTGAAGATGACCTTCACTCCTCTGATTGATGAGGTGAGGAGGACCTTCGCTAGATGCTTCAAGGACATGTGGAGGGCCACCACACTGGAGAATGACAGGATGTGTAATGTACCCACACTGGCGGCCTACGACAGGTGGAAAAATCCCATACTCGATGTAATGGGAACTGGAAATGCTTCCATATTGAGTGTCACTATCATGGTGAGGGCCCTTATTCATACCAAAGGTAGTATGGAGCGGACCTCCATGTTGAGCATGGAAGTAGGGAGGACCCATGTTCTCCATGATGGTGGTACAGGGAGGACCTCCATACTGGGTTTCGTTTTTGTGGGTCAGTCCACAATGGCCACTACCAGCACCGAAGACCAAGAGAGTCGACCCAGACTTCCTGTGGGGAAGTTGGGGCCTCGATCTGGGTTGGGTATATAAGTTCCCCTTCTCATCATACTTAGGGGACTGATGATATACATCGGCGGTGGCGTGATCCACATCAGTTGTTGACTTTGATGCCCCTTGGAGGGTGTCCTCCTCAGACTGTGCCCAATGCTGGCGTCGAGTTAACCGAACTGGGGTCGGTGGTGCAGGTGCATGGATTAACTACTCTTCAGCCCATGAGACCAGGTGGCAGCGCTGACATGGCCTAGTGGGAGCCCTTCTTGGGATCCCCTGAAATGGGATCTCGGTCGGGCTGGCCCAAATATCCCCAACCTCATCGTCATAGGGGATGGAGTCATCGAAAGATTCTGGGGAGAGGATCCCAAAACAGTTGCATGTCGAAGTAGGGATTAGTGTCTCCCTGCGTAGCCTTTGGGGGTGGCTATGGTGATGAGGCGCAGATTCCTCTAAATCATAACAGGCCATATCCCGAGTCGGGATAATTCCCTCCTCCTCGTATCGGAAGACGAGGCCATTTAACACCCTTCATTGAATGAATTCAGAAGGGGATATGGGGCATGCGAACCCAAAATCTATGGGCGTAGAAGCTGTCACAAAAGCGGTGGAGCCACGCAGATTTTCCATGTTGGCGCTACCACTGCTCCTGTGTCAGTGGGTGGGTGGTAATCAGATTCCTAATGCAGCAGCTTGGTTCCTGAAAGGTAGGGACATTAAACCATTAGCACTTCAAAAAGGAAATCGACGTCCAGTGATCCAACGTCACTACGTCTTCCATGACTAGTAAGAAGGATCCATGCTGAAAACGTCACAGATCGAGATGCCCAATGTTTTCACTACCCTGACTTTTAGTGAGTTTCATGCTAGGCCTGCTATTTGCTTGGCGGGACCTGGTGCCCGATAACTGGATCAGGTGACACACTTATCCACTGAGGCCTCAAATTCTACTAATCTCCACATTGAGGAGAAGAACTTTACATTGGATTCATCATTTTTTTTGATGCTTTCTATGGGGTCCTCGCATCTGTCTATTTGAGGAGGATGAGGACGCACTGACTGATGACCCGCATTCCCGCTTTCCGAGGGCTGGAAACATCCATCTCTTTTTCAGTGTAGTTTTCTCCTTCACTGAAACAAGATGATAGGATGTCGATTCCTCCTTCCGGGGATTCCTCCTTGGAATTCGTTACCTTGTCCCGGTCTCACTTATAGATTAAGACGTTGTTCGTGAAACTCTTCCCAGTGCCATATTTTCATGGACATTTGTTAATTACACTGAATCTGTTGGGACATTCCAAGGGGTCCTTCCAAGTTAGCAACCTTTGGTCAGGAGAGTAGTCATGATAGACATCAATGGAATGTTTGTACTTTGGAACACAAGCGCGTCTGGGTTTCTTTTCCATATTATAAGGCTTCTCAAGGGCACGGAAGCCCGAGACATCCCATGTCGAATGCATGGAATTATATTCCATAGGTATGTCTCTTAAGTTTTTCTCATCTTCCCATGTTTAACATAGGGTTTTCCACGAGTTTAACGTCTAGTAGAGATGAATCATACTGATTAGAACACTAACTATAGTGGATCATATGGGTGCAACCCCTGGAGGTAACACTAATTCTAGGAGGTGAATTGACGTGATCTCACCGGGATGTGGCAGCTCGGGTAAGAATCAAGATGGATAATGGACAGTTAAGTGATATGAATGGAGAATGAGATAGAGTCGACTCAATGGTGACGGTGATGTTGGGATTGAAACTTGAAGAGACCTCCTACATATCCCCGTGGTAGGGAATCAAAGTACACATAGTTCAGGATGGGGTATAGGACCAGGGTGTGTGTAGAGGATAGCGAACTGATGATATAGTGGGGCTTACGCGTGGTTAGCAGCCTGAGGTTGTTCTGATTCCACTGGGACGGACCATAGCTATGGGTCCCAACAGAATGTATGACAATGGATTACCACTGGTTTTGAGTTGACAATAACATAGCACTGAATGGGGATCACAACAACTTATCACTACACGAGGTTCATAACAGCTTACCACTGGATGGGGTGACAAAAAATTACCGCTGAATGAGATTGAAAATGGATTACTGCTAAATGGGGATCATAATGGCTTAGCGCTACATGGGTATCACAATGGATTACCACTGCATGGGGATCACAATGTCTTACCGCTGAATAGTGGAAAACTTAGTGTCATGTGGGACAAAAGGGGCATACAGTTTAATGCCATGCAAGATAGGGGAAGACCGAAATGAAGTGGTCGGGTCCAATGGGTGTTGGGCTTGAACCTCACAGAGGTTTCCTACATACACTGCCTTGGTAAGGATCAAAGTCCACATATTTTGGGAGGTGTGTGGTGGACTGACGTGAAGATGGTCGAGACTTTTGGATGGTGGGATTGAACCTCAGGGAGGCTTCCTATGTACCATTCCTTGGGAAGGATCAATGTCCACATAGTTTGGGTGGTCTGATGAACCGACGTGAAAGTGGTTAGGACCAATGGATGGTGGTATTAAACCTCAGGGAGGCTTCCTACATACCTTGCCTTGGCAAGGATCAAAGTCCACGTAGTTATGGATGATTTGGTGAACCGATGTGAAGGCGGTCGAGACCAATGGATGGTGGGATTGAACCTCATGGAGGCTTCTTACATACCTTGATATGGAAAGGATCAAACTCCATGTAGTTCCAGAGGAGTGTGGGGATTACATGCTAAGGCGGACTAGAGAGGATGTCATCGTCGATGCTTACTCTATACCCACGTGAGTCATGCTCGGTGTGAGAAACAAGAGGCAGCAAAGACCTGACTATCACGTCGTGAAAGGTGCATCTGTGGGAAGTAGAGTGGGGCTGACACATAGTTAGTGACCCAAAATTGACACACGGGCTTAGTCGTGGTCCACATCCAAATGAGGAAACATGGGATTACATGTGATTAGCATCCCAGGGAGATAGAGATTGGGACTTGATCTAGGGTGGAGGACCGATGGAGAAAAATCCCAAAGGGGGAGTGATTTGGCATGGAAGCGAGGAGGGATCCGGTGTCTATCCCACCTCTCTGGTCTTTGGCCAGGAAGAAGATAGGAGGAGAGATGATGCTTCCTCCCACAATAAAGTATAGGGGATTACACCCAGGTGGTTTCCCTTTCCCCACGAATAGACGTCACTTTGGTAAAGGGGATCTCATTCCATGTGAGGAAGACCCCACTCGCATGGAGACTAGTGGGCGTAGAGAATGTCTGAGATGGGGCACATCAGATATAATGAATAGGGAAAGGATACAGTTTAACGTCATGTAATAAGGATTATGGTGATTGAATGTTTAAAATCTTAGAGCTTGGATGAGGCGAGTTCTCTCTGCACCCCTAGGACTTACATGACTAATAACCACCCGCCCTTAGGGAAGGGAAGGCATCAGAAATTCTATTGTGAGGGGTTGTTAGAGAGTGATCCATTGAGGGGTCCACATTAGCATGACTATGCAATAAAGTAATAGCCATTAGCATGAATATGTGAAGAAGCATGAGGCGAAGCAACACAAAGGGGAGTACCACCCAAGGAACATTGAAATCACCTTTTTCAATCCTATGGGGATGCATGAGAAAAGGAGTTGTGGAGCAAAGGGGTTCATAGGTAGAATCCTCGTAAAGCTATGGTGCTCCATGTAGCGGAGGGGCTACATGAAGGGGTGTTCTTCTCAGAGTGAAGTGTCCTAGCCTAGGAATATGGAATAGGTGCATATGGAAGGTGCTTTGCGAAGTGGAAAGACTTTCGTTGGGTAGTGCATCACAAAGCAAGGGTGCCTTGTGAAGCATAGCATTGCAAAGCAATGTGCTTCTTGAAATATAGTGGCCCTGCCTTATCATGTGGGTCACATGTGCATGGAAGGTATTTCACGAAGAATAAGTGCTCCGCGAAGCCTCGAGTACCATTGGGTATCCCATTCCTTCGCGGAGGCCTGTGGTCTCCGAGAAGTGTATCCTTCCTTGAATAGGGATTGAATTCAAGAAAAGGGGGAGGCACTTTGCAATGATAAAGTGCTTTGAAAAGCCTAGGGTTCACAGAGCTAAAATTTCTTCGCAATTTGAGAGCTAAGAAGGTGAAAGTTCAAAGGATTCTTCCTATGGGCTTGAGGGGAGGCAAGAGACATGAAGAAGAGCATTCCAGGTATGATGATACATGGCATTTTGTCAAAATCGCGAAGCCTCCTGTCTCCTTACTCTATGGTGGCTTCACAAATTTCCAACAGGTTCGTTGAACCTCCCACCTCCTTGCTCCACGACAACTTCACAAATTCCAAATAGGTTCATGGAGCCTCCTGCCTCCTTTCTCTGTGGCGCCTTCAAAAACGTAAAACGGGTCTGTGGAGCCTCTCGCCTCCTTGCTCTATAGTGGCTTCACAGAGGGGACGATTTGCACCAGATTCAGTGCTGTGGGGGCTCTGTGAACAATATTTGCAAGGAATCACCTAATGATTTCCATTTTTTCTTATTCATCCCAAATTTTGGTGCCAACAGTTTTGATGAAGAAGATATCATACTTGAAATGGAATAAGTGATCATACATGAAGATATTACAATGTATATCATACATGAAGTGTATGAATTAAAAATTTAATGGTCAATTGATTATAATGAGACAAATCCATCCATATTGGATGTTAAAGATGTTAAAATTAATGATCCTACACATGATTTAATTAAAATCCATTGCTACTCCTTAATAAAAACTCTTCTGTTATTGTGAGTAATATTTTTTTCTAGATATTGTTTTCTGATGTATTTTTTTTATTTTTTTGTTGTTACATGGGTTTTAATCAATTTTTCTTCACTCTTGGAACTCACAAATTTATATTTCCTTCATTTTCATTTATCCCAGTGCACTTTCCTTGATCTTTACTCATCTTTACAACCTATAATGAATCATATTTCATGGATGTGGATTGGATGCTTCACCATATCAGATATATGGTCATATATGGATCCCCTTGAAATGTGTCCAAAAGAATATTTAGAGTGGGAATATCTCCAAGGTGTGGAAAGAGTGTTGTGTTTTGAGGGAGACTATTATATTTGAAGGTAAAGTCGGAGTAACTAAAAGAATATATCTAATCTCTATATCTCCATGTAATGCAACAAAGAGACCCAAACTCAACTAAGAACTACGAGGATGTCAAGTTTAATTCACTAGAGAATTTTATAAAGTTGATCAAATAGAGGAGCACCCCTACTACTTTTTCCTTAATCTATTAAATAAAGAGAATGGTCAGGTTAAGGAGGTGGAAATCTAAACACAATTTAGAGGTTCTTCTCAACTAATTGTTTTTAAAAAATATTTATAGATATAAACTTTGGTGGATTATTTCAAAGAATCTATACCTCTTTTATATTGGGGATGATGTGATACCACATTTAGATTAATTATGATAGGATACCACTATCCAACTATAGATTAAAAAAAATGTAGCACCATTGGGGGGGGGGGTTATCCCAAAAATTTTCTTTCTTTTATTTTTTTGTTTATTCATTAAAAATAAGTTTTTTAATTGTTTTCATTTCAGTAAATAAAGATTTAAAAAAACCAGTTACATACATTTAATACCATTTAAAGTTGTTTTACACTTCAAGTAAAACATTCAAGAGAGCTATTTCATTTGTTTTCCATTTTAATAATTTTTTTATTTTATATTTTGTAGGTAAATAAAGAAGGAAGATATTATACCTTGTAATGAAGACCAAGAACTTGTTTCCTTCCCATTTCATAGAAATAGAAAACTAGAATTATATCTATCATATATATATAGTCCCATAATATTATATATACAAGGGGATACCACTATCTAAGTGTAGACACTTCAAAATACAACTCTATTTTAACTGGTTTACCCTGAAATTTACTTTCTTTTACATTTGTTTTTTCTTGTTTACTAATTATAAATAATTGTTTTACTTGTTTTATATGTAGTGAATAAAAATATTGAAAACCTATTTACATACATTGAAGTCCATTTGAAGATAATGTAAAATTTAAATAAAACATTAAATATGGCGATTTGGTTTATTTTCATTGTTAATAATTTTTTGTTTTTTGTTTTTTATGTAAATAAATAATGTATTTGTTATATACAATAATTATGACCAAGAGTATGTGGTTTTCCTATTTCAGGGAAATAAAAAATATTTGCGTATCTCTCTTATATATATAGCCTTATGTAGTTCTATTTTATAATTCATTTTAATATATTTCTAGTATTTAATATTGAAAACAAAGTAAAAAAATCTAATGATTCAATTTATGCGTTTAATTTTAGGTTAAAAAACTATTTGAGAAGGATATCCCTATCTAAGAGAGAACTTTGTGTTGGGATGATAACGAAGTGGACAGACATGTTAAAAAAACCATCTGCAAGGACCAATGATTTGAATATTAGGTATGTTGTGTCTGAAGATGTTATGCGATGGGGGGATAAGAGGATCACATACTATAAGATATAACTAAAATTGAAAATGGGTACTCCAACTATAAATATAATATCATCAAAATGAAAAATATTTTAGTGGCATTATTGTCCCACTTTTATATGATATTTTCTGGTTGATGGTTGTAGCTCATCTCTACAAGACGTTGACACTAGGTGATATTTTTGACCAAAAAATTATTCGCATATACCATGATTGATAATATTTTTCTATAACTTTATGTCTCAATAGTTTTTTAACAAAAGGTATATTAAGTTTCTAGTTTAGTTTTTTCTAGTTCAAGGTTAATTAACTCTATTGCTCTCACTTTTCCCATAAATGATGTATTTTCGGTAATTCGATACTGATAGGTGTGAAAAATTCAAAATTTATGCATGGACTTGTGACTTCATCCATGTTCCTTGTATCAATTCACTCATCAAGGATCCTGTTTCTGGTAAGCGAAGGTATACCCATTTCTTATTTCATTACTTAATCATTGTGTTTTGTTTTTTTAAAATTTTCCAAAACAAACAAAATATTTTTTCAACTCATTTGGAGAGGTGGAGTGATTAGAGGTTTTCTTATTGTGGGTGTACCCTGGTGGACCTGATGTTAGATATGGATTGAATACTATGGAAAAGGAGAACTATGGTTTCCTAAGACTCTCCCAAAGCCATTATTAGAGATGGATTCATATGTTTTATGGTGTTACACTGGAACAAATGAAAAGGATCCCATATTTAAAGGAAGGGATATGATTATTTCCACATCCAAAAAAATGGAAGCTCCCATGAGCATCTCCCTGAAAAAATGCATGTATCTTTCTCTTCTTCCCACATATCATTTTTCACCATGATATATTTTTTTTAAAATGTACCAAAACAAATAAATCATATTAGATGAACCAATACTATTTTTGTGAACTTGTTAATATTTTAGTTATTAATAACCAACCTTGTTGTAATTATATGGAACCTATTGGAATTTTTTATATCAATGATTTTAAGGAATTATAGTTAGGGAATTTAAAGATTTATTCAAATATTCTTTTTGTTTTCAGTGTGATATAGGGGAAAAACTGCTGCCATACACAAGTGTATGAAAGGGTGATTTCTTACAGGAGTGGTGAACCAAAACAATGAAAAAATTCTCACAAACTTCTACTTCTATCCATAAGTACAAGTGAAACAAAGGGGACCATTGATAAACATTACTAAAGGGACATTCTTGGTGAACCATGATAGTGAAATCTATCTCACAAATACCTACTTCCACAAGTACAAGTGCAAGAAAAGAGATCCCAATGAAAGTTTATCTGCTTACATTTTTGGATCATGTCTCTAGTGTGAACCAGGATAGTGTCACTCAATTATGATGGATATAGATTGTGGATAAACATGTTTTAAAATTAGTTTTGAACATGTTTTTTCAAAAGAAAGACTCATTTTTTTGAACTTTCATTTAGGATAATCTTATAATTATTATATAATATATATAATAATTCTTTTATATATAGTTATATTAATAAATAAAATATAACAATTTAGTAAAAGACATCGGAATAACATCTTATAATATTTTGTTTAAAAAATAATTTACAAAAAAATATAAATTGTTCATATTTCTTACAATATTTTTGATAATATTTCTAATGGAATGATAAATATTGGTAATAATATTATCAATAGATAAATATTTTATATGAATTTTTTACTAAAAATTTTAACTAACATTTATACTATATATCTATATTATTATAATTGCAACAAAAATATTTTATCTTTTGAAAAAAAACATAGTGATTGAGTCTTTACCAATAGTTTAGTGGCATGATTTTTTTGGTAAAAAACATTACCAATATAAAATGAAATTTTACCAAAAGATATGAACCTACTGGAAAAAATTAATTATTTTCATATGATTTAGAGGTCATTTTGGACCTTAAATAACCATTAGGAAAATTTTGGATGCTAGACTGTTTTTCCCTAAATTTTGAAAAATTCACATAAATATTGTAAAAAATGTTCCAACATCCATTTTAGTGGTGGAATTTATAAAATCAATTTGATTTTACAAAAAACTATAATTTTGATGAGAAAATTTTAATGTATGGGGAATTGAATTTATGGGTCCATTTCCCGTGACATTTAGGTTTTCCTTTGTTTTTTGGCAGTATAATATGTTTTTAAGTGGATTGAAGAAAAATATTCTTGAACTGATGATTAAAAAATTGTGATTGATGGTCTAAAGTCAATATTTGTTTGTAGTTTTGTTATATATTGAGCTATAATCAGTGACTAAGGAACCCACCTCTATAACAATAACATGGTGTCCATAATTAATAAATATGGAGTGCACCATAAAACATTCACTACCTACCACTCACAAACAAAAGGACTGGATGAGAACTAAATACCACTCACAAACATTCACTATGGGAATATAGAACTACATTTAAAACCTCCTTAGGTATATCTGCATATAGTTTTTTTATAGGAAACATTGTCATTTTCTTGTTGAATTACAACAAAAAGCCTACTAGGATGTCGACAGAGTGAACTTAGAGTTTAGTAAGGCATGAGAATAGTGGAAGAAACATATTATTAAACGTGAGAAGATAATAATAGAGGAATATGAGAACTAAATACTCTAAAATGTGAAAACATATGTCTTATAAGGATAAAATAATCTAGAAAATAGAATTCCATGTTGGAGAAAAACTGTTGTTATAATATTCAATGATGAATCTCTTCTCTAGTAATTATTATTCCAAGTAGACTAGACCATACCAGAAAACTAATAAATTTTCTTTTTGCATATTTTGGACTCAAGGATAAGGTTCAAATCACCCATTTAAGGTTAATTTAAAACAATTGAAGAAGTACTAGGAGGATATCTGGAAAGAACTTATAGAGGAGTCCATAATCGTTCATATAACTGATAAATAAAGGACTATCATGTTGTCTATTTCCCTAATATTGGTCTAGTTGGTTATTTTAAACTATTTTTAAACAAATTCATATGATAATTAAATTGGAATTATGTTTTAACCAACTTTGGGGGAGAGGGACAATGTAGTTTTAGGATATTAATACCCCCCTTTTTGTTTCATGATTTAGTCTCTACTTTTAAAAGAAATATCTCTTCTAATTTGAACATTTACAATGTTTTATATTGTTTTTGTGTTTTTAAACTTTATTTGAGATACATTAGAGAAATAAAATAATTCTTTAAACATCAAGTGAGTGTGAGGAGCGTGATCTAATTCTTAAAGCTCAAAAGATAAAATGATTGTTGAAATTTATTTTTTTTATTCAGCTATGATATTCAATAATTTACATAACTATTGGCTAAATATTAAAATAAAACACCACTAGTGACTGTCCAAAATATTTAATCCATATCCTGAAAGGTTTCTAAACCAATTAGATACTATCTTTCAAATACCCCAACTTCTAAATAAAATCTTGTGATTTGTTTTATAAACTATAAATTGTGTTTATTCTCTCTCAAGTATTTGGAATTTGTGAAGTCCATTAAACAAGATTGATGTATTTTATTGAAAATAACATTTTTTTTATGAAAATTACCTAGAATATTGATCACTGTTAAGCACATAGATTACCATTAATGGACTTATTAATTTAATCCCCATTATAATCAAAATTACCCTGGAACTAACCACACTCTAAAATAAAATAGCATGATTGATTCTAGTCTATGTATATAAAAAATGGAGATTAAATGTGTATATTTATAGGGATAATTTAATACTAAAGGGTATCTGAGAGGTGTGGGTCACCATTAAGGACATCTAAGAGATGAGAAGAGGGCTTGAGTCACTATTCTATACCTTCCATTTTTATCATCCTCTTCTCCTGAAAAATTAATAATAATAAAATGGGATGAGTTTTAAACATTCCTTATGCTCAAATGAGTGATTCATGACCCTAATCAAAGAAAATCTTATGATCACTATTCATTATACACAAACATACAACTCATTATCTATTAAAAAAAAGAGATTAGGATGAAACATTTTTTAGGATAATTTCACGACTCCTGGATAGTGTATAGATTTTTATTTGGGGAGTGTGTGGTACATCCTGTGTAGTAGGACTGAGTGAGTTATTTTTTTCATGCATTAATTGATACATCATGCAATATATTTAAAGAGTAAAACCTTTCACTTTCTTCCAAATCATTTTTAAATACTTTCTCACTAACCTCAAATCCACTAAACAACCTTTTAAAAAAAATTATTATTGATAGTATTTTTCATGATTCATAGTGTGGAGATATAGGAATTCTACCAAGCATATAGTAAATAATCATTTCCCAAGTATGAGCATTACTCTATATATATACATTCTAATGAGTGAAGAGTTACATTGTATTATATGTGAGGTAGGTAACAAAAATAGGTTTTGGATTGATTTTGAGGGTTGAGTTTTTTGTAAATTGGATAATTTCATTCCATTGAAAATAAAAACATTTATGAAGCATGATAGAGATATTTTTGGGAAGAACTGAAAAAAGTTTCCCTCACTTCGTGTTTCATATTTTTGAATTTAGAGGAAGAATATCTTTTCATTTCATTAACTTCCATTTCTTTAAATTGAACTTTAATTGAAAAATATTTTTTGAACTTTGCATATAAGTTAAATGGAATTAAATGATAAAATTTCCAAGTAGTACATCATTTCTAGTGTGGGGTAGTGATACGAGACCAAATTCTTGAAATTCTTTAACTGTTATCCACTAAAAACACCCCTAATTTAATATAATTAACAATTTGATTTATATTTTTTGGTTAATCTTTAATAATATGTAATTAATCTATAAATGGATATAGATAAGGAATTTATTGATTTATTAAATTTTTGGAAAAAAATGGGGAATCCAAAATATGTATTATAATTTGTGAATTTAATATTTTAGTAAAAAATATTTGTTCGTTGTACGCCATTAAAAATAGAGAAGGAATAGATTAATCATGAAATTTACTTATTATAGTCGATCATATCATTGAAAGATTTAAGAGGCTTCGATAAAAAATGAACTACCTTATTATGATCGATTTTGTCACTGGATAAGATGGAAAAGTGATGGATCTTCTACACAATTAGAAAAATAGACCGCATGAAATTTTCTCCCTACGGTCGATCATTTGGTGACTTCCCTTCCAACAGTTTAGCAGTTCAAAGGAAATCCTATAAAGGAAATCATTTTCAATAGGAAAAATGATTTTCTAAAACCACATAAAGTTAAAAAAGGAAAAAATGGATCATCTTCACTTCAAATTCCATAAAAAGTGATTACAAAAATGGAAAAGGAAGTTGAAAACAAGAAAAAATTAAGTGACTATACCATATATTTGGTAATCAACCATCACAAAAAATGGAAGAGGCACTTAATGTACAAAAATAAAGGGGGGAAATTTCTAAAACAATTACCAAGTGAGATCATCCCAATTGATGATCCCACTATTATGAAGAGATATGAAATACAAGCTTGTACTTTCCTTGAAGAAGATAAACAAAACCTATTTAGATTCACAAAAAATTTATCCAAAATTGATAAATGAGGAACCATTATGCTTTCCTAAATCAAACCCTCACCATGATGCCTTTGATCAGGGTTCAAAGCATGTATAAAAATCTTATCGCACCAAATATGACCTCCCCAAACATGGATGAAAACCCACCAAGCCATTGATCACCCTACCTAATTCACACTACCTAATACTACATAAGGTATTCATGGCCAAAATCCTAAAATAAATCTATATAAATAGTCATGATAACTCTCATGCCACTATCATGTCCCACTGGAGATGAAGAGTTATGCCTAGGGAGGGTAGAATAGGACTTCTGGTGCCGACTCAATTGAAAATCCACGACCAAATTCCATCACCCTATTAATTTCAGAATAATGGAAGTGGCACCCCATGATCACTAAAGCTTTGTCATATGTCTCAAAACTCTGAAGCTGCACCACTACTGAAGGGTAAAATTTCCACTAAATAAAACTACACATGTGGACAGTGAAAATATCGAGCCTAAACATAGAAAACTAAAAGGATAATGCACCCTGCTAAAAATTCTGATGCCTTTAAAAAATGGAAGATAATATTTTTTGGCCAATGATAAAATAAAGAAACAATTTGAGTTACTATTTTGAGTTATTAAATCACTAAAAATAGTTCATGATGGAAATGATGATACTGAGAACTATCCAAACACAACCCCAATAACCAAATACCATGACTATTTCATTAAAGATTAGGAGATATTTTAGTCACACAATCCCAACACATGATACTCTTCACATGAAACTCCAATATCCCACTGAAGATGTGAATCAATAAATAATTTCTCTAAAAAAAAGTATCTAGAGGAGGTGGGGAGACTCTATGGAGTCCTGAACATGATAATCTCTGATTGTGATCCTTGTTTCAATTCCAGGGGAAAAGAGTCCTTTAGAATGATTTCGGATCACATTTCTTCCTTAACACTACTTTTATTCCATAGATATATGATTAGATAGAGTGGAACATATAAATTTTTTAATAAATGTAATTATCTTATGTTATGAATTTTGGAGGTTTATGGAAGAGAAACCTACCTTTGGTATTTATTTCTTAGAAAACTATTTTTTCACACTGCCATTAGTATGAAACAATTTTAATCATTTTATGTAAAAACTTTCTGTTATCTATTGTTCTAGAATAGGGTTAGAGAGTCATCCATTCTTGGGTCAAAAATAGTGGAAATATGAAAGAGATGGTTCAAGGGATTTATGTCATATACCCACCATAGGATACCTCTTGAGTAAAATATTGGAGATCATATTTTCATGATGGTGAATACTCATCATGGGGAGCGAAGGACTGGTTGTGGGAGTAATCTTTCTCTCCGTTTAGTTGAGCCCTTGGAGGTGTTGGCTCTTGTTGGAGTCATTGGATATCTAATTACACTTGCCCTGTAGATGGGAAATATTGATGATGAATTTCACATGTCTCAACATCAACACTGTCTTCATGATAAATCCCATATCATTTATTGGGGGTAGGATCAATTTTGATGATGATACGACCTTTTAGGAGCCGCCTGCAGATATTCAAGACCACCAATAGAAGGTGTTATGTGGGAATTCAATTCCCTTGGTTCTTTTACTAGGGTGAAATAGTGGTGTGGAGGAGGGAACATGGGATTTTGAGTTTTGGATACACTCTTTTTATCCTAATAATTTTAATTCATAGTTGTTATATGTTAAATATAATGGTGTTTATAACTCATTATTTTGTTTATGAGATGGTTTTATCTTCCTTGATGCATTATTAGTGGCCATAATCTTTTTTTAGAGGTTCCAAACACAGAAGATTATTTTTGAGCTGGTCATTGTCGTATCATATTTTTATAATTTATTTATCTATGTGAGATATTTGTGCTCCGATGATGGTGAGATTATAAAGATTTATCTCAGGTGATGGGTATTCAGACAACCCCTTTTCTTTTCTTTCTCTTTGTTTTTCATTTTAATTATTGGGTATGAGATTTTTTTGGAATGGTATTTAATGCAATGGTCCAAACCTTACAGACATTTCCATTGTGATTTTCTAAGTCTTAGTGGTGTTGATAAGGATTTTGGAGGATTTTGGAGGATTTTGGTGCCTCGTTTGTCCAAAATTGGAAACACCACAACCATAATGAAATTCATTGTGTCCATAGTGTCCTTATATTTGAAACATTCTAGTAGAAACATCCATAAAGTGTTTGGAATCGGGAATGGTGCCCTGTAGGATATCCTTTATGAAATAGGGATTGAGAGACAACTTTTCAACCCTTCTTGGATGAAGGGGTGAGGGTAAAGTGCTTAGGGTCTAGGCAACATGCCTCTTTAAAATCTATTTCGGGTTGGAGTGTTTAGGGACACCATGACCATGGCCAAGTTGTAGTAGAGGTCATGGTGGTGGTTTAGCTATGTTTTAATCATCCAAAACTATAAAACAACTTCATGTATCTCGACTGGTTCAAGTGAGGAAACATGTGGACCATTATGGGGGTCTTAAAGGAATTTTTAATTCATTATTGTCCCATATTAATTGATCAATACCATACTGTTTGGTGTTCTTTTGAATTTCTTGATGATCTGGAAAACATAGGGATTGGTTGAGAAGTATCTCGTGTTGAGGATCCATTGATGAAATTTGTTTCTGGGTATGTTTTGGTTCTACACCAATTATATCCCTATGGTCGAATCCTTATGGATTCAAACTCAGACCATGGAGGATCGAGTGCTTTTGTTTTAAGGTACCCTTCAATTATCTTCTTCGTTTCATTATTACTTTATCCTAGGTAATTGTTTTCAAAATCCCTTCAAATTTCATTAAACATGTGATTAATTTGTTGGTGGCTTTCAAATATTAGGTTCCAACTAGTCTTCCGTTGGTTTTGTGGTGCTTATTTCAATGGGGGGTTTGTCCTTGATTATATGTTCTTGTGTGGAGAATATTGAACATCTATTCAAGGTTGGGTATTAAATTATTCTATATTATTTTATCTAAAATTTTAAAGTTAACATGATTTATCTATTTGGGTAATGATAGAATTAACCTTAATGAAGATAAAACTAGAAATAATTGAAAGAGATGGTTTATGGTTATAATGGTCATATGTTTGTAAACTATGCTAATGGTTGCCTCTGATTTTTCTAGATAATATACTATATTTCATTTATACTATGATTATAATATTTTTTATGCTATAGTTAGAATTATTTTAATCTATGGTCTAAATGTTAGTTATTCTAAGAAATTAGATGAATAATGTAAAGCTATTAATTCTTGTGGTCTAATTAACAAAGAGGCAAGTATAATTGATTTTTTCATCCTTATAGTTTGATGAAAACAAATGTTATGCATAAAATAATTTTTACATATATTATAACAATTGATATATAATTCCTTAGGTTTCCTATTCTTGTAAATCGTGATAAATTAAAAGGTTAATTAAAGTTGGTAATGAATTGGTCATTTGATAGAGATACTTTTTCTGGGTTGAGCGAGCTTATTTTCTTATAAAGGCTGGATTCCTTGGTTTTAGGACCTAAATATCAGGTTGAATATTTGTGTTTTTCTTTTCATTATTTATATGGATGATTTTTTGATGTGATCTGATATGAGATGGGGATGACTGGCAGTTTTGGGGGATATGGGTGGGGAGGCCCAGGTTGTAGCATTAGTTAACACTTTTGATTGAGGGATGCATTGTGATATTCATGTTGGTGATGGGGATGACACCAATACTGATTAAATGGGTTGAATATGGTACTTATTTTTATTTCTTGTGATGTAAGCTAGGATTATTTCTTGATAATAAATCTATTTAAAGGCTAGATGATAGATTTTCTTGTTTATGTATTCCTTTTCTAGCTTCTGGATGCAGTTGGTTGTGCATGGTTTATGCATATTTTATGGTAGCTTAAGAGGAGTCTTAGAGTACCTAAAATTATATAATGCTAAAGAATAATGAATTTTAAAAAAATTTAACCCATAGGTTTGGTTGGTTGACTGGATGTTGGAGTGATAAATGATGATAAATCTTGAGGAACCATGTAATGGTTGGTTTATACCTCAAGCGAATGGTTTTTTATTGACAATTGATGTAATCAAACTTTTTAAAATAAGTAATTAATTAAATGTATATTTCTTATTTTTTTGGGAGATTATAGGTGAAATAGTCCTTAATAGTAACTACCAGGTGTCCAAGACGTGATAGTTTCAATTGAGACTATTTATATGTTGTTTCCAATATTTTAGTTGTGATATATATTTATATTTATATATAATGTGATTTCATATGATTCCCCACCCATGTTAATAGGAAGACTGACAACAGTGGACTTTGGAGGGTGTTTTCCGCAATATCTAGGTTAGCGTGGAACATATGGATAACCACCCCTTCTAAACCCATTCTCTTATCTTGATTGTATTATGTGCTGATATGTATGGTGATTACCATTCCCATATATGTGTGTATAAGGATGTAATGAATTTTGGTTATTTTAGTCAATAGTATCTATGGATATAGTACTCTTAAGATTATTATAGGTATGTTGTCTATGAATTGTGATGGATTGAGGTATAATACACAACATTCAAGCTCTCATTGCTATCAGAATATAATTAGTTACTATATATAGATGGGATATTTTGGATTATGGTGATGAGATGATTTTATTCATGGGTTACATGATGTATAATATTTTCCTAGGTGTTTTTTTGGAAAGATTGTCTTTTTTAAACTGATCGATCGGGATGTGTGACATTATGAAAAGTGGGAAACCAGTGGGGAAGTGGTAGTAGGGTAACTTCATTTGATATTATATTTGATATTATATTATTGCTTATATGTGATAATTGGTGAGAGGTTCATGGTGATATTGAGAAATTAGAATACCCATTTAGGTGACATCTTGGTTTCACTTGTTTATTCGCCAAGATTTAATATTCATTCTTTATATTTTACATGAGAGGCTCTAGGGAGGGTCCAACTAAGTATGTCACCTATGATCGACCTATATGTATATAAAATCTTATTTAGGTCTCATGGATATTTTTGGTGATCAGGATGGACATTACAAGCTCGTGGGTTGTTCAAGAGCTATTTGAGCTATAAAACCCATCATGCAAGAATGAGTTTTAGAATTCAAAAGGATATATAGTTTTCAAATAAAATATGGGCCTAGTTTTGAATCATGGATCATAATGGAGTTTTTATGGTTGGATCATGTCAATAATATGCTTTTGGAATTTTTTTGGAATTTTAGAAGGGATCATGGGGACTCAAAGGAGCCTCAGAAGAGTTTAGGTTTCTGTTACAGTTATTGTCAGTGGCCAATGGCCATCCAATGTATTTTAAAGGGAGAAATTTTACTTTTATATATTTATTTTTAATGGGGGATTCCCCATCATAACCCCCTCATTTTTATTATGTGGATGAGAGATCCCCTTTTATTTTTTTTACATTTCTTCTCCACTAGTGTAGACATTTTTTTTACATCAGTTATTCTTAATTTTTTACATCTGTTTTTGGTTGATGTTATTATAAGAGACGTTATAAATATTGTTTTTTACAATGGATATTTTAAAAATGATGTAAAAAACATAAATCCGAATCATTTTTCACATCAGTTCCTAAAAAACCAATGTGGGAAATGCTTCAGAGTATTGATTTATTATAGTGGGTTTTAAATAAATGACATGGTATATAGTTTATTACGTCAGTTATTACATAAATTATTTAATAAATTGTGCCTCTAAAGTGTTTTTGGCATCGGTTATTAAAAAACTGATGTGAAAAACAATTTTATCATGTCTGTTATTTTTATAACCGACGTGATAAACTAGTCTGCGAAGCATTTTTTTCCAGGTCAGTTATTGTTTGACCAATGTGAAAACATATATACTACATCGTTTATTAAATAACTGATGTAAAAATCCATTCCCACACATTAATTATGTCGGTTATTTTATAACCAATGTAAAAGCCAGTTTTTTTAATAAAACGGTTCAACCATTACTATGCTCTGCCAAAGAAGACCTGAACCAAGCAGAAAACAGACCAAAACCGGACCAAAACCAGACAAAAATACATACCAGAAAAACATCAGAACAAGACCAAAATAAGAAGAACCAAATCAAAATTAAACATTCACAAACATAACATTCAAAACTTACAATGTCAATTAAAAAACCTAAAACCCTTTGGACAAACCCTACCCCCATGGACACCCCCACGCCACTAGACAACCCCCACCCCCCAAGACACCCTCCCATCCCCCATGGAAACCCCTTGGATATCCCCCTAGATATTCCCCACCCCCGGGACACCCCTACCCCCTTGGACAGCCCCCAAACCCCCTGGACACCCTCCCACCCCCTGGATAGGCCCCTATCCCCTAGACAACCTCCCACCCACTGGACACCACAACAACCCACTAGACATCCCCCACCCCCTGGACAGCCACCCACCCACACCCCCTGGACAACCCCCACCACCCCCTGGACAACCCCCACCCCCTGAACAACCCCCACCCCCCCTAGACACTCTCCCACCCCCTGGACACCCCCACCCCTATACATCCCATCCACCCCCTAGACACCACACCCCCCTGGAAGGCCCCTCCACCACTGGATATCCTCCACCCCCTAAACACCCTCCCAACCATGGACACTCCAGCCCCTTGGACACCCCTAACCCTTGATACTCCCACCCCCTGGACACCCCTTACCCCTGGACATCTCTCCCACCCCTTATACAGTCCCCCACCCCCTAGACACCACCCCACCAAACTGGACATCCCCTAGACACCGTCTCACACCCTAGACACCACCCCACCACACTGGACACTCTCCCACCCTCTAGACACCCCACCCCCTGGACACCCCCCACCCTAAACATCCCCACCCCCTAGACCCCACCCCACCCCACTGGACAACCCCCACCCCTAGACACCCTCCCACCCCTACCACCTTGGACACCCTCCCACCCCTTAGACACCACCCACCCCCCATGGACAACCCACCCCCCTGTACACCCCCACCCCTGGGACACCCCCTACCCATTGGATATCCCCCACCCCCTGGATAGCCCCCACCCCATAGACACCACCCCACCCCATTGGATGACCCCCACCACCCTGGAAACCATCCCACCCTCGTACACCCTTGGACACCCTCCCACCCCTAAACACCATCCCACCCCCATGGATAGCCCCCACCCCCAGGACACCCCCACCCCCTGGACACCCCTACCCCTTGGACAACCCCCACCCCCAGGACACCCCCACCCCAATGAAACAATTATTATGATCTTCCAAAGTATGAAACAAGCAGAAAACATACCAACAGTTGACCAAAACCAGACTATAATCCATACAAGAAAAACATCAAAACTAGACCAAAATAATAAGAACCATAGGAAAATTAAAAATTCACATATATATCTTTCAAAATACACAATTTTAACTAAAAAAACCTAAATCCGACCAAAAAAACTACCAAATACACAATTACAATTACAATATTCAAAATTACATTTTACTCTACAAACAAACTAAAATCCAATCAAACCTGTAAAATAATTTGACCATTCCACTTGTAAGTGTTTGAACTATTAAGAACCATAGGGCTGGTGGTCAAAAAATAGATACAAATTAAAAGGATAGTAGTTAACATGCATAATGAATAAATCAAATGAAATATTATGACATATTTTATATGGAAGTCTTACCAAGTCAAACTTCAAAAGTGTTCCAGTTGTAATTATTTCACACATAAATATTAACATATAATATCTACATTTGAAGACGCCTTGTTTTTCATGAGAATTTTGTTTAAATTATTGTCAATTAAAAATATCATTTTTATGAAATATATCGAAACGTAAAAATTAGAAATGGATATTTACCTTTACATTTACATATCTGATCTTGACACTCTTTTTCTTTGAGTATTTTCAAAAGTAGACGCATGCCATATTAGAAAATAATACGAATGGGATAAATTTAAAATTCATTATAATATAAACAAATATTAAGAAATTGAAACTTACTTTTCCAACATATTCTTAAAACTTCCCCACACATCGTCGTGGGCACAACATATCCAATAAAGTGTTTTCACTATTGAATAAAAAACACCAAACAGCCAACGATCACTGATATAAAAGAAAATCTAAGGTTAGTGGTTTTTTATGTTAAAAGATAATGAACACTTTTTCAGATATATGTTGCATAACTCTCACAAAAAGGCATCATCCAACACTACGTGATTATATTCTGTTCATATCATTCAACAATATAAAGTGTTCTTTATTCCTCATCCAATGCATGTGCTTCAGGGGAAATGAAATGCGGGTCCATGAATCCATATACATCTATCCTCTCATTCTTCTCACACATGTTATAAAGATACATAATACAAAATAGAAATAAGTATAAATTTTTAATTAATATTCCGCAGGGAAAGGTGTTAATGATTACATGGAAAAAATCTGAACCATATTGATTCCCAACTTATATCTAGTAACAAGCTCCATCATATCATTTTTCACAATCCCCACATTTATTGCACATCCACAAACATGAGCTCCCATTGGAAACTCATAATGATCTTCCCACATGTTTGAATATTTTGAAAATCTGTCAAGACTACTAGAATCTGTATCTGATGTCATAGATATTTGTTTTTATTATTGTCTATATAGTATTTCTTTACCATTGAAGTATTCCTATAAAAATAAATAGAAAAATATATTAGTTTTCAAATGTTAAAAAAAACTTAATAAAAAATAAAATAAAATCTACAATATACATACCTCTATGGCAATGAGTCACAAAAGTCTATATGAACAAACTAAGGTTGATACTATGCCCAACTGTCATCACATCATCTGCAGGTAACGGTACTCGAGGTGATCTATCTATAATATCATGTAAAGTGAACATATGATTATATACCTCTAACTATTTATGATGAAATGTATTTCTTATACAATATACCAACCCATATGCAACTATATTATGGTGAGGATCATCAACATACAACTCTCAATAAGTAGGAAGCTATGGAGGAGTAGTAGGATAAAAAATGGGGTCTGTATGATGAGGTGGGCGAGTGGGAGCTACTGGCGTAGGTGGATGATAAATAATGGGGTCTGAAAGGGGAGGTGGAGGAGTAAGAGCTTCAGTATCAAATTGTATTTGCATGTTTTCAAACATAGACTGTAGTGACGCTCTAATATTTTCCTCCATTATCACATTAATATTATGAACTTTAGAATCCAAGGATTTGATTTTTTTTATAATCACCCTAAATGGAAGAAGTTGAAGAATGTGGAAAAATTTTCTTACCAATACACCCATAAGATATCCTCATACACGACCAGGGTGTTTGGGTTTTCCCAATGCTTCAGATAAAATATATTGCCTCCTAGAAGTTGTAAATACCCTTTATGAGCTCTGCTCCTCAAGAGAATCCTGTATTATTTAATTGAACATTTCTGTAATGATTCAAATTATATAAAGAATATAAATAACATAAAAAAATAAAATAAATATCTTATATTCTTCTCAGCTATGATTATCTATTCTTCTGAAAGATATTGCCCCTTTTTTCCCATCTGTTCTCTCTTCCATTTTTCATGTCTAGATGGGGGGAGGGGGGAATACTTTCCAGAGCATGAAAAATTATATCTTATTTTTTGTAATTTTTCCACCATCATTTGTTCTTATAATAATTTATACCCTCCCCAAGATAAACTATGTGGGTATACAGTTTTAGATTGGATCTCCTGATGATATTTCCTTTTTTTCTATAAATTAAGAATAATAAATCATTAACGAAACATTAATAAGATCATTTATATAAGAAATATTATAAAATTTTACATTTCCTTTACCAAATATGAATCTTTTCTTATACTTTCAACTAATTTTCTCCATGTGTCTTCATCTATGAAAGGATATATATGGCATGGATTGAGATGATTCCTATGAACAAAAATGAAATCAGATGTGAAGGTTGATTTAAAATCCCTCCATCTTCTAGAAGCCATCGATAAGCATTTCCTCTTAACTCCTCTAATGTCAGTAATATCAAATGTCATATGATAAATAAGAGGTAAAACATATTATACAAGAAACATTTAAATATTTTTCAAACAATATCAAAAGATCTTACCAAAATTGTCTCCCACAACTGAGATATTATCGTTTTGTCCACACTTCTCTAATCGTCATACAAAATGATTACTTTGATTTTACCCTGATTTGATACAAGACTCTTAAAATATTTTGGATTTGAACCTCTAGGAATATTATTATCACCAAACTCATCATGTATCCTCTATTCTGGGATACGGGCAAGTGATAATTTTGGTAAATTTGTGCAGCCACATTTACAAACTCTTAAACTCTTCTTTGTCGTCATGGGAGCACATGAGGAAGATTGGGGAACATCAAGAGGAGCATGCAAATGTTCCTTCCTAGAGGTATGATCATGATTATCATATCCAGAATCATGTGGTTGATCAAAAGATATATGTCATTATCCTTTAAATCAAAAGCACAAAAATTAGTTCACAAATATACAAATTCAAATATTACAAAACAAATTTAAAACAAAATGGTAAAATGAACTAAGTTACGTAATAGTAAACATGGTAAATATGGTAAGCATGTTTAATAATGGTAAATATGGTAAACATGGTAAACATGGGAGTGTAATTTTAATTCAACAAAATCAATAAATATATAAGTTATATAAAGGCAAACTACAGTAAAATATGGTAAACATGGTGAACATGGTAAATATGGTAAAGTAACTATCATTCAACATAATCAATAAATATATATGGTACGTAATGGTAAACATGATAAACTAAACTAATCAAAATTAAAATAAACAAAAAGTTATAACATTTTATGAAAATAAAAAATATAAACAAGAAATAATCATATGTTTCCTATAATATTAGGAATGTACAAATTGATTGTTTTCACAAATTCTTTCATCGTGATTGTTCCTTATGGAAAAAACCATTTCTTCAACATTATCATCATTATTTTATGCTAATATTTCCATGAAAGTAGGGATATCACATAAATTAGCATCTTCATCAAGTTTATACTCACCAAAATATTGCTTTTTTCCCTTGTAAAACAATATGAGACTACATATCTAATTGATCAACTACATAGAAAATCCATTTTGTATGTGTTTCCATTATAAAAGAATATGACGTTCATTCCAATCTATTCAAATTAACAACTATCATTCCAAATTCATCGTGTCTAACACTATTGTTACCAATACAACATTTGTAGTTAAAAACGTGATCTTTTTTTTTTAAATTAATCAACCTCCCATATTTCTTCGATGACTCCATAATATTTACTTGATGTAGTAATTGGGTTTTTGTCTTTTGAACTAGAAAAATGAATTGCTTCTGCAAAAACCAATACACCAATATTCTGAACTACACTTATGTGGTCCTGATCTTTCGTATGAAATTTATATCCATTAATGTCATACATGAACCAAGTTATCAAATTTAAACATGGAACACCCACTAACCATATTAATGTCTCTAATACATCTGACCTACCAAGAAAGGTTATTTTAAACCATGGAAAAACGTTTTTTTTTGTTCATTCAAAATCCACATTTCTTTCTTCTTTGGATGACATTGGTTCAACTCACTAATATAAAATGTGATATATGGTTGAGCATCAGCTATGTTATTCAAGATGTATAATTATACCTTCTTCATCTGTTTAGCTGACAATTATATGAATTTCAAGCCAAAAATCCCATTTCTCTCATTATTAACTTCTTCATGGTGATATGGATGAAAACCTATGTGCTTCGACACAACCAAGTATCTCGTACAAAACTCCACTACCTCCTCAGAAATATACTTTTCAATAATGGAGGCTTCAGGTCAATATGGATTCTTATAATACCCCTTAAATACATTCATATATATTTCAAAAGGATACATCCAACAAAGATATAAAGGTCCACAAAGATTTTTTTCATGAATCAGATGAACCATTAAATGCACCATTATATCAAAAAAGGAATAAAATTCATTTCCAACTGACAAAGTTTAGAAATTATATCCTTTTAAAAAATGTTCAAATCATTCCCATCAATCACCTTATTACAAATTGAATGGAAAAAATAACACAACTTCATTATAGTCTTATTTACATAGATGGGCAATATTCAATGCAAGGAAACTGGTAGAAGTTGTTGAATCATGATGGGACAATCATGTGATTTAATACCTAGCAACTTCAAATACATTAAAGGGACAAAAATTTTTACATTTAAAGAATAACCTTGAGACACTTTGATATCATGAAGACACTTAAAAAATATAATTTTCTCCCTCCTGGATAATGTATGACAAGCCGGGGGAAGAAATGTTCATCTTTCATTAGGAGTGGGAGATAACTCCAAAAGTATTCCCATTGATAGTAAGTCTAATCTTGAATTCAACCGATATTTAGTATTTCCTTTAATATCTAACAATGTTCCAGTCAAACTATCACCGATATTCTTCTCAATGTGCATGACATCAATATTATGTTTCACTTCATGATATCTCCAATATGATAGCTCCAAAACGGTTGACCTTTTTTTCCTAATATGTCTATCATTACCAGATTTATGTGTCTTTCCCAATGTCACACAATGCCTTTTCACCCTCTCAAAAATCACATCAGGGGATAATGGTTTTGGAGAAATATCACATTCTAGTGGGCTATTGAATGCCTTTTTTAGTATTCTATTAGAGTGATCCATAGGCAAAAACGTTCAATGAACCATGCATACAGTTTTCCTCCCATGATGAAATTGACAATATGAAGTTTGTTGTTCAAAAATTGGACATGCTTTATACCCCTTAACACTGTATCCCAACAAATTTCCATGTTCTGGGAAGTCATTTATAGTGAACATAAGCACTGTATGTAGTTGAAAATATTCTATTTTATAAGAATCCTTCACCCTAATACCATCCTCCTATAAAATTTTCAAATCATCAATCAATGGTGAAAACGAAATATCAATATCATTTCCAAGTTGCTTCAGACCAGAGATCATTATACTCAACATGACATATTTTCACTTCATACAAACTTTAGGAGAGAGGATGTAAATTACCAATAAAATAGGCCATGAACTATGTGTGCTACTAAGGGTTTAGTATGGATTCATTACATCTGTTCACAATCCAAGTATAGGATTTTTAATTTCATTTTTAAATGTGGGATACTTCTCATCAATTTTCATCCATTGTGGACAATCAGTTGGATGATGAATTCTTCCAACACATATCTACTCATCAGCATGCCATCTTAAACTTTTTTCATCATTTGAATTAGCAAATAAACATTTCAAATGATTAATGATAGTAAGATACCAAAATACCTTCGCAGGGATCTCTGTAATCTCTACATCAGCCTGTGACTTTTATTTCAACTTATACCGTGATGTCCCACATTTGGGACACTCTGACATAAATTCACATTTCTTTCTATATATAATATAGTCATTCAGACATGCATGTATTTTCATATATCCCAATACCATCGGGCATAATATTTTCTTGGCCTTATATAGTGAATCAGAAAGATCATTGTCTTTTAGAAGAATGTCTTTCAACAATTGTAGAATCTTTGTAAAACTGTTGTCACTCCATCCATGATTCGACTTCAGGTTAATCAATATTAACACTGCCAACAAAACTATAAAATTTGTACAACCAGGATACAATGGTTTTTCAGAATCACCATGTGACGCACAACGATCGGTTCTATCTCAATTTTTTCTTCTGAAATATCATGAATCATTTCTTCAATTCCATCGGAGTTACCATCTTGCAAATCATCATCATCAGTAGATCTGACATTCTGTCTAGTTTCACCATGCCAAATCCAAGGGTTATCACTTGGGTTAAAAACATGAAAAATTAGATGATATTTGATTTCTATACTTTTTATCTACTTCATATTCAAACATTTAAGGCATGGATAGAAAAAAATGTCACTTCTTGGAACATTTCATTTAGAAAATTCCAAAAAGGCATCAATACATTTCTCATTTTCATTTTTCATTTGATGTTCCATAATACAACTTCGAATCCTTATTACCTATAAAAATATCAAAATTATACATCTTGTTAAGATAATACAATTTTATATTTATATGAAAAATATCATAATTTGAATGTAAAACAATTTTTAAATATAAAACAAATATATGCGTATTTCAAAAAGATATGCATGAAAATGATTTGAAAAAAATATAGTTAGATATAACAATTCTATATTTATATGAAAATCATTTTAGGATTAAATCTCTCTCATATGGATCATGATATAACATTATAAATAAATCTTGGATCCTTTCTTCTTAAGGTAAACAAAGAATACATCATGGTGCAACTAGATACCAAATTCACCCTTCTGTAAACAAGATATATAAAGTATAAATATTAAAATATGTATACATTCACTTATGTAAATTACACCTATCCCAATTATTTGAATCTATTGAGATAGCCCATGAAACCATTGGGATAGAATATCCCAACTGCTTTACACACAATTAACATGATGGCTATTGTAATAGCCATATACCAACAGTTCTATAGGAATCGTTGGTATAGACTGCCTGAAAAAGGGCGTTTGGAGTGTCCAGGGGGTGAGGCGGTTATCCAACCATAACCCCTTGGAAAAACCCTACCCCCGGACACCCCACCCCCAGGACACCCACTACCCCCTTGGAAAGCCTCTCACCCCTTGACAACACCCCCACCCCCCTTGGAAACCCCTGGACACCCCCACCCCTTTGGACAACCCCCACCCCTAGAAATCCCGTACCCCCTGGACCCCCCACCCCACCTGAACACCCCACCCCCAAAGACAACCCCCAACCCCCTGGAAAAACCCCACCCCTAGACATCCCCAACCCCTGGACACCCCTACCCCCTTGGACATCCCCTCACCCCCAAAACACCACCCCCAACCCCCCTGGACACCCCATACTCCCTTAGACAACCCCTCACCCCCTGGACACCACCCCATTGTAACGCCCCGACCCCAGAAGCCCCGAGTCGGTACATTATTACATATCATTGGCATGATCACAAAAGATCAAGTCTCAAAAGACTGATTAGTTTAGTAGTCTTGGAAACACTAGATACATTCATAAGGTTTTCATTACATCATAAAATGGGAAACTACAACAAAATTGTTTGCAATGAAAACACTGAGATCCCATGGACTATCCGAGAAGGTCAGTCATAATATACTTGTTCGCGTACTGGAAAAAATAAAACATAGAAATGGATGAGATCAGATGCTCAGTAAGGATAACAATATATCAGAAACTTTCATAAATACACATAAACATTTAAGGCAATGTAAAACTAAAACAAAAGCTTTTTAAACTTGAAATTCAGCATAATATGGAAAAAATAAAATGAAATAATTACATTTACTTATTCACATGGATATTCTACTAGTCGAATAATCAAATTCAATATCAATAACCACTTTTATAATGATGGAATGCATAATTCCAGACTTTCATAACCACATATTCAAGGCCTTGTTCCAAGACTACAAATAAGATTTTTGTCAAGGCCTTGTTCCAAGAAAATAGTTTGTCTCATGAGACCTACCAATGCATCAAGGAGCTATAATGGTCTCCACCCATCACTTACTAAGTCCAATTCATTCCTCATATCAAAATTTTGGAACACAACATAAACATTTGTATTAAAACTAGCATATGAAATGTCAATACTTTATCCAAAAACCATGAATGGTATAACAATAGCACATCCACAGTAAAAAAAACTCATTCAATACAATATGGAATATTTTATTGTAAGAGATTAACCACAATCAAGAAAAATAAAGCATATTGACAAATATGAAAATAATCATCAAAACTATTTGAGAGAAATATCCCCCTTTTTCTTGAAATCATTTAAAAGTCCTGCTATTTTTTAATAAGCCGTTTAAAAAAAGATTTTTGAATCAAAGTATCCCATACCACATTGAAACATTTAAAATGAATTTTAATTTGAAAACATTAATGTCTATATAAATAAATCTTAATCCATTTTTAAAACATGGACATTAATGAGAAAGATTTAAAAGAATAATTTTTTAAAACAGTTAAAATGATATTTTAGTTAGAGTTCCAAACCAAATGAGAGACTCTTGAATACAAATAATTTAGGTAATAAAAACTTTATAATATCTTGATAACAAAAGATTTCATGATATACTATGTCAAAGGACAATATATACACCATATAAAAGTGAATTGGTGCATAACAACAAAGAAGTCTCAAAGGAATGTAAATTGAGATGAAATCCATTATAAAGACAGTTTACTTAGGTTAAGGATAAATCAATGACATAATTATGTGTGAAAAATATAAATACAGTCAATATGATTGGATATTTAGTGTAAATCAATCAGAGGAAATTCACACATATTCTTGTAAAAACAACCCCAATGACTTGGATGTTTTACTCAATAAATGGAAATTGAGTTAAGATCAAGTTTATATCAATGACTTGAGAAATTATCTATGCATTGATTACGTGTATCAAACTTATATACACAAAAGGGGAGTGGAAATTACTACATAAATAATAAATAGTGATTCCACACATAATCTTGGAGTAAAATAATCAATGAAGTATGCGTAAAGCCCACTATGTGGAAATTGAAATTTCAAATTTCCTTATCGATTTGGTAAATTATGAAACATACACCCATGAAAGAAGGATAATAAAATTATGATGTAAATATCCATAAATTAAATTATATTACACAATGAATACAATCATTGCTAGTACACACACCACATGCAATAAATCAGTGGTGAACAATGGGAATCTCACAGAATTAAAAGTGAGATAAGAAATCCCTTACTTTGTACTTTTTCTTGGTCAAGGGTAGGTTAAAATCCTGTATAATGGTGAAATAATTGTTATTAAATTATATAATAATTATATACAATAATATGATATCATATATGATCTTTTAACATTGCTTTGTTAATAATATATTTGTATTATCGTCATTTCGGGTGTTAACAGATTCATTTTCCTTTATAATATTTGTTATGTGAGTCATATTTGGTATGGATGGGATATATATTATTCATTTTCAGAATGATATCAAGTCTCTAAACATTATTTTTAATCATCAAATGAAAATTAGTCTTTAATGGATATGATGGGGAATGAATCTCATCGCGTTCGTAGAGACGGTAATCCTTACGTACGCACGAGTGACAATATCATTCTTTTGATATTAAAATATTATATAATTAGATGGTATATCATATATACAGAATCATTATCATGTTATATTTATTATTTAAATAAATTAAACATCAATATTATACCCATCCAAATAATAATGTATTGAATAACAATTACACCACAACGTCAAGACGGTAAGTCGTACGTACGCACGTATGGTGACATGTAATTTAAAGGATGAAGAGAATAATGAATATGGTTGTAATATATTTATAATAACATCACAGTATATATAAGATACCTAAGTTATTATTTTATAATGTAAATAACCAAGAAAGAGTATGTGTAAGAAAAAAGGAACTTGAAAGAGGTGATGAAATATTTACATCTTCATCAGGTTCTTCCTTTTGATTTGTTCAAAAGGGCTCCTTAGTGTGGATTTCTGACTAAAGTAATGACTCTAGGATTAAGGGAGGATAGTTGATATGGTATTTTGGCTGGGGTTAGCTGAGCCAAATGGCTTTTAAGGTGTGAATTTTAGAGAAGGGGAAATTCCCTTTTATAAGAGGGGTGAGAGGCACCTTAGAAAAAACTTAAAATATCATTTTATAATAAATTCGTATTCGGTTTATAATGGCTAAAAAGTGACTTATTTAGAGGATAGGGTGGGTATGGGTCGAAATACTTTCAACCAATAGATTTTATATTGGTTTATGTTACCACATTAACCTTATCATTTATATTTAACTCTAAGTTAAATATTTTGACATTTACCATGTCACTTTGTATTTTTATATTATATGGTTAATAAATTTACTATAACAAGCCAAGAGAACCACGAGTGGTTATGTATTAATTTATATAACCTTATATAAGTCATTTTACTGAAACTCAGATTTTTAGGAATAGAATATCAATTAATAAAATAATATTTGTTTTAAAAACTCTTTTATGTTATTTTTGACACTATTTGGAATTTTGTTTTTGTTAAATTCATAAAAACATTATTACTTCGAAATAAATTAATTTAATCAACCCTAAAATTTCATAGTAACCTATAAAATTATTGGAATTCATTAAAAGTCTCAAATTACATTTATTAGGGTATTTAAAATATCAATTATTTTAATATTTCATTAATAAGGTAATTACTACATCATCATTGTGTCATAAATAAATTAAATTATTTAATTTCTAAAAATTATAAATAAAATACCATTATGTAGGAAATATTTTTATCTTTATAATTAATATTTATAATCGAATTTTTATTATGTATAAATCTATATTAAAAATGTTTTAGTTATTAAACATTGATTTTAACACTTGTAACTCTTCTTTAAATAAAATAATAATAAATGTACTAATATAATCAATGTAGACCTAAAGGATCATAATTTATTCCTAACGTTGTTTTTGGTCTAATTAAACTTGTCCAATATAATTAGGACATGTGTTAGGATAATAATGATATCATTTTACCCTTAATTACCCTATTTACTTTTAACCGTGGTAAATAAAAGTCAAAAGTTACAATTCACCAAAAATTATTTTTATCTTATTGAACCACATTTTACTTACTGATATCAACCGTTTCTCTAAGAGTTTTGTAATTACACTCACATAAGCGATAAAAATAATTTTTATGTGAATTTGCAAATTCTCCTAGGAGGTGGGTAAAAGACGGTTAAAAAGTTCAATAAACTTTTTATATATCTAAAATTATTATAAACTGACTCCAATGAATTTCATTTAACTTTTATAAGTATTATGTATCTATTTTGACCTAAAATAAATTTAAATAAAATAAATAATTATTTAAATAACAATTTGGTTTTAGTCAATAACTAAGTGTTTTTCACTATTCATCAAAATTGAAATTTTTCAGAAAAATACTAAAAATTCACCCTAAGCTAATTTCAATATTCCGAATCCAAAAATGAAGTCCATTTTGAGAGATAAAATTTATAAAATTTCTAGAAGTGGGTATTACTATTCATAACTGTTAGTTTGATTGGTCGATATGTGTTAGAATCTCGAAGTTGCGTAAAATGAAAGCTATTACATTATTCAAAGGAAAACGTACCGTGGAAGCTTGGGGTGTCACATTCGTACCCCATTTTGGAAATCGTGTCCTATAAATTTTTAAAATTGGGATTGGGAACATAATTGAAAGTCCCACATCAGAAAAAGCGTCAAAAAAACTATCACTTTAAAAGAAAGAAAGAGAAGTACAAAGGTCACCGGAGATAACCCATACTAGGATTCCATGTATAAAATAATGGATATGGATGATAAAATAAGTGTCAAGTTCTGATGGAGAGGGATAAAAAACATGATCAGGAGAAAGTTAACAACATGAAAACCACAAACTTTTGATGGAAAAAACGGTCATTAGTTTCCCAGTATGAAAAGTAAACGGACAATGTTTTTTGTTTTTGTTTTAAGTTTCATTTCATAAATATGGGGAATTTAATTATGATATTGACTAAGAAAATAAAGAGGAATACTTACTTTTTAAGTATAGTTTCATTCTTTAGTAAATTTCTACCACTAACTCATTTTTTTCAAATGATGAGTATTCAAGATGACTTGGTCACACGGTAAGAGCTAGAATCGACTTCTAAGGAATCACATGGTCTACAAAGGCTAAATTATATATTTACCTTGTCTACAGAGATTAATCAAAATAAAAATGGTTAGTACAAGATCATATTATCCCCCAAAAGGATATTCTTTTATGGAAAGAAACAATAATCTTAATTTCTAAAATTAATCCAATAATACCGTAATGTTAAATAAATACCATTAAATAAACAATTGTCCTTAAAATCCTTCAATATAATCCAAAATAATATTTAAACCCAAAACATTGATGAATTTGGTTATGTAGTCTTCCACATTAAATTATATCTCCAAATGACATCGACTTCTCTTAAACTCACTTACTTAAAAATAATTAACCTAATCACATATTATCTATTAAAGGTTAATAATTTCCATAAATAACACAAATCACTAAAAATACAAAATAAAAACATAGATAAAAATCCACCATTACTCCTCAAATGAAATTTCAAAGTATTCTATTTTCCATAGGCATATAGTGTTCCCAACAGAGTGAACCAGTTCCAGAATAACATTTATCACTTAATTACAAAATCATTTTTCTATACTAAGGGTATTCATTTGATAAGACATAAGATCCCAAATCAACTTATTATTGATCAATAAAATCATTTAATTAAAATAATTAGTCACAAAAACCAAGGACTTCACGTAGTGCAGTGGTAGCTGATAAATCCCAATCACACTCTACTTGTGGGTTTGATTCCCACATCTTTGTCCGACACGATGGGTTGTCACACGGATTGCGTGTTGTCCTTATTCAAAAAATATATTTTATAACATTACCAAAATGAGACAAATTCCTAAAAATAACCATAACATAATTTAACCACAAAAGTTATCTCATACCTTGAATTTTCATTCCAAAATATAATAACTTGTAATTGCCTCAAACCCAATGATCATATAAAATCAAATTGTTTTTTTAACTATATCCACAAGAGAAAATATAATTCTTCCTCAAATATCATTTTCACATGACAAACTATAGAAAATGACTGTAAATGGATTCTTGGGACCATTTTTATTTTCTTCCATAGAACTCTTCATTTCTTCTCGGCAATTCCTTACTTTATATCCTTCTTTCCCACACGTAAAGCATTTCTTTGTTCCATTGAGACACTTTCTTGGGTGTCTCCTTCCACATTTCTTGCATGATGGAAATTGAGTATTCTTTTCTCCATGGTCTCCACTTCTGGAGATCTTATCATTCATCACCTTTATCTAATTTGTTTAGTCCGGCAGTTGGTTAATATATATGTTGTTGATCATATTTTTGTAAAACTGATTTGGCATGAACATGATATCTTTTAAGCCTATCAAAATTCCATTTTGTTACTCATTTCCACCACAGTTCCCACCTTGTACATCATACTCAAAGCTACTATGAATTCCTTGGAATCCAGCCATTGACTAAAACCAGAAAGCATTGTGGGAGTAACAGTAGTCATAAAATCATTTAGATAATCTCATGACACTGTATTTTCAATTTGAAACACCTTAGGATTAACCAAGGTCATTTATTCTCATCTTATATTAAAATCCTTCAAATCGGTTTGTAAATAAAATGTAATTATCCTAAGCATATCCCCTGGGAGTTTCGTAACAAAGAGTGTAGCAAGGACCATTGTCGTGCACCAGTTCCAATTCGAGTCTAGCTTAAAGCGGTGTTTTCGGGTTTTACCCCTAGGTACATCTGTTCCAAAGCCGCCTCTACCTGATCATATATAGATAGGGTTGTATTGCTTGGAAAACTCCCAAAATCTCTTCAATACCAAATTTTTTGGAATTTCTTCTATACTAATCCTCAAATTCTATCTTATGGCTATGTGCTCTAATCAGAGTTTATCTAAATCTAGTTTCCAAGGTTTGTACTAGACTTCTTCTGATACCAACTGTAATGCCCCAACCCTAGAAGACCAGAGTCAGTTCATTATTACGTATCATTGGAATGATCACAAAAGATCAAGTCTCTAAAGACCGATTAGTTTAGTATCCTTGGAAATAATAGATACATTGATAAGGTTTTCATTACATCATAAAATGGAAAACTACAACAACATTGTTTCCAAATACAATACTGAGATCCCATAGAATATCTCTGCAGGTTAGTCATAATATACTTCTGTGCATCCTGGGAAAAATAAAAGATAGAAAGGGATGAGATCAGATGCTCAGTAAGGATAAAAATATAGCAGAAACTTTCATAAATAAGCTTAAACATTTAAGGCAATGTATAACTAAAACAAAAGCCTTTTAAACTTAAACTTCAGCATAATATGGAAAATATAAAATGAAATAATGCCATTTACTTATTCACATGGATATTCTACTAGTAGAATAATCACATTCAATATCAATAACCACTTTCATAATGATGGAATGCATAATTCCAGACTTTCATAACCACATAGTCAAGGCTTTATGCCAAGACTACAAATAAGATTATATAAAGGACTTTTTCCAAGACACTAGTTTGTCTCATGAGACCTACCGATTAATCGAGGAGCTATAGCGGGCTCCACACGTCACTTACTAAGTCTAATGCATTCCTCATATGAAAATTTTGAAACATAACATAAAAATTCGTATTAAAACTAGCATACTAAATGTCAATACTTTATCCACAAACCATGAATGGTATAAAAATAGCGCATCCATATTCAAACACAACAAATTCAATACAATATGGAAGATTGTATTGTAATATATTAGACTCAATTGAAAATAATGAAGGATATTGACAACGATGAAAATAATAATCAAAACTATTTGAGAGAAATATCCCCCTTTTTATTGAAATCATTTAAAAGTCACACTATTTTTGAAGAATCCATTTAAAAAATATATTTTTGAATCAAAGTGTCCCATACCACTTTGAAACATTTAAAAGTAATTTTAATTTTGAAACATTAATGTCCATATAAATAAATCCTTAAAACCATTTTTAAAACATGGACATTAATGGGAAATATTTAGACGAATAAAATTTTAAAACATTTAAAATGATATTTTCGGTAGAGTTCCAAACCGAATGAGAGACGCTTGAATACAAATAATTGAGGTAATAAAAATTTTATAATATCTTGATAATAAAGTATTTCATGATATACTATGTCAAAGGACAGTATATACACCATATAAAAGTGAATTGGTGCATAACAACAAATAAGTATCAAAGGAATGAAAATTGAGATGAAATCCCTTATAAAGACAGTATCCTTAGGTTAAGGATAAATCAATAACATAATTATGTGTGAAAAATATAAATACACTCAGTATGATTGTATATTCTGTGTAAATAAATCAGAGAGCATTCACACATATTCTTGTAAAAACAACCCCAATGACTTGGATTTTTAACTCAATGAATGGAAATTGAGTTAAGAACAAGTTTATATCAATGACTTGAGAAATTTTCAATGGAGTGATTATGTGTATCAAATTAATATACACACAAAGGGGAGAAGAAATTACTACATAAATAATAAAAAGTGATTCCACACATAATCTTGGAGTAAAATAATCAATGAAGTTTGCGTAAAGCCCACTGAGTGGAAATTGAAATTTCAAATCCCCTTATCAATTTGGTAACTTACGAAACATACACCCATGAAATAAGGATCCTAAAAGGAGGATGTAAATATCCATAAATTAAAGTATATTACATAAAGAATACAACCATGGGCAGTACACATACCACATGCAATAAATAAGTGGTGAATAATGAGAATCTCACGGAATTAAAAGTGAGATAAGAAACCCCTTATTTTGTACTTTTCCTTGGTCGAGGGTAGGTTAACCTCCTGTATAATGGTTAAATAATTTTTATTAAATTATAAAATAATCATATAGATTAATATGATATCATATATGATCTTTTCACATTGCTTTGTTAATAATATCTTAGTATTATGATTGTTTTGGGTGTTAACGGATTTGTTTTCCATTATATTCTTTGTTATGTGAGTCATATTTTTTATGGATGAGATGTATCTTATTCATATACAGAATTATATCAAGTCTCTAAACATTATTTTTAATCATCAAATGAAAGTTAGTCTTGAATGGATACGATGGGTAATGAATCTCATTGCATTCATGGAGACGGTAATCTGTATATACGCACGAGCGACAATATCATTCGTTTGATATTAAAATAATATATAATTGGATGGTATATCATATATACAGAATCATTACCATGTTATATTTATTATTTAAATCAATTACACATCATTATTATACGCATCCAAATAATAATGTATTGAATAACAATTACGCCACGATGTGGAGATGGTAAGACATACGTACACACATATTTGGTATTCTGTTTTTGTTAAATTTATAATAGAATTATATTTTTAAAAATAGAATATCAATTAATAATACAATATTTTTTTAAAAACTCTTTTATGTCAATTTTGAAACTATTTGGTATTCTGTTTCTTTTAAATTTATAATAGCATTATAACTTTGAATAAATTTATTTAATAAACCCTAAATTGTTATATTAACCTATAAAATGATTTTAATTCATTAAAAGTCTCATATTACATTTATTTTGGTATTTAAAATATCAATTCTTTTAATTTTTCATTAATAAGGTAATTACTGCATCCCCATTGTGTAATAAATAAATTAAATTATTTAATGTCTAAAAATTATAAATAAAAATCCATTATGTAGGAAATATGTTTATCATTCTAATGAAAATTTATAATCGAATTTATCTTATTCATAACCCTATATTAAAAATGTTTTAGTTATTAAACTATGATTTTATCACTTTTAACTCTTCTTTAAATAAAATAATAATAAATGTTCTAATCTAATACTTGTGGACCTAAAAGATCAAATTTTATTCCTAATGTTGTCTTTGGACGAATTACACTTATAAAATAGAATTAGGACATGTGTTAGGGTAATAATAATATCATTTTTACCCTCAATTACCCTATTTACTTTTAACCGTGGTAAATAAAAGTCAAAAGTTACGATTCACCAAAAATTAGTTTTATCTTATTGAACCAAATTTTACTTACTGATATCAACCATGTCTCTCGGATTTTTGAAATTCCACTCACAGAAGTAGTAAAATTATGTTTTATGTGAATTTAAAAATTCTCCTAGGAGGTGGGTAAACGAAAGTTAAAAAGTTCAATAAAATTTTTATATATCTAAAATTATTATAAACTGACTACAATTAATTACATTAAAATTATATAGGTATTATATATCTATTTTGACCTAAAATATATTTAAATAGAATAAATAATTATTTAAATAAAAATTCAGTTTTAAACTATAACTCTGTGTTTTTCACTATTTATCAAAAATTTAATGTTTTCAGAAAAATACCAAAAATTCACCCTAAGCTAATTTCGATATTTAAAATCCAAAAATGAAGTCCATTTTGAAAGATAAAATTTATAAAATTTCAAAAGGTGGTTATTAATATTCATAATGACTAGTTTGATTGGTCGCGGTGTGTTAGAATCTCGAAGTTGCATACAACGCAAGATATTACATTATTCAAAGGGAAACATGTCGTGTAAGCTTGGGGTGTTACACACACCCCTTAGACACACCCACCCCCTAGAAAACCCTACCCTCTTGGACAACCCCCTCACCCCTTGAACACCACCACACCCCCTTGGACACCCCATGGACACCACCACCCAATTGGAAAACCCCCACCCCCTAGACACCCCTACTCCCCTAGACAGCCCCAACTCCATAGACACCCCACCCCTAGACACCCCCACCCCCATGGACATCCCCCAACCCCCTGGACAACCCCCCTCCCCCGGACACCCCCCACCCCCCTGGACACCCCTAACACCCTTGGACAAGCCCCTCACCCCATGGACACTACCCCCACCCCCCTCGACACCCCTACCCCCTTGGAAATCCCCTTCACCCCTAGAAACCACCCCCACCCCTGGACACCCCACCCACTGAACCACCACCCCCTGGACACCCCTACCCCACTTGACACACCTATATCCTTGGACATCCCCCTCACCCCCTAAAACCACCCCCAAAACCCCTGGACACCCCTACCATGTTGGACATACCCTCACCCTCTGGACACCAACCCCACCACCTTGGACACCCCTGGACACCCCACCCCCTTGGACACCCCCACCCCCTAGACACCCCCACCCTCTAGAAAGACCCACCCCATAGACACCCCCACCCCCTGACACCCCCACCACCGTGGACAGCCCCCCAACCCCTGGACAACCCCCAACCCCCCGGACACCCCAACCCCCTGGACACCCCTACCCCCTTGGACAACCCCCTCATCCCCTAGACAACCCTGAAACCCCCCTACCCCCCTTGGAAAGCTCCCTCACCCCCTGGACACCACACCACCCCCTGTGACACCCTCTAGACACCACCACCCCCTTGGACAACCCCCACCCCCTAGACAACCCCCCATCTCCTGGACACCCCCGCCCCTGGACACCCCACCACCCACACACATGAAAGAACACACACACACATGATAAAGCACACATGGTATCAAAAAAGATTGTATAACTTGCATGATATCACTCCCATCGTTTATTTTAAAAGAAAAGAATTTATCATGGTATAAAAGAACACTATGACACCTACCATGATAAAAAGAATAAAGAATAAAATAACATCTCAAAACATAATTTTAGGGAATCATGAAAAATAAAAAATGAATCTGAGGCATATGAGCCTTACTTGAGTGTTGTGAGTCGGCCAGATAGATCTAGTGATAATAAATATGATGAATGCTATTGGTAAGGTGAGGTTGGAGGGCACGACTTCAAAGAATCCCTTCTAGGATTTCTATGTGAGAGAGAAAAGTCACAGGTCTCCCTATCAAAGAAAAAAAAATAAAAAAATATGAGGTGCGATAAATAATTTAAAAGATTTATCACATCGGTTATTTAATAACCAATGTCATAAACTATTTTTTATGTTAATAACATCGGTTATTTAACAACCGATGTCAAAAATCCTTTATCACATCGCTTATTTTATAACCGACGTGATATATGGTGTTTTATCATGTTAGTTATATTATAACTGTTTTGTTAAATCACCAAGATTTGATTTATCACATTAGTTATTTTATAACTGACGTGATAAAGCGCCCATATTCGATCTTTCACGTTGGTTATAAAATAACCAATGTTATATATCTAATCTATGAATTTTGTACATCGCTTATTTTATAACCAACATTAAAAATCGATGCTTATCAAACTTGGTAATATTGAAAACATAGTAAAAAAATCTAATGATTCAAAATATTCATTGAATTTTCAGTTAAAAAACTATTTGAGTAAGATATCCTTATCCAAGAGAGAACATGGTGTTGGGATGATAACAAGGTAGACAGACAGGTTAACAAAACCACCCTCAAGGTCCAATGACTTGAATATTGGGTCTATTGTATTTGAAGATGTCATGTGATGGTGGGATAAGAGGATCACATACTATAAGATATAATTTAAATTGAAAATGGGTACTCTAACTATATATATAATATCATCGAAATGAAAAAATATTTTAGTTACTTTTTTACAACTTTTATATGATATTATCTGGGAGATGATTGTAGCTCCTCTCTATAAGACGTTGACACTGGGTGGTATTTTTGACCACAAAATTATTATAATCTACCATGATTGATAATATTTTTCCCTAATTTTATGTCTCAGTAGTTTTAAAAAAAATACATTTCAAGTTTCTTGTTTAGTTTTTTCTAGTTCAAGGTTAATTAACTCTATGGGTCTCACTTTTCACATAAATGATTTATTTTTGGTAATTTGATACTGATAGGTATGAACCATTCAAAATTTATGCATAGACTTGTGACTTCATGCATGTTTCCTACATCAATTCACTCATCAGGGATCCATTTTCAGGTAAGTGAAGGTATACCCATTTCCTACTTCGTTAATTCTTCAATGTGTTTCTTTGTTAAATTTTATCCAAAACAACCACAAACTTATTTAAACTCATTTGTAGAGGTGGAGTGATTGGGGTTTTTCTTGTTGTGGGTGTACCCCAGTGGACCTGATGTTACAGATGGACCAAATATTATGGAAAAGGGGAATTGTGGTTGCCCAAGACTCTCCAAAATCCATTATTAGATATGGATACATATGTTTTATGGTGTTAAATTGGAACAAAATAAAATGAACACATATTTAAACTAATGGAGATGATTATTATCACATCTAAAAAAATTGGAAGCTACCATGAGCATATCCTTGAAACAATTCTTGTAGCTTTTCTTTTTTCCCATGTATCATTTGTCGTCATGCTATATTTGTTTTTAAAATGTACCAAAACTAATAAACTAGATTAGACTGACCAATAATGTTGTTGCGATCCTATTAATATTTTAGTGATTCATAACCTACCTTTTAGTAATTATGTAGACCCTATTTGAAAATTTTTATATCAATTATTTTTAATGAAATCTAGTTTGGCCATTTGAGGATTTATTCACATATTCTTTTTGTTTTTTGTGTGATATAGAAGAAATCCCACTTCCATCCACAAGTGTATGAAAGGGTGATTTCTTACATGAGTGGTGAACCAAAACAATGAAAAATTTCTCACAGAATTCTCATTCAATCAATAAGTACAAGTACAAGAAAGTGGACCATTGATAAACATTAAGAAAGGGACATTCTGGGTGAACCATGATAGTGAAATCCATCTCATAGATATCTACATCCACTAGTACAAGTGAAAGAAAAGGGATCCTAATGAAAGGGTATCTGCTTAAATTTTTGGATCATGTCACTAGTGTGAACCTGGATAGTGTCACTCAATGTATGAGGGAAACATATTGTGGATGAACATTTTTTTAAATTATGTTTGAACATGTTTTTTCAAAATAAATAGTCATTTTTTAGAATTATATTTAGGAAAATATTTTAATTATTATATAATATATATAATATATATTTTAGATATATTTAGATTAATAAATAAAATAGAACATTTTAGGAAATAATATCATAATAACATTGCATAATATTTTATTTAAAAAATAATTTACTAATAGATATTAATCGTTCATATTTCTTACAATATTTTGAATAATATTTCTGATGGAATAATAAATGCTCGTAATAATATTATCAATAGATAAATATTTTATATGATTTTTTACTAAACATTTTAACTAAAATATATACTCTATATCTCTATTATTATAATTGCAACAAATATATTTTATCTTTCAAAAAACAATTTAGTGACAAAGTCTTTACCAAAAGTTTAGTGGCATGATACTTTTTGTAAAAAAATTTACCAATATAAAATAAACTTTTACCAAAATATATGGTCATAATGGAAAAAATATATTATTTTCTTTTGATTCAGAGGTCATTTTGGACCTCAAATAACCATTAGGAAAATTTTGGCTACTGTATTGTTTTTTCCCTGAATTTTTAAAAATTCACATAAATTTTGTAAAAAATTTACCAACTTCCATTTTAGTGGTGGGGTGTATAAAAGGAATACGATTTCTCAAAAACCTATCATTTTTTTGTGAAAATTTTAATTTATGAGGAATTTAATTAATGGGGCTAGTTCCTGTGACATTTGGGGTTTCCTTTGTTTTTTGGAAGTATAATATATTTCTAAGTGGATTGAAGAAAAATCCACTTGAACAGATGATTCAAAAATTGTGATTGATGTTATAAATTCAAACTTTTTTTAGGTTTGGAATATATTGAACTATAATCAATGTCCAAGGAATGCACCTCTACACCAATAACATGGATTCTATCATGATGAAATATGGAGTGCAGAATAAAACATTAACTACCTACCAGCCACAGACAAATGAACTGGATGAGGTGTCTAATAGAGAAGTCAATAGAATTTTAGAAAAAATAGTACATCATAATAGAAAATATTGCAGTATGAAATAAGAAGATTCACTATGGTCATATAGAACTACTTTAAAAAACTACTTAGGTATGTCACCATATAGCTTTTTTAGTAAACATTGTTATTTTCTTATTGAGTAACAACACAAAGACTACTAGGATGTCGACAGAGTGAACCTAGAGTTCAGTAAGGCTGAATAATAATGAAAAAACATATTATTAAAATTTAGGAGATAATAATAGAGGAATATGAGAACTCACTACTGTAAAAGGAGAAAAAATATGTCTTATCAGGATAAGATGATATGGAAAATATAATTCCATGTTGGAGACAAAGTGTTGTTATATTATTCAATGATGAATCTCTTCTCTTGTAAGTATTGTTCTCAGTAGACTAGGCCATATAAGAAAACTAATAAATTTCCTTTTTTTGTAGTTTTGACTCAAGGATAAGGTTCAAATCACTCATTTAAGGTGAATTGAATACATTTGAAGTAGTACCAGAATGATATCAAGAAAGAACCTATAGAGGAGTCCATACTCCTCCCTATAGCTAATAAATAAAGAACTATCAGGTTTTCTATTTCCCTCATATTGGTATAGATGGTTATTTTAAACTATTTTTAGACAAATTCATGTGATAATTTAATTGGAATTATGTTTTAACCAACTATAGGGGTGATGGATAATTTAGTTTTAGGATATAAATAACATTTTTTTGTTCCATGATTTAGTCTCTATTTTTTAAAAGTATCACTTTTATTTTGAACATTTACAATGATTTGTATAGTTTTTATGTTTTCAAACTTTATTTGAGATAAGTTAGAGAAATCAAAAAAAAATCTTTAAGTGGGTGTAAGGAGCCTGATCAAATTATTAAAGCTCCAATGATCCAATTATTATTGAAATGTATTTGTTTTTTTTCCAGCTATGATATTCAAACATTTACATATCTATTGACTAAAAATTGAAATCCAAAACCACCAGTGACTATCCAAAATATTTAATCCCTATCCTAAGAGGTTTGTACACCAATTACACACCATCCTTCTAATACCGTAACTTCATGATAAAATCTTGTGATTTGTTTTATAAACTATAACTTGTATTTATTCTCTCACAAGTCTTTGGAATTTGTGAAGTATATTAAATAATATTGATGCATTTGATTGGAAATCACCTCAGGTTTACTTCAAATTACCTTGAAAATTGATTGATGTTAAACCCTTAGATAACCGTGAATGGGCTTATTGATTTAATCCCCATGATAATCAAAATTATCCCATACCTAACCTCACTCTAAAATAAAATATCGCGATTGATTCTAGTCTATGTATTGGGAAAATGGAGATTAAATATGTATATTTCAAGTGAGAATTTAATGCTAAAGGGTATTTGAGAGGTGTGAGTCACCACTAGGGACATCTAAGGGATGATAAGTGGGCATGAGTCACTAAAATATAACTTCCAATTTTAATCATCCTCTTCTCTTAAAAAATAATAATAATAAAATGGGATGAGTTTGAAACATTCCTTTTGATCAACTGAGTGATTCATGAAACTAATCAAAGAAAAGGATATGATCACTATTCATTATACCCAAACATACAACTCATTATCTATTAAAAAAATTGGATATTAGGATGAATCATTGTTTAGGATAATTTCTTGACTCCTAGATAGTGTATAGATTGTTTATTTGGGGAGTGTGTGTCACATCTTATATAGTAGGATTGAGTGATGTATTTTTTTCATGCTTTAATTGATAGATCATCCAATATATTTAAAGAGTAAAACCATACACCTTCTTCCCAATAATTTTTAAATACATTCTCACCAACCTCAAAGCCTCTAAAAAACTTTTTTAAAGAACTCATTATTGATTGTATTTTTCATGATTTATAGGGTGGAGATATAGGAATATTATAAATCATTAGGTAAATAATCATTTCTCAAGTATGAGAATTACTCAATATAAATAAATTCTCTCGAGTGAAGAGTGAAATTGTATTTTATGTGAGGTTGGTCACAAAAATGGTTTTTGGATTGATTTTCATCGTTATGTTTTTTGTGAATTGGATAATTTAATTCCTTTGAAATTAAACAAATTTATGAAGCATGATGGAGATATTTGTGGGAATAAATTAAAAACGTTTCCCTCACTATGTGCTTCATATTTTTGAATTTACTAGAAGAATATATTTTCATTTAATTGTCTGTATTTTCATTAAATTAAACATTAACTGAAAAATATTTTTCGAACTTTGAAAATATGTTAAATAGAATTCAAGGATAAAATTTTCAAGTAGTGAAACATTTCTAGTGCAGGGGAGTGACACGATACTAAATTATTCAAATTATTTGACTGTTATTCACTAAAAATACCCCTAATTTAATATAATTACCAATTTGATTTATAGTTTTTGGTGACTCTTTAATAATAAGTAATTAATCTATAAATGGATTTAGATAGGTATTTTATTGATTTATTCAATTTTTTGGAAAAAAATGGGGAATCCTAATTTTTTTTTATAATTCATGAATTTAATATTTTAGTAAAAAATATTTGTTCTTTGTAGGACATTAAAAATATAAAAGGAATAGATTAATCATGAACATTCCTTATTACACTCGATCATATCCTTAAAATATAGAAGTGTCTTGGATCAAATATGACTTACCTTCATATGGCCGATTTAGTCACTGGATAATATGGAAAAGGGTTAGAGCTTCTACACAATAAGAAAAATAGACTGCATGAAGTTATCTCCCTGGGGTCGATCATACAATGACTTCCCTTCCAAAAATTTATCACTGCAAAGGAACTACTACAAAGGCAATCTGTTTCACTATGAAAAATGATTTCCAAAAACCACATAAAGTTGAAAAGGGAAAAAATGGATCATATTCAATTCAAATTCCATAAAAAGTGATAACTAAAATGGGAAAGGATGTGGAAAACAAGACAAAATTAAGTGACTGTGCCTTATATTTGGGAATCGACCATGACAAAAGAAATGGAAGATGCACCATCTGTACAAAAACAAAGGGGGAAAATTTCCAAACCCATTATCATGGGAGATCATCTCAATTGATCATCCCACCATTGTGAATATATATGGAATAAAATAATGATATTTCCAGGAATAAGATAACCGTAATTTGTTTGTATTAACAAAATAGTCATAAAAAATTGATGAATGAGGAACCATAATGCTTTCCTATATCAAACCCTCACCATGATGCCTTTGATCAGGGTTCAAAGTGCGTCGAAAAGAAATTTCACACCAAATATGATCTCCCCAAACTAGGATAAAAACCCACTGATCCATTGATCTCCCTACCTACTTCACACTACCTGATTCCACCTAAGTTATCCATGGCCACATTCCTAAAATAAATCTGTAGAAATAGCCATGATAAATCTCTTTCTAACATCGTGTCCCACTAGAGATGAAGAGTTAAGACTAGGGAGGGTAGTAGAGGACTTCAAGTGCTGACTTAATTGAAAATCCAGGACCAAATTCCATCACCCTATTAATTTCAGAAAAACTGATGTGGCACTCCCATGATCACTAAAGCTCTGTTATATGTCTAAAAATTATGAAGTTGCACCACTAATGAAAGATAAACCTTATACTAAATAAAAATTCACACGTGGAGAGTGAAAATATCAAGCATAAACATAGAAAAAAATACGATAATTCACCTGGATTAAAATTATGATCCCTTTGATAAATGATAATTAATTTTTTTGTCCAATGTTAAAATGAAGAAACTATTTGAGTTTCTCTTTTGAGTTATTAAATCAATAAAAATCGATCATGATGGAAATAATTATACTGAGAACTATCCAAATCCAACCCCAACAACCAAGGAACAGGCCTATTCCATTAAATATGAGGATATATATTAATCTAATAGGCCCAACACATGATTATCCTCATATAAAACTCTAGTCTCCTACTGAATATGTGCATTAGTAAAGAATTTCTCTAAAACAATTATCTTGAGGAGGTGGGGAGACTCTATAGAGTCCTGAGGATGATTATCTATGATTGTGATCCTTGTTTTACCTATAGGGGTAAAGAGGCCTTTAGAATGATTTAAGATCACATTTATTCCTTAACACAACTTTTATTCCACATATAGATGATTATATAGAGCAGAAAATCTAAAATTTTGAAGATATGTTATTCTCTTATGTTATGGATTTTAGAGTTTGATGGATGATGCACTTAACTTTGGCAGAGCTTTCTTAGAAAAGTATTTTTCACACCTCCATTGGTATGAAATCATTTAAATCATTTTATGACCAACCTTTCTATTATCCATTATGATTGACTAGGGTTAGAGAGTTATCCATTCTTGGGTCAGAACTAGTGAAATGCATGAAAGTGATGGTTCAAGTGATTTATGTCATATACCCACCATAGGATACCTCTAGAGTGAAATGTTGGAGATCATATTTTTTTGATGGTGAATCATCATCATGGGAAGTGAAGGATTGGTTGTGGGAGTAATATTTCTCCCAGTTTTGTTTAGATCCTTAGAGGTGTTGGCTCATGTTGAGTCATTGCATATCTAATAAAACATACCTTGTAGATGGGAAATATTAATGACGAATTTCACATGTCTCAACATTAATACTATATTCATTATAACTCTCCTATAATCTATTTGGTTAGAATCAATTTTAATGATGATAAGAACTTTGAGGAGCTGCCTATAGATATTTAGGACCACCAAGAGAAGGCCATATGTGGGAATTCTATTCCCTTGGTTCTTTTCCTAGGGTGACATAGTAGTGTGGTGGAGAAAACATGGGAATGTGAGTTTTGGATACACTCTTAGTATCCTAATAATTTTAATTCTAAGTTATTATATTTTTAAAATAATGGGATTTATTAACAATTATTTGGTTTATGAGATGGTTTTATCATCCATGATACATTTTTTGTGTCCACACTCTTGTTTGAGAGGTACCTAACTCAGAAGTGTATTTTTAGAGATGGTCATTGTTGTTTCATAGATTTAAAATTTATTTCTCTTTGTGAGATTTTTGTGCTCCTATAATGGTGGGATTATTGAGATTCATCTCATGTGGTGTCTATTCAGACAACCCCTTATTTTCCTTCTCTATGATTTTCATTTTAATTACTGAGGATGATAATTTTCGGAGAGGTATTTAATGTAATGGTCCAATCTTTACAGACATTTCCTTTTTTATTTTCAGAGGCTTAGTGGTGTTGAGAAGGATTTTGGAGGATTTTAGAGGTTTTTAGTGACTCTTTTGTCCAAAATTGGAAATATAACAACCATAATGAAATTCATGGTGGCCTTGGTGTCCTCATATTTGAAACATTCTGGTAGAAACACATATAAAGTGTTTGGCATTGAGAATGGTGCCTTGTAGGATATCCTTTATGAAATAGGGGTTGAGAAATAACTTTTGAACCCTTCTTGGATGTCGGGGTGAGTGTAAAATGCCTAGGTTTTAGGTAACATGGCTTTTTAGAAGCTATTTTGGGTTAGAGTGTTTAGGGACACAATGAACAAGGCTAAGTTGTAGTAGAGGTCATGGTAGTGTTTATCCTATGTTTGAATCATCCAAAACTATAAAAAGTCTTCATGTATCTCGACTAGTTCAAGTGGGGAAACATGTGGACCTATATGGGGGCCTTAAAGTCATTTTTAATTCATTATTGTCCCATATTAATTGATCGGTACCACACTGTTTAGTGTTATTTTTTAATTTCTTGATGATCTGGAAAAAATAGGGATTGATTGAGAAATATCTCATGTTGAGGCTCCATTGAATAAATTTGTTTCTGGGTATGTTTTGGTTCCACACCCATTAGATCCCTATGGTCGAATACTTATGAATTGAAACTCAGATCGTGAAGGATCAAGTGATTTTGGTTTATGGTACCCTTCCATTATCTTCATCCTTTCATTATTCCTTTATCCAAGGTAATTTTTTTCAAATTCCTCTCAATTTTTGTTAAATATGAGGGTGGTTTGTTGTTGGGTTACAAATATTAGGTTCCAAATATTCTTCCTTTGGATTGGTGGTGTTTCTTTCAGTGGGGGTTTGTCCTTGATTTTATGTTATTTTGTGGAGAATATTTAGCATCCAATTAGGTTGTGGATTTATTTATTATCTATTATTTTATCTAAAATTGTAAAGTTAACATGATTTATCTCGGGTGCTCTATGTAGCGGAGGGACTTCGCGAAGGGGTGTGCTTCGCGAAGTGAAGTGTCCTAGCCTAGGCATTGGGAATAAGTGAATATAGAAGGTGCTTTGCAAAGTTTAATGGCTTTCATGGAGTAATGATTCACTAATCCAGGATTCCTTGCAATGCATAGCATTGTGAAGAAATGTTCTTTGTGAAGCACTTGGCCCAACCTTAGCTTATGGATCACATGTGCATGGAGGGTATTTCATGAAGCATAAGTTCTCCACGAAGACTCAAGTACCATTGGGGATCCTCTTCCTTCGTGGATGCCTATGGGCTCAGTGAAGGGCTTTCCTCCTTGAAGAATGTTTGAATTCAAGCAAAGGGGGAGGAAATTCGCGATGCTAAAGTGATTTGAAAAGCTCAGGGTTTACAGAGCTAAAATAGATTCACAATTTGAGAGCTAAGAAGGAGAAAGGTAAGAGGATTCATCTTATGTGATTGAGGGGAGCACAATATTTATAGTCAAGAGGCACCGCAAAGAAGAGAATTCTGGGTATGAAGAAATGTGTCATTTTCTCATAATCTTGAAGCCTCCCGCCTCCTTACTCAACAAAAACTTCACAAATATCAAACAATTTCGTGGAACCTCACACCTCCTTGCTTTGCGGTAGCTTCACAAATGTTAAACGGGTTCGTGGATCCTCCCACCTCCTTTCTCCGCAACGGGTTCACAAACATCAAATAGGTTGATAGAGCCTCCTGCCTTTTTGTTCAGTGGCAGCTTTGCAGAGGGGATGCTTTGTGCTGGATTTAGTGTTGTGGGGGCTCTGCGAACAAGCTTCATGAGGCAGCCCCTAAGGATTTCTATTTATTCTTGTTCTTCCCAAATTTTGGCACCAAATTTTTTGATGAAGAATATATCATACTTGAAATTGAATAAGTGATCATACATAAATATATTACAATGGATATCATACATGAAGTGTATTACATAAAAATTTATTGGTCAATTGGTTATAATGAGACAAATCCATCCATATTGGATGTTAAATATGTTACAATTAAGGATCCTACACATGATTTAATTGAAATCCATTGTTACTCCTTAATAATAACTCTTCTGTTGTTTTGAGTAATATTTTTTTTCTAGATATTGTTTTTTATAGTATTTTTGTATTTTTTTGTGGTTGCATGGGTTTTAATCAATTTTGCTTTACTCTCGGAACTCACAAATTTCTATTTCCCTCATTTTCATTTATCCTAGTGAACTTACCATGATGTTTACTCCCTTTTACAAACAATAATGAATAATATTTCTTGGATGTGGATAGGTTTCTTCACCATAATAGTTTTATGGTCATCTATGGATCCCCTTGTAAAGTGTCCAAAAGAAGTTATAGAGTAGGAATATCTCCAAGGTGTGGCAAGAGAGTTGTGTTTTGATTTGACTTTTAGGGATGATAAAACTATCATATGGAAGAAGACTATTATATTATACATTTGATTAGAGTAATCAGAAACCAAGTTTAAATTATTCATCTAGTTCTGATTTAGAGGATCATGATTAGCTTTCTGGGTTTGGTGAAACTTATGAGATCTGGTACATTGATGAGGGTTTACTACCAAGATACAAATTCTATTAATTTCAGTGAGACTATTCATGCTGATTCATTTCAATAAATCTACTGGAAGAAACAACAGATTCATGTACAACTGGGGTTTGAGGAAATTAGTTACTAATGCTATGTTTTGAATCAGTGTTCAATAGAAATTCATGTGTAAGGGAGTTCAAGTTCCACGAAATTTTAGTGCTCCAAATAATTTTTTAGGGAGCCTATTATATTTGAAGGTAATGTTGGAGTAACTAAAAGCACATATCTGATATTGATATCTCCATATAATGCAGCAAAGAGACACAAACTTAACCAAGAACTATGAGGATGTCAATTTTAATTCATTAGAGAAGCTGATAAAGTTGATCAAATAGGGCAGTACCCCTACTACTTTTCCCCTGCTCTATTAAATAAGGAGAATGGTCAAGTTAAGGAGGTGGAAATATAAACACAATTAAGGGGTTCTTCTCAACTCATTGTTTTTAAAAAATATTTATAGTAATAAATTTTTGTTGATTATTTCAAATAATCTCTACCTCCTTTATATTGGAGATGACGAGATACCACCTTTAGATTAATTATGAGAGGATACCACTACCCAAATATAGATAGTTAAAAATGTATCACCATTTGAAGGGGTGGGGGGGGGTTATCCTAAAAATTTCTTTCTTTTTATTTTGTAGTTATATTCATGTTTATTAATTAAAAACAAGTGTTTTACTTGTTTTCATCCCAGTAAATAAAGATAGAAAAAAACTGTTTACATAAATTAAATACCATTTAATGTTGGTGTAAACTTCAAATAAAACATTCAAGGGAGAGATTTCATTTGTTTTCAATTTTAATAATGTTTTTTTAATATTCTATTTTGTAGGTTAATAAAGAAGGAAGCTATTATACAATATAATGAAGACTAAGAACATGTTTCCTTACCATTTTAAGAAATAAAAAACTTGGATTATATATATCATATATATATAGTCTCATAATATTATATACAGACACACACACACACACACACACATATATATAAGGGGATACCACTTTCTAGGTGTAGACACCTAAAAATACAACTCTATTTTCAGCGGTTTATCCCGAAATTTACTTTATTTTACTTTTTTTCTTCTTTACTCATTCTAAATAATTGTTTTAATTGTTTTATTTATATTGAATAAAAATATTTAAAACCCATTTACACACATTGAAGTCCATTTTAAGATAATGTAACCTTTAAAGAAAACATTCAAGGTAGTGATTTGGTTTATTTTCTATGTTAATAATTTTTTTTTGTTTTTTAGGTAAATAAATAAGGTAGTTGTTAGTCAAGAAAATGATGACCAAGAGTATGTGTGATTCCTATTTCAAGGAAATAAAAAATAGGTTTATATCTCTATTATATATATATATATATATATCCTTATGTAGTTCTATTTTATAATTCCTTTTAATATATTTCTAGTATTTAATATTGAAAACATAGTAAAAAAATTCTAATGATTCAATTTATGCATTGAATTTTAGGCTAAAAATCAATTTGAGTAGGATATCCCTAGACAAGAGAGAAATTGATGTTAGAATCATAACAAATTGGACATACAGGTTAACAAAACCACCAGCAAGGACCAATGACTTGAATGTTAGGTCTTATGTGTCTTAAGATATTATGTGATGGGTGATGGTTTTAGCTCATCTCCACAAGACATTGACACTGGGTGATATTTTTGACCACAAAATTTTTCGAATCTACCATGATTGATAATATTTTTCTCTAAATTTATGTCTTAATAGATTTTGGAAAAAATATATATTATGTTTCTAGTTTTGTTTTTTCTAGTTCAAGTTTAATTAACTATATGGGTCTCAATTTTCCAATAAATGATGTATTTTTGGTAATTCGATACTAATTGGTGTGAACCATTCAAAATTTATGCATGGACTTGTGACTTCATCCAGGTTTCTTTCATCAATTCATTCATCAAGGATCCAATTTCTGGTAAGCGAAGGTATGCCCATTTCTTATTTCAGTACTTCTTCATTGTGTTTGTTAAATATTTTCCAAAACAAACACAAACTTATTTCAAGTCATTTGAAGATGTGGAGTGATATGCGGTTTTCTTGTTGTGGGTGTACCCTGGTGGACCTGATGTTAGATATGGTCCGAATACTATGGAAAATGGGAATTGTGGTTGCCCAAGACTCTCCCAAATCCATTATTAGAGATGGATGCATATTTTTTAGGGTTTTACACTAGATAAAATGAAAATAAGACCATATTTAAATGAAGGGAGATAATTACTTCCACATCTAAAAAAATTGGAAGCACCCGTGAGAATCTCCCTAAAAAATTCATGAAGTTTTCTCTTCTTCCCACGTATCATTTATCCCACGCTATTTTTTTTAAATTTACCAAAACTAATAAACTAGATTAGATGGACCAATACTGTTGTTGTGATCCTGTTAATATTTTAGTGATTCATAACCAACCCTATAGTAATTATATAGACCCTATTTGAAATTTTTTATATCAATTATTTTTAATTATTTCTGGTTTGGAAATTTAAATATTTATTCAAATATTTTTTTTTTTCAGTGTGATATAGGGGAAAAAATAATTCCATCCAGAAGTGTATGAAATGAGTATTTATTACATTAGTGGTGAACCAAAATAATGAAATTATTCTCACATAATTATGCTTCTACCCATAAGTACAAGTGAAAGAAAGGGGACACTTGATAAACATTAAGAAAGGGACATTCTTGGTGAACCATGATAGTGAAATCCAACTCACAAATATCTACTTCCACAAGTACAAGTGAAAGAAAAGGGATCCCAATGAAAGAGTATCTACTTACATTTCTAGTCATGTCGCTAGTGTGAACTAGGATAGTGTCACTCAATGTATTAGGGAAATAGATTATGGACAAACATGTTTTTACATTAGGTTTGAACATGTTTTTTCAAAATAAAACCTTTTTTTCACTTTAATTTTGGATATTATTTTAATTATTATTTAATATATATAATAAATATTTTATATATAGTTAGATTAAAAAATAAAATATAACATTTTAGAAAAAAACATCAGAATAACATCACATACTATTTTATTTAAAAAATAATTTACATATAAAAATAAATTGTTCAAATTTCTGACAATATTTTTAATAATATTTCTGATGGAATGATAAATGTTGGTAATAACATTATCAATAGATAAATATTTTATATAAAATTTTTACTAAAAAATTTAACTGGCATATATACTATATATATCTATTATTATAATTGCAACAAAAATATTTTATCTTTCGAAACAAATCATAGTAACAATGTCTTTACCAATAGTTTAGTGGCATTATTTTTTTAGAAAAAAACTTTATCAATATAAATGAACTTTTACCAAAATATATGCACCTACTAGAAAAAATTAATTATTTTCCTGTGATTCAGAGGTCATTTTGGAAATCAAATAACCATTAATAAAATTTTGGATGCTAGATTGTTTTTCCCAAAATTTTTAAAAATTCACATAAATATTGTAAAAACATTTTCCAACATCCATTTTAGTAGTGGAATTTATAAAAGCAATAATATTTCCTAAATACCTATCATTTTGATGTGAAATTTTCATTATATGGGGAATTGCATTTATGGGTCCATTTCTCGTGACATTTGGGGTTTCCTTTTATTTTGGCAGTATAATTTGTTTTTAAGTGGATTGTAGAAAAATCCCCTTGAACTAATGATTTAAAAATTGTGATTGATTTTCTAAAGTCAATATTTTTTTTAGGTTTGGAATATATTGAGATATAATTAGTGACCAAGGAACCCACCTCTACAGCAATAACATAGTGGCCATATTGAAGAAATATGGAGTGCACCATAAAACATTCACTAACTACCACCCACAAATAAATGGACTAGATTATGTATCCAATAGAGAAGTCAATAAAATTTTAGATAAAATAGTACATCATAATAAAAATATTGGAGTATTAAATTAGAAGATTAACTATGGGAATATAGAACAACATTTAAAACCTCAATAGGTTTTTTTCCATATATAGTTTTATAGTAAACAAAGTCATTTTTATGTTGACTCACAACACAAAGTCTACTAGGATGTCGACAGAGTGAACATATAGTTTAGTAAGGCTGGAGAATAATGGGAGAAACATATTATTAAACATGATGATATAATAATAGAGGAATTTTAGAACTCACTACTATAAAAGGAGAAAACTAATGTCTTATAAGGATAAAATGATCAAGAAAATAGAATTGTATGTTGAAGACAAAGTGTTGTTATATTATTTAATGATGAATTTATTCTTTGGTAAGTATTATTACATGTAGACTATGCCATACAAGAAAAACAATATATTTCTTTTTTGTGTATTTTGGAATCAAGGATAAGGTTCAAATCACCCATTTAAGGTGAATTGAAAAAATTGAATAAGTATTGGAGGTTATATGGAAAAAACATGTAGAAGAGTCCATACTCCTCCATAAAGCTGATAAATAAAGAACTATCAGGTTGTATACTTCCCTAATATTGGTCTAGATAGTTATTTTAAACTATTTTTTAAACAAATTCATATTATAATTCAATTGGAGTTATGTTTTAACCAACTGTGGGGGAGAGGGACAATGTAGTATTAGGATATTCATACCCCATTTTTTGTTTCATGATTTAGTCTCTATTTTGTTTAAAAAAATATCTCTTCTAATTTGAACATTCACAATGTTTTGTACTATTTTTGTGTTTTCAAACATTTTTTGAGATAAATTATAGAAATAAATGAATTTTTTAAACTAAAAGTGAGTTTGAGGATCCAAATAAAATTATTAAAGCTCGAAAGATTATATGATAGTTGAAATGTATTTATTTTATTCAGTTGTTATATTCAATCATTTACATAAATATTGACTAAAAATTAAAATAAAAAACCACTAGTGATTGTCCAAAATATTCAATCCCTATCCTAAGAGGTTTCTACACTAATTAGATACCGTCTTTCAAATACCCCAACTTCTTTATAAAATCTTGTGATTTGTTTTATAAACTATTACTTGTGTTTATTATCTCTCAAGTATTTGGAATTTTTGAAGGATATTCAATAATATTGATGTATTTTTTTGGAAATAACCTCATTTTTTCATGAAAATTACCTTAAATATTGATCTCTTTTAAGAACTTAGATTACCAATAATGGACTTATTGATTTAAGCCCCATTATAATCAAAATTATCCTGGAACTAACCTCACTCTAAAATAAAATATACTGATTGATTCTAGTCTATGTATATAGAAAATGGGAAATAAATGTGTATATTTGTAGGGAGGAGTTAATAATAAAGGGTATTTGAGATGTGTGAGTCACCATTAGGGAAATCTAAGAGATGAGAAGTTGTCTTGAGTCACTATTCTATACCTTCTATTTTTATAATACTCTTCTCCTGAAAAATTAATAATAATAAAATGGGATGAGTTTTAAACATTACTTATGCTCAACTGAGTGATTCCTGACCCTAATCAAAGAAAATGGTATGATCACTATTCATTATACACAAACATAAAACTCAATATCTAATAAAAAATAGAATATTAGGATGAAATTTTTTTTAGGATAATTTCATGACTCCTGGATAGTGTATAGATTTTTTATTTGGGGAGTGTATGGGACATCCTGGGTAGTAGGACTGAGTGAGGTATTTTTTTGATTCTTTAATTTATAAATCATGAAATATATTTAAAGAGTAAAACTTTTCACTTTCTTCCAAATAATTTTTAAATTTATTCAGACCAGCCTCAAAGCTACTGAAAAAGCTTTTCAAATAACTCATTATTGATAGTATTTTTCATGATTCATAGTTTTGAGAGATATGAATTTTACAAAGCAAATGGTAAATAATCATTCCCCAAGTATGATCATTTCTCCAGATAAATACATTCTAACGAGTGAAGAGTGAAATTGTATTTTATGTGAGGTAGGTCACAAAAATGGGTTTTGGATTGATTTTGATGGATTAGTTTTTATGAATTGGATATTTTCATTCCTTTAAAATTAATCACATTTATGAATCCTGATAGTGATATTTTTGGGAAAAACTGAAAAAATTTCCCTCACTATGTGCTTCATATTTTTGAATTTATAGGAAGAATATCTCTTCATGTCATTAACTTACTTTTCTTTAAATTGAACATTAATTGAAAAATATTTTTTGAACTTTGAAAATATTTTAAATTGAATTTAATGATAAAATTTCTCTATACTTCAACATTTCTAGTGCGGTGGAGTGATACATGACCAAATTCTTGAAATTATTTGACTCTTATTCTCTAAAAATACCCCTAATTTAATATAATTACCAATTTGATTTATTGTTTTGGTGACTCTTTAATAATATGTAATTAATCTGTAAATGTATATAGATAATGAATTTATTGATTTATTAATTTTTTGGAAAAAATGGGGAATCCAAAATTTGAATTATAGTTCGTGAATTTAATATTTCAGTAAAAAAATATTTGTTCTTTATAGGCCATTTAAAATAGAAAAGGAATAGATTAATCGTGAACATTCCTTATTACAGTCGATCATATCATTGAAAGATGTAACAGGCTTGGATCAACTGTGAACTACCTTATTATGATCGATTATGTCACTGGATAAGATGGAAAAGGGAAAGATCTTCTGCACAACAAGAAAAATAGACCGCATGAAGTTTTCTCCCTGTAGTCGATCATTCGGTTACTTCCTTTCCAACAATTTATCTGTTTAAAGGTACTCCTGTAAAGGAAATCATTTTCAATAGAAAAAATTATTTTCCAAAACCACATAAAGTTGAAAAGGAAAAAATGGACCATCTTCACTTCAAATTCCATAAGAATTGATTATAGAAATGGAAAAGGAAGTTGAAAAAAAGACAAAATTAAGTGACTATACCCTATATTGGGCATCAAACATCACAAAAAATGGAAGAGGCTCCTACTGTACAAAAATAAATGGGGGAAATGTCCAAACCCATTCCCATGTTAGATCATCCCAATTGATTCTCCCTCCATTATTAATAGATATGGAATAAAAGGTTGATCTTTCTATAAATAAGATAACCAAAACCTATTTGTATTCACAAAATAGTTATCTAAAATTGTGAATGAGGAACCATCATGCTTTCCAAAATCAAACCCTTACCATGATGCCTTTGATCAGGGTTCAAAGCGTGTCGAAAAATCTAGTCACAACAAATATGACCTCCCCAAACATGGATGAAAACCCACCGAGCCATTGTTCACCCTACCTACTTCACACTACCTGATACTACATAAGGTATGAATGGACACTTTCCTATAATAAATCTATATAAATAGTCATGATAAATCTCATGACACTATCATGTCTCAATGGAGATGAAGAGTTATTCCTAGGGAGGGTAGTAGAGGACTTCTGGTGCCGACTCAATTGAAAATCCATGACCAAATTCCATCACCCTATTAATTTCAGAATAATGTAAGTGGAACCCCCATACTCACTAAAGATCTATCATATGTCTCAAAACTATGAAGCTACACCACTACTAAAAGATAAAATTTCCACTAAATAAAAATTCACTTGTGGAGAGTGAAAATGACGAGCCTAAACATAAAAAATTAACAGGAGAATGCACCCTACTAAAAATTATGATTCCTCTAATAAATGAAAGATAATTTTTTTGACCAATGATAAAATAAAGAAACTATTTGAGTTACTCTTTTGAGTTATTAAATCAATAAAAATAGATCATGATGGAAATTATGATACTGAGAACCATACAAACCCAACCCCAACAACCAAGGACCAAAACTATTTCCTTAAGGAGAATGAGATATTTTAATCCCAGAATCCCAACACATGATACTCCTCACATAAAACTCCAATCTCCCACCGAAGACACGAAGTAGTAAATAATTTATCTAAAAAGAAGTATCTAGAGGAGGTGGGGATACTCTATGGAGTCCTGAGGATGATCATCTATAATCGTGATCTGTGTTTCACCTCCCTAGGTAAGGATACCTTTAGAATGATTTTGGATCACTTTTCTTCCTTAACACTACTTTTATTCCATAGATAGATGATTAGATAGAGGGGACCATCTAAAATTTCCAATACATGTTACTCACTTATGCTATGGATTTTGGAGGTTCATGGATGAGGAACCTACCTTTGGTAGAGATGTCTTAGAACACTATTTTTTCAAATTGCAATTGGTATGAAACCATTTGAAGATTTTTATATAAAACCTTTCCACTATCAATTATGCTAGACTAGGGTTGGAGAGTCATCCATTCTTGGGTCAGAACTAGTGAAAATCATGAACGAGAGGGTTCAAGTGATTTATTTGATATACCCACCATAGGATACCTCTAGAGTTAAATGTTGGAGATTATGTTCTCTTGATAGTGAATCATCATCATGGGAAGTGAATTATTGGTTGTGGGAGTAATAATTATCCCCATTTTTTTAATCCCTTGTATGTGTTGGCCCTTGCTGGAGTCGTTGCATATCTAATTACACTTCCCCTGTAGATGAGAAATATTGATAATGAATTTCAAATGTCTCAAGTTCAACATTATCTTCAAGATAACTCTTATATCATCTATTAGGGTAGGATCAAATTTGATGATGATACGACCATTGAGGAGCCTCCTTTAGATATTTAGGACCACCAACAGAAGGTGTTATGTGGAAATTCAATTCCCTTGGTTCTTTTCCTAGGGTGACATAGTGGTGTGAAGGAGGGAATATGATGATGTGAGTTTTGGATACACTCTTAGTATCCTAATAATTTTAATTCTTAGTTCTTATATATTAAATATAATGGTGGTTGTTACTCATTATTTGGTTTATGATATGGTTTTATCTTAATTGATGCATTATTTGTAGCCAGACTCTTGTTTTAGAGGTATCAAACTCAGAAGAGTATTTTTGAGCTGGTCATTGCTATTTCATTGATTTACAATTTATTTCTTTATGTGAGATAGTTGTGCTCAATTGATGGTGAGATTATAAAGAGTCATCTCAGGTGATGGGTATCCAGATAAACCCTTTTCTTTTCTTTCTCTCTGATTTTCATTTTAATTATTGAGTATGAGAATTTTTGGGAAGGTATTTAATACAATGGTCCAAACCTTACAGACATTTCCACTATGATTTTATGAGGCATAGTGGTGTTGATAAGGATTTTAGAGGATTTTGGTGGTTTTTGGTGACTCTTTTGTCTAAAATTAGAAACACCACAACTATAATGAAATTCATGGTGTCCATGGCATCCTCATATTTGAAACATTTGAGTAGAAACACCCATAAAGTATTTGGAACCAGGAATGGTGCCTTGTAGGATATCCTTTATGAAACAGGGATTGAGAAACAAAATTTTTACCCTTCTTGGATGTCAAGGTGAGGGGAAACTGCCTAGGGTTTAGGCAACATGCCTTTTTAGAAGCAGTTTTAGGTTGGATTGTTCAGGGACACCATGACCATGGCCAAGTTGTAGTAGAGGTCATGGCAGTGGTTAAGATAAGTTTCAATCATCCAAAACTATAAAAGTTCTTCATATATCTCGACTGGTTCAAGTGGGGAAACATGTGGACCGTTATAGGGGTATTAATGGAATTTTTAATTAATTATTGTCCCATATTAATTGATCTGTACCACACTGTTTGGTGTTATTTTGAATTTCTTGATGATATGGAAAACATATGGATGGGTTAAGAAATATATCATGTTGAGGCTCTATTGATGAAATTTGTTTCTGGGTTAGTTTTGGTTCTACAACCATTAGAACCCTATGGTCGAATCCTTATAGATTCAAACTCAGACCGTGAAGGATCGAGTGATTTTGTTTTAAGGTACCCTTCCATTATATTCCTCATTTAATTATTCATTTGTCCTAGGTAATTGTTTTCAAAATCCTCTCAATTTTAGTTAAATATAATCTTGGTTTGTTGGTGGATTTCAAATATTAGGTTCCAGCTAGTCTTCCTTTGGTTTTATGGTGTTTATTTCAATGGGGGTTTATCCTTGATTATCCGTTCTTGTGTGAAGAATATTGAACATCTATTCATGGTTGGGGATTCATTTATTGTTAATTATTTTATCTTAAATTGTAAAGTTAACATGATTTATCTATTTGGGTAATGATATAATTAACCTTAATGAACATTAAACTTTAAATAATTGAAATATAAGGTTTATGGTTATAATGATCATATGTTTGTAAACCGTGTTAATGGTTGCCTCTTATTTTTCTAGATAATGTACTATATTTTGTTTATACTATGATTATAATATTTTTTATGCTTTAGTAAGAATATTTTTAATCTATGGTCTAAATTTTAGTTATTCTTAGAAATTAGATGAATAATGTAAAGCTATTAATTCTTGATGGATAATTAACAAAGAGGCAAGTATAATTGATTTTTTTCATCCTTGTAATTCAATTAAAATGAAAATTATGCATAAAATCATGTTTAAATATATTATAACCATTGATAGCTAATGCCTTAGGTGTCCTATTCTTATAAACTGTGATAAATTAAAATGTTAATTAAATTTTGTAATGAATTGGTTGTTTGATAATGATAATTTTTTGGGGTTGAGAAATCTTGTTTTCTTGTAAAGGCTGGATGCCTTGGTTTTAGGACTTAAATATCATGTTGAATATTTTTTGTTTTCCTGTTTCCTTGAATTATTTCTATGGATGATGAGTTTTGTGATGTGATGTGATATGAGATGGGGATGATAGATAGTTTGGTGGGATACGGGTGTGGAGGCCCAGGTTGTAGCATCAGTTAGCACATGTGATAGAGTGGTGCATTGTGAAATGCATGTTGGTGATAGGGATGACACTAAGACTGATGAAAAGGGTTGAAGATGGGATTTCCTATTATTTTTTGTAATGGAAGTTGGGATTATTTCCTAATAATAAATCTGTTTAAAGGTTGGATGATAGGTTTTCTTGTTTATATATTTATTTTCCCACTTTTTGATTCAGATGGTTGTGCATGATCTATGCAAATTTCATGGTAGCTTAAGAGGAGTCTTAGAGTATCTAAGATTATATAATGAGAAATAATAATAAATTTAAAATATTTTAACCAACGTGTTTATTGGGTTGACATGATTTTGGAGTGATAAATGATGACAAATCTTTAGGAACCACAGAATGGTTGGTTTATACCTTGAGGGAATGGTTTTTGAATGGAAATTGATTTAATAAAACTTTTTAAAATAAGTAATTAATTAAATGTATGTTTCTTAAATTGTTGGGTGCTTATAGGTTATATTGTCCTTAATAATAACAACCGAGTGTCTAAGAGATGATAGTTTCAATTTAGACCATATATATGTTGTTTCCCATAGTTTGGCTGTGAGATATATTTATATTTCTATATAATGTTACTTCATATGATACCCCACCCATGTTAATAGAGAGACAGATACCAGTGGACTCTGGGGGGTGTTTTCCACAACATCTAGGTTTGCGTGGAACAGATGGCCGACCACCCCCTCTATCCCCATTCTCTTCTACTAATAGTATTATGTACTGATATGTATGGTGGATATCTTTCCGATATATGTGTGTATTGGGATGTAATGGTTTGTGGTTATTTCAGTGTATTGTATATGTGGATATAGTATTCTCAGGATTATTATAGGTATGTTGTTTATGGGTTGTGATGTATTGAGGTATAATACACAAAGTACATGCTCTGGTGGCTATCAGAAACTAATTGGTTACTATATAGAGGTGGGATGTTTTGGATTATGGTGATGAGATGATTTGATGTATGGGGTACAAGATGTATAACATTTTCCTAGGTGTTTTTTGGAAATATTTTCTTTTGTAAATAGATGGATCATGATGTGTGACATTAGGACAGAGAGGAAAACTAGTGGGGATGTGGTAGTAGGGTAACATCATTTGATATTATATTGAATATTATATTTTTACTTTTATGCGATACATGGTGAGAGGTTCATGGTGAGCCTAAGAAAATAGAATACCTGTTTAAGTGACATCTTGGATTCACTTGTTTATTCACCGAGCATTAATATTCATTCTTTATATTTTACATGAGGGGATCTGGGGAGGTTCCAACTACATATACCACCTATGATCAACCTATATGTATATAAACTCTTATTTAGGTTTGAATGGGGTTTCTGGTGACCAGGATGGACGTTACTAGCTCATGGGTTGTTCAAAAGCTATTTGGGCTATAAAATCCCATATGTACGAATATGTATTGGAATTCGAAAAGAAATATAGTTTTCAACTAATAGATGGGCCAAATTTTGAATCATGTCTCATAATGGAGTTTTTATAGTTGTATCATGTCAATAATATGATTTTGTAATTTCTTGGACGTTTGAAAGGGACCATGGGTACTCGAAGGAGCCTTAGAGGAGTTCAGGTTTCTATTACCGCTATTGCCGGCGGTCACCAGCCTACCAATGTCTTTTAAAGGAGAAAAGTTTACATTTACCCCTGTATTTCTAAGGGGAAATCCCCATTCTATCCCCCTTATTTTTATTGCGTTGTTGGGGGATACCATATTTACTTTTTTATATTTCTTCTCCCTTGGGTTTGAGGCTTCTTGGAAGTGTTTTTTGAAGATATATGGTGCATTATTACCTCCAACGATATCTATCAATTATATCAGTATTTATTTATAATTTTATCCTCTTTTGGTTTGGTTTTTGAATTCGGATTCCATCGGATCATGGTGGAATCAACTTATTAAGTTGTGTCTCGGTTTGTCCCAATGAGGAGATGTCTTGAGAGGCCATTCAACAACAACCATTTATCGATTCGTCAAAGGGATGTCGTACCTCTTAATTTATTAATGTTTTCCTTAAATTTAAATTAATTTTCTTATGGAATCAGTGATGTGTGATGGATATTTCTATATTGTTTATTTTGAGGTTGTTCCATATTTCATGGACATTTGTTTAGTCGTGGTTTTAGTGTGGTGAGGTCATTAGTAAGGTATCTTATGTTCATTCTTTGATTAGTTTTGAATTATTTAATTAGTTTTAACTGTTTAAAATTATTTTTTGATAATGTTGGGTGTTACTTAAGTCCTTGGGTGTATGATGATGGATGGTTGGACTGAGGTAGGTCTTGGATGGTCCTTGGATGTTACTATTGACCCTTATATTTAAATAAGAAATCTTTATTTGAGGTTTGTGGTCCCTCTAATTAACCCACAATCTCATCTTGTTATATATGTGATTAAATGTGTGGTAATTCCATCTCTACTTGAATTTTACTAGTTTCAATTAAAATATTATCCATGTTTTCATACTTTTTAATTGACTAAATGATTCTTAAACCACTTAGAAAAAATTAGAGATGTGAACCAGTGATTGTGGAATGGAATTTCACAATCACTGATATTTACTATTTGATTTTACCTTGGTCTTTGACCTAACAAAATGACAATCAAAAAATTTTAAGAAAATTATATGGGTACCTTGGTTTATATATTTGTTTGAAGTTAGTTATGATTTTTTAAAATGAAATTGGTAATTAGAAAATGGGTTTTCAATATATCATGTTTTGGAATGATAAATTGTTTTGACTTTTGATAGAAAAAATGTTAGAATGGGGATTCAGTGTGCTTCATAATTTTTTTTGGAACATGTTAGTTTTTTGAATTGGTATATTTAAATGGTTTTTTTTTTGAAAATTTTAATTAGAAAAGTATTGTTGTAAATTTTATTCTTAATTTTCATTGTTTAATGGACTTATAAATTTACCTGAAATGAAAACTTTAAATGAACCCTTATACTGTGATTGATGTTTTTGTTATACAATTGTTATATCTCTATTGTTTCCATGCGTGATTTATTATTCAAAATGAATGATAAAAACCCCTGGGGGATGCTGAAAATTATGGTTAACCTGGGGAGAACATGATACCTAGGGGAGGTGGAAAATTATCATTAACCTTGGGTGAACATGACCCACATTAGACCAGGGATGGTATATTACCCATGTCCATGACTGTTTTGGTTGGCACAATCAATTCATTATCCATAGATAAACACTGACACTAGATGAAGAAGGTACATTCTATTTCCAGGTTGAACAAGGCCCCTATGTTTAGTGTTAGTTTATGTTTTTTAGTAAATATTTTTATAGTTATACTTGAGTTATTTAATTTAGATAATATTCATGGACTACTTAAAACAAGTTATTTTAGGGATTCCATTGGTGGTGGCATGATTAGTTATACTCAAACCCTACTAAGGCCACCATAAGACTTGGGTTCTCGAGTATCCCTATACTTATTGCTGGTTCTTTTTTGATGAGGCTCGAGATTTCATGTTTGGTTTAGGGAAGCTTGGTAGGTATTGGAGTTTGGAATTAGGTGTGGTTAGAAAATTTTAGTGGTGCATTCTCTAATTTTATTCTAGTTTTAGTTCTACCCTTTATTTATTTCTATTTATGTGATCAGACTGATGGGGATCTATCCTATATGCATGTATGCTATTATTCATTAGTTTAGTATGTTATGTTCTCTTTGATAAATTTTCACACAATGATGGTTATTTTTATTTAAGTTAGAGTTTTGGTTATTTATTTTATTATTGTAAACTCCAATATAGGGTGTATGGTCTCCCCAAGGTACCGTCTTATACCCATGCTACTTATCCGTAGCCTCTAGCATACAAGGTGGTGTGCCTGAGCCCACATGGTGAACTAGTCCAGTTACTATTCCCACAGTGAACTGGGCCAGGATATTACAAAGTGGCATCAAAGCCACATTTATTTTTTCCTTTTAGTTTTGGTACTTGGTAGATAGGAAATATATGAATATGTAATATCCAATCATGAATATTAGGCTGGTTAATCTTTAACACCTATTACAATAGGAAGTTTAGGTTTCTTGGGGCTCGAGATTTTCTATTTTGGATTTGAGATGTTATGATTGATGTTATTTTCACATGGGGTGATACAGATGGTGGTAAGTGGAATAATGTGTATCATGATTATGAATATAGGATATACAAAGAACGTATGCCTTACCGTGTATGATTTTTATCATTAACTACTGATGATTGAATATTTAAAGTGTTAACAACAACTCATAAAATGTTTTTCTATATAATTACTCGAGAGAATTCTACTAAGATAGAAAAAATGAGTTTTTTAATGATGGCGGGACATGTGGATCTATGGCGAGGTGCTTGAAAAAGATGGAATAGTCTATATACACAGGAGGTTCAATAGACCTAGATGGTCATTAAGGGCCCTTTTTTCAATTTTTGGAAAATTCTAGGGGGTTGTTGTTATTTTTTTGGTTGTTTTAAGTGTTAGTAACAACCTATATAGTGTTTTTCAATATATATTTGAATGATATTATATCTAAAAAATACATGGTTATAGGTTTTCTTCTGTATAAATCATATTGGATGTTGTCATTGTCTATGACATCAATGAACAACGAGTATTGGTACTCAAGGGATAAATATTAGAGGTAGATGATCGGTGAGGATCAACTCCTAGTGGGTTAGTGGTTTTGACATGTTATTCCATTTTTATTGGTATGATACCTTGAGGGGATTTTTTGGAAGATTGGATGCCATGGGTTTTGAAAAGGGAGTGTGGGAGATGTCCCATTAGTTGTGACATTTTTCAAGTCCTAACCTATTGGGATTGGTGGGAGATATAAAGATCAAGATATGTGGATATAGGGGTTAGTTATCAGGTGTTTAGTGTTAATTGAGGTGAAACTTCCATGGGGTTAGCATGAGTTATATTTTCCTTATATATGGGAAGCACAAGAAGGTGCTTCAGGTTTTGTGTAGTGGACATGAGGTGCTACTAATATCGATTAGGCATTGAGATGACTTGAGTATGATTATATGGGCGTGAGGGTCTTAATCAATGTGTTGGGATCAATAACATGGGTTCCTAGAATATGAGAATAACCTTAAATAGTTTTGAAATAAGTCATGGAGAATGAATCATTCCTTGGGAGGTAAAATAATTAAAGTGTTAGTGCTTGGTAATCAGAGTAGGAATATAGGGGCAGAGCCTAAAGGGTGTCTTGACCTGGCTGTGGGAGATGCACTTTGAAAGGGCAGTCTGACCATGGGAAGGTGATTGGGGTTGTATTATAGCACTAGGTGAGGTTGGATATCCCATTAACAACAAAATTCCTTGGATCTCAGATGAGTGCCTATCGTTTAGAGAAAACACTCGTCTAGTTGGTGATCATAAATTAAATCAAGTATGGGTGAAGTGTTTGTTCTTGAAGTAGAGTTCCCAAACTTTTCTAATTTAGATGTAAATAATGTTCACTAGGGGCACCTTTATAGGGTTTGGGATGTGATCCATGATGTGAGTAAGATATCAGACTCCATTTGGGATTTTAGCATCTATAATGTCTTGGGTTGCGTGAAATTGACACACAAGGTGCATGGTTGGTTGTTGGATTTGTCCAGTGGGAAAAAATTCAATGCGATACAACTCACGAACTATGAGTAGGGGTCCATTGGTCGGCTGTTAGGGCATTGTACACGCATTATGATTAACAAAGGGGAATTTTAAACTAGAAGTTAGTGAGATATAATGTGTGGGCTAAAGATTGATGATCTTTGACATGAAACAAGGGGGATTGGGTACTTGAGGGTTTTTATTATAATTAATTTCCCTCTATGGTAGAGAAGACATTGGAAATTAAATGGGTATTATGTAATAGTTGACCTGAGTGTGTGCCTACTGGCCCATGGTATAAGGTGAAAAGGTGAGTTTCCTCTATAGAGAGAGGTGAAACCTTGACAAGTAAAATCATGGTACTATTAACAATCTAAGTTGGATTTAAAAATAAGAATTAATGATTGAAATTGTGATTGAGTGTGTATCTAGAGGAATTTTACAAGTTTGATGATGAAACTAGTTGAGGTGTCACTCGAGGAGCGGAGTATGGTCTACTATATTGCGGGGAGTGGGAAATTTTCCATTTGGGGTATTACCCTTATTATGAATGAAATATTGGTTTTCCAATAATATTTTTCCCTTAGATCAGTAATGGGGGTTGAGTTTTCCTCCAAAGTAGTGCTTGGTTTTGAGAAGTTACATCCATGTACGATCGTTATATTCAGTGATAGATATGCCCTAGGCCAGAATTATTAAGAGTTTTCCCCTATGATTTTAAGACTAGATCACTTATATGGTGGGGAGTGGGGTATCTATCATAGGTTTTACAACCCTCATATTGAAGGTCCATGGGTAAATGTGATTGATGATCATATGATCCTTTTGGGCATTGGGGAGTCGATGATAAATTGGTTCTAAGTAGATCTAGATTCATTAGAGAATATCAGATGTGTATTGATGGGTGTGGCCAGGTGGAGTCTGAGCATTAGATTTGGGATTTGGGTAGTCTTGAGATGGAATAAACATGATTTTATTAGGAACATGTTAGTTCTTGTGATTTCTACATGATTGTGGGATTGGCCGACTGAGGTATCGACTATTAAATCACATTGAAAGTCAGGTTGTGAATTACAATTTGGAATTAGAATGATCTCATGGTGAACTTGATAATGTAAGCATCGGGATCTAGTAATGGATTGTGTAGTAGTGGTAGAAGATGATCATTTTGTAAAATGTATCATGGGGAGGTTTGGCTTGTGACTTCACATGTAACTTGATATGGTTACATGGAAACCATGTTTGGGTCATTGTTTTGTTTTTGATAGGTATCTTTTAGCAGTATTCTTAGCCTTTTAAGGAGAATGTTATGTGCTCATATTTTCTATGGATGTAGGGAACGTATCCATTTTGGATTTGGTTTTTGAGTCCATGGTGAAGAGTTACTACAATCTAGTTATTGTTCATTTATCTTATTTTTAGGGGTGTTTATATGGGATTTATTCTGAGTAGGTAAGTGGTCCACTGTAAGGATGTTTTGTTAGGAAATTTTGATATCGGGAGGTGTCATGGTTCAAAATCGACCACTGTGAGAAAGATTTGATAGTGGAGAGCACCATGAATGACGTGATCAATTAGACAATGATATGTTGGATTGTCAGATTAGACACGTTAAAAGAGTTAAATATTGGTGTTTTGATTATGAATATGAGTATGGTATTTCATTTCGAAAGTTGAGGACCTTATGGTCACATATGTTCTTAAGGAATGTGTTGATCATTAAATATTTTAATGTGAAAGTTGGCCAGGAGTTAAAAATACGGGTAGGTTAGAAATGATGATAGTTTTCTTAGTGAGGTTTCTTAGGGATGAGAATTTATATGGTGGGGAGATTGTAAAACATCATGTGTATGCATGAGTTTTGGAATTTAGATGGAACTTTAGTTTTCAACTAATATGAAAGACATATTTTGAATTATGGTTCAGAGTGGAGTTTCAAAAGTTGGAGCATGTTAATAGGATATTTTTGGACTTGTTCAGAGTCTTGTAAAGGGGCCCAAGGACTTAGAGGGGAATTGAAAAAGGATGTGTATCTTTAAAAGTACTGCAACCTGAGAGTTAGTGGACTTTAAATGGGTAATTTTAACCTTTCACCCCTTGAATTTTAAGAGGTAATCCCTCTACCTCCCTCTTGTTTTACTTGTGTGGAAATATTATCCCCTCCCTCTTTCCCCTTTATTATCCCCTTGGTTATGTAGCTTCTTATAAGTGTTTTTGTAGTGATCTAAGGTGCATTTTTTCCTATTATGTTCTTTTTTAATTCCCTATACCCTCCATTAGAATTTTCTTCTATATTGGTTTTGGTTTTGAAGTGTAATTACACTGGATCATATTGGAACCAGTAACTTATGTTGGGGATTTTGTTTTTCCTAGTGAGTGGACATCCTGGGAAGCCATCTTAGTAATTATATTCATTAAATAATCAATGGAATATAAGTCCGCATAACATATTAATGATTTCCATAAATTTAAAAGAGATTTCTTTGGGACTTGAAAAAACCTACAAGGGATTTGTCTCTCATTGAGTTCAGTGGAACTCCATGGGTTGTTGGTTTTCTTTTGGTCATGGTTTTGACTCGATGAGGTCTACAACATGGCATTTGACATTTATAACATGATTTTTTTGAGTTGTTCAATTAATTTTAGTAGTTTAAAATTAATTATATGTTATATTGGGGCGATTTAAGACTTCAGGAGGATGGTGGTGGTATGTTGTCCTAAGGTTGGTCTTGGATGGGCCTTGGTAGATGTTGTCTTCCCTTAGAGTTAAATGAGAAGCCTTTATTTTTAGTAGGATATCCATAAAATTAACTCACATCCCCTTCTCATTATAAAAGTGAAAAAATGTGCAGTCATGATAGATATGATTTCATTGGGATAGTTTCAATTAAAATATTAACCATAATCACTTCCTTTTTATTTGAGTAAATGATGCTTAAACAACTTTGAGAGAATGAAATATGTGAATCAGTGATTATGAAATGAAATTTGAAAATCTATGATATTCTTAAGTTGATTTGACCATGGTATTGGACCTAACGAAATGTTAATCACCAAATAAAAAATAATTCGTGTGGGTTAATAGGTGTAAATAATGTATTAAATTTAGTAATGGTTTTATAAAATGAAATTGGTAAATAAAAAATGGTTTTTCAAGATATCTTGTTTTTTAATAATGATGGTTTTTGGATTTTGAAAGAAAAAATATAGAAACTGGGATTTGGAATGTTTATTTAAATGGATTAATAGAACATGTTATATTTTGAAAATAGTATATTGAAAGTATGTTTTGAAATGTTCAATTGGAAACGGGTATTTGGTAATGGAATTTTGAAAATGGGTTGGACAATCGGCTAAGAGATATTCTTGAAATAAAATATTGGATGAACCCTTATTCCATGATTATTGATTTATGTTATAAACTTATTATATCAATATTTTTGTTTTCTAAGATTTATGGTTAACCCATGGTGGAAAAAGACTATGGGTATATAAAAAGTTATAGTTAATTCATGGTGACCATGACCCCTAGGGGATGTTGAGAATTATGGTGAACATAGGTGATATAGAGGCTTATAGTTAAACATGGGGTGACCACACACTCTGTGTGGATTCTAGGGCTTAAAGGATGGTTATATTTCCCTTAGATTACATTTTGAACTAGGTATGAGTATATTAACTTTGGTAAAGAGTGGTTTTGTTGAAGAAATTAAGGCAATGTTCTCAAAGACACCCCATCACTAGAAAAACCTAGTATCCACCATTTCTAGGGTGAAATCAACACCCAAGTTTTGTGTTTGTTTATGTTTTTTGGATAAATGTTTAAATAGTTTTAATTTTACTATTTACATGAGAACATGTACATTCACTTATATATATAAGTTATTTTAGGTACATGATGGGTGGGGGCCTATTGAGTTGAACTCACACCCTGCTCAAGATTCCATGGCACATGGTTACCCACGAAAACCTAAAATTTTTGTAGGTTCAGGTTGGTATGAGGTTGGAGATGGATTAATTGAGCCAATGTATCCTGGTGGGGATTGAATATCCGGATGAGGTGAGACTCAGAGATTATAGTAGATCCTTATACACTTATATTTTGGTGTTATTTAGGTCCTTTATTCATATCTGTATATGTGATCAGACTAGTGGGTGATCCGTCCTATATTCCGGTATTTCATAATTTTTTTATTTATCATGTTCCATTGTCTTGGAAATATTTTCACACAATAATGGATTTTTTATTGATGTTTTAGTTTTAGTTTTTTATTTTAGGATTGGTCGCACTAATATAGGGGATATAGTATCCTCATAGTACTATCATAAACCCCAACTGGTAGTCAGAAGCCTCTAGTATACGGAGAGGAATTCCTAAGGCCACATGGTAAACTAGTTCATCTACTATTCTAAGAGTGAGTCGGTGTAGAATGCCACATGGAAATTTGTGGTCCCCCCAAGTATTTAATTATGCTGCTTATATTTTTATTTTGTATTTGTTTAGTTTTTATGACATTACATGCATGTATTGGGGATATTTTATTCTTTTATGAATAAGAGTTTTTTTAGTTTTCTTATCTTATATCTCATTCATCATATTCTTCTTAGAGGGAAAAGCCTCCCATTTGTGTGTATGATATACCCTCAGTACGTTTTTCTAAACCATGGGATATTAGAGGTAGGCTATGGGAATAATTATATTCATCCTATCATTATAGGCCCTAGATAGGTACGTTGGGGGGGTCATGAAACTCAAAATATTAAATCCTTGAAAATAAATAAAGTTAAATATACAAAATTTGAACTATATGATAAAAATATACATAAGTGGAAAAATCTCTTATTATTCTACTAAAATATTATCCTTTGTTTTTAAAATAAAAAATTCATAATGAAATAAGAATATAAATAATTTGTAAAACCATAAAAACATATAAAGGAAGATTCCTAAGGAATAATGGTTATATAAGTATGAGAATTAAATCATGGGTTATACTTTTAAAATGGGATTCTTTTAAAATATTAGTAAATAAAATAAAAATGATCAGGGTGAAAAATATTAAAAATACTAATTTTAAATGTTCTTTAAAATAAGTAAAATCTATAAAAATAAGACCTTAAAAAATATAGTGAACTATAAAGGAATAGTTTTGAAAAATTATAAAGTGAATACACATTAAATAAAAACAATCATTATAAAGAATTAGAATTATTACTAATAAAATTATATTTTTATAGAGGATGAAGTCCATCCGAAAAATTGATTTTGATGTAAATATGTAACTTCCTCTCTATTAAATATAAAATAACATATATAATTCAGAGAAGGAATAATATAATAAACATTGAAGAGAGTAGTCAAGGAAGAAATTTTAAGACCCAATGGGAATGAAATTGATTTGAAAAAACCTATATGGATTTAGTAATCTTTAAACCAAAACCCTAGAAAGATAAAATTGAATTGGAATGTTAAATACCACAGATAAATATAGAAACATGATATTTTTTGTCAATAGGTAGTATATACACAATACAAAACAAAATAGTTGAATATTATAAAACATGTCCCAAAAAAGGAAATTTTGACATGAGAAACCCTGATAACATTGGTAATGTATAAATCCAAATAACACAAAATGGGATAATAAATTGGAATTTAAAATATAATGAATTAAATGTGTATTATTATACATGATTAAAATAGGAAACTAACTACACTATATAAAATAAACGATGGGGAATATTATGAATAATGTCTCAAGGAATTGAAATTGAGACAAAGAACATTAACCTTAGGTGTTGTTTTATTTCATCACATTTGTTCCTAATGTATAATAAAATTTTGATTATTAAAACATGAATATAGATTTAAATTATATTATTTTTTATTTATTATTAATAAGCTATAATCATTTTTATTTTTTAATAACTATTATATTTTAAGAGACAACGGATTGAAGACTTATTTTCTTATAAATTCTCATTTGATTTTGTGATTTTGATTATTTTTAATTTATCATTTTCAAAAATTATTCATATAAGTTGATAATAAATTAAAATAAATTTATATTATATAATCTACACTAATAATCTATGTATATGAAGATAGGTAAATTATTGACAACATCCTAATAGGTGGATGAAACTGACCATTATCAAGACATATCGAATGAAATGAGAGAAATTATATCGTATTAATAGATTAAAATTTTTATACTAGCATCAAAATAACATTAATATCTAATATAATTTTATATAAAATATTTTAAAATGTTTTAAATGTGTAAATTTGTTATGAGTATAGAAAGAATAATGAAAAAAAATAAAGAAATAGAAATGTGGTTACCTCTTCATGAAAGGTTTACACCTTCTCTAATTCCATGATGGATTGGGGTTGAGTGTATCCAAAACATATATAAAGGTTCTAGGAAAATTAGGTGAAACAAATGGGCATATATTAGGCTTTGATAAGTTTATGGGAAGTGATTTTATAATGGAAAAGAGTAGGGATACTTATACTTTAGAAGAGAGATATTTTCGGTTAAAATATTGATTTTTTTATCATTTAGGTCAAATAGTTTTGAAAATTATTATTTACCACAAAATTCGTAGGTTTATAATTAAATAAATTTGGGTTACTTGACTTCAAAACCAATACAAAAATAAATTATATATTGGAATCACTTAATTAAATATAGAGAATCAAAGATAGTTTCTATTTGACTATAATACAACCTGGGTTCCAAAATTATGCATATAGGTTTCTAAATTAAAATTAATTTTTTTAAATTTATTATTTTACTTATTATATATATATATTTGGACAATAAATGTTTTCATATTTTTTTCATAATTATATAATGACAATGTCATAAAATCTGTGGTATTTGTAAAAATAATATTTTTTACTATTTACTAAAAAATTAAAATTTAAAAATTAATAAAAAAATCAATATAAGATGATTTTGAAATTACTATTCCAAATTAATTAATTTTCGTAAAATTAAAATTCCACAATTTATAAATTTAAATTTTAAATAAATAAATATAATACAATGAAAAACTATTTTTATTAAAGAAAAAGACTTTTTAAAATTTAAGTGTTATTAATCTTATTACATATAAATTTACAATTAACTGAGTGTTAATCTAGTTTTTTTTGTTAAAAAATTTATTAATATTAATCCTTAAAAAGTGTTCAGTTTAATTTATTATGATAAAAATACATAATATGAGAAAATATTTTTAGAAAAATATTATTTTTACCAATAATGATTTTAATCACATCCTATTGAAATTATTATCTTTTAAATATTAAATTTATTTAATTAATTGGAATTGTAACCAATAAAATTATTATTTAAAAAAACAATTATAATATGTAAGGAAAAAAAATATATCATTATTTACTTGAGGTTTTACTCCTCTTGTAATTATTTAATGATATTTCACATATTATTCTCATGATGCATTTATGATTATCTTGACATGTAAAATATATTATGGTTCATTTTAGTTTAGTGTTTTTCATGATACATGGTATTCAAAATAATATTCAAATATAAAAAAAACATGCATTAAAATCACAAGGTGCTATAAAAGGAACTTTAATACCTATCTCCCATATAGATTTCAAATTATCAATCAGTGGTGAAAAATAAACATCAACATCATTTTATTCTGTTTTGATCTAGAAATCATCATCATCATTTCAAAATATTTTTGTTATATACATATATTTGGGGATAGTATATAAAATACTAACATATCAATCCTTCAACTATGTTGGAAATTTAGGCTCTCATATGGATTTATTCTAATTATACATAGTCTCATTCTAAGATTTCTAACTTCACTTCAAAAATGTGCTTTTTTATTATATATCTTCTATTAAAGAGAATAAATAGGGTGATGTAGGTTTTCATATTCATTTCTATATAGTAAACATTTAATGGGATAAATATTTTTATTCTTACACCCTATTCCCATTAGAAATAAATTTTTTACATCATATTTGTAATATATATGCTTTCTTCATTATAGAAGTAACACTTTCAAAAGTTCCTGAAATTCAATGAATTGTTTTTCAAACCAACCATTTCTTGGTTTTAGGTTAACCAATATCATCAATGATGATAGAATTTTATATTTCATATGAGCAAGGGAAAATTATTTTTCATCATCTCTATACAATCATTCAATACTTAGTTTTTTTAGTAGTATCAATGCATAAATCATTGATTAATTCATCAATGCGATCCTTTATCTTATACCAAACTACCTTATCAATGTTATATCTAGAATTTTTTATTCTACCATGAATGATCTATCACGTATAACTATTATTAACACCATATAAAATAATATGGTATTTTATTTCATTAGAACATAATTTTCTAATATTTAAACACTTTATGCATGGGCCAAAAATCATATCTTTGGTTACAAGATTTAATTTAGAAAATTCCATTAAATTATCAACCCATTTATCTTATTCCACACTAATTCTTCATGAATGTATCCAATTAAGATCAATTGATTACCCAACACCACCATAAAATATATGCATATATTAAAACATATAAAAAGATATATAAATAGACAAATTTAAAACACACAAACCTATTAACATTTATAAATTTAAAACATATATATTGAAAATATATATACACATATTAAAAATAAAATAAATAAGTATATAAAATTATCAATATAAAACATATAAATAATAAATACAAAAATTAAAACACACAAAAACACAAAAATTAAATCACACACTGAATATGAATAATTTACATAAAAAATTAAACAAGAAAATATAAACATTTATATAAAAATGGAATCAAAATAAGCAATCAATAGGTCAAGTATTTGTAACCATTTATATAAACAAACAATCTACTAATAAACTAATCAAGTAATATAAAAAGAAATATGATATAAACATAACAAATTTATATAAACATATAATCCTATAAACTTTTAATCATTTATAAATATGATAAATTTATATAAACATTTAGTAATCTAATAATATTTAAAAATAAAAACAATATATACTTTAAAAATTAAATAAAAACAAACAATTATACAATATTCACAATAAAATAATAAATTTATAACTAAATAATTAAATAGAGTATAATAAATTACTATAATATTTATATCAATACAATATAAATGAATATAATTTAAAAATAACAAACATTTAATAAATCATCTAAACATAGAAAATAAAATTTTATGTCACCAAAAATAGAGAATAAAGTAGTAGATCGATGACCAAGCGAGGAAAAATAGTGGTTGAGGAATATCAAATTGTATGTAACAGAGGATGAGTGCATCTGAAGATGGAGATCAGTATCCAATGATAGTGGAACTTAGAGGAGAGATACAAAATGTTGATGAGGGTAGTGAAATACAACTGAGGATAGTGGAACAAGGATAAAAGAGGTAATATGTGCCCCAGTGAGTGGGAATGCTATAAAATAAGAAGTAATAATTAAAAAATAATGATATGGAGGTATCTTGTAAGTCACCTAGCTTAAGGATTCATAAAAATGATTTTCGGTGGAATGAGGATAAAAGGAACAATCATGTGTTTTTATTTTTTAAATTTTTTTTAAGAACAGCTATAGAATAACCAATGTTAAATTCCACTTTTTGATATCATTTGTTGAATTAAAGATGTTAATTTTTTTTTAACATTGGTTAATTTATAGCCTATATTAAAACAAAAATATTAAATCTATGTTTTCTTATAATTTAAATAAATTTTAAGGACTAAACAACATGGAAATTATATAAACTTATACTTATCTTCATTAATTGTAGATTCGAAGAAGACATGGTATATTGGTTTTTATGTGTATAATAGTTATAAAAAAGTTTTTTTAGAGATATTTTATTAGGTAAAATAAATTATTTTCCATCATATGGGAACTTTTTAGGATACAGTGTCAAAGAAAAACATGTTATCCCTATATCTGATGAAGAATCACATTTAATTCAATTAAAGTAATGTATGAAGAAGTTTTTCCTTATGAATCATGGATATTTACCATAGGAAATAAATATTGATGTTGGATAAAATATTTCAATGGGAACTCAAAATAACATATGTTACCTCTTCCATTAAAAAACTATCAATTAATTAAGAAGGTTAAGAATATTGATAATAATTTTAGCAAGAATTTTACAAAAGGCCTGAAAACAGATAGATGGAAGAAAAGATCAATTTCATTTAAATTACCATTTTTTAATTCCTTATATGTTAGAAATTTACTTGATGTGATGCATATTGAAAAATATATATTTGATAGAGTATAACACCCCAAGATTCTACTATTTGTTTTCCTTTAAATAAATATAATTTTGAATAACTTGTAACATACGTAACACCAAACTAAATTGAGTTTTTACATATTAAAATTACATGAATAATAAATATTTACTAAATATAAATATAATAATTTGTTATGATATGTACATTGTAATTTTTTTTAATTGACTAAATATAAAGAATATAAAAATAATAATTAATGTGATATGGCTAAAATCAAATAATGTTAAAATAGGGGATATTTCTTAATAATAATTTTTAAAGTGTTGTGTATATTAAATTTATCATATTTAGAATATAATAATATTTAATATTTCAATATATGAACTGTATATTGATATAAATTTTTTTATGAAATAATATTAAGAACATTTAGAGTTAAAATGGCCATTTTTCTATAAATATTGTTATTCTTTGTATTTTTTGTTTCAATTTAAAAAATTAATTTATATAGTTTAGAATTTTAATTTGAATAAATCAGAATAAATTTTCAATTCAACATGTCAAATATTTATTAGGTCATTTTTTTGGGATTTTTCTAGAATGGTTGATTTTTTAGTGAATAGTGAAAATACTGATTTTACAAATAATGTCACTTTAAGACATTATCATGATAAAAGAGTGAATTTAAAATCTATTTAACATTATTTATAGACCAAATTAATAATTAATGATTAATATAATGAATTTAAAAATATAATTTTTAACTTATAAATCATTGTTTGGCATTTTAGAAATCTAGGAAATATTTTCTTTTGAAATAAAAACTATTTTTATTAGTCCATTTTAATAAAATATTCACAAGGTTCATATTGGTTTCAGTTTGTTTATAAAGTAAAATAAGTATCATTTTATTGAACACAATCCAATTAATTTAATGGGAATCAACATTACACATAATTTTGTTATAAAATGATTTTTTGGATTAAAAACACATTTATCAAAAAATTATTTTCCATTGCATTAAACTATTTACTTTGAAGGTAATCTTTACCACTTATGGAAATTGAATATTGTAATACTGGTTAAATATTTAATATAATAACATTAAAATAATTTAATAATTCCCATTTCATTTTTAATCATAATTAAGAGTTATAAAGGTAAAATATTATTTACCATAGTAAGGGTTAAAAGGGTTAATGGGGGGGGGGGGGTTAAACCAAGAGACCGAGCGTAAAATATCAATTAAAATTGCTTAAATTTTATTTTATGTGTGAATTTAAACCATAAATTATCTTATATTATAAATTGGACTAAAATATATCCACCTTCTATGAGAAATATATTTATTATATTTAAAATTTCTAAATATTAATAAGAGCCCCACTCCCCTCACTTATAAAAGGGAATCTATTATTATCACTCTTATACACATTTTGAGAACCCTATATTGACCAATACCTACTGAATTAACTCCTAAAATTTCCTCCCCCAATCCTTGTGGTCCTTGTCTCACCAAAGTACCAAACCTAGATGGCTTAAGGTGCAAGACAAATGAAGATATCCAATGATGAGGTATATGTATTAACCAAATTATTTATAGTTTATTTCTTATTATAACTCCTTAAAATATATTCTAACCATAATAATATAATTAAATAAGTATCTTTAATATGTGTAAAGTCTATTATTTTTATGAAAAAATTAATTTATACATCTTTTCTATCTAATAGAAAATGAAAACATCACTCCTGCATCCATTCAGAATACCACCACCATAGAGCGATGTAGTTTGTATTTTATCATCGCATCCTATGGACGATCATATAGATTGATTTAATGAATAAATAACATATTTATAATATTATTATGATTATTTATAAAAAATATATATCTTTTTTTTTATTTTCATCAATTAGAAAAATGAAAACATCATTCATACGTACGTGTGCATTACGACCTCTATGAATGACATATTTATTTTTTCATAAATAACTAAAATCGATTGTTATAAAAGTATATTTACTGAATAAATATTATATATATGAATTTATTAATATTATAAATACGATTAAAACATAACCAATGTTCATTGAAAAGAACCATGAAATCAAAATATGAATTGGAAACATAACACTTTACACTTAAATAATTGGTTTTAACAAAGAGTTATCTGTAAATGTATAAAAGGAAGTTGTGAATAAATTATATACATAAAGATAGAGAATAATATGAATCTTATATAGATGAATAATAAATAGAAATTTAGTATACAGGAGGTTGGAATGCCTCTAACCAATATGGAATCCAAGGTAATAGTTTATCATCTCAAATTTCGTTCTTTGATAGATATTTTCCTATCATGCATCTATTTTAGTATATATTGTGTATTTAATAACTATTCGGAATGTTTTACCATTTATATTTTTTATACATAGAATTTAATTTTCAATTATTATTTCTATTATTCCAATGATTATGATTCAAAAGATACCATTGTTATAAAGGTTAATCTACAATCTCTTTTTACTCAAAAATATTTTATATTTAAATTTACATTAGGGGAATTATATTCAATTTCTCTTATAAACCCATCTATTTTATTCTATTATGGTAGTTTATGGGGTTTTCAAGCATTATATCTGTTTTCCATCTATTTTTTTACTCAAACATATCGAAGTAATGTTTTTATGGAAACCTAGTATTATTTCTTATTTTAGGTCGACAATATTTCTTTTCTATATCCACATTCTTAAAAAAAATTATAAGAGTTTTGATCTACTTTTTAATGTTTAATAAATTTATTTTCAACTATATTTGACTTTATTTATAAAGGAGGAAAATTAATCTTTTTAACATTTTCTATATAAGTCATTTTTAACTTTTCACAAAGTAAGAAAATGATGATTTTTTAATGTTTAAAGCAGGACTACCTTTTCCCACAATCAAAATCATTATTAATTATCAACATTACACTACACATTTTCATGATTTTTAAAATAAAATAAAATCCCCATTATTTAGTGATTTTTTAGTTTTAAAATTATTTTAAAAGAATAGTATTTTTTTCTCAAAAAGAATACCTATGTGTTTATAATGGTGATGTTTCATCTATCTAAGAATCCTTTAAAGTATGTGATGATTTATCAAGGATATGTTTTGATGGAACCATATGAATTATTTTTCTATACAACTTTTGACCACTTTGTTCAATTTATTGAACTGGGAAAAATTAAAATTTCACAATACAGTTTTCAGATATGTATTTATATTACTCACGTAAACCCCAAGCTTCCACAGTACACATCATTTTAAATAATTCAATAGATTGTGTTTCACATAACATCGAGTTCAAGCGCACCAAAACTAGATATTTAAAAAGAATTTATGAATATTATTATCCGAATTTTAAAATTTATATATTCCATATAATTTTAATATTCATCTAATTTGTTTCTTATACATGATATAAGAACAACCTCTTTTTTTCGAATAAAATATTAATTTTTCAAAAAATGCAGCTTTACTGCCTTTTAACAGAGAACCCATTTTAAATACAATATTTGGAACTTTGATTTATTCAATTTGACAAAAATAAACTTATTATTTAGAATTGGGACATAAAAATTTAGTTTGATTTTTTTTGGGTGTTTTTCTAATAACTTTTATATTTTAATAAATAGTGAAAAATACTAAATTTTAAACAAAAGTAGATTTTTCATCTAATTTATTTATATTGTTAGATCATCCATTTAATTTTTTTAAAGTATAATTAGATTAAGTTTCATCATTTAATATAATTTAGGTCATTGGAATTATTTTCACACTGAAATTATATATAAACACATGCCAATCTTTTGATGGTTTTTACTTTTGAAAAAACCTATTTTCTCATTTTGTCAATGAGTATTAATTTTCAATTAACTACTGAAACTTTTCTGTTTTAAATTTTTAAAAATTTATTCCATATTTGGAATAAGTGGTTTTAAATTATGTTAATTGGTTACTTTTATTTTTTTTGGATACCATGAATAGTAACTTTAGTACTTTTTATTACTGCGGTTAATGGTAAATCGTGTAATTAAAGATAAAAATAATATTATAATATTACCTTAAGACCAATAAAAATATTATTTGATGACTAAAATATACCCTTATCACCTATTTTTTGAAATATAATTATTTAATGGACACTTATTTATGAATATGACATAAAAATTATTAAAATTAATGAATGTAACAAAATATCACTCTCTCATTTTTTATAAGTATATTAATTTTAATATTGATATCATCAGGATATAACATCTATTATAAATATTATATGGAAATGTAATATAATTACTTATTTCATAAAAACTTATTTATAATTTTTTAGAGATTCAATAATTACCATTGATGATGACACATTAATGATAAAGAAATTATTTTATTAATAGAAATATTAAATAAATGATATTACAAATAGTAAAATAAATATAATTTGACTTAATTAATAAAATAAAATAATTTTATAGTAAGCATAGACATGTTAGTGAAATATGGTAAGTATGTTTTCGAAGTTATCATTATGTTTTGATATTTTTAAAAATTCCAATATTTAATAGTATCAAAATTAACATAGATGATACTTTAGAATTAATAATATTTTATTAAATATTGTAAAATTGATAAAAATAAAATTTTCATCAAAATGAATATGATAGTTTTAAATATTCCATTAATTATCAAATTGGGGTTTTTGAAATTTTATAGTAAATATATTTTCCCTGTATTATAAAAAGACAAGTAAACACGGTAAGAGTTAAACTATTTAACCAAGGGTTAAATCCAAAAGATAAGGTTAATATTTTGATCTAAACTTGTATAAAAATATTTTATAATAGTATTTAGAACCATAATCATATTATCCAAGAAATAAATCACTTTTTATATATTTGAAACCGAAAATGAATTTATAATAAATTAATAAATTTTGAGTTTCGAAAAGTACCCATACCCTCTCTTATAAAAGGGTATCATTCCTTCACTTTTATTATCACCTATAAATACCTTTAGTTCATACAACCCTTAACCATTTATCCTACGAAAATCATTAACTACATCCCAGAGGCCATATTTTGGGGAAAAATCTATCCTAATGAGTTCTTTTGTGCAAATAAAAAGAATATACCTGAAAAAGAGGTAATTATTTTATAACTTCTTTTAAATTTATTTTCTTCTTATAATTACTTTTTACATATTGTTTCCATACCAAATAAGTAATTATAAAATATTAAATATACTTATATGTTATTATAATCATGAAAAACCCATATTACTCATTTTATCCATCACACGAATAACAATATCACCATGTGTGTGTGTAGGGCTTGCTATCTCCACCACGTGGTGTAATTTCTTATTCAATGATAATTTATTATGACAGATATACTGAAGATTACAATAGATATAAATAATTAATATAACATTATAATAATTCTTTATATTTAATATACTATTAATTCCATACTTTTTAACCATCAAGGCAATGATATCATTGCTCATGCGTATGTATGACTTATCATCTCCACATCGCAGTAAGATTCATTTTTCTATGTTAACAATTCTTGAATAATTATAAAATGTATATTATGAGTAAAAAATAATTATTATTAACATAATATAATTTTGGATAAGAATAAAATACATATTATGTATAAAAACATTACTTACATGAAAAAATAAGAACAAAAAAAGAAGTTTACACACAAAATAATGATAATACTAAAATAAAATTAACAAAATGATATAAGAGAGTCATATATGATATCCTAAATATATATATGTTCATAGTATAATTTAATAACATTATTTAACCATTATACATTAGGTTAAATCACCCTCAACTAAAGGAAAGTACAAGGTAAGGGTTAATTTCACAATCTAATTATTATCCCTGATTGTTTATACATAAGTATCTACTGGGAAATATTTTTCATCAATTTCAACATGTCTCAAAATTTATTTCAAAATATTATCAAAAAAATATAAATTCATTTTTTACTCATGTTTTAATTTTTATAAAACCTTTTTAAAGGACTATTTCCTTTGTTTTCCAAACAAGGTACTTTATGACCTTTTTGAAAAATTAAGGGAAAACATTTTTTAACTTATAGGGTGAAATCATCTATTTTACACCATTATAAAAGCATAATTTTTTTAATATTTCCTTAAAATATTACAAGGTTAGTTTCATAAGAAACGTTTTATTTTATAATTTCATGACTTTTAAATAATTTCCAAGTAAAAATGTATATTTCTCTCAAATAGTTGTACTCATGATATTTTTATACATTTCATGGTTTTTGGTTAATATATTAATATTTTGTATGATAGTTTTAATAAGAATGTTTTTGATATGTTTGACCCTTTTCATATGAGGAATTCATTGGACATAGTAAGTGACGGGTGGGGCCCTCTGTAGCACCTCAATGCATCGGTAGGTCTTTTTAGACAAACAATTTTCTTGGAATGTGGTCGTGGTGATATGGTTATTTATATTATGGGGATTTGGCATTGATGTTATAGTTATAATGTGTAACATTATTGATTTCCTTATTATGTGGTTAATATTACATGTGATTATTCATAATATCCATGTGAATGTTTAAATGGAATTACTTGACTTATTCATAACATATTATGCTGAATATTATGGTTAAAAGTCTTGTGTTTTTTGTTTTACACCATTTATTAAAAGTTTATTGTTATTTATGATAGCTTCCGCTATATTTGTTATCTTTAACGAGCATATGAGCTCACCCATTTTTTGTTTCATTTTTCCCTAGGATGTGAAGAAATATATTTTTATTTACATGTAGGGATAATATGATGGATATGAGAGTTTTAAAGGGACAATATTTTATTTTTTATTTCAAGATGTAATGTAAAACTTTCATTTGTATCTAGTAATTCAAAATAAACTAGATTGATCGGTCCTTCGGGATTTGATTTCTTGTTACCATGCTAATTTAAGAAAATAATACACTGACTTCGGGTAACTAGGTCTAGGGATTTACAAATCAGGCCTATTGATCATGTATTATATTTTTTATTCACTATTTTTATATAATGAATTCATTGGAATTTGTAATTAATGGGTGGGGACCAATAATAGATATCTTCTTGATGCATCAGTTGGTCTCCTGAGACAAACTAGATTGGGCATTTGGCAATTAATTTTTTTTCATGATATCTTAGTTTAGAGTACTTGATATTATGTAATATTTATTATTTAAGAGGAATTGATGATATTTATGATGTCATAGTTGAGAGGCCTCGACAGTAAGATTAAGAATTCCATCATTAAGAATTAAATCATTATAAAATTTTATATAAGTTTCCTTGTGTTTTATATGTTTTTTCTATGTATATATTTCATTCATAATTTATTAATTTTATCAAAAATTAATATATGATTTAATGTTACATATTTTTTTATTACTTATATATTCCTGATAGCTTCTATTGTATAATATTACTTTATAAGAATCTAAGATCACTCTTTATTATGTTTTCCTTTCCTCAAGGTACAAAGAAGGGATCTTTGAATGATTTTTATTTATTTAATAAAGTAAATAAGAATGTTTTTATGAAGTTAAGAAGATATGATTTATGTTTTCAATGTATTATTTGAACATTGCATTTATCTAGTCGCCCAAAAAATCCAAAATCTTTGATCCTTTGGGGAAAGATATCTCTTATCTTATATCAATGTAGTAAATTAAACACTGAATCTAAATTACTAGGCCATGGTTGTTATAATTTCTATCATAGAGAGTTTAGTAATACCCTTGGGAATTATTTTTTATAAGAACATAGATAGAAAAATAATTAATATAAACCCCTATAATTTTAAATAATTGTTTATTTATTTTTTTGTTATGTCTTCAGATTCATTTTTATTTGAACTAACTAAGTTTATGAAATTATTTAGAGATTATACATAGTGTAATGAATATAAAACATATCAATACCCATAATAATTGTATAGATTTTCCTCCTAATAAACTCAACATGGTTGGAATTGGATTTATGTATATTATTACTAAATTAGTTAAGTTGAATTCGGATATGATCAATAACCTTTATATATAGGATTTTTTATTCATAGTATATTGTAATGATATTGGACTCATTCTTGAAATATAAATATATATCATTAAATAGAACTACTTTTACCTTGATATCTAAACAATGAATCAAGTACCTTGAAAAGATATTATTAGATTTTAAAAGTAATGAAAGGTTAAAGATTATTTTGGTAGTGTATTGTTTAACTAGAGATACTGAGCAGTGTTGTTCATTAATTAAAAATAAAATATAAGAGGATAATATAGATATAATGGAATTAAATACTATTATGGTTATATTATTTGATAATTTTTTTCCTTGAGATAAATGATATGATATGGAAAGAAAATTCCTAAATTTAAGGTCAAAATAAGTGGAATTTGTTTTTGAGTATAAGGAAAAAATTATGATATTATAAAGGTATTCAACAAAAAGTGTATATAATAAAAAATTGAGATTTATTATTTCATTGATGTGATTAAGAAAATCCTCCAAAGGTAACTAGTCACTTAAAATTTCTTCATATGATGATATGGTTTCAAGTTTCATTAGTATAGATAAAGAACTATCCATTTCGTACATTTTTGAAGGAAACGAAGATAAGAATAAGATGATTGAGCACTGACGAAAAAAAAAGAGGAAATGAAGAATAAGGGATGGATTAATAATACAACATGTAAAAGTTATGGAAATAATAACTATGGTACTTACATAAATGGAATGAGATTTTATTTCAAGTGATATGATAAAGGGAATAATAATCAAGACTGTGAGGGAGAGAAATAATCCACTTACATCAAATGCTTGAACTATAAGAATATGGGGAACTATTAAAAACTTTTATAAATAGATACATCCAAAGAAGGGGGGTGGGGTTAATTAGGGTGAATGTTAAATTAAAAGTTTTCTTTAATATGCCATCTTTATTTTTTGATCTTGTTCCCATGTTGGAAGGAACTGTATTAAACCTATATTATGTGACAATATAACCAAAAGAATAATGAAAAATATATAGGAGAGTAAAACATAAATAGAACACAAATATTTTACTTGGTTCAATTTAAATGGATACATCCAGGAGAATAAACTGACAATGTGTCTATGGGCTAAAATCTATGAAGATTCACTATTTATGTGGATATAATGTTTTCGTCATGGTCACTCCATACTAGGCTCACTGTATTTATAGTTTCATGGGATCATTAAATCCTCACCCAAGGTGCGCTACCTATTCTTAACTTCTAAACACTTCTTCATTTAAGGATCTTGAAATATTTATATGTTTTCAGGTTTCTTAAAAAGATATGAATTATTATGTTTTGGGTTTATTCAGCAATAGACCGTTATTTCATAATAACTCATAGTTTTATTATCGTTTTATCTTTTTCTTCACTATAATCTTATTATTATATGCCATATGAGATAACTCCTCAAATGAGATATTTGAGTCTTTATCATCCACAGTGAAATATTAGTAATAGTTCTTGTCTAGATGAGGATAATTCTTCACTAGAATTGACATGTTTCCCTCTCTCTACTTCCATTAAGGATTATATCAAGTCACACTGACTATTCTTCCTTCTATATTACTCTCAAACCTAAATTTACTATTTGATCTGAAAAAAAACATCAATGAAATTCCACTTTATATTTTGAACATATTTACCTAGAAACACTATTCATTGTAAAACCATAATTATGAAACGTTAGGCACAAAAATTAAAGTGTGAGACCCTAGGCACATAACTATTCTATAGGTCTTATGGCACATATCCCTGAACACATGATCTCTGAGTAAAAAACCCTTTTACCAAAATCATTTGTGTGTACCTGATCATTTAACTGAGTTGGGTCACCAGATCTGCATGAATTCATCATTTTGACCAATTCAATATATGTCTTGTTAATAACTCTTTATATCAATAAAATTTTTTAAAACATTAATTGGCATAGATATATAGTCACAAATCTCTTTCCGCGTGGTTCTTATCTCTTACACTTGAGTGTTAAACCCCTGTTTTTGATATGTTTATGCGTTACACACTCACAACCCCAATAAAAATTCCAAACATGCCTCCTTTAACCTCCTATAATCCAAAAATTATTATCTAAATGAAATATTGTAAGCTCAATGAAGTTTTGTAAATTATGTGAAGGTTATGTATTTATAGAAAATTTATATCACATTTTTCTTTTGAAAATAAACATAGTTATCCTTTACACTGACATCAATAATTATGCACATCACCTAATTAGAATTCCTTCGATCACATGAATGGAGGGTCATTTGGCTTCATTGTATAAACTTATTGAGAATGATTCATATACTACTATATTCCATATATGATTCACATAATCCATTTTAACTCGTTTTCTCAAAAACTCACTTGAATCATGAGTCCTGCCCACTTAAGAAAACATTACTTTCTTTATGCGAATCACATAGCCTTAGACTGATGCATGATTCTCTTAAGTCATCAAGTATATGAAAAGTTACTAGCCTAAATCAAATATTTCCATCATCGTATAACCCATCCATGCTGAATATCTCAAAGTCACTTGTAGTCACCATCATTTATAACATATCATTATTTATGTGATTCACTTGACCATGTCACCATATTTTTTCATCCATGCATGAAGCATATAACTCATTTTCTGGTCTGCTAATTTAATTCATCGTATAATCCAATGTCTCACATATGGTATTATAATTTCATGCGACCCTTAAACACTCATGTGATCATGTTACCCTTATCGGTTTATGTGAAAATATTTATCAACCCCTATTTTATGCCCAAAAATTTGGAAAACACGAGAAAATGACGAATACTGATATTACGATTCTAAGATCGCACAAGACTTTATGAAATTTTAATTTAACATATCCTCTTTACAATATCACCTCATTTTTTAGTGAATCTTCATGTTGTAATAATTCCACATTGTGAGACTAATTCCACACTAAAATCATTTTATTTCATTCATCTTCAACATCAGATATATCATTGGAATCCAAACTATCTCTCAGAGATAATTCTATTTCATCTGTCTTATTCAAAATAAAATGTTGTAATATTATCATCCTATCCTAATATTACAGTCAATTTAATATCAATATATAAATCTACCATGTGCACCACCGTGTTTTCAATGTCTTATAATACTCTATCCATACAGATTTACAAAAAATCTGACACCAAACATAGGTTTGGGTCTAATTGAAAAACCTTAAGAAATAATCAAAGGAAGATATCTTAAAAGAGGCCACTATAGAAAGGAAAATATTATGAAATTACTATAGATGAAGTTGAGGTACCTTAAGTTGTGATGGTAGTACATTTATTATAAACTCATGATTTATTTTATTCAAGATCTACACGATCTATTATATTTTACATGGATATTGAATCATCCCTTGAAAGTATCTGGAAATAGTTACCAATTAAGATACCTAATTGGAATCTAGTTAGGATGAGAATATATTAAGAAATATAAATAGTTATTCCCAAATTTAAAACAATGTAATTAAATATATGTTTGACTTCTATATAATCCCAATTTTTAGGGTTTAATTAATTTTTAGGACCATGGAATTAGTAGTTGAAGCATAAAATGATTTAGGTTGAACTAGTCGTAATGATTATAGTTAATTTAAGGGATAAATTATTATAAAATTTATTTGGGTATTATGATTAATGTATTATTAATTAACATATTATTTCATCACATAAAGGTTTATTTATATGGTTATCTTATCTTTTGCTAACCATTTTGGTTTTGGAAAAGTTAAATAACTTGGAATTATTTTTTTAATCTTGCGATACTTTAAAGCATTATTTTCTTACTTCAAGCAAAATTTTTTTATTAGTCATTAATAGTTAGAATCATAAGTGGAAACAGATTGAAAAACTGAATTGAAGGGAAAAAATTGAACTTTGGAAGCGTAATTTGATCAAGTTTTAATTTTTATCTTATTTTTTAAATTCAAGAGGAAAATAATTTTTTTACGTGGAATGAATAAATCATCAATAAATATTTTTAAACTCATCCATAATTATAAGTCTTATAAATATATGTATATGGTTTAAGATATATCTATGAAAATTTTCTTAGTATTATCTTAGATAGTGAGGTTGATATCTTAGTATAAATTATATATTGGGTTATATAATTCTTATGGATAGCATTAACTAAATTAATTGGTATGTAATAATTGAAACTGTTAGGAAGAAACTTATATAAGGGGAGAAGAATATCGGTGTAACTTCCTGACCCGAAAGACACTAAAATTTAGCCCTGGGGTGGTGGGCTACATAACCTCAAGCACGACTCCCCATATATAGTGACCCTATCTCTTCATACATGGATATTACATCTCTTTAGATGAATATTGAATACATTACACAAAAATGCACCTGAGGGCCATAATAGTTTATTTCCTTTGGAAACTTGAAAAAATTATTCTTATTTGGTGAAATATCTTCATTGTTTCCCACAATGATATTCTCATTTAGTTCCCTTCATAGACATACGTTACATAAAATGTTTCTCTATAATATGGGGAAAGGAGACATAAGAAAGGATGAGATCATAGAATCGTTAAAGGTAAAAAAGAGAGACATGTAATCATAAAATGAACATCAAGGTTTGAGAACATGAGCATAATAATTGAAACACCATACCTTTCATATCAAAGATCATAATCGTGAGTCACATATTAAATGTTATCAGTTAATAAGACATAAATCATATCTACATTAAAGAACATAATCCAAAAGATCATAAAATCAAAATTAGATATGGAATTTTTGAAATATATAAAATAATAAAAAATCATTTCCTTAGTATTCAAGGTTCATTTCCAAAACATATAATAGTTCTCTATTAGAGGATACACCTCCCAGGTGGGAGACACAACCATCCCCAGTGGTATCCATTTCCTTATAGTGGAATGGGTTTACTCCCCAAACCATCATAGTAGTGAAGGTTTACTCTATAGAGACTTGAGATTAAAATAAATGGATATTAAATAATTTTATATTAATATTCAGTAAATTAAGAAAATATGTTATTGAGGACCATGTTATTTTTGTGTCTTCAGAAACTTGGAAACAAAATCTTCTATCATAGTGAAAGATGTTCAACCTCTCTCATAAATATCTCCACCTTTAGTACTTATACATAAAACCTTTATTCATAACCTGGGTAAAGGAAACATAAGAAATTGGTGAGATCATATTCTTATCAATGGTAAATAAAGTAAATGCACATGCATAACATGAATAAAAGTGTATGGAAATTGAGCATAACATTTATAGATCATGCCCAATATACCAAAGATCATAATAAGTATTGGTAGTTCATAATACATGAATAAGATTTAAATATTAAACACAATACATGAATGTATAATATAATAATAGAACATGGAATGGTGTAAAACACTAAAGAAAATAAAAACCCTATGTCAAGGTGGCCTACCAATGCCTATGTAAGGCATTAGGATTGGGTAAATCAAATGTGTACCTGCTTTGGGATCAGGATGACCTCCTGTGTACCCTCTTATTTTGGGCTTGGGATATCCTCATGTTTACCCTCTTGTTTCTATCTTGGGATTTCTTACCATTTAACCTCTTGTTTTTTGTTTGTTATTTCCTCCCATATGCCTTCTTGTTTCTAGCATTGGATGTCCTCCCGTGCACCCTCTTGTTTTGATCTTGGGATGTTCTCTTGTTTACCCTCTTATTTCGATCATGGGATATACTCTCGTATACCCTATTATTTTGGGATTGGGATACCCTATCATGTACCCTTTGAGATCATAAAACATTTATCATTACCCAATTCATTGGAGGGACATATAGGTACTACTCATATCATAATGAAATCATACATACATGTCCCACAAAAAATTCATCATATCATGACCCATGAAAAGATATGGGTTTTATAAACATCAAATAATAACCCATAAAATGAAATGGTTATCATTAAAATTTCATCACATCATAAACATTTGAAAATAAATAGGTTTCATAGACATTTCATCAAATCATAACCCGTGAAAGGAAGCAGGTTTCAAAAGAACATAACTTGTGGAAGAGAAATATGTTTCATAAGCATTATTCCTTCATAACATAAACTATTCAAGAAAGAATATGAATGTAACCTTTAAATAATTTCCATGAATGTATTTATTAACATCAAAAATTATAATATTAAATATAGAATAACTTGGAGAAATATTTTTATAATATTTCTTGAGGAAAACATCCTTCCTTCTCTGAAAAATTATCTTTAAAACCTAAAACCTTTTTTATAAAAATTTTCTTTACAAAAAATTTGATAACATATAAAGAACGATTGAAGACATTTTTAAAAAAATTTCCCCTGAAAACTTATAAAATAATCTTGAAAACATTTTAAAAACCACTTACTTGAAAACATAAAAAATACGGTTGAAAACATTCTGAAAAACATTTTCCTAGAAAACAAATAAAATAAGCTTGAAAACTTTTTGCAAATCATTTTCCTTGAAATATGATAAAATAATAATGAAAAATTTTGAAAACCACTTTTTTAACTTAGAAAATTATATTGAAAACATTTTGAAAAAAAAAATTCCTTGATAACTTATAAAATAATCTTGAAAATATTTTGAAAATATTTTTCCTCTAATACTTATAATGTAAGATTGAAAACATTTTGAAGGCCATTTTTCTTGAAACATTATAAAAGAATATTCAAAAAATATAATACAATTTTTCTTTGAAAATAGCATTGAAATTTTATAAAGGAATAATTGAAAACAATAAAAAAAATTAAAATACTTTTTGCATGAAATTTATATTCAAGGATCATTTGAAAACATTTTTGAAAACTTTATTTTTTTGAAAACATGATTTTTATAATGAAATAGGTTTCCAACCAAAGAGAGAGTTACAGTCAAATTTTCTTAATTTTTTATTAATTATATTTATTACCAAAGAGTAAAAAAATGGTATGGATACATGGATATATCTTAAATAAACAGAGGACAAGGAAACTCTTAAGTTTTCCTGGGATATGGGAAATATAATTTAATTAAATAATAATAATATTAATTATCACGAAAAGCAATGAGATTGTTTCAATAAACTTGTATCACTTAGTAACTTGGGATCATACTCTCCATATTAGAGAATGAAGTTACATAAAGCTTGAAATATCATTAAAATAAGGATACTCAGGATATAACATGTAAAATATAATTATACACGCCTAAAAATGATTTAGGTTCCTAAAAAAACATGGGTCTCAAAGAAAGAAAATTGAGACAAAACTATTTTACCAATTTGGTAAATTTTGAAACATTAACCCCATAAAATAAATAAATTAGAAAGGAAATATAAATACCCCTAAATTTAAGTATAAGAATCTCTGAATAAATTAAATATAAACATACACACCACACAAAAGGAATGGGTGGTGAATAAATCTTGTATCTCATGAAAATAAAAAGTGAGATGAAAACCACTTACCTTGTGTCTTTACTCTCAACATACTAATTTATGACTCATGTATATTAAATATAAATTTATTATAATTATTCTATTGAAAAAAATTCTTATTTATAATTACATATTTGGATTTATTATTACTTTCTTATTACCCTCTTATTAGTAATTTCTTGTTAATGATTGACTTATAATAATATCTTCTTTGTTCTTTGTATGTGTCTTAATTTGTTATATTTTCAGTCATTATACTTATATCATGATTCTAGAATGTAAACCATGATATAAATATAATTTATATTCAGTATATTATAATTATAATAATCAATATAATATATAAGTATGAAATAAAATACACCATTCATTGAGACAGTAAGGCATACGTACGCATGAACGTTGTTTCTGTTTTTACTGTCGTATTTAATGAAAACTCAAAAGTGAAATACATGTATATATGTATATAATATAATATTAGTATAATTAAAATTTTATATATATAATAGAATTATACTAAACTCATCCTTATTACATAATATGTAGTGTGTGAATGAATCACATCACATGGAGGGGAAGTAGTCTACACTTCCTCAGACGAAATTATAATATTTACACCCAATGGATAGTAAGATGATATGTGTTGTAAAAGGAATAAAGAAGGTTAAATAAATAATAAATATAATATATGACATATATAAAAATATATTTTATCATAATTTCCACCATGAGGGGAAGTAAAGTCAAAACGGAAGAATCATCGTTTTGTGGGGTAGTAGTTCGCCATATACGTAAACCATATGTTTATTACCCATTAGATAGAGGTGTTTGAAAGTTTAGGTTGAACATTTAGAATAAAAAAAATACTATTATATTTATTATACTATTTTTATTATATAATCCTGGAATAAAGTGAGAAGAGGTTTCGAAGAAATAAAATAAAATAAAGCATCTTGAAAGAAGACATTACCTCTTAATCAGGTAAATCATTTTGGTTTCTGCCAAAAGGATTCCTTGGATTGCTTTCATTCCAAGGGGTGGATTATAGGAGGATGGTAGGTATGTTTTGAATAGTATCAAGAATATATTTTCATAACCTTAGTGGTTTGAGATATGTGAAGAAGAGGGAGATGTGGTGCCCTTCTATAGGGAAGGGAAATGACACACTAGGAAATTTTGGAAACAAGTTAGGTATACCCATGTTTTTACATAAAATAAGTAATAAAAAATCAAAAAAACTCAATAATTTAATGTTAATGGCCTATTAATTTCCATAAACTGGTTTTGGACAAGTGTATAGGTCATTTTGGGTATCAAATTTATGGTTTAGTACTTTATTAACCTAATTTTACTCTTAACCGTTGTAATTAATTTTAATCACTTTCACTAATATTTTTTGTCAAAAAAGTTAACATATTAAAAATTATAAGTTAATATTATTTAAAAATATAAAATCCATTTTTACTAATTCCAATAACATAAGTAGAATAAATTAATTTAAATTTAATCCAGCTAAAGAGACGACACTACATGATTTTAAAGTAAAAATGATCAAAAGATTGGCAAGTTTTTATATCAAAATTCAATGAGGAATTGGTTACAATGAACTAAATTGGTTTAATTGATAAAAACATTATATAATTAAACTTATAAACTAATTTAAAATATAATTTCACCTTATAAATAAATTATATGAAAAAGATGTTTTGAATTAAAATCTAGTATTTTTAAATATTCATTTAAAATGAATCCTTAATTAAAAATAACAAAACATTATCCTAACATAAGTTTTATGTTTCAATTAAAAACATCAAGTTTATGTTGACATATTAAGTCTATAAAATTTCCAAAAATTGTATTTAAAATGATTTTTCCATTAAAGGGTGTTAAAAATTCCTTTATAAAAAATACAGGTTTTTAAGAATACAATTGGGGTTTTTATTATCTTATATCTATAAAATATACTGAATGAATATAAAAAATATTTTATTGAATATATAAGATAAATACTTAATTAATATAAATTTATAATTAATATAATTTATTAGTATAAAATATATTTTTGTCCATAAAAATAATAATATTTTCCTTCACATTCTATCGGTTTTCATATTCATTTCTTATTAATTGGTAACCTATGAATTCATACTATAGTTTTGTAAAACATATATTTTCATTAATTATTTAATACTATTAATAAAAAATAATTTTACATCTAGGTTATATATTATTATATTAAATAGTAGGATTTTAATGATATACTATTATTCTGTGAAACTCAGTCTTGTGTGTTATGCAAGACATCAGGGAAAGTCATTGTTGCATGTAACACAAGATAACCTCGGTATTCCATATAGAGAATGATAAAATTTATGTTTCATGTAGTGCACTATTAACTTAGTGATTCATATAATGTAATCCAAATATATAGAATAAACTATGTTCAGCGTTGCGTGAAATGTAAAATATATAAAAAGATTAAATTAATTCAAAAAACTACAATTGAAAAAATGTCTTGGTGTTACATTCTAACACCTTTAAATTTAATTTCTCCCTAAATATTTTTCCTAGTTATTAAATATTTAATAATTTAAAGTTACTTTCTTAGAAACCCATATAATAAAAATTTAATATTACAACTTCCTTTTAAAAAAGAATGTTGGCAACATAATGATTACCCAAAGTAACATGTAATAAGGAATATACATGGGAGAGCATAGGTGGAAAGTGAAAACATGGATATGGAAGATAAATATAATCATCATGTTTTGATGGAGAGTGATAGTGAATAAGGTCAGTAGAAAGTTTACAATCAGAAAGCCATAAATCAGAAATCAACTAAGAGACCACCTGATTCATCAGAAATGGAGGTACTAGGATAACATTTTTGGTTTCAAGGTCCTTTTTCTTAGAGTTAAATAATTTTCATTAAATGACATACTTGAATGATTTCAGGACAATATCACCCTTTGTTGTTCCTTTATCCACTCCACCTATTTCTATAAAAATTAAGGTGAATTTTTCATTCCCAAAGCACAAACATATCACAAGATCTAAGATATTCCATCCTATCTATCATCAATTATCATCAGCACCACGCTTTTATAATAGGTTATCCAATATTCATAAATCCTCATGTGGTAAGATAATACTTTATTCTATCAAACTTAATACAAATTTTAACTTAAACATCAAACAAATTTCTAACCTTATAACCCTTCGAAAAGATAAAAATTCAAATATTTAGAAAGAAATTCATGAAAACAGATTAAAAATGATCTCCCATATATCATAAAGAACCACTTTTATGTCACATTCAAAACATGTGAATACCCTTATCATATATTATATTTAAACATAGTAATAACATTAACTACCATAAATCATTTTGTAAAAATGCATGGTTCCTTACTCCAATGATAACTGGATATATACATACCATTCAATTTACTTATTCAAATCTAGTATATCTTTATCCAAACATCATTATCTCAATGTTATGAATTAATTAAGGGTTACCTTCCCTTAATAAAAATATCACATTTACATTAAATCATTTTTCTATGTATTCATCACCACTCAACATGTCCTTTTAAATCCTTAATGGAAATATATATTGAAAGTAATAATATATTTCACAATTAATATAACATAATCATTAAATTCCAAAACATAAATACTTCCTTCTCTTAAATTTATTTTTAAACCATTACTTATGCCTCCTACACTTATTTCATAATACCTATTTCCTAGAATATGAAATATGAATCATGTTTTAAGGTTCCTAAACCTCAATTTAATCATGATTCTTATGTTTAATGTAAACAATACTAGAAGAACATCAAATACCATTCAAATGTCGTTTTAGGTATCTTTACCTTCAGAAGTATAAAAAATACTCATACCACATTCCTGAGTCTCTTTATGATATTTCCAATTGGGAAATTGATTCATATAATGCCTATAATTTCCATATATGAAACATTAAATGTGAACCGCTTCCATTCAAGTATTCTCTATTGACTAAAACCAGATGGCATAGTGTGATAAACATTTATCAGATTGTGATAACATATAATCATGAAAAATTAATTATAAGGTTCTTCAATCATGTATTCTTCTTCTTTAATAAATTCCACCTTTGTTTCATCCAAGGTTATTCACAATCATCCTCTATTTAAATCCTTCATGATGGTTCATGAAGATTGTTTCGACCTGAGGTGAGTATTTGGGGAAATCAAAATGGTATGATAGGTGATAAGAATTTTTCTTTTATTATAGATAATTTCATGTCAGGTTCACCATTTTTGTTTCAACCTGAGGTAATCATTTAGGGAAAACCAAATGGTTCGAATGGTGGAAATAATTTTTATATTATTATAGATAATTTCACATTGGGTTTACCATTTTTGTTTTGACTGAAGGTGACCATTTGGGGAAAAAAATGGTCCAATGGGTGACAATTATTTGTCTCTTATTATAGATAATTTCACATCGGGTTCAACATTTTTATTTTATTATAATGAATTTCACATTGGGTTCACCATTTTTGTTTCTACCTAATTCATATCATAATGGGTTTTATGTTTTGGGTGAGATGGTCCCATCAGGATTGGGTAGTGTATCTTTTTTATATTTTATTAATAGAGGTTTCCCATTTGGATAATCCTAGTGGGAGATTTAAGGGGGTATGTGTTTATGTAATTGGACCATATTGGGTAAGATGTCATTGGATGGTCCCCAATGGGTTTATTCGTGGAGCCAGAAACACCCAGCAGCCCTAGTATCCCTGATTCATGGATCTTATTTTCAAAGGTAGGTGCTCATTAGATGACGATTTGGCCAACGAAACTTAAGGATTCCATTGGTCGAGATGATCAGAGGTTGGTCTCATAAAACCCTATTTTGGGGAATTATTTCCTACAATGGGACTCTCTTATAGATTTAAGACTTGTTCATAGGTTCATGAATCCATGGTCCATTCCCAAAGAGTGTATCCATGGGTTTCCCTTGGGTTGTAGGATCATTATGGATATACATTAATTTGATGATATAGAGACCAAACTAACTTAATCCATTAAATGAGGCTCTCTAGAGTTGATCGTCATCTAGGAGGGAAGTAATGTGGTTTGGTGTTGGGTTTGGACCCATAATATTAGATTCCTACATATCCTCATGATATGAATTATAGCCCACATTGTTCAGTAATTGGGACTTACACTTAGAAGGGAAAACATTTAAATTTGGAGTAACATTTTATGGGGGATGACTTTTGAGGAGAAAATCACTTGAGATTTAGACTTGGATGGGAATTATATATATCATAGTTAGAGTAGGAATCAAAGTTCTCTTAGTTAATTTATAGGTTGTGACTTGATTGAGGCTTATGTATGAGAGCTTCCAGTCTGAGAGAATTTAATTATGACTTAGTTTTAAAGAGGATCCACTTTTGGGGACATTTTTGGGCTGAAACCTTTGAAAAAGGGTGCCTCTTTGAGCTCAAGACATAAGCAGGCATCCTACAAATCTCACTTTTGGTGGGAATCAGAGTTCTCATAGATCATTTATCGGTACAGATGCTATGATCACTGTTAACTTATAATCCCAAGTGAATCATGCTCAGTGTGAAAACCAAGAGGAAGAAGAAAATCTGGAAAACCACAAACTTTATCTTATCCACTTATGGAAAAGGAGGAGGGAAACAATAGAAAAGGCCATGGATATGAGCCCAACATGATAAGGAAAGGGGGGATTTGAATATTTTGGCCCTCACCCATGTTGATATCCATAATAGTCACATCTACTGACCTATCCTAACATATCATGGGCTGAGGTGAAGGGGGTGAAGAGTGAAACCTCTCAAAAAAATATGGGATTATTTCAGGAGGATTTCCCTTTGAATGTCATATGGTGTATGCTACAGTTTTAAGTCATATAGATTGGACGATGGAATCATAGTTTAATGTTGTGTTATAGGGATGAGTTCTAAATAGTTTAACATCATGTGGACATGAATATTTGGGGTCTTGTAGTTTAGTGTCATACAACAATGACCACTTTTTAGGAAAATAATGATTAACTAGATGAAAATCATGTTTGGATGTTCCGATGTTTCTCAAACACGTGAGGGGTGAAATGCGTGATCCATGATTAAGGAGTATTTCATATTATGAGAAATGATATGAGGCATGGAAGCCATTGAGGTGTACAGAGGTAGGATATGCCTCTCTTGAAGATAAAGTTTCCCTTGGTTGATAGCCATTTTATTGGCAACATATGCTAATACACTAGGGCATTGTGGGCATAGTCAAGAGAGGGTGTCTTCAGGACACTGGTCGTACATTTCTAATGGCCTTGGATGTTTATGAAGATCCAAAATCACCCAATATACTATAACTTAAAGTCATATATCTTGGATGATTGAATCACAATTTAATGTCATGTTGTAGGGACTAGTTCCATACAGTTTAATGTCATGTGGATAGGACTATTTGGGGTCTTGTAGTTTAGTGTCATACAACAAGAAGCACTTGTTATAAAGACAATGATTAACTGGAGGAAAATCATGTTTGGATATTCTGAAATGAGAGGGGTGGAATGTGTAAACCATGATTACGGAGGATCTTAGATCAGAAGAAATTTTATGAGGCATGGAAGCCATTGAGGTGTATAGAGGTAGGAGATGTCTCTCTAGAAGATGGTTTTTTCTCTTGTTGACATGCAATTTTTTCGGGCAACATGTGTTGAGAAACTAGGTAATGATGTGAATAGTCAAGAATAGGTGTCCTTAGAATAATGACAATCCATTTCTGATGGATAGGGATGTCTATGAAGATCCAAAATCAGCTAGTATACTATAGTTTAAAGTCACATAGCTTAGATGATGGAATCATATTTTAATGTTGTGTTGCAAGGAAGAATACCATAAATTATAATTTCATGTGGTTAGTACAATAAATCATAGTTTAAGGTCATAGAGTTTGAACCAATTGTTATTGTATCCATGATTAGTTGGTGGATAATCAGTCTAGGATGTTCTGAAATTCCTCAAACATGAGAGGGAAGGAAAATATAAACCATGAATCTGGGGATTCTTGGATTAGGACAAATTATATGGGGAATGGATGCCATTATGAATACAAAAGCAGGATAAGCCTATCCTATGGATGAATTTTCCCCTGGATGATGGCCATTTTGTAGGAAACATATACAGATCCACTGGGGCAGGATATGCTTAGTTAAGAAAAGGTGTTTGTAGGGCACTAATTTTCCATTTCCGATGGCCATGGAGGTTTATGAAGATTTGGAATCACCCAGGACACATAGTTTGATAGTTAAAATGGATATTTTCAGGAATTTAAGAAACATTTAGGATACGATTGTTCATGGTGTTCTGGGTTATCCTGGCATAGGAGGCAGGTGATATGGTTTTTTCATGGTGCATGAGGAATGTCTCTTCTCATGGTATTTAAGGGATGAATGTTTGGGTGGAATAAGGGTGAAATTGAAAATGTTGTCGAACTAGCCTAAAAAGTTCACGGTACGACCCTCTATTTTTCATGGGGGTTAATGAAAGTAGTGAAGGGACCAGCCCAAAGAGCTACAACCACAACTCGACACTAATCCCAAGTGAGGGTGTGGGGGTGGATCCCCCATGATATGGACTAGTGGATGCGAATGATTTTCCACATAGGGTTGTCCTTATAGAAGCGTCCACTTATGAGATGGCCATGAACTATATGACCACAAATAATGATGTTTGTGAACTAGATGGCTACATAGGAAGATATACAAACTATTTTTAACATATGAGATTCCATGAACAGTTGGCCAGGTAAGATCTAGTTGTGAACTATTTTCGGAAAAGGGGTGTTTGGGTACTGCATTCCTCATAGGGAGTCTGCATATTGTGTTTCCTGTATAAGAGCATATGTGAACCATTTTTATTATACTTTTTTATTTGTTTTCTAGTTGGATACGAAGGTTCTTCCAAATATGGTTCATTAGGAGGAATTCCATGAACTTCTTTATATATATGGTTCACAGGATGGAGTCCATGAACAACTTTGGTTGTAAGATGGAGTCCCACGAACATCTTCAGGTGCGGGAGAAATTTTTCCTGCACCCTCTATATGATTCATCCCTTTTTCACTCATCCCAGAGATCTCCTCTATTATAGATCTCTTTCTCCTCTTCTTCAACTGTCCTTCTCAGTTCCCCTGGTGGTCCTTTTATAGAGTGTTGGGGAAGCTGTATCTATGATTCACACAACACCTTTTACAGAATCTCGTGGAGGAAATTTGGCCCATGGATGACTCATTCAGTCACGTTTTTTATATATTAAATTATTAATGAACCACCAAATAACCCTCAATCGTGAGATAATCTATTTGAAGGGATGGTATGTAGGGCGTACCTCCATCATATTTTCGCTAGAAATAATGTTTTGCGGTGGCCTTGGTTCACAAGTGCAAATTCACCACAAACAGCTTCATTCATTGGCGAACACCCCATGGGACAGTGCATCATAGGCCACCCATGTACTGGTGGATTATGGTTTATTCCCTCTGAAACCTTTCCCGATAATCGGTATGCAGTCAGGCCAAATCCCTTTTCACAATTTTCTTTCTTCAAGTTTCTTCTCAAATTTTCAATCCAACATGTATTTCTTTACTTCTCCCAACTTACGGGAGTATTTTCCTTCCCTTTTCTAAATTTTTCGGACCCTACAACTACCCCCATCAAAATGGGGTCTGATCAGAATGAAGAGGATTCTATTACGATGTAGAAGAAGGCCCGAATTTAATGGTAAGATAATGTTCTAATTTTTTTATTGATCTAAGGGACTCAGTGAGCATAGTTTGACAGTTGTTAGGGTCACATGGATATCTGCAGAAACTTTTTTTTTTATTTTATCACCCTAGTTTTTTCCTAAGACTGATTTGGTAAGGGATTATAGGGTATAACTTGAATTTTCCTAAGGCCACGCTTTTTCGATTTTCAACCTAACCAGATTCATGTATCTTTTGAAAATTTTATTGCTCGACATTTTTTCCTAAACAATACATAGTATTGGTTTAGCGATCTGATACTCAACTTTTATCCCGGGGTTCCCTTTGCGGGTTTTCAGTATAACGAGTATTGAATCTTTTCAATTGATAGTTTATAGTCTTTTCAATCAGAATTATTACTGATGTTTTAGTTTGAACCACTTTGACCAAAATTGACAGGGCAGGGGGCCCAATTTGGGATTCATCATCCAATAATTTCCTAATAACTTTCGGACATGAATTATGTAGTTTTCTTGACCCTTAATGTATGAGTTTTGGATGTATATGGGACATGAGATCCATTTTAGGCATATGGAGGTAGAAATGGACTCTCCTAAGGATGAAGTTTCCCTTGGTTAATGGATGTTTTGTAGGAAACATATGCAGAGCCACCAAGGCATGATGTGAATAGTCAAACAAAGATGTCCACGAGAAATTGGGCTACCATGAGTGATGGTCTGGGAGATTTATTAGAATTTTGGATTTTTTTTGTGACATAAAGATCATAGTGGTGGCCTATTAAGGGAGTGATGTTTCAAAGTGACAAAAGCATTTATATTTTCTTTGAATGAGAAACCAATCCCACAAAAAATTTTCTTGTGTAAAGGAGGGATAATGAATGGTATAGTTTAACAACATACAATAAGGACACTTAAAACTTAATATGGGAGATCATTTTACTATAACCAAGAGAGAGTAAATAATTCATTAGTTTAGCTATAAATTCTTTTCATCTTCGGGCATTTGAAAAGAGAAATATGTAAACTGTGATCCAGGGGGTTTTTGAATCTGGGGAGTGATATGGGAAATAAATGTCATATCGGCATATAGAAACATGAAAGGACTCTCATGAAGAAGAATTTTTCTTTAGTTAAAAGTTGTTTTTTAGTAAACAAATGTAGAGCCACTAGGTAATTATGTTCCAAGTAAAATAAAGGTTTATACAAGACACTAGCATTCCATTTCCAATGTTCATGGAGGATTATGGGGATTTAGACATTTATAAACATGGAGTATGTCTTATGAAAGGGGGTTCCCCTAAACATGATGGGTAGAATTTTAGGTTGATATTTAGTAGGAAACCTAGAAATAAGTGGGGGTATATTTTTCCCCATACATGTATTAATTTCACTCATATGGATTGGGAATATTTATTTTGCATAATTCTTGAGTTAATATTGGTAAATTAGGCCAAGATTTTCTGACATATCTAGGATGTGGGTAGGAAAGAGAATGTAAACCATGAATTTGAGGGTTCTTGAATCAGGAGGGATATAATGGGGCATGGGATCCATTGGGCATACCGATTTGAGAAAGGAATCTTCTAAGGATGGATTTTCCTTTAGTTAACAGTTGTTCTGTAGAAAACATATGCTGATCCATAGTGGAATGATGTGCATATCCAAACAAAGGTGTCTATAGGACATTGACCTTCCATATCTGATGGACATGTAAGATTATGGGGATCCAAGATTACTCAAATCATGAAGTTTAATGTGTGTTAGGAGTGTATCCAGATACATTAGAAACATCTAGGCAGTGATTCCCCCATGGGATCAAGTAATACCCTATATAGCTCTTGCTCATATGTAGGGCGAGGTATCTATTCCATCTTTGGATGACCCTATAGTTTAATGTCATACAGTTAGGACCTATGGTTTTTTATTATGAGGAAGTGACTCACAATATGCCTTTTAGGGTCATGATGCTAGGACCAAAATCCTTGGTAGATTTTCCATACCGCCATCATGGATTCCCTGTTAGGGTCCCTAAGACCATGTGAGCTATGATCAATGTGAGAAATAAGGGATGATAAAGATTTCATGTTACCACTTAAGAATTTCATAATCTTTGGAAGGGAGTGTTCTATGCTTAGAGAAATGTTGGGTAGTTTAACATTTTGCGTTAAGGACTAATTCCACACAATTTATCACCATGTGGGTTGGATGTAGAGTATTCCCAATGTGAAAGAAGTGATATATTATTACCCTTGAGATGCCCGGTAAATAGGACATGGCTAGGGATTCTCTACTTTAACTCAATTTATGCACAGAGAAGGGGACATTTTAAAACATTCTATGGCTCAGTTGAGATTGTAAGATTTGTGTATCCCTAAAAACTAATGAGGGGGAAACAGAGTCACGTATGATTCGAAATGAACATTCCTTGTAGAGTTCTAGCCCATAAGTAGGAAGGAAAGTCATTTTTTTGGAGAGGCCAAGACAAGATACGAATCTACGAATTTCCATTGTGTTGTGCAGTTTAATGTCATGTTGTCGGGAAACTTTCAGCCTTTCAGTTTAATGTCATATGGTAAGGACATTGGCTGCATATTTTACCATCGTATTATGGGGACAAATTATCACAATGACCACAAATAACTACAGGTTGATCATGGTCAGGTTATTTTCGCATACCCTAGGAATGAATGAGTGTAGAAATGGTAAACCACAGTCTTGAAGCCCTAAGATCATAAGGACTAGCCTGGGGCTTCAGAGCCTTTTGGCGTACTGGGGTAGAAAATGACTCTCATGATGGATAATATTCCTTTGGTTGATGGATATTTTGTAGGAAACATATGCAGAGGCACTAGGGTGTGATGTGTATTGTCAAACAAAGGTGTCTGTAGGGTTTTAGCCTTCCATCTTCAATGGTCATGGATGATTATGAAGATCCTCGATTTCTTAAGTCATGGAGTCTCAAAAATGGAAAAGGTGTTCTTGGGTATGTAAGAAATAATCAGATCATGATTTTCTATGAAATATGAAACTACTCACATGGATCTAGCTAATACCTACATAGGGAATAATCTTTTGGAAACTTTTCACCACATGAGTTTGAATTATCTCTTTCATAGGCAGGTATGTCATGTGCGGGAAATTAAGGGGGCATGTCCTTTATTCTGTGTGAAAAAACTCATAACATTCATCTTGAGTTTCACCACGTATCTCATAATTCCAAAAATCAAGTCAGACACAGTTCTTGAGATGCTTTGTAGTTTAAAATTTTACAGTGAGGACTTTATTAGGACTCTTCTATGCAAGTATTACCTATACGTTGAGAAAAGGGAGAGATCCAATTAGGGATAAAATCTGGACCAGGATGTAGACTCCCAAGGTCACTACATATCCTGTAGTGGAAACAATCAATCCAAACATAGTCCAAAAGAATATATTCCCTTGCACTGGTTGGGCTCGTGTATAAGGAAGAAGGGAATTTTTATCTGATGTTGGAAGTTGGACCACGATATAGAATCCTAGTGTCACTACGTATCCCATTACTAAATGGGAATCAAGACACACAAAGTTCTATACTATCCCTTCCCTATTTATGTCCAGTCCATACACAGAGAGGGGGAATGTTGGTTTCATCCTCTACGTGTGATAGGTTCATCATATCCCCTCATTCCTTGTTTATGGAGGGAAGACCTTACCATCATTCCTAAGATCACGTGATTTATACTCAGTGTGATAAAAAAGGAGTGACAAGGATTACCCGAATTGTTGTAAAAGAAATGAAGTATATAGTGGAGGTATTTTACATCATGTGGTGGATGGGCCCGCACCTTTGAGTCAAGGCATCCCTATATATCACACTTAGATAGGAATCAATCCATACGTAGTTATAGGAGTTCCCTGCAGAGGTATGGTCTACATGTAGGGAAATGTGAGGGCATTTTTGATTGGTAACTATATAAAGATGTAAAATCTGGGTTTCAATACATATCACATGGGGGAAGGAATCAAGAAACGCGTAGTTATGAAATGAAATCCCCAACATAGGTCTAATCCATACCTAGAGAGAATGGGATTTTTTTATTTTTGGTGGGTAGACCAAGATCTGGGGTGAAGGTGTCACTCTATATCCCACAAAAACAATTATCAAACCACACGTTGTTATAAATGTGTCCTCCCCATAGGTCTGACCCATACATAGGGAGGAGGGGGCATTTTCTATATTGATAGTGTCTAGACAAGGATGTAGGATCCGATCATTGCTATGTATCCTACGAGGGAAGGAATCAAGACACACATAGTTCTGAAGGCCCATCCCTTTGTCGGACTGGCCTTTTCACAGAAAAGGTGGAGGGTATTGCTATATTTTTATCACATGAATTTGACTTATACCAGATATATTTCAATCTAGAACACAATACCTACCATGTAGTTTAACATCATATTATGAGGATGAATCTATCATGTAGTTTTTCATCTTTCTATTTGGACAAATATGTTGCTATTCAGTTTAACATCTTGTAGCTAAGATGTATATATCACTATTATGCGAATTATTTCTTCAAAAACATTGAATTGGTGAGAGATGTTATGATTTTTACATTTATTCATATCAAGGCATATAAACCATTGGATAAGATCTTGTGAATGAAATATGGTCCATCCCATTTTGGATCAAGCTTTGGGGGTTTCTTCCCGAGTATCATCAGGGTTTTGAGGACCAACACCATCTCTCCTTCGAGGAAAGACCGAAGGAAAACCTCTTTTTTTTAAGGATGATTTGATCTAATTTTGATAGACTTTCAGATGGTGAAGAGTGTAAAATCTTGTTTTATCCAACCATTTTAGCTCATTAAACAATTTCTGAGATTGCTCATCTATGTACAATTGATCACAAATGGAAATGTGAAGCAATAACACATGAAATCCGATAGAAAAAACTACCTTTTTACTATATTCTAGTTACCACGAGGATTATTTGATGGAAGTGCAGGTCATGGTCCGGTAATCCCATAAATCTTAGAGGAGGTTTTACAGAAATAATTTATTGTGTTTGTCTACCATATTCTAGAGTATTTTGGATAGATTATTGTTGAAAGACTCTATCTATCAGTTGGATACAACATGGTAGCAGTAAGAATAATTGTATTTGATACATGCTCTTTGTTTAATTTGTCCAACTCAATAGATTAGAAGTTGGCACCATCGTTCAATAGTATTATATAAGGGACACCAAATCTAGGAATGATTTGGGCTTTCACAAAGCTAATAATCTTCTTTCCTCGACCTCTTTAAAAGGTACCATATCAACCCATTTGGAGTATAAGTCAGTTGCAGTGAGAATGAACTTGAATTGTCTAGCCACGATAGGAGGATATGGTCCCATGACATCCATCCCCCATACAGAAAATTTCTATGATTACTTAGCTATGTGAAGTAGATCTAGGGGGTTAGTGAATAAAATTGGAATGAACTTGGTAAGAATATAACATTTTGGATAGTGTGGAATAATCTATTATCATAGTGGGACAATAGTATCCAAGCCTTTAAATTTGATGGGAGAGCATAGCTGCTGATTGGTGTGCTCCATAAGTTCAAACATGGATTTCATTCATGAAGGAAATAACCTCTTCTCTATTAATGCATTTGAGAAGGACTCTGTCAAGGCCTCTCCTGTAGAGAATTTTTTTTGATTAGCCCCATCTTACAAAAAAAATTGGCTATCTATATATGGAATTGTTCTCTTCCAACCCTATATAGTGGGAGTTCACCCCTACAGAGGTAATTTTCAATGGGATTAATACAGCCAGTGGTGTGACAATAAGACTCAGGAATGAGACAAATCTCGTTGATTTCGTCCATGTTTTTCTGAATGAATGACAATGAATATGAATGTCTTATCCCAATCTGGATCATCCAAGGATGTGGATTAATTTTCTAATGCATCTAATTGAGAATTTTGTGACCAAGTTACATAAGTTAGTGTTGGTTTTGATGGTAATTCTTCCATCAGATCTCATACAAGTTTCATTAAAGGAACCAATACTTATTTGTTAATGACATTGTCACGATTGAATTGCTTAACGAACATCTCTAAATCACCATTAATCTTTAGGTGTTCGAATTTTGCATGAAGTACCAGATCTAAGCCAAGAATGAGGGTCTGGTATTCTGCTTCATTATTTGTGCACCCATCAGAAAGTAAGAAGGAGTAAAGTAAGACAACAATTTCTGGAGATTTAAATATAAATACCTACCCCACTTTATTGGGCTTGGGTTCCTCCATCATTTACCATGTCAGGATTCTAGAGGCACCATCTAAGTACATTTCCTCCATGTCCTCCATCCTTTTACATGCCTGGGATCCTTCTTTGATGGATAATTATTCTTCATTAGAAAATTCAGTATCCAACAGGGTTATTTCTTCTATGCGGTTCTCTTCTAGTAAATATGATAACACCTGACATTTGATGGATTTATGGGGCACATACCATATATCAAACTACTATATAATTACTACCCACATTGATAAGAATCCTTTTAACATAGGATGGTTGAGTAGGATATAATGGGAGACCATGTGGATCTCGTTGTGCTGCTGGTAATGTATTAGTTTCTGAACAAAAAATATTATGTCCAGGCAGCTCTTTTTGATATTTGAATATTCAGTCTCAACATCAATCATTATTTGACTGAGGTAATAGAGACTATTCTCACTACTGACGTCATTATTTTGTGTGAGGAAAGCACCTAGTGACCGTTCTAATCTAGTAACATATAGAATGATTGGTCTTCCCTCTTCTGGAGGCATTAGCACTAGTGAGCTTATGAGATACCTTTTAAGATTTTCAAATGATTCTTGAAAATAAGTATCCTAATGGTGTACAACCCCTTTTATCATCAACCTAGTGAAAGGAAAACACTAACATGATAGGTTGACTATGAAGTGTCGAATGCAGACTAGGTTCCCCTGAAGACCAACTAACTCAGTGAGGTTGTGAGGTGGTTACATGCCAATTATGGTTTTTTTCTTCTCATGGTAGACACCGATTCCACCAGGGCATATGGCGAAGTCGATGAATTTCTCAAAGGTAACGTTGAAGTCACACTTTAAGGGATTCATCTTTAGATGGTGCTATCTTACTTTATTGAAGATAGTTTGAAGATCTATCAGTTTGTTCAAGCATTGTAATTATTTAACAACCATGTCATTGATGTAGAACTTGCATAATTTTCCTAGGAAGGGCTTGAAAATGCGACGTGTGGCATGCTGATATGTGGTGCCTGTATTTTTTCAGACCGAAGAGCATCACCTTGTAGTAGAATACTCCCTGGGGGGACCTGAAGGTCGTGGATTCTTCATATTCTCAAGCCATTTAGATCTGGTTGTATCTAGAGTATCCATCCACGAAATAGAGGGCCTCATATCAAGTGGTCACATTGATCAGCAATTTTGTGGTCAGTATAGGGAAATCATCTTTCAGGCAGTGCCGATTGAGGTACCTGACGATAATGCAGACACTGATATGTCCATTCTCATTTTTTATAGGGACTATGTTTTTTATCAATATCAGATATTTGACTTCTTGAATGAATTTATCTTTTATTATCTTTCCAACTTCAACCTCTATTTTGGAAGTATGTGTCTGGTGGGTCATTCTTGCATCCTTATTGTTACCATGATGGTCTTCCAGCAGTTCGAGATGATGAGTGGTGACCTCAAGATCAAGGCTTGTCATTCTTGTTTAGTTCCAGGAAACCAATCTCTATTCTTATTTATAAAGTAGGTATATTACTCTTGCTCCTCAGAATGCATAGCCACACTAATAAAAGTGGGCCTTAGGTTATCATTTTTTCCCATATTTATCTCTCTAAGTTCATTGATTGTGATGGAGATGCATTCTTTGAATACCGGAGTGAAATCCTTGATTTATTCTTCTTCTTTATCTTCTTAGTCATATTCTTCCTCTACTGATGGAGAGACAATTCATGATATAAACTCTTCAGCATTAGGAGAAAAATCACAACTCTGAGTTTTTGAAACTGAAACAACACTTTTTTTCCTTGGATGAGTGTGGACAATTTTCTGAAGAGGATGGAATGGGGGGTGGATGACTTTCATCACCTTCTTTTAGTAATAAAACATTGTATTCTACCTTAGTGAGTAAGGTAGGAACCGTCTAGAGCCTGGAGTATGGGTTAGGATCATTTTTGTTTGAGCACTAACCTTAATCCCAGGGGTTAGCTTACTTTTTAGCATCCTTAGACTCATTGACCATAAAGGAGATCACGAAGATGGATGAGTCCGCATCTGATATTGAACTTATGTACTCAGCCTGATTGATGGGTAATACATACTTTTCCCCATGATTTTTGAGGGGATCAGCATGATCCATTTCCAATCCATTTGGGGTGGTTATCCAATCAATGTCGTTGGCCAAAAATTTCTTCTCTTTTGGTTAATAGAACCCTACATAGATGTAATGTGACTCACATGATTGGAATGGGTATTGATTATCATGAAATGTACCAATTTTCTCATTAGCATCATATTTGATGCATTGATGGTATGATGGGGAGATTGCAACATGTTGATGCTAATAGGGCCTTCTTAACATGATGTTAAAGGCTGTATTTGTTTTCATTACTAGAAACTTAGAATCATACATGAGGTCACCAAACCATGTTTTAAGCATGATTTCCCAACATATTATGCTCACTTTTTTCATATCCTAATAGAGTTGTTGTGTAGGGTGTTAGATCATCCTCATTGTAGCCCAACCGTTGAAGTGTTCACAATGGGAGGAGATTAGCTCTATAGCCATTGTCGAAGAAAATTTTACAGACATCGTTGTTTTTTATTGTGCCAGACACATATAAGGATTTAATGTGTCTTTGAATGATGGAATGTTCATCTTGATCTATGAAGGAGATGACAGCGTGGAATTATGTAGGGTTGGCCTATGTCTGATAGACTTCGTAAACTGCTACTTCAACCTCAAATACCTGGGGACTTCGTAAAGCTTCTATTCGCACATCTCTATAGTCTACTAATAGATTCAATGCATTCATAATTGATAAATTTTTTAGTATTGAGGCTAGCTGCTTCAGAATATAATATTTATACTTTAAAGGTCAATGGTTCTTGACTTAGGGATTCTCTTTCATAGGCATTTAGGGACATGATCCCTAGAGGTGGACGAGCTGACCTATGAGATATGAATTGATGCTGCTCTCTTGCTCTATGGATTCATTCGGACTGGTTGCCCTGCATGCTTTGAGCGATTAGCCATATGATCTTCTTCTGTTGGATACTGCAAGATGATTGAGCTAGGATTTCATTTAGCAGGTGTAGAGAAACATTTTGGCTTCTTTTGTGTTAGCTGGAAAATCCTTTTATGTGTTTCTGAAACATTAATGGTTTGAGTTAAGGTGTGTCCAGGAATTTTGTTGAGTCAATAAGGTTTTCCTTATGACTTTTCCATTACTTCTTGTTTTGAAAATCACAAACACCTTATACTTAAACAAAACTATATTTTACTTCAATAAGGAAAAATTACTTCCCAAAGGAATTTACCCCTTCTATATTTTCATTGCTTATATCAATATTTTCCGTAAGTTTAAATATCGGATTCATACCTAAAACCTAAGAATCATATAATACTTAGATATGAAGTATTCTATTTTAGGATCCGAAATCTGGATACGAACTCTAATGAAGTTCCATTCCAAATTTTGAATAAGAACTCTAATAAAGTTCCATTCCGAATTCTGGATACGAACTCTAATAAAGTTCCATTCCGAATTCTGGATACAAACTCTAATAATGTTCCAATCCGAATTCTGGATATAAACTCTAATAAAGTTCTATTCTGAATCTTGGATATGAACTCTAATGAAGTTCCACTCTGAATTCTGGATATGAACTCTCACAAAGTTCAACTTCGAATTCTGGAATATGTACTCTCAAAAAGTTCAACTCGTAATTATGGATACGAACATCTATGAGTTCGACTCTGAACTTCCATGAGTTCGACTCCGAACTTCTACTAAGTTCGACTCCAAATTCCAAAAAAAACAAAAACCAAATATCTATTTATTATAGACTCTGAATTCCATTTTTATTAGACTTTGAACTCTTGTTTTCTTACATTATGAACTTTGGTTTTGCTTATGCTTACACTTGTTTCATTACAAAACGATGACGTGCTTTCAGTTATTGACTAACTATTAGTTGGGTGACATGTGTACATGTACCTCCAAAATTCAAGGAGAAATATGACCATTGGAGGAGGTATCCGACCATTGGTGCTTAGCCTATAAATAGGAGCGCATTTGAAAGTCGACAACAACTTTGACACATCTTTGAGATCTGTGCTTACATGTTGTTGATGTGATTTCTAGAGAGAGAGGCTCTTATCAACTCTCAAAGCTCCGTGTAGAAAGTTTTAATAGCTTGTTCAAACATTGCCTTGTGCAGACTTGCTTCGTTAAACTCCGATTGTTTCTGATTACAATCAGGAGATTTCGGGGATAGGAAGACAGAGGTTCCAACACCTTGAAGTTGATGGCTTCCATGCTGAGGAAGACAGAGGTGACAACTACCTGATAGTTGAGGGCTTGCGGGGATAGAAAGGCAGACTCCGATCTTCGTATCAAGGGCTTACCCTGTTGTGGGTAAGACATATTTTCTTGAAAGTATAAATCAAGGGACCTTTATCCAAGGTTGTTGGATACCCTTCTCTTTGGGTTAAAAGAGTTATTGTTTATTACTTGTAGTTTTACTACTTGTTTTTCCGCTGAATTTTTTATTGCTAAAGAAATTATAACTTTATTATACTTCCTTACTTGTACTCTGATATAGTTAGATTCTCTATGCTTTAAGGTAGAATCGTAATCCTTGTAACTTTTGTTAAGTTCCATTTTCAGAATCACTATCCCGAAATCTAGCAAGTCTTTAGTACTCATAGTAGTCTAGTGAATTATCTCGTTTATCTTTGTTAAACATAACCATTATAAAATTTCCTAAAGGAATTTTAAAAAGGTACAATTCACCCCCTCTTGTATTTGAGAATCTCTTTCTTTTTTCGATCCTATGTTTGGTATCACAGAGTATATCATACTGAGATTCATACCATCCTAACAAATTTGACTCCTTCTATGACCTTGCTTTTTGTGAATCCCTCATGCTCTGCAGCCTCTTCATCCATCTCTCTGGTTGGATGCATAGAATTTGGTTTCATATCCATAATATCCATCAGATAAGGGGTTCATTAAGTTAATGAAATTAAGGGATACAAAGATCATTTCTTGATCTGATAAAGATTATATCTGAATATCTTCTTTTGATGGTTTCATTTGGTAGGGTAGTGCCCGTTGTCCTATTTGGAGGGGTGGTGCCCATGATTTCAAGTTTATTTTAATGAAGTCCAAAAGTTTCAAGGTTGAAATTAGTCTTAGTATAGGTTCAACTTATTTCTCCTAGTTTTTTCCATTATGATCAGACTGTCTCCTGGATGGGTGACACTTGGAGGGTTATGTGACTGATGAAGATGGTTGTGTTGCATAAGGAACTATTGGGGGCCCAACTGGTTACTTTAACTGTTCATGGAGGATTCCATGAACCATGTTGATTATTTTTTGAGTCATCCAACTGTAAAGTTTTTACTCCTTTTTGTTGCAAACTATTTTCCACTCCCCTCCCTTAGTTTGATATATGATGAAAACATACACCACTTGTTCTAGTGGCAGTCCTAACTTGACTTGTCTATAATCCACCAGATTTTATAAGATATCCTTGAATATGAAGAACTCCTGTATGGTGTGTCCTAGTATCTGATGTTAGGGACCATAATTTAGATGTTTGTCGAGACCTACTTCATCGGCTAACTTTGTCTCTTGTAACTAAAGAATGTTTCAATTCATGGCGGCTATGAAGTATCCATGGACTTGGTCATATCATAATGAGTATACTTTATTTTTTTTCCTTGAACTAATTTCTTTTGAAACCTCTTATCTCATCTTTACATGGTGGGGGTGGATATTGGGATCCCAAGGGTCCTGCACGCTTTGGCGGATGCCTTACAACTAGAGTGAGTGTCGGGGTTGTCTTAAGCGTGACAGAAGCCTCTCTAGCTTTTCATGTTCCTTTTCCTGGGGATGGTGGGAACACTTAGGACTTGATATTGGTCCACTAAAAGGAGTATTCTATCCTTTGGGAAATGGAGGAGAAATCATGAAACCCACTTGTGTACTCCACTGGGATGAGTTGCATCTGCAATAAATCATGGAGAATATTGATGCACATAGTGAGAATTTCATCCTAGGGGAGTGACCAATTAAGAGAGTAAGTCAGACCATTCCATCTGGCGATGACATATCAAACACTTTCATTCTCTCACTACTTATAGTTCATGAAATCATTGACTGTTGTATTAGGAAATTTCAAACTGAACTGGAAGAGAAAATATCGTTGAAGGTACTCCCAGCCTATGATTTGGTTAGCTGGTAAACTAATATACCACACGAAACCTGAACCCTATAGAGGTCACATGAAGATTCATTATTTCACAACTTATTATTGCTCTGGGGTTCCCATCATAGAGTCACAGTAAGATTCATAGTGTATTAGATGGTGTTTTGGGTCTCCTAAACCACTGAACATCAGGAATATGGGTTTTTTTAAGTTTGGCAGTTGCTGAATGTTACTCACCCAATTAGGGTAAGGTTGGCATTCTGGTTTTATCAGAGTGCACCTCCCTTCCATGGCTTCCATTTGACCTTTAAATTTCTCGATGGTATTCAAGGGAGCTTGATTTATATCTTGCTAGACTTGAGATTGTGTGGATGTAGTAGGAGAAAATTGGATATTCCAACCCTGCTAGAATTTGGGGCAGATACCCAACTGGGGGAATCCTCTGTGTGTTCATCTGAATGTGTTATGACTGTTTACCTAGTGGAGGGAAGTATTGATATCCTTATGGGGCCAAATTCAAGTATACTGATGGTCCCAATACTAAATTGGTTGGGAATATGAGCCTATTTTGATTTATTGGGATGAGTTCCCATGGAAGAATAACCTCTTATGGAAGCACGTATTGACATTCTGATTGAGGGACACACACGAAAATATATCTTCCTTGACACAACTCAACAATGATTCCTCTAATCTCTTTCATTTCTTCCTACTTCTTGGTGAGTCTTTCCTCGAGCGTGAAGGGATCATTTTCTGGATGGGGAGGAGGCAGGTCAAATATGACCTTATATTTAGTCTTCTTCTTGTTGGGGATTTGTGAGGGAGGTATCAATGGGTTTTTATAGGGTGTGCCCAAATTTTGGGAATCTCTCTGGTTCTTAGTATGCACACCCTTGGGCTCAGTGTAGACCACCTCTAGTGGGGAACCATATTCTTTTTCATCCTTTTAATTTGTGTCACTTCGTATGACGTCGATGGTACTAATGTCCACCATGTTCACAGATTTATACTGAATTGGGGGTGGTGTACTCTGTTCTGAATGGTGGGAGATATTTTTATGTTCTTTGTTGGACTTTCTCCTTCATTGTATAGTATTCTTCAAATTTCTTGGTGAAGAGTGACCCAAAGGGTGCCCTGGTCTAACCACCCAATATACCTTCACCTCGGGGGGTATGAACCATGAGACAAGATTGAATGGTAGACCTATATTCTCATAGTTCTTCGCAGACAGAAGAAGAAAGATGTTTGTTGCACGGGAATTTGAGGTAAAAATTCCCCCACCCCTGTGGTCTGGAGTTTCTCTTGTTCTTCCATTGATGTGATATGACCCAAATTCGTTGGTCTTATAGAGGAATTTTTAGTTAAAAATTCCCCCATCACTATAGACTTTGTCTATTCCCATATTGCGGTGGTAACTGCTGTCAGTGCCACCTTCTTGATTTTTCACACTTCTGTACAGGTGTGAGCCAAATATGGTGATGGATTTTCCTGGGATTTATTTGATTATGATGAAATGATATTTTCTTGTTGGTTGGATTCTCTTTGGTGGGATTCCTGTGAGATGTTCATAGTTGGTAGGCTCAGAATCTTCTCGATGGCTTGCTCTCATTAGGCCTGATGCATTTGAGGCTTAATAAAGGCCGGTTCTTATTGAGAGTTACAACTCTCTTAAATAGGGATTCCATTCGATTTTTTCCTTAGGGTAATGAAATTAAAATATGTCACTTCTATAGAGTTCTATTGGATGGTATTTAGGGTAAAGTGTAGAGATCCATGCTCTCCCCATCCCCTAATGTGATATTCATATGGGGCATCTCTAATAAAGAAATAAAACATGTGCAGTGTGTGGAGGAAATACATTTTGAAATCTTTACTTCACCTCTATGATTTTGGCCACCTTGCGGATGGGAAAGATTACAAGTCGATTAGATGGTGAAGATCTCCTACTATACTTACATGGTATGTATATCCAATATTGGGTATTAAGTTTCCCCTTAACTGGGATATATTTGTCCATATATTTAGGCGAATGTTATGTGTATATTCTTCTGAAAACTCTTTGGGTATATCGAACTAAGAAGTGGTCGTAGGCCAATACATCACTGGTTTCTATTACTTAACTAATTGTCTTCTCAGAAGCAACTTATCCTATTTCTTTTCTTATGGATACTCCTCCTCTCGGTCTACCCAACTTGAGTGATCTTTAATTTCATTCAAGCATTGGGGATGGTAGGATCCTTATTGATATGTTAGATGTATGAGTGTGAATCGTAAGATGAGCATGGCCCCAGGCTATATTCCGGTTGAGAAATGATATAACTTGTTATAGACAGAGTGTGTGACATGTATGACTCCATATTTTTGAGCACCACAACATATGAGGGTTTCCTCACATTTATCCTAGCAAGAGGAGGACCTTCATGGCAGTGTAAATTTTCATTGTGGGGAGGACCTTCACAATTAGTGATACAATGGTGAGGGATACCATTGAAACTTGGTGTCTAACTGTGGGGAATGTTCCTACGGACTATACCATGGGGAGGACCTTTAGGGTGGGCTGAAATAAGAAGTGGACCATCTTTCTACTTGGTATCACTGAGGGGAGGACCTTCTCGATCATCGATATGATGGCAAGGACTACTATCACATCATGATATCTGGATGTAGGGAGAATTTATAAAATGTAAATTCTTAAGAGGGCCTTTAGGATGTACTGCAATGAGTGAAATGCATTCTCATTTCTAGATGTTGTTGTGGGGAGGGAATTCACAGAAACTGCCATTGCAGGGAGTGCCTTCACAGTGGATGCCATCACGGCGATGACTACCATCATGGCTTAATGTACGACTTCAAGGATAAATATATAGGCAGTGTATACCCTAGGGACGACCATTAGGGAAGATGATAGAAAAGGGAGGTTCCTTTTGCTATTTGATCTTCTGGTCAAGGGGAGGGCTACCTTGACACACATAAGGAGATGAGCTCTCATGATCGATCATTCCTGGACAACGGAGTAATCCCTCATGGGTACTATGGGGAGGGACTTCAGAGTTTCTAATAACAAAATTTCATGGAGGGACTTTGAAATTGATATTACCACTTCCATAATTTGGAAATGAACTGACAGAATCTTGATATTTTTTTGATAAATATTTTATTGTGTCAAGAACTCCAGCTTTCAGCAGAGAATAATTGTAACACCCCGATCTTCCATGATACACTTATCATTCAATAATACAGTAGCGTGTGTTGTACGCAACTTCGAGTTCTAACACACCGCGACTAAATAGACATAACGAATAGTAATACCCAACTTTTGAAATTATATATATTTTATATTTCAAAATGGACTTCATTTTTGGATTCGGAATGTTGAATTTAGCCTATGTTGAATTTTTTGTAATTTTCTGAGAACATCCAAATTTTTATGAATAGTGAAAAATACTTAAAACAACTTTTTTAATCAAAATAATTTATAGTGATAAGTTATAATATTTAGTGGTTTTAAAGTATAATTAAAATATATTTTTACCATTTTATCCAATGGTGTTCATTAGAATTAATTTCACTTTGAAATTGGACATAAACAATTGTCAATCTTTTGATATATATTGTTTCTTAAAAACACGCTATTTTTTATGACAACGGGAATTAATTATAAAATTAATTAATGAAACTTATATGTTTGGAATTTCGTAAAATAGACATCATTTTTGAATTCAGAATATCAATTATAGCTTAGGGTGAAATTTTGGCATTGTTCTGAAAAACTTCAATTTTTGATGAATAGTGAAACCACTAAGTGGTAGTTAAATAACGGATTTTTCGTTTAAATGAAATTTTACCACTTCTGTGTTTTGAATTTCAAAAATCCGACATACATGGTTGTCATTAAGAAGTAAAATGTGGTTCAATGATATTAAAATAATTTTTTGGTGAATAGTAACTTTTAAGTTCTTAATCGCGATTAGAGGTAATTAGTGTAGTTTAAGGTAAAAATAATGTTTTAATAATATGAGATGAGCTTGACACATGTCCTACCCTCATTGTATGTTCCATGGCCGACCAAGACAATCCATGGGTCAACTTGGGGACCCCATGGAGCCACTTTAGTTGGAAAATGACATAAATACCTTTTATTTAATGTTAAAGTAAAAAATGACACAAACATGAAATGTTTTACTAAAACAATTTTTACATGGGGTTATAAAAGTTATATTTTTTACTATAAATAATCATTGGAAATATAAAAATATTTCCTACATTATAGTATTTTTTTTATAATTTTTAGACATTAAATAAATTAAATTATTTATGACATCGTGATGATGCAGCGATGACCTCATTATTTAACGATTTAAATAAAATGAGAAGATAATGTAAAATACAAGGCTTACACTTCTCCAAAGCCTGTTGGATGGGTATATTTCGAACCCTTATCACCTTATCCAAGAAATTATATAATTGTGGGACCTTGGGAATCCAAAAAGCATTGTGTAATAAAGTAATATTTCATTACTTTCCAAGAGTGCCCCTCCTCTCCACTTATAAAAGGCCCCCAACTCTACCACCTCATTCACACTTTCAAGCCATTTGGATCAGCCAACCTCTGCCCAAATACTCTCCCAACTTCCCCCTCTTACTCTTAGAAGCCTCACTTTGGGCAGAACTCTTTCCAAGGAAGCCTTTGGTTCCAATCAAAAAGAGTTACCCGATTTTAAGGTAATGTCTTCTCTAATGTTGTTTTGTTTTATTTTTCTTCTCCAACCCCTTAAAAACTTTTTATTCATTTATTTTGTAAAAACACCAGTATCCTCAATATACTAGGATGTTGTTATAAGAAGTATTCGAGCTACACTTACACACACCTACATCTAATGGTTAAAGAACATATTGTTTCCGTGGATGGTGAATTTTTTCCTCACGAAACGATGATTGTTCAACACTCATATAACACCTCTAATGGTGGCCATTATGATGAAAATATTTTTATATATGATATATATTATGTTTTTGTTTTCCTTATGATTTTGTATTTTTCATTTATGGCATACCTTTATGGTTTCCATTATGGGTAAACGCGATATTTTCATTTTAGGAAGTGCGGACTACCGCCCCCTCAAAGTGATTTGAATTGTTAATACCATATGTGGGACGTATAAAGGATGGAGTAAATGGTATTATATGATATATTATACTGGAATTATATTATACATTTATATCATTATGATTTCATTCCATTAAATACGAAATAGAAATGAAAGTAGCGTTCATGCGTACGTACGGCTTACCGTCTCCATGAACGGTGCATTTCATTTCTTACCTCTAAATGTTACGTAATATTATGAATGAATGTATATACAGGATATATATGATATATATGATATCTACATCATGAATATAATTCTGGATATAATGGATATTTCACCACATGAACAACTTGTAATTATAAGAAGTTTATTTTTGACTCAAGTACCAAAGATCGACAAAACGACTGTTATTAACTTAAATAATTACATAATGTTCATAAAATGGTTATAAGTGATACTAAAGGAATAGGAAACTTGAAAATGTTCTTAAGAAACTATAAATTAACTCTAGATTATTATTCAGGAGGTTAAAGAATGGTCGAGTCAAGACAGGGCGCAAGGTAAGGGAACTTCTTAACCCAATTTCCATTCTTTGGGTTAATCTCCTACTTTCAAATTATGTCATGATATTATTATGTCCTATTTTGTATTTTTACTTTCTTTATGTGTACCTATAGTGAATACACATAATAGATATATTTTATTTTAAAAATGATCTTTTTAAGGACTTCGTCTCAATCTCTTTTCATTGAGGCGTATTTGGTTTTATACACAACTTTCTTTTATACGGTGTATAAACCCCTTTGACTTTTACGTTTATTCAAAAGGAATCTTTTTTTATACGAAGCGTTTTACTAAACAAAAAAAGGGAATGTTTTTCTTTCCGTACATATGCGGCGACAACGTCTTCTCCGCCGCCGTGACCATTATTTGAGTTTCAGCTTCCTCTACAAGCCATCATGTTTTTTTTAATGAAAAATAAATACAAAGTTTTAACTTTCTTTTATTTTGGTATTGAAAATGGTTTTGAAAGCATTTTTATTATATCAATGTGTTGTATGGATATCTTGTGATTGAAATGTGGAAATGTTATGTTTCCTTTATTCATGTTTTATGTGATACGATTATGTTATGGTTTATGATATGTTTAAACCTATTCATATGAGGAATGCATTGGACTTAATAAGTGACGGGTGGAGCCCACTATAGCTCCTCGATGCATCGGTAGGTCTCATGAGACAAACTAGTGTCTTGGAACGAGGCCTTGACAAAATCTTATTTGTGGTCTTGGCATGAGGCCTTGGCTACGTGGTTATGATAGTCTGGCGGTATGAATTCCATCATTATGAAAGCGGTTATTGATATTGCATGTGATTATTCGACCAATAGAATATCCATGTGAATAAGTAAATTGAATTATCTCATTTTACTTTTTCCATATTATGTTGAAGTTCATGTTTAAAAGGCTTTTGTTTTAGTTATACATTGCCTTAAATGTTAATGTTTATTTATGAAAGCTTCCGCTATATTTTTATCCTTACTGAGCATCTGAGCTCACCCCTTTCAATGTTTTAATTTTTCAAGGATGTGAAGAAGTATTTTATGAATGACCTGCAGGGATAGTCAGAAGAGGATATGAGTGTGGACTATAGAGACTTTTTTATTGTAGATTTTCACTTTATGATGTAATGTAACATTTATGAATGTATCTAGTGTTTCCAAGGCTACTAAACTAATCGGTCTTTCGAGACTTGATCTTTTGTGATCATGCCAATGTTACAAAGTAATGCACCAACTCTGGGTAGCTAGGGTCGGGGTGTTACAGTTGGTATCAGAGGCAGTTTAGTACTAACCTTGGAAGCTAGATTTAGATAAACTCTGATTAGAGAACATAGCCCGAAGATAGACTTTAAGGATTAGTATACAAGAACTTCCTAGAATTTTGGTATTATAGAGATTTTGTGAGTTTTCTGAGCAATACATCCCTGTCTGGATACGATCAGGTAGAGGCGGCTCTGGCACAGATGTACTTAGGGGTTAAACCCGAAAACACCGCTTTGAGCTAGACTCGAACGGGAACTGGTGCACGACAACGGTCATTGCTGCACTTTTGGTTACGACACTCCTGGGGGATATGCTTAGGATAATTCTCGTTTTCTTTATAAACCACTATAAAGGGTTATGAGTATATAATTCCTCAAAGAAAACATTTTTTATGATTATGGATTATGTCCATAAATAGTTCAATTTATGTTATGTGTTTTACAAGTATGGAATTATGTATTTTGATTCATAAACCAGTCTAGTTTATGACATTGTTTAGAAATGGCGCCTAGTGGAAGGAATGGAAACCGTATCAATGCACGCACTCCATGTAGGGATTTCCCTCCTACTCAAGATAATTATTGTGGATTTGGAGATACAACTGGTGCTGATCAACTTATTACCATACTGGGACAACTCACTCAGGTTATGAATAATAACCTTACTCATATGGAGCACCCTGATCCGCAACGTGGAGGATCAATGTTAGACCGCTCCATGAGGCAACAACCACCAAATTTTAATGGGGGTACAAATCTATTAGTAGCTGAGCAATGGATAAACTCCTTAGAGAAAATATTCCACGCCTTGGGGAGTAGTGAAAGGGAGAAGGTTGTCATGGCAGTCTACTGCCTCACTGGAGATGTCGATCAATGGTGGTCATTGATTCAAAATAAAAAGGAATATGAACAAGTATCAAGTATGGAATGGAGATAGCTCAAAGATATTTTCTTAGAAAAATACATTCCACATGACCATCAAGCAGAAATGGAAAGGAAATTTCTGAGTCTGAGGCAGAAGGAGGATGAGAATGTCGCAAAGTATGAGGCTAACTTTACAAGGTTAGCGAGGCATGCTGCAGATTATATACGTAACTCGAGAAGCAATATTGATCGTTTATTTGATGGGTTAAAACCTTTTCTCCGTCGAGCTTTAGTATCACAATCTTTCTCAACATACGAGGATATAGTCTCATGTGCTATCAAGATAGAAAAGGAATTCTCTAAGTCTTATGACAACAAAGTAAAGCAAGAGAAGAAGAGAACAGTGGAACAAGAGAAAGATAAAGTGAGAAAGGGAAAGAAGGATTTTCCATTACGCGATAATTGTGGGAAGAATCACCCTGGTACTTGCCTAAAAGGAATGGGAGTTTGTTATAAATGTGGGGAAAAAGGTCACCAGGTGCGTGATTGAGAGGGAAAGAAAGAGGCTATCAATGTTGAATGCTAAAATTGTAGGGAAATGGGGCATTATGAAAATGAATGTCCTAAGTGTCAGGGAAACTTACCTCAGAAAAGGCCAAGGGATCAAGTACAATCTTATTCTGTTACTACAGTTGAAGCGGAATAATTAATGTATTGGTGATTTTGGACTCATGGATTATAATCTGGTTATTAGAATAATGTGATATATATATAAGGATTGTATTGCAGTACTTTTTGATTTCATTAAGGTTTTAATATGATTAACATAATCATATTTTTGTATGTGACAATAAGAGAAACTATACCTTGTTTGAGGAATCTGATGATACAATTGATTTTGGAATTTAGAGACCTTTTAGAGAAAGTCTGGACGGAGGTATTTTGGATAACTATAAAGGTTGGAATGGATTAAGTTGAACTTTGGATAGTATTGTTTAAGGTTAAAACATTTATGAAGATTATTTTTGGAATATTATAATACTCTAGTTTTAGGAAAAGGACAACCTAGAGGGTGGGGCATAAACCGTCGCATCGGACAAAGCTGCAGGAATCGAACCCACAACCATAGTGCGACAGACATTTATTTACTACCACTAGCCTACAAGAAGTCCCTGGTTATTAAAAAATATTTTTCCTAATCTAAATGGTATGTGGTAATATTTTGAACCTTATACAATTAGGATAAATAGAATACTTTTGAGTTCTATTACCTTTTAGAGTGAAAGATGAGTTTGTGGTAAAAATTTATTTAAGAATGAAAGTATACATCACAAGTATGTATATTTCCTTACGTTCTTAGTAAATCTCCTAAATAAATTCCTCAACTTTATAAAAGGTAACTTAAAACAAAAATGTTTCCGGTTAACTTTTCTAATTGGGGATTCAATGATCATTCAACCCATCACAAGTTTGTGACTTTATTATGGTTAAATTTCTCCTAATCCTGTTTTCTACAACTCTCTATCAGACATTGATAGTTTGTTTCTCCTCCATATCCATATTTTCATATAATCCTAGTATGGGCTATCTCAAGGGACCTTTGTACTTCCCTTTCTTTCTTTTCATGTTATATTTTTAATAACCTTATTCCCGATGTGGGTTTTCCACAAAGGTATTTTCTATTTTCAACCTTTTATTTTCAAAGAAAAATTTCAAATTGTGAGGGTGCAATTTATTGAAGGAGGGGATAATGTAACACCCCGAGCTTCCACGATACGATTCTCCTTCAATAATACAGTAGCGTGTGTTGTACGCAACTTCGAGTTCTAACACACCACGACTAAAAAGCCATAATGAATAGTAATACCTACCTTTTGAAATTATATATATTTTATATTTCAAAATGGACTTCATTTTTGGATTCGGAATGTTGAAATTAGCCTATGTTTAATTTTTTGTAATTTTCCGAGAACTTCCAAATTTTTATGAATAGTGAAAAATACTTAAAACAACTTTTTTAATCAAAATAATTTATAGTGATAAGTTATACTATTGAGTGGTTTTAAAGTATAATTAGAATATATTTTTACCATTTTATCCAATGGTGTTCATTAGAATTAATTAAACTTTGAAATTGGACATAAACAATTGTCAATCTTTTGATATATATTGTTTCTTAAAAACACGCTATTTGTTGTGACAGCGGGAATTAATTATAAAATTAATTAATGAAACTTATATGTTTGGAATTTTGTAAAATAGACATCATTTTTGAATTCATAATATCAATTATAGCTTAGGGTGAAATTTTGGCATTGTTCTGAAAAACTTCAATTTTTGATGAATAGTGAAACCACTAAGTGGTAGTTAAATAACAGATTTTTTGTTTAAATGAAATTTTACCACTTCAATGTTTTAAATTTCAAAAATCCGACATACATGGTTGTCATTAATAAGTAAAATGTGGTTCAATGAGATTAAAATAATTTTTTGGTGAATAGTAACTTTTAAGTTCTTAATCGCGATTAGAGGTAATTAGTGTAGTTTAAGGTAAAAATAATGTTTTAATAATATGAGATGAGCTTGACACATGTCCTACCCTCATTGGATGTGCCATGGCCGACCAAGAAAATCCATGGGTCAACTTGGGGACCCCATGGAGCCACTTTAGTTGGAAAATGACATAAATACCTTTTATTTAATGTTAAACTAAAAAATGACACAAACATGAAATGTTTTACTAAAACAATTTTTACATGGGGTTATAAAAGTTATATTTTTGAATATAAATAGTAATTGGAAAGATAAAAATATTTCCTACATTATAGTATTTTTTTTATAATTTTTAGACATTAAATAAATTAAATTATTTATGACATCATGATGATGCAGTGATGACCTCATTATTTAACGATTTAAATAAAATGAGAAGATAATATAAAATACAAGGCTTACACTTGTCCAAAGCCTATTGTATGGGTATATTTCGAACCCTTATCACTTTATCCTCGAATTATATAATTGTGGGACCTTTGGAATCCGAAAAGCATTGTGTAATAAAGTAATATTTCATTACTTTCCAAGAGTGCCCCTCCTCTCCACTTATAAAAGGCCCCCACCTCTACCACCTCATTCACACTTTCAAGCCATTTGGCTCGGACAACCACTGCCCAAAATACTCTCCCAAATTACCCCTCTTACTCCTAGAAGCCACACTTTGGGTAGAACGCTTCCCAAGGAAGCCTTTGGCTCAAATCAAAAAGAGTTACCCGATTTTAAGGGAATGTCTTCTCTAATGTTGTTTTATTTTATTTTTCTTCTCCAACCCCTTAAAAACTTTTTATTCATTTATTTTGAAACAACACCAGTATCCTCAATATACTAGGATGTTGTTATAAGAAGGATTCGAGCTACAAATACACACACCTACATCTAATGGTTAAAGAACATATTATTTCTGTGGATGGCGAATTTTTGCCTCACGAAACGATGATTGTTCAACACTCATATAACACCTCTAATGGTGGCCATTATGATGACACTATTTTTATATATGATATATATTATGTTTTTGTTTTCCTTATGATTTTTCATTTTTCATTTATGGCATACCTTTTTGGTTTCCATTATGGGTAAACGCGATATTTTCATTTTAGGAAGTGCGGACTACCGCCCCCTCAAAGTGATTTGAATCGTTAATTCCATATGTGGGATGAATAAAGGATGGAGTAAATGGTATTATATGATATATTATATTGGAATTATATTATACATTTATATCATTATGATTTCATTCCATTAAATACGAAATAGAAATGAAAGTAGCGTTCATGCGTACGTACGGCTTACCGTCTCCATGAACGGTGCATTTCATTTCTTACCTCTAAATGTTACGTAATATTATGAATGAATGTATATACTGGATATATATATATGATATATATGATATCTACATCATGAATATAATTCTGGATATAATGGATATTTCACCACATGAACAACTTGTAATTATAAGAAGTTTATTTTTGACTCAAGTACCAAAGATCGACAAAACGACCGTTATTAACTTAAATAATTACATAATGTTAATTAAATGGTTATAAGTGATATTAAAGGAATAGGAAACTTGAAAAGGTTCTTAAGAAACTATAAATTAACTCTAGTTTATTATTCAGGAGGTTAAATAATGGTCGATTCAAGACAGGACGCAAGGTAAGGGAACTTCTTAACCCAATTTCCATTCTTTGGGTTAATCTCCTACTTTCAAATTATGTCATGATATTATTATGTCCTATTTTGTATTTTTACTTTCATTATGTGTACCTATAGTGAATACACATAATAGATCTATTTTATTTTAAAAATGATATTTTTAAGGACTTCGTCTCAATCTCTTTTCATTGAGGCATATTTGGTTTTATACACAACTTTCTTTTATACGGTGTATAAACCCCTTTGAATTTTATGTTTATTCGAAAGGAATCTTTTTTTATACGAAGTGTTTTACTAAACGACAAAAAGGGAATGTTTTTCTTTCCATACATATGCAGCAACAATTACTTCTCCGCCGCCGTGACCATTATTTTAGTTTCAGCTTCCTCTACAAGCCATCATGTTTTTTTAATGAAAAATAAATTCAAAGTTTTAACTTTCTTTTATTTTGGTATTGAAAATGGTTTTGAAAGCATTTTTATTATATCAATGTGTTGTATTGATATCTTGTGATTGAAATGTGGAAATGTTATGTTTCCTTTATCCATGTTTTATGTGATATGATTATGTTATGGTTTATGATATGATTAAACCTATTCATATGAGAAATGCATTGGACTTAATAAGTGACGGGTGGAGACCGCTATAGCTCCTCGATGCATCGGTAGGTCTCATGAGACAAACTAGTGTCTTGGAATGAGGACTTGACAAAATATTATTTGTGGTCTTGGCACGACGCCTTAGATACGTGGTTATGATAGTCTGACATTATGCATTCCATCATTATGAAAGCGGTTATTGATATTGCATGTGGTTATTCGACCAGTAGAATATCCATGTTAATAAGTAAATGGAATTATCTCATTTTACTTTTTCCATATTATGTTGATGTTCATGATTAAAAGGCTTTTGTTTTAGTCATACATTGCCATAAATGTTAATGTTTATTTATGAAAGCTTCCGCTATATTGTTATCCTTACGGAGCATCTGAGCTCACCCCTTTCAATGTTTTAATTTTTCCAGGATGTGAAGAAGTATTTTATGAATGACCTGCAGGGATAGTCATAAGAGGATATGAGTGTGGACTATAGAGACTTTGTTATTTTATATTTTCACTTTATGATGTAATGTAACACTTATGAATGTATCTAGTGTTTCCAAGGCTACTAAACTAATCGGTCTTTCGAGACTTGATCTTTTGTGATCATTCCAATATTACGAAGTAATGCACTGACTCTGGGTAGCTGGGGTCGGGGCGTTACAATAATCATGAATATGACCTTCATTTTCTGGTTGACTTTAGTGCATTTCATATTCAGGAACTCCCTTATGGGAAACTAGATCATATTTTGTTGGTAATGGCCTTTGTATATGATTTCTTGTTTTTTGGTTCCCGCAACGCTTCTGGGATACACTGATGGACATCTTGAGTTTTGACAGAGATATATGCGGACCTAGGATTGGCCATCGCGTTGGACCAACATCCCCCAGTTGGAACAAGTATTTTTTCTTGATCTGATTATCTGTGTATCATGGGATATTTCCATCTACCCTTCTGGATTGAAGATAGGATGCATAAATTCTCTATAACGACCAACCTATCTTGCGGATGTGTCATTCTGTTCGAGTAAATCAGGTCGTGGGCCTGATTCCTCACCTTTTCTTCTGATTCATTGATGTCTTGACATGTTTGGAGGAAATGGTTTGGAATTGACATCCGGTCATCAATAATATCTAGGATGGATTGAGATACATCTTTGGTTTTAATGGGTATGAAGGCCCTTTTCGATATCTGAGCATGATTTTATGCCTGCTCTGGTTCTCCATAGGTTGCGAGTGGATACTGTCAGTTCTCTTGTTGTGAATGAGTCTTCCATCAGCTATCTTCTCCATTTTCCTCTATATTTGATGGGTGGGATTCATATATATGATAAGGAATTTTTATCTTCTCACTTTATGTATTATCTATCTCATGGAATTTGTATGCATTCAAAATAATTTGACCCTTCTCTTATTTCTTTTCCTCTATATTTGCATGGCGGTCTTGATACACATCAACATGTGTTTGTGATTTCCTGTAGCTAGTTTCCGTACTATTTGTATGATGGGATTGATATGCATCAGTAGGTTTTTGTGTCTTCATGTAGCTAGTTTCTGTCCAATTAGGATGACGGGCTTGATACACGTTAGTAGATTTTTTTTCTTTCATGTACCCAGCTATCATTCTATTTGGATGAAGGGCTTTATGACAGGCTTGATACGTATCATTAGGTGTTTTTTCCTAATTTTATCTAGTTTCCATTATACTTGGATGACGATCTTGGTATAAATTAGTAGGGTTTTGTGCCTTCATGTGGCTGGTTTCTGTTCTATTTGTATGATGGGATTATTATGCATCAATAGATATTTTCATCTTCCTATAATTCGCCACTCTATTAGTATGACGGTACTGGTGAACACTGACAGCAATGTTCATGTACACGTATTGTTCCACACAATTTCTATGGTGGGCATGAGTAGAGGGGGAAGAGTTGTATGTTTTCCCATTGAATTCCACCATGTATATACGAAATATTTCCTCCTCTGGAATCAATGTGATTACCCTCTCTTGATTATATGTTTTCTACTCTCGGTGGGTGGCCCAAAGGGACCATGTCCTTGGGATTTCAATAGGTTCCCTCCGTATGAGATCCTATTCAATGTGAAGATACATTGTTGGCTGACGTTGGCAAAGACAATCTATAATAGGGTCCTATGAGTAAGACCTATATGTAGCTGGGTTGAATTTATCAACATCAAATTCATCCGCTTCCCCAAGATAAGGGAGATACTTGTTATTTGAGTCTTGGGATAGCTCCCGAAACAATTGGAGATAGACCATGGGGCCGCCCGTTTTTTGGGTGATGATCGTAGTTGGGGCGACGACTGGAAGGATTTTGCAGATTGGAGGGACTATCTTGCAGCCTCCACTATAGGGAGAGTACCATTTTGGAGGTACTCTCTAATCAACATGTTGTATACCAAGTGTTAAATAAGTTGGGTCAGGGAGGGGATTTTTCTCTTTATCTAAGCCCCAAAACCTGTGGAATAACTAAGGTTCCTGTCTATATTAGTTTTCAAGATTCCATTTAGTTTTAAGGTTTCTATTTAAACTTTATATATATATATATATATGACATATATAGACATTAACCCCGTCAAAGTAGAATCTCTTGATCACATGCATAATTGACTATTCGGCTTATCCCCCTTCTATTTTATGTGGAAAAGGGACTTGAGTGGGGTAAAACCACCACCTTGGTTAAGGATTCACATAGGGTTCACAATTTTTGTTTCGACCCGAGGTGGGAATTTTTGGAAAACAAAATGGTCTGACAGGTAACAATCATTTGTCGGTTGTTATAGAGAATTTCACATTGGGTTCACTATTTTTATTTCGACACGAGGTGTGAATTTTGGAAAAAATGGTCTGATAGATGAAAATACTTTTTCTGTTATTATATTGAATTTCATGTTAGGTTCACCATTTTCGTTTCAACCTGAGGTGAGTGTTTGGGGAAAAAAATGGTTCGATGGGTGACAAGAATTTGTCTGTTATTATAGAGAATTTTACATTGGGTTCACTATTTTTGTTTTATTTCAATTTGCATCATATTCTGTTTTTTGTTTGGGGTAATATGGTCCCACATTGATTGGGTAGTCTATCTATTTTATAGGTTATTCCAGGAGGTACTTCATTTGTATCATCTCGGTGGGTGATAGTAGGGGGTATGTGTTTGTGAAATCGGCCCATATTAGGTATGAAGTCCTCTGATGGTCTCCAACGAGTTTATTTATGAAGCTAGAAACCCCCAACGAACTGGGTATCCAGGATTCATGGACTTTCTTTAAAAAGGAAGGCACTCGTTAGATGAATATTTAGCCAATGACACTTAAGGACTCCAATGGTTAAGGGGATGGGAGGTCAGGATTATCACACCGTTTGGGGATAATTATTGCATACTGTTGGACTCTCTAATATATTTAATAAATATTCATATGTTCATGAATCAATGGTTCATTCCCAATGAGTATATCCACAGGTTACCCCCTGGTTTCAAGATCATCTTGTATATACATGGATTTGATACTACAGAAACAATACCGACTTAAGCCTTGCAATAAGGCATACTAGAGTTTATTGTAAACTGAAAGGGATAGAAGGTGGGTTGATATTAGTTTTATACCCATAATATGGGCTTCCTATGTATAATTGTGAGAGGAATTAGAACCCATGTAGTTCGGTGATCGGGACTTACACCTAAGATGGAGCCCTTATGAATTTGGAGGAACATTTTATCAGGATTGACAATTGAGGAGAACGTCCCTCGAGCTCAATCCTTGGAAAGTCATCCTACGCATCCTAGTTCGAGTAGGAATTATAGTTCTCATAGTTAATTTATAGGTTGTGACTTGATTGGGTATTATGCATGGGAGCTTCCCGTCTGAGAGAATCGAATCGGGAATTACTTTTAAAGAGGAAGACCTTTGTTTTGGAAATTGTTAGGGTGAACCTTTTGAAAAAGGGTACCTCTTTGAGCTCGTGCCTTAAGAAGGAATCCTATGTATCCCAATTATGATTGAAATTAGATTTCTCATAGTTCGTTTATGTGTTCTTCAAATTTCGTATCCTCAAAACCCTATAAGCCCATATGAGTCATGCTCTGTGTGAGAAACAAGAAAATGTGAAACATTTAAAAAGGGATCCCGATCTCTTCTCCACTGATGGAAAAGAAGGATGATGATGGAAGAATATGTCATTTTTACAGGCCCAACTATAGAGGGAAAGAGCATTGATTGTGTGAATTCCCTCTTTGGTTCCCATGTTGATCTGACAGTGAGTGAGGGCGCGAAAGAAATTAACCATTCAATGTGGAATGACATTGAAATTTGTGTGGTATAACACTCAGAAGTCTAGGGGATTACCTCAGTGGGATTTCACTAAAGCTGGTTCTAAGAAAGGGGTAGGTGCATGATTCCTTACCAAAGTGGAATGAGAGAGTGATCTTCTCCATTGTCACTAGAACTCATCGAAGAGAAAGGTCAATGGTCACCTCTAATCCCTAGAATGGAGAGACTCACATTATAATTCTAAGGTCTAATCCCAAGTTACATTGGGAATGAAGACTTAGAGACATTCTGGCAGTCCAAACTGTTGTGGGGACAACCTTCGTGACTCCACTTACTTTGGGTTTGTAAATTCAATAAGGCAAACTAGTGTGCCTCATGATCTGATCATACATGTATGGTGGCTTTGGAGGAGGCTTTTTCATAATGTCAGTGGACTGTTTTTTGGAGGATCTATAGAGGACAGGATGGTAATGGTGGGGTATTATTGGAGCCAAGAGGAGGAAGGACACCCGAAGACAATCTCTTTCATGTATTTTTTTCTCACACAGGATGGGGGAAGCCCTACATAGTGTACTACCATTTGGGTAGAGGGGTTGTTCGCATACCGAAGTGATATGCAGATCGGATTGTGTTACACATACTGAAATGGTATGCCGCCCTGGATTTGGTCTACAACGCATTAGGCCACACAACCCCGGGTTCCATCTGTGTACAGATGCAGTGCGGAACTCAGGTTCTAGTCCGCATAACGATATGCTATGTTGATCACCAGATTGAATAAGGTTCTAGGATACTTTGGTTCATAGGAAGTTAATCCACATGGGATTTATGGTTTTTGGATTCACTAGTTCAGTTCGTGGTTTACCATTTTGGTTCACATTTTACCATTTTTATTAGGTTCCTTATTTTCATGGTACGTGGTTGTTTATGCCTAAGAAAGAGGCGGTTCTCAGTTCGTAGTTCATAGTTGATTCAAGAATGAAGTTGAAGTCTTCTATGTATATCTACAAAATCTGAAAATTCGTAGATTCGTCTTCTCTCTTCGCCTCTGCTCTCATTCCTCTCTGGTCTCATCTAGTTTTCATCCTATTTTTTCAGTTTATATTGCGGTCCTCTTACAGGGTACTAGGGAAATCATATATGTGGGAATGTGACATAATTTACAAAATTCCATTAAGTTATGTCTCAACCCTCAGAAGAATCGGCGAACCAGGGTTTGTGGAGGTTTTTATTTTTGATACGTGGTTCATGGAAACTTCCAGATTGCTTCACCAGTGTACTTGTTAGTTCATGGGATGGTATGTAGTTGAATTTCTCTATTTAATTTTGTCAACGACATGGTTCGTGGATTACTAGGTTAGTAGGACGTCACTTTGCGGGCCAGTGCCTTGTAGGTTCTTTTTCATACTGATGGTTTGTGGTTTATGTGCCCCATGATCTTTTCTAAGTGATGGTATGCATTCATCATAAAACCCTTTGAAAATTTTAATTTCTTTATGTTTATTCTAAAATTTTCATTCCAATTTTAATAAATTTTCCTTGATGGACTTGTAGTAATATTTTCTTCCTTTTGAAAAGAGCTTGTGGGAGTATTTACTTCTAAGAAGTGATTATGGGAGAATTTACTTCCCTTCACGGGTTTTCAGGACCCTATAAATAGTTTGTGAATTTACAAAGAATATCCCACTGGAGTGTCAAACCAGGTTTTCAAAAAGGTCCATTGTTGTGTACCAGATTACCTTGAGTCCGACTCAGAACATATTGTCAGATTTGTTACCCCTAGGCGCATCTATGGTAGAGACACATTCACTTGTTGTATCTACATAGATATTTATTTCTAGGAAACCACTCACTCTATCATTTACCAAAATTCCATGACATTTTCCTAAATGTTAACTCATCCTTATACTTATCCTTTGAGACATCCCTAGACATATCATTATAAATATTCCTAGGGATATCAATAACATTTTCACAACCTAGTTTCCCATGGTTGACTAAATCTTTCTTTTTATACCAACTATAAGAACATAGGCTTATCATACACGGATATTGCATCATTTTAAATGAATATTATTTACATTTTGAAAATAAATGCCCAAAGACCATAATAGTTTAGTGTATTTGGAATCTTGGAAACAAAATATTCAATCCTGGTTATAGATATTCAACACCTCCCATAAATATCTCCACCTTTAGTACTTCTACCTAAAACCTTTCTTCATTACCTGGAGAAATGAAACATAAGGAAGGGGTGAGTTAAGATTCTCAGAAAGTGTAAATAAAGGAAATTCATAAGCATAACGTGAACAAAAGGGTATGAAAATTGACCATAATATTTAAAGGTCATACCCAATATATTAAAGATCATGATAAATATTGGATGTAAATAAGAAATGAATAATAAGAAAATAATTAACATAATCCATGAAATTATAACATAAGAATAAAAAATGGAAGTTTGGAAAATACATAATTATATAAAAATCCTATTTGAAGGAGGCCTTCTAAGGCCTTTGTAAAATATTAGGATTGGGTTAATCACTTGTGTACCTTCTTCAGACTTTATATTCACTCTAGTGTACCCTCTTATTTTGGGTTTGGTATGTCCTCCAGTGTACCCTCTTCTTTCAATCTTGGGATTTCCTCCAGTGTACGCTCTTGTTTCGGGATTGGTTTTTCCTCATGTTCTCCCTCTTGCTTCAGTCATGGAATTTCCTCCCTTATACCCTCTTATTTTGGGTTTGGTATTCCCTCCCATGTACCCTTTTAGCACATAAAACATTTACCATTCCCTAATTCACAGGAGAGAAATATATATCTCACGCATCTCATAATAAAATCCTACATACATGTGCCAAAAAATATTCATCATATTATGACAAATGAAAAGAGATGAGTTTTATAAACATCAAATCATAACCCATAAAATGAAATGGGTATCATTAATATTTCATCACATCATAACCTGTAGAAAAGAGATAGTTTTCATAACCATTTCATTGAAGCATAACCTGTGAAAATAATTGGGGTTCAAAAGCGTATAACCTATAGAATAGAAACAAGTGTCATAAGTATTATTTCTTAAAATCATTAACCATTAAATAATTAATATGAATGGTACCTTTGGATCATTTCCTAGAAGGCCTTGATTAAAATAAATGAATGTCATATTAGATGGAGAATAATTTGGAATGATATTTTTAAAAAAAATTCTTGAGGAACATATCCTTTATTCTTTGAAAAATACACTTAAAAATATAAATACTTTTGAAATCCATTTCCTTTGAAAATGCTTTGAAAAATTAGAAAGAAGGCATGAAAACAATTTTATAACCTTTCCCCTTGAAATATTATAAAATAAGATTAAAAAAATTGAAAACCATTTTTCTTGAAAACTTAGAAAATAAGCTTGAAAACCTTTTGAAAACCAAATTCCTTGAAAACTTATAAAATATAATTGAAAACATTTTAAAAACCATTCCTTGAAAACGTATAAAATAATCTGGAAAAAATTTTATAAATTTTTTTCATTGAAAAATTATAAATTATGCATGAAAAAATTTTGAAAACCATTTTCCATGAAAAAATTAAAAATAATCCTGAAAATATTTTGTAACCCATTTTCCTTGAAAACATATAAAATAATCCGGAAAAAGTTTTTGAATCCATTTTCCTTGATAACTAAAAAATGAATATTCCAAACATTTTAAAAACAGTTTTTGAAAGAGAGATATGAAAATTTATAAAAGAATCATTGAAAAAAAACATTTTAAAATTCTTTTCCTTTTAATTTATCTTCAAGTATAATTTTAAAACTTATTTGAAAACTTTTTTTGAAAACATGGTTTTTTTAATAAAATAGATTTTTTACTGAGGACAGAGATACAATAAAATTTTGATAAAAACATTTTCTTAATTATATTAAGTAAAAAAATTGTAGAAATGGTACTAATACATGGATATATATATTTAATAAGTATAGGATATGTAAAATAATTAGTGTTCTTGAGATATGGGTAATACTATATCATCACAGATGCATAATCTTTAACAATCTTGAAAAGTGATTAGATTTTTTCAATAAACTCTTATCAGTTGGAAACATGAGATCATAATATCCATTTAAGAAAATAAAATAAAATTAATATTAAAATATCATTAAAATAATTATATTCATGACATAACATGAAAAATGGAATTATATACACCTTGGAAATAATTTAGGTTCATTACAAAAGATGAGTCTCAAAGAAACAAAATTGAGACAAAACTATTTTACCGATTTAGTGACTTTGGAAAAATTAACCCCATAAAATAAAGATCATATAATGGAAATTTAAATACACCTAAATTGAATTATAATAATAATTAAATAAATATAAGGGGAATATACACACCACACAAAAGTAATGGTTGGTGAATAAAGAATGTATCTCAAGAAAATTAGAAGTGAGATGAAATCCCCTTACCTTGTATCTTTACACTCATCGTACTCTTTCAATCGTCCTATATAATAAATATATATTGTAAAAAAAATTTCAAATTTCCATATTCTTATATCTATTACCATATATGTATTTATTTTGATTTTATATTACATGTTTGTTAGCAATTTCATGTTTAGGATTACTTTTGGTAATATCTGCTTTGTTATTTGTATGGGTCTTAATTTGTTATTTATCTGGTTCATAAAATTATATTACGATTTTAAAATTTAAAAAATGATATAAATTTAATGTATATTAATTATATTTTTAATATAATAATCTACATATTATAGATGTATGAAATAGAATACACTGTTCATGGAGATGGTAAGCCATACATATGCATGAATATTGTTTCCGTTTTTATTCTCATGTTGAAAAGAGGAATGAAAATAAAATATATGTATATATGTATATAATATAATTTAAGTAAAATTAAAATTTTATATATATAATATAATTTTACTAAACCCATCTTTATTACATTACATGTAGTGTGTGAACGAATCACATCGCTTTGACGGGCGGTAGTCCATACTTCCACAAACGATTTTTTCTTATTTAAACCCAATGGAAAAGAAAAAAGATATTTGATTTAAAATGAATAAAAAACATCTAATACCTAATAAATATAATATTTAACATATATAAATATGGTTTCAATCATAATTTCCACCCTAATATGAACTATGGGAAAAACAAACAATCATCATTTAGTGAGATGATAGTTGACCGTACATGTAAGCAGTATGTTCATTACCCATTAGATGGTGGTTTTCTTTAGTGTGGGTATAAAAATTATTATGAAAACATAATATTATATTTAGTATAATATTTTTTTTATACAATAATGTAATAAAGAGTGTGTAGGGGCTGGAGAAAGAAAAAAAATAAAAGGAGTTTGAGAGAAGATGTTACCTCTTAATCAGGTAACCCATTTTAGTTTGTGCCAAAATGATTCCTTTTTTTTGATTTATGCCCAAGGGGGATATTATATTAGGAAGGTAGGGATGTTTAAAATTGTATTGGGAAGATATTATCTGAGCCAAATTTGTTTGAGAGGTGTGAAGAAGAGGGAGAGGTGGTGGCCTTTTAAAGGGAAGGTAAAGGACACACTTGACAGTTTTGGAAACATTTTAGGTGTACCAATGTTTTTACTTCAAAATATTAATAAAAACCAACAAAACTAAATAATATAAGTTTTATGACCGAGTAATGTCCATAAAAGGGGTTTTGGACAAGTGTATAGGTCGTTTTGGGTCTTAAATTTAATGCCCAATACTTTATTAACCTAATTTTTCTCTTAACCATTGAAATTAATTTTAATCATTTTCACTAATATTTTTTGTCAAAAAAAGATGAGCATATTAGAAATTAGAAATTATTATTATTATTATAAATATTGAATCCATTTTTTTAAATTATAATCTCACAATTGGTAGAAATTAATTTAAATTTAATCCCATAAACGGGACGACATTATGGGTTTTAAAGAAAAATGATAAAAAACTTTCCATTATTTTTATATCAAATTTCAATTAGAAATTAGTTATTATAACCTAAATTGGATTAATTTATAAAAATATCATATCATTAAACTTTGAAAAAAATTTAAAATATAATTTAACCTTATAAACAATTTAGATGAAAAATAGTTTTGAATTAAAATCTTGTACTTTTAACTATTCATTAGAAAATAAAACCTTACCGAAAAATACCAAAAAATTATTCGAACCTAATTTTATGTTTCTATTCCAAATATGAAGCTTATCTTTAAATATTAAATCTATAAATATTCCAAAAATTGGATTAAAAATGGTTTTTCCATCAAAAGGCGTTAAAATCACCTTTATAAAAAATATAGGTTTTTAAGCATAAATTTTTGTTTGTTCTTATCTTATGTATCTAAAATATATTGAAAAAATATAAAAAATATCTTATTGAATATATAACATCTATATTAAATTATTATAAATTTATAATTTATTTAATTTATTTGGGTAAAAATGTTTTGGGACCTTAAAAATAACAATATTTCTCTTTACATTCAATCGATTTTCATATTCATTGCTAATTAATTGGTTATATATGAAGTAATAATCTATTTTTATACACCATATATTTTCATAAATTAGTTAATATTATTAATAAAAACTAATTTAATGGAAATGTTATATCTTATTATATTAAATTATAATATTTAAAAGATATACTATTGTTTGGAAAAACTCGATCTGCATGTTACGCAAGCCATCAAGGAAAGTCATTATTGTGTGTAAAACAAGATAACCATGGTGTTCCATATAGAGAAAGATAAAATTTATATTGTGTGTAGTGCAAGATTAACATGGTGTTGCATATAACACAATCCAAACATATAAAATAAACTATTTTGTGTGTTTCATGAAATGTAAAATATCAAAAAGATTAAATTGATTCTAGAAATCCTAATTCCCAAAATCTCAGGGTGTTACAAATTCAAGACAACATAGCAGAACAATTCTCTTACTAAACTAGGTTCCCTTCCCGTTCTAGTCCTATCTTACATAATCAGGTTCACTTGGAACATTTCATATATAAAATAATGTTTCTTTGAAAATCACGTTTTAAGACATAAAAATGTTCAATTTCTTTTTATTTTAAAATAACATTGAAAAACATTAAAGTTATATTTAAAAATAATTTAAAACATATCTTGGGTAAAATTCTTTTCCCCGTTTAAAAGTATTTTAAAAAACATAAAAAAATTAAAAATCATTACCTTTTGAAATAAGTTATTTAAAATATAAAAATAACCCAAATATTAAGGAAAAAAATCTTTGAAAAGAAATTTGAAAAATTTTATGGTAATATTGAAATCATTGAGCGGTCTTGAAAAAAGAAAATAATGAGTATGTGGTGCATGTTAGAAAAAAAATATTATTTTCACATTTTTCATAAAATCTAAATGGGATTCTTTTTTTGAAAATGAAATGAATATTTTTATTAAAACATTTTTAAAAATTCAAACATGGGTAAACATTTATTTAATAAATCATGTAAAAAATGTTAAAATAATTTTAGAAAACACTTTTAGAAAACATTGTTTTTGAATAAGAAGTTGTTTTCAAATAATAAGTGAAATAAAGACAATTTTATTAAAAACGTTATTTTTGACTCTTGGGCACATAGAAAGAGGAAAATTAATGGGAAAAATTATTCTCATGAAATAACCAAAGTATAATATATTTTATGTGTTTCTTGAGATAAGTCATAAGATTCAATCATCGGAAAAAAGATCATAAACAATCCTGATAAATAATGAGAGTGTTACGTAAACTTTTTACGACTTTGGTAACTTTGAAAGGTATGTCACATGAAATAGGTATACTCAAATGGATATGTAAATAACAATAATTTTTTGTATAAATATCATAAAATAAATTCACGGGAATTTTATACACCCCCTAAAATAAATAGCGGGTGGATATTGAATGTGTCTCACAAAATAAAAAAAGTGAGACGAAAATCCCTTACCTTAAGTTTTGAATTGTGTCATACATGTTTAAAACAACTATATAATAAATATAATTTTATTATAATTATAATAAATAAACATAATAATATATATCGCAACATTTATTATTTTTATGACCTTTTATTACCCGTTTATCAACAATTCCATGTTAAAGTTACGTTTCGGGAAAAAGCTTTTTTGTTTTTCATATACATTTAGACTTGTTATTTTTTATCTTACATAGTTCTTGGTTTAATAATCTAAATAATGTAAAAATTTATATAAATGTAATATATATTCACTATATATTTATTTATAGTAATCCATAAAATTTACTAATAGAAAACGAAATACGTCATTAATGGTGACGGTAGGCCATACATACAAATGAATGTTGTTTCCATTTTCTTGTAGGTTTGAAAGAATGAAAATTATATGATATATTATCATTAAATAATAACTTTTATTTCATATATATCATATACATTCATTAAAACCACCCTTAATACTTTCCATTTAAATCATGAATGAATCACATCGATTCGTGAGGCGGTAGTCCACCGTACACATAAGCGACGTTATCGTATTCCCACAAAACAGAAAGCATGAATATATGTGTGATATAATAATTATATAAGAATAATAATATCATAAATCATATATATATATATATCATATATAAACAATATTTCCATCATTATTTCCATCCTTGAGTAGTGGTAATGGAGAAAAAAATGACATCGGTTCGCGAGGCGGTAGTCTGCTATATACACAAATGATGATTTTCTAACTCATTTGATGGAATTGGAGATATTTGTAAGTAATTATGTTAACATAAAAACAAATTATATTAAGTTTGTTTAACAATCATGGCACAAAAATATTTTAATGGGTTGTAGGAATAAATAATAATAAAACACTTGTTGATGAATGTTACCACTTTTTTTTCATCCTGCGTAGGTTTTCATTAAAAGCCTTCCTATTATGGATTTATGAAAAAATAATGATGTTAGGATGAGTGTATATAAGTTTTAATGTTAATTTATCTGGTATTGGATGAATCAAATAGGTTTGAATGTTTTTTGAAGAGAGGGGATGAGATTAACTTTTATAAGTTGGGGAGAGGACACCCTTGGTATATTTGAAAAGAATTTAGTGATACCATGTTATTTATATTTCAAAAGGGTCAAAAAAGAATCATTATAGAATCTTAGAGGTGTAATGGAAGAAATATTCCCTGAAACATGTTTTTATACAACTTTATAGGTTATATTTACCCTTATATGTTTAGTTTAACCCCCTGCAATACGCATTTTTACCTTAACCATAGTAATTAATTTTAACCACATTCACGGATATTTGTGGTAAAAAATTATGTTGAATTTATTAAAGATTATAAATTATGATTATTACAATTATTTAATACATATTTACAAATTCCATTCATATATTTGAAATTTTTTAATTTTAAATTAATCCTGAAGACGCGATGAGGAAGCAGGTTTTTATAGAGAAAAAGTTCAAAGGATTGAATTGTTTTTCTATAAAAAATAAATATGAAATTGATTCAAATTAACTAAATTGTATTAATTTTTCTTTAAAACAAATTAAATAAATAATTTATCTTTATAAATAATTTAAAATAAAAATAATTCTATAATTAAAATTTAGTATTTTTTATTATTCATCGAAAAATAAAACTTTTTAGAAAAATACAAAATATTACCCCAAAGATAATTTTGATATTACAATTTTAAAAATTAATTTTATATTATCAAATTAATTTTCTAAAATTTTGGAAAATTAATTTTATTATAAGTGCGCAAAATGGTGACAAAACTACTTTTTAGAAAAATCAATGATTTAAGGCCTAGAATTGGATTTATTATCATTTATCATCTAAAAAACATATAAGATAAATGCTAATAATTTGAATGAATATATAATATATTAATTTCAATAAAATAATTAACCAAAATTTATTTGGTTAATTTGTTGATATAAAACACACTTATGTGAATAAAACTTGTTTTTTTTCGAGATAGATTTACTTTTATTTTAGAAAAGGTTTTATTTTCATTTCTAATTGATTTTCTACCAAATAATTAACTTTATAAAAATTTGTAAACCATATTTTAATAATTTATGTAGTATTATTCATAACCACCATTACAATGGATAGTTAAAAACCATCATATTAAATAATAATATTTTGATATTTTGTAAATTTTTATTTAAACTTAGTGTTGTGTGTAATGCAAGAAAAACATTATGCTCTATGTAACATAAAAAAAATAGTGTTGAGTGTAACTCAATATAAACATAGTGTTTCATGTAAATAAAAATATCAACGTATTAAATTTGTCTAGAAAAATATGTCATAAAATACCAGGGTGTTACATTATATCCCCATTAAAATTAATTTCATACTTGAAATTCATCTCAGTCATCAATGGTTTATCATTTGAAAATTTCTTCATAGAAACCCACATCATGAAAATGAATAATAAAACATCCCATAAAAAGGGAATGTTAGAAACATAAAGTTTTCTGGAAATAAATCATAAATATGTATCCACATAAAAGAACATAAGTGGGAAGTAAATATTTTGACATGGAAGAAAATAATAAATACTTCTTAAAAGTGATAAATATCACTAATCACAAGAAAGAGGGTTATCCAAATAGGGTGAAAGGCCATAAAAAGAAAAAATCTGTAATGATTTAAGGGACCATTTGATTCATATTAAATGAAGGTACTTGGATAACATTTATTTTTAGGATTATTTTACAAATTATGGGGAATTCCTTTTCCATATAGACTAAGAACATCTAGAAATGTACTTACTAGGTATATTTTTATTTTATATCTACAATACCATCATTTGGTTATGACTTGATCAATTAATACTTCATCTATAACTCTAAAAGATGAATTATTTTATGTCTGAAGTAGTTAATTTGATCCCTAATTGAATTATATGTCACTATTTCTATCTTAAACCTGGTTAACACTGACTATCCAATATGGAAAAATCTTAATATGGTGAATCAATATGTTAATATCTAAAACTCATAAGAATTTTAACTTAAACCATTCCTTAAATATTTAACCTTATAACATTTACAAAATTAAAAATGTATAAATAAGGTTACCAAATTTATCAAAATCAGCTTAGTAATAATCCCACATACATCATAAACTGTCTCTTGATTGTCACATACCAAAAATGTGAATACCTTCACCACGAATTATCTTGAAACATGGTAATAACTTTAATTACCATAAAAACTTATTTAAAACATACAATATTCCATATTTCTTACATAAAAAGTATATAATTTTATATATTTCATAAATCAAAAAATAAAGAAAAATCCATCATAAACCACTTTGTCAAAAAATTCATTATTAGTTATGGGGTGATCCATACTATCCAATTTAATTTATTCAAATCAATAAAGTATTTATAACAACATCAATATATTAACAAAAAGAACAAATTAAGGGTTAGGATTCTATTAATAATGTGTTTTCTATTAATATCACATTTCCATTAAATAATGTTTCTAATTCATTATAATATTTCAACATATTCATTCTAATCCTTAATGGAAAACTTATAATTAACAATACTTATATGATTGAAAATTAATATAAAATAATTATTCAATCCAAACACATAAATTCTTTAATCCTTCCACTTAAATTATTAGAAAGTAATAGTTCATTACATGGTATATAATTTAATTCTTAGTTCAGGGAATTGAGTTAAGTAATGCCCTTGTTCCCCACACATAATACATTGAACTCCTCAAAAATTTTTAACTCTATGACCATCATTTTCACATAGATAGTATCTTACCCTCAACTTGAAATATTACTCTAGGTTATTCTTACAACCATTTTAACATGTAGAAAGATGAATATTATTTCCTCTATGTTTGTTACTACATAGAATTTCATAAAATTCCATCTTCCTCTTATTCGATGTGTTAGGAACCTCACCAAAGATCAAATTTTAAATCGTATATTGTGATATCTGATTAAGAATTGTCATAATTTATTTATCTCTACTCATCATCCAATTTGGTATATCATTGTCCCCAAATTTTCCATCAGATTCAATGTTAAAAAGAGTAATTTGGGTTCCATCTATTAACTAAAACAAAAAACATATTGCGAGAAACATTAACCAAATTACAAAACCAAATAATCCTGAAAATTCACTAATATGATCTCGAAATCATGATACATTATTTTTAATCTATGAAACTTTAGGTTTATTCTATGTCATTAATGGGAATTATATATTTATGTACTTCATGATAATTCATAATTAGTTTGCGAATTTCTAAAGCATATCCCCCAAGAGTGTCAAATGACTTGTGTTACAAGGCCTATTGTCATGAACTAGGTGATGATTGAGTCCATCTCAATGTGAAATTTTCAAAGTTATTTCCCCTCGATACCTCTATGCTGAAGACACATCCCCTTATAGTATCTAAATAGGGATTCGATTTCTTTAAAACCACTCATTCTTGTACTTTATCAAAATTCTGGACATTTTTCTATACTTTGACTCATCAATTGACTTATCCGTAAATAAATCCCCAGACATATCCTTAGAAATATCCGTATGGATCTGTATAATGTTATCTCATCCTATATTCCAAAGTTTGAATATAATTTTCCTTTAATACCAACTGTAGAGACCCAATATTTTCAAACATATATATTAAATCTTTTTAGATTAATATTAAATACATTACAAAACCATACTCTTCCATACCATTTAGCACCTTAGGAAACAGGGAATAAAATATTATAATATACTGAAAATCTTGAATTTTTACCACAAATATATTAAAATTTAGTTCCATTTTTAGACATACTCTAAAGAAAACATTTCTTCATTACATGGGAAATGGAGACATAAGAAAAGGTGAGTTCAGATGCCCAGTAAAGGTAAATAAGGGAGATACACAAGAATAACAACAACATAAGGGTATGATAACATGTGTATAAAAATTGAAAAGACATACCATGCATATCAAATATCATAATCTTGAGTCATGTATTAAATATTGGCAATTCATAAGTAAATCAAAGAACATGATCCATGGAAGTATAACATTGGCATAAGACAATGAATTTGTGGCATACATATAATCATAGAAAATCATTTCCTCAGTATTCAAGTATTATTTTGAAAATTTATAAGGGTGTTATATGGGTGGATTCACCTCTTGGGTGAGACACATCACTATCCTTATTGAAATCACTTTCCTCATAGTGGAACGAGTTCACTCCCTAAACCATCAAAGTAGTCACATTTTACTCCGTAGACCATTATAACAGACAACGTCCCTTAAAAAACAGGTTTGACTTTATTTTCTATTCCTACCTTACTAAACTTGGTTCACTCCTCATTCAAGTATTGTATTACTAAATTTGGTTTACTCTCTTCTCTAGTCCTATTTATCTCATGAGATATAAATCATTACCTAGTATATGGGAGGCAGATATAGGTCCCACTATCTTTGGTAATAATTTAACCAATTTATTTGGTTATAACATAACCGCTAAAACATAATGAAAATTATACATATGTTTGAAAAAAGATCATAAAACATTAACCTTATAATAATACCTGAAATGAAATGGTCTTTATAAATATTTCATAATATCATAACATGTGGAAAAGAGATAACTTTCATAATAATTTCAACTTTTGATCAGAGCATAACTCATGAAAAGAAGTAGGTTGAACAATATTTATATGTTTGTATAACCCATGGAAATGAAATGAGTTCCATTAACATCTTATCATCATAAAAAACCATTCAGATAAATAATAATAAAGGTATCCTAGGTTTATAGCCCTAGTAATGAGTAAATTATATTGAATTATATCATCTTATATGAAGAAGGATTTTGAAAGATCACTTGGAACACTTATTCGGAAAATAACCATTCTTTTAAAATCACTTTTTAAGTCATAAAAAATTTTCAAAATCCTCTCATTTTGAAATAAAATTTAAAATTTATAACGGAATCTAAAAATACCATTTAAAACATTTCTTTAATTAAATGTCCTTTCCACATTATAAATAATTCTTAATAACATAAAAAGTTTCAAAATCATTCCCTTATGAAATAATTTATTTTGAAATTAAACAATCTCTCACATATTATGGAAAAACGTTTCATTTAAAGGAAACTTGAAAAATGTTGATGAAAGCTTGAAACCATTCAGTTTTTATGACATTGGGAAATGCTATGCAAGTCATGCATGTTAAAAAATGGTAGGGTCCTAAAAATTCCACAAGGGGGAAATCCAATTACCCCAAGACTTGGGAAAGGACCGAGCCGGTACACGTACGGGCTCCCAGCAACAGTACGCGACCGGTTCAGTGAATCGCAATTCCGCGGACCAGCTTCATTCACAAAATGGGGGCGGAGCGCCTATACGGGCGCGAACCAGGAAGACCATAGAAGGATGCTAGGCCGATCCACTGCCGTGAACCACGACAACCTACCCATGTCGGGTGCGCCATCATTCATGAAATGGAGGTGGAAGCCGTATGCCACCGCGAACCTCATCCTTCGCATAATAGAGGCGGATTGGTGCGTCGCCGTGAAGCAACCCCGCATGCCGCGACTCATCAAATATCGATTGACTGAGTCATCCATGGGTGGGGATTCCTTCATGGGATTCCTCATAAAGTGTTTTTTTCCCATCGGTATATCCTCTTCGTGACTCTATAAATAGTCATAGAGGGGCACCAAAAATTCATGGAGGAAGGACGGTTGAAAACCCGTGGGGAGACGCTGGAGAAATCGCTCCATGTGGTAAAGTTCCGCAACCAACCGCGGACCCCATATCGTCCAAGGATGCACTATTCCACATGGAGGAGAAACCAAACTGCGAACCACATGTGGCCATATCCTTCGCGGACGGCCACCCCCTCCGTGGACCAGTGTCGTTCGTGAAATGGAGGCAGGAACCTCTCCGCGGGCGCAAAGTAGGACGAGGGCCTGCCCCTTTGTAGACGCCCTTCGCGGCCACTTCCTTCATGTCCATATCATCTGCGGACAGCCTCATTCGCAGAAAATCTCCTCCTCGGCCATCCTTAGTAGAAAACCTCCTTCGCGGACGACCATCCTTTGCGGACAGCCTTCTCCGCGGCCTGCTCCTTCGCGGCCTACTCTCTCGCTGCCAGCTTCTCTGCGGACACCCTTTGCGGACAACCAAGCCGCGAACACATGCAGCCAGCCCTTTGTGGCCGACTCCTTTGCAGATAGCTCGGCCGCATCCAGTCCCTCGTGGCTAGCTCCCTCGCGGCCCACCCCATGCGGAAAACCCCATGCACTCGCTGGTCCATACCACGGGGTAGTCCCTCGCAGCCAGTCCCTTGCGGCGAGCTCCTTCGCTACCGTCACTGACCCCCATGATAAATGGAGAGTCATGCCACGAACTTTTCTGGACGGGTCAACAATATTTTACATTGCACCCTTGTGCCGCCCCAACATCCATCCAAAACATTCCATGAGTCGAGCTACTCTTTATAACTCTCCTATAACCCCATTACCTAGATCCTTTTTCTAGGTTAATCCAGAAAGGGCCTCCCCTTGCGTAAGTCCCACACAAACCATTGTTAGGTATCTCCTACCTAGTCGTCCTGACCAAATTATATTAAACTATATGGCCCTCTTCCTATCCATATGATGTTAAACTATATGGAAACAGTCCTCTCTACAAGACTATAAACTGTAGCATCCCCTATCAGTCAATAATTGGATGAATCTTGCTCCATCCAATAGATACCTTATGCTCCAAGCATAAGATGCCTCATGCCATGGTTATAGTGGCGTAATTTCAACAGTGTTGGAATCTGTTCAAACATTCCATCACTCCACCTCATGATTTGCATGTCTTTCATTCAGATCTTCATACTCTTCCATGTCTGAAGGGACCCCCTAACGGCTTGGCCTCATGCTGCATCGACTCACCTACTGTCCTGGGCCAACGCCCCAGAAGACTTTGGACAACACTCCGAGACAGGTCATGTGTTTCTAACACGGTCAGCAGTCGACCCTCATTTGTTCATCCCCATTTCAGGATAATGTGATATGAATACTGTGTTTCGAATATGGTCAACAGTTATCCTCCATCACCATGACCCCCTCATTGTGTTCCGAATGTTGGGCATGTAATTCACACTTTTCATCTCCATTTGTTCGGATTGATTCCAATGCCCTTGGCATTATCCCGCTTGTGCACTTGCGCATAGGCGTTGGACCCCATTATATTCCTCAATCCACCAGTGGGTTGGGGTGCCCTCATGTACAGACATACGAAAGACACCATGGGAATTCATCTCGGATTAAGCCTTGACATTTTGGTCTGCCCTATGTGTAAGCCCCACTCCACTTCCCACAGACGCACCTTTCGCAACGTGATCATCTGGTCCATGCTGCCTCTTGTTTCTCACACTGAGAATGGCTCATGTGGGCTTAGAGTAAGCATCGACCATGACATCCTCTTATGGGCCTCCTCATAGTGTAAGCCCCAATCCATTGTCCTAGTCCTCCTTAGAGTGTAAGACCCAATCCATGGCTCTGGGCCTCCTCAGAGTGTAAGACCCAATCCATTGCCATGGGCCTCTTCAGAGTGTAAGCCCCAATCCATTTCCCTAGGCCTCCTCAGAGTCTAAGCCCCAATCCATTACACTGGGCTTCTTCAGAGTGTAATCCCCAATCCATGGCTCTGGGTCTTTTCAGAGTGTAAGCCCTAATCCATCACCCTGGGCCTCCTCAGAGTATAAGCTCTAATCCATTTCCCCGGGCCTTCTCAGAGTGTAAGCCCTAATCCACTGCCATGGGCCTCCTCAGAGTGTAATTACCAATCCTATGTGAACTACGAGGACTTTGATCCATGTCAAGGCGTGGTACGTAGGAAGCCTCCCCGAGGTTCTAGCTCAATCACCATTGGACCCCTGGGTCCATATTCACATCGGATCTCCAACACTCCTATTCGAACTACGTGGAATTTGATCCCTGTCTCTCAGACATGGTATGTAGGAAGGCTCCTTGAGGTTCATGCCCAACGACCGGTCAATCTGACTATCTTCACATCGGTCCACTACGTCATTCCTAGTGCTGCCTCGATGAGTCCAGACTCCTCGGGGTTGTTAATCCAATGAGGGATGGTAAACCTCGGGCATAAATGATTCTGAACCCCTACGTCCAGCTAACCGTTTCCAACCAGGAGTAATATGCGGATACTATGCTTGGGTATAAACCAAATATTTGCAAACATATGAATACGTCTTAAATCTATAAGAGAGTCCCAGAACAAGCAATAATTTCCCCCCAAAAGGGTGCGATGAGCCCGAAATCCCATCATCTCGACCAATGTGAGTTCTTAAGTGTCGCTAGTCAAACCACCCAGCGAGCGCCTACCATTGGAAAGCAGGTCCACGTGTCGTCAGATTCGGAACCGTTGGGCGTTTTGAGACCGACCCGAAACAAAAACATAGATTTTTTTCTTCACATTTTCAGTAAAATCCAAAGGTGCATTATTTTTGAAAATGACATGAAGATTAATTTTAATTTTTTTTGTAAAAAATGAAACACTGATAAAAATTAATTTAACAAGTATTTTTAAAAAAATGTTTAATTTTTTTTTGAATTTTTTAGAAAACATGGGTTTAGAAGAAAAATGGGTTTTCGACTGAAAAGATAAATAATGAAAATTTTCTTAAATAAATTATTTTGAACTATTGTGTACGTAGAAAGAGTAAAATTAATGGGAACAGATATTCTCCTAAAATAAATATATTATTATAAAATCCATTTTTTTCTTGAGAGATAAGTCATACGATTCTATCATCGGAAACATGATCACTAATAATCCTGATAAATGATGAGACTGTAATATAAAATATTTAAAACATTTGTAATATTGAAATGTAATCCCCATGAAAGAGATACACTAAAATGGATTTGAAAAAACCAATAATTTTATGTATATGAATCGTAAAATATATTTATAGTCAGTATATAAACCATATAGAATAAGTAAGCGGTGAATATGTCATGCATCTCATAGAAGTAAAAAGTGAGACGGGAATCCGTTACTTTAATCCTTGACATCCATCATACACGTTAAAAAAACCAATATATTAAATAAACATAAACATATATATTTATATATATATATCATACAATACATTATTTTATTATGAATTTTTGTTACCCGTTTATTAACAATTCTGTGTTAAATTTATGTTTCTGGTAACAACTTCTTTGTTTTTCATATATATTTTGACATGTTATATTTTATACTATTACTTATTTTATCGTTTTAGAATTTTTAGAATTTAAAAAATTATATAGATATAATATATATTCAGTATATATGTATTTAGAGTAATCCATAAAATTTAGTGACATAAAATGAAATACAATATTAATGGAGATGGTAGGCCGTATCTACGTATGAACGTTGTTTAAATTTTATTATTAGATTTAAAGAAATAAATTTAATTGACATATTATAATTAAAAATTATTTTTTATTTCATATATATCACATATAATCATTAAACCCATCTTTAATATCTTACATGTAAAATGTGAAAGAATAACATCACTTTGTGAGGCGGTAGTCCACCGTACACACGAACGACATAATCGTATTCCCACAAAATGGAAGTCATGAAGGTATATGTGATATAATAATTATATAATAATAAAAATATCATATATATAATATATATAATATCTAAACTATATATAAATCATTATATCTATCCTTGAGAGGTGTTAATGGAGAAATAAATGACATCGATTCCTGAGGTGGTAGTCCTCCACACACACAAAAAATGATTTCTTAACCCATTTGATGGAAGTGAAGATAGTTGTAGTTCAGGAACATAACGTAAAATAATATAAATATATTTAGAAGTCTTAGGTTATAATATGATCATGATACAACATTAATTGAAAGGGGTGGAGGAAGAAATAAAAAAATGCTCATTGATGAATGTTACCTCTTCTTCGGGTATTCTCTTTATGATTACACTAAAATAATTCCTTTGATGGATTTATACCAAAAATAAGGATTATAGGATTAAGGGATGTAATTTTTTAAGTGAATTGATCTAATATTTTCCAAGACATAGAGGTTTGACGGTGCGAGGAAGAGAGGGGAGTGGGCAACCATTTATAAGTGGGGGAGAGGACACACTTGGTGTTTTTGAAACGAATTGAGTGCTCTCAAGTTTTTCATATCTCAGAAGGGTCAAACATGGACCATTCTAGATCCTTATAGTTGAAATGGTAAAAATATGGAAATAAAATAGTTTTTATACAATTGTTTGGTTATCTATACCCTTATCGTTTTTGTATAACCCTTAGTAAACAAACTTTTATATTTACCATAATAGTTTATTTTTACTACATTTACCAATACTTTTGGTAAAAAATTATGTTAAATTTGTTAGAAATTTAAAATTATTATAATTATAATAATAGAATAATTTTTTCAAATTCTATTCATAGAAGTGGAATAATTTAATTTAAAATTAATCTCATAGATGCAATGAGAATTCAGGTTTTTAAAGAGAAAAGATTCAAAAGTTTGAAATGTTTTTATATCAATGTTCAATATTAAATTGGTTGAAATTCCTAAATTTTATTTAAGGATATAAATTTGGAATTATTTTACTTAAAAAAAATCTAAAATATAATTTAACATTATAAATAATATAAACGAAAAGGTGGTATTCAATTAAAATTCAATATTTTTCTCTATTTATCAAAAAATGAAATTTTTCAGAAAAATCCAAAAAATTCCCAGTAATAGAATTTTGAAATTTTGATTTAAAACATTATTTTTAGTTTATGAAATTATCATTAAAATTTTTTAAAAATTAATTTTATTTTAAGTTTTCAAAAATGTGACAAAACCTATTTTTTTGAAAAAAAAGGATTTTAAGCATACAATTAGATATATTATTTTGTTATTTTCCAGAAAACATATGAGATGAATGATAATTTTTTTTAATGAATATATAATATATAAATTTCATTAAAATAATTAACCAAAATTTATTTGGTCAATTTATTGATATAAAACCCACTTGTGCACATAACAATAGTTTTTTTGAGAAATGTTTCCTTCTATTTTCAAATGGGTTTTATTCTCATTTAAAATTAATTATTCACAAAAGTATTAATTTTATATATAGGTGTAAACCATATTTTAATAATTTAATTAATCTTACTCATAATCTCAATTCAAATGACTAAGTGGAAACTATCATATTAAATAATAATATTTTTATAATATGTCTTGTTTTAGTTAAACTATATGTTGGCTGTATTGAATGATAAGCTCGGTGTTGCATGTAATGTAATAAAAAATGTACGTTTTATGTGACTAAACCTAAACATAGTGATGCATGTAAATAATAATATTAAAAATATTAAATTAATTTGAAAAAATATTTCATAGAATCTCGTGGTGTTACAACGTACGCCAGAGGATGCTGACTAGCAGCGATGGTCTTATATAAGTAAAATGGGGATATTATACCCTCTGGATCAGTAATGAATACAATAGTAACTGTATAATAAATAAAAGTATAAGAAATAAACAAAAACTGACAATAATAAATGATAGAATAATCATGCATGAACATGATCTGACATAAAACCAGAAAGTATACGTATACAATAGGAAAAACAGACCAAAGGAATAAATAAATAAAAATTATACTTCTCTAGAAGGTATTCCATGTACATTCTCAGATGATACTCCCAATCTCCCAAGACTATATTATATGAAAACAACAAATAAGAATAGACTGATTCCTAACCTGCAACCAGAATGACGTTTGTATGCATTCCAGTCGTAGGGATAAACAGGGAGTGAGATAAACTCAGTAGGCCCCCACCAACAACATCCAAAGAAATCCAATGTGTGTATATAAAATTAAGAAGTGTACAGGGGTAAAAAATAAAGTGATAAGTAGATAAATAAAACCAACAATTCGGGATCAGGTTCCTCAAGGATACCTAGTTGACCACACTTGCTTCGGCCTCACCCAAAATGTTTTTTCACACCTTCCATCATATATATATATATATATATATATATATATGTTAGACAATTGATTTCACAGATATACATATAGCAATGTGAACCTAGGGTTTAATATGAAGGCATCCACCTGAGAAATAATAATATTGAGTTTCATGTTTTAATCACGGGATGGCATGCCCAGTATCATAAAGTAAGGGATTCCATGCCCAATATCATAAAGTGAGGGAATCCATGCCCAATATCATAAGTTTAGTGATTCCATGCCTAGTATCATAATGTAAGGGACACCATACCTAGTGACATAAAGTAAGGAACCCATGCCAGGGATTCCATAGCCAGTACCATAAAGTAAGGGACACCTTGAACAATATGAAAATTTAAAGGATTCCATGAATAGTATAAAAAAGTAATGGATTGTGTGAATAGTAACATAAATTAAGGGATTCTATGCCCAAATAAGACATTTTATTTGAAAATAATTTTTAAGACCATGGGAAGAACCAATTAAAAAATTTATGCTATCAAGTCACTTTTTAATTTATAAGACAATACACCATAAAATGTAGTTTTATCATAAAATTTGTTATCATAATCATGATATTAATGACAGTCCATTTCACTATCTCTTCCATGATAAGTAAATATACACACCTTACAAGGTGATCTAAACATAGTCCAATAAATATATCTATAAGAATTTAAATCATTACACCCTAAGTGGTGGTCACATCATAAAGGTGGAATGATCATTTTTAATCAGTTATGAAAACAACTAGAAAATGGTGGTTTGGGTTGATTTCACCACCTTTCACCATGTAATAAGGGTTTATGATCACAAATTTCAAGGTTTAGTAATTTAATTTAAAGCATTTTATAATTTAAGAGTGACACCTGGAAGGTTCGGTGCATGGAATAATGAAAATACAATATAAACAAGAGAGACTTTATGAACAAAAATTTAGAATACCTACCTCGTGATTAGTACCATACACTCATATAATGTCATTATTTTTATCCAAAATGATAGAAATTAGAATTTTAGAAAAATTCCTTGAATGTAGGAAGAAATATATTGCACGGATTTAGAATTCCATATTTGACAAGATAATCAAAGAAGACTAGAAAGAGGATTCATATTATTAAAAATGGATATCCAATGAGACTAACACATATCCATTTAGAGTCTATGTGAATGATATCTACCCATACCAAGGGGGAGACCAAAGCAGTTCTCCCACATGAGGGGGATACTTTGCAAGGAGAGGAAGGTATGGAGGGAGGAAAATTAAAAATAATGAGGGTAAAATGGTCTTTTAGAGCACTTTAAAAAGCCACATGGTTTGGAAAAATGATTAATAAAACCATGTGCTAATCATGTGGTTAGAACTGTATAAGACAACTCCCCACATAGATGATGCACACTATTTGGAAAACTGTGTGCATCCCATACACACCCTCCATCTAAAGAGGAAACCCCATTTCATGGATGCAGTGCAGTGTTTGAAAAATCATGCACTATCCATGTGGTTCACCTTTGGCCTCTACCTCTAGACACATAACTTTATGGTCGCATCTCATGGTTTATAGAATCTATTCACCTTAAAGAAATGGGTCTCGTGTTTGATCTACATGGCTAAACTACCATTCCCCAACCATGCACCTCTAGCTATTCTTCCCCCAGAAATGAGTTAATGGAGCCCAATGATTATGAATATCATCTACATTCCTAGGATTCCTCCTTAGATGTAAACCTCACCTAGAAAAAACAATTATAAGTTTTCCAATGCTCCGTTTTTTATTCCAAGACCGAGTTATAAATTCATCCCATCCACCAAATTAAAATATCAATTCTTTCGAGAGTTAAAATGATCAGAAAACCGAGGAACTTACAGTCTCCCCACCTTAAAACATTATATCCAAAGAACCTTTGGGAATATAAAAACATCTCTTGACCTACCTGGTTCATGAAGTTTCTCTCAAACAGGTGTGTTTCATATTATAATTCCCAAAACAACTCTAGGAAAAACTTATATAATGTTGCACTTAAGCCGCTAAAAATCGAGATAAAGCATAAAATACCATTTAAACCTTAAAATGAAACTCATGTGATCCCACCATCCCCAAGAAATGATCACCTCATTGATCCTATGTCACTACCCACCATAGGCCCCAGTTTTTAAACAAAAAATTCCAAGTCATGTCACTTCCACCATTTTAATTGTCTAGCAAAACACATTCATAGAGTTTCAGCGACACTACTAGAGTTTTTATTAAATTACATGTGAAGAAACTACCCTCGTTCATCGATCTGATCAAAACAGTCAAACCCCAATTGATTTGCCTCAAACTGGGCACACAAACTAATCCTTGAAAAATCATGGTTGATCCTTTAAGATGCACCTGTCTCATTACAAAGGCATACTTGATATGATTTTCTCACCAACTACGTCCATCTAAAATAAATGAAACAAGAAGAACCCCCTCAGAGCAACTATTTATAGGAAACACTTAGATCTTATAGAAGATGTGTCACTATAGCATATTATGATGCCCTTATTCCAAGGTGTACTATGGTTTTTCTATGCACGCTCATTGAAATCGATACCCGACTTCTAGTGACATCTCTTGGATGACTGATATCCCACAAAAAAAACATCATCATTCCATAAACCCAACACCAAAATTGTAATAGTCGAACATCCATGGATCATCTTAAGCTACTATGGGCTTGACACCCACATCTATATTTCACCCAAATCCAGAAACAATCCCACAATTAAAATTTACCAATGATTCCAGTCATACCGTAATATATCTATTAAATGAAATATGAGTTATAAAAATACTATCACTTGATTGATATAAATGTTCCAAATCCTTTCCTTTCTAATGGTCACCCCCAACGAATGATGTCCCCCTCCCCACATCAGAAGCATACATTTCATCAAATTATTGAACTTAAACTACTCACCACATCCCATGCCCCGTCCTCACTATACACAAAAACTAGAATGGATAAGATCCCACTCATCTAGAGCATTAACATAAACATCAAGCATCACCCATTACTATTTACCTAGAATGGTTATAAAGGATAATGGAGAACTTGAATCATAATAAGGGTTGTCATCTTCCAATTGCAAATGGTGAACTACATACAATTTGGATAATCTTAAAATCACTCATTGATTAAAAATATCCTAGAGTAACTTCTTCAAACCATAACACCTATTTAAACAGGTAGCTTGATGTATTGTTGATAATCTCTTGGAATACTCAGGGTGATGTCAAGATAAGGGGTGTGATAACCTCTTAATTAAGATCACACTAAGACTTTATAGATATGCAAGTATATATTCCTCTGAGCCACACTCGTATAAACTATACCCCAACTTCCTTTGTCAACACTTGACACCACCTTTGCCAACCATGCATGTATAGGTACATTATAGTTCATCTCTCATCCTTAGAACATCCTTTGAATTTATCATGAGATTTGGGTAGCCATGTATACAAGTATATTAGAAACCATCGATCCTTGATCTTAACTCATCCACTCACTGGTTTTTAATTATAAGTAATCTCTATATGTGACAAACGCGAGTTTACTTATCATCCAAAACCAATGTACTATCCCATACCTCCTAGTTCAAGAACATGACTAATGATTCTAATAGTCTCAAACCACTTTTTAATGTATGAAATCATTCCTATGCTAAAATTTTACAAATCAATGTGCACCTCACAATGTCATTCCTGAAAAGTAAGTACCAACAACATAACCACTATTGGTCAACTAGGTCAGGAACCTTAATAATCAATCTCATTAAAATCAGTTTCAAAAAACAATCCCTCATGGTGCTTCCTAGAGAAAAGGTATGACAATTCACGAGTCAAAATACTCAAGTACCTAACACGTATCAATCTTGAAATGTGTGTAAAATAGACCTCACCACAGAAAGGAAATGTAACATCCAGACCATGGTACCACACACCAATTCCCCGATTCGGTTGGTCACATGACCTCAAGAACGCCTCTTCATATGCCAATGGTTGCTGACTAGCATCGAGGATCTAATGTCAGTCATAAAATAGATTATACCATCTTTATCAGATTAATAGCACAACAAAAAAATAATCAATAACCAAATGAAATATAATTGTAACTAGGATAATACTAGAACCACAACATAACCAAAACTATTAATAAAATATCAAAATGAATAGTAGATATTCCATATCGAAGAAAGTACCAGGTGTCAAACTGAAAAATACAAAGTAAAGTCACTGATAACTCCTCAACATGTCCCAAAACACATCTGTTTCCCTCATCCATTCCCCATACCATATCATCCATATAACACTGAGCCCATTCCCTTATTCGTTCCTCTATATATAAAGTCTATTTGGGTACTGATTAGGCTTCCTGAGTTGGGTGAGAGTACAACTCAATAGGCCACTTCCAATGATGTCTCAAACAATATCCAATCAATAAAAAGTGTATGCAGTTGTATTAAAAATATACATCATAAAAATAAATTAAAAAATTTACACATATTAAATTACTCTTTATTTACCAACATAACACTGCCAGGTTTTAGAGGACATCTAAACACTAAATACCTTCTTTATCCCATAAAGTAGTCTGAATTATAACTTATGGGTATCGTATATATGTAATCCATTGTTACCATTCATTATCTCAATTCACATGTGAATTCCATTATTAACATTCTTCATTTTAATTCACACAATGAGATTTGGATGCTGCAAACCACATCCCAAATGCATTTATCACAGATGAATTCTATTGTTACCATTCATTATTTCAATTAACTCTATAGTATTTTGATGTAAAAGACCATGTCCTACAAAATATTATCACATACGAATTCTGTTGTTAACATTCAAAATTTCAATTCACACTATGGGCTTTTGATGTAGTAGAACATGTTTGTAGGGTCCTTAAAATTCTTCCATGGGAAGAAAATACGCCCACAATAACTTTGCAGAAGGAAGAAAGTACTCCTACAAGTCTAGAAAGGTTAATGGAATAAAATTGAGTTGAACATTTCAGAAGAAACTTAATGAATTAATGTTTTCAAAGGATTTCAATTGGACCACGTACCATCACCAAGAAAGGTCCGCAAACTACCTTAATTGAGATCCACCAGCACATAGAATGACCTGCGAGGTGCTGGGCCACGAAACGATGGCTAGCGAACCCAATAAATAACAAACTACATCACTGAATGAATTGTGCACACAAAGGCCTTCTACATACCATCCCGCGAACTTAATGATTCATAGATAAAGCGAACATGAAGAGTTTCATGAACCATGACCATGAATTGTAGCCTCCGCAAACCCCAGTTGACCAAGTCTTCCCCGGGTCAGGATATTTATTCATGGACCTCCGCAAAATAGTGTTGCATTACCATAGATATGATTGCCCTAATCCTATAAAAAGGAACAGAGAAGGAATTGAGAATGGAGGGACTAAAAAGCTTCAAGGGAACCCAAAAGTTGGAAGAACTTGGGGGAAGATTCCATATTCAGTCTTGAATCATCGGTAAATCCTAAATCGTGAACCACACTCTCCGTAGGTAAATCCAGTCGTGAACCATAAAATAGGGTAACTAAATAATAATCATAGAGCTACACATCTAATTGGTGAACTGAAAACCATATAATTATCATGGATGAACTCCCCATGAATGATAATCCCCCAGAACCTCCTTCAAAATTGTGTTTCGCATAGCATCTCACTGCGTGGATTTAACCTAACACCATATACTACATCAGTACACAGATGGAACCCAAAACAATGTGATAGACCGCATACCACTGTGGTACGCGATGGTCTATACCCATTCCCACATACCACATCATTTTGTCGACAAACCCTCTGCCCACATACCAATAAGGTTTGAGAAGCTTCTCCCATCTGGCATAATAAATCAGTATGCGAAATGTGGTGTTTTCAGATATTACTTCCTTCAGTTCCAATCTCACCTCTTTATTACCATCCATTCCTCTGTAATCCCTCCATGAAATAGACCCCCATCATCAGAAAAAAGCCTTCTCCAAAGCCATGAGACCCATATGATCAAACCATGAGGTGTATCAGTGTACACCTTTAAGTCTATGTATGCATGGTAAGCTGAGTCACGGAGGCTCTCCTCACAACGGTTTAGGCTTCAAGAGTGTTTTTGGGTCTACATTTCCAGGGTAACCTAGAGTCTAACTTTGAATCCAATTAAAAACTCCCCGTTCTAGGGATTAAGTGTGATAACTTTATTTTCCATTAAATGAGGAATTATTATCAGTCAAAGGGGTTATGATTGCTCCCCCTTTGATGAGAACACAACTCCTTCCCTTCCCATAACACGTTCTGGGGCTCTCCCACTAACATAAGTCCCCAATCTTCTGAGGTTGGGATACATGAACTTTAATTCAATCTCATATTAAAAGGTTTATTGATTTGCGCCCTCTCCCACTATCACACTGACCTCTTCCACTGTAGCCTCTCCCTCTCCCACCAATAGGAGGAGAAGCATGTGGTTGGTTTGATCTCTCACATCCTCTTGTTTCTCAGACCGATCATAACTCACGTGGGTTGAGAGGCTTGTGATGATTACAACATCCGTGAAAATTTGAACTACATGAAATATGATTCCAAATAAAACTAGGATACATAGGATGCCAACTCAAAGTCCTGAGCTCAAAAGGGTTCCCTTCCAAAAGGGTTTGCCCAATCTTGTCCTTTCAATTGGGAATCTTCCATGCGTATGCCCCAACAATTACGAACTATGTGGGTTATAATTCCTCCCCAAAAGATACATATAAAACCCATCTTATAGGTTTGATCCAAAAATAAAGTCACCTTTAATCCCCTAGATGACGATAAACTCTAGAGCACCACGTTGAATGGCTCCAGTCAGCAGTACCTTCATAGCATCAAATCCATATATACTTACGATGATCCCGTGAACCAGGGGTAGCCCGTGGAAACACTCTTCAAGAATGAACCAAGGAATCACAAACATATAAACACAACATAAATCTATAATAGAGTCCCTAAATAGACAGTAATCCTCCCCAAGAAGGGGTATGGTGAGACCGAATTCCCATCCTCTTGACCAATGGAGTCCTTAAGTGTCGTTCGTCAAGTCATGACCTAATTATCACTTTCATTTGGAAATAAGGTCCATGAATCATGGGCACTAGGGTCGTTGGATGTTTCTAGCACCACAAGTAAATCTGTTGGAGACCATCCGAGGATGTTATATCTGAGGATGACTGATTTCAAAAGTACTTAATCCCATGAAATCACCTACTGAGATCATCTTTCTATGGAATATCCTTCTTAATACAAAAGGGGTGAATTACCTAGTCCCTACGTGGGTTAATACAACCCTCCATTAAAAGATAATTATGCAAAATGGGTCGAAACAAAATAAATGGTGAATTTGAAAAGAAACCATCTCTAGAAAAAGAGACGAGTGATGATTCTCGTCAGACCATTTCCTCATCACCTGAACATGCCACCTCAGAGGCGAAACAAAAAATGGTGAACCTAATGTGAATCCTTAACTATGGTGGTGGTTCTACCCCAATGATAATAGGAAGGAAAGGGTATATCATGTCGGACCATTCTGTTTGCCTCTGTATGCACCAAATGTACCACCGTGGAGGTGGAACAAAAATGGTGAACCTGACATGAATCCTTAACCAAGGTGGCGGTTCTACCCCATTGATAATAGACACAAAATGATATTGCATGTTAGACCATTTTTTTCACCCATGTATGTGAGAACTGCACCACCTCAGAGGAAGAACAAAAATGGTGAACCCGACGTGAATCCTTAACCAAGGTAGCGATCTTACCCCACTCAAGATCCTATTCCCCCACAACGAAAAAAGGAAAGGGGAAGGGGGCCAAGATGAATCGTCAGATATAAAAATATTTAAAAGAATGATACTTTGTCAAGGTTTTGTGGTCTGTATGCCATATATGTTTTTTTATGTTCCCAAAAAGAAAATTTCCATCCAAATGACATCCCAACAACCAATGAAGACACACACATCAGTGATCCTACATGATGTCGGGGCCCTAATGGAGTGAAATACCCCCTCACCTACCCATTGTATTTAATGCTGGGTATCCAACACGATAATCCAAGATTAGCACCAAAATGGTACTCTCCCCACAGTGGAGGCTGTGAGATAATCCTTCTAGTATGAAAAGGTTCTCCAACCACCTTCTCAGTCACGACTAGTACCCTAGCACAAGGCGGCCCCGGTGGTAATCTCAAATTGCTTCTCGACCTTGTCCCTGGAACGTGACAATGAGTACCTTACTTATCTTAGAGAGGCAGACATGTCAATAATGATAACTTCATCTTAACTGAAAAAGGGTCCTACTCAGAATCCCCCACCAGAGAGTATCACAATCGAAACAGGATGAACAAACCTCCTTCCTCCAAAGAGGAAATTATGCCGAGGGAACTTGCTGAAGTCTAGGAGACCAAGTCCCCACATGCATCCCGCTAAAGGTAGCGAATATATAATCAAGAAAATGATATCACCCTTGTTCCTGGGGAGAAACTCCACCATACTAACACGGGGACATTAAATGTGAAGACATATGAATATACCCCTTCTATTCAACCCCACCACAAAAATAGGGTGTCACAATATGAGTACATGCACGTTCCTGATAGTGCTCACCGATTTTGCTATGCATACAGAGAGGCAAACTATAGGAAGTTGCAGATATCTACCGATGCACAACAATCCTGTCAACCAAATTGGATGGAAACTAACTACACATATGAAAAAAAATACCTATTGATATATATCAATCCCACCATCCAAATAGGGTGGTAAGAAAATATGAGTAGTGTCCAATTCTTTTAGATTCATACAAAGTTCGTGAAACAAATACAATGACAATAGAACAGATTAAAATCCCCACTCGTGAATATAAATAACACCAGTAAAATATAATGGAAACTAGAGAAGAAAACCGGTGGAAGACACATTACGCTATCTCGTTAGAGGAGAACTGCCAGTATTTACTGGAAACTCTGGGAGAACCGGAGCAGGCACAAACTCCTGCTCCAATATCAAAATGGGCCTTCATACCCATTACAACCAAAGATGCATCATCGAAGATCATGTAAATGATGGAAGATTAGATTTTTATCCCATTCCATATCATCTAAACATTCCAATACATTATTGCATCGGTGTAAAAAGAAATAAATTGGGCCCATGTCCCAGTTTCCTCGAACGGAAGGACCTACTGAAAATATGTGTCTGTCACTCCGGAGCAGTCATGCATTCCTGTTCTAGTTTAGGAGGGTCGACAGAAATATCCCGTGATGCACCGACAACCGGATTGGGGAAAAATACCCATTCCAATAGAGGGACGTTAGTCCAGTGTGGTGGCCGCTTCAGGGAGGACATATATCCATACCAAAACTCAAGATTTCATTGGACATATCTCGGTGACATCACGGGACCCAACAAAGTAGGGACCCATATACAAAGGTCGTTACCAACATCAGACAACCCCAGTTACACACAAGAGAGTGCTGAAAAATGAAACGTACAAAAGGAAAAATGAGAAAATGAAGAGAACATATAGGATCCTGATCTGCTAGAAGATGGGGTTCTTGACACCCTCAAACATATATCAATAAAGGATAAATAACATTTCAATCCATTAACAAATTGTGGAATTGGTATTATTAGTTGAGAATTCCCTCCCTGCAATGTCGCTACCTGCAGATCTGAAGGTCCTCCACAGTGCACCCATGGGGGCTCACTCCATGGGCCAGGAATAATTGATCACGAGAGCCTATCTCCTAATGCATGTCAGGGTAGAACTCCCCTCGACCTAAAGATCAAACAATATGAAGGTCCTCCCCTTGCTGTCATCTTCCATGATGGTCCTCCCCAATGTATACACTATAGATATGATTCTCACTATAGTCGGACATAAAGTCATAATAGAAGTCCTCACCATGATGACAGTCATTGTGAAGGCCCTCCCCACAATGGAAGTTGTTGTGAATGTCCTCCCCATAGAAACATCAAGAAACGAGAAGTTTCTCCCCTCAGTGTAGTAAAACCTGAAGGCCCTCCCCAGGATGTGCACTATAGAAATTCTCTTTGCATTCAGGTATCAAGCCATGATAGTAGCCCTCTCCATCCCAAAAGCCATCGAGAAGGTCCTCTTCTCACTGACATAAAGCATCAAGAAAGTCCTACCCTCACTATATCTTATTCTAAAGTTCCCCCAGGGTATACACCATAAAGATATTTCCCACATTTGGGCATCAAGTTGGAATAGTATCCCTCGCCATTACAGCACCAATTGTGAAGGTATTCCCCACAACCAAAATTCATGCTGGTAAGAACGTACTCCCTTTTCCATAACAAACGTGAGAAATCCCTCCTATGATGAGGTGCTCAGAAAGATGGAGTCAGAAACATCGATCACTCCTTCTATAACGAGTGATATTATTTCTCAACTAGATGTTGGCCTAGGGACACGCTCATCTTCAGAGCCACCCTTGCGCCATTCGCATATCAATTAGGTTCCAACCATCTTAGTTGGTTAGACCAAAATTATTAAGAAGAATTTGAGATGGGTCTATCAACTTGAGGATCCCCCAGAAGAATAATAAAAAGACCTGTGGCTTGTGAGAATACAAATAGCTAAGGATAATATACCGGTTCTGTATTGGCCAATGACCACTTCTCACTTTGACATACCAAGAGATTTTTCTGGGGAATGTATGCATGGAATTATCCGCAATATATCGATGACTCTTTATCAGTTGAAAGTATGAAGAGTATGCAAACCATGTCAATATGGTAGGGTAGCTTCATTGTTTAATCAACCTAGAAGCCAACCTGTCCGTACGGTGTCCACAATTAGAAAGGAGAATAAAAAACCATGAATTGGATTTCCTTTATACACTAAAAAATTAGTTTTCCCTCATTGGAAACACCCCGTATGGGGTACATATTCAGGTATGGGGAGAACATGGGTCTCTACACTTTACCCCTCTCCCTGTTCAGCAAACCCCTTTAGAAATGACATCGTGCAATGTCATCACCCAAACGTAGCAATCAAGTGAAACCCGTTCTCAAGAAAAATGAGGTAATCAGCAAAAACCGGCTCGTAGTAAGTATCAGAAGCATCAGGACCAAACAGATCTAGCCATCGAAAAGCTTCTGAGTCAGGCAACCGATAATATCCAGCAGGCTTCCCACCTATGGGAATCCAACCAGTAAGTAGTGATCATGTCTTCAAAATTCTATAGACTCAGCACATGCCCAATGTCATACTCACTTATACCCATGTGAGAGTGAGTGAAATCGAAAAGGCAGTGATAGTGGCAGACACCACCTCAATGTGGGAACAATCATAGCCCACAGGGCTAGAGGAATTTTTAAATCAATGTTCCCCCGTAAGACTAACAAATCCAGGTCATAGTACATCAACGAAAGAACGAGAACAACCCCAGCCCACAGGGCTGGGTCCTTTTTACCTCAAGTACTCATACAACGGGCATCCATCTTATCCAATTTATGAAGAATTATGGGAAGAGGAGTCACATGTTCCACCACTTCTCATGACTTGCACTCCCTGGGACAAAGGCACATTACGAGGTCAGACTGGGGCTCCCTTCAGGTCAATCTTTGCCAAGAAACTCATAGAACACTGCAGAATGGAATGAGTAAGTTAAATAAAGGACACATAAATCCTTCCTACCATTCGGCACCAGGTACATCCCCCCCAATGCGGTATGTATGAGGGAACATGGTAAATGTAAACCCCATAGATCTCACAAGAAATGGCATAGAGGGAGAGGATTAAAAGGAACATGGTTCCCTCCTAGACGCACCCCACACCGAGCCTAATGTTGTGCATACCCTAAACCAGAGAGTGGTCCTAAATTTGGGTGCCCCTAGGTTAATCCACCATTACCTCCCACAAGAAACCCCTACAAGGAGAATAATAAATCCCGGGTATTTTATGACCCACCTCCTCCTCCCCCCGAGGATGTGTCTCTCACCCTTGAGGAAAGGTTCTCTAAGAAGGAGGAAGAAATGAAAGAGATCAGGTTAATTAATGCTAAGCTATAGCGAGGGATCTGCCTCAAAATATGTGTTCCCCCGACGGAACATCAGCTGGTATTCCCATAAGAGGTGTTCGTGCCATAGACACTCATTCTAGTGAATGAAGACAAGATCGGAGTCCCGTACAATATGGAACTAGGACCATCAATATACATGAAACCGGCCCCAGAAGGACATAGAAACATACCCCCATTGGGAAGACAACTAGAGTATATTATGGTAAACCCACAAAGGATTCCCCCAGATGGATATCCACCCCAAATTCTAGGAGCATTGGCATGCCTAGTTTTGGCCACTACCACACCAGATCAAGCTCAATCCCAGTTGGATATACATCAAGGGATCTTGAACACCGTTGAGCAAATAACAGCTCGACTAGATGCCATAAAGGGGAGGCATGCTATGATACAACTAGAGCACAAACTCTACTCTGATTGGTTAAGCAATGTTCCACCACATCCAAATTTTATAAACCTCATATCCCCAATATTTAATTTCTTGGGGGACCCGAAACAACATCTAATGTACTAAGCCTCTTATTGTGATCCCATGATGGGCACTTAGAAGTATCAAGGGGAAGTAAAAATCAGGTGCTTCGTACGAACCCTGCAGATCTCGACATTTGTATAGTATACTAGCCTGCCAGACAATTCAATCATAGGCTAGGAGGACCTCTGATGACAGATTCTCATCGAGTTCAGTTCAACGCTTCCTAAGACGATGGTCAATGATCTCACGAACATCAAGAAGCGAGAGAACAAAAGTGTCTTAAAATTCATTTCCAGAAGGAAAGGCATGACTTTTTCCTTGAACTGACCAATACCCCAGGATGAAATGCTCTCTATGTGCATCGATAACATCTGGTATGATTTACTAACACCACTCATACTGGTGAAGTACATGATCAGGTTTCAATATTTCTCTACCATTTATCGATGAATAGAAGACTCTTTACAACAGAACAACCTCAAGTCCCGATTGGCCCTGTCAGCCCCAGGGAAAAGAACCAGAAGAGATGAAGTGGCTTCTCTCATGCTAAAGAAACCCCCAAAACTAGCTTCTATTATGAGACCCAAGCGAACTATGCAAGAACCCTTGGATGCCAACAACCATTCCCACCTCAAAAAGATGAGCGAAGAGATGCTAAAATAAATCAGTTCGAAGAACAAATAAATAAATTCTAGTCATTCCAAGCTATCTAGGTCTTCAGTTATTTCATAGCTACGATGAATTTAAATTTTCTTAAGCTACCAGAGCCAGAGCAGGATGATGAAGTGGGTATCGACGACTATCCAAATTATTGTCCAGATCATCAGATACTGGGACACACAATCTAGGATTTCTTCTCTTTCGAAGATCTCCTAAAAAATGGTGGATGCTATGCAAGTCATGTTGGGCCCATCGTCAGCATAGGTGGTGTATGTTTCCACCTCAGACTCAATAGAAGAAGAGGAATAGAAAACAGTCTACAGCAATAGGGAGAAATTTTTTGACAATTGAATGACCCGAAATAAGGTCAACCAAGTCCATGGAATCCTCCAAGAATAGTTTAAAAAACCAACCATGCCCCCAAGAGTTCCTAATAGAACACAACCGTCCTCCTCGGCCCCACAGTCCTCAAAGGGACAGAAAGGCAGAAAGCAAGAGCAAGAAGATGGGCTAACACCAAAGCTGAAGTCAGTGTTGACATTTTTGGATTTCATACTAGCAGACATGGTACAATGGGTACCACCCCTCCAAACGTCACCACGAGCACTTCCCTTCAAAACAACACCATTAGAAGGATATAGTCAAACATGAATAGTGTCGGATCAAGAACTGATCTTCAGATCCATTACTTTCATTCAGTTGATGGACCCCTTATCGGATGGAGACTATGACCCAAAACCCAAATCCCCCCTACAAAATCAGAGATTCAGAGGAAGAGGCTGCATAGGCCAGATATTTTCTGGAAGGCATGATCATGGTAGGAGTCAAATTCCCGACCATGCCATAAGTCAAACCATGAACATCTCATAAACTCATGGAAGGACCCTCCAGCAGACACAAAAAGAACCGGAATGCTCCTCCACCCATATCAGAAGAAATCAAAGCCCAATTATCATGGAATATCCATCATAGGAAGAACTAATAACAAATCTCCCAAGGCATATGGGTGGACCAGTTTGACCAAACCCAGAAAAGACTGTAGCACCATCGGCCCCAGTCACTAAGGCCAAACCATCAACATCTAAATCTCAAACCCCTAAAGTGTCTGTTAAAGAGAAACCTCGACCTGGGAAGTGTCGTCCTTTAGCATAGAAGTATGATATTCAAAAGGGGATGTTTTCAATACTAGAAAAGTTTTCAATCCTAGATGCGTTAAGTATATCCACAGATCTTAGGGAGGCACTCATCAAAGCCTTACTAAGTCCCTAGGAATTCAAGGCTAAAGTAGTAAAAAGTAATGTTTATTGGACAAAGAAAAATCCCAAAGAATGTCACACTGTCATCTCTTTCATAGATAGGGATGAGGAATCTATCATGCAAGGGTACATCAAACCCTTATATGTGCCTGATAGGATAAATGGAATTGATGCCTTGGGGTTCTTTATCGACAACAGCTCTGGAGTCAACCTCCTCCCACTGTGAACACTTCCTCGACTGGGCAATGATGATGAAATCTTGACACCCTTCACAAAAAATTTGCTGGAATATGGAAAAAGCATACATAAACCGTTGGCAAGAATCAATCTTAAAACTCGGCTCAGAGACCTCATGTCAGATTCTGTATTCCTGTTAGTATGAAAAATAATAGCTTTCAACGTCCTACTGGGGAGGCCTTGGCTGCATCATCATGCTACAAGTTCGACATCATACCATCAGTGCATCAAATATTTCACTAATAGGGAAAATGGGGCATTTCACACCGATGAGTCCCCATTTGAGTCTTATAAATCTCATTATATCGATGCATGGTTCTACAAATTGAAAGAAAAACATCCATTGAATGAAAATGTTGATTGGATTATTGCCTCTAATGGATTGGGAATGGCTCCTAGCGACCCCCTCCACCAGCTTGTGGAAGATAATGTATTACCCATCAACTAAGTTCAATGCACATATGCAGGTAGGATGCAGAATCAATTGTTTTCATGATTCCTGCTATGGCCATGAAGTCCAAAGAAACGGAAGAGTGGTCTGACTCCCATTATTTCAGGAAATTCCTAAAAAATATGCTCATAAACCATCCATAAGACCCCAAACTTTCCTTGCCTTACTCACCATGGTGATAGTCGATCTCTCTCACAAAATTAGAGAGTTATTTTAGATAATCCACTCTCCATTAAAAGAGGAAGAAGATGATGAAGAAGAAGAAAAGGAAGAATAAGACCTTAGATATTCCCCTCCTATATTCAAAGAAGGTGTCTCCACCATAATCGATTAACTTAAAGAGATAAATATGGGCACCAAAGACCACCCACAACCCACTCTAATCAGTGTTTCTATTCCTGTCATGGAGAAGGAGGCATATACCTCCATCCTAAAAAATAATCGATATGTGTTTACCTAGAAATACACTAAAATTCCATGTCTTGATCCTAAGGTCTCCACTCATCATATAGGCTTACCAGAAGATCACTGGGGCTATAATCTGACAGCCAGAGGGACCCACACAATGAATGCTACCAAAATAGAGGCTGAAGTTGACAAACTCATTAAAGCCAACTTTATATAGGATGTTCATTATCCAACCTGGTTGGAAAACATAGTACCTGTCAAAAAGAAGTACAGAAAAATTAGAATCATCATTGACGTCAGGGACCTTAATTAGAGTTACCCAAAACACAATTTTCCGGTCCCGAACACATAATTGTAGATAGATGAAATTGCAAGATATAAGCCACTATTTTTCATGGACTGTTATTATGGATACAACCAAATCCATATGGACTGACGAGATGAAGAAGCCACTCTTTTTTAGGTCCCCTTAGAGAGTGTTATGTTATTAGGTGATTCTCTTTGGTCTAAAAAATGTCAACTCCACATTTCAGTGCACCATACATGGGATCTTTAATCCCTTCTTGGGAAAGTTCATCAAGTGTTATGTCAACTATCTAGTGGTTAAATCACTACATCGCTCAAAACACATGGATGATCTGGAAACGTTATTCAGAAAAATATGATATCACAGTTTATATATGAATCCCCTGAAGTGCGCCTTGGGGGTTACCCTTGGGAAATTCCTTGTTTTTGTCATATTCCATCACAACATTGAAGTATACCCCGATAATAAAAAATCCATCCTTGGAATGTCCCCACCTTGCATCCTCACTGAGTTGAGAGGTCTCCAGGGGCACCTGGCCTATATCCGGTGCTTCATATCCAACTTGGCGGGTAAATGATTACATTTAACCAGGATCATGATTAAAGGAGTTAAGTATGAATGGGATAATGATTTCCAAGAAGTGTTCAACAATATCAAAACATATCTCTTAATACCACCAGTGCAGCTGACTCCAATTGAGGGGAGACCACTCATTTTGTATGTAACTGGTCTGGAACGGTCATTATGTGACATGCTCACATAGAAAAATGATGTCTGCAGTGATAAAAACCTCTATTACCTCATTCAAACAATTATTGATGCTAAAACTCATTATTCAAATATTTGGTAGAACTGCCTAGCCATAATCTTCATGATCCCGAAACTTAGGCTTTGCCTGCAGCACCATGAGGTCCACCTACTCCCCTGGTGCAACCCGATCAAATATATCCTTAACCATACTAGTATAAATGGACATATATCATGATGGGAGGTTATCCTAAAACAATTTGACATATAGTACGTGCCCCAGAATGCTATTAAAGTCTTGGAATTAGAGGAGTTCATGGAAGATCACCCCTTGGAAGAAACAACACTGTTGGATGAAGAACATCCAAATAAAGAAGTTTTCTCTATCTAGAAGGACTCCCAAACACGGGAAATGTAATTTGATTGTGCTTCTAGATGCCCAAAGGTGAAATGGATTGAGGATCCCAAGCTCAACAAAGTGGGGCTGGGAATTATACTCATATCCCTTAAAAATTCCATCCTGCATTACTCTTTCCTACTTTAAGAAGGGTGTACAGATAATGAAGTAGAATATCAGGCCCTCATTGGAGGCATGGAACTAGCACGTCATATGAAATCCAAACACCTAAAGATAAAGGGTGATTCATATCTAGTCATTAAATAGGTTAATGGTGACTATGCCATTAGGAAAGCAGTATTGTCCCCCTTGACGAACCACATTTGTGAACTGATGGCAGAATTTCTATCATAACCAACATTGAATGACGTCCCTCAGTCTCGAAATTCTCAAGATGGTTCTTTGGAAAATTCACCCACAGTCTTGGCTAATCCTAGCTGGGATAAAATAGTCAGTAGCATTTCTCACCACTGGACGGTTTTTCCATTTATCTAGACCAATACAGAGGAAATTGATGAAATTAGCCAGGTTTATAAGCCTTATGGTCACACCACCAGCTAGATGAATCTCATTGATAATTACCTTCGGAATGGGGAACTACCATCAGATAAGGATATAAGGGAATAATTCCGAAGATGGGCAGTCAAATTTGTCTTGTGAAATGGGGTAACCAGGAAAAGTTTCTCAACAAACGAGGCCTTAACAGAGTCATTCTAAGGAGAATTGATGGAGAAGAGACTACTGCTGTCATGAATGAAGTGCATGCTGAAGCACGTGGAGCACACTAATCAGATACCAATATCTCTCACCAATTCCAATGTCTTGGGTATTACTCGTCCACTATGATACATGATCATTCTGTATTCACTAAGAAGTGTCATTCCTTTCATGTCCATTCCAATTTCATACAACGACTCCCAGAGTTACTTCAAACAACTAAGTACTCATGTCCATTTTTCATATGGGGGATGAATGTTGTGGGAACATATCTCCATTCTACAGCCAGACAATTGAATTTCATACTCACAGCGACCGACTTCTTTTCCAAATGGTCCAAATCCATACTCCTTAAATATTTCAAGGTGAAAAACATCATTATATTTGTGAAGGACAACATAATTACTAGATTTGGTGTCACTCATACAATACTGATAGAAAACGACACCAAATTATACTCTGCTAAGTTGGACAAGCTATACTATGAATATGGAATCAAATCCAACCGTTCATCCAGTTACCATGTGGTGGAAAATGGGTAGACAAAGGATTTCAACATAACTAAATACAACATACTCTATAAGATGGTAGTTAAGGGTAGGAAATCATGGCCAAATGAGCTCTTTCTTGCTCTGTGGGATTACCATACCACATCCCACACCGCCACTTAGGCGACCCCATACTCACTAGTATACGGGGTAGAGGTGATGTTGCCTATTGAAATCCAAGTACCATCACTTCATGTAGAAATTTTCAATCAATTGTCCATGGAAAACCAATCCTTGAGATAGTTTGATGAGTTGGTGTAGTTAAATGAAAAAAGGTATCACACTTTACACTATTTGAAAATCTATCAAAATTAGATCGCACGATCCTTCAACAAAAGGATCGACTTCGATCTTTCCTTGAAGGAGAAATGGTGTTAGTCCTTAGAACCCCGATGATACATGGGAAGAAGCCCCCAAATCTTTTACCAAAGTGGGAAGGACCATATGTCATAAATAGGTTCTATTCCAACGGAGCATATGCCCTAATATCAATGGACAAATGTCTCATCATAGCTCACGCAAATGCAAAGTTCCTGAAGAAGTATTTCACACTATAAAAATCAGTCATGGTCCAAACTCTAGGAACCTAAACTATGAGTTATTTTCCTAACCAAAATGAAAATAAAATTAATGGTATTAGACACGTCATCCAAACTCTATGACCCTAATCTTTGACTTGTTGTCTTGACCAAAATGACGATAAAATGCATGGTGTTCGACCCATGTTCCAAACTCTATGACTCTAAACTATGAGTGGTTGTCCTGAACAACATGACGTGAAAATATATGGAATACTTCATGGTACAAACTATAAGACCCTAAACTATGATACATTTTTCTTTCCACATGACGTTAAACTTTAAAGAAAACAGCATCGCTGCATGAATCTAAACTGCACAACCTCATTTCTTCACTATAAGATGTTAAATTTCATGGCACATAGAATCCTAATCGCATGATGATAAACTACATGATCTCTCACAGAGAAATGTGCATCCTGATTCCTGCCCTCATAGGATATGTAATGATGTCTCGATCCTCAATCTTGGACCAGCCCCCACGTAAAGAAATGCCTCCATCATATCCTCTACCTCCCTACACTTTCAAAAGAAACCCTATATCCACTCATTGTTTCTCACATCAAGTATAATTCACGTGATCTTAGGATAAGTGGTAAGGATTCTCTTACACAAAAAAGTTATAGAGAAGTATGGTAGACCTGACACCAATAAATAATGAAACAGAAATTTTCCTACCCCCATGCATGAGCTAGATCGGTACATGGAACATTTAGAACTATGTATGGTATGATTATTACCCTTGAAGGATGCGCATTGATGCCTAGATTTGGCATCCCGACCCCACCATCAATAAACAAATTCCCTCACATGTCCTTACACATGGATCAAGCTAGATCGGTACAGGGAACATTCAGAACTACATATAGATTGATTCCTGCCTTTGCAGGATATGTAGTGATTCCTAGATTTGGCATCCCAACCCAGCCACCCCAAAAAATTCCCCTTTCCCTGTGTGTAGTTCAAACTTGTATAGGGAGTTCATAAAAGGTCCTAACCATGTGAAAATAAACTAAAAAATTCTTCAAGAGTTATGTGTGGCCTAGTTCTATGTATCACGAGATCCCACCCATTCCCCCACTCATGAGAAGTCAAAATATCCTACTTCCCCTATACATATAATTCATACTCATGTGGAAGCTCCAGTAGTTCAAAGTTAATCATTATCTTGGTATTCTTCGCATTCCCAGGCACATCTTTCCCATTTTCCAAAATATCTACCTCGGGAAAACTTCAATATACATACTCATTCCTAGCCACCTGAGAAGGAAGGACAGTTTCCTATAGACACCTTTGTTTGACTTTTCACATCATGCCCAAGTGGCTTTGCATATTTTTCCCACAAAAGGGCCTCCAATCAAAGGAAAATTTGCCCCCGGAGAGTCCTCTCCTATCTCAGTACTCCCAATTACTTCCAAGACCCATGTTATCCCTCCTGATTCAGGTTTCCCCTAGGACTATGGTTTACAACTTCTATAATCACACATGTCTAAGGAATACTAGAACGTCCTGATTGCGATTAACTCAAATCTATTAAAGATCTTTATGAATTCATGATCATCCTCACTGCATGACTCTAAACTGAAAAACATCATGTCCTCACCGCATGACATTAAACTACAAGGCCAAAATCATCCTTTTTGTATGATGTTATACTACCTAGAAATGGTTTAATCCTAAAGTTCCCTCTGATAGTGATTCTGCTATTCTTAGGTAATGAACAGGAATCCTAGTAATCCCTTTTTTCTCACACCGATCATAGCTCATGTGATATTACGGATCTTAGCAAGAGATCTACAATCAAATTATGGAAAAACAATCCAGGAAATTTCTCCTAGCATCACGACCCTAAAAAACATGTCACAATTCCCTTCCCTGTAAAGAACCTTATGTCCTGGCCATACGAAATTAAATGACCACATACCCCAATGATGGGATGAATGCCTCACCCTTCATGTGAGCTAGATCTAAGTAAGTTAAACATAACCCCATGAGTAAATCACAACCCAAATGTTTCTAATATGCTCAGATACACTCTTTACATACCTCAAACTCCGTGCTCTGAGTGATCTTAAATCCCCATAACCCTCCATGTCCATCTGAAATGGAATGCCAGTGTCCTACAGACACCTTTGATTGGTTATGCACAACATTCCTTGGTGCATCTACATATGGGGTCCACCAAAACGAACATCAATCAAAGAAAAATATGTCCATAAGAGAGTCCTCTCCTATCTCATTACACCCAATGGCTTCCAAGCCTCATAACATCCCTCCTAATTCAAGTTCCCTCAGAGTCATGGTTTGCATTTTCTTCCGTACACACATCCTATATATATTGAAACATGTGGGCCCAATTCATCTATGGTCTTTTTGAGGTTTCTAAATATACCCCATACATATACATGAAGTCGATCCGCATATAAAATATCAATTCCCGTACTCATTTCTGAGATTTCTAGAGAAGTTCAGCTAAAATTTGCCCTTTCATGTTCAGGTACACCCCCTGTAGAAGGTCACATACCATATTCAGAAAGTTACAATCACCATTTACATTGGATATGGAAGGCTAGTGTTCTGCGGACACCTTTGTTTGACTATGCACATCATTCCCTAGAGGCTCTGCATATACCACCTATAGAATGACTGTCAATAAAAAAAAGTCATTCTCATGAGAGTCCTTTCTGGTTTCTGTACGCTCAAATGACATTCATGACCTATCAAACCCTTGGAATTGGTAAACTTATGGATAATGGACTACATAATTTTCTCTTCCAAACCCCCTAACATACACAGGGATTTCTAATTGAACTGACCATTCACCAGCTCTCCCTTATGCAATTAAGAACCGAGCGGGAATAGTGTCCCACTCAAAGCTTATATGAATGTCCCTAAAATTTTCAGACACCATTACTGAGACCACCCACACACCATGGCTCCCAACATCAAAATAAATTCAAAGTGTTACAAACCCTACTAGGCTATCGAAGGTGAAAGGTCAATTTCTTGCAGACACCTTTGTTTGACTATGTACATCATGCCCCAGTGACTCTACATAACTCACCCAAAACAAAGACCATCAATCAAAGGAAATTTCATCCCCATAAGAGTCCTTTCCTACCTCTATACACCAAAACAGCTTCTGAGCCTCATGCAAGTTGAAAATTCAAAAATCTTTGGTCAAGAAAAATCCTTAATCCATGAAAGAAGGAAATTATAACATTTTTAATTGATGATCCTAAATTTTATCCTCTACCTTGTTATGTTTGATTAAAGTTGTTTGACCTAAAAAATCAGAAATGATTTTGATTGGTAGGACTGTGAACAACAGATGAAAAATATTCCACACTTCGCAAAGGGAAAATCTATAGAGGGAACCTCTGGTTAAAGATTGAGTATTAGTTAGTTAAAAACATTGATCCATCAAAAAAAGGTGTAAAACTTGTTAGGTCAAAAACCCGCAAAGGGAAGGTTATGTAAAAGTCAAGTTATGCCCGATACGTCCATGTTAATAAGACTTAGAAAAAAATTATGGTTATAATGAAAAAGACACAAATTATCATGATGTGTTCAATAAAACCTTAGAAATAGTCAAACTACAATCATTGAGTCCCACAGCTCAGGAAAAATTTAGATCATGATATAATTATTTCAGTTTACTAGCATCGAATCATGGTTTAAAATTAAGACCAGATCAAAGTGATGTTTATATGATTGATTTTGATCAATTGGCATTATAGGTAAACGTAAAGAAGATGGATTTAAAGGAAAATCAGTTTCATTGAATTCAACAAAAATGAATAAACAGCCCCAGTCTGGAGTCTCTCTAAGGTAAAAAAATAATAAGGGTACATAGTATGATTTGGGATGGAGCTACAACATGGATCGACTCGCCCTTTCTGAAAAGATAGAACGTGATTCCATGGGCTGTCAAGAGTCTTCTCCAAATATGATCTTTCCTCTACTTCATCCTTGACTATTGGACGCACTTGTACTATAATGAATTTAAGATCCTTCCCTTTCTTCTGGATAGCTTCATAGTTGGAACGCGAATAGGCCAGGTGATCCTTCAACCTTACTGTGTAGGCCCCGTACTCCCACAAATCTTCCTTTTGGGTGTCCACCAAATCATGAGCCTTCTCCTCCAAAGTTTTTAACTGATATATTTCCTCTGAAATGTCCCAGAAGATTTCCACCTTGTGATGGGAAGAATTTAAATTGGCAAGCTTTCCCTCGCAAGAAGCAAGTTCTTTTTAGAAAATGATGATTTGGTAGATGAGGAGGTGCAAGTTCTGATAATAAAAGCCACTGAAACCCATCTTGGTGAATAATCTCTGAAAATTTTCAGTCTCATTATCAAAATTATCCTTAGGTGTCTCTATGGAAAGAACACATAATTGGTGCCATGCCTCTTTTTGCCCTGCCTAGTGCCTCCCCGCAACACCAGTACCTTGATACCCCACACCATAATGTGTCTATAAGTAGGAATCATCATCAGAGGAGTGGTGAGGGACCAAAGATAGGTCACCCAAGATGGGGGACTCTCTTTTCCCACATATGGTTCAATCGTTGGAGCTAAATGCGGAGGAATTTCCACAACTTCTGAGGTGACCGGTGATACTCTGTTGGTGATTGCATCATTAAGGTCTTGGGTAGTGTCCATAAGAGGGTATCATTCTAAATCAATCCTCATTGAGATAGGTTGTACCAAAGAATCCCCTCCCAGATGCTTCTGACGGTGAACTGAGCGTCTTCTTACCACAAGGGTAGGAACAAGTGGTGTATCCATCGCAGCTCCTATAAGGATAAAAGTAGAAGGCAGCAGCTATCGCACTCTTCACAATATAAGCAATGTGTGGCATTTTCGTTGGGGTAAGGATGAGGTAGGGAATGGTTAAAGTTTTCTTCACCCACCAAACAGGTTCTTTTAGCACTTCGTTATGGTAATAATTTGTCTACATTTGGGCATAATCCAGTGATAGAAAGGTGGGTCCCATTATGTTAGGAAGGATAAATTCCATTTCATCACCTTTATGCATCATCATAAGCCATAATTGGATAATAATTATGGGATGAGACTCTTAACTTAACTGAGTAGCACAAAGAAGTGCAGATTGTTGGAGGCATCCTAATTTCCAGGAAAACTGGTAGTGGAGGTATGGCTCACAAATAAATACTCAATCTGTATGAGAAGTTTACATCCCATCCTGAAGTATGATAAGGTATGTGAATTCAGTTAAAGAACCATCTCTTTCACCTCTAAATGAAACATGAGGGGTAGGATGTGGTGCTAACAAGAAATGAGAATCATTATTCAGCAGCACAACCACATCAATAATGCTTAGAGTCCTATGGTGAATAGAATTAATGTTGAGAAGGGTAGGTTGAAAGTCATAATGAGGAACCTTTGCAGTATTTCAATATTAATAATAGGGAAATTTTTCTACCATCCACCCATAAATAAATTGAAATGGTCAACTCAGATGATGTGGGGTCCTACCTTCTAGAATTTGTCCAAAAACATTATAAATTTAGGTGAGGGTATGAAGGGACAAATTAATGTGTCAACCCTCTACCAGTGTGGCCTCCACAATCAAACTAAAAGCTAGAACCCCAATATAGACATCGTGGGATGGTAAAATACATCCACTAAAAACATGGGAAAGAAACCTACCAATCTTAGCGTAGGTGATCCATCTGGATGAATTTTATATCCACATGTGGTATATCGTCCCACTTTTAGGGTAGCATAATAGAACCCTGGAGTTTAGTGGGACTAATGGGATGAATGAGTTTTTAATGTAGAGAGCCTTAGACTTATGTCCATTCACCCGCAATTATAATCCTATCCAAACCTCGAATGGGAAAATATAGCGAAACTGGAGGGGATGATCAAGTAATCCCTATGCCATGACCAGTAAACTCTTTGTCAAAGGCGACATGTGGTCAGTGTCATTCCATGTAGGGGCTACCGGGAGAAACTCATCATATATCTCTCAAAGTATGGGGTGTCTTCCAAGTTGGTGGATATCCCATAAGCCGATTCCTACCTCCCCATGAAATAACTGGAAGGTTTTGGTGCATTAACACTAATAACTTAGAGGATCGATAAGGATTTCACCTGAGGATAAGACTACGAACTGAGAAACCCGGGCTGCCTGATACAAGTCCACCACCTCCAACAGGTCAGGTAACTCCAGATAGGTCTGATGTACCTAGAATGCCTCAGACCACTCTTCAGAGAAACAACCTTCAACCTGTAGATACCACTTGGAGATCCACTTGCTGTTAGGGTTTTCTTGGGGGATGTTGATAATGGATGGGTACTCTCAGGTGCTCAGTATTGAGATAACATTGCAACACCTGCAATTTTCCTGAGTGTAAGCCGAGCCTCTTAGTATGAAGATGTTATCCTAAATCTTAATGGTTATGACTTATCCTACTAGGTAAATTTTGGTGCGATCATTTCCTTGCAGTGCCTCTAAGAGGATGAAAGGTGTATCGGGGTCAGCCAACGACAGGGGAACATTGCGAGGGAGACGAAAGCCGTAAAGTGGAAACTGTACAGATAGTGGATAGGATAGGATCTCTGGCATTAAGAAATCCCTTAAGAAGTTTTCATAAGGAATAATATAGGATTGGAGATGATCCTCACTATTCCCCACCGTGGTCTCCCTTTTCTTCGTTGGTTTTATCACAGTCTGTGAAGCAACCATTGTAGCCTGTTCAATAAAGAAGCCTATAAAAGTCAGTCCAATAAAAGTTGCTGGATAAAAGTCTAAAAGCAATGGTTAAAGAACATAAAATAATTAAACATATAGCTCTTCGTATTGTTCTCAAAAATGGTACGTGGAAGCACATTCCTCATACTGCATGAAGTGAGGAAGTAACCACTGCATACGGCTATTATACGCGAAAATGATTCACCATGTACAACCATGGTATGTGAAGAAACCACAAAGCACTAACTAGAGGATCATTTTCCAGATAACAAAAGGGTTTGAAGAATGTGGATACCACAAATCTAGGCCTCGTTAAGTTCATTTTCAAAAGTTTTTGATTAAAATTTTATGTTTGGATTCATAATTCTTAATGTTCAGTTCGTCCGATCAAAATCGGTATGAGGACACATAAGTAGAATTGCTTTATCCTACATGGAATCCGAATTTTAATTCTAAAGTTCCAAAATGTTATTCTCAAAATCCAAAATGTGGTTTACGGATAGAAAAATGGTGAAAATATCGGTCCACATCATGTACGATGCGGTTTGAGAACCAGATATTTACAAGAAGCACAGTACGCAAATGAAGAGGAATCTGGGGAACTCGAGAGCACCTTTCACCATGAGAAATGGTAAAATACAAATGAAATGGGACCCTATATATATTTTTGGTCCCCTCCTACCATTCCTCTCTGTTCTACTGCAAACCAATTCAGTTCAAGACCGCTTCTGCATCGGAATAGTATACTTTTTGTTCCGAACAGACTCCATTCCGATGGGGGAATTTGTAGGGTCCTAAAAATTCTTCCAATGGAAGAAAATAATCCCAATATCACTTTATAGAACGAATAAAGTGCTCTTATAAGTATTGAAAGGTGAATGGACTCAAATTGAGTTGCAAATTTCTGAAGAAACATTAAATAATTCTTGTTTTCAAAGTATTTCATGTGTCTCGTGTACCATCACCAAAAAAGATCCATAGATTATTGCAATCGCGAACCACTGGTACATAAAATGATCCATGAGGCACTGTCCCATGGAGTGATGGCCAATGAACCTAGTAAGCCAAAAACTGCATCTCTGAAAAAATCATGTGTGTAAAGGCCATCTACGTACCATCTCGTGAACTTAACGGTTAGCAGAAAAAGTGAACGAGTAGGGTTCTGCGAACCATTATTATGAATAGTAGCCTCTTCAAACCCCGGTTGACCGAGTCTTCTGTGTTTCAGGAATATCTCTTCACAGGCCTCCATAAATGGTGTCGCATGCCCATAGATACGATTTACCAAATGCTATATTAAAGGAACAAATAAAGAATTGAGAAAGAACGAATTATGAAAGCTTAAAGGGGTCCCATAGGTTGTAAGAACCCTGAGAATATTCCATCTTTAGTCTTGAATCATTGACAATGCCTGAACCATGAACCACATTCTTCGTAATTACAACCAAACACGAACAATAAAATGGGGGAACAAAATAATAATAATGGAACTGTGGACCTAATTGTTGAACTGAGAACCATATAATTCTCATGGATGAAATACCCATGAATGATAATCCCCCAAACCCTATTTCAAAATGGTTTTCCATGTAGCCTCTCATAGCATGGATTTAACCCGGCACTGTGTACTATATGAGTACACCGATGGAACCCAAAGCAGAATGATGGATCGCGTACCACTGTGGAGTGTGGTGGCCTATACCCATGTCTGCATAGAGCATCGGTATTCCGATGACCCCTCTTCCCACATACCACAATGATACGTAGAGCTTCCCCTATCCCCTATACGAAATTAGTATGCAGAATGGAGTGTTTTTCAATTATTACTTCCTACAGTTCCAATCTCACCCCTGCATTATCGTCCATTCCTCCATAATCCCTCTGTAAACCAGTCCCCCTACATTAGGCCAAAGCATCATCCAAAGACACTGTACCCATATTATCATACCATTGGGTGCATTATCATTCCCCTTTGAGTCTACATACCCATGGAAATCGGAGTCTCGAAGTCTCTCCCCACAATTGTTCGGGATTCGGGAGTTGATGTGGGTCTACATACCCTTGTTAACCCGAAGTCTAACCTTGGGACAACAATGTGATCCTCCCTATTCTAGGGATTAAGGGTGATCACTTGATTTTTCATTCAATGAAGAATGGTGATCAGTTGATGAGGTTATTTTCCCTCACCCGTTTGATAAGGATGCAACTACTTCCCTTCCCAGAATGTGTTTCGGGGCTCACCCAATGAGGTAAGTCCCCAAACTTCTGTGGCCGGGCCACATGACCTTTAATATCATATAACATTAAAATTTTTATTACTCTGCACCCTCACCCACCGTCGCCCCAACATCTTCTACCGTAGGCTCTCCCTCTCCCACTAACAGGTGACGAAGCATGTTGTTGGTTGGATCTCTCGCGTCATCTTGTTTCTCACACTGAGCATGGCTCATGCATGCTTAAAGTCTTGTGAAAATTACAACTTCCACAAAAATATGAACAATGAGAACTCTTATTCCTAATAACACCAGGATATATAGGATTCCTACTGGAAGGCCCGAGCCGAAAAGGGTTCCCTTCCAAAAGGGTTCACCCAATCATTTCCTTTCAAAAGAGAGGCTTCCATTTATAAGCCCTAGAAATTACGAACTACGTGGGTTCAAATTCCAATCCTAGGGATATGTAGGAAACCCATATTATGGGTCCAATACCATCATCAAGTCACATTTCTTCCCCCTGGATGGCGATAAACTCCATTTCACCTCATTGAACGACTCTATAAAATAGTACCTTCATAGTATCAAATCCACATATGCTTACGATGATCCTGCGAACCAGGGGTAGCTCATGGACACACTCTTTGGGAATGAACCAAGGATTCACGGACATATGAACGTGACTTAAATATATAAGAGAGTCCCGGAATAGGCAGTAATCCTCCCCTAGAAGAGGTGTGGTGAGCCTGACTACCCATCCTCTCGACCAATTGAGTCCTTAAGTGTCATTCGTAAAGTAATTATCTAACGATCACCTGCCTTTGGAATGAAAGACCATGAATCATGGATACCAGGGCCTTGGGGTGTTTCTGGCTCCACAAATAAGCACGTTGGAGACCATTTAAAGAAGTTATATCCGAGGGGGATCGATTGCACTAGTACTTGACCCTATGCAATCACCTGTTGGGATCATCTTACTACTGAATGTACTTCGTAATATGAAAAGGGTGAATTAACTAGTCACCATAAGGTTAATCCAACCTTTCTTTAAAGAAGAATGATGCAGAACAGGTTGAAACAAAAGAAATGGTTAATTTGACAAGAAACTGTCTCTAGAAAAAGATACAGGTGATGATTCTCGTCGGACCTTTTCCTCATCACTCGAATGTGCCACCTTAGAGGCAGAAAAATGTACCACACATGAATATCACTTATGAATTCCATTGTTACCATTAATCATTTTAATTAACACTAAGGGCTTCTGATGCAACCGACCATGTCCCAAACGTGTTTATTACATATTAATTCCATTGTAAACATTCATCATTTCAATTAACACAATTCCATTAATTAATTAAACAATTAATTAACCACATCAATTACATTAGTCAATTCAACAATTATCTAATAACATACATAACATTAATTAATTGAATAATTAATTAATTACATCACTTCAATTAGATAATACAATAATTTACTAATTGCATCAATAACATTAATTAATTCAAAGATTAATTAATCACATCAATTTCATTATTTGATTCAACAATTAACTAATCACATCAATAACACTAATTAATTAAAAAATTAATTAATCACATCAATTCCATTAGTCAATTCCACAATTAAATAATCACATCAATTCCATTAGTTAATTCAACCATTAACCAATCACATCAATAAACTTAATTAATTCAACAATTAATTAATCATATTAATTCCATTATCCAATTAAATAATTAACCAATCACATTAATAACCTCAATTAACTCAACACTTAATTAATCACCTCAATTACATTAGTTAATTCAACAATTAACTAACCACAACAATAAAATTAATTAATTCAACAGTTATTTAATCACATTAATTCCATTAGTTAATTCAACAATTAACTAATTACACCAATAACATTAATTAATTCAAAAAATAATCAATCACCTAAATTCCATTAGTTAATTGAAAAATTAAATAACCAAAACAATAACATTAATTAATTCAAAAATTAATTAATCACATAAATTCCATTAGTTAATTCAAAAATTAACTAATCACATCAATAATATTAATTAACTAAACAATTAATTAATCACATCAATTCCATTAGTCAATTCAAAAAATTATAATCACATCAATAACAATAATTAATTAATCCAATTCAATCCCACTAATTAACTTAATAATTAATTAATCTAATTCAATAAATTTTATAATCATAAAAATTCATATTAATTAATTCACTAATTATATAATATAATTCATTTAATTACAACAACACAATAATACCCACTAATTAATTCACTAATTAATTAATTCACATAATTAAATTAAATCATCCCAAAAATCTCCATTAATTAATTCACTAATTCATTAATCCAATTCATTCAATTACATCCAAAAAATGATCCCCAATAATTAATTCATCAAGTAATTAATACAATTCACTTAATTACATAAAAAACAATATCCATTAATTAGTCCACCAATTAATTAATCTAATTTGTTCAATTTCATCATTACAACAATACTCGTTAATTAATTTACCAATTTATTAATCCAATTCATTCAATATCATTATCAAAACAATTTGTATTAGTCAATTCACCAATTAATCAATACAATTCATTAAATTACATCAATAAAATAATCCCCATTAATTAATTCATTAGTTAATTCATCCAATTCAAACAATTGCGTCAACAGAATAATCCCCATAAATTAATTCATCAATTATTTATTAAAATTCATTCAATTTCATCAATGTAATGATCCCTATTAACTAATTCTCTGATTAATTAATCCAATTCATTCAATTGCATCAACAGAAAAATCTCTATTAATTATTTCCCCAATTGATTAGTTCAATTGATTCAATCCTCATTAATTAATTCAATTCATTCAATTTCATATAAACAACAATCCCCATTAATTAATTCAACAATTAAATAATTAAATTCATTCAATTACATAAACATAATAATCCCCATTAATTAATTCACCAATTAATTATTCAAATTCATTCAATTCTACAATCACTACAATTGACAATATTTAATCTAAAAATTAATTATTTCAATTCCACAATCACAATAATACAATAATTCATTAAAAATTTAATTTTTACAATTTTAGAATCATAGTTTCTCAATAATTAATTCAATAATTAATATCCCAATTTCACAATCCCAATAACCCATTAATTAATTCAAAATTAATTAATACAATTTAATTCCATTAATTAATTTAGTAATTAATTAATCATCTCGAACCTATAAATTAATTAAAAAAATTCACCATCTCAACCCTATTAATTAATTCAATGATTAAATAATCATCTAAAAAAATCCCCAATAATTTATTCAATAATTAATTATTCCAATTAAACACATTCTTTATAACAATAATCAATTCAATAATTTATCATTCAATTTTGATAATCGAAATCTCGCTATAATTAATTCAACGATTAATTAGTTCAACATAATAAATTTCTTAATACCAACCATTCCCATTAATTAATTAAAAAATTAATTAATTAGGTTCCACAATATTATTTACTCCATATTTAATTCAACAATTAAGTATTCCAATTCACAATCCCAATATTCATAATTTCATATTTCCCCCAATTAATTAATTCACCAACTTAATGAATTCAATCATGAAATAAATATATAATCATATAATATGAGTTCTATAATTACATACATGTAATTTAAATCAAGACATAAAATTTTAATGATATAAAACCTAACTCTAGATTTATGAAGAACACTCGCCCAAGGATATCACCAAATTTAATGGAATCAATCGTGAATATGATGAAGAATGATATTTAGATCTAAATTATAAATACCCAATTAAACAGATCAAGATATTAAAAACCTTGATCTACATTTAGAACCAATAGTGGATAAAAATCCCTCTTTAATCCAGGAAGTGGATCTAGATAAATATAGAGAGAAAGAGTGTGTGTGTGTGTGTGTGTGGTCTAAATGGGTTGAAACTAGATACCCGGAATGGTACAAATATTCAATATACCCCTCGATTCACCATGAACGGTGGTCAGAAAGGCTTGGAATCTACTTCGGATCCTCCAAAACCATGAAAGAAATATTAGAGTCAAACTAGGGATAATTAGGGGTTAATATTGGGGGTTTGAGAATTAATAAAACTAATTTTTGTGTTAAATAAAAAGTTTCATACAATTTGTTGGGAATTGGTGAAGGAATTTACAAACCATGTGATGTAACCATGCACCTCTTCTAGGGGGGGGGGCAGTTTGAAAAACTATGCACTAGACATGAAAATCGTCTCTATCATGGTTTTCATGGTTTTCTGGGCTAGGGCACGTAGTTAGGGAAAAATGTTCATTTCCCTCTTTCTTCCATTTTTTCTCAATTTTTCACCCAAAAAAACGCCATGGTAAAACACAACCAAATATTACTCAAGACAAGGTAAAAGAGTTCCGAAAAATTATCCCAAGTCATCTCAAGAAACGGTCAGGGTTTTAAAATCTCCCGACCTTATAACAACTCATCCTCAAGATATTATCCCAAGCATATCTAAGATTATGAGAAAAATGATTGAGCCAATGAGCCCTTATATCTTATTCCTTATCCCATGCTTTCTTCTCAACATGACTGTGTATCCGCAATACAAGAACTATTAACACAGTAATTCTATGCAACACTTTCTTACTATGATCCAACAAACGTATCAGATGCTCCTCAAAGGATGGATCAACTTCAAGCTCAACTTCCGCATCTTACCCAACCCATTTCCCACTTTGTTACATCCTAAACTGGTTTCCACACATTGATTCCCTGAGACGATAGGTCACATGACATCAGACTCACCTCCCTGTATGTCAAATGCTTCAAACTAGCAGCAAGGGTCTAATGTCCATCATGGGGAGACTATACCTTTTTATCAGAGTAATACCACAGTGAAAAAAATAACCAAATGAAATATAACCAAAATCAGGATAATACTAGTATCACTAGATGACCAAAACTAGAAAAAAAATATCAAAACTGAATAGTATATATGTCATACCAAATTACGTTCTAAGTGTCCTAATGAAAACCCAAAAGTAAAGACACTAAAAACTCCTCAGTGGGTTATGAACCACATCTGGTTCTCCCATCCATGCCCCATCCCAAATCATCCATCTAACACAGGTCCCTTTCCCTAATCCTGTCTTGCATACATGAATTCTATTCAGGTACCGATCAGGAATCCTGAGTAGGGTATGATTACAACTTAGTAGGCCACCACCAACAACGTCTAAAACAATATCAATTCAATAACTAGTTTAATAAATTGTATATAAAAAACATAAAATTAATAAAGTAAAGAATTTTAACTTATTCAATTACTCTTTATTTAACCACATAACACCCTTGGGTTCCTGAGTACACCTGAACTCTCAATACCTACTTCGGCCCGTGTCACAGTCAAAACTATCCCAATGGGATACCATATGTCTGAATTCCATTTTTACTATTCCTTATCTCAATTCACATATGAATACCATTGTCACCATTCATCATATTAATTTCGAATATGAGATTTTTATGTAGAAAACCATGCCCAAAACACGTTTATCACATATGAATTCCATTTTTACCATTCTTCATTTCAATTCACTCTATGGGATTTTGATGCAGCAGACCATGCCCCACACATTATTATTACATACGAATTCCATTATTACCATTCATCCTTTAAATTAACACTATTGGATTTTGATGCAATAGACCATGTCCCACACATAATTATCACATAAAATTACATTATTACCATTAACCATCTCAATTCACATATGAATGTCATTGTAGCCATTTATGATTTTAATAAAAATTATGATCTTTTGATACAGGAGACCATTTCCCACACACGTTTATTACATATAAATTCCATTATTACCATTCATTATTTTAATTCACACTATTCCATTAATTAATTCTACAATTAATTAACCACATCAATTCCATTAGTTAATTAAACAATTAACTAAAGACATCAATAACATTATGTAATTAAAAATATAATTAATCACATCAATTCCATTAATTAATTGAACAGTTATCAAATCAGATTAATAGAATTAATTACATTAAAAATTAATTAATCAAATAAATTCCATTAGTAAATTAAAAAATTAACTAATCATGTCAATAACATTAATTCATTAAATAGTTAACTAATCACATTAATTATATAAGTTAATTCAACAATTAAAAAATCACATCAATAATATTAATTATTTTAACAATTAATTTATCCCATAAACTACATTAGTTAATTAAAAAATTAACCAATCACATCAACAATATTAATTAATTAAACAATTAATTAATAACTTAAATTCCATTAATTAATTCAAAAATTAACTAATTGTATCAATAACATTAATTAATTCAATAGTTAATTAATCACATCCATTCCATTGGCTAATTAAACAATTAACCAATAAAATCTATAACATTATTTAGTTCAACAATTAATTAATCCCCATAATTTCATTAGTTAATTAAAAGAGTAACTAATAACATCAATAACATTAATTAATTCAAAAATTAATTAATCACATCAGTTCTACTAGTTGATTCAACAATTAACTAATCACATAAATAATATTAATTAATTCAATAAGTAATTATTCCCATCAATTACAATAGTTAATTCAAAAATTAAATAATCACATCAATAACACTAATTTATTCAGGAATTAATTAATCCAATTTCAATTCCATTAATTAAATCAAAACTTAATTAATCCAATTAAATCAATTTTATAATAATAACAACCCCTTTTAATTAATTAATTAATCTAATTCATTCAATTGTATCAACAAAAAAATACCAATTAATTAATTCTCCAATTAACTAATCAACATCACTCAATTGAGTCATTACAACAATTCCCATTAATTAATTCATTAATTAACTAATCCAATTCATTCAATCGCATCAACATAACAACCCTTATTAATTAATTCACCAATTAATTACATTCAATTCCATCAACACAAAATACCCATTATTTAATTCACCAATTAATTAATAACATTCATTAAATTGCATCATCATAACAATACCCATTAATTAATTCACGAATTAATTAATCTAATTATTTCAGTTTCCTCATTATAATAATATCCATTAAATAAATCACTAATTAATTAATCCAATTAATTAATTGCATCAACACAACAATCCCCATTAATAAATTCACCAATTAATTAATCAAATGCATTCAATTACATCAATATAACGATCCCCATTAATTAATTCAAAATTTAATTAATCAAATTCATTTAATTAATTTTATTATATCAAAATAAAAATCCCCATTAATGTTTTCACCAATTAATTAATCTTATTCATTCAATTTCATCATCACAATAATCCTCATTAATTAATTACCCATGTAATTAATTAAATCCATTCAATTACTTCCATTGAAAATACCTATTAATTAATTCAACGATTATTTTTTCAAATTCATTCACTTCTATAATAAAAACAATTCTTAATAATTAATTCAATAAATAATTATTCCAATTATACAATCAAAATATTAAAAAAAATTAATTAAATAACTAATTATTCCAATTTCACAAACAGAATTTCTCAATAATTATATCATCAAATAATTATCCCAACTTCAGAATCACATTACTCCTTTAATTAATTAATCCACTTTAATTCCATTAATTAATTAAATAATTAATTAATCCACTTAAATTTATTTAAATAATTATCTCAACCCTATTAAATAATTCAAAAATTAGTTAATCATCTAAACAAATCCCTGATAACAAATTAAATAATTAATTATTTCAATTCAACACTTTCAATATAACAACAATTAATTCAATAATAAATTATTCAATTTTGATAATCCCAATCTCACTATAATTAATTCAAAAATTAATTATTTCAACTCAATTAATTTCATAATCCCAACCATTACCATTAATTAATTCTATTATTAATTAATCAAGTTCAATATTTTCAATAACTCCATAATTTCCAATTCACAATTCTAATATTCCCAATTTCACAATTCCTTCCATTAATCCATTCACCAAATTAATTTACTTGATCAAGAATTAAATTGCTAATATTCTAGTCACAATTATACAATTTCATACAATAATTCAATTCAAGACTTTGGGATTTGAATTATATACCACCAACCACAAGATTAATGAAGAACACTCACAATAATATATTGATAAATTGAACAGAATCAATAAAAAGGCAATGAATAATGATATTTAGATCCAAATACGATGTCCACAATTAAATGGATCAATATATAAAAAATATAGAACTATATATAGAAAAACCAACAGATAAAAATACCTCTTTTATCTATGATGTGGAGTGGGAGAGGGAGAGAAAAAAAAATCAAAATGGGTAGAAACCACATAACTTGAATGATACAGATCTTCAATTTTCCCTTCGATTTGCCATTAATGGTTGTCGGGAAGACTTGGAATCTATTCATGAGCCTCAAAAATCATGAAATTGATCTTAGGGTGAAACTAGGGATAATTAATGGATAATATGGGGTTTCGAAAATTTTCAAAACTAATTTTAGGATTAAATAAAAAGTAGCACAGAGATTAATGGGAAGATGAACACGATTTACCTAAACATGCACCTTTTCCTTATGCCATTTCTGGGAAGATTCTTCTAATAGGGCACCCAGTTTGAAAAACCTTGCGATATACATGAAAACCATCTATGTCTTGGGTTGCATAATTTGTTGGACAAGGGCGCACCGTAAGGGAATATTGTTCCCCAACCATGCACTTCCCTATTTATTCTATTTTTCTCAAATTATCAACCAAACACAGCCCAAGTTAAAAACCAAATGAAAATTACTAAACGCAAGGTGAAATAGTACCTATAAACAAGATCTAGACATATCCCAGAAATGTCATGGTTCTATAGGGAACATGGTCCCATACCAATCTCTTCCAAAGGTTTTCCATAATAGAACCACAACATTAATGTACTTGGGTTTGAGTCAAAAGTAATTGCATCTATGCCTCCCAGTTATAATTATGGAAAATCTCATGAAAACCATACCTCAAAAAGGGATTCTATCATATATAATCATGTTCCTATAACCTCTCTTTAAAGTAGTTAGAACTAAAGTATAATGGAAGTTTTTCGACCTTTATGGGTCACATCATCATGCTAGATAATAGAAACTAGAACTCACTAGATATTCAAAAGTGGGAATACCCCATTGAAGATTATCTTACCAAGAAAATAAAAATATATATATAGGGTTTCTTTTTTATCATCTAAGAGTCATACTCAAGACAATGGTACCCAAATCAGACCTGATATCTGAAACACTATATAGAAATTTAATAAATCATTGATTTCAAAGGGTGATACCTCTAATAGTTTAACCCCTTATGTACACAAGGAATTAATCTTAAACAATTTTATTCATGAAAAATTAACTACAAATCACCTCCCAACCTGTAGGTCCAATACCACCTAGGAAGAAGCTAATTGAAAAGCATGAGAAAATCTCACGTTCTTGGTCAAGTACACCCCCATGAAAACATTTAAAAAACCCCCCTACATAGGGGTGCTTATGAAAAGAACCTCTAAAAGATTTAATTTTAAGAAATTGAAATTATTTCCATTTATTTAAATGTTTAAAAAAGTTTATATACCATGGATACCAAATACCGGTAGTTAAAGAAACTATATCATTCACATTAATTAGCTAATATCATGAAATAGTGGAAAAATTATCTCATTATTTTCTTTTTAACCATTTATTAATCTATAATGTTATAAAAACATGGATTTGTTAATAAAATGTTAGTGGATAACTATATAGTAAAAACAACATTTTTGTTTCTACTTTCATTTTAATTAACTCCCGCCTCTCATAGAAAATATAAAAAGTGAGTAAACGGTATTTTAATTATTAAGGGAACTAGTCAAGTAATATTCCACTATATGTTTATAGGTGACACCATATAAGAGCTCTGCCTACTTTAAATGACCATTCCATTAGAAAAACCATACCTCAATGGGTTTGAACACTAAGGTGTAAAAGAAAAATGTGACCTACAAGGGTACCGTCAAGCAAGGAAAAAAAGAGACCTTTGAGGGTCCCATCATTTAAACTTAGGTTGAATTAAATGAACCCTATAATAGTTTATAATATGTAAATTTTAAACATCCATAATGGGTATATCTCATAATAAACACACTAAGATCACCCTACTCAGGTCACGTCCAATTTATATCATAAGTAACATTCTCCAAATGACCAAATTATGTCTTGTCATGCATTTAAATATTTAGTCATAAGAGTTGTCATGCCTAATGGTAGAGGTATAAAACTATATAATGGAATCCATTTTCTATAAGAAAATTAATTTGGAATACAAATATAAGAATCATGGTTAACTCTGATGAATTAACATTCGAATTTTATAAAGTTACTTGCCCTTATAAGATTCAACAGGAATTCATGTAACTACAACCAGGTTTTTATTTATTGCCTCAAAATATAATAAACCCATCTTTGATGGTTCAATTTTATGGCTTAGCATTAAAATTTTATAAGGGCCCACAATCCTTATAAATTTGAAATTTTTCATCCATTTAATCACAACCATCAATGTTTGATCCCATGGAACCAATAGTTCATGGGTAAAACATAAAATAATAAATTTAATAAGAAATTACACCATATGTCTATGTGGAAAAACACAGTTCAAGTTGTTGAATAAATTTTAATTAATAAACCATATATCATGAATACATTGGGCATGCCATCACAAGTAATTAATATATGTAATTATGTAAACAATAATTGAAAGTTACTACATAATTAAGAAATACAAAATCATCACATATAGATATAGGCATTCTAATAAAGTACATAACATGGTATACAAATTATTATGCATCATGAAATATCTAATGATGTCTACATGGAATGGAGTATACATGGCATGTGAATCTCTTAGTTCCTAGAATTTTGTGTGTTACAATACCTCCATGCCATACCAGTCCAAGGGTATAATCTGTTAAACCAATAAATCAATAACTAGTGGATGTAAAATGGTCAATAAAGGTGAAATAATAATCAAATGTAGTAAAAAACAACATTAACAAAATTCCCATCCTAAGAAACCCGATATTTCCCTTGTATATGGGTTGTCCAGACCTAGAAATAATTTATTTTTCATGTTTCGACACATTCCTAGTATATTATCCACCACTTACTAAATAATTAAATAAAGTAATATAATAATTTGACACAATTTGTAATGTCCCAACTCGAGAGACACTAAAATAGTGCCGCAAAATAGTGGGATACATGACCTCAAGCATGCCTCTCCATACGCTAGAGGCTACTGACTAGTATAGAGGGTCTAGTAGAGGTACAATGGGGAGAATATATCCTTCAAATAAGTAATGAATATAGTAGAACCAATATAATAAATAAAGTTAGTGGAAATAAACAATGAATAATAATAATAAATGATAGAATAATCTTCCATTAACACGCTTTAACACAAAATAGGAAGGTATACATATAAGTTAGGATAAACTGATAGAAGTAATAAATAAATAAAAAGAATCCATCTCTAAAAGGATTCCCAAGTACATGATCTTCCTCTAATATTGAGCTCCCAAGCCTAGATAATATGATAAAAACACAGAAGAACAATCCCGATCCTAACCTGCAAACAACATGATGTTTGTCTGGTTTTCAGTTGGATGCATGAATAGGGTGTGAGATAAACTTAATAGGCCACCACCAACATTAACTAAAGAAATAAAGTATGTATATATAAAATAATGAAGTGTGAAGGTGTAATATATAAAGAAACAAATAGATAAATGAATTAAACATGTATGTCTCAGGTTTCTCAAGAACATCTAGCTAACCATACATGCTTTGGCCTAAGACCGAATATCTCTTCAAACATTCTATCTTGTATATAAATGCATACACCAGACAATTGTTTTCAAATATATACATGTACCGATGTGGACTCAGGGTTTAATACCAAGTCATTCACCTGAGAAATAATAATAATGAGTTTCACGTTCTAATCATGGGACTTCATGACCAACATCATAAATTATGGGATTCTAAGCCTACAGATTCAATGTCCAGTATCATAAAGTGAAAATCCATTCCTAATACCATAAATTAAGGGATTCCGGGCCCAATATCATAAGGTAAGGGACTCCATTCATAGTATCATAAAGTAAGGGAATCCATGCCCAATGTCTCCATGCCCATTACCATAAATTAAGGGACGTCATTCCCAATATCATAATGTAATGGATTCAATGACTTGTATCATAAAGTAAGGGATTTCATTCCCCGATATGATATTTCATTTGAAAACAATTATAAATCTCATGGGAAGTACCCATTCCATTGAATAGGTTATCAAGTATCTTTTTAAATTACAAGACAACAGACATAAAAAGTGGTATAATCATAAAACATGTTATTATCATCATTCTATTCATTTTAGTCATTTTAAAAATATCTCTCAAGATAAGTAAATCAACACACCTTAGAAGGTGATCCAAACCCAATCCAAGAAATATATCTATAAGAATTTAAATCAATGCACCCTAAGGAGTGGTTAATTTTTAAGGAAGAACAATAATTTTTAATCAATTATATGATCCCACGAAAATTGGGTGGTTATCATTAAGGTCATCAAATAAAACTATGTAATTGGAGGCTACAATCATGAAGTTCAAGGTCTAGGTATTTAATTTAAATAATATAATATTTTCAAAGTGACACAAGGAAGGTTTGGAATATAACACAATGAAAATATTATATAAACAAAAGAGAATATTGGAAAAATAATATATACCACCAATGTTATGCTTAGGATAGTCTACTCATCCAATATCGTGATTTGATTCAAGGTGGAACTGGGGAAATCCTAGGATTAGATGAATTCCCTGAAAATAAGGGAAAATAGATTGCACATATTTGGCATTCCATACTAAAAGATAATTGAAGAAGAGAAGAAATATGATTCATAGTATTACTGATGGATATCCAATGTGAACTTTAGTATCCACATAGAGGATATCTACCTATACATATGATGAGGCAAAAGGAGATCTCCAAAGTGAGGGGAATTCTATGTGTTGAGAGGAAATAAAAGAGGGAGGATACTTAAATATAGTGAAGGGAAAACAATATTTTCTTTATCTTTAAATAGACACATGGTTTGGCTGCATGATTATGCAAAAATTTCACCAACCATATAGTAGGAAATATTCAAGCTAGAACCTCTCGTAGACCATGCACATGGTTTGACAAACTATGTGCAGACCGTGAAAACCCTCTATCTAAAGGGGAACCCCCTTACACAGTTATATCAAACTGTTTAAGAAATTGTGCACCAACTGTGTGGGTCACCATTTACCTATTACTCAAGCTTCATGGCTTCCATAGACATCACACAATTTATAAAAACTATCCACCTTAAAGAAAGGGGCCACACAGTCGATTCTCATAGTAAAACTAATTGTGCAGAAATCATGCACCTCCAGTTGTTTCCTCACAAAACTAAGTTTATAGATCCAGACACATCCGAATCTGATTTGAATTTTTGGGACACATCCCAAGACATTAATGTCACCCAAAAACAACATTTTAGGTATTCCAAATCTTATATTAACATTTTGAGGCTCAGTTAGATATTCAGACCCTCCACCAAATGAAAAGTTCAATTCTTTCGAGAATTCAACCAGTAAAAAAACATGGGACCTAAAAATAACACACAAATATTTTAGTATCTATTTTAATTTAAATAAATATTATGTTAAATAGATTTTAAAACACAACACTAAACTAAAATGTTTCATAACATATAAAAATTATATAAATTAAGAAACTTAATTAAATTTAAATATAATAATCAGTGATGATACTTACAATGTAATATTTTGTTTTTATCAATGAAATTTAATGAGTATATTATTAAAATTATTAACTGTTAAAAATGGGATATTTTTTATAATGTATTTTAAAGTATTGTGTAAATTAAATTGATCACATTTAAAATATTAAAATATTTAATATTTCAGTTTATTAACTAATAGATAAATACTCAAATTGATATGAAAAAAACAAGAACTCTTAAAATTTAAAATGATAATTTTTTAAATAATGAAAATTTCATTATATTTTTTATTTTCATTTAAATATATTATAAAATATATTATTTCAATTTGAATAAATTAACATCATTTTTAATTTATCATATAAAAATAAACTAGTGTGGTTTTTTTGGAAATTTTATGAAATGATTGATTTTTTATTGAATAGTGAGAAATACAAATGACGAACATATTGTCACTTTTATTAAATTATATTGATATTGGAATGAATTAAATATTTATAAAACTATTTATAAATACCAAATAATTATTAATAAATAATAATAATGCATTAAAAAAAATAATATCGAACTTATGAATCTATTTTTCACATTTTTCAATTCTAAGAAACATTTTTTTTCAAATTAAAATCATTTTTGGTTATTCCCTTTAAGTGAAGTCTTCAAATATTTACTTTTTGTTTTGTTATAGTTTTATAATAAAATAATTCTCATATTTTAAAACAAAATATAATTAATTCCATATTAATTAACATTATTCATTTTTTTGGTATAAAATCATTTGGAATAATAAAAAATCATTTTTCTAGAAACTTTTTTCATTGCGTTACACGTACTTATTTAAAAAATAATTTTTACAAATTCATGAAAATTATTATTTTAAAATGGATTGATTAATTTTGAATATAATATTAAAAGTTTTTAATAAGGGACATCCAATTTTTATTCACATTTAACAGTTAACATGGTAAAAAATTGTTATAACCGTACGAATTAAAAGGGTTAATGAGACGATTTAAAAAAGAAAAAAATGATTAAAATATCACTTAAATTTTATTAAATTTAACAATATGATTAAATTTAGACAATAAATTACCCTTTAATTTAAATTTAACTAAATTGGATCCACTTTTAAGGATAAATACATTTATTATATTTAAGAGTTCCCAATATTTACAAGAGTACCTCTCCCCTCACTTAAAAAAGGGAACCACCTCAACTTAGTCCTACACACACATTGAGAAACCAAAATTTCCCTAACCAAATAACTTTCAAAATATCTTCCACACATCCTATACTTTTCAGTATCACCAAAAGACCAATCCTAAAAGGCTTAAGGTGTAAGGCAAAAGAAGACATCCATGGAGGACGTATAAGTCTTAATCGAGTTGTTTGAGTTTTTTTCTTGTTATACCTAATTAAAATATATTTTAACCATATTAACATAATGAAATAAATATATTTACTATACATAAATTTTATTTTGTTTATGTAACCACTAATTTCCACCTTGTTTACATCCAATGGAAAATGAAAATGCCACTCGTGCATACATGTGGAACACCATCATCATGAATCAATGTTATTCATTTTTCATTACCACCTTGAATGGATGATTATAAAGATTTATTTAATGAATAAATATGATATTTAAAATATATAATTATTTTTATTTAAATTTAAACCTTTATCTACTTTATTTCCATTTCATCCATTAGAAAAAACCATTGATCATGCGTGAGTATGGATTACCACCTTAATGAGCAACACATTTCATTTTTCTTATGCACTTTACATGGATGGTTATAAATGTGTATTTAATGTATCAATATGATATATATTACTTTATTCAAACTCATTATATGATGAAACCATAAAACAGTTCAAGTTCTAGAACCACAAAATCAAAACAAGCATGATAAACATATCAATTGACACCTAAATAATGGATTTAAACAATGAATTCTGAGTAAATAAGAAAAATATGTTATGAATAAAGGATATAAAAAAAGATACAAATATTAATTATATATATATATTAATAATATATATAAATTTATTTTATGTGAGGTTAGAATGCATCCAACAAAATAGTAATCCATGGTAAGAGTTTATCGTCTCAAATTTCATTCTTAAAGATATGTATTTTTATTATACACATATTTTTATATAAAAGTTTTATTCACTGACTATTAAGAATATTTTATCATCGATAATTTTTTATTTATGGTATTTAATATTCCATTTGATGTTTTATCCTTCAAATTATTTTGATTCAAAAGTTACAATTCTCGTAAGGGTTGATTTACAATCTCATTTTTACTTCGAATTGTTTATGTTTAAATTTATATGGGGGTAATTATATGATATTTCTCTCCTAAAACCACTATATATTTATATTTTTTTGAAATTTATATGTTTCTAAGGTATTATTTAAAATTTTATTTTATTTTATACTAAAAAATATAGAAATAGTTTTTTAAGAAAAAGAGATGTTATTTTTTATTTGGGGCTCACAATATTTATCATCCATATCAATGTTTTTAAAATTTGATTTATAGGAGTAATTATAAAATATTTAATGACTAATAAATTTATTTTAATCTAATTTGACATTATTTATAAATAATTAAAATATATTTTTTAAAATTTTCTAAATAAGTATTTTTTGACGTTTTACGAATGTGGGGAAAATGTTTTTTAAAATTTACCACATTATTAAATTTTCCTACTATAATAAACATAATTTTTATGAATATTGATCTAAAATTATACATGGATTTTAAAATTTAATTTCATTACCATTATTATAGTAATTATTAGTTTTTAAAATATTTCAAATGGAAAAGATATCTCTTCAGGTTTTCGAAGTGACTACCTAAGTCATTATAAAGGTGAGTTTTATTCTATGTAAAAATAATTTAATGTATCGTATGATATAATAGTGATATGATCTAATGATTTGATCCAGCATATTTATTTTTATGCTTTATGATTTTGTGGTTCTATTTATTGACATGAGCCTCAGCCCAGTTGGTGAGGTATCCTTAAGTGCATCCACAAGACCTAGGTTCAATACCAGGTAGAGGCATATTTCTGGGGTACGATAGCAATACTATAACAGTTGGAACTATTCACCTTGGGACACTGGTTTGGGCTTGGATTACTTAAGGCTTTTGAGCCACCCATGCCTTCGGGTCAGTAGGGCATTCGGGATACCTTTAAGGCCTTCGGGCCACCTTAATGCCTTCATGCTACATGCAGTTTCCCCAAACACACTACAAAAAATGAGAATCCCTAGAAGAGGATTCAGAGCTGGTGCACTCACTAGAGCAGAGCCCAATGAATTTGTCATAATGAGAGGGTATGGATATGTCATTGGCACCCGCATGTTCTTGCATGGGAAGCCTAACCAGATGTACATGCGAAGGTGGAAAGATACTATCATAATGTAGATGTTGGGGAGGGGAAGTTCTCTATAGATAGTCTGGTTGAATTCCATAAGACCTTCGAGTCATGTAATCTCCTAAGCCTACGGGCCATGTAATCTCTGAGCATGTGGGCCTTGTAAGGGTTCCTCATCAACCCTTAAAAGGGGGGTTATCAAAAATCAATACAGATGTTTAGTTATAAATAATGATGAGTATGTTTTTTATTGATTATAACTTTTTTTAATAACAATAATTCAAGGAACTTGGGAAGTCATGAGTAGGTACCGATATTAAATATCCCCTCAATTCATCCTTAGGTCACATGTGGACAACTATGTTGGTAATTATGTGTAAACCTTGCCTATTTATTTATGATGTCTTGATTGAGAGTTCACATTGATATTTAATATATATTGGTTGATTGGCCATAACAGCAAGATTAAAACTTCTAGGATTATACATTCCATAATTAAAAATAAATTTTAATTTTCCACAGGATTATAATGTTTTGGTTCATGGATTTAATTCATGATCAAGTTATTGATATATATAACATTTATTTATTATTTACCTAACCATATTTTTTCTTCATTATATATTCATGATATATTTTTTTGTATGCTTCCCTTTATTTAGAAAGTGAATAAACCATTTATTATGTTTTTATTTCCTTAGGGTAGTAAGAAGGGGACATTGAATGATTTCCAAGGATTTAATAAAGAAAATAAGAATGTTATTTTTAAAAGTTTACAAGTTATGATTTATGTTTCCAATATATTATGAGAATCATGTATGTATCTAGTCACCTAATATTTCTCAACACTTATATCCTTTGGGATGAGATATAATGTACCTTGTACCATTAAAATAAATTAAATTTTGGCTTTGGGTTTCCCTATTTGGGTTTCTATATTGTGTAATTGGAACAATACTCAATATCCCTAGAAATACAAAATATAGAATGAATATTAAACGAGATTGGCAAATATGGGGATTATAAAAGAATTAGAACCAATGAAGGAATAATCAAGTATTTTTATGAACTTGGAAGCTCATACTTTACATATAAAAGAGAAAATTGTGTTTTTTGAGTTTTTTATTAGATTTAATATTCCAAATGGGTTTAATCAAACATTGAGAATCTTATATCAATAAATTTTTTAAATGTAAATGGTTTCAAGTTGTATTATTTTAATTTTTTTATATATCATTAGATATTGGCAGGTATACGTTCCATTCTATATAAAATTGGAGAAAAAAATCACAACTTACTTTCTTTATGGCCACTCCTAGCAAGTTATAGACCCTAAAAAGTTTTCAAAACTAAAAGTTCTGGGGCATAGTAGAAGCGGTGGTTTGAGGCATGATTTTGGTTTTTAATTGGTTTCAATGGATTATATTAGAATAAATTGATGAAGATGAACCTCAAACATCCTACTGAGGATCTTTTACCTTTAATTTATAGTTAATTTAAAATAATAATAACTAAAAACATGATAATTATTCTCGATCAATTCAGATACAACTCTTGTAGTGTCATTATTGAGGTGGAGAATACAAGAGGCGATTACTATAGTTCAATCCATATTTGATCCACGAATCTCCAAAAAATCGTAGGGTTTTGGGTGTTAGTATAGAGGAACCTAGGTTTACATGTTATTCCTCGTTTATCATAATAAGATGATTTTATTGTTACCTATTCTTCTTGAGATAGAGGGAGGGGATATTCTCATTAGGGTTGAGAGGGTTTTTTAGAGGTTATCCATTATGCACAAACACACTATTCTCTTAAATATATATGTTTTAATATAGACATAGGGTTAATAATTGATAATGGAATAATATCCATTTATAAAATATTCATTATTATTTTTTCCTCATGTTTAATTAAAAGCGACATGAACGATGGATTTGTCACACCAAACCAGTCAATTTAAGAAAGTCATTAAAAAATACTCACATATAGAATAAGTGATAGGAATATAATGAATCATTTACCCAAGATCTGAAAGTTAAAACAGATATTCTTTCATAGAGATAAAAAAATAAAAAAGGAACAATCACATTTTTGAGGTTATTAGAAATCCTCAAGAATCCAATCGACATGGTGATATGAAAACCCAAAAAGATCAAGATATCTAGTGTAAGAAATAAATCCTAAAATAAATTACTCATGCATAATTATAAAAATAATTGTAATTAATATTTCTAAGATTCAAATGAATTAAATATCATTTATTAAATTAATAATTAAATATTTATTTAAATAATATTAAATAAATTATTTAAATTCTCTCGAGATTTTAACCCAACTCATCAAACCTCCTATGAATTTATCAAATATTAAATAATAAAATATATATTCAAATAAATATTGCTTAATAAATAAATAAAAAAATAAATATTATATTTTCTAAAATCATGAATAAATGTTCATTTTAATATTTAATTAAGTAAATTAATACTTATATTAATATATGCACTGAACTGGGGAATAAATAAAGATATTTATTTATTTCATTGGGATTAAAAAACATGATACAAAATTCAACTCATATATTCTAAACTGGAATATTTTATGATGTAATTTATGTGATCAAGTTAACTTTAATAATTGTTATTCCATATTTTGAGAATAATATTTATTCTTAATATTAAATTAAATATTATTTAATGAGATTTTTTATATATATAGGATACATTTTATATATTAGGTTCTTGGGGGTACAATTACATTAAAAACAAACACACCACAAACACAAGCTCTAAATGCATTCCATAGCCCCCCAAGGGATAGTCCACCTATAAAGCCGCATTTAGTCAGTACATGGGATGAAGGCCCAATAGGAATAAATCATATACATGGCCCAAATACCCACAAATTGGCCTAAAGGCCCAGTGTAGTGTCATGCCTATGTCATCAGGCATGCATCATGCCTGCGTCATAGCCTACCTGCATTATGCATACATAACTATATACCAATGAAAATTCCTTCCAACCCAGATATGAAGTAGAGTCTAATGAATGATTACAAGGAGCCTTTATAACTCGAAAAATCCCCAAACTTATAGGATACATTATTGTGTCACTACCCTCTATATCTGATTTTTCATTATATTAAGTTCCAAAATAGACATTTTGATGAATTTACCAAGACATGGATTTCATTACAGAATTCAATCTCAATCAAAGGTCCCGAGATATCATATTAAATTTAATCAAAAGGAAAAATACTTAATTTCCTAATTCAATTAATTTCATATCACTTAGGACACACCCAAATCATGATTCCTCACTATGAACATATATCCTCACAATTTTCATCCATACATAAAATTTTATGATTCATGGTTAATATTAATAATAATATCACCTCTAAGGCCAAATTAACATGTCTTTAGATAGGAATATCCAATTATAAATAAAAAATTTAGAATTTGTATTGGTGGGAATGACCTCATAACCTCTCTTACTGTATATTTCAAAGTAAAAACTTCTTAAAAATAAGCCTTAATATCTTATAAACCACCTACACCTGATATTAAAAAATTAACTATGTATTGTCATATATATTTTATCTAGAACAAAATATATATGTTTAAGAATATTGAAATGGAATTCATAGGATCTCATTATAGAGGGGAACTATTATAACCTATCGATATAAAAAATACTCTTAGGAAATTATCACATTATTATATTGAAAAGGAAAAATGATTATGTGATAATATATTTATCAATATTCTAGTAATATAATTAAAACATTTAGTTGGTTCTAGGGTAAATACTCTTAAATACTCCCATATACACTATATTGAACTATTAAAAAATTAAAATACAATGAATCTCACATATAAACAATCTTTTACTAAGGCATGGCTATAACTACTAATCATGCCACATTGTTTTGTGGAAATTCAGTTTTCTGCAACTTTATTCATTTCTAAAAAATATCCAAGAAGTTATATCACGAAGTAAATACCTTTTTATCATTTTTAAAAACTCCACATAATAGTTTATACCTTTTTCATATGTTTTCTACTAGATAAAATATAACAATATCATAAGTACATGATTTATAAAAAATATCAAATTACTTAAAAACGCAATAACTTTTATGTTAAAGTTTCAGAGAATCTGGTAAAACCTTACATAGTAAAAACCACACAATTACCATAAAAAGGACATATTTTTTCAACCAAACCAAAACACTTTAAAAATCTATAATAACACATCAAAATCTCTTATAAAATTTTCAACACATCATACCCTTCTAGACCCATCATCTATAATACTCCTCTTCATTTACCAGGGGAATGGAAATATAATAAAGGTTGCACTAAAACACATATCAAGTGTAAAAATAAGTAATAAAAATTGAAGATAATAAATGAAAATAAGATAATAATAATAATAGAACATAACAATGGTGTATTTAAATAAAATAAGAGAATATCACTTGATAAAACATAGATCATAAATCATGAGTCAAGGAATAATGATTCTAGAATAAAATAAAAAATGGGAAATATGACTCTGGAAAAATGATTCAGTAATTATAATCCATGAAAATATAAAATTGAAATAATAATTCTATATATACTTCAGTATAGAAGGTAAATTCTTTTTTCAAGGGTCCCTACCAAGAATATAATAACACAGTGGTTATATGCATATAGTGGATTATGTTTACACCCTAGTCCCTTACATGCAATCTCTTGATAAATAAATATTTACCTAATGCATTTGAGGGATATGTAATTATAGTCCAACCCAACACATAATACAAAACCATACATATTTATTTGCATATGAAAACATTAAAAATTTCATCAAAGCATATGTAACCCTTGAGAAAGGAATGGGTTTTAAAACAAATTCCACAAAACACAATCACAATCCTTACAGAGAAGTAAGATGAATTATATCATTAGATCATATTCAAAAAAAATATTAAATTCAATATAATAAAATCATTGTTTATAATGATCCCAACTTATAATAATAAAGGTCTAGATTAATAATTTTAACTCAATAAAAGAAAATTGAGTTAAGAAAAACCCTTAAAATGGTAAAAATTTATGATGTAAGAATCAATAAAAAATTGGATTAAAAGAACGAAATGAAATTTCCCAAAAACATAATAGAAATTAAAATATTATAAAATCATAAGGTAGAGTTCACCCAAGATAGAAGAATCAAGTTTAATAAGAAAATCATAACTCAATTAAAGGAAGTTGAGTTAGAAACCCTTATAACTTTGGTAATGAATACAACAATTTAAACCAAGATAGATAAAATTATGTAGTACTTTAAAAACCATTAATATTAATATAATCATAATATAATACATCAAATGGGTAGTAAATACACTATATAAATTAAAATAGGGGTATAATATATAACATGTCTCTAAGAAGGGAATTTGGGATGAAAAAACATTATGACTTTGGTATTGTTTGAATGTAAAGAACACAAAAGTTAGAGAATAATATTTACTTTAAAATATCATAAAATAATTGAGTTTAATTATACATGAAGACAATAGGGAAATAATTACACAATATAAAAGAAAATATGGGTCTCAATATTAAACACGTCTTGTAGAATTGAAATTGATACAAAGAACCCTTATATTGGATTCATTATTTATATAATAAAATATATATTATAGTATAATATTCATCTACCCATTAAATATATATTTAAAAACCATATTCATGTTTATTAACTTTTATATTAATCATTTATACATCATTATTAGCATTTTCAACTATTCCTTGTCTGTTTTGATATATTGATTTCGATCATCATTATTTATTCAAAATTTTATCATATCTAGAATAGTCAAGGTATTATAATAGAATTTCTATAATTATTTATTAATCTCCATGTTCATTTCATGGAAATTTCATGTATGATACTTAAATAAAAAAACCTTATTGGGGTTTTTCAGTAAATTTTAAGGTAAAAGGTGGTATATTAATAATGAGTAAAATATTATTATTAACAACATATTAATGAAAACATTATATATATATTAATATCATATATTAATGGTAATTATGTCTTCATAACCATCCAATAGAAAATCCTATAGCATCATCCATATAGGTGGTTAAATGGACCCAAACAAGAACATGCTTTAATCAATGGATCATTAAGACTATGTAGTGGATTTTCTAAAATATAATTAAAATAAGACTATAATTATCATATATTAGTGTTATTAAGATGATATATCATAATCAGTAAGATGTTTAAGAAGAAGATAAAATAAATTTATGCATAAAAATTCCTTACTAACAAAAAAAACCATATATTCTCTTGTAAGCCTTCTTGGTTTTTACTGGAATTATGGAATTATGTTGAGACTAGAAGCTTACCAAAATAGGGGAGGTGTTATAAGGAAATAAATATAGAATATTTTATGTATTAATTCAAATTTTAGGTATGTACTGGAAGGGGTGGTGGAGGGTTGTTTTTATAAATGGGAAGGGATGGTAATTTTAAATAATGTTTTGATAATTTTTTTTGTTCAATGACAATAGATAGTATTTATTCCCATGAAATTTATTTATTTATTATTAAAAAATAAGTTTTTTTTTAACTTAAAAATAGTCTAATGGTATCTTTGAATCGCTTAATTATTAGTAGAGAATACAAAATAAATTTTTATTAGAATAAAATATAACATATGTTCTAAAATGTATAAGATAGGTTTCTAAATTCAAATTATTATTTTTAAATGAATTAATTTAATCCTTGAATTTATATTATGTTTATAAAATGGTCTCATAAATTTTTATTTTATGCTTATAAAAGTATGTTTTCATAAAAGTTACGGTATTTGTAAAAACTATATTTATAATTTTCACTAAAAAATAAACATTCTTATAAAAATATAAAAATTCACCTAAATATATTTTTAGAATTATAAATCCAGAAAAAATCCATTTGATTAAATTAATGTAATATAATTTATAATTTATCTTTTAAATGGAAACCTAAAATATAATTAAAACGGTTTTTTTGTTACAAAAATGAAATTTTAAATATAAGTGTTTTGAATCGTATTTCATATTAATGACTGATTATGTGAGCGTTAATAAATTTATTTTTACATTGAATCATTTTATTATATAAATCATTTTAAATTGAATAATTTAATTTGTTAAGATAAAAAAATACACAACACTTGTAAATGAATGAATATTCGAAAAATAGGAATTTTTAACATTAAATGCTTTTATAGTTGTTAGTAAATAATTATTAATCATTCCATGAATTCTTATTAAATTGTTTATATATAATAAATACATTTCATTAAATTTAATTGTCTGAATATGGTAAAATTTACTTTTAAATAAAAGTTTGTGATATATGGGGAAATGTTTATTTATAATAAAAACTATTTTATTTTAAAATGAAAAACCATATTATTGTTTCTTACATTGATAAAAATATTTATAACACTATAAATATAAATATAAATCCATATTATTATTATAAATATCCATTTATAAAATATCCAAAAATTAAATAATTTTTTGATGTTTAAAAATTCAAATCATTTAAAGGAAATATTTTTTCTATTAAATAAATCAAATTTTTTGTCATGGATTAAGAATGCTGATTTTAAACATGCCATTAATATCTAATTGTTTATATTGTATCTTTTGGTGATTTGGAATCATTTTTAAAATAAATACTTCTGGAAAAATATAAATTCTTGACATAAATATTAATAAATATGGTCTTTATTAAAAATACTTCAGTTCTCACAAGTTCATCATAATATATATATAATGATACTTTTATATCTTGATAAACACCAAAATCTATAACATATTGTTTCTTAAAATGTATGAGAAACCATAATATACTCATTCTAAATAGATATGGATACCACAAGATTTCATAATCTTCTCTTACTTATTTAGTTTTCCTTACTACGATATATATGATCAAATTGATCAGAAATGAAGGTAGTTATATATCCCATTTTCACCTAAAATTCAAACTTCTCCATATACTTGGAAGTATCCCTTTGTACTTTCTCAAGTAGTTTTGGACATTTCTGACTACTACCCTGTGTCGTTCTCTGAGTTTTATTAATAGTTTCTCGAAATTCTTTATGTACAAGAAATATCAAATCTTAGAAAAAACCATGAAATATATTATAGATCCAAAATATTTAAGTATGTAAAATAATATTCATAATAATATCTTCCAATTGACTAAAAAAATCATTTTTTAGATATTTCACACCATGTGAGATCAGAAAGAATTCATTCTTAAATTGTATCATCTTATATTTTTAACTTGGTTTTCAATATATATATTATTGATTAATATAAGGAATACCATAGATTTATATTAGAAAATCTTGTTCCCTATAACATGCGGCCAACATTAATTCATTCCTAGAGAAATAAATTTTTTCATATTTTTAACTAATTTTAAGAAATAATATCCATTTTCTAAATATTATCAACATATTTGACTTGGAAGACTATAGTGATCCAGCTAACATCTTTTAGATAAATAGAACACATGCATTATTAGTAAAATAAAACTCTCTTATGGATTTATAAAAACAAATATTCCATGGTCATATTTCTTAATTAAATCAACAAATATATCTCTATAAATTTCATACCTTATTGGATTTTTTTGTCACCAACTAATCTTGTTTCTTCATATAGAAATCTTCTACTAGTTTTACGTCAAGGAAGTTGGTCTTAACATTTATTTTTTAAATAAAATGACCATAAAAGGTTACGTTGAATAATAGGATTCTAATAAATTTAGAATGAATATTTGTGAAAAGTTTTTTTCGTAGAATATTTTAAGATTTTAATAGAAACCTTTAGTAACCAGTCGTGTTTATAGGTACAAAATTTTTCATCCATGTATGATTTATTCTTGAATACCCACTAAGGACTTTTCAAAATCCATATAAACTACCAATATACAAGATTTTATTTTGGTACAAGGAATATATTTTTGATTTTTTAAGAACAAACCAATATTATCTCATTTTAATTTACTTCTTCCCTTTAGGATTTACTCGACTTATTGAATAATATATCACCTAACATAGTGAATGTGAAAAATACTATTGGATTTTAGATCTTCTATATATTATATGTGTTTGAAAAAACTCATCCCACTAAATATTATAAATTTTACTATTTCTATACATACTCATGTGAATCTAGAAAATATAATTAATTTAAATCTCTCTTTCTCCTACTATATCAAAAGTGAAAAATACATAAAAACCATAATTTCCAAAAATTAATTAGTGGTGTTTTCAAAAAAACACAACAAATTAAGATTCCCACGTTTCCTAACCCTCTTTACCAACTTATTAATCGTAGTAAAATATAAGTGCCATGTAATGAAATAATAGTGATAATTTTTAAATAACCACTTCTTTTATGAAAATTAAAGGTTGTAATCTATAAATTGCTACATGTTAAACCCAATTTTTTATAATAGCCAACCCTTTCCTTTCTAATTATTCTTCCCGATCTTCTCCCTTTTCACCTTTTATTTCAACATCATTTCCCATCATGTGAATCTATTTCACTTCTCCATCCTGATGTATTTATTCACCAATCAGTTCATTGGATAATTAAGTTAGTTTCTTCTAGATAAATGTTAATTTCTTGAAAACTATACACTTATATTTTACTTATTATTCTCTAATTCCAACAACTTATATGATATTTAAATTTTTATAATTAATAATAATTTCTAATTTTTTTTATTATATGATATAAGTTTTGGTTTTATTGTGTTATTAGACAATTTAGTAAAATATGATTATTGGGAAAAAATTAGGTACCTAAAGTTCAACATTCTTCCCTATTTTCCTTTTTCTCCCCCATTGGTTGACCCTAGTGACCCCTAAAGTATGAATTTGTTGGTTTAGTAATGTTTATTTTAGTTTAATTTGTTGTTCCTTTTTTTATTAAATAAATTGTTGTTAATTTTAAATTATTACATGGGTAAATGTTTTGTAGTTAGTTTTATTTTTTTAAGCTATTTGTTTTGATGAATTAATCAATTCTATTTTCATAAGTTTTTTTGAAAACATTATAGGAATTTTAAGGTTGTTCATGTTCCAATTAATATTTCTACAAGGATAAGATCTAAAAGTTATCTTTATCATCATAAGATAGTGTTTTAGTTTAAAAGAGGTAAGAATTTCATAAGATACTATTCTAGAAGTGGGGAATGATAGTTAGTGGAAAACATGGTGTGGAATGAACGTTACTACACTATGTTGTATTATGATGATGATAAATCAAATTGTTGTCCTTGTGGTTTTATGTAAAAGGGGTTTTAATGATAAAATCATTTAATGAAGAAAAATAATAATCATTGTTAAGTGAATATGAGTGGACCTAATGAATGAGGGCCTCTGAGCAGAGTCAATCTCTCTCCCTATCACCATAGATTTCTCCTTGATGAAGATCTATAGGGGGAGTATCTCATAGTTCCTCACTATTTCCTTTCCCCTACCATACATATTTTCTCTTTTCCTCCTCATTTCTTGTCCCTCTCCTATAAACTCTCCATGATTAAGGGTTTTTTCACTCCGATTTATCTTTATTGTTGGTGCTCTATAGATTGGGCATATGTGATCCTTAATGGTGGTGGTGTTCGTATTTGTCATGACCCCCTTCCATCAAATATGCCCCTCCTGAGCTGGCAATGGTGAAAGGGAGATAATGACCCCCGAGTCCCGCCTCCAGTAGGCCCCGGGGTGGCGACTAGCACCAAGGGTATGAGTTTTTTTTTCAATCATGGGAGGCATTACCCTTTTTATAGTTAGGATCGGAAATAGGACAAGTCAACCACCAAAAAGGAAAAAGAACAAAGGTGCTGAAAAGAAACTCAAACCAGTCCCATATGCATGTATAAATAAACTGAGACAGGTACAAGTACAAATAAGCTCAAAGTACAAGTGAGTACAGTACCAAAAGAAAAACAAGAAAACAGCAACTACACAGCTCCCACTGCCTGACAAGTAGGGTCCCGCACGGCCCTGGTAGTCCTCCTGAAAACCTGAAACAATGTAGGGTGAGCATACAAGTATACTCAGTAGAGAACCTAAGGCTCTCGTGAACAAGTGGGGAGACACCCTAAGGTCCCGTGAGAAAACAGAAGAACCAGAAACTAACAAGGAAAACTATCCACTCAGCCTCACTGGTCACACTCACCAAGTAACACAAACAAGTTTAGTATATATATAGAACAAAAGTATTGGGTACCCCGTACCATTTCCCACTTAATTAGATGCTGCTATTCCTAACGGCAAACATCCTGACGCTACCACACTCTTCCCGCCCGCACACACCTGGGCCAAACCACGCATCTCGCCCGCACACACTTGGGCCACAACCACTAACCCACCTGCAGACACCTGGGCCTCATCCCGATGGTTCTTGGGAATGGTAAGCCTGCCCGAAGAGTCTTGGGCTAAAGGTCGCCTCAAGCCATCACAGCCTCTGAGACCTACCCGAAGAGTCTTGGGTGTAAGGACACCTCAAGCCATCATAGCCTATGGAAGAAGGAGCAGGAAAGAGCTAGTAACTAAGGGGGAACACCCACTCCCATAAAATGGGAGTGTTCGGCACTAGGTGCTTGACATGGGTGTGGTGCGACAAAACACAAAGATACAATTATATATATACATATACCAAACACACATCCCAACCTATGGCTTCTTAAAAAGAGAAACTGAGCATGTGCCTCAGCACTGCTACCACGAAGCATGCATCAACAACCAAACAATCATCCCCCAACCCAATTTAGGTTTTAATGTTTCATGCAATGGTTTAACAAATTATTACTACTGGGCAACTATCATCCAGACAAAACCTTTCACAAACATATCCCTGCCATCCACAACCAAGGTTAGGTAAAACGCAAGCAACCACATGCGATTTCATTTACAAATGATTATCACAACCATAAAACATTCCATCATTCATTTATTTCAAAGTTCCACACATAAAACCCTTTCCACACACAAAACATTTCCGCGTTTTAAAACACCTTTTACTTAAAAACACTTTTCATAATAAAAACACTTTTCATAAATAAAGGCATTTTCCACAAAACAACCAAACCACCAACATGTTCATTATTCCAACTTTGTTCAATTGGGGTGATCACACAAGGTTTTCATTCTCATTTAATCAGCCAGTCTTTACGTGCTTATCCATTTTTCATGTTTTAACAAAACCAACCACAAAAATTCAGATATCAATTGCGCACGCAAAGGCCACCAACGGCCTTGATTTTCAGTAGGCAAGGGCCTTTCAATCCAAAATCACAATCAGAAGATAAAGAAACTGGAAGGCAATAGAAACAGCACAAAACCCCAAACCCTTCTTTATCCGGTTATTATCTTTATTTAAAGTTCAACTGCATCCCATGGAACAAAAGAAAAATATCCCACCCCGCATGTTGCACCAAAAAGAGAGACGAAGGTAAACCCCAACCTCAAAAGGTCCCGATCATGTCGCTTCCAACGACGTCCTTCGGTGTCCTCCGCCTTCGCCAAACCCGACAAACGCCTCCTAAGATGGAAGCTGGAGAAGGAAGGTCGGAAGGAAAGGTGACAAGTCCGGGCTTAGAATCTTCGTCTCATCTCTACGATCCTGTGGCCGCTGACGGATCGTAATTTGGAGCTCGGACAAAGAAGTTGGAGGAGGAATACTTCTCGATCGTCCAAGAGCGTCGTCGTGCGACAAAGAAGCGATCGATATGGAAGATAAAACATGACCTCGTTCTTATATAGGCAACGAATAGGTAAATCCGTATTCAGCGTGCATTTATGAATACACGATGTGACCGTACATATGTTACATGTTTTTATTAGTTAACACACAACACGTCACGCAGTTTCCACGCCTTTTAATAATAATGATAATTCTATCAATATGTGGTGTTTCGTTGACCCGAGGCATGAGTCATAAAAGTAGCTCATTAATGGTCTTAAAATGACAGTCATAATTTCAGGGTTATGCTGTCACTGACGGATCGTCAATCCGATACCGTATGAGGGAGATACGTTGGATACAAGATCCCGTAATAATAACAATATTAAATCTATTAATTCATGAGCGTTTTGGGTACCCAATCTGAAAACCCGAAAAAGACATCCAATATTGGACTCATAATTTTTGTCTCGTAGTCAGGGTTGCACTGCCACTGACGGTTCGTGAAACCGAGGTCGCACGAAGAAGTTATTGTGAAAAAAGTGTTTTATTATAAAAAAAAATGATAACAATAATTTATTATTTATTTATTTATTTATTTCTCTAACTCCAATCAATCACCATTTGTCATTTTTCACGCTGGAAATTCATCACCAATTATCTCCTTTACTATTTATTTCACACTTAATTTTATTCCCATTAATATCTTATAACTCCTCCCTCTCTCCAATCTTTATTAATTCTTTCTCCCAAGATTCTCTCCCACAAAAAGTGGTGCCTCTCTCTTATATTTATTTTTCAATAAATTTTATTTTCTCTCTCCAATCTTTATTTTGTTGGTGCGCCTCCCCTTTTATTTCATATTATTATATTTTTCATCTTCTCTCTCCTTGTGGCACACCCCAAATTTATTTTAAACCTTTATTTATTTATTTTTACACAATTATCATAACATCTTTAATTTATTCTCATATCTCAAATCTCATTGCATTTAATTCAAAACATAATTCTCATTAAATCATTATTACCAGATCTATAAAAAAAACCAACATTATAATTATAATTATTTTGTATAACACTTATAACAAAACCCCAAAAAACATTTATTAACACGTCACCATTTATTATTAATAATAATAATTATTTTTGATGTTCGCCGCATTGACCACATAAAAAAATGTTTTTACAAAGTAATCGACCGGAGAGGTCCGGACCATTACATTAGATACCTCCCAAAACATTCTCGTCCTCGAGAATTTAAAACTGACCCAGAAGAAGGAAAGGATCTGAAGAACCAATCCACAAGATACCTCTCAGGGCTCTCGTCATGACAAGGAACCAACCAATATCTCTATGAGTTAGGAATTCCCTCTCCTATGTAAAGATACTATCCGCTTTAGGTGGCACTGACTCGCCTGCACGGGTTTAATCGCATCCTCATTAATGCGTCTTGATTAAGGATCAGGTTTTTCCTTTCCCATATATCCGGACAAGCCACACACTTCCCAAGAACAAGGAACAAAGATCTCACATCCAACAAGCCAACATTTTATATATCAAAGGTACAGGGTAACACCAACAAACAAAGGAAGGTACAAGTCAAAAAAACCCCGGGTACTGATCCTGACCACCTCCACCGTGCTGAGCTCTGGTCGGGCACTGACTCCGGACGTGCCCGAAACCTCCACAAGAAAAACACTTCAGTCCAGGACTCGAGAAGGAAGGACGAGGGCATGAATACCTGAACTGGAACCGCTGGGGCCTGCTCCCCACCGGCCTGAACCTGGAAGGTCCGGTCGCAGGAGGTCTGCTACTGACTGCCTTCCCCTTCGACGGAGCCGCCTGGATCCCTTCTCGGGGTGCACCTCCCTGCAAGTGCATCCTCTATACAACTTCCGCCTTCTTCTGTACGGCTAAGTATGTCGGAAGGGTGAAGGGGGTCACATCATACTGGAGCGAAGGACGAAGAGCCTCTTCCAAACGTCTCGCCCGAGACTCTTCATCCGGAAAGAGTTCCGGAGAAAAGCGTAGGAGATTCTTGAACTTAATTCCCAACTCTCGAACAGTCATACTCCCCTGCTGAAGGGAGAGCAACTCCTGAGGCTTTTCCGCCTTGATCAAAGAAGAAAGGAATTCCTCTCGGAACTCCTTTTCGAAGTCAGCCCATGGAATCTCTGCCTCCTTCCTCTCCCCGAGGTAGAGCATCCACCATTGGCGTGCCGCACCTCTCAGCTGACTGACCGTTAGGGGGACCCAGTACTCCTTCGGAGCACGGATCAAGGTAAAAGTGATCCCTAGCTCTTCAAGCCACCCCTTCGTCCCCAGGTCCGAAGTACTTCCCTCGTACTTCTTGAGAGTCTGACGCTGGAAAGAACGGAGGGTCTTCTGCCACTGGCTGTCTTCCTCCTCTTGATCGATCCTCAGTTGATCGATCGCCTGAACCTGCTGGGCCTCGGCCGCCTGAGCCACCTGGGAACGCCGTCTAGGTGCCATAGCTGTACGGTAAATAAGGAAAACCTAAGCCCGAGTAGTAAGGAGATTTCTCAAGGGTTCATTTGATCATTTTACTTTATTCCCAGAACTCCCCAAATCAAGTAAAACACAAACATGATGATGCATGTACCTTTCCTAGGGTTTCTACCCTAAAAATCAATGTAGCCTCACTTGGTTGTTCGGTAGGCTCAGAGTCCTTGCATCGGATCACGGGGGGCCCTAAAATCCCATGTCCTAGCCGGTCTTCCCTGGCCTATGTCACACACCAAGATCAGCTAACAATGTTTCCCTACCATCCCATGCAATCCTCACTGTGCCTAACTCCAGACTCCATCCTATCTCTCAACCATTCCTTTGATACCATTCTGTCACAACACCCTTCCATCAAAGATGCCCCTCCTGAGCTGGCAATGGTTAAAGGGAGATAATGACCCCCGAGTCCCGCCTCCAGTAGGCCCCGGGGTGGCGACTAGTACCAAGGGTATGAGTTTATTTTTTTTCAATCATGGGAGGCATTACCCTTTTTATAGTTAGGATCGGAAATAGGACAAGTCAACCACCAAAAAGGAAAAAGAACAAAGGTGCTGAAAAGAAACCCAAACCAGTCCCATATGCATGTATAAATAAACTGAGACAGGTACAAGTACAAATAAGCTCAATGTACAAGTGAGTACAGTACCAAAAGAAAAACAAGAAAACAGCAACTGCACAGCTCCCACTGCTTGACTAGTAGGGTCCCGCACGGCCCTGGTAGTCCTCCTGAAAACCTGAAACAATGTAGGGTGAGCATACAAGTATACTCAGTAGAGAACCTAAAGCTCTCGTGCACAAGTGGGGAGACACCCTAAGGTCCCGTGAGAAAACAGAAGAACCAGAAACTAACAAGGAAAACTATCCACCCAGCCTCACTGGTCACACTCACCAAGTAACACAAACAAGTTTAGTATATATATAGAACAAAAGTATTGGGTACCCTGCACCATTTCCCACTTAATTAGATGCTGCTCTTCCTAACGACAAACGTCCTGACGCTACCACACTCTTCCCGCCCGCACACACCTGGGCCAAACCACGCATCCCGCCCACACACACCTGGGCCACAACCACTAACCCGCCCGCAGACACCTGGGCCTCATCCCGATGGTTCTTGGGAATGGTAAGCCTGCCTGAAGAGTCTTGGTCTAAAGGTCGCCTCAAGCCATCACAGCCTCCGAGACCTACCCGAAGAGTCTTGGGTGTAAGGTCACCTCAATCCATCATAGCCTATTGAAGAAGGAGCAGGAAGGAGCTAGTAACTAAGGGGGAACACCCTCTCCCATAAAATGGGAGTGTTCGGCACTAGGTGCTTGACATGGGTGTGGTGTGACAAAACAAAAAGATAAAATTATATATATACATATACCAAACACACAGCCCAACCTATGGCTTCTTAAAAAGAGAAACTGAGCATGTGGCTCGGCACTGCTACCACAAAGCATGCATCAACAACCAAAAAATCATCCCCCAACCCCATTTAGGTTTTCATGTTTCATGCAATGGTTTAAAAAATTATTACTACTGGGAAACTATCATCCAGAAAAAACCTTTCACAAACATATCCCTGCCATCCACAACCAAGGCTAGGTAAAACACAAGAAACCACATGCCATTTCATTTACAAAAGATTATCACAACCATACAACATTCCATCAGTCATTTATTTCAAAGTTCCACACATAAAACCCTTTCCATACACAAAACATTTCCGCATTTGAAAACACCTTTTACTTCAAAACACTTTTCATAATCAAAACACTTTTCATAAATAAAGGCATTTTCCACAAAACAACCAAACCACCAACATGTTCATTATTCCAACTTTGTTCAACCGGGGTGATCACACAAGGTTTTCATTCTCATTTAATCAGCCAGTCTTTACGTGCTTATCCATTTTCCATGTTTTAACAAAACCAACCACAACAATTCAGATATCAATTGCGCACGCAAAGGCCACCAACGGCCTTGATTTTCAGTAGGCAAGGGCCTTTCAATCCAAAATCACAATCAGAAGATAAAGAAACTAGAAGGCAATAGAAACAGCACAAAACCCCAAACCCTTCTTTATCCAGTTATTATCTTTATTTAAAGTTCAACTACATCCCATGGAACAAAATAAAAATATCCCACCCCGCATGTTTCACCAAAAAGAGAGACGAAGGTAAACCCCTACCTCAAAAGGTCCCGATCACGTCGCTTCCGACGACGTCCTTCGGTGTCCTCCGCCTTCGCCAAACCCGACAAATGCCTCCTAGGATGGAAGCTGGAGAAGGAAGGTCAGAAGGAAAGGTGACAAGTCCGGGCTTAGAAGCTTCTTCTCGTCGCTACGATCCTGTGGCCGCTGACGGATCGTAATTCGGAGCTCGGACAAAGAAGTTAGAGGAGGAATACTTCTCGATCATCCAAGAGCGTCGTCGTGCGACAAAGAAGTGATCGATATGGAAGATAAAACATGACCTCGTTCTTATATAGGCAATGAATATGTAAATCCGTATTCAGCGTGCATTTATGAATACACGATGTGACCGTATATACGTTACCTGTTTTGATTGGTTAACACACAACACGTCACGCGGTTTCCACGTGTTTTAATAATAATGATAATTCTATCAATATGTGGCGTTTCGTTGACCCGAGGCATGAGTCATAAAAGTAGCTCATTAATGGTCTTAAAATGACCGTCATAATTTCAGGGTTACGCTGTCGCTGACGGATCGTCAATCCGATACCGTATGAGGGAGATATGTTGGATACAAGATCTCGTAATAATAACAATATTAAATCTATTAATTCATGAGCGTTTCGGGTACCCAATCTGAAAACCCGAAAAAGACATCCAATATTGGACTCATAATTTTCGTCTCGTAGTCAGGGTTGCACTGCCACTGATGGTTCGTGAAACCGAGGTCGCACGAAGAAGTTATTGTGAAAAAAGTGTTTTATTATCAAAAAAAATGATAACAATAATTTATTATTTATTTATTTATTTATTTCTCTAACTCCAATCAATCACCATTTTTCATTTTTCACGCTGGAAATTCATCACCAATTATCTCCTTTACTATTTATTTCACAATTAATTTTATTCCCATTAATATCTTATAACTCCTCCCTCTCTCCAATCTTTATTAATTCTTTCTACCAAGATTCTCTCCCACAAAAAGTGGCGCCTCTCTCTTATATTTATTTTTCAATAAATTTTATTTTCTCTCTCCAATCTTTATTTTGTTGGTGAGCCTCTTCTTTTATTTCATATTATTATATTTTTCATCTTCTCTCTCCTTGTGGCACGCCCCAAATTTATTTTAAACCTTTATTTATTTATTTTTACACAATTATCATAACATCTTTAATTTATTCTCATATCTCAAATCTCATTGCATTTAATTCAAAACATAATTCTCATTAAATCATTATTACCAGATCTATCAAAAAAAACCAACATTATTATTATAATTATTTAGTATAACACTTATAACAAAACCCCAAAAAAAATTTATTAACACGTCACCATTTATTATTAATAATAATTATTATTTTTGATGTTCGCCGCATTGACCACATAAAAAAAACGTTTTTACAAAGTAATCGACCGGAGACTTCCGGGCCATTACAGTATTGGTGAAATATCTATAGGGATGTTTCATTTGTTCTTTAATGATTATTTTCTATAGGATCCCATTTCTGGTCAAACCTACTCTGACATAGTGTTCCTCTGCAGCTCTCCATGTCGGATATGGTGAGGGGGTAACAAAGTGGTTTTGAGATTTTTGGTTTGATAGTCGATGTTTTTTCTAGTAACTTCTATGTTAGCTTCATCTTTTTTGGATAGTATTTCCATTATTGTCTACACTTGGAGCCTTCATCCAATCAAATCCCTTCTCTCCCTTAAGTTCCTCTTCACCTCTCCTAATTGGATAGGGAGTTGTGGTAAAAAATAAGGGGTTTTAGGTCATGTGATTTGGCCGCTGATGGTGTTCCTTGTGTGACTGGAGTCAGGTTCTCCTATTAAGATTATGAATTTCATTTTTCATTCATGTTGGTGTCCTTTGGAGGTGAAAATGGCATCAAAAAATGGATATGTTTTGGGTTTGGTGTTCCCTCTTCAAGTCAGTGGTGAATGTTTTTTTATTTTGATGAACGATCGATTTGTTTGATTATTTTTTTGATGGTTTTGATTTGGGTATATGGTTTCTGTATTATTTATTTAACTTTATTGTAGCGGTCATCAGGGTTGTTCATGATAATACTGATTTGAGGATGTTTATGTTTTGATGTGGCGATCTTGCTTTGTAATGGTGGTTTGAAGGTGCAGTAGAGGATGGCTAGTGGGTCTCATCGACATAGTGGTTTCAATGATTGCAAGGATGTCTATACGGGGGTGTGGATCATGGAGGATCACCACTTGAGATCTATTCACCCATGGTGGGTCGATGTTGATGGTTGGATAATTATGAATTTCAAATTTTGGATATGATTTTTGAAGTTTGGTCTCCCGTATTTGAATGTTGAAAATATTGGTGATTTAGTTTTTATACGTTGAATGTGAGGTTACCAAATAACCCTAAAGTTTCATTTAAAAATAAAAAAACTTCTTTTAGAGTGAACAGTCATCATTCTCAATGGAGGTAATTCTGTAAATATCATAATTTAGTGTAATTTCTTGACTATCTAGGACATACTATAAGTTGGTGGGACCACTTGTACACATTAGATGAAATAATTGAGTGATTAACTGTAATTAGTGATCTAATTTCATGAAATATCCAATGTGATTTTAGTTATTATTACTCTTAAAGGAATAAAATAAAATAGTGTTTTTTCTTGTAATTAATACTTAATATCAAATCCATGTAATTTATTGTGTGTTTTTCTTTGATTTAATTTCAATTTTTGTATCTTATTGAGTGTGTTCCAGGTTGGACTCAATCTATAAATTTAGTGTGAGGTTCTATTTCCTATATTCCGGTACATTATAAACATGGAGAGTCTTCTATGCAGGGATTTTCTATTTATTGTTTCTTCCTTTGAAGTATTTAAATGGTGTATCTTTATATGATTTAGTGGTGTGATTCCCAAAAAAGTGGTATCAAATCTTTTTTAATGGCATGATAATGCACACTCGGTATAACTTTTTTGGTATAATCACTGTTTTAATTAATTTTTTTTATTGATGGGAGTTATTTTATCAGATGGTATGGAATCAAAGGAAGGAATGGTCTGGGTAAACAAGTTTTGTACTCCAAACATTTTCTTTTGGAGGATTTATATGGATGACAACCTCATTGAGAATGATCTTTATTTTTTGTTGATGAGGGTAAAACTAGAGAATATAGATAAATAATTTTTTTAAAGAATATACAAAAAGTCACTTGGGTTGATCATGATTTCATTGACAATAAATATAGACTTTAGAATCTAGGTAGTGAAGAACACCACATACCTGATGGAGGAAATAAATGATATGAGAATCTTATAATGTTGAAAAAAGTGTTCATCTTGTAGGGGTTATTTGATATGATATATCAAGATGGTAAGGATGCGACTGACATTAATATGATTTAATTGTAGATCAAATTAGTTAATGTTAAGTTCCTTGATTATGTGTCAGAATTTCTATTTTTATCATCAGTTCTGAATTATTGGGACTCAATGGAAACTACTATAAAAACTATTTTGGGAAATCTAACTTTGTTCTTGAGGTTAAAAAATATTAATATAAATAAATTTTTTAGATGGATGGAAATAGAAGAACCTCCCAAAATAGTGTGAAATGCCCAAGGTAGCAGAATATCTCCTCATAAAAAGTCAATTCAAAGGAGATCATATGATAAGTCTAGAGAGAGGAGATAGATAAAATTCATAGTACTTGGAACTATATGTTGAAAATATGGTAATAAAGGTAATCTCATGAAGGACTATAGGGATCATATATTCAACTCAAAAAGGTAATAATTTAGAAGTTCAAGTTAAATTAGTTATGTTAAAGGTAGTATATGTTTTTTATTGAGTGTTAAAATTATAGTGGAATCATGGGTGATTGATTCTATGTCATCATTAAATTCAATGTAATATCAAGGATTCATAGTGAATTATATATCCAAAAGGTTTATAAAGGTTCACTTAGCCGATAATGAAGATCTTAATGTAGTGGGATAAGGAGATTAGATTTAGAATGGGAGATTCATGATTTTCAAAGAAGTTAAGAACTAAATAGGTCTATGTAAGAATCTAATTTTAATTAGTCAACATGATAAATTTTTATTTTGAACAATATTCAATAATAGAGTATATAATGATATTCAAAGATCCATGTTTATGGAAAGAGATGTTAAGGATTAATCCTTGAATCTAACTAGGATATTAGATGGAGCTACAATTACAAGAGTAATAAATATTGGAAGTATATAGTTTTTAAATTGTCATATCAATAATGTTAGTTATAAAAATATGAATTTTCTAATAAAAAAGGGTGTACTGAAGCTCAATCTTGCTAAAATTAGAATTCATGAGAGTCGTATACTCATAAAGAATAGAAAAGTTTTATTTAACTTCAATGGAAGGAAACCTAGATGTCATAAGTTTAAAATTTTCACATTAATTACAACTACCCAATATTTTCATACATGGATATTAATTATTTTTGTATGAATATTCAATACGTTACACAAACACATTTCTAAGGAGTGTAATAGTTTAGTTATTTTGGAAACTTAGAACAAAATAATATAATCTGATGAAATGTATTCAATGTTTGCTGAAAAGATCTTCCCATTTAGCACCCTTCATATATATATCATATATACAACATTTTTTATTCAAAATAGGGAAAGAAAAAATAATAAAGTATGATATTATATTTTCAATAAAGATAAAAAAGAGAGATACATAGGTATAACATGAACATAAGGGTATGAGAATACGATCATAATAATGGAAGAACCATACCCTGCATATCAAAGATTATAATATTGATTCATGGATTAAGGATTGGCAGTTCACATGACATGAACCAAAATTAAATCAAAGAACATAAGCCATGGGAGTATAAAATTCGCATATGACATGTAATTTGATGCATACACATAAGCATAGAAAATCATATCCTTAGTAGTCAGGGGTAATTTCTAAAACATATAAGGGAGATATATGGGTGGATACACATTCTAAGTGGGACACACCACTGTCCCCAATGAAAACCCGTTCCTCGTTCAGGAATGGGTTCACTCCCAAAACAATCATAGTAGTGAAGGTTCACTCCTAAGACCATCGTAACGGATAAAGTTCTGTATTGAACAGGGTTCACTCCCCGTTCCATTTCTAACATACTGAACTGGGTTCACTCCCGGTTAAAATACTCTCTTGCTGAACTATGTTCACACCCATTCTATTCATATCTTTCTCAAGAGATATAAATATTTATCCAATGCATTGGATGGTGATAAAAATCCCACAAACCCTTGGTTATAACATAACCACCATTCTTCTTAATAACATAACCACCATCCATGGTTATAGTGTAACCACTGTAACATAATAAATATCATACATATGTGTGAAAAAATATCATTAAACATTCACCATATCATATAAAATTAAATTAAATGGGTTTTATAAACATTTCATCATATCATAACATGTGGAAATCATTTCATCGGAGCATAAGCCATGAAAATAAGTTTGTTTCACAAGAGTTCCATCTTGGTATAACCCATGAAAGAGAAATGGGTTCCATAAATAGTTTTTCTTTGTATACATAAAGAATTTATAGAAATAATAAAATTGGAATCCCTATTTGATATCCCCAGTAAGGCCTAAATTATATCAAAGGATTTCAACTTAGATGGAAAAGGATTTTGAAAGATTTCTTGGAAGATTTCTTAAGTACAATAACATTTCTTTGAAAATAACATTTTAAAATATAAAAAAAATTCAGAATCCATTTCATTGAAAATAAAATTGAAAATTTATAAATGAAATGATAAAAATAATTTAAAAAATTTCTTGAGAAAAATACCCATTCCACTTTGGAAACCATTTTTAAAAATGTAAAAAAAATTCAAAATAATTTCCTTTTATAATCATTTAATAAAAATATAAAATATCCAAAAAATAAATGAAAATATTTTATTTTCAAATAAATTTAAAAAAATTATGTTTATTTAGAAATCTTTGAGTTGTTATGACATTGTGGAATACTATGCATGTCATGCATGTTAAAAACAAAGATTCTTTTCACATTTCGGTAAAAGCCAAAGGAGAATTGTTTTTGTAAATGACATGAAGATTTATGTTAAACATTTATTAAAAATTAAGACATTGGTAAAAATGTATTTAACTACTCATTTTAAAAAAATGTTAAAAACAGTTTTGAAAACATTTTTATAAAACATTGTTGTGGAAGAGAAATGGGGTTTCGACAGAAGAGGGATGGAGAAAATTTTATTAATAAACTATTTTGAACTCATGGGTACATAGAAAGATGAAAATTATGGGAAAACACATATTATAATAACATAAATATTGCAGGATAAAATTAATTTTTTTCTTAATATATGAGACATAATATTTTATCATTGGAAACATTATCATAAACTATTCTAAAAAATGATGAGATTGTAACAAAACAAAATTACCGCTTTGGTAACATTGAAAGGTAGTCACCTTGAAAGGGAGATCATAAAATGGATATTTAAATACCGATTATTTTATATAGAGGCATCATAAAATAAATTCACTGTATGTATTTACATCACATAAAATAAATTGGTGATAATTATGTTATGTGTCTCACAGAAGTATAAAAGTGAGATAAAAATCCCCTTCCTTAAGTATTAAATTTCGTCATACACCATAAAAATCATTTATAATAAATATATGTTTATTATACATATATTATAGAAAAATATTCATATATATAATTACATATATGGTATTCTTAATACCTATTATTACCCATTTATTAACAATTTCATGTTAAAGTTACATTTCGTATAATAATCACTTAGTTTTTCGTATATGTTTTGACGTGTTATTTTAGATCCTCATACTTAGTTAATGGTTTAATAATATCCTGAATGTAAACCATGATATAAATATCATATATATTCAGCACATTTTAAATTATTTTAATCCATAAATTTATAGATAGATAATGAAATACACTGTTCATGGAGACGGTGGGTTGTACGTACACACGAACACTGTTTCAATTTTATTTTTAGATTGAGAGAAAGAAAAATAGTTATATATTATAATTATATAATCATTTTTATGTCATATATGTCATATATATTATTTAAAATAATCCTTAATACATTTCATGTGAAGTGTGAACAAATCACATCGATTCGCAAGGTGGTAGTCCGACGTACACACGAATGATGTTATCATATTCGCACAAAATGGAAAGCATAATTTTTTTTTGTGATTTAAGAATTAAAAGGAATAATAATATCATATATATATATATATATCATATATCACATATAAACAATAGATCCATCATTATTTATATCGCTGGAGATGGTAATGGAGAAACAAATGACAACAGTTAGCAAGTCGGTTGTCCGTTGTACACACGAAAAATGATTTCATAACCCATTTTATGGAAGTAGAGATGGTTTTAGGTAATTAACATAACATAAAAACATGTGATTATATGTAGGATACTGATGTTATTATATAATCATGGTATGAAAATAATTTAATAAGGTGGTGGATGAAATAAAACAAAAATACGCACTGGTGAACTTTACCTCTTCTTCGGGTATCCTCCTTAGGTTTTCACTAAAACCCTTCCAAGGATGGATTTCATAGCAAACTAAGTATTATAGATTGAGGTTAGATAATACAAGAACTGATTTGGGTAGTATTTTTCTAATATAAATGCAATTTATTATGTGATTAATAGATAAGAGGGGTGACCTTTTATAAGTGAGGGAGAGGACACGCTTAGTATTATTGAAAAGAATTGAGTTTTCCCACGTTTTCTATTTTTAAAAAGGGTAAAAAATGAACTATTATTTAAACTTATATGTTTAATGACGTAAATATGGTTATAAAATAGTTTTTTGTGTGTCTATATATTATTTTTATTTTTATCGTTTTCGATTAAACCCCAGTAAACCAATTTTTACATTAATCGTGGCAATTAATTTTTAATGCATTCACTGTTTATATTGGTCAAAAATTAAGTCAAACTTATTTTCAAAATTATTAACTATTCTTAATCTAATTATGGAATCAGTTTTTTTATAAATTCCATTAACTGATGTATAAAAAGTTAATTACAAATTAATCCCCCAAACAAGATGAGAAAGAGGGGTTTTAAAGAGAAAAATGTTTAAAAGTTTATAAGGTTTTTATATAAAAATTCAGTATGAAATTGATTAAAATTACATAAATTGTATTAATTGATATAAAATTAAACTAATTTTACTTTAAAACCAATTAAAAATATAATTTAACATTATAAATATTTTAAACGAAAAGGAAATTTTCAATTATAATTCAGTATTTTTTCACTATTCATCAAAAAGAATCATTAAAAAAAGTAAACTTGAGATAATTTTGTCATTATTATTTCAATAATGAAGCTTATTTTGTCAAATTAATTTTCTAAAAGTTTCAAATATGTGTTTTGAAACATTTTTGTTGGTCTCTGGCTTTTGGTCTAGGGAAGAATTGCTTTGTCTGGACCACTCCTTTATTTAATGTGGTATTTCTTTCTTCAATAAAAGGGGATTTGACCCTAGAATTTGTATTAATATTAAATGTAAAAAAACTACTGTTTTAGAAAAATTATGTTTTAAAGAATAAAATTTGATTTATTATTATATATTTTCTAGAAAACATACAACATGAATGTTAAAAATTTCATTTCATAGAAAATATATAAATTAAATTAAAATTATTAACCAAAAGTGATTTGGTTAATTTATTAATATAAAACAAATTTTTTTATATAAAAATATTTTTTCGAAGAAAGATTACTTTTTATCTAAAAGGGTTTTATTTTCATTTCTAATTAATCGTCCACCAAATAATTCATTTTATATACATGTGTAAACTATAATTTCATAATTTATTTTATCTTATCCATAACCTCTATTCCAATGGATAGGTAAAAATTTGAAATAAAATAAAACTATTTTAAGAATATTTCTTTGTTCATTTATACTTAGTCTTATATGTAATGAAAGTTGTGCTCAGTGTTGCCTGTAACACAATCCAAACTCATTTTTTCATGTAACTCTAGATAAACTTAGTGTTGCATGTAAAGATAAATATTGTAAAGATTAATTTAATTTGAAAAACATACTTCATAAAATATTTTGGTGTTGCATTAATTTTTTGGGCCATGTTATTTTTCATTTTCATTGTAGGTTGTAATGATTTGTAATTTTCTTTTATTGTTAAATTTAAAAAGTATGAATTGACTTATTGAGACACAAATATGATGTATTTAGAGTGTTTTTTATATGGGGGCATAGTGGGAAGGGAGATAGATAGAAATATAAAATGATTAAGGACCAATAATGATGGTGTATAAAATAGAAGATATTTGCATAACTATTTTGGGAATAAAGTGATCCTGATGGAAAAGAATATACTCCAAACACCAGAGTTGAATGGAGTGATAGAATAAATAAATTGGATATTAACTGAAATTGTGTAGAGCATGAGGCTACATTTTAGAATATTCAAGGCAACTTTGGGAGTAGTGTTCTACTATGTAACATACTTAGTTAACATAAGTCTATCAATAGTGATAAGCTATGAGATTAGGGATAAGTGGTGGTTTATAAAATAGAAAGATTATAGACAAGTAATTTTTTTCGAAAGAATTGCATATATCCATGTAGATTCCAAGGAAAGGGATAAACTCAACCTAAATCCAATGCATAAATTTTATGGGATATGGAGATGAAAACATTGTATTCCAACTTTGGGATGATGATAGGTGAAAATTCAACAAATTATGGAATTTTATATTCCATTAGAAGGTATTATGGAAAGATAGAATCTTTTATTAAAAGGAACCTAAGAATAAAAAATCAATTAACAATGTTAAAGTTGACCAAAATGATTGTTTTTTAGGGAAAAATGTTTTGGAGAGTTTAGAGAGATGCTAGAGTCTACAAGTCAGTCTAATGGAAGATATATTAGAGTAATGTTGGACTATTAATTCTTGAGTTAGCATACTAAAAGTCAATTTTCTTGAAAATTCGATAACAAAAAGACCATATCCATAAATAGAATTTGGTAGATCTATTAGGGTCAGATGAATGGTTTAGATGTTTGGATCTGATTTGAATTTATATTCTTTAGTGAATGAAGGCGATCCTGAAAGCTTAGAGGAAGTATTAAATCTTATTGACTCTAGAAAAACATAGTTAACTATGAAGAATTAGTTATATTCATTATATGTGAATAAAATATGGGATATAATGAAACTATAATATGGGCTGAAATCACTTGAGAAATTTTTTGTCTTATGTTTAAATGAAGAAGATGGTGTTATAAGAAGGTACATGGCTAAGATAGTTATCAAATGTTTTTTGTATAAAGAAGGAATTTACTTCTATCAAATATTATCACCAGAGGTTTGGAACACTACCAACAAGATTATTCTAATCATGGTTTCTATATAAAATTTTCACTTATAATAGATGTATGTAAAGATTAAATTTATCTGATTTGATTTGAAAAAATAATTTTATAAGAAATAGATAGTTAGTTTTTCAGATAATTAGAATCATGATATAGTGTGTAAGCTCAAGATAAGACTATTTATTGATGTAGTTACCAAGGAAATAGAGACAAATGTTCAAAAAAATCATGACTACTTAGTGTTCCATGTAGAGAAACTTGGATCACATTTCTTCCATAAGGCATTAAAAGATGAAAGATTTAGTATCCCATTATTATATGTGGATGATATGATTCTAGTGGGCCAATATGTTAACAAAATATAAAATTAAAAGGATGATTTTTATAGAATATTAAAGAATCAAAATTTTGGGGAGTCTAAGAAAATCTTGGGTATGAGGACTCGGAGAGATCGGAAACCTATAACATTTGCATTATCTAAGAGGTATTACATTATGAAGATAATTAAATAGTTTAAAATTTTCTTATGTACTCTAATATAAACTCCATTTGCTAGAAACTTCAAATTATATAATGAGAAAACACAAAATATTAAATATGAGGAGATTTATATGTAGAAAGTTCCATTTTCTTTAATATTAGAAATATTGATGTATACCACGGTATGCAGTTTCCTAGACATTGCATTTTTAGGGGGATACATTGTAAACACCAAAATTGATGTATATGGACATTAACATACTTTTCTGGAATTCTTAATACATGATACAAATAGATTCCCAAAGACCATATTTTTTAGTGCCTTTGGAAACTATAAAACATAAACAACTGGTTCATAAACCATCTACATCATCTCCTGCTTTATCCTTCATAACTAGAATACATTTTTGACACATCTTACATAATAACCTTCTTCAAATTCTGGGGAAAAACATGAATAAGGGTAATATAAAATTATTATTAAGGTTAATCATGGAAAATATCTTAAAAACATAAACATAACAATGTAAAAACATAAACATAACTTTTAAAAAATATATACCACATTTAACATATACCAAAATCTTGAGTCCTAAAATAAATCTTGGTACTTTATATGGCATAGATAATAATGGAATTATGAACCCTGAGAAAAGAGAATTGGCATAAAACATGAAATTTTGGAAAACAAATAAGAACATAATATAATTTCTATAGTATCAAAGGCATTTCTAAGAACACCATCATAGTGGAAAATTCCATTACTGAACCATATTTACTTGTCGTTCCAGCCATATATTATTGAACTAGGTTTATGTGTTGTTCCATCCCTATATTATTGAACTATATTTACTTTCCATTATATGAATCTCTTTATAATGAGATATAAATCTTTACCCAACTCCTTGGAGGGAGATATATGCTCCACCCATCTCATAATGAGATTATTCTTACAGGTGCCCCAAAAAACATAAATCATTCAGCATAACATAACCCATGGAATAAAATGGGTTTCTTAAACATCGTTCCATCATAACCTAATCCATATAAATTAACAAAAATAAAATCATAGTAATAATAGGGGTAGAGACATAATCCTATTTAAAGAGTTTCTTCTTATATGGAAAATAATTTTGATAAAAAACTCAAACTTAATTCTTGAGGAAAATATCCTTTCTTCTTCAAAAGAATTTTCCTTTCTCAAAATGCCACACAATTTTTTTAAAAAAATAATTTAGTTTAAATTAAACTAGAATTATTTTAAAGGAATATTCATTGAAATTGGGAATTATTAAGACTTAAAAATTTGTTTATTCCATGTAAGTTAAACAAAAATTATCCTCATACTTTTACTAGAAAATGCAAAAATAACATCATATCGATAAACGCCAAAAGATTCTTTTCATAAAATTTAGTAAAAAATCACCAATGGGTAAAATTTACTTCAAAAGTTTTTAGAATAATAGAAATAGTGTTACATATTTATGGAACATGGATGTGGATAATAAATATACCCCCAGTAAATAATTACTTATAAACAATCTCAGATAATAATGAGATTGAAAAATTAACCATTACCATAGATCCGATATGTTTTGTATGTATATAAACCTCTTATATAATAATTTAAATAATGTTATTGAATTATTCTAGAATCTTATTCATTTTCATGATATCGTATATGATCATATTAGCATCCGTTTGTTAGTAACATTTCACAGTCACCCGTTTTTACGGATATTAACTACTTTATGTTCTTATGCATGTTTTTTCAAATAAGTACATATTAAACTTCTTAGGTTATAATTATATCATTTATAGAATGATATTAGTATAATATATATTATATTTATTCACTTAATTCATGTATGTAATCATGGTTTGATGAAGTTAATTTAGAATGAATCGCATCGCATCATGGAGAGGGTAAGTCGTACATATGCACGAGAAACAATATCATTCACTTAATGGTTAAACAATATAGAATTTGATGGTATATTAACTATAAAGAATAATTATAATTTTATATTAATTATTTAAATCCATTACAATCATCATTATACCCATCCAAATTATGTATGGTTGAATAACAAATTAATCCAGGGCATGGAGATGGTAAGCCACACATACGCACTCATGGTGATATTGTTATTCGTAGGACTGATAAATGGAGGTATAATATTATAACATAAAAATAATAATATCTCATAATGTATAAGATACTATATTTATTACTTTATTATAGAAAAAACAAAATAAGATGAAGTATAAGAAGAAAATAATTTTAAAAGAGGTTATATAACAATTACTTCTTTTTCAGATATATCCTTTTAATTTGAAAAAAAATATAAAATTGGGATAGAGTTTTGAAAAACGTGTGGTCTATAGAAGTAAGGGGTGATTTTCAGAGCTTATTTGAGAATAATTTGTGTGAACCAAGGGTCTTGAGATGTGAGTACGTGGGTAGATGTGGTGGCTTATTATAAGAGGGAGGAGGGGCACTTTCAGAAAGTCTTGAAATATTATTTTATTATAAATTGATTATAGAATTATAATAGATCCAAACAGATGTATTTAGAGACTAATATGAGGATGAGTCTAAATCATCTAAACCAAAAAAAATTAGACTTGTTATTATTTCATTTCAAAACTTATCATTTTGATTTATCTTTATTTAGTCTATTTAATTTTAATTATGGTAATAATATTCTAAATAATAAATGATTATAAATATTTAATTATGTGTTATCAATTGTCCATAAATGGATACTTTATGAAATTTTATACCTTATAATTTTCAATTTTTAATTTTTAAATATTTTTGTGATTTTTATATTATTTAATAATATGTTATTTTTAAAAAATATCAATACCGTCAATTTTGACACTATTCATTTATTTGACTTTAAATAAAATATACTCAAAGAAGATAAATTCGAACCAAGGTATTAACTACACTCCTAACATGACATAGAAACATATAAAATTCGTGGGTCACATTAATGAGTTCATAATATATATTTTTGTTTTATATTTTTAAAACCATTTATTTGATTTTTCTATTAATTAAATATTTTTTACATCACTATTGTGTCATCATTAATTTTAATTATATAATATCTAAAAATTATAAATAAATTAAAATTATGTATAAAATTTCATTATAGTTTAGGAGACTATTTATGTTCAATCTTTTATCAAGTTTATCACTACATTAAAATTATTATACTTATAAGAGAAAAGAGAGTGACATGTGGTCACTTTAGTTTGTTTTAATTATAATTACATCCCTTTCATGGAAAAAAGTCCATTAAATGAATCCATTAAAACAATTAGGTGATATTGGTTGAATTTAATTCATCTAATAGTATTTTGGCAGGTGTTAGGGTAATTTTATTATAATTATCATACTGTTTGTTACCCTAATTTACTTGATTTACCTTTAACTGTGGTAAATGAAAATTACCATAGTTACTATTCATAATATCCAAAAAAATAAATGTAAACTATTAACATAATTTGGACCCACTGATTCTAAATATGTAATTCATTTTTTAAATTTCAAAACAAATATGTTCCATTGATTAATTTAAATTAATTCTTGTTGTCAAATCGAGAAAGCGGGTTTTTAGGAAGTAAAAACTATCAAAAGATTTATATGTGTTTATGTCCAATTTAAATGTGAAATTACTTATAATGAAACTAATTGTATTAAATTATAAAAAAAATCCAATTACACTTAAAAATAATTAATAAAATAATCTAACTATATAAATAAATTAGACGAAAAGGTAGTTTTGAATGAAAATGAAGTATTTTCCCCATTCATTAAAATATGAATTTTATAAGAAAACTACCAATATTTCTACCAAGATAAATTTTTATTTCCTAATTCTAAATAATGACATTATTGTGTTAAATATAAATTATCAAAAAATATATTTTAAAAGATTTCCCCATCAAAAGGCTGTAAAACTGTAATTTTTTGAAACATACTTCTTTTATCTAAAAAATTGAATTTGTTATATATTATTTAGAAACATATGAGATGAATTAAAAACTTTAACTTTAATATATTAAATATATATTTCAATAATAAAATCCATAAAGTGTGATTTTATTCTTTTATAGACTCACATATTTTCATTTAAATTATTTTTAAGAAGGAAGTTAATACTATTAATACCCACCAATATAATGACTATGTTATAATTTTTAGTTTTCAATTATACTTAGTTTTGCATGAATTTAATTCTATCAAAATAACTTTAAATTCTGTGTAACACAAGCCAAGAATAGTGTTTCGTATTGTGCATGCTAATACGGTGTTTCGTATAGCACAAGCTAGTCTTGGTGTAGCGTACAACACACGACATCAAAGAAATTTAAAAAGAATATATCTCATAAAATCTCAGGGTATACATTATACACCCTTAAAATGATTTTTCCCTTGAAATTCTTCGTGGTTATAAAAGTTTTACTACTTGAAAGTTTCTTTCATAAAAACCCAAATTGTAAAAAGGAATACTAAAAAATCATTTAAAAAAATAATGATTGAAACATAAATGTTATCCCATGTAACTCATCACTCGGTTTCCTCATAGGAAAACATAGATAGGAAGTTAAGACATGGATATAGAAGAAAAATATAACCACAAAGTTCTAATGGAGAGTGATAGAGAATAAGATTAGTAGAAACTTAACAATCAGAAATCCAAAAATCAACAATGATTTAAGGGGCCATTTGATTTATCATATAAGAAGGTTCAATGATAACCTTTTTTGTTTTCAAGATCATTTCCCTAATGTTGAAGAATTTTCCTTGAGAATAAATACTTACATGATTTGGTTTATATCGCACTGTTGTTCATGCCTTGAACAATTTCCACTTCATCTATTATTTAGAGAAATGAAGTTGAATTACTCATTATTAAAGTGTTATCAGATAATGTGATAATATGATAGGTCATTCCATCTGTCTCAACCAAAATTTTATCACAGGTAATCATATATGCACAAGCCTGCCTATAGAGAGAAAATACATTAATCTAATAAACTTCAACCAGAATTTGACTTATACTATCCATAAAAGAATAACATTACAATCCTTCAAAAAACTAAAGATATAAAACATTAGAAATAGGTTAACTAAATTGTATTAACATTTATCTCCCATATCTCATAAGGTAGTTCTTGGTTGTCATATTCCAAACATGTGAATAGCTTAATCATGTATTCTCTTAAAACATGATAAAAAAATAAATTAACATTGAACCAAAGTGAAAACATGCATTCTGCCAAAATTATCTCTTTCCACACAACAAAAATACCAAAAATTATATATACTCAATCAATGATATCACATTGTCCTTATATGTTTCATTAATTCATTAATACTATCTAATATCTCATTATCTCTATATCCCATCCTTATGTGAATATAATGTGCTCTCCAAAATATTTCAATCAATTTTCATGGTTATCGATACCATATACTTATGGAAAACCAAAACGCACCAATAAATAGATATTACAGCATTCTGTAATACTATATGAGAGATTCTACAACACTATTTTTGAATCCCATTACATAAACACTTAATCATTCCACCACTTCATTTTCATACTCAACATTGACAATAGTGATCACATGTGATTTGACTTTTTCTTTCTCCATAAGGGTTTTCTAACATAGATAATCATTAATGACCCTTGGATCAGGGAATTGGTGTGAATAATTCCCAATTTCCTTTCAGATGTCGCATTGAATTGTGGGTGGTCTGTTCTCTATAGTCTTTTCCTTATTCGCATCATTTACAACCTTTTTCCCATTACATCTACACTCAAATGCTTGATGAAATTATTTTCCACAATTAAAATTTTTTATATCATTTTTAGATAATCTCCATCATGATTATCTCCACAACATGAGCACAAGGAAACACCCATCTTCTTTTCATCATCACTTTGATATTTTACCTTGAACTCCATCTTTCATATCTTTTCAAAACTGTGAGATTTATATGTAACCCCAACTTGAATTTCAACATTGATAGCAAAATTCAAAATCTCTTCATAGATAATAAAGTCGCTTATAGATAATTCCCTTCAATGACATCATTTCAGGACACTAAAAATTTGATCAACTTTACTTTCAGGTTGGATGATAAAACTAGAATCATACCATGCAAGACTTGTGGAGTTTTCCTCGTATATACCAATAGATTCCTCATCATTTTTCTTAAGATCAAGGTAATCCTTTCCTATATTTCTTTGAAGAATATGAGGAAAGTAATTATTTAAAAATAAGTTCTTGAACTCATCCAATTCCAAGGATTAAATTTCAACATACTGCCTTGTATTCTTGATTAGATTCCACCGTTGGTCTGCTTCGCCTTCTAAAGGATAAATATCCAAAATGAATTTTTTATGTTCTGAATAGCAAAGAATGAAAAATATCATTTAAATGGTTCTGATCCATTGTTTAGAAACAAGTGAATTATAATACCCACTGAAAGAAGGTGGATGTTGACTCATGAAAGACTCAACAAATTCCCCCCCCCCCCTCCGCTCATTTGGTAGTCCATAATGATTTAAATCTTGTGTAAGTATAAATATAAGGTTTTCTATTCCATCTCACATAAAATCGTGTTGTCTAGAAGGACAATCATTTCATTTCCCAGTGCATTGATCATTAACACAGTTCCTTCGGGTTCCATCCATTGTCTACAGCCCAAAAAGAATAGTGTGAGTGGAAAATCCTACAAGGAAAACAACATAATCAAGGGTGAGTACATTCAATATCTGAAATCTTAGGTTTAATCCTAGGTTATTCATAATCATTAGATTAATTCTAGGACTATGACCTATAGTTAGACATATCCTATGGTATATACCTAGACATATCGTAGAAATATATCTAGCGATCTCAAAAAGGATTTCGCATCCATGTTTGTAAAGGTTATCTAAACCTTGACTCGGTTACCAACTATAAACACCCAATCTTGACATACATGGAAATTATATTAATTTTTTGGAATACTTAATACATTAAAAAAATAGATTCCTAAAGACCATATTTGTTTATTGCCTTTTGAAACTGGAAAACATAAACAACTGGTTCATAAACCATATACATCATCTCTTTCTTTATCCTTCATAACTAGAACCCCTTTTGACACATCTTAGTTAATACACTTTTTCAAATTCTAGGGGAGAATAAAAATGAAAAGGTTTGAGCTCAAAGGCTTATTAATGGTAATAATGTAAAATATCTTATAAAACATAAACATAATAATGTAAAAACATGAACATAATTTTTGAAAAAAAATACCACATTTAACATATACCAAAATCTTGAGTCAGGAAATAAATATTTTTTGTTCATAAAGAATAAATCATAATGGAATCATGAACTATGAGAAAACAGAATTAGTATAAAACAAGGAATTGTAGAAAAAAATAAGAACATAATATGATTTCTATAGTAGCCAAGGCATTGTTGTCAATACCATTATAGCGGATAAATTCCATTATTGAACTGAGTTTACTTGTTGTTCCGTCCATGTATTATTGAACTGGGATTACTTGTCATTCCAGCCCTATATTGCAGAACTGGATTTACTTCCTGTTCCATTCATTTATGTCTCATGAGATATAAATATTTACCCAATACATTGGAGGGAGATATAGGTCCCACCAATCTCATAATGAAATCATTCTTACATGTTCCACAAAAACATAAATCATTCATCATAAAAAAAAACATGAAATAAAATGGGTTACTTAAGCATCATTACATCATAACATAGTATATATAAATTATCACAATAAAATAATAGTAATAACAGATAAATAAATATCATCATCATAGATGGAAAACAATTTTGATAAAACACTCGAACTTAATTTTTGAGAAATATATCCTTTCTTCTTCAAAAATGTGTTCTTTTCCCAAAATGCCACACAATTTTAAAAGAAATTAATTTAGTTGAAAAAAATGGATATATTGTAAAGGATTTTTCATGGTAATAAGGAATTATGAAGATGTAAAAATATGTTCATCCTCTATAAGTTAAAAAACATTCTTCTCATACTTTTACCAGAAAAGTCAAAAAGTACCTCGTGTCGAAAAACACAAAAATATTCCCTTCATACCATTTAGTAAAAATTCACCAATGGGTAAAATTGGCGATAAACAATTTTATAAGAATATAAATGATTTTATATATTTATGTAACATGGATGTGGATGATAAATATACCCTAGTAAATAATTACATATTAACAATCTCAGATAATAATGAGATTTCAAAATTAACCCCTACCTTAGGTCTGATATGATTTATATGTATCTGAACCTCTAGTATAATGATTTAAATAATTTTATTGACTTATTCCAGAATCATAATAATTTTTATGATATCATATACGATCATACGATCATCCGTTTGTTAGTAACATTTCATTGTCACCCATTATATGGATATTAAATGATTTATGTTCTAATTCATATTTTTTTGGATAAGTTAATGTTACACTTCATAGGTTATAGATATATAATTTATATAATTATATTTTAATAATATATATCATATTTATTCAGTTCATTCATGTATATAATTCCTGATTAATGAAGATCATGTAGAATGAATCGCGTCGCATCATGGAGACGGTAAGTTGTACGTACACATGGGAGACGATATCATTAACTTAATGGTAAATAGTATAGAATTAGATGTTATATTAATTATAAATACTAATTTTAATTTTATATTAATTATATACATCCGTTATACTCAACATTATACCCATCTAAATTAAGTATTTTTTTAATAAAAAAGTACACAATGGTGTGGATACGGTAAGTCGTACGCACGCATGCTTGGTGACATTTTTATTCGTAGGAAAGATAAAATGAGGTATAAGGTTGTCCGATATCATAATGTAGAAGATACTTTAATTATTAATTTATTATGGAAACAATATAAAAATAGGAATTATAAGAAGAAAAGAATTTTAGAAGAGGTGACAAAGCAATTACCTCCTTTTCGAGTATCTCCTTTTGATTTTCACAAAAGTTCTCCTTTTGATGGATTTCGGAACAATTTATGGTATCTATGAGTAATGGAGATATTTTGGGAGATTATTTGAGTATAATTTGGATGATCCAAGGGGCTTGAGAGGTGTGAGTAGGTGGGTAGATGTGGTGGCCTTTTATAAGAGGGAGGAGGGGCACTTTAAAAATGAAATGTAACATTATTTTATTATAAATTTATTTTCAAATAATAATAGCTTCAAAAGTGATTTTTTAGAGGATAAGATGTGTATGGGTCGAAATCATCTCAAAAAATATAATTTAGACATGTCTTTATTTCATTTTAAGCCGTATCATTTTGATTTATCTGTATTTAATCTATTTGATTTTAATTATGGTAATAATATTATAAATACTAAATGGTTATAAATATTTACTTATGTGCTAAAAAATATCCATAATTGGATACTTTATAAAATTTTTGACCTTATAATTTTTACTTTATAATTTTTAAATATTTTTAAATATTTTATGATACTTAAATAATTTAATAATCTATTTTGTTTTATAAAATATCAATAGTGTCAATTTTGACACTATTCATTTACTTGACTTTAAATAAAATCCACATCGAATATAAATTCAAATGAAGATATTTAATACACTCCTAACATTTTATAGTCTCCTAGTAAATTTGTGGGCCACATTAATTAGTTCATATTATATTTCTTTTAGGATTTTTAAAACCACTTTTTGATATTTCTATTAATAAAAGAATTTCTACATCACTATTGTGTCATCATTAATGGAAATTAGTTAATCTATAAAAATTAAAAATAAATTCACATGATATATATAATTTTGTTAGATTTATAGTGACTATTTACATTTTTAGTTTTACTAATTTTATCACTACATTAAAATTATTATTCTTATGAGAGATACGAGAGTGACATATTGTTACTTACTTTTGTTTTAATTATAATTACATCACATTCATAGAAAATGTCCATTAAATGAATAAATTACAAATATCAGGTAATATTGGTCGAATTTAATTGATCCAATAAGATTTGGGTAGGTGTTAGGGTAATTGTATTATCTTTATCATATTGTTTGTTACTTTAATTTACCAGATTTACCTTTAACTGCCATATATAAAAATTATCAAAGTTTCTATTCAAAATATCCAAAAAAACTTAAAAATTTAAAATAATTTTCCCCCAATATTTCTAAATATGGAATCTATTTTTTCAAAATTCAAAATACAAAAGTTTCATTAATTAATTTAAATTAATTCTCATTTTCAAAACCAAAAAGCTGGTTTTTAAGAAGTAAAAACTATCAAAAGATTTACATGTGTTTATGTCTGATTTAAATGTGAAATTAATTCCAATTAGAAAAATTATATTATATGATAAAAACATAATCCAATTACACTTTAAAAAAAATTAAAAATATAATGTAACTATATAAATAAATTAGACGAAAAGATAGTTTTGATTGAAAATGCAGTATTTTTTACTATTCATCAAAATATAAATTTCATCAGAGAAATACCAAAATTTCAACCAAGGTAAATTTTTATTTCATAATTTTAAATAATAAGTTTATTGTGTTAAATATAAATTGTCAAAAACTTTATTTAAAAAGGGTTTTCCATCAAAAGGCGGTAAAACTGTATCTTTTTGAAAAATACTTCTTTTATTCGAAAGATTGAATTTGTTCTTATATCATATCTAGATTAAATATAGGATGAATTTAAAAAATTACATTTAATATATTACATATATATATTTCACTAATTAAATCTATAAAGGGTGATTTTATTATTTTATAGACTCACTTATTTTCATTTATAAATTTTTTTATGAAGTTAATATTATTCATACCCACCATTATAATTAATAGGTTATATTATTTAGTTATCACTTATACTCAGTTTTGTGTGAAATTAATTCTATCAATAGAACATGAAATTGTTCATAACAGAAGTCAGGAATAGTGTTTCATATACTAAATGCTAATACAATTTTGTGTATATCGCAAGCTAATCTTGGTGTAGCATAAAACACAAGACATCAAAGAAATTGAAAACAATATATCTCATAAAATCTCAGGTTGTTATATTCATCATCTATTTCTTGTTAAATATGGGTATATTACACTAGGAAGCTATGAAATATATCATTTTGTATCTCAAATTATTGGAATATATAACCATATTTTTCAAGATATAAAACCCTTTGTAAGGGTATGCAACTATAATATTTAGGGGATATTTAGATATATAAAAGATTATGTGTTCACATTTAGAGGAACAAAATCTAGTTAGATGTTAAGCTTGCAGCCAATGGTATATTTGTCCACAATAAAAGAATAATATATAGTCTCAACAGAATAATAGAATGAATTTATACAGTTAAATTTTGTTTTTTAAAATATCTTTAAAGAAGCTTGAGAGATATATTTTTTTACTATGATGGTCAAAGTTTAATATATTTGTTGAAGAATCATGTGTTTCATGCCCAGAAAAAGGCATTGACTAGAAATATCATTTCATTAGAAATATTCTGGAGAAAAAATGAGTTAGCTCTATGAAATATAACTATAATGGAAAATCCAACTGAAATTTTCACCAAGTTTCTTGTTTATGAAAATATGAGGATACATTTTTCCTTAGTTGGACATGGGTAATGAGAAGTTCATAGAGACCCTATTTTTTCCAAAAAATTTTGAAGTATTTTTTCCCTTAAAAGTTTGAGTTTTTCTTGATTTAGTTAGATAAATATTCAAATGTTATTTTATTAAGAATTTGAAGTCCTTTCATGTTTCAATTCACATTACTAGAATTTTAAAATCAAAAATTTATCTTCATCCTGCACATGCAATGCCAAAAAAGGATTCCCATAGAGGTGGACATTCATGAAGTTATGTTTCCAGAAGCAGTGTGTAATTTTTAGGGGCCTACAATGTTTGGATTGGGATTTACAACATTAAATTACATTTTCATTATATACCCAAGTCTTCTCCTTGTAGTTTTATGAAAAATGGGTTTTAATCTTATATATATTGAAATAAGTGTTAAAGTAATTTGAACCACTCACTAAAAGTTAGTGGTTGTAGCTGGATATGCTATTAGAAATCAATAATCACTATTTTTACTGGAGGTACTTGGAGAATATCATAAGTTGGCATAATTTTTTGACTAGTTATATCAAAATATAAGTGTGTGGGGATAGTTTTACACAGGGGATGATGCAATTGAGTGATTACTTATAATTAGTGATATAATTAGATTACTTATCAAAAGTGATTCTAATTATTTTAACTTCCAGAGGAATAAAATACAATACTGTAATTTTTTGATATTGGAAGGTATAATCTATTAGAGTTTTCCTCCTAGGTCAAACTAATTATACTTTTATTACATGTATATTCGATGTATTAAATATTAATTAACATTTATCATATATTGTTCAATGTTCTTCATGAATTTAGTATAATAATTCCCTAGAGTATATTTCACATTGATAAGGTCATAACAGTTCCCCACTATGATGAGAACCTTAAACTACTATGAAAATATTCTTAATATAGTTTTGTGTTTGTATAATATTAAATTATTTAACATAAATTATTTAGACTATTTGGTGTGAGTACTCGTAAATAGATAAGGCTTATTCTCATGAAGTTCTAACTTGGTAATCTTGAAGATGAGTGATTATGAGAATAGTCCCTCCAGTAGAAATTCCATATGTTTTGGTGTTATTGGATATTCATATATGTGAGTGTGTGTAATGGACCTTGGACTTTAATATTATTATTAATGAATGTCATTACTCAAGAACTTAGACTGACAGACAAAAAAACTCATGCCATATGTTTTTGAAAAGTAAGATATTTTGGGTGTACATGTTTGAAATGTAATTAATGAATATGTCAAAGAAGGATTTATTCCTTCCATTTTTATGGTAGTTCATATCTCGAAACTTTTATTAATTAATAATTGTCACCTAAGTTTTATGGACATGGTTTAGCGATGTGTTTATTTTAGATAGTAAAAGAAAGGCATATCAAGAATATAGGATGATGATATCATTGTGCAACATGTTTGTGTGATATTGTGACAAAGGGACTATATTACACAGTGAGCATTAATATCTGGTTTTCATATTTTCAACATTATGTTCTTTCTCTTGGATTATTTTACCCATTGATATATGTTAATATGGTACTTTAGGCAATCCCACCTAATACCAATGAAAATGAATCCTTGAGGGTCACACACACTACATTTTTCTATTGATATCAAATAAGTTCTATTAGAATTTAATCAATGGAATAAATATTATTCTAAAGACTGAGGAATTTTTTTATTCAAGTTATATCCATTATATAAATTAATAAAATTTTTATTCACTAGTATGTGAAAAAAATTTATTTATTTATTAAATAGAATATTTAATAAATTTTTATTCCTCGGTATGTGAATGAAACATTTATTTACAAATAAAATATTTATTTGGGTATTAAATAAACACTAAGGAGTTTGAATAGACTAAGACCGTGTATGGTGATAAATAATTATTTTCAAGTTGGTAAATATTTTATTTAACATTTAAATAAGATGGATCATGCTATAAAATAATAATCATATTATTATTATCCTTATTATGTTCTAGATGGTTTATTTAAGGTTATTATATTATTCAATGACTGACATGAAATTAAATTACTATTTTCTTTCTAAGCCTTTGATCTATAAATACAATGTTATGTCAATTTTCTATGGAATCCCAAATCAATCAATAAAGTGATATTTTTTATGCACAACGAATTATCTTTCAAATCCTTCTTCTTTATCCCTCTCAAGAATGAGAAAAACAAGAGATATTTATTCAAGATCGAAGAACGAATGATCAAGAATAAAGAATGCAAGATATTTGATCCACTGTGATAGCACCCATAGATCGAGTGGTGTTTCTCAAAGATCATGGGAGAATGTGTTGATCCCCACTAAAGGGATTCTATCCCTGGATCCTCATAGCACAATGAATGCAATTCGAAAGGGTCTTTTCAGATGATCAACATTCATCAGTGAATAAATTTCCTAGGCCTTGGTATTTATTTCTTCGGATATTAAATAAATAAAATTTAAATTTGATGTTCAAGATCCTCACTCGTGGTTTCATGTAAATATATTTAAAATAAATATTAATATATCACCCACCACCACACACTTTTACAATTCCCTAATCCTACAAATGGTATCAGATGGGTGATGGTTAAATATATAATTCTTTATTTTATTGTTGATATACATGAAATTATGTTTATATTTGGATTTATTATTAATCATTCATCAATACAATTTATATTAGAATTATTTGACATATTAATCATGATTAATTCAGTGTTTCATTTCCTAAAAGGCTTAAGAGTATATAAAGAATGACAAGAGGTGACATTGGGAAACTGCCAAATTGTTTATGAGAAGATAGAGTTATAGGGCGTGTACTCAGCATTATATGTCGTGTAACCTAGTGCATTGTATCTTGATGAGCCAAGGGATAAATGGAACACCACATAGTAATTATGTGTAGTTTACGATGCATGTTTACTTTCTAGGGAGGCACATGGTTTTTTGGATTACATGGTGTGTATCGATGTACATTGTGTAGTATATACTAGTTAATAGCATAAATCATGAAATCTTTGTGATCATTATACGTGGTAGAAACTTTATCAGACTGTAAAACTAGAGAATTTATGATATACATGATGTGTATGAGGTGTACACTATGTGTAATTCATTAATTACTGCATATATAGAATATGATGAGTGACTCGGTGAAAAAAAAACGGACACATGGATCAATGTGATAGAGAACATGTAGCTGGATTCTACACACCATGTAGTCCACTAAGACACATGCTGAAAACCAAAGTATGTATCCTGTACATATTGAAAATGGAACACATGGTGTTTAGCTGGTCTGTACAAGTCGTGTAGTCCAACTTAGTCACATGCCGAAGACCTAGGTGTGTACCCTAGTTACATAACAACGAAGATACATGCTGTGTGGCTATATGTACACTCTGTGTAGTCTTCCATTAATGGAAAGAATAACAAATTACAATAATTTTTAAAATTGAAGATTTAAAGCCTCATTTTATTAATTATAACACCATTGTGTGTTTGATAATTTAATAATTGTTTCAAAGAATTTTAAATTCAAAAATAATTTATTTTAATAAATATATGTCATTATTGGTTCTGCCATTTATTTTCCAGAAATTCCATAAATGAAGGGTATCTCTAATTATGTTTGGATGTTCATTAATAAGAAAGTTAATTAATTAATTAAGGCAAGTGTGTTCATATTAATAATAAATAAATAATAAATAACGAATAAATAAATGAATTCAAACTAGTTACTTTTTTATATTAGTCGTATGTATGACCATTCATGAGCTTGACCAAGACCTATGTATGCGTTGGATGTTTTTATCTAATTTGATACAAGATTTTTCAATTAAGTAATATTGATTTCTTTTGATTCATCACTCCCTCCATTATTATGTAGTTTATATATGTCCAAGGATATTTATGTAATCCCCTTTAATAAATCCTTTATCTCCCCTCACCAACATCTGAGAAATAAATGTTTATAATTAATGGTACATCCCAATGCATACGAAGGTGGTTCAAGACAAAACCATGACGATTCCAACTTGGTTATAAATAGGTGTACAGGTGGAATGTTGTAACTCATGACATGACTGGTAAATAGATTTATTCCTATAACATCCCCAACCTGGGAGCCACTAACCAAATGCCCCAAGCTGGGTTTCCACATGACCGCAAGCCCACCTCCCCTTACACCGTAGGTTTCAGACTAGTAGTGAGGGTCTAAATAAGTCAGGTGGGGAGACAATACCCTCTTTACCAGATTAAGACACATCAGAAAACATAATATATAATGGAAACAATATGAGATAACCAGTACACAGGCATATCCAAACATCTCCCAAAACTGGGTACAAACTAAAAAAATAGCATTAACCATTTCACGCCATGATAATAGTACCATAATGAAGGAAAAATAAAATAAAGTAAACTATTTGAATAACCAAAATGGTCTTGAATGCATGTCTGGATACTCATCCATGCATGTCCCAAGCCCAACTCAAGTCGCTAGAACTGGGCACATTCCCTCATCCGAAATTGAAATAATGAAGTCTGGTGGGGTTCCCAGTTAAAGCCTGAGTTGGGTGTGAGTACAAATTGGTAGTCTACCACCAAAAGTATCTAAAATATATCCAGTATAAATAGTTATGGAAATAAATTATGGCGTAAATGGGAATATAAACAAAAGGAAAACCTGACTTCCCTTATATAACCAAGTACACTTAAACCATTTATGTATTTATTTCCATTTTCATCATTTATGACATCTTAATTACTAAATTCATTCTCATCATGTATTCCATGGGTTAGCATGTTACATCATTCACACAAGAGTTTATAGAATTCATCAATATGAATAACATATTAAGTAAAGTTCTTATCTCACTTGGGATAACCATTTCAAAATTAATGATCTCACATACCTTGGAGACTACATACAAGTAGTATAATTGAATACAACCATTTCGTAATATAACATCATTCTGACTCCCCAACCCATGCATTCTTGGGTGGGGTTAGAGCATCAGTCCAACCCGACTCATGGGAGGAGCCTCAATCCTTTATCCCACCACCAATCCATGTTCATATTATTATATATATAGATATATATATATCCATTCACCATGCATTCCATATCACATCCTATAAAAATAATTATCATAACCCTCAAAAATCAACATGGTAATAAACATTATGCCAAAACCCATTTACACTTTCCATTAACATAACATTTCTATTTACCACAATTCTCATTTCTTATGCCTAACCTTGTTAATAAATTTCACCAATTACCATACATTAACCTAGTTAACATATTCAATTATTAAAATTTGTTAATCCACTTAATCAACTCATAATTTCCCTTATATTAATTCCTTCATGCATTCCAAATATAAATCATAGCCATTCGACACATTCACATTAAATTCCATTTAACCCATTTTCATGTCAATCCAAAAAATACCTTAGCCATTAACAACCTCTAGAAACAACTACCCTTTTTCCCTTCATAATCAACAAGTTAACCATTAAATGTTTTCATCATGGGATCTATTTAATTACATGTCAATTCCACCCTTAACATTTCTGCTAACCATGTTCTAGTTGGTCGACACATCCCATGGGTGGCCCTAAATCAGTGAAGTCATCATTCATTCATCCCACGTGGGTCATGAGGTGTTCAATATGTCATTTGTACACCCATTATATTAAATATTATAAATAAAACCAAGAATAAAGCAATTTAAGAACAATAACACAACCTCTTATACAAAAATATATATAAAAACTATGGGATATAACTTGTAGACCATCTACTTTAAATCTGATGATGAACGCACTAACAATCACTACCAACGACACTCCAAACGATGAATAATTGAAGGAGAATCACCCTTGGGAATCTTTGGTAGATTTGGTTCATCCTTAGGGTTTATATAGAGATAAATGAGGGAGAAATTGTTTGGTTGTATAAATATTCTATAATGGAAATAAAGTAAATTTTCTATCTTTGATTGGGGCACATGGTTTATGAAATCATGCACAAACCACACACATGATACAGTCTAAGGTGAAAAGGTCGCATGATTACCTAGGGATCTTAGCATGGTTCGACTAATCATGTGTCAATCATTCTTAATGAAATTGTCCAGGGTTTCATGATTATCTTGGGAAAGCCACACGGTTTACTTAAACACGCGCCAGTTGTTCTTCTAGGAGAGGTTGACCCAGTTTTCCTTCTTTTCATGTCCTAAATTCCAGATACACCATTGAGGATCCCCTTACTCCCAGGAAACATTTCATTTACCAAAAAAGATACTAAAACAAAAGTTTAAACAAGGTCAAATGTTTGTAAAGACCGAGATTTTGCAACCTCCCCACATTATAACAACTCATCCTCGAGCCGCATTCCCAAACTTCACAGAGCTTCCATAAAAAATAATATCAGGATAATAGGCCCTCCTATCCATTACCCTTGTACAAGTTTCTACTTGAACATTACAATTATACCATATAATTCAAACCAAATTCATGGTCTTTCCCTACAATTCTTTCTCACCACAACCCACAACAGAAACCCGATACTCCTTAAAGGAAGCATCAACGCCAAACATATATCAAACACTAGAAAATCATAGGGAAAATAAGGCAACAATTCCAATTCATAGAACACTTAAACTTTTCACACAATATCATACCATCATGGGGAAAAAATCATAACCTCATTGGTCTAATCCTTTTCGCATCTCATGATCCGAACCACTTGGTTTCAATTTACCCTATTTTCAAAACACCAATGGTGACCAAATACATATATCACCTAAATGAGATCAAACAGTCATTCCAACCACATTTCCCAAATTATTTAAATAAAAAACTCATGTCCTTACATTATCATTCCATAACCATACATCCAAATGCAACCAAAACACTCAGGGCACTCAACCGATTAAACTCGTTCCAATGTTTTCTATTAGGTTCAACTCTCCAGAATGGTGATCACTCGACTCCCTCCAACCTAAAACTCCTATCATGTCATCAAACAACCACTTTCCCATTATAGTTATCTCCAAAATATTCCATTATTTTATGCCACCACTATCAATTAACGACCACCGGAATATCAACTAAAATTTTACATCATAACTGATGTGTTTCCAACTCACCACATCTGAACATCCATATGGACTTCTCCTTACACTAGTCTTCATCCTTTCCATTGAATCCACTTGGGATGGAATTAATACTATATCTATTAGAGGAATAATATAAACTTGACTTAACTCTAGTAATACTTTATTTTCGAATATACCTTTTGGTTATAACATCAAAATTGAGGTGGTTCACTATCACCACACCCATTAAAGTTTAGCATCTCTGGTCAGACTACCCTGATTATCTTGTCCTACAAAACCCAACTTACACTATTGGTTTTCTACCCCCTTTAACTTTCCAAGGAACTTTCTGACTTGAATACTATAATGATCATCCAACATGCCTACTGAGGTCATTCCCCTACATCTAGTAGAATACCTCTATCACAAAATCACTTCCCTCCGAACCATCATCAGGCTCATAAACATTCCCTACAAAATTAATCCTACAATTTATACACTAACTAAAGAAGGATAGGTTCTCAGAACAACTCATTATGAAATTTGAAACATACTTCTCTTCCCAGAACATCCTCCGAAGGTGATTAACAAATTTCCACACATGTCCCCCACTCTTATCTAAGTCAATCTATCCCTAGCCAACTCATCATGGAATTCATAGCTTCGCCATTGGAATGAAACTACATCACATGGACAAGGTACCTCAAACTTCAAGACATTACAATACCACCCAAAGAATCTTATCAGATTCTACTTCCAATTTTTTTAGAGTTATAGAACCCAACATATCTTCCACAAATCGTTGTGAGGTCTTAGCACCCCCATCAACGGCTTTAACACCTGAATCTCGAATTTCCCTTAGGAACTTCCCTAACCCAAAAGGCAACTCTAGGATTAATAAACCACCATAATCATAGCCAATCTGGCCCTCTATAAAGGAACTCAATTTTTACATCGTAGGCTTCTCATTTGCATCATAGTGCCACTACCTCAAATCAACGTTTTCCTCACCATATCCTAGACTGAATTATCACTCTTCACCTTATGATTTTTATTACCATTGTTTTTTTAGAGGAATTACAACAACCAATACTGACACTTGATCACAAGATGAACAAAAAATATTGGACATGGTTGTATAGCTCTTTCAGAAAAATAAAATGAATGTCTCCCAGTTCCCATACCCAAATTCTGGGAGCAGAAATCATGACATTCATTGACCCCCAGTACATCATGAGGACCTCATCAAAAACATTTTATGGTGTACATACCATCATCCAGCTCCATATATACCACCCCCATGATCATAAAATCCATGATGACTCCATCCAACCAAAATACCTTCGGGTTCCTAGGTGTAAAGACTGATGTTTCTCATCAAATCTGAGATGATATACAGATGTTGGGAATGATTATCACTAGCTAAAAGTGTGCTTAGAATTTTTGTAGGGACACCGCCCTAACTTTTCCCTTAAATTTGTCACCAAAACTAATAGAGCACTATGATTTTCTATGAATTTTGGGTTTCCATGACTACACTTTTATCATCATCACTTAATCACCACCCCTCAGGTGTGATTTTTGACCAAGCCTAACCACAGCTCCACAACCATCCACCAAGAAGCCTTGGAACAATGTTTACTATAACACTAATTCCTCTACACCACTCAAGTTGTTCTAATACATCTCTAATAGTTAACAACATAAACACAATGGTCCACCACAACAATCAAAACCAATAGTATCTCACATGACCACACATCCCATTTTGGTTTCATAGGGAACAACATATGGTTACCCCTATCAAAATCATGCCTTACTAGCATGTTCCCACGTATTAACCTCATTATATCAACCATGTTTTCACACTTTCCTACTGCCACTCTTACACTGAATTTAGTTCTCACAAGCGCACCATCGCCTGAGAATATACCAACACCTACTTACTCAACTAACCATGCCTCTTGGTCTGCCAGCCTCATTATCCCCAAGGAATTATCAATATATCACCCAATAACTAAAACATTCATATAAACAAGATTCTCCACAAGACCACCCCCACTTCAAGTGTCACAATCCAAACAAAATAATTTAATCGCTCTTGAGTCACCCCTGTATCTTCCGCTCAAAAAAATTGAGAATTACATTAATTATCATCCAAACAGATATGTCAGGCATCCAAATGATAAAATACTTCAAAACAAACCTTGAAACCCACCACAAGAACTCAGGTAACCTTATGAAATAATTAGGGAACGACTATACCATTTAACAGAACTCGATAGAACTCATTAGGCATAAATTCCACCCTTAATGCATCTCCTATGCTTCATATTCTAAGTCACATGCATAACTGGGCTAGCCTCCCATGATGTCACCCTTATTTTCCCCAAAAATTTAAATTTATAACCAAAAATCAAGTCACATAACTAAACCATAAACCTTCCAACCTAATCCTATTTGGAATCCAAACACAATTTGCAAGGTATCGACTCATAAGGTAACCAAAACCGAGGCACTATCCTTAAGTTCCATCATGAATTCTGCACCGTCACGACCCATGACTGTTTCCACACTCGCGTTACCAAACAATACCCCATGACCCAAAGGTGAAAACCCTACCAAGGGTTCCATAAGAACATATTTTATGCCATATCATAACTAGTAGGGCCTAACAACTGAAATCCAAGGTCTCAAACTATGGAATTCTCACTTCCCCAAACCACCCATACAAGGGTAAAATCAACAACACAAGTCATACCCACTACCTAGATAACACAAAATTTCCATCATTACATATCCCTCAATAATTAATTCATCTATCTTTGAACTCACACATTAACATTTAAAACTCCCAGTTCACATGTTGATTTAAAAGTCCCTACCTTATTCATGACCATAATTTCAAACATTTTACTCAATAAATAATTCAATGAATGATCAAAAGGATTTAAACCGCAGAGGGAAAATATGTTATAATATCATCCCTAAACAAACCAATCCACACACACTATTCCTATGACCACCATCACAATTTTAACAATACCCTATTTATCCCTATCATGGGTCATGACCAAAATTGGTTAAACCAAAGTACTTAATCACAAGTATTTCATCAAACTCCTTTTTAAACCATTTTCTCTTTCACAACACAAATATTTTCTCTTAGGAACATTCCCCATTTGAAAAATTTCTACACTCATCATTTTAACTCATGTACACCTTTCACTAAACAAATTTCTTTATTTATTCTTAATATTCATTCCATTTTATATGTTTGCATAAACTTTATTAGACACCATTTTCTTCAAATTTTAGAAAATTAAAATTTGCTCCACCCTTCATGTCTCACACACCCGTCCCGTCTGTGACTACCATGACGAATGTCGCTTATATCCTTAGGTTTTTAAAAATATGCATGGATGAACAACCTCATGACATTACTACCATAAGAAAAATATCATAAATTGGCCACATCACCCAACATGTGCATAACCAAATGGTATAATATCATTCAACTATAAATAAAACAGATCAAGAACAACAATTACCAACCTTGGTGACTTTAGTTTTACCTTGTAAATGGGTTATAAAATCCCAAAGAAAGTGACATTACCAAGGACCAACACGTCCTAACCTCTTGTCTACCATCCCAAATAATAATTCCCTAAAACATAATAGCTCTAATACCACTTTGTAACATCCCCGAACTAGTATCCACTAACCTGATGCCCTAAGAAGGGACACCACATGACCTCAAGCATTCCTCCTTGTATTCCATAGGTTACCAACTAGTGGTGATGGTATGAATAAGGCTTATATGGACTCTATAACCTTTTTACCAGAGTAATCCATAGTAGACAACAAATGAAATAGTGAAAATAATATGCAATAATAAATACACATGCACAACCAAACATCTTCCAAAACTAGGTAAAAACCACAAATCAACATTCACCATATCATGACATGATAATAGTTCCAGAATGAAGAAAACCCAAAATAAATACAACCATTTGAATCCCAAGAACATTCTAGATTCCAATTACAAATCCTCATCAATGCATATCCCAAGAACAACTCAACTCCCTAGCATCGAGTCTTTTCCCTCATCCAAAGCACCAACAATAAAGTTCTCTCGAGTAACTACCTACGGCCCAAGCAGTGTGTGAGTAAGGCTTAGTAGGTCACCAAAAACTGTGTCTATAAAATATCTAGTCTAAATAGATACTTCATAAAAGTATGAAGTAAATGGGAAGATAAAAAAAACTTGTGCGCCATTAGATAACCAAGTAAACATAAACCATTTCTATCTTTATTACCATTTTAATGATCTATAACATATTCATTACATAATACCTTTTCATCATGTGGTCCATTGGTTAGGCATTTTACACCATTCAAACAAGAGTTTATAACATTCACCACCACAAATAAGGGATTAATTCAAGAACCCTATCTCAATCGGGATACAAATTTCACAATCAGTGATCTCACATACCTTGGAGCCTCTATCTAGGTAGTTTCATTGAGTGAAACCTTTGGGGAATAGAGAATCAGTCTAACTCCCCAACCCATGAATTCTTGGTTGGGGTTAGAGCATCAGTACAACCCAACCCGTTGGAGGAGCCTCATTCTTCTATCCCACCACCAATTCATATTCACATGCTTATATATATATATATATCCATTAACCATGCATACCATATCAAATCCAAAAATAATAATTATCATAACCCACAACAATAAACACAGAAATAAAAATTATTCCAAAACCCATTTACACTTTCCATTTAAATAACATTTCTATATAGCCCAATTTTTATTTTTGATTCCTAGACTCATTTATAAATTTCACCAATTCTCATAAATTAACACATGTAACATATTTAACTATTACCATGTGTTAACCTACTTAACCCATTAATCATTTACCTTGTATTATCCCAACTTATGAATTCTAAATATAAATCAAAACCATTGGGCACACACACATTAAATTCTGTTTAAACAATTTTCAAGTCAAGCCAAACAATCCCTTAGACATTAAACACCTCTGGACACAAATACCCAGTTTATCTTATTAATAAACAATTTATCCATTCGACATGTTTATCATAGGATTTATTTAGTTGTATATCAATTTACTACCTAACATTTTTGTCAACCAGGTTTTTGTAGGTCAGAAAACCACTTGGGTGGCCCTAATTCAGTCAATTCATCCTTCATTGAATCCCACGAGGATCATAAGGGGTTCAATTTGTCATTCAGGGACTCATTATATCAAATCTCACAAATGGAACCAATAATACAATAAGGGATGAATAATAACACAACCTCTTATTAACAAATCTATATAACAACTATGGGATATAACTTGTAGAACACCTACCTCAAATCCATTAATGAAATCACTCCCCATAGTGTCTTTAGATTTGGATTTCATAAACCCTTAAATCTTCAACCTAAGATCCACCATAAAAATATGGTTTTAGGGACTCAGAAGAAGATGACCCAAGATATAAGCCCTGATCTAGAAAAGAGAATTAAAAGAGAGATTATACTTACATGGGGATTAAGTTCACAACTAATGATGTTCCAAATGGTCCAGAATCAATGGAGAACCATCCTTGGTAAGATTGGGTCGATTTTCATCATCCTTGGGTTTGATAGGGGAAAACTTGGAAGAAATAGGGTAGGGATATAAATATACAATAATGGAAAAACTATCAATTTTTTAACTTTTATTAGGGTTTATGGTTTGTCCACACAGTTTACTAAATTTTGTGTAAACCATGAGAAAGATAATGTCTAAGGGGAAAGGTCTCAGGTTTACCTGGTGATATCAACCTGGTTTGACTAACCAGGCACCAATTGTGTGTAATGCCACTTTACCTGGTTGCACGGTGTCCCTGGGATGATTGCATGTTTTACTTAACTGGGAGATGACCGTGCTCCTTGCATTGGTTTCCTAGTTTTCTTTTTTTCATGTCCCAAACCCCCAGAACACCCACGAGGATCCCCTTACTCATAGGAAAAACATCATTAACCAAGAATAGGATATTAAAACCAGAATTTAAACAAGGTTATACCTTCACCAAGACTGGGATCTTAAAATTCCCCTATGATATATGTTGTTTTAATGTAAACTCATTAAATCAATCATAATATAAGATCATGATCATGACATTTATTTTATTTTTTTATTTCTATCCATGATTTTTATATTTTATGGATGTAAGGCTATGATCACATAAATAAATTATTTAATTTTCAATGTTGGAAATTAATTAAATGGATTATGTGTAGTTGTTTCATCCAACATGGTTAATTAATTAGGTGACAACCACTTAATATTAACAAGACATGTCAAGGATAAAACAAGATAATATTTAAGCATAAATTAACTAAAATCTTACATTTAAATATTAGTTCAGTCTTTCAATTCCATTACTTGATTAGGAATGAAACTCAATAGAATTATGTGTTGGACCAACCATTGTTAGGACACTTACTTTTATAAGGGGAGTTATTAGGAAGGTTTTGGTTTAATTTAACCATTTTACATCAATAGGAGTATCCCTAGATAGAAAAGATGTAATTTAGATGTACTTTTTGAGAAAACCCTTGTTAGGATCTCCTGATAGGCGAGTGAACTAAACCGAACATGGAGATACAAGACCTTACATGGAAATGATCTACCTACCTAGATACCATCAAGTAGCTTGACCAACCCTTGTAGAGGTTATGAAAAGGGGAATAAAAATAATTTATTATACAATGTCTTAGAAACTAGACATTCTAATTTCATAGGATTAGGATATTAGGACTTGATAAAATAATGAAATATTAAATAATTAATAAAATCAATTAATTTAAAATTTCTCAAATAATTTATAATCAAGAAAATTACAAATAATCTTCTATTTTAATTCTAAAATTAAATATAATGATCATTATCCACATTATCCTTAAGATAAATAATGGATAAATACAACCTCCAATATAGAAGTAACTTCCAGGAATGGTGTAAATTTCTTCGGGTTGTTTTGCTCCATGAATAGAAATCATACATTCTAGAATCCTCATTTACTGATATACCTTCTAAGGAGGTGAGTGCAAAATATTTCCTCATCTTTTAGAAACATATGAATGATGTGGTCATCATTCAATGTTTGATGCTTTCATCTAAGTTTGGTAAAATCATAGAGTCTCATGAAAGAATGAATGCATATAGCTTTCATGATAACCTCAATAGTATTTACAAGGAGGGAGCTCGACATGAATTATTTGAGATTTCTAAGTCACTATTTTTTCAGAAATCTTGGAGATGGTTCCATATCTAGGCCTTACGTAGTCAATCTCATTAGATCTATTGAGTGTTTAGAGGTTCTAGGGTTTAAAATCCCAAAATAACTTATCACCAACCACATTTTTATGTCCCCCCCTCATTGATTATCTAGTTATTTTATAATTTTAACATGAACAACATTGAGAAGCCTTTTCTATATCTTTTAACCCTTTTTATCCATCTAGATAAGGATATGAAGCATGATATTCCTTCAATCTTTATAGTGAATAGAAAGAATGGGAAGGTACATAGATTTAATCCCAAATATAATACATTACCTTCCAAGAATAGGAAGATGAAGGGGAAAGTAATGGAACCTAATGATATCAGTTTCACATGTAGAAATAAGGGAAACTAGAAGAGAAACTTATCATGTCCAAAGAAGAAAGTGGAAGATGGAGGTGCATTTTCAATCAATTGAAATTTATCTATTTCAATAAATTGGTTATTAGATACATCTTGTGGTACTCATATATGAATTCAAATATAAAGACCAAGTAGATTTAGTAAATTGACCATGGTGAGCTATATCTTTGAGTAGCCAATGGAGATAAACTATTTTTTGAAGCTATCGGGGACTAACAACTCAGGTTTTCGACCATAATAATCTTAGTTTTCAAAGGTTTTTATTATTTACCATATGTTACCAAAAACATTATTTATGTATCTAGACTTTAAATAGATTGATTTATTTACAAATTTGAGAATTACAATTACTTCTTTTATAAAGATATAATTTTTATGGTTAGCCTCATAAAAATAATGGGTTTTATGTGTTGGATTACATGAACCAATTAATGTAAATCAATAAAGAAGTTACTCCACATGACTCATACGACACACAACTTTGGAATCACTAGATATGTCATATAAAAAGAAATCACTTTACTAAATTACATCCAAATGGATATTTATATTCTTTTTAACTCAAACTATATGGTGTATCTCACACTTTCCTATAAGTAAAAATTACTAAATCCCCATTTAGTGAGAAAGGTGAAACTCTAAAGATCTTATTTAATTAGTTCATACCGATGTCTGTGGACCATTTTATATTAATTTAATGTGAGGATACTCATACTTCATAACTTTTACTGATGATTTTTATAGATATGGATATATTTACTTAATGTTGTTTAAGTCGTATTATTTTGTTAAATTTAAGAAATACATGAATGGATTTGGGAACCATCTTCATAAGAATAATAAGATACTCCACTCATACTGTGGTGGATAATATATTAATCAAAACATAATTGATTACTTATGGAAGTTTTGTATCTTATCCCAACTCACTTCTCCTAACATGCCTCAGTAGAATGGAGCAAGTGAAAGGAGGAAATGTACCTTGTTGGATAGGGTGAGATCAATGATGAGTCGTGTGAGTATTTCATTGTTCTTTTGTGGTTACACATTACAAACGGAAGAACATATACTTAACCAAGAAACAAACAAATAAATAAACGGTATTCCATAATGATTTTGGAGAATAATGAAAACCATGTTATAGAATTTACATGTGTGGGGAAGATAAGTGTTTATTAAGGTCACTTCAGATAATAAACTAGCACCTCGAGGCACAAAATGTAACTTTATAAGATACACTAAGGAATAAAAGGGATATTACTGATACAAAAACTAAACAAAAAATGTTACAGTAGAAAGAAAAACCATATTCCTTGAGAGGGAGCACATATCTAAAATAGATAGTCTAAGTGATATAGACTCTAATGAAGTTAAGGATTAAGGAATATAAGAGTTAGTATAATAATATATTCCATTAATCCCCATGGAAGAAGAAACTTTTCTAGAGACAGCAGCACTTTGTAGGAGTATAATAGAGGTTATATAAATAATTTTTTTTTGGTTTTCTAGTCATCGAGAATGGTGACTCATTATTAGTTTATAATAATGATAATATAACCTACAAGGACATTGTAAGTGGCACATATGTTGCCCAGTGGAAAGAAGCTATGAATTTTGAAATAGACTCAATGTGCAGAAAAAATATTGATTTCGGTAGACCCTCCAGTGAATATAAATCCCATTTGTTGAAAATGGGTATTCAAGTCAAAACTGGACATGGAAGGACATGTCAGTACCTATAAGGCATGACAGGTTACAAAAGGGTTTAAAAACACCAAGGAATTGACTATAAAAAAATCTTTTCACAATTTTCAATGCCAAAATCCATCATAATTCTACTTTACATTACGACCTTCCAAGACTTATAGATTTACAAAATGGATGTCAAAATATCTTTCCACAATGAGAAACTTCTGGAAGATGTCTATATGACACAAATCGAAGGGCCTATGACTCAAAAGGATTGTATTATGGTATGGAAGTTGTAAAGATATATTTATGGATTAAATAATAAATTCAGGTCATGGAACATTTATTTTGATAAGGCCATAATGGAATTTGGTTTCATAAAGAATGAATGTGATTTGTGTGTATATAAATTGTTTAGTAGGAGTGTGGTTATTTTCTTGATAGTATATGTCAATGAAATATTACATATTAGAAATAAATTATAATTCTTATAGTTTTTAAGGAAATGTTGAATAAATTCATCTCTATAAAGAAATTGGTTAAGGAATTATATATTCTTGTTGTAGAGATCCATTGTGATATATCCAAGAGGTTTCTTGGCTTAAGTCAAATTATATACATTAACTGAATAATGAAGAGATTCTATATGGAACAATCCAAGAGGGGCCTATTGAAAATGGAACATGAAATTCAACTTTCCCGGAAAATGTTTCCTCAGGCATATGATGGAAGAAACATAATAAAAAAGATTATATATACTTCAGTGATTAGGTTAGTCATGTATGCTATGTCATTTACTGTTTTAGATGTTTCCTATGCATTGAGTGTGGTAGGTAGACATCCAGATGATCCCAATTTCCACCTTTGGATGATAGTCAAAACCATCATTATGTATTTGAGGAGTACTAAAGATTTATTCTAGGTCTATGGAGGATATGAGGAACTAGGTATCAGAGGATACAACCATGGTAGTTTAAAAACATATCAATATGATATGAATTCACAAACATGATACATATTAACTTTTAATGGAGGTGTTGTGAGATGGAAGAGATGAAATGAAGTTATGGTCACATACTCTATAGTAGTTTAAAAATATATTGGGTATTTTTAGGTAGTTAAAGAATTAGTATAAATGAGAAACTTCATCCAAGATCTTGATGTGGTACCTAATAGTAATGATTATATGACACACAATTGTGATCATACTGTAGTGGTGGATCTCATAAAAGATATTAGGTCACATCAGGAGATGAAGAACATAATATGGAAGTATCATATATTGAGGTATATTTCTTAGATAGCTAAGGTTATAGTGAGTTGCCAACGAGCCCGTACCTGAGTGGTAAGGGCTCCTGCTTGGCATCCAAGAGACCCAGGTTCAAAACCGGGTGGAGGCAAATTTCCGGGTCACTGTAGCAGTCACTGTAGCAGTCACTGTAGAAGTTACTGTTCGGTACTGTAGCGGTTAGAACTATTCACCCAATTTGGGCCTTTGGGCCACCAGTTTGGGCCTACAAGTCTCCAGGGCCTTTGGGTCATCAACGGATTTCGGGCCACGGGGCCTTCGGGTCACGTAGACCATGAAGTAGCCCAGTTCACACAGTACAGGCCCTAGAAGAGGATCAGAGCAATAGGAGTAGCAACCACCATATGCAGAACTAACCGGATTGGAAGAATGATAGGGTATGGCAGCCGCCATCGAGACCAGGAACCGTGCATCTTTGTACGGGGCAATGCTAGCTGATCTGCAATACAAGGTGGGGAGATAAGGCGATCAAAGATGCAAGATGATGGGGGAGGGGTAGTTCTAGTGAGATGGGCCTATGGGTCATGTAATGGGCATGGTATGCCTCTGGGCCTTCGGGTCATGTATTGCAGGTCATGTCGGGCCTTGTGCCTTGGGCCTACGTGTCATGTACGGGTTCCCCTTCAACTCTTAAAAGGGGGATTATCTTTAATAAAAATAAAAAAGAAGGATTTCGGGCCATTTGGAGGAGGTGAGGTTGTAGTGAGTAGTATTTCCACATAAGATAACATGGAATACCCCTTGACTAAAGCCTTAACTCAGCATAATCATTGTAACACCTCCAGTTTTTATGGACATTTTTTCTCGTGAATAAATTAAATTTCAATTGATATATTGAATTTAACTAATTTAAAAATTAATTTCATATAGAAATAACTTAGAATAAATTACACACAACACTAAATCATCATAAGTTACATGCAACATCGACTTGGTGTATGTTAAATGCAACATTGTGTTTCTATGAAACATTTTTTTGTTATAATTATTTATATAAAATAATTATAACCTATATGTTAAAGTTTATAATATGAATAGTAATAATTATTTTCCAAATATTTTTCTATAATGGTTTTCTATAAATAAATCATATTTATAATAAAAGGTATAATTTTTTGGTAAATTCCTTTTATGTTTAAAAATAATATTTTCTCAAATGACCTGATTTTCACATCCTTCTATGAAAAATAATAAAATTAATTTTAGGAAAATTTTGAAATTGAATATGATAAAATAAACATAATTTATTAATTTACAATATTTAAATTATCTTAGTGTAAACTTTTGGTATTTTTCTTAGAAACTTCATTTTTTGGATGAATAGTGAAAAATACTAAATATTAATTCAAAACTGCTTTTCCATCTAATTTATTGATTAAGATAAATTAAATTTTTAATTATTTTTAAATTTAGATTAAGGTTTTATGAATAAATCTAATATAGGCCATTAGAACAAATTTCATATTGAAATTGGATATAAAAAACATAGCAATCTTTTGATCAATTTTTATTTTAAAAACCCGTACTTTTGTCTCGTTAGTAGGATTAAATTTAAATTAATTTCAGCCGCTTGTTTGATCAAAATTTATAAAAATGGATTCTATATTTTGAATTGTCAAAATTTATATTGTCTCATATGGTTAAATTGGGTTTTTACCAAAAATATTATTTAATGGAATTAAAATTAAGTACAATGATTGCGGTAAAATTAAGCTTAATAAGGGAATAAAATTTAAACTTAATGGACCAAATGATCTATCCACTTATCTGAAACAAATTTTATATCCATTATTAGTCGATAAACCTTCCATTTTTGAGTTTGTTTTATTTTTTATGACATATTTTAGGAAAAAATGGGGGTAGAACTAACTTGTTTTAAAAAATGCAAGTATGTCCTCTCCCTTCCCTATAAAAGGCCACCAAATCTACCCATTATTAACACCTATAAAAACTCTTATGTTCCACCTATATCTTCCCAATTATCTTCCCAACATACCTAATTTCCTCGTTGAATCCTCCCTTGGGTAGAAACCTTCCAACGAAGCCCTCTTGTGAAATCCAAAAGGAGATACCCAATTAAGAGGCTACACCCTCCCACAAGATCCTTTCTTTAATTTTATTTCTTCACTACTTAAATTATGCTTATTCAAAGATTATTTAACAACACCAGTATCCCAAATATATTTAATTTTTTTATTCTTATTATTCTACTTACACTTACACACACTTCCATCTATTGGGTAATAAACATATTGTTTATGTGTGCGGTGAACTACCTCCTCACAAAACAATGATTGTTTTTTTACCACATCTAATGGTGGGAATTATTATGGAAAATATATTTATATATGATATATATGATATATATGATATATATTTTTTATTTAAGCTTATTTAATTCTTTTCTAGCACATATATTTATAATTTCTATTTTTTGTAAATATGATAATTTCGTTTGAGGAATTGTGGACTACCTCCCCCTCAAAGCAATGTGATTTGTTCACACACTACATGGAATGTATTAAGGATGAGTTCATTGAAATTATTTTGTATATATTATATAATAATTCTAATGGAATAATTATATATGAACATATTCATACATATATTTCATTAAATTTGTTCTTTTTAATAAGACAATTTAACAAAACGATGTTCATGCATACATATGACCTACCATCTCTATGAATAGTGTATTCTATTTCATTCATAAATATTATATGGATTATTATAATAAAAATATAATGAATAAAAAAATATTTATATCATGTATTAAATTATGGAAATCACGATATAAGTATTAGGCTCAAATATATAATAAATTAAGACACATGTGAAGAACAAAAAAGTTATTACCCAATGTGAAACCTTAACAAATAATTATAAGTAAGAGGCCAATATAAAGTCACAATCAAACCAAATATGGTATTATATATAAGAATATATTTCTATATAATAAACATATATTAATTATATTTTATTTTTGAATGAGTATGATTAGATCCAAGACACAACATAATGGAATTTATAGTCTCACTTATATTTCTGTGATATTTACACCTTATAAAAAACTCATCTCTATTGTGTGGGGATTATACTACCCATGATTATATTATATTATTGTTATAATTAATTTTATGTGTATTTACATATCCATTTTATAACATCTCTTTAATGAGGTTTATGTTTCAAGAGTTACCAAAGCAGAAAAGTAGTTTTGTCTCAATTTACCATCTTTGGGGCACATGTCATGACCTTCAAGAACCATGTTTTCAAAAATGTTTTAAAAGATAAGATTTTAATATCATTTTCCAGAAAAGTGGATTTTATGTTTTTTTATGTTTTTCATTCTTCCTTTATAAGTTTCCAATGTATTTTTAAATAAATGTATTTCTAAATATTTTCAAGAATATTTTATATGTTTTCAAAAAAAATTGTTTTCAAAACATTTTTAGGATCTTTTTTTTTCAAAGGAAAAGGTTTCCAAACAATTTTCAAACATTTATTTATAATATTTAAATTTTATTTTCATGAAAATCGATTTCAAATTTTTTATGTTTTAAAGATCCTTTTTTCCAGGATGAAAGGATATTTTTCTCATGAATTTTTTTTCAAAATATCTTTCCATATTATTTTCCATCTTATATTAAGTATTTTGATCTTAATAATTACCTTCAAGGAAATGATCCAAAGGAAAATTCATATTATTTTATGAATTGTTTATGTTTTGATAGAATGATACTTGTGACATCGTTTTCTCCTACACATGTTATATTCTTTTGAACCCCGTTTCTTTTCATGGGTTATTCTTAGATGAAATGATTATTAAACTTATATTCTTTCCATAGGTTTTGATGTGATGATAAGTTATTTTCACCCATTTCATTTTACGGGTTAATGATAGGATGGTTATAAAAACTGTATCTTTCTATGGGTCAATATATGATGAAAGTTATATTATCTTGTGGAATATATATGAATGATTTTTTTGTGAGATGGGTGCAGACTATATATCCTTCCAATGCATTAGGTAAATATTTATATCTCATGATATAATAATGTGAATCAAGTTTATGGGAATGATCTACTATGGGAAGATTGATAAAATTTATCCCTTATAAGGAAAGGACTATGAATGGGGATGGTGGTGTCTCCCACCCTGTAGGTGTAGTCAATATGAAATTAGAAGATGGGGAAACCTTTCCTGGTAAGGGAATATGGGGAAACATGATCCCTTATAAGGAAATGCCTATAAAAAAGGATGGTGGTATATGAACCCAGGCTTAAACATTTCATAATCTGGAGTTAAGTCCAGAATTCACATTGAGGATCTTTTCAGGTTTAAAGTTTTAGAGAATTAGGCCATATCTATTATATAAAATTTAAAAAAATACAAAGTATACACTTCTACTCAGTATCCATTTTTTCAAAAAATAAAAACTTTAAAAAAACATTACTATTTCCATGTTTTAGAAAGCATGACTTTTCCTTGATCTCATCCTTGCCCATATTCATCTTTAAGTCCTATGAAAAAACATTTCAAAATGTGGGGTGAGTATAAAAAGCTCTGTAAGAGTAATAAAATAAGGAATGGAAACATTAACCCATAAATAAATAAAAATCAATGAAACCATACTTTTCAATCATAACATACCGCATGAAATCATAAGATTTATTAATAACACATAGAAATAATAAATCATAAAGGTAACTTATGACATCCATATCATACTTACATTGTAGATATCTTAGCTACATAGGGAGTTACATTTGAATACCCATCACAGTATATTCCCTAAATGTCTTAGGAGAAACATTAACATTTACCTTCGTCACGTTACCTAATGCATTGGGAGCGATATCAGGCTCACCCGCCCTAGGTTTATTACTAACCACCCATATACGTAAACAATTCCCAATAACCATAACATATTCATAACACATAAAAAAGGCATAATTGAAAGATAACATTCCACATTTAAATCACAATATATAATATAAAGATATTTACATAATCAATGCTTTATCAAACCATTTTCAAAACCATTTAAAACATTTAATAAAGAGATTTTTGAATCAAAGTGTTCCAAACCACTTTGAAACTTTTAAATGAATAATAATTTGAAAAAATTAATGTAAATATAAATAAATCCTAAAAACATTATGAAAACATGGTAATTAATGAGAAATAATTGTAATAGTAAATATTTAATACATTTTAACCGCTATTTTAGTTAAATAGTTTTTAACAAAATGAGAGACGCTTGAATACAAATAATTGAGGAATAACATTTAATCAGAACATTATAATATCATGAGAATAAAAAGAATAATGATATAATATTCCAAAGGGTAGTATATACACCATATAAGAGTGAATTGGTGTATAACAACAATGAAGTCTTAATGGAATGCAAATTGTGACAAAATCCTTTATAAAAATTGTATCCTTAGATTAAGGATAAATCAATTACATAATAATGCTTGAAAAATATAAATACACTAAATGTGATTTTATATTAAGTTTAAAACAACCATATGTAATTCACACATATTCATATCATGACATAATCAATACGTAGAAGTTTAACCCAAATAATTGAAATTGGGTTAAGAAGTACTCTTGCAGAAAATCAACAGCTTAACGACTTTACTTTAAAATTCAAAAAATGAGTTGATGAGAGAGAAAAATGGTATATAATCACTTTTATATAAAATTTACATAAATAAAGATATATATATGAACATATCACAACATAAGAAAATCTAAATTAAAAGACATAACAAAAAGATGATTTTTAAAAAGAGGAGGGTGAAAGGTTCCCTTACCGATTTGTTAACTTACGAAACATACACCACATGAAAGAACCATAATAAAATGAAAATATAAATACACATAAATTATATTATATTAAAAAAATAATAAAATCATGGGTAGTAAATGCACCACATAAAAGGAAATAGTCTCAAAAGTAGCATGAATCTCACAGGAATAAAAAGTGAGAGGTAAACCCTTTACCACCTGGTAATCAATCGAGTTGTATGACCAAAAGTTAATAACCACCAAATGAATCATATAATACCATTAATATAAATATAAACATGATAATATATATAAAATTTAAGTAAACAATACACCACATTCAAGAAATATGTGCCGAATAATGGAAATCTCACGGAATTAAAATTGAGATAAGAAACCCCCTACCTTGTGTCTGACTTGACACGTTCATTCACAAATCTCCTGAATGATAAGTTAAAGTTAATTTATACTTACTTAATAACTTATTTCAATTTTATTATTCCTTTTATATCACTTATTACCCTTTTATAAACATTATTTAGTCATTTAATTTAATAATTTTCATTTTGTCGATATTTGGTACTTGTGTCAAAAATGAACTTCTGATAATTACAAGTTGTTCATGTGGTGAAAATTACATTATCTATAGAATTATATTCATGATTTATATGTCATATATATAATATATATCCATTATATGTATGTATTTATAATATTACATTACATTTGGAGATAAGAAATGAAATGCACCGTTAATGGAGATGGTAAGCTGTACATACGCATGAATGCTACTTTCATTTCTATTTCATATTTAATGGAATGAAAACATAATGATACAAAGGTATATTATAATTATAGTATAATATCATATGACATATATGTTAATTAATTTTATTAAATCCATTCTTTATATATTCCATGTATTTCATGAATGAATCATATCAACTTGAGGGGGTGGTAGTCTGCACTTCTTCAAATGAAATTATCGTATTTACACATATTGGAAAGAATAAAGATATGTTTGTAAATAATAATTTTATAAGAATATAGAAAACATAAACATAATATATATCATATATAAATATAGTTAAATCATAATGGATACCATGAGAGATGGTAGGAGAACATTGAACAATCATCATTTCGTGAGGTAGTAGTTCGTTGTCCATAGAAACAGTAAGTCCTTTGCCCATTAGATGGAGTTGTGTGTAAGTGCTGTTTGAATCCTTCTCATAAAAAAAACCTAGTATGTTTAGGATACATGTGTTGTTATAAAATAAAGTAATAAATAGATTTTATAGTGTAACTCCCTGACCCCAGTTACCCATAGTCGGTGTATTAATACATAGTATTGGCATGATCACAAAAGATCAAGTCTTGAAAGACCGATTAGTTTAGTAGCCTTAGAATAAATAGATACATTCAAAAAGTTTACATTAAATCATAAAGTGAAAACTACTACAACAACATATTTCCTTCATAATCCACACTCATTTCCCCTCATAATATCCCTACAGGTCATTCATAAATTACTTCTTCACATCCTGGGAAAAATAAAACATTCAAAGGGGTGAGCTCAGATACTTAGTATGGATAACAATATAGCAGAAACTTTCATAAATAAGTGTAAACATTTAAGGCAATGTATAACTAAAACAAAATCCTTTTAAACTTGAACTTCAACATAATATGGAAAAGATAAAATTAAATAATGCCATTTACTTATTCACATGGATATTCTACTAGTCGAATAATCACATGCAATATCAATAACCACTTTCAAAATGATGGAATGCATAATGCCAGACTATCATAACCACATAGCCAAGGACTCATGCCAAGACTACAAATAATATTTTGTAAAGGCCTTGTGCCAAGACACTAGTTTGTCTCATGAGACCTACCGATGCATCTAGGGACTATAGCGGGCTCCACCCGTCACTTATTAAGTCCAATTCATTCCTCATATGAATAGGTTTAAACATAACATAAACATTCGTATCAAAACTAGCATACGAAATGTCAATACTTTCTCCATAAACCATGAATGGTATATAAATAACACATCAACAGTCAAAAATATCACAAAACCTTCAATAATATATGGAAGATCTGTATCATAATAAATAAACTTCAAATAAGCTTAAAATCCATCAAAGGATGTTGACATAGAAGAAATCAATACTATTTGAGAGAAATGTATCTTTTTTTAGATCATTTAAAAGTCACATAATTATAAAATAAAACATTTACATTGAAAATATTATTATACGCTTGTAAGGGAAGCTTCTATGATTTTATAATGGCAGAAAATAGCCTCACCTACCATATAAGTTAAAAAACATTCTTACCTTAATTATGTCGAAAAGGTTAAAAAGAACCTTGTTTGGAAAATGACAGAAAGATTCCTTTATAAACTTCTTATAAAAATTCAACAAGGGTATAAATGACTTTAGTCCATATTATTTAAAATAGTAAGAATGATTTTAAATACATTTTTAAGAAACATGGATGTGGATGATAAAGAGGTCCTAGTAGATAATCACGTATAAACGAACTCGGATAATGAAGAGATTGTGAAATAAACACTTACCTTATACTTTTCCTTAGTTGATGGTATGTTAAACTCTTTTATAATAGTTAAAACATTGTTATTAATCTATAAAATATCCATATACATAATTATGATATCATATATGATCTTCTATTAATGATTTGTTAATAATATTTAAGTATTATCGTCGTTTCGGGTGTTAACTTAATCGTTTTCTTTTATATGTTTTATTACATAAGGCATGTTTATTATGGATAGGTTGTATTTTATTCATATCCAGAATTATATCAAGTACTTAAACATTATTTTTAATCATCAAATGAGAATTAGACTTAAATGGATATGATGGGGAATGAATCTCATCGTGTTCGTGGAGACGGCAGTCCGTACGTACGCACGAGCGACAATATCATTCTTTTGATATTAAAATAATATATAATTGGATGGTATATCATATATAAAGAATAATTATCATGTTATATTTATTATTTACATGAATTATACATCATTATTATACCCATCTAAATAATAATATATTGAATAACAATTACACTACGACGTGGAGACGGTAGGCCGTATGTACACACGTATGGTGACATGTCATTCAATGGATGGATAGAATAATGAATTTGGTTGTTACTTATTTATAATAACATCACAATATATATAATATACTGGAGTTATTATTTTATAATGGAAATAACAAGGAATTAAGAAGTTGAAGAAGAAATGAACTTGAAAAAGGGTGGTTAAAACATTACCTCTTCTTCGGGCTCTTCCTCTTGATTTGATCAAAAGGGCTCCTTAGGTTGGATTTCTGATCAAAATAAGGCCTCTAGGTTGAAGTGAGGAAAGATGAAAGAGTATTTGGGCAGGGGTTTCCCGAGCCAAAAGGCTTTGAATTTGTGAATTAGTGAGAAGGGGGAGTTCCCTTTTATAAGAGGGTGAGGGGCACCTTTGGAAAAGCTAGAAATATTATTTTATAATAAATTCATAATAGGTTTATAAAGGCTCCAAAGTGGATTATTCAATGTCTAATGTGGGGATAGGTCGAAATAATTTCAATCAATTGAATTTAGACAGGTTTGGGTTATTATATTAACCTTATCTTTTAGTTTTAACTCTTAGTTAATTAGTTTGACATTTACCATGTCACTTAGTATTTTTATATTATATAGTAAATAAAATTACTATATACCTCCAAGAGACCCCCAAGTGGTCCATTAATGATACACCTATCATTATATAAGTCTCTTGGCCGAACCTTAGATTTTTAGGAATTTAATATCAATTAATAATATAATATTTGTTTTAAAAACTATTTTATGTCAATTTTGACACTATTTGGTATATGATTTTTGTGAAAATCATAACAGCATGATTACTTCAAACAAACATAATTAAATCAATAATAACATGTCATAATAACCTATAAAATTAGTGTAATTCATAAAAAGTATCAAATTACATTTATTTGGGTATTTATATTATCAATTATTTTAATATTTCATTAATTAGGTAATTACAGCATCACCATTTTGTCATAAATAAATTAAATTATTTAATGTCTAAAATTTATAAATAAAATACCATTATGTAGGAAATCTTTTTATATTTCAAATTAATATTTATAATCGAATTTATCTTATGTGAAACCCTATATTATAAATGTTTTTGTTAAAAAACTTTGATTTTAACTCTTTTAACTCTTCTTTGAATTAAATAATAATAAATGTCCTAATCTAATCTAAGAGGACCTAAATGAAAATATTTTATTCCTATGGTTGTTTTTGGTCGAGATACACTTTTCCAATAGAATTAGGACATGTGTTAGGGTAATATTAATATCATTTTTACCCTTAATTATCCTATTTAGTTTTAACCGTGGTAATATTAACCATGTCTCTCGGATTTTTGAAATTCCACTCACAGAAGCGGTAAAATTAAGTTTTATGTGAATTTGAAAATTTTCCAAGGAGGTGGGTAAAAGAAGTTGGAAAGTTTAATAAAAATTTTATATGTCTAAAATTATTATAAACTAACTCAAATGAATTACATTTAACTTATATAGGTATTACGTATCTATTTTGACCTAAAATAAATTTAAATAAAATAAATATTTATTTAAATAAAAAGTCGGTTTTTAACTAATAACTCAGTGTTTTTCACTATTAATCAAAAATTGAAAGTTTTCAAAAAAAATAGAAAAAAATCACCCTAGGATTATTTCGATATTCCGAATCCAAAAATGAAGTCCATTTTGAAAGATAAAATTTATAAAATTTTAAAAAGTGGGTATTTCTATTCATAACAGCGAGTTGAATTAGTTGTGGTGTGTGTTAGAACTCGAAGTTGTGTACAACACATGCTACTATATTATTCAAAGAGAAGTGTATCGTGGATGCTTGGGGTGTTACATTCTTTCCTCCTTCAAATAATTTCGTCCTCGAAATTTGTAAAAAATTACTGTATAAAAAGACTCGGGTGATTCTTCATCATAAGTTCCTTGGGATCCCACGTTGCCTCTTCCATCTTATGGTTTCTCCATAGAACTTTTACTAGGCGAGTCGTCCGGTTTCTCAGCACTTGTTCTCTGGTATCAAGAATCCTGATGGGCCCTTCGCAATAAGACAGATCAGGTTCTAGTTATAATTCCTCGTAAGTGAGTACATGTGTTGGGTCAGGCATATATTTCCTCAATAGTGATACATGGAACACATCGTGAAATTTGGAGAGACTTGGCGGCATTTCCAAACAGTAAGCTACAACCCCAATTCGTTCTAGAATTTCGAAAGGTTCGATATACCTAGGACTCAATTTACCCTTCTTTTCGAAACGTATAATTCCATTCCATCGAGATACATTTTAGAAAACATGATCTCCTACATGAAATTCCAAATCCTTCCTTTGGTTATCGGCATATCTCTTCTTCCTACTTTGAGCTGCTTTGATGTGGTTTTGGATTACCTTCACCTTTTCCATCATTTCCTCCACCAATTCTGGACCTATGAGTTTTCTTTCACCAACGTCACCCCAACAGGTTGGTGTGCAACATCTCTTTCCGCATAACGCTTCATATGGTTCCATCTGAATACTCGAATGGAAGCTACTGTTATAGGAAAATTCTACCAGAGGTAAATATTGATCCCACATACCCTAAAAGTCAAGTGAGCAGGATATCAACATGTCTTCCAAGGTTTGAATATTCCGTTCTGATTTTCCATCTGTTTGAGGGTGGTAAGCAGTGCTCAAATGAAGTTTAGTATCCAAGGCCTTCTAAAGACTCTTCCAGAATCTTAAAGTAAAATGGGGATCACGATCAGAAACAATCGATAGGGGTACTCCATAAAGTCTCACAACTTCATTAATATATAGTCTTGCTAGTCGTTCAAGTGGTAAATCTTCTCTTATAGCAAGAAAATGTGTTGACTTGGTAAAACGATCAACAATGAAACATATTTTATCGTTCCTTCTAGGAGTATTTGGTAGCCCCATGACGAAGTCCATAGTAATATTATCCCATTTCCACTCAGGTATGGGAAGAGGTTGCAATACTCCACCAGGTTGTTGCCTTCCATCTTTGACTTGTTGACAAACCATACATCTTGACACAAAATCAGCAATCTCCCTCTTCATGTTGTCCCACCAAAAATGTTCCTTAAAATATCTATACATTTTGGTGCTCCCAGGTTGTATAGAGAAACTGGAACTATGAGCATCATCCAGCATTTCCTTTTTTAGATCAGGTATATCGGGAACACAAAGTCTCTTCCCAAATTTCAAAATTCCATATTCATACAAAAAGTCTCTCAATCTCCCATTATTCACAGCTTTAATCTTCTTTTGAAATTCTTCATCATCAGTCTAAGAACTCTTAATCATTTCTAGTAAAGATGGTTTGGAAACCATTTGAAAAAGCTTTGATGTTTCACCTTCCATGGTTATTCCCATGTCCATCTTCACTAGATCCATGAAAATTTTATCCCTTTCAATTCTCATTTTGTTCAAATCTCCATGATCTTTTCTGCTCAAAGCATATGCCACCCTGTTTTCCTTCCCCAGGTGGTAGTGTATCATGCAATCATAATCCTTGAGTAATTCAAGCCATCTCCTTTTCCTCATGCTGAGTTCTTTTTGTGAGAAAATAATCTTCAAACTCTTATGATCAGTATAAATCTCACATTTTCACCATAGAGATAATGTCTCCATATCTTCAAAGAAAAGATTACCACAGCTAACTCAAGATCATGAGTAGGATAGTTTTTCTCAGGAATTTTTAGTTGTCGTGATGCATAGGCAATAACCCTATCATTCTACATAAGGACACAACCATGTCCTTTCTTCGATGCATCACTATAAATAACGCACCCATCATTCCCCAGTGGTAGATTCAATATAGGAGCATTGACTAATCTTCTCTTCAGTTCTTCAAAACATTCTTCACACTCTTTTGTCCAAACAAATTTAACTCCTTTATGTGTGAGCTTTGTTAATGGGTTAGCCAATCGAGCAAAATTCTATACGAAACGTCGATAATAACCTACTAAACCAATAAAACTACATACCTCAGTTATACTCGTCGGTGCTGGCCATTCTTGGATTACCTTGGTCATAGAAGGATCAACAGAGATTCCTTCTTTGGAGACAATATGGCCAAGAAAAGAAATCTCCTGAAGCGAGATTTCACACTTGCTAAACATCCCATATAATTCATGTCTTCTCAGAGTCTTCAGAATAATGCGCAAGTGATTTTCATGATCTCTATAGATTTTGGAGTATACCAAGATATCATCAATAAATACCACCACAAATTCATCTCAATATTCCTTGAAAACTCTATTCATTAGATCCATGAATACAGAGGGCGCATTAGTCAGCCCAAAAGGCATTACTCTAAACTCGTAATGCCCGTACCTGGTTCAAAATTTTGTCTTTGGGATGTCTTCCTTATTTACCCACAATTGATGGTATCCATACCGAAGGTCAATATTTGAAAAGTATTGATCTCCATGCAGTTGGTCAAATAAATCATCAATGCGAGGTAGGGGATACTTGTTCTTTATTGATATAGCATTGATTTCCCTATAGTCGATACATAACCTCGTAGATCCATCTTTCTTCTTAACAAAAAGAACAGGGGCTCCCCATGGAGAAACACTAGGTCAAATAAATCCCTTATTAATCAATTCCTCTAGTTGTTTCTTTTGTTCAACTAATTCCACAGTGGTCATTCTATAAGGGCTCTTCGATATAGGCCTTGACCTAGGAATTAAATTAATGGAAAACTCAACTTCTCGTTCTGTAGGATGTCCAGGTAAATCTTCCGAAAACACATCTACATATTCTTTCACAATAGGTTCATCTGATATTTGAACATTCCTTTCCTGACCCATAGTCATTTCATTCTCTTCCTCCCCAATAATTGAATTTAGTTGAGCTACTGGGGGTGGATCTAGATAAGAATTAGGGGGTGATGATTCCACTCTAAAGATAAGGTGTTCCTTATCATCATCATCAAAAATAGTAACCTCCTTATTCATACAATAATTTTTTACATCATGGTCTGAAAGAGAATCCATACTAAGGATTATATCAAACTCAACCAAAGGTGTGACGATGAGATCAGCGGATAAAGAAAATTCATGTGCTCTAATGGGGACTGATTCACAAAACTTTGTTGCAATGATACTTCCCTTAAGAGTTTTAACTGACAAATCCTTTGTTAAATAAAATTGGAAATATCTAATTTTCTTAGAAAACTGGGAAGATATGAAATAATGTGATGATCCAGAATCAAATAATGCATTTTCTAAACTTGAGGAAACCATTAAATTACCTGCCACCACGTCATTCGGAGCTTCTACCTCAGCAGTAGTGATATCATAAGCTTGGCCTCGATCCGTTGGCCTTTTCTGAGGTAAGTTCTCCTGACGCTTAGGAAATTCATTTGCATAATGTCCCATATCTCTGCAGTTGTAGCATTGAACATCGGTAGCTTCTTTCTTCCCCTTGCAATCACAATCTTGGTGGCCTATTTCATCACACTTGTAACAGACTCCCATTATTTTCAAGCAAGTACCAGGGTTTTTCTTCCCACATTTAGTGCAGGATGGATATTAAACTTTTCCCTTATTCCCCTTATTTTCATTCCTAGATTGATCAGAAGATCTCTTCTTCTCTTTCCTTTATTTGAAGTCATAAGACTTAGAGAATTCGTTTTCTATCTTGATAGCACATAAGACAATATCTTCATACGATGAGAAGGATTGTGACACTAATGCTCGACGAAGAAATGGTTTTAACCCATAAAATAAATGATCAATCTTACTTCTTATGTTATGTATATAATCTCCATCATACCTTTCTAACCTTGTAAAGTTATCCTCATACTTTGCGACATTCTCATCCTCCTTTTGTCTCAGACTCAGAAATTTCCTTTCCATATCTGCTTGATGGTCACGAGGAAAGTATTTTTATAAAAACATATCTTTGAACTCCCTCCATTTCATATTTGATACTTCATCATCTTCCTTCATGTTTTGAATCAATGACCACCATTGATCTACATCTCCAGTGAGGCGGTAAACTTCCATGATTACTTTTTCCCTTTCAATAATCCCCAAAGCTTGAAATATTATCTCTAGGGAACTTATCCATTGCTCAGCTACCAATGGATTTTTACTCCCATTTAATGTTGGTGGTTATTGCCTCATGAAGTGATCTAATATTGATCCTCCACACTGTGGATTAGGGTGCTCTATACAGGTAAGGCTTTTATTCATAACCTGAGTGTTTTGTCCCAGTATGGTGATAAGCTGATCAGCACCAGTTGTATCACCAGCTCCACTATAATTATCTTGAGCAGGCGTGCAATCCCTACATGGAGTGCGTTCATTGATATTGTTTCCATTTCTTCCACTAGGCGCCATTTCTAAACAATGGCATAAACTAGATCAGTTTATGAATCAAAATACATAATTCCATACTTATAAAACACTTAACATAAATTGAACTATTTATGGATATAATCCATAATCATGAAAATGTTTTCTTTGAGGAAGTATATACTCATAAACCCTTCGTAATGGTTTATAAATAAAATGAGAGTTATCTTAAGCATATCCCTCGGGAGTGTCGTAACCAAGAGTGCAGCAAGGCCCATTGTCGTGAACCAGTTCCCGTTCGAGTCTAGCTCAAAACGGTGTTTTTGGGTTTTACCCCTAGGTACATCTGTGCCAGAGCCACCTCTACTTTCTCATATCCAGACATGGATGTATTGCTTGGAAAACTCACAAAATAACTACAATACCAAAATTCTAGGAAGTTCTTCTATACTAATCCTCAAAGTCCATCTTAGGTCTATGTGCTCTAATCAGAGTTTATCAAAATCTAGCTTCTAAGGTTTGTAATAAACTTCTCTGATACCAACTGTAATGCCCTGAACCTAGTTACCCAGAGTTGGTGCTTTATTACAAAGTATTGGCATTATCACAAAAGATCAAGTCTCGAATGACCGATTAGTTTAGTAGCCTTGGAATAACTAGATACATTCATAAATTTTACATTACATCATAAAGTGAAAACTACTACAACAACATCTTGTCTTCATAATCCACACTCATATCCCCTCAAAATAACCCAGAAGGTAATTCATAAATTAGTTCTTCACATCCTGGGAAAAATAAAACATTGAAAGGGGTGAGCTCAGATGCTCAGTAAGGACAACAATATAGTGGAAACTTTCATAAATAATCATAAACATTTAAGGCAATGTATAACTAAAACAAAAGCCTTTTTAAACATGAACTTCAGTATAATATGGAAAAGATAAAATGAAATAATGCTATTTACTTATTCACATGGATATTATACTAGTTGAATAATCACATGCAAAATCAATAACCACTTTCATAATGATGGAATGCATAATTCCAAAATATCATAACCACATATCTAAGGCCTCGTGCCAAGACTACAAATAATATTTTGTCAAGGAATTTTGCCAAGACACTAGTTTGTCTCATGAGACCTACCAATCCATCGAGGAGCTATAGCAGGCTCCACCCATCACTTATTAAGTCCAATTCATTCCTCATATGAATAGGTTTAAACATAAGATAAGCACTCGTATTTAAACTAGCATACGAAATGTCAATAATTTCTCCAGAAACCATGAATGGTATAAAAATAACACATCCACAGTCAAACATATTACAAAACATTCAATAATATATGGAATTTTTGTATCAAAATAAATAAACTTCAAATAATCTTAAAATCCATCAAATGATGTTGACATAGATGAAATCAAAACTATTTGAGAGAAATATCTCTTTTTTTAAATCATTTAAAAGTTACATAATTCTAAAATAAAACATTTACATTTAAAATATTCTTATAAGCTTGTAAGGGAAGCTTCGATGATTTTATAACTGCGGAAAATAGCCACACTCGCCGTATAAGTTAAAAAAACATTCTTACCTTAATTTTGTCGAAAAGGTTAAAAAGGACCTTGTTTGGAAAATGACAGAAAGATTCCTTTATAAACTTCTTATAAAAAGTCAAAAAGGGTATAAATGAATTTATCCCATAGTATTTAAAATAGTAAGAATTATTTGAAATACATTTTTAAGAAACATGGATGTGGATGATAAAGAGGTCCCAGTAGATAATCACGTATAAACATCCTCAAATAATGAAGAGATTGTGAAATAAACCCTTACCTTGTACTTTTCCTTAGTCGATGCTATGTTAAACTCATGTGTAATAGTTAAAACATTGTTATTAATCTATACAAGAACCATATACATAATTATGAAATCATATATGATCTTCAATTAATGATTTGTTAATAATATTTTAGTATTATCTTCGTTTCGGGTGTTAACTTAATCGTTTTCTTTTATATGTTTTGTTACATAAGGCGTGTTTGTTATGGATAGGTTGTATTTTATTCATATCCAGAATGATATCAAGTCCTTAAACATTATTTTTAATCATCAAATTAGAATTATACTTGAATATATATGATGGATAATGAATCTCATCGCGTTCGTGGAGACAGTAGTTTGTACGTACGCACGAGCGACAATATTATTCTTTTGATATTAAAATAATATATAATTGGATGTTATATCATATATAATGAATCATTATCATGTTATATTTATTATATACATGAATTATACATCATTATTATACTCATCTAAATAATAATATTTTGAATCACAATTACACCACGACGTGGAGACGGTAGGCCGTATGTACGCACGTATGGTGACATGTCATTCAAGGGATGGATAGAATAATGAATTTGGTTGTTCAATATTTATAATAACATCACAGTATATAGAATATATTGTATTTATTATTTTATAATGTAAATAACAAGGAAATAATACGTTAAAGAAGAAATGAACTTGAAAAATGGTGGTGAAAAGAGTACCTCTTCTTCGGGTTCTTCCTTTTGATTTGATCAAAAGGGCTCCTTAGGTTGGATTTAGGATCAAACTAAGGACTCTAGGTTGAAGTGAGGGAAGTTTAGAGAGTATTTGGGTAGGTTTTGGCCGATCCAAAAGGCTTTGATTGTATGAATTAGTGATAAGGGGGAGTGCCCTTTTATAAGAGGGGTGAGAGGAACCTTTAGAAAATCTAGAAATATTATTTTATAATAAAATAATATTCGGTTTCTAAAGGCTCCAAAGTGGATTATTCATAGTATAAGGTGGGGATGGGTCTAAATACTTTCAACCAATATAATCTAGACAGTTTTCGATTATTATATTAACCTTATCTTTTAGTTTTAACTCTTAGTTAATTAGTTTGACATTTACAATGTCACTTAGTATTTTTATATTATATAGTTAATAAAATTACTATATACATCCAAGAGACCCCCAAGTGGTCCATTAATGATACACCTATTATTATAAAAGTCTCTTGGCAGAAAAATTGATTTTTAGGAATTGAATATCAATTAATAATATAATATGTTTTTAAAAAACTCTTTTCTGTCAATTTTGACACTATTTGGTATTTGATTTTTGTAAAAATAATAACAGCATGATTACTTCGAAAAAACATAATTAAATAAATAATAGCATGTCATATTAACCTATAAAATTAGTTGAATTCATAAAAAGTATCAAATAACATTTATTTGGGTATTTATATTATCAATTATTTTAATATTTCATTAATTGGGTAATTACTGCATCACCATTGTGTCATAAATAAATTAAATTATTTAATGTCTAAAAATTATAAATAAAACACCATTATGTAGGAAATCTTTTTATATTTCTAATGAATATTTATAATCGAATTTATCTTATGTAAAACCCTATATTAAAAAAAATAGTTAATAAACTTTGATTTTAACTCTTTTAACTCTTCTTTGAATTAAATAATAATAAATGTCCTAATCAAATCCAAGTGGACCGAAATGACAATATTTTATTCCTAAGGTTGTTTTTGGTCGAGATACACTTTTCCAATATAATTAGGACATGTGTTAGGGTAATATTAATATCATTTGTACCCTTAATTATCTTATTTACTTTTACCGGTGGTAAATAAAAGTAAAAAGTTACTATTCACCAAAAATTATTTTTATCTTATTGAACCATATTTTACTCCTTGATATTAACCATGTCTCTCAGAAATTCTAAATTCCACTCACAGAATCAGTAAAATTATGTTTTATGTGAATTTGAAAATTCTCCTAGGAGGTGGGTAAAAGACGGTGGAAAGTTCAATAAAATATTTATATATCTAAAATTATTATAAACTGACTCCAATTAATTACATTGAATTTATATAGGTATTACGTATCTATTTTGACCTAAAATATATTTAAATAAAATAAATAATTATTTAAATAAAAAGTTGGTTTTTAACTAATAATTCAGTGTTTTTCACTATTCATCAAAAATTGAACGTTTTTAGAAAAATAGAAAAAATTCACCCTAGGCTAATTTCGATAATCCGAATCCAAAAATGAAGTCCATTTTGAAAGGTAAAATTTATAAAATTTTAAAAAGTGGGTATTACTATTCATAACAGCTAGTTTGATTGGTTTTGGTGTGTGTTAGAAGTCGAAGTTGCGTACAACACATGCTACTGTATTATTCAAATAGAAGCATAATGTGGAAGCTTGGGGTGTTACATATGGGGTTGGAGAAGTAAAATAAAAGAAAATAACTAAAAATAAGACATTACCTTTAAATCGAGTATCTTCTTTTGGTTTGAACCAAAATGTTTAATTGAATTTCCTTCTGCATAGTGGAAGGATTCTAGGAGGAGTAGAGGGATATGGGGAGATTATTTAGGTAGATTTTAGATGATCCAAGGGGCTTGAGAAGTGTGAGGAATGGGTTAGAAGTGATGGCTTTTTATAAGGGGAGGATGAGCTCTTTAGGAAAACCTAAAAATGTTATTTTATTATTTAATTATTTTAGGTTTCTAAAGGTCCAAAACTCATTAAAGTCTACTATAAGTTGAATCATGCTAGAAAAAAATCATCCAATAATAATTGGTCAGATTTTGGAAATTTGTTTAAATCTTTATAAACTTATTTATTTAAATCCTCCATTAATGAGGTAAACACTTCCTCGTTATTATGTCATAAATAATTTTATTTATTTGATTTCTAAAAATTATAAAATAAATACCATGATTTAGGAAATAGTTTTAGATTTCAAAATAATATTTATAGTAGAAGAGATAAATTATAAAATTCCATGTAATAATTGATTTACGAAAAGATATATTTTTAAGCCCTTTTTGTCTTTACTTTAAATTAATTAATATAAAGTGTCTTTATGACTCTCAAATGGCTTAATGGGGTCCCAAAATCGACCCAAGTATTCCCATGGTCTGAAATATATCAACCAATAGGATTAGGACACATGTTTGGGTAATTTAATATTATTATAATAATATTTGGTTACCCTTATTTACCAAATTTACCATTTGACCGCGGTAAATAAAATGTTTACTAAAGTAAATATTCATAATGTCTAAAAATAAAAGTTACTTATTTACACAATTAGGACCTCCGGATTCGAATATGGAATCCATTTTTACATATTCAAACCACATAAGAGGCAAAAATTAATTTAAAATTAATTCCCGCTCTCAAAACAAAAATCATGTTTTTAAGAAATACTAACTATGAAAAGATTGACACTTATTTATGTCCAATTTCAAAGTGGAATTACTTCCAATGACCAAAATTTGATTAAATAGTAAAAAAATAATATCATTATACTTTGAAACTAGTTAAAAATATAATCTATCCTTATAAATAAATTATATTAAAAGGTAATTTCGAATTAAAATATAGTATTTTTCACTATTCATTAAAAATGAATTTTATCAGAAAAAATACAAAAATATTCCCAGATTAAATTTTGATGTCCCGGTCCTAAATAAGAATTTTATTTTGTCAAATAGAACAAATAAAATTGACTAAAACTATATTTAAAGAGGTTTTTCCATCAAAAGGTGGTAAATCGACCTTTTAATGAATATTAGAGTACTTATGCTTAAAATTTGATTTCTTCACAATTTAAGCCTCTAAATTTTATTGGATAAATGAAAAAACTTTTAACAAATATATATAATAATATTTTAGTTAGTTCTATTCATTTAGAATAATACAATGGATATGTGTAACTACTATTTAAAATAATAATAATATTATATTATTTTTCAGTATAACTCAACGTTGTGTGCAACATATGATTTCAAAGAAACTCGTTGTTGCGTATCAGGTACGTCATCGAACAAAGAATCCAATTTAAAGTAAAATTAATATTTAATTCACTAATATTAATAAATATGAAAATATTATATTCTTTATTTACCTGGGATGTTAAATCCTTCTCCCCTTTTCGAAATTGTGTCCTCGCAATTTTAAAATTGGGATTGGAAAATTCAATGAAATTATCACATCAAAAAAAGTGTAAAAAACCTATAACTTTAAATGAAAGAAAGATATGTGAAAATGTCACCCGAGATAACCCATTCTAGGATTCCATGAAAATATGGATATGGAGAAGAAAATAAACCATAATGTTTTGATGGAGAGTGATAGAAAACATGATTAGGAGAAAGTTAACAACTAGAAAATTAAAAACTTGTGATGGGTTAAACAGTATCTGATTCCCCAGTAGAAAAAATTAACAGAAAAATTTTTAGTTTTATGTTACTTTTCATAAATTTAATGAATTTATTAATGAGGTTAACTTAAAATATAAATAAATATACTTACTTTTCGTGTAGACTTTCATCCTTTACTAGATTTCTACCACAAACCCATATTTTCTCCAAACGATGAGTATTCAAGATGACTTGTTCACATTGAAAGCACTATAATCAAATTCTAGAGAATAACATAATCCACAAAAGATGAACTATATTAATCCCCATATTTATACATCAACCAAAACCAAAAAGGTTAATACAAGATCAAATAATCCCCCAAAAGGGAAATCATTTAAAAAAATACTACTCTTAACCTCCAAAATTGAACTAATAATACCCAATGTTCAACAAATACCATTCAATATACAATTGTACATAAAATACTTCAATATATTCCAAACTAATATTGAAACCCAAAACTGAAAAGGATTTAATCACAAAGTCTTCCAAAGTAAATCTTAACATTTATCTCTAAAAACATCGACTACTCTTGAAGTCTCACACTGAAGTGTAATTAACCTAATCACATATTCTCTATGATAGATTAATTATTTCTATAAATAAACCAAATATTCATATGTCCCTAATAAATACATAGATTCTTACAAAATAAAATCTCACCATTATTCCACAAATGAGATCCTATAGTATTCTATTTCCCTTAAGCATATAATGTTTCCAAAAGAGAAAACATCTTCTAAAATAATATTTTCACTTAATCACAAAATCATTTTCCTATATTAAGGATATCCATTTGATAAAACATAAGTTCCATAATCAACTTATTCTGGATCCATAAAATTATTTAACTAAAAAGAATAAGTCATACTAACAAGGGATTCACGTTGGTTAGTGGTAGGCGATGTGCCTTTGTTGCCCTTCGGTTGTGGGTTCGATTCCTGTGGACTTGCTGGAGGTAATGGGTTGTCACCCATCTTATGAGTTTTACCTTTTTATAAAACTCAAAAATAATCATAACATGTTTATCTTCAACGTTTTCTTATACCTTACATTTTCATCCTAATACATTAAGACCTCAACATCTAAATTCATGAAGCCTTATATATATTTTCATTTTTTCTAATTTCACCTCCATATGATAAAATAAAAATATTCCTAATTGAAAGAACAATATACCTTAATCATTTTGTCCATATATTTTCATCATCATATTGTTCATGTAGGTATAAGGTACATGCATTGCAACACTGATTTAGAGATCCTTCGAAATCATTTGTTTCCTTCATCCAAATACACCTTGTAGAACTTGGGTCATATGGGTGTTCACAGAAAAAGAGTTTCAGAAAATAATCATGTATGACATATAATTTCAAAACATCTAATTTAACATGATTTTTATAAAATAGTCAGACTGAATTTGATTTGAAACTTTCAATAAATGATCCTTTAAAATTCAATAAGTATGTGATGAGAGACTATATTGTAAAAGAAAATATAAATAGGATGCACAAGGGTCTCCTTCTTCAACACCTTTTTCAAAATCATAATATGCTTCAAAATGTTGTGAAAAGGTAAAATATTTTAAAATGACTTGATAATATTCACCTTTTTCAAAAATATGAAAATATTGAGAAAATATGATTTGATTCAATACAACCCATGATCCACGATGATATCGAGGTATAGTGGAGTTGTTTGATATTTCAAACAACTACTTGTAAGTGAGTTGTAGAAAAAGTTTCACAATCATCTGAACATGAATTTGCAATAATTATTTCAAGGATGTCATCAGGAAGAGATAATAATGTTGTTTGAGATCCTCCTCCTTCAATTTTTAACCGACTTTCCTTAATCTGAAAAAGTTTTAAGAAAAGTACTTAACTGAAATAATAGACATAGGGACTAACCATGTGTTTAACTAAAACTCATGATCCCTAAAGTTGTCTAAACCGACCTTTGATACCAAAAATAAGGACCCAGCCTTAAACATTACATAATCTTGAGTTAAGTCAAGAATTCACATTGAGAATCTTCTTAGGTTTATAGAATTAAAGAATTAGGCCATATCTATTAAATTTCAATTCAAAAAATAAAAAGTAGACACTTTTACTCAGTAACCATTTTTCTGTAAAATAAAAACACTAAAAAAACATGTCTAGTTATTTGTTCTAGACAACATGACTTTTCCTTGATCTCATACTTGACCCTATTCATCTTTATGTCCTATGAAAAACATTTAAAAACTTGGGGTGATAATAAATATCTCAGTAAGGGTTATAAAATAAGGAAAGTAAACATTAACCCATCAATAAATACAAATCAATCGAACCATTCTTGTCAATCATAACGTACCACATGAAATTATAAGATTTATGAATAACACATAGAAATATCAAATCATAAAAGTAACTTATAACATCCATATCAGACTTACATTATATCTATCACAGCTACGTAGGGAGTTATGTTGGAATACCCATCATAATATATTACCTAAATCTATTTGCAGAAACATTAATGTTTACCTCTTTCATATTACCCAATACATTGGAGAGCTCTCTCGGGCTCACCTACCCTAGGTTTATCAAGGAACCGCCAATATATGTAAACAATTCCCGATAACCATAACATGTTAATAATATATAAAAAATTAATAAATTAAAGATAACATTTTCACATTGTAATCAAAATATATAATTTCTAGATATTGACATAATTAATGATTTATCAAACCATTTTCAAAACCATTTAAAACATTTAATAAAGAGATTTTTTAATCCAAGTGTCCCATACCCCTTTAAAACTTTTAAGTGAATCATCATTTGAAAACATTAATTCTCCTATAAATAAATCCTAAAAGTCGTTTTTAAAACATGGACATTAATGAGAAATATTTATAATAATAAATCTTTTAAATATTTAGACTGATATTTTAGTTAATGAGTTTTTAACAAAATGAGAGACGCTTGAATACAAATAATTAAGGAATAACATTTAATCAAAACTTTATAATATCATGAGAATAATGAAATTCATGATATAATATTCCAAAGGACATTATATACACCATATATGAGTTAATTGGTGCATAACAACAATGAGGGCTCAATGGAATGTAAATTGAGACAAAATCCCTTATAAAAATTGTATCCTTAGATTAGGGATAAATCAATTACATAATAAAGTGTGACAAATATAAATACACACCATATGATTGGATATTTAGTGTACAACAATCAGATGTTATTCACAAATATTCATATCATGACATAATCAAGAAGTAAATGTTTAACCCAATGAATTGAAATTGGGTTAAGAAGTTCTCTTATAGAAATTTGACAACCTAAAGACGTCACTTTAAAATTCATAAAATGAGTCGATGAGAGAAAAAGAGTATCTCATCACTTGGACATAAAATTTACATCAATAGTTATATATGGACAAACATATCACAAAATAAGAATATGTAAATTAAAATACATAACAAAAGGAAGTCTTTTAAAAAGAGGAGGGTGAAAGGTTCCCTTACCAATTTGGTAACCTGCGAAATATACACCGCATGAAATAAGTATCATAAAATAAATATGTAAATACCCATAAATTAAATTATATTACACAAATAATACAATCATGGGTAGTACATACACTACACAAAAGTTAATAGTGGCAAATATAGTATGAATCTCACAAGAATAAAAAGTGGGATGAAAACCCTTTACCACGTTGTAATCAATCGAGTCGTATGACCAAAATTTAATAAACACCAAATTAATCATAGAATACCATGAATATAAATTTAATCATGATAATATATATTAAATGGCCATACACAATACACCACATGCAAGAAATAAGTGGCGAACAATTGTAATCTCACCGAATTAAAAGTGAGATATGAAACCCCTTACCTCATGTCCGACATGACCCGTTTGTTCTTTAATCTTATGAATAATACAATAAAGTTAATTTATAATTGCTTAAGAACATTTTAAAATTTTATTATTTCTTTTATATCACTTATTACCATGTTATAAACATTATTGAATCATTTAAGTTAATAATGGTCATTTTGTCGATATTTGGTACTTGAGTCAAAAATGAACTTCTTATAATTACAAGTTGTTCATGTGGACAAAATTTCATTATCTCCAGAATGATATTCATGATTTATATATCATATATATCCGATATATTTATGTATTTATAATATTACATAACATTTTGAGATAAGAAATGAAATACACCGTTCATGGAGACGGTAAGTCGTACGTATGCATAGACGCTACTTTCATTTCTATTTCATATTTAATGGAATGAAAACTTAATGATACATAGGTATATTATAATTTCATTATAATATCATATGATATATATTTTACATAATTTCATTAAATATATTCTTTATACATTCCGTGTATGTCATGAACGAATCATATCACCTTATGGGGGAGGTAGTCCGCACTTCCTCCAATGAAATTATCGTATTTACACATATTGGAAAGAAAAAAGGTATGTTTGTAAATAAAAATTACATAAGAATATATAACACATAAACATAATATATATCATATATAATTACAGTGCCATCATAATGGCCACCATGATAGGTGGTAGGAGAATATTGAACAATCATCGTTTCGTTAGGCAGTAGTTCACCGTCCACAAAAACTGTACGTTATTTATCCATTAGATTGAGGTGTGTGTGAGTTTAGTTCGAATACTTATCATAAAAACATCCTAGTATATTGAGTATAATGGTTTTTGTTATAAAATAAATCAATAAAAATAGTTTATGGGGTTGTATAAGTAAAATAAAATAAAAGAACTTAAAAGAAGACGTTACCTTTAAATCATGTATCTCCCTTTGATTTGAACCAAATGGTTTAATTTAATTTAATTATACATAGTTGAAGGATTCTAGGAGGAGGATAGGGACGTGGGGATCTTATTTAGGTATAGTTTTTATGATACAAGGGGCTTGATAAGTATTAGAAATGGGTTAGAAGTGAGGGATTTTTATAAGGGGGAGGAGGGGCTCTTTAGGAATGCTGGATAATATTATTTTATTATATAATTATTTTAGGTTTCTAAAGGTCCAAAACTTATTAAAGTCTAATATAAAATGACTCATGTTAAAAATAAAATCATCCAATAATAATTGGATAGGTATGGGATATTTTTTTTAATCTTTATAATCTTATTTATTTAAATCATTCATTAATGAATTAATACTACATTATTGTGTAATAAATAATTTTATTCATTTGATGTATAAAAATTATCAAAAAATACCATGATGTAGGAACTATTTTTAGATTTAAAATGAATATTTATAGTCTAAGATATAACTTATAAAAACCCATGTAATAATTTATTTACTAAAATATATATGTTTAATTCATTTTTGTCTTTACTTTAAATTAATTAATATAAAGTGTCATTATCACTCCCAAGTGGCTCCATAGGGTCCCAAAATCAGCCCAAGGATTCCCATATTCAAAAATGTATCAACCAATAAGATTAGGTCACATGTTAGGTAATTTAATATTATTATAATAATATTTTTATACCCTTATTTACCATATTTACCCTTTAACCATGGTAAATAAAATTTTTACTGAAATAAATATTCATAATGTCTAAAAATTAAAGTTACCTATTTACAAAATTTGAACTTCCTAAATCAAAATATGGAATCCATTTTTCCAAATTCGAAACACAAAAGTGGAAGAAATTAATATAAAATTAATTCCCACTATCAAAACAAAAAACACGTTTTTAAGAAATAATAACTATGAAAAGATTTACACTTATTTATCTCCAATTTCAAATTGAACTTACTTAAAATGACCAAAATTTGATTAAATAGTAATAACATAATATAATTACAGTTTAAAATCAATTAAAAATATAATCTAACCTTATAAAATAAATTATGTTAAAATGAATTTTTAAATTAAAATATAGTATTTTTCCGTATTCATTAAAAAATGATTTTTATCAGAAAAATAACAAAAATATACCAGAAGTAAAATTTTGATGTCCCGATTCTAAAGAAGAATTTTATTTTTTAAAATAGAACATATAAAATTGACCAAAACTATATTTAAAGATGTTTCTCCATCAAAAGGAGGTAAATCGACCTTTTAATGAATATTATAGTATTTATGCTTAAAATTAGATTCATTCACATTTTAAGACTCTAACTTTTATTAGATAAATGTAAAAACATTTAACAAACATATATAATAATATTTTAGTTAGTTCTATTCATTCTCGCCAACACAAAAACTATGTTTTAACTACCATTTAAAATAATTGTGTTATTATATTATTTTTTAGTATAACTCAATGTTGTGTGCAACTTAAGAGTTAAAAAAAACCCGTTGTTGTGTATCGGGTATGCCAACGAACATAGAATCACCTTTAAAGTAAAATTAATATTTAATTCCCAAATATTAATAAATTTTAAAATTTTATATTCTTTATTTACCTATGTTACAGGTGGTGTGTCCCGCCCACTAGGTGTGGTTCCCAAGAAGTTCCACGACAACTTCTAACAATGCATCTTGACTTATAAGGAAATATTTCACATGTTTATGTATTCCAAAATTTGATGTATTATTCCTATGATATGATATCATGGCTTATATTCATTATTTTTTTTATGATTCATGTCTTATAAACTATCAAGATTTATGCAATGATACGTGTTATTGACCCTATGATATCGAGGGTATGATATTATAACATTATTATAACATTCAGATACCCATATGCTCATGTTTATGTTTACATTTCTCCCTTGTTTACCCTTAATGAGAATTTGAGCTCACACATTTTTATGTTTCCATCCCTAGGTTATGAAGATATGTATTATGTTTTATATGAATAACAAGGGTTTTATTCATGAAGAACCTAGTGGGAGCTAATGTATCAAACTAATGTACTGGTGTTTATGTTTTTATGTTTCCAAAGGCACAATAATTGTATGGTATTTTGGTGTAATATTTTATGATGTTTTAAGTATTGCACAAAAGTTATGTAATCTTAATGTATAAAATGTTTGTGTTTCTATAGTTGTTATTAAATAAATGGTTTGGTTATCCTTTTTATGCTAAGATGATAAAACTTTAGTGAGAACCCTAAGGACATGTCTAAGGATAAGTCTAAGGATAAGTAAAAGTATAGAAAATATACTAGAATATTGGTAAAGGATAGAGTATGTGGTTTCCTAGAAATGCATCCTTTACTAGATACTATAAGTGGATTTTGCATTGGCACATATATACCTAGGAGTAAAAACTTTGACAAGGTGTTACGGGCCTCACTAAGAGTGACCTGGTACATGACAATGGGTCTTGCTACACACATGGTTTGAAACTCCTAGGGGGTATGCTTTAGGAATTCATGAACTCTTCAAAACCCTCATGAAGGATTTAAATAGAATTTGTCTATGAATAACCTAGAAAAAACCTAAGGTTTCATACATTAAAGGAGGTTTCATAATTAACATCCTATATATGAATTTTCATTATTATGTGGGTTTTTATTATGATAATAATTTATTACTCTATTTTTTTGGTTTTAGTCAATGGATGGAACCCGAAATAACTACATTAATTATGATTGCAACATAAAATGAAACTATTTTACTCCTGATAAAAAATATTCTAAGGGATCAAGAATAAAAAATCTCATAGATATTCTCACCTGAATCTCACAAGATATAAATCATGGTGGACTTTAAAATTACAAAGGAGGGACTGAAATTCTGTTGATTCCTTCATGAAGCAACATCCACCTTATTTTAGATGGTCTTCGGATCAACTAGTTTCTGAATATTGGATAAGTACCACTAAAATTATATTCTCTATTATCAAGTGTTCAGATCATGAGAAATTAATTCTAGTTGTTTATCATTTTGAAGGTGGGGAAGACTAGTGGTGGACTCTAATAAAAAATATGAAAATTAAGTTGAAATTGAATCCATGGATTTGGAGAAGTTCACGAAATTATTATAAAATAAGTACTTCCACCATGTTCTTTGTACGAATATTGAAAAGGAGTTTCTTGGGTTGACACAAAAAGGAAATGAATTCATTGGTACCAATGAGTCTAATTTCATAAGACTCATGAGGTACACTTATAAAATTATCATCCAAACAGAAAGTAAAGTTCATAGGTTCTTCGGTGTCTTAATGCCAAGTCTCGGAAGGGATTTTTCAATTATCCACATTATTGGAAATGAAGAGATTGTACATTTAGAAATGAAAGTTGAAATTGAAGTTGGAGTTACATATGAATCTCCAGGTTTTACCAAGAAAAGGAAGATGGATTTCAAAGGAAAATATGAAAACCATGAAGAGAAGAATATGATCCTTCCTTTATTCTCTAAGTTTAGAAAGAAGTAAGTATGGAATAGTATTATGAGCTCTAACAAGTTTTTAAGTGTATAAGGGAAGTTAATAGATTAATTTATTTCCAAACTGATGGGAAAAATTTGGGTAATGATGTAAATAGAGTAAAATATATATATAATGCACCTCCCACACTACAGTGCTTCAGGAGTAAGGAGAATTGGAATTATGCAAACTAGCACCCAAAACCAAGAGATAATGATGTTGATTGACATCAGTAACATATTAAACCAAAGGAAAATGAAAAATCTCATGTGATAACTATTTTTTATGAGGGTTGTGATAACAAAGTGGTGAAAGGTACACTTAAAATCCAATCTATAATTGCTATTGTATTATTTGATTCTGGATCTACCCACTCTTTCATATCTAAATAATTTTCCAAGGGTATTAAGATTCCATTGAAATGATGAGATGTGTAATTAGTAGTTCAAGACCCAAATGGTATAATGATTTCATCTCAAGTATATTATTTTTAAATGGTTGACATATGTAGAAATGTGATTTTTAAAAATATTATCATTCTTACTTTAGTTGAATTTGATGTCATGTTAGGCATGTGTTTTCTTTTTCTGCATAAATCTCACTTTAATTGTCGAGGAAGGGAAGTTATGTTTGACATTTCAAACCCTTATATGATCTTCCACCATTGTGAGGATAAGTATGAACTTCCTTTATATATTATATCTAGTGTATGGGTCTTAACTTCTATTCATAAGGGATGTTTATCTAAAATGGTTTGGGAGAAAATTGACATCAATGATATTTATGTTGTGCTAGAATTTTTGGATGTTTTCTCGGAAGAGTTACATATCCTTCCACCAAAATGTGAAGTCAATTTATAAATATAACCCATACCTATTTCCACACCAATTTCAAAGAGTCCCTATATAATGACCCTAATTGAGTTTCAAAAATTGAAGAAGCAACTCCAAGAAAACATTGATAAGGGATTCATTTGACCATGTGTGTCACCTTGAGGCGCACCTATTATTTTTATGAAATTGAAAGATGGATCAAAGAACTCTATATGGATTATCAATATTTGAACAATATCATAATCAAGATCATGTATTCTCTTCCATGTATTGACGACTTTATTAATCAACTACGCGGAGCTCAATATATTTCAAAGATTGACCTTCATTCTGGATTCCATCAATTGAGGGTCACGAATGAGGATATACATAAGATGAAATTTTGTACATGGTATGGACAATATGAATATATATTAATGCCTTTTGGTCTTACTATTTCCCTTGTTATCCTCGATTTAATGAATACTGTCTTTAGGGATTACCTCGGTCAGTTTGTGTTAGTCTTTATAGATGATAATATTATCTATTCAAAGTGAAATTAAGATCATGAAGATCACTTGATAATAATACTAATGACCCTAAGGTAGGATAAAATAAATGGAAAATTTAAAAATTGTGAATTTTTGATGAAAATGTTTTCATTATTTGGTCAAATAATATCAAGAGAAGGTGTAGAAGTTGATCCATCAAAGACAGAGGCTATTAATTACTGGCCTAGAACAACCATGACGACTGAGATAAATAGATTTCTTGGTTTATCTAGATATTATAGATAGTGTGTGGAGAATTTTTCAACTCTATCTAATCCTATTACATTGTTAACTCATAAGGGTGTCATGTTTCTTTGGATAGATGAATGCGAGGAACATTTCAGGGAATAAAATAGAAGGTTGGTTTGTGCCCATGTTCTTATATTTCCCTATAGTGGAGAAGGGTTTTTAATCTTTATTTATACATAATAGAAGGTATTGGGATGTTTTCTCATGAATAATAACATGGTTATCAGTTATGCCTCACGATATAAGAATATTCATGAGAAAAATTTCCCAACTCATCATTTTAAGTTAGTAATGATAATTGTTTCATTAAAGATATGGAGAAACTCTCTTTATGAATAAAAGTCTGATATATACACTGATCAGAAAATTATGAAATATATATTCACACAAAAGGAGTTGAACACGCACTAGAGATTATTTTTATAGTTGATAATGATTATTAATAGTTAATGCATTTCCACCTTAAGAAATAAAATAAGGTGGTTGATGATTTAAGTCAAAATGATCATACAAGATTATCCATGTGAGGATCACAAAAGATCCAATATTTTTGGATTTTCAAAGGATGGATCTAGAAATCCCGAAGGAAGGGAAAAATATTATATTTATCAAATGAATTTTTAACCCTCTATCCAAGTGGAGATTAATGAGGTATAGAATGAAGATTTAGATCTGCAAAATAAAGTTATAAGTGTTCCTGAGTTTAACCTTGATCATAATGGAATGATAAGGTTCAAAAATCTTTTATGTGTTTCTTCTATGCAAATTTTAAAGAAGGATATGTTATAGGAAGCTCATAGATCTTCATTCTCTATTCATCATGGATGTATTAATATGTATAAGGACTTGGAATAATACTTCTCATGGAATTTAATAATGAGATATATCACTGAGTTTGTATATCGGTGTTTGGTATGCCAAAATTTAAGGTTTAAAGGAAAAATTCAGAGGGATGTTGCATCAATTCCCCATAACAGAATGGAAATGGGAGAACATTAGTATAAGTTTTCTCATTGGACTATCCAAAACATGTAATGGTTTTAATGCTATATGATTTGTATTTGATCACCTTACAAATTCATCATAATTAATCGATATCAAAGAATAATTATCTATGGATCATCTAGATTAGATATACATTTAAGAAGTGGTAAGGTTGCATGGAGTACCACATTCTATTGTATCGGACTGAAATCATAGATTTACCTCTAAGTTATTGAGATGTATTCAATAAGAACTTTATAAGGCATTGAGTTTATGCCCTTCCTATCATCTGATGATAGATGGTCATTCTGAAATAACAATTCAAACCCTAGAGAATATGTTGATATCTTGTTATATAGATGTAAAAGGTGGTTGGGATCAACACCTTCCTCTAGTTTTGTTTTCATACCACAATATCTTTCACTCAAGAATTTAGATTTCACCTTATGAAGACATATTTTTGGAATAATTTAGAGCTCAAACATGCTGGGATGAGTTTATAGAAAAAAAAGATATTGAAACCTGATATCGCTAAAGAAATGGTTGAGAAGGTTAGATCCATTTAGCAGCATATCAATGTAGCTCAAGGTCGGAAGAAAAGTTATTCCTATAACCAATAGCGTGATCTAGAATTTGAATTTGGTGAGAAGGTGTCTCTATGAATCTCTACCTAGAATAAAGTTATGAGATTAAAGAAAAAATGGAAACTAAGCCCCAGGTATATCAATATCTTTGATATTATAGATTATATTAGGATGATAGCCTATAACTTGGCACTTAATGAAAATATTTATCAATTCCATGATGTGTTCCATGTATCTCTCATGATAAAGTACACACCTGGCCCTTCACATATACAGAACTCAAAGGTCATACCACTTGAGTAGTATCTTTCTCAATAGGAGGAAGTAGTTGAAATTATAGATCATAGAGAGAAATTTCTATGATACAGGACCTCTCACCTAGTCAAAATTTTGTAGAGAAATCACCGGTTAGAAGAAGATATGTGAGAACTTTCGGATATTATGAAGTAGAATTATCCTCATTTTTTTGTACTAGAATGATGAATTTCAGTGGAAAATATATTTTTAAGGGGGTATAATGTAACCCCCCCTGAGTTTTTATGGACATTTTTTCTTGAATAAATTAAATTTCCAATGATATATTATAGTGAACTAAGTAAAAAATTCCTTTCACATAGAATCTACTCACCATACATTACACATAACACCAACCCAACATACGTTTCATGAAACACTAACTTGGCATAAGTTATACGCAACACTGGGCTTATAAGAAACATATTTTTTTGTAATAATTATTTAAATGAGATAATGATAACCAAGATGATAAATATAGTAACATTAACAGTATTAAATAAATTTAAAATATTTTTTATTATGTTTTTATATTAATAAAACATATTGAAATTAAAATATATAATTTTTTGGTAAAGACCTTATATGTTTAAAAATGATATTTTCATAAAGGAATTGCATTTTATGTCCCTCTGTGAAAAAACAATAAATTTTATTTTAGACAAATTTGTAAATTGAATTTGATAAAATAATTTTTTTGAATTTATAATTTTGATAGAAACATAGGGTGAATTTTTGGGACTTTTTTATAAACTACATTTTTAGATGAATAGTGAAAATATGAAATTTTAAATCAAAACTGCTCTTTCATCTGATTTATTTCTAAGGTAATATTATATTTTTCAATTTTTTTAAAGTTTAATTAGATTTAATTTTTATCAAATAATCCAATATAGGTAATTATAACCATTTTAACATTGAAATTGGATATAAAAAACATAGAAAACATTTGATCATTTTTTTACTTTAAAAGCCTACAGTGTTGTCCAATAAGCATGATTAAATTTAAATTAAGTTCCTCTATTACGTGATTAGAATTTGGAAAAATCTATTCCATATTTGGAATTAGAATAATTTATAATTTATAATAAGTTCAACTTAGTTTTTGAACAAAAATATTAGTGAAATTAATTAAAATTAATTACAACCATTAAGGTAAAATAAAGATTAATAAGGAAACAAACATTAAACTTAAAGGCCCAAATAACCTAGACACTTTAAAAACACCAACACTCTAGAAATTATTCTTCCATTAAAATTCCATTATTGATTTTTTTGGTTTGGAATGAATTTTGAGGTAAAAATATGGGCACACCTAACTTTTCAAAAAATGTCACGTATGTCCCCTCCCTTCTTTATAAAAGGCCACCACCTCTATCCATTCTTCACTCCTATTAAACCTCTTAGTTTCATCCAATATCTTCCCAATACACTTTCCAAATTCCCTTCCTTCCTCTTTTAAGCCTAACTTTGAGAATAAACCCTTCCAAGGAAGTCCATTGGTGAAAACCAATAGAATTTACCTGTTTAAGAGGTAACACCCTCCATCAAGCTCCTTTTTTTATTTTTTTTCTAAACTAATTTAATTATCCTTATTCCATGATTATTTTAGAAAAAATTATCCTCAATATATTGAAGTTTTTTTTATAATAAGTTTTTGACCTATACTTACACACACTTCAATCTAATGGGTAACGAACATACTATTTATGTGTGTGGAGAACTACCACCTCATGAAACAATGATTGATTGTTTTCTTTTACCACCTATCATGGGGAGAATTATGATGGATAGACTATTTATATATGATATATATTAATTTTTTATCAAAACATTTTCAAGCTTCTTTTATAATTTTTCAAGGAAAATATTTTTCAAACCATTTTGAATATCTATTTATATATTTTGAAAGAAATTGGTTTCCAAAATGTCTTCAAATATCCATTTACAAATTTTCAGGTTCATTTTCAAAAAAATAGTTTACAAAATATTTTATGTTTTAATGGACCATTTTCAAAGAAGAAAGGATATTTTCATTAAGAAATGTTTTAAAAATATATTTCCAAGTTATTTTCAATCAAAGATGACATCTGTTAATATTACTCATGACCTTCAAGGAAATGATCCAAAGTCTCCATTAATATTATTTCTCAAATGGTTTATGTTTTAATGGAATTATTGTTATGAAATATATTTCTCTTCAATATGTTATTATCTTTTAAAACTAACTCCTTTTCACAGGTAATAATTTGATGCAATGATTATGAAACCTATCCCTTTTCCATAGGTTATGGTTAGATGAAAAGTTATTGTTATCCATTTAATTTAAGGGGTTTACAATTGGATGTTTATAAAATCCATCTCTTTTTCTGGTTTGTGATATGATGAAAGTTGTATTATCTTGTTCCACATGTATGAATGATCTTATTATGAGAAAGGTGGGACCTATATATCCTTACACTGCATTCGGTAAGGATTTATATCTCATGAGATAATGAGTTGGATCAAGTCAACAAGCTTGATCCACTATGGGAATATGGAGAAACCAAATCCCTTATAAATAAATGATTGTGATTGGGGATTGTGGTGTGTCTTTCCTAGTAGGTTCAGTCACCATGAAGTTGGAATATGGGGAAATTCTATCCACTATTGGAATATGGGGAAACTTAGTGCCTTAAAAGGAAAGTATTGTGACTAGGTATGGTGGTGTGTCCCACCAAGGAGGTGAAGTTACCATTAAGTGCCCTGATAAGTTCTTACAATGCGTCGTGACTTATAGTGAAATATATCACATGTTTATGCATTCCATAATTCCTTGTATTATTCCTATGATATGATTTCATGGATTATGTTAATTATTTCCTTATGATTCAAGTCTTATTAACTTCCATGATTTATTATGTGATTTATGTTTTTGATCTTATGATATATAGAGTATGATACTCTAATTTTATGATCACATTCACATACCCCTATTATCATGTTAATATTTACATGTCTCCCTTTTTTACCCTTACTTAGCATCTTAGATCACATATTTTTATGTTTCCCTTCCTATGTTATGAAGATATGTATTATTTTTTATATGTCTAAGAGGGTTTCTGGTCATGAAGAACCTAATAGGAGATAATTTAGATAAATTGTGTACTGGTATTTATCTTTCCATATTTCCATATGCACTAGACTAGAATAGTCTATAGGAATCTATTTGTATAATGTTTTAAGTATTCCAAAAATGTTATATAATGATAATGTATGAAAATTTAGGGTCATTATAAACATGATTATCATGTGAGGTATAACGGACTTAAAGTTATAGGTAGTTCACTCTACTCTAATGGGTATTTTTTAGAGTAGATATCCAAGGGCCAACAGATTTTACTTTGATTAAATTTATATTCTATATATTGAAAATTAATTAAACATTATATTATGTATTGTTCATATTTTTTTATTTATTTAATGTATTAATTTACTATAGTATTTTTCTTATTGATAAGGCCATGACAGTTCCTAACTATGATGAGAATCTTGAAGTTGTATGATAATATTCTTAATACAGTTAAGGGGTTTAATGAAATACAATAATGGGACACATATTATTTATACTATCTTGTTAGAGTACTCATAAGTGTAAAAGGCTTCTTCTCATGAAGTTTTCACTTGGTAATATACAAGATGACAGATTATGTGAACAAAACCTCCAGTAGGAATTCCACATGCCTTGGGGTTATCAGATGTTCCTATCCATGGGAATGTATAATGGTCCTTAGATTTTAATATTATCATTAATACATTTAATGATTCATAAACTTAGTCTTAGTGATAAAAACCACATTTCCATATATTTGAATCAATTATGGTACATTGGGAGCATCATGATTGATATGTCTTTAATGGATATGTTGGGGAAGGATTTTCCCTTCCATCTTTATGGGAGTTGATATCTTGACACTTTGATTGATTTATAACCATAACCTAAATTCCTTGTCCATTGTGTGAAGATGTGGTTATATTAGATAATCAAAGAAAGACATATCAAGAATACAGGTTAATGACACCATGTTGCAACCTTATTGATGAGATATTGTAAAAAAAGGATTATAATAAAAGGGTTTATAATACACACTGAGTGTTCATATGTGGTTGTTATCATTGGGACATTAATTTATTTCTCTTGGGTTCACAAACCCTTTGCTATACTAAAATATTGGAATTTAGGAAAGCCTACCAAATTCCAACATGAAATAATCCGAGAGGGTCACACAATATGTGTTTCTGTGGATCCCAATTAAATCATATTCTAATTTCTTTAATGGAATAAATATTACTCTCATGAAAAAGGAATAATTCTATTCTTTGTATTTTGATATAATAAATTAAATAAATATTTATTCACCAATAGGTAGTAAATATATATTTATTTATATTATTGAATATTTAATAAATATTTATTCATTGATATTTGAATGAAGTATTTATTTATGAAGAAAATATTTATCCAGGAATTCAATAAATACAGAGGAGTTCGAATGGACCAATACTGCATCCGGTGATAAATAATTATTTACAAAATGGTATATATTATATTTATTTTTTTCTCAAGATAGTGCATGCACTAAAATAATAATCATATTATTATTATTATGTGTCATGGGTTTTATTAATGGATACAATATTATTTAATGGCTGACATGAAATTAAATTATTATTTTATCTTAAAACCTTTCCCTCAACTCCTCATTCTCTCTCCCTCTCAACAAAAATAAACACAATAGATATTTATTGAAGATCGAAGAATGATCAATCAATAATCAACAACACAAGACATTTTATTTTACATTCTATCAAATAAAGATCGAGTGTTTTTTCTTGGAGATAATTAGAGAAATTATGGATCATCGCTGGAGATATTTTATCCTTGGATACTCACAACACAACAAAGAAAATACAAAAGGGAATTTTCAGATGATCAACATTCACCAATGAAGAAATTTAAAAATACAATGTATTTATTTATTAACATATTAAATAAATTAATTATAAATTTTATGTGTGAAATCCTCTCTCATGGTTTTTGCCAATGATTATGAAAATAAATTTTAATATATCACCCACCACTACATGCTTTTGCAATGCCTAGAACCACCATTAAATAAATACTTTTTTGTGTCATTTTACTTACTTTAATTTCTTTTTGTATAATTTCTTGAGTTTATGAATGGTTATAATTAATTTGGTTATTTAGGGTGCGGTTTTTCATCTAATATTCCAGTAATTTATAGCCATAAGCGGTCGTCCAAAAAAGGAAGTTCTGATGATTTTTTCCACTATTAAAGAATTCAAAAGGTGTAATTTTTTTCAATTCAGTGGTGTTTCCCCCAAATAACACATTTTAAAATAATCATTATTTTAATATTTCATATGTATTTTTGTTTCTAGTTATCATATTTTTTTATTTTAACTTTATATAGTTTCTAAATGTTCTTTATTTTTTGTGTTTAGTTATTTTTTATTGATTTTTTAATTACTAAAAAATAGTTAAGAATTTTCATTTATGATTTTTCCTAAAAATATACCTACAATGTTTTTAATTCGTTATGTTTTTATAACACATTATATGATTGTTTTTTTAAATATTCTATATTTATTAATGTAAACACTATTTAAACTGAAAAAGTTTCATTTCACTTAATTAAATTATACAGGTAAAATGACAAAACTAGAATATATGTTCATTTATTACACACTCAAAAAATAAGAAATGATTTAAAAAAAATACATGTAGTTTTAATTTATATAATGTGCCATTTTTTTCTATATGTTATATGATTTATTTATATTATAATAATAATTTAACATAATTACATTTTATCAGATTGTCTGGTCTCTGTCAAATTTAAAAAATGAAAATATTTTTTCTGATTTTATGTTTCTTTATTACACAAATATTTTGTTTTTATTTTTAACATGATTTTATTAAATTAATGTGTATTACATTTCTTATATCGACATTTACCAATTTTATAAAAATGGATTAAATTTGGGGTTTTTACCCAAAAATACAACTTAATTTGTTAAGCACTTAAACATTTTTTTGGATTTTGGAATTGATAATTGATCTATATATGGTGGAATAAAACTTCTAAATCCTCATTATAATATTAGACTATAGAGGAGATGAATTTAATTTAAAGATAAATTGATATTAAAAAAAATCATTCTTGATATATGAAATGGATTTAGCATGGGGAATTGTAAATTGAAGAAATTTTGACATGTCAACATCATCATAATTAAAAAGTTACTACCTCAATAGAAAAAAATGAGATTTATAACATCATTGATGATGTTTCAAGTATAACAACACAACATGATAATGATTGTAACATATCATTAGGGCCTCTTTCAAATCTTTTAGAGATTAATAAAAGCTAGAATACAACTAAGTAATAAAAAGAGTTTTATGAATTAGTAGATGGTGTAAATTATAATCTTGATGAATAATGTCTCAAATATATAAATCTTTTGTTTCTACTAAATTTATATTATATCAAGTGCTTATGTGTAATTTAAAAAAAAGTAATTTTAATGATATTAGATTTTTTATGATGTAGTTTATAATATAAGGCCCCTAAATCATTTTATGAGACAAAAAATGTTGTTAACAATCTTGATCTTAGTTATATAAAGATATATTCAAGCCCCAATTATTGTACGTTACATCAGAGATAATATTCAAATACAGAAGAGTGTAAAAGATGTTAAAATTCTATATAGAAATCAGTGAATTGTGATGCAAATTTGAATGTAGGTAGTATGAATATGAATAGAAATAAATATTTATTAAGGTTTTATATTATTTTCTATTAAAATGAATATTTCAAAGGTTGTTCATGTCAGATCAATTGAAGTGGCATGGTATGGAAAAAACAAAGATGGAGCCTATAATAACTAAGAGATTAAAAATTATGGGAATACATGGATTATTTGTATAAAAATTCTATTTAGATCCTAGGAATGTGAATTTAGGATTGAATATTAATGGATTTAATATATTCTGGAATCTAAGTAAAATTTATAGCATATAGTCAACTATTTTTATCCATTATGATCTACCTTCATGGATGTGTATGAAAAAAACTTCATTAATTTTTTCGATGATACTTCTACGAAGTCAAATTACATCAAATTAAATTGATGTATAAATTTATCTTATTATAAAAGAATTGAGGGATTAATGGAATAATGGTGTACATATATACAATTAATTGATAGCTTAAAGGTTTGATAAGTATGTTGCTATAAGGTGGAGGATTAGTGATTTCACTAGATTATGAAACTTTTCTAGTTGGAACACTCACATTGGGAAAGCATGTTCGGTTTATAAATCTGATTTCAAATCTAAAATGATATCATATAGTATAATGTGTAATTTTATGATTCATCACCTATTCTTAGATGCATATTATAGATATCGTTTTAATAAGAAATTATTCGATAGAGGAAATGATTTGAGGATACCAAAACAATTATTAACATCTTTAGAAATCATGTTACAATTATCAATTATTGATGAAAAATTGGGATAGGGTATTATTTGAATGTTTTTGGGAAAATAGTTAAAAGCTCATCATATTTATTTAGTACACAAAAATAGAAGAAGCATAATATATTTTTCAAACTAACTTACTTGTAATTTTAATTGTTATGTTATAATAATGATGTTTTTCACATTGAAAAGAATGTATGTGACAATATGGTTTTTATAATATTTAATGATAAAGGAAAACATAAATTTCATCTTAATGCTAATAAAGAATTAAAATAAATCAATGTAAAGTGTGATTTGTTGGAAAATTATAATGAAAAGTAACTTGTAATATATTTTTCATTGAAATTTTCAGAAATGTATATTTTCTTTAAATGGCTAAAAGACATGAATGCACTTCATGGATATTCAATTAACATTTTCAGATGTTTTGGATTAAAATTTCATAATTTACATGGGATTCAAAGAAATGTAATAAATATTATAATAGAGAAATTTATACTATTAGAATTATATAAATTTTTACCTAAAAAATAATAGCTATTATAATTGAGTTTTTCAAATTATCTATATATAATTATAATAAAGATTTAAACCCCATTAAGCTCTAAAAAATCAATAAATAATTATAATTACTCATTGTAGTTTGGTGATGATATTCTCCTCATAACGTTTCACCATGATTGTTCATCTAACTATGAATTTTAAAAATTAAGATAATTTTATAGCTCTTTTACATTTTTAATTAAGGTATCCCATAATGTTTTATTTTTATATTAATTTATTTTATAGTGACCAATCATTTAAATTAGTTATCTAGGTTATGTGAAATATTTTATGATAAAAACACACTATAATAAGGCTCAATTACCGTTGGTAACATGGAAGAAGAGTGTATAACATTTTTTTAGGTATTTTAATAATACTAAGACATGATTCAATCAAGTTATAAATATTTGAGGGAACAAAAATCAAATTCAGTATAATAATTAATCAAAAAAATCATCTATCTTTATCTCATTTAGTTGAAAATATATCATTAACTTCATTAACAAAAATAGAATTTGTACAAACACTTATATATGTCCCACTCAATAGTGATATTACAGATCATTTCATTAAATAATTGAAGACACCAACAAACATATGATTTTGAAGTCAAATAAAGAATGAATAATATTTAATAAAATTCATTAACAAAGGCAATATTGATTTTTTTCATCAGGCATAAGATCATAATCAGTTTCATATTTATATTATATTGATATACTTATCTTATCAAAGTAATAATATTTTATATTTATACATGATGATCATTAATATTGATAATAGAGGTGCAGTGATATATGATTTGTTATATTCCGCCTGGGGATTTATGAATAATCTAGGGCATTAAATGATTTTTGTATTAATGAATTTAAGTTTTATACTATTTTTGTGAAAAGATGGTTGGAAAACACAAAAGAGTGGTATATTTATAAATTTAGTACAGTTGGTATATAATATAATGTGGAATGATATTATCAAATTAAATTATCATATACAATTTTCAGTTAAGTAACACAAATATAAGTGGTTCGATATTTATAGGGCATAAGAAAATATTCATTACAATTTATTTATGTTAACTTATATTGGTTGATCAATACTGGTGATAATGAATATCATGGTCCATATATTTTTGGAATTCCAAGAAACAATTTAATATGTTATGTGAATGAAATAATCAATGAATTGTGGATTGTTTTAGTCTATGTCAATTTGAGAGACTTGTAATATATGGTTATGGGGTTGAAGAATTGTTTTTGGTAGTGAACACCCTTAACAATTGGGGAATGATATATTTTATATAATTAAAAAAACAATATGTCCTACAAGTGATGGAAAATATTATTAAATAACATTAATGCTAGAGGATAAAAATAATATAGTATGTGATGGATTAATTTATTTTATGTTCAATCCTCCTTTAAATTATATATTATCTGTTTATTTAGAAAACATAAATTCAATAAATCTATGTGAAACATTTTCACAAAAAAATGTTATTTTACATCTTATATCATGTTTTAACTTGTTTTATATTATTTTTGGATGTATTAATTCTGAAAACCATATGATTCAAAGATACTTATCGGTATTTTATAACTCCTATACTATCAAACTCATTTGATGTACTCCAACCTTCATCAATCATGATCATTAATTTTGATATGCCCCTTTCTTCCATTGGATTACCTCTTATATACTACTATATTAATTTGGTGTGATCACTAATTTTAGTGATTCACCATTTACTTATGGTATGGTTAAGGGATTATATAGATCAACCGATGAGTGATTATCAATTTAGTATATGGTGTTAGAGTTTCCATCATAAGGGTATTATAAGGTGGTTGTTATTGGTATGTAACTGTTAATGTGGAAATATTATTTATTAAAATTTTATATTAATTATTAAATCTAATTATTGAACTGGTTTAGATAATTATATAAAAAAATTAACATTGAAACATTTGATGTTTGGAGGTTGAAACAATTTAATGTAATTATTCCATTTGATCATTACGGTGAGCCTATATGTGATATCAGATCCTTACACTGGTGTATCTTATGGTAATTAGAATGTGAGAAAACATCCCTTCTCATCAAGTATCATGGTTAGAGGCACATTCCCATTAACTATAAGAATAATATTTTTGATAAACAAGTGAAAGTAAATCAAAATAACGATTTCTAGTTTATTTTATCTGATATTCTTATCAAATAAAAATATGATTGTTTTTTCATATCAAATATGTAGATGGTTTTTTATTTTGAGTGGCATGATTTGGTTGTTTAGTAATGGAAATCAAAATTTTTGTGAAAACAATTGATGGAATTTATGTCTAGGATATGTTGTGAATTCAATGGTAACTCTTTGAGACTCTATAAAATGCATGAAAAGGTGAATGAAGGGATACTAAAAGATTAGTGGAAGCCGTTTATAGGTATGTATCATTCTTATTCTCATAATTTATTTAATACTATCTCAATACATTGATATTAAATTATCAAAAATCATACACAATTTAGTAATATTCACCTTTTTAAGAATTTTATAAAAACCTCATTAGATAGGGATAAACAAGTCATACCAAAGACAACTACAACAAATCTTTTTTTGTTGAGAAGATTAAACAATGAAATATGGAAGACATTATTTCATATACATATGTTTCATCGTAATTACTTAAATTTTTTTAGTTATTAATTTTTTCCTTTTATGATATAGGACAAAAAAAATTATTCATGAGGTTAGTCGTGGAGATTTTTTGTTCGATGTGAACAAGAAAGCCGAGGGGGATTACGTAAATTAACACGCTAAAAATATTGGGGTAAAAAATCTAAATTATAGTTCAATTTTATTAAAGGATTATATATTTTTTAATTTATTTATATTCATAAAAAAATTAAAGAGGCATGAGATACAAATCCCTTATATTCATCATCAATCTTTCACAAAAATATTGTTCCCCACGTCTTGGGCAAAGATCACGGTGGTCATGTGCGAGGGTTGGGTACTTGACATTATTCTTATTGAGACCTTGGGAAGAGATAACATTCATTCACTATTTATCCTCCTTATACATATAAAAGAAATATTAATATTCTCTATTAATAAGAATTATATAAGAAAATTATGATCCTTGAGAATAGAATATATGAGTAGGAGTCACAATGGATAGCTCAAGATGAGCAGTTTTTAGTGATGGGGAGTGAAATAGATACTATATTTTAGGGAATGACTCAGAGCATTCCTTAAGAAATTTCATCCTTAATATGAGAGACACTAAATCTGTTTTAATTATTTTAACATTTTTATTTTATTTCTATGATAATTCAAAATATTGTTTTTGTATATATAATTTCTAATTAATACTAGTTTATATTCTAAATTACATTTAACATAGGAATAAAATGAATGGGTGGATGTTAGTCAATAGGAAAATCTAGAGAATTCATAATCTTAGGGAAATCATAGTAACTTATGCAGATAGAGTTGATGTTTTATTTCAATGTTCATGCATTGTACATTTTTCAATAGAAAATCTATTTTTTGTATTTACATTATCTGACTGAAAAAAAATATGTTTAATTAAAATATATGGTGATATAATTTTTACATTTTTTATCTGTAATACCCTGATATTTTCTTAAATATTGTTTTTGAATAAATTTAATTTCATTAACAATTTACGTTATATGCAACTCCAAGTTCTGATGAAGTATAAAAAATTATTATTATTATTTTTTAAGCATGACCATTGTTATCTAGCTATTAAACATGAAAAAATGAATATTAAAAACCAAATTATAAATATAATTTATAATTTTTTTATACAAATAAATCATATATTCAAAAAAGAACATAATTTTTGGTAATGTTTATATGATTCCAAAAAACTATTTTCTCAAAAAAAATTATTTATTTTTTTGAATAAAAGTAAAATTAATTTTTTTGAAATTTTATAAAACAAAATTTGATAAATAAAATTAATTTTTGAAATCATCATTTCAAAATTATCTTAGGGTTAATTTTTTGTATTTTTTTAAAAAGATTAATGTTTCGATAAATAGTGAAAAATACTAGTTCTTATTAAAAATAATCTCCTCCTTTAAGAAAGTTATAAGGTTCATTTTTTTTAAATGTATTTAAAATTAAAATTAGTTCAATTATATATCTGTTAACAAAATTTAGATCATTGGATCATATTTAATTTTTATAAAAAAATGTTTTAAACTTTTGAACATTTTCTCTTTGGAAACGCGCTTTCTCGTTATGTCCGTGGGATTCATTTTAAATAAAAAATTGAAAATTATATGAATGAAATTGGTAAAGAAAATTATTCCATATTTTTAGTAATAATAACTTATATTATATAATATGGTCAAATTAAATATTTTTAAAAATTAATTGTAAAAAAATTAAATAATTAATTAACCCAGTTAAGGTTAAAACAAGTTTACATGGGGGTTAAAAAAGGATAAGAGCTAAAATCATATATAATCAAGTTCAAATCACATTTTTATAATTATTTCAACATTATAATCTCTTTGGTTTGATAATTACCCATTTTTGATCCTTGTGGAATTTTAAAAACATGAGTCCACTTTATTATTCCCAAAAATACAATGTGTGTCATCTCCACAACTTATAAAAGGATACCCCTAATCATCTCCTCTCATTAATTACAAAACCATTTTTTAAGTCAATATATACAAAAATATATTACATAAATTCCACCCCACATCATATAATCATTTTTAAGATCAAAAATCCAATGTAGGATGGCTTTAGGTAAACCCTAAAGAGGTTTTCCGAAGAAGAAGTAAATTTTTTTACTATGCATTGTATTTAATTATTATTATAAATAGTTAAAATATTCGTAAATTATGTGTATATAATAAAAAACCTATATAAAATATAATTATATTTTATTATCTCCATATAATAATCTATATTCATATCCATCCCCACCAAATGGGAAATGAAATTGTCGATCATGCGTACATCGAAATACTGCCTTAGGAACCAATGTTATTCATTTTATATCACCACCTATCACGGATAGATATAATGATGGATTAAATATTTATATATTATATTATAATATAAATAGAATTATTATATCACATATACCTTCTAACTTTCCATTCAGTGGTAATACGATAACGTTGCTCGTGTGTTCAACGAACTATCGCCATACGAAACGATGTGATTCATTCATGATATACATGAAAAGTAGTAAGTATGGGTTTGATAAAAATATCTGATATATAATAAATAAAATTATTTTTTAATTTTGATATGTTATTTAACTTTATTACATTCAATCCTTTGAGAAAATAGAAACAACGTTCATGTGTACGTACGACTTACCATCTCCATGAACAGTGTATTTCATTTTCTATCCACAAATTTTATAGATTACTATAAATACTTATATATACTTATTATATACTATATTTATATCCTTTTTAAAATTATGAAGATTATTTAACCATGATTAAATTAAGAGGACAAAACATAAAAAATCTAAACATACATGAAAAACAAAGCAGTTTTTACCCAAAAAGAGACTTTAAAATGGAATTATTAATAAATGGGTGGTAAAAGATCATAAGTAAATCATATATGGTAATATATTTACATTAATAAATTTATTATAAACTTATATTTATTATAAGTAATTTTCTAACATGTATGAAGGAATTCAAGACTTAAGGTGTAGTATTTTTATCTCAATTTTCCTTCTTTGAGACATATGTTATATTATACACCAATATTATTTAATGATGTGTATATATGGACACTTTGAAATTTAATATCATGAATTTATTTATTATAATAATATTTTAAGTTTAATTTGATGATATTTTTTAATGGGGATTATGATTCAATGTTACCAAAGTGGTAAGGGTTTTGTTATACAATCTCATCATTTATCAAAATTATTTATGATTATGTATCTCCTGATGAAATATTATGACACATCTCTCAAGATAATCATGAATTCTATTCCCCTATAGTTATTTCATTAGAATAAATGTTTTACCTACATTTCCTATCTTTATTTACTCAATATTTCAAAATAACGTGTTTAATAAAAAATATCTTTATTTATCTCTTTGGCCAAAAACACTTTTTTTCAAGTTAATGTTTTTAGAATTTTTTTTAACATTATAAATTTGATTTATTAAATACATTTCACCATATAATTATTTATACAAAAAAAATTAAAGTAATATTCATGTTTTTTTATAAACAAGGATGGTTTGGATTTTACAGAAAATGTCAAATAAATATTTATTTTAACATGTATGGAATGTATGGAATTTACTTATATTATTAAAACGTAATGTTTTAAAGATTAGATTATATGTTTTAAATTTTATTATAAAATTAAAATATTTCAAAAATATTTTATGAATTTTTAGTTTCAAAATTTTATTTTAAAAGAAAATTATTTTCCTCATGAAATCTTCCTTGTGATCTTTCAAAAAACTTTTTCATTTAAGATGAAATCATTTGATGTTACTTAGGATTTCCTATCGATATGATCAAAGGACACCATTCTTATTATTTTTCTAGATGTTTTATTTTTATAATGAAAATATGTTTATGAAACCTGTTTCTATTCTATGGATTATAGCATGAAAAATGATTATAAAACCTACTACTTTTTCCCTGGGATATGATTTGAGGAAATAATGAAATAATTATCAAAATTGTTTCTTTTCCACCTGTTATGATATAAATAAATCTTTATAAAATCCATTTATTTTTATAGGTTCTGTTGTTATGAATGTTTTGTGATCTTGTGGAACACATATCAATTATTTTCATTATGTGATGGGTGGGACATATTTATCTATCTAATGTATTGGGTAAAGATCGATATCTTTTTTGATAAACTGGACATGATTGGGGAGTGAACCCAATTTTTTAAGGGATTATGTCTACTATGATAGTCTTGTGAGTAAAACTTGAATGCTATTATTGTTTATGAAGTGAACTCATTACACTATGATAGTCTTGGGAATGATCCTTGAACAACTAAGGAATGATTTTGTATGCTTTTTTGTATACCAAAAATATTTTTCTTATGCCAATGTTATCCTTTCATGGTTACTGTTATTTGATTACCTTATGATTAATTTCTTATGGTCTAAAAATATTTATTCCTGGACTCATTTTAAAGATCTATGATATGCTGGGTGTGGTTTTCAAATTATATTATCATGTCTTCATACCCTTATTCTCAAGATATATTGACATCACCCTTCTTTACCCATATTGACCATATGATCTCACCATTTATTATATTTCCTTTTCCCAAGTTTTGATGAAAGGTATTATGTATGATATTTATATGAAGGTTTATAGTTACGAAGAACATAGTTGTAGATGACTTAGCTCACTTATAATCCATTTGTTTATGTGAACAAGTTTCTAAAGGAACTAGAACCAAATGATTCTGGTGTGGATCATTATGTTGTGTAATGACTATTCATCTATTAATATGTAGTATTTATATATGATAAGTTTTGTTTTTATAGTTTGTACTAGATGAAATTTTTTTTAAACTTTGGAAACTATTATGAGAAAACTTTAGTGATATATCTAAGGATATGTATAGGGATGAGTCTTTGGATGAGTCAATGTATAGGAAAATATCCTAGAATATTTTTAATGTATAGAGTGAGTGGTTTACCAAAAATTAAACCCTTGTCTAGATACTATAATTGGATATGGATATAGAAAAAAATGAACTTAAATTTAATAAATCTGAAAAGGGTTCATTGATCTGGACTTAATCATCACCTCATGCACGACAATAGGGCTTTCTACACATTTATTTTGACACTATCGTGGGATATTCTTCTAAAATTTAAATACTATTTATGATCCATCATACATGACTTAAATAGATATTGACTATTAATTTCCTATGATAAACCTCATGTGTCATAGATTAAAAATAATGTTCCATGATTTAGACATCCAATAACTGATTTTTTTCAGGGGTATGTGGTACCCTACTTTTATAATTATTTCTTACACTATCCTTTTTGGTTTTAGTCAGTGGAGGGAACCTAAAGGAACCATGTTAATGCTGATTGTGATGGATAATGATATTAATTTACTCTTGATTAGCAAAAAATTATTGGATTTGGAATGAAAAATCTCGTTTATATGCTCATATAACATTCTCATTACATGAACCATGTTGAACTTTAAAACGAGTAAAAGAGGGGAAAATGTTTTGTTGAGTCCTTCATGTAGAAAATTCCACCTTCATTCAGTGGTTACACTAATTAGATTGTTTCTGAGAAATGGATCAGTATAACTTAATATATATTTTCCATTCTCCTGTGTTTGAAATATGAAAAATTCCTCATGGTTGTCTTTATTTTGGAAGGTGAAGTGTATCAGTGGTAGAATATCATCAAGAATACAAGGTAACATGATAAAAGTTACTCCATATAGTGGGATGGGTTTAATATAATACTTTTTAATAAGTACTTTCCTTATATTCTTTTTTAAAAAATTGACATGGAATACCTTGAGAAAAAGCATTAGGATGATGAATTTTTTGGTACCTATGAGGATCTTTTTACAAGACCTGTGTGGTATGCTTTTAGAATTATAATGAAACTTGAAAGGAAGATTAATTATATAGTGTATTAAAACCAATTCTCTAAAAGGAATTATCTATAAGGGAATTTAAGAGATTTGAATAAATAAACTTATGTACTCTCAAGGTGGAAATGGATATAGAAGTTACCCATTAATATCATGGTTTTTAAAAGGAAACGTATATAGAGTTCAAAGTGAACTATAAAAACATGGAGAGAAGAAGATGATATTTCCTTCATTCCTTAAGTGTGGAAGGAAACATGGAAGAAACTTTCATAATGGTATTTTTAAATGTTTTAAGTTTGTAACGAAAGTTTATCGGGCAATAACATGCATAAGAGATTGGAAGAAGTTAAAAAATGATGTGAATAGAGAGAAATATCCAAAAAATACACCACCCACGCTCCATTGATTGAAAAGCAAGCAGTATGGGTGTTATACTAACCAGTTCCCAAATCTGAATGTTATTGAAGATGATTGGTTTCAGTAACCTCTTAATCTAAGTGATAAAGGGACGTCTCTTACGATCACTATTTCTGAAGAGGGTTTCGATAATTATGTGGTGAAAGGTACACTTACCATCCACTGATGAATTTTAAATGTCTTATTTGAATTTGGATTTTTCCATTGATTCGTATATGAATAATTTTCTAAGGGTATAAATATTCCAAATCAATTATTAGATGTATAATTAGAATTTAAAACACTAATGGTATGATGATAACATATCATGGATATGATTCCTCTCATGTTGAAGTTTTTGAGAATGTACTTACATCAAATATTTTCATTTTCCCAGTAGTAGAATTTTATGTTATCATATAAATGGATTGGATTTCTCTACATAAATCCTTATCGAGGAAGGAATTTCATGATTTATATTCTAAAATATCCTATGTTATGGTATTAATGGTATAGTAAATATGAATTTCTAATGTAAATAAAATCAATTTCAGGGGTTTTATTCCTAATTAAGATGGATTTTTATCTAAGATGGTTTTATAGAAACTCAAAATCAATGATATTTCTACTATGTTGGTGTTTTTTGATGTATTTATAAATTATTTTTATACCCTTACACCATTAGTTTAGATATCATAAATTTAGGTTCAAGAAGAGGATATACCCAATAAAATATTTTGTACAAGGTATGGAAACTATGAATATACATTGAATCCATTTGGTCATACTAAAATACCGAATATATGCATGGATTTAATGAATAGAGTCTGTATAGATTACATTGATCAGTCTGTGGTACTATTTATAGAAGATATTATGATCTATTTAAAGAGAAAGGATGATCATGAATATAACATGAAAATTATTCTGAAAACCCTAATGGAGGAGAAACTATATTCCCAATTTAAAAAGAGTGGATTATTGTAGAAAAAGGATTCATTTTTGGGTCTTTTAATATTAATATAGAGTATATTGGAAGATTCACCAAATATAGAGGCTATTAAAGTTTGGTCTATACCAACCACTACAACAGAGATCCATAGTTTTCTTGGTTTATCTAGATATTAATGATAGTTTGTGTAGAATTTCTTATTAATGTATAATTCACTCATCATGTTAACACATAAGGGAGATAAGATCCTCTTTAAAGAAAAATAGGATAAAAGTACCAATGAACTAAAGATAAGATTAGTCGGTGCACCTGTGATTACATTAACCTTATGTGGAGAAGGATTAATAATCTGTAGTTATGCATCCAAGAAGGTATTACGATGTTTCATTAAGTATAATTACATGGTTATAGATTAAACCTCATGAAAATAGAACGTTCATGTGTAAAATTAAACCACTCAAGATTTGAAGTTAGTTATAGTAATTTATACATTAAAGATATATATGAATAATATTTATGGATAAAAGTTTGATATGTATACCAATCAAAAAGTTTTAAAGTATATATTCACATTTAAGGAGTCGAATATGCACCATAGAATATGGTTAGATCTAGTTAACAACTATGAATGATCAATACACTAACATTCTAGGAAAGTAAAGAATTTTACTGATGCTTTGAGTCAAAAGGAACATGCTAGAATATCCAAAATGAGGATCCGAAAAGATCCAATATTTCTTGATTTTCAAAGGATAGATCTAGAAATCATAAAGGTGAGTAATATTATCTTGTTCAATTGAATGTTTGACCATCTATCCAAGTGAATATTAAAGAGTCGCATATGGAAGACTTAGAGATTTAAAAGGTGGCTTGAAATATTATGGAGTTTAGACTTCATCATGATGGAATGATAAGGTTTAAGAACTATGTATGTTTTCTATTTATACCAAATTTAAAGAAGTATTTGTTCGACGAAGCTCATAGTACTTCATTCTCTATTCATCCTAGATGTATAAATATGTATACATATTTGAAAAAGTAAATATAGTGTGAATGAATTGAGAGAGATATTACAGATTTTGTATTTTGGTGATTTATAGGTCAAAATGTTAAGGTTCAGAGAGAAAAGTATAAGGGGGTGTTATATACATTACCCATACTACAATGGAAATGGGAAAAAATCACCATATTTTTTTTCATCGAACACCCCAAAATGTCTATAGGGAATAATGAAATATGGTTTATAGTATATCACCATACAAAGTCAGCTCACTATATAACTATGTGAGAAGATTACTATATATATTTTATTTATAGGATATATTTTAAAGAATTGGTTTAATTATATTTGATGAATATTTTAGATTTACATCAAAGTTATGTCCAAGTCTTATAAAATATCTTGATATGGAGTTGAGTTTCAGCACTATGTATCATCATCAAAGATATGGTTAGTCTGAGGGAAAAATTCAAACTTTATAGGATATTTTGAGATCTTTGTCTCTCGATTTTAAAAGTAGTTGGGATCAAAATCTTCCTCTAGTTGAGTTTTTATACAACAATATCTTTCACTCAAGTATTTAGATGGATCCTTATAAAGTTATATGTAGGAATAAGTGTACAAATAAAACTTACTAGAATAAATTTGGAGAAATAAATCTATTGGGACCAGAGATAGATGAAGAAATAGTAGAGATGGTCAGAGCTATTCAGTAACACATAAGTGAGGTGAAAAGTCAGCAGAAAAGTTATGTCAAAAATTACCAGTGTGATTTGAAATTTGATGTTGCTATCAAGGTGTTTCTAAGAATTTAACCATGTAATAAGTTAATGAGATTTGGAAAGAATGGAATATTAAGACACATGTATACGGTTCCCTTTGAAATTATACATCATATTGGGATGGTATCCTATTGGTTGCCGCTTCCACCAAACCTATCCCAAGTTCATGATGTGGTCCATATATCTCCCCCAAAGAAGTAAATACATGACCATTAACATGTGATGAAATCAAAGTTCATTATTCTGTAAAAAAATATATCTCATATGGAATAACTGGTAGAGATTTTATATCAAACAGAGAAAGTAATATGAAATATGACCACTCACCTAGTCAAAGTTTTGTGGTGAAACCGATAGTTTGAGGAAGTTATGTGAGAACTTGAGGATATAATGAGGAAGAAGTATCCTCATCTATTTGTATTTTATTGATAAATTGAGATGGTGAAATTTATTTTAATTAGGGTATAATGTAACATGCCTCTATTTTATGAAATATGTTTTTGAATAAATTTAATTACTTTGACATCTTGCGTTACACAAAACACTGAGTTTTGGGGAATCCCGAAAAACTATTAATTTTATTAATTAAACCAGACCATTATTAAAAATCCATTAGAATTAGTGGAATTAATAGGAATAACCAAATTTTAAGTATGGAGTATAATTGTTTTGAATAAATAAAATATATTGAATAAATATTACTTAATTTTGGTAAAGTCTTTATATGTTTCCAAAATACTATTTTTCCAAATTTTATATATTTATTTTATTGAACAATAATAAAATTTGACTTTAAAACTTTTATTAAATTAACTTGATAAAATATACATCATTTTTTAAATAAACATTTCAAAATTATCTTTGGGTGAATTTTGGAATTTGTTTAAAGGGATTAATTTTTTGATGAATATTGAAAGATTCTAGTTTTTATTGAACCTTTGTTTCATTTAAAGAATTTTTAAGGATAATTTTTTTATAAATGGTTTAAAAGTAAAATTAGTAAAATTATATATCTATTAATCCTATTTAGTTAGAATAAATCTTTTTTATATTGAATTTTTATATAAAAACTTTGTAAACTATTGAAAATTTTCTCTTTGAAAAACTGCTTTCTCATCGCATCTGCATATTTAAATTAAAATTAAAATTTTCCAATTATGTGAACTAGATTTTTATAAATTTATTAAATGATTATAATAATAATAATTTATATTATATAAAAATTTCAACTTAATTTTTGGTCAAAATTAATTGTAACAACACTAAAATATTAATTTCCTTGGTTAAGGTAAAACAACTTTACTGGGGTTTAAAATAAAAACATAAGAGATAAAATCACATAGAAACTTATAAAAATAAAATTTTATTGAAATATTTAGACAATATAACCTCAAAATATATATAATGATCAATATTGGATCCTTATTGAAATTGAAAATTTTGGGCACACATTATTCTTTTCAAAAACATGAAGTTTGTCCTCTCCCCCACAAATAAATAGTCAAACCTTTTCCTCTCCAATTAAAACATCCTAAAACATTTGGTTTAAAAAATAACAGACCAAATATATTCATCAAATCCTTAACCACATATAATATTCCTTTGTTATATCATAATTTCAATCTAAAAAGTCATTAGTTTAAACCTATAAAGGTTGTCGAGAGAAGAGGTGATGTTTTTAACTATACATTTTAGTTTTAGTTCTTATTTTAAACACTTAAAGTCCTATTAAATTATGAATATATAATAAAAAAATTATCTCTAATATAGAAATATGTTATTATGTTATTGGAATAAATTATATAAATCTCCTCCTCCATAATATATGAAATGGAAGTATCGATCATGTGTATGGAAGACTACCATATCCTGAACAGATGTTATTTTATTTTCTATAAGCACTTCTCACGGATATATATAATTATTTATTACATACTTTTATATGATATTTATTATATTATTATAATTATATAATTATTGTATCAAAAATACCTTCTTACTTTCCATTTTGTGGTAATACGATAACATTGCTTGTATGTATGGTGGACTACCCCCTCACAAAGCAATGTGATTCATTCACGCTTTACATGGAAGGTTATAAGGATTAATTTAATTAAAATATGTGATATATGTGAAAAAAATCATTATTTAATTTTAATATATTATGTACCTTCCTTTCTTCTAATCCATCAATAAAATTAAAATAATTTTAATGCGTACGTATGACATACTATCTCCATGGATAGTATATTTCATTTTATATATCTACCTTTTTTTATTACTATAAACACATATATAATGAATATATATGATATTTATATAATTTTTATCATTATTGAGATTATGGAACTATTATCAAAATAATGGGACCAAAAATAAAAATCGAAACATACATGAAAAACAAAGCAGTTATCGCCCGAAACATGACTTTAACATAGAATTGTAAATAAAAGGGTAGTGAACTTTCATAAGAAAATCATATATAATATTATATATATATATATAGATATAGGGGGTTTGAATTTTTACTACAGAATTCAAAATATAAGTTAATGGATTTTTGTCTCAATTTTTCTTTCTTTGAGACATATGTTATGTTATGCTCATATCTTCTTTTATAAGGTGTATATACAACCCCATTGAAATTTAATATCATAAATTTATCTATTTCATGATATTTTAAGTTTAATTTATGTTTATTACTTAATTTTTCTTATGATTCAATGTTTCAAAAGTGGTAAGGGTTTTTTTATATAATCTCATTAATTATAAGATTGATTATGATTATGTTTCTCATAATGAAATTTTATGTTCCATATCTCATGAAACTCATGAATTTTCCTCTCCTATTATTATTTAATGAGAATAAATTTTTTACATTAATTTTCCTCTATTTTTTACTCAAGAGTTAAAAATAATTTATTTTAACAAATCATCTTTATTTCTCTCTTTGGTCAAAACCCTTTTTCTTCAAAAACCATTTTTTCAAAAAAAAATCAAAAATGTTTTTAATATTATAAAATTGATTTATTAAATAAAACAATGCCCATGTTTTAATAATCAAATTTTCTTAAGGGAATGTTCATGTAATTCTCAAAAAATACTAGTTTGTATTTTATTAAAAAATTTATAGGAATATTTGATTTAACATGAAGATAATTCATAGAATTTCCCACTGTTAAGACTAAAAATGTTTTAAATATTCCATTATAAGTTTTCAAGTTTATTTTAATATGAAATAATTTTCAAAATAGTTATTAATTTTTAATTTTAAAAAGTTATTTTCAATGAAAATCTATTTTCCTCAAGAAATGTTCCAACATATCCCTCAAAATCATTTTTCATCTAAGATGACATCCTTTTATATTAAATTTTCATTAATAGGGATATAATTCAAGAATACAATTTTTTTTTGTTTCTTTATATGATATATATTTTTGATGAAAAAATATTTATGAATCCCATTTGTCTTCTGCAGGTCATACCCTAATGAAATTCTTATGAAATCAACCTCTTTTTCCATGGTATTTCACTGAGGAAATTATCAAATTATTATGAAATATATTTATTTTCCATAGGTTATGCTTTGATGATTTTTTGAAAAACATTACCCTTTATAGGTTCTGATATAATGAATGATTTATAATCTTATGAATCAAATATGTATGATTTTCATTATGTGACATGTTGGATCTATATCTCCCTTAAATTAATTGGGTAAATATTGATATCCTATGAGTTAAAGAGGATTTTAACGGGGAGTTAACCTAGTTTTGTAATGGAATATGTCCACTATGATAGTCTTGAGAGTGAACTATGACTACTAAGATGGTTTGTAGAGTAAACTCATTCCCCTATAACAATTTTAGAAATGATCCTTGAACTACTATGAAAAAAAAATTGGAAAATTTTAGAAAATTAATTTGGTAAAATAAAATACAGTTTTTAAATAATGATTTCAAAATTGTTTTAGGGGTAATTTTTGGGATATTTCCGGAAATATTAATTTTTATATGAATAGTGAAAAGTACTAGTTTTTATAGAAAACTAAATTTTCATTTAAAGTATTCACATGGTAATATCTTGTTTCAAAATATGTTTTAAATTATTATTAGTTTAATAATATATCAAGTATTCCAATTTTGGTTATTTGAATCATTTTGATATATATTGTGTGAAACGTTTCTACATTTTATCTTTAGAAAATTGTTTTCTCATCACATTTTCCGGTTAAATTTTAAATTAAAATTTGAAAATTATGAAAATGAAATTTGGAAAAAAAAAATGTATTCCACATTTTAATTCATCATGATTTAAAAACAATAAGTGTGAAATTTGGAAATAAATGAATTCCATATGTATGCCATTTTTCTTATAATGTCTAATTCTCGACAATGGTCTATTTGGTAGCCTTTTGGTATGTGAAAAATGTGGGTAAACCGTTTTCTTTCCAAAAACTATAAGTGTGGATCTCATATCACTTATTAAACGCCACCCCTTCTCCTCTCCTATTCACACTTCTAAAACCTTTTAGTTCAAAACATCCATATAAAATTCTCTTCCTTACATACCTTATCTTATACATTATCTCATATTTTGGTCATAAAGAAAACCTAGTTTGGCTTTTGGTACAGACCTAAGGAGGTTACCCGAAGAATAGGTAATGTTCTCCAATAAGGGTTTTTATTTTATTTTTATCATCTACTTCAATTGTTATTAAACCATAATGAAATAATAAAAATTAGTATCATCCATATACTGATATTTTTTAAATTATGGTCATGATATTCTATTATCTCCACTTCCATCAAATGGGATATGAAATCATCACTCTTGTGTACGGTGGACTACCGCCTGGCGAACCGATGATATTCTTTTTTGATCACCACCTCTCACAGATGGAAATAATGATGTGTTAATTGTTTATATATGATTTTTATGATCATATTATACCTATAAAATTATTATATCATATATATATATTCTTACTTTCCATTTAGTGTATCATGTGAACATCGGACTACAGCATCATGAAACGATGTGATTTTTAATTCTTTACATAGAAGGTAATGAGGATGGATTTACTAAACATATGTCATATATCTAACATAAAAATGATTCTATAATAATAATGAATCATTTAACATTATTTCCTTCGATACATAAAGAAAACATAGACAATGTTCATTCGTATATGCGACATACCGTCTCCATGAATTATGCATTTCATTTTCTATATCTTGCTTTTATAGATTATTATAAATTCATATGTACTTAATGTATATTAAATTCATATCATTGATAAAATTATGGGGATTATGGAAATTTGATCAAATTAATATCATGAATTTATTTATTCTCATGATATTTAAAGTTTTGTTTAACAATATTTTTCTTGGGGCTTACAATTTAATGTTACCAAATAGGTAAAGCTTCAATGTTACAATCTCATCATTTAACTAGATTTATCATGATTCTGCTTCTGATGATGAAATATTATGATATTTCTACCATTAAACTTATATCTTTTCCCATCCTATAATTATTTTTGGATAATACATGTTTCCCTTAATTTTTCCTTTTTTAATAACTCAAGATGTAAACATAATGTTTTAAATAAAAACCATTGTTATTTCCCTCTTCAATCAAAACCCATTATTCTTCCTAATCCATGTTTTCTAAAACTGTTTTCAACATTATAAAAATTATCTATTAAACACATTTTTCCCATTTTTTAAACTTTAATTTTTTTAGGATTATTCTTCTCATTTTCTAAACAAGGACTCTTTGGATTTTACTAAAAATGTGATAGGAATATTTTTTTTATATGTGTGACATGAATGGAAATTTCCCAAATCCATGAAATTTTCTTATTTAATATTAATTTATAATTATTTATTTTTATATTCAAATAAAAATATTTCCAAAAATATTTTATGAATTTTTAATTTTAAAAATTTTTATTTTCAAATAAAATAGTTTTTCCTTAAGAAATGCTCAAAGTGTTCTTATTTAAAAATTCTTTTCCATTTAAGCAGAAATATTTTAAGGTTACTTATTCATTATTGGGGACATTATCCAAGGATAATATTATTATTATTTTTCTAAATCATTTATATTTATGATTAAAATATATTTATGAAGCCCTTTTCTCTTCCACAGGTTATAAAAAAATAAAATTCTTATGAATCCACTTTTTTTCACTGGTTATGCTTTGATGAAATGATGAAATGCTTATGAAACCTATTTATTTTCCATATTTTATGTTTTGATGAAATATTTATGAAATTTATATGATTTTAAGGGTTCAGATATTGTTATTTTTATATGATCCTATGGCACACATAGATATATGATTTTCTTTATGTTATGAGTGGGACCTATATCTCCCTCTAATGAATTAGTTAAATATTGATATCTCATTAGATAAATATAGATGAACTGGTGAGTGAACCAAGTTCAACAAGTTAATCTATTCAATATAATATTATTGGTAGTGAATCTTGACTACTATGATTTTTTGGGATGTAAACCCATTCCACTATGAAAGTCATTGAAATTTGCCATGAAATACTAAGGTAATGATTTCATATTCTTTTGTGTATTCCAAAAATATATGAATTATAAAAAAAATTGTTCTTATTGTTCATTCTCTTTTAATCCATAATGATCCGTGTCTTATGAACTACCAAGATTAATTACATGAATGAAGTTTATGACCTATGATATGAATAATATGTTTTCAAATTGTTATTATCACATTATCATACTCTTATGATCAATATATATTGATATCTCACTTATTTACCTTTATAGAGAATATTACCTCACCCATGCTTATGTTATTTTCCAAAGGTTATGATTAAAGGTATTATATACGATAAGACTAATAAGGGTTCTAGTTTTGAAAATCATAGTGAGATATGACGAAACTCACTTATGGCCTAGTTGTTTATATGTCCTTGTTTGAAAAGGAACTACACATAAATTATTCTAGAATTTATCATTATGTTATGTAATGAATATTAATCTATTAATATGTAATATTTTTGTATGAAAAGTTTGGTACAATCACGTTTTTGGACTTACTATTGTAAGTATTGAATTAATTATCTATGGATAAATTTTTATTAGAAATTATAGGTTATAGAATATTCAGATTCCCCATAATCTTAATTATTGATTCTTATTTTTAGCAGTGGATTAATGTACTGTGAAAATTAAAAAATAACCATTAATTACATAGATACAATTTTAACTGTACCTATCTACTACTAAACTACCACTATTTACTACTAAACAACTACTAATTGATTGATCATGGTAGTAAGAACCAATAACTTGTTAAAAATAAATTTAATTGAAATAAAAAATGCTAAATTTAAAAATATTACCTAATTTTAAACCATCACATTCATTTCTACGACTTGTTAAAACCACAACCAATTTTAAATTCGATGTGGTTCCACATAATTATCGCTAATAAAAATTCACTTCCAATTAATAGTTGGATCTATAAAAAATGATGGTCCGATAAAACACTAAAAATACCTTTTTATGTTATGGATAGTTATATACTAACTATATTTTAGGATAAATAATAGAGATGCATATAATAATCTCTTGATGTAAGTTTTTTGGTGAAATTATATTTGGAAAACATTTATAATCAAAATAGATGAATCTGTGGCATAATGGATTTCTATCATATTATAAATAATATTATTTTCATTGGTCAATATAACATAAATTGGGTTAAATTTTATGCTAATATTTGTTAAACATTTCTTTAAAGGAATTATGGAAATATAAAATACTAAAAGGCTCATTATTGATAATCATTTTACCACCACCATTACTATAATCTGTATAAGTTCATGTGAGTTTAGTTATAGTTTTTATCTATATTTAAATTTTCAATGAATTATTGGTTGATATATTCTCTAACTAACCCCTTATAGGATCTTATATCCTTTACCATGTATATTGTTTACCCCAGTTTAAATTCTTAAAATATTCAAAAAAATGTCAAGGTGTATTTAAATTTACCTTTATCTTCTCATTATAAAAAGTAGAATGTGTCTTGTTGAACTAACTACATGATATTTCTAGATTTATGAAATTTAATCTCTAAAGGTTTCTTTGTATAAAAATGAATAGGTAAGTACCAATAAATACCTAAATTATTTAACTCCAAAGAACCTTGACACTCTTCTGGGTATAATATTTCAAATAGAAATTATTTTTAATTAACCAAGAGTTATCCTTCTGCAATAGTGTATTATTTGAGTATTTTATTTTATATTCATCATTAATTACAAATATTGGAAAACTATGATTCAAGTATAACTAAACTATTACTTAAGTATGATATACCATAATAAAATCCATTCTTAACATGAAATAAATATTCATAATATCATGAACTATACATTAAGGAAAATGTTTTCATAAAACTCAATAGAAAACAATTGTTTTAAAATAATCAGTCCACTTGGTAATGGGAAATCATAAAATTATCTTGGTTGATTTAGAAAACACTTACCTTTATAAAATTAGAGAGTTAACCTCAATTTTCATAATCTTTAGGAACTTCCTTGGTTCCATAATTTAAATAAAAAAATTAGGTTTTATATTAAATTTAATACCCAATTTGTAAAATAGAAATATTACATTCAATTATTAATATACCTAATGTATAAACTTATTCTTAATTCTTTGTAAACTCATTTTTGTTCTTTTTCTAGAGACCATTCCTTATAATTGTGAAGAATATATCCTACAACTAATTTGTATCCCTTTGAATCATTTTTTTCTTTGAAGGTAGTTTTAAGGATCCATTACATTTAAAATCATCATATGATTATCAACCTTTTCTTGAACTTAATTTACAATAATGGTTGACGAACCATATTCCCACTAATCCCTATCAGTTTGGAAAAGAGAAATTCAATTATTCAGGAGCATATTATCTATACTATTCATCTTAAAATTCTTAATGAATAAAGAGAATATATTTGTAAGAATAATAATATTAGATTAATAGATAACTTATTATCAACAAGGTAGCCAAACTTTGTTGACTGGTTAGTATACTTCAACATATATAAGAAAATATCACTCGATATGTACTCATACTCTAGTTTTTAAATGTACTGCATAGTGAAAATATCATTAATATTTATCCTCCCTTTCTACTTTTAAATTTCTAAGAGATGATTTATTATAGTGTATTAATATATATAATAGTTTTTCTTCTTTAGCTCTATATACATATCTTATAACATGATGCAATATATGTATGAGGCATCGTCCTTGTATCTCTCATATACTTTATTTTCACCCTCCCTAACTTTCTAAGGTGGATTCCCTAGAATATGATATTCCAACACATAATACAAATTCAATGAAAGTTTTATAGTGTAAAAGTGATCATACAACACATAGAAATTTTTTCTGGAAAGGAAATTTTATTTGTTTTTAAAAGAACATAGTGTTCCAACTATTTTTCTTACCATTTTTTATATTAAATAAATAATTATTCTAGAACTTTATCTTGATTACTATTTATGATAAAATAAGTTAATTTTATTAGTTAACAATTATTTTATAAAATCCAAAAAACCCTCATCATTGGTTTCTAAATATCTTATCACTTGGACATTCCAATGGAATGTATATATATTCTCCTTAAACTAATCTAAATAAGGGAATGAAAAACTATTCAATGGAATTTACGTAGGATTTGGTTTCCAAGTGAATTAATTCATAGTTCCATAATTTTTTTAGTTGAATTATCAATCCTTGAATCTTATACTTAGACATGCTCAATGCTTTCCTCCAAGTGAAATAAATAATTTCTTACAAGATTAATCCTTACTGATAAATAGGTTAATTAACATATGAACATAATTAAAACTCCAATATTATTGAAAGTATCCTAATAGGGGATATCCATGTAATTTTAACTATAGTTCCTTTATAACTAAAGTGACGGAAGGCTCTTACGGACATAATACTTTGATTAAGATATTTTTTAACATATTTGTAAAATTTAATGTTTTATTTATTACATTATTTTTATTATTTTTTCAAACTTTCACAATTAAGTAACCATGTATAAAAAAATAATTTACTTTTCATAAGTTTATTTTATTTTATATTAGCATTATTTTGAATTTATATACTTTATAAGATTGTATTTAATCATTAAAACATACTATGCATAGCATAAATATAAAAATAAACATGCACTAAAAAATAAAATAAAATAAGTCATATGTTCATATTATTTTACCCACTAGATGGTCTATCGAGAAAAGACAAACCAACCTTTAACTGATCAAAAGTAACTCCTTGTGACCATGAATTGGATAAAGTCTCCACATTGCTTCATTAACCTATATAACTCTTTGGTTGGTTTCACTTTAACTTAGGTTTTGAACCATCTCCTCTCACTAGGTGCTCCATCCATTTAAAATGCATACTCACTTGCAGACGAGGGGTACTTGGGGTTTAGGGTTATATAAAATAATCCTCAGGTGCACATACCCACATATAATAACTGAGGGTTTAGTGATTTATTAATTATCCAATACACATTAACAATAATCTTGTCACATAAAAACCTATATAATTAATAATGAAATTAAATGAATTAACTAAACACATACACAATTCATCCATGCTCACATGATGTCATTTCCATAGTACATTTCATGTGTACACTCACATACATGACATGTACTCTGGAGATGACATGATGTGTACCTTCAGTATTCGATAAAAAACATTCCTTTAATTTGATACTCATATGACATGTATTGTCACTCAAAATGATTTGTGAATCATGATGTGTATGGTTATCCTCGTGTCCTTTCTACTTACACGTCATGTTTTCCAATATAAAATGTCATGATATACACGATGTATATTTCCATGGGTCAATACATGTATTTTTTCACAAGGTTTATGACCACAACAAATGCTATAAATATACACGAGATGTACCATTGAAAATGTATGTCAATTACATAGTGTGTAAAACTACCATTACACATTGTTCTACTATAGAATTTATATAAATAATAATTATGAAGAATCTATACATAAAGAACCATTGAAAATCACTCAATGTGAACCTGGTGTAGAATGAAACTTATCATATTGTGCTTACAACAAGATAATCATCATGTAGTTTATGTATATATTTAATTATCTTCATGTTAACCAACATTAAACACTAGTCTTAGTGTGTACCTTTCTTGATTTTTCAAATTTTACAAGGAATTTAAAGACATATAAATTTTGTTTAATCCGATTCTTGAAATCCAAACGACACACCTAAAGTCTAGATGTGTATTTTTCATATGTTTTAATGTGTTACATGTTAGGAAATCCATGTCGAGATTCGTATATTAGATAGAACTCAATATGTGACATTTATTAAATTTGTGTAGGAAACAACATGGCATGTTGTGATTCTTGAGGGGTTAAAACAATGTGGGGTTACATGACATATACACCAAGCACACACTGTGTAATCTCTATCAAAAATTGAGCCACACAATCAGTCAATGTTCAAAGTGTAATGAAAACACATAATAATCCACCTGATGTGATTGACATCATAAAAAACATTTTGTGACTAACCATGGGTGCGAAAGGTTTCATTTACCAACACACATTGGGTATCTATGTCATGTATCTAGCAACCTCGGCACATTTGAATGTGATCTTTAAGCATTTTTCATATGTTCTTGACCTATTCTTGGGAATGAAAATTGGATGAACATGTTATCTTGATTATTGAATTTATAATAAAAAAATAAAAAATAATACTGAGAAAACAAACATGTAAATTGATCAAATACATAATAAATAGGTATAAATTAGAATTTGATGGAATTTATATAACTTAAATGTTTCATAGAACTAGGTAAGCATATTTTTTGTTACTTATTTTGATTTTTCATCAGTTTCAATGGATAATATCTGAATAAAATGATGAAGTTAACCTAGAAGTCTTCTAGACAGTATCTTTAACATTTATTTTATAATTAATTTAAAAAAAGAATTACCTTGAATACAATGATTCTTTTTTTCAATTATGAAGTCACTCTTTTTGGGGCAGTGATGATTTGGAGATTCTAAGAGATAATTCCTCTAGTTTTATCCATACATGGTATAATAATGTCTAAAAACAACCTTGGTATTCTGGGTGGTAGAACGAAGAAACACAATGCTTCAAATTGTTCATAGTTGATCAAAATGGGAGGATTCTCTTTTTCTTACTTTTTATTGAGAGGGAGGGAGGAAGATATTATATCTAGGGTTTGGGAGAATTTATTGAGAGTTTCTCTTTTGTGAACAACCATATTCTTCTCTCTTATGACATATGTTGGAATATAAATGTAGGGTTAATATATCATAATTATGTAATTTCTATTTATCAAATATTTAATTTATGTTATTCCTCATGTATAATAATATTTATTTTTTTATTTTTTTATTTCCATGACATGAATTAATTTAAATATAATTTATTATATAAATAAATCAATATTTATTTAAAGGATATTTAATATAATATATCATTTCTATCTGGCCCTTGAATCTTCCTATCAATCCTACAAGGAATTTTCTAAATCTTGAATAATAAAATATATATTCAAATAGATATTATTTATTCAATATGTAAATAAATATTATATTCACTAATCTAGTGAATAGATATTTGTTTTAATATTCACATAATAGAATAAATCATTATATTAATCAATTTACTATAATGGTGAAAGAATAAATATCTATTTATTAGCTTGTGAATAATAAACAAGAGATAAAATTCAACTCACATATTCTATATTTGAATATATTGTGATTAAATTTTTATGATTAATATAAATTGAATAATTATTATTCCAAAATTTGATAAAAATATTTTTTTCAAAATTCTAAATTGTGTATAATTTAATGTGATTTTGGATAAACATAGTATGTGTACCACCATACCATTCGCAATGGAATGTAGTGAACTTACCAAATATCCAACGTCAACATTTAGTAACACCTCAAGGAACCCTGTTAAAGCCAAAATTTTGGATGAAAAGGAAGAAGAGAAAGCGGCCCCGTGATCGGCCTTGCAAAGCCACTCCGCGGAGTCCCCCCAAGAAATACGGCTGCCGCAAAGCCAAGGAGGCAAGATGCTCCGCAAACTCCGCTGATGTTCGCAATCATGCCGTGAAGTGAATGAGGCGGTACCCTATGCGAATTCCCCTGACGTCCATGACCCTCTGCGAAGCATCCCAATACCTCTTCATGCCGCATATGCTCTGCTTCGCAGTGCCTCTTTCCTATAAATACCGGGCTCCCCATAAGCCCAAAGGATGGAGAATCTGATTCTTCAACTTCCTAGCTCCCAAATCATGAAGCACCCTTTTATCTGTGAATCATGAGTAATGCAAGGTACTTTTTCTTCGTGAGGGGCCTCCCCATTGTCTCATTTTGATTCCCTCTTCCGAGAGGGATGCCTTTCACGAAGCCTAAGGGCTTTAGGGAAGGAAGGGGATCTCCAAGGGGACCCGAGTCGTCGCGGAGCATTTATGCTTCATGAAACACCCCTCATGTACACGTGATCCACATGCCAAGGCAGGGTCACTATACTTCGTGAAGCACACTGCTTCACAACACTTTGCTTCGTGAGGTGCCCGTGCTCTGCGATTCAGTGATCCGCGAATGCCTTTCCACTTCGTGAAGCACCTCCCATCTGCACCTCCACCCCATTCTAAGGCTAAGGCACCCCACTTTGTGAAGCACACCCCTTCGCAAGTTCCCTCCGCCATGGAGAGCAACCGAGCTCCACGAAGCCCCTGCCTATGAACCCCTCTGCTTGGAAAATACTTTTCGTGTGTGAACTTACAGGTTCGTGTGATGTGATTTAAAAGTCTCGTGGATGATAACACCTGTTGTGTTACTTCTCCTAATGCTTCTTCATAAAGTCATGCTAATGGGTATTGCTTCTTCGCATAGCCACTCTAACGTGGACCCCTCGATGGTTCACTCTGCGACCCCCCTTTACCATGGTATTTCTGGTACCTTCCCTCCCACAAGGAGCATTGGGTACCAGTTATGTAAGTCCTAGGGGTGCAGAGTTAACCCACCTCATCCGAGATGTAGGACATTAAACTTCCAAGCACCCTCGTCCTCAACACATGACGTTAAACTGTGACATCGCCCACTGCCTCTCACACAGGGTGCCCCCACCTTGGACATTCTCCACTCCCCCTGGTCTCCACAGGGGATGATATCCTCCTTTTGGGAGTGGCATTTGTCTGTGGGAAAGTCCATCCACCTTGGTGTAAGCCCATAACCGTTCTTGCAGGAGGCAGCACCCCTGTTCCTCCCCACTCCCTCAGTGCCAAGGCCAGCCAAGGGTGTGGTGGGGAAAAGTGCTACCTCCTTTCATCTTTGGTCCCCAAGGCTAGTGGAAGACATGATAAGGAATGGGGCTCCTCCTTTCTTTGGTCCCAAGTCCCTCTCCCACTGCACTTTGTCACACTCGGGCCTCCATCCTGGAGTAAGTCTCGGCACATTGGGCCGCTCAATGCATAAGCCCCCTCTTCACTTCCCACAGACGCACCCTTTGCGGCGTGATCGTCAGGTCCCTGAAACCGCTTGTTTCTCACACTGATCATGACACCCATGATCTTAGAGTGAGAACCGACCATGAAACACCTTGGGATACCTCAGAGTGTATGCCCCAAATGCCCCTTGACCCGTATGACGTTAAACTGTAAACCCAAACTATAGGGACTGTGATCCATGTCAAGGCATGTTACGTAGGAAGATTCCACAAGGTTCAAGCCCACAATTTAGTTGTTCTGACACACCCTTTATGTCGGTTCAATAGCCACTCTTCTACCCAAACTATGGTGACTTTGATCCATGTCAAGGCATGGTATGTAGGAAGCTTCATAAGGTTCAAGCCCAACAAAAATCAGACCCCCGGTCCATCTTCACGTCAATTCACCGACACCCATCATTAACTATGTGGTCTTTGATCCATGTCATGGAATGGTACGTAGGAATAATACCTAAGGTTCAAGCCCGTCATCCACCTAGACCAAAGTCCTTATTCACATCGGTTCTCTGATACACCATCCTGAACTACATGGTCTTTGAATCTTGTCAAGGCATGGTACGTAGGAAGCCTCTCTGAGGTTCAAGCCCGACATCCACCTGGACCAAGATCGTTATTCATGTCGGTTCTTAAATACACCATCCTGAAATACACAGACTTTGATCCATGTCAAGGCATGTTACATTGGAAGCCTTTCCGAGGTTCAAGCCCATCACCCATAGGACCCCCAGTCCATCTTCACATCGGTTCACCAGCACACCTAATCTTGAACTACGTGGTCTTTGATCCATGTCAAGGCATGGTACGTAGGAAGCCTCCTTGGGGTTCAATCCCATCACCCATTGGACCAAGGCCCTTATTCACGTCGGTTCTCCGACATCCACACCATCCTGAACTACATGGTCTTTGATCCATGTCAAACCATGGTATGTAGGAAGCCTCCATCAGGTTCAATCCCACCACCAGGTTATTCCAATCATGTCAGTTCACCAACACCTTAGGTCCTTTAGAGTGTAAGACCCAAATTCCCTCATCCCACATGACGTTAAACTGTATTCCCCATTACCTGAACTACGTGGACTTTGATCCATGTCAAGGAATGGTACGTAGGAAGTCTCTTTGAGGCTCAAGCCCAAAACCGTCATCCATCCTAACACTTTCCCGGGCCGCCACATCTCGGTGAGATCATGCCACTTCATCCCCCTCCACAACATTCAGGGAGCCGCCAACATGTTGGCCCAAATATCAGTGTTCCCCTTCCCCTAGGGGGGTTCATCAATCTGATCCACTCTAATCAGTGTTCCGATCAGCCCGATCTGTCTCCACTGGACATTAAACTTGGAGCATACCCCGTGTTAAACATCGGAAGATGAGGAAAACCTCAGATACATGCCTATGGAATATGATTCCCCGCACTCGATGTGGGATGCCTTGGGATTCTGCGCCCTCGAGAAGTCCTATAATAGGGGACAAAAGACAGACACGCCAATTCCCCTACATCCAGACACGCCAGTGATGCCTCAACATAACTACTCCCCCAACTGAAGGTTGCTTCCCTGAACAGACCCCTTGGAATGTCCTGACAGAAGCAGTGTAATTAACCGGTGTTCATGGAAACATTTCTCTGGGAAGAGTTTCATGAACTATGTCTTAATATATAAGGGAGACCCGGATTAGGTGATGAATTTCGAGGAGGAATCCACAGAAGGAAGAACCAGTATCCCATCATCTTGTTTCGATCAAGGAGCAGAAATCCATGAACAAGGATCAAATGCTGCCCGACTTTGGAAAGCGGGAATGCAGGGCAACAGAACAGCACCAACGGCCCCCAAACGTGACGGAGGTGTGTGCCTCAGTGAATGATTTGGAAACAGAAATGGTGAACCCGACGTGAGGTTCTTCTCCTCAAAATGTAGATTAGTAGCACTCGAGACATCAGTAAAGTGACATGTTACCAGATCCAGATATCCGGTGCCGGGTCGCGCTAAGAAAATAGCGGGCCTGGCGTGAAACTCAACAGAAGTTGGGGCAGTCAAAATTTTGGGAATCTCGGTCTACGATGTTGTCATCGTGGATCCCTCTTACCGGTCACGGAAGACAGAATGACACTGGGGCACTAGGCGTCGATTTTTTTTTCTGTCAGTATTAATGAGCTGATCACTCTGCTTTCAGGAGCCCAGTTGCTGCATCCGGAACCCGATCACCTCCTACTCACTGACACTGGGGTAGGGCAATATCAATCCAGCTACCTCGTGCGGTTCTTCCTCTTCTACGACAGCCTCAACTGCCATGACTACTGGTTGCCCACGCCCCCTCTCCCCATCAGAAATTATCCATTGAAGGGTAATCAATGACCTTGTACATAGGTACGAGGAGGAGGGGTCATCCCTATGAGGGACATGGCCCGCCTAGATTTAGAGGCATCTGCGCCTCGTCGTCAATGCCGCCTCTGAAGGACGCGCAGGGAGACGCTTCTCCCCACTCCAACCTTCAATCATTTTGGGAGCCTATCCTCGGAACGCATTGACGACTCCATGCCCTACGTCGATGTGTTAGGGGATGTCCGGGCCAGCCCGGCTAGATTTTTGTCCCAGTGGTTCCCATCGAGGGCCGCCACCAGGCCGCACCAACGCCGCCACCCAGTTCCCCAAGATGAAGAGCAGTTAGAATACCTACTTGCTCCACCGGTACCGTCTCGGCTAACCTGACGCCAGCGTCGGGCACAGACTGAGGGGGTGCCCATCAAGAGACGTCAACGTCAGCGGCTACTATGGCCCGAGCCACCACCGACGTGCATCATAAACCCCCTGAATACGTCGATAAGGGGCATATATATGCCCAACCTAGATTGAGGCCCCAACCACCCCATGGGCAGGCTGGGTCAACTCTCCTAGTCGCAGGCACAGGCGGTGGCCACTGCAGACTAATCCGCGGCAATGTCACCTAGTATGGAGATCCTTCCCGTGCAAGTACCATGGTGGATGTGGACCCTTCCCGCTTCCAGGCCTGGCGTGGAGGTATGGCATGTTCCAGCTTCCACACGAATGAGGGTCTTCCCCGTGGTTGCAACACGCCATCTGGGAGCCTCTCTCACACTCATTATACAGGGTATGGAGCCATCCCTCCTGCCACGAACATCTGGGGTGGGGATGTTCCACATCCAGTCACTCTACGATGTGAGGACCTTCCTCACATCCTCGTAGCGACCGACGAAGTTCCTCCTAGTCCTAGTAAACAGATGGGTGGAGGTCAAATTCACTTCACCAGCACCCAACATGGGGGTACAACCCATGTTCGGTCCAATCAGTACAAGGACCTGCCCCACACTGACGTCACCAAGGGAACTAGGCATGGAGGTCCTACCCATTCTCCCGTCAGCTCCAGCGGGGGTCCAACCCGCACCAGCACCCATCACGGAGGTCCTCCCAATGTCCCCTTTAACATCTGCCCCGATGCTCCTCGCACCCTGGCCTACTCAGGTAGAAGTGCTCCCCGCCCCAACATCAGTGCGACCGAAGGTCCTCCTCTTGCTAGGAATTTTTCCTTCCCCGAAGAGCCGTTCAGGAGCAGGAAGGAGGTTCTTCGTTTCCGTAAGAAGAACACCAAAAATATTCAGAACAAGATCAAACTAGTCTGTTTCCAAGATTGTGAAGTAGAGTAAGACTCATCGGTGGAACCCTCCCCTCGGTCCTATGTGTCAAGGACCAGGGAAAGAAAAAGGTGTATCAGCCTCATCCTTCTGGAGAGTGAAGTGCACCGGAATCCCACCTCTCTTCGCAGGTACATCCAGGAGGAGGAAATTTTGGGAATCCCATGGGTTCCAACCATTTGGTGACCACCATCATCACTAGAAATGCCCTCTATCTCGACTAGAGATTATGGAGAGCTATTTTGGGGACTAATGGTGGTTGAGAAACAGCGTGACCCATCGCTGGTAAACGCGATCCCTGCACTAGAGACTATGGATCTCAGCCCATCATATCATGACATCATGGTCAGTTCACTGCACTCCACGGAGGATGGCCGGGAATTCAGCGGCAAGACTGCTTGTTCGCCATATTTTCTGCCACCCAGTCTACTGTCTCAATGGTCCACCTCAGTACCACTACCAGTTCTTCAGCCACCTCTGGTTGACGAGTGGGGAAACACAGGGCCATACCTTGAATCCATACCCAGGAGCTTATGGAACATTCTTGTGGCGGATCACTTCCTAGAGAACTTCTGGTCGGTTGCTGCGTCGAACTTCTGAGCGCCGGAATCCCTCACCCCGGACGAAGTCGAGTGCTTCTGTGAAACCCTATGGGCGACGCACTTCCGTCTTCGTTATCATCAGGTGGTGTACCCTAGGAGCCAAGTGCACTTTGAGGAAATCATCTAGTAATGTCGTCTTGTCGATTTGGCCGCACTCCCCGTGGCCCAGTGCCCTGAGTCACCAAGCTTCCAGAGGACCCTCCAAAAAATATGTGTTCAGAGTTTTAGGGTACTCCACAAAATCATCAGGGAGGCTACCCCCCATGTGCAAGTCCTTTGCTGGGTGAAGTACACTGCCCTCATATTCATCCATATTCAACGATAGTCCGACTCTCTATGCGATATTGAGGATATTCCCCCGGGAAGGTTCACAGTCCACATGGCTGACGTTGTGGACAAGGAGGACGAGCTGGAGTTTCTTGATGGAGATTTACCCCCTGAGGGTGCGCCACCACTTTTGGACCCATCAGGGAAGATTACTCATCAATAGAGGAACCTCCTAGGTATCCCTGAGCCTACCGAGTCGTTGGTACTCAGTCGAAATGCTGGTAGGGTTAAAGAACATGTTGGAGCTGTCAGGCACTCCAACCCGTTCGCCTTAGTCCAGAAGATGGAGGAAGACCTCGAGAAGGCCGCGTTGTCCCAACCACTTGTTGAGGAGAAGATGTTGGTCTATGAAATCATGGTAGAACGCATTGTGGAGCGACGACCTAACTATGGTGATCCTAGGCTGGGGCAGTAGGGGCAGGAACAACTTCCCCCCCAGTGAGATGCATCTGGGAAACCCTGATCATACAGCTCCCGCAGATAGGGTTGAAGTCATAACTCATGGAATGAGGGCATGATACACCTCACCAAACCCTCCTAAACAACGTGGAAATCAAAGGAATCCGGCCCGGGTTCCCCCAGAGGCCCCGCAGGCCACCCCTCCAGTCGCTCCACGAGCCGTTGAACCCATCTACTGTGTCGAAGAGCTCGGCAACACACTTTTGGTTAGGGATCACCAGCAAGACAGGGACCCCCATCCGGATGATATAATGGTGGAACTCACCGCCTTCCTCGAGGCATTGGAAACGCGATAGGTGGTTGTCCCACCAGATGGCAAGCCATATCCAGCATGGGTGGATGATATGCCTTCAATCCCAGGTTTTGGAAATCCCACTTTCTCTCCCTTTAATGGGACAGGGGACCCTCCACAACACCTATCCCACTTCTCCTCCAGGTGTGGCCCCATGTTAGGGACTCCAGCACAGCATGAAGCCTCAAAGCTCCGATGTTTTTTGCAGACACTGGAAGGCCCTGCGTTTGTCCGGTACAGCCAGCTCCCCATTGGATCGGTGACTGGCTGGGAGGATCTTCTTCGGAAATTCCTATACAAGTTCATCTCCACCACGTGGAAGACCAACATCACATACCTCTTCAGGTGCAAGCAAAGGCCCAATGAGCGAGTCGCGGATTTCATCGCCTGGTGGTAGGGGCTCACATACTCCCTCGACATGCCACTGACTCTGGTGAAATTAATAAAGATGTGCATAGGAAATGTCAAAATAGAACTGGTTCCTTCCCTGATCAATTAGAACTATCCCGGAGGGTTCTGAGACATCTCAGATAAGGGTCAGCACCTCGAGTAAGCTCTGCAACAGGCTAGTCAGGCACGTTCGATGCCCCCTTTGATCCCAGCAAGGAGGGATGCCAGATCCGAGTCTGCCGCGGTGGCCCAAATAGAAGCCCCTAGGCAGCTATAATTGCTACTAGTATCACCAGCTACACAACCCCACAGAGACCCGCCACCACCGACGTAGCCTCCTGCCCAGCAGCGACTGCCTCAGAATCGGCAGGTTCCCCCACACAACGCACCACCGCCGCCTAGGTGGGATAATTAGGCTTCGCCTCCTTGGCAGGCTCCTCAAGCCCCTCACCATGGCCAGGCTCCTAGATCCCCCTTCCCAGGCCGAAGGAATCATACCTACTCATTCAACGAGGCTCAGGTCCTTGGTTATTTCCATAGCGCCTTGGAGCAAGGGATCGTGTGACTGCCTGAGTGCAGAAGGCTAGAAGAGGTGAATCTCACTGATCACCCCAACTACTTCCCCTACCATCAGATTCTGGGGAACACCCTCAAGCAGTGTTATGTATTTAAGGAATGGCTCAAAGACCAAGTCGAAAACAACATAGTCAGGCTGGGCCCAACCCCAGCACAGGTGGTGGGTTTCTTTGTGAGGTTAGAAAGCGGTAGCGACGATGAAGGTGAGTAGAAGCAGGTTCCCAACCATATATCCCAGAAGTACAGTGACTAGATGGATCATAAAACAGTCACTTGTGCCCATGGTGTTATTCGGGCATCCCTGAATCAGTTGGAGCCTTCAAAAGCAGTGACCAGTACCTCTACATCATCATCTCAGTGGGCCTCTTCCCAGAAGAGTAAGCATCGACTGTGCAAGAAGAAGCAACGTGCTCCACCAATGCTATCGTCATCCTACACTCTTAGTGACTTCATGCCCCCCGAAATGGGGATCCCTCCCAGAATCCGACAAGTGGTGGACGATTCATCAAGTGACGGTCAGGGGTGCGCTTCGGTTAATACCATAGAGTTGGTAAATCCCTGTATGACTTTCGATGAAGGGGAACGCAAGGCGGACTTCCCCAACGTCCCCAGCCGACGCCAACGTCGGCGGAGCCACGACCATATGGTTTATAAAGGAACGTCAGCTAACACTTTAATCCAAGTTGTGCAAGCTACTGAGACCAGATAGTAGGCCCATTGCAGAGCTCATCACGTGTAGCCTCCTCCTCTGGTGTCCTCAGATCTACCCCCAACGTCGTTTGTGCTACTAGATCAGGCAGAGCTACCTCATCCGCACTGTGGCCAGTCTCTCCCTGCTACAGGAAAATCTCAGTTGTCTGTTCCTCATCTGTCAGCTACTCTTCAGGCCTCGACTAGTGAGAAACGGGACATACCTAGCACTTTCCAGCCACCGGTCCAGCCGGTAGGGCCTGCCATGCCTCCAATTGCAAAGCGGCCGCCTGTAAGCAGAATTTCGCACTTGGCACGGAAGTACGAAGTCCTCAAACATATCGCAAGAATTCCAGCGAGGCTCTAAAGATCCCCCTCTAGTTTTAGATGGAGGTAGAAGCTGTAGAGGCCTTCCACACTGAAGTAATTGAGAACACTGAATGTCAGGAAGTTATCTCGTTCTCTGGTGAAGACGAAGACCCTCCCATACAAGGGAAAATTTGTCCATTGTACATCATTGGCCAGTTCAATGGCGTGGAAGTCCGCCGCTGTCTTATTGACACGAGCTCTGGGATTAACCTAATCCCGACTCGGACACTGCGGAAGATGGGGTTATCTGAGGACGATTTAAATCCCGCCGACCTAAGAATCCAGGGATACGACAGGACCGAGTAGACCCTGGTCAGCAAGATCCGTTTGAGGACCCAGTTCGGTGGCCTAGTTTCTAGTACCGAATTCATGGTTGTCTCTCAGGACACCGCGTACAATGCATTGATGGGTAGGCCATGGCTCCACCTGCATGTGGCGGTCCCTTCATCATATCACCAATGCATCAAATACTCCCTTAACGGTCGAGTAGGCATGCTCCAAGGAGATGTGTCTCCTTTTTCCTCCTGTGAATCCCGCTATCTGGACACTAACTATTACAAGTCCAAGGATAAGCAGATTTTGGCAAGTGAGATTGAGCCCTCCACGGTCACAACCCACCCTTGGGCAGGTCTGCATGACACCTACGTCTTCCCGATCCATCGATTGGAGGCCACGAACCCCGGCATGGGGCAACTCTTTGTTGTCTCCGGTACAATAGGAAGGTATATTCCCAAGTCCAAGAAACAGCAAAAAATCACCTCATAATCCTACACAAACTAGGCTCGAGTGATCTCGGAACCTCCTACCCCCGTACGGTATCAGGACGTCCGGCTCATGGCAACGGTTTTACATCATACGTGTCTATTCCGCTGGGCTGTAATTAACCGGCTCAATCCGATGCCCCACTATTGCTTTGATATCATCAAGAAGGGCCCTCTGGGCCGAAGGCCAGATGGGATTGGATCAACTGCCTTCTTCGCCATGGTTTCAGCGGCGTGTCAATCTTTTGATGCAATGTCCACTACTGTGCAGGCTGGTACCAACCTCCCATCGGGTTCCTCTAACCGAGGGGAAGCCTCACCTGCAGGGAATCCATCCTCTAAAAGTGAAGAAGAGGATTTGGAAGATGATACCCTACCTTTGAATTAGGCGTCTATGCCACGATTGATGAACTGGTACAGGTGAACCTTGGTAGTGAGGAAGATCTGAGACCCACATTGATCAGTGCCACCATGTCCCTCGAGGAGTAGCAGCGGTACGTGAACTTTCTTAAGCAGCACTATGATGTGTTTTCCTGGAGTTACAGTGAGATTCCAGGACTAGATCCCCAGGTAGTCATCCACTGCCTTGGTTTCCCGACAAACCATCGTGGGTTCAAGAAGCCTCCCAAAAAGATGCACCCTTCTCACAGCTCCATGGTCAAGGCTGAGGTTGACAAGCTCATTAGAGCCAATTTTGTCAAGGTTTTCCATTACCCCCCAAGTGGATGGCTAACATTGTGCTAGTCAGGAAGAAGAATGGGCATATCAGAGTCTGTTTCGACATCCGTGATCTCAAACGCCATTGTCTGAAGGATGGATTTCCCCTTCCGATGACAGAATTATTGATTGATGCTACGGCTGTGTTCAAATCCCTATCCTTCATGGATGGGTATTTTGGGTACCACCAGATCTAGATGGCCACCGAAGAAGAGGATACCACCGCTTTCACCCCCCCCCCCAAGGTACTTTCTGTTACCAGGTTATGCCCTTCGTCCTGAAAAATTCTGGTGCCACCTATCAACAGGCCATGCACCGCATATTCAAGCCAATTCTTGGACCATTGGTGGAGTGCTTTGTGGACAATCTATTGGTCAAATCTCGCCAGTTCTAGGACCATTTCAAGGACATTGAGAAAGTGTTTGTTTTACTCCGTTCCAGCCATCTAAAGATGATCCTACTTAAATGTGCCTTCAGGGTCACCTACTGCAAGTTTATTGGCTTCGTTTTCAGATACCGAGGCATCAAGCTCTACCTAGATAAGATCAAGGCCATAACCCAGATGCCCCCCCCCAAGAAATATTCATTAGCTTTAAGGATTTCAAGGCCACTTAGCCTACATACGCCGATTCATTGCGAATCTGGCTGGAAAGTGTTAGCCCTTTTCATGGATCATGATGAAGGGAACCACCTATGAATGGGATGAAGTGTGTCAGAAAACATTCGAGGAACTCAAGCAGTATCTGCTTTAGCCTCCGGTATTGATGTCACCCATCACTGGAAAGTTTCTGATCCTCTATGTCACTATTCTGGATCGATCTCTCGGCACTCTGCATTCCCAGAAGAACAATGAGGGGATAAATAACAACATCTACTACCTTAGCCCCATGCTCCTCGATACGGAGACCAGATACTCCCCCATTGAAAAGAGCTGATTGGTGCTCGTATTTACTATACAGAAGTTGTGACATTACCTGCAGCACCATGAGGTACAGTTGGTCTCTCGGGTAGACCTGATGAAGTACATCCTGAACCGCCCCTTGTTGACTGGTCAGCTAGCGCGGTGGGCGGTGATCCTCCAGTAGTTTGACATCAGGTTCGTGTCCTAGAAGGATATCAAGGGGCATGAAATAGAATACTTTCTAGCTTCCCATACAACCTCTACGAACTAATCACTGGACCTGGATTTTCCTGATGAAGCGATCCTCTCAGTAGATCAAGCCATCCCATGTTGGCAGATGCATTTTGATGGTGCCTCCCGGAGTCTTACCGGTAATAGGTTCAATGATCCTAGGATCAATAGAGTGGGCCTTGGTATCGTCTTCATCACCCCAGCGTAATCCATTCTTCCATTCTCATTCCAATTGTCAGAAGGTTAGACCAACAATGAAGTATAGTATCCGGCTCTCATCACTGGCCTCGAGCTGGCCCTTATGATCGATGTGCCCCATTTGCACGTGAAAGGGGATTCTGAACAAGTCATCAAGCAAGTCAATGGCGACTATGTTGTCAGGAATCTAGAGCTCGTGACATTGTTAGAGTGCACCCTCCATCTAATGTCCTGGTACCCTTCTCGATCAGAGGATACCCATGTCCCTTGGTCACAGAATGGTTGAGCGTACGCTTTGGCCAGCTTATCTGCATCACTTACAGAACCCAAGCAGTATGACCTGATTATACATGTGGCACACTGGAGAGTCATTGCCCCCGTAACCCTAAAGGATGATGACGACCTATGAGTAAGCCATATTACCGCAGGATACTCCGCATCAAGAGCCCCAGGATCTTCAGATGCAGTGGTTAAGGGAACTCCCGACTGGAGAGCCCCTTTTGGTGAGTATCTCTAAAATATTTGCCTCTCGAATGATCGGGCCGAGCGCAAGCGAATCTGACGCCACGCGCTGTAGTTTACACTTCAGAGTGGTTCCAGTCTTGAGAAGATCCTTTATAAGTGTGGTTTTGATGGTGTTCTCCTCCATTTCATTCAAGGAGTCAAGATTTCTCAGGTCATGCAAGAGGTTCATGCCGGTTCCTACGGTGCCCACCAGGCTGGGCCAAAGTTGTCCTATCAGATCTAGAGACTGGGGTAATTCTGGCCGTCGATGATCCATGATTGTATCGAGTTTACTAAGATATGTCATGCATGCCAATTTCATGCTAATTTCCTGCATAGGCCACCGGAACCTCTCCACTCCACTAAGTACTCTTGGCCTTTCGCAATGTGGGGGCTCGATGTCGTGGGGCCATAACCACCGGCGACAGCTCACCAGTGTAGGTTCATCCTGACCGCTATTGATTTCTTCTCCAAATGGGAAGAGGCTATCCCACTCAAGGAAGTCAAGGCTCGATCCATTGTCATTTTTTTGAGCTCCAACATCATCTACCGATTTGGATTCCCTCACGCCGTGCTCACCAATAACGACACCAACTTCCGAGCAGCTGAGCTGAAGAAACTGTACGCCAAGTAAAATATCTGTTCGAACCATACCTCCCGCTATCACACGCAAAAAAATGGGAAGATCGAGGTGTTCAACAAAACCCTCTCTAACATTTTACAGAAAATGGTTAGCCAGAACAAGAAGAGTTGGCCGGACAAGATCCCCAATGCCCTCTCGGCCTATTAGACGACGAATCGCAATTCCACCAAGGTGACCCTGTATTCCCTGGTGTACGGTGCTGATGTTGTCCTGCCAATCGAGATCAAGCTACCTTCATTACGAACTGTATTCTATGACCAGCAGGCACCAGATAAGGTGGCAGAAGTCTGTCTACCTGAATTGGAAGCAATTGATGAGAGTAGTCTTCATGCCCTGCACAATCTGAAGGGGCATCAGAATAATATAGCTAGAGGATTAAACAAGAAGGTTCGCCTCCAATATTTTCTTCAAGGTGAACTGGTGTTTTACCTCTGAGCACCAATGATCCCCAGCAGAAAATCGCGCAAGTTGGAGCCCAAATGGGAAGGACATTACATATTCTACAGTGTTTACCCCAATGGAGCATACTCTTTGGTGACAATGGATGGTGAGCGCATAACACCTACCACCAATGACAAATTCCTCAATCAATACTTTACCTAAGCCCTATGGTCCTGCATGACCTTAAATTGGATGGTCCTGCATGACCATAAACTGGATGGTCCAGCATGACCTTAAACTGGATGGTCCTACATGACCTTCAACTAGATGGTCCTACATGACCTTCAACTGGATGGTCCTACATGACCTTAAAGAGGATGGTCCTGCATGACCTTAAACTGGATGGTCCTGCATGATCTTAAAATTGATGTTCCTGCATGACCTTAAACTAGATGGTCCTGCATGACCTTAAACTGGATGGTCCTCCATGACCTTATACTCGATGGTCCTGCATGACCTTAAACTGGATGGCCCTGCATGACCTTAAACTTGTTGGTCATGCATGACCTTAAACTGGATGGTCCTCCATGACCTTAAACTGGATGGTCCTAGATGACCTTAAATTGGATGGTCCTGCATGACCTTAAACATGATGGTCTCGCATGTCCTTAAACTATATGGTTCTTCATGACATTAAACTAGATGGTACTGCATGACTTTAAACTAGATGGTCCTGCATTCCCTTAAACTAAATAGTTTTGCATGACCTTAAACTGTATGGTCCTACATGACCTTAAACTGGATGGTCCTGCATGACCTTAAACTGGATGGTCCTACATGACCTTAAACTGGATGGTCATGCATGACCTTAAACTGGATGGTCCTGCATGACCTTAAACTGGATGGTCCTGCATGACCTTAAACTGGATGGTCCTGCATGACCTTAAACTGGATGGTCCTAAATGACCTTAAACTGGAAGGTCCTACATGACCTTAAATTGGATGGTCCTACATGACCCTAAACTGGAGGGTCCAGCATGACCTTAAACAGGATGGTCCTGCATGATTTTAAACTGGACGGTCATGCATGACCGTAAACTGGATGGTCTCGGATGACCCTAAACTACACGACCGTCCTGAATGACCTTAAACTATCCATTCTTGCATGAATTTAAACTGTGTATCATCCTACATGACATTAAACTACATCTTAGGAACTACGTATGGCTTGATTCCCATCCTTATGGGATACGTAAGAATGCTCAGACGCTTCGTTTGGAGCCCAGCCCCAAACTCTCCCCTTTCAGCTATCTACCCTGGGTATAGTTATCTCGGAGGATACTTGCATGATATAGGATCCCTCATCCCCACTCATACAAGGGTTATAATGGTCACACCATGTTCCCACTCCCATTCTTCTATCCTCCCACGTCTTCACCACATGACGTTAAACTGCATTGCTTTCAAGAACTACATATGGCTTGATTCCCATCCGCATGGGATACGTAGGAATGCCCGGACATTTCACCTGTTGGCCCACCCCAAACTTCATAACCTTTCCCCTAGGTCAAGATGTATGGCATGGGTGAAATGTTTCCCCAATTCACATCGAGCTAATCTCGATCTAGCCTTACATCCCACTCCTTGGAGACGTTCGCCTCTTTTAGAGGTGGGCGCAGCTAGGCATCACCTACTCTCTTATTGGGATTCCATCACCTTCCATGTCCAGAAGGGCCGCTGAATGGTACGGAAGCTAGGCTTAAGGTCTCTCTTACCACTTCGGGATAACTCCCTCGAGGGTGTCAAGAAACAAGATGACACAAGTCCAGAGTTTCGAATGTGGTTCGTGGTCGATGTTCATTGGTTGCTCCCATTTCAGGTCACTATAGGGACGCTGTGTTTTGAACGTCGTCAAGAGCTGTCCTGGATCGTTAGGGTCACCCTGAGATATCCCAAACATCGAGTGTAGTGGTTTATGCAGCCTCGTTGGATCCCCAAGCAATGAAATCCCTTCGGGCGGTGCCAATTGTCAGGCCCCTTGGCCTTTTCGGGCCCCTAACCCCGGTTCTCTCTCATGGGATTGTGTGGTGTGGTGCGGGATTATGTCCTCATTTACGTCTGGTTATTCACCATGTCGTACACCACCCTTGTTTGGGGTATCCTACTCCCCTCCTCGTCCTCACTGCAAGACGGTAAACTGCGATCTAGTAAGGAATTCTTGACCGAGGCCCAGCCTTAGGCCCCTTGGCCTTCTCAGTCCCCCGACCCTCATCCTCACTACATGATGCTAAACTGAAAGCTGGTCAGGCCTTCCTGACCAATGCCCCTTGGCCTTTTCGGGCCCCTGGCCCAGGTTCTCTCTTATGGGATTGTGCAGTGTGGTGCGGGATTATGTCCTCATTCACGTCGGGTTACTCTCCATGTCTTACACTTCCTCGTTAGGGTATCCTACCCCCTCGGTATCTTCAAGAACTACGTGTGGCTTGATTCCCATCCTTATGGGATACATAGGACCACCCCAATTTCTAGAATTTGGGTCCAACCCCATCTCCTGAAAATATCCATTTCACCTTGGCCCCATGGCCTTCCCTCTCCTTCCTGGACACCTTCGTCAACCCTCTTAGGTTGTTCCCCAGGGTGCTTAAGGGTACTCTGATTTAATACCTGGAATGTCGTACTCTTCTTGGACATGCTCCCACCCTCTTTTCAGGCTTTGTGTTCCCCTCCATTAGGGCTTCTATCACCTTTCACACCCCAAAGGGACCTGAGTGGCATGGATTCTAGGCCTAAGGGCTATCCTACCATTTCAGTCCAACACCCCCAGAGGTCACGGAAAACAAACCGATACAAATCTCGTGTTGTGAATATGGTCAGCGTTCGATGCTCATTTGTTGTTCCCATTTCAGGATAACACGATATGGATACTGAATTTCTACCACTGCTAATAGGTATCCCCAATCACCACACCAACCCCATTAAGTCCAAAATGCTGGTTACAGGATTCACATCCTTCTCCACCTCATCGTGTCTAAGTAGAATTTTGAAACTCTTGGTATTATTCCTCAGTGCACATCTGCGCGTTTGGAGGACCAAAGTTGCGATAGGGGCTATGCACCAGTTCATCTTTGGCGTGTCTTCCAGGTATTGCAATAGACATCTTCCTCCCTTGTTTCCCACACCGATTTTGACTCACGTGGGATTAGGAATCAGGTCGAGGTCTGTGCTTACTTGGAAATATGCCATCCCTCCATGGTCCGAGCTCTAAGACCATAAAATAAGATCTCCCCATAACTATGTATGGCATGATTCCCATCCTATGGGATACGTAGGAATGCTCGGACCTCTTGTCTATGGGTCCAGCTTGAGTTCTGCTAATTTGTATTTTCTGTCCCGCCTTCGGGACTTTGACTACGGGACCACGTGGTATGGTACGAGATTATGTCCTCATTCACGTGGGGTTTTTCAATAGCCGCACCACGCACACCTCATTCTAAGAATTAGCCATATCCTATCCTGCATGACATTAAAAGGCACCCTCTAGAACTACATATAGCTTGATTCCCATCCTTATGGGATGCGTAGGACCAACCGGACGTCTCATTTTCTGGTCTAGCTCAGTTGGAAGCTAGTTTCTCTAGCCCCTTTCACTCTTACCTCTATGTAGACTCCTTGTCTTGATGTCCCCCTCTCATAATTACGTACGGTGCGATACGGGACCATGTCCCCATTCATGGCGGGAATGTCTTATTGCACCGTACACATTCCCCGCCTAGCATCATCTCGGCTACGTCTACATTGCGTGACATTAAAATGCATTCTTGGTCCTATCACATGACCCTAAACTGTGACATTATCATCCTGGCCGCACGATGAAAAACGGCACTACATTGTGATGACATCATCGTAGGGGACATCACGTTCAGTATTGGTTATACGCCATGCCATTTGTCAATGCCTGCTATGGATTGATTCTTGTGGTGATGCCAGGGCCTGCTAACCTAGGCCTGTCGCTTCACAAAAAAAATCATTTACCTTAAAGGACAAACAAGATTTATCAAATAGCACTCCTCTTGGTGTGAGGGCCACTCCTGCACGCCCCTCTTTCCCAGGCACTGGTACCTAACTGTGCCACCTCAAGAACAACGTGCAACATTATCCCCATCCTCATGGGGTACATAGGAATGCATGTGCACTTTTCTTGTGGCCCATATCAACTCTCTTTTCAGTCCCTCGACCTGAAACCTCTCTAGGGAACATGTGTTGGTCAGAACCCTAGTTCCCCATCCATGTCGGGTTTTTGTTATTACTCAGCATGAGTCTCTCGTGCCTCCTCCCATCCATGGTCTGAATTCTACGACCCTAAACTAATATCTCCTTATGGGAATGGGCTCGACCCCCCACTATATAATTTGCCTCGTTGTCGTATTTATATGCATTTGAAAAAGAGCCCGAAGTGTGGAATTTTCATGGGGACATTCCCCTCGTTCCATGTCCAAGCTTTGCGAGCTCGCTATTTGGATCCTCATCCTCTTTCACATCCAAAAGGACCCTCGGACGACATGGATGCTAGGCCTAAGGGTTCTCTTATCATTTTGGTCCAACATCCCTAGTGATCTCAGATGACAGTTTTGACAGGTCCAGTGTTTCTAACATGGTCAACGGTCGACCCTCATTTGTTTGTCCCCATTCCAGGCTAATGTGATATGGATGCTGCTTTTCCACCATGGTCAACATTTATCCTCCATCGCCACGCTTCCATCATTGTGATCCAGATTGCAAGCATCATGATTCGCACATTTCCACTTCCTCATGTTCAAGTGTAATTCTGACATACTCATCTCTACATCTTTGCGTGTCTAGGTACGCTACTTTGAAGGGTTAACATCATTGGGTCGGCATTAATCGGGCATCCCTTCACCCTAAAATGCTATTCTTGTGTCGGGAAAGTCCTCCATTACTTCTTGTTTCCCACATCCAGCATGACTCACGTGGGATTAGTAGTTTTGGTGGGATGTGTACTAGCACAACCAGGCTTCTCCTCGTCCCGCATGACGTTAAATTATGCTTCCAGAACTCTGTATGGCTTGATTCCCATTCTCAAAGGATACATAGAGACACCCCGATATTTTTCCTAGGGTCCAGTCCCATTTTCTCTTCCCTTTTTTTGTAGTGTTGTCACGGAGTCAAAGACTCACTGGTGCCATGAAGCCCGATTCGCGGGAAGTAGTCGCGGAGTACGCAGAGCTTTGCGAATCGAGTGTGCAAAAGGAAAAATTCGCGGAGAAGGGAATGGATAAAAGAGATTTCAGCCCACCTATTTATAGGTGGTGGTCGTCGGTGCTTCACATCACCTTCGGATGAGGCTGAGTTTCGTGGTGCGCTCCACCGGCGCGTCGATTGTCCCCCTCGCGAGCCCTCTTCGCGATCCATCTTTTCGAACGAACGAAGATATTAGTGATCGACCCTCAGACTTCGACCCTTGATTTCTCCATGGATCCAAGTCTGAAGGGGGCATTTGTTATCGCCAAAATGTTGGAAGAAAAGGAAGAGGCGAAATCAGCCCCACGATCGGCCTCATGAAGCCACTTTGCGGAGTCCCCCCAAGCAACGCGTCCGCCACGAAGCCAAGGAGACGGGATGCTCCGCAAACACCGCTGACGTTCACGATCCCTCCGCGAATCCAAGGAGGCGGGATGCTCCGCAAACGTCGGTGACGTTCGTGAGCCCGCCACGAACGCCGATGACGTTCGTGAGCCCGCTGCGAATGTCGGTGACGTTCGTGAGCCCGCCGCGAAACTAAAGAGGCAGTACCCTCCATGAACGCCACTGAAATTCGTGACCCCACACGAAGAGAAGGAGGTGGTACCCTCCGAGAATGCAAATAACATTCGCGAGCCTCCACGAAGCAACCCAGTCTCTATTCACGCTGTGTATGCTCTTCTTCGCAGCACCTCTTGACTATAAATATCGGGCTCCCCCCGAGCCCAAAGGTAGGAGAATCCTACCTTCCAACATCGTAGCTCCCAAATCATGAAGCAACCTTTGATCTGTGAATCATGATATACGCGAGGTACTTTTGCTTCATGAGGTGCCTCCCAATTGCCTCGTTTTGATCCCCTCTTTCGAGAGGGATTCCTTTCGCGAATCCTAAGGGATTTATAGAAGGAAGGGGATCCACAAGGGGGACTGAGTCCTCACTGAGAATTTATGCTTCGTGAAACACCCCTCATGTACACGTGATCCTCATGCCAGGGTCGGGTCACTGAACTTCGTGAAGCACACTGCTTCGTGACACATTGCTTCGTGAGGCGCCCGTGCTCTATGAGGTAGTGCTCCATGAATGCCTTTCCACTTCGCGAATCACCTCCCATTTGCACCTCTATCCCATGCTAAGGATAAGGAACCCCACTTCGCGAATCACACCCCTTCGCAAGTTCCCTCTGCCACGCAGTGCAACCAAGCTCTACGAGGCCCCTACCTATGGACCCCACTGCTTGGAAAATCCCTTTTCTCGTGTGAACCTCCTGGTTTGTGCGATGTGATTTCAAAGTCCCCATGATGATACCACCCATTGATTTGCTTCACCTAATGCTTTTTCACATAGGCACGCTAATGGTTATTGCTTCTTCTCATAGCAACGCTAACTTGGACCTCTCGATGGTTCACTCTGCGACCCCCCTTTACCATGGCATTGCCGGTACCTTCCCTCACACAAGGAGGAGAGGGTACTGGTTATGTAAGTCCTACGGGTGTGGAGTAAACCCACCTCGTCTGAGATGCAGGACATCAGAATGCCAAGCACCCTCATCCTCAACACACGACGTTAAACTATGACATCACCCCGTGCCTCTCACGTGGGGTTCCCCCACCTTGGACATTCTCCACACCCCCTAGTCTACACAGGGGATAATATACTCCTTCTGGGAGTGGAGTTTGTCTGCGGGAAAGGGCATCCACCTTGGTGTAAGCCCCTAACCGTTCTTGTAGGAGGCGGCACCCCTGTTCCTCCCCACTCCCTCAGCGCCAAGGCCAGCCAAGGGCATGGTTGGGAACAGTCATCTCTCCTTTCATCTTCAGTCCCCAAGGCTAGCAGAGGACATGATAAGGAACGGGGATCCTCCTTTTCTTGGTCCCAAGTCCCTCTCCCATTGCGCTTTTTTTCACTCGGGCCTCCATCCTGGAGTAAGTCCCGGCACATTGGGCCGCTCAAAGCGTAATCCCCCTCTTCGCTTCCCACGGACGCACCCTTCACGACTTGATCTTCAGGTCCCTACAACCTCTTGTTTCTCACCCTGATCATGACTCCCATGAGCTTAGAGTGAGAACCAACCATGACAAACCTTGGGCTACCTCAGAGCATAAGCCCCAAATTCCCCCCGTCTTGCATGATGTTAAACTGTACACCCGAACTATGGGGACTTTGATCCATGTCAAGGCATGGTACTTAGGAAGCCTCCATGAGGTTCAAGCCCACCATCCAGTTGTTCTGACACCCCCTTCATGTTGGTTCAATAGCCAATCTTCTACTCAAACTACGGGGACTTTGATCCATGTCAAGGCATGGTACGTAGGAAGACACACGAGGTTCAATCCCAACACCCATCGGACCCCCGGTCCATCTTCACGTCAGTTCGGCGACACCCATCCTGAAATATGTGGTCTTTGATCCATGTCAAGGCATGGTATGTAGGAAGCCTCCCTGAGGTTCAAGCCCGCCATCCACCTATACCAAGGTCCTTATTCACATCGGTTCTCTATTACACCATCCTGAACTACGTGGTCTTTGATCCATGTTAAGGCATGGTACATAAGAAGCCTCACTGAGGTTCAATCCCACCATCCACCTGGACCAAGGTCCTTATTCATGTCAGTTCTCCGATACACCATCCTGAACTATGCGGAATTTGATCCATGTCAAGGCATGGTACGTAGGAAGCCTCTCCGAGGTTCAAGCCCATCACCCATCGGACCCCCGGTCCATATTCACATCGGTTCGCTGACACACCTAATCCTGAACTATGTGGTCTTTGATCCATGTTAAGGAATGGTACGTAGGAAGCCTCCCCGAGGTTCAATCCCATCACCCATCGGACCAAGGTCCTTATTCATGTCGGTTCGCCGACACCCACACCATCCTGAACTACATGGACTTTGATCCATGTCAAGGCATGGTACGTAGGAAGCCTTCATGAGGTTCAATCCCACCACCCTTTCATTCTAATCACATCGGTTCACCAACACCTTGGGCCATTTAGAGTGTAAGCCCCAAATTCACTCGTCCCGCATGACGTTAAACTGTATTCCCCATTACCCTACCTGCATGGAATTTGATCCATGTCAAGGCATTGTACATAGGAAGTCTCTTCGATGCTCAAGCCCAAAACCGTTATCTGTCCTGACTCTTTCCCGGGCCACCACATCCCGGTGAGATCATGCCACTTCATCCCCCTCCACAGTCTTTAGGAATCCACCCACGTGTTGGCCCCAATATCAGTGTTCCTCCCCAGTGGGGTTACTAAATCTGATCCACTCTAATTAGTGTTCTGATCAGCCCAATCTGTCTCTGCTGGATGTTAAACATGCGGCATACCCCTTGTTAAACACATGAAGCTGAGGAAAACATCAGATACATGCCTATGGCATATGATTCCCCACGCTCGATGTGGGATGCCTCGGGCTTCCACACCCTCAAGAATCTCTATAATAAGTGGAAAATATAGACACGCTAATTCCACAGCATCCAGACATGACAGTGATGCCTCAACTTGACTACTCCCCCAACTGAAGGTTGATGCCCTGACCGGACCCCTTGGAATGTCCTGACAGAAGTAGTGTAATTAACCCACATTCATGGAAACATGGCACTGGGAAGAGTTTCACGAACTACATCTTAATCTATAAGGGAGACCCCGATTAGGTAACGAATTTTGAGGAGGAATCCAAGGAAGGAAGAACCAACATCCCATCATACTGTTTCAATCATGGAGTATACGTTCTTGAAAAAGGAGCGAATACCACCTGCCTTTGGAAAGCAGGAATACGGGGCAACAGAACATCACCAATGTCCCCCGAATGTGATGGATGCACACACCCCGGAAAAAGCGTCAGATACAAACCCATAGACAAATTAGTTAATGTATCAATGAAAACAACCTTACTATATATCCTAGTATGTAATATAATCTATTTATCACAATGTCTCATAAATGAGGATGCATTCTTCTGTCATCATCCTCTATTCTTGATTTATCATTCTTTGACTTTTTATAATAGACTTTTCAATGAATTACTAAGTTCATTGATTTAATTATAAAATTAAATTTCAATCAAATAAATAGATATATATTCTTATATTAACTTAGAATGGAAAAAATACATTCATGACTTATTCAATTAATGTCGTATCATTTAGGATGAACCCATCATATTATACCTTGACACACGTATATGTTATCATTGTTGTGATCCATATAGAAAAGTAAAAATATTAATAACAATATCAATTATAAGGATAAATATAAAAATACACATATATTTATATCCAATGACACATAAAACTTATGGAATTCATATTTGGTGGGTTTGTCCTCATAACCCTTATTCTTGGAGATAAACAATTGTGAACTTCATGAAAAGAAATCTCAATTTCCTATGAGCCTCCAACACTTGATAGTCAAGAAAAAATCTATGTCTTACCAAAAAAAATTATCTAGACCATATGAAATCTGTTTAATAATATTATCATAACATTTCTAGGTTCTCATTATTGAAGGGAACTATTCTAACCTTTTACTGTGACAAATACTCAACGAATATTATCATATTATTGTTATGCATAAGAATACTAATCATGTTATATAATATTTATTAATATACTATCAATAGAAAGTAAAAATTAATTGGATCCAGGGAACCATATCAAAAAAACATTAGAGATCAATTACATGAATCTTATTTGATCTTTAAATTAATTTTCCACCTTCATTCTTTGATATCATAGTTCATTTAATGGTACACATAGTGAGAGATTCATAGCTATGTGGTCCTAATTATTTTAATTGGATGAATCCAATTAATTCAATATGAATATGAAGGGTTTCATTTTAAATTTTATCATCGTAAACATAGTGGGTGAACATATCCAAAACAAAATATAGAGAAAAAGTTATCTATACTTTTGGAGTGAATATTAAAATAAAAAACATCAATGGTGTACCTAACACTAATCAATACAACTTATTAAGGTTTCTTAAAATTATTTAACTATTATAACTAAGAATTAATTGAATGAATCATTCATATATAGGTATAAATGTATCATGGGAATCACATGATGATAGGGAAGGACCTCTCCGAACACCATAGTGTGCAATAATTTAAGTTAAATATGAGAGAAATCGTGATGTAGAGAATGATCTTGGTTTTGATTATTTCTATACATCATTTAAATATGGTGAGAAGACACAATATTAATGATAACTAAATAATTTATATAGTCTATTAGAAACTCAAAACATTCAGACAATATTGATTAGAATATATCTTAAATGGTCTATAAATCTAAAAACTTTGGAACACTTAGATAAAATCATAAGGGATTATGTAATGTTTAAAAAATCTTGAAAGACATTCTAATTACTCATCATATTCAAAAAAATGAGGATAAAATGATATTGATTTTCTAAAAAGACGAATAGGATTGATTCCCATTCATTTTTGTTTGACCTGATAATAAAAAAAAATTCCATAGAATAGTGTCTCACACAATGTACTAGTGCATGAAAGGATAAACCCTGACATAGTCTAAACCAGCATGTCATTGTGATTCCTTTTGTAAAAAACCCCATCAATCTCCCTCTTTTATTGAATCATTTATGTCTTATTGTACTATCACTTAATGTCAACTCACATGTAATAACGTAAAATTTTATATCCAAAAATACTTTAGAAATTATAAAAACACTTTTAAAATTCCATCATTCATTTTCATTACATATTTTTTCATACCTAGTAGCTTGTGAGAATATATCCTAAATGTGAGGATTCCCAATAATAACATACGTTTTAATTAAATAATTTTATATAAATATTTAATAATTTTCACAATAATAAACACTCAAGAACCATAAAGGTTTAATGTATTTTGTTACTATAAACATAATCAACTTATTTGTTGAAGGATATTTATAATATTTCAAAGATATCTTTTCAGATAATAACCTTCTTATACATATCCTACTTAAAACCTTTCTTCATAACCTAGGTAAATGTAAACATAAAAAAGCGGTATCTTAGATGTTCTGTAAGGGTAAACATGGAAAATATCACTCAGATATCATAAGTAAAAGTAAGATGGGCATAAATGTATGAGAATATAATTAAGTGCATAATAAGTGAATCATACACTAAACAACATAGCTCATGACATAAGGGTCATGATAAAAACATATTTATAACTACAAACATGGTATCAAAGTAAACTCATTATAATGATAAAGTAAAAACATAAAACTACCATGTGGAATTACATAATAATGTGTCAGAAAAATAAGAATTTGAAATCATAAGATTGTGGATAATTAATTACTACAATACTCCTACAAGAAAATGGATCTAGAATCATCACTATTATCTCATATCAAAATATATCATAAAGAATCAATATAATACCTTACTATAATGGACCATAAATTATTATTTTAATCCCATAGTATAATGGATTAATAATTAATACTAGAACTCCTTAGTAATCATATAAAATATAAAACACTTACCCAGTGAATTAGAGGTCTATAATCGACAAACCAATTATAAAATGATAAAAAAATACATATTTGTTCCATAAGACAATAAAATTCATGATTTCATCTTCACTTAATTAACCCATGTAATAAAATAGGTTTTGTGAGAAATTTCATAATGAATCATTAAAATAAATCCTAAAAAAGGAGGTGGATATTATTATTAGATCATATTATTAAATAATAATAATAATTATTAAATTATTTTTACATAGATGGAAATTTATTTCATGAAAGTATTTGAAATAAACTATCAAAAATAAGGAAAAATAATTGTAACTTTTGTAAAATAAAAATTCAACGCATAATGAGAGTATTATTTTTTTTGAAAATATACAAAATCTATAACACCACGACTTTGAAAATTATTTATGTTTTTTATTTTATAGTATTTTGGATTTTTTGTGAGGTTTATGTCGAGTATTACTTTGAAATTTTATGTTTTGAGTTTTTAGGTGGAATTTTTTCTAGTACACAGATTGGGAACATGGTTTGGGAAATCATGTGGCCCAAAACATGTAATAGTGCGATAGGTGTTGCATTTTGGATAAAATAAGCCATGTGGTATTAAAACATTAGGTCAAATAATTCGGGATGACCATGACGTAGATCCCCTCTTTGATATTAGCAATTACACCACTGGTGCACAATTTGGTAAACTGTGTGACCAAACACTACGAGCTACCCAGATTTTTAAAATCAAAAAATTACAATTTAAACCTCCCATTTTTTTATCCCTAAATAAAACCCTTCCCTACATGGTCATTTTTTGGTGCATTATAGGTTCTGAAAATGCCTCCCTCCTTGGCTCCCCTCCCCCATGGATTCTCCTCCTTCAAATCTAAGGTGAGTTTTTAGGGTTTTTTCCAATTTTCTCCTCTTCTTTTCCCCCCTTCCCTATCTCTTGAGATATTGCCCCCTCAATATGCGTTTTTCTCTTTTTTAAAAACCCTAAAATCTAGGGTTGATGTTTGGTTGGTTTTATATGGATCTAGGTCTTGTTGGTTGTTCTTTGGGGAATATTTATCCATCTCTAAGAGTTTCATCACATCTGCACTCCATTGAGGTAGGCGTTTCCATTATTTTCCTTTCCAACCCATTGTATTGATGATTTTTTATTTTAAATAATATAAAATTTTAGTTTCACATTCTTGGGTTATGATTTCATTTTTTGGTATGATGTTTTCATATTTTCAAATATTAGTGGAATTGGTTTTTTAAAGGGTACTTTCATTATGTTATATAGTTATGCACATGAGTTGCTTGTTAAAATTTAAATTGTTCTTTTGAAATTAAATTTAGTGTTTGGGGTATTCTTTAACCTTTATTATGTTATTAAATCATTGTGGGATTATGAATTTGGAATTATGGGTTTGAATTAGTGACTTTTAGGTCATAACTCATATGTGTGGTTTGTAATGTTGGTTTAAAAAAATGTTGTGTTTCTTTGAAAAAAATTGATTAATTTTATGGATACTTGTGTCATGACATTGGATGTGGCCACACCCATGTGTGCTTTGAGTGCACACATGAATGGGCACACAAATGATAATTTCCTTGGATTAACTTGCTCAATTCAAATACTCAAATTTCAAAACAATTATCCCTCCTTCTTTTGTCCTTCAAATACTTGTCGCTTTACAAATGGTCCCTTGGTTTCAAATGAATATAATGTGATTTAAAATGTTCTTTTTGAAACTTATCCCATTTTGAATCTTAAAGGTATATCTTGATGAATTTTTGATTCAAACTCCTGCATGTCTCATAAAATACTCTTGGTAACTATAACGATAAACGATCCCATATGAAATTTTGTGATGTAGCTCGATTTCTAAAGTACTTAAAGGCCCATTTAGAATTGTGTATGTTAAAGTAAAACATCATATTGGTTTTGTAAAATGATGAGAAAGTTTATTTTCAAATGCATTATTTCTTTTTAAAATGTAATTTTAGTTTGGTACTTTATATGAATTGAGAGTTTTGTTTCAAAACATGTATGATGTGAAGCCGATTGGAATTTTAAAATGTTTTAAGAAATGGTTATAAATCCTTTATGATATGAATTCCTAGTTAGAACTTATTAATGTTTTTTATATAATGGGTTCCCCTATTGAGGATCTCCCCATGTGTGTTATCGTGTGGGTGGTGTTAGTGTTTGGTGTAGGCAAGTGCGATGGCGGTTGGTAGGGTGAGTCAAGCATGCGAGGGCCTCGTACCTAAATAGTATACTATTACCATGGGTTTATTGGGTTTATTTTAAAGGGTTAAGTGATTATTTCTTATCAATCCTGATTAGATGGTTTTGTACTCCCTTAATTTTGTAGGGATTGGTGGTATGTGCTACTCGGTTTGTCAGTTTAAGGTGGACGGTTGGTTATAGACCATGGAGATGCACCATACACCGACAGGTGAGTCTGACTTGAGTGCATCTGGGGATTTCTATAAAGATGTTTTAGAAATTCCCATATTTAATATCTATATTTTCTTTTATATATTCTGCTGCACTTGGTTTTCTATTTATACTACGTGTTAGTTTTCAGCATAGCTTTGTACTTCCTTGGTTTGGGTTTTGATTTTAAAATAGTAAATTAAATTTAAAATATATATATGTGGTTTGTAGTTTTTTAAAAATTAAATAATTTTTTTATTAATTAAAATGAAGAAAACCAAATTTCCTAGATGTATTTAAAACTATTGTTTATGGACTATTTTTTTAAAATAAAATGTATGGATTCTATGTTGGTTGAATACTGAGTTGTTAAGCTCACACCCTACTTGTATCATTCAACATCAATAGACCTATGATATTTTATAGGCTTAGAATTCAGGATATGGTTCCTTGTTTGGTTTCTCTTGGACCAGGTTGGTCTTGTGGATGGGGGTGACCATAAGGTCACATAGAGAATGAGTTGACTTTTGTCTGGTTTTAGTTTCTATTTTGTAGCCTTCAATTGTTAATTTTCTTTTTTGTTTAGTAGTTGTTGTGTCGGGATCAATTTATATATTTAGTGAGATTCAGTTATTGTCAGTTCTTCTAATTGTTTAGTTTATTTTGTTTTTATTTTGGTTAATTGGAAAACAATTGTTCCCCTTGGTAATTAATTTGATGCCTGACACTAGTTGTTATCCCGTGAATATCGAAAATTCCCTCAAGTCATTTCTCATATCGGATTGGATGTCAGGTCGGATGGATTCCCAAATTGGTTTGTGAAACAATTTTATCATAGAAGGACCTTGTTATTTGGGGTGTTAGGTAGATTGTATATTAAGATTATCAGAACTTAATAGGTGGGTATGGGAAGGGCATCATGAACCATTCCTCCTTTTGATCCACGAGTTTCTAGGGGTAGTTCTGGATTTGAGTATTTTTTCTTTATTTTGGATGAGGAATGAAAATAAAGGTGAGCCTATGTCATGTCGTGATCTCACTTGGTGTAGTGACCCATTTGGATTCCGAGATCATGATTCAAGCTCCTCCTAGATGTTAATGACTACTTAGGGCATGGCCCACTACCATGTCAGTGGGTTAGGCATGACTAATAGTTCCTCATTCTGGTAGATTAGAATGATTTATGCCTTCCATCAGTGTTAGTTTATGAGATTAAGCATTTAAAATTAAAATGGATTTTTGAACAGAAAGGATTTCTTTCAAATGATACTGGATTGGAAAAGTGGGTTTTATAGGAAAATGTTTTGAATTGAAAATTTGAATAATTATTAGGTTTTTATAATGAAATGATAATCATGACCCTTGGTACTCCTTATGAATGTTCACATATGTTTGGGTGTGTATCAAAATTTCATGTGGGAACTTTTGTGTAGACAATGTAAGAGGAAGTGGATGGACACATATGAAACAGTTCATAGAATTACATGGATGAGTTTTTGAAATCTAAAATATTTGGAAATGGTTTTCTTTTAAATAGTGGATTCTTATTATAAAAAAAGTTTTTTTTTGTTTGGATAATCACCATTAAAGAAGTCTTTTTTCAATTTTAGAAAAAATGGATGGCTTAAGAAAGTCGAGTGTGTATTTAGATTGCTGGTAACTCCCAATGTTGTGATAGTACGTGATGTTTAGGGTTTGTTTGAAGGTCCATGTTTAGATGAATGGAAGATGATTGTCCCATCATCATTTCATGTCGGGATGACCTGATAAATCATTAGGACCACCTTTTTTAAAAGATTCATACCTGAGGTGTTTAATGCAAGAAATGTGGTAGAGTTGTGGAGTTTTCGGTAGGGCCATTAGTGAGTAAAATCTTTTGTCAACTAGTTAAAAGAGTTGGTTCCCTTATCTCTAGAGGTAGCAGAATAGGATCAGATGGTAGCTCCTCTATTCATTTGGGGTCCTCATCTTGAGTTCACATAAAAAGTGTTATCATCTAGTGAAACCTGTTTTTAAAATTCGGTGGATGATGTATTCAAAGATGACTTGGTTCTCAGAGTGTAGTCAGTGGTGGTTGGATCTCAAAAAGGATACTCATTTAGTGAGAGGGGTAATCCAGGGGAACCTATTTCTAAAAAGTCTCATTAATTGGTTCCAATTTCTAGTTCATTATATTGTTCTCTTGTATGCAACCAGTGTGGCTAGTTTGGGAATTCAAAGCCATATTGTCACAGTCCTATGAAGACGTTCCATATTTGCGGTTGTATGGATCATCTGGAGAAGTTTTGTAGGAATCATCGCCTGAAGAAGAAGTTTTTATTAGGGGATTCTAGTACTTTAATATGAGGCATTTGATTCTTCAGTCATTAAGAATCAATCCATAGGCCTTAGAGTGAAGCTTGCACATAATATTTAAGTTGCATGTACGAATTTATTTTCATGAAAATAGAGGTTTTTCATGCAAAGCATAAAAATTGTGTGCAAGGTGCAGTAAGGGTTGCATGAAAGATTAGAAGTTTTCCAGTACATATGTGTTAAAACAGTGTTCATCAATGGATAAAATTGGAAAATAAATAGATACTTTTCATACATTGGACGATGAATTCATTATATATAATTAAGGGACCAAAAATTCTATAAATTTTGAGTGGATATTCTGAAGAATCCGTGAGAACACTTCGGTTGAGAGAGCAGTGTGGTTTCAAATTGTGATTGGTTGTAAACTAGTAGGGATAGTGAGTTCAATATGAACACTGTAAATAGTAGTGTGCTTTTAGTAGATTTTGTACGTTGGAACATTTTCGTTTTATGCTCCTTGAAATTATCCTAGTGAGGTTTAACCAAGTTAAAATTGTGGTGCCTCATGCATGCTTTAATTTTTGGTTATACATTTCTGTGGGAAAGAGAGAGAAGAGAGTTTTTCTTAACAATGAAATAAGATCAAAAGATCATGTTGTTTTAATCTTTCATACCTCGATTCACTCCCACCCCCTTAGGTTATTTTACCAAGTGGATGTAACAAACTCATTTCCTTAGTAGTCAAGATTCATTACCTAGACTATCATACTAGAATGGTTTCACTCATGAAACCATCGTAGTAGATAAGGTTCCCTCCCAATTCTATAACGGTGAAAAAATTACCTCCCTAAACTGGTTTCAAACCCCATTCCAATCGAACTAATGAAATTTTATATCAATATTTTTCCAATACATTGTGTGCTATATAATTTTAGGCCCACCCATCCTCGGTTATAACGTAACTACCATCCCTAGTTTATAACGAAACCATTATTCTTAGTTATAACATAACCACCAAAATTAGTTTATAATATAACCACCATCTGAAAATTAATACCATAAATATGTGATTAAAAATATCATAAAATATTCACCATATCGATACATAATAACCCTTGAAAAGAAATTAGGTTTCATAAATATTTCATCAATTCATCATAGCATAACCCATAGAAAATAAATGGGTTTAATAAATATATCACAAACCTAAGCATTAACCATATATAGAAATATTAATAATTTTATATTTGAATTATATACATAGAAAAAAATAATTAACATCAAAGGATGTTTTCATATATGAAATTTCCTTTAAAATCACTGAAAATTTCATTTTGACTATGCATTTTTGTTTTACATCTTATTATGACTCATTCAAATATTTTCCAAATAGGATAAAATATTAATAATAGAATATCATATATAATAATATTTCATCACATTAATTCAATAACCAATATCCATAACCACTTCCATCATATGGGAACAAAATCAAGATTCCTGTGTACAACATACCACCGCCTTGCAAGCCAATGTAATTCATTTTTCATAACCACATATCATAGATGGATATAATTATAGATTTAATGTTAATATATGATATTCATGATATTATTATAACTTTATAATTATAATACCACATCTAAAATTTCACCCTCTAACCCATTGGAATATAATAACACTTCTCGTGTGTGCGGGGGACTACCGCCTCACAAACCGATGTGATGTATTTTTCATTTCTGTTTTACTTTTATGGAAAAAATGATAAATTAAATGAATATATATGATATATTTAACATAATATTACTTCAGTAATTATGATATCACATATACCATCTTATTTTTCGCTCTTTGGGGGATGCAATAATGTTGTTCGTGTGTATGGTAGACTACCACTTCACGAAGTGATGTGCTTTATTTTTCTGTAAAGATTTGCATAGAAGGAATTTTGGGAAAATTTATTGAATATATTTGATATATATATTTATTAAATAAAAATAATTCTATAAATTTAATATATTATCTTCGATTTATTCATTTAATCCATTGAGAAAATGGAAACTGGTCTCATTCGTATGTATGACCAACCGCCTCCAAGATTATGGTATTTAGTTTTCTATTTATAATTTCGAAATAATACTATTAATATATATATAAATTAATATGTATGATATTCATAAATTTTTTGACGTTATAAATATTATTTTACCATGATAAACGTAAGAGGATTGAAAATAAAATATCAAAACATATATGAAAAACAAAGCTGTTATTTCCCGAAACAAGATGTTTATAAGAAACTGTTGAAAAATAGGTAATAAAAATTCATAAGTAAATCATATATGATATGAAAAATTTAAGTATTTTTATTTAATATATTTATAAAATATTAAATTTATTAAAATAATGTTTCTAACATCAACGATTAAATTTGAGACTTATGGTAAGGGATTTTCATCTCAGTTTTATTTTTTTGTGAGAAAAATCCCATATTCACCATGTGTTTCTTTTATATGGTGTATATAATTCCCATGAATTTAATTTATTATTATTCTCCTAAAAATTATATGGATTTAAATATCCATGTCAGAATATATATTTCATTGGACTTTTGATTCAATGTTACCCAATTGGAAAGGGTATTATGTTACAATCTCTTCGTTTGTCAGTATTGTTCATGATTAAGCTTCCAATGATGAAGTCCTTTGATCTATATTTCATGAACCTTATGAATTTAATTATCCTCCAGTTATGTTATGAGAATACATGTTTTCCATTCATTAAGCTTTTTTTATGTACTCATTAATCCAAAACTAATATTTTTTAGGAAACCTGACTTTATTTATTTATTCGGTCGAAAATCATTTTTTCTTCCAAAGTCATGTTTTCTCAAAATGTTTTAAATTTTTTTTCCAAATTATCCAAATGATTTATTAAATTCATTTTTACCCATGTTTTAATTTTTAATAAATTGTTTTAAACAAATCATAATATAATTTTACAAATAATTCATGTTTATATTTTTCCAAAAATGTAAAGGAATCTTTGTTTTAATGTGTACGGGATGAACCAAATTTACACCATCATATCCACTAAATGTCCTAAAGAATCCATTATATTTTTCAGAGTTTATTCTCAAAAAAATATTTATAAAATATTTTCTGAATTTTTATCTTTAGAATATTTTTTTCAAATTGGAAAGCGTATTATACACAAGAAACATTTTAAATGACTTTTAAAGCTTCCTTTATAAGTTTCCAAAGTTATTTAAAAAGAAAAAAATTTTCTAAATGTTTTATGTTTTAATTTTTTTTTCTCACAGTGGAAATGATATTTTCATCAAGAAATATTTTAAATTATTTCTATAGATTCTTTTACAAGTTTCCATTGTTATTTTCTGATAAAAGGATTTTGAAAATGTTTTTTGTATTAAAAAGTGTTTTTCAAAGTAGAAATGATATTTTCTGAAATAAGTGTTCCAAGTGATATTTAAAAATAATTTTAAATCTTGAATGACATAATCTGATGTTACTTATTCTTTATTGGGGATAATATTGAATGATACCATCCTTATTGTTTATCTATATAGTTAATTTTTATATTGAGTAAATGTTTATAAAACCCAGTTATATATCAAGGGTTGTGCTTTGGTGAATTGATTAAAGGTTTATAAAACTTGGTTAATTTATACAAGTTATTATATTATAATATGACGATTGCCTTATGATATTGGGGAACACATTAGTATGGTTTGACTTATGAAATGGATGGGACCAATATCTCCCCGTAATACAATGGGTAATGCCTTATATGTTATGAAATAATAATGGGAAACAAGATGATGGGCTTGATCCACTATGAAAAACATATATTTCGTTATCCATAATGGAAAATAGGTGATAAGTCTAGATTCACTATTTTTATTATCTTGGTAGTTAACCTTGACATATGAAACGGTTTCTTATTTATTTATTATGGCGCCAAACTTTTATTGCAAGCGCATATGGGTAAAGATTTATTTATGATGATTCCTCACTTTTATGGACCAGGGTTTCTTAAATTATAGTGTTTTATAACAAGAATAATTCTTATGATCTATGAGAGCTTGGTTAAGAACTCCATAAGTTATATTCATGATCACATACACTTATGGTTATATTTTCTTGTATGATCATAGATTGACATCTTATATGTTTTCCCTTATTGATAATTTGATCCCACAATTTCTTATATTTCCTTTCTCCGGTTATGAAGAATGGTTTAGGAAGGGTAGGTGAAAGGGAAATACTATGTGATATGATATCGGTGGGATATGTTGAAGATCTTCCATGAAATACAAATATTGTGATTCTATTCTCCAAATATACTAAACTATTATGGTCCTCAGGTGTCTATTTGGGAAACAACTTTAATATTAATATAAAATATGTGATATTTATATATAAAAATCATGATTTCTTATATTTGGAATCATAGGAAGGGTTTAATTAACCTTTTCAAATCAGGATGAGAAACATTTCTGATATCACTAGGTATATTTCTAAGGATATTTCTTGGGATATTTCTAAGGATAAAAATAATGATGGGAAAAAGTGTAGGAAAATGCCTTAAAATTTTGGTAAATATTACAATGAGTGGTTTTATAGAAATTAAATCCATTTCTAGATACTAAAAGTTTGTGTGAATCAGGCATAGAGGTACTTATGGGTAATAAATCTAAAAATGGGGTATTTAACTAGAGTCGATCGTCATTGGGTGCCTGAAAATGAGCCTTTCCACTCTTCTGTTTTTACACTCCCAGGGGATATATTTTTGAAATTTATAAAATCATTATGAACTATCACAAATGATATGAAGAGTGACCAGGATTGACCTGGGTTAATCATAATGTTTCATATATTTAATATAGGGTTTCATGATTTAGATATCCTATATTTTATTTTTCATTATTAAATGGTTTCCCATTGTGATTATTATTTCTCACACTTAGTTTTTTGATTTTACCAATTGGAGGGAACTGAAGGAAATGGGTTAAAGTTGAATTTGATGGAAAATATTTTAATCATAAAAAAGTGGTGTTGACTAGAGTGAATGATATTGTGATTATTCCTAATCACTTATCAATATATATGATTAAAAAATTAAACTCAACCGACTCTTAGACTAACCAAGGTATAGAAGGGTAGAGTTCATTGAGATATAAAGTGGTGGATAACATGGAGGAATAAAGAATTGGTTTCTAATATGTCCATAATTTATAAAAAAATACTTAATGGAATGTCTCAAAGGGATGAAGAAATGTTTTTAGTTTGGAAAATAAGGTCACAAAGAAAGCAATTTTCGAGGAAAAATGGAAAGTATGGTTAACAAAATGGATTGGAATTGCGATTTACCTAAGGAATCATAAATGGTTGAATGTTATAAATGTGTAAAGTATGGTTATTATAAAAATCGATGTGATATGGGGGATCTCATGAAGATAATCAGCAAGGTAGTACAAGTAATAGTTATACTTTTGATAATGAAGAGACCAATAATGAAATATGAAATATATGGGTTGTTCTTGTTGGTAAATTTTTTAAGCGTCGTCCCTCTCTGATCTTCCTACGGAAATCTTTTGAATCCATTGGATTTGTTGATTTTGAAATCGGCCTGCTCAACTCAATGCATATCGTGATTCGACTTTCCTCTGCAAAAGATTACTATCGTCTTTGGTCTAGGGGTTCTTGGAGTTTTGGGGGCTGCACGATGAAAGTCCTAAAGTGGTCCCCTTCGTTTGATTGATTTTCTGAATCGTCGATTGCACCTGTTTGGTTAGGGATTCCAGGTCTGCCGATGCATCTCTTCAAGAAAATTTCTCTTTTCCCTATTGCTAAGCTGATCGGTAATCCCATTAAGCTAGATTCTGCGACTCAGAAGCTCTCAAGGACTTCGGTTGCGTGTGTGTGTGTTGAGGTTGATCTTTTGCAGCAACTGCCTTCCACTATTTGGATCCAGAATGGGGATGCAGGTTTTTTTCAAGAAGTGGTTTATGAATCCTTACCGATCTACTGCTCTAATTGTTTGCATATTTTCCACTCCCTTGGAGATTGTGGTTCTGGGAAGGACCCCATGAACAGTCAGAAGCTTAGGAAACCTTTGTTAAATGAAGGTAAATCAGTCTGGATTGAGAAGGATCGAAGGCCTCATGTTGAACAGACTGAACCTTCTAATTCTAATGACCCACTAGTGTCCTCATCTATTTTGGTTTCCTGCTTAGCACAGCCTACTTGCGATAAGGATTATGTCTTTTCTGGTTTTATGGATGCGGTCAATAATGCTAAGCTTTGCACTGACAACCCATGGGTTGTTCCAACCTCTAATGAGCCAGCACAAGAGACTCACTCTGTTTCTGGTGATTCCAGTCATGATGTTAGTGAGCAAGCAGATAAAATTGAGGAGGAATACCTACGCTCGAGTGCCAAAAAAGGTGAGAAATATTTTGTTGATCCTGATGGTTTTATCGCTCCGCACTCTAAGAAGACTCGAAGGCGAATTGATTATTCTAAGTTAGAGAGGACCATTGTCACTAGATCTTCAGGGCCTCGTCTGGAGGAAACTAACATCCCTACATAGCCGGTTGTCAGCAAGAGTACTTCTGCACCGAAATACTATAATGAAGGGGACTCCTCCACAGATAAAGAGGACTCCTACTCTTGGATTGAGGATCGGGCGGATAGAATTAAGCTTAGAAATTGCACTCGGGTTATTAAGGAAGGATACAAGGAGGATTTCTACACTTGGATTGAAGAGAAAGCAAGGTTGTCTTATAGAAGATATTGTAATAAAGAAATATCTATTGATGAAAATCTCATTATCAGGTAGCTTATGTTTGATAGGTTGGAATTTGAGCTTGATCGGAACCCTGATTTTGATTATCTGCAGCTTCAGTGGGAATAACGCTTTTTCACTCATGGTCTCCTTATTGGTCTAGCACATCTTTTTTCTAGATTTTGGGGCTTGTCCCATGGCCTTGCAGGAATGATTTAGAGGAACATCTCAGAAGATGATGGGGATGTTGAATGTTTGGAATTTTGGGAGGTCTTTGTAGATTCACTAGCTGTAGACAGGCCTAGTGCAGAGCAACAAACTGAGTATCATCAGCTACAATAGCAGTTTCTTTGCACAGAAAATTCAGGATTGATTTCCTCTGGTAGAGCAGTGGCTGCAACATAAGTGGTGGAAGGCTGACTATGTCATGTCTCTCTTTTGATGACCATGAAGAAGGGAGTGAATCCTTGGATCTATAAATGTTTGGACGATGCTGAACAAAACCAAAATGAATGGCAGGTGCAAATTCTTGTCTAACTATCATTTTGTAATCTTTTGATTCCCAGTTGGTGCAATTACACTGCACCTCATGTATTCACATTGTTATTTCATTTTCTTTTAATAAATTTTTGGGGTATGGGTTGGGCAACCAACTCATGCTCGAATCTTTATGGTATAATAAAGGGAAGATAACCCTTAATATGTTCCTGATGTTGAGAAAATTGAATTCAGTTTAGATAAAGAGATTATTTATATGGATAAAGTAAATCAGATATCATTAATGACCACAGAACTGATTAATGATTTGTTGAAAAAGTAGAATGTGTTATCATTTATGGAGTCTACATTTTTAAATTCATGAAATATATTCAATAATCTATGGTTTTATTTGAAGAATGTGAATGAAAACATTTTCTTCATTAATATTTTATAGTAATTCTGGTTATTACCATGGTTCAGGAGAATATTTGACCAAGTTATTCACATGTTTGATGTATAAACATTAATAGAAACTTGATGTTATTTGGGGGAATATTGTTAAGTGGATTTTGGAAAATTATTTGTCCTTTGTTATAAATTTTGAACTTTTGTAGGGTACTGTGGTTAACCATTTAAGGAATGTTTTAAGTTGAACTTTGGATGAGGTTTTAGAGATTAATTAAGTACTTCACTATATGAATATTTACTCAAATTGGATAATGTGTGAAAAAAATTATGATGATAACTATAGATAGAATAGATAACATATCATTCTCAAAAGGATCTTGTGATCCTTTTGTAATTTAGGAGTAAAAAAGTCATTTTCATTTCTTAGAGGAGGAGATGAAGTGGGAATTGGTTGAAGTAAAACCAAAAGATTAAATTTTTCATATGATATAATGGAATGATAATCCCTTTTTATATCAATTACATTAATATTATTGATCATATCAGGGTGGTATTATATCAATTGATAGTTTCCCAAAACCTTTCCCATGTCCACAATGTGTTTCATGTACCTCTTTCGGGGAAGTATATACCTAATTCCCCACATGTATTGAACACAGAGGTCGTACCAATAAAGAATGACCTTTATTAGATGGAACAAATTGATTTAGATTTCGGGTCATATAGATAAAGTTATATGAAATAATACCACTCACCTTTTCCGAGTTTTGTGGGAAAACCACCATCTTGAAAAACTACGGGAGAATTTAAGGATGTAATAAGGAGGAAGTATCATTAGTTTTTGGTATCAAAGTGATACATTTCATGGGTGATATTTATTTTAAGGGGGGTAGAATGAAACACAATGATATTTTTCAAAAAAAAAATACAAATATATTTAAATTTGATATCTTTTGTGTTACACACAAAACTAAGTTTGGATAACATTACCTGCAACACCAATTCTTAATAAAACATGGCCAACTTTTAAAATATTATTATTCAATATGATAGTTATCACCCAATCATTAGAATGATGGGTATTCGTATTATTAAATTTATTATGAAAATATATGATTTATACATGTATATTAAATTAATTCTCTATAAAATAATTATATAGAAATGGAAATTAAAAACCATTTGAAAATAAAGGAAATATTTTTCTAAAAAACTATTTTTGTGCACATAAACATGTGTCATCAAAATAAATTAAATAAAAAAATTAAAATTAATTTAATTAAATGTTTTTATTATATATTAAACTAATTTATTAACATTCATATTATATGTTTTCTAGATAATATATAATAATGACTCTATTTTGATACTAAAAAAATTGTCACCTTTTGACTTATTTTAAAATTAATATTTTAAAATTATGGAAAATTTAATTGAAAAAATAAACACAATTTTTAAAATCATCATTCAAAAAGTATATTTGAGTGAATCTTTTATAATTTTTAAAAATTATAAAATATTTTATGAATATTAAAAATTATTATTTTTAATTAAGAATGGTCATTTCATTTAAAGAATTTCAAAACTAAAAAAATAATTTCATATTTTTTAAAAGTAAAATAAGTTAAATTATATATATATAAATTAATCCAATATACTTCATTTTAATTATTTTTATATTAAATTTTTATATAATGACTTTTAAAACTTTTGAAACCTCTCTCCATAGAAAACCAATTTTCTATCACATCTATGGGATTAATATTAAATTAAAATTTCCACTTATGTGAATGGAACTTGTAAAAATGGATGAAATATTTTTAATCAGATTAATTTATATTATATAATAAGTTAAACTAAATTTTTTACAACAATTAATAGTAAAAATAGTAAAAATTAATTACCTTGGTTAGAGTAAAAATGGGTTTACAAGGGTGTTAAACTGAAATGATAAGTGGTAAAATGACATATAAATTTGTAAAAAAACAAATTTTATGGATATATGTCGACCTTATAACATATAATATTTAATAATATACCATTGTTTATCCCTATTTCATTTGAAAAATATGAGTATACCCTTTTCTTTTCAAAAATTATAAGTGTGCCACTCAGCCCATTTATAAAAGGACACTGACTCTCCACTCCTCTTCACCCATAAAAATCCCTTTAGTTCATCCATGGACAATAAATATTTATTAATTAATTATATTCCTAAATCCTAGAGTTCTTAGTTATATCATACATCTAATATAAGAAGGCTTTAGGTTAAACCTAAATACGTTACCTGAAGAAGAGGTAATGTTTCAAACGGTGCATTTTGGTTTTATATCTTCATATAAATCATTAAAATAATTTTAAAATATGATAGAATTAGAAAAGGTTTTTAATATATACTTATATGTTATTATGTTAATATAATAACCTATATTCATCTCAACTTCTATCAAATGTGATATGAAATCATCATTCGTGTCTACGGCGGACTACCGTCTCACGAACTCATGATATTCATCTTCCATCAATGCCTATCATGACTATATATAATTATGGAATTAATATTTATATATCACATTTATCATATTATTATTCCTTTTTAATTATACTACCACATATACCTTCTTATCACCCACCCAATTGGAAAATAATAATGTCACCCATGTGTACATTAGACTACTACCTTGCAAATCGATGTGATGTGTTATTCATTTTTTTACATAGAAGGTAATAAGGACAGATTAAATAAATATATATATTATAAATGAAACATAATTATAATAATTGAATTATTATATCAGATATACTATCTTACTTTCTATTCCATGGGGGTATAATCACATTTTTCTTGTATATGAAAGACTACCACCTCACAAAGCGATGTGATTCCTTTTTTACTAATGCTTTCCAGGGAAGGTAATTATGGTAAATTTAGTTAATATATGTGACATGTATATTAAATAGAAAATATTATGGAATGGTAATACTTTATTAAAATTTCTTTTCATTCATCTTTTGAGGAATTGGAAACATCATTCATGCATGCGTACGACCTACCGTCTCCATGAATGGTGTATTTCATTTTCTATTTCTAACATTTATGGACTAATATAAGTAAATATACATGTTATGTATATAATGTTTTAAATTGTTTATAAGGTTTAACAATGATCAAGGTAACATAATCAGAAATAAAAAATCAAAATGTAGATGAAAAACAATGATGTTATTCCCCTAAAAGTGATTTTAACAAGGAATTGTTGATAAATTGGTGTGAAAAGGTTATAATTACTTCATATATTGTATGGTATATATAAATACGGATATATAATATATTTATAATAAAATTAAATTTCTTATAAATGTGTTTCTAATGTTTATTAAGGAATTTGATACTTATGGTAAGGGGTTTTTGTCTCACTATTATTTTTGTGGGACAAATGCCATATTCACCACGTGTTTCTTTTATGTGGTGTATATACTACCCATTAATTTATTTTATTATTATTATCATCAAAATTGGAATTATTTAAAAAAATTATCTCTCTTTTATGGGGCTTATGATTCAAAGTTACCAAAGTTGCATGGTTTTTATATTACAATCACATCCTTTATCAACATTTGTCTGGATTATGCTCACAAATATGAAATGAATTTATCTATCTCATAAGAGAAGCATTAATTTTATTCTTATCTAGTTTTTTTTAAATAAAAAATATTTCCCTTCATTTTACCCTCTTTATCTACTCATTACCCCAAAATAATATTTTTAATGAAAACTAAATTTATTTCTCCCTTCGGTCAAAAATTATTTTTTCTTCTAAAATCATGTTTTATAAAAATGGTTAAAAAAATATTTTTAAGATTCTCTTAATAATATATGAAACTTATTTTTTCCAATGTTTCACTTCTTTAAACTATTTTAAATGAATCTTCATGTCATTTTCTAAAATATTCTCATTTCTCTTTTATCAAAAAATATAAAAGGCATCTTTTTTTAATGTGTATGGAATGAACATAATTTACTAAATCATTACCACTCAATGTTTCAAATTTTACTTTATAAGTTTCAATTTTTATTTTCAAATAAAAGGATTTAAAAACTAATTTATTAATTTTTAGCTTTAAATTTTGTTTTTAAAATTGGAAAGGATATTTTACTCAATAAATGTTTTAAATGAATTTTAAAGATTTATTTAAAATATTCTAAGGTTATTTTCAAAGAAAATGATTCTAAATATGGTTTATGTTTTAAAAAGTGATTTTAAAATTAGAATGAAAATTTCACTCATGAAACATTTTAATTAATGTTTTAATATTTCTTTATATTTTTCTATGGTAATTTTCAAATAATTTGAAAACAATTTATATTTTAAAAAGTGTTTTTCAATGTTGAAATACTATTTTCTTCATGAAATATTCCAAGTGATATTTCAAAATCATGTTACATCTAATATAAAATATTTTATGTTATTATTCCTTACTTGGGAAAATATTTAATGATACCATCCTTATTATTTCTTTATATGGTTAATTTTAATATTCAAGAAATTTTTAGAAAACCCATTTATTTTTTATGGGTAATGCTATGGTGAATTTAATATTCAATTAAAAAGATGGAATATTTTTTTATGAAAATCCAATTATCTTAAAATGTAGATATAATATTTTAATTATAGTGAGATAATTATGTAATAATATTTACATATAAGTATAAAACCCACCATAATACCCATCAATATAAGATGGTTATGTGAAATTAATTGTAATGTTATGTGGTGATGATAAGTCATATGCACACACAAGAGATATTTTCACATTCCATTTGATGAGAAAGAGGGTGGATAATGGTCGTTTCATAATCATAATAACATTTCAATATATTTATAATAATTAATTTATTATTTTATTATAAATATCATATACCTATTGGGGGTAAAAGAAGAAGTAAAAAAAATAAAGTCATCAATTAAGGTGATTACCTCTTCTTTGGAATAAATCCTTTGGATCTCATCTTAAGAATCATAGAGTTGATTTTTAAAAATATCAAAACATCTATAACGTGGATAAAGAAGTTGAGAATGTATTTTTTTATGTTATGGTCGATTAATAAGGATAAAAGTTTTGTGTAGAATAGAAATGATGGGTTCCTTTTTATAATTTAGGTGACGGGCTTTTGGAAATTTCCTAAAAGATTAAATTATAAGAAATTAATTCTCAAGAATAAATTCCTCAAATTTTCTAGGGGTTGAATTTCAATATATGATGTGTTTTAAATACCATAAACCAATATAATTTTTATAGTTTTATGTGGTGTTTTAAATCTTATCTTTTGATTTAATTTCTTAGTTAAACATATTTCAATATTAACTATGGAAACCCCTTTTTCACTCTAAAATGATTCTAATTTTACATATAAGGTGAAAATTGAATCATAAATTGGCAATGGAAAAATATTTAGACCATCTATTTTACCCATTTTCTAATTTCAAGATTTTTATGTTTTTCAAATAATTTTATAAAATATTCTTTTTATAAAATATTATTAATATCAATTACGACACAATTCATTTTCTTTGACTTAAAAGATATAACAAAATGATGGAAATAGAATATAATATTTTAACACAATAATAATATTTCATAATCATCTATAAATATCTTGGAATAGTATAAATAGCTAAACATATATTACTTTTAATATATTTAATATCATTTATTCTATTTTTCCATTAGTTGAATAAATATTGTTTCTGCATTGTGTAAGTATTTAATGTAAGAATATAATTTATAAAAAATATAAATAATTATTATACAATTAAATTAAATTCATTACGATCAAAATATATAATTATTATCACTCAGAACATCTAATTATTCCTGTTTTTACACAGAAGAGATATTTAAAACTAAGAGACTCACATTTTGTAACTTTCATTGCCTTAAATAATATATAGTTCACTTTCAAGGACAAGTGTTCCTTAGAGAAATAATTTTAGAAACAAATTTATTAAGGGTTGAATTATATATATACAATAAGAATATTGATGAAAAATTATGGCCTTATCACTTTGTTTTAACCTAGATTAACCTGATTTACCCTTTAAGGTGGTGACAAATTTTACCAAGGTTACTATTCATATTGGCCAAAAATAAAAGGGCGATATTTAACAAATTTAAAAGACCTGATTCCAAATACATAATAAATTATATCAAATAAATTATCTATAATTGGAATAAATTATTTTAAAATAAGTGTGCAAAACGTGATGAAAATCGCTTTTAGAAAAATATAACTTTAAGCATAAAAATGTTTAATTATTATCCCATTAATAAAATAAATACGATATAAATATTAAAAAAACTAATTGAGTATTTAATATATAAAATATATTAATATAATTCACCAATAGTGTTAAATTTTATTTATTAATATAAAAACACATTTCATGGATAAAAAAAGTTTTTAAAAAAAATCATTTAATGTATAAAAAAACTTTTAAGAAATCAAATACAAAATAGATTCAAGTGAACTTAATTGGGTTGTCTAAAATATAAGAGAACTAATTTTATATTTAAATTGTTTTAATACAAAATTAAACTTTTTACATGCCTGAATATAAAATATAGTTTTCAATAAAAAATCTACATTTTAGACTATTCACTAGAAAATTAGTATTTTCACAATATTCTCAAAGATTCATCCTAAGATAATTTTAATATAATTATTTAAAAATTGTAATTATTTAATAAAATGTATAAAAAATTATATAAATTAATAATTATAAATTTTCATAAAATAAATAAAATTTATTTTTGATGAAAACATATTTTCAAATAATAAAATGACTTTTCTTAAAATTGATTGACTATTTAAGGAGAATTTATCAATACATTTATGTTGAGTGTAGAATTTAAATATATTTTATAAATTATTTAATTGTATTCATACCCACCTTTCAATAACTATGTTATAAAAATCACATTAAATAATAATATTTTGATAGTATATAATGATTCGTTTAAACTTGGTGTTGCGTATAACACAGGATATCAAAGAAATTAAATTTAATTAAAAACAATTATTTCATAAAATATCAGGGTGTTACATTCTCCCCCCTATAATAAATTATTTCCTCATAATTTGAGTTTTTTATCAGTAAGAAAAAAAATTACATTTGAAAATTTCTTTGTGGAAACCCACGTCATAAATAGGGTTTGTAAAACATTCTCTTAATAAAAGTGAATGGAAAAAGAATAATTTTATCATTACTAACAAAAAACTAGGTCTATGAATAGGATAACATTAGTGAGAAGTGAAAAAATGTATATGGAAGATAAAACTAATTCCTAAGGACTAATAGAGATTGATAGAAAATATGGTTAGGATAAGTTAACGACCACAAAACCATAAATATTTGATGGGAGAAAAGGACAATTAATTAATTAGAAATAAATTTCATAAGAAATATTTTTTGTTTCAAGATACATTTTCCAGTATTTTTAGAATTACTTCAGCATATAGACTAAAAACATAAGGAAATATATCTACTTGAAAAGTATCATTTTATCCTTTAATCGATTTCCACCACAAACTTTTCTTTTTCTCCATACAATGAGTATAAAAAATGAATTATTTATGTATGAAGAACTAAAATCTACATTATAATGTAAAATATTATGTTATTATATCTCTAAAATAATTAAATATTAACGAAAACTGAATGGTTATTACAAGGTAATATAACATTCAAAGTGTATAGACCTGCATATTTAAATCCAAAATATCTACAATAACAACAAATTTTCCACATAGATCAGTTTAAAAATAACATTACATCCCAAATAATCAAAATAAAATCAATATTAAAGAATATTTTAACCTCATAGGTGATCTCAAACCTTTAACAAAGATCCCCAAAAAACTTAATTTCATTCTTACGAAATAGTCTTTCATGTCAAATCACTTGTTAAACCTAAGGAACACATATACCTAATCATAATGAAACATTTCCTAAAATATCATTAATCATCTTGACAAACCACTATATAATCTTATAATAAAATGAAATTTACCGAAAATATCATGAATCCAAATTAGATACTAACTTAAAATTGAATCCATAGATCAAATATAAATATATATTAATATATCTCTTTATTAGTGAATCACTTTTTAAATATAAATATAATATATATCCAATTATACAATAAACAATAATTAACTCAACAAAAAATCATATTCCAATACTAAAGGTTGTTTTAATCCTCAATTGTGTATTCTTCCAAAAACCTAAAATATCTTCAAATCACATAAAAATATATCATTTAAAACATTAAAAGGGTGTGTTTATTACTTTGAACTTATAATCAAACGTAAACTTATATACACTTGATGGTATCTATAACTTCTAAGTTAACCTCTCTTGATGAAATATATTCTCAAAAAAATAACACAATCCGTATTCCTCAAATAACATCCTTGACTACTGAATAAATCCAAAAATGAAATAAATTTCCTCAAAGATGACATAAATCAGTTTTTCATCAAATAAATACCCAATTTCTAGGTCACCAATAGTTTCAATCATCTCTTTATTCAAACTAATAACATTATTTCAAAATCTATTATTTTAAGGAACAAAAATCTGCTAACCCAAAGACAGTATCTACTTTATTATATTGTTATAAGATATAAGGAATCACATCCTAATGGAGTGAATTGTTTAGTAGTCTTGGTTAACTAGATACATACATTATTATATCATTACATTTGAATATACAAATTAAAACATAATTGTTTTTGATAATAACATTATTCCTGTTAGGATATCCTTACATATCATTCATAGAATTCTTCTTAGATTCCTAGGAAATAAACTAAAAGATGGGTGAGCTTGAATTCTCAGAAAGAGTTAAGTACATAAAAAGCTATCAAGAATAAAAAAGAATAATCAATATGAAAAGTTAAATAACTAAACACACATTCCATTCAAACAATCAATATGGCTAGGTAAATAACTGAACACAAAATACAATTAAATAAATTTACTATCATGAATAGATTATGAATAATAAATATGGAAAGGTGAATAACTAAAAATTATTTTCATTTAAATAAGTTGATTATCATGAATAGATTAGGAATAATCAATATGGAAATGTAAATCACTAAAAACAAATTCCATTTAATTGATATTTGATAATGGAATTCATCCAGATATATCATTTTGAAAATATAAATGATAATGAATTCTCAATAAAGTAAATGCTTAATTATTATATTTCATAATCGTAGGCATCATGATACCTCTACTGTCAATACCTTTCACAATATAGTTTAAAACTATAGGTAAAAAACCATTCAATGAATGATTATTAATTCAACTCAAGAGACTAACGATTTTTCTCAGTTCTATATAATTTTCAGTCCCACCCTTCACTGCATGTCTCAAGTATTATTCCTATATTTAAAAATCAATTTAATTCATGAATAATGTGACTTATCGTCAAAAATATATATTGATTAAAGAATATATATTTATCATTATTTCTCATGATAAAAAAATAAATTCTAATATATAAAACCATATGTAAAAATGATATGCATTTTAATAAGTAAACATATATATTACATATAATATGGTTATTTTGGAGACATTTAATGTACAATTATCACATGAAAGTGAATATTTAAAGGGAACGTTAATGACTATAAAAATGAATCAATAAAGTGAATTCCAATACTTTCCTTTGTAAAAATTATCATGAAACATCCATATAAGGAATAAGTATTTTCCCAATGAAAAATACGCAGTGTATTTTAAGTAAAATAAATATATTTTTTATGAATATAAATACCATTAAAAGATCTTTAAAAACATTCTTGAGGGAAATATCATTCCCACTATGAAAATATATATTTTAAAACTAAAAGGTAAAAAAATATTTTGAAAAATTTTTTTGTGAAAAATAACCTTTGAAACATATAAATGAAACTTTAAAACATTGAGTGGTCAGGAAGATGGAAAATTCTATACATGCCATACAAATTAAAAAAAAATTCACATTTTCTAAAAAAGAAAAAATAGCCAGTTTTGGAAAACAACATGAAGATTCATTTGGAAGTTGTTTTATAAAAACTAAAAAAGGGATAAAACTGTATCTAATAAATAATTTTTTAAATATCAAAAACATTGACATTTTTTTTGAAAACATTGTTTTGAAAGAAAAATGATTTTCAGTCTAAGAGTTGGATTTTATTAAAAACATTTTATCAATCATTATAAGTACCAACGATTAAAAAAATGTTACTATTACATAACAAATTAATGAATGTCCATAGGATAAGATAGATAAAGTGGTTTATTATAAAATTATTAAATAATTTACTTCAATGGGAATTTAAGCATAAATAGTCCTGATTAAAATGCAATTGTTTAATAAGACCTTATAAAGATAATAACGTTGAAGTTAGAATGAACCAATGAATAAATTACGTATATCAAGTTTAAATCCAAATAAAACAAGTTTAAATAAATCATAATATAACCTAAATTTATTACACCCATAATCTTATGTTATCAATGATAATGAAAAAGTAATATGACATAATGAAAAGAAATTGAGTTATGAAATTATTTACTACTTGGTAACTTTTAAATCAAATACCATTGAATGAATTATTTCAAAATTAAACTTACAATACCATGAATTATAAATGAATCGTGATATGATATGTAAAAGGGGAATTATATACACCATATAAATGAAATTAGGTTCAAAACATTTCAATATGCCTCAATGAAGGGAAATTGTGACGAATTCCCTTACCTCACGCTTATGTTTGGTTAAACATGATTTAACCTCATTTATAATTTATTAATCATGTTATTAATTTACATCATAACCATAAACATTTTAAGAATATCATATATGACCCCATTATAACATTTTACCACTCATTTGTTAACAATATATTATTATTTCAATTATTTTTTGTGTTAATTGCCTTGTTTGATCATGTGTGTTTTTTTTCATGAATGTTTTAGTTATTACATATATTATATATATCCATCATATACTAAATAAAATTAATGGTATAAATATAATTTTTTTATCATATGAATTTTTATAATCATTATTTAAATTTTAGCATGGTGAATGGATCACATCGGTCCATGGAGACAGTAGGTTGTATGCCCAAACGAGCAACGTTAGCATTTATTTAATGGGTGAAAGAGTAAAAAAGTGGGGTGTATTTTAATTTTTTTAGAATATATATAATTTCATATATATTAAATATATTCACTGTACATGTCCTTATTAACTTTCATGTAAAACATATGTAAAGAAAATCACATCATTTTACGACGCTGTAGTCCACCGTATACACGAGAGATGTTATTGTATTTTAAAAATAATGGAATGTAAGAAGGTATAGGTGATATTAAAATTATAAAAATATAATAATATAATAAATATCATATATATGTCTTGAATCCATCATTATATCCATCATTGATATTTGGTTATGGAAAATTAATTACATCAGTTCGTGAGGTGGTAGTCCATCGGACACACGAACATGAGTTTCATTTCCCATTTGATATAAGAGAAGATGGATATAGGTTATGAACCTAAAATAATGAAATATCAGTATATGTAATATTATTATTATTTTATATTATCACGACTTAAATATATTTAAATGATGTGTAAGAAGAAATAACAAAAAAAATGCTAGTTTAAGAATGTCGCCTCTTCTTTGGAAACCTTCTTTAGGTTTTAACAAAAATCCTTCATAGGATATATTTATGGAAAAAAGGACTATAGGATACTGGTAGGGGGATTAAGGATGTTATTTTTTTTGGTATTTTACAAACCAAATGTCTTTTTTTTGTGTGAATATTGGAGTAGAAGTGGTGGCCTTTTATAAATGGAGGAGGGGACACACATGGAATGTTCTGTAAATAAAAAATTACAACCATGTTTTTATCAAGATAAAAACCTCAAAAATGGTCTATTATCTAACTGTATATGTTATAAGGTCTCAATATGTTCATAAAATTGGGTTTTACAAGTATTTAGTTGATTTAAACCCTTATCCATTCTATTTTAACCCCGGTAAATCTATTTCCACCTTAACCACAGGGATTAATTTTTACTATATTCACTATACATTATGGTCAAAAAGTTACATTGACCTTATTATTTCTTATAAACTACTCTTATTCCAAATAAGGAATCCAGTTTTCCAAATTGAATTCATATAAGTTGAAGAATCCAATTTAAAATAAGATTTCCAATGGGAATATTTCTATATGTTGAGAATGTTTTTATATCTAAATTTAAAATGAAATATATTCCAATAAATAGAATTAATTAAATTTTCATAAAATTTATCATATTTTACTATAGAATCAATTTAAAATATTATTTAAATATGTAAATAATTTAAATTTAAATTAAATTTTCAATAAAATTTAGTATTTTTCATTATTCATCATAAAATATATCATTTTAGAAAAATATAGAAAATTTACCCTAAGATGATTTTGATATGATTGTTTCAAAAATTTAGTTCATTGCAAAAAATAAATTTTATAAAACTGATAAAAATTAATTTATAATTATTTTTGTAATGAATGAGTAAACCACCTTTTAGAGAAACAGTTTCTCAAAAAACATTTTTTTTATTTCAAATGATTCTTATTTTATTCCTAATCAATAGATAAAAATGATTTTTTTATACTTGGGTAAACCATATAATTGTCCTAATTTAGTTAGAACTATTCATACCCTCCAATTTAATGGATAAATTATAACAATATACTATATTATGGTTCTTTTAGACTCAAGGTTGCAAATTCTACAAGCTGTCAAAGAGAACATATTTATTTTAAAAGGAAATATATAATAAAGCATCAGGGTGTGAATTTTTCATTTAATATCAATTTTTTGTTTCATATATTCCATCAGACAAAATTATCATCTATTAAAACCTAAGGGTGTTACATTCTCCCTACCTTCAATTAATTGCATCCTCATAATTTTAACTTGATCTCCATAATCAAGGGTTTGAAATTTGGAAATACCATGGTTAAAAACCCCACATCATAAAAGAGATAATAAAAACCCCTATTAATAATAGATTAAGGAAACTATGAAGGTCATATGGAGTAACACATAACTAGGTTTCTAAGTAAGAGAACATTGGTGGGACGTAATGATACGTATATAGAATAAAAGAATAAATAATTATAGAGAGTGGTATAGATCATTCATCACAAGAAAGTGAATGATCAATGGAATGTTAGTGTCATCAAAACCATAAATATGGGATGATTTAAAAGACAATTTGATTCATTAGATATGAATGAAGTAAGATATAATTTTTAGTACCAAAATATTTTCCCTCAAGTTGAAGAATTATTTTTAAATATAATAATATAAGAAAATATACTTCATTAATATCTTCCTATTTTTGAATAAAAATCGAATCCTTTGGTTATTCCTTGATAAATTTACAATTCATCGCTTACTCCATGAAATTAATATCCAAAAATGAAATTCTCTAGATTCCTATTTTGTTTCACTCCCTCTAATTTCTAGCATGAAGTGGGGTATATTTTTTGGTGGAAATAATGTATTGTGAGGTTATTATTTATAGTGGAAGAAATATTTTTATAATAATAATATATGGGTTTTTGAATCCATGATGTCTTAAATAATATTATCTTAAAATTCCTACCATTACCATTGGGGGTTGAGTGAGGTTTTCCTTTATTACATCAAAAAAATTCCTATGTATATTCCATGACCATTGGATAAAAATAAATAGTCACATTAAAGCATGGTTTTGCATTTCCTTTTAAATTTATTAACTGATGTACAAGATAGCCAATATGGGGTTTATTTGTCTTGAGGATGTGTTCCCAAATACAAAACTCATCAGGATCTAACTTAAAATACATATGGATTTATCATTATCCCTTTACTAAACTAATTCATTAAATTTTTCATACAATGATTGGTATATGCATTTTTATTGATTTTATCCAAATAAACATCTCAATATATTTTTTTCATCTCATTAAAAATTCAACTAAATTGTAATAAACTATTATCATGATGATTGATTTTGAATTTATGTTTATTATACATTCATATTGTAATTTTTTTGTTTGAGTTTTATACATTTCTAAAATAATTCCTCATTTTATTTAAGGATTCCCATCAGTCATGTGACATATTAAAACTGAAGTCACATTATATCCTAAAATAGTTTAGGATTTGATAGTAATGAATGATATTAATGAAAAGAGATACATGTTTTTTTAAAATTATCTTGAATGAAATTTTTGAATATAATGGTTTTATGATAAATATGCTTAACATAGAAAGGGTTCTACATAAATAATAGTAGTTATTAAAAATTTTAAATTGAATTTTATGAATTATAGATGTTTTAATAATACCTTCAAGGAGTTTAACATTGGTAATATGATTTCTATATTTCACCGTTATTCAAATATTCTTTTACTTAAATATGTCACTCAATAAATAATATTACTAGGAAGTTATTTTATATAGACACATAGATATGCGGTAGAAATAACCTAGAGATGTAAATTGTTTTGAAAAACCATAAAAGTTCACCAAAAAATAAGGCCTCTTTGGTGATATATGATATGAGATAGGATTTTATTAACACTTAAATATGAGATTTTTAATATTATTAAGGGACTTCAACAATATATAATGTTTCATTTTATAAAAAAAGGATGTCTCTACATTATTATTATTTCAAGTTGGATGCATATATTCATGAATAAAAATGATAATTAACCTCTCAATGTATAACATTAATTTAACCCTAGTCATCATTCCTTGAAGAGAATTATTGATTTTGAGAAAATACAAAGTTCAGTATGTCTATATATTAATAAAGGGGCTCATGGATCCTTTATTTATGAGAATTTTAAATATGTATTCATTTTTAATATTCCGTTCAGAAAATTATAAAAAATTTGTAACCCCTTTATCATAATCATCACTTTTTTCTATGAATTTATCTAATATAAAAAACATAAAAATATGTTACAATTAAAAAATAAAACTATAATTTAAATGACAATAATCAAAATAATGACCATGTTAATGTAAGTCATATAATTAATGGGATGGGAAAGGAGTGGTGGTCGAGTGACAGGGCGGCATCGGTGGAGTAGTGTGAGGGATGAAGAAAAAATTTAGATTGAAAATAGAATAATGAAGAATAATAATGAGATTCATTACTTAGGGTTTCAATGAGCACATCTCTCGGGATAAGGAAGGACATGTGATTTTATTTTTTTTAAAGGACATATAACATTATTTGTTAATAAAAAAAATTAAACAAAAATTTTTCATATTTTTTATGAAATAATTAGCAAGAAAATATATTTATATTGTTTTTTACATTTACTATTTAACAAATAACATGGAAAAGCTTTTAAATATTGGTTATTAAAAAATTTATGTTTAAAATATGATGTGGTGTAAAATTATTTTACTATTATTTATTTTAACTCCCCTCCTATAACTCTTATAATAAACATAGTGGTTACTTCCATGATAATTTAGATCCAAAATATAGAGTTTTTAGTTTATTATTTCCTAGAGTGGGGGCATGAATTTTTTACTTATCTATGATTTATTTTATCCTCATGAAGCTATTAAAATTTGTAATAAGCCTCTTTTTTATATTGCAGGGTGTGATTATCTTATTTGAGTTGTCAACCCTTTTAGAGGTTTTTTTCTATGTTCAACTTATTGAGTTTCTATGGAGGTTTCTTGGGGTGTTTCCAATTATATTTCCTTTTCAATAACTTTATTACCTGAATTTATAGGGAAAAATTGGTATTTTTCTATTCCTGGTATGGTGATTATATTTTCATGGAGTTATTTTTAGTATACTCTACTTACATGCCCTTTTCTAGTTAGATAAATATTTTTTATTAAAAATTAATTTCTTTTGTGTATTTTTATGGAATATTTAAAGTATGTATTTAAAAAATATCTTAGGTTTTTTTTAACATCCCACTCCTAATCCATTATCTTAGGATGTGGAAGAGGATCTTCTGGCCTTAAGTGAAATCCCCCAAACAAAAATCACAAGAAGTAAATTCTTGATGTGTAAAATATTATTTTAGGATGATTCTCCCTTCAACAAACACAACCTATAGAAGAAAAAGATATAAAAAAACCATGATAAAATAAGATGTGTGAGATTAAACCCAAAAAATCAATATCTATGAAAAGAATATAAATCAGAGTATCATCAAAAAGAAAGATACAATATCTCTCAAACCAAAAAACCATATCTCTACATAATGAAACCATTAGGTAATCACTCCAACTAACATAAAAATATTGAAGTGCCCCCAATATCACCAAGACAATATTTTCATGATACTTTATTAGAGAAATATAAAATATTACCATTACATATATCATGATAAATAATATATATATATCCACTATGGTGCATATGCATGGGGAGGGTATACAATCTAGTAGGAAAAACTCAAGACATCCCAACACATGGAACTAGGAAAAGAACAATAAAACTCATAGTTTTGAATAACAACCAAAAAGAGGATATGAAAATAGTTTATATCAAAATCATAATTTAAAAAGATATCTATTATCAAATATATTAATAAAATAAGAATTTTTATAATCATTATATATGTTATTTCCACTTTTAATACTCATTACACATACCCATTCACATGGGAATGCATCCAATATGATAGTTCTAAAAATCATGAGTGGTAAATCATCTTCTATTTTGTGTCATCACTTGGTCGTGCTCCTATATTCCCAAATTGGCATACATAAAAAAGTGTGAATCCAATAAATCTTCTCAAAAATAAAATCATGAACACATTATAACCTATGTATTCAAATTTATTATTTAACCATTCCTTTATAAATAATAATTATCTCAAACATTTTATCAAACACATAGTAATAATCAACCAAAATCTATTCTTTTAAGTCCCATACAAATGGGTTTTTTAATAGGTATTTACCAATATTTTATATTTAAAATAAAAATAAATTAATATTATAAATTCTAGACTTTAAACTCCAAGACAAAGTGGAGAGAGAGAGAATGGCGAAAAATCTACCTATAATGGGTTCCATTGATAAAGTAACATATTATGATCTTGGAATATCAATATTCCTTATCTCTTTCCTTTAACATATGTATAATGAATTTCATAAAAAAAGTTATCAACATTTGATTAATCAATGATAGATCCAATCAAAGTTTCTTTCCAATATAAATGATTATATAATGAAGTAGAATGAAAATATAGATACATACCATTGTGTTCTTTATCAAACAAACCAATATCTATTGAAATCAATCTCTAGAAGAGATAAGATCCCAATAATCTCCTATAGGAGGGTTGGTGGTTGAAATTTGAGAACATATGAGAATGAATGTGTATTTCAAGGTATTATTAAGTTAAAAAATCAATTTTTGGATTTAATTAATTTATTTCCATAGTTATGATATAGGTTTTCTAAAATGTGCACCAACTGTGTGGGAAACAGTTTCATAAACTTCCTAGATCATAAAGTTTGTATATATAGTTTAGAAAACTAGGTACCGGGTTTTTGGAATATCTACATCATACAACTGGTTTCTCCTAACTGTGTACCAACTATGTACCTCCTCCTCAATTTCCTCACCATACCACATTGTTACCTAGAGAATTCATATGGTTTTCCCTAACCAAAAAACAACCATGTTTCTTATAAAATATTTTCAAAACTCTCCAAAATATCTTAAAAATTCCCAAGACTAATACAAAAAAATAAAATCTAAAAAACATAAAAAATAGAACTAGATACCTCAAATGGGGATATTACATTCTCCCCACCATTAGGATTTTAATCCTCTAAAAGATAGAAATTTTCAGTGCATCGGAAGAGCTCAATCCATTTCTATAGCATGAAGTCTTCTCATTCCCGTGTATCCTCTTGAATATAATCATGTTTCCATAAAACCGACACTAAAAGAAAACATTTCCCACATAATATTATTTAAAATATCTCTAGAATATATGTTGGTCCATGGATAAATGTAGCATTAAGATCGAGATAAAAAATATCTCATCAATTCATATTGTGAGGATCAGGGTGGTACTTATTCAGTCAACTTACATGAAATATATTATGAACCAAACTGAAACTTGTCGGTAAAGGATATAAATAATCCAAATCACTAATTTGTTAATTTATCTTAAAATTTCCAACATAAGAAGGATAAAACATCCCTTTTTACCCAAATGATGATGCCCTAGCCATAGATAGACCCTCATGAAAACATACCCTCCACTGTAAATGATAATGGATGAAGGTGATAACCAGAAAAAAATCTGATGACTCTACGCCATATATATTATTTTCTTAATCATTTAAATCCTCTTTTTCTTCTCTTGTTGTAGGACATGTAAAATTAGTGTAGTTTGTCCTATCTCTACACAAAAAAGTGGAGAGAGGATAGGATTACCATACAATACCTCAAATGGAGATATGTGTATCATTCATGAATAAATGTTGTTATAAAATTACTCCAATAAAAGTAAATAATATTCACACGATCCATTAAAATCTATAACATAAACTCTGAGGATGTCCTCTAATGTATAGATTATATGTTCTAGTTGTCGATCCATTTTAGGATGCTATTTCATTTTTTTGGTCAATTGAGTTCTAAGGGAATCCTTTAAAGATCAATAAAACCATTTATTAAACATTTGTTCTTGGTCAGATTACATCAAAATCAATACACCTTTCAGATTCACAAATTTAAGGATAAAAAAAATTCTAGGTTATCAAAAAAAAATCATATATTGTAATGATGTGAGACAACTTTTTTGGGTATGTCCACAATCACCCAAATGAAATCATGCTTCTGAGTCTTTCTCAGTAATCCCATGACAAATTCCATAGTGATTTTATCCCACTTCCATACCCAAAATAATAAGGAATACAATATACCAGTTTCTATTTAATGTCAATACTTGGTATACAAATAGGTTATCTATTTCAAAATCAGATTAAAAACATCTTCATTTTGTACAAACCACCAAGAATAGGTCATTACTGCCAAGTAATTTTTTTGGATGCCTAGATGAATAACCCATTTTTATTGGTGATAAGTAGAAATAATTTATTCCTCATAAGATCTAGAAACTATTATATGGTCTCAAAAATGAAACAACATTTTAACATCTTCCAAAAATCCATCAATGGTATCCTCACCATTGAGTTAAAACCTCGTGATTGGACAATTAGGGTCATATTTTTTAGAAAACATGAACTTCACAACCATAACGGGAATAAGTTACCCTAAGACGAATAATGAAAAAATATCATACCCAACAAAATTTATATGTATGTTTTCAATCAATATCATAAAATGCCATTAATCAAAATCTTCTTTAACAAATTGATTATATAAACTTCGCCTTTGAGCATTAGGCACTAAATTTCCCTCAACCGATTTATACAATAATTAAAATTTGAATATATGAAGATATTTAATCAATCATTGTTTTCTAAGTATTAAATATCATAGTGAAATGATATGTTTAAATATTTTATTATTGGTAAATAGAGTTAAATTTTCAACAATGAGATAATGATTTCATTTTTTATAGCATGGAATACTATATCTTATACTAGATTATGCATCAGATAATTCCTTACAAGAAATTTTAACTTTCATAAGTCATAAGAAATTAAATTATTTCTTTTCGTGATAACACAACACAACCCAAACTAAATCTAGATTCTTTAAAATATACTACATAACCCATATCTAGTTCTGAAAAGCTAAGGATATGTGCCTAAGTGATTTGGGACTTAATCACCTAAAAGGATTCCAGATTCTCATCACTCTATTCAAATAGAATTCTTTTCCTCAAAAAAGTTGTCCTTGGAGAGCAAAGATGTGATAATTCATGAACAAATAGATAGAAATAACCTGTTAAACCAAGGAATTGGGATATATTAATTAAATTGTTGTGTTTCTTCTAAGAGATAACAACTTCTATATTTTTTTGATCTACTCATACCCCTTATTCATAAATTATATAGCTAAGGAAAAAAATTCCTATATCTTGATGTCACACTTATAGAATTTAGAATAAATTCAGTATTATCATATGATACTAAATAAAATATTCAAGTGTTCTTCATGGTCACTTTTATTTTGAAAATACACTAGTGTATCATCATAAAATACAAAAAAATAAAGTCAAGGTACGTCTAAAAGATACAATTCATTAATTCCAGCAAAATTCCTAGAGAATTTTTTAGAAAAAATGGTATAACAAGTTATTCATAATGATCATTATTAATTTTAAAGGATACCTAAAAAATATCCTCTTTTAAATCTCAGAGTTAGTGATACCTCGATCAAAAATTAATTTTACAGAAAAATTTAGCTCTTTTCAATTCATCAAACAGTTCATATATTCATGGAAGAGGATATATATTTTTTATTTTAACCCAAATTATCTTATGATAGTTAATAAAAAACCAAAGATAACCATCTTCCTTATTCATAAAGAGACTATATGTATCCCAATGTGACGTACCTGGTCTTATGAAACTTTTATGTTCTAACTATTCCAACCATACCTCTAATTATTTCAATTTTTTTGGTTACATCTTATAATATTGGAGGGGAATAGGATTGGTCCCTAATGGAATATCAATCAAAAATTACACTTCCATGTTAGGTTAAACCCCAAATAAAATTTTAGTGATTATAGGGATATCGATATATGATGTCTGGAAAATATATTTTCTTGATTTCATCAATAGATGATAAAGTTACAACTTCAAACTAAAAACAAATTGTCTTGATGATTTGTAATAAATTTCATGTTCTGCCAGTATATTCATCCCAATATCCGATAAAGTGATGTACTACTCCATCAGAAGATATAAAACTCACTCTCTAGGTATAAAAATCAATATGATCCTTGAGAGATGTTAAGAAATATATCCCCATTATTTGTTCAATTATTTACATCTCTAGAAAAGAATAATCCCAAAAAAACTAGACCTAGTCAATAATTAAAGATAATGCTACACATTTCAACCCACCACACTCTCTTTTCCTAAATGTTTTATGAATATTAATAATGTTTCATATCATTTCCACATGTAATCCCATATGAAATGTGACCTAGGAAGTAATAAAATAGTGGGATGCACCTATCTGTTTGGAAGGAGGGTACCTTACACAATTGAAGGAACTAATTAATCTGTAGTGATTATTTTCACTACAACACACAACTTATTACTAGGTCATCCTGAATAATATTTGATTTCTTATTTTTATGGAATTTCTTACACTGATGAGGTGTTCCCATAATATACTTGACTTACTCAGTTCTGGGGGTAGGAACTATTATGAAGATACTAACATGACTGATCATAAGGGGCTTCTGATATATTGGATCCAAATCTACTAGTTTTAATTGGGGTGCTAGTACAATAATGTTTGAGGAGTACAATTAAACTTAAAAATTTATGCCTCTAGGATGGTGTTGTATAATCCATTTTCCTATGATCCAAATATCCATGTTGAAAACAAACTGTTATGGCATATTGCTGTAGAGAAAAGTAAATGGATATAATTTATTGGTTCTTCTATTCATTTATTCCTCATGAATAATTTTCCATTTTCTTTTTATTTACTATATTGGAATTCACACTTGTGCCCATTTAGTTAAAATTCTTCCCCACACTATAGGTTCATGAGATTTGTTTCAACCATGAATTCTTTATTAAAAAAATCTAAATAAATGTTTATATAGAATAAGACTACATCAAAGTAAAGTTTTTTTAGATCCCAAACTCAAAGATTCCTAGTTTTTTGGTACTTTATAGTGCTGAACTCTGGAAAAAATAGAACTAACTTCATGAACTTTTCTACGTACTCCATGCCAAACAAATTCTATTTCATGAGAGTAATGAAATATACTATCTTCATGACCATGATAGTTTATGGGTATAATTATATGTTAAACAATTACTCAAACCCCAACTATATATGGTCATGTTCTTGTTTATTTAGAACAAATATATCCCACTATTTCCTAGAGAGGTCATCGAGAATGTATACCATTAGATATTACTTGATATTGATCAGTGTTCCTAGAAAATCAATGATTATATTAATTCAATCACGTCATGACTCGATGTTTTCTAGTCCATAATTACCCTAAAATATTAGTGTATTCTTCTTATGAAATTACAATGAAGGATTCCCTTGGAGAGGTTCCGAAATCAGATTTACCTTGTCAAGAGGTCAGAAGGATTGAACTATACTCAATATTGGATATTGATCCACCATCAGTTCAGGTTGAGCCAGATTATTAGTTGCAATCTCCTATAGATTTCTTAACCATCTCACAAGTTTATTTATTTATATAACTGTATATGATAAAAAAACAATAAAACACTATATAATAACGAAACTAATGGCTTATAATATTGAAAATCATTACAAAAAAATTATCCTAACAAGATTCCAATAGTCATAAAATACAACAAGTATAATGCTTCCTTAGGGGGAAGTATATTGATTAATTCATGATAATATACAGACATGGGATAAAACAATAGTGATGAGGTGATGAAACTCTTAAAGGTTTTTATAAACACATTTTATACCCAAACCACCCAAGTAAATTAATATACAACATGAAGGGGTTAGGTACACCTTTTATTATCTATAATTCAAGTTTCAACACATCCTATCTCTAGAACTATGATTCTAATAGATAGACCATACCAAAACAATACCATTTGTAATATCCCAAATCTAACATACTGTCTTGTGAATATGAATAGGAGATACTAACATTATGTGACATACCCCAAACTCTAAATGCTGGAAATAAATTCCAAGTGATTACAATATCATTGGAGAATGATTTTCCTCTTAAAATACACATATTAAGAGGTGAAAATATAAACAAAACCACGATATCATTTAACTCCTGAGAGTAAACCCAGTAACTCAATTACCATAAAAAATAAATAAATTAGGGTAGACATGGGAAATAAAGGTACAATAACTCTTAAAATAAAAAATACATCTTCATGTAATTACATTGATGTTGCATCACTCTAAATAACCAACCCAAACATATATAATATCCACACACCATCACCGAGCCTATAGAACCTTGACGCTCTACTATAGAAATTTGAAATCTCACCCTAACTTATATTAGGATAAACTACATAAGAATATGCACCAAGGTGAATGTGCATGGGTAAGTATATAACTCCGTAGGAAGACTCCAAGACATTCCAACATAAGCAATGAAGAAATAGAAAAATTATCTCACAGTTTTATTTTATAATAGGAAAAAGGATATTAAAATAGTTTTTATCAAAATCATAATTTAAAAACCTCTATATTATCAAATAGACTCATAATACAATCAGTTTTTATAAGTAGTATATCTATTCTTTCCTCTTTTAATACCAATTCCACATACCCAAACACACATATAGGCATCTAAAATGACATCCCTAATACTCATGAGTGGTAACTCATCTGTTATACCAAGTCGTCACTTGTTTTTGTGCCCAAATTCCCTATTTGGGATAGAAAACCAAGTATGAATCTTAAAAGGCCCCATATAAAGAAAATTATAAACAGATGGAAAAACAAATATGGCAATTTCTCTTAAAACTATTCCTTCAATGACTATTTTTCTTAAAAATCAATTAAATAAAGGGGTTTCTCTATCATGGATTTAACAAGATTTTAAATTTAAAATCCTAACAATTTTATTTTACAATTTAGATGTTTAAATTTCTGTAGAAATTAGAGAGAGATAGAGAACCCATTTACCTCCAACATATTTTTTTACAATGCAATGCATTAACATTTTTGGTAGATCAGGATTCCCTTTCTTTTTTCCTTTTACAGAACCATAAGAAATTTCTTTAAAAAAATGTCCTAAAAGTTAGATCTATCCAAGAAAGATCTAATATATGGTTTGTTTTCAATACAATATTAGAATAATATGAAATATAATGAAAATATTGAGACTTACCTTTAATTTCTAGATCCAAAGCACTGAGATCCATTGAAATCGGCCTCTAGAAGAGAAAAGATTTCCAAAATCACCTCAAGGAGGGTTAAGGGAAGATATCATTAATCATGGGGGGAAGAGTGATGTGTTAATAGATTTTTTTGGTTAAAATTATTCTTTTATTTTAATTAATTTCACCATATGGTTAGGCCTCAGGGTTTAGTGAATCGTGTTCAAACGGTGCGGGTGCCACTGACTCAAAAAGTATTAATTAGGTTCTATATTGTTAATCATGAGTCTCAAAAATAAAAATTATATTTTAAATGTATATTTTTACTTATCAAATACATATTTTATTAGGAAGTATGTTTCATGAATTTTTTAGTGATGCTTCTATCCAAATAATCGCATAAAAGTCATGGCATTCATAAAAATGATATTTTGTACTATTCACATAAAAATCAATATTTTTGAGAAATCACAAAAATTCATAAAAAGATAATATTATCATGATGAATAAAAAATAAATTTAATTTTTCCAAATTAAAATTCTAAAATTGAGTAGTTTTACTTTTAAATGGAAATATTAAATATAATGAATACTATTTTTATAGCAAAATAAATTTCTAAATATTAACAATTCATATTCTTATTTCCTATCAATTAATTATTAAATTGGTGTTAATATAGTTTTCATATAAGAAATATTTTTTATCATTATCATACCATAATATATTCAGTTTCTTAAGATAAAAATACATAGTGCCTAAAATAATAATTTTTAGGAAAATGCATTTTAAATCATAAAAAGATATCATTAGTTATTTAGAAACATCAGTTGTATTTTATCAATGAATTTATTTTAAAAATTAAATTTATTTTTATTCATATATAAATTAATTAATTTGGTTACTTCTATGTATACCTTTCAATTCAATGACTACATTAATAATAGTCGCATTTAATATTTAAATTCTACTTTAATAAAATGTATTTTTGTTATAGAGACCCTCTATTTTTATATATTAATATTACATAACATTTACATAATACTTAAAACATTATACAAACTGACACCCAAAGACCGTACTAGTCTAGTGCCTTTGGAAATAGGGAAACACAAACACTAATACCTAAGTGAGATACATTATCTCCTACTAAATTCTTCTTGACTATCACCCTTCTTAGACACATAAAACATAATACATATCTTCATAACCCAGAGAAGGAAACATAAAAAGGGGTGAGCTCAAATTCTAAGTAAGGGTAAATAAGGGAGATATGTAAGAATAGTCATGATCATAAAGGAATGAGAACATGATCATGAAAATAGAAGATTGTACCTTTCCTATCAAAAATCATATACATGAATCATAGCATAAAGCTTTGCAGTTCATAAGACATTAATCATAAGGAAATAAAGAACATAATCCATGAAAAAATAACATAGGGAAAAACATATAATTTTTTTAGAAACATAATCATATAATATGATTACTATAGTATCCAAGGCATCATTGACATGACCATCTTAGTTTTATGGGTTCACTCCCAATACCATATTTATATAAATGGTTCACTCTCATGGCCATATTAGTAGCATGAGTCCACTCCTAAAAATATATTGGTAGTCATGGTTCACTCCCATGGACATATTAGTAGTCATGTTTTATTACCAATGTAATCTTAATCTATCTCATTAGATATAAATCTTTACCCAATGTATTATAGGGAGAGATAGGTCCCACACATCTCAAAATGAAATTAGACATACATGTTCCACGAGATCATAAATAATCATGTCATAACCCCTAAAATGAAATGGGTATTATAAGAATGTAATCATATCATAACCCAAGGAAAATGATAGGTTTCATAATCATTTAATCATAAACATAACTCATGAAAAGAAACAAGTTTCAAAATCATATAACCCATGAAATAGTAATGGGTTTCATAAACATAATTCCAACAAAACATAATCCATTCAGAGATATAATATAAATAAAAAAATTGAATAATATCCCCAGAAATAATTTGTAAAACCAATGGATATAATCATAGATGGGAAAAATGTAAAGATATTTTAAAAATATTTCTTGAGGAAAGTATATTTTCTGCATTAAAAAACACTTTTTGAAACATAAAAACTTTTTAAAACCTTTATTATTTGAAAATAGATTTGAAAATATATAAAAGAGTCATTAAAATTAATAAAATTATTTAAAATTATTTTTTCCCTGAAAATTGGATTCAAATATCTTTTTAAACATTTTTTATTTTTTTTAAACATGGTTTTTGAATACAATATATTCTCGACCAAAGAGAGAGATAGTCAGATTTTACATAAAAACATTATATAAAGTACCAAAGAGTTAAAAATTGTACTAATACATTAGTATATCTTGAATAAATAGTGGAAAAGATAACTCATTAGTGTTCATGAGATATTGATCATGATATTTCATTAATTATAGCAAAAATCATAAACAATCTCGAAAAGCAATGATATTGTTTCAACAAACTCTTATCACTTAGTAACTAGGAATCATACTCTCTATATAAGAAAAGTAAATTTATTAAAGGATAAAATATCATGAAAATAATGATATTCAAGACATAACTTGTAAAACGGAATTAGATACACCTTGAAAAAAATTCAGGTGCATAACAACACATGAGTCTAAAATAATGCAAATTGAGACAAAACTATTTTACTGATTTCTTAACTTTTGAAAAGTAAATACCCTGAATTAAATATCATATAATGGATATGTAAATACCCATAAATTTAAGTATAAAAATAATTGAATACATCTATGTGAAGTATACACACCACACACAAATGAATGGGTGCTGAATAAAACATGTATCTCACTAAAATAAAAAGTGAAATGAAATCCCCTTACCTTGTGTCTTGAATCTCATCGTACTCATTCAAATATCCAGCATAATAAATATTTATTTTATTATACATTTATCACATATAAATATTCCTATATATAATAACATATATAGTTTGATTATTACCTTATATTACCTACTAGTTAACAATCATATGTTATGGTTTCACATAGGGTAATATTCGCTTTGTTATTTATTAGTGTCTTAATTTTTTATATCTTTGGTCCTTATACTTATATCATGATTTAAAGAATGTAAATAATTATATAAATATAATTTAAATTCATTATATGTGTGTTATAGTAATCTATATAACATAGAATAATGAAATGGAATACACCGTTCAAGGAGAAGGTAAATTGTGGGTACGTATGAACGTTGTTTCTGTTTTTACTACCATATTGATAGAAACAACGTAAATGAAATATATGTACATATATAATTTAATATATATATATATATATATATCATTATTATAGTAGTATTATTATATCATATATGTCATATAAGTTCACTAAACTCATCCTTAATGCATTCTATGCAGTGTGTGAATGAATCACATTGCTTTGAGTGGGCGATAGTCCACACTTCCTCAAACGAAATTATCCTATTTACACCAAAGGGAAAGTATAAATATATGTGTTTTAATATTCTTATATTTTATGGAATACATAATAAATATAATATATAACATAAATAAACATATTTTCCATCATAATTTCAACCATGAGAGGCGGTAAAGAAAAATGAACAATTATCATTTTCTGAGGTGGTAGTTCATCATACACATAAATAGGATATTAATTACCCATTATATAGAGGTGTGTGTAAGTGTAGGTATAAAACCTAGAATAATAACATACTAGTATATTATATATATTAGTTTTTCTAAAAATCATGGAATAAAGTGAGTAAAGGGGGTGGAGAAAGAAAATAAAATAAAAAAGATTTAGAGAAGTCATTACCTCTTAATCGGGTAAATCATTTTGCTTTGTGCCAAAAGGATTATTTGGATTTATTCCTTACCAAGGGGAGGCTAATAGAAGGAATGGAGGGATTTTTCGAATTGTATTGGGTAGATATTGTCTAAAACTATGTTGTTTGATAGGTGTGAGTAATATAGAGTTATGGGGGCCTTTTATAGGGAAGAGAAATGAAACACTAGGCATTTTTTAAAACAAGTTAGGTGTACCCATGTTTTTACCTAAATAAATTTATAAAAAACCAACCAACCTCAAGAATTTATGACTCATGGATGATTAATTTCCATCCAATCGGTCTTTAACAAGTGTCAAGTTTTTTGGGTTTTAAATTTAAGGTTTTTTACTTTGTTAACCAAATTTTTCTAATAATCGTTGTAATAAATTTTAGACACTTTCACGAATATTTTTTTAAAAAAACTAATTTAACCTTATCATAAATTTCAAATTATGATGATTCCAAATATGGAATCATTTTTTCCAAATTATAATAACAAATGTGGCATAATTTAATTTAAAAATAATCCCTCTTATGGGAGGACACTACGGGTTTCTAAAGAAAAATATCCAAAAATTTGATCAGTTTTTATACACAATTTCAAAGTGAAATTGATTATAATAAACTGAAATGGATTTATTTATAAAAACATTACCTAATTAAATTTTATAACCAATTTAAAATATAATTTAACGTTATAAATAAATTAGGTGAAAAAGAAGGTTTGAATTAAAATTAAGTATTTTTAACTATTCATTAAAAAATGAAACCATAGAGAAAAATACTTATTTTTATGTTTTTATTTAAAATTTGAAGTTTAATTTGACATATTAAATATATAAAATTTCAAAAAATGTGATTTATAATGGGTTCTGATTTAAAAGGCGGTAAAACTACCTTTAAAAAAATATAGGTTTTTAAGCATAAAATTGGGTATGTTCTTGTCTTATATCTATCAAATCTGTTGGATGATAATAAAAAATATATTTTTAGAATATATGAAATATAGATTTAATTAATATAATTTACTATTAGTAATTAATTTTTATTTATTAATATTAATCATATTTTTCATATAAAATAGACTTTTATAAAATCGGTCCCTTTATATCCATTTGGTTTCTATATAATTTTCTAATTAGTAGGTAGCCAACGAATTCAACTATATATATTCGTAAGTTAGTTAATCCTTTAATATTCCATTTTATATCCCTATTATATCCTATTAAATAATAATATTTTAATAAATAATTATTGTTCATTGACACTCAGTCTTGCGTGTTATGTAAGCCATCGAGGAAAGTTAATCTTGCATTTAATGTAAGCTAACCTCAGTGTTCTATGTAGAGAATAATAAAATTTACATTGCATTTAGTATATGATTAACTTGAATTTAGTATATGATTAACTTGTTTTTTCATATAATTTGATCCAAATATAGTGATTTAATATAAAATAAACCATCTTTATTGTGGTGTGAAATAAAAAATATCAAAAAGATTAAATTAATCTGAAGAAAAAATATTTCAGAAAATATCGAGGTGTTACAGTTGTTAATTTTGGTTAGGTGCTATGTGTGAAGGAAGCTATTTACATAGTATTTATTTAAAGGAAAAATATTTTCAACAATATTGTGGTATTATATTATCCCCCCACTTAAATAAATTGTGTCCTATTAATTTTAACTATCACTTACTAATTAAAGTACTTAAGGATATCTAAAAACTATACACAACTAAAGGTATAATTTATATAGAGATGTCAACCTTAAAAACATAGGTAAAATATTTTCTTCCTCAAAATAGGTTTATAAATAGTATTTATTAATTCTCTAATCATTAGAGATAAAAATTCCCCATGATTAAGTATCATCACTAATATAATAGAATTAGTTTTCCTAGAGAGTTTATAGTCAATGTTTAACTGATAAATAATAATATGTTGGATTAAAATATGAAATTTGATTTCCTTATTTTGTTTATTAATATTGGTCCTATAGAGATGAATAATCCAATTCCAAAATCACATCAAATTCATCTAAATAATATTTTCATAAGAAAAATTCCCACAAACATTAAACAATGATTCAAGAACTATACAATTAGAAGTTTTATTTTATAATGAAATCATTAGGGTGGTGATTTAATAAAATGAAAAATATTCCTAGGTATTCTAGATGTGAAATAAATAATTCATCTACATATATAGTGTAGAGTATAAGAGTTACTTGATAATTACGATCCACTTCAATAGTTGTGATTGGAATACCATTTCCTTGTTCCCTTATTTTAATAGATGGTTAATTACAATAATACTTCTTATAAATTGTATTGGGGAATTTATTTTTATAATTCCCAAATTCCATTAATTTGAGGCATAAAACTATGGGTGGTGCATTAGTTGGTACTTTCTTATCAACCATCATATTTTCTTACCACTTCATCTGTTTTTTATAATTTCTTGATTGATGGATAACCCTTCTACACATGGAACGTTTTCTCATTCCATTTAAACATTCCACAAGGTTATTCTTCCATAATTTAATACATGTAATAAGTTTACTTTTATTTATACCATGGCATTTATCACCAAAACATCTAAAAAATTCAATCCTTCTCTTCTTTGATGTGTTTAGAAGGTTAGAAAGTCTCAATTATTTAAACATTACTCGAGATAGTTGAATAATGATAACAACATGATTTTAAACACCAATTTCAATCACATTTGTTTTATCATTAGGATAAATACCTCTTTGTTTATAGAACTCATTATTAACTTTTTTCTCCTTTTCAAATTATTACTTAAATAAATGAAACTTAAATATGAGAATAATTAATTTGATGACCTTATAAAAAAGAAAATTGTTAACTTAAAAGGAATAAATCATAAATTAAATATGTTCCACAACTTATAAATTTATAGGATTCAATATAAGGTAATTAGTTTTCAAAAATATATTCAGATATCTTACCAAAACATAAAAATATACTCAAATCCTTTATAATTGTTTTTAAATAGCATGTGAATCTCCAATACATATCTCGATGAAGGTCTAAATAGGTTTATAGTTGGCCCCCTTTATCATAAAATAAGTTAATACCCAACATACCTTTTTAGGTTTATTATCCCTAGGTATATATATGTCAGAAATTGCATCTATTTGTTTGTATCCAGATAGGGATGTCATTACATGGAAACAATACAATCCTTACTTTAATAAAACTACAGGATGACATCCTATACTTAGACTTATCCCTGTGGGTTTTATTGATGTTCTCTTATCCAAATCCCACAAAATAAACTAAACTAATCCCTATAAATAACTAATCCTTTCTCTGATAACAAATAATTCACACTAGACACGCACTTATCTATTTGACGCCAAAAAACACCTAATTTACAATTATCCTTTGATACCTAGTTAGATGGCTCAAGATAAAAATAACTTCATTTTATATAATTTCCAAATTTTATGTAATATATCTCATAATAATCACATAATCTCGTGAATTAAATGTTTACTTTCTTTGAGTAATAGTTACATAAGTATCTTATTTTGCAATACATGTGAATAATTCTCCGTATTCAAACAACATTAGAGCCCCTTCTATAATCATAATTAGTTATACTCATCTTCATAACATGGGGAATGGAAAAATACTAAATGGTTGTGCTCAAATGATTATTAAGGGAAACTTATCAACATTTAATCAAAGGTTATATCGTAATAATATGAGAAAACATGAGCATGAGAGAAATGTATTATTAAAATAACATTGAATTGTAATATTTTTCCATAATTCATGATAGAAGTATATGTAATATCATGGGAAAAAACTTGTACCATGAAATAAGAGTGTGATATAGTAAGAAGTTTCTATAAATAATAATCATAGTTATATGAAATAATAACATGGAATGTTATAGAAACATTGAATAACAAGGAACTATGGAAAAAATTGTCATAGGAAAACTGTATATAGTGTTCTAGGTATCAAAATTATGTGATACATTACATGTTGTATTGGGAATAACTCCATATAAACCATTAGTAGTGGGAGTATCATCACATAAAACCTAATAAAGATTCAATTATTGTGATGTCTTGACCTATGAACCACTTAACAGTGCCCCAAGCTAGTTGTCCAGATGCCCTCAAGAGCGCCTCCCCATACGCCATAGGGTGACAACTAGCAGCAAGGGTCCGGTAAGTCAGTCTTGGGGAGACTATACCCTCTGTTATTAGAATAAAACACCAGCAGAATCAAATAAAAATAACCAAGTGTGTAAGTGTATAAATAACCAAAACAATACCATGAAATATGATAGTCAAAACCAAAGAATACAATACTCAACTGAAAGTTAAAACATGCTATGGTAATTCAAGTGCCAAGTGTCTATAATGAAACTGAAATTAAAGATACAACGACTCCAAACAGGTCGCAAACCATGTCGTGTTCCCTCTCCCATGCTTCAATCGCAAACTAAAACCTATCATAGGGCCTTTCCCTTATCCATTCCTACAACAACAAAGTCTTCTCAGGTGATGATCAGGCGGCCCGAGTAGGGTGTGATTAAAATTTAGTTGTCCACCACTAAGAGTGTCTAAAACGAGTCTAGTCAAAAGATAGTCCATGAAAATTTATGAATAAATAAATACAATTCATAATTTAAAATGTTATCACCTTGTCATTTAATCTTTAATCAACAAATTAGGCCAATTCAATTCATGTTTTCCATTTGAATCATCATTCGTTATCATAAATCATTTAGTGTAGGTCGTCATGCCTAGCATTCTAATTCTCAGTTGAGTCATCATTCATTATTATCATTAATATTTTGTTTAGATCGTCATGCCTAAAACCACAAATATCATTGAGTGTAGGTCATTGTGCCTATAACTCTAATTATCATTTGGTGTACTTCATCATTCCTACCACCCCATAATCTCAAGCTTGGATAACTATTTGGGTGGAACGCCAATTCATGTCCAAACTTCTAATCAGTCTAGGAGTCAATGACTAGCACCAAAAAATCTCAGCTATTTAATCATTATTTAAGTCGTAAGAATTTTTCTCCTTATTCATTTACGAATCCAATGATTATTTAAACATTTCAAAGGCCATTAGTTAATTCAACAATTAACTAAGCATATAACCAATTATTTAATTCATCAGTTAATTAATCAATAAACCAAATTTTCTTTCCACATTTAATTGTTCACAATTAATTATCCAAATCAAAACCCTAAAATTTATAATTAATACTCATAATTAATTATCATTGATCACATTATGGAACATAATTAATTCTCACAATTAATCATCTTTTATAGCCAAACATAATTCCATAATTAATTTCCCCTAATTAATTTTCTTAATAAAATAAATTTAATAACTCAAATACAAAATCACAACCCATAATTAAATCTCTAAACTATCAATCAATTTGGGAAACCCCCCATTCGTTTGTTCCATGATTCAATTATCAATAAATCACCAAGGTAAACACACATCAATTCCACTTTCCTAATTACTCCAATTTAGGAAATCATTTATCAAGGGAATCAAAAAAAATCATAAACTCATACACATATCATAAATTGTGAATATGGGGGTTTGATTAAGACCACCTACATTGGTTTGTTGATAGAATTTATCCTAATATAAATCCCAAAAATCCAAGTGACACAACGTCATCGATCAACCTCCGAATCTAAATTCCAAAACCAAAATTAAGATCAAAGGAATCAAGATCTTGCAAAACTATATCTAGATCCACAATACTAGATTCAAATCTCAACTCGTAGGTTTGGATCTATAGAAAAAATTAAGATCCTCCATTAGAAAATCGTGAAAATATAGAGAAAATAATGGGAGAAGCCTTGGGTTGAAATCCATTTACTGTGAGAAGAGAGAATCTTCAACCCAGGCTTTCAATATCAAAGAGAGGTGTTCATATTGCCTTGTAATCTCTCCAAGAGGCTTTTAAAACACCTATAATTCATAAAGCCTAATATAAGGTTGAAAATATAGAAGTCTCGGGGGTTAGGGTGGTTTTAAAAAGGATTTTCTAAATTAAAATATCTCTTGTAGGGTTTCCTAGGAAGAGGTGCACGATTATGAAAACTGTGCGCCAATTGTGCAGACCCCTCTGTCTAGTTTTCCACAGTTGGCACATTTTGGCAGCATAGTTTTTCAAACCGTGTGAAAACCATGGAGACCACTTTGTCAAGTTTTGCACGCATTGCACGGTTTGGTCGTACGATTTTTCCAACCGGACGCAACCATTCACATCCCACTATCTACTATATTTCCTTAAAAATTCACCCAAACACACCCCAAACCACTACTTCAAGTCAAAGTTACTTAAACACATCAAAACGTACCTAAAAAACATGCTCGAGATGACTCATGAAAAGGCCAATATCTTACAATATCCCCAACTTATAACAAATCTTCCTTGAGCAGAACTCTCAAACTTCGCTAAGATTACCAACCTAAAAGACTGGTCCATTGGGCCCTCATGTATGCTTCTTGTTCCCAAGTTTCCTCTTGAACACTTCAATGTTTCTATAACACATGAACTAAAGAAATAGTCTTTCCCCATAACACTTTCTCACTACGATCCAGCACATGTACCAGATGATCTTCGAAGTAGGCATCTATCTTGAGGTCAACTTTCTCCATATAAATCACATGAGAAGGGCCTAGGTGATACCACCGTAGTTGTGACATAAGTAAAAAATCATTCATTGTGATAAATTTATATGGAAGTACAAATAGGTACTCCACCGGTCTGATTCTCCATAAAACCTCAAAAGACCCATAAACCTAGGTGCTAACTTTCCCTACCTCTATACCCTATGGTGGCCCAATCTAGGAGACACCTAAAGGAATACACGATCACCCCCTGAAATCTCTAGGGTTCATCTTCGTCTATCCGCATATGACTTCTACCAACACTGAGCCGTATCCATATTCTTTCGAATCAACATTACCTGCTCTGATTTATCCAGAATGAGACTCGGTCCCAACAACTTTGACTCACATGCATCTAACCAACATAACGGTGATCTGTAAGGTCTACCATAAACTTCCTCATATGGTTCTATCTGTATAGTTTCCTGATAACTATTTTTATAGGAAGAATCCACTAAAGCTAAGTGTTTCTCCCAAGAACCACCAAATTCAAGCCCACATGATCGTAGCATAACCTCTAACACCTATATGGTATTCTTTGATGACCCATATATCTATGGGTGGAAGGTCGTACTTAACAAAACCTATGTACCAAATCCCTTATGTAAGCCTTACCAGAAACATGAAGTAAAGCACAAATCGTGATCGGAAACTATATTCTGTGGCACCCCATGCAAAAGAACTATCTATCTCATATAAAATTATCCCAGTTTCTCCACTATAAAGGATTATTTGATATCCAAGAAGTGTGATACTTTCGTTAGTCGATCCCCAATGACCCAAATAGCATCATTCTTTCAAAGAGTCATCGTAATTCCTACCAAGAAGTCCATAGTCAAATCATCCCACTTCCATTCCGAAATAGGTGATGTTTGTAATAGGACCCCAGGTCATTGATTCTATTCTTTCACATGCTGACAGTTGAAACATCTTATTACGAACCCTGCTATATCCTTTTTTATACCTAGCCACCAAAACTGTCTTCTAAGGTCATGGTGCATTTTTTTCACCCTAGGATGTACCACCCAACTTGTAGCATTAAATTCACACATGAGTTTCTCTCACATACAAGTAGGTACAAAAACACCATTTTTCGCATAGATGGTATCATCCTCATCTATTTTCCAGTTTGAAGGTGTCTCCCCACCTTCAAGGATTTCCCTTAAGGCTAAACACTCTAGATCCTCATACTTCATATCCTTGATCCATCTCAATAGTGTAGACTCCACTGTTATAGAAACTAGATTCATCCTCTCCTAACTCTCCTGAACTACCACATGCATTTTTTCCAGCGAAGTCATTATCTCCCACTCTGCACTCGACTCATGCGCCAACTGAGTCTAAGTTTTTCTTCTCAAGGCATCATCCACACTATTACCCATTTCGGGTGTATATTCCAGTTTAAAATCAAAGGACAACATATAATCTACCCATATTCACTGTCGAAGATTCAAGTCTCCCTGTGAAAAGATATACTTCAAGCTTTTGTGATCAGTAAAAACTATAAACTTTTAACCCAAAAGATAGTGTCACTAACACTTAAGAGTATAAACCACTACTGCCAACTCAGGGTCATGCATAAAGTAATTCCATTATTGTTGCCTCAACTGATGAGACCTATAATCAATGACTATATCCCCTTCCATCAACACAACTTTGAGTCTGACCCCAGAAGTTTCACAATACATAGTGTACTTCTCACCTGACTTAGGTAAAACCAAAATTGGTGCTGATGTCAAGAACTTCTTCAACTCCTCGAAAGCAGTCTCACATGATTCTATCCAAAAAAAGATTTATACCTTTCTTTTTCAAACTAGTAAGTGGTGCTTCCAAATGGAAAAAGTCATGGATAAACCTCCTGTAATAACCAGCTAATCCCAAAACGCTTCAAATATCAAAAAAAATTGGACTGCTCCCATGATATCACTACCTATACTTTTTCTGGGTCCACTACCACACCCTCTTCTAAGATGATGTGACCCAAAAAGTGTACCCTAACAATCTGAAACTGACATTTATATATCTTAGCATATAGTCGATACTCTCTTAGTGTACGCTGGATGATGTCAATATGTTGGGCATGATCGTCATGAGTCTAAGAGTACACTAAGATTTCATCCACAAACACCACCACAAACTACTCTAAGTAGGGATGAAAGATCATGTTCATCAAGGCCATAAACACTACTGGAGCATTTTTCAACCCAAAAAGCATTATTAAAAACTCATAAAGGACATACCAGCTCTTGAAAGTAGTTCTTGGTATATTATAAGTCTGAACTCTCCCCTAATGATACCCTGATATTAGATTAATCTTTGAGAACTCACTAGCCCCCTTTAGATGGCCAAACAAATCATCGATAAGAGGAAGAGGATATCGTTTATTCACAGTCATTTTGTTAAACTTCCAGTAATCGACACACTATCATAAACTTCCATCGGCCTTCTTTGTAAAAAGAACAGGTGATTCCCAAGGCGACGTACTTGGGCGGATAAATCCTTTATCCTCAAACTCCTCCAACTGCATTTTGAGCTCTTGAATATCAGTCAGTTCTATTATGTAAGGTGGAATAGATACCGTCTCAACCCCTGGCATGAGATCAATAGTGAATTCCATATCTCTCTCAGCTGGAAACCCTTAAAATTCTTCTGAAAGGACATCCAGAAACAACTATACTACTGGTGGAAGGATTCATTGCCTACCACTCCCATAATCAATCAAAATACTAGAAATATGTGATGTGATATCTCCCAAATTGTTGATTAATTGGCCCAACTCTACCTGTATGGATATCCCATTCTCCACGAAGGACATATTGGTTACCTCAGGGGATAAAAAGGTCACTATCATGCGATAACAATCTATGTGGGTTCGGTATGCGACTAGCCAGTCCATACCCATAATCAGATCGAATCTCGTTATATCAAGGACATAAATATCCCAAGGAAAACAATACACTCTGATCTCTAGAGAACATCCCCTATATAAATAGTTATCCCTAGTTCATGTTCCCAACAATGTATCAATATTCATCATCCACTTATAGACTCCACCTCCAATATCAATCCATTAATAGGTTTCACTACTGGAAAACTAACCTATACCAATGGTTTGGAACTGTTGGTATAGGCCTCCAAACCGTTGGTATTGCCTATACCAACGGTTTGGAGAACCGTTGCCAAGTAAGCCGGTGGGATAGTTCTATACCAACGGTTTTCCCAAAACCATTGGTATAGACCTATCCCGATTGGTTTGGAAGCCATTGGTATAATTAATATGAAAATCTATACCAACGGTAATGAACCGTTGGTATATGTATTTCAAAAAAAAAACATTCGCTGGGATTTGATCCCAAGACCCCTAGTTTATTATTGAACGACTTAACCACTAACCAAACATGACTTTTGTGAATATAATTACATAAATATATATATATATATATATATTCTCATAATTATTTTAAATTTTGATTTATATAATGTTCTGGGTAAGAAGAAATGATAAAAACCCGTTGGGAAAGGTGGCCTCAAGGTGGGATTTCCCAACGGTTTGGCCAAACCGGTGGGAGAGGGAACCTATACCAACGGTTTTTACGAACCGTTGGTATAGGAGCGTTGGGAAAGGTCAGATTTCCAGTAGTGTTTTCAGATATAAAGGAATGAGAGGACCAAATATCAAACAAGGAAGTAGCTAAAGTAGAAGCAACTAGAATATTACCTCTCACTATCAATGGACCATCCTCACTCTCCATGAGTGTAGGCTATACTACATGTAACTGTCCTACCCCTCTTCTATGTGGTGTCGCCTGACTTCCCTGAGTATAACCACTCCTCTGATACAGGCACTCATACCCTGAATCACCACATCCACTGCCTCTACTGCCCCTACTAGTAGAACTATAGCTGCTAGACTTATATGGTGTAGAAAACCCCCTTCCCACACTCTTGCTCTGAGCAGCTGCTCCCTCAGCACCAGCCTACCACTGATTCCTGTAGAGATTTTTTAGGTGTCCCATATTACCACAAAACCAGCACTCCACTGGTGGTCTAGTACAATGTGTATGATAGTGACCCAGCCTACCTTATTGGTGGTAAATCACATGAGAAATATATGGTATAACCGTTCCTCCTGACTATCCACTTTGTTTTCCACTATCCTGATTAATATTCTAATAACGGAGCAACATACTCTTGGAAGGCACACTCTCTAATCATCCAGCTACTTGTCAAGTACTAGAAGCATTTTTCAGGTTCCCATCTGAAATGAGAGCCTGATTAACCACTTCTGAAAATTTATTTAGCCTAAAGATATTAATGTGGGACTTACTTTCACACTTAATCCTATCCTAAAATAATTTTTCTGAAGAAGCCTTATCTGTCTCCAAATCTAGAGAAAAACATTGTAAATATTTTAAATGCTCAACATACTCCATTATTGACATGATTCCCTATGTCAGATGCATAAAATATGAAGCCTTCTCTTGCCTCAGCCTGTTTGGAGAGAAGTGCTCCAAATATTTATCCAAAAATTCCTTCTTTAACATCTCCTCAATCTGTCCAGATCGTACCTGAATGTCCCACCAGCACTTCATGGAACCCCACAACATATAAGAATCTAACTTGATTGTCCTCTCCGATGGAGTCTCAAAATGGTCAAGTATCATATTTATAGATTCAATCCAGAATTCATCTCCCTCAGGTTAACCATCTCTAGAAAAATTAGGAGGGTGTTGTAGTTGAAACTCCCTTATCAACTCAGACATGATTTTCTGAACCCACCCAGGGTCTCTCTCCATGAATTGCATTAAACGAGCGAAGTTCTCTTGAAACTGTTCTTATTTCTCCGGAGCTTTCACCAATGGTGCATCAAGCTCCCTGTCTCGAAGTTCATTTCATCCCATATCCCTTGGTCTCTCACTCAACAAGCATCATGGAGGCATACCTCTACAAATCCAAACACACACCTCAGGCCTCATAATGCAACCTTATTAAATTTATGCAAGGGAAGAAACTAACACAACAAGTTTCAACATATCATTTCTCCCTTTTCTTGCCACATGGTCAACACTGAGGCCTTATCACTACCCTTAACCATAATACTATGAAAATGCAAGTGCCAAGTGTCTATAATGAAACTGAAAGTAAAGTCACAATGACTCCAAACGGTTCTTGAACCATGTCTGGTTCCCTCTCCCATGCTTCAATCCCAAAATGTAACCTATCACAGGGCCTTTCCCTTATCTAGTCCTGCAACAAAAAGTCTTCTTGGGTGCCGATCTAGTGGCCCGAATAGGGTGTGAGTACAACTCAGTAGGCCACCACAAACAGTGTCAAAAATGTGTCCAGTCAAAAGATAGTGTATACAGATTTATGAAGGAATAAATACAACGCATAATTAAAAAAGTTATCACATTGTCATTCAATCTTTAATCAACACATTTGGCCAATTCAATTCATATTTTCCCTTTGAATCCTCATTCATTATCATTAATCATTTTTTGTTGGTATTCATGCCTAGCACTCCAATTATTAATTGAATCATCATTCATTATAATCATTAATCAATTGGGGTTGGTCTTCATTCCTAACACCACAAATCTCTTTGAGTGTAGGTCATCGTTCCTAGCACTCAAATTCTTATTTGGTGTAGTTCTCCATGCCTAGCACCCCATAATATCATGCCTGGATAACTATTAGGTAGGAAGTCCATGTCCAATTCCCAACTTCTAATTGGTCTATGATGTCATTCCTAGCACCCCAAAATCTCATACATTTAATCATTATTAAAGTCATAAGAATTTTCCAAATTATTCATTTAATAATACAATGATTAGTTAAACATTTAAAAGGCCAATAGTTAATTCAACAAAAAACTAAGCATATAAACTATTAATTAATTCATAAATTAATTAATCAGTCGAAAAAATTCTCTTTCCATAATTAAAACATCACAATTAACTATCTAAATAAAAACCCAATGAGTCAAAATTAATTATCACAATTAATTATCTCTGATCACATTATGGTACATAATTAATTCTCACAATTAATCATCTTTCATAGCCAAACATAATTCCATAATTAATTCCCCCTAATTATTTATCTTAATTCAATCAAATAAATAAATCAAATACAAAATCACAACCAATAATTAAATATCCCAAATATAAATCGATTTGGGAAACCCCCCAGTCATTTGTTCTCTGATTCAATTATTAATACATCACCAAGGTAAACACGCATCAATTCAACTTTCTTAATTACTAAAATTTAGGAAATCATTTATCAAGGGAATCAAGAAAATTAATAACATCTTACATATATCATAAATCATGACTATGGGTTTTTGATTTAGACAACATACATCAGTTTATTGATGGAAGTTATCCAAACAGAAATACCCAAAATCCGAGTAGCACAACGTCATCGATCAAGCTCTGGATCTAAATCCCTAAACCAAAATTAAGATCAAATGAATCAAGATCTTGAAAAACTAGATCTAGATATATAATCCTAGAACTAGATCTCAACTCATACATTTATATATATGTAAAAAATGAAGATCTTCCATGAAAAGATTATGAAAAGATAGAGTAAATAATGGGAGAAGCAACGGGATGAAATTCATTTATAGGGAGGAGAGAGAATCTTCAATCCATGATTTCAATATTGAATAACGATGTTCAGATCATCTTGGAATCTCTTTAGGAGGCTTTGAAAACAACTTGAATTTGTCAAGCCAGATCCAATGTTGAAAATATGTAAGTCTCGGTGGGTTTGGTGGTTTTAAAAAGAATTTTCAGATTTAAAATCATGTGTGAACAGTTTAATGGGTAGATTCACATGATTAGGAAAACCGTATGACAAATATGCGGACCCATATGTATAATTTTTCATGGTTGGCATGGTTTGGCCACACAGTTTTTCAAACCATGCACAAACCATGTGGACCTTTCTGTCTAGTTTTTCACACATGGCATGGTTTGGTCGCATAGTTTGTCAAACTGTGTGCAAACCGTGCACAGCCCACTGTCCATTAGTTTTCCTTTAGAAAACCACCCAAACACACCGCAAATCACTAATCCAAAAAAATAGGTATTTAACACATCAAATAGTACCTAAAAAACATGACTGATAAGACTCTAAAAAATGTCGAGATCTTACACGTATCCTAGGTCGTGACCCATTAGTGACTTGAGTATCATAACTCGCAATACATTTTAAAACTATGAGATATATAACCTTATCCTATTCATTATATGGCGGTATAGGACCCCACCAATCAAAATACTTATATACATGTTCCTTAAGATATCCATCATGCATCATATCATGAAAACCCCATGACATAAAATGGGTTTTATATCATTTTCAACTAGTATCTCATATAATGACTTCAAGAATTATACTAATTGATACCAAATATTCAATCACCCAAATGGAGTATTTTATAAAGGAATGTATAAGGTGGTTCATAAAAAATTACTCCAAAAGAGAGATATTTTATAGGTAAAGAGTAAAATGGTAGGGAAATTATAAAAAGAAATTTTATGAAACAATTGTTTACCTTGATGTAAAAATATAAAGATACGAGTCACATTTTAAAAAATCAATAAGATAACATGAAAACATTTTTAAAATACAAATTTAAAGGAAATAATAGTAAAATATCATTGAAAAAAAATCAAAAAGGATTTTCAAAGGAAATATGGAAGGGATGATTAAATAAATATTCATAAAAATAAAACCTTTTTAACATTTTGAAAATACCTTTATTAAATACCACACTATAAAAAGGGTGATAAATAAGTAATTTGAAAAGATGTAATGAAATAATTAAATATCAACAAAAATAAAACAATTTTGAACTTAAAAATATAAAGGGTATAATTTACGAGAGGAGTTAACATGGACATGGATGGGAAAGAGCTCATTTTGAGAGGATGGAAATTATTATTAGCATCATCAAATTTTATGAAGAAAGAAACCCATCAAATAATATGTATTTGATATAAAAAATAATTCCCTATAAAATTTAGAGTAAATTAAAAATATAATCATCATACGGTATAAGAAACAATTAAATTGAGTCATAGTTAAATAGGTATAATTATGACTCATTAAAATAATTTGATTCGATAACATCTATTACAAACTCTGTAACATTTAAATCAAAACATCTCAAAATATAAAATTGAAATAAAACACTAAATAACATGAATAAATAGTAAAAATTGATAAAACTTTTACAGATAAAAAGTGTATACACCATATAAAAGAATGTAAATCCATGATAAAAACATGTTACAATTAAGGAAATTTAGAGATGAGAAACCCTTATGATTTTTATAACATTTGATTCAAAATATCATGAAATGTTAAAGTTGAAATGAAAATTTATCAATTATTAATTATTATATAATCATTATATAATAATTAAAATAGGAATAATATACATCATATAAATAAAAATAAGGTCATAATACTAAACATGTCTCAAAGAAGGAAATTTGAGATGAAAATCCCATTATTTTCATTATTTGGTGTTAGTAATTCTGATTATTTTGCATATGTTTTATAATGATGTCATAAAATCACATTATTTGAAAACAAATTCAAAATTACTACAATGAAAAAGATATTACAAAAAATTTATTTCAGTATTTCAGGAATTCTCATGTTCATTTGATGAAAATTATATGTGTTCTTTATGATAATGAAAGCCATGAAGAGCTTATTTTGGGTAATTTACTAATATCAATATATTACACTATAATAATCCTAAATTTTTTTATAATTTAGGAAAAATATAAATGAAATATATTTCCCATTAATATATTATATATTCAATATATATATTTTATAACCTACCACATAAGACGGTGATTAAAAATTGAACATGTCATTTTGTGGAGGTGGTAATCCACTCGCACACACAAATTGTGTTTTCATTTTTTATGGAATGGAAAGAAGGTAGTAATTGGTTTATATTTTAGTAATATTAATAATATTATAAATATTATATTAAAAAAATTAAATTTACCTTTTGATCCATCCATGTAAGGATGTGAAAAAAATCAAACACATTGCTTTGTGGAGGTGGTAGTCTGCACATACGCACAAACATCATTTTCATTTTTCTAAGGGAAAACAAAAAAAGTGGAAAATGTTTCTTTCCTAAACAAAATAAAATTAATTATAATAATAATAATCATTTAATTATATATGAATGGAAAATTTATATTTCTACTTGTAATATAGAAAATAAAAGAGGTTAGGGAGGGATTAGTGCACATATTGAGGGTATTAGTTTTCCCATGGAGAACTGCTTGGAAATGAAAGAATAAGTAAAATATTTTGTAAAAATAGGTATATGTTCATGGAATAAGATTACAGGGGGGATGAAAATGGTATGATTTCTAATTGTAATTTTATGTTTTAGATTATTCCTGATGGGGATCTTGAAATCCCCTTCTATAACTGGTAGGAATGATATTTTTGTAAATGTAACATCTTAATATAATGAGAGCACATATTTCGCATGGAAAGTGGATCCAAAGTGGAAAATAATGAATAGGGGTTATTTTTTATCAATCCTACTATAAAAACGTATTTAAAGGCAATTTATAATTGATTTTATTCTTTTTTATCCTTAGTTTTATATTTTTACCAAAATTAACTTTTACCACGGTAACTTTTTTGGAACCATTTTTGTAAAGACCTGACCCACCAGGGCCTACCTTACCAATGGAAATAAAAGGAATCAAAACCCCATCCCCACATACAATAGTATATGGACTATAAGTAAGATCCAAGTAGGTATGACATAAAATGGGGGGCCTTATCCTATTGTTCCTTTATGCATGCACCCGACCATCTCCATACAACAGTATAAAGGAAGAAAAAGGGTAGTAACATCTAGATAAAAAATAGAAATGTAATAAAATCTTGGGAATACATAAGAGTATAAAAAAGTAATCCAAATCATATAGGGTAATATACATTTCTAAATATAAATGAATTTTTAACCTGATAAAAACTAGAATAAAGGAAATTTGAGAGAGTTGGGCCTCTGATCTCCAAGTTTGATCATTGTACATGGTAAATACACCTTGGTATCACTTTGATACACCATTGTCACCAAAATATTGTATATAATTTTCATAATAAATGACACATATGAGAAAATCCCAAGAAAGTATGACTATATATGTACCCATTAGGATGCCCCAAAAACCAAAAATGGAGATATAGAAAGATGCAACAAAGGTATGATCAATCAATAACAAGAGGGAAACAAAACCCATCATAGATATGTTCTCAAAAAGTAACCCAGAAAAGATAGAAATGTAATCTAAATATCTACATCCAATCTTAGGATTAAGAGTCTAGCTACATCTCAAAAGGTCCATCTTTGATGCTCAAATTCACATGTATCTATATAAAGAACCCATATATAGGACCTACACCTTGCCACTAGTCTCCACAGCCTGAGGGTGCATAATCTCTAATATAGGATGAATTCCTTAGTATGATAAGAGGTGAAACTCCAAAAATAGAGAAACCATGCCCTAATGTGATAAGAGGTACCACTCAATGAATAGAGTACAAGCACCATAACACGATAGGGGGTACCACTCAGTAGATAGATAGATTGAGCACCTTATCCCTAGTGCCATAACGGGGTAAAAATCAACAGGTACAGTAAATTAACCTTGACTTTGTGTGGCATAGTTTAAAGGGAACCATCCCCAATATAGTACTCACACCTTAGTATGTTAGGGGGGTACCACTAAACCAATAAAAAGAGTATGGGGACACAAAATTGTTGCAATAGGGGGTTTCCAACCTCAACCTCTCTCTAATTATCCAGCCTGATTACTGTTAGTGGTCTAGCATCCCTTGAAGAATCATCACGAGCTCAAAACATCATGTTGTATATAATCCACTATTAATGATACCATTACATTCAATAAAAAAACTAAATGGTATTTGGAACTTTAAGGACCAAATCTAAGTCTATAAGAAAGATATACACATGGTGGAAGTTCCCAGGAAAAGTAAACCACATGCACCTGGGGTCATATGATGTGTGTCCTCTCCTGTCCTCATAGTCATGTCTTCAACTCCACATGGCTTTGATGACCATTTAGTACTGCATAGAATTTAATGGCACTACGCAATATGTATCATCTACTTAGCTCTTGGTCATGTTCTCTTGGTTGTGCCAGTGTACAACTGACAATGTCTATGTATATCTTGTCATTCCCATGTAATTCATGTCAGGCCCGTTTACATGGCAGTGTTCTTATCCATACTCGGGCATCGGGTTATTCTCGTGAACCCATGGGCATACTCATGTACTCTCGGAGTACATGGTGTGTCATTCCATATAGGGCCCCATGTATGTGTTATTGGAACACAACCTGACCACCCAAGGTGTTTTCACATGGACTATAAGACCATCCACATAGAATTTCATTCCACCCAAGGCCCCAAACATAAGTATCAAGAATAGAACTTGTCAACCCTAGGTGTTGTCACATGGCATGTAGGTCATACCCTAGAGCTTGTGATCCTTATATTCCCTAAAACCTTAATCACCAAATCTAGGGGACTACACGGAATGTGTTCAAGTACTACATGTCATGTAGTTATGATTTTCAATGAAAACTAGGGAATTATTCATGTTTCATCATTATGCGGCCTCTATTTTTATTTCCCCCACAATTCATGTTTGGTGTCTCTGATTTAGGGCCATCTATGCCCGATCCATCATAGGTGGTCAAATTCCAGCACACAAATCCCACACAGATTCATCAATCACCAAAAAAAATCCTCACATTGCCACTAAAGATCCCAGATCCATAAGGACCTAACCTGTAACCTACAACTCATCCTGGTCCATTCGCAAATCAAAAATTTGTTCACTGATTGTGAAAGCTCCACTAATCCTACAAATCGATTATGCGTGAACCCAAACCATAAATTTTGAATAGAAACCCCATAGGATAATGGGGAAGAATGAAAATTAAGGTGGGCCGAAAGCCTCCAATCTAGGTTAATTTATCATTTTCTTTGTGTTCTTTCCTAATGATCACATAATTGGGGTATCTAGCGTGATAGAAGGCGATGTGAAGGATTTTGATTGAACTAATATAAAATATAAATCTGTGGGGCTCATGAAAAGAAAAAATATCACATATTAAAAATAATATAATTATAAATCCATAATTATGGAGTTATAACCGTTTTAAATGTACAAATAACATGTCCTTCCTTGATTTAGTATTGATCATTGGTGAGGAACTCATTCAATAGTGATAAATAAGACATGCAGTGTCTGTTTCCTTTTGATCCACCTCTATCTGATCTCCCATTGTCCTCACATGCATTTCACCAATGAAGAACGTCCAAGGATCCTCTCAATTCTTCTAGTGTTGTATCTATAACCCTATATAATTTCTATATCGGTGTATTTATAGGTTAATATAGGTTCTCAAATAAAATAAAATAATTAAATTAAATTATTTAATGTACCCTCCAATGATAAACCTCCATAAAATTCTCTATATTGACCAATGTTATGTTGTACCTAGGTTTAAATCCACATTACAGAATCAACTGCCTTCTTGTATTTTCTATATGAGGTCATAGAAAATTGGAATCCAAGAAATGCCAAAACTATCAATGTGTGTGCATTAAAATATATTAATATTTTTAATATATTAATTTCAGAGTTCTGAGACACCTAAAACCCATGAAAACTCCACGGATAAATCCAGTTATATGTACAGAAATATTCAATAGAAAATCCATCAATACCAAATTTTCTAAATTCTCCCCTCCTTCAAGTATTTTTACCTTGAAAAGAAAAATCTAAATAAAAACATGGGGGTATTGGGTATGAAACTAGATATCACTCTCCTATGAGATCTCAAACGTGCTCTTATGATACTACAACTTAGAAACCAATGGAGTAGTAATTCCTCATAGGATCTTCTCCTATCAATCCTGAATTGCCACAAAGTACTCTGTGAAGGTGGCTCCATCCCCAATGTCCAGTTATCCTTAATAAATAACGTGCATAGGGTCATCTACGTATATCCTTATCTGCTACACATAGAATATTTCATAAACCCAATCTAATTTTTGGGGTAGGTCTATGTACTAAGAAACCTCACCAACCCTCCATAGGATCTCAAACGGCCTATTGAATATTAGGTACATCTTTCTTCCTGATATAAACTTCTACAATCCACATAATAGGAATACTCTTATGAAAACATGGCCTCCCAACTCAAACTCCATGACCTATGATGTCAATCTATGTACGATTTATTTCTACTCTGGGCTATCCTCATATGATTGTGAATCACCTGAACCTTCTCTTTCATCACTTGAATAATCTCTATCCCAACTAGATATGTCTCACCAATATCAATCCAATATAAGGGTGGCATGCAATTCCTCCCATACAGGGCCTTAAAAGTTGTCATGTTGATAGTATATTGATAGATATTATTATTAGAAAACTATTCCAATGGAATGTGATCCCCCCCAACTCTAGAAAAAGTGAAACACACAGGACCTTATCATATCAACCAACATTTGGATAGCCTGATAAGTCTGGTCATCCATCTATGGGAGAAAATTTGTACTCATCTTCAACTAAGTCCCAAATGCATCCAGCAGGCAACTTCACAATTCTTACATGAATTGAGAATCACGGTCGAAGATAATCATCATGGGTACCTTGTAGAACTAGAAAATCTCATGCACGTAAAACTACCCCAAACTCTCCACCAAACATTGATCCATAATCGATAGGAAGTGTATTGACATTGTGGGTTAGTCAAAAATCACCCAGATAGTATCGTGGCCTATTATTTTCCATAGAATCCCTATCATGAATTCTATGGATATTTTATCCCATTTCTACTATAAGATCCTAATAGGTAGTGTTAAACCTATCAAAATCTAGTGAACATCCTTCATCTTCTAACATGTGAGACACCAAGAGATGAACTTACCTATACTCAACCTCATTTCATCTCACCAAAAACATCAATTAAAGGCCCTTATGCATTTTTTACACACCAAGATATCTAGATAAGGGGTAAGTTTGAAACTCCCACATCACCTCCTCCCACAACATGACTGGAACCAATGCATGTCCATGAAAAAGGATGATGTTCTCCCCTCCTTCATGAAATCTATATGGTGTATATCTTGTAGATATCTGGTATTTTATAACCCCCTGGGTTGATTTATATCAAAAAATTCTCTCCCACACACAGTGGAAGAGGAGGATTCACCACCATTAATGGAAAGAAACTACACCCCTCTCCTCCTCCAAGGTCAGATGTAAAGAATCAAACTGGTTAGACACCTCCTCCACCAAGAGAGAAATGGACTTCATGTTAAGGTAATCTTCCACAAAGTTTCACTTGCCAATAATATATACTATCTCAAAGTTGACACCTTTAGGAAATCCACCCAAGAAATCTTTCTTAGGTTAGGATCTCTATGTGTAAATATATACCTAAGACTATGTTGGTCTGAGTATACAACTAAGATCACTTGTAGAAGATAGTACCTCCATATCTTTAGAGAGAATACTATCACTACCAATTATAGGTAAGAGGTAGTGTAGTTATTCCCATGGGTTATCAAATTCCTAAACCCATATGTGATCACTTCTTGCCTCTGCATAAACATGAAACTGACACCAGTTCCATAAGAATCAGAAAATGCAACATACTCCACACCCTCCTCCAGTAGTCTCAATACATGATCATTAGTAGGCTCAGCCTCAAGATCTCAAAGGCTCTCTAGAACTACTTATTCTAGATTAATGGATTCCCTTTCTAAACCAAGGATGTCAAAGGGTCTAATAATATAGATAATTTCCCTATGAACCTTCCAGTAGTACCCCACCATTCCAAGAATATTTTTCACCTCTAACATGATCTTGGGTGGATCCCAAGAAATCACAACATATATATTTGATGATTTGAGAGCTAAACCATGCTAAAAAATGACATGACCCAAAAAACTAAGCTCACATATCCAAAATTTGGACTTATAGAGCTTAATATAAATTTATTTCTCCTAGAGTAATTCTAGGACCAATAAAAAATGATATGGTTACAACTATTATGACAGAGAGTAAATAAGCATGTCATCTGTGAAGACCAAAAAAATTGGCCCAAGTATGGTTAAAATATCCAATTCAGTAGAGAAATAAACACTGAGAAGGAATTATTCACACCAAATTTTTTCACCAAGAACACATAGTGTCCATAGTGATATCAAAATTTCAACTTTTTAATATCATCCTCACAAAACCTCAACTGGTGGTATCCAGACCTAAGATAAATATTTGAAAACTTTCTCACTCCTCTCAAATGATCAAATTAGTCAAAAATCTATGGAATTGAGTACTTTTTATTTATCATTACATGGTTCATGTGACGATAATCAGAAAAAATTCATAACATCTTGTACACCTTTTTTATTAACCCTACTAGATCCAGCCAGGGGGACACACTGGGTATGATGAAACCCTTCCATCGAAGGTTCTCCAACTGTACCATCATATCTCAAATCTTGGTATGGGACATATGATATACTATAGAAGTTATTAGTATGGTTTTGGGATGAAATTGAATACATAACTTCATCTCCCACCTCATAGGTACTCTTGTAACATCCTTAGGGAAGATAGCCATAAATTCCTCTACTATTTAAGGAATCCAGATATCTAAATAGCCTGTTGAACCAAGGGATAAGCTTAAAAACATATGAGTGATGGGTTGTAGATTTTTTGTGCACAAGATCCACTCTCTTAACAATGATATATCTCTCACTCACAAAGGATAATATTTTCCAATCTATCTTCATGCATCTAACTCTTATATGATGGAAGTTAATTTGTGATTGAAATATAAAAAATTAGTCCATAATGAAGATGACATAAAAAGGTTTCATTATGATGAAAAATAGATCACACGATAAACTCTCTCCATCGGGCACCACCTCTTACTTATATAAGATAAGCGGTAATGAATAATCACACCTAGTCATGACCTCTAACAAAAAATGATGGGATAAAGTCTCAACAAGAATCTACAACTCCCAGATTAGGTGGAAGGATATGAAGGAATGAAACAGATAAGTACCTATCAATACTAGATCAAGAGTATAATAAAAACATATCATAACTCATATTATCTCGTGTATAGATCGGTCATAGCGATCCATAGCTAACAACTGCATGTGGCCCCAACTGCCATCTCCCTTTGCCTCGAGTGGGCCACCTGGTAGTGGGGGCGGGAGTATCTTGTAGTGGTATCCCTCACCAACTGCTCCTCTATATAGAGTTACATGTGATCCTTTTTTAACATGGCATATATAGTGGCCATCCTGGTTATTCTAGGGAGATCCCTTATCACGATATTGCCTCTGTCTTGGCATTCCATATTCTACCAGCCTTCCCACCTCAGCTTGATGGGTCAGAAAATTGTGATCCAAATAACCTCTACAATCAAAAATATAACATTTCTCCTCTCATTGATGACCAAAACCTATATTAAAACCAATTACTACATTTCCAAAAGACTAAGTCCAGCTATAAGGAGGTATACTACATGGTGACCCTACCGACTAGTCCTTAATAGCTCTAATAGATGACTCTACACCTTGATGCCCACTACTAGCTCCAGCGGCCTAAATTCCACCTGATAGGAAGCTCCCTATAACTATATACTTCTATATAACTCCATCAAAGGTGGGAATTCACGAGGGGGATACAACGACAGGGATGTATCTACAGATTCCCTGCTCAAACTTCTATGCTCAGAAGTAACTATGTTGTACATTGTTGATGGAGTACCATGTATAGTCAACGAACCTCATGGAAAAATCAAAAACTATCATACTACCCTGATGTAGCTCAAGAATATCCTTGATTCAAATTGAATTCATGTATGATGGGTAACACTCCATAAGAAACTATTGTTAGAAGTGGGACCATGAGAGAGTCAGCTCATCATTGGTCTGTGTTACTAGACTCCACCAATACCCTGTTAATCCATAGAAAAGACTAGTTTCCAGAAAAAAATATCTAATAAATTGGGACCAAACAACTTGAATACTCAAAACACTGCATCAATCCAATCATCCTCATTCAGGGGATATTTCTCATCATGGAACCTCAATGGTCTCTAATGATACAAATCAAGGAGAATACTAAGCCTGTGAGCATCCTCATCTTGAATTTTTGGTACTACCTATTACTGGATAGGTGGGGGTGATGCTCCCTACCCACCTAGAGGTAACACCTCATGAGGTGTCCCCTGAAGTGAGGCCTCATCACACATCACATAATCATCACAATCCTAAATCGGTAACATGGATGGATATCATTACAGAGGTGTCCTGAAAGTGATCAAGATATAATGTGATTATACGATCCTATATATATATATATGGTGATAAATATAGAAGGAATGTTAAAGTAATCAGTCATATATGATGCTTGTACCAAAGGATCCATGTATCCAAAGTCTTTGTATGCCAAGGGGACAAGCAGGTAGTTAGAGTCCTGGTGTATGGATATGTCAGTTTTTTCACTAACAATGCATTCCCTTGGCTGAAATCTACACTCGAGACACTTCAACATCACTTCCATAATTACCAACCAATTACTAATAAGAGGAAAACTCCAAACACCATCACAAGGAATGAACAACTTTGATACCACTCTATAAGTACCCGATCAACAGGGGAATGTCCGGCCAGCGACAAGGAGAGCTATCACAACACCAACCTCACCTCCAACAAGTTAGGGGCTAGCAGCAAGTACTAATAAATAGTGATATAAAATAGGAAGCCTTATTCTAATATACATGTTCACAAGAACCCAACCATCTTCATGAAATAATGTAGAATAATAATTAATAATAGTTACATCTAGAGTAAAACTATGCGTGTAATAAAATCTAGGGAATACAATAGAGTATGAAAACATAATTCAACCACAAAGGGACAAAATACATGCCCAAATAGAAATAAAGTCTCAAACTAACAATAAATGCAATAAAGTAAACTAAGAGATCTAAAATACAGATCTCAACGTAAAACCAACATACATACTCAATGCACCTAGGAATCCTTATGCTCAACTGATGTCACGATCGAACTTTCCACTATCTATATAAGACATGACATCTACAAGAAAATCTCAAGCAAGGGTAAATATATACATACCCAGTAGTAAACCCCAAAAACCAAAAAGGGAACAATAGAAATTCATATTAAAGGTTATCACATCCCATAATAAGAGGGAAATGAGACCCATCATAGATATATGCTAAAACAGAAAACCAGATGAGAGATAAATGGGATCTTCATCTCTACATCCCATCCCAAGATGATAAGTCTTCCAACAAATACAAATGTCCATACCAAATGCCCAGAATCTCACGTTTCCATATAAGGATCCCATTTAGAGGACCCTTACCTCACTACTAAAATATATCACCTGAGGGGGAATAATATCCAAGTCGAGGCCCCATGGATTAGTATGATATGGGGGTTCCACTAAATAGATAGAGGACCCACACCCTTATATGACATGGGGTACCACTCAATGAATAGAGGAACAGTTCCCTAGAAAGATAAGGGAATACCAATTAGAAAATTGATCTATATTGGACCCACACACTAGTTTCTGAAGGGGGTATAACACAATAGTTGGAGGACCCACACTTCACCACTACACTGCATAGTCGAGGGGATATAACCTCTAGTAGAGGAGCCTTTCCCTAGTAAATTAGGGAGGTACCAATCAACCAATGTAAATTGTATGGGGAACTGATACCCTAGTGAAAAAAGGGGTTACCAACCCCAACCTCACTCTAATAATCATGTCTGGCCACTATTACTGGTCCATCATCACCTGATGAAACCTTGCACTCTCAACACCTCATGTAATATATTAAAAACCTCTATGAATGTAAATATCATGTTCTAGATAGAAAACTACTCAAGATTGGTTACTTGAGATCCTAAATAAATGTATAGAATAAGGAGATGCAAAAGGTGAAAGTTTATGAGAAATGTACTTAGCATGCACCAGGGGTCACACGGCGTGTGACCTCACCTAGCCTTCCGGATAGTTCCTCCCCAACACACATCTTTGATGACCATTTTGTACTACATCATGTGTACAGAATCTAAAAAACATGTCTTGACCATCCAAGGCATGGTCATGTGATCCTAGTCATTGTCATGTGTAGTTGGACATTACTGTGTACATATGGCCATGTCTGTTTACTTTCAGCCATGCCCATGTACCAACCCATGTACCTGGATGTTCCTTGGTATTGGGTCCTACTCGTGTCCCTATATGTATTCCCATATACTCCTAGAGTACACAACATTTCATTCCACATGGGGCCCTAGGCATTTGTATCTCTCACATGGCGCGGACAACTCGGGTCGCATCACATGACATGTGGGACTAGTCACATGATGTGTGATCGTTATCTTCAAAAAAAACTATCCATCAATGATGAGGGACTACATGACATGTCGTTCTAGACTATATGACTTTTAGTAGGTTTTTCACTAAAACTTAGGGAATTCTTCATGTGTCACCATCATGGTGTCACCGATGCAATTTAAACCATGATTCATACAGGTGGTTCGGCATATTAGGTTGTCTGTGACTGATCCATCATAGGTGGTCATATTTTGGCCACCCATACAACCCAAGACTTCACCAATGGCCCTCAAAATACTCCAATTGCTGATCTGGATCTCAAAACCACAGAGGCCTCATCCAAAACTAAAAACTCATCAGGATTCATCTATAAATCTATAGTATGTTTCTCATTCATGAAACTGCCGTGAATCTAGAGGTTCAATCGTGCTCGAACCCTCCTCGAAATTTTCAAACCATAACCCCATGGTCCAACAATGATAAACATGAATAACATAGGAGGGAGAGCACATAATCAAGGTGAATCCCTCATTGGCCAAGCGTTCTTGGACTAGAATCACATAATCGGGGTATCATAGGTTATAGCATGTGATGTAAAGAATTTATATCAAATTTATATTACCAATAAACTTCTAAGTACCATGAGAAGAATAAATATCTCTAATCAAAAATAAGATAATTATAAATCCATACTTATAAAAATGGAAAGGTAAGAAATCCAAAAAATACATGACCTGCCTCAATTTAGGATCGATCGTTGGTGATAAATGCATTTTTCAATCACAAAGAAGACCTGTCGTGTTCATTACCTCTCAATCCACCCCAATCTAATCTATCTGCATCCTCTGATATGCTTGACTAATGAAGAATGTCCAAGCCTCCTCTCAATTCCTTCAAGGTTGTGTGGCTAACCTTGGAGAATTTCTATATTGGTGTATTTATAGAGGAATTTGGGTTGGAAAATAAATTAAAATAATTAAATTAAATTATTCGATGTACCCGCCAACGAGAAACCTCCATGAAATGTTTGGCACCGATCAATATTATATAGTTCCTAGAGTAAATATCACATTTCGGAATCAACCAGGATCATAGATTTTCCATATGAGGTCCCAAACAATGGGAAAATAATAAACAAAGAAGCGATACATGTGCATGCACTAAAATATGTTAATATTTTTAATATATTAATTCCTAGGTCCCCAAGCCGCAAAACATTATGTCAAGTCTAACGATAAATCTATATATATGCATATAAACATTCAAAGGATAGTCCATCAAAATGAGAGTTTCTATATTAGTAACTTATTTTTAAACTAAAAGCAAATATAACATTATTAGATAATTTTTATATTATTATTAAAAATATGAAAAAAAAATTATAATATTAAATTTATAAAAGCGATGAAAGTAAATTTTAAAATAATAAATGTATAACACCTAAAAATCAGTTTTTTGGAAAATATTAATGATGTTCTAAAATGTTAATCATGGGTTTATAAATTAAACCTAATATTTTAAATGTATAATTTTACTTATCAAAAACATATTTGGTTAGGAAAAATGTTTCACAAATTTTTATGTCATTATTATATCATAGTGAATTCATAAAGTTCACAGGATTTTTAAAAATGATGTTCTGTAATATTCACCAAAAAAATAATATTTTTTGAAAATTACTAAAAACCCATCCTAAAAATATTATAATGATGAATCTAAAAACTAATTTCATTTTTTCAAGTTAAAATTCAAATTTTTATGAATTTAATATTTAAATTGAAATATTAAATATAATAAAAAGGGTTTTATTGGAAAATTACTTTTTAAATATTAACTATTATTATACTTATTTCTTATCAATTACTAATTAAATTAGTGTTAATATATTATTAATATAAAATATATATTTTCTTATCCTTAAACAATAATATATTTAGTTTCTTAAGACTAAAAAAAGTTCCTAAAAATGGAAATTTGTAGGAAAATTTATTTTTTTAACATAAAATAATCTCATTAGTTATTCTGTTACACTAATTAAATTTTATCAATGGCTTAATTTTAAAATTAAATTATATATATATGTGATTATTAATTTATTTCTATTTATACTATCAAAGTCAATGACTATATTAATAATGGTCACACTCAATTTGTAAAATTTTATCTTGAAAATTTTTATTTCATTTTTTTTGTTAGATGTTGTGTGCGAAGGAATATATTCCAAATTGTATTTATTTAGATGGAAATTATTTACTAAAATATCAGGGCATAAAATTTATTCTTATGAGAGACAAGTAAGGATTCACTAAGGTTTTTCTTTAGGCTTGTTTTGGTTATGGAATTCTTTCAACCGTCATTTAAGGAAATTTAATGAAAATGTGAACAATTTCAAGTAAATTTCATTCAATATTTTAATATTGTTAAAGATAAGATGAACTAGGAATTATATATCCTAGTTTTGGTAATATATTGATTGTATACCTGGGATAAATTCAAACCAAAATAAGAAGATTGATTTAAAAAATACAAAAATGTTTCCTCTAGTATCCACTCAAGGTTATTTGAAACCCAATGTTATAAGGAAATTGGAGTAATGATTCAATATGATGGAATTGTCTAGATTTATTAAAGGGGTTTTTATTAAATCCTTAAAATTTATATGTCAGTTATTAATGTTATTGAATCAATACTTTGTTTTTGAAGGGTCTATACTACAAAATATATACATCAAAAAAATTATGAGTATATAGGATATTAAATGGTAAGAATTAAAAATGATTATAGTTTTCTTTCAATTTATGATGTAACGAGTTGTTACATAAAATAATTGATTGTAAAAAAATAATATCCAACCCGGATGGATCTTAATAAAGGATGTATATTTTCATTTAATTTTTCTTATGTGATAAGTGAAATTTTTTCCTAATAAAGAATAATTATGATCAATATGAGATGTTGGATTCAATACACATGGTTTAAGATTCATAGGATTAAATAACTTGTTTTTGAGAAGGAGAAAAGAATAAAAAAAATTATCAAGAGTAAAAATTTTCATACAAATCTTTGTTAAAATATGATAAATTTAAACCCCACTAAAATTCTCTAGACACATTGAATACTATATCTGATATGGAAGGAAAAATCATTTAATATTACTATTATTCGGAAATAATAGTAATTTTTTAAACCCAACAGAGGTTTTGAATATTATCATGATATTATTAAGAGAATATAGTATATAATAGCATAGTGATAGTATTTTTAGATTTAAATAAGTTCAAAGTTAACAAATAAAGGATTATACCAGTCAAAACATAAGACGAAATATCACATTCATGGAAAAAATTATGGAAAGGGTTCTATGAGTGATTTTTATGCCATTATAAAGTGATTTAAGGAAATAACAGATGTAATTAACATCAGGAAATTTTATTTAGTGAAGTAAATGAGTTTTAATATTTTTTTTAAAGAGTTTGGAATTAGGAATATGATTCCTAAGGATCTGTATTATTTATAAAATCTTGATCATAAATATTACTTACTAAATAGTTTAGTCAGAGGGTTTTATCAGACGTTCACCTATAGATATGGGAATAATTATATAAATATGTATTGAGTTTAAGAAAAAGTGTAGTAAACAAAAGGATTAATTGGTAGTCTATCATATATGATATGTTATATAGGTGATTATGTATGGTTCTCTTAATGTTCTTAAAATAATTTAATAATATACAATGTATCATGTTATATGAAACGTGATACACATTTTATTATTATTTCATGTTTATTTTATATATATATTGATATACATTTCATGAAGTGTAATGATAATTGGAAATTCAAAGTATGACTATGAGTTATCCCTGATAAATGTACTTTATTGATTATTATAAGTTGCGATGAAATGTTATGGTTAGCATTAGTATAACTATTTTATTGGGGTTATCAAAATACTCATGAAGTATAAAATGGGATTTTTTGCTAGATAACCAACTACATACCACATAGAGTGTTATACACGGTGTATTTGGTATACTTGGGGTGTGTGGTTTATATTTTGAGTCCCCACTACTTGATTTTAGTGAGATTTCTAGAATGAAATACTTTTTTCTTGGATACCATTCTTACATAAGCCATGAGTCTTAGTTTGTCGGGGATGGTTTGGTATGTTGATGAGCATGTCATCCATTAGAGATTGAAAAATATGTCATTTTTTCACTCATATGAAGAGCATGACATATGATCCCTCAATTGAGATAGAGTTAGGAAGTATACTTCTATAGAGATATAGTATATATAATGTAAATATTTATTTGATTGAGGGGAATATTATGTGGTCATCTATAAAGTTTAATGAAATGTGATGTATTAGTTGACCTAGTCAGACTATAATTATTGAATCAAGAGTGTTTGATTTGGCTATATGGTATTGACATACTTTATGTCCCATGTTCACTCAATGTCTTGGATAATGGGAATATAGGGGAATGAATTATTTTATATGATACAATTAGTGAAAATATGAATGAAGATGCATGTGTTTAATAGAGATCACTGAAAATCCATTTATATCGTGAGTAACATTGATATTTTTCTAGAGGATGCTCTTTTATTATTATTATTATAAATTCATGAATTCAGAATTTTTATAACTACTACAATGGTTTGTAGGGTTACACTTTGTGGTTGACCAAATGGGGATTGTGTTTTAATCAAAGAAATGCTATAAATGATTTCTAGATTTATATGAAAAGGGATATTTGGATAGTCATTCACTAGGTATTTTATTTGATGTGATACATGGATAATTTAATGATAGATTCCCAAAAGTGTTTTGGAAATATCCAAAAGGAGTTTTGGATATATATTCAAAAGTTATTATGTATGATAAAATAAAAGTTTAAATTAACAAATTTCAATGATTTGGGAGGTTAAAAGAGATATGCCTAAAATCTCATGCATTAGTCCATATCTTATTTTAAGATTGGTATAAGTTCTATGGTATAAAAGGCATGAAACCTGAGGTATATCTTATGCCTTTTATTATGGGATATCATAAGGTTTTAAACTACCTTACCATGAGAGTGGGATGTTAAAGGTTAATGTTATATTATCTCTTACTCATGGGTATTATTATATGTGAATATTTCATATTATGAAACACATAAGGGATTGGTGAATTTATTTCTTCAATTTATATGCATATGTAGATTTGTTAATTTATTACAAAGTGCATCAGTAAATCCATGGGGTTATGGGAAATTCCAAAAGGGATTATATAAAGGGCTTGTAAAACTCCATAAAATCCTCTATATCATGATTTCACTGCTTAACCTCTATTTACCACTTAATTTACTATAATGTTCTGGTGGAAGGATAATCTTATCCATGTGATGAGTGATTTTGTTTTAACCTCTGGATACACCAAAGAGGTAGTACAACATATATAAAACCCTTATTGTGTTTTATCAAGAATTTTGGGCAATTAAATTAGAAATAACATACATTTAATATAAGTTTTTTACTATAGTTTCTTCATTTATACAAAACATGGTTTTTGGTTTCCTCCATGAAGTTCTTAGGATATTCTTCTACTATGATAAATGAGTGTCGTTTGATCATTTGAAACCCCTTAAGAGTAAACCCAATCTAATATTAACATATCATTATAATACATAATACTTCACATTGATCATAAAACAAAGACAAAGAAAATTAATAATTTATAAGGATATTATCATACAATTGTTTATTTATTATAAATATAGTACACATGAAATAATGATAAATAGAAATTTCATTTATTATAAAAATATGATATATTTTAAAATGACTATATCTAAGGTATCTTGTATTTAACACCAAGATATTCAACATGACCATCATAATTTTTATTCAGAAATGGTTTTTTCAAATGATCGGATATATTATCATCTTTTTCTCCCAGTAAATATTTTATGAGTTTATATTTTATACTTTACTTAATAATGTTTTTATAATTAAAAAATTATAATTTTAATCCCTCTAACATTTTTAAATAAATTGTTTCCACTACTTGTATAAGAAAATATTAATATTTATTTTTTTATTGTTTATTCAAAATGTTATCTGCATTGGTTTTGTGTCTTAAAACCCACTTTTTGAGAAAACCGCACTTTTTAATAAGTAGAGGAAATATTCATACACTAAAAGAGTTAAAAAATTTCTAGGAACTGAATGACTCCTACATAGATACATATATACAAAATACACTTACATGAAAGAAGTCTATGTAAATCCCCTTATCTTAATTTTTCTATGTAAATTCCCTATTGTCAAATCTACTTATATGAATACCGTTACATGAATAATACTCTTACATGAATGATTTACTTTTTTGAATATTCTTATCTGGAGGTAACGTTTATGTGTTTATCCATATATGGATTATGAATAACTCTTATGGGGTTCACTCTTACAAGAAATCACTTCTATGTAGAATAAATATTATATTCTGAAGATTTTTGTTTTTTGATGTTTTAAGTCCTATGATTGACCTAAAGTCATATTTCATGTGTATTAAAGTCATATTCCATGATTATTAGGGCTAAAATAAGTCTAAAAACTATGTTTTTAAAGTCTTCTTCTCTTTTTTGTAAATTCTTACTTGTTATATTAGTATCTTATGAAGATAATTCAAACACTATAGAGAATTTCATACTAATGAATAAGAGAACAGTGCACTAATTATAGTAATATTCAATCTCCATTCTCACATGATTTAAAAATCATATATGGATTTCTAAATTCATACAGACATCATATGACTTAATATTTTTTCTCTCAAAAACTCAAAATATTCTCTATTTTTCCAATTTTTTTATTTTGAACCAAATTTTTCATATTATAATCTATTTAACTATTTTATAATTACTTATTGATTATTTATATCCTATGAGTGTTAGTTTATAAATATTTTGTGTAGAATTAAATTTAAATCATAAATAATTAAGCATTAATAAATACTTGTGATGTTTGTTTTAAAATTGTATATTCTCTTGCAGTGATATCAGATAAAATTTCAAGAAAGTTAAATGAAATGTGTATTCACATTAAATAGAAAAACACATAAATTGTTATCCTGGGAGTAAATATACAACAAATTTGAAGTAGTTAATTGGTTTCACATGCATGACTACCACTTCAAAAATAAATAACAATAATGGATACTCTTTTCAACTTGATGTTCATGAAGAAATTATATAGATAGAGTTTGATAAAACCAGTGAAATAAGTCAAAAAACTATAAAGGATACCTAAATATTACATTTTAGTGATCACTGTTTCAACCATCATCTTTGGTTGGGCTTCATCATTCAAGACTATTCTTATTTAAACATGATACAAGTTAACCCAACATTCATAATAGTATAGTTTATATCTGGTTACTATTGTAATGAATTCCTAATATCATTTCTACATGCATGTTTTTTGGTTTATACTTTTACATTAAGAGGCTAGACCATAGTGGTAGCTTATACCACCCATACAAAAGCTACGTCCAGTTATGATTTGATCAGGTAAAAGGAATGGGTGTTTGATTTTTCCTTATTATTAATAAAGGATATGTTTGTTTTTCTACACTTAAAAATGAATGTTTTGGGTTATGCCTTCACACGTGAAATAAGTGGTGTTATTGAGTTATGTAACTAGTTGTAAAAGTTGATGTTGTAATTAGGATGTGACTCCATGTATGAAAAAGTAAGTTTTAATAGGTTCCTAATCCCTTTCAAAAGTCTAGTCACTTATTTCATGGGTGCCATTGTCTCTTTTTGTGAGTTTTATGAGTAGACATATGATCACATTTTTTTGAACTACTATAAAAATAATTGTGTTAATATTTTTATTTTATTTTTTCTAATTATCTTATACATGATAATTATTAAAAATTTAAAAGTAGTTAATTCACCCCCACTCCCTCTTGATCAATCAACCATCTTAACATCTATACAAAACAAAATTTACATCACTAATATCAATGATGTCTTGAATGACATTGAATTTTTAAAGGATATGTTTATTCCTATGGTGAGAGTGGGATTCCTTAGCCTAAAAATATATCCATTTTTTAATTGTTATATTAATCCGGTAATTACTTATTTTAATGATAAAAAATCAAAATTATTTTATTTATAATGAAGTCTTGGTTATAGGTTGCTAACATGGACTTTCTGGTTTTCTGTGAAAATATTTATAAGATTTTGATCGATTGATAAGTGGAACAACTGAACATCAAGCCAAACAATTCCCCATGATTCTAGAGGAGTGACTATGAGTTAGAAATGAAAATTTTATTATGTACTCAATTGACTGTACGAAGGATTAAATAGACAATATAATGAAATTAAGAACTCTGCATAATTTTTCTAGTGGTTGAAGTGAGAACACAACCAAGTGGATGGACCACAAGCACATTCAATCAAACATGGTGTATTTTTGACTAACTTCTCAACCAATTACAAGAGTAAACAAGAGGCTATTAGTCCATGTGAAGTGACTATTGGTTTTATTTTTTCTATCATATCAAATTGAAAATTATAGAAGTGACTGCATGTTACATTTGATTAACAGCATAACAAAGTCAAGTGACCAGGTGACTGGATTGAAATTTTGGAAAAGGTTTGAAGAAACCATATAGAATTTACAAGACTATAGGTTCAAGTGAAGTAACCAAACATTCAATGAATCGACCACAAGAACTATCAAGTTTTTTTACCAGTTTTCACCAAGTATTGGAGGGACCATGGATAATCTAACATGACACACTTTAAGTGACTATGTCCAAGTAGAACTATATTTTTAATATTATATATTTTAACCACTATTTATGCATAATTAAATGAAAAGTAAAAAATAATTTAATTCTATTATATTTTTTTGAGTATGAGGATTTTAAATGATTATTATCCAATATATATTTCTGGAATAATATCTCTTTTAATGAGGAAGAGATCATCAATAAATAAACATATGTGTGTTGAGTGTGAGAAAACCACATGTATTTACTCTATTTTGTGAAGTTGAGACACTCTATTTTCATATGTACTTGACCTCAAGATATAAAAACACTATCCAATTCTCATATCTACTCTCATAATTAAAGGGAAAAAAAGAGAGGAGAGGTGACCAATGTAGAAAAACTATAACCCAACCTAATGCTACATGAACATTAATTCATTTATATCTCTATTTTATTTTACCCTTGATTTGTGCTTCAATTTATTATTATATGCAATAAGAACATAATCGTGTACATAAAAGATTACTCAAATAGTATTTATTTTATTTCCTTTATATTTGAACTCCTGGAGTAACTGTAGAAAAGGATATGTAATAATCTTAGACCGACCTGTGTGATATTGTAACCAATACTTGATCCAGGTAGTAGGTCATCATGTTTATTTTAATAAACATTCTGGTAATCCGGTGACTATAAAGTTAATAGGAATATCTCTCATACATTTACTGAACCAATTATATTTTTATTTCCATTGTGTGTTATAAGATCTTATTACTCTGTTTTTAATATTATTTTTTAAATAAATTTTATTAAACTACACTATGAAAGTTAACATTTATATGAGATATATTAAATTTAGTGTGAGTAAAATATTTTTAAAGTTTAAATATATTTCAAAATAGTTTTAACAAAGTTTGGTCGGGGCACTAATAAACTATTTTGATTAACTAAATTTTCTACACCTATAATATTTTTTAAATGGGATATTTATTTTAGGGTATTAAAAATTGATTTTCAATATAAATTTTAAATTAGAAGCTCAATTCACACCCTCTTTAATTGTCCACTCTGACCAACATTCTGCATAAATGGTCATTTTTTCATCTTTTTTATTTTATTTTATTTTAACCTTGATCGATTTATTAACAAATAGATTTTAAATTTCTATTTGTTCTTTATTTTTTAATACGAATGCAATGTTTGAGGGATATTCTACAAACAGACATCCTTATATCAATGAAGAGAACTGAGCTCGGTGGAATTTAGAAATGATAATTCATTTGGAGGGAATTATTTTTAACCTGTTGGTATCTATTAGAGGTCAATATTAAAAACATAAACTATGTAACACCTCAACCCTAGAAGCCGGGATCTGGTGCATTAACTTATTACATTAGTATGATTACAAGGAATCAAATCCTGATGGCCCGATCATGTTACCAGTCTTAGAAATATAGATTTCATAAATGATAACCATAATACATTAGGAAATATAAAATAGAAACAAGATACATAATAAAATGAAATAAAAAACATCATGGAATGCTTAGTCAATGATCTCTTCTTCATAACTACTGGGAAGAAACATAATAATGGTGAGATCAAATTTTCAGTAAGGGTAAGTAAATAGGAAGCAATAGTGAATCAATAGGAATAAATTAACATATAAGGGTAAATAACTGATAACACATGAAATTTAAAAAACTATATAAGGAAATTTCAATATGTCAAGGTAGGAAACTGAAACTCATTCAATCTAAATCAACAAACTGAGAATAAAAGGTATCTATAGATATGTCGACGCAAAATCTAATGGATAAATATTAACTAAATATAAATGAGTGAAATGATTAATTATTGGATGGCATGTTTATGAGGTACATGGAACCATTAACATCAAGGAATTTCACAAGATGGTTTACCTATAATGTAAAAACCCATCTAATTGGGATCACTATTTCACCCCATGAGACTACTGATGCATCAAGGGTCTATCTAGAACTGGGCACCACCTGTGTCATACCAATCCAAATAATTCATCATATATCAAATAAATATTGTGTCTTATCAAATATAAATATTGACTAAATAATATGGATTTATCAATAATACCTCATAGGAGGATAAGTAACAATAAGGGTTGTTGACATTAAAACATTCTTATGGGAAAATAATATTTAAACATTCCAATATGTCCCATACCGCATTGAAACATCTAAATCATAATTCCACATGAATTGAAGGATACTTATAATATCATGAGAATTATGATATTCATGATATAACATATTAAATGTAAGTATATATACCAATTAAAAGTGAATTAGTGCATAATCACAAATAAGTCTCAAAAGAATGTAGATTGGGACGAAATTCCCTTACCCTATACTTATTTTTTGTTTTGTGATATTTATCCCCCAATACAGTGATTTAAAATATTCTACTAATTAATATAATAACCATAATAATGTCTATAATATATTATATTAATTCCATAAAATTTTCTATTAACCGTTGGTGAACACTCTTTCATTAATTTCACAATTTCGTGTGTCAATTGCCTAGCTTTCTCGAGTAAGTTTTAACTTGTTCTTTATTGTAATCAATAAATAGATCATGGTTTCATCATATTAATAATGTAAACAATCTACTAATTATCATATATAATCTGTATATATATATGTAGTAGTCTATTATATTTGGAGATTAGAAATGAACCGCACCGTTCATGGAGACGGTAGGTCGTACGTATGCATGAACATTACATCCATTTCATTGTAGCATTAGTGGGATGAAAGATAAATTATACATATGTATATTATAATTCCAGAATCATATATATGTCATGTATGTCATATATGTTTATTAATATCATTCTTAATATGTTCAATGTATAGCATGAACGAATCACATCGCATTGAGGGGCAGTAGTCCACATTTGCACAAGCGATGTTATCATATTTATGAAAAATGGAATGTATAAAGGTATTAGTTATAAAATAACTAAAAAATCATAAATATTTAAAAAATTTAATTTATATTATATATAATAATAGTTTCCATCATAATGTTCATTGTGATAGGTGATAAGAAAAAATTAACTATCATAGTTTTGGGAGGTAGTAGTTCACTATACATAGAAATAGTATGTTAATTTACCATTAGATATAGGTTTGTGTAAGTTTAGGTAAAACCCTTAACATAACAACATCCAATAATATTTAGGATACTTGTGTTGTTATACAAGCATAGAAAAACAAGTTAGGTGAGGAGATGTTTTTACATAAAAAAGGTCATACCAAACCAAACAAACTCAAGAATCGATGGTTTATGGCTGATATATATCTAGTAAATGGGTGTTGGAAAGTTACTAGGTTATTTGGTCGCATAAATTAACGTTTTAGTCTTTTATTAAGCTTAATTTTACCTTAATAATTGTAATTAATTTTAATTACATTTAATATTAATTTGGTCGAAAATAAGTTTATCTTATTTAAAATTATAAATTATGTTTATTCCAAATATGGAATCCATATTTCAAAATTCTAATCATATAAGTGGGAGAAATTAATTTAAAATTCACCCTGCAGGCAAGACGACAATGCGTGTTTTAAAGTAAAAAACGTCCAAAGGTTTATGATGTTTTTATTGTCATTTTCAAATTAAAATTGATCCCAATAACCTATATTTAATTAATTTGTGAAATAATATCTAATTAAACTTTAGAACCAATCTAAAATATAATTTAAACTCAAAAATAAATTATATAAAAAAGCTATTTTGACCTAAAATTCAGTATTTTTAACTATTCATTTAGAAATGAAATTATTCATAAAAATATCAAAAATTCACCCTAACCTGATTATTATATTTTACATCCAAATATAATGTTTATTTTGAAATATTAAATCAATTATAGTGTAAAAATTCATATTTAAAATGGGTTCTCCATTAAAAGGTAGTAAAATTACCTTTATAAAAATATAGGTTTTTTATATTTAAAATAGGTTTTGTTCATATATTATACATATTAAACCTAATGGATGAATATCAAAAATAATTTATTAATTATTTAATTTATTTATTTCAATAGAATAATTAATTAATTTTATTTGATTATGTTTATTAATATAAAACTCATTTAGAAGTATAAAAATAATAATATTTCTTTTTATATCCAGTCGGTTCTTATTTTTATTTCTCATTAATTAGTAACCCGTGAATTCATTTTATATTTATATAAACCATATATTTTCACAAGTTAGTTAAAACTATTCATAAATGCTAGTCTATATCTTATTATATTAAATAATAATATATTAATAATATATCATTGTTTAGTAAAACTCAGCGTTGCATGTGGTGCATGTCATCGAAGATGGTTACTCTTGAGTGTAACTCATGCTAAATTATTCTTTTGTGAATTGAAAAATATAAAATATAACTAATCTATTTAAAATGGTACTTACATTTTAATGTATCATTATATTATATCCCATTTTGCACTTGGTGTAGTGTGTCATGCAGATCATTAACTATAAGGTTCTTAATTTAGAATTTTGGGGTGGTACAAACTACTAGAAAATAATGGGATTATCCAAATAAATAATCTTACAATTATAAGTGAAAAATATATAAATACTTTATTTTTTTTATTATGAGGAAACAAATTTAATAGAATATCTGCTTGTGATAATGTTTATCAAATTTTGGGTACTATTTTTATGTATCATGAAAGAAAATATAATGTCAAATAAATGAGACTAAATACATATAATATTAAATATGATTCTTTTAAAATTAATCCAGATAAATGAATTTTTCATATGTATCTCTGGTTCGATGAAATCATAAACACTAATACATCATTTGGAAAAAAATGGATGACAAAGCTCAAGTACTATAGATCATGAGATGCCTACCAAATAATTGGAGAGGTACTGGAGTCTCAATTTGATAATCACGTGACATTAGTAAACTACTAGTAAAAGAGATAATTTGAAATCTAATTATGCATCAATAAGAGCTAAAAGTGAGTAGTAAATAAGATGACCCAAAAAGATTTTTTTTTCTTTTAATTCATCTTAATAAAAATCCAAGGAAGCAGTACAACTAATATCCCAAGTGGAAGTAAAGATTATACAGATAGTGATGAAGAAACAACTCAGTTATCTAGAAGACATAATATGTTTTATAAAAATAATAATTTTTTATGTAAGTAACATTAAAAAGTAAAGTATGAAAAAGAAAGATGAAACTTTATGAAAGACTATAAAAAGGATTACATATCTAATGAAATTAAATGTTATGAGTATAATATTAAAGACATGTGAAATTTGACTATACATATCTTAAGTATAAGAAGAAGTTTTAAGATAATTATAAAATATCAAAGAAATTAATTAAAGTCCCATGGAGTACATTTGAGGATAAATCTAGTGACTCAGATATTAGTTGAGAATATAAAAATGAAAAAGTACATCTATGCTTTATAGATACTACTTTAGAGGTAAAATATATTTCTTCTACTCATATATCTAGTGAATATAAAATTTAAAATAAATAATTAGAATAATTTTATTCAATATTAAAAGATACAATGAATTAATTGAAAGATAAATAAGGATACTAAAAAAGGTTCTTACCTTACTTGTTGTGGAAAAATCTGATATTTTTATTGATAAGGAAAATAATGCCAATATTCTAAAGGAAACTACTGATGTGAAATTGGTGAATGAATAGATTAAAAAGTATTAATAATAATTTTTTGATGTTATAAAAATATTGAATATTATAAAAGGTAAAAAACAAAATTTTAAATCCAAATATGGAATAGGGTACAAATCTAGACAGTAATGGAAACTAAATAAATATTATTTTATTCCTCATTCAAAAAAGTTAAAAAAAAATTCTATGTCTAAATAAGTTTCCAGTTTTGAAAAAAATTCTAAAATATGTGTATCTAAAAAATATACTATGTTAATTCTAATGTAAGTAATCCTATAAAGAAAATGGGGATTCTAAAGGCTTTATTTTCTAAATTCTTTCAACCTAAGAAAATCTAGTTACAAATTCATTTTTTGTTTGATAATTTTTAGGAAAAATGGTTTAAAAGATCCAATGGAAATATAGATTTTATGGATAGTGGATATTCCAGACATATTAATAGAGAGTGTTAAATATTTAAGAACCTTTTGAATGTGGATGGTGTAAAGTCACATTCAGTGGAAATACAAAATGGGAAATCATTTGATTTGGAAAAATTGGTAACTCTGAATCTATAATTATATCCAAAATTTTTATTCTTCATGATTTATAATCTTATTATTATATATAAGTTGTGTTATTATTTTTTTAATGTTATGTTTGAAAATAATTATTGTAAAATTTATAATTCGAAGCATGATTTAATGTTTTTTTCTTTGATAAGTGACAATGTTTGTGCTATTAATTTAGATTTTTTATTTTCATAAATTGTTTCTTGTTTGAGTAATTTTAATAGAGAATCTTAGTTGTAGTATAAGAGACTAGGACACTATAATATAAACACATATATGAAGATATATAATAAAGTTTTAGTCAGGGACCTACCCAAACTCAAATTCTCAAAATAAATAGTGTGCCTGCCTGCAAATCATTTTTGAATTTTATAAAACTCGGTTTATGGGTGACCGGTGCCCAACATACAATGCCAAACCAGTACAACAGAAACCAAAACAACAGACATACAAAACCAACATAGAGTTAAAAATCATAATAACCACAATCATCCCCATATCCCAAACATGATTTATCTTCTCCTGTAGCCGATTCCCATTCCAGATTTCTCCAAAAATTAGCACTTTAAACCTGATTGCCAATCGTTTCCAAATTATTCATAACAGATGTTTCCTTCTTAACCCCGCTTCCATTTTTGACGGCAAGAACCACCTAGATATTCCTTTTAGAAGTAGACCTTGTCTGCATTGGGCTCGGGAGATATGAGTAGTCTCTTATTGGCCTCCTTGATGAGGTTGCAGATGGGGGTCTATCACCAGCAGACCCCTTCTCGATCCTGTCTTGAACAATATCTCTAACAGAGAACCCGTTAGGGGGAATCTAGTTCTCCTTTCCTCCCCTGAAGCTCTTATTCCCCTCCCAGGATTGATCCTTCATCCCAGCAACAAGACCTCCAGTAGAAACGCTTAGCCGTTGTTCAGCATGAATACATTCTATCAAGTGTTGTCGCCCTTCCTACAAGGGAAGTTCCTCACCAGCCATGATAAGTCCCTCCTTCCCCTTACTCTCAGCCAGATGGTCCTCAAGTTCCTTATCCCCCCTTACAAGTTCCATAGGGAGTACCTTCTCAGCAGTTTCCTCAGGGCCTGCCACCAGTTCCAGCCCCAAGCAATCCTCCTGCTTATTCTCCTCCAACAAAACATCACCCTCGCCCCCTGAAAGGGCCTCCACCACCAGAACCTCATCCACCTTACCCTATGTCAGGACATAAAACCTGTTATTCAAATCCATAAAAGGATTTTCCAAAGGATCAATATCTTTAATCGGACTGGACATGTTAACCACCTCCACAGGACTGTCTTCCCACTCCTTTCCAATCTGTTTAGGTCCCGCGGTAGCAGGAGACCGAATAGCTCCTGCCTTATCCCAGTTCATCCCAATGCTGGTATTTCCAATTGATTTCTCTACCTCCATGGAAATAACACCAGAAAAAGAGCCGAGGTGATCCCCTGCTAACTGATTCCTCTGAGGACCCCTCCCTATTTCAGCAACCCCCTTCATCTTCGAATCTAGACCCATCCTCGAATCATTGCCCAGTTCATTGTACCGTATACCCACCTCAAATCTTGTCCTCACCTCTTTTCCAGTGTGACCAGCCCTCCTCACATGAAAAACTTCAGTCAAATGTCCTAACCACTTGCAGCAACCACAAAAATCCGTCCAACTTTCATATACAACCCTCTCCTTACATATGTACTCCTCCCCGATTGTAATCCAAATATACTCAAAAGGGGCATGCGATGCATCCATTTCAACACACACTCTTGGATTTACCGTATGGAAAACCTCTTCTTTGTGACAATCAGAACAAAGGTATCTTCCTACCATGTTGCCCAGTAAACAAATAACAGATGGATTTTGAAACGGTAAAGGTGAGTTAGGAAAACTGACCCAAACTGCGATGGAGGGGGAAATCAAGTATAATAGTAAAACACTATGTTTATATGGACTTGTTTGGACCATATATAGATTCAATTATAATAGTAAAACACAATGTTTATGTAATTATTAATGACTATTCAATATATACATGGTTGTTTTTCCTAGATCATAAAAGTTAATCCTCTTATTATTTTTCAAAATACAAAAAATTACAAGTGAAACTTAGTGAAATGATAATTAAAACTTTGAGAGTTGATAATGGCTGAGAATTTTAAAGTAATGAATTCTAATCTATTGTTAAAAACATAGTTATACTAATAATTTCTTTTCACCTTGAAGACAAAAACAAAATGGTGTTGTTAAAAGAATAAATAGGACTCTTCAAGAAATTCCCTAGACTGTACTCAACAAATATGACTTAAGTTTCTATTTTTGGGTTGTTATTTTTAATACATATTGTTGTGAAATCAATATATTTCACATTATACATATTTTTAAAGAAGAGTCCATTTGAATTATGGAATGGTAGAAACCCCAAATTAAATCAATTTAATTTTTTGGCATAAAAAGTCTTTATTCTAACTACAACATATAATCTAGATAAATTTTACCAAAAATATATAAAGGAATTTTTCTTGGTTATTAAATTACTAATAAACCATATAAAGTATTTATAAAATAAACTAAACTTTTTAGAAGAATCTGTGCATGTCACTTTTGATGAGACAAGTCCATATTAACCTAAACCTACTGTTAAAAACCTATAGGGTGATATTTCCTATCTAAATATAAATAATACCATTAAAACCTTAGAATTTTATACATATTTATCTGTAAAATATCCTAAAAAATACCATAAATACCTTCCTATCCTTGAATAATACTTTGAATAACCAAGCACTTCAATCTTTAGAACCATTAAAATCCTAAAAAACCATCCCTTGGATTCTTCTATTGGTGACCTAGATAAAGGTACTCAAAATTGAGCCTCAATAAGAAACCATGTTAAACATAAATAATTTTTTCCTAACTTAAACCTAAGAAATTAAATGAAGCAATCAATGATGATCATTAGGTGATAGTTATATAATAATAATTGAATCAATTAAGAAGAAATAAAGTTTTGGAATTAATTGATCGACCTAAGGACTACCTAGATGTTGTCACCAAGTTGGTATATAAAATCAAGGCTGGTTAGTATAGAATATCTATTAAAAATAATGATCGATTGATTGTGAGAATTTATATTCAAGTGAAAGGTATTAATTATGAAGAAACCTTGTCACTGTTAACTATACTAGAATCCATTAGAATACTTATTTCATATATAGAAAATTTAAATTTCAAAGTATATTAAATGGGTTCCATCCATGAATTTATTAATGGATATATTGTACTGGATATTTTTGATGTGCTGCCTCTTGGATTTCAAAACCCTCATTTCTCAAATCATGTTTTTAAACTTACAAGACACATGTGTTTTAAAATAGGCTTCTTGATCTTGGTATGATAGGCTAATTTCCTTCTTAATTTCAAATGGATATTGAAAATTCATGGTTGATCAAAATTTATTTATAAAAATATTTCAAGAGAAGTTTTAGTAGTTTGAATATATATTGATTATATTATTTTTGGATCATCAAAAAACTCATTGTTTAATGAATTTTCTAAAATGATGAAAAATGAATTGGTAATGAGTTTAATGGGTGAGTTAAAGTTTTTTCATGGTTTTAAAATATTTCAAAAAAAAGGTGGAATTATTTTAAATCAAAGTAAATTCCCAAGAATCTTTTAAATTTTTTTGTTGTGTATAACACCAAAGGTAGTGATGCTTTTATGGGTATAAGTTATAAGTTAGATCTATATGATAATGGAAATTCAGCAGAACATCATATTTATAGTGTTATGATTAAGAGTTTGCTTTACCCAATGGATGTTTGGCTTGATGTTATTTTTAGAAATTATCTAGTTTTTTATGTAGTAAAAATAGAATTTCGATTCATTATCAACCATTGAATCTAGAAACATAGATGCAAGAAATTATTGTGAACAAATTCTCTGGATTAAACACACATTACTATACTCCGGATATCAATTCTAACATGTCCCTTTAAACTATTATAATACAAGTGCTATTAATATCACAAAGAATATTATATCTCATTCAAGGAATAAACATACTGCTATAAAAAATCACTTTTTTAGAGGTAATTTTCAAAAGGGAAATATCACTCGTGAATTCATTTTCACTGAACATCATCTTGCCGAAATATTTATAAAGCCTATGAATATTATGATATTTAATTATATCATACATGAATTAGGGATTATTGAATTTATATAATTCATTTATAATTTAATCTATAATATTGTGTTGTTTATTTAATGAGTCTTTCTGATATTAAATATAAAAATATTAATTTACTATTTATGTAATTCATATAGATGATCAAAATGTGTATATAGTTGATTAATTTTTACTTAATGATTTTGGAAGACATTCTACTATGTTTACCATCTTCAATCCTCTATGTGTATTTTTATTATTCAAAGTCTGTTTCATTTCTTTCTATTACTTCACTATTTTTTAGTGTTTAATTATTTTAATAACCCCTAAATTAGAATCTGCATATTCTTTTTGTTTTCAAAACTAAGGCTAACCTGATTTCTTCCAAACCCTATCCTTACAAATTTTAAATCTCAATAAAGAATAACTCATACAGATCATTTTGTTACGGATATAGTTCAAGAACCCTTCAAAACCTTTAAAATATTGATTGAATGTTATAGTGGAACTGTAAAGCCTTACATTTTCAACTACAATATCGAGAAGTAGTTCCAAAAAAGGAAATGGAATTGAGGTGGTTTAGACCTAGTCAATACCAAGTGTGAAGAGTTGTATTATAGCAAGGATGTATAAGGTGGTTCTTGGATTTTATCAAACCCTTTTATCCTCATTTATTAAAAAAAAATTATGTGAAAATTAATTTTGAAGATAGTGAATGATGGGATGATGTTTGGATGGTTGTTGATGGTCAAGAATAAATTTTTTATTTATATTTGTAGATTATAAGTCCTAAATAATCACACCAATGTGAGTAAGAAGACTTTATAAAATTTCATCCATAAACAATCCCCTTTTTTAGTGTAAAAGAATTTTGGAAGATTTGAAAAGAAATAAAATTCCTGGAATTTTAAATTCTATTTAGTTTAATGGTAAATGTAGGTTGTTTTTCATGTTCATCTGGCATACAATTTGTTCCAATAAATGTTAATTTACCATTTTCAAGAACCAAGATCTATTATTTATTTTTCTTATGAAGAAATCAATGTGGATAAGTCTTCCCATATTATTTATAAGTAACACAGATGAGTTGATTAAGATGTATACTTGGTTTAACTCTTTACTTTGTCTTAAATTTATTTCATCTCTTCTAGAGATTAAGGTACTTGTATTTCAGTGCGATGAAAAGTCTAATATCTTGAGTGGAATGTTTTAAAATCACACCACAAGTAAAAGGATGAACTATAAAGTTTGAGGGAAATACCATTTAATAAAAATTAGAAGAAAACAGTGATCCATTTAGAACTTTTGAAGGGAAAACTCATTACAAGATCATAGACCCAGAGGAAATAACCTCAAAATTTTGCATCTCGAGAGCCCAGAGGGGAAAAACCAATACAAAAAAATCCCAAAAAAATACCATAGACACAAAACTCATTACATAATAAAACACAAGGAAACCAAACCCTAATCACATGTAAAATAATGATATTTCAATATAACCCTTGGAAAACATTGTGGGTTTCAGATGATGTGAAATTTTATGTGAATTGTAATTCTCTAAATAATCCAACAAGAAAAATAGATAAAATTAATCCATGTTTGGAACCTGATCTTCTAGTTGATGTTGAAAATTCGTTATATTAAAGTGATAAGGATGTATATATAGACAAAAAATAAAAAACATTAAGGGATTATAAGAAATTATTGAGTCATTATCTAATGGTTATAAAAGTAGTAGGACCCATGGAAGGAGTAGAAACTCTTAAAGGGGGGATGAATTGAGGATCATTGTTATTTAGAACAAATCATCCTGAGTCTAAAAGTGTTTCTGATGAGCCTCTAGTTGAAAATAGTCCTCCTATGTTTTAGATAAGGGTTGCACTAATCCTTAACTATAAAACTCATAGAGAGGATAAGTTTTCTAATACCCCTCTCATAAATTTGGTTCCACCTACTCCCAGTATTGATGGTGAGGATTATCAGAATGATGTGAATCCACCCAAACCCTAACCAGGGAGACATGACATGCCTATTGTTTCTAGAGCACTAAAACAATTTTTGAAGAGGCTCAATTATTATTTACTTTAAGAATAAGTCAAGCTAGAACTTTCTGTTGAGGATGTTTTTCATAATATATTCAGTTTTCATCCTACAAAACATACCAAACTTTTTTAGTCCAGTTTATGATTTAGATGTATCAATTCATGGTGATCCAATTTTTTATTCATAGTCTTGAAGATAAATTTTTCATGTAGAATATTATAATATTTCATTTCAGAAAATTGAAAATCCTAAATTTAACTCATAAAATGGTGAAGGATCAATGTTTAAACACTTTTATTTGGTTTTCAAGGATTCAACACATATCCCTACTCAATATCAACTGTATTTCACTAGTTATAACAAGTTCATTGGTTCACAAGACTTTATTTAGTTTAATAATGACCATTTTCATGTTTCAAAAGAGTTCTTTCTTAGTTTGGGTAGTGTTGGTGAATATTGTAGAAAAGAGGATATAGCCTTTACAATTTCAAGTGTTGTTTCTCATATTTATCCAAATATGTTACTCAAATTAAATCATATGTATCATGAGATTGAAGTTTTTAGAGACCAGGTGGGATATCTCAAGGAATATTTAATATATATGTTAGTTAAGATTGACCAGAGATACCTCATTGCTATCACATGTTCTTCCAGAACCCCTACTCCTTCTCCCCCACATGTACTTATGTCAATTGATGAAGATATTATTATAAGTTTACTTTATGAGGAAACACAAACTAATTTTGAAAGTTTCAAGGAAGAAAAATAATTCCATTCAAAAGGATTTCTCTTCTCATGGTGAGAGGGTTTTAGATATTATTAAATCTAAGATAGTTAATAATTCCAAATATAATGATATCATAAAAGATCCCACCAAGTATTATCTGCATCTCAATTTCACTATGTTGGATTTAAATACCTATATTAGGTCTTCATATTGATATTTGATAATGTAGCCTCTAACCCAAGTTTTTCAATTGGGGAAATTATATTAATAATTTATCCTTTTTCATATCAGTTCATGACTAATAAGGATGAATTTATACAGATCTTAAAGCATGGCTCAAAGGTTGTCTCTAACATCACTCTGCTTTTAGATCCTTATATGTTCACAGATAGTGTTTTTATCCTGGATCCTCTATCTTCTCTTATGACCAATGCTTAAACATCCCATATAAATACATAATCTATAGTTCCTTAGACTCCATTTTTTATCATTATTCAAAAATTCATCCATTATGTTAGACCCATTTCAAAATAAATTATAATTCACATACATTCAATTTATCCTTAGTCGTTCCTTGAACCTTATCCTACTCCCACCAAGGGTAAATTAAAATCACCAACTGACCCTTCAACACTTAGAGACCCAATATATTCTAAATCAGATTAAGGCCACATATAGGAATATTATATTTATTTGTAACTTTTTGAAAATAAATGTAATATATTTTATTTTCTCATATATCTTATTACATCTTACATGTTATATATTTATTTTTATCTAATATATTTTTGTATGTATAAATAAGTATTTTAAACTCTCTTTTAAAATCTTTTTGAAATCCCAAAATGTAAATAAAATAATATATTGAATTATTTATGTAATAATTATTTCAAATTTTTAATGGTTTATCAGTGAATTATATTTATATATTTATTGATATCATGAATTTTTATCATCAAAAAAGGGGTGATTATTGGTCTAATACAATAATTTCTTATTTTAATTATCTCAAATCATGATTATTTTATTATTAATGAAGTCTATGGTCTATGGTAGAAACGTGTATTTTTTACTTTTCTATGAAAATATTTCTAAGTTTCTGACTGACTGTGAAGCTATACATTGATTATGAAGCCAAATAATTGATCACCAATCCAGATGAGTGACCATGATTTGGATAAGGAAAATTTCATAATTACTTTTTTGACTACAAGAGGGATTTTATCAACCACATAATGAAATTTAGAACTTTCTTGAATTTCTACATGGGTTGAAGAAACCACACAACCAAAAGGATAGATCACATGCCTATTCTATTCAATTTGGTGGATTTATTTTCTATCTCCTCAACTGACCAAAAGAGTAACCAAGAAACCACAAGGCCAAGTGAATTGAATGCATGTTATATCTATTCTATTAGATAAAATTGAAATGTATCATAACAACCACATAATGTTTTCAAAGGACCACATGATAAACTTAAACAACTGTGTGACTAAATTTGAATTTTTGAGTAGTGCGGAAGGGATTTTATAGACTTAACATGACTGTATATTCAGATTAAGAGACTTCATTTCCAATGTATCAACCACAATACCTATCTAGGTATTATATTAGTTTTCAATAAGGGTTGCATTGACCATGGAGAATATGACATGGAACACTTCAAGCTATCGTGTCTAAGTAGATCTATATTATAATAATATATATTCTAACCACCATCTATAAAAAATTAAATTAAAATTCAGAAGTATTTAATGCTCTTGGATTTCATGTTGAGTATGAGTATTCTTAAGGATCATTCTCAAATGAATGTTTTTGGAAGAATATCTCTTTTAAAGAAGAAAATATATGTGCCCTGAGTGAGATAAAAACACAATAAAGTGATCTATTTTATGAAGATAAAACACTCTATTTTCAACTGTACTTCACTTAAATATTTTAGAACACTTTCCAATCATTTAATACACTCTTAGAAATTAAAGAAAACATCGGTAATATAAGGTAAAACTGCATAAAAATTAAACTTCAATCTAACATTTCATTGTAATTTTATCCATAAATATCTCTCTTTTAGTTTACCTTTTATTTGAGATTTGATTTATTTGTATATAAAATAATGATATACTCTTATATAACATATAATAGTACATAGATACTTTATTCTTTATTTCCATCATATTTAAACTCCCACAGAAACTATAAAAGAGGCTATATAATAAGCCTTGACAGCCTTTCATGTTATTATAGCCAATACCTGATCCAAGTTTTGGATTAATTTGATTATTTATTAAATATTCTTGGAAATAGGTAATTTTCAAGTGGATATAAATAAGTCTCAACTTGATACTGAACTTATTGTATTTTTATTTCTATTTTGTGATATAATTTTTTCTTACTCTATTTTTAAAACTATATTTCAAATAAATTATGAAAAAATATACTCTGATAGTTAACATTTATATATGATGCATTATATTTGGTGAGAGTGAATTATTTTTTAAGGATGAATATATTTCAAAATAATTTTTACTGGTTTTTGATCATACAACTGAGAAACTATTTCAAATCATTAAATTTGATATACCTATAATATTTTTTAACTACGATTTTTATTTTAGGGGATTAAAATTGAATTTTAACAAAAAAAAATTAATTAGAAGCTCATTTACCCCCTATTGATTTTTACACCATGAATAATTGTTGTAGTAAACCTTAATTGTTCCCCAAATGTTAATAATCACCCCAAGTCCAATGATGAACATATTTTTCTAAACAATATCTTTATAGCAACTTAAATGGAAATATACTCTTCCATTGTTATTGAGTTTTATATGCAGAATTTTTTTTTCGAACTCTTCAAATTGATATCTCCACCATTTTGGAGAAAGAAGATATCATATTAATATCTCATATAATCTTTTTCAAGTTGTAAAAAAACATCAGTGTAACCTCTAATAATGAGATCATCTTCCAATGACCATGAACATTCCCTTACTTCTTCTTATTTACTTAAGGATATTCTAGAAAGTAATCCAGTAGCTCTCATGAGTATTCGATTGGTGTCTATATGTTATGTTCAAATCATGACTGACTTGGGATCGAGTAAAAAATATAGCATAAATGATAGATCCTATGGCCAATGTATAAGGAATCATATCCATAATTTCTAACTCATTATTAGTATATTAAATATATCTATGATTTTTTCTATGAAACACTGGTCAGGACACCATATTAGAGTTCTCCATGATAAATCTTTTTTTTATTTTACCAACATATTTTTTGGCCTGGTTCCAACAACCTCATAAATTTATCTTGATAAATCATAATACTAAGTAAGTAGATAATTTCAACCATATATTTCAACGAGAATAATTTTCCCACAAACATATTTACAGAATTTAAAGATGAAAAATAATTTCTTATTTGAGAATGTTATCCCAATATGATATCAAAAATCCCATAAATCACTCACTAATGTACTAGTATACCTAAGAATAATTTTCATTATCGATTAAACTAAACTCTTTATTTACATCATCAAACCTTATATTACAACTCCAAGAAGCTTTCATCAATATATAAATGGGCCATAGTAACTTTAAAACCCTAAAATACTCGTTTTTAAATTCAAAACCTTTATGTCATATCATATACATATCTTCAACAAAATTCTTTTTAGGGAAACTAGATTGGGCATCCATCTGGTATATCTCAAAATCATAATGAGATGTTATGGATTTTCATATATAAAAGGAATTCATCATATCAATTAGATAAAAGGTTTCTTTATAGATAATACCATGAGTTTTTTTATAACAATTTTCTACATTATGCTTTTTAGGAAGACACTCTACCATCTATATCAGTTTTCTTTCAAAAAAACCCAACTACAACCTATGTGTCTCGCCCCTTCAGTTGAATCCAAAAATTTCCAAACTTCGTTATAGTAAATATAGTTTATTTCAAAATTCATGTCATATAACCATTTTTTGATATCATAATTTTAAATGGCCTCTCATTAGATAGCAAGTTCATCATCTATGAATATTACACCGTCATTATTTTATACAAGAAATTCATGTCACTCAAGATCATAAAAAATCTTATCCAAAATTTTAAAGGATATACTCCCTAAATACATTATATATATGACAAATTTATCCACTTAATAATATATATTATAGGTATATCATAATATTCCACTACACGTTCAATTCATAGTGTATGACTAGCCATTTCATACAGTGGTACTTCACATGCAAGTTGTAGTGTATGATTGGTCATAGAATAAGGCTTGGTATATGATACCAGGACACTATACTCAATTGTTTGGGTGCATGAATGATAACTATTATGATTCAAAAATATCTTCCACATTGGCTATCATTGGTAATTATATCATGAAATGAATTTTTCGGGAAGTAAATTAATTTATGTGATGAATGAATGAATGCTTGAGTAGCATTTACACATGTATTAATGCATGATAAAATGGAATTACATGTGATGGGAATAGATTATTAATAGAATCCCTTTTTATGTATTGGTTATGGAGGAAATATTTCAAGAGACAAAATATATGTTCTTATAGATGAATATCTACTATATTCAACAGTTTATAATATATTTGTATTGATTTTTAGTAGTTTTTTGAAGGGTATATTGATGACATGGTATCAAAGGAAGAAACATATTGATAGATGTGTGAATAAACCATCCAAAGGTTCTTGATAATTCAAGGCTAATAGATTCACTAATAAAAATATAGCCTTTAATGGTGCTGATAAAATGGATTTATCAATGCATTAAAAGAACTGATAATGAGAGTGATAGTAAAGGTTTTTTTTTAACATCACATTTTTAGCATTTTTAAAGGACACATTTATTGGCTCTTTTTTTAGCATTGTTAAAGGCCCCCTTTAACAGTGTAAAAAAGGAGCTCATAAAAGTCCCACTGATAAAGGGGGATATTTTTTATTCATACCACTTCCTGCCCAACCTTTTATTAGCACTTCTAACCCCCTTTATTAGCGCTTCTCACCCCCATTATTGACACTTTAGATAATTCCACCCTCCCGTGCGAACCCCTGCCTCATTCCAGTTTTGAACCTGATACCTCATGCCCATATCCCATCCCCTTTTCCACTCACCAATGTTGTTTTTCCTTCCATTTTATGATATATCTATATATTTATATATATTTAATTAAATTTTTTAATCCATATATTTATATATATGCTTATATATATATTTAAATATATATTTAAATACATATATAAAATTTGTTTCTATGTGTGTGTGTAAATATTTTAAAAAATATGTATATATTGTTATATATTTGGTTACAAATAACAGTAAATAGTCAAAAAAATATAAAAATTCAAAACTACAATATAAATATTAATTTAATACCTAGAAATAAATTCATTCCCCGCTAAGAAAAGATTATAATACCCCCCCCCCTAAAAGAGGCTGAAATTCCATCGCATGTTAAAAAATAGGGTACCCCGACTAAAAAATCAATTTTAGAGGCCTTATGGGACTCTTTCTTACTCGAACAAACAGTGATTAGGGTTCCCCAAGTCAAAATGGGGTAGTGCTCATAATAGGTTTTGATTTTGATATATAGTAGAGGTCAAATGGTCACCCAGATCAATAGTTATGGTCGTTTAAAGTTTGAGTTACATTTTCAACTTATTTTAGATCTTTTATTAATTTTTTGATTTTTCTAATCTTAAAATTATTATGAAATGAATATTACATGATAATAATTAGGAAATTATTAATTAAAAATATTTTTTACTTATTTTATAAGGAATTTTCACTAAATATCATATATATTAAGGGTACATGAAAATTTATCCGTATCAAAAACACATTTAAAAATAATATAATATATTTAATTCAATATAAATATATATTATATATATATATATATTATTTTGAATTATATTTTTAAAATAAACCCTTTATGAGTTCTTTTTTAATAGTGCTGACAATGGGGGGCTTTATCAGTGCTTTTTTATAAGTTCTAATAAAGGGGCCCCTTTAATAGAACTTTTCTAGCACTATTACATAAACCATTTAATAGTGCTTAAAAACGTTGTTAAAGACCCCATTTAATAATTATTTCTTAGAAAGGACAATGGGGGTCTCTAATAGTGCTTTTTGATAGCTCTATTAAGGCCCTAGCACAGTATAAACCCATATTTGTAGTAGTGATTCATTTAAAAATCATATTAATAGTGTTTTGAGATGATTTAATGTGTTTTATAATCCCCTCTAAATATTGGAAGAGGTTTTGAGATAATTGGGGTAAAGGATAGAATTTCAATACTCAATAAGAAATTTGTCTTTGTCTTGATTTGTCTGTATGATTTAGTTAGACCTATGTATGTATCATCACCACAACTTTATATGAGTAAAAAATAATCTGTATAAGGGTCATTGGATAAATTTATGAGTCATTGACACCCCATAAAATTCATTATATATATTCTATATGTATCTTCATGCATATCTGTGTGAGTCATTGGTCACTTTGTTAGTGTCATGAAGATCTTCATATGAGTCATTTAGAGACTATCACTTAGAATATATTTCTTTCTTATTTGGAACCATGTTCAGTTGGATAGTTTGAAGAGGGTATGTGTGAGACTAAGTGTGCAGGACACTGGACAAAACCATATGGTACTGAGGTATTTTTTAAGTCATCGGTATTTCATAATATATTAGATGTTGAAAGATAACCAAAGTTCATAAGATATGATATTTCTTAATATGAATCATTTTTTATGACATAGGAACTTCCTACTCGTGAAAAAAGGGGTTTTCATAAGAAATTGAGACTTCATAAGATACCTTAATCTCATATTATATGCTTATTCATCAGATATATTACTCTACGATAATTAAGATAATCAAAAATTGATAATTTTAAATAGAGTAATTAATTTAGATAATTCTATACTAATTATTTAGGGTATTAAATATAACAAAGATATTTTTATTCATTGTGTTTCATGCAGAGAATTAAGAATCAAACTAAAGGTAATGTTGAGATAATTATTGTGAAGATTCCAATTTCATTGGATGGAAGTGCCACATCAAAACCACATGGATCCATTCACGTGTGGATGAGAAATTCATAAAGAAGTAAATTAGTGAATTTCATGGAGATTTAACAGATTAAAATACCTCATGTATTAAGGATAATTTCATAGGGACTCTGAATGAGTTTGAATGAGAGAATAAAATCATAAATTTTGTTGAGAGATTTAAAATACTGAATATTTACCTAACAAATTTATAGATGATTTCCATATTTTAGTTATGGAAATAATATTGAATATATTTAGATAATATTTTTTAACTATAAAGTAGATGAAAAATAATAAGGAGGTGATATGTGAACGTTTTGCCTGATGCACTACTCTATCAAAAAGAGAAATTAGAGACTCAAGTCGAGATCTTTTTATAAAGAATAATACATTAATGCTCAAGTATTCAATGAAATTGGGAAGAATAATATCATATAAGATCTATAGGTGGAGATAAAGACTGAAAAAACTCATCATGATTACAAGTTGTCATGCTTCTTGAAAAGTTGATCATAGGAAGAACAGTTTATCAAAGAGGCTTAAGGAGGAAAATCTATTTAATGTGTTGAAGAAGAAACCTTGAGAAAAAAGAGATATTTCTTGATTTAGTATGAACAATTTTTTAGTAGGTGGTGAGAATTTTTGGTCTCCTAGTTGGAGTCTATAATAGTAGTATATTGGGACTTTTTGCTGATGAGATTAGGAATATCCCTTTTTCAACCATTTGGGTTTGTAGTAGAGAATTTTTTTATTGGGGTATCTAACCAATCACAAAAAATAGTATTCTTTCAAGGTCAAACCTTGTAAAAAACATGTGTTTTGTACATTCCTTTATTATAATTTCATATAAGGTGATAGGGATTTAATGATGATTATATCAAAATATTAACCAATCAAAGTGATTAAATTGTAAAGAATAATTCATAAAAAGGGATGGTTGATTCACCCCCACCCTATAGTGATTTATCCCGAACTGGGATCTTTCTTCAATAATAGGTCTTTTGTCTCCCCTTTATCCAGATACTCAATTTAATCTTGATAAATCAATTAAAATAGCCCCTCAAATTAGAAAATTGAGAATGGTATCACATTCATGAATGTTTATTGACAAATTTAATCACCTTGGTCATTCAATCTGGATTTTTACATCGGTTTATCCCATGTAGACTTAGAGTAAATTAGATAAAGTTTCTTAGATAATTTATTTTGTATTTAATCCTTGTCTTAATAAGTGAATTGATAAGGAATTTTGAACTAAACTTGTTTTAATAATTGTTTAAGAAGATGAAATATGAGATCAAAAGGATTACCTTATATTTTTTCTTTTTATTTATTATCAATAAGGGGGAGAAGAAACATACACTCATATTGAACTATTTTTTTATGGTATTGAAAATAAATTTTGTAACATCCCAAGTAAGTAATGAATAATAGATATTTTTATCTATGTCTTTTAATGATTAAGATAGTGTTATAGAGGCTTAAAATGAAAATAAATACAATCTTATGCATGGAATACACTAATATTCTTAAAAGATTGTTTTACTGCCTTTTGATGGCAAACCGTTTTTGAATCTATATTTTGACAATTTTATAAACTATGTTTGTCAAAATAAACTTATCCTTTATGATTGGGACATCAAAATTTACCTTGTGTGAATTTTTGGTATTTTTCTGACAATGTTCATTTTTTAATGAATAGTGAAAAATACTGCATTTTACATCAAAACTTCTTTTTAATATAATTTATTTATATGATTAGATTATGTTTTGAATTGGTTTTGAAGTGAAATTAGAATATATTTTTACCATTTTATCCAATGGTGGTCATTGGAATCAATTTCACTTTGAAATTAGACTTAAACTGGTGTCAATCTTTTGATACTTATTGTTTTGTAAAAACACGCTATTTGCTCTGGCAGCGGGAATTAATTATTAAATTAATTAATTTGACTTATATGATTTGAATTTTGTAAAATAGACTTCATTTTTTAATTCGTAATATCAAATATAGCTTAGGGTGAATTTTTGGTAATTTTCTGAAAAACTTCAATTTTTGATGAATAGTGAAACCACTAAGTGGTAATCAAGCAAACTGATTTTTCAGTTAAATGAAAGTTTACCACTAATGTGTATTGAATTTTGAAAATCCGACATACATGGTTGTCATTAAGAAGTAAAATTTGGTTCAATGAGATTAAAATAATTTTTTGGTGAATAGTAACTTATTAAGTTTTTAATCGCGATTAGTGGTAATTAGTGTAGTTTAAGGTATAAATAATGCTTTAATAATAGGAAATGACCTAGAAACATGTCCCAACCTTATTGGTTGTGTCATGGCCGACCAATACAAGCCATGGGTCAACTTGGGGACCCCATGGAGACACTTTGGTTTGGAAATGACATAAATAACTTTTTATTAAATTTTAAAGTAAAAATGACACAAACAAGAGATGTTTTACAAAAACAATTTTTACATGGGGTTATAAAGATCCGATTTTTGATTATAAATAGTCATTGGAAAGCTAAAAAGATTTACTACATCATAGTATTTTTTTATAATTTTTAGACATTAAATAAGTTAAATTATTTATGACATAATAATGATGCAGCGATGACATCATTATTTGACGATTTAAATAAAATGGAAAGATAATATAAAATCTATGAACTACACATGTCCAAAACCAATTGGATGAGTGGATTTAGAACCCTTATCACCTTATACACTAATTATATCAATGTGGGACCTTTTTAAACCGAAACACATTTTCAAATAAAGTAATATTTCTTTACTTTCCAAAAGTGCCCCTCCTCTCCTCTTATAAAAGGCCCCCACCTCTACCTCATTTCACACACACCTCAAGCCTTTGGCTCGGCCAAACCCTGCCCATTTACTCTCTCCACATCCCTCTCCTCATCATAGAGGATTCCCTTTGGGCAGAATCCTTTCAAAGGAAGCCGTTAGGCTCAAATCAAAAGAAGTTACACTTTTAAAGGTAATTCATTTTCTCATGTTCATTTGTTTTATTTTGCTTCTCCAACCACCTAAACTCTTTTTATTTACTTATTTTGTAACAACACCAGTATCTTGAATATACAAGTATGTTGTTATAATATTTATTTTAGCTACACTCTCACACAACTACATCAAATGGTTAAAGAACATACGGTTTCCGTGGAAGGCGAAATTCTGCCTCCCGAAACGATGATTGTTCAACACTCATTTAACACCTTCAAAGGTGGACATTATGATGTAACTATTTTTATATATGATATATAATATGTTTATGTTTTCCTTAAGCTTCTGTTTTTTTCATTTTTGGCATACCTTTATGGTTTCCATTATGGGTAAACACGATATCTTCATTTTAGGAAGTGCGGACTACCGCCCCCTGAAAGTGATTTGATTCATTAATACCATATGTGGGATGTGTAAAGGATAAAGTTAATGATATTATATATGTTATTATACTGGAATTATAATATACTCTTATATCATTATGATTCCATTCCAGAAAATATGAAATAGAAATGGAAGTAGCGTTCATGCGTACGTACGGCTTACCGTCTCCATGAACGGTGCATTTCATTTCTTACCTCTAAATGATTATGTAATATTATAAATGAATGTATGTACTAGATATATATGACATATATGATATCTATATCATGAATACCATTCTGGATATAATGAACCTTTGGCCAAATTAACAACATGTAATGTAAGAAGTCTATTTTTGACTTAAGAACCAAATACCGACAAAATGAACATTATTAACTTAACTGATTACATGATGTTCATAACATGGTATAAAAGGAATAATGAACTTGAAAAAGATTCATAAGCAAGTAGAGATTAACTCAAGTTTATTATTCAGGAGATTAAAGAACGGTCGGGTCAAGTCGGATACGAGGTATGGGACTTCGTCTCAATATCCTTTCGTTGAGGCATATTTTATTTTATACACAACTTTCTTTTATACGGTGTATAAACCCCTTTGACTTTTACGTTTATTCAAAAGGAATCTTTTTTATACGAAGCGTTTACTAAATGAAAAAAGGGAATGTTTTTGTCGTACGTATACGGCGACAACGACTTCTCCGCCGTCGTGACCGTTATTTGAGTTTCGGCTTCCTCTACAAGCCATACCTTCTTTTTAAAAGAAAAATAAATACCATGTTTTACTTTTCTTTTATTTTAGTATTGAAAATGGTTTTCATAATGTTTTTATATCAATGTGTTGTATTGATATCTCGTGATTGAATGTGGAAATTTTATGTTTCCTTTATGCATGTTTTATGTGATATGATTATGTTATGGTTCTTGGGCATTATTATGAAGACGGGTGGTTCCGTGATAAACTAAGGGCGGGTGAGCCCGTTATAGCTCTCCAATGCATTGGGTAATGCGAAGGAGTGAAACGTTAAGATTTCTCCGAAGAGATTTTAGGGAATATACTGTGATGGGTATTCCAAACGTAACCTAGAGGGTTACTCCCTACGTAAGAATGTTATGAATGCCTCAAGTTACCTTTATGTCTTATGATTTCTATGATTTATTCATGATTTTATGAGGTATGTTAAAGTGCCTATGTTTTATGGATAAAGTATGATTTCATTCTTATGTATATATGAACTCATGTTTCCTTTCCATGTTTTTTTATAACCCATACTGAGTTTTTATGCTCATCCCAAGTTTTTGAAATGTTTTTCACAGGTCAAGGGAAAGGTACATGATAAGATGATAGAGTCAAGGATGTGTCAAGAAATAATCCATGATTTATTTTAAATGTGTTTCCATTTATGGGAATGAAGAATACTATCTTTATGTAACCACTTTGTTTATATGTGGAATGTAATGAAAGTTTTATGATCTAAATCTCTAAAACTCTAAACCCGAAAAGATCCTCAATGTGTAATCTTGTAATAACTCAAGATTAAGTAAGGTTTAAGGCTGGGGCCTTATAGTTTGTATCAAAGGTCGGTTTAGATAACTTTAGGAGTTAGAATTTTATTAGATGATTATCCAAAAATATATTTTTTTATGGTCAAATTGAAGTGATATAGAATTTAAAGATTACCATGTTGCTTCATCTAAGACATGTTTGTTCAGAATGGTTTTCCGCAGAGGAAACAGGGAAGCAGTGCTAGGAAGGCATACAGAAGGAAATAACCTTCCGAATCAGCATCCAGAAATGATCAGAATTGGAACTGAACAGTTTGTTGCAGTAATGGCGCAGTTGACTCAAGCGATAAATGGCGGTGGTATCCATGCACGAGATCAGCCAGATCAACTGCAGAGGAACATGTCAGTGGTGGAACATTTCATGAGGCAACATCCACCATCATTCAGAGGATCATCTGACCCTGTGCTAGATGAAGGGTGGATTAAAGCACTGGAGAAGATTTTTGATGTCATGGTGTGTTCAGACAATCAATAGGTTAGTCTTGCTATTTACCGTTTGGAGGGTGAAGCAGATCAGTGGTGATCTATAGTTAAAAATATCAGGGACGCCGATGAGATTGATGCTCTTGACTGGGATGAATTCAAAGGTATGTTTCTTGAGAAGTATTTTCCTAAGGCTGTTCGACTTAGGATGGAAAAGCAATTCTTGGAATTGAGGCAAGAGGAAGACTCAGTGGCTGCCTATGAAGAAAGGTTCACTCGATTGGCAAGGTACGCTCCAAATTTTATCCGGCACCTTGATAGTAAAATCAATCATTTTTACTCAGGATTAAAGCCAAAGTATCGAAGGGAATTAGCTTCTCGTGAGTTTAAAAGTTATGAAAAGCTTGTTCGATGTGCTGAGAAGGTGGAAATGGAGTTTTCCGATGACCAAGTTTTCTATAACAACCAGCAGAAGAAGAGACCGAGGTGGCAGGAGAAAGGTAAGAATTCTTCAAAAAATTCTGATGGTAAGAGAACTAAGTTTCCAGTTTGTGATAGATGTGGCAAAAGGCATGCTGGGGAATGTCTTATGAATTCTAGAAAGTGCTACCGATGTGGTAAGATGGGACATAAGGCTCGTGATTTTACTGAAAAGGACCAAGGTGAAGGTAAGAACAAATTTGATTTATAGTTAGTGAAATGTTATAAGTGCAATGAGATGGGTCACTATGCAAACGAGTGTTCGACAAGGAGCTTGAGTGATGGGAAGCCGTTATACTACAAGCAGAAAGGGGTGGTGAAATCCTTTGCAACTACTTCAGCAGATGTCGGGCCATCAAATGAAGTTGTATCAGGTACTTTGTTTGTTTTTTCAGATTATGTCAGTGTGTTGTTTGATTTGGGGTCTACACATTCTTTCATCTCTGAAACCTTTTCTAGTAAAATGGGAATACCATCTCAAGAAATGACTCCTGAACTTTTGGTAAAAACACCTGGGGGAAGTGTCGAGGCAAAAAGAATTTATAAGAATCTTCCTATCCTTATCTGTGGAAAGAACCTACTTGCAAACCTTATTGTTCTACCTCTAGTAGAGTTTGATGTTATCCTGGTTATGGATTGGCTCTCTATTTACCATGCTAAGATTGACTGTAGAGCTAAAGAAGTTTCTTTTCAGAAAGACTTTCAGTTTGTTTACAAGAATGAACCCTTACTTTTGATAACATATCAAGAGGCCGAGAAACTTGTAAAAGATGGAAATAAATGTTACCTTGCACACGTCGTTGAAAATAAAGGAACTGTTCAGATTAATGATGTGCCAGTGGTAAATGAGTATCCTGATGTTTTTTCTGATGAGTTGCCTGGAATAATACCAGATCAGGAAGTTGAGTTTACTGTTGACTTAGTTCCTGATGCTAAGCCAATTTCAAAACCCCCTTATCGAATGGCACAAATTGAACTTTTAGAGTTGAAGGAGCAATTGCAAGATTTATTAGAGAAAGGTTTCATTAGACCTAGCACATCTCCATGGGGTGCTCCTGTTTTATTTGTTAAAAAGAAAGATGGTTCTATGAGACTTTGTATTGATTATAGAGCCTTGAATAATATCACTGTTAAGAACAAATATCCTTTGCCTCATATGGATGATTTGTTTGATCAGCTCCAGGGAGCTCAGTTTTTTTCAAAGATTTACTTGAGATCGGGGTACCATCAGCTGAAGGTAAAGGAGGCAGATATTCCGAAGACCGCGTTCCGTACGAGATATGGTCATTATCAGTTTGTAGTAATGCCTTTTGGGCTAACCAATGCACCTGCTGTATTCATGGACTTAATGAATAGAATTTTCCATGAGTTCTTGGATAAGTTTGTGGTGGTTTTCATTGATGATATTTTGGTGTTTTCTAAAAGTAAAGAGGATCATGAAAAACATTTAAGGGTTATCTTGCAAACCTTAAAAGAAAAGAAACTGTATGGGAAATTCAGCAAGTGTGAGTTTTGGTTGCAACAAATATCTTTCCTTGGTCACATTGTTTCTAAAGATGTAATAACTGTTGATCCTGCAAAAACAAAAATTGTGGAAGAATGGCCAAGACCCACAAATTTAACCGAGATTCGTAGCTTCCTTGGTTTGGCGGGATATTACCAAAGGTTTGTTAGAAATTTTTCATGGTTATCTAGTCCAATGACTAAGCTAACTCAGAAGGGTGTAAAGTTTATCTGGACAAAAGAATGTGATGATTGTTTTCAGGAATTGAAAAGAAGATTGGTGAATGCTCCAGTTTTGGCACTACCTTCCAGGAATGGTGAGTTTGTTATATACAGTGATGCTTCATTGAAAGGACTTGGTTGTGTCCTAATGCAGAATGATCAGGTAATTGCTTATGCTTCACGACAGTTGAAAACTCATGAGGTAAATTACCCTACACATGATTTGGAATTAGCTGCTGTTGTTTTTGCTTTAAAAATTTGGAGGCATCATTTGTATGGAGTAAAGTGTGAAATATATACTGATCACAAAAGTTTAAAGTATATATTCACTCAGAAAGAGTTAAACATGAGACAGAGGAGATGGCTAGAATTAATCAAGGATTATGATTGTACAATTCATTACCATCCGGGAAAAGCAAATAAAGTGGATGATGCTTTGAGTCGAAAAAGTAATGCTTCATTAACAATGTTGCGGTTGGAACGTGATCCTTTGGTTAACGATTTGATGAACTTTGACATAGAAGTTGTTGGTGCAGAAAGTCCTTCTGTTTTGTTTCAGGTATCAGTGAGATCTTCTCTATCAGATAGAATCAAGCAAGCACAGAAGCAAGACAGTGAGTTGCAGGAAAAGGTAGAGCTGGTTCAGAAAGGTAATTTGCCTGAATTCAACATTGATAATGATTGTGTTTTGAGATTTGGGAAGAGATTGTGTGTGCCTTGTGATTCACAGTTGAAGAGAGAGTTGTTGTGTGAAGCTCATAGTTCTCCGTTTTCAGTTCATCCGGGCAGTACTAAGATGTATAGAGATCTACGGGAGTATTACTGGTGGGATGGAATGAAAAGAGATATTGCTTATTTTACTGTGAAGTGTTTGACTTGTCAGCAGGTTAAAGCAGAGCGGCAGTTACCGAAAGGGATGCTTCAGCCTTTACCAGTGCCAGAGTGGAAATGGGAGAATATATCCATGGACTTTGTTGTTGGATTACCGAAGACATCTCGAGGTAATAATGCAATCTGGGTTATTGTTGATCGCTTGACCAAATCTGCTCATTTCCTTGCTATACGAGATACTTTCTCTCTTGATAAACTTTCCCGTTTGTATCTTAAAGAGATAGTCAGGTTACATGGAGTTCCTCTCTCCATTGTATCGGATCGTGATCCCAGGTTTACTTCTAACTTTTGGAAAGGCCTTCAAAAGTCGTTGGGTACTGAATTAAATTTAATACAGCTTTTCATCCTCAATCAGATGGGTAGTCAGAACGAACAATTCAGACATTGGAGGATATGCTACGAGCTTGTTCTATGGATTATTAGGGTAGTTGGGACCAACATCTTTCTTTGGTTGAGTTTTCATATAATAACAGTTTTCATTCCAGTATACAGATGGCACCATTTCAGGCATTATATGGGAAGCGGTGTCGAACTCCAGCTTTCTGGGATGAAGTGGGTGAAAGGAAGTTGATGGGACCAGAATTGGTAGAAGAGATGGTAGAAAAAGTTCAGCTGATTCAGAAACACATGAGAACAGCTCAGAGCAGGCAAAAGAGTTATGCAGATAACCGGAGGAAGGATCGATCTTTCGAGGTAGGTGATCATGTTTTTCTCAAGGTTTCTCCTTGGAAAAGTGTGATGAGATTTGGTAAGAATGGAAATCTAAGTCTAAGGTTCATTGGACCATACAAAATTCTGGAGAGAGTTGGATCAATTGCATACCGAGTGGATTTACCTCCGAGTTTATCTCAGGTACACAATGTTTTTCACATTTCGATGTTGAGAAAGTATATGCCAGATCCATCTCATGTTTTGAGTCCAGAGGTAGTTCAGCTGGAAGAGAACCTATCTTATGAGGAACAACCGGTCCAAATTCTTGACCACAGGGAGCAAGTGTTACAGAATAAGGTGATTCACCAGGTAAAGGTTTTGTGGAAAAACCACATGATTGAAGAGGCAACATGGGAATCTGAAAATGCAATGAGGGATAAGTACCCTCATTTATTTAATAAGTAAATAAATTGCGGGGACGCAATTTTCTAAAGGGGGGAAGGATGTAACATCCCAAGTAAGTAATGAATAATAGATATTTTTATCTACGTCTTTTAATGATTAAGATAGTGTTATAGAGGCTTAAAATTAAAATAAATATAATCTTATACATGGAATACACTAATATTCTTAAAAGATTGTTTTACTGCCTTTTGATGGCAAACCATTTTTGAATCTATATTTTGACAATTTTATGAACTATGTTTGTCAAAATAAACTTATCCTTTATGATTGGGACATCAAAATTTACCTTGTGTGAATTTTTGGTATTTTTCTGACAATGTTCATTTATTAATGAATAGTGAAAAATACTGCATTTTACATCAAAACTTCTTTTTAATCTAATTTATTTATATGATTAGATTATGTTTTGAATTGGTTTTGAAGTGAAATTAGAATATATTTTTACCATTTTATCCAATGGTGGTCATTGGAATCAATTTCACTTTGAAATTAGACTTAAACTGGTGTCAATCTTTTGATACTTATTGTTTTGTAAAAACACGCTATTTGCTCTGGCAACGGGAATTAATTATTAAATTAATTAATGTGACTTATATGATTTTAATTTTGTAAAATAGACTTGATTTTTGAATTTGTAATATCAAATATAGCTTAGGGTGAATTTTTGGTAATTTTCTGAAAAACTTCAATTTTTGATGAATAGTGAAACCACTAAGTGGTAATCAAGCAAACTGATTTTTCAGTTAAATGAAAGTTTACCACTAATGTGTATTGAATTTTGAAAATCCGACATACATGGTTGTCATTAAGAAGTAAAATGTGGTTCAATGAGATTAAAATAATTTTTTGGTGAATAGTAACTTATTAAGTTTTTAATCGCGATTAGTGGTAATTAGTGTAGTTTAAGGTATAAATAATGGTTTAATAATAGTAAATGACCTAGACACATGTCCCAACCTTATTGGTTGTGTCATGGTTGACCAATACAAGCCATGTGTCAACTTGGGGACCCCATGGAGACACTTTGGTTTGGAAATGACATAAATAACTTTTTATTAAATGTTAAAGTAAAAATGACACAAACAAGAGATGTTTTACGAAAACAATTTTTACATGAGGTTATAAAGATCAGATTTTTGATTATAAATAGTAATTGGAAAGATAAAAAGATTTCATACATCATAGTATTTTTTTTATAATTTTTAGACATTAATTAAATTAAATTATTTATGACATAATAATGATGCAGCGATGACATCATTATTTGACGATTTAAATAAAATGGAAAGATAATATAAAATCTATGAACTACACATGTCTAAAACCAATTGGATGAGTGGATTTCAAACCCGTATCACCATATCCACGAATTATATCAATATGGGACCTTTTGAAACCGAAACACATTTTCAAATAAAGTAATATTTCTTTACTTTCCAAAAGTGCCCCTCCTCTCCTCTTATAAAAGGCCCCCACCTCTACCTCATTTCACACACACCTCAAGCCTTTGGCTCGGCCAACCCCTGCCCATTTACTCTCTCCACATCCCTCTCCTCATCCTAGAGGATTCCCTTTGGGCATAATCTTTTCAAAGGAAGCCTTTAGGCTCAAATCAAAAGGAGTTACACTTTTAAAGGTAATTCATTCTCTCATGTTCATTTGTTTTATTTTGCTTCTCCAACCCCCTAAACTCTTTTTATTTACTTATTTTGTAACAACACCAGTATCTTCAATATAAAAGGATGTTGTTATAATATTTATTTGAGCTACACTCTCACACAACTACATCAAATGGTTAAAGAACATACGGTTTCCGTGGATGGCGAAATTCTGCCTCCCGAAACGATGATTGTTCAACACTCATTTAACACCTTCAAAGGTGGCCATTATGATGTCACTATTTTTATATATGATATATAATATGTTTATGTTTTCCTTAAGCTTCTGTTTTTTTCATTTTTGGCATACCTTTATGGTTTCCATTATGGGTAAACACGATATCTTCATTTTAGGAAGTGCGGACTACCGCCCCCTGAAAGTGATTTGATTCGTTAATACCATATGTGGGATGTGTAAAGGATAAAGTTAATGATATTATATATGTTATTATACTGGAATTATAATATACTCTTATATCATTATGATTCCATTCCAGAAAATATGAAATAGAAATGGAAGTAGCGTTCATGCGTACGTACGGCTTACCGTCTCCATGAACGGTGCATTTCATTTCTTACCTCTAAATGATTATGTAATATTATAAATGAATGTATGTACGAGATATATATGACATATATGATATCTACATCATGAATACCATTCTGGATATAATGAACCTTTGACCAAATTAACAACATGTAATGTAAGAAGTCTATTTTTGACTTAAGAACCAAATACCGACAAAATGAACATTATTAACTTAACTGATTACATGATGTTCATAACATGGTATAAAAGGAATAATGAACTTGAAAAAGATTCATAAGCAAGTAGAGATTAACTCAAGTTTATTATTCAGGAGATTAAATAATGGTCGGGTCAAGTCGGATACGAGGTATGGGACTTCGTCTCAATCTCCTTTCGTTGAGGCATATTTTATTTTATACACAACTTTCTTTTATACGGTGTATAAACCCCTTTGACTTTTACGTTTATTCAAAAGGAATATTTTTTATACGAAGCGTTTACTAAACGACAAAAGGGAATGTTTTTGTCGTACGTATGCGGCGACAACGACTTCTCCGTCGTCGTGACCGTTATTTGAGTTTCGGCTTCCTCTACAAGCCATACCTTCTTTTTAAAAGAAAAATAAATACCATGTTTTACTTTTCTTTTATTTTAGTATTGAAAATGGTTTTCATAATGTTTTTATATCAATGTGTTGTATTGATATCTTGTGATTGAAATGTGGAAATTTTATGTTTCCTTTATGCATGTTTTATGTGATATGATTATGTTATGGTTCTTGGGAATTATAATGAAGACGGGTGGTTCCGTGATAAACTAAGGGCGGGTGAGCCCGTTATAGCTCTCCAATGCATTGGGTTACGCGAAGGAGTGAAACGTTAAGATTTCTCCGAAGAGATTTTAGGGAATATACTGTGATGCGTATTCCAAACGTAACCAAGAGGGTTACTCCCTACGTTAGAATGTTATGAATGCCTCAAGTTACCTTTATGTCTTATGATTTCTATGATTTATTCATGATTTTATGAGGTATGTTAAAGTGCCTATGTTTTATGGGTAAAGTATGATTTCATTCTTATGTATATATGAACTCATGTTTCCTTTCCATGTTTTTTTTATAACCCATACTGAGTTTTTATGCTCATCCCAAGTTTTTGAAATGTTTTTCACAGGTCAAGGGAAAGGTACATGATAAGATGATAGAGTCAAGGATGTGTCAAGAAATAATCCATTATTTATTTTAAATGTGTTTCCATTGATGGGAATAAAGAATACTATCTTTATGTAACCACTTTGTTTATATGTGGAATGTAATGCAAGTTTTATGATCTAATTCTCTAAAACTCTAAACCCGAAAAGATCCTCAATGTGTAATCTTGTAATAACTCAAGATTAAGTAAGGTTTAAGGTTGGGGCCTTATAAATTCAATGTGGGAGATTGAATTTCCAAAGTATGTATTTTATTTTTTTAAATAACTGACGTTGTCATTATATAAAGAAGTTATCAATATGTGTTGAAAGAATAAGATGTCGATATGAGGAATAAGTTATTGCATAAGCTAAATAAAATTACTAAAAATATTATAGAATATTTGAGGGATAGATTCTTAATAGTTATCCTTTTATAAGTGATTATTGTGGATATTATATTATGTGTATTTTTGAATCATCCTATGATCCTAGGTAGTTTATGAAAACCCAAAACATAACTCGATCCATCCCTATAAATAAAACATGCATAAAAATTAAAAATAAAAAAAATAGTATACCATTATTTTCAATGAAGTAAATTTAATATTCTTATTCAATAGAGTATCATTTTTTGAAGATCATGGGAGTAATTAAAAATGGTTCCCTACCTCTCTAGGTGATGCATCATTTAATAGATCCATAGTTGTATTATAAGGATTATCAAATGCATAAGTATTACTAGAGAATTTTTTGGAATGATAAACATAAATTTTAGAAGAAATTATCTATATAAGGATATATATGAAACTAGTTATCAATATCACCCAATGAATGACTAAATACATTCCATTATATATACATCCTTGATGCATTTAACTTAATATAGATTGTGTCACCATATCGGGTGTAATTAAATTTCACCCATGAATGAATTTATTCATATTTTCATACATTGAAATCATTAAATGGATCTTTTTTGTGTTTAATCCATTCATAATTAATTAAACAAAAGGAAACCACACAACATCATAGTGTAATATGCATGCAACCTGGCTACATTGGGTGCAACACAATCTAGAGATTGAGCTTAAGGATACATTAGCACCAATATATCCTTAAGTCATATATATCATATAAATATGTTAAAAGTGAATATCAAAAAAACTACCACTTACAATAAAATATATATTTTAGGTGTTTGGGTTACAATTACATAAACACATACATACATTCAATCAGGGGTAACACAGTCCATAGCCCGCCCCTCCCAGGGATAGACTAGATAACACCCTTCTTTATATATATGTGTGTGTGTTTGTGTGTGTGTGTCATAAAACAATGGGGAAAAGCCCATTATTTCCAATTAAATCCTCACACATGCATCACCACTGGATCCAACCTGGCATAAGAACCATTTTCCGCATTGCCATCATGGTTCTTCTTCGCACTGCCATCCATCAAGACCGACCACCTCCTTCACACACCAACCTCCACCAACATTACCAACCACACCAACATCGATATCACCCTCATGGGAACATACCCTCCACATCCTACCATTATTCATGTCTTGAACACATCGTTTTTATTGGAACATGTCAAAGCTATGATAACACTGATATTTTATTATAGATTTAAACATAATTTATTACATAAACTTCACTTGATACAACATAGAAGATCGAGAGTTCTAGTGTATTTTGGGATTAGGATAATTACATAACAACTTAAAACATGAAATACAACATCTTTATTGAAAACATTTTTTACATGACCACTACATTCCCTCGTACTTAGTATTGCATTGGATAACCTGAGGACATGCATAAGAAAAGGGTGGGCTATAAAGCCCAGTAAGGGAATAATCATGAAATAACATGAGGAATACAATAAATGATAGACAATAGGCACATAAATAGAGCACAAGATAAGCATAAACATAAATGAATGATAAAGCATGATAATCATAACATGGAATTGTGACAACAACACTGAACATGAAATTAGCATGAGATAAGGATCATTGCACATGGAGTATGAGTAAATCCTCATTGCACATGAAGCACGAGAAAACCCTCGTTTCACTTGAATTCGCATGAGTAAACACCCATTGCACATGACGTATCATGATACTATACTTTACCCAATGCATTAGAGTGCTATAAGGGCGCACCCTTTTTAAACATTTCATTTCATGCATAAGTGTTCCACATGGATCATAAAACATTGAATCATTAAACATAATCTTTTATTACATGATAAATGAATGTGGAATACATACATGAAACTCTTTAAACAATAAGTAAATGTGCATAAAGGTGAATACCCTTGATAGAGAAATGGGCATAGTTTTAACTACACAATGACTTTGTCTTGGAAAAGCGCGGTGCAATTTTGGAAGTATAACAATGTGACCTAAGAACTCATAAAAATAGTTGATGAGAGAGAAAGGGGTGTCTCATCATATTTACATGACATGTAAAGTAAGGGGGTCATATAGATACATGTGACAACAAATTTAACGGAATTTAGATTCGTGATTCAAAAGAATTGCATGAATTTAAATGAGGAGGGAGAAATTACTTTCGGAATTTCGACATAGTAACGGGTGTACTTGGGAGGAATTTAATGAGAAAGAAAGGGTAATCCCATAATTCAAACATAAAGAGGAAAGTATGGGTGATCTGAAAAACCATACTCGAACATTTATAATTGAAATTAAAAGCGAATAACAATTTAAAGAATATTGGAAAAAAATGAGAAAGGAATAAAACCCCTTACATGGAAGTGTGCTTCTAAAGGCTAGAGAGAGGCTTGAGAGAGGCTTCTTGGGAGCTTGGGGCACCTTGGGACGATTCTAGAGAGAGGAGGGAAGAGGTTGGATGAACTACAAAGGCTTTTAGTGAGGATTAAGTGGGAGATTGGGTGGTTTTATATAAGAAAGGTGAGGGAATTCTTTAATATTTAGGTTTGGGACCCCTCATATTAAACTAATCCAAACCACAAACCAGACCATGGTTTTTGCCCATGATTTTTGGAAAAGGGAAGTGGGAAAAAAATATTTTATAAGAAAAATGTCCAAACTTATTAAAATAATGTGATTTCTTATGTGAAGGTTAGTCACACTCCTAAGGAAAACAATTTAAAAAGACAAGATGTTAAATAAGTCTTGAAGGGTCCATTAATGCTTTGTAAAATAAGTCAAACAAACCCCAAACCACATTATTTTAATGGTAAAACATATATTGGTAGAACATAAACCTTATAGTATTTTATTACATCACTATTGTGTCATTATAATGTCATAAAACACATTATATATTTAAACTGTATTTAATTTTTACCCAAAAATTTAACTGTCTCAAAAAATTATGAAAAATTTACTGTTGGATAATTTAGACGTCCTGATTCCAAAAATAATATTTATTTTATCTAAATAATTTACTAAATATATTAATTTTCACTTTTAAAATAAACACTGACATTTATTATAACACCCCAAGATTCCATGGTACGTTTCCCTTTGAATAATGTAATAGCTTGTGTTGTACACAACTTTGAAATTCTAACACACTGCGACCAATCAAACTAGCCATTATGAATAGTAACACCCAATTTTTGAAATTTTATAAATTTTATCTTTCAAAACGGACTTCATTTTTGATTTTTAATATTGAAATTAGCTTAGGTTGAATTTTTGGTATTTTTCTGAAAACTTTCAATTTTTGATGAATAGTGAAAACACTAAGTTATAGTTTAAAAATGAATTTTTAATTAAAAAATTATTTATTTTATTTAAATTTATTTTAGGTCAAAATAGATACATAATACCAATATAAGTTCAATTTAATTAATTGGAGTCAGTTTATAATAATTATAGATATATTAAAATTATATTGAACTTTTTAACCGTCTTTTACCCACCTCCTAAGAGAATTTCAAATTCTACTAAAACTTAATTTTACCGCTTTTGTGAGTGGAATTTAAAAATCCGAGAGACACGGTTGATATCATTAAGTAAAATGTGGTTCAATAAGATCAAAATAATTTTTGGTGAATAGTATCTTTTGACTTTTATTTTCCACGGTTAAAAGTAAATAGGGTAATTAAGGGTAAAAATGATTTTATTATTATCCTAACACATGTCCTAATTCTATTGGATAAGTGTAATTCTACCAAAACCAAATTTAGGAATAAAATATGATCCTTTAGGTCCACGTGGATTAGATTAGGACATTTATTATTATTTTATTTAAAGAAGAGTTAAAAGAGTTAAAATCAATTTTAATAACTAAAACATTTTTAATATAGGGTTATACATAAGATAAATTTGATTATAAATATTCATTAGAAAGACAAAAATATTAAATACATAATTTTATTTATTTATAATTTTTAGATATTAAATAATTTAATTTTTTTATGACACAATGGAGAAGCAGTAATTACATAATTAATGAAATATTAAAATAATTTCTATTTTAAATACCCGAATAAATGTAATTTGATACTTTTAATGAATTACACTAATTTTATAGGTTACTATGACTGGTTAGGGTTGATTAAATTATTTTTTTTTTGAAATACTAATGTTGTTATAAATTTAACATAAACAAAATACCAAATACTGTAAAAATTGACATAAAAGGGTTTTTAAAAAACATATTATATTATTAATTGATATTCTATTACTAAAAATATAAGGTTAGACCAAATGAATTAGATAATGTTATATAGATTAATAATTAACCAATTGGGTTCTCTTGGATTGTTATAGAACGTTTATTAACCATATAATATAAAAATACAAAGAGACATGGTAAATGTCAAAATATTTAACTAAGAGTTAAATATAAATGATAAGGTTAATATGGTAACCTAAACCTATCTAAAATCTATTGGTTGAAAGGATTACGATCCATCCCCATCCTATCCTATAAATAAGTCACATTGGAGCCATTATAAACCGAATATGAATTTATTATAAAATAATATTTTAAATTTTTTCTAAGGTTCCCCTCACCCCTCTAATAAAATCGCATTTCCCCTTCTCTCAAATTCACACCTTCAAAGCTTTTTGGCTCAGCCAACCCCTAACCAAATACCCTCTAAAATATCCTCCCTTAATCCTAGAGTCCTTACTTTATTCATAAATCCACCCTAAGGATCCCTTTTGATCAAATCAAAAGGAAGAACCTGAAGAAGAGGTAAATATTTCATCACCTCTTCTAAGTTCCTTTCTTCTTCCACTTCCTCTTTCTTTGTTATTTCATTTATAAAATAATAAATCTAGTATTTTATATATACTTTTATGTTATTATAAATATGGTACATCTATATTCATTATTCTATCCATCGTTTGAATGATATGTCACCATACGTGCGTACGTACGGCTTACCGTCTCCATGTCGTGGTGTAATTGTTATTCAGTATATTATTATTTGGATGGGTATAATAATGATGTGTAATTGATTTAAATAATAAATATAACAATATAATTATTCTTTATATATGATATAACATCCAATTATATATTATTTTAATATAAAAATAATGATATTGTCGCTCCTGCGTACATATGAATTACCATCTCCACGAACGTGATGAGATTCATTCGCCATCGTATCCATTCAAGACTAATTTTCATTTGATGATTAAAAATAATGTTTATAGAATTGATATAATTCTATATATGAATAAGATAAATCTCATCCATAACAAATATGACTCACATAACAAATAATATAATGGAAAACAAATCTGTTAACACCCGAAACGACGATAATACTAAGATATTATTAACAGAACAATGTTAAAAGATCATATATGATATCATATTAATGTATATGATTATTGTATAATTTAATAAAAATTATTTCACCATTATACAGGAGGTTAACCTACCCTATACCAAGGAAAAGTACAAAGTAAGGGGTTTCTTATCTCAATTTTAATTCTGTGAGATTTCCATTGTTCACCACTTATTTATTAAATGTGGTGTGTGTACTACCCATGATTGTATTAATTGTGTAATATAATTTAATTTATGGATATTTGCATCATCATTGTATGCTCCTTCTTTCATGGGTGTATGTTTCATAAGTTAAAAAATCGATAAGGGAATTTGATATTTTAATTTCTACTCAGTGGGCTTTACGCATACTTCATTGATTATTTTACTCCAAGATTATGTGTGTAATCACTATTTATTATTTATGTTGTAATTTCCACTCCCTTTTGTGTGGATATATATTTGATACACATAATCAATCCATTGATAATTTATCAAGTCATTGACATAAACTTGATCTTAACTCAATTTCCATTCATTGAGTTAAACATCCAAGTCGTTGGGGTTGTTTTTATAAGAATATGTGTGAATTTCCTCTGATTGATTTACACTGAATATCCAATCATATTGAGTGTATTTATATTTTTCATAAATAATTATGTCATTGATTTATCCTTACCCTAAGGATACTTTCTTTCTAAGGGATTTCATATCAATTTACATTCCTTTGAGACTTCTTTGTTGTTATGCACCAATTCACTTTTATATGGTGTATATACTATCCTTTGACATAGTATATCATGAAATACTTTATTATCAAGATATTATAAATTTTTTATTACCTCAATTATTTTTATTCAATTTTCTATCATTTGTTTAGGAACTATAACTAAAATATCATTTTAAATGTTTTAAAAATTTATTCTTCTAAATATTTCTCATTAATGTCCATGTTTTAAAAAAAATTAAGGATTTATTTATATGGACATTAATGTTTTAAAATTAAAATTCTTTTAAATGTTTCAACGTGGTATGGGACACTTTGATTAAAAAATCTATTTTTAAACAGATTCTTAAAAAATAGTGTGACTTTTAATTGATTTCAAGAAAAAGGTGGATATTTCTCTTAAATATTTTTGATGATTATTTTCATCTTTTTCAATATCCTTCATTATTCTCAATTGAGGTTAATCTGTTACAATACAATATTCCATATTGTATTGAATGAGTTATTTTTGACTATGGATGTGCTATTTTTTTACCATTCATGGTTTGTGGATAAAGTATTGACATTTAATATGCTAGTTTTAATACGAATTTTTATGTTTTGTTTCATACTTTTCATATGAGGAATGCATTGGACGTAGTAAGTGACGGGTGGAGCCCGCTATAGCTCCTCGATGCATCGGTAGGTCTAATGAGACAAACTAGTGTCTTGGCACATGGCATTGACAAAATCTTATTTGTATTATTGGTACAAGGCCTTGACTATGTGGTTATAAAAGTCTGGAATTATGCATTCCATCATTATGACAGTAGTTATTGATATTTCATGTGATTATTTGACTAGTAGAATATCCATGTGAATATATAAATGGCATTATTTCATTTTATTTTTCCATATTATGCTGAAGTTCAATTTTAAAGGGCTTTTGTTTTAGTTATACATTGCCTTAAATGTTTAATCTTATTTCTGAAAGTTTCCGCGATATTTTTATCCTTACTAAGCATATGAGCTCACCCGTTTCAATGTTGTATTTTTCCCAGGATGCGAAGAAGTATATTATGAATGACCTGCAAGGATAGTCTATGGGATCTCAGTATTGTATTTGGAAACAATGTTGTTGTAGTTTTTCATTTTATGATGTAATGAAAACCTTATGAATGTATCTAGTGTTTCCAAGGCTACTAAACGAATCGGTCTTTCGAGACTTGATCTTTTCTGATCATGACAATGATACGTAATAATTCACCGACTCTAGGCTTCTGGGGTTGGGGCGTTTCCATTAGTATCAGAGTAATTTTAGTTCAAACCTTGGAAACTAGATTTATATAAACTCTAATTAGAGAACATATCCATAAGATAGAATTTGTGGATTAGTATAGAAGAAATTCTTAAAATTTTGGTATTGTAGAGATTTTGTGAGTTTTCCAAACAATACATCTCTGTATGGATATGAGCAGGTAGAGGTGGATCTGGCACAGATGTACTTAGGAGTAAAACCCTAAAACACCACCTTGAGCTAGACTTGAATGTGAACTAGTGTACAACAACGGGTCTTGTTGCACTCTTGGTTACGACACCCCCGAGGGATATGCTTAGATAATTACATTTTCTTTACAAACCGATTTGAAGGATTTTAATATAATATGAGAATAAATGAATTTGGTTAATCCTATGGTGTTTCAAATTGAAAATATGGTGTCATGATATTCTCTAAATGATTTTATGATTACTCTTACTCACACAATTCTTTCTGGTTTTAGACAATGGTTGGATTCCAAGGAATTCATAGTAGCTTTGAGCATGATGTACAAGGTGGGAACTGTGGTGAAAATGAGCAACAAAATGTAATATTTATAGGAGTAAAATATATCGTGTTCATTCCAAATCATTTTTCCAAAAATATGATCAACAACATATATATTAACCAACTTCAGGACTCAAAAAATAAGAGAAAGGTGATGAATGATAAGAGCTCCATCAGTGGAGACCATGGAGAAAAGAATCCTCAATTTCTATCATGCAGGAAATGTGGAAGAAGACACCGAAGAAAGTGTCTCAATGGAACAAATAAATGCTTTATATGTGGGAAAGAAGGACATAAAGTAAATAATTGCTGAGGAAAAATGAAGAGTTCTATGGAAGAAAATAAAAATGGTCCCAAGAATCCATTTATAGTCATTTGCCGTAAATATATGGGACCTAGCCATTACCTGAGTGAATGCCCTATTCTATAGGATATTTTCTTGATCAAAGAAGAATCTATGTTGAAATAAATGGTTGGAGAAATTTTTAAAAGTATTAGTGCTCCTTGTTGATATGATTACTTTGGAATAATTTTCTCTTGTATTTGTAACCCTGCAGTTTGTCATGTGAAAATGATATTTGAGGAAGAATTATCTTTTCTATTATGGATATAGTTATAAAAAACCATTTGGTTTTATATGATCATTGGGTTTGGGAAATTACAAGTTATTATATTTTGGAATGAAAATGAATGTCAGGAGATAAAATTTGTGATTAAATTATGTTATGGTTATTTTGATGAATGTTTCTCATTTTGGTAATGTTATAAAATATATTTTTTGAAAAAGGACAACACGAAAACCATGTGACAACCCGTCTTGTTGGAAAAAGCTGTGGGAATCGAACCCACAACTAGAGTGTGATTGGGATTTATCACCTACCACTGAACTACATGAAGTCCCTGGCTAGTGTGACTAATTATTTTTAGTTAAATGATTTTATTAATCAATAATAAGTTGATTTGGGATATTATAACTTATCAAATGAATACCATTAGTATAGAAAATTGATTTGGTGATTAAGTGATAAATGTTATTTTGGAAGATGTTCGCTCTGTTGGGAACACTATATGCCTAAGGAAAATAGAATACTATGAGATTTCATTTGAGGAGTATTGGTGGATTTTTATCTATATTTTTATTGTGTATTTATAGTGATTTTGGTTATTTATGGAAATTATTAACCTATAATAGAGAATATCTAATTAGGTTAATTACTTTTAAGTATGTGACTTTAAGAGTAGTTAATGTCATTTGGAGATATAATTTAACATGGAAGACTACATAACCAAATTCTTCTAAGTTTTTGGATTCAATATTAGTTTGGGTTATATTTAAGGATTGTAAAGACAATTGTTTATTCAATGTTATTTATTTATCTTTGGGGTATTTTTTTTTAATTTTATCAATTAAGATCAGTGTTTCCTTCTCTAAAAGAATATCCTTTTGGGGGATCATATGATCATGTACTAACCATTTTTGTTTTGATTAATCTCTATAGACAAGGTAAATATATAATTTAGCCTGTATAGATCATTTGATTCCTTATAATTTGATTCTAGCTCTTTCAGTGTGAAAAAGTCATCTTGAATACTCATCATTTGAAAAAAAATGAGTTAGTGGTAGAAATTTATTAAAGAATGAAACTCTACTTAAAAAGTAAGTATATCTCTTTACGTTCTTAGTCAATATTATAAATAAATTTCTCATCTTTATGAAATTAAACTTAAAACAAAAACGAAAAACGTTTTCCATTTAGTTTTATTACTAGGAAACTAATGACCGTTTTTTCCCATGACAAGTTTGTGGTTTTCTTGTTTTTAACTTTCTCCTGATCATGTTTTCTATCCCTCTATCAGAACTTGACACTTAGTTTATCTTCCATATCCATGTTTTTCTACATGGAATCCTAGTATGGGTAATCTTAGGTGACCTTTGTACTTCTCTTTCTTTCTTTTAAAGTGATAGTTTTATTGACTCTTTTTTCCAATGTGGGACTTTCAATTATGTTCCCAAGCCCAATTTTAAAAATTTCGAGGATGAAATTTCTAATAGGGGGGAAGAATGTAACACCCCAAGCTTCCATGGTACGTTTCCCTTTGAATAATGTAATAGCTTGCATTGTACGCAACTTCGAGATTCTAACACACCGTGATCAATCAAACTAGCCGTTATGAATAGTAATACCCAATTTTTGAAATTTTATAAATTTTATTTTTCAAAATGGTTTTCAGTTTTGGATTCGGAATGTCAAAATTAACTTAGGGTGAATTTTTGGTATTTTTCTGAAAACTTTCATTTTTTGATGAATAGTGAAAAACACTGAGTTATAGTTTAAAATTGAATTTTTATTTAAATAATTATTTATTTTATTTAAATTTATTTTATGTAAAAATTGATACATAATACCTATATAAGTTTGATGAGATTTATTGGAGTCGGTTTATAATAATTTTAGATATATAAAAATTTTATTGAACTTTTTAACTGTCTTTTACCCACCTCCTAGGAGAATTTGCAAATTCACATAAATCTTAATTTTACCACTTCTGTAAGTGGAATTTCAAAAATATGAGAAACACAGTTGATATCATTATTAAAATGTGGTTCAATAAGATAAAAATAATTTTTAGTGAATAGTAACTTTAGACTTTTATTTACCACAGTTAAAAGTAAATAGGGTAATTAAGGGTAAAAATGATATTAGTATTACCTTAAAACATGTCCCAATTCTATTGGATAAGTGTAATTCGATCAAAAACAACCTTAGTAATAACATATAATCCTCTAGGTCCACATGGATTAAATTAGGACATTTATTAATTTTTTATTTAAAGAAGTGTTGAAAGAGTTAAAATCAATGTTTAATAACTAAAACATTTTTAATATAGGGTTATACATAAGATAAATTATATTATAAATATTAATTAGAAATATAAAATTATTTCCTACATAATTTTATTTTATTTATAATTTTTAGACAATAAATGATTTAATTTATTTATGAAACAATGGTGATGCAGTAATTACCTTATTAATGAAATATTAAATTTATTAATATTTTAAATACCCAAATAAATGTAATTTGAGACTTTTAATGAATTCCAATAATTTTATAGGTTACTATGACATGTTAGGGTTGATTAAATGAATTTTTTTTGAAGTAATAATGCTGTTATAAATTTAACAAAAACAAAATACCAAATAGTGTCAAAATTGACATAAAAGAGTTTTTAAAATAAATATTATATTATTAATTGATAATCTATTCCTAAATATCTAAGGTTCAACAAAATTACTTATAAAAAGTTATATATATTAATAATGAATCACTTGGGGTTCTATTGTCTTGTTATAGTAAGTTTATTAACCATATAATATAAAAATACAAATGGACATGGTAAATGTCAAAATATTTAACTAAGAGTTGAATATAAATGATAATGTTAATATGGTAGCCTAAACCTATATAAAATCTATTGGTTAAAAGGATTTAGACCAATCTCCACCCTATCATAGAAATAAGTCACTTTTGAGCCATTATAAACTGAATATTAATTTATTATAAAATAGTATTTTAAGTTTTTCCTAAGGTGACCCTCACCCCTCTTATAAATGGGCATTTCCCATTCTCTCAAATTCACACCTTAAAATCCTTTTGGCTCGGCCAACCCCTGCCCAAATACCCTCTCAACTATCATCCATTCATCCCAGAGGACTTCATTTAGTCATAAACCACCCTAAATATCCGTTTTGATCATATCAAAAGGAAGAACCCAAAGAAGAGGTAAATATTTCATCACCTCTTTCAAGTTCCTTTCTTCTTCCACTTCCTCTTTCTTTGTTATTTCCATTCTAAAATAATAACACCAGCATCTTCTATATACTATGATGTAATTATAAATATGGTACATTCATATTAATTATTCTTATCCATCCTTCGAATGACATGTCACCATACGTGCGTACGTACAGCTTACCGTCTCCACGTCGTGGTGTAATTATTATTCACTACATTATTATTTGGATGGGTATAATAACGATGTGTAATTGATTTAAATAATAAATATTACATGATAATGATTCTTTATATATGATATACCATCCAATTATATATTATTTTAATATCAAAATAATGATATTGTCGCTCGTGCGTACGTACGGATTACCGTCTCCATGAACGCAATGAGATTCATTCCCCATCATATCCATTCAAGACTAATTTTCATTTTATGATTAAAAATAATGTTTATAGCCTTGATATATTTCTTTATATGAATAAGATACATCCCATCCATAAACAATATGACTCACATAACAAACAATATAAAGTAAAACAAATTCATTAACACCCGAAACGACGATAATACTAAGATATTATTAACAAAGCAATGTTAAAAGATCATATATGATATCATATTAAGGAATATGATTCTTTTATAATTTAATAACAATTATTTCACCATTATAAGGAGGTTAAACTACCCTCAACCAAGGAAAAGTACAAAGTAATGGGTTTCTTATCTCGATTTTAATTCTGTGAGATTCCCATTGTTCACCACTTATTTATTGCATGTGGTGTGTGTACTGCCCATGATTGTATTCATTGTGTAATATAATTTAATTTATGGATATTTACATCATCATTGTATGATAATTCTTTCATGGTTGTATGTTTCATAAGTTACCAAATCGATAAGGGAATTTGAAATTTCAATTTCCACTCAGTGGGCTATACGCATAATTCATTGATTATTTTACTCCAAGATTATCTGTGGAATAACTATTTATTATTTATCTAGTAATTTCCACTCCACTTTTTTTGGATATACATTTGATACACATAATCACCCAATTGATAATTTCTCAAGTCATTGATATAAACTTGATCTTAACTCAATTTCCATTCACTGAGTTAAACATCCAAGTCATTGGGGTTGTTTTTACAAGAATATGTGTGAATGTCCTATGATTGATTTACACTGAATATCCAATCATATTGAGTGTATTTATATTTTTCACACATAATTATGTCATTGATTTATCCTTAACCTAAGGATACTTCCTTTATAAGGGATTCCATCTCAATTTAAATTCCTTTCAGACTTCTTTGTTGTTATGCACCAATTCACTTTTATATGGTGTATATACTATCCTTTGACATAGTATATCACGAAATCCTTTATTATCAAGATATTATAAAGTTTTTATTACCTCAATTATTTGTGTTCAAGCGTCTCACATTTGGTTAGAAAATCTAACTAAAATATTATTTTAAATTTTTTAAAAATTTATTCTTCTAAATATTTCTCATTAATGTCCATGTTTTAAAAATGGTTTTAAGGATTTATTTATATGGACATTAATGTTCTAAAATTAAAATTATTTTTAAATGTTTCAAAGTGGTGTGGGATACTTTGATTAAAATATCTATTTTTAAAGGTCTTCTTAAAAAATAGTGTGACTTTTCAAGAAAAAGGGGGATATTTCTCTCAAATAGTTTTGATGATTATTTTTATCTTTGTCAATATCATTCATTATTCTCGATTGAGGTTAATCTGTTATAATAAAATCTTCTATATTGTATTAAATGAGTTATGTTTGACTATGGATGTGTTATTTTTCTACCATTCATGGTTTGTGGATAGAGTATTGACATTTCTTATGCTAGTTTTAATATTAAGTTTTATGTTATGTTTCATAATTTTCATATGAGGAATGCATTGGACTTAGTAAGTGATGCATGGAGTCCGCTATAGCTCCACGATGCATCAGTAGGTCTCATGAGACAAACTAGTGTCTTTGAACAAGGTCTTGACAAAATCTTATTTGTAGTCTTGGCACAAGGCCTTGACTATGTGGTTATGAAAGTCTGGAATTATGAATTCCATCATTATGAAAGTGGTTATTGATATTTCATGTGATTATTCGACTAGTAGAATATCCATGTGAATAACTAAATGGAATTATTTCATTTTATTTTGGTCATATTATGCTGAAGTTCAAGTTTAAAAGTCTTTTGTTTTAGTTATACATTGCCTTAAATGTTTAAGCTTATTTATGAAATTTTTTGCTGTATTTTTATCCTTAATGAGCATCTGAGATCACCCCTTTCTATGTTTTATTTTTCCTAGGATGCGAAAAATTATATTATGGCTGACCTTCAGGGATAGTCTATGGGATCTTAGTGTTGTATTTGGAAACATTGTTGTTGTATTTTTCCATTTTATGATATAATAAAAACCTTATGAATGTATCTAGTGTTTCCAAGGATACTAAACTAATCGGTATTTTGAGACTTTATCTTATGTGATCATGCTAATGATATGTAATAATGCACTGGCTCTGGGCTTCTAGGGTCAGGGCATTACATTTATCAAAAATTCGTGGGTTTTGACAAAAATAGCTTTCAAACCTTAATAAAAATTACAATTGCATTCCTAAAATTATACATTAATTTATATTTAATAAAAAATTAATCTAATAATAATAATAATATTTTATTAAAATATTATTTAATTCAAAAATATATTAATTCATCAAAATAGATTTCTTAGTTGAATATCAACTAAAAATACTATTTGTGCTTTAAAAACTATTTACAAGGTAACAATAATAAAATGAAAGTATATTCATTATTATATACAAAAATAAGTCACATGTTAATAGTTCTAATGTATTGTTACATAACCCCTTATAACAGCCACATAAGATATAAGGGTAGGGTGTGCAATGGTGACAAACTCTTCAGGTGGCTCAGATAACATTGCACGGGTGGTAATCTCTATCTACTTCCACTTCTCTCGTAGGAGGTCCTACTCGAGCATAACATATTCAAGCTCATCTTGGGCTTGGTCAATAGAGAAGTACAAAGATGCAACATCCTTTCAGATATCTAACAAATGGGCTTCATATGGGGAAGGTCTATTGTATGAGGCCATCACTTCCTTTGTCTGAGTAAATTGGATTTATTAAAGCCCTATATTTATACTAATCATGTGATCACTGTTCAACGGCTATATTAGCAACTGTCATAATTCTTAAAATAAAACCAAAGAAGTTGACATTTTATATAAACATTTTACATAAAGAGACATTTAGTTAGATCAAGAGGGATTTCCATTAATGAATGTTTGGGTCGTTACAATATTCCCCCTTAAGAAATTTCGCACTCGAAATTTTCTTTTCCCACACTAAAATATATGTATGTAACTCTACTTCATAATTTCTTATGATTCTGACGCCGCTTCTTAAAACTTGTGGTTTCTCCACAACACCTTGATGAGGGGCATTGTCTTATTTTGTAGAACTTTTTCTCTATGATCTAAGATCTTCACTGGTTGCTCCTCATAAGAAAGATCATCATCTAACGGTACCACCTCTAAAGAGAGTACATGTGAAGGGTCTAGTATGTACTTCCTTAAAAGAGATACATGAAAGACATCATGTACTTTGGCCATGGTAGGTGGAGGTGCTAGTCGATAGGCCACAGCCCCGACATGGTCAAGAATCTCAAAGGGGCCGATGTACCTTGGACTTAACTTCCCTTTTTTTCCAAACCTCATGACCTTCTTCCACAGAGATATGTGTAGAAATACCATGTCTTCAACTTTAAACTCAAGGTATCGTCGACAGTTATCTGCATAACTTTTTTGTCGACTCTGGGTTTCCTTTATATGATGTAGAATGGTTTTCACCTTCTCCACCATTTCTTTGACCATTTCTGGTCCAAGCATCTTACGCTCATCGGCCTCATCCCAACACAACTGTATTCTACACCTTTTCCCATAAAGGACTTCATATGGTGCCATTTGGATGCTCAAATGGAAACTATTATTATAATATAACTTAACTAGAGGAAGATCTTGATTCCATCCTACTTTAGATTCCCTTGAGTACGCTCTCAACATGTCCTCAAGTGTTTGGATAGTCCGCTCAGATTAGCCATCAGTTTGAGGATGATAGGTTGTATTGAAGTTCAGTTCAGTTTTCAGAGCATATTGAAGACCCTTCAAAAACATGGAGATGAATCTTGGATCTCGATCAGACACAATAGATAGTGGTACTCCATGCAGCCTTACCACTTCCCTAATATATATCTGTGCCAGTTGAACTAGTGAGAAATCCTCTCGAATAACAATGAAGTGTGAAGGCTTTATAAGACAATCCCCAACAACCCAGATTGCATTGTTTCTTTTGGATGTCTTCGGAAATCCAGTGACAAAGTTCATGGTGATGTTCTCCCATTTCCATTCTGGTATGGGAAATGGTTGCATCATCCCTTTAGACTTCTGCCTCTCTACCTTCACTTGCTGACACACCAGGCACTTTGATGTATATTAAAAAATCTCCATCTTTATATTACCACACCAATAATTCTCTTGGATATCTCGATACATCTTTTTGTTTCCTGGGTGAATAGAGAAATTTGAACTATGTGCATCATCCAAAAGTTCCTTCTTCATCTCCGGAATTGATGGAACAAATAGTCTTTTCCTAAATCTCACAATTCCTTATTCATTAACATTAAACTTCGAGTATTTTCCTTTTCCGATAGCTTACACTTTTTCCTGAATTACCACATCATCCTTTTAAGCATCTTTTAATCTTTACAAAAGTGATGGTTGATCAATCATTTGTGAAAGGATTGATGATGTTATTTTATTTATGATTCCCATTTCCATCTTCATCAAATCTAAGAAGATTGGATCCTTTTTAATTCTCATCAGTGATATAATAGCTGGTTCCTTTCTAATTAGGGCATCTGCCACCTTGTTCTCTTCCCCAGGGTGGTAATGGATTGAGGAGTCATAATATTTGATCTACTCTAACCATCTTCGTTGGCGCATGTTCAACTCTTTCTGTGTGAATATATACTTGAGTCTTTTTTGGTCCGTACATATTTCACACTTCTCCCCAAAGAGATAATGCTGCCAAATTTTCAAAGAAAATATCACTACAGCCAACTCGATGTCATCTGTTGGATAGTTCTATTCATGAACTTTCAATTTCATTGAATCATAGTCAATGACTTTGTCTTTTTACATCAACAAACATCCCAGGCCCTTCTTTGAAACATCACTGAATACCACAAAACTTTCTCCACTTGTGGGTAAAGTGAGCACGGGCACAATGACAAGCCTCCTTTTTAACTTCTTGAAGGTTTCTTCACATTCATCATTCCAAGAGAACTTTACTTCCTTTCTAGTTATCTTGGAAAGACGGTTGGACAATCATGAGAAATTTCTCACAAATCGTCGATAATATCCAGATAACCCCAACAAGCTATGGATATCTATTACCGATGTTGGCCTCAGTCATCCCTTAATTACATATATTTTGGAGGGATCCACAGATATCTAATTTCTTGTGATGATATGGCCCAAGAATGATACATCCTTCAACCAGAACTCACATTTTTTGTACTTTTCATAGAGCTTCTCCTTCTGCAAGGTCTCTAGTAAAGTTCTTAGATTCTCCTCATGATCCTCCTTGGTTTTGGATTATATCAGAATATCATCTATAAAGACTACCAAAATTTTGTCGAGGTAATCTCTAAAGACTCTATTCATCAAGTACATGAATATTTTTTGAGCATTAGTGAGTCTGAAGGGCATTACTATGAATTCATAGTGCCCGTATCTTGTACGAAAAGAAGTCTTGGTGATATCTTCCTTCTTCACCCTTACTTAATAATATATTTACTGCAAATCCACCTTGGAGAAGTATTGTGCTCCACGTAGCTAATCAAACAAGACATCAATTCATGGGAGAGGGTACTTGTTCTTTATCGTGATTTTTTTAAGCTCGTGATAATCGATGCAAAGGCGCATTGACCCATCCTTCTTCTTGACGAAGAGGAGTGGTGAACCCTATGGTGAAGCACTTGGGTGTATAAACCATTTATCCAGATTCTCTTGTAGTTGTTTCTTCAGCTCCTCAAGATCCACAACAGCCATTCTATATGGGTTATTGGATATTTTCAATGCCCCATGTATAAGATCAATTGAGAATTCAACATCTTTTCTAGGAGGAAGACCAGGAAATTACTCGGGAAACACTATAGAAAATTCCCTCACAATAGGCATGTATTCTAGGATGGTTTCCTCCTTAGACTCAATCATCTGAGCCAGATACGTGTGCTCATATGGTAGTAATATCCATTCTTGAGATGATGGATCTAAATAAGATTCATCTCCCTCATTTCACTTGTAAATAATCGGGGGTCGATTCTCCACATGGAGAGTGATTTCCCTCCCACGACAATTTATGTTAGCTCTATATAAGGACAACCAATCCATGCCAAGAATTGCATCAAATTCCACCAGAGGGAGTATGAAGAGGTTCCCCAGAAATCTCAATCCACATATTATGAAGGGGGAGGAGTTATATTCATGGGACGCAATGATTACCCCATTTACCGTACTCACCGATATCTTCACTTCCATGATTTGTGGTGGTGCTGGGATTGTTCTAATAAAATTTTGAGATATAAAAGAATGCGTAGAACTTGAATCAAAAATTATATTCAATATTCTTGAATGAATAAATAGTGTACCTTCCACCACTTTGTTCTCAGGGTTCACTTCAGTAGTAGTGATGTAAAAATCTCACCATTGCTGCCTTGGAGGTTGTTGGTTTCCTCCGAAGACCCTTGGATTAGGGAACTGATTTGCAAGATGCCCTGGTTCTTTGTAGTTGTAGCAATGAACCAAGCGTTGAGGTTTAAATGGATCATTCCTCTCCTCTGTCACAACTGCATGTCTTTCTTGTCGATAGTTAACAACTAGGTGCCCTTCTCTTCCACACCTTAAGCATTTCCTTGTTCCCTTCAAGAAATTTTCAGGGTACTTATTTCCGCACCTTTGGAAAGTGGGGTGTTGGGTCTTCTTAGAACCATTGGATTTATCCATCGGACTGTCAACATTGAATTCCACCTTACGCTTTTTATCCACATGATACCCCTCATATTATCCGATCTCTATTTCGACCTTGAGGGCACATCAGATAATTTCCTCATAGTTGTCGATGTCATGGATCGCCAGCACTTTCCGGAGGCTAGGTTTCAGCCCACCAAAGAAGCGGCCAACCTTTCATTCTGGGGTAACGACAAAACTGGAAGCGTATCGTGCAAGCCTTGTGAATTTTTCCTTATACGCTCTAATAGATTCTTCGCCTTTTTGCTTGAGGGAAAGGAAGTCCCTTTCCATCTTAAGCCATAGGGTGCACGAAAAATATTTATCAAAAAACAACTTCTGGAAATCCTTCCATTCCAACGCCTCAATCTCCTCCTCAGGCTTCATATTTTTTATCAACGTCTACCATTGATCTGCTTCACCTTACATATGATAAGCAGCCAGGAGAACCTTCTCTTGTTTAGAACATTGGAAGATGGAGAAGACCTTTTCAATGGAGTTGATCCATTGTTCAGCGATTGAGGGATCAAATGATACATTAAAAGTAGGAGGCTTTTGTCTCAAGAAGCTCTCGATAGAGACTTATTATTTCTTAGGGGGGTTGAACATTCCTCTTCACCCATGTTTCTATTCAAATTTTGAGTTAGCTGAGAGAGAAGCGTGACAAAGTTCGTCATTCTTGCTCCCATTGGATTGTGGATCTCATTAGTACAGCCATCAAATTAATCTTCACATCGGTTGTTAGCCTGAGTCCTCCTATTACCAGCCATTGTCTGGAATAAAAGGAAAGTTAGGGGTGAAACATAAAGGGTAATACAAGGAAAAAACTGATGACTTATAAATAACGTTTATTTCCTTAACATATGAATCTATTGGCTTCAGTCTATGTTATCCATGATCTACTTTATAACATATATTCTAAGGTTATTTTTTGTCCCTTAATAATGGTTCATACTAAGCTTGTGAATTTACCAAAGCATATCCCCTAGGAGTTTCATAACCAAGAGTGCAGTAAGCCCCATTTTTGTGCACCAGTTCTCGTTCGAGTCTAGTTCAAAGCAGTTTTTTCAAGTTTTACTCCTAGGATACATCAGTGCCAGAGCCGCCTCTACCTGATCTTATCCAGATAGGGATGTATTTTCTTGATAAACCACTTACTCAATACTCACCAAAACTTAGGGATTTTTTTATTACACATATTCTTGTCTCTAAGGATTTACTATGGTTTTCTAATCCTAATCCCAAAAATAACTAAACATATCCTCTGATACCAACTATGACAACCCTGATCTTTTATTACATAGTTAAACATAATTTATTACATAAACTTCACTTGATACAACATAGAATATCAAGAGGTATAGTTTATTTGGGGATTAGTATCATTACATAACAACTTGAAACATGAAATACAATATCTTTATTGAAAAAATCCTTTACATGACCACTACATTTCCTCATACTTAGCATTGCATGGGATAACCTGAAGACATGCATAAGAAAAGGGTGAGCTATAAATCCTAGTCAGGGAATAATCATATAATAACATGAGTAATAAAATACATGATAGATAATAGGCATATCAATAGAGAACAAGAGAAGCATAAACATAAAGGCATGATAATCATAACATGTAAATGTGGCAACAACACTTAACATGGAATTAGTATGATCCAAGGCTCATTACACATGGAGCATGAGTAAATCCTCATTAAACATGAAGCACGAGAAAAAACTCATTTCACTTGAATTGGAATGAGTAAACACCCAATTCACATGACGTATCATGATACTATACTCTACCCAATGCATTGGAGCGCTATAAGGGCGCAACCTTCTTAAACATTTCATTTCATGCATAAGTGTTCCACGTGGATCATAAAACATTGAATCATTCAACATAATCTTTTATTACATGATAAAAAATGTGAAATAAATACATGGAACTCTTTAAACAATATGTAGATGTGCATAAAGATGAATACCCTTGATAGAGAAATGGGTGTGGTATTCACTACACAATGACTTTGGCTTGGAAAAGCATGGTGCAATTTTGGCAGCATAACGGCGTGACATAAGAAATCATAAAAATGGTTGATGAGAGAGAAAGGGTTGTCTCGTCATATTTACATGACATGTACTATAAGGGGGGTCATATAGATACATTTACCAACAAATGTAATGGAATTTATAATCATGATACAAAAGAATTTCTCAAATGTAAATGAGGAGGGAGAAATTCCATTCGGAATTTCAGCATAGTAACGGGTGTACATGGGAGGCATTTAATGAGAGATAAAGGGGTATCCATTAATTAAAACATAAAGAGAGAAGTATGGGGAGGTGTGAAACCATATCCTAACATTTATAATTGAAATTAAAAGGGAATAACAATTTAATTAATATTGGAAAAAATGAGAAAGGAAGAGAAAACCTTACATGGAAGTGTGCTTCCAAAGGCTTGAGAGTAGCTTGAGAGAGGCTTCTTGGGAGATTGGGGAACCTTGGGAGGATTCTAGAGAGATAAGGGAAGAGGTTTTACGAACTCCAAAGGCTTGAGGAGGAAGTGGGATCTTGAGTGGGTATATATAGGAAAGGTGAGGGAATTCTTTAATATTTAGGTTTGAGACACCTCACATTAAACTAATCCAAAACACAAACCAGACCATGGTTTTTGCCCATGGTTTTTGGAAAAGGTAAGTGGAAAATAATATTTTATAAGACCAAAGTCCTAAATTCTAAAAATAATGGGGTTTATTTTGTGGAGGTGAGTCACACTCCCAAGGAAAACAATTTAAAAAGGCAAGATGTTTAATAAGTATTGAAGGGTCCATTAATGCTTTGTAAAATAAGTCAAACAAACCCAAAACCAAATTATTTTAATGGTAAAACATATATTGGCCGAACATAAAGCTTATAGTATTTTATTACGTCAATATTAGGTCATTATGATGTCATAAAACACATTATATATTTAAACGGTGTTTAATTTTTACCCAAAAATTTGATTGTCTCGGAAAAAAATGAAAAATTCACCGTTGGATAATTTCAACATCCTGATTCCAAAAATAATATTTATTTTATCTAAATAAGTTTCTAAATATGTTAATTTTTTCTTTTAAAATAAAAACCGATATTTATCGAAGATTCATGGGTTTTGACAAAAATGGATTTCAAACCTTAATAAAAATTACAATTGGATTCCTAAAATTATAAGACCATTTATATTTAATAAAAAAATTAATTTAATAATAATAATAATATTTTATTAAAATATTATTTAATTAAAAAATCTATTAGTTCATCAAAATATATTTCTTAGATAAATATTAACTAAAAATACTATTTGTGCTTTAAAAACTATTTACAAGGTAATAATAATAAAATGAAAATATATTCATTATTATATACAAAAATAACGCACATATTAATAGTGCTAATGTCTTATTACATAACCCCTTATAACATCCCCATAATACCTAAGGGTAAGGTGTGAGATGATGACAGACTCTTGGGGTGGCTCGGATAACATTGCTCGGGTGGTAATCTCTATCAACTCCAACTTCTCTCGTAGGCGGTCCCGCTCGAGCTTAACATATTCAAGCTCAGCTTGGGTGTGGTCAAGAGAAAATCCCAAAGATGTAACCTCCTTTTCGAGCTCTGACAAATGGGCTTCGTATGGGGCATGTCTACTGGATGAGGCCATCGCTTCCTTTTTCTGAGTAAATTGGACTTGTTAAAGCCCTATATTTATATTAATCTTGTGATCACTTTTCAACGACTATATTAGCAATGGTCACAATTCTTAAAATAAAACCAAAGAAGTTGACATTTTATATAAACATTTTACATAAAGAGACATTTAATTATATCAATAGGGATTTCTATAAATTAATGTTTTGGTCATTACAGAAGCTCACCACGCTGACTGCCTACCTCGCCAGAAGAAACGGTTGCACATGGCTACCATGAATGTGCATCACCTCTCGTCGTTGTCCTGGTACCGATGACCGATCTTCATTGGAAACATAGGGACAAATGTTCCATCAATATCCTATATTCTCCATCCTAGTATAGATGGATACGTGCTCCTATAGACTGCCCAAATCACCTTGCACAACCTTGCTTTGAAACACCACCTCACTACCTAGGAATCACCTTATACGACATAGCGCCTGCATCGCTTTCCGAAAAATGTGGTTGTTGGGAATTGAACCCCATATGAAACCCAAACCATGCAATATTATGGGTTTCCTAAACCCACTTACACTAAAATTCCAAATGAATTCATGTCCATCTTTATAACTCTCTATCAATCCTTCCAAAAGCCTTTTAGAAATGGTTTCTTCAATATCTCATTATATTGGAATAAAAACTTTGTTAAAAACATAGTACCTATCCATAGGCTTAACTATGTAACCTTATGGGACTTATTAGAATTGAATAAAATATATTAAATCTATATTTAATAAATGTAATCAAAGAGAAACCTCTAGAAATCATCAATGTTACTCAAGAAACTAATTATTTTAGTGCCATCTTCATCAAACATACTCATATGTTTGTACAAATATGTCCCCCATAAGGTAAATCATATACATCTTACATATTCTTATATAAAAACTTTTTCCTTTAAATCAAGTGGCCAATTGACATGGGATAATTTTAATCTAGTATTTTCCATCTCATCTTGTCATGATTCTCTACAATTGCTGACCAAGTCAATAAATGTATCACATGTTATTAATCTAGAGGATGATCAAATCACGTGTACCACATATAAGTAGTATAGCACATCATATGTCACTCAAATAATAATTGATATAAATTTAATTACTATAATTAAATTAAGTTGCTGATATGTTTACCTACCCTACAAGTGAACAATTCCTTTCGTGGTTATTCTTCAACTAATGACATGATTAGCAACATTCTTAACCACCCCTAATTAACTAATTTGAAACAAAAATAATATAGAAGGTATCCAAGTATGAAGGTTATCATGTTATATATGTCATTAGACTTTTATAATATGGATTAATAATAATCATACACCCCTAAGGATATCTATGATTGTATGGAATTCAAATATATATAATTTCGTGGATAAATCCATGTAATAAGTCGAAAATTATTACCTCATGAATATAATATTCATATTTCTTATACAACTATTTATAATGATTGAAATATTTTATTCTTGATGATAATAACATATCATCATTGACTAAAATACATAGTTAAGATTGTCAATTTTGGACAACTAAAAGTCATAATTAAGAGTATTTTATTATTCCACCATTCATGTAAATTAAACTGCCTCACCCATGAATGAATGATAAATATATTTTTCCTCTATGATAATAATATGATACATTATACAACTATTACATAAATATCTTAAATATATCATAAAATTATATTCTATATGACCAGTGTGATTCTACTATGATAACAGTTTCATCAATAGATTGTCAACATTGTCATCCTGTTCCATCCAACTAATCATTACACCCCTCCCAACTACCTCTTTTAAAATATGGTATTTTTAAAATATGTGTTTGGTCCTTTTTTGAGAATCATGTTCCTTAGACCATTAAATTGATTCATTATTGTCACAATAATTTTTTATCACTCCCTCAACTCTAAGATACACTCCAAGTTCAATAATGAACTTTTTGATCCAAACAACTTAATCTGCATCATTTGATGTTGTGATGTACTTTGCATCTATTTTTTAGTCTACTATGGTGGATTATTTTGAACTTTTACTTATGATATTTTCACCATTATAAAAAAAACATGATTGTATATTGATATTTCATATCATCCCCATCTTATTAGAAACTATAATTTGAATAACCTTTTATATAGAGCTCATTGTCACCTCTAAAGATCAAGAACATATCCCAAGTCCTTTTCAAGAACTTACGAATCTTATCCACACTGATCCAGTGACTCTCACTAGAATAGGATTGTAATATACTAGTTATTATTAGAGAATATGTGACATAATGTATTGTACAAAACATGGAAACCATAACATATTATATGGAGACCACATGGGGAATTATATCTATACTTGAAAATTCTTTAAAATTATCTTGAATAATTCTAAGATATATTCCATGTAACACCCATAAAGACCTCTTTTTGAAGTAATCCATGCTAAAAATCAAAATCACATTAGAAATGAAATTGTCATGAATATGTTTAAATATCCTTTTATATATATTTTTATAGGTGTTAATACCTAGTATGTAGTCTCATTCAACCTTGTATTTCATTGAGAATCATTTTCCCAACCAAAACTTCACTGAGTGAAGTGTCAGGATGTTATATTTGATAAGTATCATGTCATCTTCATACAATATAATAAATAATACTACAATCCTGCTATTTTTTATATACACAGGGAATATCCATGATCTTAATGATAACAAATCCTTCGAATCCGTCATCATAATGAATATTATAACTTCACAAAGCCTACTTTAATCCATAAATGGACTGTTGTAGCCTATATACCTTAGTAGTTTCATTTGGAAAATCAAAACCTTTGGGTTGTATCATATATAAATACTTGACAAAATTTTTGTTAAGGAGAGTGTTTTAAATTTCCGTTTTATATATCTCATATTCAAAATGAATTTTTATAGAAATAAAAATCCAAATGGACTACATCATCATAACAGGTGAAAAGTTTCCTTCAGAGTCAATACCATGAATTTTTTTGTAACTTATTTCCTCTAAGCATGATTTATAGGCATAAAATCCACTATCAATGTTAGTTTTCTTATATAAAATCCACTTTCATCCAATGTACTTCACCCATTCAGGTGAATCCACCAATTACAAAACTTGGTCAGTGTGCATGGTGTCTATTTTAGATTCAATGGCCTTTAAACATTTTTTAAAATGATAACTCATGATTGATTCCCAATATGTGGTAGATTAATATTTTATAAACATTATATTATCATTGTTTTCAAAGAGAAATCCATCTCTCACATACTCTTGATGAATATTTCCATACCTTAAAGGTTCTTCCATATTTTGATTTATCTTTTCTTCCATAACTCTTTTTGGAGAATGTTCAACTTCCACCTCAAGAACATTATCATTTTGTCTATCTTGAAATTATAAAAGTTCGATTTTCCTCCTACCGATTCCTTGGAAATGTGTACTTTCTCAATAAAAACACTAGGTTGGGCCAAAAACACTTTTTTTCAGTGAGATTATAGAAATAATATCCACTATATACCTTTATATGACTAATAAATAATAAATTTTAATATTTCGAGATAATATTATCATAATTAATTCATCTTAAAAATTCAACGCATCCCCAAATTCTAATAAAAGACATATAAAGTTGTTTCTAGATCTATATACATTACGGAGACTTTATGACTGCTTTAAATGGAACAGGTTTTAGTAAAAATATAGTAGCTTCTAAAGCATAATCCCTGAATGAAATAGGAAGGTCACATTAATTATTCATTAATCAAACCATGTATAACACAGTATGATTTATTTTCTCAAAAACACCATTCCATTATGGTGTTATAAGATAAGGGAGTTGTTAAAAAATTCCTGAATTTCTTATATGTTAACTAAATTATTCAAACAAGTATTCCTCGCCTCAATGAGATTAGAGAATATTAATACCTTTTTAGATATTATTCAATAGTTCATTTTGAAACTCATTGAACTTTTCAAAAATATTATACTTTGGTATCATCAGAAACACATATCCATACCAACTATAGGTAGTGGTAAAGGAAAAAAGTTCCTAAAGTCATCACTTTGGTGGGTACTCATTGGTTGAAATACATCACTATATATGTGATCCAATATCCCACTATACCATTCAACTTTTTTCGTAAAATGTTCTTTGGCCATTTTTATAAACAATCAAGAATCATAGTTTTTAAATGATTTATAATTGATTGGTTCTAATAACTATTATTTATAGATTCTTTGGATGTGTTTCACATTTATATGTCCAAGGTGACAACGGGAAAGGTAGGTTGGATTAGACACAACCATATACTTCTTATTCTGAATCATATAAACATGACTATATATAACTATAATTTATAAACCATTTACTATATTCCCAATTCCATAACACATCTTATTCATATATTTATAGAAAATATTGTTCCTAACAATGAATGGGAACCTCTTATTATCCAAAAAAGATATTGAAATAAAATTATTGTATATAGAGACAGCATAATATCAGTTATAATATTATAATATTAATATATGTGGTAATATCATGTCACATGTTATGACCTCTAATGCTGCAACACTTTCTCCATTACTAACTGAAATATCTTCTTAACCGTTCATTTATTTCCTCATATATTTTGAGTATGTTCATATCAACACAAATGTGGGATGTACACCTGGTACCTAATACCCATGAGTTAGATTAGGGGGAAATAATCTCTGTCACATTCATATTTATATGCACATAATGTTTCAATTTAAGAATACTTATTAACCCTGGATACCAATCTTTAACTAATTTATTTTTCATACATATAAGGAATCTTGATAATATTATCATAAAGTATGCTATAAACTATAATAGAGACGCATATATGAGTGAGTATCATGTATTATATCTTTTCCCCGAATACTTTTAATAAACTCACTTCCTCTAAAATGATGACCTTGTACATCATAATTATTTATTCCTCCAAGATTCATATTTAACCATAACTTTCACTAGTTTAAGCAGGTAAATAATCCATGAAAATATTTAGTAGATAAAAAAATGTTCAATCACGTCACGAATTATTCTTCGATATGTTATTAGATACCGTTATTTATCCAAATATATTAATGTATTTACTCAACTCTAATCCTATAATACCTTAGTCGTTAGGGTTCCCCAGCTTATATAACCTAAAGAATATTACAAAAATAAGGTACCTAATTATTAAGGTCTCTTTATTACTTTCTTTCTTCACAAAAGATAATCTAGAGGCACCCAGCTTTAGAATGACCTACCATATTGGATGATAAAGTTCTTGAAAATGATAGCTTTGGAAGAAACCTCAAACTTAGTATGTAAAGATTTTTTCTTTTAGAAGTCTCTCTAACTTAATAAAAATCATATAAGTAAACATATATATATTAAAATTAATAATATTTTATTTATCTTCTCATATTTAATAACTTATTTCATGATTGATTCTAACAATTTAGTTTTCTAAAATTCATATTTCATCCCCCAAATTAATTTGTTCATGCAAAATTAATGTTTAACTATTTAAAAAACCTATAAATTTTTATTATTCTCTAAAATAGAAGACAAATATAATAATACATATCTGAATGCATCACATGCATAAGGTAGATGAAATTTCCTATGTAAAGGTACATAGTTATATGAAAATGAAAACCCCAACGTGAGTAAGCCTAGAGTGACAGATAGTTAACCCATCACCTTTATTAATCAAGGTATAAGACTCCAGGCTAGTGGGAATTCAAACCCCAAGTCCCTATCTTTTGGGTGGATACTTATGAGGTAATTCAATTCATGATATCTCTAACACCTAATCTGCACAAACTATATTCAAAAAATATTTTCAAGATCATAAATCTATAAAAAACTAACATTAAGGTAGATTAAAATTAATACTTATAGAGTTAAAATGAACATGTAATGGATGGATCCATCTCCAAAAATAAAATTTTCACATTAACAAAGTATACACATTATTCAAATATTATAAAAAATTATAAATATGGGTAATTTATACTAATAAATAATTAAATAAACATCTTATTTAATATGAGATATAAATATGAACTTTTCAGATTTTATTTAGGATTTTAAATTTTATTTAGACTACACTTATCATTTATAACTAATTTATAAAATATAAATATTGAATAAATAAACATTTTATTTAGAATGGGAAATATATATTAGTTTTTTATATAATAACCCAGGTATAAAAATTCTTATTTTATAATTCCTAACACTCATAATTTATAAAAACATTAAAATATTGAAAATAAAAAAATACATTTCCCTTTTTTTAATTTATTTTTACAAAACTAAGGGCCAACACAAGGATGGTCCATCTGAGTAGTTGTCCATATAAATGATAGAATACAAGATCTCGAGAAAAATATATGTGGGTGGCATAGGGTTTGAGTGAGGATTTTATACTCATAAAAATTCATATAGTAGTGTTAAATTATAACATCACATAGTGGTGCAAGTGAGATTTCCATTGTATGAGGTGACCCGACGTCTTCCTTCCCCATGCACACAAAAAGTGTATCCTGCACTTCAATAGATAATTTCATATATGTCTCATATTCTTCATGTATGCACTCCATATACAGGCCATGATTGTAACTCAATCCCATATGGAAATCAAGATGACACTCACTATATCTTTAGGTATATAAAAAGAATGTTATGTTTTTTCATGATATGCAATGTATGAAAATTTTCAAATAAACTTGTTTCCGTTCACCCTCCTACTCACATTAACACCATAATGTAAAACCTCTTATGGATCATGAGTATCATTCATAATGATATCACATAACATTAATCTAAAATAGTAGGTATGTGAATGAATATTTATTTAAAAACTAGTGAAATATGTATGTTGATTCAACAAGGAAGAATGCCCTGGTACTATAGAGGTGTAATGGGGAATCATCATAAGATCTTAAGTAGTAGAAACAATCCCAAAATACATCACATTCTATCCTAATAGAATTGAATGTGCACAAAAAAGAAAAACACCAGAAAAATAAAATACCTAGATTCTTTGTAAAGCATCTTCTATCTTCCTCTTAAATAGAGAATCATTTGATAATGAACAGAGGAGTAACAAACAAAGGTTCCCTTCCTTCATAGGTGATCCACTAGAAGAAGAAAAATATGATCATATCATGAGGACTCTCAAATGTAAAATGGGATTCAGAACCTTCACTAGAATAATGAATCGTATTTTAGAAATAAAGGAACAATATAAATATTTAAATGAAACTAATGATCAAGAACACCCAATTAATAAGGAACCTTAATCCCTTATATATCCATCCCCGGTGAAATTGATTGAATGTATGTCATATCATCAAATTTGGTGTCATCAAATTACACTCATGGATTACTTCATGTTGGTGTGGATATATAAAACTCATACCATAGATATTAAAATTGTGTTTAGTCTATTCATAAAAGATTAAACATAAGTAAATTGGATTGAATTGAGGTGGCCGATGTATGCTCCCATGGGTTACACTACATGAAACTAGGATATATTGGGTACAATGTAGTATTAGGATTAGGATAATGGATACATTAGAACCAATATATCCTTAATTAATATGTATCGAATACATATGTTTTAAGTTCTTATTTATTGGCCTCACAATGGAAATTAGTGGGAGACTCCTAGGAAATGGGTGAATTAGGGTATGGAACTCATTCATGTTTTCCCACATAATTTGACACTCACACTACCCTAAATGGTCTTGAACACACATTTTATTAGGGTCACTCCTATGTAACTAGTTAATGGTGATTGATTGATTGTGTTATTATCTCATAATCACATAAGATCAGCGATCACTTGACCCATATACATTTATTGCCATCCTGGAAAATTTAAATAAGGAATTCACACAAGACATGAGAATTTTACTTGGTTCACCCACAATGGTATAATCCTAGTATCTTATAACAAAAAAATTTCAAAGTAACAAAATACACTTAGTCTCTTTCATTAGTATATTTAGCTTAGGTCACTCCTATTCTTGGGTCTACTTCCATTATAAGATTTTGGTTCGAATCACTTCCACCCAAGGATCGATCCCTTTTTCCTCTCCCTTTTTTAAGTTGTTCGGGAAGTTATGATCTTTGGATCATAAAAAACACATGGATTCCCTATAAAGTATTTGTTACAATAATAATTTCTCATTGATCCTCACACATCTCTAGCACAAACTATTTTTGAACTTCACTATTTCAGTATCTTCACTTTAATTTATAAACTACACTAAAGGAATATCTTCCTTATTTGTAAAGGTTTTAAATAAGTGTTAATAACTTTCATTTTGGTTCTATTGTTTTCAATATCAAAACTTAATTTTGAAAAAAAATTACTTTTTGTGAAACTTTTTAATTTCAAGACACAATTATTATTTCACGAAACTTCCAACCTTTTTTTAAAACTATTAACTTCATACAAATCTTATGTTAATGAAAGTATGGACTTATAAGTATCTATGAATAAAATAATTCAAATTATTCCTTTCAAACAAGATAGAATTCACAAAAAACGAAGGTTTTTGAAAATGGTATATTCATGGAACTAACTAATTCATAGAACTCAGTATTCTATTTAACTCTATTCACACAACTGTTGACACTGGTGAATTCAAAGCATTGTGATATTAATAATTTACCTCTTCCAACTTCTCTATCTTCAACTCTATGGCTCAGGTATTTATAAGAAAATACCAACCCTTCAGAGAACATTTATGCTTTTCAGTAATGTTTCACATAACATTGAATCTCGTGTTTATACAACTATGAATTTTTATAAATTTTGGAATCATTTTCTATTCACATATTCTTCTAAAAAACAATTCATCTCAGACTTCTTTTTAATGTGGAACTCACCTCCTTTATGAAACTTCTCAAAATCTCACACAACTTAGAATTTTGAAAAAAAATTCTAAAATTCTTAACTTTTCAAAATATCATTAAGACAGCCTAAAATAACCACTTTTTTGAAACACTAAAAACATATGTGAAAATATTTCACAAGCATAAAAATATTTCTAATTCTTTATTTTTTATTTAAAACTTCCTACATGCACTCAAAAACTTCTAGACCCATTCCATAAGGAATAAATCAAGGTATTCATGGTCCAAGAACATCTCCATGATCTTTTTATGATGAATCTCTTTTTCTATGCATCTTTTTATTGGATATATTTTACCCATATCTCAGTATAGGCTTGATAGAAATTTCAAGCTCACACTATTCTTCATGAAGTCTCCATATTTGGTCCTCCACTTTCCCTTCTTCATGAACTTCACCATCTCATGAAACTGTTGACATGGTGAGAAAAAAAAATCCAACATACTCCATCAGACCAGGTCAATGTGAACAATCCATACAACACACTGACACTTTAAGTGTTGAAAATGAATCTAATACTAAGAAACACCGCTTATCATTGGTTTCCAGTAATGTCTCCATTTATATTTTTATAAACACTTTCATGAATATGTTGCCTCTTTATTTATACCACTTCTTTGAATCCATTGGTCTCTATTGAACACTATGTGAATAATAGGGATACAACTTCATCAACTACACATAGTGATATGATTTCATTAAAAACCGAAAGATAATCCTTTCATTATATGACTTCATTTAAAGAACACATTCTGTATTTTCATATTTACATCCCTCACTTATTATTCTCCCTTTAGTGGCCTGGGTAAAAACACAAATAAATTCATGATACATTTTTTCATGAGAATAAATAAACGTAGATTCATGATACTTTCTTTCCCCATTTGACATCAAATCAAAAGTATAATTTTTTACAATATGTTATGAATATATAATCCTCATAAAAACATGTACATTGGGAATCATGGATAGTAATTTCAATACCTTTATCACTCTCCCCATGTCTTCTTGATGAAAAAAGTAGTCTTATAAGATTTCAAACCACTGATACCGCCCATTATGTTAATAAAATCTATTTACATTATTAACGATGTTCATTGGGGTATTTCTACCTCTCCCCTTTTGTCAATATGGTCCTTTCAACTGATAATGAGAGAAAATTCTCCCCCTATGTCATGAAACATTGATATTTATAAAATTGATAGAACCAATTGTGAGGCTTAAAAAATATCTTCTCCTCATGAATCATTTCTTTCTCAACTATAGCTTCAAGTTCAGGGATTTTTATTAGGTGGTATTACCATTTAGCAAATATCGTTAATAAAACCTCTAAGCCTACTGAGTCATAACTCGGTGTAGGAAAAAATAGATAATGTTAATAAAGCCATATTTTTCTTTGTACTCACTTACTTCCATACATATTATAAAAACCAGATAATTTTTTATATATATCTCTTCTATCTAATTTATTTTCTTAGATATATTTTAACACATGCAACATTGATTTTAAAAGAACTGTGAAAATTTTTGAAATATCATTATTTAAACATGACTATTATAAAACATATGTTAAGATCAGTGGTATGAATAGGAATAACCAGATTATGAAAAATATCCAAAAATATTATATTTAAAATAAGTTTATCGAAGATCTCTTACTAAATAAATACTTAATTTTGAGTAAATCCATTTTATGCTTCAATAATATGTTTTCTTCAAAAATGATTTTTGTTGAATTTTTTAAATGAATATTAAAATTAAATTATTCCACATCTAGAAATTCAATTTTATAATAATTATATTATTTTTCAATAATAATTTCAACATTATATAAAGTTGAAATTTGTGGTTTTTTTAAAAAGAAATCTTTTTCAGTGAAAAGTGAAAAATACCAATTTTTGTAAAACTATCATTTATTTTAATTGATAAATCCCCATAATTATTTGAATTAAATTCAAAATGAACACAAATATAATTCAGTTATAAAAATATAATTAATTAAATTTGAATTATAATTATACAATATTTTGGTATAAGTTCATTTTTTGACTTAAAATTTATTTTTTAAAATAACTATTTTTGGTTTCATTTTATGATTTTACCATAAATAAATTTCTTCTACTTTTGTGAATACAATTTAATAAAATTATTAAAATATTTGGAATTACAAGGTTCAAATTTTATAAATAGTTTCATTATATATATTTTTACTATGATTAGTAACTGTAGTAAAATTTATCACCTCGATAAAGGGTAAATCAGGTAATTACTGCAATAAATAATGTGATATTGTATTAAAATTATATCCAACACATGCTTTTATCATATTTTATGAATTTATTTTGTCTATTTTCATCCTATCCAGAAAACAATGGCCACTGGGTTCCATTTTGATTTGAAATTGACCTTTATTTTACTTTAAGAAGGGAATAAAATCAAAATGTCATACTACTGACTTTAATATATCAAATATTTTTTTATAAACATAACATGAGGTTATGTTAAGTTATATATGTTCATTTGAAATAATAATTAATTTTTTATCGTGGTAATTTATTATTAATTTTTTGTGATTGAATAATTACCTTAAATGCTTAGATAATAATGGTATAATATGTATTCAATTAATATAAAAATTAAATAAATGATTTTAAAAATATTATAAGTATTATAATATTAATTAATTATTGTGTAAAAAGAATTTTATATATGAATATATCATATTAGGGATTTTGTAAAGCATAATATTTTAATTCCTTCCTTTTATTGAGTCATTTTAATTCAAATTAAACAAAGTGTGTCAAAAATGATATTAATAATATTTGACGAAAATAATATTTTTTATAAAATTATTTACAAATAATAAAAATATTATAAGAGTACAAGTTGGAAAATATATGGTCAAATCTATCATCCCTTTTCCATTTATGAGAAAATTTTTACATTATATGTATAATAATAACGCTTAAATATTGAAAAATTTATTGATATAGTTAACGCTAAAATTATTTAATAAAGAGGATAAACCAAATGAAAATGTATAAAATTAAATTGAAACCTATAAAAAATTTATTTTTTGAAGATATTTCAAAAATATATTATATTACAGCTTAAATTATGGCCACATGGGGCCACCTTCACTTGAAAATTAGTTTATTATATTTAAATATTTTTAAAATTTCCATGTGCATCCTTTTGTTAACTATAAAAAGGAACCATATATCCACTATTTTATACACTACCAAGAGACACTTAGAATTAAAAAACCCTGAAAAAATATTATTCATATCCTGATTCAAATTTTTGAGGTGTTATTCTTCCCAAAATACTAACCATATGTCACTTGAGAGAGCAGTTTCAAAGTAGAGGTAGCCTTTACTGACTCTCTCAAATTTATTTCTTCTTATACTTCCTATAAATATGTTGTAACCATACTAAAATAATAACTATAGTATCATTATATACTGAGAGGTTATTATCAATATAGTATAACCATTTTCCATTACATTTCCATCATATAAAAAGTGGAAACATCGTTTGTCCATACGTACGACTCATTATCTCAACGTAGCGGTGTAATTCATTTTTCATCTCCAATTTACTTGGATGGTTATTAATATTGAAATAATGAATATATATGATATAAATTATATAATAACAATGATATAAATTTGGATTATTATTTACTTATCTTTCTTTCCATTCATACAAAAAATGGAAATAGTGTTCATGCGTTTGTACAACTTACTATCTCCATGAGCGGGGTAATTCATTTTTTTATATCTATATTTTAGGGATTACTATAAATATATATATATATAATCAATATATATTATATTAATATCATGATTAAAATTTGGGATATTATAGAACCATAATTAAATTAAAAGGGCTTGAAATTCCATGATGAAACATGCATGAGAAAACAAAGTAGTTAACACCTGAAACAATAATAAAAATGAAATATTATCATTGAAAAAGTGATAAAATTTTATGATATTTGAATATTTTTTATTATAAATGTTAATATGATTCTGGTATTAATTAATAACATGTTTTAACTAATTATACAATAGGCTAAATAATGTTCAATGAAGTGAAAGCATGATGTAAGAGGTTTGTTAACTCAATCTCCTTTCATTAGGTCAAATCTCTTTTTCATTGACTATATTATGCTAGGATAATGTGTGAAATGAGATTTTTGTATTATGTTTTATCTAAAAAATATTGGATTTATATACAGTTTTTATAATGTTTTTCATCTCAATTTCTACTACATTGATGCATATTCAATATTATATACCTATTTTTTTATTTGGTGTATATAATACCCCTTTGATATATTTAACATGAATATATATTTTTTCATGGTAATTAAATATTCAATTAAAGTTTACTTATTCAAGGGGTTACAATTTAAAAGATACCAAAGTGCAAGGAATTTATTTTACAATATCATTTTATTTTTTAACTTCTTATATTTTCATTGAAGGATTTCAATAGTATTTCCTTCATAAAATCCATATTTTTTATAATTATCTAGATATTTAAAGAGTTTCCATATTTTCTTCCAAAGTTTCTCATATTTTACACTTTAATCAAGGAAAAAAATTAATACAAGATGATCATATTACTTTTTTTATCATGTATATTTTTCTTCTATGTCCATATTTTTCAAAATTATTTTAAAAAAATAATTTTATTCATTCAAATGGTTTAATAAGGTATTTTTTTTATCCTTGAATTTTTAAAAGGTATAAAGTGAATTATTATAATTTTTTTAAAGGGTCATTTTTTACTTATTTACAAAAATATAAAAGGGATGTTTCTTATTAACATATACTATGTTAACACATTTTCCTGCTGCCATAACTGTGTTATAATATTTAGATTTTTCTACAAGTTATAAATGTTTTTAAAAAACTATTTCATTAAATATGAATTTAATGTTCCTCTTAAAATTTATTTATTTTTTAAAAGCAAAATATTTTAGTAAAAAACCTATATTTCTGAAAAGTTAATGGTCATCTTTTATCACTTATTAATTTTATGTTTATTAAATTCTCTTGAAACACTCACATTCTTGATATCATTAGACATTAAAATTATATTAAATATCCATATTATTTGTATCATGGATATGATTATTTCTTAATTTTTATACCATTTCTACATATGATGTTTTAATTTGAATTTTATTTGCATAACTGAGGAAATATTGATATTCTATATTGTTCACTCAATAAAAATATTTTTTAATAAGTAATATAATTTATAAATTAAATTGATCATTCCATATATGTGGAATGAATTGGACATATAGCGATAGGTGGGGCATAAAATTATATAGCCCATTGATTTACCGACAGGTCTTATATGTCAAATATGTTGGCTAGCCTTGTTAAATGGGTTTTTGGTTTATAAAAACTCATCGATTAAAATTTCTTGGCACAAGGACTTGATGGTAAAGATATCATGATGTTTGTGATTAATAATTTATATCATTAAGAATTTAGTTATCATTATACATTTGATTATTACATTGGTATTATCCATAGATGCATTTCATACACAAGTTATTGATTAAATTAAATGTGTTTTTAGTTATTTACCTTTCCTTATTGATCATGCCTTATTTACATAGATATATTCCACTATATGTAACCTTTAATAATAATTTTATCACACCCTTATTCCATTTTCCTTTCCCTATGACATGAATGAGGAATCTTTGAATCAGTTTGGAGATGTCGAATAATTACTCTCTCTATGTTTTATATTTAATTTTCAATATAAAATGGGAACAATGAAGGTACCTATTTTACTAAGACTACTAAACTATTCAACCCTTTGGGATGTGATCACTTGTATCTAGTAACAATGTAATATAGTAAAAACTGGCTCTAGGTTTCTATAGTGAGAGTTTTTATAATTAGTATCAGATCATTTTTAGTAAAAACCTTGAAAACTAGATTTATAAAAACATGTATTAGGTAACCTAACCATTTGAAAATCATTGATTACATGTCAAGTTGTATGATAATACCAAAAAAAATTAATGTATAAAATACATGGATTTACCTAGATATACATCTCATTCGGGATACTAAAAGGGGAAATGGTTTTGGTACAGATTCATCTAGGAGTAAAAACACCAAAAAAAATTGAAAAAATATATATTAAACATAATTATAGTGCACGATCAGTGTACCTTTACTGTGAACCTAGTTTGACACACCTGAGCGATATACATGGGTTAATTAAAATTTTATTTACGAACCATTAAGATGAATGAGATTATAGAACCTATATAAACCTATCTTATTCTATAGTAATATGGGATAAACATAAGGGGTCATAGGATGATAATACTAAGGTTGTTCTTAAGTTTAAATAAACAGATACCCATTTTAAAATATTATTTAATGGTAGTTTAACATGATTATTGATATTTTGGTGACATTAATAGGAATAAAACACTTTGTTTTATTATATGTTTGAGGTAAAAGGTTATTTTTTGAATAATGATTTTATATTTTATGGAAATTAGTTTAAATTTATTGATAACTGTTAGTGCTGATATGATAATTGATGTTAAGGTAATAATAGTCAATTAAGATTATTTGGTTTTGTGGAAAAAACTGTGTAGAAAACCTTAATGGTTAAAAAGTAACCTGATGATTAATTTTATGTTAATTTTTTTCGGAAGGTTGTGTGAATTATATTAATATATATTTAGAACAATTATAAACCACAAAATAGTTGATAAACCGTCACATTCGGTATTGTCGGTGGGCTTGAACCTGTAACTGAATAGTGATAATGTGGCAGCGCCTACCACTGGCCTACCTAATTTCCAATTTAGATTAATTTTTTTAGTTAAATTATATACTGGATAAATATTAAGTTTAATTTGTGAATAATATTATAGGATCAAATATTTTTAAATTTTTGGGATTTTGAGGTGGTTAATTAAATCTCAGGAGACGTTTTATTAGGTTGTGGTATATATAACAATTAGATTTAATGTAAATGGTTATTTTTGAAGAATGTTATTATGTTTTTAGAGATATAAGATTAAGGGGATCAGATAACATTTTAGGTTAAAAATATCTTTAACGTTGATGTTATTAAGGTTATTTGGGATACATGGTTATTTATTTATGGAATGATCTATGTTAAACCTTTTGTATAATTATTGGATTTTGGAGATTAATGTATTATCTATTCATATAAAGGTTTATTCATTTTGGTTATTATCTTACACTATGATATCCATTTTTTTTTAGTTAATATAGGATGAATATATTATTATTATTATTTGGATTATGTGATCTATTATAAGTTGATCTTAGTACTTCAACAATGAATAATTCATCTTGAATAATCATCATTTAGATTGTAATAAAAATTGATTAAAGGATGAAATAATACTTTTCAAGTAAATGTATTTTAATATCTTGTTAGTCTATATGGTAAAGGAATTTATCAACTTTGGGAAATGATTTTAAAATAAAAAAAAATTCTTATTACATTAATTTCGGATGAATAGACGGTCTTTTTAAAACCTCATTGGTTTGTGTTCTTGTGGTTGTGAACATTATCATGACCATGTTCTCTATCACCCCCTATTAGTCCTTGGATGATATTATTCTCATAAATATCTATATTTTAACTTTCCGCCAATTTTGGTTTTATCTAGGAACCTGAAAAAAAATGATATTTCATATTTTTTTTACGTTTCCCAGTTTCAATTTTCAAAAGAAGTTTTATTATCCCTGTGAAAAATGTGGGTCTTTGACAAAGTTTTCACCTTTAATGACTTAGAAACAATTATGAGGATGAATTTTATTTAAGGGGGTAGAATGTAGCAATATGATATTGTATGATATATTTCACCAAAAATAAATTTAATTTCCTTGATTTCTTGCATTAAATTCAACACTGAGTTTAAAATAACTATGATATACTACTAAAATATTATTATTTAAATGTGACTATTATAAATAAGCCATCAAAATTAAAAGCATAAAAATAAATAAAAAAATTATTAAAAATATTTATAAATATTTTATTTCATTTAAATTTATTGACTAACTATTAGGAAATACATGCTTAATTTTGAGTAACGCCATTTTATACTTTAAATGATTTCTTCAAAATTTATTTTTATTTCATTTTGTGTCAAAATATTATAAATAACTTATTTCACTTTTATTAAATTAATTTTATACAAAATGATAACATTTTTTAAAAAACCATTTCAATATTATCTTAGGTTTATATTTTGGTACATTTGTAAAAAGATTTATTTATAGTGAATAGTGAAATAATAATGAATTTTGTAAAATTTTCCTTGATTTTAATTGAAAAATATCCATAATTATCTGAATTTAATCCTAAATGAACATAATACTTATTTAGTAATAAGTAATATAATTAATTACTTTTTAATCATTATTGTTCCTGATTTTTGTATATGTTCATTTTTGGACATAAAAATACATTTTTCTGAAAAATTATTTTTATTTATGTTTTTATCATAAATTAATTTATTTTACTCATGTGAATTGGGTTTAATAAAATTGAATCCATATTTTGAATTGGGAAGCTCAAATTTAAAAAATAGTTCCCTTTTATTTTTATTCATTATGAATAGTAACTGCGGTAAAATTTATCACTTTGCTAAAGTGAAAATCAGAAAATTAAGGTTAAAAAAATGTGATGTGGCATTAAAAATTTATCCAAAAATTGCATGTATAATATTGGATGAATGTAGTTTAGCTATTTCAAATAAATATTGAAAAGGTTCCCACTTGGTTCCATTTTCATTTGATATTTCCATTTATATTACTTTAAGAAAAAAATAAAAACAAAATGTCACACTCTTGACTTTAATATCTCTAATATTATTTCATAAGGTTAAAAAGTGGTTATATTTTTCTATAGTTTAATTTGAAATATGGAATAAATTTTTTATCATCGTAATTTATTTTTAATTTTTAGTAATTGAATATTTATCTTAAATTTTTACGCAGTGGTGACATAGTATTTATTCAATTAATAGGAAAATTAAATATATGATATAAAAAAATAATAACATTAACCTAATTTGGATGAATTATTGTGCCACCTAAATTTTATAGACTCATATAGAATATTAGGGATTTGTGAAAGAATTAGATTTCAATTCCATCTTTTGATAGATGTATTTGAATTTATATTAAATTAATAGTTTCAAAATGACATTAAACATGTTTTATAAATATAATATTTTATTAAATTGTTTAAAACTAATAAAAATATTTAAAGTGGGAATAATGGATAATATATGGTCGAAAAGTTAATCCTAATAATTTTTATTAAATTGTTACATTATAAGTAAATTTATAACCCCTTAAGATTGAAAAATTCACTACTGGATTTAAGGTTAATATTATTTAACGGAGGAGTTAAACCAAAGTATAACGTTCAAAATACAACATAAACCAGTAAAAATATTATTTGTTAAATTTATTTCAACCATATAATATCTTATCTTTGAAATTATACCCACATGGTTCCACATGAACATGAAAATGAGTTAATTATATTTTAATATTTTTATTAATTTTAGGTGAGCCCTTTCATTCACTATAAAAAGGCACCACATATCCTCTATTATATACACCACCTAGAGCCACTTATCTCGATAAAATTTACAAAAAAAACTATTCTAAATATACTTAGTCAATTTTTGGACGTTCTGGTGTCCCCATAATACCATCCCTAAGTCCCTAGAGAGGACATATAAAAGAAATCTCTCAAAGAAGAGGTAATCACCTTTACTCTCTCTTCTAAATGTATTTCTTCTTATACTTCCTCTAAATATGTTGTAACCATACTAAAATAATAACTCCATTTTCATCAATATACTAAGATGTTATTATGATTATGGGAAACCCATTTTTCTTCACTTTTATATCCTATGAAAAGTTTAAAATTTACTCATGTTTACGTATGGATTACCCTCTCCAGGTAGTGGTGTCTCCTAGAAAGGTGAATTATTATTTAGCTTTCATTCTTTTCAACCTTCAAAAGGTGAAAACAACGTTATTGTATATGCATAACTTATCATTTATATGAATAAGCTATTTCATTTTTCTATCTTTTTATCTTATGGATGACTTTATATATACTGTATATATATGATATATATATATCATGATTAACATTGTAGAGATGATGTACCCATAATCAAATTCAAGGACCAGAACATCTAAAAAACAAGAATGAGAAAACAAAGCATTTAACACCTGTAACATTGAAAGTGATGGAAGACCATTAATGAATGGTTAATATAATTTTATAAGAGGGTCATATATGATATTATAACACTACCAAAAAATGGGTTTTTGCAGCATAGCCCTTTAACAGTGCTAAAAAAATAGTTGATAAAATGTACACACTTTATTAGTACTTTTTTGGCGTTGTTAAGGGGACCCCCATTATCAGTGCTTTTTTTAATAGCACTGATAAAATTGGGCATTTATCAACAATTTTTTTACTAGCACTGATAAAGGGTATATTTAAAAAAATTATATTTCATTAAAAATAATATATTGATATATAAATATGTAAATATATTTATATTGATATAAGTATAATATATATTTTTTAAATATGTTTTAGATAATTATAAATAGATATTTGCATTTAATATATAATATATGTAGTGAAAATGGATTATAAAATATTTAAAAAATGTTATTAATTAATAATTTTCTAATTATCACTGAGTAATAATCATTTAATAATAATTTCAATACAGAAAAAATTAAAAAATCAGTAAAATAACTAAAATAATTTGAAAATATAACTGAAACATCATATGGCCATAACTTTTGATTATGGATTACATTTGTGATATACCACATATCAAATCAAATAATGCGATGAGCTCTACGTTGCCAGAGACACAGGGGTGCCTTCTGTCACATTTTTCAAGGATAGAAAAGGAACATACGTCCTCCAAAATGAGTTTTTTGTTGGGAAACCCAAATATTTTAACATTCAATGGGATTTAAAACTCATTTAAGGGGGTATGTTTTCCTTTTTTATTGTGTAATTATTTTATTCTAAGGGATTACATTGATATTGATATTATGGCTTTGAAATTTTATCATTTCTCACAATGTACTATTATTCATAATCAAATATATAACCATATATACCTCTTTTTAATATATTCACATATAAAAATTTATTTTATAAATAAATAATTAAGAATATTTACGTATAAAATATATTTCTCAATATTTAATACTTATATAAATGAAAAACTTATATTAATTTTATTTAAAATACAAATATATCAATATTTATATACCTATATAATGTGTGTGTGTGTGTACGTGTCTGTATTAACAAACTGATAAATATTATCCATATATTCTAAACATATGTATAGACATATTAATATAAAATATTTTTAAAAATATATAAATATGTATTAATATACTTACAGATACACATATATAACAAATGTGTATGTGTGTGTGTTGTATATATGTATGTACTTGTTTGTTTATTTATAAACACACACAAAAAAACATATTTTATAAATGTATTTAAAAATGATCTTATAAGACTATATTAATATACGAATACATATATGGATAAAAAATATAACTAAATATATATAAATAAACAAATATAAATATATATTAGTATACAAAAAAATATATACATATAAATATAACTATATGTGTATATATATTAATATACAAATAAATATATATATATTAATATAACAACATATATTAATATATATATATATATATATATTAATATAAATATATTTTAATATATGAATAAATATAACTAGATATATATATATATATACTATTAAATTGAGAGAAAAGAAACATGGGGGAGTGGTAAAGGGTCCAAGCGTGCAGGCGACGGGTCTCTTGTTTAAATCTAGGGAGAGGCAAGGGTGCGTGCATCGGTTAGTGAAGGGGGCTTCTAGAATTTTTAAAGGGTTTGGGGTAGAGCATGGGAATTTAGGGGTTTTAGGGCATGTGGGCAGGGTGCTCCAATATCACTGTTGAAGTGGGGGTTAAGAACTGTAAAAAATCCCTCCAATTTGTAAAAAACATTTTTTATTTGATATTTTTTTATTTTTATCAGTATTTTAGAAAAAGTGCTGATAAATGGCCATTTTATTAACCCTTTTTAGAAATTATAAATGTGATATTTATGAATTACTTTTTTATCACTAATAAAAGTGGCACCCCTTTTAATAGCTCCTCGATTATCAGCATTGTTTAGCACTAATAAAGGCCGTTTTTAGCACTGATAAAACCTATTTTGTATTAGAGTATATATTAATATGGTTTTGGTATAAATTATATGTGAAATAAAATTTGTTTACTTTTTATTGTATTTCCACTTGTATTTTTTGGATTTACATTTTATACACATAATCACTTCATTAATTAATTCTCACATCTACATTATGATCGTTGTAAGATATTTCATAACTCGGCTACTTTTCATTTGGTTATATCACTTACTCATTGATTATATTATGAAGATATTGTGTGAGAAGTAACATTTAAATTCTCACTATTTATTTCCACTTTTATCATGTAGATTTACATTTTCTATCTATAATTAATTCATTAATTAATTCTCACTTCAATGATAAGATCTTTGTAAGGAATTTCATGTTAATTTTCAATCCATTGAGACTTATTTTGTATTATGCACCTATTTTATTTTATATGTTGTATATATTTTTCCATTGAAATATTTATCATGAATATATATTTATTCATGGTAATTGAAATTTGATTTCAATTTTAATCATTAAAGGGATCAAAATTTAAAATATATCAAAGAGGTAATAATTTTTTTACAATCTCATATTGTTTTAGGATTACTTATATTTTCATTAAAGAAATATTACAATATTTCCTTAATAAAGTCCTTCTATTTTCTAATCCTTTATATAATTGAGTACTTTGAAAATATTCTTCTAAATTTTACAATATTTGGAAAGTGAATCAATCAATGAAATGTTTAAAATAAAATATGATCTTATTTGTTTTTTTATCAGGTATATTTTTCTTTCATGTCCACATTTTTTCAAATTGTTTTATAAAAGTATATTTTGTTTAATCAAATGATTTAATAAGAAAAATTTATGATATCCTTTAATTTTTGAAATGTATGAAATTAATATTTCTAATTATTTCTAAAAGTATCATTTTTTACTTTCTTTAAAAAATGACAAAAAAATGTTTCTTTTTAACGTGTATGGAATTATAAAATTTTCTCACCACCATAACAATTTTATTATATTTAGATTCATATAGAAGTTTTAAATGGTTTTATAAAGAAATATCACTAATGAAATATTATTTTTATATTTTTCTTCCATTTTTTTATTTTTCAAAAGGACATGATTTTAGTATAAAATCTATATTTTTTACGAAAGATGGTTTAATTTTATCACTTGTTAATTTTGTGTCCACTAACTTTCTCTTCAAAAATTCAATTTATTATGATAATTAGACATTAAATTTCCTTTAAATATCTATATTCTTTTAATCATTTATATGATTATTTTCTAAACCATATAACATTTAAACATATGGTTTTTTACATTGAATTTTATTTCATTTACAGCAAAAATACTGATATTCAGTATTCTTTACTCAATGACAACATTTTTTGATAAGGAATATTGTTTATGAATTAAATTTATAATTAAATATATGAGTAACGCATTAGAAATTAAATTATGGTTGGGGTATAGGATTATATGTCTCCTCAATTCATCACCAATTATCATATGAAAAATCTATTTCTAGCCATATTAAATGGTTTTTTGGTGCATACAAAACCATTAATTAATCTTTCTTGGTGCATGGACTTTATGGTAAAGATATCATGATGTTCAAGGTTATGAAATCCAAAATTAATAATTTTCTTTATTGATAACTTAATTATAATTATCCATGAGATTATTGCATTGATATTTTCCAGGAATATATTTCATGCTCAAGTTAATGATTAAATAGAAAATGATTATTTTATTTACCCTACTATACTGATTATAAATTATTTATTCATGATTTCTTTCATTATATGTCACTGTAACTGATTATTTGATCTCTCCCTTATGTTGTTATACTTTCCAAATGATACAATTAAGTAATATTTGAATTTGTTAAATGATGAAAAATAATTACTCTCATTATGTTTTATATTTCATTTATAATGTAACGGGAAGAATGTATGTATCTAGTTTACGCAGGCTACTAAATCAACCAGTAAATTGGTATGTGAAAACTTATAACTAGTTCTACTGTAATAAATTAAACATCGAATCTTGGTAACTAAATTTGGGTTTTTAACATATCTCAATAAGTCAAAGAACATTAACTTTTTCAAAAGAACCCTTATGAACTGATTCTTTAATAATCAATTCAAAACACAAAATAGACACCATTTGTTGAAACTAATACTAATTTACACGTATACCAACTTGATTAACGATACCATTTGTTCAAACTTTTTCAGTACCAAATTATGAATGATACAAATCATTTTTTAGTGATGATACCGATTGATTCTAGGAATCAATACCAATTTTTCCAAATTATTCTATTGATCATGGATCACAAGAAGATAATTTCATAGACAGAACTTTATAACTCTTTTCTTCTTTCATCCATAGGGTGTATTTTCTTACATTCCATGGAAACCAACAATCATAGATTCATTTTATAACTCCCCCTAACTTTTTCAGCTTCATCACCAAATATATCCTTGATATTCATAATGATATTTATCCATCCATAAAAAATTATGAAATATTGATAATATTCAGATGATATCACATATTATATCAAAGCGTATAAATCATGTGAGACCATTTTATTAATTATTCCCCATTTTTCTACCTTCAATTTTCGATACTTGAATAATAAAGTTCTCTTGACACCCCCTAACGTCGATTATTTTGTCAACATTCTACTCCCAACTCCAATCATTGGAACTTGTTGATACTACTGTAATTAATCAATTATCAATAATAAATTTAAATCATGTCACAACATTACTCTATATATTTTAATTAAAAATGATGTGGCGCCATTTTTTAACACTTTTCCAAAAAAAATTATGAATTAAATTTTATTTTTATGAAAATATATCTTTTAATGGAGTGTCATTGAACTTATAACAAATCATGAGGAATTTTTTATTCAGTGAATATTTAATGATTTTTCTTTTATAAGAACTCAATTGATCAATTTTTTTATTTATCCTAGTTAAAATATTGTTGTAATTATTGTTGTGAAGTAATTATTTTTTTAGAAAAAAAATTGATAGAATATAGAAATATTTTACAATAAATACAAAAAAGATCAGAACATTTGAATTACATTGTCAAGCCCTATCATTTGGATCGTTCGCACATCATCACTTCCCAAGAACATATGGAAGGAAAGTTCTCCCAAACTGAGTTTATAGCTGAAATTTACTGATACCACCACCTACCTCCAAATTATACATGGAGATGTTTTCCACCATGGATGACCATGAAGGATGTATTAATTATGAAGAGGGTGATGACATTACTTTCTTTTTCAATACGGGAGTCCTCATTTGAATAATTATGTGAGATAGGCAGGGATAAATTTTACACTCAAGCATGTTGAAACTCAAATTGAGTTGCATCTAGAGAATCCAAAACCACATATCCTGATGACGGTTGGTTCTTCTCCACTCAGGTTCACTGAGCACCACTTTTTGGAATGTTGGCAGATGAATTTTTAGTAGATAGCTGAAGGGGATGCACTTTTTCAAGCTTGATCTTAGATTATCCATTTGAGAAGACAGACTTATCTATCTTGTGGTGCCTCTCCCACCTAAAATTTTACATTAGGTATCATGATAGGTATTAAATTATAGAGAATATTCCAATCGTCTAAGTCATCTACTCGAATATGTTAACCAATCTTATACATCGATTGATGGCCTATATGAGATTCAATCACCTACACAAGAGAAAATACTACATAGTTTAATTGAATACATCCTCAAAATGGATACATGAGGGAATTTGGTTTTTTAAAAGGGTTTTCATAAATGGATAACTTCCCAAATCAATATTCAGACATTTTAATTAGATCAAATATATGAGACCAATGGCTACATATAACCAAATGACTATACAAGAGGAAATAGATATGTAAGGATATCCAACTACCTGAGAATTCATGTATGTAAATAATTTTTCTATGTGGGAAGAATTGCCTCTATCTATTCCTAGGAAAATGATTGGTGAACTAGAAAGAGGTAATACATACTTTATGAACATTCACATGGAATCAACCTAGAAACATCCACCATGAACAAAATTTCATAACTGAAGGATGGGTATATAGTTGTTGTATTTATTTTAGAGAAAATGTTATCTTAGGGAGAAAGTAGAGAAGTTATAAATAGGAATTTTAAAATTATAAAAAAATGATACCACATGAGATAGTGATCTTTTCGACTAGGAGACATATGGGAATAGAGCATATAGTTGAGTGATTGAGACATAGTAGGAGGGACACAAGGCCGCTTGATACTAATACTTTAGATGATGTTTTTCAAACCCCTGTTGGGGGATTCCTTGTTTATTTTTAATTCCTTATTTTGTAATAACTTTTTAAATATATTGAATAATTTGATAATAATGGTTGTCTAAACTTCAACTACGGAATGATATTTATTTGGTGATGATATTTAATTCATTAAATTATTGAGTGGGGTTGTGATCTACCCTTTTCTCACTAATAAAATAATATCTATCTTTTAATCATGTGAACTTGATGAGGAAAGTTCTACCTTTATTGGTCTTTATTGAATTTTCATATGGTTTCTATCTAAGAAGATGACATTTCATGCCAGGGTTGGTCATCTAGTTTCTTCATTTAGTAGATCAGTGGAATCTATAGTTGAGAATATGGAGAATCCACTTATCTACTCGTCTTCCACTTAAAAGTATTGGTCAGTGCATTTCACCAAATTTTGATTAACTTTTCCATGAACTAAGGAAGTAGTATAATGAAACAAATATATAAAATTAGAATAGATAAACATTACAATAAAATTCCCATGTTCTTCACCTGATATTCACTCTTCTATTATAGGTTCTCAACTCTCTAAGCTCACAATTTTTCTATCATCTTATTCACAAACTCTATCCAATAAAATTCCTCACTACCATTGCATGCACCTTTCCACCATTTTTTTATTGTTTGGTTTTTTTCTCTCTTTTACTTAGTCTCACTCAACACACCTTCTATGGAAGTTATTCCCTATTTACTGACCCCAATCCACCACCACACTAGTCTTAAGTAGGGATTAAAAAAAACTAAATTGTTTAAGACTTATTGACGAGCTAGGAATATCGGTGAAATTATGGCACTATTGTTGGGGAAGGGAATATGTGACCAATAAAAAAACTTTTCTTTATGAAATTGGAGTGAATGAAAATGAGTTTATAATTTTAAAACCAATAGAACTTCATCCCTGAAATCAAAAAACATATAATTCCCTTGAAAATAAAGAAGAAATATGAAATTGAGGATATTGAGGAATATTTTAATAGTCAACAAAACCCAAACATCAACCAGGATGAAAATTTCAACCCTCCACCATTTGGAAATGTGATGATGGATACAGTGAGGATTAGAGAATGTATGGTGCATATAGTGTCATGTAATTCATCATGTTTTAGGCAGACCAAAAGATCTAGAAACTATGAGATTATAAAATACCACTTATCTATGTTGTTATCCTATCATGGATTACCCAACGTAGATTTATTGTTTTTCATCATATATTTATATCGACTAGTTTAGTAACTTCAGCATAGATCATTAAGTGAGAAATAATTGAAATTGATATTTTTTTACTTTTTACAAGAAAGGAAATAAAAATATTTGTTTCTCAAAAAAGATGAAGGAGTCTTTGATTTCTGGGATTAACTATAAAATTCTTTTATCATGAAGTTCTTACTGATGATAATGATTTCTAAAATTAGGCCTAAAATCACTAGCTTTGTAAAAGAAAATTTTTAATTGTTTCATGAAGATTTGGATAGATTCAAAGTGATTCTTATGCATTGCCCCAAATACAATTTTACACTATAGTTTCTCACATATACCTTTTATAATAGTCATACCCCACACTATTAAACCCTAGTTGATAAGTTATATGGAGGATATTTCTCTAATAAAATATCTGAAGATACTAAATATATTTTCAACAATTTGGCACTAAATTCAAAATAAAATTGTTCTAGAAGGAGGACCATTGTTAGGAAGGAAACCATCACCACTCCCCTATTTGAAGAAAAATCGAATGGTTTTTAAAATAAAAATTCCCAACACACTCTCAGGGAACTATGTATTCAATGTGGGATGTTTTCCCATTCAAAGTATCGTTGTCCAAACATTGATATGCCTACACAAGTCCCCAAAAATAAAATTTCATCAGGTATTAACCTAATATGTAGTATAGAGACGATAATTTCTCAAATAACTACAACCTAGGATACTAAAACTGCCTAAAATTGTCATAGAAAGAATATAGAGTGCTGAAATTCATTTCCACCCAGCTTTTCAACAGAATAGATAGTAATTCTAACCTCAACCAATGGTCGATCCATTAATATCCAAAGATGAATTGAAATTATGTCCCAATAGGAGATGGGTAGGTTCGATGAGAAAATATAGAAAAGTGATTTTTTATAAGGAACAACCAGAATCTTGATTTAAAAATATAGAGTTTCATGTTGGAAAGTTAGTCATATATATAGGAGTTTGAGATAAATAAATTTGCCCAATTCCACTAAGTCAAATACTATGGATAATTACATGGTATTCACAACTAGGTTTGGTCTCAAAAATCAAGATAAATTCATAAAATACCTCCAATTCAACTCCCAATAAAATCCTTATGAATATAAATGATGGAATTTGGAAGCTGACTAATCTATAAATTTAGATAAACCTACTAATATTTAGTTAAACACAATTTTACCAAATGAAAAATCACAAGGATAAAACATGACAACTAAAACCAAGGAAAATTAAGTAAATAAAAAAATTAAAGGAAGTTTAGGTGGTTTATACATCTAGGAGAAATTTTTCCCCAATTCTTCCATTTCCTAAAAATTTTGAGAAGGAAAATCGAGATTCTGAATTGTTCAAATTTATGAGGGTTTTAAAGAAACCAAACATCGATATTTATTTTTTTGTAAATATCATTCAAATCCATTCTTATCTTAAACTTATTAAGAATATCAGTTCAAAAAAGAAAACCTTGGAATAGTTTTTTACCAAAAATCTCAATGAGGAGTGTAGTTCTATCTTATAATATAGGATACCTCAAAAATATCAAGATCTAGGGAGATTTTCCATTCATTTATCTTTTGGAGATAGGGTTAACCAAATTAATTATATATGTGATCTTAGTCCCATTTTAAATTTTACCCCTTTATAATTGCTTCAAATATTTGTACTAGGACTTTCAAAACCCACTATAGTAGTTATTCAACTTGCAAATCGACCCATTACCACCCATTCGGTAGGGTAGATGAGTTGCAAGTTAGAGTGGGTAAGCTCCTTATACCCACTAATTTTATTATTTTGGATATGGAGTGTTCCCAAGAGACCCCTTATTATTCTTAGAGGGAATTTTCATTCCACTGGGGGGAATTCATTGATGTTTTCATAGGAAAACTGATTTATAACCTTCATGAGAAGAAGGACAGAAAATTAAAGAACCTATCCAAGACCATATCTCACCAAACGATGATCCTTTCTAATCTATTGAATCTTTATATGAAGAGGAATAATAGTTTTTAAGGACGATTAAATAAATAAATGATACACCTGAGTTATTAGTAGAAACTTTCATTGGGATTAGTTCTGCAAAGGATAAGTACCTTTTAGAAAAATTTAAATGAAAATTTGTAGGACACTTAGATCAATTTTTCATAGAACAAATTTTGAACCCACTTAAGGAATAATAATATGAGGAGTTTTTTTAAGGTAACAGTGATGAAGAATAATATTTTTCCACTATATTCTTTAGGATACAGCATGAGTCTCTTGGGCCACACAAGCGAAAATTTCCTCCCTCTAGCCCAGTTTCTCCCATCGTGGACCTTAAACAACTTCTAGTCCATTTAAAATAGTATTATTTAAGAGAATAATTTTTTTTACCAGTCAACATTTCTTCTAAATTATAAGAAAATCACTATGCTACCTTTCTAGGTGTTTTGAGGAAGATTAAATCTATTATTGGTTCGTCTATTGCAGACATCAAAGGTAAAAGATCATCATTCTACATGAAAAAAAATCCCATGGAACCTAACTGAACACCAAGGGTGGAAGATTAAAAAATGATCAATCCAAACATGAAATGAGTTTTATATAAATAATTTATTAGACTATTTAATTATAGAATAATATTTCCCATTACAGATAGCCTATGGATAAGTCTCCTTTAGGTGGTCCCAAATAAGAGTGCAGGGACTTTGGTCACCAATGAAAAGAATGATAAAATTAAAACAAAAATTGTGAAACAGTATAGGTCATATATAGGAAATATGAATCATAACCCTTCTACCAAAAATTATCATTTTGTAAAGTCATCTTTAGATCAAATGTTAGAAATATTGGCTCAAAATCAATTTTACTACTTTATAGATGGGTTTTTCAGTTACAATCAGATTCACATTTCCCCTAACGACAATGAAAGAACACATTCACTTTTCTATATGTGGAATTTTCTTACAGAAAGATTCCATTTGGTGTATGTGGTTCTTTGGCCACATTTCAGAGGTGAATGATAGCTATTTTTTCTGATATGATTGAGTGATTTGTATAAGTGTTCATTTATAACTTTCATATAGTAGGTACTAATTTTATTACAATTTGAAACATCTATAAATGGATCTGGAATGATGTGATGAAACTAAACTAGTCCAAATTTGGGTAAAATTCTAATCCATGGTCAGAAGATGAATTGTGTTAGGTTAGAATTATTCTAAAAGTGTATTAGAGGTTAATACTACTAAAATTTAAGTAATACAAAAGCAGACATTGTATGAAAATGTCAATGGAATTATAATATTCTTATGAAATGTTAAATTCCACAAGAGATTCATCAACAATTTTTCTATGATAAATAAACCACTATGTCACCTAATTTTTAAGTAAATGCAATTTTTTTATCAAAAATATTTGGAATCCTTTAATTTCTTTAAGGAAAAGATAATTTATTCATGTATTATCAGAGCCCGAGATTTGGAACTCAGTTTTGAGATTCTGTGTTATTCTAGTGAAATTACAGTGGGTGATATTTTAGGAAAAATGAAATAAAGGAAGTTGTGTGTAGTGTGTTATTCTAAAATACTACATTATGAGGCTCAAAGGAGTTACACCACAATAAATAAGGAAAAAAATTAGTTTTTTCTTTTGATATGTGGTACTTGATCAGATCTAGATTCGTTGTCTTTACAAATCATGAAACCTTTGAATGTATTTTTTAAAATAAATAAAATAAACCACAACTGATGTGATGGGTTTAATACTATAATAATTTCACTTTGTAATTAAGGATAAAACTGGGGTAGAAAATTTCATGGCTGATCATTTGTCTAGTCTTCCCAATACCCAAAATAGATACCCAAGGGAGATAAACACTTATTTTCCATATGAAACATTTTTAACTATTTCCAAAACGGGAGTTCCTTTGTTTGATGAATTTTTTAACTTTCATGCTGATGGAATTATACATAAGGAATTTTCGGACATCCTTATTATGAATTTTATCTCATATCTAAAATACTTTTTCTGGGATAATAATCTATTATTTAAATGTTGTTATAAAGAAATTATGAGAATATGTATTCATAAGGAATAATTTTTTTCCATTTTGGAGTGTTTTCATTCATCTCAATGGGGAGCAGACCATGGTAGTGAGAGAACTACTCAAAAGGTTTTTCAATCTAGATTCTACTAGGACACACTATTCAAGGATGATAAAATACCAATTTTTAGGTGTGATAAATTTCAACAAATTAGAATTTTGTTTAGGAAGAAAGTTATACCTCAAAAGGGAATCTTATAGGTAATAATTTTTTATGTATGGGGAATGTACTTAATGGGCCCCTTTCTATCCTAGTGTGGATATGAATATATTTTGTTTATGTTTCACTATGTATCAAAATGGGTTAAGGTGGTGGTACTACAAAACAATAAAGATAGTTGGGTTTTTAAGTTTGTAAAGTAATATATTTTCATGTTTTCGTGTCACCAAGTCTTTCATTATTGAAAATGATTTCCATTTAAAAAATTATAAGTTAAATAATTTAATGGATAAATATTTTGGTGTCCATAGAACGGGTACAATCTACCAACTAAAAACTTGTGGGCATGCTAAGGTATCTAAATGATAGCTAAAATAGATGTTGGATAAGGCCATTTCTATCTCATGGAATGATTATTACTTAAAGTTAGTTAATTCATTATTGGTTAATCAGACTACCTTTAAAACCCAATAGGTATTTCACCATATCAGTTAATTTTTGGAAAGTCTTATCATTTTCCTGTGGAATTTCACCATAATTATTTTTGGGAATTAAAGCCTTTGGATTTTTATTTTATGTTCATTGGGTAAATAAGGTTACTCGAATTAAGTGAATAGGGTGAAATTATAAGATAATCATATGATAATGACATAATCTATAAAAAAAGGTTAAAATATTTTCATGATTCTCTAATCCAAAAATAGAAACTTTCATGTGGGACAGAAGGTCCATTTCTTCAATTCTAAGTTGAATTCGTTTCCTGTTAGACTCATATCAAATTATTTAGGGCCATTCCCAATTTTTAGGGTATTGGTAAATAGGGAAATGGAATTAGTTTTATATGATAACCAATTATTTATTTTCAATGGGAAAAGTGTGAAACAGTATAATGAGGGTCATCTAAAAATCATCTTCTTTTGAAAAATTTAAAAAAATGGTCTATGTAAATAGAAATTTTGGGTTTCTCTTGGTTTGAAAAATTAGAACTCAAAGTGTTATATCTAGGGGACATTGAAATATCTTTTTTTAGGTATTTTAGTAAGTTTGTAGATATGAGTATTGATTTATTTTGGAGAGTTATGTCCATTATATTTATATAAATATTTATTGAAAACTAGGAATAGTATGTCTGATAGGTTATATTCTTGTGTAATTGGAAGTATAACTTGAGGAATCTTGAACTTTAACTTGAAATGTGCTACTTAGACTGGGTAACATAGAATAACATAAGGATCCAACTCATTCAATATTATTATAAATCCTTTGAATATGGAGTAAAGAGGGAAATTGGGATCCTATATTAAGTATTTTAGATAAGGTAACTATCTGTGTTTCTATAAATAAATAAAAATCAAGAAGTTCACTGTATAGTGGTATCCACAAATTCATATCTATGAAAATTTAAAATAAATTTTCCATGTCAAAAATAATCTCATGATAGTGAGGGAAATATTGAACCCAAATGAATAAGGAGATTATTTATTTATAAGAAAATAATCTAAGTTGTATCAACAAAGTGGGAAGTGAAGTCTTTGTTTGAGGAATCTAGGGGAGATTTAAAGTTTTGTTCCTTTTGTAATATTTCTATTTTAACTTGAGTCTTTTATTCCTTTACTCCTTTAACTACAATTATAACTTCGATTGAAATTATATATTGTAAAAACAGTCACATAGAAGGTATTTCACTCCTAATAGTGGATGGATTAGTGATTTTCTTTAATTTGGGAAAATGAACTTAAACCTAAAAAATAGGGACATCAATCTATATTCTGAGATTAGGTAAATAAATAATTTAATTTATTTAACTAGTAGTGAAAAGGATTAACTATGTGGGATTTTGATGTGGTTATATTTTATCACGCATTTCTACATCTATATTGATAGATTAAATGGTATTTTTATAAAAATGGAGAATTTAATAGAGTATCATTATATCTGGAACATATCTGGTGGAATTTTTATTCATTGAATATTTAATGAAAATATCTATTTTAATGAACTCAATTGATCAAAGTTTTTATTTTATATAGTGAAAATATAGTTGTATCTATTTTTCTAAACTAATTAACTTTTTTGCAAAAAAAATAACAAAATTTGGAAATCTCAGTACGGGAAACAAAAAAAAGTACATAACATATGAATTAATTTCACATCACCAATCATATATATCTTACACACATAATAACTTTTCAAGAAACATTTGAAATCTATGTTCCCTCAAGATGAGTTTACCACTAAAGGTTTCTAATGCCTCCACTTGTAGCCAGTTTAGATTTGGAGACTTTTTTATCGTGTTCATCAATGAAGTATATGTTGATTCAAATGAGGCTAAATACATGGTACATTTTTCAACATGGGAGTCCCCATATGAAGAATTTCATGATTGATCATGACCAATGTGAGCACTCAAGCATGCTTAAACTCGAACTAAGATGATACTGAATAATCTACAACTACATCTACTGATGGTCGATGTCACTCCTAATATGTTCACTGATCATCATTTTTTTAATGTTTGTATGATGCTTCTTTAGTAGATGATTGAGGAGGATGAAATTTTTTAGGCCTCACCTAAGACTGACCATTTAAGAAGACACTCTCCTCATTCCAACAGTGCCTCTGGAACTCAGGGGGTTTGAATTCGACGACAGGATAAATTGGAAATTGTAAAGAATATTCCAATAAGTTGTGTCATACAATCAGATATTTTGAACAATCATATACATTGACTAATCTCCTACATGATAAAAAACACCTACATGGTCCAATCAGCTATGTTATCAAAATGGATATATAGAGATTCGGCTCTGGGAGGGTATTTAGCTACGTAAAAGGATTTGTCTATGTTCATAATTACCTATGTTGATACTTGGAAATATAAATTATATTAGATACATGATACAAATGGCTATGCAAGACCAACAGTTATGTGAGGGGAAATAGATATGTAAGTATAGTCATCTAAAATGATATTTTCATAAGTCAATAATTTTCCTACATGGGAATAATTAGATGAGAGGAAGGAATAGTTTTAGTATGATAGAAAGATGAAATAAAAACATTATGAACTCGCATGTGTCATCCAACCAGGAATCTTTATCAGGCCAAATAAATCATGAATGATGTTGGGTACAAAGTCGGTGTATTTCTATTAGGTAGAAGGTTGTTTTAGGGATAAAGGTAGGAATTTATGAATATAGTTTTTACAAAAACAAAAAAATGGGACCATAATAAATAGTGATATCTTCTACTAGTAGATAGATAAGAAGTTAGAGTATCATAGAGAGACCAAGACAGAGCAGGAGGCACATGGGACCACTTAATCCTATATCTTCTGAAGAATATTTTGATCCCCTTATTGGGGATTTCTTGTTTTTTTATTTCCATAATTTTTAATGACTTTTTGAATATATTTAATATTTTTATGAAACTAGTTGGCTAAACTTCAACTTGAGAATGGGATTAAGCTCATGAGCACATTCACTTAATTCTATTGTTGAGAGTGGTTAAAATCTTCCCTTTTCTCAAAATAAATACTTTAACCACACAAAATTAGTGAAATAAGTTCTATATTTTTTAATCTATGTTAAATTATCATCTGGAAGTACATCTAACAAAAAGGAAAATCCTTGCAATGGTAGTTCACTCGGTTTCTTTATTGAGTAGACTAGTGGGATCTATAGTTAAGAAACTAAAGAATCCACTTATCTAGAAATCTTTCACTTTAAAGAACTAGACAACATTTTTCATTAGATCCAGATTCATATTTTCATGAATGAATTAAGAAATATAATTAAAAAAACATTTAAAATTAGAATAAACAAACCAGCCAATCAAATTCCCTTTTTATTCTCTTGATCTTCTCCCTTCTAGCCTAGGTTCTCTACTCTCTGCACCCAAACTTTTGTTGTCGTCTACTTTTCAACCTCCATCCCATCAACTTTTTCACTTCCATTACACTCACCATTCCAACATTTGTTACTTATTTCAATTTTTTGTTCTATATTTTACTTGGTCTCACTCAATAATACTTCTAAGTAATTCTATCCCTACGGATTAACCCTTACTCACCACTACACTAGTCTTAAGTAGGGCTTAAAAATAATTAATTTTTCCTAGTCCTAGTGAAAACCATGTCCTAGTTGTCACAATTTCCCCATAGAACATATCTCCCCTAAAACCAAAAACATATCAACCAAAGTTAATTGAATTAATAAATATGGGGATAGTGGATGTTTTAGTTCCTAAAATTGAGGGATGTGGTTGTTCCTGGAGGACCGAACCTTCACCACCACACTTTCCTTTCCCCTTTTTAAATTTTAGGAAGGAATTATATTTCATCATCCACATCCTTTTCTGCCCAATCATTCTTCACGGTAATATTTTTTAAATAGTCACAAGAGTCTCCTCTTTGAGTGATTATGATTACCCAATATTTATTTCGAATGATTTATTTGGAATTCCCCTTTCGTGACATGGATATTTTCTTTTCTCCATGGACCTGCTCACAAACATTTCTTCCTTTTATAATTTTCCTAATAAGGATCTCCTAAAAATTTGATGATAGGACCAAAGTATTCTTGCTTTTATATTTACCCCTACATGATCCATATTATTTCACAACCCATTATTTATTCCAAGATATTTCTTTCACATGATTAGCTTTTGGAGTCATTTTATTTTTCCAAATCTTCTTCTTTCCATTCTCAGAACCATTTTGTTCATTTCCTAATATAGAACTTCTCTTCACACCACTTTTAACCTTTCCTTAGGAACTCCCACATTTTCCTTCATCTATTACATTGTGGTACATATTTTGAACCCACTAAGGCATGCTTCATGTATATTCTATTTTATATATTATAGAGACACATCATATGTTTACATACTTGGTGGGACTTTATCTATATGCTGACCTTCATTTCTCACAACTAGAAAATCTTCTTTATTTTTCTTATAGATTTATTTCCTTTTTTATATGAGGGTTTTTTTAAGTAAACCAATATTGGTGGTTACTGTACCTCTTGTGATGCTCCATTATTTTCTCTTAGTGTAATAAAAAAAATCTTGTTTAATAGTATCTATTTTAGTGAAGACTTCAATATCATAAATTATAGGAATATATGGATTAATTTAAATATATTTAGTTCCCTTATTATGGTAATTTTTATCTATATAAAAATGGTAAGCACAAATAAATCATCATATTTTAAAACCATACTTAATAGAGTCATGTATCGAATGAGATGTTGTTCCAGTATATTTCCATTTTTTTCTTTAATCCCTTATGATTCAAGAAAGATACTGATTGTATGTCCCATGATTCTATAATAGAACCACTTTATGGATTCCTTCCTATAAGATTCATATATTTTAGATTTTTTAATCCACTTTCACTCACTAACTCTATATTTACATATTAATGGAATTAACCTATTGTTGATTCTATGGGAAGGATCTTATACATATCATTTAAGGATTTCATTCACCCTTAGACCTCCTTGATATTCCCTTCCTTCCCTTTCTCTTTGACTATTTTTTCCACTTTCAGATGAATTTCTTCAAGAAATACTCTTTGAATATTCATTTTTTCATACACCTTCACAATGCCACCATTTTACACCACCTTCACATTCCCCAACCTCTGGTTCCCCAAAACAACTATGCCATGTGTGTAGTTAATTTATCCTTCTTATCCCTTGAATTTTGAAACTATCTTGAGTCAAGGACCTTCTATATGGAATCATATCTACATTCTTACACATTTTAATATATCTCCCCAATTCCATGGACTAAGTATCATTTTTATCCCTCATATTTTTATTCTTGTTAATTAGTAATTGATTGATGATTTTATGTTTTTTAACCTTTATTTTCATCACTTCAATAAGGGTACCTTGAGAATCACTCCTCATTCTCAACTATATGTTTTCTTATTTTAATCCATGAAAATCACCTCTGATATGTAGACATATTTCCCCGTTGGATCTCTGGATATATCATTTTAATTTTTAAATAGAATGTTACTTAGAATATATGGTTCCATAGATAGTATAGAAACCTCATTATATGAAGAAGTATATACATAATTAGATACATCCATACATTAAATTTGATATCTCTAAGGATCCTTAATCTTAATCACATATTTCTAAAAAACTATTATATATTATAGAATTCATTTTGCGTTCAACTTCCTCTTTATATTATTTCTCTATTTCTTGTCCTATGGGGAAAAAATTCAACTCTAAAAACTGATCAGATCAATTAAAAATAAAATAAATACAACTAGAAAATAATGTGCTCTAATACCAATTTGTGGACCAATAAGGGACTTTAGTGAGAGGTTCCCTGAGAGGGGGTGAATCATGGTATAAAACTCATTCATGTTTCCACGTGTATCTTAAAACTCTCACAAACATAACTCATCTTGAACTTAATTTCTATAATGGTCACTATTGAATTCACATGTTAAGTATGATTTGATTGATTATATGCTTATATTATCCTTAATCAAATAATATTGAGGATCAACTAACCCACATACACTGATTTTATTCTTGCATAATATAAGATAAGCAGGTACACAAGACCCAATAATATTACTTGGAAAATTCATAGCGTTGTTCTCTAAATAATCTCCCTCAACAAACTTCACTATCTTCTTCTCTATGACTCAGGTATTTAAAACAATATATCGACCCATCATGGAACTTTAACACTTTACTCTATCTTTTTTCAGAAACCATAATCTCATGTTTTTGCAACTAAAAATTAGTTAATTTCTAGTAGCATGTTATGTATACATTATCTTCTGAAAAATATATCCTCTTTGTCAACACTTTTCACATGAAAATCACCACCTTCACTAAAATTTTCATATGATCATAAAACTTCAACTTTCACAAAATCACTAATATTTCATGAAATTATTTCCTTTTCAAATATGATTGACTGAGCCTTGAATATCCACTTTTTTAAAATCAATACGCACATTCAAAAAAATTATTTCACTTTTGGAAAAATAATTCATTTGATCCATTTTCTAGCGTAAACTTCCCACATAAACTAATACATTTATAAATCCATTCCATCAGGATTAAATATTTTATTTATAGTTATATAACTTATCCATGAACTTTTAATGATCTGGGTCTATCTTGGTGCTTCACTTTCTTGGTTAGATTTTACTTATCTCTTGGTATATAAAGGATACGCATTTTGGTATCAAACAAGTAATTATGAAATCTCCATTTTAAATCTTCCACTTTCCCTTCACAAGAAACTCAATTGTTTTATTCCACTATTGAAATGTTGATCAATTAATCCAATATGATCTATCACACCATGTCAATGTAAAAAATTCATATATCATACTTTCTCTTCAAGTGTTGATAATGAATCCAACACATAGACACATCAATTCTCATTGTTGTCCAATAATATCAAACATGGTATTAAAGGAAACTAAATATCAGTTATATTGGATTGAATCCAAATAACAGATATAGGTGCTATTATCATACCTCAATCACTTGTTTCAAAAATAATTTCATAAATTATAGATTCACTACATAATGATAATTTTACATATTATCTTCATATTTTCTCCCCCTTAAGGGACACACTTATTTCCACTTTATTATGGAATTCAGTAACTTCGAAAATGGGCACCTTCATTATTCTATACTATATGAAACACTCATATAAATAAATTTTTATATTACAATTTAAATTCCTGGAATATAAATAAAAATAAATAATAAATAAGGGAATAACGATGGACCACTTAATTACTCAGCTGAAATATTAATTCTGGGAGTTTAATCTAAACCATAACACCTCATTCCTTCTAATCTCACCATAGAAAGAATTATTTATATTCCTTATTATTATCACAAACCTTTACATGTTCTATTATCATTTTATTCACTTGAACTATTTAGTTTTGTAGAGTTTTCTTTATCCTATCAACCAAACAATCAATTTAATTACTTGAGTCTTACATCATCTTTATCACTAATTATTATTAGGCTATCAGGATGGTTACATAATTTTCCATCACATGTCCATCTTGGTTACATTTTTCTCACAATCTCTCCTGAATATTTAGGTAATCACCTTTAGACAACCTCTCACTAATTTTGATCACTTCATGTTGAAAAAATTTCTTTCCATTCACACTAAGACTTATCTATGATTTATCTATATTTTTATTCATTTAAAATTGGTATGGAAAAACTATTAGACATTACTTCATAACCTTCCTAGTTATTTTTATTTTTCTTATGGTTCCTTGTAAACCTCAGCAAAACATGACTACTATTCTTTTACCTTTTGAATTTATTTCCATTTCTTACCCTATGGAACCACTCCTGGTAGGATAGTCATACATTCCATAGTTATATGAAAATATTATTAATATCTTCTATAAATTTCTTTTAAACCTATGGATCTATTTTTGGGTTAGAATATTTAATAAATTCATAGTCGTAGGTTTCTTCCTTCAGTAATTTATCCCCATATACTCATGGTATATACCACTTGGTTTATGATACTTCCCTAGTAAATACATATTAAAACAGAAAGAGTAATATTTATATCAAAACACCCCACACTTCCAGAATAAATCCTAAAATTTTGTTCGTCCATATTGATTGTATGCATGTTTAGAATTTTTTGTTTTTGTTCTGCTATTACTTGACCCTAACTGTACCTTGGTAAAGTGGACTTATTTTCATATTTCTCTCTTACTTTGATGTTGAAGAGTGTGTCTTACTTTTATTCATACTAAAAATAAGGTCAGAATTTATTTTTTAACTTGTACTATTATAAATACCATATTTAACTTGAGACTGATTAAGAATGTATTTCAACTGTCAGTTGGAACCCTTCTTCTCACCAACTTGACAGGACTCCTCTTTAAGCTAAACTAAATTGTTGAAGACTTTATAATACTTTTTAACTCATTTTCAGCTTCAAGACATATTTATTATGTCTTAAATAGATCTCATTCTTTTCTAATCATTTTCTCCTCAAGATTCATACCATTTTTTCTTGATCAACTACTTTCAATTTATATTTCTTGATCTCATCAATGTATGTAACTTATTTCTTGATCTCATCCACACCCTATTATACTTATTGAGATGTTTCTTTTAAATTCAATATTTTAAATCATCATTTGGTATATATTCCATCTATTTTATTTATTCTTCATCAACATCACTCCTTAAAGTAACAAAACCTTATTCAATTTGAGATATAAAATTAACTTTATATTATGAATTTTAACTTGATGATGAGTAAAATTATTCCTCATTTATCATTAAATTTATTATCTTTATAATAGATTATTTATTCTTATAAATACCCCATTTTTTCTCTTAAGGTTTCTCATCTTCTATATAAGATTCAAATTCTATAGCCTTATTCTTTAGAAAAATTATGGAAAAGTATCCAATGTGAATATAATTGTAGAACCACAAGGTTTTTTTAGTTTTTTCCTTTCTTCTTTAATTTTTTAAAAATATTTGATAGAAGAGTTATATTTTTATTATAGTCCTCATTAATTTCTTCATTACCAATATCACTTCATTCTATACCTTCTTCATCTATTATTTCAACCTTTCTTATCTCCTCAAAGACCATCTCATCATTTTTTTTCTTATTAAACGGTGGGGTATTTCTTATTTTAGAAGCTATTATAATATTATTAAACTCATCGAGTAAAAGGTTTTATCTATCTTTAAATAATAATTTTTTAGGATCAAACCTATCTATAAATTATCTCACTATTTTTTAATAATAGGAGAATCATCCATCTTCTAATAAAATCCCTAGATATTACTGACAATATAATTAACTCTTATAAAGTAAGAATAAATAATTTCATCATCAAATAATTTAATATCCTCCAATATTCTCTTCCAAACGTATATTATGGATTCCTCATCCTTAAATTTTCCTCATAACTAGTATTTCAATTTATCCCATAAAAAATTTTCAGTTTGAAGTCCCATGAATTTTGAATATACCATTTATAAAAGAGACATTAAAAATGGAATTTTGAGATTTTATATCTACTTTGATATTTCTATTATCATAAAATTTAATAGGAGAACCCTTAGTAATATTTCTACATCACTTACTTCCAGGAAAAGTGCTAGAAGAAAGGAAACTATCTTATACCACTAGCTAGGGTAATTATTTCCATCTAAAGTAAGTAAAACTTTGTTGTTTATATAATTTAAATTCTATATACTTAGTAACATCTTGGATATTTCATAGGGAACCTATATTAGCTCTGATACCGCTTTTAGAGATCATGTTAAGTTAAATCACTGAGAGTGGAAGTGAATCGATGATCCCTTTGTATGAATTATTTTTTCTAATTCAACCTTTATGGTCATTTATGATCTAAATATACTCATTATGAACCCTTCCTCACATCATATGAAACAGTTACAAAGTAATGGATAACACAAAAGGAATTGTAAAAGAATTATCCTCAAAATCCAAATCCTTATTGTTAATGGTTAGACACCACAATCATTGATTATCCACTATAAACCCAAGAAATAACACTATGGATAGGCATATCATTTCTAATAAATCATTAAAAATACCACGTATTTATATTAGTCATAGAGTATGACTCCTAGATCTTGTATCTTATAATTACTTTATTCCATGGTTTCAAAACAATCATTATATTAGCTTTATGTATCAATGTGTATTGTAAAATACGGTATGTTATCATAGGATATAGTAGGACTATTAGTCACAAAATTTTAACTATAACACTAAAAAAATTAAAGAATCGCTATCTCACTACCTTATTCTATAATTTCCCATGAATTTTTAAATGTGATTTTTATTATATCCTATAATTCTAAATAAATATTAATATAAAATTAGATGAAATTTTTATTTTTCATTCAACTATGTGTTGAGTTATATAATTTATAAATTCTTTAAAATTTATAATAAAATGTATTTTTTGGATATTTATTAATTTATAAAAGTTTTTATAAACTAAATAATTATAAACTGGTTATAATTAATTAATTAAATGTTTGTAAAAAATTATTAAATAATCTATAATATTATGTGTCAATATTAAAATAGCTTTATAAATTATATTTAATTAATTATTAATTATAAATAAAGTGTTTATTTATAAATAGTATGTGTGATTTATAAAGTGTTTATAAATTAAAAAAATATAAAATATAAAATAATTAATATTTAAATAAAAATTGTTCATAATTAATTAATTTTAACTTCTTAAATTTTTAGCCTTATTTTGAATATTATTAAGACCACGTCAAAAAAAAATTTGGAAATTGATTTTAGCATGGTTTAGAAAATATTAGTTTCTGATATTTAGGTCATGATAAAATTTTACATAAGAGAAAATGAAATATAAAAAGCTTATATATCAATAAATTTGAGATACATAAATTGAAATGTCATATAATAAATAATATGAAGGGTTTACTTTTATAAAATGAATATAAATTGTTTATATTCATGTTTATGGAATGTCCATAATGAATAGATAATTTATAGTATTTATAATTGTATTTTGTTTATGAATTGTTCATAAATTTTTATCTAATGTTTAATTATGTGAATTTTTCATTTATTTAAATGTTATTCCATCAATTATTTATAAAAATAAATTATTTATAATATGAATATGTGTATTATTTAGTTTAAGAATAATTTAGATGGATTTTAAAGATTATCATACATGCATCTAAGGATTTACATGAATTGTATGATAATGGAATTAATTTTCAACTACCTTAACCTTAGTTTTTAATTAAAGTTATTGTGTTCAATTTAGTAATTTAATATAGTTCATGAATATTAGGTGTTAGAGTTATAATGAATTGGAATCTCTCTGGATTAAAGTATCACTTGGTCGAGGAACTCTGGATCTGAATTCCAACTAGGATGAAAGCTTATTCATTATTACAGAAACACGGTGATTGGTTATTTTTGTTTCTATGCTTACTCGTGTAGAGAATATTAATTTTATATAACTCAAAACCTTTACTTGGAAATTTCATGTAACTTATGAATGAGATTAATCTAAATATGATTAAATATATTTAGATTATATTTTTGGGTAAGTAACACAAAATGTGGGTTGTGTGGATTTCACATCAATATTATTTGAACATATTTATTTGGTGGAAGGGAATAGGATTCTAAATTAAATCATTTATAATAAAGAATACTTAAAGGAAATAACAAGAGATAAGATGTTGAGATTAAATCCCCTCCAAACTACTAATGGTCAGATTCCTTCCAAATCATTACTTGTCAAGGCATCGATCTCCAAACTATATAGGTCATTCCATAGATGGATGACCCTATAATATATTTTATAAGGATTTTAAGTAATGGGTGACCCTATATAATCCTAATAACATAATCAACCCATAATTTCATTTTTTATAATAAGGGTTTCACTTTCTTAAATTTCTAAGATCTTTTAGGTTTAATGTTTTAGTGAATTAGTAATACCATTATATACCAAAGTTGAAACATCCACATGGTTTACATTTTTCTACTAAAATAGGTTCCTATATTTTAACTCCATATTCATTAAAGGAATATTTTCTTTTTTTCAAGTAGAATCATAATACCAGAAATATTGACATTTATATAGTTCTTAATCATCCTTAAGCCTTTTGAAAAAAATTTGAAAAGGTGTTATGAACACAAAAAACTTATTAATGGATGTGAAAATAAAATAAACCCATTCATCCATTTGAAAATCATGAAAATCTATAAGAAATTTTTCCCATTATAATATAAATATTGAAATAAAATAATCATTAACTTACACAAAAATAATAATTTATTACCAAATATTTTTCATAAAAAAGTTTATAAGTTATCATAAAGGTAAGAATCACAATAATGTGGGTTCCTTTAAAAAACATGAATTTTTTTCCTTAAAAAATCCTTTTATCTAAAAAGGTTGTCAACTTTATTTAATAATAAGCTATTTTTTACCTTATGAAATCAAAATATTTCTATAAAAACCTATTTTTTATTATATAATAATCATGTAGGTACTTAGGGACTTTATCTTCATATCACTCTTACAGTAAAACTTTCAATCACCCTTATAAATGGAAAAACTAAATCAGTTAATTCCAATATATATTCCCCTGATAATAAATAATTACTCAATGCATTAGAGGGTTATATTAGAACCACCTATCATCATAAAAATGTCCAACAACCATAATAAAAATTAAACACATAAAATTGGTCATATCCATTATAACTCTCAAAATAATTGGAATTTGATAACATATATAAAAAAATCATTCATCTATCTCATAAAAAAAAAAGAATAAATATCACATAATTTTAATCACATAGAAAAACTAAAAATTCTCAAAACAAATGAAAAAGGATATTTTTAAATAAAAATATAAAATTATATATTAATATTGATAATAAATAAATTCTATTATATAGGGAAAAGGAATCCATGCAATAAACATTAAAAAACTTTCTTTTATTACTTCTATAAAGAGAGTAAAAGTGGTATGTAAAGAAAATTGTTAAAAGATTCCTTTTTTAAAATCTTTTTTAAGGAAGTAAAAAATTATTTGAAATTTTTTTTATGAATAATTTTATTATAAAAAATAACACTCATGAAACACTTACAATAACATGGACATGGAAGAGGAAGAGTTTAAAACATTTAAAATAAGATTTTAAGGAAAATTATCTTACCTTGAATATTGACTCACCTCATAGGTCCTTTACATTCCTAAATAAAAAATCTATATTATCTTTTTACTTGATTAATAACCTTTTAAATGTTGATTACATTATAATTATTCCTTCTATTTCATTTATTATCATATTCTATTTAGTTAAACAAATTGATTAAGTTCATGTCGGATGTTCTGGGTTGTTCTGTCCAAAACAAAATTGGTGTGTTGACCATGTTCAAAGAGGTCATGGTAACATCTACTCTAAAAAATTAAAAATTTTATAATTATCATTTTTATATATTTAATATAATTTTAAAACCACCCATGTAAGGTGGTTATGAAAAATGAGATACATTATTCATGGACGTGGTAGACTACACGTCCTTCTGAGTAATGTTTTCATTTTTCTAATATATAAAAAGGAAATAAGGTAGAAAATGATTTATTTTTAAAAATAAAAATAATATAATAAATTTAATATTTATTATTTAAACCAATATTTATGATAAACTAAGTGATTTTGTGATGAAAACTAAAACACGTCACTTTGTGGAGGCAACGATATGCATGTACGCATATGTGAGGTTTTCAATTTTCATAAGATATAAAGGTGGCATAAAATAGTTGTTCCTTCAACATAATAAAATTAATATATGGTAAATATATTTATTCAATTATACTATTATGGTTAGAATAAATTTTAACTAGATATAAGAAGAAATAAACTTGAAATAATTTGTTAAAGACTTATATTTCCTCTAAGGATGTTTTCATTTCGATTACACCTTAAGACTGCTAAAAGTGATCTTTTGGTGATATTAGGAACTATTTTATATGAGGTGGAAAATTGTGGAGTGATTTTGGTAGATATATTTTGGGATAGGGTGATTAATGTGTGTGTATAAGTGAAGAGAGGGGGTTCCCTTTTATAAGTGAGAGGAGTGGAGCCATTAAAAATATTAAGAACTATTAAATATAATAAATCTATTTCTCAAGGAAAGTGGATTAAATTTTAAAAAACATAGAATGTGGGAAAATTTAATGTTTAAATACACTCAACTAACAAACTTTAGAATATTTTTTCAAATATTTGAAGCGTTATTTCTTAGTCAAACCCCTCTTTAACCATTTTAACCTTCACCATCATGTCAAATTGTTACCATGGTAACTATTCATTATGAATAAAACTAAAATTGAATTCATTAAAAAATTATAACATGTTAACACCAAATATTGGATCCATTTTATAAGATTCAATTTTTGGATTTGGTAAAAAATAATTTTAATTTAATTTCAAAAAAAAAAGTGAAAAGTTTGCTTAGAAAAATAGCTTTTTAAGCATAATAATGATTTTATTCCAAAATAAAGAATAATGTTTATTCACATGGAATTAATTGAATTATTTTTAATAAAATTATACTTATTTAAATTTAAAATTAAACCAAACCAAAATGACATTGTTAAAATATCATTAAATATGAAGAACCATTTTTGTTTTTGAATAAAAATATTTTATATATTTTCAAAGATAACAAATATAGATTTATAAAATCAAAATTATATTTTTAAATGAATTATATTAATTATTAAATATATATTATCTCTATAAAAAAGGTTTCATATACTTTAAATTCATTTTTATATCATTATAATGTCATAAAATTGGTAGTACTTGTAAAATCTGTATTTTTCTCTATCCACTCAAAAAATAACTATTTTTGAAAAATACAAAAAATTATCATAAGATTTATTGGACATGATGGTGTAAGAAATAAATTTCATTATATCAATTTAAAATTATGAAGTAAGATATTTAAATTTTAAATAAAACCATGTAATACATGGAAAAATAATTTAGTTACATAAAGATATTTCTTTGTAGATTGAAAATTTATATAAAATTATTTATAAAACTTCTAAGAATGTGAACACATAAAATGAAAAATAATATATCATAAAATTGATTTATTTATAGTATTACTCGTGTTTAACATTATTTTCCCCTTAAATAAATTTCATCATCGCAATGTTTTTCATTACTTAAATAAGTAAGGATATTTTTTCCTCATATATTTTTCAAATTCCCATGATGTTTGTTGAACTATGTGTTTCTTATATAAAACTTTAACCATATAAGTTGATTTATTATATAACACCTAATCTCTATGATCATGAATCTAGAATTTATTTTCCTCATAACAGAGATCATCTTAAAACTATACTACTTCAAGGCTCAAAACATGAGATACATCATGCATATATTTCCTTAACAATGAAACATAAAACACATCATGTTCCATATTTAAACTCGATCACATGGCTGCTTGGTATATAAATTATCATAACTTATCTATAATTTCATACAAGCCAACAAACAGTGGACTTAATTTTCCTTTTCTTCCAAAATTTATCACACCTTTCTATAGATATACTTCAAGAAAAACCTGGTCCCATACTTTAATAGAATGATCTATCATCTAGATATTATCATAACTCTTATGACTACTCTAAGCTTCCCACAAATTCTAAAAATCATCTTTACCTTTTTTAACATTTTTTCTACCAATTCAGGTCCCGAAAACATTTTATCCCCAACTTCATCCCAACAAACTAGATTCTGAAATTTCTTTCTTTATAATTCCTCAAATGTTAATATTTACATACTAAAATGAAAATAAAATTACAAAAAAACTATAATAATGAAATAAGTTGATCCAATATTCCCTAGTAATCCAATGATAAATCTCTGAGCATATCCTCCAATTTTTAGACTATCTGATCTCACTGTCCATCATATTTAGGGTGAAAGGTTTTACTAAAACTTAACTCAAAACCAAATGAAATATAAATTCCATTCCCAAAATTTAATATAAATATGGGATCAGGATCATATGTAATAGAAAGGGGAACTCAATGAAATTGGACTTCCATTTTAAGATAGAGTCACACAAGATGATCCAAATATATAACATCTTAAATACGAAAAAATGGGTAGATTTAGTCAAATGATAAACAATAACCCAAATCATATTATTACTTAGAGATGAATTCTGTAATACAACTATGAAATCTAGGGATATATTCTCTTTTTTCCTCGCATGCACTAAAATAGATAATACATCCCCTTCAATAGTTTTCAATCACCTTTTCCCTATAGAGAATTCATACATTTTGTAGCAAAATAAGTAATATTGTTTTTCATTCCCATAAACTAATAATAATACATAAGGTCTTTAAACATATTAGCATTATCATTATGAATTGAAAATATAGATTTCTGAACCTCACCAAATAATTCCTTTTTTAACTAGGAATATCTCGAACACACAACCTATTTTCAAAAATTATAAAACATTTTTTGTCAATTTCAACTCAATTTATTTACCTTACTTAGAAAATTCTATTATTTATTTCAAAATAAAATTTTATTTCGGACCCACATTAATTATTAATGATAATAATTATTGTACTGATACCCTATCCAAAAAAATGGGTTTCTTTATGCAAAATTTATATTCCAAAATTAATTAAATCTTTAACTAATGGATAATGTTTCAAATGTATCATGGTTAATGATGGATTATCATTTTGAAACTAATCATTAGAAACCTCTTTGTATTTACCTAAATAAAAGTAAATCTCATAATCAAAATCCTTTATCAGTTCTATGCATCTTCTTCACCTCATTTTAAACTCTTTTTATGTGAATATGTACTTCAAAATTTCCAAATTTTTTAAGTAAAAAAGTATTTTGTAATCTCAAGATCATGTTCTGGGTAAATATACTCATTTAATTTTAATTTATGTTAATAATAAGTAATTACCTAATCATTTTGTATCAAAACACATTGTAATCCATTTAAACAAGAATTGATATAAACAAAAAAAATCGTCATTTCTTAAGTCTAATGAAAACATGGTTCATTAAGAATTGTTATTTTAAACTCATGGAAACATTCATCGTGCCCCATTTTCAAAGTGAATTTAACTCCACTTCTTGTTAACTTGGTCAATAGACTAGATAATTGATAAAAAAATTCAGTAAACAACAAGTAGTAACTTGCTAGTATAAGAAAACTATGAATCTCAATGACACTTTTATATATTATCCACTCTTCCACCGCATTATTTTTAGCATGATCAATAGTTTTTTCGTATTTATAAACAATATACACATATAATGGAATCTTTTATAACCAAAATTAAAATTTTAAACATTTTTCAAACCACATATTTTTAAGGCCTATTGAATAATCCTTATTTGTTTCTCATGATGTTAATAAATTTTAGAATATAACAGAATATCATCAATAAACACAACCATAAATTTATCCAAAAATTCATGGAAAACTCGATTCATAATACTTATAAATAAAATCAGTGCATTTTATAACCAAAATGGAATAACAAAAAACTCATAATCATCATACCTAGTATTAAACATCATCCTTGTAATGTATTACTCATTTATTTTCAAAAGATGGTACTCATACTTGAGATGAATCTTAAAAAAATATTGAGCACCATAAATCTGATAAAACATGTCATTAGATATGAGGGAATGAATACTTGTTCTTAATAGTACTTTATAATCAAAGAAAAGTCTAATATAACCATCCATTTTTAAATAAAAAATATGATATCAACCCAAGGTGAAGTGTTAATGTGGATTAAACCCTTATTAATAAATTCTTGTAACTATTTTTTCAATTCTATAAACTTTACTAGATTTATTTGATAAGTTAGTTTTTAAATTAGTTCAGTATCGTGTACTAATTCAATGGTTAATTCAACCTCCTAATAATTTATAACACCAAAAAGATAATTAGGAAATAAATATGAAAATTCATTTACCATAAGAACATCACTAAGATGAATAATTAATTTTTTTAATTACATGTGCATTTAATCAATTTATTATATTATTGATATGTTATTATAAGTATGAACTTATTCATATATATGAATTTAAACTCACTATAAAAATTGAATATGAATTTTTTATCCCTACAATCTTTATTATAATAATAAACCGAATTCTCATCCATACCTAAAAAAATATCAAACTCCACAAAAGGTAAGATAATATGATTTTTAATAAAACCCATTCTGTATATAATTATAGGAAGGTTCCTATAAATTTCTTATTTATTTAATAATTTCTCAATGAGTTGTTATCAAAAGTTTTATCTTTATTTATTTATGTGATATTTCCATTTTAATAAAAAAAATTACCTAAAATAAAATATTTCAGAGAGCTTGAATCAAACAAGGCATTGACATAATATGAATAAAAAAGAAATATGCATATCTCCAATTCATTTGGAGGTCCATTATGTTTGTTATGGTTGTAAAGGAAGTGTTTCATTAGAGGTATATAAATTAAAATTTATTTCAATAATAATTTACCAAAACCAAGAGTGAGGATCTTGCACGTCAAATTTATAATTAATTTATTTAATATCTAAATAAACAAATAAAAATACTTATAAACATTCTATATTGATGATTTTTTATCATCTAAAAAGGCCCTTCTGGAATACCTTCATTGTTCTTGTGAGGATCCAAGGGTATAATTCCTCTAGCAGTGATCCACACATACTACAATGGACTCTAAGTAATGTCACTTGTTCTTTGGGTGCTAGTGAATTTAATCGAATGTCTTGAATTTTTCATTTTTGATCACTTATTCTCAGGTCTTGAAGAAATTATCCCTTAGGATTCTCATTATTGAGAGGGAGATAGAAGGAGTCGATATAGAATCAATTGTATGTAATAATTATCTATTCCCAAACTTGGAATTGGTTTCGAATGCTTTACACAATAGATGTAGAAATCTATTTTATAGAACTGAGATTTTGGTTAAAAAAATTATTTCATAACAGCCATTAAATATAATTATAAACATAAATTAAATCCCATGCCACATAATAATATTATTATTATTATTATTTGGAGTTCCAATTTTTACAAAATGGATAAGTAATATTTACCGATTCTTAAATAATTATTTTATCACTAGATGTGGTTTTGGTACATTTGAACTTCTCTTGAATTTATTTAACACCCAAATAAATATTTAATTCTATTTAATAAAGAATTAATTCAAAAATTGATAAATAAATATTTATTAAATATTCAATAAAATAAATAAATATATTTTATTCAAAATCTGGTGAATAAATATTTATTTAATTCATAAAATCTATATAACTTGAATAAAATTATTCCTCAGTCTTGAGAATAATATTTATTACATTAATTAAATTCAAATAGAATTTAATCGTGACCAACAAAATCACCTAGTGTGTGACCTTCTAGGATTCTTTCTTGTTGAAATTAGGTGGACATGGTTGAATTCCAAGATTACTATCAAGCAACAGGTCGAATCCTCTATGAGAAATAACATAAATTATTAATGAATAAAGCCACAAACTAATTCTCACTGTGTAATATAATCTCTTTATCACAGTCTCTTATCAAGAAAGTTTCTTGACATTTTCATTGACCTATAAGCTCAATAGATCATTATTTGACTATTTGAAATAAACTCATCCCTACACCATGTCTAGGGAATTTAGAGTTTTGGTTTTATTTCAAAAAATGGTATGAGATGTCAACTTCCATAAATATGGAAGGGAAAATCCTTCCTTAACTTATCCGGTGATAAAATTTCATTCATGATGCACCCAACGTACCCTACTTCCCACCAACATGTGGTGTGATGGTTTTCATCAGAAAATCTAAGTGTGTAAGTGATGAAATGAATTATTGATAATCTTAAATTCTAAGGAATGATACACATACTCATAGATAGGAATATCAGATGACACCAAAACATGCGGAATTTCTACTGGCGAGTCTGTTCTCATAATCTTCCGACATTGAGATTACCAAGTGTAAAATTCATAAAAATAAGTCTCATATGCTTATGATTACTTGGACCTAGTGGTCTATATACTATGTGTCCCATAATAGTATGTTATCAAACTACATAACTATATGTTAATAATATTTCCATATCACTTCAAGGTACCCATCATAGAGTGGAATATTAAGACCTTATCAATGCGATAAATACTCTAGGACATTATTGCATTAAATTAATGAAAAATAATGAACAATATGAAATAAGATTTTAAATTTCAAATTTAATACATCAAATATTTCTTTAATCAAAGTAGAAATAGTTGGTTCCTAAGACACCAACTCTAATAAACTTCCACTTTGACTAGAGATAACTGCCTATGAATTTCAATCCGCTAGACCTGACATGATAATCATGTTTCTAATGAGTCAAGGAATTATTAAAGGGGTCTTCCACATTGTATTCCATAGATTTAGTACTCACTGAAACCTCACCTCTCTACAAAAAATCCATCAAGAGATGTTAATTACAAAGTATGTAATCCATCTGCTGATTTGACCTTGGCACTTTTGCAAGATCCACCACTATATTATTATCACAATAGACTGTGATGGGATCTTTACTGCTAGGTACCACATCAATATCTTATATTTTTCATCTAAACTAATTTTTTTGATATCTCAGTAGCTGAAATATACTCCGACTATACTATAGAATCTGTGACTATGGCCTGGTTTGAGCTCTTCTAACTCACAACACCTCCATTCAAAGTGAAGATGTATCCCGTTTGTGACTTCATGTCATCTTGATCAGTTTTTAAACTAGCATATTCATATCCTATGATGACTATTTCCTCATCTCCTCCGTAAAAAAATAATATATCCTTAGTATGCTTCAGATACTTAAGGGTATTCTTGACTGCCATCGAAATGGTGGTCAACTGGATCATCTTGATATCGGCCTAAAACATTTAATGTATTGAAGACATCTGTCCTTGTACATATCATAACATACATGACAGACCCAATTTATGATGCATATAGAATACTTTTCATTATATTTATTTCATTATGGGTCTAAGACATAGTTTCTTGAAAAGATGAATTCCATGCGATGTTGACAACAATACCCTCTTGGATTTTTTTCATACTGAATATGTTCATTATCTTATCAATGTATATACTTTGAATTAGGAATATAAACCTCTTGGATATATCATAATGTATCTTTATCCCAATAATATATGATTCCACACCCAAGTATTTCATGGAAAATCATTTATTCAACCACACCTTAACAGATAGTAAGACTTTTATTTAATTTCAAATTAGTAATATGTCATCAACATATACTATTAAGAAAATGAATGCACTCCCACTAAACAGTTTATTGACACAAGTCTCACATTCATTATTTATGATACTAAATTCTATTTTGGATTCATAAAAATGAATGTGTCATGACTTGGATGCTTTCATTAATTTATAAATGGATTTTTTTCAACTTGCATATCTTATTGGAATCTTTTGGAGTCACAAACCCTTAATGTTGTTTCATGTAGACATCTTCCTAAGGTTCCCAATAAGGAATGATATTTTGATATTCATTTTTCTAATAACATAATCATGGTATTATATAATGGAAATCAAAATTCTGATGGATTTTAGCAATGCAACTGGTGAAAATTTTTCATCCTAGTTACTGCCTTGACACTGTTAAAAACCTTTTGCAACCAGTCCCACCTTATAGGTACTGACTTTTCCTTCTATGTACAGTTTCTTCTTAAACCCCATTTACAAGAAATGGTTTTTACATTCACTATAGGATCCACCAAAATCCAAACTTGTATTTGGTACATGGAATCTATTTCAGAATTCATGGATTCTTTCCACTTGGCAACATCTGTTCCACTTACTACTTCCTTGAAGGTCAGAGTATCATTATTATCAACTAATAATGAGTCACAATTCTCAGTAACTATAAAACCATACCATTCTGGTTCTCTAACATATTTTTTACTCCTACATAGAACTTGTGTCTCTGGAATAGTTTCTTCTTCCGTGGGGATCTATGGAATCTGATCTCATACAAAATCTTGTGTGACATAATACAAGACTTTATTGAATTTTATCGCTCTCCCACTATCTCTTTTTGATATGTTCTCCCACTCAAGTAATATGGTGTCTCTTGACACAATAACCTTTTTTCCTAAGGGATCACATAGGTAATATCCCCTTGTTTCCTTAGTGCATCCTATAAAGGTACATTTTATGCCTTGGGTTTAAATTCTTTTACCTAAAGAGGCATTATCAAACGCTTCCATTCCCCACACATGAAAATTCTATAACATGATTTTTATTCCACTCCAAAATTCATATGGAATACCATTTATCGATTTAAGTGGTACTTGGTTTATTATGTGTGTCACAGTATGTAATGCATATTCCATAAAGGATAATGGAAGACTCACATGACTCGTCATTGATCTCACCATGTCTAATAAATTGCGGTTCCTCCTTTCTCTTACACCATTCCACTAAAACGGGTAAGGAGGAGTGATTTGGGATGGGATCCCAAACTACTGTAAGTAACCAATGAAGACTTGATTAAGATATTCTTTACCATGGCTTGAGTGGAGTTTCTTAATCTTTTTGCCAATTTCCTTCTCAACTTCATTACTATATTCCTTGAATTTATCAAAATAATTTGACTTATGCCTCATTAAGTAAATATACCAATATATACTAAAATCATTAGTAAAAATTATGATGTATGAGTAACCACCCTTTTCTTAAATAAGAAATGGTCCAAACACATCCGTATAAACTAATTCAAGAATATATTTATCCCTTTCACCTTTCCCACTAAATGGTTATTTGGTCATTTTCCCTTGTAAACATATATGACATAACCCAAGTGGTTTTAGTTCAAAAGAATCTAAATATCCATCTTGATGTAATTTTTTCAAGAGTTTTTCATTAACATGATCTAGATGATGATGTCAAATTTGGGTGTGATATGAGATATGTGAAGTAACTTTGTTATTTATTTCCATTACTTGGTTCATGTAATCCAACACATAAATACCATTATTTCAATGTTACTTACCATAAAAAATTCTATCTTTATAAAAGAATCAAAATTTATTTCCAAATTTGAAAATGAATCCATCCATATCTGGTCTATATACAGAAATAATGTTTTTGGTAACTAAAGGAATGGAATAAAAACCCTTTAAAACCAAGATCATTATGGTTGGAAATGTGAGGTGGTAGTCCCAAAGAGATACAACATAGAGTTTAGCTCCATTGGTTGCTCATAGATCTACCTCCCCTCTATAAATTATTCTAAATATTCTTGGTTCTTGTATTTGAATACATATTTGAGAAACACAAGATGTATCTTATATCTAATTTGTAAAATTAGATAAATTTAACTCAATAATAAATGAACCTAATGCTTCCCCTTTATTCTTTAACTAGGTGTATTTTTTCTTCTAGTGACCCTTATTTCCATATTTGAAAAAAAAATCGTGTTCCCTTACTTCCCATTTGATCTTCTTATTCTTGGAAGGTCATGAAGAATCTTTTGGATTAATGGTCTTTTCATTCCCTTTCCATTTTTTCACCATAATGATAGAACTATTTTCACACTTCATGTATTTATCTAATTGGAAAAGGAGGATAAGAATATCTAGAATATACTTCTCAATATTTTTCATATTAAAATTCAAAAGAAAACTGGATAATATCTTAGGGAGTGATTCCATAATGAGATAGGTGCCCAGTTATTTAGGGATTTTAAACCCTACAACCTTTAGATACTCAATATAAACAATTATATTGACTAAGTGTGGCCCATTTGAGGTACCTTATCCAAGATTACTCGGAAATAAATCCTTAGAAATATCAAACCATTAATATATAGCACTATCATGGTAAAGACAAAGAAGTTGATCATGCATTCTATATACATCCATGATTTCCCAAGATTTAATGAGTTCACTATATGAAATAATAAAACATTGAATGTCAACTATGCCATTCATATGTTTTTTTTAGAATATTAACTCTTCATCACTCACCTCTTGAGCAGACAGATCAGACATTGAGAATTCTAGAACATAATATTTCCATTAATGGTGTAGAATAACCCGAAGGAATCTAAACCAAAATTTGAAGTTACTTCTAATGAGAAGATAGTATTTATCCAATATTTATCATAGGGATAGTTTGGATGATGAGATAGTCATTTTAATATAAAATTAAAAGAGTAAATTATTATTACTTTGCTTGATTACAAATTTTGTGAAAAATAATAAATTAATTGATTTTATTAAATCTGTCTGTGTTTTATCAAGACCAAAAATCCCCCACCATTGAACATGGAATATCTAGATTCTATGAAATTCTAGTGGAAAGGATCCATATTCCCATTTTCATAACCCTAATAAGGGTTGGTCAAGCTATTTTGAAGGTATTCAGGTAGGAACATATTTTCCAACTGTGGGCCTAGATCTTCTTGATGTGTTGAGTGGACTCCTTAATCTAGAAATCCTTACTTGGATTTTCTTAATACCTACCCCCAAATTATACTAAGTCTAGTAAGGGATAATCCTCTTGATGAAAAATGGTTAAGTCGACATGAAACCTTCATAATAACTCCCCTTATAAAAGTAAGTGTCCCAACAAGGGTTGGTCAAACACATGGTTTTATTGAGTTTTATTATTAATAAAGTAATGGAAGGCTTAGTCTGACTTAATATTCCATTTGAGAGATTTTATTTTATTATGAAAAAAAATTATTCTATTTTATCCTTTACATGTATTGTTAATATTTAAGTTTATGTTTCCTTAATTAATTAACCATGTTTGGATAAAACAATTATGAATAATCAAATTTTATTTAAATTCCATCTTTGTGTATTAATTAATTTATGTGATCACAGTATTGCATCAATAAATATAATTTTAATTCATTATATAGAAAATAATTAATTAATTAAATGACCATATCATGATCTCATTTAATATTTCATTTAATGAGCATACATTAAATCAAACTATGACGTATGGTAAATAAATCCTTATTTCATACATGTAATGAGATGCAGCATTCAATATGTCCACCTATGTCTCATTGATTTGGTGTCATTATGGTTATATCTTGAACTGTCTCCACACGCCTTAGGATGCTCCATTAATAACAAATATTTATTAATCATGCGCAGGTGAGGGGAACAAAATGATTGGTTAAATGGAATTATATAAATATCTTTTTACATGTGGGTCCTACATAATAATAGAGGGAGGGATGACTCACATTCCATATTATAATTTTATATTAAATAATAGAAAAACCATGAAATAAATTTTGTAAAATAAATTCCAAAACAAACATAGGTCTTGTTCAATATCATGATCGGTTGTACATACATTGAATATGAAAAAAGTAACTCACCGTCATTTATTTCTTTATTCCTTATTTATTATTAAGATGATTCCAATTATATTAATTAATTAATTCCCTTTCATCTTAATGATCATCCAAACTAAATTGGAGATACCCATTAATTTGGAATTCATGGAAAATAAATGGCAGAACCATTAATAACATTTTTATTACATTAAATTAACTGAGAATTTAAAATTCTTTTAAACCATAATTAAATTTTAAAACAAAAAACGGTGTATGAATCAATAAAATAAGGTTTTAATGATGAAATTTATAAAATTTAATTTAATTTTAATTTTTTCCATTAATGGGAGACTACATGTCCTGTACATCCAGAAACACACCATTTACCTCAGTTTTCGTATACAAGTCACACGTCTGGGGATTTAGCATGTCAACTCGGCCATAGTACACGATCAATACATACTATATACACACCCTGTATCTACTTTTCATGTGCCAGGTTGGCCCTTTCATTGCGTGGTGTTTAAAAAAATAACTACATTTTTTTAATTTCTCTGCACATCTAGATACAATGAACATGGTTATACGGCGTGGACTCCAACCTCACATCGTGTAACCCAGCTTTATTAGCCAATTATTTTTCACTTCCTAAGCGCATATCTGGTCATTATTCATTTGTTCTTAAATATATAAGAAAATGAAACATTGAACAAACATGATTAATATGTTTATAACATTTTAATTCAAATAAAATTAAGAAACAAATAATATGAAATACAAATATTACCCGGATTATGCATAGATAAAAAACCAAACAAATAATTATAAATTTAAATGTGGCCACTCTAATACCACTTTTTGGTTCCTGGCACAGAAAAATCATTACATTAGTGGGTGATATATTAAATTTTATTTTAATAGTCATTACTCAAAACCAAGAGTGATGTTCTTGCACAGAAAATTTATAAATAATTAATTTAATATCATAAAAAATAAATACTTGGGATTAGGAACTTTTTTCATTGATAATTTTTGGTCATCCAAAAAATCCCTTCCAAATTTCCTTCATTGATCTAGTGAGGATCCAATGGTCGAATTTCTCTAGCGGTGATCCACACGTTCTCCAATGGTCCTCAAGTAATGTCGCTCATTCTGTGGGTACTAGAACGACAAATCGAATGTCTTTCATTGTTTTTTCTTTATCGCTTATTCTTCGATATTGAAGAAATTCTCTCTTGGGTTTCTCATTATTGAGATGGTGAGAAGAGGAGTCAAGAGATAATTCATTGTGTGAAAAAATTCTCTATTCCCAAACATGGAATTGGTTTTTAATGCTTTACACAATAGACACAACTGTCTATTAATAGAGCTGGGATTTTGCTTAAAAAAATTAATTGCATAATAATCATTAAATATAATTACAACCATTAATGAAATCCCATGCAACATAATAATAATATTATTATTATTTTTTGGTGTACCGACTTGTGAAAAATTGATAAATAATATTTATTAACTCATAAATAATTATTTTATCACTGGACATGGTCCTGGTCCATTCAAACTTCTCTTTCTTTTATCGAACACCTGAATAAATATTTTATTCTCTTAAATAAATATTTTATTCACAGACTAGTAAATAAATATTTATTAAATATTCAATAAAATAAATAAATATAGTTTATTCACATTCCAGATAATAAATATTTATTTAATTTGTGTGATCAGTATAACTTGAATAAAATTATACCTCAATATTGAGAATAATATTTATTCCATTAATTAAATTCAAATAAAATTTAATCAAAACCAATAGAAACACTTAGTGTGTGACCCTCTAGGATTTTTTTCTCATTGGTATTAGGTGGTCGTGCCGAAAATTCCAAGATTATTATCTAGAAATGGGTCAAGGAACCCCAGAGAAAGAATTTAAGTAACAACAATGACAGCCACATATGAACTCTCACTATGTAATATAGTTCATTTGTCACAACATCTCATCAAGTAGGTTTCATGACGGTGTCATTAACCTATATGCTCGATATACCATTCTTTTACTATATAAAATAAACCCTTTGTTACATCATGGCCATGGAATTTATGGTGACAGTTATATTTCAATCAAAGGGCTGAGATATCAACTTCCATAAAAATGGAAAGGAAAAATCCTTCCCTAACTTATCCATCAATAACATTTCATTCACAATGCACCCAACATACCCTACTTCCCTCTAACATATGGTGTGACAGTTTTATCAACAAATCAAAGTGAGTGATTCAAGGCATGGATTAATGATCATATTAAAGTCTAAGGACCATTACACATGCTCGTATATAGGAATATCATATCACACCAAAATATGCAGAATTCTGATTGGTGGTTCTGTTCTTACCATATGTGAACTTCATGAGAAGAAGTCTCATCTACATATGAGTAATCACACTAAACACTCCATATATTATGTGTCCCGTCATAGAATGTTATCCAACCTCAGTACTATATATTAAGAATATTTTCATAGCACATCAAGTTTCTTGTAAGAAACTGGATCTTCATTTTAGGTATGGATCTTGATTTTTCATTGTGTTTTAGGAGAAAGAAAGAAATTGGGTTTTTCTAAGTACATGTCGTGTACTTCTATGTACACTCAATGTATCTAGCTTTCTATGTACTAGTTTTGTAACATCAGAGTACATGGCCATGTGATTACCTGGTCAACCCTCTTAAGTTGGGGGTCGGTTGAGGCTAATGCATGGAATTTACATGTAATGAAAATGTTTTTTACTTTTATTTTTATTTGATAAGTCATAGTGGGGTTTCCTCTCATCTTCAGAAACACCTTATTCTGGTAGTGGTTCATACAGGAGTGTGAAGGAAGGGCCAGCAAACTCTAAACCCCTCCTGATTCTCCATCCAAGCTCTAATTTAGGCATCTTTGGGTGTGTTGAAATCCCACCGATGAGTCCTAAAAAACCCTAGATCCTTTCTTCCTAATTCTCACTCTCTCATGAGTTATTCAAGATTGGGAATTTTTTAACTTTTTGTTAATCTACACCATTCTAGGACAATTCAAGGGCTGACATTCAAGAATATTGATCATGCAACATCGAGGTAGGTGTTTTCTGCCTTTGGTTGTTCATCTTTGTATTATATTTTCTAAAAGTTCGGTATAACCACATTTCAGGTATTGCATGTTTTGAAATTAAACATGTTTTATTACCTGTTATGGTTTGTTTGATTGATAAAGGGTAGTTTCATATGCGTAAGGTTAAATACATTCATTATGGGACACCTCGTGGGTGTGTTTACCTTGATTGGATTTTTAGGGCAATTTGTCTAGGTTTCCCTATTTTCCATGACTTGTTTTGTTAGGATGGAGTTATTGATTATACAAGATACCTATGATATGCATTATGGATGTTAACCAAAGGTAATTTTACTATTATAGATTCTCGAGGTATGGTCATGTATGTATGATTTACTGTTATGTTGACCTAGAGGTATTGACATTAAGAGCTACCAGGTGGTCATCGACCTGAGATTTTAGATCATGATAGCTACCCAGGTGGTTGTTTATAATTTATTGATGTTATGTTGACCAAAGGTTATTGACCATGAGATCTGGCTAAGTGGTTTTTGGTGAATTTTTAGTGCTAAGTTAGACCAAAGGGGTTAGACCGTGAGAGATTCCTAGAGGTTTGTTATTAAATGAATTGTTTTTATGTTAAACCATGTGGATTAGATTGTGAGAAATTTCCATAAGGGTTGTTATTGAATTATTGAGTTATTGTGATGAGTCGGCCAAGCCAAAACACAAGCTTGGACTCAGTCTTACTTAGTTTTTTTAGATAGTCTTTTGAGACATTTATTTTGTTACTATTACATAGGGGATATAGAGATTATGATAGATACTAAGATTAGATGATTCAAAGGTTGAATAATAAATTTAAATGAATTTAATTGAAAACTATAGGATTGTTTAGTTTTGAGTACTTCCTTGTTTATTGCTTCATTTATTCATATTGTCTATAATATATATTCAATGATGGTTAGGCACATATATTTTGGTGGTTACCTACTAGGATTTTTCTTACACCTTGTTTGGGTCATGTTTTGGAATATAATATATTATATGGTTGCAGTTATAGATAAGTTCAAGTACCCTTCTTCATCAGGTACTTTATTTCTTTTGGAGATGGGGATCATGGGACCAAGCTGAGGCTTGCGATTCAATTGGAGTTTACTTGTTTCTTTTGTACTTTGGTTTCTGTATTGTTTTCCAGCATCATGACATGTTTGGTTGTTTTATTTGATACATATTCCATGAATCATATATATATATATATATATATATATATATATATATATATATATTGTGTCTTCTGTTGGATTTACATTACTCGTCCGTTGTTTATTTCTTTTGTATGGTATTACTGCTTCTACTATTGTTTACTATTTGTTTTCTGTTAAGTATACTTTTCCAAGGAGTGCATTTTTTCCCTATCCTCACACATTGGACATTGATTCTATTTGGAAGCATCTAGAATTTGAGGAAATTCACATGAGACCATGTGGGCAACAGGGTATGGGGCACCTTTGGGCAGCACCTGAATATGGGACGTTACAAAGCGGTATCAGAGGAAGGTTTATTTTCTTATTTTTATTTATATTTGGATCCAATAGACTATGATAGAAATAAATAGGTAGTTGGTAATCAACTGTGCCCAGAAGTAGCTAACCCATGTACAAGGAAAAGACAAGTTAGCTTAAATATTGCAATTTTTCTGGTTTTTCAATTGTTACAGTTGATTTGATTTCACTATTAGGTGACGCACTTGTTTTGTCATGTTATTATTTATATCATTGTGGTTCTAATTCTGTTTCAAACTGATGATATGAGGGTATTCCATGTCACGCATCATATAGTCACTATCTAGAGATCACATGTCATGCATTCTTATTATGTTATTTAGGGGTCATTATTGATTTCATGTTGTTGTGATAGATGTGGTGTTAGATATGCATGCTTTTTTGATAGATTCCATTATAGAAATACCTTTTATTTTGATCAGTATTGGTAAATGTAAGGTTTCATTTATATGGACGCCACGCTTTGGTCCTTGAGGTGTTATAGGCCCTCTTGGATCAGAATTTTATGGATCATGTTTGATCTTTAATTGAATTTTTTCAAGTTATTATGTGAAAAGGGATTCCAAAATTTGATTCGCAGGGAGTATGGGCTCCCACGGCTTGAAATTTTTCATGCCGTAGAAAAAACGTCAATCTTTTAAGGGTTCTTGATGATTTTTAGAGGCCTACTATCTGGAAACTCAGACAACACAGCATGTGATGTTATGAACACATGCCAATTGTTCTTCTATTCTGGATGAACTTACTTTTTATAAGTATATGTCGTGTATCGTATGTACATGTTGTGTATTTGTTGAACATGTGACTGACTATGTGGGCAGATACACGAGGTTGGTAAAACTTTTGGTAGAACATGTCGTGTACCGGGAGTAGTCGTCGTGCTGTATTTGACCATGTATCTGGTCATGTGATTAACGACACGAGTGGGTAGACATTAAGTAGTACACATCATGTCTAGTTTGTACATTTCATGTTGTAATATATCAATTATATGGTTGTGTGATGAATGACATAGGTGAATGGAACTTATGTAGTATATTCCATGTATAGGGTGAACAAGATGTTTAGTGTCACACCAATAGAACTGTATCATTCTAGCCATGTAGAAGTAATTGTGTAGGATGGAATATTCAAGTACATGTCATGTCTCAAGAGGAACATGTCATGTGTAGGGGTGTTACATGACCAGGATGGTAGAGCTACATGACCATTTCAAGGCTTAAAGGGAACACGTCGTGTAGTGGTTCTATATGTCGTGTAACCCTCTTTTGTAAAACATGAATGTTTTCATTCTCCTGTTATGTTCTTGCACTTTCAAGTTGTTTTCCTTGATAATATTGAATTGAGGTGTGCACTTGACCTTGAAGAGTCATGCCACCAAGACGTCCACTAATTGTACTCCAGGTACAAGGTGATGATCATACACTAGAAATGGTAGATCAGGGACTACCGTCTGTTGGGAAAAAAATCCCTCCAGGCATCATTGAAGCATTTTTGAGGTGATTGTGTTTGTTGAAAAAGTGGACATATGTGTTGTGATTTTTGACAAAGCAAACCATGACATAAAATTTGTTGACAAAGGGGTTTTCATAGTGGCATGTCGAGTTCAAGGGATGTGGTTAACGATACATGTTTGTTTCAAGAATGACGACAAAGGAATGGATGATCTGGAGGTGGTACAAAATGAACAGATACAAGGTAACGCCATTTTCCAGTGTTTGCCAAATTTTTGGGCCTGAAAATCGACAAATGAAGAAATGTGGTTTTTGGAAAAGGGACATGCGCACCGTTTACTTTATGGATTGGAAACTTGTGTGCCATATTTTTTTCAAGATCAGAATACCAAAATATGGAAAAGGGATAAGGGTCGTGCACGTTTTGGGTTAGGTCGCGCAAGTGACTAGCGCGACAGAGACAATGGGCAGAGACTTGTGTGCCGAGACTTGCGCACTAAGGGGATTCTTGTGCGCTATTTTGCAGGGAATCCAAATGCATATAAATACAGGTCGACTCCTCCTTATTCTATGACGAGTTGAAGACTTAGAGAAAATCAGATCTCTCGTCGCGTAGGTGTGGTGGTCACGCAAGTGGTGGTGGGTTGCGCAAGTAGGACTTACGTTCCTATTTTGATGAAGCGCGGTTGTTCTTAGTTGTGAACCAATATTGGTTTGGGTGTAAATGAAAGTGAGTCACGCAAGTTTGGAGTTGCAAAAGATTGTGTCGCATAAGTGGTTGAGGTAGACTTGTGTGCCAGTTATAACTTGTGTGTCGATACTTGTGCACCACCTTAGACAAGGGTGCCAATTAAGGTTGATTCACAGTAGTATTTCAGGGTTGTGTGAAATCTGGAAGGTTGCCCAATACCTTCGATGAAAAGTGAGATTCATCTACGGGTGAAAGCTGGACTTCAACAGAGCATCTACATACAACAGAGGACATATTAATTTGTGATAATGAAGAGACCTACATGTCTATAAACTGTGAGTGGATCCTTTCTAGAGTAGTGATCAAAGGAAGAGGAAGAAGGTGATACTCTCCACTGGAAGTGATCCAAAGAGAGAGATACAGGGAGTGACCCTTGGTAAAGCAGTGAGCTGACCCTAAACCTTGTAAAGGCAGTGAGCCTCGGCATAGAAGTGATCTAGCCTGAACCTTGTAAACAACAGTGTGCTTATAGTGAATTTGGTACATCAGCACATTGCCGGTGTATTCTCCTTGGATGTAACCCAGTGAGGGTGAACCAAGTAAAAATTGTTGTGTCCTTTACATTCTTTACTTTCTGTTTATATTTTGAAACGGAAAAGAGAGAGAAGAGTGTTTTGCTTAATAGCTAAACAAGATTAGAACGGGATTTAATTTTAAATTATTCATACCCTAATTCACCCCCGCTCTCAGGGTATTCAGCCTTATGGACCCAACACTAGCAGATCCTCCCATTTTTCCCATCTTGGTACCATCTGTTATACTAGATGTAGGTGCTGATGCAGAGTTCCATGAAGGATTTATGAGGAAGATGCAGACTTTTAGGGAGAACCACATCCTACCATGACTATGGCAGGGTTTATGTGGGTGTTCTAGAAGTAGTATCCTCTCACTTTCTAAGGGAATGGAGGACCACAGGCTGTGGAGTCATGGTTAGTGGTTATTCTTTCTATATTTACAAATCTGGATACACCTCCAGAGAGGATGGTGAATATTAGGATTCACATGATATGGGATTCCGCTAAGAGATGGTGGGATGTTATCTCACAAGTGGTACATCATCGGGATATGTCTTGATAATAGTTTCAGAGGACCTTCTATGGTTACTTCTACCCCGAGACGTTGAGGTTCAATCGAGACTAGGAGTTCTTGAATTTGGAGCAGGGTTCTCTTTCAGGGATGGCTTACTCTTCTCTTTTTATAGAGCTACATTGCTTCACACCTGTTTCAGGTGGTGACGAGTTATCACTAGCTAGCCAGTTTGAGAATGGTCTTAGGTACAACATCTGATCGCAGGTTAATGTCTTCAGGATGACTTTGGTGACTGCTATAGTCAATCAAGTGCTAATTACCCAGTGAAATATGAGGGAGTTAGGAGTTGTGAGTCAGGGTAGTTCATCATCTAGGGTTGGTACTCTTTCAACCGATATCAGGAAGCGTCATAGGGGGATTTCATAGGATGTTTCTTCAGGTATCCAAGTGGTGTGATACCAGTATGGGATGAGTCGGCATACGAGACCACATTGCCCGAAGAACCCAGTTGAGTGCTGATCTTGCAGCAGGATGGGCCACATTCAGCATTTTTTTTATAAGTTCTCACCAGAAGTAAGTGAGTGGGGATATTTTATGAATCCACATTTAGGATAAGGACCACCACTTTCCCCACAGTTAGAGAATTTGGGTTCTTCATGTTTTGGAGGTGGTCGTGGTCGTGGGAGCCAGATGATGGGTTTTTAGCGACAGTGGGTGGATCAGCTCAAGGTAGCTAGGGAGGGTCATAGGGTTGTGGTAAAGGTCGGACTTTTGTGATGGAATAGTCCCAGCAAAAGTAGGATCTCAAACCCTCTATAGTTAGAGGTACGATTCTAGTTTCCTTGGTTTTATGTTATGCCCTTTTTGATACAAGGGATTTCCGTAGTTTTATATTTTTTGTCATTTTTGAGATCCTTGGGCTCTGCATCTTTAATTACGAAGATTTTATGATGTTATACACTATGTTGGGGATTATGAAAGCTATTATAAATTAGTGCAAGGAGTTCACTCTTAAGGTTGGTTGGTGTCACTTCTTGTGTGACCTCTATGTCTTAGAGATAACAGGCTTCGATTTTATTCTTAGAATAAACTGGTTGGTCTCTTTTCAGACCTTTGTTGACTGATATCACCATAGGCTGAGTTTCACATCACTAGAGGGTGGGTATTTTCTACATAAGGGTGAATGGGATGTATAGGAGAGCAGAGATAGACCCTACCATAATGGTTTAGGAGGAATTATATCCCAGATTTATAGTTAATATATGAATAACTACACCAGAGTTACAGGAGCTCAAGAAGAAGTTATAGGAGTTATAGGTAAAGGGTTTCATTTGACCCAGTACTTCTCAATGGGGTTCGCCGGTCCTTTTTTTGAAGCAATCATATGGTACCCTCAGACTGTGTGTGGATTATTGGAAGATAAACTATTTGACGATCAATAACTGATATCCCTTGTCAAGGATTGATGATCTCTTTGATCAGTTTTGAGGATCTCATGTGTTCTTGAAGACTGACTTGAGATCCAGTTATCATAAGTTGCACGTTAGACCGTCAGATATACCTCTTACAGCCTTTCGGAGAAGGTATGGTCTATATGAGTATTTTTTTATCCCGTTCGGTCTCACAAATGCACTGATAGTTTTCATGTCACTGATTAACCGAGTGTTCCATCCTTATTTGGATTCTTTTGTGGTATTATTCAGGAACGATATCTTGGTGTACTCACACACTCAACATGACTATGAAATCTATCTATAGATAGTATTAAGTATATTGAGAAAGCATAGATTATATGCTAAACTCTAAAAATTTTACTTTGGGATGGACTAGATTACCTACTTGAGTTAGGTCATCTCAGAGACAGGAGTATCAATAGACCCATAGAAAGTGAGAGCAATAGTTTCCTAGGAGTATCCAAAGAACATATTTGAAGTAAGGAGTTTTCTAGGGTTCGATGGTTACTAAAGACATTTTATTTAGGGAATTTCACACTTAACAGTGCCACATACGGCTCTGACTAAGAAGGGTGTGAAGTACTTGTGGATAGATTCCTATGATTCAGCCCTTCAGAAGCTGAAAGGGAGATTGACTTCAGCACCGATACTGAATTTTCTATAGCTAGGAAATGTTTACACCATTTACTAAGAGACATAAAGTATTGGTCTAGGATCATTGCTTATACAGGGATAAGGATTCATTGTGTACGGGTCTTAACAGTAAGGCCACATGAGAGGAATTACCTGATGCACGATCTCGAGTTAGATACAGTTTTTCATGATATACACTTTTGGAGACATTGTCTTTTAGGAGAGTATTTTGTGGTATACACTAACCAAAAAAGCCTAAAGTATATCTTTACTCAATGAGATCTGAAATCCATCACGACCTCATTACCTCAAGGCAATCTTAGTAAACCTGTCATGAAATCCATCACGACATCATTCCCTCAAGGCGATCTCAGTAAACCTGTCATGAAATCAATCACGACATCATTCCCTCAATGCGATCTCAGTAAACCTTTCATGATGTGATTTGGGTTGTTATCGACAGGCTTATGATGTTTGTACATTTCCTACCGATCATGGAAACCTTTAGCATTGATGATCTTGGAAAGTTGTACATCTAAGAGATTGTATGTTTTCATAGTGTTCCGCACTCTATCATCTTAGATAGGGATGCCCAGTTTACTTCTATTGTCTGGGAGGGACTACTGAGGGATTTGGGTACACAAGTACTTCTGAGTATATCTTACCATCCCTAGAGCAAAGGCCAATCCAAGCATATGATTCAGGTTTAGGAGGACATGCTTCGAGCATGCATCCTGTATTTCAGGGGCTCTTAGGAGAGACACATACCCCTAGTGTATTTTTCCTACAATAATAGTTTCCAAGAAACGATTCAGATGGAAAATTATAAGTATTTTTATGTTAGGACATTTCAATCACCCCTATGTTGTATGGTAGTGGGAGAGGCAACTACGTTGGGACCTCGTATTGTCCAAGAGACCACGGAGCAGGTTTAGTTGATTTAGAAGAGGATAGATAGTGCACAATCTCACCAAAAATCTTATGTTGGTTGACTGAGATGACTTCTAGAGTTCGAGGTTAGATATCAGGTTTTCGTATGTGTCACCCTGAGGTTGGGTCACAAGAGGATTATGAGGCAGGGGAAGCTTTCACCGAGATGTGTTGGGCCATTTGAAGTTTTGGAGAGAGTTGAGTCGGTTTCCTATCGGTTGAAGATACCTTAGAGGTATCGGTCTATGCACGAAATCTTTCATTTTTCTTAGCTATAATGTTACTTTTCATTCTCGTCTCATGTTTTTCAACTCGAGGAGGTTGAGTTGGAGGGGGATTTATATTTATATTAGCACCCTATTCGGATTTTGGATCACAACACGAAGGTTCTTTGTGGCCAGTATGTTCCCCTGGTATGGTTTCTATGGTAGCATGGATGATTAAAGGATGACACTAAGGAGAGGGAGGCCAACGTATGATCACAGTGGCCAGAGTTGTTCACAGAATCTTCTTCACCACCCTTGGAAGGTTAATTCGAGGATGAATTGCTTTAAGGGGGAAGTTTGTAAGAACCCAGATCTCTATTTCAGGCATGGATCTTCATTTCGGGGGTTTTTTTAGGAAAAATGAAGAAATAGGGTTTTTCTATTTACACTTCGTGTACTTTTTAGTGCACGCCGTGTACCGATATTTTCGTGTACTAGCTGTGTAACGGTAGAGTACATGGTTGTATGATGACCTGGCTGACCCACTTAAGTCAGGAGTCAGTTGAGGTTAATACACAGCGTGTACATTTAATGAACACACCATGTAATTTTCTTCTTATTTGATAAATTAGAGCAGGGTCACATCACATTTTTGGAAACACCTTCTTTTGACAGTGGCTTATAAAGGAGTATGATAGAAAAACCGATGAACTCGAAACCCCTCCTAATTCTTTATCCAATATCTGATTGAGGTGCCATCAAGTGAGTTGGAATCCTACTGGTGAGTCCTCAAACCCCTAGATCCTTTCTTATTGATTCTTTATCTCTCATGATTTATTCAATTTTGGGAGTTTTTTTACCTTTTTTAGTATCTACATCGTTCTAGGTCGATTCAAGGGCTGACGTTCAGGAATATTGATCGTACGACATTTAGGTAAGTGGTTTGTCCGTTTATTTTTACATATTTGGATTATATATGCTAAAAGTTTCATATACCCACGTTTGGTGTATTGCGTGTTTTGAAATTAAACCTTGTTTATTACCTGTTATGGTTTGGTTTATTGATAAAGCGTAGTTTCATATGCGTAAGGTTTAATACCTTGGGACACCCCATGGGTTTGTTTCTCTTGATGGACTATTTATGGCACTTTGGTCTATGTTGCCTTGTTTTCCATTCCTTGTTTTGTTATGATGGAGTTATTGATTATATGATATTCCTGTGATATGCATTGTGGAATTTGACCAAGGTGAATTTGACTTTGAGAGCTTCCCGAGGTAGGGTTATTTATGTATTCTTTACTGTTATGTTGACCCAGGTGTATTGACTCTGAGAGATACCAGGTGGTCATCGACCGGGGGGTTTAGACCATGAGAGCTACCCAGGTGGTCATTTATAATTTATTTATGCTATGTTGACCAAATGGTATTGACCATGAGAGCTGCCCAAGTGGTTGTCTGTGAATGTTTAGGGCTAAGTTAGACCAAAGGGGTTAGACCGTGATATCTTCCCATAGGGTCATTATTAAATGAATTGTTGTTATGTTATATCAGGGGTATTAAACTGTGAGAACTTTCCCTAAGGTTTGTTATTGAATAATTGAATGATTGTTATGATTTGTCCAATCCAAAGCACAAGCTTGGACTAAGACTTACTTGTTTTGTTTAGATGGTCTTATGAGACATTTGTTTTGTTACTATTACATAGGGGGATATATAGCTTACACTAGATCCAAAGATTACATGATTCAAAGTATGAATAATAAATGTAAATGAATGTAATTGAAAACTATAGGATTGTTGACTTTTGATTACTTCCTAGTTTATTGCTTCATTTCTGCATATTGCCTGCTATATATATTCACTAACAGTTAGGCACATATCTTTTGGTCGTTTCCTACTACGATTAATCCCACACCCTATTTGGGTCATGTTTTGGACCTAAACATATTATATGGTTTTAGGTATAGATAAGGTAAATCAACCTTCTTTATCAGGAACTTTATTTTTGTTGTAGTTGGAGAGCATGGGACCAAGCTGAGGCTTGTGATGCAGCTAGAGTTTACTTATTTTTTTGTAATTTGGTTTCTGTATTGATTTCCAGCATTGTGACTTGTTTGTCTATTATCTTAGATACATATTTAGTGCATCATATATATATTGTATCTTTTGTTGGATTTACTTTAGTCTTATACTTTTTAATTCTATTGTATGGTATTACTGCTTCCGCTATTGTTTACTATTTGTTTTACAATTAGCATACTCTTCCATTGAGGGTATAGCTTCCCCATCATCACACCTTGTCCCTCACAGCTAGTCGGTAGCCTCTAGAATTTAGAGAAATGCGCTTGAGTCCATGTGGCCAATCGGGTACGGGGCACCTCTGGGCGGCACTCGGATCTGGGACATTACATTTCTCATCTTAATGGGGAACTACTGCGACCTTATCAACGTGAAAAATAATCTTGAACATTATTACACTAAATTCATGTATAAAAATGAACAATATCTAATAATATGTTTAATTTAATATTTAATAAATCAAATATTCATATAATCAAAGTATAAACAATTAGTTCTAGGACACCAACTCTTTTACATTATTCATTAAGGTTCTAGAAAAATATATTGTTTAAACTTCTTAGAATAGTGTTGATGATTTACATACATTAATATTTTCCTCAGGCACATATTACCATAATGGTAAATCTCACTATAATGAAAATATGTTACTATTGGATTATCATAACTGGTCTGACAATTACCATTAATTTTTTCTTTTATGTCATGTAAAAAATTTCTAAAATTACCAAATTTATAAAACTTTCCATACTTCCTTAGACATTACTTATATTTATTTTGGCCGCCCTTACCAAAATAAGGAAGTTTAATTTTCATACCATCATATTTTTACAATAGATGTTTCTCCATTTATTTCCACTTGGATATCTTCTTGTATTTTTTGATATAAAAATCAAGAAACTCTATATCAACTTTCTTAGAACATAAAAAAAAATTCATCATAACTTCTAAACTCATGAGAAACCAAATCCCTTCACAAACATGGTTTTAATCCTGACTAAAATATATCAATTTTATAATCATGGTCCAAAATAAAATTTAATGGATACCTACACAATCCAGTAAAATTTTATTCTTATACAAAAATTGATTCTTCCTCATTTTTCTTCAATTCCAAAAATTTTATTTCTATTTTAAGTCGAAAAATTTTGGAAACAAAATCTCAAGGAAAATATCCAAAAATATTGTTCACTCCATGACATTCATCTCATATTTCTCTTTAGTATTCTAAAACAATTACCACTACCAATAAACTTCTACTTCAAAATAATTAATTGAAATAGTTACCTCTTAATATTCTAAACAATACAAAATTTTTAAAATATTCACCAAAGCATTAATCCATCCTTCAGCTACCACTAGGTCTAAAGATCCACCAAATGATTGAGGATGTTGTTTCATGAAATGTTTTACTCTATAAATGTTCCTCTATAGAGAATTAAATCACTCAATAGAATGGGTTAAACTATTAATATCCTTCTTTAATTAGGTTAACATGGGCACAAACCACTCCATTATAATTCTAATCATTCCAAGTTATTGATTTAGAATGATATTATCCTATGTTTCCTTCCTACTTCATTCAACATATTTCCTATATAAAAAATAATTATTAATAGAAATATATTAGGTGAATTAACCTATAAATCCTCAAAATATACCTCATTACATTATAAGCATAAATTATAATCTCTTTAAATTTCCTTTTAACACTATCATGGCCTTTAAAGTTTTCTAACCCATAATATGGTATTAGTTATAACATCCTATAACATTATTAACCCATAATTAGATGATTTATAAAGAGATTTTTACTTTTTTACATTTCTAGGATAATTTATGTTGAGATTTTTAGATAATTCGGAAAAAATAATTACATTAAATAGTGGATACTTCCATACGTTGTACATTTTATCCACAAAAACACATTCTTATGTTTTCACTTTTATTTCATTTTGGAAACATTTTTTTATTTTAATAGTAATAATCATAGGGGAAAGATATTAATTATTATATTTTTTACTTATCCTTAATCCCAGTGAAAAATATTTGAAATTTTTGAATGATCACAATAACATTCCTAAAGGATATAAAAAGAAAAGAAACCCATTAGTCCATTGAAAACCCATAAGTAAGTTTCCTTTTATATAAAAAACTTTGAGCTTAAATAATCATCTTCTTATGCATAAAAATAGTTGTTTTATGCAAATTTTTTAATAAAAGATCTCATAATAAAGAATAAAGTTAATAATCACAATCATGGGTATTTTTTGAAAAACATAAAACAATTCCCTTGAAAATTAACCTTTTATCTAAATTGGTCATAAACTTTATTTAAATCACAAAAACATTTGTTTACCTTTGAAATAAAATTATTTCTATACAAATCCATTTACAATAATTGAATAATCATGAAGGTAACTTGAGACATTATCATTATATCACACTTACAATCAACCTTTCAAATGGAATGAATAAATCGATCACTTCCAACACATATTCCCTAAAAAATATAATTAGCCAATGCAGTGGAGGAATATATTTGACCCATCTAACATCATAAAAAATTTACAAGAACCAAATCATCAATAAAACATTTAAAATATTAAGATTATATCATAAATCTCCTAATAATTGGTATTTGATCCCATAATCAAAATCTATTTAGTTATCAAATAAATATAATGATAAATATCATTTTCTATTAATAACTTTAAAAATCTAAAAAATACACAACAACAGAGAAAGGATATTATTTAAAAAATAATATAAACTTATATGAAATTTTTAATAGTGAATAAAGTATATAATGGTGGTAAAAGGTGTATATATGGTATAAATTAAAAAACATTCTTTCCTTATATTTGTAAAAAGAATCAAAGGTGACTCAAATTGAAAAACTTTAAAAAGAAATTTCTTTTTAATACCTTTTTAAAGAAAGTAAAAAATATTTAAAAGTTTAATTTAACAATATTTAATATATATGTAAGGACATTTATTAAAATTTTACAAGGACTTATATATGTAACAGAAAGAGTTTAAAACATTTAAGACTATTTTTTAAAGAAAAATCTCTTGCCTCAAGTCTGGACTCACCATTACTTTTAATTTATTAGATAATAAAATGATATTAATTATTTAATTTCTTAAAAAATCATGTTCATTTAATTGTAATTATTCTATTAATTTTACTTATTTTCATGTTATATTTAGTTATTAAATTAGTTAATTCCACATCAGTCATTTTGTAGTTGTTCGGTCCAAAACAGCATGGGTGTGTTGATCATTACCAAAGGGTTATGGTTAAATCATCTAAAAAATCGAAATAATGTTAAAATTTTCATTTTTATACATTAAATATACTTTTAAAACCATCCATGTAAGGTGGTGGTGAAAAATTATATATGTTTTCCATGGATTTAGTAGTCTATAAGTACACATGAGCGATGTTTTCATTTGTATAATAGATAAAATTAAAATAAGGTAGATAAAGTATTAGATTTAAAGAACCATAATCATATAATAAATGTTGCATTTATTCATTAAATCCATATCTATAACCATCCATGTGTGGCGATGATGAAAAATGAATTATATCACTTCATGGTGGTGGTGGCCTGCACGTACACACGAGCGATTTGTTTATTTTCCATAGGATGGAAATTAGGTGGAAAATAGTTGTTTCATCAACATAATAACATTTTTTTATAGAAACTATACTTATTTAATTATATATTATGGATATAATATATATTAAGGAGGTATAATAATAAATAAACTTATAAAAGTTTGTTAAAACATATACCTCCTCCTTGGATATCTTCCTTTGGATTATACATTATGGCTTTTAGGATTGGAATTTTGATAAGACCACAACCTCAAGGAAATTTGGAAGAGAGTTAGGGAGGTATTTTGGAATATATTGGTCAATATAATGTTCTCAAATTTCATGGATAAGTGAGGATACGAGGTTCCCGTTATAGTTGAGAGGAGTGACACCCTTATAAATATTAATAAATTTTAAATATAATAAATGTATTTCTCATGGAAAGTGTATACAATTTAGTCCAATTTCTAAGATAGAATAAGGAAATATATAAATACACTCAACCCATCATATTTATACAAATTTTATATATATTTGAATCCTTTACTCTTAGTTTAACCCCCTCTTTAACCCTTTTAACCTTTAGTATGGTGACATACATTTTACATGGTAACTGTTCGTTACGACTAAAAATAAAATTGAAATCATTAAAAAAAATAGAAATTTTTTATACCAAATATGGTTTAAATTTTATAATATTCAATTTCTATAAGTGATAAAAATTAATTTAAATATAATTTCACAAAATTCAATGAATACTCTTTTATAGAAAAATAACTTTTCATGCATGAAAATGGTTTTACACCAAAATAAAGTATATTATTGATTAACTTGGAATTAATTGTGTTATATTTAATCAAAATATAAATATTTGAGTATGAAACCAAACAAACATTGAATGTAATCTTGTGAATACTTGATTAAAAGTGAATAACAAAAGAAATGTTTTATTTGAATAAAAACAATACTTAGATTTCAAAAATGTCAAACATAGATTTATAAGTTCAAAATTATATTTGAAAGGAATTATATTAATTATTATATTTATATTTTTTTTATAAAAGTTTTTTTATAAACTTTTAATTCATTATTATATTAATATTATTTCATAAATGTTATTTTATTTATAAAATCGATAATTTTCATTATTCACCTAAATTTCAACTATTTTGGAAAATTCGCAAAAAAATTAACATAATATTATTTTGAAATGATTTTGTCAAAAATTAATTAAATTTTATCAATTTATCATTATAAAATGAGAAAATTTAATTTTTAAATAAAATTTTATAATAAATAGAAAAACAATTTAATTACATAAAACTATTCCCTTTTTAGTTGAAAAATTATATAAACCTATTTATAAAATAATAATAAATATAAATCCATAAAATTAATACTTTTAAATCATAAAATGGATTTATTTATATGATTATATTGGTTTCCACATCCTAATAGGAATATGTGATCATTATTTACATTTTTTTTGGGTTACACTTTCCCAGGGGACCCTAATAATATTAGGTTGTTAGAGAAAAATAGTTAAGTTCATCTATATGATGGATTATGAAGTGCTTTTAGAGTTTTTAATGGTTTGAATTTGTTTTAAATCCCTATGAATAATCATTTGAGGATTTTTCATAGTTACTTTAAATCATGAGTAATGTCTTTGAGTGGTTGAGATCACTTTGTAATTTTCAAAAGAGGTTATGATGTTGTTAATGTGAATGATGACATTTTCTGGACTTTCATGTGAGTTTTCTATATGTAAGAAAAATCATCGATGTGAATATCCAAATAAAACTTTTTTATATGTAATAAAATATTCATCTATGTGAATTATTATGTATGTGAATTTTATTATATATTTGATTTTTATTGTGTACGTAAACCATGTATAAGAATTTTATATAAGTGAAAGTCCCATATATGTGAATGCCTTAGTGTATCTGATTTCTACTACATATAAGAATGTTGACCATGTATGAAAATTCACATAGTTATTTTCTTATGTGTTTCCATTTCTATCTAATGTATCTGATTTTTTCACTAAAGAAAATCTATTTATGGAGTTTTGTTTTAGACAACCATGTATACAAAGTTGTCTACATACAATCTGAGCTTTTATAAACCAAGTGTTCCAAAGGAATAAAACCTACCAATGAAATAACTGATCCTCAATGTTCAAAAAAGAACATTTAAATTTTGATTCAAGATGATTCCTAAATTATTTTAAAATTATAACCACTTTATATCTTTTTTCAGTTACGAGAACTTTTATTAGAAAAGATGGCGGGTTGCTTGAAGTTAATTATGTAAATGAGGAAATTTTATATATAAATTATAGAATATTTAATTGGTATCATTCTTTATTATTATTTAGTTATTATATAAAATTTTATTCGATTAGTGATATGAGATGAATAAATTTGATTTATAAGGTATTTTTTAAAATTTGAGCTTGTTTGAAAAGTTGAGTTGTGAGATCTCAATCATATGGTGATAAAGTTAAAGAAAAGGAATTATTGAGGATAATTCATAAGTCTTTTTTATTTTTATGTTTTATCTCATTTATGATGAATAATATGGTTCTTTGAATGCCTTCATGGAAGGTAATTTCAACCATTTGAGCAGAATTATTATGAAAATCAAGTCCATGAGAGTATACTTTATTGAGTCGCACATTGAAAATCATGATAGATAAAAATGGTAATTTTATAATATTGATTATTTTTTGAAATCCTTAATGTATTCTTGGCCTACTAATTGAGACAAATTATTTCAATGGGAAAATGTTAATTCTCTTTATTGGATCCTTTGAACATACCAAGGAATATAATCTTGGTTTTGTGGATATAATAAAAAGTTGGTTTCGTTTTATAAAAAAAATTGTTAATAGTCAAGAATGAGGAGAATAAGAATATTAGAAGAAGTGGGTTATTTTAATTGAGAGTAATTTATCAATATCATCTTAGGAGAGAAAAATGGAGTGAGATTAAAGAAGTGAGTCTCATGTAAAATCATATTTTTCATCATTTTCATCTGGTGGAACTCGTGCATTTAGAGAGATTATATGAGAATGATAGGTAGTTATTAAATGGATCTACATATAGTGAGTAGTTATTCGTGACTATTTCATATGTATCATTGAGGGAGATCTATATTTTTTATTGTTTCCCAAATTATTCTCTCACGAAGATATTTCTCATCTTGTTTACTTGTCCTGTACAAAGGTAGGGTGAAATTGTAATCTTCAGTGAGAATCTAGATAAGTATAGATTGAATCTAAGACAATACTATAAGATTATAATTTGATGTCTCTTATAGTGAAGAATATGTGGTTGATGATACTAATTATCTATTATAAGGATTATGATTCCTAGGAAAGCACTGAAGCTTTTATAAATCATTATATTCATTATTTATTTACTTTATTTGTTCACAAGTGAGTTTTTAACTCTCTACTTGATAGAATCATACCATAATAGGTTACAGGGGTTAGTTTAATCAAGAAACAAATTGTAAAAAATGGACTCCACTAATTCATACCCCCTCACTCTATGTGGAGTTTCTTGATCCAGGGCGCTTCAATTGGTATCAGAGGGACGGTTTCACTTTTTTATTTTCTCATGTACCAAGAATGGAAAATCTAAATTCTATAAATAGTAGGGGTATTCTAATAATTGATTGAAAAAACTATTTTTTAAGGATGGTTTTGTTCTGGTCAAAGACCATAACTCTAAAATTTATTCAAATAAGTAAGGAGTACAAGGGGAAATTACATGATTCTAAAATTAGGAAATTTTTTGGTGTATCTAATATAATAAGGAAGCAAATCTAAAGGAAGTTCATTACTACAAATAACTTCGTGAGGAAATACTATGTTGGCAAGACCATCAGCAATTCCATTCTCTTAAAATTAGGTGTGAGTGACAATAAAATTGAGATTCCTCAGCGAGTTAAGACAATCAATCCATCAAGAGGTGAGAGTATAAGAAAGATGAGAAGCACCATTCCAAATGGATTTCACTATATTTTAAGAGTTTCTCTCAATCAAAATATTTTTTAGTTGTAATTTTTGGCAAAGGAAATAGCGTGAATAACACCTGTAATTTCAGCCTTCAATGTAGAATATAGATCACAGTTTCTATAGAAACATACTAGGATTTGATCAAGATGGTCTCTAAAGATTCCCCCACAGCCCGAGGGTCTTGGGTTTCCCTTTTAAGCTCTATCCACATTGACTTTGATCCATTTAGTAGGAGTATCTTTCAAGAAAACTTCAATAGTTTATTTCGGCTTCAGGTAGTTTCCATGAACTCTGATGTGGCGAAGGATCTCAAAATCCTTAACGGAGTTGTCACAGTGGTCCTTTTGAAATGATTCTTCCTCTCTAATAGCAATATGTATCTTCATTTTACCTGAATTTATACCTTCGATTTGAGGTTTAAGATGTGGTTTTATTTTTTTCCCACCGATATAAATAAATTCTACAAAGAATCTAGTGAAAAATGAAATATGGATAATTAATAAAATATATAAAATGTTATTCTTATTTCGTTATTAGAAATGGTCTACACAAAATTCATGGGACTTAAAACTGAAAAAGAAATCTAATATTAGATAAAAAATATCTATGAAGGAAATGTGAAATTCAAGGAATATAAATTAAAATTATAAAGAAGAAAATGTGTCTTAGGAAGAGAATATTGATAATTATCTCTCCTAGGTATATGAATTTTTTAGTAATATCTTATGTTTGGGTAAAAATAGTAAGACTCTACTATTATCGAGAAGCTTATAAAGAATGTTTTAAACATGTTTAATCCCAATATCTTCGCTCTTGAAGAAATATATTATCATTCAATGAATTAACTTCACAATATTCTCATAAATTACAAAAAAATAAAAAATACACCCTTCAAGAAAAAGATAAAAGAGGAAATGGATTTTGAGATCATGATAAAATTTAACTTTAACTTTTGGGAAATGATTTCCCTCTAATTTAGAAGCTTCATCATAATGCTCAGTGGATGGTGGGGGAGGGGAATATCCTGTTTTGGTCCCATAATTGGGCTGGCTCGGTGATTGGATATCCAGGGTGCCCAGCCCCCCTCATCTCCTTTCATGAGGTGAGTCTGCATCAACCACTCATTAAGGCAGTGCTGGATAAGAATAAAATTTCTATCTTTGAGATGATCACCCTCAACGCATAGCCTGAAAGATGTGTGTTCACCCCGTCGAGGTTGGGGAACTTCACACTGAAGGATTTTTGAAAGTTCTTCCCCAGTTTGGATTCCAATGACAAATGGAATGCGATAACATGGGTTAAGAGGATCCCAGAGAAGTACGTCTTCCTCGTTTGGAGGATCTGGAATAGGGCGCTTCCTACTGACGACAACATCAAGAAAGTGGGGATCAACCTTGCCTCCTACTGTCATTGCTGCAAGGGAAAACATGAAGAGAGTGAGGACCACACATTTTATTAAGTTGAATGGGCTCAGAATGTGTGTAAGTTCTTTGGATCCCTTACCACCATCCCTATCGTGGGCACGAGTGCGGCTTCATTCCTGAACAACTGGTTCCATGGGTGACGAACCCAGGCCTGGAGCGGTCGGCTTGGACGGTGATCCTTAATGCCGGTTGTTGGTGTTTATGGCAGGCTAGGAACTAGGCTAGGTATGAGGGGATTCAATCCACTGACAGGGCCATCATTATGAGGAAGAAGAGCCTCCTGGTGGACTTGGTTACATTTTTAAGAAACTAAAGGGAAGCCCCGTCCCTGAGGTTTCTCCAGTCTGGCGCTTCAGGGCCGCTTGATCTGGGAAAATGGATCAGTTTCCCCCCCCCCCATCAATGGCCTCAAATTGAACACGCATGGGTCATGTATCTTGGGTGACACACGGGGAGGAGGAGTGGAGGAGTGGTTCGGGACATAGGGGAAGTTTCTTCCTTTCTTTCACTACATATTATAGAAGCAGCACCCCAATACAGGCAGAGGCGAATGCAGTTCTTACCGGCCTAACCCTGTGTAAACAGAGAAACACGGTGCTCATGTAGGTGGAAACAGACTCGATGATTCTACATGACTCCCTTCATGCCACTAGATCCATCCCTTGGTTGATTTATTATACCATCAGAATATGAAAAGCGTTTATCAACCATAACAGCCAGGTTAACCATACATGGCGGGAGGGTAACAAGGTTGCGGATCACTTGGCTATGATGGCAGAGCATGGCTCCAGCATCAGATGTCTCCCTAAAATTACCTCTCTTAAACAAGAAGGCATCAATTTTATCTGATGTGATGCTCTTGGCCTTCACTATTTTAGGCCCCCATAGGGAGGGGGCCCTTGGCTCCTCGCCTCTTTTCCCCTTTCTTTGTACTTGTTTCTTTAGAATAAATTTAATAATGATGATGATGAAATTGGACATTAAAAACTGGTAAAAAAGGAAAACTCAAGTGATTCTAAAGATAAAAATGATGAAAGTGAATTTAAAAGAATCATTGGTCTAATATAAAAAATATTCAAGAATGGAAATGGAAATGGGAAAGTAAAGAATCCAATTAGATGCTACAAGTGTAATGGAATCAGTTATATTTACATGAACTACTCTAAGAAAAAGGAACCTAATTATGAATCTGATGAAGAAGAGAGTCCACACCAAAAAAATTGGAATTAATTTTAAAATAATAATCTAGAACTTCAAAAAATAAACGAAATATTCTCCATAGGTAAGAGAGTAAACTTGATGAGGAGGGAATAAAAAACATAGCAAACATTTAGCATTGAATTTCAAAATGATTTTGATGATAAATTCACTAATGGATCATGGTGAAAAAAGGTTTACACCTTCAAGTAGTTATAAATATGGATAAAATAAAACTAAGTTCAAACACATGTTTAAGGTGTATCTTTAAGCATGTCCTAAATAGAATAACATCCTTAAGAAATAAAATAAAATTTTAGGGAACTAAAATAGAATGTATATTGAAGAAAATAAGGATTTTAAAAATAAATAAGAAACTCTTGTTCATGATATTCAAAAATTCATTCTGAAGAAATAGAAACATGAGAAGATAATAAAATATCTTAAAGATAGATTCTATTTTAAATAATAAGAATTATACCAAACATAGTCTGAGTTAATTAAATATAATAATTAAATGAACATGGTATGAATTAAAAAAATTGTTGATGTTAAAACTAAATCCCATAAAATAGTTGAGAGAACTATCACAAAATATCATGTTAAGAAATGAGGCTCTCTGGAATATCTTCTTCTCCCAAACAGAAACAAATACAAACTGAAAATGTGTAGAAATAATTAAATTATTGATAGTGTCAATTTAAGAATTTTTATAAACTGAATTTAAGTTTCAATAGTATATTTTATGGTGTGGAAAGTTTGTTCACAAAGCTTACACATGATGGTACAACATGTTTTTTCCGATAATGAGACATGAATTCAAGGAAAATTATCTAAAGGATATGGAATTATATTTTCAAAGAAAATAGTTTATAAAATTAAATGTTTCAAGAAACTAGACTCATAATATATTTGAGTGTCCTTATGATGCTTATTGGAGGTGTTAGTAATAAATCCACTATGCAAAAATAATGTATGAAATGTTTCCTGATATAACCTGTAATGCTGAGAAAGGTAATTTAATTTAAAAAACCAAGAAATAGATAGCATTCCTTACTGATATTTCATTGAAGGGTGGTAGAAAAATAAGACCATGGATCCTTGATAGTGTTTTATCCTCACATTATTGGTGACAATAATATTTTAATAAAGATTTAAAACCATGAAGGTGGAGTAGTAACCTTTGATAATGCCTAAAAACTGAATTTTTAATATGTAAAAAGTAAGAGAAACAATAAATATCATGGGGGTGAAAGTGGTGAATACCAAGTTTGTACCCCTTAAAAAACAACATGCAATCTTTTGGGATGGAGCCGGTACAAAAATAATTAATACTAAGATCATTGGGATCTCCCAAACCTTCCAAATCATTAGCTAAAAAGATTTCATCTCTCTATTTGTGCTTCACTTTCGTACCTTGATTAATGAGAGAATAGACCTTCCTAATCAAATATTCCAAGCCCCAAGGGGAGTTGGACCTCCCTTGAATTAGTCTAATATTGAACCTAAAAACGTTAAATCAAAAGATGTTTTATATTTGTAAAGGATGAATCATAACCTCTTAAGTTTTATCTAACTCAATATTGATGGGCATGAGGTTACCTTTAAGAAGGAAACATAGGTCATTAAATTTATAGAGGATAGAAGAATAATTTATCAAGGAAAAAACAATTTAAATCTTCTTTTATTGGTTATTATACTAATTCATGTTCTATGAGTGACAATGATAAAAAACAATTTGTGTCATAAAAGGATTTTCCATTTGAGCAAAAGGATTTTGAGTAAAATTATGAAGCATGTTGTTTTGGTATATCTTCCCAAGATAAATATATAACTAGATAATGTGTGTGAAAATTTATAAAAGGTAATTATGCCTCAAAAAATTCATAAAAGGTAGAATTTTTCTCTACTAGTCCATTATAAATTATACACACTAATCCATGTGGTCCCATGAGAAAACATTCAATAAGAGGTGATTTATATTTCATAAAATCCAATGATAAATTCACCTTAAGGACTAATGTGATGTTCCCCAACCATAAATTAGATTCATTTCATATGTTCAAAATTTTCAGAATCCAGTTTGAAAAGTTATTGGAACTTCACATTAATAAAGTGAGATATGATCATGCAAGGGATTTTACAGGTGATGCAATTGAAATTTACCTCAATAAACATTTAATTAAATGTTATGTTACTTCACCTTATACTCTCCAACAAAATGGGGTCACATATAGAAATAATAGGCGTGTTGTAGATATGGGCATGACAATGCTTTCTATAAATAAAATTTTAAAGTTATTTTAGAGATAATATGAGTGTTATTTTATACACATACAAAATTGATGACTTTTTGATACCCAAAATGCATTCCCATACTTATGAAATGTGGTATAAAAATAAACCAACTATCAAGTACTTTAATGTTTTTGTAATTCTGTCATTTATAATGATCAAAGGAAAAAATTAGGGAATGTTTAAAGAGAAAGCTGATGAAGGGGTCTTTATGGGGTACTTATCTAAAGGTAGTGGGTACAAATATCAGAAAAAAACATTTTTAAAAACATGTGGAACGTTCATATGTTAATATTATTAAAAAAATAAAATTAAATTAAAATTATCAAAAATAATTTGAGATTTTAGATGACAATAACATGCATATTTCAAACCATCAAATAGTAAACGAAGTTGAGATCAGAATAGTTGTCGATGAGATTGATTCAGAACAAACTCATGATGAAGATGAGGATATGGGTAAAAACAAGAATCTATTTTAGTGGTTAAAAATTCAGGTTGTTACTAAAAACATCATGAGAGAATAATGTGATCTTGGTTAGATATGAAGAAGGGTGATTATAAGAAATCACACACCACTAATATCAAATATTAAACAAGAAACATTATCTGAAGATACTAATAATATTTAATTATCATAAAATATGAATGATTAATTAGATTATATTGAGAAAAATTCAACTTGGTATCTTTTTCCAAGACCAAAAATTAAGGATGTCATCAGTATCAAATAGGTGTTCCGAAACAAATTGAATGAAAAATAAAAAATGACAAGAAATAAGTCCAGAATGTTATGCAATGGACACACTCAAATAGAAGGCATTGACTTTGAAGGAGCCTTTTCTCCAATATCAAGGCTTAAAAAATTATAATTTTTCTAGTTATGGCTATAAATAATCCCAACAAAGTTCAAAAAAATGATGTGAAATCATAATATTAAAATAGTGACCTTATGGAAGAAATTTTTATTGAACAACCAGATGGTTTTATTCATCATTATGATGGAAGCATGGTGTACTGGCTCATGAAGGAATTATATGGCTTGAAATAGACTCCTAGGACCTGGTAATCAAAACTATATGGATGTTTAATATAAATGGTTGTCACTAAGTATATTTACCCAAGAGGTTTACCAACATTATTATATGATTTTTAATCATAAATATCAAATAAGTATAATATAATGATTTTGAAGCCTAGAGTATTTGTAAGACTAGGTTCATAAAATGGAAAATGAGAAATAAAATATGAAATCCTTATCTTATTCTCCATAAAAATATCTTAGATCCATTTCATCTTCTAAAACTATATAGGATATCCTGGGGAATATAAAGAAATAAGGGGTGAGCTAAAAAACCGGTATGGAAATAACCATGATAAGAAAACATAACGTGTGAATCAAAGTTATAACATGATATCATAAAATAGAATTCTCATGGGTAATCATAAGGAATAATAAAAAATTACCATGGAATTATAATATCATAGCAATGTAGTAAAAGTCATAACAACATATAACATGATATAAACATGAGTTAAGGCTTACTTCCAAGACAATATCATAAGGTGGAAAAAGTGCCATAATGGATTAGGTTTACTCCCAATTATCATACATAACATATCATGAGATTGAATTTATACCCAATGCATTGGATCTATATCTAGGTACACGCATCTTAATATCTACATTCTTATGTGTGCCACAAAAGAAAATATATCTTAAGACATAAACAAAAAAAATTACCCATGGAATGAAATGGGTTTAATTTGATAAAAGAAATTATGGGATGTATAACCCAATAAAAATAATGGAAAATAATCTACATATATGTGTTATATTCATATATACATAATTTTAAATCATTCTATAACATTAAATAGAGATATATGAAGTGAGTTAGAGATAGAATGATCATAACCCGGAAAAAATGGTGGTTTAGAGAGATCCATTACCTTGAGTATGAATCATCGCATAAATTATATATATTCCAAACTAATAAAATTTTATTAATTATTTACTTTTATAATAACTGTTCTAAATTTTATTGTTCCTATTATATTCAATTAGTTAATCATTTTGGTTCATGTCGTAATTTTTGACGATATTCTACTTATATGTCCAAAATCACATTGGTAACATGACTAAGTTCTAAGAGATTATTAACTAATAATCTCCAAAATAATAATAATTAAATAATTAACATTTTTATACATCAATTATAATTTTAAAACCAAATATTAAATATGGATATTAAAAATAAAATATGTCACAATCATGGAGATGGTAGGTCGTGCATATGCCTGAGTATTGTTTCCATTTTCAATGATCATGGTGGAAAGAAAATAAGTTTTTGTTTTATCTTAATAGACCAATAATTAAATTATAAATATCATATTAATTCTTTAAATACCATTATATATACCATCCATGTGATTTGGTAATAAAAAACAACTCACATCGCTTCATGGAGGTGGTAATCCACACGTGTGCACAAATGATGTTATCATAATTTAATGAATGGAAATGTAAGGAAATATATAATATATTAATTTTAAATAATGAAAAATATTTAATGAATATCATATATATAAATAAAATTCATCATAATAAATACCCTTGAGAGGTGATTATAGAAAATAAATTACATCAGTTCACTTGGAAATAGTTTGTCGTACACACAAATCAAGGTTTCATTTCCCATTTGATAGAATAGGAAATGGATATAGGATATTACATTAACATAATAAAATATAAATATATATTTGATATGGATTATATTATATTATCATGGTTTAATAATATTTTAACACGGTGGAAGAATAAATAAAACAAAAACACACGGTTAAGAACGATACCTCTTCTTCAGGAAACCTCTTCAGGTTTGCACCAAAAGACTTCAAAGGAGGGTTTTATAATCAAACCTAGGATAATAGGACATGGTAATGGGAATAAGTAATTTATATATTCAATTATTGGTATAAAAAAATTATTTTAATGTTTTAATAAAAGGGGAGAGGAGGTTTCCTTTTATAATGAGGATTGACATTTTTATAAAAAACCAAAACTGTTCAATAATGGGAGATCACAATCAATACAAGTGCCTATTAAAATTTATAAATATAGTATTATAGGGAATATCAGGTTGATAAAAAACTCCAAAATTTAAAAATAAACATTTTCTAAAACATTTTATTCCTTTTACTATTATATTTACCCACTTTTTCCATTTTAGTTTTCATCGTGGTAACTTTATTTTTACTGCAGTAATTTATCCTTCAAGTTTAAAAAAATGATCCTTATTATATAATTTTTAAACAATGATTATAAATATTAAAAAAAATTAATCAAAAACAAATTATATGTTTGTGGAAAATTAATTATAACACAAGTGCATGTAACCTCGTTTTAACCTTAATTAAGGTAATTAATTTTATTATTGTTGATTATGAACAAAAGTTAAGTTTATCTAATTATATAATAATAATTATTATAATTAAAAATATTTAATCCATTTTATCATGTTAAATTTACAAAATTGATTGAATTTAACTAAAAATTAATCCCACAAAATGCGACGAAAATCCGTTTTTCAATAAAATGCATTTTTCAAGCTATAAATGGTCTTATATTAACTCTATGACTATAAATCATCATTAGATGAATTTTAATTCATTTAATATGATATAAAATATATATATTTTATTTAAATATTTTCTTACTAAGATTTTATTTAATTAATTTTAATGGATATACTTTATATGCTTAAAAGAAGTTGTAGAAAACCGCATTTTTAAGAATAAAAATAATCTTATACCAAAATCATGAAAATTACTGATTAAAATGAAAATAATTATATTATTATAAATAAAATGATTCATATGTCACTTTAATTCTAAATCTAAAATATAATGTAACTTTTTAATTACTTTATTTAATGAAAAGAAATGACAGCATTTGAAAAATCGATAATTTTCACTATTCACTGAAAAAATCAATTTTTTCATAAAAATCACAAAATTTAACCATATTTTAATTTTAATATGATAATTTAAAAATTTAATTTAATTTTCTCAAATAAATTTTATAAAATTTCTAGAAATTAATTATAATATTTTCTCCCAAAAACTAATTAAAACATTTCTGAAGAAAATGTTTTTGAAGTATAAAATGTCTTCATTAAAATTTGATTGATTATTATTGGGAATGTATAAATACATATATACTTTTCAGTATTATTATATATATTTCTTAAATAAATTAATCATATTTATATCCTCTAATTTAACTACTAGTTTATAAGGGTCTTGTTTAAACAATCATGGTTCTTTTCTCTTCAGTGTTGCATGACGCATATGCTATCGAACATAGATTTATTTTTAAAAGCTCAAGGTGTTAAATTATTACCCTATTAAGTAATTTCACCCTCAAAATTTTATATTACATACTAAGGTGAAAATATATAAGGGTACTTTGACTCCTTATAAAATAGATCATTTTCAAAGTTTACCACCAAGGAATTTAGTATATGTGAGGGATATAGTATGTACTTACTCAATATAGATACATGTAATATCTAATGTACTTAAGAAAGGTTTAATGGGAGTGATAGTCTATAATAAAAAACTCCAGGTTGATCAATTATCTCAAATTTACAAATGTACCTGGAGCTTATCTTTACCTCCTTACAAAATCTCATGACTGTCTTCTATAGAGATATATGGAGAAACACTTTATCTCAGACCTCAAACTCCAGGTCTCATCGGTTATTGTTAATATATCTCTTATATCAAATCAGGGAAGTTCTAATGTATTATTGAATTTTCTTGACCTTTTTTACCATTTTTTTACAATATATCAGGTCCCAATATCTTTCATTCACCAACTTCATCACAATATGAAATTGTTCTATATTTCTTCTAAAAAAGGGATTCATAAGGATCCATTGGGATGCTTTAGTGAAATCTATTATTTTATGATAACTGAACCAAATGAATTTGTTGATCCCATCCTCCTTTATAGTCCATCGAGCATTATATCAACATTTCTTCTAGTGTATTAATAGTCTAGTTATATTGGCTATCAGTTTCTATGTGATATCCTATATTGAAGTTCAACTTAGTATTTAGATTACATTGGAGGTTATTCCAAAACGCGGAGGTAAATCTCAAATATCGGTCGGATACAATCAATAATGGTGTTCCATGCTATCTCACTACCTCTTTGATATATATCTTTTCAAGTTGATCAAGTGATAAGTCCAATCAAATTATAATTAAGTGGTCGAACTTTATAAGCCTATCCAACACAACCAATATGGAATTATTTTCTCTTATGTTTTTAGAAGACCACTAACAAAGTCCATGGTGATGTTTTCTCATTTCCACGTAGGTATGAGTAATGGTTGAATCATTCAGTTACAATTTCACCTTTCAACCTTCACTTACTAACATATCATACACTTTAATTCATATTCTATGACATTCTTCTTAATATTATCCCATAAATAGTACTCTCGAAGGTCTTAATACATCCTCATGATCCCTGGGTGGATGGAGAAGGTTGAGTTATGTGAATCATTCAACATGTCTTTCTTTGTCTAGGGATTTGATTCTAGACATAGTCATAATATAGATTATACAAATCCATTAATTTTAAACTCTATAGATTTATTGTTTCTTATAATCTCCACCTTCTTCTGAATCTCCACATCATATCTTTAAGCATCATTTTTATTCATTAGAAAGTATGGTTGAGAAATAAATTGAGAAAGGAATGATGATATTTATTCCATTATGATTCTCATGTCTATCCTTTGTAAGTCTAAGAAGATTGGATCATTCTAGATTCTCATCAGGGATAAGGTTAACAAAACCTTTCAACTTTTCCACTTTTTTTACTTTCACTATATGGTAATGGATAGAGCAGTCATAGTCCTTGATCATATCTAACCATCTTCATTGGCTCATATTAATCGCCTTCTATGTAAATATATATTTTAGGCTCTTATAATCCATATATATTTCAAACTTTACCTCATATAGATAATGTCGCCATATTTTCAATGAAAAGATCATTATATCCAACTCCATATCATGTATTAGATAGTTATGTTCATGAAATTTCAACTACTTTTAGGCTGAGGTAATCACTTTATTATTTTATATCAATAAAAAACCCAATTCATTCTTTAAAGCTTCTCTATATACAACAAAATGTTCCCCACTAGAGGGAATAATGATTACTGGTGTAGTGATAAGACTATTTTTCAACTCCTTAAATATCTCTTCAGCTTCACTGGTCCAAGAAAAACTTTACCCACTTCCATGTTATCTTTGTTAGTGGGTTTGAAAATCATGATAATTCATTCACAAATCAACATTAATATCCCATTAATCTAAGGAAACTATAGATATCTATTACAAAATATTTATTGGACCACTCCTGAGTTGCATTTTTCTTATAAGGATCCACATATATCCCTTTACTGGTGATTATATTCCCTAAAAATGATATTTCCTTCATCTAGAACCCACATTTACTATAATTTTCATATATATTCTCTTTTATAAAATTCTTTATGACAATATTCAAATGATTCTCATTCTTCTATTTTCTTTTGGAGTATATTATAATACCATCTATAAATAATACAAAACAATCAAGTTAATATCTAAAGACTCTATTTATTAAGCCCATAAATATTATTGGGGCATCAATAAGTCAGATAGGAATCACTATGAACTCATAGTGTCCATACCTTTTTCAAAAGGAAATTTTAGTAATAACTTATTTATTCACCTTTAATTAGTTATATTCCAATCGAAGGTCCACCTTAGAGAAACATTGGCCGAAAATATTTGATCGAAAAAGTCATGACATCCTTCCCCAAAAGATACTACAATGAATGGAGGTGGATAATGACCACTGAGTCCTGCCTCTAGTAGGCCTTGAGTTGGCGCAAGCACTGAGTGTATACAAATCTCATATATGGGAGGAAAGACCCACTAATATAATAATAGGATCATGATATAGGATAAAAATCACCAATAAATTACATAAAATAATATTAAATTAAACCCAAAAACATCTCATAATGCATGTACAAAATAAAACAATACATATAAAAGTCTACAATATAAAGTACCAAAATACTAGTCCTATAATAGTGACTTAACAACAGCTCCAACGCAATCTATAAATGTCCATCTTGGTCCCCAAATTCCTCCTAGAAGCATGAAAACAATTTATATATATAGGGTGATCATAACATGTGTACTTAGTAGGGACATAACCAAAGTCTCAAGTACAGATGTGAAAAGATCATGGTAATTCCCTAGTGAACAAATATTTGAAACAACAAGCACCTATACAGGAAAACTAAAAATAATCTATCGACACCATAGCTTTCTCACAAAATCCCGAATCCAATATATTAACATAGCATTGAGATCATAACAAACAAGGTGTCCCGCTACCTCTTTCCCACTAATTTTCCACTCTCACGCCCAAATGTCAAATATCTTATGTTCTCATCCCTTCCATACACATCACATCACATCATATCACATTATATTATGTCTTACCCAAAGACACTTGGGCCATCACATCTCATCTTGTCCAAATAAACCTAGTATATCACATCTCATCTCACCCGAAGACACAAGTTCCAACACATATTATCACATAGAAAGAGCAGTAGGGTATTATCAATATGAATGAAATCAAAATCATTACCTCATCCTACCATATATGACCCCTGTGACATATCACATGATATCACACCTCACCTAAAAACACCTAGGCTAACACTAATGGGTAGTCTCCAACACTGACCTGTATCATCACTACTATTGAAGGAAGTGTGGGCAAGAGGGGGTAGTACTCCATCCATGTCACCATCATCTTGGATGTTGGGAAAAATACCCCGAACCTAGAACCTCTGAGTTTTGGAAAGGTTGTCTTACTTGCGCCAGGTGTGTATAGAAATAACATAAAGATACATGATATATAGATTTCAAACAACACCCCCAACCAATGGGTTTAAATCGACTACACTAGAACATAGAACATCACCACCACTACACCACATTTCAACCCTCATAGCAGCTTCAATCACTATATGTGACACATCATACCACTCCACATAACCACACAACATTTTCCACTTTTAGTTATAGATTCCCCCACTTTTATTCATTTAGTCCTTCCATTTCACATTAAATAACCCATATTTTCATTATTTTCTTTTAATCCATTTTACACACATTTATTTCTAACCCATGTCAATTATTTACCAGCTAATTTTGTTTCTATTTATCATTTCAGTTTATTTCATGGCTAACTGGGCAACTAACACAACCATCGCACAATAACTCACACACCACTCATCAACTACCATTGTTTTGCCACAGCCCCCAAGATAACTCACCACATAAACCAAACATCACACATTCCAACCACATATTACAATATAAACACTACACACAACCACACACCACCACCTCACATCATTACTATTGTGCATCACAACCAGTACACATTGTAACCACTATGCACTACATCGCACAACTACCCACATCACATCCATACCAATCAACCACTGTATTAAATCCCCACATACTAAAAATCAAAGTCAGTCACCTCCATCATCGCACAAATACTTTTCCAAAAACATATAGTAAAACACAATAAGCACAAGTAAATATAACAAAAACACACACCATATTCAATAATTTATTCAATGGATTTTATTTCATTAATTATTTAGTTAGCCTTTTATTCAGGGTAACATCACATAGCCTCAAAAAATGCTCTCAACTCATATCATATATAACACAAAAAAGGATTCCAATGGTTTTTATTTTTAGTAAGGCAACAACATGTCATAAATTCATTAGAAACAAATAACAAAGCACCGAAACATGTTATTACTCTCGACCCCCAAAACATGTTGTCATTAAAATTAATTATATTCATTACTCCATACATTAATATACACCCAATGGAAATAAAAATCATGCAATCCCCAAACATAGAAGGTATAAAGGGGTAGAATTAGGATCCCCTTCCTTAAATTATCTTTTTAATCTTTCTTTACACAACATGCCAAAGAAAAAATAACCCACAAAAACTGTAACACCCTGAGTTTTTAGGAATTATTTTTTTTTATAAATTAAATTTATTAGTTAGCTTCCATTATACATAAAACCAAGTTATTTTTTCATTACACATAACTTCGGGTTATCTTTCACAACACACGACACTAACTTTTCACAAAACCACTATATATTTTTAATATAATTATTTAAACATAGACAATATAAAAAAGCCATTAAACTTAGAGAGTTGAATAATAATAACTAATTTTAAAAAATTAATTATAATAGTTTTATATAATTTAAATATATTGATAATAAAATACATAATTTTTTAAAATGTTTTTATACGTTTTAGAAATACAATTTTCTCAAAAAAAGTTTTTTTATGTTTTTCATGAACTATAATAAATTTACATTTTAACAAATTATAAAAATTAATTTGATGAAATAAAATTTAATTTTTAAAAATTAGTACCAAAATTATTTTATGGTGAATTTTTTTCATCTTTTTGAAAAGTTTCATTTTTATGAATAGTAAAAAATACTGAATTTTAATTGAAATATTCATTTTAAATTAATGTATTTATAAAGTTAAGTTATATTTTAAATTGGTTTTAAAAGTAAAATCAGTTAAATTTCATATACATTAATCCAATTTAGTTCATTTTAATTAATTTTAAATTGAATTTCGATATAAAAACATTGTAAACTTTAGAATACTTTCTCTTTAAAAACCTGTTTCATCATCGCGTCTACGGGATTAATCTTAAATTAAAATTTTCTACATATGTGAATTGAATTTATAAAAATGTATTACGTATTTTTAATTGGGATAATTTATATTATATAATAAGTTCATATTAGTTTTTTACCAAAATGAATAATAAAAACTATAAAAATTATTTACCATAGTTAATGTAAAAATGAGTTTACCGGGGGTTAAAATAATATTATAAGGGATAAATTTACCTATAAAGTTATCTAAAATATATTTTATGTCAATATTTATACATTTAAATTTATAAGGTTCTAATTTTATCTATTTTGGACCCTTTTGGAATGTGAAAAATAGACGGTAGACTTTTTCTTTTCAACAAATGAGAACTTGGCCACTCACCTCACTTATAAAATTTTACCCCATCTTCTATCTGATTAATGCCTTAAAACCATTTTGGTTCATAATAACTACCTAAAAAATCACTTCCAAGATTCCATCCTCTCATACTAGAAGAATTTATTTTTACATAAATACAACCTAGGAAGGCATTTTGTGCAAACCTAAGGAGGATACTTGATGAAGAGATAACATTCATCAATGAGTGTTTTTGTTTTATTTATTACTCCACCCCCTTATATTATTATTATAACATGATAATATAATAACATAAATATCTTAAATATACATATATGTTTTTTTTAAAGTGAATGACCTATAAAAATCTCCACTTCCTTCAAATGGGTTATGAAATCATTACTTGTGTGTACAACAGAGTACCACCTCCCAAACTGATGTCATTAATTTTTTCATTACCACCTCTCAAGGATGGTTGTAATGATGGATTTATTATTTATATATTATAACTATGATTTTATTATTATTATGTAATTATTATATCACACATACCTTCATAATCTCCATTTTTGGGAATATGATAATGTTACTCGTGTGTACGGAAGACTACCGCCTCATGAAGCGATGTGATTCATTCACGATTTACATGAAATATATTAAAGATAAGTTTAATAAATATATGTAACATATATGAAATAAAAACAATTATTAATTATAATATATCATTTAATTTTCTTTCTTTTAATCCGATAAGAAAATGGAAATAGTGTTCATGTGTATGTACGGCCTACCGTCTCCATGAACTTTGAATTAAATTTTCTATATCTAAATATTATGAATTAATTTAAATACATATACACTAAATATATATGATATTTAAATCATGGTTAATATTCTTGAAATTATGAATCCATGATCAACGTAATTGGATCAAAAATAATAATAAATAAAAACATATACAAAAAATAAATTGGTTATTACCTGAATCGTAACTTTAACATAGAATTGTTAATAAATGGCTATTAAAAGGTCATAAGAAAATAATATATGTTATTATATATATGTGGAGGGTAGGAGTTTCATTTAATAAATTTATAAAAATCATATATTTATTATAAATTATTTTTGAAGGTGTATGACATATGTCAAGACTTAAGGTAAGGGATTTTTGTCTCACTTTTTTTACTTTCGTAAGACACATTCCATATTCACCACCTATTTATTTTATGTGGTGTATATAAAACCAATGAATATATATTATTATGATTATCCTGAAAAATATTTTTTTATACATATCCATTGGAGTATCACTCTCTCTCATGTGTATTAAGGTTTAAAAGTTAACAAATCGGTAAGGGATTTTTTATCTCAATTCAACTTCTTTGAGAAATATGGTATTTAATGCACCTATATTTTTTCACGAGGTGCATATACAACACCTTTGACATGTAATATCATGATTTTATTTATCCTATTTATATTTAAAGTTGAATTATTTGTTATTCCTTCATGGGGATTATGATTCAAATTTTCAAAAGTTGTGAATATTTTTTGTTACATTATCATCGTTTATCCGATTTATTTATCAATATGTTTCTGATGATAAAATATTATGATATATCTCTCATTAAACACATGAATTTTATTCTTCTCTAGTTATTCATGATATTTTCAAGTAATAGTTCCATTTTTTTACTCATTGGTACTTAAAATTATTGAGAAATGTTTTTTAATAAACTATGAATTTATTTTTATCTTTATCCAAAAATCTATTTATTTTCAAAACTATGTTTTCTAAAAATGTTTTAAAATTTTTTCATTATTATACTATGATTTTTAATTGAAATTTTTACTCATTTTTTTATTTTTTTTAAAAAATATTTTAATGTAATCTTCATTTCCTTTTCCAAACAATGCCCATTTGGATTTTATCAAAAATGTGAAAGGAATATTTGTTATAACATGTACAACATGAATGAAACTTCTTGGAATTTTCTTCAAATATTCTTTTATAAGATTTAGAGGTTATTTTAAAATAAAAATATTTTTAAAACTATTAGTTTTTTAAAAAGTTCTTTTAAAAGTGGAAAGTATATTTTCCTAAAGAAATGTTTTAAATGATCAAAATCATTTTCCATATAAGATGAAATTTGTTGATGTTACCTATACCTTACTAAGTATATGATCCAAGGTTTACATTCTTATTCTTTCTCTAAATGGTATATGTTTATAATGGAATTATTTTTATTAAACCCATTTCTATTACATCGGTTATACCAAGAAAAAATTATTATGAAACCTGTATCTTTTTATATGGGTTATACTATGATGAAATGACGAGATGATTATAAAACTTGTCTCTTTTCCATAGGTTATGATATAATAAAATGTTAATTAATCCTATTTAATTTCATGTATTATGATATGATTAATGTTTTATGATATTATGTCGCACATACATATTATTTTTATTATATGATGGTGGGACCTATATCTCCCTCCAATTAATTGGTTAAATATTTATATCCCATTAGATATATAGGACTATAATGGGGAGTGAACCTAAATCGGTAAGGGGATTTTTCCACTCTGATAGTCATAGGAGTGAACTCATTCCAATATGATATCCTATTTATTGATCCTTTAATAATATGGAAACTATTTTCTATGATTTTTTATATTCCAAAAATTCTATGTCTTATGACAATGTTATTCTCCCATGGATGATGTTGTTTTATTTCCTTATGATACTTGTCTTATGAACTGCCAATCCTTATGCTAAGATTCATGATTATGACCTTTTATTTGTAGGGTATAGTTATAAAATGTTATGATCATGTTCTTAACCCTTATTCCCATGTTATTATTATATGTCTCCCTTGTTTAACCTTACTGAGAATCTGATATCACTCTTTATTATATTTCTCTTTCCCAGGTTATGAAGAAATTTAGTATATATGATATTCCAAAGAAGAATTTTATTTATGAGGAACATAGTGGTAGATGATGTAGACTACCTGCAGACTATTTGTTTTTGTTTTCATGTATCCAAAGGAAATATACCATTATTATCCTTTGGTGTGTGTTTGTTTAATGTAAGGAATATTCATCAAAAATGATGTAATATTTATTTATGATAGGTCTAGGTTGTTACAATTAGTATATAGGGATATATTTAGCTAACCTTTGGAAATAATAATGATAAAACCTTAGTGAGACCCCTAAGGAAATTTCTATGGATAATTCTAAGTATGAGTCAAAGTAAAGGAAAATGTATTGTAATTTTGGTAAAGGATAGAGTGAGTGGTTTCAAAGAAATTACATCCAAGTATGGATACTACAAGTGGAAGTGGATCCAGAATAGAGGTATATATGGGTAGTAACTACGAAAAGGTTACATTAATCTAGACTTGATCATCACCTAATGGATGACAATTGTCCTTGTTGCACACCTAGATTGACACTTCTAGGGGGTATTCATTAGAAATTCCCAAAATCATTACAAAAAGTCATGGAGGATTAAATAGAATTTGACTATGAAAAACCTAGGATAAACCTAAGGTATCATAGATTAATGAAGAATGTATCATGATTTAGACATCCTATAAGTGATTTATCATGATTATTATTACACTATTCTTTTTGGTTTTAGTGAGTGGATGGAACCTGAAGGAGCCATGTTAATGCATAGTGTAAACAAAAATCCAATAATTATCCTACTAATAATCCAAATGTTATGGGATATATAATGTAAAATCTTATTGTTATGATTGTAAAACTTTCTCAAGTTTTGAATCATGAAGGAATTTCAAATGAACAAAGGTGGGAACAAAATACTATTGAGTACTTTATGAGGAAAAATACACCTTCCTTCATTGGAACTCTCAATCCTCTAGTGTGTGAGCAATGGATCAATACCACTCAAAATATATTTTCTTTTATCTAGTCTTAAAAAAATTAAAAAATCATTTTATTTTTCCACCATTTGGAAATTGAATTCAATCAATGATGGAATCATATCAAGAATATGAGGCAACAATATGAAATTTACTCCATAAATAGTGACATGTTCAAGAAAATATTTTTGATAAGTAAATTCCTATTATTATTCATACAAATATATATAATTATGATCCTTGAGTTAAAGTAAAAGGGTGATAAATATGATGGTACTTATAAGGAAAATTTTGCAAGACTTAAAAGGTATGCTTTAATTATTATCTTCTATCCTGAAAGTAAGGTTGATCAACTCTTCGATGTCTTAAAACCAAGTCTATGAAGGGTGTTATCCACTAGACTTCAATAGCTATAAATATATTTTTAAATGTTCAATAAAGGTGTAAATTGATGTTATAGTTACGTATCAATCTCATGGTTTTGATAAGAATGGAACATGGAGTTAAATGAAAAGTCTAAAAACAATGGACACAAGAAGATGAGATTTTATTTATGCTCAAAGTGTGGGAAGAAACATGGTGGAAATTTTCTTAAGGGTATTAGTAAATGTTTTAAGAGTGTATGGGATGTTCATAATACAATTGATTTCCAAAGTGATAGGAATAAGTTATCTAATGATTTGAATGGAGTGAAAGTTGCACAAAATTCACCACCCAAACTCTAGTGTTTCAAATGAAAGGAGTATGGGAACTATACTAACCATTTCCCAAATCTGGAGGTTAGTTAAAATGATCAAAATTAGAAACCTCTAAAGAGAATGGACAAGGTTAAATCTCATGTGATCAATATTTCTGATGAGGGGTGTGATAATAACCTGGTGAAAATACACTTATCATCCACTCTAGAACTGATAATATCTTATTTAACTCTAGATCTACCCATTATTTCATATCTAAGAAATTTGATAAGGGTATAAAGATTTCACAAAAATGAAATGATGTATAATTAGCATTAAAAATTACTAATTTTATGATTATTTCATCTAAAGTATATGAATCCTCTCCAGGGATGTTTGTTTTAATGTGCTTCCTTAAAATATTTTCATTCTTCCTGTAGTGGAATTCTATGTCATCTTAGGCATAGATTATCCTTCTCTGCATAAATCCCACATCAATTTTTTAGGAAGAGAAGTTACAATTCATATTCTAAACCAACCTTTGATCATCTATAAATGTGATGATAAGTACGAACTTTCATTAGATATTACATCCATTTTATGGGTCTTAATTCTCATTAAAAAGGGGTGTTTATCTCAAATGATTGGAGAGAAAATCGACATCAAGGATATTTTTATTTTGTGGGAATTTATTGATTTCCTTACAAAATATTTTCCTAGTATTCCCCAAAATCATGAAGTTATGTTCTCAATAAAACTCATACTCTGTTCCAGGCCAATTTCAAAGACTCATAATAGAATGGCCTTGATTGTGTTATAGGAATTGAAGAAGTAACTCTATGAGAACTTTAACAAGGGATTCATTCATATAAGTGTGTCAGCATGGGGTAAAGGTGTTATTTTTATTAAAAATAAGTATGTATTGATGTGACTCTGAATTGATTATTGGGATTTTAACAAGGTCATGGTTACGAACAAGTTTCCTCTAAGCCAACTAGATGACTTATTCAATCAACTATGCGGAGATCAATAATTTTCCAAGATTGAACTTCATTTGGGATATCATTAATTAAGGTAAAAGGAGGAGGATATACCCAAGATGGAATTTTGTAAATGGTATAGATGTTATGAATATATAAAAATTACATTCAATCTCACTAACTCACCTATTATCTTTATGGATTTAATGAATATAGTCTTTAGATATTACCTTGATCAGTTTGTGGTAGTCTTTATAGATAATATTCTAATCGATTCAAAGAGAAAGGAATAGAATGAATACCACTTGAAAATTTTACTAAAGACCCTAAGAAATGAAAAATATATGAAAAAACCACAAATTGAGAATTTTGGATGAAAAATGTTTCATTTTTTAGTTCATAAAAAGATAGGTTATATTAGTAGATCCATCAAAGATGGAGGCTAATGAATGTTTTCCTAGACCAACCATGGTGACTAAGATATTTATTTTTCTTATTTCGGTTGTATATTATCAATGGTTGGTAGAAAATTTCTCATGAATATATAATCCACTCACTAAGTTAACTTGGAATGGAACCAAGTTCCTTTTGATAGATAAATGTGAAAAAAAAATCAAGGAACTAGAGAGAAGATTAGTCAGATCACCTATGCATACATTAACCTATAGTTGATAAGGGTATGTAATCTATAGTGATGCATCCAAGAAGTTAATGGGATGTTTTCTTATGAAAAATGACATGGTTATATATTATGCCTCATAATAATTTAAGATTCATGAGAAAAATTATACAACTCGTGATTTATAGTTAGTTGTGGTAGATTTTTAATTAAACATATAGAGGCATTGTATTTACAGAGAAAAGTTTGATATATATACTGATCACAAAATTTTAAATTATACATTAACAAAAAATTATTTAATCATATTATATAGAATATGGTAAGATCTGATTCAAGATTATGACTGGTCAATACATTACCACCTTGGGAAACTGAACAAGGTAGATTATGTTTTGAGTTTAAAGGATCATGCAATCTTATCCATGATGATGATCACAAAAGATCCAATATTTCTGTATTTTGAGTGGATGGAATTGGAAATCCTGAAGTAAGGGGAAAATAATATCTTTATCAATTAAATTTTTAACCATCTATCCAAGTGAAAATTAAAGTAGTAAAAAAAGAATATGTTGAGCTGTAAAAGAAGGTTATAAATGTTCCTGAGTTAATACTTGATCATTAGGGAATGATAAGGTTTAGGAACCTTGTATATTTTCTATCCATACCATAATTTATTAATGAGTTGTTAAGGTAATATAATTGTTCTTTATTCACTATTCATACTAGAAGTATGAATATGTATAGAGATTTGAAAGAGTGTTTCTGGTGGGATGGCATTAAGGGAGATATCATAGAGTTTGTATCTCAGTTCTTGGATTTTCATCAAGATAAAAGTTGAAAGAAAAAATTTTAAGGGGATGTTGTATCCATTACCCATACTATAATAGAAATGAGAAAACATCACCATGGATTTTTTCACTTGACTCCCCGAAATTTGTAAAGGAAATAATACTATATGGGTTTTAGTTGATCACCTTTTTAAGTCAGCACACTTCATAGATATTTGAGAAGGCTTCACTCTAGATTATATTTACATGATATACATTAAGGTAGTGGTAAGATTATATGGATTAACACATTCTATTATGTCTAACCAGGGCCTGAGGTTAACCACAAAGTTTTTTAGAATTCTTTATCAAAGTATTGATACAAAGTTGAGTTTAAATATTGTGTATCATAACTAAAAAGATGGTCAATATGAAAGAACAGTATAAACCCTAGAGGATATGGTGAGATTTTTTTGTTTGTATTTCAAAGGTGGTTGGGATCAGTAACTTCCTCTAGTTGATTTTTCTTACAATAATATCTTTCACTCAAGCATTCAAAAGTATCCTTATGAATCCCTATAGGGAAAAAATATGGATCTCCAATGTTCTAGAATGAAGTTGGAGAAAGAAAGATAATGGTACCTGAGATAGATGATAAAATGTAAAAGAATGTTAGATAAATTTAGCAACACATAAAGGCATCTTATGGTTGGTAAAAAAACATCAGCTAATCATCTCCAGCTTGATCTAGAATCTGATGTCAGTTACAATGTGTTTCTATGAATTTATTGATAGAAGAAGATTATGAGATTCAGGAAGAAGTGAATCTAATCCCTAGATTTATCAGTCCCTTAGAATTTATTGATTGTATTAGGATTGTATCCTACTGGTTGGAACTTACACCAAACCTCTCTCAAGTCCATGATCTGTTCCATGCATCTTTTATATGGAAGTACAAACCTTACCCTTCATATATACTGAACTCATAGATCATACCACTAGAGAAAGATATTTCTTACGAGGAAAAATCAATAGAGATTATAAATCATTTCGAGAAAGTTCTATTAAACAAGACCACTCACCGGGTTGAAGTTTTATGGTGAAACCAATAGTTTTATGAATCTATGTGGGAACTTGAGAATATGATACAAGTATTCACATTTTTTTCATTGGAGAGATAAATTTCGAGGGCGGAATTCATTTTATAGGGGGTAAAATGTAACACCCAGTTTTTCATGAATCTTTTTTTTTTATAAATTAAATTTCATTTTCAATTTATTTTTTATGAAATACTAAGTTAATATTGTGTTACACGCAACCCTCAGTAAACTTTCACTACACAAAACATTGAGTTTTAACAGAACCATGATATATCATTATTAGAATTATTTAAATGCAACCAACAAAACCTATCCATTAAACTTAGAGACATGAATAGTAATAAATAATTTTCAAATATAAATTATAATGGTTTTATATAAAGAAAATATATTAATAATAAAATATATAATTTTTAGTAAAGTATTTACATGTTTCAAAAATGCTATTTTCTAAAAAAATGTTTTTTAGGTATTTCTGTAAACAATAATAAAATTAATTTTTGAAACTTTTGGAAAATTAATCTAATAAAATATACTTTATTTTTTAAATCATCATTTCAAAATTATCTTAGGGTGATGTTTTGGGATTTTATTAAAAAATTTCATTTTTTAATAAATATTGAAAAATACTGAATTTTAATTGAAAACTGCATTTTTGTTTAATTTATTTATAAATTTAAATTATATATTAAATTGTTTTTAAAGTAAAATTAGTTCATTTATAAATCCATTAATATATTTTAGGTCACTTTAATTAGGTTCATAAGAATTTTGATTTAAAAACGTTGTAAACTTTTGAACATTTTCTCTTTAGAAACTCACTTTCTCGTCACGTCTGTAGGATAAATTTTAAATTAATTTTTATCAATTATGTAAATATAATTTAGAAAAATGGATTCAATATTTATAATAAGAATAATTTACATTATCTAATAATTTAAACTTAATTTTTTACCAAGATAAATAGTGAAAAAAGTAAAAATTGTTTACTGTAGTTAAGGTAAAAATGGGTTTACTGGGGGTTAAACTAAAAAGATAAGGGTTAAATTTACATATAAACTTATATAAAATATATTTTTTAGATATATTTAGAACTTATAATCTCTAATTTAATAATTTGATCCATTTTTTACCCTTTTTCCATGTGAAAAACGTAGGTACACTTTTTCTTTTCAAAAAATTACAAGTGTGCCACTCACCTCACTTATAAAAGGACACCCCCTTTCCTCTCTTGTTAACACCTTCATATGATTTTAATTAAAATAATACCTACCCAAATATATTTCCAAAACCCCTAATCTCATCTTATAATACTTATTTTAGACAGAAATCCAACCTAGTAAGGCTTTTGGTGCATACCTAGGGAGGATACCCGAAGAAGAGGTAATGTTCACCAATGAGCATTTTTATTTTAGTTTTTTCCTACAACCCATTAAATTAATCTTATAACATGATGATATAGTTTTATTAGTATCATTTATATACTTATATTTTTTAATTTTATGTGAATTACCTAAAACCATCTCCCCTTTCATCAAATGGGTTATGAAATCATTATTCTTGTGTACGGTGGACTACAACTAAATATAAATATTTATTACCATAACACATTTAAGGAAAAAGTGGGAAACCAAAAATGATAAGATTAAAGTTCATTAAAAATAGAAGGAACTCAAACAATAATTTCAAAAATACTAAGATTATTAGAATTAATCACCCTATATAATCCCCATTGTATGAAAGTTACACACATCTCTAGATTGTCCTTAATATGTTCTTTAAAATGGTTGGACATATTTTCCCAAATCTAGATATATTCATCTAAATTAATTTTACTCTTATTGATTCCACATTCCAATATCTAGTATTGCTTTTTTATCCACTCATATTGGTTTTAATTAATAAAAAATCTTATATATCTTCCATATATTCTATCAACATCTTCCTTTGAAATGTTTATGTTGAAATATTCATTTAACATCTCTTAAATTGAATGAAGAATAAGCATGAGTCCAATATTATTGTCACTGGGAGATATTAATGGGCCCCTTATAGTACCACATATCTAAACATCTTATGGGTTAGGTCTATCATCTACCTCTATTATCATTAATTTTCTAGCTGATATCGTGGCCATATGCTTTGGAAGGTTGGAGTTGTCTTTGCGCTTCTTGGATTTTTTAATTTTATTAGCTGGAAGGTTTTTAGGTATATTGCTTTACTTTCTACTCCTAGAATCGCACCCAATATTCATTAATGTATAATGATCTTACCACTCTGAAGTAGATTTGGATTCTAAATATTTATCACTCAAAGGGTGTTAAAAGCCTTGTACCAGGTCCTTGGGTACCTCTTTTTGTTCCTTCTATGAAGCGGTCTTATTATTCCTTTTAGACTTAACTAATCCCAACCCTTGTGCATTGAACTTCCCTGATCGTTGATCTTCTAACAATTGGAACTAGTTGAGAACATTAACTCTAGTGCTCACCTTATTCTTGGCTCCAACAACTATTTCTTGTGCCATACTTCCCATTGACACACCATTTTCAATTTGAACTAATCTAGAAGTATTTGAATGCAAGGATTCAGAGAACCCTTATTTTCAATCTCCAACAATTGAGGAAATCTCAATGACTAGAAGTAATGTATGGAGTGTATTCTGCACACCCACTACCTTGGAAGATACTAATGGATCATCCCCTTACCTCATCCTATTATCACAAAACTCTATATCATCCTTTATATTTCCTTTCTCCATTTGAAAAAAGGAGGTGGCTGTATCATAAATATTTAATTCCAAAATAAGAAGTCCTGCCCCCTTCTAAAAGTAATAATCCTTGAATATTCCATCTAGAGACAATTGATCCACTGTAATTCATGTAGGTAGATTCTCCCTCGATGACTCCATTCCCTCATGTGAACTAATGAGTCTTGCCTCCACATTACTACTTCAAATGGTTTGGGATTGTTTCTTCATATTAGTATCAAGATCAGAATCCAAATAATTTCCACTTGATTCAATCATTATATCCTTCTTCAGGTTATTTATCAAACTCCCATGCCTACCTTCCTCCATGAAATGAACTAATCTTATTAATGAAGACCAGAAATCACTCCATGATTCAAATATCATAGTCTTCTTACGGTGGAACTCCTCCCTGACGGTGATACAAAAAAAACATTCACTAGCCTTGAGACATAGACCTCAACGCAATTTATTGGAGAGATAGCATGGAACACAAATCTATTTTCCCATATAAATATAGATAGTATCCAAAAATATTCCATAGCATCTGAATGATCAAAGGATTATTAAAAGGTAAAGGGAGTTCAGAAAACTTTACCCAAATCGCTATTTTCAGGGTTTTTTGATTCATGTAAAAATCAAAGGTCCACCATAATTGGAAGAAATTGGACTCATTACAATTGTGGGGGAATATTTCCTAGTCCTAAATTAAGTCATTCTCTAAAGATAATTGAATTGTCATATGCTTTTTGACAAGAAGACCTATTGTTGAGTGCTCCTATAATCCCCAAGAACTTAAGATAAACCGGTTGAAATAATCCACCGATGGTAGGTTCTATGTGAAGTAGGGTTTGGATGTAAAATTCATAAGTTAATATGTTTCATTGAGCTCTAAGAGTGAGAGAGTGAGTTATAGGGATCTGTTGAATAGATTTGGGACTTTAGGGAAAATCGACATTTGAAGGAAGGATGGAATAAAATACGGTTTACATAAGGGAAATAATGGATGATGTTAGGAATCATTGATGGATAGAAAAGTTCCCTCCCTCTCAATAGGAGGAGGGACTACCTCAGCAGCCATCTCCATTTGGGAAAGAGGGGTGTCACCATTTTCTTTGCTACCATACTTTCTTTATAGAAGTTAGGTGTGTACGGTAGACTATTGCTTCGTGAACCAATGTCATTCATTTTTCCATGACTATCTATCATAGCCTGTTATAATGATAAATTTATTATTTATATATGATATTTTGTATTTTATTATGATTCTGTAATTATTATATCAGACATACCTTGATACTCTATATTTTTTGGAAATACGATAACGTCACTCGTGTGTATAGCGGAACTACCATCTCGTGAAGTGATGTGATTCGTTCAAACATTACAAGGAATATATTAAAGATGGGTTTGATAAAAATATGGGATATATATGAAATAAATTTATTATATAATGTTAGTATATCATTTACTTTTCTTTCTTTCAATATAATAAGAAAATGGAAGCAACGTTCATGCACACGTACGGCCTACCATCTCCATAAACGGTGCATTTCATTTTGTATCTCTAAATATTATGGATTACTCTAACTAAATATATACTAAATATATATGATATTTATATCATGTTTAATATTCTGGATATTATTAAACTATCATAAAAGTAATAGGTGTAAAAAAACTAATCAAAACATATATAAAAAATAAAAAGGTTATTGCCCGAAACGTAACATTAACATGGAACTGCTAATAAATGAGTAATAAAGGGTCATAAGAATATCATGTGTGGTAAGATATATATAATTATTTTTAAATACTAAATTGATAATAAATTTATATTTATTATATAGTAGGATTGAATGTGTGAAACAGAATTCAAGACTTATGGTAAGGGATTTCTGTCTCATATTTTACTTTCATGTGACACATTCTGTATTCACTACCTATTTATTTTATGTGGTGTATATAATTTCCATGAATGTATATTATGATTATTATCCTTAAAAATAATGGGGTTTACATATAAATTTTATGATCTATATCTCATGGGGTTTGAGGTTCAAAAGTTAAAAAATCAATAAGTGATTTTTGTTTTCTCAATTTTCCTTCATTGAGATATATGTTATGTTATGCACCTACATTATTTCATAAGTTGTATATAAAACCCCTTTGACATTTAATATCATATATTTATTTATCATAATTATATTATAAGTTCCATTTTATTTTATTTCTTCATGGGGCTTTTGATTCAAAGTTACCAAAGTGGTAAATATTTTATGTTAGAATCCCATCATTTATCAGGATTATTTATGATTATGTTTCTAATTATAAAATATTTTGATAAACATATCTATAAATTCATTAATTTTTTTATCCTATGGTTATTCATGATATTTTCAAGTAATATTTCTATTTCAAAACTCTTTGATACTTAGAATAATTGAGAAAATGTTTTAAAATTTGACTTTGTTTCTCTCTTCGGCCAGAAATTTGTTTCCATCCAAAACCATGTTTTCTAAAAAATTTCTCAAAAATATTTTATTATTCCTATTTTATTTTTAAAAGAAATTTTAAAAATGATTTACTTTTAACAGTAATGTTTTGAAAGGAATATTCATTTCATTTTCTAAACAATTCTTGTCTGGATTTTTCAAAAAATGTGAAAGGAGTCTTTGTTTTATCATGTAAAACATTAATAAAACATCACATTATTTTCATCAAAGATTAATTTATATATTTTCAAGGTTATTTTAAAATAAAAATATTTTAAAAATGATATATGTTTTTAAAAAAAATTAAAGCAGAAAAGATATTTTCCTCAAGAAATATTTTAAATGATCAAAATTGTTTTCCATCTAAGATGAAATCTGTTGATGTTACCTATACCATACTAGGGATATGATACAAGGATATCATTATTATTCATTCTATTAATGTTTTATGTTTATTATGGAATGGTGTTTGTGAAACTTGTTTCTATTTCTTGGGTTATACCATGATAAATTTCTTATGAAATCTGCTTATTTTTTCATGGGTTATGCTATGATGAAATGATGAAATGACTATGAAACTTGTCTATTTTCCACAGGTTATGATATGATGAAATTTTTTGAAACCCATTTAATTTCAAGGGTTGTGATATGATAAATTTTTTATGATATTATGTCACACATATGTATGATTTTCATTATGTGACTGGTGGGATCTATATCTCCCTCTAATGCATTGGATAAAGATTTATATCTCATGAGATATATACAAATGGAATGGTTATTAAATATGATTCAGTAAGGTACTTTTTCTATTATGATGATCATGGGAGTGAACCTTGACTACTATGATGGTTTGGGTAGTGAACGAATTCCAATATGATATCCTTGGTAGTGATCCTTGACTAATACTAAATTTATTTTATATTATTATGTGTATACCACAAATTTCAAATGCCAAGACAATGTTATGATATCATGGACTATGTTCTTTTATTTTATTATGATTTTTGTCTTATGAAATGCCAATATTTAATCCATAATTCAATATTATGATCTCTGATTTGATGGGTATTGTTTTCAAATGTTATGATCATGTTCTCAAAATCCTTATGCTCATTTAATTCTTATATATCTCCCTTAAGTATCCTTAATACGGATCTAATATCACCCTTTATTATGTTTTATTTCCCCAGATTAAAAAGAAATGTATTAAATATGATATATATAATATGGGTTCTATTTATAAAGAACATAAAGGGTGATGACACAGTCTACCTATGAATCAGTTGTTTATCTTTACAAGTTTGCAAAGACATTATACATATATGGTTCTCTTGCATGTTTTTGTCTAATATAATGAATATTCATAAAAATGATGTAATAACTATGTATGATAATCCTCGGTTTCTATGACAATCGTATATAGAAATTAAATATTAACCTACACTTCATCAAGGAATCATCAAAACACATCCCAAAATACACCCGGAACCAAATCTAATATCACTACAATGGAATCCCATTGAAAAATGGAAGAAAACATAGGGATAAAGGAGAATAAATCACTACTGATCACTAAAACACCACCACCAAAACTCATGGATCAAGTTTAGGGAAGTCTAGTTGTAAATTCTCACAAAATTTCCAAGGTTTTATCACAAAATGACAGGAATAGTTTATGACTGAACGGTGATAGAATTTTCCAAACAAAAACTATTTATAACCCAGAATCAACCCCCTTTCAGGTCATGAATTATAGATTCACATCATGAATTATGCAAGGGCCATATATTACAAGACATGAATCTAGTTTATGCCATGAGTCTACAATATTTCCAACTTTCACTAAAATTCACATCCACTCATCTTGATTTAATTACACATCATTAATTAACCTTTCACAACATGAATAAATTTCATGGATTGCACATTTTCTATGCACAATCTACAAATCACTGGCTACAAAATCCATGAAACACCAACTCGTGAGGTGAATTTCACTTTCATTTCATGAAATTCTCATTAAAGTGTTGTTGTAGCTTCAACTCCTCCATCCCTTCTCAAGCCTACTCGGAACCCCATTGAATTCCCAAACTGGAAAAGTAATGTGTTAGGAAGGTTCAAACCATTATACAATAATTCCTATATCTATAGTAAGGGATAATTTTTCTTTATCATGATTTTTCTGAGTTTGAAATAATCAACACATATGTGAATTAAATCATCCTTCCACTTGAATAAGAGGACCAGAATAACCCATGATGAGGCAATTGAATGTATAAAATCCTTTTCTAGATTCTATTGTAGCTTTTTTTAGCTCTTCCAACTCAAAATTGGCCATTATATATGTATCTTCAATATGGGCAGTGATCCAAGTATAATTTCGATTGAGAACTCAACCTCTCGATCATGAGGAAGATAAGAACACTCTTTAGATAATAGATCAATATAATCCCCCACAATTGGCATCTATTCAAGAATGATTCTATCCTTTTCTTAATCATTTGAGATATATATTTTTGATGGTAAGGTAACAGTATCCATACTTGAATAGAATATTCAAAGGTAGATTCATCCTTCTCCTTACACTTGTACAAAATTAGAGGATTACATGGGAAATGATGAGTGATATCCCTCTATTGATAGTTGATGTTTGATTTATATAAGGATATGCAATATATTCCCAATATAGCATAAAACTCTTATAAAAGAAGTAAGATGATATTTTTGGAAATATTCTGTCCAAAATCATTGACTATGGGGAGCTATATACTTGGGATACAAAAATTATTACATTTTTTGTTATCATAGAGAGCTCAACCCCAAAGTTTTGAGGTGGTGTTTGAATAGTTCTACTACAATTATAAGATATGAAATAATGAGTAAATCCAAAATTAAATATTACATTTTCAATTATTGAATAAATAACTAGCATACCTATCAACATATCATTTTCGGGATCTACCTTAGTAGTAGTGATATCATATAACCTTATTTATTCTTTAGGCATTGGATGTTTTTTCATTGATTATCCCTAAAGACCATTGGCTTAAGCCATTGGCTTTTATAACGCTCAATTTCCTTGTAGTTTAAACACTACACCGTAGGTTGGGTATTGATTCAAAACTTCTTTTTTTATTCCACATTAATGAGTTTATTTATTTTAATTTGGAACTTATTATCTTGATTCCCCTTTTTGCACATTTGTAACATCTTCAAGTTCCCTTGATACATATTCTAGGGTGCTTCTTCTTGCACCTTGGTCATGTGGGGTGTTCGGATTTCTTTCTTTTATGAGATTTATCTATTGATACTCCCAAATAAAACTCCATTTTACATTTTTTATCTCTCATCCCCCAAAACCATTGAGATTCACCAGTCTCCATCTCAACTTTGAGGTCCCAACTAACAATTTATTTCAAGATATTAAAGTCCCAAATCACTAATTTTTTTCATAGACTCATATTTAACCCACTAAATAAATTTTCTACCTTACTTTTTGGGTTAATGAAAAATCTAGAGGCATACCATGAAAGCCTTATGTAGTTTCCCTCATGCACCCTGATAAAGTCATCTTCATTTTTCTTTAGTCTAAGAAACTCCCTATAAATTTTAATATGAGAGGTCTATGGGAAATATTTATTGAAAAATATTTTTTTAAATTCTTCCCATTCCATGGAATCAATGTCATCTTTATACTTTTTTTTATCATTGTCCACCACTGGTCAACTTCTCCCTCAATATATTAAATTTACTGTATAAATTTATCATGCTTTGTGCATTAGAAGACAGATTATATCTTCTTAAATCATTTAATACATTATTCCATAATAAGGGGATTATAAGATACAATTAAGGTAGGAGGCCTTTTTTCATAAAATAACGGACTACAACTTTCTCTTTATTAGGGGTAGGAGGGCCTTACACATGATTCATTTTGCTTTTCATAACTTGTGATAGCTTTTTCAATACCTCCATGAAGTTATTATCCCTTTATCCCATATGTTTAGTCATATCATTGGGGTAATCATCACATTTCCTAAGACATTGGTTTCTGGAATGGTTTTTACTATTTACCACTATTAACTAAAATAATAAAAAAACCAAATGAGAATAAATTAACATACAAAAGAGAAGCTTATAAAATTATAAGTAATAAACTATAAATGATAAGTATACCCTAAATTATGAGGCTTTATGTTTCAATCTATGTTAACCATGGTAATGTTTCCTATTATGTTTTTTGACATAATAATTTATACAAGTCCATCATAATGGTTTGTAAAGATTTTTTGAATTTACAAAAATATCTATCAAGAGTGTCAAACCAGGTGTGAAACAAGGACTATTTTTTTGATCTAGGAGGTGATTGATTAAGATCACAATATATTCTTTTCAATGTTGTTACCCCTAGGTACAACTGTTTCAGAGCCAGAACTACTTATATTATTCTGATAGGGATGTAATTTCTTGGAAACCACTCGCACTATCCTTCACCAAAATTCCAGGATATTTTCTTTTACTTTGAATTATCCCTATGGTTCTCACTAAATTATTCTAGTACTAATCCAAAAAATAACTATAACTTTCTTTGATTCCAACTATAGAAACCCAGGCCTTTTACGCACATTATTACATGTTTTTAGATATAAATATCCAATAAGTATAACCCAAAGATCATGAGGCCTGGTGTATTTCAAAGACTAGATTCATAATACATAAAAAGGAAACTAAAACATGAAATACATATTTTATTATTTTTAATTAGAAATCAAATATATCGGATCTTTTAAAATAGTATATAATAACCTAAGGAATACATAAAATAAAGGTATGAGCTAAAAAGGCTGGTAAGGGAATAAACATGACTAGGAAACATAAAGTCTGAGTCAAAGGTATAACATGATATCATAAAATTGAAGTATATTGCGTAATAACAGAGAAGAAAAAAATAAATAACATGGTATCATAAGATCATAGTAACATATGAAATGTGGAAACAATGTATAACATGACATAAACATGAGTCAAGGCTAACTCCCTAGACAATATCATATGGTGGAAAATGTCCCATAGTGGATTAAGTTTACTCTCCAATTCTATAGATAACATATAATGAGGCCAAATATTTACCTAATTAATTATAGAAATATCTGGCATCACCAATAATAACATGTACATGGTTATGTGTTCCATAAAAGGAAATCAATCTTAATGAATAAACATAAAAATTACCCATGGAAAGTATTGGGTTTCAATTTAGAAAAGAACTTATAAAATGTATTACCCCCTAAAATTAAGGGATAATAATATAGGTTTATATATGAGAGTCATATATATATAATTTAAAATCAATCCATAGTATTAAATATATAGGGTAAGCGAGTTTGAGAGAGAATGTTCATAACCAAAAGAAAAGGGTGATTTAGAGATATCCCCTCCCTTGAGTTTGAATCATCATGTAAGTTATTTATTTTCATGAATAATAAAATTATGTTAATTATTTACTTTCCTATGAATCATTTTTATATTTATTATTCATTTTATATTTAATTACTCAATCTTTTATGTTCATGTCAACTATGAAATATGATCATGAAAATGAACTACATTAAATCATGGAGACTATAGGTCGTATGTAAGCATGAGTAACATTTCCATTTTCAAAAATCATCATGGAAAAAAAGTAAGTGTTGTTTTATCTTTAAATAATAATCATTATATCATAAATATAATAATATTTATTTAAATATCCTTATATATTCCATTTGTTTGATGTGGTAATGAAAAAAGAATCACATCACTTCGTCAAGGTGGTAATCTATGTGTGCGCACGAACGAATTTATTGTATTTTTAGTGAAAGGAAAGATAAGAAAATATGTGATATATTAATTTAATATAATTATAAATATGTAATGAATATTATATATAAACATTAAATTCATCATCATAAATAATCTTGATTGGCGATGATGGAAAACAAATTATATCAGTTTGCTAGGCGTTAATCCTCCATACACACAAATGATGGTTTTGTTTCCCATTTGATGGAAGTGGAGATGTATGTTGGTTATTACATTAACATAATGACATTTTTTTGTGTGGGATATAATGATCATATTATATTATAATTTTTTAATTATATTTTAAGTAGGTGTATGAATAAAAAACACTCGGTTCAGAATGATACCGCTTCTTCGGATAACCTCTAGGTTTTGGACCAATATCCTTCTAAGGAAGGTTTTATACTCAAAAAAATATTCTAGGATGTGGTAATATAATTAATTAATTTATTTTTTTATGGGTTTTATGAAGAAAAATACTTTCTTATTGTTAATAAAAGATGATATGATGCGCCCTTTTAAAAGTGAGAAGAAGATACATTTTTTTATAAATACCCACAACTATTCAATAATGGGAAGTCACTCTCAAGAAAAGTGCCTCTAAAATTAATAAATGATATAGTGAACTGAATATAAGGTCTCTATTCACCTTTAACATAAAAATATAAACATTTTTTAAACATTTTACTCCCTCTACCTTTAGGGTTACTCACATTTATCATTTTAGTTTTCACCATGGTAACTAGTTTTTTACCTTGGTAATTTATCCTTTAAGACTAAAAAATAAAATGAGTCTTATTATATAATTTTGAACCACTTGTTCTAAATATGAAATAAAATTTATTAACCAAATATCATATATGTGTGTAAAATTAATTTTAACACAAGTTAATGTAATAAGAAAAACTTTGTTTAAAACTTAATTGTGGAAACTAATTTTTACTATTTTTTATATTAATTATGATTAAAATTTAAGTTGATCTTATTACCTAAAATTAATTATGAAGATTAAAAATATAGAATTAATTTTATAAAATTAAATTAATTGAAAAGGGGGAATTTAATATAAAATTAAACCATCAAAATTCGATGAAAAGTGTTTTTTTAGGAAAATGTATTTTCAAGAAATAGATGTTCTTATATTAACTTTATAACTAGAAATAATCATAATATTAATTTCAATTAATATAAGTATATATAAAATATATAAATTTAATTTATATCATTCCTTATTATTGGTTACTTTAACTAATTAAAATGGATAAACTTTATGCACTTAAAACTGTATCTAGAAAACTGTGTTTTTAAGCATAAAAATAAAATAATAATAAACACATAAAAAGTTATGATTTATATGATATTAATTATATTATTAAAAATAAAAAAAATTCCATATTTAACTTTAATAAAAAATCAAAAATATAATGGTATTTTGAAATTACTTGATTTAATTAATAGAAATGACAGTATCTGAAAAATCGGTAATTTTAACCATTCACTAGAAATTAAAATTTTCTTAGAAATAAAAAAACTTTGGCCTCAATTAATTTTAATATGATTGTTTCATAAATTAATTTAATTTTATCAGATAAATTTTCTAAAATTTCTAGAAATTAATTATAATATTTTTCTCACAAAAAGCAATAAAAATCACTTTTGAAGAAAATGTATTTTTTAAAAGTATCAAATATCTTCATTAAAATTGAGTGTTTATTTCTTAGACATGTATCAATAAATTTATATTTATTAAGGCCTATATATATATTTCATTAATTATTTAATCCTATTTATTCCCTCTAATTTAACACCTGGTTTTTAACAGTCATATTTAAATAATCATAGTTTGTTTTGTCTAGGTGTTGCATGTCGTATATGCTATCAAACATGGTTTTATTTTAAAAAAAATAGGATGTTACACTACGGGAAAAAATTTATATGATATAGATATTTTGTAGGTGCACTAGTTTTTATATTGTATTCCAATAATAAATTTTTTTCTAGTGACCAAGAGTAGTTATGTGAGGAGTTTTCTGAGAAAATGAAGAAACGATTTGAAATATCTCCACTGGGGGAGTTGAGATACTTTATAGGGTTATAGATTGAACATAATTATGATTTCATATTTTTTTAAAATAAAAGTGTGCTTGGGAACTATTAAAAACTTTTGTTATAGAATAATTTAGATAAGTTTTAGCACTGATTTCAATTAGAACCAAATTGTGTAAGTATGACAGTTGTAGTAAGGTTGATCTAAAAGACTTCATAAAAATTATTGAAAGTATAGTGTATTTGACTGCATCAAAACCACACATATCCTTTACAGTAACACTTTGTTCTCAATTTCAGAGTGACTCTATATAATTACACATTCTTGATACAAGTATGATACAAAGATATGTAAAGGGAATCATGAGTTATGGACTAGTATAAAAGTGTCATAAAAATATGAATCTACTTAACTATACTGATGCAGACCGGTTCAGTAATTGTAAAGATATAAAATCCTCATCAGTTGGAAACTTATTTACTAGTGAGTTATGTGAAAGTTGTCACAGTGAAAAATAAAACTCTTTGACACTTAGTACAATCGAGGAAGAATATGTGGCAGCCACTCATGCATATAAATAGGTATTATGGATGGTTGTACAGTTAGAGAATTTGAGTGTTAAAATAAAAAAAATCCATTAAGAATTTTGTTTGGCCATCAAATTGATATAAATCTATCAAATAACGTTGTATAATACTCTATATAAAAACATATAATTTTTTTTATCATTTCATTAAGGAAATAGTGAAAAATAGAGATATCAATCTAGAATATATTTCTACTAAGAATAAACTTATATATATCTTCACAAAATTCATCCTAATAGATACATTATGTGAGTTGTGACAGAAACACTATGTTTATCCCTCCCCTTTCAATAAAAGAAATATAGAACGAACATCCCCACATGGGCTTTATATTATGTAGGAAATGAGGGATAAATAGTTTCAAAACATTATTTAAAATGGTTTTAGGGTTATTGTTAAATGGAAAAGTGATCACTATCGCCTCATTCAAAACTATGGATAAAGTTGAATGGGGATGTTTTTTGTATGTGAGATTCGATGAATTGAGGGGGGTTTCGTCTTCGTTACTTGGCTGAATTTTTTTCACTGATAGATATAATTATCTCAAAAATATACCCTTATATGGTTTTATGGTGTACGATCTATATCATATGGTATAGAATATTATGTGATTATTATCATCTTGCTTATATAAGTGTGAATATAGATGATTTTTATCTACTGAGTTTAATGGGGTTTCCAACATATCCAAAAGGGTGAGATTAAAGTACCTTGGGTGTTGTTGGTGATTTTTATTTGTTGAAAATACCTATGGATAATCATTTTAAAATTTTGATGAGTTATTTTAACTCAAAAAGAATTTATTTTATTGGTTGATATCACTTTATAATTTTTAAAAGAGATCCTAAAGCTATTGTAGTGAAGGATGATGTTTCCCATACCTGAGAATGAGTATTCTCGGTATAAGCCAAATTCATCAAAATAAAGATTCATGTATGAGTTTTTTTCTATATGGGAAAATATTTAGCTACATGATGACTTATGAATGTTAATTACTTTTATACCCAATTTCTTCCATGTATATGAATTCATTCACATAAGTGAATTCTATGTAAGTGAAAGTATCACATAAGTGAATACCTCGGAATTTCCGACTTCTCCTGTATATAAGAATTATAACCACATTTTTTAATTCACATAAGAATTTTTTTTCTACATATCCATTTCTTTCTAGAATATCTGATTTCCTCATGGATCCAAATCTATGTAGGGTGTTTTTGTTTCAGATAACTACATATGAAAATTTAGTTATGCACTATCTGGATTTTTAAAAACTATGTTTCCGAAAGGAATTAATCCCAATGATTCTAGAACCAATCTTAAAATTTTAAAATATTACATCTAAAATTTGATTCAAGTTTATTCATGAAAAATTTATCAAATTTCTACCATGGTTCATTTCTATTTTACATTCTGAGAAGTTTAATACAAAAAAATATTTTTCTCTTCATGAAATTAATGTTGTAAATGATGAAATCCCATATATCAATTCAAGAATATTTAATTATGTTGATTATTTATTTTTATTTAGTTCTTATATCAATTGATTATTAGTCAATGATACAATATAATTTATTTGAGCTATGTGGTATTTTTTAAAAGTTTATTTTGTCAAAAAAAAATTAATCATTGAAATATATATCATGTTGCGTAGAAGTTAAAGAAAATGAATTAATGAGTCTGATTCAAAACTTTGTCTTCTTTTACTGTATTATCTTAAGGGTGATAGATAAGTTTTTTTTATGAATGTATTCATAGAGGGTAACTTCATTCATCTGATTAAAAGTATAGTTAAAATAAATTTCACATGAGGATTCTTTAATGAGTCGCACAGTGAAAATTTGGGGAAGACAAAAATTGGAATTATATAATTGTGCTTTTTTTCTAGCATCTATAATGTCTTTCTAGCCTCCTAATTGAGGAAAAAAATTCTATTGGAGTAATTTAATGATTTTTAATAGTGCCTTTAAAAATACTAATGTAGATAAGTTTTAGTTTGTGTAAACAAAAAAAATATGATTTGTTGTCAAAAATGTTGTGTGAAGACTTGAGAGTGAGGGTAATATAAAGAGTAGAAGAAGTAATGATAGTATGGTGGCACAATGAGAGAACTTCAGTGAACAAGATTCTCATTCCCTAGACGAAATCACTACTGGTCTTATCAAATCAATTTTGAATCTCAAGTATCTTGAGATTGTGGTTCACAAGGAGTTATTCCATATTTGTGAATCCAGTAATCTTGGTGTAGAAGATCGTTCTATTATTCCTTAACTAGAAAAATATCCACTGATGTTATTAAGGTGGTCATCAATCCTTCATTATCTGATTTTGACATCCCTTCATCCAGAAGGGTCATCAAGAAGGGGTGAACTGCTCATGTTGTTTCTAATCAAGATAAATTCAAGGAAAGATTTACCTCTATAAGAACTCCATTATTTCTGGGGTGCTCACTCCAAAAGGGACATAGTTGTGGAAATTCAATGAGTTGATTCAGATGATATTTGAAATATGGGGTTTTAATGAGAGGAAGATAATAGCTACGGGATGAGGATATTACCACATTGTATCCCCCTATGATGAATTCAATAGGAGGTCATGGAGTTTTTGATCTATCCCACTAAATCCTATTCTCTTGAGAATTTATGAATGGGATCACAATTTTGATCCTAATAATGTGATAAACACACGTACATAACTATAGATACAGATTTAAAAGCTGAATTGGATATTTTTGCATCCATGAATCTTATGGGACATAGCTTACTCAGTTGTTAATCCTATGAGAATAGATCGACAAATAGACAACCACGTCTTTATGAATTATGCTGAAGTTCTAGTGGAACTTGATATGGCCTCCGCCCTTATTGAGTAGGTTATACTTACAACCCATGATGATATCATCAATCTTGAAATTCAGTATGAGAGGATGCTGAAATTATGTATGATTTATAGATATTTTTTCTATCTATTATTTGATTGTATCATATAGAATACATGTAACATCTCTAAGGTTAAGGGTCATGAAGAGGCCACTTATCGAATGAGAAAGGGGGAAGCTTTTGCCAATTATTTAAACTTAATGGGTGTCACTGATCCATCATTTTCTCATGACAAGGTAAGAAGAAATGAGAACATATCTCATGGTGTGATGTTTCCTATACCTATTAACACTTCTGCCCCTTCTCCTTTTGATGAATACATGAAGGGACTAGATGGTGAAACTCTCTCCCTCATTGGGATTGTTCATCTAGATGAAGCTATCAAAGCCCTACATTCCCAACAAGATGATATCCCCTCAAGTGATGAGCTCTTTCTAGAAGAGAATTCAATGTAAGGACACCTACATTGGGATATTGAGATGGATCATGTGGATGTTTGTGTTGAGATTATTGTTCCAATACATGTGGAAGGGTATCCTAGCAATACTGAATGTTCTACTACTACTAGGTATAATGTGAATTCACATTGCAACAATGTTTCTCCCTCCCCTTCTGGAAAAAAGTGGAGCCATGTATTGATAATGATAATCCAATACTATTATAATGGGCTCTTAATAATTTTGGATGCTCTACAGTTACTAAGAAGAATGTGAGAAACTAGAACTCGCATTACATCAATGATTTTCCCTCCCCTTCTAGTCAGAACCAAGAAGGGTTACTTGAAATGGAAACTTATCATGGATATGACTCAAGTCTTACTATTATAGATGATATTCATTTAAATCTATAAATAGTTAACCACCTCTCTAGAAAATCTAGAGAACAACCTCATTTGGATACCCCCTTCACACAGGTGTCTTCTTCCAAGGATGACAAAAGGAAAACATCTAATTATGTTCCTACTAAACCAATCCAATCCACCAAAAAATTTACTCCCCTCAATGTAATTTTTTGGGGAAATGATACTGAAGAGTTTAAAATTCATAAATGAAAATAGGTTGGGGAAAAGACACAGATAGAAAATGATGGAATGATGTAAAATTCAACCCCCAAAAGAAAATAATAAAAAATCAAAATAGAAACAAAAAGGTAGTATGTATATGCCATAACAAGGAGTGCCTTGAACGAGAGGAAAATCTAGACAATGAGAATTGTATTCTGTAATTTTCAAGGGATTGGGAACCCCCCTATAGGCACAACTATTATACATCTCATTGTGACCTATAACCCCGCCCCTGTTGAGATAGCTGAACCAAATATGTATTTTGAAAATTTTAGGTCAATTAATTGGGCCTATCTTGGATACACTTTTTCACTCAAAATTTACATGAAAATGATATAGATCACTTGTGGGTGTTTAAGCATGGCAGCCTTAAGATTTACTCTTTCAGTAAGGGTACTTAAAATGTCTCAATTCTCCTCTCTATGCTTAGATCTAATGTCACAATTTCCTTTATCTATGCCTTTAATTTATATATCAAGAGAAGGGACCTCTGTAGAGAGATGAAATAAATATCAGATAATATGAGGAATAAATTGATAATTTCTCATGATTTCAACATTATGCGGAAACCAGACATAAAAACTGGATCCAACTTCTATAGGATTTACTCATGTGATTTCTATTCATTTATTGATAGTTTCATCATTATGAAGGTCCCAAACTCTATATCCAAGTTTAAATGGATAAGATACACCATTAATGGTAGGAAATCAAGTAATATTGATAGATTCTTTGTTCAAGTGGATGATAGGAGTGTTGAAAATATTATCTCTAGGTTTCCCCTTCAAAATATTTATTCTAAATATAATCCTATCATGCTGGAAATGAACTTGAATTAACCTAGGCCATATCCTCTTACCTTAAAATTTAAAAATGTCTGGCTTACCTTACCCAGATGCAGGGAAATTGTAATAGAGTTTTCTAATATGACCTCACTTGGAATCCCTCTTCAAATATTTCTTGGAGAACTTAATATCTCAATGGAATTTTAAAATATTGAAGAAAAATATTTCTCTGAGATTGAAAATGATATCAAAGCCATTGAATAACACATTTCCTCTATTAAAATTACAAATCAGAATCAAAACAGTCCCTCTAGGGAAGAGTAGCAAGCTACTTCCAAAATCAAAGAACTCTTGGCCATCAAGGATAGGATGGCCAAAAATCATATTAATGTAAGATAGTTAAGATATAAAGATAGAAAAACCAAACTATTTAATTTTATCCATAAAGAGAAAAGAATAAAAGGTGTAATCAATCCTTTAAGAATTAATGGAAGTAATTTCAATTATAAAAATGATATTTCTAAGACAGTTCTTGATTACTTCAAAGAGTTATATTCTAATGATGGAAATGAAAACACTCACAAAATGATTGAAAAAATTATGGTCTGCATTGAAAATCATCCAAACCAAGGAATCACTTTTCCTCCCTATAAGGAGGAAATAAGGAAGGCTATCTACTCTCTTAATATTTATAGTGCACCTAGACCTTTTGGTTTTACTAACAAGTTATTTATGTTCTACTAAGATATGTTAAAAGTTTAAGTAACCAATTTTTTGAGAAATTTCTTATTCCGTGCCTATTTTAATTATGGTATCAACTCCAACTTTATTTCTTTGATACCCAAGAGGGATAATTCCATTAACATCAGGGACTTTAGACTAGTTGAAATTGTAAACACTATTCCAAATATTATCAGCAAATCATTGTTAACAGAATGGGAAACTTTGTTGGAGGAATCATCACATAAAACCAATATGGTTTCATTCCTGACTGGTATATTCAAATTATCTCTTCACTACCTTGGAAAACATCAACATAATGAAGAATACATCAAAACATGGAAACTTTTATCTTAATATTAACATCTCAAAATATTTTGATACCATAAAATGGAAATTTATTTTTGTAGTCCTTAAAATTTATGCTTTCTCTAGTGACTTATCAAATTGATCAGCATCATTCTTGGTATTGTAATATTTTTTATCCTCATTAATAGAGCTCCAAGTGGCTTATTTCATTATTCGTGAAGTATGAGACAAGGATATCCTCTCTCAGGCCTTTTATTTTCTATTGTGGAAGAATAATTGAGAATATTTCTCAATGATCTCATGAATATTGGCTACTTTAACTGTATAAAATTCAGGATAGGGTTAGTTTTTACATCACATTTCTTTTATGTATATTATATCCCTCATTTTGGTAAGTCATCTAAAAAACCTTATCTTCCATTAGAGCCACTTTTTTCATTATAAGGAAGTTTTTGTAAAATCCATTAATTGGAATAAATCTTTTATTGTCTTAGGAGAAGGGATACTAATTACAAGGAAGAATAGAGTTTCTAAAACACCCGGTGTCGGGGGTTCTCTAGCCATCACATACCATGGTGTCCCACTCCTATGGGGGGGATTAGAAAATTACATCTAGAAAATATATTTTTTAGCATTTTCAATCAACTATAAAAATGGAAGGGAAAAGCATTTTCACAAACTAAGAGATTTTTTTTCAACAAATCAATCATCTCCTCTAAAAAAATTTTATTCCTTATCTCTATATAGGTGGTTAAGGAATACTATCAAAAAGCTTCAAAACATTATCAATAAATTGATATGGACTACCTGAGTTCATGAAAATAAATTAATTAAAGTGGATTGGAAGGACTGAATTAATCCCATTGAGATGGGAGGACTTGGAATCAAGGATCTGAAAATTTTTAATGATCTAATTCTCTCCAAATTCACTTAGAATATTTTGAATGTAAATTCTGAAACTCTTTAATTCTTACAAAAAAAATCCCATGAAAGGTTTCTGAATAAGTACCAATATTTTCTTTCCTCCTCTGTCTGGCCTACAATAAAGCACACTTACAATGATCTCATGGATAGCTATAAATGGCCTGTGAGCATGTAATATACTTTGAATTTATGGATTACTAATTAGATTGATAAGATCCTTTAAAAAATAATTAGTATTCCTCCCGAAAGGCAATATCACTCCGTACTAATTTTCTTCACACTAATCCTAGACAGGAGATTATCATTCCACCCTAGATCTATATTGAAATCCAAAGATACAAATTCCTGGATAGAGACACCCTTATTTAAACCCCTAATAGGAATGATATCCTCATAACCAAGTAAATTCATATAATAAATTTCCAAGTTAATGTTTTTACTACCTCTTGGATGTCCAATATTAGAGTTCCTTTCATCCTGCCATCAAGGTTCTTTCTTCTATGAAATGATTGGAAAAATCATCTACCCACCCAAGATCAAATGAAATAGGTTGTATTCCATATTTCCCCAGTTTTATTTATCTATATCGAAGACTAATAATTTATCTAACACCTATTTATAAAATTTAGTTTCATATTAAAACTCTAGAACTACCTGCAAGAAATTTTTAGCTTATCTATATGTAGGTATAATGTAATTAAGGATCTTATTTAGTCCATTAAATATACTGGTTGCAATGACCAGATTAGTAACCTACTAAATTCTTCCTCATCTATTGAAATTACTTATACATTTTCAGCCATATATGATTTTTATTTGAAAAATCAACCCCCCTCTACTAATGTGGGCATTATTTCCATCCATCAAGATGCATTTTTTTTCTTCAAGAATCCAAACAGGTTCTATGGATAATTCTTTCTCTAATATTAACATACTCAAATTTCATGGTGTGCATGGAAGGGAAATAAGGCCACTCATGTTGAAATACATCTAATGGATACCACCTATCCTCCCATGGATCAAGTATAATGTTTATTTTTCAGCTGCAGGTGCACTGGTCCCCTAAGGGTGTGGATGTGTTTTTTGTAATTATCATGGCTTTGTCAAGGGATTATTTTTCCACTGCATTGTAAAGTGTACTAATTATAAGTCCAAACTGTGGGATATCATAAAATATATTAAAAATGTTGTTATCGTGGTTGGTAACAATTATATATTGTGTTGGACTCAACACTTGATGTTGAAATCCTGGGGATAAGAACAATAGATGTTTCTTGGAGAGTTCTCCCAAAGTGGCTTAATTGTATTCAAACTAGGCATATCAACCATATGGTTTCACATTCATTTATAGAATACAATAAATTATTGGATGCTTTATCAGATTAAATTATGGAGAGGATCTTGATGTGGTCATTTGGGACTCTTGAAAATTTCTTCGCCCTGGTTGATATGGATATGAGGGGTGTGATCCACTCCTAAATTTGTAAAAACCATTAAACCACATGACTTTCTTGTAGTTATTTTTCTTAATAAATCTTAGGACCAATATTTTCTAGATACTATCCTTTCTGAGTAATAGTGTAAGAGAAAATAAGTGATTCTAATTCTGAAGCCTAGTGTCCATCGTTCTTATATAGTGGAGCTCATCTACTCAGGGAAATAATCTCAAATTTATAAGCAATTTTATAATGGATATACCTGTATTGATTAGTTATTTTTTACTATTTTAGAAGGCACAATGAGGAAGATCTATAAAAATTATTTTGATTTAACCATTATCTTAAGACTATATTTCTCATTTTGATTACATGTCATGTACAAAGTTAGTGGAAAACTGTCTTTTCTGGTGTGACTCTGGACACGCATAGAGTAACTTGGTTCCAATGCTATAAGTGTGTAATTTTTTTTCTTATAGTGAATATTTGGTTGGGGAGATTAATCAACCGTGATAAAGAGTATATTACCCAAGAAGAGACTAAGCTTTGTAAAAATCCTTTATTTCATTATTTATTTATTTTATGTATACATGAGTGAGACTTAGACTCTGTATTTGAGTGAATTAAACCTTAAAAGGTTACCAGGTTTCTTTAATCAAGAAAATAAATTGTAAAAACTAGTTACCCTTGATTAACCCCCCACCCCATATCAGAGGAGTTGCTTGGTTCTTGGCACTTATTTCTCTTGGTAATCCCATCCATTTAGAAAAATCCTCAATTCAATTGGAAAATATATCGTCACTTATTAATTTTGTCAAAAACACCCATTTTTCCCCTGTGGGACTCATATCTAACTAGCAGATCGCACCTAGCAGCAGGGTGGTTAGTCCTTATTGTGAATCTAAGAGGATTGATACACAACCTTGGGTACAATAATATTCCCATAAACACTAGATGAGGAATTTTAACTTTCCTATACCCTATTATACCAGTTTTGGAAAGGGTGGATCCACTCCCTAGCACTTTTGGTCATGATTTTGTCCGCTCTGGGATCTAACTCACATTGTTTTGTTTTTCCTGGGCATCCCACCCATCTAGAAAAGGCCTCTCATGATAGGTATATCAAAATTTACTTATTAATAAAATAATAAACACCCCTCACCCCATGTGGTACTAGTTTATTACTATCAGATCATGCCCAACAATAATGTAGTTGTTCTATATCGTGAAATTGACGGGAGTGTTGCACAACCTTGGGTATAATAGATTAGATAAATATTTGTCAGCTAAACTATTCAAGGTTCATATATGATATGATTGGTTTTATTGTAACAAACCATTTAATTTTAAGATAAATTACTTTCATGTATTATTAATATTTATTAATTATATTTTATAAATTTATATTCATTATAATAATACGAGGTCATTTTTCAATCAAAAGGAAAAAAAATTCTAATTAATTTTCATTTTCATGTATTATATAGTTTTATTTAAACACTTTATTTCAAAATTAAATAATTTTAATTTGAATAAATTATCTTAATTTTTTAATTCCTCTTGAAAAAATTATCTTAGGATGAATTTTTTAGAATTTTCTAAAAAGATTAATTTTTCAATGAATTTTTAAAAATAATATTTTTTTTGAATACTATATTTTATTTTCAAGTAATTAAAAAGTAACATTTTATTTTCTATTAGTTTTAAAATTTAATTAGTTAATTTTTATTAAAAAAAATTAAATAAATATTATTATAATCAATATTATAGTTGAATTTTGTATATAAACATTTTTATACTTAAAAAGGTTTTATTAAACCATTTTCATTTCTTTTTACGGGTTTAAATTTAAATTAAATTCTTAAAGTTCTATAAATTGAATTTTTTTTAAAATGTATTATATATTTATAATCATTATAATTAATATTAGGTAATAAAGTCAACTTAATTTTTGTTCATAGTGAATTGTAAAAATAGTAAAAATATGTTACCACGATTAAGGTTAAAAAAAATTATTGAGGGTTAAACTAAATTTATAAGGGTTAAAATGACATATAAACTAATCTAAATCCAATTTAATAGACATATTTAAATAATATATCATATAATATTCATAAATTTTCCATTTTGGTGAAATTTTTCATGAGTAATACATAAATATATTTTAATATTTTAAAAATTCTAAGTGTGTCATCTCTCCAACTTAAAAAAAGACACCCCATATCCTCTCCTATCCACACTCCAAGATAATTTTGGTTCATAAATTTCCTACCAAAATATATTTATAAAATCCCCATCAATATCCTAGATTCCCTGATTTGGTTAGAAAACCAACCTAGGAAGGCTTTAGGTATAAACCAAAATAGGTTGTCCGAATATGAGTTGCAGTTCTTAACCAAGTGTTTTCATTTAATAACCTATATCCATTTCTATTTTACATCAAATGGGAAATGAAACCATCGATAGTGTGTCTGAAGGACTATCACCTCACAAACTGATGTAACCCATTTTCCATAACCACCTCTCACATATGGTTAAAATGATGAATTTAATGTATATATATTATTTTAATTACGTAATTATCACACTTTAAATATAATATATCATCTATTTTCTTATCTTTCTATCCATCAAAAAATGACAACGTCATTCGTGCGTACGTGTGGATTTCCACCTCCATGAAGCGATGTGATTCATTTTTCATAACTGCGACACATGTATGGTTTATATAAGTGTTTCTAAATATATAATATTAAATTTTTTATATAATAATAATTTAAAATTATAAAATTATACTTACCTTATTTCCCTCTTTTTCATTGAAAAATATAAATGTTACTCATGTGTACGTGTGGCCTACCATCTCCATAATAGTAACATAATTAATTTTTCATAACCATATTTCATGGTTGGTTTTAAAATTATAATTGGAGTATAAAAATTATAATTATTTCATGATTATTATTCTTATGATTATATAACAATTAATTCTTTGACCATTTTTAAAATACTAACATCATTCTAAAATTAGGAACTTAACATCCTCAAAACACACGAAGTGGACTTAACTGATTAAGAAATTAAATATGTCATTAAAATAAATGAAATAAATAATTTAATGATAAGTTATTAAACTGGTAAAACTTTCTTAAGAAATAAAATAATTGATATAATTTTATTATATAGGTGTTAAAGGATAGATATACAAATTTTTGAATCATAGTAAGGGATTTTACCTCAACTTCACTTCATTGAGTCATGTTTTAATTTTATATAGATAATTTATTTTATATAGTTAATATACATCAATTTTAGATGATATATAATGAATCCTCCATAATTTATGGTATTTTATGTTATAATTCATGTTAATTCATCCGATCGGTAAGGTTTTTCTTAACCAAATTTTCTTTCATTGGGTTATATCACTTATACTATGACAAGATTATGTATAAAATTATTGTTGATTGGTTTATGATTTATTTGAACTTTTTTTTGTTAATTTAACTTTTTTACACATAATTAATCCATTGATAAAATCTCAATTCAATATTATGACCTTGTATTGGTTATTCATCTCAAATATTCCTTCTTTGGGACATATGTTTATATTATTCATCTTTATTATTTTATGAGGTGTATATATTTCACCATTGATATGTTATAGAATTAAAATTATCATTTTAATGTTTTTTATAGTTTTATTTTAATTTATTCTTTAATGGGGATTATCATTCAACAGGTTACCAAAGTGGTGAGAGGTTTATGTCTCAATCTCATTTTAATAGGGATTCTTAATGATTGAATTATCATAAAGGAAATTCTATGATCCTTATCCAATAAACCCTATTAATTTTTCCTCTCCTCTAGTAATTTATATAAATTTTATGTTTTAGTACCATTTTACTCTCTTTTGTTCTCAAAATGGTTCAAAAATGTTTTCAAGAAAATCTAAACTTATTTTCTCCTATTTCAGTCAGAAAATATTTTTCTTTCATATCCATGTTTTCTAAAATATTTTAAATAATTATTTTGAATATTATTAAATGATTTTTTAAATTCATTTTTACACATGATTTAATTTTTACAAAAGGGATTAAAAATAATCTTATTGTTGTTTTCTAAACAAGGTACCTTTTTTAAGGTGTAAACAAAATCTCTTTTTAAACAATTACGACATGAATAAAAATTTTAGTCATTATAACTGGTCAATGATTTGAATATTCCCTTTAATATATCCCATGGTTCTTTAAGACATAATTTTTTACCTAAACATACTAGAAATTTTTATTTTTCAAAAGTTATTTTCAAATTTGAAATGGTATTTTTCAAAAGAATGTTATTAATGGCCTTTTTATGGTACTTCTATTCACCAATGACAACAAACCTTGACATTAATTGTGCTACACTAGGTATTTATTGTAATGATACCATCTTTATTCTTTATCTAGATAGATTATGATTATTTCAAATAGATTTCCATAGAACCCATTTCTTTTCCATGAGTAAATCAATCTATGAGAGAACAATTGCTATTGTTATGTTGGAAAATTAAATATTTCAAGTGTTTTTATTATGTTATGGTTCTTGGAAATTTTTTATGATAATTGGTGAGCCTAATATAGATCATGTTGATGGGTGGACCTGATATATATCTCCAATGCATTGGGTAATATTCATAGTTAATCTTTTAAAGAATTCCCCTAAGTGATTTTTAGAATTTATTGGGTAGGTTATTCCATTTTTTTAGAGTGATGGTCAGATTTATATGAAAATTATGTTCCAAGTAACCAATATGTTTTCTTTAAGCTTTCATCAAGTTATAATGGATCCTTTTTTAAGGATTGTTTTCACATTTCTTAATATTGTTGAAATCTATGACTTTTCTCTTATGATGAAGCATTATAACATGTCTCATGTTTAATGATCCAGGTTTTTATGGGTATGAATTATATTATGTCATTATCATGAAATATGATTATGCTATCATGAACTTATGCTTATATTATACTAATTGGTGACATTAAATAGTTAATTATTATGTTTACACATTCTAGGAATTTGATCTCACACTCTTTAGGTTTCATTTTTCATAGGTTGTGACAAAAGTTTTTAAGAATTTAATTCCAAAGAATGTTATGAGATATGAAGAACTTTATCATCTTTGACATGTATTTTTTTGAACCCATTTTTTATATATCTAAGTTATTTTGTAAGATTTTTCCCTAATTCTATAAAACTATAAATGTAAAAGGTCCTTAGTTAAGAAAGTGATCCAATATTTATATTTTATATTATATTTTTTAAATTATTAAATTTGGGTAATATATATTGGTATCAAATATAAAAATGTAAATATTATGTTTTAGCACTAGATCTAGGTGTGCATGTTTGGAGCTATTATAGTTGGTATCTGAGGAATGGTTTAGATAAATTTATAGATTAGGATGTTTTAATGTGAGGTTAACTTAAGAGTTATGGATATTAACCTGGGTTTATACATTTAAGGTTAATCATAAGTTCAAAGGCATTGACACCCCTTTTGATGTATTAAGTGATGGGATTTTAAAGTGATTAATGTTATCATGGGAGATAATATATTGGGTTGAGTTATATGTAAACCTTAGGTTTAATGTGAAGGATTGTTTCATAAGAATGCAATTACATTTTTGGGGATTAAAGCTGAAAGGTATGATATAACCTTTGAGGTTAAAACTTTATTTAATGTTATCGTAATTGAGGTTATTTAGGATATAGGATTATTTATTTATAGAATGATCTAAGTTGAACCTTTGGTGTTATTAATGAATTTTAGATATTAATGTATAATAACTTTATATGAAGGTTTGTGAATTTTTTAAATTATCTTAACTTGTGCTAACCATTTAATTTTTGGTTAATATCTAAATATAGGAGGAATATCCTCTTACCATTTTGTGGATTATGAAATTTGTTAGAAGTCGATTTTAGTGCTTTGGGCATAAACAAATTCATCTTCAATACTCATAGTTTAGATAAAAATATTATATTATATTTAGAATTTATTAAAGGATGAAATTATACTTGTCAAGTAACTATATTTCCATATGTAATTAGTCTATATGGTAAAGGAACCCCTAAAATCGTAGAAAAGGATCTTGAAATAAAAATGTTATTATATTACCTTTATTTTTTATGAATCGATGTTCTTCTACACACCTAATTGATTTCTGGTTTTGTGGTCATTTAATTTATCATTATAATTCACTTTCTTGTGATCAATTTTATCTTTCACTCTACATCATTATTTGGACATTACTTTTTTCCTCCATGTCCATATTTTCACTTTCCACTAATGTTCTCCTATTTGGAAACCATGTTATGTGTTATTCCAGATAAACTTTGTATTTCTGTTTCCCTATTTTCAAAAAGAATTTTTATTATCCATTTTTATGATGTGGTTTTTCAAAAAAATATATTCTAAAATATTAATAAGTTTTTTCTTTTCAAGACCATATGTTTTATCTTCCACTCCATGAAATTAATTTTGAAAATGTTTTCAACCATTTCTAATTGGGATGAGATAAAATTATGAGGACGCAATTAAAAAATGGAGGAAGAATGAAACAAATCATTTAAGGGTAAAATAAATAATTTTTATATCTAATTAATATTAATTAATTATATTTTAAAGAGTTAAATTTATTATAAGAATATTAGGTAATTTTTCAATCAAAAGGAAAAGGCTTAATTTCAAACCAAATTGTGTTTTCATGCATTATATAGTTTTATTTAAATTATTGATTTAAAAATTATATAATTTTAAACTGAAAAAATGAACTTTATTTTTCAATTCATAATTTTAAATTTATCTTGGGATGAATTTTTGATAATTTTCTGAAAATTTTTATTTTTTAATGAATAATGAAAAATACTGATTTTATTGAAAATATTATTTTCTTTCAAGTATTTAAAAAGACACATTATATTTTGGATTAGTTTTAAAATTTAATTAGGTCATTTTTATTAAATAGAATCAAATAAATGTTATTTTAATCAATATTATACTGGAATTGTTTAAAAAACATTTTTTATACTTAAAAATGCATTTTATGAAAAACTTTTTTTCATTATATTTTTTAAATTAAATTGAATTTAATTCTCTAACTTATATAAATTTAATTAGATAAAATTATTCCATATTTTTAATCATAATAATTAATATTATTTAAAAAAATTAACTTAATTTTTATTCATAATGAATAGTTAAAACAGTAAAAATTGGTTGCCATGGTTAAGGTTAAAATAGATTTATCGATGGTTCAACTAAAGTGATCAAGGATAAAATGACCTAGAAACATCTAAAAAATCCTATTTTCTAGCCTTATTTACACCCTATGTCATCTCATATTCAAAAATAGACCATTGTTCATCCATTTTTCTTGATTAAGACATTGATCTTTTTAAAAATATTAAGTGTGTCCTCTCCCCCACTTATAAAAGGACACCCCCTCTCCTCTCCAATACACACTTCAAGAGAATATTATTTTAGAAAATATAAAACCAAATAGATTTTTAAAATCTGACCTCATTTCTTATATTCACTAGTTTTAACAAAAAAACCATCCTTGGAAGGATTTAGGTATAAACCAAAAGAGTTTGTATGAAGAAGAGGTATGGTTCTTAACCGAGAGTTTTCATTATATTTATTCTTATAAATCCTTAAAATCTTCTTCAACCATGATTAAATAATAACATAAGTATATATAATATATTAATATGTTATTATGTTTATGTAATAACCTATATATGTCTCCTCTTCCATCAAATGGGAAATGAAACCATCATTCATGTGTACAGAGGACTACCACCTTGGGAACCGATGTAATTGTTTTTCCATCACTGCATCTCTTGAATTTATATAATGGTGGATTTAACATATATACATATATGATATTAATGAAATAATTATCATTATTTAATGATAATATATCATCTATTTTCTTACTTTACCATCCATTGAAAAATGATAACATCATTCATGTGTATGTTTCTATTACTACCTCCATGAAGGGATGTGATTCTTTTTTTCATCACCGCAACACATGAATAGTATATATAAGTTTATTTTCAAGTATAATATAATATTTATTATATAATCATAATTATGAAAAGATAAAATTATACTTACCTTCTTTCTCTCGTGTTTGTTTAAAAATGGAAATGTTACTCATGTGTACTTATAGCCTACCATCTCCATGATTGTAACATAATTCATTTTTGATAACCATATTTAATGGTTGGTTTTAAAAGTATAATTAATATATAAAAATTATAATTATTTTGTTATTATTATTCTGGATAATGTAGAACAATTACTTCTTTTACCATGATCTACATACCGAAATCATTTTGAAATTACAGACAAAACATCTTCAAAACACCTGAAGTATACTTAATCGATTAAGTTATTGAATATTTCTATAAAAAATAAAATGATTAGTTTTATTATAAGGTATTAAAATTTTAAAATGTTCTTATAAAATAAAATAATTGATATAAGTTTATTATACAAGTGTTAAAGGACATATATATCAAGTTTCGACTTAAGGTAAGGTATTTTGTATCAATTTCACTTCATTGAGAAATATCTTAATGTTATACACCTAATTTATTTCATATAGTGTATATAATACCATTTTACATGTTATATAATGAATAATTCACAATTAGTGGTATTTTATGTCACAATTCATGTTAATTTTTTCAAGGGGTTTTTATTCGGAAGTTACCAAAGTAGTAAGGGTTTTCTTAACTAAATTTTCTTTCATTGGGTTATATCACTTATTAATTGATTATATTATGTCAATATTATATATAAAAATGAAATTTAATTTATTTATAATGTATTTAATCTTTTGTTTTGGATTAAAATGTTTTATACACAATCACTCCGTTGATTAATTCATAATTCAAAGATATGATATTTGTAAGGGTTATTTGTCTCAAATTTTCCTTCTTTGGGACATATGTTTATATTATCCACCTATATTATTTTATAAAGTGTATATACTACCACTTTAACATGTTATATCATTAATCTCCTCATGTTCATGATATTTAAAGTTTTATTTTAAGTTAAACTTTCATACGTATTATATTTAAAAAGTTTCCAAAGTGCTTAGGGGTTTATGTTTAAATATCATTTTAATCAGGGTTTTTTATGATTGAATTTCAATTAAGGAAATTATATGATACATATATGATAATCCCCATAAATTTTTATTATCATATAGTTATTTTTAAAAATTATATTTTTTAAAAACCATTTTCCACTTTTGGTACTCAAAATGGTTCAAAATTTGTTTTTAAGAAAAGTCAACCTTATTTTCTCCTCTTTCGGTCATAATACCTTTTTATTCCCCATCTATGTTTTCTAAAATTTTATTAAGAGTTTTTTTTACTATTATTCAATTATTTATTAAATTCATTATTACGCATGTTTTAATTTTTATAAAAACTTTTAAAAATGATCTACTATTCATTTTCTGAACGTGGTTCTTTTTACTAAAGGTGTGAAAAAATATCAATTTTAATGATTATAAGATGAATGGAATTTTATTCCATCATGACCGCTTAATGAATTTGAAATTAATTTTAATTTTTCCTTGTCTCTTTTCAAATATATTGTTTTTCCTAATATACTATAAATTTTTTCTTTTTAAACATGATCTTCAAAGTTGAAAGGGTATTTTCCTCAAGAATGTTTTTAATGATATTTTTTTGGTATTTTTATTCATGAAAGAAAAAAAATATTTAAAGTTACATATTCTCCACTGGGGATATATTATAATGATACACCCTTATTCTTTATCTAGATGAATAATTATTATTTCAAAGATATTTTCAAGGTACCTGTTTCTTTTCTACGGGTAAATAAATATATTAAAGAACAATTATTATTGTTATATTGAAGAATACAATATTTCATGTTTTATGATTATGTTCTGGTTCTTAGAAATTATTTATGATGATAGGTAATCCTCATATACCTCATGGTTATCATATACAATGGTTAAATGGACAAATTTTACTAGTCATAGAATTATCCTAAGAGATTATTGGAATTTATTGGGTTAGTTATTCCATTTGTAAATCTGATTGTAATAGTTGTATAAAAATTATGTTCCACATGACCAACATGTTTTGTTTATTCCTACACTAAGTTCTAATGGATTACTTTCTTAATTATTATTTTCACATGGCTCATGATTTTTGACTTAAATGACTCTTTTCTAATAATAAATTTGTATTCCATGTATTATGTTTTATGATATAGGTTTTGATGGGTATGAATTCTCTTATTTTATGGTCCTAAACTTTGATTATGTTATCATACACATATGATCATCTTATGATTACTAATGATATTCAATTGTTAACACTTATGGTTACCCTAAATTTTCAATTAATGTCATCCTTATTATGTTTCATTTTCCATGGGTTGTGAAGAATGTTTTTAAGTTTGATATACCTATGATGGTTACTGGATGTGAAGAACTTAGTTGGATATAACATATGTTTCTATAAACAAGTTTTTTATGTATACAAGTTATTATTTAAGAGTTTTTATTAATTTTATAAAACTATAAACCTAAAATTTCTTTGGATATTTTAGTGATCCAATATTTCTGTTTGAAATTATATATTCTGAAGCGTAAAATTTGGGTCTCATTTATCAGAATCAAATCCAAAAAATTCAAGATTATATTTTATCGTGGAATTCATGTGTGTGGCTTCGAGGATTTTATAATGATTCCTTGACTAAATAACTAATTTGTGAGATAAATTCTATAGAAAACTCATTTCTTAGTGCAATATGGATCTTGGGACAATAATGGATATAATGGATTTTAAAAAAAGTCATAATTTTAGAGGGATCCCATTTAATAAAAGTCCTTATTAAAATTTTTTAAATTTTGATAATCATATAATAAAACATTTCTTGTACATAAATAACATAATAATCATAAAACATGACTTTTTTAATAATTATTGAATAATATAAGCTTAATTTAAGAAACTCTTGATGCTGGTTACTTAAGAAAAGTTCATAAGGAGAAATTCAATGTGTTAAAGAAGCACCTTCCTATGTAACCAATTGTTTTTGTTGTTCAAAATGTGAATCTAAATGATTATGTGAAGTATATATTAATTCACTTAGGGTTTAAAAGGAATTATATACAAGATAAAAAATTTAAATTCATTTTCTTCTCATATACTCAATGTTATTGGGGATTATAATGACTTGGACTGACAAAAAGTTTCTTTATAGATTATTCTAGTTAATGAATTAATCGTATTATCATTGATGGAAATTTTTTAAAAATATGAATGAGTTCAAGGTAAGTTTATATAATGTTCTAAAAGTGATTAGAAAAGATGAAATAATCATATGATGTATACGTTGTGGTTTTGTATTGATAGTACAAGTTGGAAAAAGTTCAAACTAGAATAAGAAAAGTTAGTTTGAGAGTCTAAAAACCTTTCTTCAAATAGTCAGTCAGGTCATTAAAACATGAAGGTGTTATTCAGAAGGAGGATTAGCAATTCTATATGATGGAAGTTTTTGAGATACCTGAAGAGGTTTCATAAACTCCATGGAAGGTCCATGTTAGGTATTCATGTTATATAAATTAATTCATCATTTTTAAGGGATATATGATTCCAAATATTGACATTAAATGTTTTTTAAATATACAAGAGTTTAAAAATGGAATAATAATTGATAGAGGTTATAATTTTCATTCAAGTGATAAAGAAAATATTTGAATGTAAATGAATAAATAAATCTCAAATGAATATAAATAAAATATGGGTACTATTATATCATTTCTAATATATGATAAGAGATTTTTTTTGTTAACAAAGTGTTTGTATGAAAAATATAAGAAAATTAATTCAATATACATGGTTTATGATTCTTCAGATTCTATAACATGTTTTGATAATGTGACGGAGACAAAATTCATTTATCTGGGATAAAAATTCTATCCAAATATTTGTTAAAATATGAGAGAAGATGTTCCCAGCACCCAAAAATGGTATATTTAGGAAATAGTCTTTATTTCTTATTAAAATTCTTCAAACACATATAATACCATATATGATATGGAATCAATAGATTATTTGTTCTCATTAAATGGAAGTAAGTGATATTTCATAACAAAAAAGGAGTTTTTATATCTTATCTTGATATTATAAATAGGATAGAGTATCTAAGAGGATGGTGAGAGTATGTTTGGACTTAGAAAAGTTAAAAATTAACAAATAAGGGATTATACCAGTCAAAAATTAAAGTTATTTTCATTTAATATCATAAAATTATAATGATATATGATGGTAAAGATAAATTTAAAGAGTTATATTTACTATAATATATTGAATATACTTATTTCCTAAATTATTATACACATTAAAATAAAAAATGAAAGTCTCTTTATCATAAATGAGGTTAGGATTTTTTGGTAAGTGATAATGTAATTAGTTACATTAGTTACTATAAGTTTTCAAAAAAAAAATATTTGTTGAAAAGGTTCCAAGGATGATGATGTTTGACATGGAAATATTTCTATTTAGAAAATATAATTAATTAACATCACAAAATTTGATATTTTAGAGTTAAGAAGTTTGAATATATTCAAGAAGTTAAACATTAGGAATTTGATTCTTAAATCACACCATTATTCAAAATTTCTTTCTTTATATATGTTACTCAATAAATATTTTATTGGGAGGGTTTTATGAAATGGTCACATAGTGATGTGATAGTAATAACATTTAGATGTAATGAGTTTCTAATACCCCAAAAAGTGCAGCAAACATATGGTGAATCTAGTAGTCTATCATATATGATATGATTGATAAAAGATTATGATGGGTTTTGTTAATCATTTTTAAAATATTTTATAAATAAAAAATGTTTCATATAAAAGGTAATCTAAAATTTATCATTCTTTCACATTCGATGAATATATGTATATATTAATATACATCTGATGGAGTGTAATGATAATTAGCCTCTCAAAGTATGACTTTGAGTTATCCCTAACCAATGTCTATCAAAGAGTATTATAGGTTATAATGAAATGTTAAGGTTAGGGTGAGTATAATTCCTGTATCGAGATATGGAATATGCTCATGAGGCACAGAATGGGTTTTTTACACTTGATAACCCACTATGTATACCACATAGATTATCATACACTATTCCTTTAGTATATTGGGTTCTCATGGATTATATTTGGATTCCCCTGTAACTGTGGTTAGTGAGATAGATAATATGTAAACATTCATACTTTGAAATATTACTTTCACATTCCTTGTTTCTTAAATAATCAAGGGTGTTTTGGTATGTTTTTTATCATTTCATCAGTTGGAACTCAACTATGATGGTATTTTTTCACTCATATGACTAGTATGACATATCAACCCAATATTGTGATAGACTAAGGGAGTATGTAGTCACACCTAAATAAAAAATATGACGTGTTAATCTATTTGGGTGATGGACATGTATTGTGATCATCCATAAAGGTGAATGAAATGTGATGTATTCATTGACCTAGTCAGTCTACACTCAGATAATTGAGAACATATGAGTTGTCTATATGGGATTGACATACTTGGGGTCTCATGGTCACTTGATGTCTTATAAAAATGGAACGTATGAAAATTTATGTTAGCATATGATGAAACTAGTGTGTGTTGATGTAAAGATACATGTGTTTAATAAATATCATATTAGATCCATGTGTAGATTGAGTGGAATTTATTCTTTACTATAGGTCTCTCTATGATTTCATGTATGGATCTGGCGATTTATATATTTCATCAACATTATAAAGTCTTGTGGGGTCACATTTTATGGTTAACTTAATGGGGATTGATCTTGACATAGAGTGATACTCTAATAGTTTGGTATAGTTAATCAAAAATGGTTTTAGATGGGTATTCACAAGGTACTACATATGATGTGAGACATAGTGAAGTTAATGATAGCTTTCCTAAAGAGTTTTGGAAAATATCAAAAATCAATTTTGGATATGATTTCACTAGTCACCACATATGATATGATATAAGGTGAAATGGAACAAAGTATTTAAGAATTTAGTGAAAGTGGGGGATTGGAGGAGATCTACTCTAAAGTTATTATATATGTGATTCATTTGGCCATATTTTATTGTATGATAAATATATATCATAAGGTACTACTTCCCATGAAATCTGTAGTGTACGAATAGATATATAGTAAATCATAGTATGTGACACCATATCATTGTCTTAGATTTTTGGGTGGATAAATGATAACTATTATATCTTCCAAATTGGATATCATTAATAATTGTTCCATGAGATGAAATGTTTGGGAAGTAAATCCATTCATGTGATGAATGCATGAATGGTCGAGTAATATTTACTCAATTTTTTTAACACATGAGTAAATTCAAGTTCACTCAATGAGAAACCTTGATGGATTTATAAATGATCCTAATTCCATGTGATGGAGGTATTCTCGCTCATCCATTGTTGGTTGAAACTCCATCCTTCTGAAATCTCTCTTCATCCTTAATATTGTTTCTATTGAGGCACTAGCATACCATAAATGAAAGGATTATCTTTTTTTATTAGTAATTTAGTATCAACTCATGGATACCTCCAGAGAAGGGATGTATTTCGGCTTCCTCCAAGTGATCTTCAACAATCCGTTATATTGATGGTTGAATATAGTGCAGATATATAAATGGTGTAAGATATACATATTCTAGTTATTCATTTATTGTTTATATGATTTCAATTATATATCATGGATGATCTTGGTTTGGGTTTTAATATTTATTCTAATGTGTTTAACAAGTGTTGTTAAATCCTTTAAAGCCTATAAACTTTGAGGTTCTTATATAACCTGATTCAGTTCTTATTATAAAACACTTTGTGATTCCATATCAACTTATATATAAGGAAAACATCTTGTCTTTTGGACATAAAAATCATTAAGTTCAACTTTCCCCCCAATAACTACTTGACTCATGTGTTTCCTCTCAATGAAAATACCATATCAGTCCACAAATATTTGTGTTTATTAAGGATTATAGAAATAATACCCCATACTCTCTTTTAGATGACCAAAAAATAAGAATTTTTCTAATATAAGTTTTGGTTTTTTAGAATTCTAATATTGTATCTATTATTTACAACCCCAAATACTCATAAAATACATATTGAGACATTTACCAGTCTATATATCATTTGGTTCCATTATGAATCCTTTAGATAAAATATGGTTAAGTAGGAATACAACATATTTAAATTCATATCCCTAGAATTAAATTCGAAGATCATTGATCAAACCATGTACAACATGGTACAATTACTCATCTTTGACACATCATTACATTGTGGTTCTTAGAGATGAGTGAGTTGTGAATAAATTATAAATCTCTCAAAAGATTAGTGACCTCATAGATTATGTAATCAGAGCAATGATCTGATAGGATAATATTACTACCTTTTCTCAGTTGATTTTGTGCTTTGTTATGAAACTTATTGAACTTTTAAAAAGTTCCAAAATTGTGTCTCATCAAAAACATGTTACTGTACCAACTAAAATCATCAATAAAGGTTACAAAGTTACTATAACCACAACTTTATTGGGTACCCATTGGTTAATGTAAATTAATATTTATAAGATCCAATAGTCCACTTTCCCTTCCAATTTTCCCACTAAAAGGTTCTTTGGGAATTTTTCCTAATAAAAAAGACTCAAATGTGTCAAATGGTTCATAATTAAAGGATTTGTATTCATTAAATATGTTTCTCATTTATAATCCCTCATAGATAATTCCAAAGGTAAGTGGGGTTAGAATAAAACTTGGAATTCTTATTCTGAGTTTTATAGATAATATTATCCATATCTAAAATGTATAAACCATTATTATATTCCAAATTTCATAAAACATTTCATTCATATACATATAACAACATTTGTTCTTGATAATGAATGAAAATACCATATTATCTAAAAAACATATCGAAATAAAATTTTTGTTTATTTCATGGCCATAATAATAGTTTTAAATTTACATAACTAATACCACTAGGTAAATTTAGATCATAAGTATTGACCACCAATGCATAAACTCTTTCCCCACTATCAAAATGTAAATCTACTTCAACTTTCTTCAATTATCCCTAATATATTAGTTATCTTATCCATACAAATATGTAATGTATACTTTATATATAATACTCTTTATTTTGAAATAGAGAAATTATTTTTATAACATTCATATCTAAATTCTTATAATACTTCACTTTGAGAAAACTTCTCAACCTTAGAAACCAACCATGAATTATTTTATAGTTCATACCTATAAGAGACCTCAAAATGATAAACATGAAACATGTCATAATCTACAACAAAGAAATATCTATGGGTGGGTATCATGTTTTACATCTTTTTATTAGGGAATTTTTATGAAATTAATCCCACTAAAAAGATGAACTCATACATCATTACCTTTAGTGGGTCTAGATCCATATTCATATTTGAATCTTAGATAATTGAGCATAAAACAATTTTTTCAAATATATCATATGATCGAAATCAACTCTATTCCCATGGTTTCCTAACTCATGGGGTTTCCCAATTAAGTGTCACTGATAGATCAAAAAGGTATTTGGTTACCTAACTCTTAGGTTTGGCCATTTTTTCCATGCCATGCACAATATAATCCATGGACACCTAGATTTATCATGAAACTACTTGGTTCGACTATAAAGGTCTTAACATGAGTTTTATTTCGAAGGAATCTCACACTTATTATTTGAGGGGTTTTCTTTTAAATTATCATCATTTTAATATACATCACATACATATTAAATTTATAATTATTACATCACAAGTAATCTTTTTCAATGTCATGTTTTATTGCTTTATATTTGCATGTTTCAAAGTATTTAGTTTTGTATTCCCTATTCCATCCACCAAATTAATATTTCCAAACCATATTAATTCGTAATGCTTTACCCAACTCACACTTTTTATTACTCACCCAAAAGTAAAATACAAATATATTTATGATTATTAAAATTCATCACATTCATAAGGTATGTGAACTCTTTGATGTAAATATTTAGAATTATATGAAATCAAAAATCCCCATATGAGAAATCTTAGATCCATATATATCCAACCCCCAATTTTCAAGATAAGGAAAAATCCTCAATGCTAGCATATAGTCACACCAAAAGTCTCTCTACCCAAGTATATTTCACTCAATAGAGATTTTAATTACACCATAACTCTAATACACAATATATATAAACTATATTAAACCTCTAAAATAAAGCTAATAAATTCATAAAAACTGAATTCAGGGTAGATGAAAATTAAATCTTATGTTTTTATACCTAGCACGGCATGAAAAATTATAAGAATCAATTTATCACATAAATTTAAGCATACATAATATTCATATGATATAAAATTATTTTATATATAAACATTTAAAAGGAATAAATAAATAAATAAAATTATTTATTTTCTAAAAATGAGATTGTTATATTAAAATTTAATATTTTAATTAGGCATAAAAAATCCATTAATAATGCATGGCACTTATCTTTTATCAAATTTTTATAAACCATGAGAAATTTTATATTAATAAATTCTTGTTTTTTTTCTATATCGTATTTTATGAAAAATTAAGTTATTATATATCTTAAGATGATATCATATAACAGCATATGATAATCATTATAGTGGGTGTCTAGTAGTAATCGGTGATATCTCCTTTATCACCATTAAGAATCGACACTCTAGTTTTTGAAACCTAGTATTCAAGATGCAGACCATTATATCACATATCATAGCCTCTAACATGGTGTAAAACCCTGGGATTCAATGAATAATACATTATGATTCATCCAGTCATATGTAACAACTATGAAAAATAGGAAATCATGCCTTACGATATCATATATCCTAAAGAAACACAAAGCAATCCAACGCCTAACAATTTTCCATATCATATCATATGTCACAATATAGCTAAAATTAATATACAATATACATGTTATTCATGAAATTAGTATAAAATATATTGATTCAAAGATAAAAATGGCTCTGATTCCATTAATGTGTTTTATAGGGTCATTTATTTTCCAACGCAGTGGAAGAAACCTATTTGAATTTCATATATATCATTATTTAATCAACGTATAATAAAGAACATAAATATAATTATTGTACCTCAATGAAAATGAGCTCTATATTTTCAGTGGAGTATGCTTTAAGGATATCACTAAAAAATATTTTATGGACTCTCACCTCCTCAGGTAGTACATTTGACCACTAGAATCTATATATACTATGAGAGGGGCCTGTGAACTCAAAGAGGTGTGTCACCACCTTCTTCAACAAAGAAAAATGGAGAACCAAGCATGAAAAGAGATTTTGATATTGAAAGACAATTTCAAACACACCAACAAGAAGATTTCATCCATATATAAATCCCCTCCATTCAATGAATGAGATCAATTATCAACTGTCAATGGTTGGAAATTGGAATATATCACTCAAAAACATATACTCATTTGATTTTATGATCAATGAACATTTTAATGATCATAATTAACTTATTATTTCATAAATGAATCATCACAATGATTCATAATTGAAGAAAAAATTCATTGATTATGTTGAAGTATCCATGCACCAAATATCCCATATCATAATCCATGTCATTAAAAATGATATGGGAACATCTTACTTATATAAAACGTTAACGGTATAGATATATTATTTCATATGATCTACAACATTTGTATATTGTTCATTATAATGAATTTGGATCAAACTATACAATTTAAGCTTTTAGTTTGTATCCATCAATGGGTGTAAAATATAGATCTTCTACAATGGTTTATTGAAGAAATAGAGACTAATTCTTTATGAAAATTAGATTTTGATAGATGTTTTGATGGAATTTAGGCAGGTGTGTTTGATGGAAGTTTCCATGTTGGGTGCTTTATTACATATTTTTGAAGTTTGTTCATTTTCTTATTCTAATTGGGTATCTATAAAGAGGTTTGATGGAGTCTACATGATGTATTGGGTCTTTTCCAATGTTGAAGTTGAAATCATATAAATAAAGTATCGTGATCATGATCCTCCTCCTCTCACTTGGTTGATGTTATTTATATTGATTTTCAAATCAGGACTATGGTGTTTTTGGTTTTTAGAGGAAATCATATTATCAATGGTCTTTGGAGATTTTTTTTGTATTGATTCAAACTTTTTAGTGGTTTACAAGGGTATAAGTGGGATTTTATTTAGTTTTTTTAGGGTTGTATCTCCAATTTTGTATCATTAGAAAAAAAATACATCATTGGTGTGTTTTTATTTCTATGGAATTTCATTAATTTCCATGAGATGATTCTATTGGACATTTATTATTGATGTATTTTAGTGCTTAAAAAGTATACATTTCCCATTTGGAAATTTATTAACCCCCTCATTTATTGGAAAATATGTACATAATGTTGAAATTTATTTTTAGAAGGGTAAAAAATGCATAAAAATTTTATCACTAATTATTTTCACCACATTCTCCATATTGTTACCACCGGAAATAGAAGAAGAACCTGTATAGAATGGAAAACTCATATTTTAGTCTTAATTTATAACTAATCATTATTATACCTAATGATTTAATTCAAAACCAAAGAATTAAAATGTATATTACTTTACTTGATAAAAACCATAATAAAAGAGGTGGATCATCACATATAATTTATACTTAATTTATAAGGAGATCTTGAATTACATGAACTTGTAATTGTTTATTTCTTGATGATTCAATTGATTCGATCTTGTCATATTATCATTACGATGTAGGATCAAAGTGAATAATCCTGCTAAATTTGATTCCCATGTACAACACAATATTTGAAATTCATCATAAAATCATTAGGTCTTGAATGATTGATCCAAATCGATTGTATTGTTTGTGGTTGATTGCTACAGAACTATCTTCGAGGAGGAATATTTATTGTGGTTATCTATATCTCTTGAGAGAAGAGGAGGATAGAGCGCACTCTATATCTCTAAATATATATCTACGGATTTATAGAGATTCCTTATATATATTATACACAACCATTCTCTCTTGGGAAAGTGATATAATTAGATATTTATTATGGTAGGTTTAGGGTTAGAAACTTACACATAAGCCCCTTTACAATTATTTAATTCTTATTAAACCCCATGTCTAAATAATAATATAATTATTATTCACTTTACATTCTCATCACCTCATAATAAAAATAATATCATTTATATTATTTACAACCTGACCATTAAGCTTGATCTTCTTATCCTCCATGACAATTATAGAACCTTGAATAATGACTATTTATTTAATAAATAAATATCATTTTATTACTCATCAATAAATATAATAAATATTATATTCATCAAACCTTGTAAATAAATATTTATTAGTATTATTGAAACCACTTATTATTTCCTATAATTTATGATTAAATCTTGGAAATGAACCAAACTCGAATAAATTTTAAAACACATATCAAGAATAATATTTATTTTAAAATTGTTAAATTCAATATTGAATTTAACTAAGATTATGGATACACTTATTGTGTGACCTTGTAGGACTCTTTCGCAGTGGTTGTTGACACCATGAAATGTGTTCCATGTACTTTTTTGTAGAGTGGAGATATGATTCTCACATATAAGACAATTGTCATGTATGGCTAAAGATATTTTTACCGTTAAGGAAAAATAATCAAGATGGATTTCTATGTGTCAAAGTACAACTCCATACCAACGAATAAGTTGAATGATTCCCCATCCAGAAGTAGGTAGTGAATTTCCAAGATCAATGACGAAAATGTGTTGACACATTAATTTCCACTTCGGAGTTTGATCCTAGAAGACTTGGTATATTTACCATATCAAGAAGTGTATATTTATTTAAGACCTTCGATTTGACTGGTCGCGGAGCCCAAACAGGCTTACGGATCAAAAGTTATGGCACTCGGAAGACGGATAAAATTTTACAAAGGGACCTATGCGGAGGACCTAAGCAAGGGACCTACGCGAGGCACCTACGCGGAGGACCTACGTGGAGAACCTATGTGGAAAACTTCCCTTCGGTCAGGTCTTCTCCTTGCCTATAAATAGATCCCATGGGATCCCCATTTGAGGGATGAAAAAAAAAGTTCGAAGACATCCCAAAGCTCCCATTGCGTAGCTCTTTCGCCAAGATCCCCTAATTGTTCTCAGGTAGCTCTCTAAAACATGAGAGAAGAGATAATTAAATGGGGAAACATTGATCAAAGTCTCATCATGGTCAAAAACACATGGAGCTGCGCAAAGTACCTTCACAGAGAACCTTCGCGGAGCACCTTCATGGAGCACCTTTGTGGAGCACCTTCGCGGAGCACCTTCACGGAGCACCTTCGCGGAGCACCTTCATGGAGCACCTTAGGGGAGCACCTTCGTGGAGCAACTTTGCGGAGCACCTTAATGGAACACCTTTGCGGAGCACCTTCACGAAGCACCTACACGGAGCACCTTGGCAGAGATCCTGCATGGCCCTGCTGGTCCATACCACGGGGGCTGCGCTAACCCCCATGAAAAATGGATAGTTGCACCCCAAACTTTTCAGATCTGGTCGATGACATTTTCCATTGCGCTCTTTATGCGGCCATACTTCAAACCTTGGAATACCATGATCTGTGACTCTCCATCATACTCAATGAAGTGCCTTGAGTTAACTTACTCCCCTTGGTTCCTTTCACGTGTTATGAGTTTGGACTCTCTTTATGGATTCCTAGAGTACCTTGAGTCAATACAATCCTCTAGAAACTCCTAAAACCTCATTACCTGACTTCTTTTCTAGGTTAAACTTCAAATGGGCATCCTCCTTAGCAGTAAGCCCCAAGAAATTTCAAAGGGAATCCTCCATAGGAGTAAGCCCCAACCAATCTCAACAGGGCATCAATCCTATTATAAGCCCCTTACCTTCACCCCTTCTTTCTTACATTGGACCCTTGTCCAATGTAAATAGAAAAGAGGGAAGGCTCGTCGCCACTCCCTCTTCCACAGTCAATGCGCCCTCTTCCATCAGCGGAGGAGGAAAAGTGTGAAGTGTCATTGTTGAATCTTTCACATCCTCTTGTTTCTCACACCGAGCATGAATCATGTGGGCTTAGAGATACGTGATAGTTGCAACATGTGCACAAACACTCATTGGAAGTAACTACGAGAAATTTGATTCTTGTTCAAACTAGGATATGCAGGAAGCCCTTTTAGGGCCTGATCTCACTTGATATCCTCCTCAGGAATCCAACCTTAATTCCCCCAATTTGGGTATCCTCCTTAGGAAATAAACCCCAAATTCAATCCTCAAATCATCAAGGCATCCTTTTTTAGGAAGTAATCCCAAAATCATATTTCTCTTAGGACTATACTCTCCTATGAGATTCATTGAACTACATGGGATTTGATTCCTATCCATATGGGATACGTAAGAAGCCTCCTTGAGGTACAAACCCAACACTTCAAATCAACCTTGTTCTCTTTAGTCTATATTCCCAATAGAGTATGATCCTACTTGGAAATCTATATCCTTTCTAATGTTCCTTGGGATGCTTCAGCATAAGTCCCACACTAAGTTTCAACTAAGCACCTTCCGCTTAGTGGTCCTTATCACATGACCTTAAAAGGTATGATGTGCCCTATTAAGTGGAACTGAACTATGAGGGTTCTGATTCCTTTCACAAGGATACATAGGTAGCTCATTTTATGAGTACGATCCCAAGATTAAAAAAAACTTTTGTCTCCCTGGATGACAATAAATTCTAGAGTTCCCCACCGAGTGTCTTAAAAACCATTATCATCATAACAATGATTAAAAGAATTTATGTTAAATAAGTGATTGTAAATTCTAAGGGATACTTATGATATACTTGGTGAATTAATAAGGATTCATAAAAAATATTTTAATTTTACAAAGAGAGTCCCATAGTAGATAATAATTCCCCCTAAAAAGGTTTGATGAGTCTGACCTCCTATCCTATCAACCAATGCACGTTCTTAAGTATTGTAAATTTTAAAACATAACAAACACCTGCCTTTGGAAAGCAGGTCCTCTTTAGATAAAGAACTGTTGGAAGTTTCTGGTTCCATGAATAAATCCAATGGAAACTGCCAAAAAACAGTGATTCTAAAATCTAGAATTCACATTTCAAGGAACAATGAAACAGTGGCATTAGGCAGAGATGCCTAAATTCCAAGGTTATAATATAGCAACACACCAAGTCACCCATAGAGAAAGATGTTAATGTTGTAATAACATACAACATCCTATAAACATTTACCATGTAATATAATAATTTTATCATGATATCTCAAATCCCGAAATTTTCATGTTGGTGACATCCACCTATATGCTAGATATATCTTTCTTTGAATTCATAGAAATGAACTTTGTTACTGAACACCAAGAATATGGATTTAACCAAGTAGTTCCATTCTCTTAAAATGGCCTGAGATATAAACTTTTTTCAAGATATGGAAGGGATATATATTTTCTCGCATTGTCCATTAATGAAATATCACTCATGATGCACCAAAAATATCTAAATTCATCATGAGAATATGTCATCACAATTTTCATAAATACCTCAAATTAAATAAATTATTTTTTTATTAATGATAATCTTTAAGTCTGAGGATCAATACATATGCTTGTAGATAAGAATATCCAGTGACACATATAAATGTGTATTTCCTACTGGTGGGTTTCGTTCTCATAATCCCCTACTTCGAAAATTACTATGGGAATACACCATGAGAGATTTCCTCAAAGTCCTATGAATATCCACCCCTAATATCATGTATCATTTATGTCCTATAGAATTATATCATCCAACTATAGAACATATATTTAGGAATAATTTTGTATAACCTCTAGGTTCTCATCATAGTAGGGAACTGCTAAGACCTTTCAATGAGATATATATTCTTAGGATACTATAACATATAAATTTCATATATATGAACAATCATGATGTGATAAGAAACTTAATTATTGATGAATACATGTAATAAAGTACTTAGAAATCATTTCTAAGGATCCAACTCTAAAAAAAATCTACTTTCACTGGAGACAACTATTAATAACCTTCAATCCAATAGCTCTAACAAGATACTCATACCTCTACTAGGATAGAGCCATTTCCAAGGGGTCTACCACATTTTCCTATATAGATACTCAACTCAATTAAACTTTACCACATTGAGAAAAATCTATCAAGAGACGAACTTCCAAAGTGTATTATTTTTCCTTTTATGTGACCTTGGATATTTAGAGATAGCCATCACTGTAGTGTTATCATAGTAAACTATGATAGGGTCTTGACTGTTAGACACCACACCAAGTCCATGGAAAAAAATTTAAATCCAAACTGATTCCTTGTATGCATCAAAATCCAAAATATACTTAGAATATGTTATAGGATCAATGACAACTTACTGCTTTGAACTCTTCCATCTCACAACTCCTCTATTGAGGCAGAAGATAAATCTTGACTATGACTTCAAATCATTATGATATTTTTGAAATCTATAATATGTATAAATCATAATTAATAGCTCTTTAACTCCTTCATACACATAGAAATATCCTCAGTTTACCTCAAATACTTAAGGATAGCCTTAAAAGCAGTCAAATGTTGTTTAATTGGATCAACATGATATATGCCTACCTTGATCAAAGTATAGGAAACATCAAGCCTCGTGCATAACATGAAATATATTATAGATCATATCACATAATCATAGAGTATATTACTCATTCTCTGTCTCCTCTTATGTCTAAGAATATATTTCCTTGGAGAGATGTATACCATGCAACACTAGAACCAATCCCCTTTAGGATTGTTCCATATTATATATCTTCAATATATGATAAATTTATGTACTTTGACTTATTCCAAGATTCTTATTATATATATCATGAATGATCTTGATCCCTATAATATAGGATGATTCACATAAGTCCTTTATAGAGGAGGACTTTCTCAACCATTCCTTAATCTCTTATAAGGCTCGTATCTCTTTTCCAACTAGTAATATGTCATCAACATATACTACTATGAAAACAACTGTGATACTACTAAAATGCTTGTAAATACATGGATTGCATTCAATTTTAACATAACAAAATTATTTTATAGCTTCAACAAACCAAATGTTCCTTGACCAGGATGCTTACATTAATCTATAAATGAATCTCTGCATATTTCATACCTATTTAGTATTTTTGGAGTCATAAACTCTTATGGTTGTGTCATGTACACATATTCCTAACAGTTCTTATTAAGTAAAGGAGTTTTGAAATCCATATTACAAATATCATAGTCATGGAAAGAAGTTATTGAATGAAAAATATGATGGATTTAAACATGGAAACTGGAGAAACGTTTTTATTGTAGTCAATACCTTGACATTATATAAACCCTTAAGCCACTAGTCTTTATTTATAGGTAATAACCTTCCCTTATATTTAAACATTTCTCTAGAACCCATTTACAACCAATGGGATTACATCTACTAGTGGAAAACTAAAAATTCAAACTTTGTTATGATTCATAGAACCCATCTCAGAATTCATGGCTTCTTTCCATCTTATAGCTTCAGATCTCTCTACTACCTCCTTATAGGATAAAGGATTCTTATTTTTTACCAATAATGAGACTCCAATTTATTTGACAATAAAAAATTTTCTTTCTAGTTCTCTAACCTCACTAGCACTCTTATGCAGTACCTGTGTTTCGAGAACAACTTTTTTCATGTAGACCTATGGAATTGATTCCTATAACAACTCTTCTTTATATTGACCATAAACTTCATCAAAGTCGATCTTTCCCCACTAACCTTCTTGAGGATTTTATCCCTCTCAAGATAGATATCCTATCTTTTTATGGTTACTTTATTATATGAAGGGTTGTATATATAATATCTTTTTATTCCATAGGGATTCCCTTTAAAAATAAACTTCATGTCTTAGGGTTCTAGTTTATTTCTTGAGTTATCCTTAAAAAACTCCTCACATCTCCATGCATGAACATGTGGAAAAATAGGGTTCCTTTCACTCTATAACTCAATGGGAATATTGTTTCCCACTTCAATTGGTACTTGGTTTAGTAAGTATGCCATTGTGTGTAATGCATATCCCCAAAAGGGTAATGGAAGGCTTGTGTGACTAATCATGGACCTTACCATGTCTAGTAAGGTGTAGTTCCTCCTTTCATTACAACCATTCCACTGTGGTGTATAAGGTGTAGTGAGTTGATATACAAACCCATACTCCCATATAAATTCGATAAAATATTGGTTAAAATATTCACCACCTTAATCAAATCAATGTTTTTTATCTTCTTACCAATTTGATCCTCAACTTTATTCTTAAACTCATTGATATTCTCAAATGATTCATACTAATACCTCATCAATTATACATAACCATACCTACTCTCAAGTAATATATAAAAGTTATAAAGTATGATATTCTAATTATAGCTTTCCCTTGGGGTGTTAATTGAGTGGTACCCACTAGTTATACCCCTCGCTCTCCATAGGAACTGGTGCAGGCTCAAATAATGCCAAACTCGGACACTATATGTATTATACATGGGGAGATTCAAATTCATTTCCTAGATGGGGAATGTGATTCATTCTCTAGGCTCGGTCGGGGACCCATACTAATATTTGAGCATAACCCATACCCATATTTTTTCCAAGTGGTGTTATTTGAGTGGTACGCGTAGGTTATACCCCTCACCCTCTATGGGAACTAGTGTAGGACCGAGTCCTGTGAGACTCGGACACTATGTGTATTGTGCATAGGGTGGTTCAAAGCCACTACCTAGTTGGGGAACTTGTGGAAAACTCTAGGATTGGTCGGTACCCCCTATAGGAGTTGACTATAACCCATACACATGTTTTGGGAGAGGATGTAAATTTATGGAGAGACAGATCCTCCTTTTTTAGTGTGTGATGAGTCGAACTGTATCTATCACTAATCTAGGGATACATTTGGGGGAATTTTTCACTATATTTTTTTGGATTGGTGTATCATGTTTCTTGATTCAGTTTTTATTGGAAGCTTCGGAGATGATGAAGATTCCCACCACTTAGATCTAGATTTCAGCTGCTTATCTGATTTCATTTGGTAGGAGCTTCATAGCAGCTAGTTTGTAGTTATATCCAGTTCTATGGTTTAGTGTTGTGATGTCATCGTAGTCATCGGTCTCCTACTTCCAGTAATTACCTCTCGTATTCCAAGATTTGGTTTTATATATGGGCCTCCCTAGCATTAATCGTTTTTTTTTTCATGGATCATGGATATTAAAGAATCAATGATCTAGAGGTGGGTTTCTCTCCTAGGCGGCAGTGTTTGAGAATCAGTAGATGGCTTGGTTTTCTTCGAATGATGGTGTTCGATGGTCAATAATCATCCAATGGTAGGGGGTTTTGCGAGGTGTGTTGCAGTGAGATTTATGGTGATATTGGGGATATCTCATGGATAGCTATTTGAAATACAGTGAAGCTATTTGTGTGTCCAACGATATATTTGGTCCTCAATTTCGATGGTTTATGATTGTTCAACTAGATCTATTCTAGTTTGCTTAGTTCTATTTCTTTATTGGGGTAAAACTTTCTTTACATTCCTTGGTTATTCCTCATTTCATTGGGATGGAGGTGTTGCATTGATCAGGTGCCACTGGGAGGGTGTCCTTAAAAGAGGAATGGGTGTGATAACACCCATCATTCTATCATTCGTCGTCACTTTTGATGGATCATTGGGTACCTTTACATTAACTCTTGCTTAGTTTTTTCAATCATGTTTTTATTTCATTAGGTTGACATTTCTTTGAGTTCCTTGCATGCCTTTTTGGGTGGGAGGGTCGAAAGAGGGAAAGGTATGACAGCACCTTTCATCTGGCTCCCCTATATATGTTTGTATTGGTTAGAGGGATATTTTATCACATTCTGATGCTAGCACGATGCAACTTCTTGGTAGAGGGGATGACCCATCATTTCGACTTAACTCTCTTTTTCGCTATCTAGCGAGGGGGTACAAGGCTTTTCCTAGTGCTTTCATTGATGTTTTCTTCCCTTTGGACTAGCGAGATCATTTTGATCTTTTTTTCTTGTATCTTTAAGTCATTTTATCCTTACTTGTAATGGGTCCCCTATTTTCCTAGTTCTAAAATAGGTCTTCTTTATTATGTTCAATAAATCTGATTTAACCACAACATTTTCAAAAAAAACTATAGCTTCTACTTGAAAAATTCCACATAGATCAGTGTGTACCAATTCTAGAAAATTTGTGGCCCTTTCACCTTGACTAATGAATGGAAATTTTTTCATATTACCTTGTAAACAATCATGAAATATTTCAAGCGGTTTAAGCTCAAATGAGTTAAAGTAACCATATTTATAGATAATTTTCAAATGCTTCTCATTTATGTGACCAAGATAGTAATACCACAACTATGTGTTAAATGAGTCATGCATATTTGTTTAATTGTCAATTGAAAATATTTGGTTTTCATAATTTAATACAAAAATACCATTATTTAACTATTTCATACCATAACATATATTATTTTTATAAAAATTAGAAACTCTTATTTCCAAAACTGAAAATAAATCCATCCATGTCTAATGAAGACACAAAGATTATATTTTTTGTAACACTAGGAACATAATAACAGTTCTTTAAAACCAAAATAAATCATGTTATAAAATTGATAAGGTAGTCTCTAATTCCATGAGTAGCCAGCCACACTCCATTTATAGCTCATAGATCCACCTCACCTCTGGAAACCTTCTAAAATATACTTGGTTCATGTATTTGGATACAAATGTGAGCACCACATTAAAGATCTAATACCCAATATGTTGATATAGAAATATTACACTCAATAAATAAACTTCTAAAATATTTCCCTTTCTTCTTTGGATGGATGAAAATCCTCTTTAATTTTTCATTCATGCAACCTGAAAAACATGTTTCATCTTATTCCTTTCCTCACTATTGGATATTCTTCTTCTTAGAAGTATAATGCTATAAATCCTTATACTTATGAGTCTTTGGACACTTTTACTTGTTACTCCTTTCCTTATTCATCATAAGGACTATATTTTTCATGACCCGTGTCTTTATCAACTTGGTGAATGAGAGTAATAAGTTTCAAAAGTGTCTTCTCTCTGTTTCTCATATTATAATTCACAATAAAACTAGAGAAGGTTTTAGGTATTGAATTTAGAAGGATATTTGTACTTAATTAATCAAGGATCTCAAACCCCAAGATGTATCCAATTATCTTGACTACATGTGGTTTAGATGGTGTTGAATCTCCAATATTTCATGTTTATTCTACATTTGAGATCTCATACCTCTCTTTTCTTATCTTCTCTTGATAGGTATCTCGAATGTGAGAAATGAATTTATACGCATCTATATCCTCATATTTCTTTTTAAGATCATTTTACATAGTGTACAACATAAAATATTGGACATTAATTATGTCGTTCATATGTTTTATGTTGAGAGATACATCTTCTTCTCCAACCTCTTTGGTAAGCAATTTAGGAAGTGGATTTTTCAGGCATGTATAATTTTTTTTCATAGCATAGTATAATGTGTAAGTACCTATACCATTCTTGGAAATTCATTCTTGTGAGAAGGTTATCCTTATCATGTATATATCTCATTGATATTTTAGATTTCATGTGATTTTACATTTATAATAATTAAGAGTATATAATTGGTTCTTTCTTGATTACCAAATTAGATTAATAAATTTAAATTTTATTAAACTCAATTAATCTCCATGTATTTTTTTTTAAAAAAATATATCCCTAACCATTAGATTCATAATATCTTATTTTATTGATATTCTAGTGTCAAGTAATCATATTCCCCTTATCATAACCCAAACATAGGCCTGATAAGTTATTTGAAGGGTTTTAGGTAGGGATAACTTTCCAACTTCATTAACTCATATTTCCTCGATCTTTTTAGTGGACTCCTCAATCCTAAAATCCTAGTTTAATATTTCCTCAACCCTTTCCTCTCAGTTTCACCAAGTCTCACTTGGGCATTCAACCCTTTATGTGAACCAAATTAATTCAACCCAAAACTTTAAGTGGTATTTACTTAGGTTATTAACCATATCAAATAAAACATTTATGAATTATTCGATTATATTTTATTACATATTACATTATTGTTAATTCATTTATTATGTGATAGTGTAGTATCCACAAACATAAATAATCAACCATAAAATTTTTAGAAATAAAATATAAGTTACATGATCATTAGATTCCCTAATTTTTGGTTTATCTAGTGGATGATAAACAAACCCTTGACCGTAGGGGAAACACCTTGAACTGTATCTTGGTTCATGTTGCAACATTCCAACTTGGATCCTATGTGTCACCTTGATTGTTTTCTCCTTAACTCTAAGACCCAGACTGCCTAAAATTACCTATGATCTCTATCCTTATATAATATTTTACTCACACACAAGTTAGGGGATCCAATGGATTTAATAAAGGGTGCATTTATAAAATAATATATGGTCACGTAGGCCCTTACATAAAAAATATGATGGGATGATTCATGGGAAATCATTTTAATTTAATAATAATAAATTAAAAGAGACTAATAACATAAAGAGTTCTTGTATAATCACATTATCATCCAAACAACATGCAATAAACATATATTTACAATTAATCCATCAATGATCCTTATTCTTGTGTATTCCCTTGGAATCCAACACACATTGCATGATTAGTATTTACGTGGAGTGTAATATCAAAAAATGACATACGGTACATATGTGAATTAAAATGCATGTGATATTCTTGATACATGTGAATTACACTATAAGAAAAGTTCATACACAACTTGTATATTTTGAATTTAATATGGAATTAATTGAATATATAATTTAAAATCCTATGTTATGGAATGTACTATCAAATAAATGATATATGGAACAAATGTGGTTAGATTTAATTATATATTTAATTCTTCTCTCTATGTTAAACTGAGCATGCTATTTGTAGCAGGATACATGGAATATGGTATCTTCGACTTGTGTCTGCACCACATGAATAGGGACTTGGCATGTTTCCTAGTGAAAACATGTATGAGGTACACAGTGTGTGTATTTTCATACACTAAGTGTGACATCAGAGTTTCATGGTTTTTAAAACCCATGTTTTGTAGTATAAATATAACATGCTTAGATCCCCATGTTCTCCGTTATAAATACATGAGGAGTATACATCATGTATGCATATTACATGATGTGTGGTTCTTCAAACCATATTCCCACTTATCTGGATCTTCTCACCAATCCAATTTTATCAGATCAATTATCTAATTACATCAGAAAGATGTGATATTATCATGATATACAAATGAGATAATGGGAACACAATGTTTGGATAGGCGGTACACACCATGTTCTCTTATGTTGTCCAGTTAGAACATTTTGTATCTCTAGATGGTGTTATTGAATGTTTCGTCATTTTAATTTTAATTATTTACTGGTTAAGTTAGAATGAATGAAGAAAGAGAAGAGAAAAATATGCTCGGATTTAAAAAAAATGTATCATTAAAGAAAAATAAATTTCAAATGTATAAAAATATTCAACGATTAATAAATAATTATAAATTAAACATGTGACCACTCTGATACCACTTATATGCTTCAAGAATAGTGGAAGTGCATGTATGGGATGGAAAACTAAATTGATCCAATATTTTCATACCACGGTATCATTATAATATCCAAGTAGAAAATACCTCTCAAATTGATCCACACATACAGCACAATCTCTAAATTACATCATAGAATCTTTAGGTGCTAGCATGTTCGATCCTGATCACTTGCATCAATTGTGGTTGATTGTTGTAGTACTCTATTTGAGGATGAAGTGTTCTTGTTTTCATCTCAATAGATTCAGATAAGAGGAGAAGTAAAAATCTAGATATCTAAAACTCTCTTAAGGTCTTGAAAGAGATTCTCTTGATCCGTTATGCACAACCAGTGTCTCTTAGAAAAGTGATATAATTAGATATTTATTATTCTGGTTTTAGGGATAGAAACTAACACACATGCCCCATTCTAATTAATTAATTCTTAGTGAACCTCATTTCTTATAATTAATATAATTATTATTCACTTTTGATGTGAATCACCTAAGAATGAATAAATTTAATTTGTTTTATTTCCAACCATCCCATTAATCTTGGTCTATTTATCCCCCTCATTATTTATTAAACCTTGAATAATGACTATTCATTTAATAAATATATATCACTGTATTATTTGTTGATAAATATAATAAATATTATATTCACCAAAAATTGAAAATAAATATTTATCATTATTATTCAAATCACTTATTCTTTTGAATAAATTATTATTAAATAGTATCGATCAACCAACCTCAAATAAATATTAAACCATGCATTAGGAATAATATTTACTCTAACTTTTTAAATTCAATAATGAATTTAAGTAAGATTGTGGATACACTTAATTTTATGACTCTCTAGGTATCTTTCTCAGTGGAATTATTTGAATACATATAAAGTCTAATGTTAACATCTAGAAACATGCCAAGGCACCCATAGAAAAATAAGTTAATGTAGAAATGATATAAAATCACCTATGAATGATTACCATGTAATATAATCACTTTATCCTGATATCTAAAATCAAGTTGGTTGCATGCTAGTATCATCAAACTATTTTATTGATGTATCTTTATTTGACTTCTTGGAAAAGAATTTTCCTACCGAACACCATATTCGTGGATTTATCTAGGTCATTCTATTCTCATATAAGGGCATTAGATATAAACTTATTTGAAGAAACATAAGAGATAAATACTTTATTGCATTATCCATTAATTAAATATCATATATGATGCACCCAACATATTTGTAACATGCCAAACCCAGATGCCACTCAAAAGTGCCTTGAGCCTGGTTGGTCACATGGCCTCAAGCACATCACCTAAAAAGATAGAGGTTTCTAGATAGCAATAAGGGTCTAGGTGAGTCTATGGAGAGACTATGCTCTCAATACCGGAGTGTAACACAGTGGAGTCAATAACATAAAATTAGTGGAATCTGTATAGTATTCAAATAAGAAGTAAACCATGGAATACTGATAAATAAACAATACCTGAAGTCATATCATATACAAATTAATCATACATGTCATATGTCTCTAATAAAGCAACCAAAATAGGTATTAAAGATAGATATCCAATATATGTAACAAAAGTAAAAAAAAAGGAAAAAAGTGTCTAGCTAGCATCATGAGTCTCATCTCGGTCCCATGTTCCTCAACACATAAGTATCAATCAAGAACCTATAGTAGGATGATTTCCCTTATTAACACTTATAATCATATAGTCTTTTTTTGGTACCCAATTGTGGCCGAAATAGGGTGTGATACATAATTCCATTAAGAAACCACCCAAGGTATTTTTAAATAATTCGGTGAATATATATAATAGAGTGTGTAGGAAATAATAATTATAATGCAATTAAGTGATCAAAATTAAACCTTCTATAAGACCTAGTTCTCATTTTATAATCAATTGAATTAATCAATTTCATTTAAAAGTTAAGTCTTTGATTTAACAGTTAGACCTATATCACTTAATAAATTTTATTCGACCAATTCAAACTCATTAAAATTATAATTCTTTATACCTTGTACAAGACCTAAATTCCATGTATAATCATAAGCACATCAAGTGCCTAAGCATACCATCTAAGATGTAGAAGTCAAAGACCAAATCTAAGATCGTGTTTTGTCTTGGCAGGCATGTTGTATATAATTCATTTAATTCATTATTAAATTTAGAATATGATTCTATCCATGGAATTCCTAAGTTGTAATATGAGTCTTATTCTAGGTGTAATATCAACCAACACACTATGATCCCATCCATGGTGATTTTCTATAACCCTGGTATCACTCTAGGTGTGGTATAAAGTCTCAACCACCCAATTTTGTCCTTAGTGGTCCGTTAAGGGATCCCAAGTATCACCAATGGAATTCATAATCAAATGATCTTCATTCCATCCTTGTAAATCCATAAAGAATAAAATTTTCACTCAACATATAATATCTAACTTCCCTATGAGATCGTCCTTAGAAAACCAAGTATCACACTGTCTAAAAATTCAATAGTCAAATGAGTTCATCCATTGCATTCTCATATGAATCCATGTCTTTCCCATGGATAATAAGCATTTTATCAATTCAAAATAATTGATCAATTCCATATAATAGTATCAATTTACATTTCAAGGGTAAAACCAAGAACATTCAATTCATTCTTACCTCAAAGGTGGCTCAAGGAAATAGCCAACTCGGAAGGCTTTCCAATCAATTACTCACATGGGAAAAATATTTATAAAAATAATTACATGATTAACAACCATTACATGTCCTAAACTCTAATTAACTCACATGGTAATTAATATATAAAAGTAAATTCAATCTTAAACTAGAAATTTCATATCAAGGGGGCAAGGGCCATAGTTATTCCATCCCTTCTATTGAATAAATCAATTTATAATTGTTATTACAATTCAATATACAAATCAATTCATAAATCGTTTCATCAATTTGATTTAAAATTATCAATTTAATACTCACATCCCAAGAAATGGGGTAAACAATCACACCCTAAGGTATCCAATCACAATAGCCACCCACGGTGGTCCATCCTAATAAATCAACACACCCAAAGGGTTGGTTCCATATCTATGGTATTCAACCTATAAAAAACACTAGAAACACTCTTTAATTACCTATAAAAATATTATAAATTCTAGGGTTTAATTTTATTTCAAAGAGACACCCAAAAATAGGGTGCATGGCATTACGGAATATATAAACACCTCGAATTTTAGTGAAAGCCACAAGACCATCTACCTTAGGTTCATGGTTGATAGCTTGTCTCGTATCACCTCATAATTTGGGTCAGATCGATATAAATATGAAAAAAGATGAAGAACCTAACAATAAGGAAAATCATCTTTCACCTAAATAGCACAACTAATATCTATAAGAATGGGGAATGGATAAATATGAATTGAGATCTTACCATTACATATCCAAAGAGATTAACGGCCTATGATTCGGAGTCTAGAAGGATAAGATACCTCAAATCCAAGCTTATGCTTTAAGGGGAACTCTCCAAGGGTGTCCTGGATGTGTGGGAGGAAGAATAACCTAATTTTAGGTTATAAAATAATTTTAATTTAATTTAAAACTATTAAATTTCCCAAAATGTAAGGGTTCGCATGGTTTGACAAACCGTGTGGTAACCATGCACAGTTATCTATAGGCAAGAGGCACCCGCATGGTTTGATCACACGGTTTGACTAATCATGTGAAAACTATGAAAATTTTCTCTATCAAAATTTTGGAGCTAGACACATTGTCATGTGTCCCAAATTTCACAGTTTAGCCTAACTGTGCATCCTATTCCTGCTCTCTACCCATGCCTCGCACGGTTTTTTAAACTGTGTGGTCTGCCTCACATGGTTTAAACTAACTGTGTACCAAGCCATTTTCACCCCAAAGCACGAGGTCTAAGCTTTGAACCATCCACAGACATCCCCGAGAACTATATGACATCAACATAAATTCATATTAGTCCATACTTATACATTTACACTAAGAAATGATGAAAATTAAAGGATTTGTACCTCAAAGATGAACCGGGTTCTTATAAACTTCTCCCCCCCCCCCTCAAAAAAAATTTATCCCCAGAGTTACCTTACAAGGGTGGTAAAGCATGATCTGAGAATAACTTCATCCACTAAGATCCTACATTATTCTCCTACTCCCAGGTCTCGTACTGTACTTAGTCGTTCTTCCATAGAAACCATACTAGATGAATGGACTGGCCTCAGAGAACCTTCATGTTATGATCCACAATACATATAGGATGATCCTCAAAGGATTCATCTACCTATAGTTCAACCTCCTTGAGATTAAAGGCATGAGATGAGTCTGAATAGTAACGTCACAATTGATAAATGTAGAAGATTTCGTGCATGGATTAGTACCTATGAGGTAACTACAACTGATATTCTACCGAACTGACTCTCTCTAGAATCTTGAACGTCCCAACATGCCATGAGAAAATATTACCCTATCCCCTGATTCTCATGTGTCCCAACCTCGATGAAACACCCAAGAAAACCTGATACCTGATCTCAAACTCTTGTAGTCATCTACGGTGAATGGCATATGATTTCTGATGAGATTTCATAGTATCCATATACTTTCGAATCAACTAAAACTACTCTATGGTCTCCTAAAAAAGAGGAGGTCTAATCATAGATGCCTCTCCTGCCTCTAACCAATAGTAGGTTGATCGGTATAGCCTATTGTTTAAATCCTCATGTGGTGCCATCGGTATAGTAGCCTAAAATCTATCATTATAGGTGAATTCAACCATGGGTATATACCTCTCCCATGATCCCCCAAAATCTAGGATGGATGATAGCAACATTTCTTTAAGCACCTGAATTGTGTGCTCTGATTGGCCATTTATCTAGGGGTGGTATGTCATGCTTAGAAGCACCTATGTACACAACACCCTCTATATACCTTTCTATAATTGTGAAGTAAACAGGGAGTCCCTATCTAAATTGATAGTATGTGGGACCCTATGAAGTCGTACTATTTCACGGATGTATAACCTTTCAATCTCATCAACTAAAAAGGTTTCCTTGATAGGTTAGAAATGTGCGGCCTTTGGTTTCCTATCAAAAACATCCCATACAACATCCTTACCTCGAGGTGACCTCGGTAATCCTGACACAAAATCCATCGCAACATCATTCCATTTTCACTTAGGAATGGGTAGCTTCTGTAAAAGTTTAGTTGGTCACCGGTGTTCTACCTTCACCTACTGACAGGTGGAACATATCATAAAAAACTAGATACATCTCTTTTCATACTTGGCCACTAGTACTATAAATGTAAATAATAATACATCTTGGTGACATCGGGGTGCACTTCCCAAGATGAATCAGGGAAATATCACATTATCCCCTCACACATGTCTGAAGATACCCATACATGACCATTTACACATGGAATTTCATTCTCACCTATAGTCCAGTCAGGTATAGGGTCCTCACCTATCACACTCTCCCATAGGACTAGGCCTTTTGAGTCTGATAACTACCTCATCCTCACCCTATACATAAGGGTAAAGGTTACAGCTAATAATGATAGAAAAGTCTTCCCCTGACTATTGTGAACCTACAAGTGCATCTAATAGAATAAATCCATGAGTTTCCACTCACTAATTCCCTACTGAAATACCTATATTTAAGTCTTCTTTCTTAGTGCATTGGCCACTACATTGCCTTTACCAGGCATGTAGGAAATCTCAAAGTCAAAATACTGTCAGTACTCCACCCACCTCCTCTATCTCAGATTTAGATCACACTCTATAAATATGTACTTGAGGATTTTTTGGTCCTTCTATACCACAAAATGATCTCCCAATATAAAATGTCTCCAACAGAGCAATGCGTAAGAAAACTACAGTTAACTCAAGATCATGCATCAAGTAATTCCTCTCATGTAGACTTAACTGTTGAGACCTATATGCCATGAATCTATATCCCTACATAAGCACTACTCCAAACCCAATACTTGATGGATAACAATACACAATTTAATTCCTACCTTGCTCTAAAAAACAATGTTGGCGCTGAATTCAATCTCTCTTTCATCTCCAAGAAGGCTATCTCATGGGAATATTACCATACATACTTCACACCCTTCTTATTCAAGCTCTAAAGCAGTTCTTATAAAAGTGACAAGTCCTCTATTAAATGAATGTAGTAACTAGCCATCCCAAAGAAACTCTTTACCTCAAATATGTTCTTGGTATTCTCCCAATAAACTACATTTATCACCTTCTATGGGTTAACTGGTACTCCTATCTCTAACATGATGTTACCTAGTAGGTGAATTTGATCCATCTAGAAGTGTAACTTTGTGAGCTTAGAATATAACCTATGATATCTCATTATAATAAATATGATATCAATATTTTTGGAATGGTTGTGTTGATTATGAGAATACACCAATATATCATCCACAAAAACCACAAAAAATGAATCAAGTATGGAACACTCGGTTCATCAGTTCTATGAATACTGTTATCACATTTATGAGACCAAATAGAATAACCAAATACTCATATAAATCATACCTATTACAAAAATATGTTCAATTTATGTCTAATATTCTAACATGCACCTGATGATAATCGGATCTCAAATAAATCTTTGAGTGGACCCAAGATCCTTGGATCAGGTCAAATAGATCATCTATATGTGGTAGAGTATATTGGTTCTTAACTGTTAGTTGGTTCAATTTATGATAAACCACACATCACTGGTGGAAATCCTACCTATACCAATGTTTGTATCCCTCCAGTTTAAAAAACCATTGGGATAAGGATCATATACCAATGGTTATAGAAAACTTTTGGTATAAGACTTTCAAGGGTCGGTTTTACCAATTTTTGGATAAAACCGTTGTAATAGATTAGTGTTTTACTAATGTTTTAATGAAACCATTGGGATAGATTAATCTGAGGGTTGGTTTTACCAATAGTTGTAGTAAACCATTGGTATAGTCTTAATATCCTCACAGTTTTTTAAAACCGTTGGCATAGAAAATTCCTAAATACAACAAGCACAATAATCCTCTAGAAACAATCTCGAACATTTTTTCATAAATGAGATCTCCACGCTGTGAAACCTACTTACCAATTAGCTCTCGAGGATTCTAACTCTACTTTACAACTTTCCATATATAGTTGATTCAAGTAATTTTTGTTCTTCCACTTAAAATTAGTAGATCTGCATTCATTTATTTTAGATATTTTGTTCGATTTTGCTGTAATGTACTGTGTATTTTGATCCCCTTATGAACATAATCCATATATCATTTTAGGTTGTGGTTTTTTTGTGATTTAGCTTTATAGAATAATTTTGATTGATATTGAAGATTTCAATATTATCATGGGTTATTTTATCCTTAGTTTATTTTAAATTTAATTTTTATTGACATGATTTCATTGGTTAGATATAAATACAGCTATAGAATTTTTTATCCTAAGACGAATGACAAGATAATAATTCATTTTGAATATACCCCAAAATGTTGTATTTGAAATATCACACTCTAACTTTAAGATGATGATACCCTAACTATAATTCATTCAATAAAGTGGCACTTTCTCCTAAACCACTAGAGTGTCTTTGGGGTAATTTTCATGTGTGAATGGTCATAGAACTAAAATTTACTCTATTACATCATCATTTAGTCCTACTCCATCAAGCAGTCCAGACATACACTTATAAGGTTGTATTTTTTGAAATTCAAAATGAGTGTTAGGAATTCATGTCACAATTTTATTAGGTAGTTATAAAGAATTATTAAGTAATTTATATGAATTTTTATCCTAGGAATCCACCCATAATAAAGGATTAGAACCATCATAGAACTCACTGAGGTTGTTCATGCCTACACATTATTTACTCTTTGATATATATCTCACAAAAAAGTATCACGGTCAGGTGCACGTAATTATTCAGATCCTATATCTAATTAATTTTATATTACTTTAATTTAAAATTACTTCTAATTATTGGTTTTATATTTTTATTATTTTAAGGGGGTATTTTTTGGACCCTCAGTCGTGTTTTGAAATAATCCAAAAGGGGGAGGTTGTTTGGGAGATTTTGATTTTTTGGTTTTCATGTATTTCGAACCACTCATTTTATGTGTTATTATATTAATATGTGTATATATGTTCTTGTTATATTGTATTATATTATATTAATTATAATATAATATATTATTATATATATTATACTTAATGATCAGTGTTATTGAAATAATGTATTCAACTTTTTTTTCTTTTTTTCTTAAGGATACAGAGTTTCAGTATAATGAAAATAAATATACTTTGTATTATTATATTCTCTAAGAACAAAAATTGAATATTGTATTCTATTTATTTTATATTTTAGTTTGGTATTATTCCATTTTCATCCAGAAATATTTTATTTGGATCTCTTTTTCCTTATTGTTAAAACTTTAGTTAGAATATAATTATTATACCATTTTATATATGTGTATAAATTAGTATAAGACTATATGGAATTTGGGTTTTAGTGGTGTCAATCATGATAATCTATACCATCCAAGGAATGTTTCATGTTTATCACATAAGATATCACATGGGTGAAGTATGTTGTGTATGTATGATGGTGTATGTCCTAAAAGATTGAGTTAAAAAAACAACATTACCTCTAGGACACAACTTGTTAAATGATCTTACATAATGTCATAAACACATTATATATCACAAAAAAATACCAAAATGACATCATTACAAGGATGATAATAATTAAGGACCATCATACCATGTTATAATGAGAACAATAACCAAGATTGGTTTTAGGATAACATCTCATATCTAATTTACTTCATTAGCTCAATGCACATAGTGAAGTAAACCAACACAAGTATGGTAAGTATATGCACACAACATAGATAATCTAGTGCATACAAAATATTAAACACATGTACCAAATTAGTTCTTGGTGAGGATATACCTTAAATCCAAAATAAAACATATGATGTTTTTTTGGTGATTTCATAATGAAAATATGTGTGTGTCATAGGGTATGATATATATGAATCCAAGTAATATCATATTCTTTGGAATAAGGGATTACATAAGGCATGATATATTGGTATCATATTACCACTTCCATAGTCGATCACATTGCACAATATGGCCATATCATATTGTAATGATATGGTTTAAACATATATTATGACTGACATATGTAGTTGAATGTTAACTGTTAACACTTGGGTAATCTTATGAATAATCTATAATTAATCATTAACATTTCATATATTCATTGATTTTTTTGTGTATATGACATTTTTATACTCATAGATACACTAATTTTGTGTAAATACATTATATTGCATTTCTGTAGATACACTGTATTTATATCATTTTCGTTGAGCACCTATATGTTTCTAGTTCATGGCACCAAGATGGCCAACTTTTAAATAACACACCTCATAAAAAATATCAATGATCACTAATACTACAGTGACACCATTGATTAGAAGTATATCATTAATTATGCAATAAAATGATCTCTATAAATTTAGACTTAATGTCAACTGTTTTCTCATAATTATCCTAGAGATATCACTCTTTATAAAATTATTTTTCATCACATCCACCATGTTTCAATTCAGGATTTCGATTTTTTATTTATAGTATTTTGTTATATATATAGTATTTTGTTGTCTTTCATATTATGATTGTAATATAGAGTAGTGTGTTAATTATGGTTTTATATAAAGTGAACAATTCTCCTTTACTTAAATATATTTTCAATTGAACTTCAATCATATTGAATTGATTTCATGAAATGAATTATTTCAATTTTTTTAGAGAATGGATAGACGATGGATGTATGAAACTGATCAAATATCAAGATATTTCAAAACAATTTGGAGAGATTTATATATTTATCATTTGAAAATTCTTTATATAGTGGTCACATACACTTCCTGTGTTATAATTATATTGGAAGACCTTGGTTAAGCTATGAAGAAGTTAGCTACAATATAACCAAATATAGTTTTTAAACAAACTATTATGTGTGGTATCACAATGGAGAGAAAATGGAATCTCAAAATGATGATGATTCAAATGAGAGGACTAGATTGGAGAATTTGATATATGTCCGGTTTCAGTTTATTCATCATCATGAGAAAGAAAGGATGTTGACCCAAGAATATTTCGATATGAGCACACATGATGCGTCCAATGAAAATGATGGTGTTGATAGGGTGAAAAAATTGAATGATGATGTGACGACTCTAGTATATCAGCAATGTCATAAAATGAAAAAACTGGAATTTTTAATCATATTGTTTCATGGGAAAACCATGTATGGGATTTCTAATACTTCCATCGATTACATTCTTACCTTCTGAATGAATTACTTCCAGATGATGAAAATATTCATTCAAACCACTATACATAATGGAAGTTAGTTTAAGAACATGTATTTCCAAAAAAATCATGCTTTCATGAAAGATAGCACCTTATTCTGGGAGGAAACTAATGAAATAAATGATTGTATAAAATTTGGAACATCTTTATGGAATCCAAAAGTTAATGGAACACCATTCAGTGTGCCACAGAAAGTAATATGGAACTTTTCATTAATCCCCAGACTTTATAATCTTTTCATGTCTAATGAAATATCAATAAAAATGTGATGTAATGATATCTAGATAAAGAATAATAATGAAGAGTTGGTTCACCCTGCATATGTACTTTCCTGGAAGAGATTTGATGCTCAATATCCTGATTTTGCATCTGACATACATAATGTGAGACTGGGTCTTTCATGTGACGATTTTAATCCATTTGGGAAGATTCTTACTTCGCACATCACATGTCCAGTTTTCATACACATTTATAACCTTCCCCCATGGTTGTGTATGAAAAAAACTTTCACTTTCATGAGTATACTTATATCTTGACCTTCTGATCCTAACAATGAAATATAAGTATACATTCAACCTTTAATAAAATGGTTGAAACTTCTTTGGGATGTGGGTGTACGCGCATACAATGCATGTTCTAAAGAAATATTTTAGATGCAGGCTATGCTTATTTGGACGATCAATGATTTTCCTGCTTATACAATGATTTCTAGATGGAGCAAGAAGAGAAAATTGTCATGTCCTATTTGTATGAATAATACTCAGTCCAAAAGACTAAAATATCACCATAGTTGTAGTTTTATGGGACATCGAGTATTCTTTACAGTGGAATATCCATATATAAATAATCTTCAAAGATTTAACAATACCATGGAGACCAATGATCTACCTTAGCATATGTTTAGAAATTATGTGCTTAATGAATCGTAAGATTTTAGTTTTTCATTTTGGAAGGGTCAAATGAAATCTAGAAATAGGAAGAATGTTTTCAATGATACCTGTTACAATTGGAATAAGAGTATTATCTTCATTGAGTTTCCTTATTGTTCAACCAATTTTTTATGTCATTGCTTAGAATTAATTCACATTGAAAATAATATATGTGAAATTTTGCTTTCGATTCTTCTAAATGTCAAAGGAAAGAAAAAAAATATGATTTACAATCTTGGTGTGACTTGGTGGATTTGAAGATTAGACCAGAATTGCATCCTGTGTGTATCAGTGAAAATAAATGGCCAGTTCCATGTGATTCTTATGTTATGACACTTATGGAAAAAAATAAATTTCTGGAAGTACTAGAGATTATTAAAGTTCATGATGTCTATTCAACCAATATATCAAACGGGTCAACAGAAGAGAGTTGAAGTTGAAATATTTTAAGACTCGTGGTTATCACGCCTTTCTACATGAGTTGATTCCAACATAAATATATCATCTTTTTTCAAATGTTATAAGGGTGTCATTTATTTAGTTGTGCCATTTTTTTAGATATCTTTGTGCTAAGATGTTTCCTAAGTCTTTCTTACAAAAAATGTTGGTGGAGACACCATTAATTTTGTGTGGGTTAGAGAAAATATTTCTTCCATCATTTTTCACATGCATGTTACATCTGACTATCCATCTACCAACTAAAATACTTCTTGTAGGACTTGAAGATTTTCATTATATGTATCCAACTAAAATAAATATGTAAACATTGAAATATTATGTCTGGAACAGGAATCATCCTGAATTTTCTATCGTGAACGGTTACTTGGTTCAAGAATGTACGGATTTCTGCTTAATGTATTTGTCATATCTAACTACGAGAATGAATATACCAATGAGAAATCAGGAATACCATTATGAGAAAATTGAACCCATTTTTTTCATCACTTACTCAAATAGGAGTAATTATCAGATCATACACATTGATGACATTAATCCTTGATCAGCGGTAGAGGGCACATTGCATAGTGTTGTTCAACTGTGATATGTTCAATGACTACATCAAGTAAGTAAATTAAACATGTGTATCATATCTCAACACTTGTAACTATATATATCTGTTAAACTATTTATATTTTTATCTACAGGGAATATAAATAAATGATAAATAGAAAGTATCCTTCTTTATCTTTGAGAAGGAGAGAGACTTTGCATAGCATAGAGTTTTCTGTTTGATTGAAATTGAAGGTATAAATATTGATGTAATAAATAAATAAAATCATTTTTTAATTAATTTTAATATTAATTTATATTTTAGGTATTGAGTTTTCCTGGTGACACTATCTATGAGGAAATAAAAGATTTGGATTTTTGTCTTAATATCGTGGTTCGTGAATGTAAATCAATCAATGGGTATAGATTTATTATCACTAAATGAGAAAATAACATGAGAAAACAACATGATGGTGTTATTCCAACTTAAAAAATCTACTTTTATGCCAGTGCATCAGATAATAGACCTCATTTTGAAAATGTATCTTATTATGGAGTCGTTGAAAAAATAATAATATTATATTGTTACTTTCATGGTCAAGTAACTATGATGAAATGTCAGTGGTTTGATTCGATGATGAGGTAAGGAACCTTCATTGATGATTGTGGATTTCTAGTTATTGACTTGACTCGCAATCTTGCTACTGATGAACCATATGTATTGGAATCAATGGTGAAACGAGTTTTTTATGTCAAAGATCATTTTCAACCTGAATTTGGTGTCATTATTGAAGTAATACCAAGACATATTTTTTATGATGGTGATGATGGAATAGACACTATAACTACTCCCATTAACCCTAATCCATTTATTGCTTATGATGACTACAATACTTCAATTGTTAGAGTTTATTGAGAACCTGAAGTTGTGGTGGAAAATATATAAAAGAATTCATCTGTTTTCTCAGTTTTGTTGGTTTAGCTCGACTTGAGTTGTTGAGGTTTTTACTATAAAAAATGATTTACTATTGATTACAAATATTTTTTATACAACTAGACCTTAATGTTTATTTTTAATATTTACGGGTTGTAGTTTTCTTTGAGTTTCATTTTATAATATTGAATTGTATTGTATTCATACCTAACAAACCAAACAAAACCTAAAGAGTTAAATTGTAACAAAAAACTAGATGAATTGAATTGGAAATATTAAACTAATTGATATGAAAATCAAAACCAATGAAAATAATGACCTAACCTAAAAAAATTCTAAATTACTTAACCAAAAATATGAACCAATTGACCTAATAAAAATAATCCATGTCTCAAATTTTTTGCTTTTTTGGTCACTTAATAGTTATCCTTTTATAATTACTTTCATATTTGTTTTTAAATGAATAAAATTAAACCATATGAGGAGATGCAAAGAAAAAAGATGATGAATGACAATTGTTTAATGGATGAGATGGGAATTCTTCTGTTAGTTTCTATTGTGAGTATTTTATTTCAAATATTTATATATTAATAACATATAATGTCATGTGATTAATTTTGTTTTAATATTTTATGTAGGATACACCAATGAGGCTCCAGTTATTCAATGAGAAGCCTAGTATTGGTCCCAGTACTCAAGTTGGTGGCACGAGGGGGTGGTACAAGAGCTAGGCTCTCAAGTCATCATACCTGTTTAGACTCTGCCCCTCCCACTGATGTACCATCTTCTACACATTGGGATCCCACTATGTCATTAGGGAAACATAGGATATTTAGACCTCTGATGTTTTCACTACCCTTCACATCTGAGCCTCCTCACACATATTTACCATATCCCATGATGATTCCCACTCCTCATCCATATTATGTAGTTGGTCAATCATCCATTCCATCTTCTTTACCATCTACTTATTTTTCTCTGGGCTTCTACATTCCTTCTTTAACTCCTATTCTGACACATTTTGTACCTACAGAGAATACACAGGGACCAACTCCACTGATATATGGTGATGTTCCTTTAGTGGTAGGGTATCCAAAGATGCCCATTGAGTATACTATCGCAACTATATTTTAGAACCCTAACAAATTTTTTTACTATAATTTATTTTCATTATAACATGTATTGATATAATGCTTCTTTTTTTATCATAACAGATACATCTACTAATAGGCGGTGGAGGAGGGGGAGCACACTAATTCTTTCGGTGTGGAACTTCCCGACACAGTTGATGGTGGGCTACAATGAAGACAGTAAAATGATCGAAATAATAGGGAAAAAGTATAGGAGTTTTTTGGCGATGCTTTCCAAATACTCCAACATTATTCCTATCAGCCTGATATCATAGAGAAAGTTTCCAAACAAAATCAAGGATAATTATTAGGAATATATATGGGTAAAGAAATCTGTTATATTTAATGTAATACATTTTTTGTATTTATATGAATTAATATTTTGGTTTCAACTTCAGTTTAATTTCCTCGATGGTGAGGGTGCACAGCCAGCACGTCTAAAGGAGTTATGTGAGATTTGGGGAGCCTATAAACACGAGTTGTATATTGGCTGGCATGATAGAGTTGGCATAGGGCTAGAGACATTACCTATTATGGATGATTTTTTGATAAAACAGTATCGGAAAATGATTACTTATTGGACGACTATCAAGTTTAAGGTATTAATCACATCATAGGTATTTAAATGAAAATTTTCTTGTTTTTAATTAATAATATATTTTGTATTATTGAATTTTATTTAAGAATCATCTAGAAAAAATAAAAAAAACATTGATGCTAAAAAATTCCTCCACACATTCGTATGTACAAAAATGTCATATCATGAGAGGAAGAAGGTATGAGAGTTGTTTATAATTATTCTTTAGGACTTTCACTCTCTATTGTTTCCCCCATAATTTATTCGATTTATAAAGTTTTAATATAATTTTAGTTTTGAAATATATTATTATTAACCTATTTTTAATTATGGTTTCTGAAATTCAATTTCATTTTTAGAGGTAGGTATTGAATATTAAAGGAAGTGTGCCTCGGGAAAAACTGTTTTGCTCAAGTAGATAAAAAAAGATGGAAGTGTGGTTAAAAAACTAACATAGCAGCAGATTGTAAGTTTTACTTTGTTGATTTCATATTTTAATATATATTTTGTAACTTAATAATATATTTATATTTTTAACATGCTTCTTTAGAGGCCCTTGATGCCCAGGAACATGAAAATTTTGGGCCAAATGATTACTTACATCAGGAGTTGGGAGATGAGAACCCCGGTAGAGTAGGATGACGACTTGGGAAGAGTATAGTCCTGAAAAGGTATTTTCCCTATTCAGGTACTAGTTGTAGTGCCACTGAGTTTTAATTGGTTAAGGAATGGGTAGAACAGTCTGAAAAAAGGTCCACATAGGTGGAAGAATGGTCTTCTAGAGAAAACACTAAATTTATGAAACCGATGAAAGTTTTATGTCCAGCACTTCCACCAGAGGTCACCATAACTTGTGATGAATATATTTCATCGATGCGTTCATTATATAGTGCCCCAGGGGTAAATTCTATTGTTAATCAAGATGATTTTGTTCCTAAAAATTATGATGGTGAGGAAGAGTCTAAGGACGAGGATGATACCAAGATCGAGGTCGAGGATGAGGTTGAGGTCGAGGGAGAGGTAGAGGCCAAGGCAGAGGACGAGGGTGAGGATGAGGCTGAGGATGAGTCTGAGGATGAGACTGAGGATGATAACATGGAAGGTATGAGGATTACGATGAGTCTGATGATGATAGTGGTGATAGTGACATTGATGGTGATGAGGGACAAATTGATATGTTACATTTTTTACTGATATTACTGAAATTTGATGTTTGTTTATTTTCTATGACTGAATATATTTGTGATAAGGTAGGTCACATTATGATTGACTCAAGTAGCCTAAATACTATATAGTTTTGATCACATCACCATTTACCAATGTATTATCATCTATTTTGATAAAGTAATTAGGGTATTTAAAAAATTATTATATGATTCAACATTCAAAGGATTGATTATTTTAGTGGTCTTACTTGTATCTTTATTTCTTTATCTATAAATAATAAAAACTTACTTGACATGGAGGTATGAATTCTATGAATTCTCTTTTTACATGGTAACAAATATATTTCACAATTATCTTTTTACATAGACTCAAACTCTTGGCTAAAGAACTTGAGCTTATTAATTTTCATTATACCACTTCTTAGTCATCTTTCACTGATTCATATCTTTTGATTCTTTACATTATGGGACACTATTTTTTATTTAGCCCCATTCACAAATCATCTTGTACTTGAAAGTATCAAATTATATATACTCACTATATTTATTAACATGGATGATTATTTAAATTGGGGGATTTAAAATTGATTTTAAAATTTCATATTTTCCAAAAAAAATTACAAGACATCTATAATATACCCAATTCTATAAGTACAACCTACCCTTTATAAATAAATCATGATTCCCTCATTCATAGGAAACCAAAGGCAATGTCTAAATAAATCGATCACTCGAGCTTGCACCTATCAAGAATTTATCTAACAACCTAACCATATACCCATGCTCCCCTCATCATAGTATGTTTCCATTCATGTACCTAGTTCAATAATAAAATTACATCGTTTAACCATCAGGAAAAATAAGGATCGATCACCCAATATTAGCTAACCATAACCTGCTACTCTGATAGACATAACTAGTAGCCTACCTATAGAACCTTATAATCACTCTAGAGAGATCCAAAATATCATCCCACACTAGAATCACCACTATCAACTTGATTCATTCAAATTTATTTAACCAAACAATACCTCTCGTGCACAACCTATACCTAGATACCATCGTAAGGCAACTCATACCCTAACCTACACTTTAAATGGTTGTCAAACACTAGGAGAATAACTATAATCACATCAAAACATCACACAATAATCACCAAAATGGTACCAATTAATTAATTCACCTCTAATGAGTTATTTTATAAAACAATAAATATGTTATTATTGAAACATTAATTAATCAAAACCCATTACATACAATTATCAAGAATTTTTTCCTTTTTTAACAATTTTATAAACCCACTTTCCTCATTATTAAAATAATTTCACACCCTCAAGGAGTCATGAAAATGTCCAAGTACACAAACCTATATGATACATGAACCCACGCTCTCATACCACATAAAGATAAGAGTAAAAAAATAATAGCTCACCCAAAATATCATACTTGAATCAAAATATCAATTAGAACACTAAAAATAAATGAACAACAATCTCATCACCTTGTAGATATGACTTTCCTTATACATGGGTTAGTTACATACCAGTAAAAGGTCTATTCCAAGTTCCAAAAGCACACCCTTCCTTTAACTACCATGCTCAAATAGTCAGACAACCAAAAATAATTCTTTGTAACCTCTTTGTACAACCTCGACTAAAATAGATCATATAAAATAATTGGTAAATCACCACAATACCTCAGGAACACCTACCCTTATACCAAACACTTTATACTGGTGGTGAGATTCTATAAGTATAATGGGGATATTATACTCTCTATACCCTACAAAATAAAAATATATAAATCAAAATCAAAATAAAACATTAGAGCAAGCATAAGAAATTACAACTAAGAGACAACCAATAATAATATATAACATCATCATGATATACAACATGCAACAATTATGAATGGTCAGCAGGTGCTACCTAAGGAGACCCAACACATGAACTCACTTGATTTGGAGAATGTTGAAATAGAAGTCATATCAAAACACAAACCCAAACTCATACCCTACCACATAAGTAAGGTTCATTAATCTTAGTCTCTACCTATACCCTACACTTGGGTTAGAGCCTTACCCCAAATCTTGATCTCATATTTATCCTCATACTTCCACCCTCTTGCTCAAAGTGAGGTATGGTATCATATTGTGACTATTAACCAATCACTTGATGTAGGATCCCATATCATATAATAACCAATGCCCTCTCACTCGAGGTTAGGTTCTATATTATAACACCCCAAGATTTCATAGTAATTTAATTTCTTTAAATTCAATATCTTGGGCTACACGCAACACCGTGTTCGAACACATCACGACTTACAAAAGTAGTCATTCAAAAGTGGTTATGAATAGTATTAACTGGAATTTGAATTTTATATACTTAATATAATTTTAAATTATTTATTATGTGTTTCTTAGACATATTATAAGAACAAATTTAATTTTTCATATAAAAATGTATTTTTCAAAAAAAAATCAATCTTACCACATTTTAAAGGAGAACCCATTTTAAATCCAATATTTGACCCTTTTACATATTCAATTTGACAAAATAAAATTATTCTTTAGAATAGAGACATCAAAATTTACTTTGGAGGAAATTTTGGTATTTTTCTAATAATATTCAATTTTTATGAAAAGTGAGAAATACTATATTTTAATTCAAAACTGTCTTTTAATCTAATTTATTTATAAGGTTAGATTGTATTTTAAATTGGTTTTAAAGTTTAATTATATTATATTATTACCCTTTAATCCAATTTTGACCATTTTAATTAATTTCACTTTGAAATTATACATAAATAAGTGTCAATCTTTTGATAGTTATTGTTTCTTAAAAACACGCTATTTGTTTTTACAATGAGAATTAATTTTAAATTAATTAATAAAAAATCTTTGTTTTGAATTTGGTAAAATAGACATAATTTTTGAATTTGGAATATATAATATAGATTAGGCTGAAGTTTTGGTATTTTTATGAAAAACTTCAATTTTTGATGAATAGCAAAACCACTAAGTAGTAGTTAAAAATCCGACTTTTTCATTTCAATAAAATTTTACCTCTTCTGAGAATTGAATTTAAAAAATCCGAGATATATGGTTATTATTAATAAGTAAAATATGGTTCAATAAGATGAAAATAATTTTTTGTGAATAGTAGCTTTTGACTTTTATTTACCGTGGTTAAAGGTAAATAGGGTAATTCAAGGTAAAAATAATATTATAATAATACAAAATTACCTTAACACTTCTACTAACCTTATTGGATGAGTAATGGCCAACCATAGGCATCCTTGGGTAGATTTTGGGACCCCATGGAGCCACTTATGAATGATAATTACACTTTATTTTAATTAACTTAAATTAAAGGCAAAATAACATAAAAATATCTTTTAGTAAATCAATTTTTACATAGGATTATATAAGTCATTGTTTAGACTATAAATATTAATTGTAAAGATAAATATATTTCCTAAATTATGGAATTTGTTTATAATTTTTATACATCAAATAAATTAAATTATGTATGACACAATAATGATTTAGTATTTACCTCATTAATAAATGATTTAAATAAATAAGATTATTAGTTTTAGAACAATATCCAAAACCTGTCCAATTATTATTGGATAATTTTATTTCGACCATGAGTCATGTTATATTCAACTTTAATTAGTTTTGGACCTTTATAAACCGAATATCACAATATAATAAAATAATATTTTCACACTTTCCTAAAGAACCCCTCCCCCCTTATAAAAGGACACCACTTCTAACCCATTCCACACACCTCTCAAGCCACTTGTCTCATCCAACCCCTGCCCAAATAAGATCTCAAGATCCCTATATTACACCTATAAGCCTTACCTTAGGCAAAAGTCACTTCAAGAGGTCGTGTTGGTTCAAACCAAAGGAAGTTACCCAAATTAAAGGTAACAGTTTCTCTTAAATTCTTTTGTTTTGTTTTATTTTATTTTATTTCTACAACCCCCTAAACTCTATTTATTCCTTTATTTTATAAAAACACCAGTATCCTCAATATACTATGATGTTTTTATGAGAATTATCCGAACAACACTTACACACACCACCATCTAATGGGTGAAGAACATACTATATCTGTGGTTGGAAAACTAACGCCTCACGAAACGATGATTGTTCTATTATCTCCTATCGCCTCTCAGGGTGGCCATTAAAATGGCACTGTATTTATATATGATATATATTATTTTTTATGTTTTCTTTTTCCTTCTGTATTTTCCATTTATATCAGACCTTTATGGTTTCCATTATGGGTAAAACGCGATAATTTCATTTCAGGAAGTGCGGACTACCGCCCCCTCAAAGTGATATGAATCGTTAATGACTTGTGTGGGACTTATAAAGTATGTAGTTAATGATATTATGTATGATATTGTACTGGAATTATAATATAACTATGTATCATTATGTTTTAATTCCATTAAAATACATCATAGAAATGAAAGTAGCATTCATGCATACGTATGGCTTATAGTCTCCATGAATGGTGCATTCCATTTCTTATCTCCAAATGTTATGTACTGTAATAAATACATATATATAATGGATATATAATATATATATATGATATATAAATCATTTCTATCATTCTTGAGATAATTTAATTTTTACCACATGGAAAAATTGTAATTATAACAACTTAATTTTTGACTCATGTTCTGAACATCGATAAAATATCCAATATGAATTCAAATAATTAACTAATTGTTATAGAAAAGTAATAAGTGATATAAAAGGAATAATAAAATTTAAAAATTTTATTAATCAAGTATAAATTAACTTAAGTTTATTATTCATTAAGAACAAGGAGCATACAAGACAAGTCAGACTTGAGGTAAGGGGTTTCTTATCTCACTTTTAATTCTGTGAAATATCCATTGTTCGCCACTTATTTATTGCATGTGGTGTATTGTGTACTGAAATTTGATATATATTATCATGATTATCTTTATATTCATGGTATTTGGTGATTCATTTGGTTTTTATTAACTTTTGGACATACGACTCGATTGGTTATAACAAGGTAAGGGGTTTTCATCTCACTTCTTATTTTCGTGAGAGTCATGTTATATTGTCACTATTTCCTTTTTTGTGGTGTAAGTACTACCCGTGATTGTATTATTTGTGTAACATACTTTAATTTATGGGTATTTAAAATCTTCATTGTATTATACTTCTTTCATGGGGTGTATGTTTCGTAAGTTACCAAATTGGTAAGGGAATTTCAAATTTCAATTTCCACTCATTGGGCTTTATGCATACTTCATTGATTATTTTACTCCATGATTATGTGTGAAATAAATATTTATTATTTTTTTAGTAATTTACACTCCCCTTTTTGTGGATATACTTTTGATACACATAATCACTCCATTGATAAATTCTCAAGTCATCGATATGAATTTGATAAGAGTAATTTTAATTCAATCTCCATTCATTGAGTTAAACATCCAATTCATTGGTGTTGTTTTTACAAGAATAATAGTGAATGTCCTCTGATTTATTTAAACTTAATATCCAATCATATTGAGTGTATTTATATTTCTCACACATAATTATGTCATTGATTTATCCTTAACCTAAGGATATATTCTTCATAAGGGATTTCATCTCAACTTACATTCCATTGAATCTTCTTTGTGGTTATGCGCCAACTCACTTTTGTTTGGTGTATATACTTTACTTTGATCTAGTATATCATGAGTACCTTTATTCTCATGATATTATAAATTTTTTATTACCTTAATTATTTTTATTCAAGCATCTCTCATTTGGTTAGGAACTCTAACTAAAATATCATTTTAAATGTTTTTTAAAATTTTATTCTTCTAAACCTTTCTCATTAATGTCCGTGTTTTAAAAATGGTTTTAAGGATTTATTTATATGGACATTAATGTTTTAAAAATATTTTTAAAAGTTTAAAAGTGTTATGGGACACTTTTATTCAAAAATCTATTTTAAACGGCTTCCTGATAAATAGCGACTTTTAAATATTTTCAAGAAAAGGGGGATATTTCTCTCAAATAGTTTAGATGATTATTTTCATTTATCAATATCCTTCATTATTATCGATTAAGGTTAATATAATATAATAAAATCTTTCATATTCTATTGAATGAGTTATGTTTGACTTTGGATGTTCTATTTTTTATACCATTAATGCTTTGGGGTTAAAATATTGACATTTTGTATGCTAGTTTTAATACGAATGTTTAGAATATGTTTCAACCTTTTCATATAAGGAATGCATTGGACTTAGTAAGTGATGGGTGGAGCCCGCTATAGCTCCTCGATGCATCGATAGGTCTCATGAGACAATTATACATGGAATTGGATGAGGCCTCTTCCAATTTTTGATATATGGTTTTGGCCAAGGCCTTAATAATTTTTACACGTCTTGGCTGAGGCCTTGAAAAAATGTTTCTGAATGTCCGGAATTATGCATTTCATCATTATGAGATTAGATATTGATATTTCATGTGTTATTAAACTAATAGAACACCCATGACTATGTTTTATTATGGATTTATTTACTCAGCTCATATTCCTGCCATAAAGTGCTCATGTTTATTATTCATTAAGGCATGTGTTTTAAATTATTCACCATGGCTAATGTTTATGTTATCTTCTGCTGTATTTATTACTTTTACTGAGCATCTGAGCTCGCCCCTTTCCCATGTTTCATTTTCCCAGGATATGAACAGGTTAGTTATGAGTGACTTCCAGGAATAATCTTGGAATCTTGGATGTTTCTAATGGAATAAATTAGTATTGTTTTTATTTTCAAGTTGTGATTTTGAACTTAAGTATGAATATTGTTTCCAAGACTAATTAACTAATCGTTCCTTCAGGACTTGATTCCTTGTAATCCTTCCAATGTATTAAAACAATGCACTGGCTCCTGGATTCTGGGGTCGGGGTGTTATAGTTTCTATCAGAGGAAGTTTATTAAAAACCTTGGAAACTAGGTTTTGATAAGCTCGCATTAGATCACATTACCCTGAGATATACTTTGAGGATTAGTATAGAAGAAATTCCTAGAATTTTGGTTATGTAGTGATTTTGTGTATTTTCCTAGAAATACATCCATGTCTGGATACGATCAGGTAGAGGCGGCTCTGGCACAGAAGTACCTAGGAGTCAAAACACCGAAAAGGAGTTTCAGGCTTGACCCGGGGTATCCTGGTATAAGACCACAGGCCTTGCTGCACTCTTGGTTACGACACTCCTGGGGGATATTCTTAGGATAATTCACATTTTCTTTACAAACTAATTTGAAGGATTTTAATATAAGATGAGAATAAATAACCTTGGTTAATCCTAGGGTGTTTTAGATTGAAAATAAGGTGTGATGATATTTTCTAAATAAATTTTATGACTATTCTTACTTACACAATGATTTTTAGTTTTATCTAATGGCTAGATTCCATGTAAGTCATAGTAACATTGAACATAATGTACAAGGTGGGAACAGTGGTGGAAATGAGAAACGAAATGGAATGTTTATAGGTGTAAAAGATATTGTCTTCATTCTGAATCAGTTTTCCAAAAATATGATCAAAAACATATATATTAACCAACTCCCGAACTCAACAAAGAAGAGAAAATTAGTGAATGATAAGAACTCCAGCAGTGAAGACCATGGAGAAAATAAAGCTCATTTTCCATCATGCAGGAAATGTGGAAGGAGACACTTAGGAAGGTGTCTTAATGGAACAAATAAATGCTTTATGTGTGGGAAAGAAGGGCATAAAGTAAATAATTGTCGAGGAAAAATGAATAGTACTATGGAAGAAAATAAAAATGATCCAAAGAATCCAATTAATGTCATTTTTCGTAAATGTAAGGGACCTAGGAATCACCCAAGTCAATGCCATATTCTCTAGGATAACCTCTTATTCAAGGAAGAACCTATGTGGAAATAAATGGATGGAAAAATGTTTAAAGGTATTATTGATCTTTGTTGATGAGATTACTTTGGAATAATTTTCATTTGTATGTGTAACCCTATAGTTTATTATGTGAAAATTCTATTCGAGGAATAATTATCTTTTCTTTTGTGGATATAGTTATAAATAACCATTTGGGTTTATATGATTCTTGAATTTGAGGCAATTATAGGTTATTAATTTTTGGGAAGAAAATGTGAGGTATGAGATAACATTTATAGTCAAATTATGTTATGAGTATTTTGAGGAAACTATCTCATTTTTGGGAATATTATAAAATTATATAGTTTTTGAAAAAGGGAAACACGCAGACTATGTGACAACCCATCGCGTCGGAAAAAGCTGTGGGAATCGAACCCACAACCATAGTGCGATTGAGATTTATCGCCTACCACTAGACTACGTGAAGTCCCTGGTTAGTCTGACTAATTCTTTTTAGTTAAATGATTTTATTGATCAATAATAAGTTGATTTGGGATCTTATTTCTTACCAAATGGATATCCTTAGTATAGAAAAATGATTTGGTGATTAAGTAATAAATGTTATTTTGGAAGATGTTCTCTCTATTGGGAATACTATATGCCTAAGGAAAATAGAATACTATGGGATTTCATTTGAAGAGTAATGGTGTTTTTTTACCTATGTTTTTATTGTGGATTTATAGAAATTTGGGTTATTTATGGAAATGATTAACCTATCATAGAGAATGTATGATTTGGTTAATTACTTTTAAGTATGTGACTTTAAGAGTAGTCGATATTATTCAGAGATACAATCTAACATGGAAGACTATGTAAGAAAATTCTTCTGAGTTTTGGGTTTCAATAATATTTTGGATTATATTGAAATATTTTATGGACAATTGTTTATTTAATGGTATTTATTGAACTTTGGGTATTGTTGGTTTAATTTTAGAAATTAAGATTAGTATTTCTTTCTCTAAAGTATTATCCTTTTGGGAATATCTGATCTTTTACTAACCATTTTGGTTTTGGTTAATCTCTAAATAAAATGGAAATATATAGTTCATCCATTGTGGATTATTTGATTCTATATAAGTTGATTCTAGCACTTCAAGTGTGACCAAGTCATCTTTAATACTCATTATTTAGAGTGAAAGATGAGTTTGTGGTAATAATTAGATGAAGGATGAAACTCTACTTATCAAGTATATTTTTGTTTTTTTATTCTATGAATAAATTAATAATTAAACTTTAGGGAAGGGGTCCTAAAACCAAAAATGTGTTATCCTAATGCTTTATGTTTCGTTGAACCAATGATATTTTAAATCGTCATAGATTGATGGATTTGAGGCCCTCAATTTTACAATTGTTTGTAATTGATGACCTTAATCGCTCCCTATAAATATTTACATTTTTCCTCCAATTATGTGTCTCTAATTTCCAAAAATGTTCTCTTAATCGAGATCATAATTTGGTGGTGACTTTTTCATCTCCCTTTCCCTCTTATTAAGACTAAATTTTATTAACCCAATTTCTGATGTGGGTTTTCTACAAAGGTATTTGTCTACTTTTAACCTTTTATTTTTGAAGAAAAATTTCAAATTGAGAGGATGAAATTTATTGGATGGGATAATGTAACACCCCAATATTCCATAGTAAGTTATTTTCATTAAATTCAATAGTCTGCACTACATGCAACACTGAGTTCGAGCGCACCACGACTTACCAAACTAGCCGTTCAAAAGCGGTTATGAATAGTATTAACTGGATTTTGAATATTATATACTCCAAATAAATTTTAAATTATGTATTATCTGTTTCTTAGACATATTATAAGAACAAATTCAATTTTTCAGATAAAAAATGTTTTTTTCAAAAAAAACAATTTTACCACATTTTAACGGAGAACCCTTTTTAAATCCAATATTTGACCCTTTTAAATATTCAATTGGACAAAATAAAATTCTTCTTTAGAATTAGGACATCAAAATTTACTTTGGATGAAATTTTGGTATTTTTCTAACAATATTCATTTTTTCATGAATAGTGAGAAATATTGTATTTTAATTCAAAACTACCTTTTAATATAAATTATTTATAAGTTTGGATTAAATTTAAAATTAGTTTTGAAGTGTAAATAGATTATATTTTTACCCTTTAATACAATTTTGGTCATTTTAATTAATTTCACTTTGAAATTATACATAAATAAGTGTTAATCTTTTAATATTTATTGTTTCTTAAAAACACGCTATTTGTTTTGACAACGGGAATTAATTTTAAATTAATTAATCCAACTTATATGTTTTTAATTTGGTAAAATATACATCATTTTTGAATTAGTAATATCAAATATATCTTAGGTTGAATTTTTGGTATTTTTCTGAAAAACTTCAATTTTTGATGAATAGTGAAACCACTAAGTAGTAGAAAAAAATCCAACTTTTTCATTTAAATGAAATTTTACCGCTTCTGAGAATTGAATTTCTAAAATCCTAGATACATGGTTGTTATTAATAAGTAAAATTTGTTTCAATAAGATGAAAATAATTTTTGGTGAATAGTAACTTTTGACTTTTATTTACCGCGGTTAAAGGTAAATAGGGTAATTTAAGGTAAAAAGAATATTATAATAGTACAAAACTAACTTAAAACTTGTTATAACCTTATTTTACAAGTCATTTCCAACCATGGGAATCCTTGGGTCGGTTTTGGGACCCCATGGATCCACTTATGAATGATAATGACACTTTATTTTAATTAACTTAAATTAAAGGCAAAAATGACATAAACAAGGATCTTTTAGTAAAAAAAAAATTTACATGGAGTTATATAATTAATAATTTAGACTATAAATATTAATTAGAAATATAAATAGATTTCCTACATTATGGTATTTTTATAATTTTTAGACATCAAATAAATTAAATTATTTATGACACAATAATGATATACTATTTACCTCATTAATAAATAATTTAAATAAATAAGATTATTAATATTAAAACAATATCCAAAACCTATCCAATTATTATTTGATGATTTTATTTCTACCATGAGTCATATTATCTTTGAATTTAATTAGTTTTGGACCATTATAAACCGAATATCACTATATAATAAAATAATATTTTCACACTTTCCTAAAGAGCCCCTCCTCCCCCTTATAAAAGGACACCACTTCTAACCCATTCCACACACCTCTCAATACACTTGTCTCATCTAAAACCTACCAAAAAATATCTCTCAAGATCTCTCTCTTACACCTAGAAGACTTACCTTAGGCAGAAGTCACTTCAAGAAGTCTTTTTGGTTCAAACCAAAGGAAGTTACCCAAATTAAAGGTAACGGTTTCTCTTAAATTATTTTGTTTTATTTTGTTTTATTTTAATTATACAACCCCTTAAACTCTTTTTAATTCTTTATATTATAACAAAACCAGTATCCTCAATATACTAGGATGTTTTTATGCGAAACATTCGAACAAAACTTACACACACCTCCATCTAATGGGTGAAGAACATATTGTTTATGTGGTTGCCAAACTAACGCCTCACGAAACGATGATTGTTCGATTATCTCCTACCGCCTCTCATAGTGGAAATTAAGATGGAACTATATTTATATATGATATATATTATGTTTATATTTTCTTTTTGATTCTTTATTTTCCATTTATATCATACCTTTATGGTTTCCATTATGGGTAAAACGCGATAATTTCATTTGAGGAAGTGCGGACTACCGCCCCTCAAAGTGATATGACTCGTTAATGACTTTTGTGAGATGTATAAAGTATGAAGTTAATGATATTATATATTATATTATACTGGAATTATAATATAACTATTTATCATTATGTTTTAATTCCATTAAAATACAAAATAGAAATGAAAGTAGCATTCATGCGTACGTACGGCTTACCGTCTCCATGAACGGTGCATTTCATTTCTTATCTCCAAATGTTATGTACTGTTATAAATACATATATATAATGGATATATAATATATATATGATATCTAAATCATTTATATAATTTTGTAGATAATTCACTTTTGACCACATGGAAAAATTGTAATTATAACAACTTCATTTTTTACTCAAGTTCCGAACATCGATAAAATATCCAATATGAAATCTAATAATTAACTAATTTTTATAGCAAAGTAATAAGTGATATAAAAGGAATAATAAAATATAAATATTTTCTTAATCAAGTATAAATTAACTTAAGTTTATTATTCAGGAAGAACAAGGAGCATACAAGACAAGTCGGACTTGAGATAAGGGTTTTCTTATCTCACTTTTAATTCAGTGAGATATCCTTTGTTCGCCACTTATTTATTGCATGTGGTGTATTGTGTACTGCCATTTGATATATATTATCTTTATTATCTTTATATTCATGGTATTTTGTGATTCATTTTTTTGTTATTAACTTTTGTTCATACGACTCGATTGATTACAACATGGTAAGGGGTTTTCATCTCACTTGTTATTTCTGTGAGATTCATGCTATATTGCCACTATTTCTTTTTGTTTGGTGTGTATACTACCCATGATTGAATTATTTGTGTAATATAATTTAATTTATGGGTATTTACATCTTTATTTCATGATAATTCTTTCATGGGGTGTATGTTTCGTAAGTTACCAAATCGGTAAGGGAATTTTAAATTTCAATTTCCACTCATTGGGCTTTATGCATACTTCATTGATTATTTTACTCCATGATTATGTGTGGAATTACTATTTATTATTTTTGTAGTAATTTCCAGTACCCTTTATGTGGATATAATTTTGATACACATAATCACTCCATTGATAAATTCTCAATTCATCGATATGAACTTGATAAGAGTAGTTTTATTTCAATCTACATTCATTGAGTTAAACATCCAATTCATTGGTGTTGTTTTTACAAGAATATGTGTGAATGTCCTCTGATTGATTTACACTTAATATACAATAATATTGAGTGTATTTATATTTCTCACACATAATTATGTCATTTATTTATCCTTAATCTAAGGATATATTCTTCATAAGGGATTTCATCTCAACTTACATTCCATTGAATCTTATTTGTGGTTATGTGCCAACTCACTTTTGTTTGGTGTATATACTGTACTTTGACATAGTATATCATGAATCCCTTTATTATCATGATATTATAAAGATTTTATTACCTCAATTATTTTTATTCAAGCATCTCTCATTTAGTTAGGAACTCTAACTAAAATATCATTTTAAATGTTTTTTAGAATTTTATTCTTCTAAACCTTTCTCATTAATGTCCATGTTTGAAAAATGGTTTTAAGGATTTATTTATATGAACATGAATGTTTTAAAATTATTTTTAAAAGTTTAAAAGTGGTGTGGGACACTTTTATTCAAAAATCTATTTTAAACAGCTTCCTGATAAATAGTGACTTTTAAATGTTTTCAAGAAAAGGGAGATATTTCTCTCAAATAGTTTTGATGATTATTTTCATCTATGTCAATATCCTTAATTATTCTTGATTGAGGTTAATCTATTATAATACAATCTTTCATATTGTATTGAATGAGTTATGTTTGACTGTCGATGTTCTATTTTTTATACCATTCATTGTTTGTGGTTAAAATATTGACATTTCATATGCTAGTTTTAATACGAATGTTTAGAATATCTTTCAAAATTTTCATATGAGGAATGCATTGGACTTAGTAAGTGATGGGTGGATCCTACGATAGCTCCTTGATGTATCGGTAGGTATTATGAGACAATTAGACGTGGAATTGGCCAAGGGCTTTCCCAATTTTTGATATATGGTTTTGGTCGAGGCCTTAATCATTTTTAGACACCTAGGCTGAGGCCTTGATCAAATGTTTCAGAATGTCTGGAATTTTGCATTCCATCATTATGAGATTAGATATTGATATTTCATGTGGTTATTCGACTAGTATAACACCCATGACTATGTTTTATTTTGGAATTATTTACTCAACTCATATTCCTTCCATAAAGTACTCCTGTTTATTATTAGTTAAGGCATGTGTTTTCAATTATTCACAATGCCTAATGTTTATGTTATCTTCTACTGTATTTATTACTCTTACTGAGCATCTGATCTCACCCCTTTCTCATGTTTCATTTTCCCAGGATATGAAGAAGTTACTTATTAGTGACTTGTAGGAATAATCTTGGAATCTTGGATGTTTCTAATGGAATAAATTATTTTAGTTTTTCTTTTCAAGTTGTGATGTTGAACTTAAGTATGCATATTGTTTCCAAGACTAATAAAATAATCGGTTATTCGGGACTTGATTCCTTGTAATCATTCCAATGTATTAAAATAATGCACCGGCTCCTGGATTCTGAGGTCGGGGCATTACATATATCATATCGTAACCACTGCCCTCTCACTCATGGTAAGGTCTTATATCATATCATGGGCATGACTATAAAACTTTAAGGTAAGGTCATGTATCCTATCATGATCACTATCCTCCACTCAAGGTAAGGTCTGATATCACATCTAAAATACTAGCCACTCACTCATATTAAGGTGCCATATCACATCTAGGATACTGGGAAAGGTCTTATATCATATCCTGAACACTACCCTCTTAATCAGGGTAGGGTCATATACTATTTCTCATGACATGTCATATACCTCAAAACTATCATTCAGAGTCGATCTCATAACTACTATACAACATGTTTAGAAAATAACTAATGATAAAAAATAGTAGTAATATCTCATATCATATCCCTCATTTATCCACAAAACTATCCCTACTTAGCTCCCTTTTATAGGGTAGCTGATATATCTCAAAAACACATACCCTAACCAGAATCACCATCATAATTTTAACCTTAGGTAATACCCACCTATCATTGTATTTTATATTGACTGTATTTTTAGGTACATTTATAGTGGTGCTTTATAAGGTGTTGTATTAGATTTTTTTCAGGTGTGTATTCATCACTATTCAGTATTGTTTTTTGAAGATTTTGGTAAGGTATTTTTAGGAGGTTTTCTTTCAATGTTATTATATATATCTCAACAACACATACCCTAAACACCAAAATCCCCTGATCTAAGGCATCCCTAGATCATTTCAATTTCATCCTGAGATTAAGGATAATGCTTGGAAGCCATCTAATATATCATCTAGGTTTACACTTGTAATTCATCCATAAAATCAAATGGACTCAGGTATATAAACATTAATATCCCAATTCCAAAAAAGATGGTTCAACTATTGATTCCATGAATCCATGATTGATTATCATGATGGTTACATTTCCATGAATGAAAACAAAATCCCCACTATAGTAGTGTCCTTGTTCCTGCATCATTATATCAAGCTATTGGCCATCATATCCAATGACCTATACATTATTTAGTGTGACCATGGTTTGAGGAACCTAAACAAATTTTATTGATAATGAGGTTCATTCCCTCGATCCACCAATTGTACACTCACCGCTATATACCTTACCTTACTCTACACCTCAAGATCTGCCTCAATAGTTATCATTACTACATGCCACTCCTCCCAATCCATTCAAATACACTTACAACTCTTAACACTATTCCTATTGTAAAATATGTGCCAAGGCCCCATATTGAGTAAATTGTCTAATAAAACCTAATTCATTTCCAATATATTCTCTACTATGGAGGTATATTTCAAATTCTCATTCAAAACTCATTTCCAAAATTCAAATGAAATTACATTAAAAACATCATCCATCAACCCCTATATATTACACCACACTATAATATATTAAGGTTATATCAAACCCCTATATATTACAACACACTATAATATGTTTTTTTACTCCCCACAGATTGGGATCTATCCTCATAATTCCTTGGAACTTGATCATCAATGATTATATACTACCTATAAACTAGATTCTAATTTTAGATTTAATGAGACACCATTGCTGACAAACAATACTGGCCCAAATATATATAATTTCATCCATTAAAATTTAATCAAGATCATATAATTATTTTTGCATCAATTTCCAAAATGATAGAAATAAACGTTCACCACTATTTGGATCATATTTGCAAGTGTTGTGTTTATAGAGAAGTTTGTTTTCGGGGTGTTGTGGTTTCCAGTGGGGTATTATGTTGGGTGTATTGGTATTATTCTGAATTATTTATAGTGTAATTCAATTTCATTGGTTTTATTCTGATAGAATACTATTTGGATCATATTATTTTGCATTAGTGTTATTCTGAATTCTGAATTCTGAATTCTGTACAGGTAATTGCATAGGTGTTATTCTTGCAGGTAATTGCATAGGGGGAGGAAAGATATTACCTACTACAGTATTTGCAGAAACTATATGCCAATGGTTTAAAAATTGTTGGTTTAGGTGTGAAAACCGAATCTATACCAATAGTTTACAGCAAATTGTTGGTAAAAGTCTATTCCAACAGTTTGTAAACCGTTGGAATAGACCACAAAACTTAATCTTTACCAACAGTTTATAGAAAAAAATTGGTAAAAGTCTATACCAATGGTTCATAAACCATTGGTATATATATAAGGTGAGTTATAATGAAATGGTATCAAACCATTGGTAACAAGTTATACCAACGGTTACCACAAATATTTCGTATAATGTGTTGTATGGTTCCATATACCAACAGTTATTGAATAATCGTTGGTATATGTCTATCCCCATGCCTCAGCATCCAACGGTTTTTACAACCCTTGGTATAGGTTATACCAACATTTTTTCATCCTATACCAATAGTTTTAATCCATTGGTATATCATAAGTTTCTAGCAGTTTATGGACTAAGGATTTCGTCCACCTTATTTGAAAAATGATCGGTGAATCCCATGGAGAAGTATTAGGTCAAACGCAACCCTTAGCCTCTAAATCCTATATCTACCTCTTGATATCTTGAAACTATATCATATACATTCTATAAGGATTAATGTATATCAATGTATCTCTCGACACTAGATTTATAGATAACTCTACCTCTATCACTAGAGGTAATTCTGAAAAGACATCCGGAAAAACATCCCTAAAATGATCAACCACTGGAAGTAAATCAATCCTACATGTTACCTGATCATCTATATATAAACTCGAAACCTGAGATATCATTCTTCTCATCCCATGATGTTCGGGTCTATCTCTGATCACCAAGACATCCCATTCATCCTTGAGAATAAACTTTATTCCCCCTAGTGACGTGAAGCTCACCCTACAGTGATAGTAATCATTGAATTCCAGAAAGGGAACCAACCAGTCCATACCAAGAATAATATTAAAGCCAGTTATATTGAGGAAAAATAGGTCCCATATAAAGTGACCCCCAAAAACCTTTAAGGGGGCACTCCCTACATTGACTCACATATTCTGTTCTGATCCCCAAAGGAGTGTCCAGTATCATAACACCATCATAAGTATAAACACTAAGACCAAGGCTCTCCACAATAGGAAAAGATATAGGGATATAAGAATCCACTATATAAAAAGGTTTAGAATCTAAAGTAGAGGCTATCAGAATAGTACCTCTAATAGTAGAAGGTCTGGGATCCTACTCCTCAAGGGTGTGTTTCATTGCATATGTCTGGCATGAACTGCAACCCTGTGATACTATCTAGCTACCCTGAGCAGGTCCATCATTTTGTCAGTGTAAAACTAGGGTCTAACTACCACGTCCACGACCACGACCTCAACTTGATCGTCTAGATGTACTCCATCTCCCTACATGATGAGAAGTCTTTGACCCTTCTCCTAAACATGGAGTTGATACGAACCCTCTCTCATTGGATGCTGGTGGAAAATTTCTGCAAAAGAATTATAGATGGACCATCTTGTCGTAAGATCTGAACTTGACTAGGTCTCTCATACATTAAGTACTTGTATACCCTATCCTACTACACTAGTATCACCTCACCTCGCTACCAGAGTATGTGGTATGACTACTAGTATCATCGTGTGGAATCTCTATATGATGTTTCCTACTACTGGTCGATGTAATACCATATTGAGATTCCAAATCGCCCTGGATCTCGCCTCCTACCTCTCTCAGGTTATGCTCTATGATAAGAACCTGATTCACTATTCTAGAAATGTTAGTCATCCAAAATACATTCACCTGTGATCAGATGTCATACCTAATACCATCCTCAGATTTCTTGTCTTTTGATAGCTCTTCACCCATCAGAATAGATTTGAAGCGTCGGAGCCCAATAAAACGGGTTGAGTAATCCATCATTGATAATGTGACCTGATCCAAGAATAAGAACTCTTAGGCTCTATTAGCCATCAACATCTCTAAATAGAAATAATTGTATAAGGTTGTATGAAAATAACTCCATAGCATCTCTCGGTGATGATCTGTCTAAGTGATAACCTCTCACTATCTCTTGTAGGAATCAGACAACATATATGTAGATATTTTTACCCTCCTCTTATTAGGCATCTCTAGAAGCTGAAATATAGATAGCATGGCCTATATCCATGACTCCGCAGCCTATGGCCCACCATTCCCCAAAAATATGGGTGGATGCTGCTACTGAAACTCATGTGTCAACTCCGCCATAATCGAAGTAGGTCCTAATGCTACCTAAATAGTTTTCATGAATTAAAAGAACCCATTATGAAACTATGCCTCAGCACCTATGTCTGGTAAACAAATTGGTGTCATAGGTGGCACAGTTGTAGGAATCACTGGTAGCTCATGGCCTGCCACCTTTTAAGTATGATCCTCATCTCCCTCTTGGAATACCACTAGAGGTCGTCGTGGTGAAATTCCTTTACAATTCCAAACACACACCTCATTTCAAGGTCATTATCAAGGTTCTCTACCCAAAAGAACATATATTTAAGTAATATAGGTAAAATCCTTCCTTTATAATAACATTCCCCCCTACCTACTCCAAGAGTCAGGTCATGGCAACATACAGATAAGGTATAATCAAGAGACACTTCCAATATCCAACTACTAAGGTAATGTCGGTAAAGTTCTCTTCCATAAGAAAATCAAGTTTCTATCTCATTTTCACTATATTTCACATGTTCATTTTCATTTTTCAATTGAATTTATTCTCATTTCACACTTATATCACAATTCAATTTTAAATTTTGAACCAATAGTTCACCAAATTCAAATCCATGAAGGTTCATACTCTCTAGAGACCAAATTTTGGTGTCCATATAATACATTCCATAACACATTTGAGTATTCCTATCACAAAAATAGGATTATCTATCATGAAACCTACCACAACAATATGAAATGAGTAATGCATCCTAAATGGAATGGCATAATGTATATCATGTGATTTATAACAAGTTTCTAATATGATGCATGAGATGGAATACCCTCATATTATTAGGTTGAAAAAAAATAGAACCCACAATCATATCATTAATCATATAATAAATCAAGTGCATAAACCAACAGTGGAATAAAATAAACTATAATAGTAAAAATCCATAAAATAGCGATTCAATTTGAGGTAATGTGGATTCTTCCTGTATGTGGGTTAGCTACACTCAGGCACAGATCATTACCAAACTTCTATTCCTTCCTATACCTTTCTATTATCACCAAATAATAAATAAAACCATAAAATAAGCTCTGATACCACTATGTAACATCCGAAACTCAGATTCCACTCAATAGTGTCGCAAGCCCGGTTGGCCAAATAGCCTCAAGTGCATATTCTCAAGATCCATTGACTAAAGACTAGCAGTGAGGGACTATGTGATTTCTTGGGGAGACTATAACCTCAATACCAAAGTGTAACACAGTGGAATCAATAACATATAAGTAGCAAAAGTAGTATAATATTAATACAATAAGTAAACCATCGAAGACTGGTAAATAAACAATAACAGAAGTCATGTCATATAAAAATTGATGATACATGTCATATGTATCTAATAAAGTATCAAAATAGGTATTCATGATATATATCCAATACATGTAACAAAAGTACAAAAAGGCCAAAAGTTTCCAGCTAGCACTGTGAGCCTCAACTTGGTCCCATGATCCCCTACTCCTAAGCAGCAATCAAGTACCTTTAGTATGGCGTTTTTCCTTATCAATACATGTAATCATATAATCTGCTTGGGTACTTAAAGGTCGACCAAATAGGGTGTGAGACATAATCCCATAAGGAAACCACCCAAGGTTTGTTTCAATAAATTAGTGAATATATATAAAAGAGTATGTAGGAAATAATAATTATAATATAAGGAAGTATTCAAAATTAAACATCCTATAAGACTAGGTTATCATTTTATAATCAATTGAATTAATCAATTACATTTAAAAGTTAAGTATACGATTTAATAGTTAAGAATTTATCACTTAATCAAGTTTATTCAACAAATTAAAACTCATTAAAATTATAAGTCTTGATACCATGTACAAGCCTGGTGTCCCTTATATAATCATAAGCACAGAAGAGGCCTAAACAAGCTATCTAAGAGGTCGAAGTTAAAGACTGAATCCAATCTTGTGTTTTGGCTTAGAAGACGAGTGATCTATAATTAATTTATTAATTATTAAATTTATAATTTGATTCCATCATTATCATTTCTAAGTTTTAATCCAAGTCTCACTCTATGTGTAATATGAACCCAACACCCTATGAGCCCATCCATAGTTATCCTCAAGAACCCAATTATTGGTCTAGGTGTAGTATAAAGTCCCAGCATCTCGGTTCCGTCCTTAGAGGTCCACTAAGGGAGATAAAGTATCACTCATTGAATACATGATCAAATTACCTTGATTCCATCCTTGTAAATCCATAAGGAATCCAAGTGTCACTCGGCATATAACAGTCAAATCCACTATGATTCCATCCTTGGAAAACCAAGTATCACTCATGCTTAAAATTAAATAGTCAGATGAGTACGTTCATGGCATTCTCATATGAATCCATGTGTCACCCGTGGATAATAATTATTTAAAACATTCAAGATAATTAATCAATACTATATAATAATATCATTTAACATGTAAAGGTTAAAACTAAGAACATTCAATTCATTTACACCTCAAAGGTGACTCAAGGAAATGACCAAACTCAGAAGGATTTCCACTTGATTACTCACATGGGAAAAAAGAATTATAATAATAATTAAATTATTAATAACCATTACATGTCCTAGACTTTATTTAACTAACATGGGCATTCAAATATAAAAGTAAATTCAAGCTTAAACTATAAATTACATATCAAGGGGGAAAGGATTGTGGTCATTCCATCCCTTCTCTTGAATCAATCGATTTACAATTGTTATCAAAATTAAATATAAAAATCATTTCATAAATAATTTCAACAATTTTATTCAAAATATTCAATTTAATACTCACATCGCATGACATGGGGTAAATAGTCACACCCTAAGTTATCTGATCACAATAGCCACCCATGGTGGTATATCCCCATAAATAAACACACCCAAAGGGGTTATTCCATATCAAAGGTATTAAAAATATAATGAACATAAACAAGACTCTTTAATTACCTATAACATTACTATAAATTATAGGGTTCAATTTCATTTCAAGGCGACACGTGAAAATTTGGTGCACATCATGATGAAATATATAAACACCTTGACTTTTAGAGAAAGGCACAAGACAACCTCTCTTAGGTACATGGTTGATAGCTCATCTAGTATTTGCTCCAATTTTAGCTCATATTGGGATAAATATGAAGAATTTATGAAGAGATTAATAATAGGTAAAATCTTATTTCACCTAAATAAAACAACCTATATCCATAAGAATAGAGAATGGATAAAAAGGAATTGAGATCTTACAGTTGCAGATCCAATGAGATGAACGGACTTTGATTCGGAATACAGATGGAGAAGATACCTCAAATACAAGCTTAGGATTCAAGGGGATCCCTCAAAGGGTGTCCTAGATGTGTGGAAGAAAGGAAAACATAATTTTAGGTTTTAAAAGTATTTTAATTTAATTTAAAATTTTATAATTTCCCAAAATTTAAGGGGTCTCACAGTTATCTAAGGGGTATCGATATGGTTTACTCACACATTTGGAATAACCATGTGAAAACTATGTAAATATCCTATGTAAAAATTGTAGAGCTGGACACACAGCTGTGTGGCCCAAATCAAAAGGCTTGACCTAACTGTGCAGCCTATTCTTGATATATACCCATGCCATGCACAGTTTTTTAAACCATACATCCTGCTTCACATGGTTTAAACTAATTGTGTGCTAGGACATTTTCACCCAAAATATTGGGATCTAAGATCCAAACCAGCCTCAAAAACTCCAAAGAAAAATATGACCTCAACAGGAATTCATATTAGTCCATACATAGACATTTAAACTAAGAGAAGATGGAAACAAAAGGATCTATACTTCAAAGATGAATCAGGTTCTTATAGTATCTTACTTTTATGTGATCATATATCATCCTCATATTCATTAATACATCAAAGTAAAAAACTTATTATATTCATTAATGATGATTTTAAAGTATAAGGATCAATAAAAATGCTCGTAGATAGGAACATCCAATGACACATAGAAATGTGGATTTCCAACTAGCAGGTCTCATTCTCATAATATCATGCTCTTGAAATTACCATGGGTATAAACCATAAGAGAGTTCATAAAATTATTATGAGTCTTCACCCCTAATATTATATATAATCTATGTCTAACCAAATGATATCATCTATCTATAAAACATATATTTAAGAATACTATTGTGGAACCTCCATGTTCTCACCATGATGGGGAACTACTATGAATTTTCAGTGAAACATATATTCTTAGGACATTATCACATACAAACATAATGCAAAGGAACAATCATGATGTGATAAAAAACATCATAAATGATTAATACATGTAATTAAGTAATTATATATTGTTTCAAGGTCATTAACTCTAAAAGAATTCCACTTTCACTATAGATAACTTTTAATAACCTTAAGTCCACTAGAACTCACATGATACTCACACCTCTACTAAGATAGATTCTTTTCCAAGGTGTACAACAAATTTTCATCTTTGGATACTCTTCTCACAATAACTTGATCTCATTTAGAAAAATCCCCCAAGAGATGAATCTTCTAAAGTATATAATTTTTCTATTGATGTGACTTTCGGTCTTTGGAGAGATCCACCATTGTAGTGTTTTCATTGTAAACTATGATAGTGTCTTGTTTACTAAGAACCAAATCATGAAATTAGACAAAGTTATGAATCAAAATAGCTTCCTTGGCTCCATATAAAGCTATTGTGTACTAGGAATCTATTATAGAATAATTAATAACTAGGTTATTTGAACTCTTCTAGCTCACAACTCATCCGATGAAACAGAATCCATATCATAATTGTGACTTCATATCATTATAATATATCTAAAATCTATAATTTTTATAACCCCTGATGATTAGATCTTTATCCCCTCCATACACCAGGATCATATCCTTAGTTCACCGCAAATACTTAAGGATAGCCTTAATAGTGGTCCAATATTGTTCAACTGGATCAACTTGATATCTTTCAACCATTATCAAAGAATAGGAAACATAAATCCTCATGCATAATATGACATGCATGATAAATCATATCATAGAAACATATGGTATCTTACTCACTATCTCTCTCTTTATCTCCTCTTGTGTCTAAGTACACATTTTCTTAAAGCGATGTATACCATGTGACACTAGAACCAATTCCCACTTTGATTGTTCAATAAGAAACATGTTCAGTATCTGGTCAACATATATTATTTTACTTACTCCAAGCTACCTCTTAGATCTATCACTCATGATCTATATCCCTATAAATTATGTTTCTTCACTTAATTACTTCATGGTGAATCTTTTTCATAATCATTCCTTAACCTATTGTAAGGTTGGTGTCTTGTTTTTTATTAGTAAAATTTCATCAACATATAAAACTATAAAAAATATATACTCCCACTAAACCTCTTATAAACACATGGTTCAAATCCATTATTCTATAAAACCAAATTCTTTTATCAATTCATTAAATCAAATATTCTATGACCTTGATTTTTTATTTAATATGTAAATTGTTATCTATAACTTGCATACCTTTTTGAAATTTCTTGGATTCCCAAATCCTTATGGTTATACCATATAGAAATATTCCTAAAGGTTTTCATTATGGAAATAAGTTTTGAAATCTATCTTCCAAATCTCATATTCAGGGAAATATACTATGGAAAATATAATTCTAATGGATTTAAACCCGAAAACTATAGGGAAAATGTTTCTTGTGGTCAATTCATTGATGTTGTCTAAAACATTTACACACTACTAAAGATTTATAGGTACTAACCTAACCATCCATGTAATGACCCAACAATTCATTTATGTAATTGATATAAGTACTTATTATTTATAATGGTTTTTTTACAATGAAATCAAATAAAAAGGCTTTTACATTTCATAAGAACTTTATAGATCATGCATAAATATGGACTGATACAACTAGGAATGGTAAAGGGGTATACACATTGAAGAATAGTAAATTCACTAAAACAAACTCCATGGGATCTAATTCCTACAAGAATATATCTCCTATCATAATAACTATGAAAATAAAGATTAGTTTTAGGAAAATTATTGGAATTACCAATGAATGTGCAAGAACCTTCGTAAGAGAAGTATTAAGTGATAAAGTGAGAATGATGGTGTATTTATAGGAAAATACAATTTTTTTTCCTTTATAATTATTGTCCAATATAGTTTAATGACATTATGATCATCATTCAATAAAGAAGTTTTTCATTATTATTGTAGGTTACATACACACATTTAAGTGATCATTGAGATTATCTAATGATATGATCAAAATTTGATTATTTTTAGAGATTATAAACACATTCTATTAAAAATATGTTTTATGATAAATGTTTAAGTTTTAAATAAAATTTATTTTCATGAAATGATCTAACAAAACACTTTTTAAATTATAATATATTTTCATGAATCCCTAAGTAAATTTTATAATGGCCAGAATGTTTATTATGCTATAAAGATTGCTAATTTTCAATAAATAAGTTTTTTTATTTGAAAAAATGATTTACATTATCAATGAATACATAAGAACCTTTATAAAAAAAGTAGTAAGTGATAAAGTGGGAATGATGCTGTATTAATAAGAAAATGTGATCATTTTACTTTATGATTTTCATTCAATATAATTAATCAGAATTATGAACAGTATTTAATAAAATAGTTGTTCATTGTTATTATTGGTTACATAGGCGTATTTAAGTGATCTTCGAGATTATTTAATGATATAATCAAAATTTTATTATTTTCGGGGATTATAATCATATTATATTAAAAATATGTTTTATGATAAATTTATAAGTTTTAAATGAAATTAATTTTCATGAAATAATATTATAAAACACTTTTTAAATGATAATATATTTTAATGAAGACCTTAATAATTTTTATAATGGATAGAAATTTTATTATGCTATAAATATTGGTAATTTTTAATAAATAATGTTTTTTATTTAAAATTATAATAATTAAATAATTATATTAATAAAATAAATTTTATTTTTTCACTCAGTTCATCAAACTTTTCTTAGGGTAATTTTTTGGAAATTTCTAACATAGTTGATTTTTTGGTGAAAAGGTGAAATTGCTGCTTTATGAGAATTGCAATTTTATGACATCATTATTATTTCAGCGTGAATAAAAATTTATGAAAAATTTTATTCAATAAAAAATAAATTAAATAATAATAATAATTAATTTTAAATTATAAATTTATACTTTACTTATTTTGAACCAATAATTGGAATTTTAAGATAAATATTAATTTTTATTTCTGCACATTAAATTGGTTGGTTGGGAGGTGTGTTTCAGTTTTGAAATGTATTTAATATCAAACCACTTTCTCCCACTCATTAATAATATAGAAAATTGGTTATAATTTATTTTTACCACAAGTGGTGGCTTATATTGAGAGGACCGGATTTGGATATACCTAACACTGAGAGGGGGGTGAATCAGTGTTGGGGACTTTTGAAACCAATTTCAACTTTCTATCCCTGTACCTCTTGACCTGTTAGGATCTTGATTCTCTTATTCCCTTTTCCCTGTCACATGAAATAATAGAAAGCAGTAAAAATATGCACACGATATTTTTACAAGGTTCACCACTCAATAAGAGCAACTATGTCCTTTCCGTGCATGGGGATGACCAGTGCATGGATTCTCTACTATAATATAATATATTGTTACAACAGAGTGTCTCAAAAAACAATACTCTAACTAGTGTGAGTCCCTACACTTTGGAGTGGGGTGAGAAACGATCCTCTTATCTGGACTAGTGATAGCCTAGTCCAACTTGCAGCCTCGAGCTGGTTCTTTATACAGCCTATAGAGACAGTCTTCACCCTTCTTGATAAGGTTGGTTCTGCTCTTGGTATTCTTTAGGGCTCTTCACTTGATTACTTGCAAAGAAGTAGGAAATAAATTCCTCCTTATTACTTTATATTCTTCTCTAGTGTAACACCAACTGCACTAGACTTCTTATTTCTTCTTTTTAGTGCAAAAACTAACTACACTAAAACTTCTTCTATCTTCTTGGCTAGAATCACATACACCAATGTGATTAATCAGGAAATGAATATCAGGTCACTTTGAATCATCTGAATTAAACTACCCTGAATAATTTTCAACCTTAAGTTGGGCTTGCTCTGTTGTTCTTCTTCATCTCTTCTTTCTCTTTGACACATTATAATAAGGAATAGTACTGCAGTGTCTTAATATCTTTCTTCAATTCTCAATACTAACACAAGAGTGTGTCGGTATACTTCCTACTTCCTTTGTGTAGATATGAGTTTAGTTAAACATCTGGATCCTCATCACACAAGAAACAACACCCCTATAAACAGTGTATATAAATCGTGCAATCAGAGAGTGTTCACCTTTATGAAAGTAGAGAGCTCCACGGGTCTTCTTCGTCATGAAAAGGAAGCATGATTCTTCTTCATAGAACCAGGGATGATTCATGGATCTATCTTTGTGAAGCACTATAAGGGTGAGTATTCACCGGTTGTTTACTCACGGGATCTTCTTCACAAAAACACAGTGATGGTTTGAGAAAACAGGCCGGTTGTCTGTGGTTTCTTCTTCGCATAGAGGGTGTGGTTCACCTTCTTCATGAGACACTTAAAGAGTGCATAGCACTTGTTAAAGTCATATGGAACCCTCAAAGTTTTCGTGCACCCTTCTAGGTGGCTTGCACATAAAATTCAAACCCTACACATAAAAACCACTTTTGGCGTGAAAAAAGGATTTTTGCGTAGCTCTTCTTTTTCACACAGAACTTCCCTTTTCGCGCAGCACTTCCTTTTTCACGTAGCACTTCTTTTTTTCACGCACTTCTCTATACTTTAATTTTTCCACGCATCAGAGCTCATGATTTATCTAAGAGTCGAGCCTTAACAGATGATAGGGGGTCACCTCATATTTATAATCATTTTTGAATCTATGTGTAAAATACCTTCCTACGCATAAAATCCCTTCTTGCACGTAAAATTGTCTCTCAATTCTTTATATTACGTGTACCTTCCTTTATTTTTGCACATTGCCTGGATTTTTCATGCACCTCACAACTTTTCCATTTTTCATCATTCTGAACATGAATTCACTCTTGTACGAAAAATATCAAACCCACATTTTTCACCCAACCAATTTTACATGCACAAGTCTCATGCTTTGCGCACATTTTGTGAGCATCTCTGATTTTTCGCGTGCCTCTTGACTTTGTCATTTTTCTAAGTTCTAATTATGAAACACCAATTGTGTGAAAAATTCCACACCGCATTCCATATTGCGCTCAAAACCAATCTTTCACCCATCATTATTTTTCTGCGTACTTTGCCCAATTTTTCACACACTCCTTGTCTTTTCCATTTTTCTTCATTCTGGTCTCAAAATACCATTTGCGTGCAAAATTCTAAACCATGTTTCATATTGTGCACAAAATCAAACTTTCGTGTAGCCTTATTTTTTTCACGAACTTTTCCCAATTTCCCATGCACTCCATGCCTTTTCCATTTTTTGATGTTCTGACCTTGAATCATGACTTGTGCACAAAATTATAATCCATCTTCAAACTAGAATGCAACATCCTTTTCCAAAAACAGATTTCTTTATCTCCTGATTTTCAGCCCCAAAAATTTGGCAAACACTGGAAAATGGTTCCACCATAAAATCTATTTTGGAAAGAACACCAATACTATTTCACTTTCATCCATAACCATTCTTCGACATTAACCACTAACTCAACTATCGTGATATATACCCTTTGATTGAACAGCTTTAGCATTGTCATATTTTCTAGGGAATGTACTATAACTTCTCTATCTTCCACCAACATATTTCCTTCCAATCAAAACTGTATATGACTAGAAGCACCTTTACTCCCCCTTTCCTTCATAAGTCTTGCATCATAACTCATTATTGTAAAAAATGTATCACCATTGATACACATGCTTTGAACTTAGGATCAGTGCAAAAAACATCTGAATTTACTTCATGGATAATTTCTCAATCATGAAATCCAATGTTATGATTGCATAACAGTTATCCAGGCATCCTCACTTCAGCCGATCTCCATTAACTTTGGAGTCCTTCTTCATCTCCTTCTTTATTTTGACCAGCATTGAAAACTATTGAAAAAAAAATACAATCTTCATACACAAAGTGGTCCCAACAATATCCCCCTTTTTATTTGTTGTCAATACCTTAAAGTTATCCTCAAATTAATGTGTTAATGTCAAAATGAGAATATTTCTCTCTCTCCTTACTTCTTTCTTTCCTCTAGACTTTCATTTCACTTCTCTCCCCCTTATTGACAAGAAATACAAAGATCATGGTAGAGATTGTATCAGTCCTTACTTAAGTAGTGTGCCATCAATCATTTCACTCTAAGCCTACTTGAGAAAATCTCGATGTAGAAAACAAGAGGATTATATTTAGACAACAAAGTTGTCCATTATCCACTGATCATGATACCTCATGACATGAGATCTCATACACTTGTCTTCAAGGGTTTTCCACTTACATTACAAGATAAAGATATTGAATGTGATAGAAAATAATCAACTTGAAATTCTTGCACTCACATCAACAAACAAATCAAAAAAATTCAAGTGAAATTGGTAGGATAAGTGGCCTTGGGGCACTTTTACTCATCTTATATCACTGATTAACTTTGTTACTCTCCCTTTGTAGAATGATTTTATTTTAGGTAAACAAGGATGAGAGATTTATAAATAACATACCTTTTCTAATAACATGATCTTTAGACAATCTTCAGAGTAATTTATTTTTATACCAACTGATGTTGATACAGATTGATATAATGACTCTAGAAGCTTCTTCATGTGTCACCCTCTCAAGGGAACACTTCTAGTCACTAAATTACAGGTTCTCCCCCTGATATCATGCTTCACCTTCAACTACCTATTTGATAAGAACAAATACAATACACAAAGATTTAAGGGAATAAGGTGGATCCTCCTTGCTTCATCAGTGTGAAAAACAAGGTTGAGATGACCATCTCAACCCGGATACTCCATTCTTCACAATTTCACAACTGATCTTCAATGCTGACTGTGATTGTGTGGACTTCACAATTTCTTCCATATCTTTGTGTGTGAGTCTTCTCTCTCAAAGATCTTTCAAATCACTATAATCTCTTGGTGCAACATTCATCTTCTTGAGGAATTCTTGTTGGGATAGAGTAAATTCAAAGCATCTTCTAACAGTGTGACCAGCCTTGTTTCACCTCACACATAGAATTTCTTTTCCTTCATATAGAATCTTATTTTTGTTTTTATCACTATCCTTAGCAAGTGAATATTCCATATTTATAATTATTTAAAAATCTTCTAGCCAAACTACCAATATATCATTATGGGATGAGTTATTGAGATTGGATATTCTACATGGAATCTTATGAGTGTCATCCTTATTAGTAGTTCTTTTGGATTCACTACCCTTCAACTTCTTGGATTTACAATCCAAGGTCTTCTCAGCTTTACTCCTTAGAGTCTTATTGGGAGTATTTGCTTTTCCAACATTCTTCTGAATACTTCCCAAGTATGCTTTTTCTTTCATAGCTAGCTCTTGAAATCTTTTTTTCTTCTCAGCATTGGTTACCTGTTGAAATGAACATGCACCATTCAAGTGCCCACCCCTATTGAATACATCACAGATGTTATCTAACATTCCAAATCTGTTTGTAGAATATATATGATTATGGATCTGTGGATGTTGTTTCTTCTTCTCTGGATTTCTACCCCTTGATATGGGATTTCTCTATGCTTTTATATTTAAGGGATTGTACCAACAATCCAATGCACAATGCCCAAATCTGTTGCAGCACCAGTATTGACCAACAAACATTGAATTCCTGTCATCTTCTTGATAAGGTTGATGAGTCTTCTTCTTGGTATGTTTTGCTTTCTATGGGAATTTATCTTCCACACTCTTTCCCCTATACACCCTATCCATGGTGGTAGGTTTCTTCTCACTTTTCTTTATCCATACTTGTTTAGACTTTTTCCTCCAAGATGCACTTTTTGTAGAAGCAATTTTAAAAACATTAGTACAAGGTGGTATGGATGATACCTTTACTTTCTCAAATACTTTTGATGGATCAATGAGTGAATTCATGATCTTCTTATCATATTTTGGAGGTCTTTTGACAGTAGAATCCTCCAGTGAACATTGATTACTAGCAGCAATTGTTTCCTTCTTTTGAGGAGACTCAATATGTGTCTTCTCAAGATTGGTCAACTGAACTTCCAACTCTAGACATATCATATTGAGGATGAATATCTGATCTTCAATCACAGTCATGTTATCTTCACAGTCCTTCTTCAATCTTTCAACTTCATCTTCATGCATCTTTACTTTGTTTTGTAACAAAGAGTCAAGTTCTTTGATATTCTTAGAGTCTTTTTCCAAATATACCTCCTTGACTTCATTTCTCCTTTTCAACTCATCTTCAAGTGCATGGATCTTCTCGTATAGAGTCTTATTGACTCCCTCTAGTTATTCAAATTCTTTGAGACACTTTGAATAAATTAATTCAAATTCCATCTTTGTGTCTTCAAAGGCTCTAACATGTCTAGAGACCTTTAATCACTCAACAATTTTTTGCTTGTAAGCCTTTCTCAAAAACATCGGTTTCTTCCTCCAACTGAGTAATATTTTCCTGCATGCATTGAAATACTCCACAAACCAGGGATGTACTTTATTTTGGGATACCATGAAGAATCATTCATAATCTATCAACTAATATTTATTGAGAGGTTATAGATTGATCATCACCTCTTGTTCTAGCATTTTCATCCTGAAAATAATTTCTAAATATACTAACACATACATCTTGATCATTTGAGGTAGAAAGGCTTTCCATCTTCTTGGTGGGGACTTGAGCCACATTATCATTACTTTCCAAGTCTGGTGTGTCTTCAATGTTAGCTAGATATAGAGAACCAGATGCTTCCACTTCTTTAGATAAGAGGGACTTCTTCTTCAACTTTATCTTCTCCTTCTTTTTCTTGTTCATCATGGTTTTGGTATATATAGAATTCTACTCAAAGATAACTGACTATTCATCAAAACTACACTTCATTGTTGACTCGGGAAAGAATCTCAAGTCTTAAAAATAGAATAACTTCACAATAGAGAATCCAACAGAGGTGAACCTATCTCTCTGATACCAATTGAGAGGACCGGATTGGGATGTTCCTAACATTGAGAGGGGGTTGAATCAATGTTGGGTACTTTTGAGACCAATTTCAACTTTCTATCCCTATACCTATTGACCTGTTAGGATCTTGATTCTCTTATTTTATTTTCCCTATAGCATGCAATAATAGAAAGTAGTAAAAATATGCACACAATATTTTTTACAAGGTTCACCACTCAATAAGAGCAGTTATGTCCTTGCCATGCATGGGGATGAAAAATGTATGGATTATTCACTATAATGTAATATGTTGTTACAATGGAGTGTCTTGAAAAACAATACTCTAGATAGTGTGAGTCCCTACACTTTGGAGGGGGGTGAGAAACAATCCTCTTCCTTGAAATGGTGATAGCCTAGTCCAACTTGAAGCCTCTAGATGGTTCTTTATACTACCTATAGATATAGTCTTCTTCCTTATTGATAAGTTAGGTTATTATCTTGGTATTTTTTAGTGTTATTCACTTGATTACTTGGAAAGTAGTAGGCAATAAATTCTTCCTTATTACTTTCTCTTCTTTTCTAGTGCAACACCAACTGCACAAGACTAATTATTTCTTATTCTTAGTGCAACAACCAACTGCACTAAAACTTGTTCTCTCTTCTTGGAAAGAATCACATACACCAATGTTATTAATCAAGCAATGAAGATCAGTTTAATTGGAATAATCTAAATTAAACTACACTAAATAATTGTCAGCCTTAAGTTGGGCATGCTCTGTTCTTCTTCTTCTTCTCTTCTTTCTCTTTAACACAGTATAATACGAAATAGTATTGTAGTGTCTTAATATCTTTCTTCAATTCTAAATACCAACACAAGAGTATGTCGGTATACTTCCTACTTCCTTTTTGAAGATATAAGTTTAGTTGCACATCTGGATCCTCATCACACAAGAAACAACACCCATACAAATAGTGTATATAAATTGTGAAATCAAAGAGTGTTCACCTTCATAAAAGCAGAGAGATTCATGGGTCTTCTTCGTCACGCAGAGGATGCGTGATTGTTCTTTATAGAACCAGGGATGATTCATGGATCTGTCTTCATGAAGCACTATAAGGGTGAGTATTCACTGGTTGTGTACTCACGGGATCTCCTTCACAAAACATAGTGAGGGTTTGAGAAAACTAGTCGCTTTTCTGTGGTATCTTCTTCGCACAGAGGGTGTGGTTCGCCTTCTTCACGAGACACTTCAAGAGTGCTTAACACTTTTTAAAGGCCTATGGGACCCTCAAAATTTTTTCACACCCTTCTAGGTGGATTGCGCACAAAATTCAAACCTTGCACATAAAAACACCTTTTGGTGAAAAAGGCTTTTCGTGCAGCTCTTCTTTTTCACATAGAACTTCCCTTTTCACGCAGCACTTCCTTTTTTCACATAGCACTTCTTCTTTTCGCTCACTTCCCAATACTTCAATTTTTTTTCACGTCAAATCTTGGGATTTATCTAAGAGTTGAGCCTTAACAAATGAGATAGTTTCACCTCATATTTATAAGCATTTTTGACCCTACGCATAAAAGCCCTTCCTACGCATAAAATCCCTTCCTGCACGTAAAACTGTCTCTCACTTATTTATATTATGCGCACCATCCTTTATTTTCGCGCACTGCCTGGATTTTTTACACTCCTCATGACTTTTCTATTTTTCATCATTATGAATATGAATCCTCTCTTGCACGAAAAACAAAAAAACCCACATTTTGCACCCAACCAATTTTACGCACACAAGTCTGATGTTTCACGCACATTGTGCGAGCATATCCAATTTTTTGTGCGCCTCTTGACTTTGTCATTTTTCAAAGTTCTAATCACAAAACACCAATTGCGCACAAAATTCCACACCACATTCCATATTGCGCACAAAACCAATCTTTCTCGCATCATTATTTTTCCGCACACTTTGCCCAATTTTTTGCGCACTTCCTGCCTTTTCTATTTTTCTTCATTCTAATCTCAAAACACCATTTGCACAAAAAATTATTAATCGTGTTTCATATTGCACGCAAAATCAATCTTTCACACGGCCTTATTTTTTTCACGCACTTTTCCCAATTTTCCACGCACTCCATGACTTTTCCCTTTTTCAATGTTATGACCTTGAATCATGCCATGTGCACAAAATTATAATCCATATTCAAACTAGCATGCAACATCCTTTTTCAAAAACAGATTTCTCCATCTCCCGATTTTCAGCCCCAAAAATTTAGCAAACACTAGAAAATGGCACCACCTTAAAATCTGTTTCGAAAATAACACCAATGATGCTTCACTTCAATCCATAACCTTTCTTAGTCTTTCACCATGAACTCAACTATCATGATATGTACCCTTTTATCTAACAGCTTTAGCATTGTTAGATTTTCTATGGAAAGTACTATAACTTCCCTGTCTTCCACCAGCATCTTTCCTTCCAATAAAAACTATATATGACTGGCAGCACCTTTACTCCCCTTTCCTTCATAATGAATACATCATTACTCATTGTTTTAGACAAATTATCACCTTTGATACACATGATTTGAACTTAGGATCGGCGCAACAATCATCTGAATTTACTTCATGGAGAATTTCTCAATCATGACATCCAATGATATGATTGCATAACAATTACACAAGCATCCTTACTTCAACCGATCTCAATTAACATTGGAGTCCTTATTCCTCTCCTTCTTCATTTTGACCAGCATTTACATTTTTTGACAACAAATATAATCTTCACACACAAAGTGGTCCTAATATTTATAATAAAATAACCTATATTTTAACCCTTAAAACCACTCCTCCTCAAGTATAAATACCCCACATTCCCTCGTCCCTTTCCACACAAAATCCTTTCATAGTGATATATATCTCAATTACCATATAAATATTCTCTAAAAGGTGGTTCTAAGGTTCTAAATAGTCGCCCTATATCTTTGAGAAGCATCCTTCCAATGTAAGGGTTTCCTTTATTCTCCTCTTTCCTTACTCCATTACTTTTGCTATATTGTCTTTTTAAATTTATTTTGATATACTTCCATACTTTTTATTCCATGGTATTATCTTCCATTTTATATTTTTTATAATATATTTTATTAAATCCCTCTCATTATAGCATTTTATTAAGCTGTTACTATGCCGAAACAAGGGTACCTCACCCCTCATTTTCCATTTTTTTGTGATCCTTATTTATTATTTTTCTTTCAATATAAAATGTTAATATGAATCATTGTTATAGTTTTATTACTATGTTATAAATGATATATCATTATTTCATATCATGATACAGTCTTTATACACCATTGTAATGATCAAGGTTTCTTATATCCATAAAATTGTCCGGAATTTTTTAAAGAAAATCGTGCGTGGTTTTCCTTGTAATGAAATCTCTGTCTAGATACTAAAAGTGAATTTGAATCTAAAACAATTTTACCTAGGGTTAATAAACCCAAAATGGGTGCATTTTTATTTTACTCGATCATCACTTGGTTCATAAAAATAGGTCTTGCTACACACCTGGTTTTATACTCTTAGGGGATTTTATTTGGATAATTCGCATACACTTTATGAGCCATAATAAATGATTAGAATATATGGATTGATATTTTTATTCAATTAATATCCCTATTCCATTAATATATCCTTTACTTATTATTTTTATAATTCCCTTAATTGGAGTATTTCCTTTTTCAATGTGAACATATTATTGTTCCTAAGTTGGTTATTGGTTATTCACCAAGATAACTGCATTAATCCATTGAAAGGGTTTCTTTACTACCCAATTGGTAACCAATGAAAAAGTTATATTTTTCTATCCATATTCATCATGTATTTTTTCTTTCTTATACATCTCCATGTTTCTATGTATATATTTTATCGTGGAATTATGATCTCTATATATAATAACTCATCATTGCCTTTTTCTTTCCAAATAATTAGAAGTGTATAATCTAATATTTTCTTACAATAACTCTCCATGTGAATACCCTTGAATTCTTCTACTAATTGAATGGTATTCACCTATATTCCCATGAATTTATTGAATGGGTGAATTATTGACTAAATTATATACCCTTTTATCTATATGGTGTAAATGCCCCATAATTTGTTATCTTGATTGATGGGTATTGACCTATAAAGTTATCAAATTTAATTGGATACCCATTTAATTTATAAAGGTTTTATAATGCTATTATTATTTTATTTATGTTTTCTTTATATGGCACACATGAATGAAGAAATATTAAGGGTGTGCCCTGATATTTCTCTAATTCATTGGGTAATGAGATGGAGTTAACTGGATGGAAGTTAATCCTAAGAGATAGAGGAGTTATGTTAATCCTAAGAGATGGTAGGGTTTACAGGTTATAGGTTAATCCTAAGAGATATAGTAATCATCCAGATAGGTAACTCCATTATGAATGTTTTATGTTATAAGATACCAAAACATTTTCTTTATGATTTATATGAATTTTTAATGGTCACTTTTATCAAGATAGATATCACATGAAGCATGATTATTGTATATTATAACACTTTTACTTATGTCCATATTCTTATAATTAGGCTATAACTATTTTCCTTATGTTTATGTTCTTATATCATGCCTCATGTTTTACCCATGATGTTCACTTATGCTCTATTTTAATTGTTTATCCCTTAATAGGATTTATAGCTCACCATTTTCTTACATTTTCCTATTTCTCTAAGAATTGCAATGAAAGGGATACGTATATGGAATTTACATGTATAGAGAATCCTTATAGAATAAATGTGTATTATATTATGTTTTTAGTTGTAAATATACCTAGTTCACAAATGGAAAAAAAAACTTTTGATCTTGGGATTTTGTTGTAATTCATCTGATTTATTAAAATTTATACATGTTTAGAACCAGATCTAGAAGTGTGGGTCTAGGAAATCTCATTCCATGTCCATATTTCTCTAAAATACCCATTTACACCCAATTGGATTTATATCTTCTGGTGGATCGATGAAAACCCAAAATTGGTTCTAATGAATGGTATCCATATTAGAATTCATATATTCTTTCCATATTGTGAATTATAAGATCTATACTACCTCCTTGTAGGATAGATGACCATTTTTGTTAACAAATAATGAGTTTCCATTTTTTGTGAATAGAAACCCACGTTTTCAGGTTCTCTAACTAATTTAGCACTCATACATAGTACTTTTGTTTTAGGAACAATATTTTCTATGGATACCTGTGGAATCTGTTATTATACCAACTCTGGTGTATCTTGAGCATAAATTTCATCAAATTAAATCTTTCTCCCATTATCTTTCTTGTGAATTTTCTCCCTCCCAATAAAAACATCTTGTCTTGCGACGGATACATTTTTATTTGAATGGTGGTATAGATATTATCCCCTTATTTCATTAGTATACCCTATAAAGAAATAATTCATTCCTTGAGGTTCTAATTCATTTCTTGAGTTATACTTAATAGATTCCTCACACCCCCATGCATGAACATGTGAAAAAATAGGTTTTTTCCACTCCATAACTCCAAGAGAAGACTGTTTACTGCTTTATTTAGTGATCAGTTTAATAAGTATTCCACCATGTGTAATTCATAACCCAAAAGGATAATGGAAGTCTTTTGTGACTCATCATTGAACTTACCATGCCTAGTAATGTATAGATCCTCCTTTCACTAACATCATTCCATAGTGGTGTATAAGGTGGAGTGAGTTGTGTTAAAATATCATACTCTTGTAGAATATCGATAAAATATTGGTTAAGAAATTCACCACTTAGATATGATTGAATTTTCTTTATCTTATTATTATTCTAATTATCAACGTTATTCTTGAACTCCTTGAACTTACCAAAGGATTCAGACTTATACCTAATCAAGTAGACATATATATACCTACTCAAGTCATGGGTAAAATTCATAAAGTATGAGAATCTACCTCTTGATTTTTATTGAAAAGTTCCACACACATCAGTGTGTACAAATTCTAGAAGCTATGTGGTTCTTTCACCTTGACCACTGAATGTGGTTTGGTCTTATTACCTTGTAAACAATCATGAAATCTTTCAAGTTCATTAAACTCAAAAGATTCGAAGTAACCATCTTGATAGAGCTTTATCAAAACATTCCCTTTTATGTGACCAAGAAGGTGATACAACAACTTGGTATTAAATGTGTTGTTGATAATTGTTTCTTAATAAATTTCCAATATTTAGTTTTTTGTAATTTAATACATAAATACAATTATTCAACTTTTCCATACTATATCATATGCTATTTTTATAAAAGTAATAGCTCTTATTTCAAAATCTAAAAAAATCCATCTATGTCTAAACAAGAAATAGTGATTATGTTCTTGGTAACACTAGGAACATAATAATAATTATTTAAAAAAATAATCTTGTTAGCAATGTGATATGGTAGTCTTCAATGGATAGAGTAGCCAGCCTCCCTCCACTAGCAAGCTGTGGATCCAATTAACCTCTAGAAACCTTCTGAATTCTACTTGGTTCCTCTATTTAGAAAACAAATGTGATCACTACATGCGTTATTTAATACCCAACATATATATATGGAAATATTACACTCCATAATGAACACACTTGAAGCTTCCCCTTTCTTATTTGGATGGGTTCAATTCCTCTTACAATGTTCTTTTTAGACACATGAAAAACACACCATATCATGTTTCTTTCCTTACCTTTGGATCTTCTTTTTCTTCTTGGAAGGATGGTGCTCTATAGCCTTAAACTCATGTTTCTTCAATCACTTTTCCTTGTTCCTTGTTTTCTAATTCACCATACAGACTACAGGTTTTTCATTCCCTATGTATTTATCAACGTTGTGAATGAGAGTAAGAAGTTCCAAAAGTGTCTTCTCACTATTTCTCATATTATATTTCACAATAAAACTGAATAATGTTTTAGGTAGTGAATATTAAATGAGATATGTTTTTGAATCATCATGGATATTAAACCCCAAGATGTCTAAGTGATCTATATAGCCAATTATTTTGACTACATGTGGCCTATAAAGCACCAAATCTCTAAGCTTGTACATGAGTAGTTCATTGAAGATCTTATAACTCTATTATCACACCTTCTCTTGAGAAATATATCAAAGGTGAGAAATGATGTTATACATATCCATATCCTCATATTGCTTTAGAATATCACCGGTATAGTAGTATAACATGAAACATTGTTTATCCATTGCATCATCTATATCTTTTACATATAGAGATACTTATTATTCAGTAGCCTCTTTGGAATGTGACTCAAGAAGTGGGGTTTTCTATCATGTGTAATTTCCATTCATGGAATATTATAATGTGTAAGTGCCTATAACACTCCTATAAATTCACACTGGTGATAAGGTTATCCTTATCAAGTATGTATTGAATTAATATTTTCAATTTCATGTGATTTACTATTTCTACAAATAATGAGAAGATAATTAGCACTTCCTTGATTACCAAATCAGAATAATAAATTTATATTTCATTAAATTCCATTAATCACCCACTATTTTTTTGAAACATAATATCCCTATCCATTAGTTTCATAATATCCATTTTTATAGATATTCTAGTGTTAAGGACCCATATTATCCTTCTCATAACCTATAATTGGGACTGATAAGTTATTTGAAGTGTTTTAGGTGGGCATAACTTTCCAACTACATTAACTCATGGTTCCTCAATCAGTTGAGTGGACTCCCCAATCTTGAAATTTAGGCCAAATATTTCCTCAACCCTTGCCTCTCAATTACACCAAGTCTTATTTGGGTAGTCAATACTTGATGTTATCTAAGTTAATTTAACCAAAAACTTCAAACTAAAAGTCCCCCAATAATCGAAAGCACCCCAACTTGGGTCGGTTAAGCACATTGAACTATGAGGTTGATTCTAACTTAAGTGTTTGAAGGCTATACTGACTAAATATTTTAGCTGAGAGATTTTTATTTGTATGTGTATAATACCAATTTTATATTATCACATGAATTGTTAATATTAAGTGGATTTTATTTAAGTTATTAACCATGTATGATAAAACATTTACGCATAATCTTGTTATATTTTATTCCATATTTCTAGATTTTTAATTAATTTTTAAGTGATCTTGTATCATCCAAAAACATAAATAATCAATTGTGAGACTAAAATATAATGGGTTTTCATAAAACAAATCATGGGAACACATCGATCCTATTTGTCCCCTTGATTGGTTCATATTACAACATTCCACCATGGATCTTATGTGTCACCTTGATTAGTTTCGCCTCATATTCTAGACTTAGACCACCTTCTCTCACATGAGAGCTCCATACTTATATAATATTTTACTCACATGTAGGTGAGGGGATCTAATTAATTGGATAAATAGGGTTTTCATAAAACAAATCATGGGAACACAGACCCTTATATAATAAAGAGGGGTGACACATAGGATATCATTTTAATTTAATCATAATAAATTAAAAGAAAAAAATCACATACACAAGGTTGGTCTAATCTCATGATCTTCCATACAACATGAAATGAGTATATATTTTCAATTTATCCATCAATTACTTCAATTCATTCTTTAATTTAAGATGAAATTCCATGAATTAATCTAATTAATTCTATTTATCTTAATACCATCTGAGCATATTTTAATTACCATAATTTATAATTTTAAACAAATTAAATAAATGAATTTCATTAAAAATTAAAGAAGTGCACAAGTGTACTTATACACAATGACATGCACTCTTCCAAACTACTCGGCATGATACTTATGCTAGTGTATTACCTTGGGATCAAATACACATTTCATGATAGGTAATTATATGGTGTGTACATTTAAAAAAATGACACACATAACACATATGAATTACACTACATGTGATGTTCTTGATGAATGTAGAGTAAAATATAAGAAAATACCATAAAAACATATAGATTTTGAATTTAATATAGAATTAATTTAATATATAATTGATAGTCCTATGACATGGTACGTATTTTAAAATAAATGACACATGAAATACATGTGAATATGTTTAATTATATATTTAATTCTTCTACCAACATTAAGATGGGCACAGTATTTAAAGTAGACTACACAACATGCACTTGGTTACATGGTGTGTGGTCCCTTCTGCCCGTGTCTGAGGCACAAGCCTAGGGACTTAGCATGTGTCCTACCTCAAATGTGTATGAGGTATATGGTGTGTTAATTTTCATACACAGTGTGTGTCCTTGAAGTTTCATAGTTTGTTAGTCCTATGTAATGTAGCAGATACATGACACAATTGAACCTTCATGTTCTCCATTATTAAGTCATGAGGACTACACGTTGTGTATACATGTTACATGATGTTTCATTCTTCAATACATATGCTAGATTTTCTAGATCTTCTCACTGATCCACTTTTATTGGTTCATTGATCTACTATTATAGCAAGATACATGTGAGATACAAGGTTACACGATGTGTGGATAGGTGTTACATGTTTTATGCTCTTGTGTTGTCTATATAGAACCTTTGGTATCTCTAGATGGTGTTTTCAAATGTTTCTTCATTTTAATTTTAACCATTTACTGGTTATGTTAGTGATAACAAAGAAAGGGAATAGAAAATGATGTTCAAATTCAAGAATGGATGGATATTTGAATAAAAATAAATTGAAATTTCCTGAAAATAGTCAGTGATTAATAAATAATTATAAATTAAAAAAGTTACCACTCTGATAGAACTTATAGGTTTTGAGCATAGTATAAGAGCCTGTATGGCATGACCAACTTAGATTTTAGTCTTAATTTATGAATAATAATTATTTTAAATATGATTTAGGTTATGAAAAATGAATTAAAACATAGATTACTTGACTTGAAAAATTTTATAACCAAAGAGGAGGATCATCAAATGTAATTTATAATTAATTTATAAGCAGATATAGAATTACCTAAACTTAAAATGCTTTCTTCATAGATGATTTGGTTTAGTCAATCTTGTCATACAATCATTGTTTTGTAGGATCCAAGTGCATAATCTCTCTAGCGGTGATCCACATATGCACCACAATCTTTGAACATCATCATAGAATCATCAGGTGCTAGCATGGTTGATCTTGATTGCTTGTTTCATTCGTGATTGATTATAGTAAAATTATCTTCGAGGAAAAATAATTTCTATTTTTCTCTTGATGAATAGATAGAGGAGGAGGATATATCACACTCTATATCTCTAGAACTCTTTCTAGGGATTGAGAGAGCTTCTCTTGATCTTCTTTTCCAAACAAGTGTCTCTTATAAAATTGATAAAATTATATATTTATTATGGAAGGTTTGGGGTTTGAAACTTCCACGCAAGTCCCTTTATGATTAATTAATTATTAGTGAACCTCATGTCTTAATAATAATATAATTACTATTCACTTAACATGTGTATCACCAAAGAATGAACAAATATCATTTATATTATTTCCAACTGGACCATTAAGTTTGGTCTACTTATCCTCGTCGACATTTATTGAACCTTGAATAATTACTATTTATTTATTAAATAAATATCACTACATTATTCATCGATAAATATAATAAATATTACATTCATGAAATATTGAAAATAAATATTTATTATTACTATTTAACTAACTTATTTTTTTGAATAATTTGTTATTAAATCTTGATGATCATCGAAACCTGAATAAATACTAAAAAAATATCAGGAATAATATTTATTCTGACTTATTAAATTCAATACCGAATTTAATTGATATTATAGATACACTTAGTGTGTGATCATATAGGAATCTTTCTTAGTGACATTATGCGGATATTCCTAAAGTCCAAGGTTAGCATCTAACTATATGTCAAGACACCCATAGAGAAAATAGTTATTGTCACAATGATATATAACCTACCATGAATTATTACTCTGTAATATAATCCATTTATCATTGTAACATATATTTTTTTCATGTAAATATTTTCAATGTATCTAATTATATTTTTGGATTTGAATTCTAAATGACATGAAATTCTGAGTCTCAGTGTTCCCAAAAATTATTTGACAAAAATATTAAATATATTAATATAATGTGCAGATATTTTTCCTAAAATAGTGTAATAACTTCCAAATAAGGAATTATATGGGAAATATGAGACCTCCTTCAATTCTGAAATGTGGGTTTTACCCTAGTCATGAAATAACCTTAGAGAACATTGGAAACTTGGGTTGAGCATGGTTGTGAGTGGATTAATAAATACATTAATTAATTAAATTAATTTGTTTGTAAATTGTCATGACCTATATTTCCACTTATAAATAACTAGTTTTGGGGAAAACCTAGGGTTAGCTATATTACCTTTGATATTTGAGAGGAGCCATTGGTGAAACATTCTTCGAGGATTCTTGAACAAACAATGATAGATTGAGGATTAGCAACTAGTGTTCCAATCAGAGATTATGGATCTCGCCAGTGATGATGACATAGGATAGTTCTTCATAAATGATCGATCCTAACCTGTGATAGGGTATTTTTCTTTATGATTCATTTTTATTATTTGATTATCCCATGAAAATTGAAAACTAATCAACAGATATATTGATTTACGGGACGATCGTGTTGTAGGTGTGAGTTTATTTACCCGAGATTTGGGGAAATTATTAATCATTGTTTATGTTTCTCTTTGTTCATAATTATAATATAAATGTATCAAGGAAAACCCTAACAATGGTTAAATTTCATTCCTCATTTTGTGACTTGTGAATTTCTCCCCTATTTCATCGCACGTTTGTCGTCGGAAATTTATTTAGTCAGCGTTTTGATGAATACCTAGTATTTGATCATTGTGCGGCCATTATTCAGTATAAAAGATCAATACCATGGGTATGGTTTATGATCAAGGTATTGATTGAGTTTTATGGTGATGGAGATTTATCAGGATCAAATTCGGGTTTTTTGCTTCTCGATTTGGTGTGTGATGATGGCATGATGCAGTTGTGGATGGTTTTTGGGTGGATTTAAGGCTAGATTCTAGTGATCGGTGATATTGAGGTTCATTCAACACAATATCCATGATATATTATTGAAATCAAGGGTAAATTGATGGAGGGATCCGTTGGTAAATATGTAATGAATTTCTAGGAATTCCTGATAAATTCTTGACTACACATCGTGTAGTTTAAAGAACACATGTCATGTAGTCCCTATTTTTTAGTTATAGGGTTTACGTGCAAAGAAAAAGATCAAATGTCATGTGGTCCCTACCCCCACAATGTGTGATCTAGTTCTAGTGGTTCAGCATGTACCCAAGAAGGTACATGGTCATGAAAACAGCCAATAACATGGGAATGGGTAGAGTAAATTGGTGTGGCCCGGTACTCCAACAGAACCAAGTACATGGGCATGACCACAGTACTTGGGCACAGCCTGGTACTCAATCATGACCAAGTACACAGGCATGACCATAGAACATGGGCATGACTAGATTTACAAAATCATGGCCAAATATACATGGTAAAGGCCAAGCAGGATGTCAAGTGACATCCTAACCTCTACACGTTATTTACCCCTAAAGGACAAGCCATGTATATGTCGGTTTACATACCATGTGATACGGTGTGACATGGGTAGACCCAAGGCATATGAGACACATTTTATACCCCCGGTACACACCATGTAATTTTTCTAGGGTATTGTAATTTCCTCTGTCACTTTAGAATATAACAGGTCCAGTTGACTAAGATCCCATGGTCCATCTTGTTGAGGGTACAATGTGGCATTACATATTAAAGATTGGATTGTGATCCCCTCTACGGATTCTATTTTAGATAGAGTCCACAGTATCCCACCGTGAGTCCTGGGGTGGGATCCTCTATCATAACATTACTAGGTGGGGTTCATGGTATCGATGTGACCAAAATGTATAGGGAATTGATCCCCTACTAGAAGATTGATCCATTAGGGTTGGTGGTTCCCACTAGAAGTCCAGGCTGTGATTCCTCGTCCGGGCAGTGTGATCTTCAGAGATCTGGTGAGTACATATTGGAAATTCTAGATGAGAATGAACTCTCAGATGAGTGTATTTAGTGAAAACATAGCTCATGGAGTGATCTCTCCTAAACGAGCGTTACCTTAAAGCCTCAAGTGTAATCATGTGGTTGGCAGTACGATTGAGACTTTATTAATACTTGGAGTCTATTTTGAGTATATCTGGGTAATTTTTTATTATATTTATGTCTCATATATTGATTGAAATACATGTTTATTGATGATATGAATACTATTGATGCTTTATATTTAGTGTTTTTAGAGTTCCATATTGGGTATTATTATACTCACCCCTGTATGCTCTCTACCTGCACATGTTGTGTCTTATATAGATGAAAGGTCATTTGATGGTGTCCTAGGAGGACCAAAGTAGGCAGATCATGGTATTGGTCTAGATATACTAAGGTTATTACTGAATGTTTCATCCAGAAGTAGTCCCCTCCTTATAAGAAGGTTGGACTCTTTTTCACTATTTGGTGGGCTTTTATTTGGACCCTTTATCACTTTTAGTACTTTTTTCTTATTTTGATTGTGGGTTAAATATGTATTCATGCATTATTATCAATTTTACTTTACTTTCAACATTTAATGGGAGTGTATTTGTGTTTTTTAATAAAGGTACCTTATTTCAATGCCTCCCAAATGTGGGATATGCCTACTTGGTGATGGTCGTCAGCCCTTGACCTTTTGGAAGCGGGCTTGGGATTGTCATACTCAGGTTATCACCAACCAGGTGAGTCCCTGTGGATTGGGTCATGAAAAAATAGTATGAAATCATGGTTATACCTTAGAAATGGAGTTTGGATATTATCTAGATGTGATATTTGTTTGGGATATATTGAAATAGTGTTAAAATATTTTGAGTTTGAATTTAAGGCCAGGGACCCCAGTTTTAGTGTGGAAGTCGATGTATCCATTCACCAAGACTCTGAAAACCTACTTATTGACTCAGTATATGTAGACACTGATTACATGGAAAACATTTTTAATTGCATCATATAGTAATGGGTTTTGGTTTACATGTCCTTCTTGAGTCAACTCCCTAGATATGCACATTGATCGTGGTACATGTTGAATTTATTTTAGGATTCTTTCATAAAGACAGTCATCCAGGATTCCAAATCATGACCGTGAGGATGATCTGCCAAGTGATGAGGCTTCAGTACAAGGTCTTTTATACAAGGTGGTACCTCAAGATGGTTTTTTAGTTCATCCACCACCCTTTGAGAATAAAATTGTTTTGTAAGTACTGGATAAGGATGTGTGCAAGATGAGTTCACTCCATGAGTTTCAAAGGCACCAGCCTCCCAGGTTTCAGGGTGAGTTAGACCCCCAGGCAGCTAAGTACTGGATCAAGGTAGTTTCTCAAGTTTTGTGCCTTGTGAGGATAACTACATATCATATGTTGGTCCTAGTGGAAAGTCTTCTTCAAGGATTCACTGGGTGATGGTGGAGTTTGGTGACTTACTCACCTTACAAGAAAAATCTCCCATCACTAGATTTCGAGCATCTCTTCATAGATGAGTTCTATCCTGTCATGTTATGATTAGTACGCATTCAGGATCTTCTTTAGTTGCAGCAGGGTAGTATGAATTTGGAAGTGTATTTAGTGAGGTTCACTGGCCTTTCATGACACTCTCTGGATATGTTTCAAGATCTATTATTTAGATCATGGAATTTTGAGTGGGGATTATGCTGAGATATCAGGTATGGAGTTATATATCTTTTCATTCCCACCTATGTTGTAGTTCTCAAGTAGGATTTAATAGTGGATATATTCCGGGTAGTTTTGACATTGATAGTGGGTACTGGTACTAGGCATATAAAATATTATACCTCAATAGTTGGTAGCTGACGGCTATCATAGGGATATAGGCATGTGAGATGCTTCAAGAGATGATCCTAAGATAGATGATCAGTAGTTAAAGGATCTTAGGATGGTTTGAGTCATCCTAGAGAGGCATAATTTATCTTACAATGGTCGGGGACATCTCTCTTGGGATTGTATGACCCATCATATAGTTGATAGGGAGATGGTAAATGGATCACCCAAAAAGTTATATTGGTAGGAGCAGGGAGTCCCACAGGGTGGAAGACATCAAAAATAAGTGGGTAGAGTGGCTAGATATGGTGGAAGGTTTGACTTGTTGCTACCACCACCCCTAAGTGTTCCATTCTAAGCTCAGGGAGCCGGTGGTCATGCACAAGGGAAGCTATTAGTGGAGTTCTATGACCCATAGGATCTATGGATGATTATAAGTATGATCATCATCTTCTATACTTTAGATTTATTATTGATAGACACAGGTGAGAGCCACTCTTTTCTTTCCACTTATCTAGTTTGAGGCTTATAGATTCTGATGGAGACCTTGGCTCAACCCTTACACTTGGAGACTCCTACCAGAGGTGACTCGGTGTTCACATAGATCTTCCAAAAGTGTGAGATAACTCTTGGAGGCAAGATATTCTTATGGGATCTCTTTATAGCAGTGATGAGGCATTATAATTTCATCTTAGGTATGGAATTTATATTCTCATTTCATAGTTAGATTGACTATTTCATGCAGATGATGTGTTGTATCCTAGCTGACGGATAAAGGTTTTAATTTATGGGTAATAAGGAAACTTGGGTAGAGAAAGATGGACTTATACATAGGAGGTTATAGATTATTACTCACCATTTTTCTAGTATTACCCTCAGAGCAGTAGATGATATGATCTCTCAGCTTCATACAATGGTGGATAAGTATGAATATATATTTCTAGATGACTTGTTGGGTTTATATTCCCATTGAAAGATAGAATTATTCATTGACTTGCATCCTAGGAATACCTCCATATCAGAATTAGTGTATCATTAGGCTCCTGTAGAGCTTTGAGAGTTGAGAGTGCAGTTAGAGGACTTGTAGAGAAAGGGATTTTTCAGACCCAGTGGTTCCCCCTGAGTAGCCCCGGTGATATTTTCCAAGAAGTTGAATGGAAGCTTGAGGTTGTGTGTATATTATCAATGTATGAACCAAGTGACCATGAAGAAAAAGTATCCACTGCTGAGGATTTATGACCACTTCAATCAGCTGAGTGGGGTGAGATGGTTTTTAAAGATAGACCTCAGATCAGGTTATCATCATCTTTGAGTATGGGATGAGGATATACCAAATATGGAATTCAGATTTTACTATTGTAATTATGAGTACTTAGGATTCCTTTATGTGTAAATAATGTCCAAGTAGTGTACATGAGACTCATGAACCCGTACTTTAATCCTTTCTAAGTCTAGTTTTTTTTCATTCATCGATGAAATTATTTTGTACTCAATGTTTGATGATGATCATGCAAGGAACTTGAGTATGGTATTGGACATACACCGAGAGAACTATATTTATAAAAAACTCTTGAAGTTTAAATTTTGGATAAATGAATTACAATTCCTAGGACATGTCATCTCATCTGATCGTGTAGTAGTGGACCCAGCAAAGGTTGAGGCAGTGTTGTCTTGGGAGTCATCAAAGAACATGATGGAGGTGCAGAACTTACTTAGGTAAGCAGAATAATATTATAGATTTGTGTCTGGTTTTTACAAGATATCAATGCATTTGACTAATATAACTTAGAAGATGTTTCCTTTTATGTGGATGGATAGGTTCCAGAAGTCCTTTTCAGAGTTTCTATAGAGGTTGAAGAGTACCCCCATCTTGAGATTTCTAGAGGAGGGTATTGAGTATATAGTGTTCTGTGATGCCTCGGGGATCTAACTTGGTTGTGTTCTGATTCAGAAGTAGTAAATGATTGCCCACAGGTCATGATAGTTAAGACCACATAATCATAACTTTATGCCCCATGATCTAGAGTTATAAGTAGTAGTCTTCTCCCTAAATATATGGAAACACTACCTTATGGTTGAGAATTTTACCATATATTCTTACAATAAAAGTATCATGTATATCTTCTATCAGAAGGATATTCACTTGAGATAGAGGTAGTGGCTAGAGTTACTCTAGGATTATGACTTTGAGATAGTTTATACTCTTGGTAAGGGGGTTGTAGTGGTATATTCTCCCAATAGAATATTTTGTTCATAGTTGTTGGTTGAGGAATCAAAGTAGTTATCCCTGTTGTATTTGTCCCTCATGGATAAAGATGGTTCAGCTTATTTACAGTTTATGGTTGTTACTATGTTATTTCTATGGTGTGTTAGGGAGGCTCGGTATAGAGATACTGATTGTGAGACCTAATGCACTCAGATATCCACTAAATGTTCTCCTAGTGGTTTTTTTGAAGTTGGGGATCACCACATCCTTTTTAGAGGATGGATGATGGTACTAGTGACATTGTGTAAGGAGGTTATAAGGGAGTTTCATACATCCCATTTGGTGGTACATCCATGTTTCGAAAATATATACCTAGAACCCTAGCATCAGTTCTGGTATCCAGGTATTAAGAAGTGTGTGGCAGAGTTTGTTGCTCGATGCCTCACTTGTCAACAATTGAAGGTTGAGCACCAGGTTCAAGGGGGTTTAGCTCAATCCCTTTAGGTTATAGAGTGGAAGTGGGGTGGTATGTCTATAGAATTTTTAATGGGGTTACTAGTGACATTTAGAGGACATGATTCCATATGGGTGATCATATAATGACTCACCAAGTCAGCCCACTTCTTAGCTATCAAAGAGAAAAGTTTAATAGAGATCTTGGGATGACTTTATGTGTAGAAAATAGTATAGATTCATGTATTTACTTAGATGATTGTTTCAATTTATGATGCTCGATTCACATTGAAATTATGGAGAGGATTGTAAGAGGAATTTGGGACTCAGTTTTGTTTGGGCGTGGTATTTCACCCCCGACTGACGGCCAGATTGAGCAGACCATTTAGGTTTTAGAGGATTTACTTTGAGCCTACATGTTAGACTTTGGCCATAATTAGGAGGATCACCAACTATTGGTGGAGTTTGTATATAAAAATAGCTACCATTTCACCATTGAAATGACACCATATGAGGATTATTATAGGCAACCCTATAGTTCACCACTATGTTCGACTCATCCAAAAGATTCATCACTCATCAGCAGAGATTTAGTGTGAGCTACAACAGAGAACATGCAGATCATCCAAAATTAGGTGAGGATTGAACTGAACCATCATAAGTCTTATATGGACTGATGACAGAGACCTTTGGAGTTTGAGGAGGGAGACCATGTTTTATTTAGGGTCTCACCTTGACATGGTCTGTGTATATTTTTTCAGGGTTTAAAGTTATCTCTGAAATTCATTTTCCCTTTCCAAATACTACATAGGGTCGGCGATGTGGAATACCACTTAGCCCTACCACTTCTTTTAGACCAGGTACATGAATTATTCAACATGTCATGAATGAGGAGGTATGTTCACAACCCGATGTGTGTTATTGACTGGGGTAAGATGGATAGAGAGGATGGAGCTACCTTTGTAGAGTACTCAGTAGAGATCAAGAATTGATAGGAAAATATACTCTATGGGAGAGAGATTCCCATGGTGTGTGTCTAAGGGCAGCATGGGAATATTCAAGAGTAACTGGGAGTGAGAGATCCATATGTGAGCTCAGTAACCACATCTTTTTTAGTAGACTTTTTCATTTTTCAGGAAAAATATCTCTAAGATGTAGAGAATATAATGTATCTATTTTCCTTATAAAGATTTGGAATATATCCAATAATATTTTCAAATCCAGATAACAATATGATGTGAGATAGTGGAATAACTCTTAAAAAGGGACTTGGATGAAAAATCTGAGACTATCATTAAGTCTAGAATATGGGTTTTACCCTAGGTGTGACACAACCTTGGATTATGTTGTATGCTTGTGTTGAGCATGGTCATGGTGGGTTAATAAATTAATTAATTAATTAAATAAAATTTTTTGTTAATTTCCATGACCTATCCCTCCTCTTAGAAATACCTGTTTATGGGAAAATCCTGGGTTTAGCTGCATAAACATAGATATTTGAGAGTACTTATTGGTAGAACGTTCTTTGAGGATTCTTAAAATAACAAATACATATCAAGGATTGGAAACAGGTGTGCCAATAAGAGCTTGTATATCTCACCAATGATAATGATGCATAACCATTATTTTTCAAAAATTAATCCCAACCTAAGGAAGATCATTGTTTTTAGTGATTCATTTTACATGTTTGATTATGACATGAAGAATGAAAACCAATCAACCAACATATTGATTTGCAGGTCGATCTTATTATGAGGGTGGGTTTATTTACCTGGGATTTGGGGGAATTATTAATTATTGTTTATGTTTCTCTTTTATCATTGTTCTAATAGAAAAAAATTAATTCCAACCCAAACAACAGTTTTGGTTCATTTCTTATTTTTTCAACATGTGTGTTTCTCCCTCATTTCATCACATGTTTTTCTCCGTCAGTTTCTTTGGTTGGTGGTTCAACAAATACCTCGTATTCGATCATTGTGCAACATTTCTTCAACACAATAGATTGATACCATGGGTACAGTTCATGATTGAGGATGTGATCGAGGTGAATGGTGATGAATATAGATTGGTATTGGGTTGGGGGTTTTCATTTCTCATTTCAGCATAAGGAGACATCACGATGGAGTGGTGGATTATTTTAGAGTGGATCGAAGGTTGGATTCCAGTGGGTGTAATTGACAAGGGTAAATCAACACCAAATCCACAACCTGCACCCTAAATCATGGATAAATCAAAGGATGGATCTTCAAGTGAATATTTGTAGAGCTTCCTATGATTTTTGAGAAATTTCTAACTGCGCAATGTGTAGTATGAAGAACATGCATGGTGTAGTCCCTCTTTTATGGCACTAAGATTTATGCATAGAGAAAAATATCACATGTCGTTTGGTCCCTACCACGTGTTGTGTAACCCAATGTTGGAAACTCAAAATTTACCCCAAAGGGTACATGGGAATAGATGCAGTCAGGCATATGGGCACGGGTAAATTACATGGGCACGACCTGGTACTCAGACATGGACAAGTACATAAGCATAGACAAATGGACATGATAATGGGCAAGTGGCATTTCGTGTATATGTACATTTACATATTGTGTGATATGGTGAGACACAGGCAAACCTAGGGAAGACAATACTTGTTGTGAACCCCTGGTACACACCATGTATAATTTCTAGGGTAGTGTAATTCCCTTTGTCTTTTTAGTATTTTCCAGGTTTGGTTTGGTGAGATATCGTATTCCATCACTATGAGGGTACAATGTGGAATTATGTCCTCAGTATTGGATTGTGATCCCCTCTATGGTTTCTATTTCATTTAGAGTTCATAGTATCCCTCCATGAGGACTAGGGTGATATCCTCTATCATACCTTTCCTAGGTTGGGTTCATGGTATTGGCATGACCACAATGCAAAGGGAATTGATCCCCTATCTAGTAGATTAATCAAGTAGTGTTGGTGATGTACCCCAGTGGTCCTAGGTGTGATCCCCTGTCTGGGTAGTGTGATCTTTAGAGATCCAACAAGTGCATATTAGTGATTCCAGATGATCATGACCTCTCATATGAGTATCATTAGAGACAGTATGGCTCATATATCAAGCCCTCTCAGGCGAGCTTTACCTTGAATCCTGGATAAAAATAATGTGGTTGGTAGTATAGTTGATACTTTCTTGAGACTTGGAGTCTTTTATGAGTATATCTAGGTTGTTTTTTATTATTTTTTTGTCTCGTATATGTATGTACATACCTTTTTATTGATGAGATGACTATTATTGATGCATTATGTTTGGTATTTTTGGATGCGTATTGTTATACTCACACTTACATGGACTTTTCTCACAAATGTCATGTCTTATATAAATGACAATCCATTTAATGGTTTCCTAGGATAACTGAGATTAGGAAGAGCATAGTATTGGGCTTGACTGACCGAGGTTCTTACCAATGTTGTATTTGAAAGTAGTCCACTCCTTTAGAGTAGGTTGGAATCTTTTTCACTTTTTGGTGGGCTTGTATTTAGAACCATTATCTATTTCAGTAATTTTTTCATACTATAATTGTGGGTTATAGATGTATGCATGCATTACTATCAATTGTACTTTACTTTCATCATTTTATGTTCTTAGAGATGTGTGTTTGTGTGTGTGTGTAGAAACCTTAAGCTAATGCTTCCCATATGTTGGATATGCCTACTAGATGCTAGTCACCAACCCCTAGCCTATTGGAGGTAGTCTTGGGGTTGTAACACTCATATTATCATAGACCAGGTGATCCCTAGTGGTTTAGATCGTGAAAATAATGATATCTTAGATAAAGTGGGTTTCATGATTGTTCCATAAACCTATATGTTTGATGTATCTTTCTTTGACATTCATGAAATGAACTTACTTACTGAAAACTGTGACCATGGACTTATTCAGGTATTTATTTTCCTATAAAAGGGCCTGATATATTAACTTATATCAAGGGATATAAGTGGGAAATCCTTTCTTTCATTATCCATTTACACGATATCGCTTTTGACGCATTTTACACATCATACTTCACCGCAAGCATATATCATCACAGTTTTTGTCAATACATAAAATTACATGACTTATTATATTCATTAATGATAACCTTAAAATATAAGGATCAATACACATGATCACAGATAGTAACATATAATGACATATATAAATGTGGATTTCCTATTGGAATGTGTTGTTCTCATAATCTCTTACTCTAGAAATTACTAAGAGATTACACCATGAGATGGTGCCTCAAAGTCTTATGAGTCAACACCCCTAATAGCTTGTATCATCTATTTCTCATCAAATGATATCATTTGGATATAAAACATATATTTAAGAATATTGTTGTGGAACCTATATGTTCTCATTATAGTAGGGAACTATTATGACCTTTCAATTCGACATATATTCTTTGGAAATTATCACATATAAATGTCATGCAGAGGAATAATCATGATGTGATGAGAATATTCATTAATAATGAATACTTGTAATCAAGTACTTAGTAGGTAGTTATAGGGAACCTCCTCTAACAACCATAGATTCACCTTTTACATCCTAATTATGGAATGAATTTAATATTTAATAGAGTGAGGGTTTATGTTTCTTTAGCATTATAAATTCATGCCTTGGGTTAAACCTCTAAATGAGTCTTGGTTATTAACTTTGAAACTTCCTTTTATGTCAGTATGGTTAGTATTTATATGGTAGTTAAATACTTTAATGGTGATCTTATTGACCCATCTTTGAAATCTGTTATCACTTCATTCATAGTTTTCATTGAGATCGTTGCCTACACTATTATCATAAGAAACACCATCCATTGACATTGTGGTTGAAATTGATGTTATTGATTCCATAACTTTCCTAAATCAGCCTTCAAATACATTTACTAAGTATTTAGGAGTTCAATTCAATTCTATTATATTTAATTTTTTTAGTGAATTATTGTTGTCAGATATATCCATCATCAAACAATCAACATAAGGTTTTGATGGTTTGAGTTGATATTTTATTTGTTACACTCACTTTGTAATTTTATTTTATTATGGAATCCATAATCATTGTTATGTAATAAATGGACCATGAATTAATTAAGAATGTAATAAATTGTGTGCCAATAAATTATAACACATAAAATTAATATAGTACACTTTTTTAAATATATTAAATTATTATCTCTAAATTTAATGTATTAAATTTGGTCCATAATATTCATTGACTATTTGATGGAAATCAATCTCCATGCATTAATACTCCTTGTTGATCAAGTAAATTGGGGTGGGTTGTTGATGGTATAACCCACTATAAATATTAAGCCCCCTCACTTAGTGTATTATGGGAACATATGCCATATACATCCCCTCTGTAGAGTGTAGAAGGCATTTGGGTTTTGATTGATCAATTTCCTATGTTTTTCAATGGTTGGAGGTAAGTGAAAATTTATTTTATTAAATAAATTTACTAATTCTAGAATTAAATATTTTATAAAATTTCTAACATTTGGTATCATAGTGACCTATACCTCTACCTTGTAATAATACTTCATATAGTCTATTTTAGAAAAAACCCTTTTTTAGTTTCAGTTTTAGAAATGATTCATTCTTTGTATACCATCATATCTTCACTTCTTTATCTTCATTTATTAAATATGTTTATTATACATATTTAATTAATTAGTTGTGATTTTTGTAAATTTTATTATTATTAGGTTTTTTCACAACATTCCTAATTAAATAAAAGTTACATATTTAGTAAAATAAAATTAAATAATGCATGCACTTGTTTAAATTTAAGTAATTAAAATATATTTATATATATTTAATTTTCATTTGGAAAAATAATTATTTAACTATGATTATTGTAAATTTTATTACAAATTTGTTTTTTCCATAGAATTCCTAATTAAATAAAAATTACAGTCATTAAATTACATTAAATAATATATGTAAAATATAATAAATTTTATCCCATAAGAATTTTTATTATATTTTCATTAGATGAAATATTAAATTTGATTTTTATAATTTTCCCATGGGAATTATGAATATAAAAAGTTTAATATTTTATCATATGGTTTCGCAAATTATCAAATTATAATTATTGAATTTATGAATTAAAATATTAATTGATAATTCTTAATTAATTTCATGAATATATTAAATTTAAAATTTCACCCCTAGACAATTTTATATTTTTTATACTCATTCTCACATAATTTACTATGTAAAATATGTGATTTGGACTAAAAATAATGTATTTAATTTTCATTCATACAGTCAATTTTTTCTAATATCCATTGTGGTATTCCTAGATTAAAGAGTGATAACTATAAAATTTAGAATGAGAGAATTATTTTTCTTCTAGGATATATGGACATTGATTATACCATTCGGAAATACATACCTCATGAATTTAATAATGATAGAACACTTGATGATATAACATTATATGAAAATTGGGAGCTCTCAAACCGTCTTAGTACAATGTTTATAAAAACTAAATTATGTGCTAGCATTCGTAGTTCAATCGATGGGAATAATAATGTTCATGAATTGATAAAATCTATAGATGATTATTTTATATCTTCAGATAAATCATTATCAAGTACATAAATCATAAAGTTCTCATCTATAATACTCACCACCATGAAATGTGTGCGCGAAAACATCTTGTAGGTGAGGGATATTGCAGCTCAACTTAAGAATCTTGAGTTTGATATATCTGAGTCATTTCTAATGCATTATATTCTCAACACTCTACCATATCAATATGGTCCATTTAAAATATCTTATAATTCATATAAATATAAATGTTCAACTAATGAATTAATAACTATGTGTGTTCAAGAGGAGGAAAGCCTGGTGGTAGAAATGGGAGAAACCAATATACTAACAATGTACCAAAAATATAAGGGTCATAAATTTCAAGCCAATAGGAAGGGGAAAGATACATTGCTACCTTAACCTAATATTAAGAAGGAATCTATTTATTTATTCTATAAAGGAAAAGTACATATAAATAAAAGTTTCCTAAATTTCAAAAAATGCTTGAAAAGAAAGGTATTTCAATCTCATTAGTTTGTTATGAATAAAATATGGTTGATATAATTTATAACACTTCATAGATTGATTCTAGTTCTATAATCCACATTGTGAATACCTTGCAGGGTATGAAATTCCTAAGGAAACTAGTATACAGTGAGTATGGAATATATTTAGGAAACAGGATGATCTCACATGTGGAAGCCATGGGGACATGAATTTTAGTGTTAAGAACTAGGTTTACTTTTTTTAGAAAAGACATTTCATATTACAAGTTTATCTAAATGCTTGATTTTAGTTTCCCAACTTGTGTCATTGTGTTTTACATTCATTTCTTATAAAATTAATGTTTCCTTGATATATGGAAATGACATCATTAGATTTTTTACATTAAAGGATGGTTTTTTATCCATTTATTTGCAAAGTGAAATTTATAATGATAACATGCATGTTCATAATGGTATTAAAAAGAAGTGTTATAAATTAAAATTCTTTTATATTATGGCACCAAATATTAGGTTATTTCTCAAAAGAAATAATTCAAATATTAGTTCAAGGTGGGGTACTTTGTACTCTTGATTTCACTAATTTTGAAACCTGTGTGGATTGCATTAAGGGAAATCAAACCAATAAATCAAATAAATGTGCTAATAGAAGTTCATCAATATTATAAATCATACATACATACATATAAATATATATATATATATATATATCTCATACATGTATTTACATGACCACAAATTCTTTATTTCATTCATGGATTCTTATTCACAATATATGTATCTCTATTTGCTTCATAATAAAAATAAAGTGCCTGATGCATTTAATGTTTATAAAGCTGAAGTAGAGAAAAAATGTTGTAAACAAATTAAGATTCTATGGTAAGATCACAGTGGAGATATTATTGTATATACACTGAGGATGGACAATTTCCTAGTCCATTTGTAAGGATTCTTTAATAAAATGGAATAGTTTCATAATACACAATGACAGGTTCACCTGACCAAAATGGATTAACTAAAAGAATAAATAGAACTTTAATGTACATGGTATTAAGTATGATTAGTAACTCTAAGTTACCTAAATTCTTGTGAATTTATTCACTTAAATCATCATTATACATTTTTAATCAGGTTCCAATAAAGGTAGTTTCAAAAAAACATTTTGAATTTTTTTAAGGGTTGGAAATTGAGTTTGTGGCATGTTTGCTTTTGGGGATGTCCTTTAGAAGTGAATGTTTATAATCCATATTAAATTAAGTTATATATTAGAACTATTAGTGGTTAATTAATTGGATATGATGAAAGTTATAAAGGGTTCCATTTTTATTTTCCACCATTGAACACAAGAATTGTGGAATCGGGAAATGAAAAATTTCTTGAAAATGGCCTGATTAGTGGGAGTGACATTATCAATAAAATTTCTAATAAAGATCATTCTGAAGAATAAAATTATAGATTAGGTGATATATTGATTATTATTTATAACAAACCTCATTTTTGAACAAATATCATTCCAAAATAGTTGATGATCATCCTTTGGATCAAATAGTTCAAGAATCAGAAACTCTTGAGCAACCAGTCAAACCAAAATTTCCTCAAGAAAATAATTTTAAAACATTGATAAGATTCACAAGGATGATGAATCTACCAATTTTCAGATATTATAGAGTGTATTTGTAATAATTATACTGTAATATTAGAGCTAAAAATTATCCTAAAACATATTCACAATACATGAGTTATAAAGAGTAAAATATGTGGTATGATGACATGATGGAGGAGTTGAATTCCATAAAGAGTAATTCTATTTAGGACCTTGTTGATTTTCCACTTGGTGTAAAACCTATTGGATGTAAATCGTTTTTTGAAACCAAGAAAAATTCATTATGAAACACTAATAGATACAAGACCTAACTAGTTTCTGAAGGGTTAACTCAAAAGGAATGGATTGATTATACGAATACATTTTCTCTAGTATCAATAAAGGATTACTTACACATTATATTGGAAATATTAAACATTTTTTTACTTAAAATTATGAAAAATGGATGTTAAAAATGAATTTTTGAATGGTAATATATATGAGGATGTTTAAATGAAACAACTTGAAGGATTACTATCTAGTAATGCTGGTGTGAAAGATAAAAAGTTGAATCTATGGTTTAAAATAATGATCTTGATAGCGGTATTTAAGATTTCATGATGTAATTACTTCATTTGGTTTCAAATAAAAAATTACGGATCAATCTATATACCAAAATTTCAATTGTAGTAAAATATGTTTTCTTATTTTATATATAGATGGAATTTTACTTGCTAGTAATGATAAGGGTTTTTTATATGAGGTTAAGTAGTTTCGCTAAAAAATATTTTACATGAAAGATATGGGTGATGCATCATATATCATTGGCTTAAAAATTCATAAAGATATGTTGAGATTAATTATAGAATTGTCTCAAGAAACCTATACTAATAAAGTCTTAGAGAGATTTATTATGAAATATTATGAATTAGGTATAGAACCCATTGTTAAGGGTGATAAATCTAGCTTGAACCAAAGTCCTAAAAATGATTTTGAACAAGATAAAATGGAATCCATCCCATTTTCTTCTGCTATTGGTAGTTTAATTTATTCTCAGGTCTGAATGAGTCATGACATTGAATTTAAAGTAGGAATATTGGGGAGATATCATAGTAGTACATGTATAGACCATTTTAACACCATGAATAAGTTATTTATATACCTTAAGGGGATTAAAGACTGCATGATTATATATAAACGTGCTCATAATTTAGAAGTCATCGGATAATCAAATGCAGACTTTGCTAGTTGTGTTGATTCATGAAAATTAACCTCATGATATGTCTTTATTATTAGTGATGGATTTGTGTCATGAAGAAATTTATAACAAACACTAATAGAGACTTCTACTATGGAAGTTGAGTTCATTTCATGTTTTTAGGAAACTTCTCATGCTGTATAGATAAGAAGTTTCATTTTGATCCTTAAAGTTATGGATTTTATTTCCAGGGTGTTGATTATATATTGTAAAAATTCAGTTGATGTCTTTAGGGATAAGAATTAAAAAAAAAAGTTGAAGTCAAAGTAATCACGTTGACATTAAGTACTTGGCCATAAGGGAACATGTTAAAGATAAAAAGTTTGTCATTCGGCATATCTTCACTGAATTGATGATTGCAGATTATTTGTCTAAAGTCATGCCTTCATTTAAATTCAAGGATCATGTAATATGTATGATATTAAGTTCTACTTTGTACTTTTTTTAATAAAAAAAATCTATTTGAAACTCCATATATGTAAGTATTTCTCTCTTCAATTTACATGTAAACATTCATTACTTGAGAAATATTTTTGGGGGCTACAAAATAAACCATATGTTTAAGGTTTTTTCATATGGAGAATAAACCATGTTGTTAAGGTTTATTCATATAGTTATTTAAGATACATGATACATTATGATACATCAAAGGGAATACTCGTTATTTAGAGAAATTATTTTTATGATTCATGTATTATGTTTCTTGCTAAATAGGGAGATTGAATTCATTCTCATTAATTATTTTGGATCAAGTAAGAGAATGTAATAAATGGTCCTTGAATTAATTAAGAATGTAACAAATTATAGGATAATAAATTATAGTACATAACATTAATTAGGGTTTATGTTGCCCCCAACGGTCCTAGGTGTAATCCCCTATCTAGGTAGTGTGATCTTCAAAGATCCAGTGAGTATATCTTGGTGAGTCCAGATGAGCAAAAACTCTAGAATTAGTGTCATAATTAATAGCATGGATCATGGAGTGATCTCAACCAAATGATCATTACCTTGAAGGATCGAGAAAAATCTTGTGGTAGGCAGTATAGTTGAGACTTTATTGATACTTGGAGTCTGTTATGGTTATATCTGGGTAATTTTTTATTTTTGTTAAGTCTCATATATTTATTGACATACATGTTTATTGATGAGATAAATAATCTTTATGTTTTGTGTTTGGTGTTTGTAAGGTTTCCTAATGAGTATTGTTATACTCACACCTATATAGGATCTGACCGCACATGTCGTGTCTTATACAAACGACAATCCATTTGATGGTAGCCTGGGAGGACCGAGTATAAGGCCCCAGCCTTAAACCTTACTTAATCTTGAGTTATTACAAGATTACACATTGAGGATCTTTTCGGGTTTAGAGTTTTAGAGAATTAGATCTTAAAACTTGCATTACATTCCAAATATAAACAAAGTGGTTACATAAAGATAGTATTCTTCACTCCCATCAATGGAAACACATTTAAAATAAAACATGGATTATTTCTTGACACATCCTTGACTCTATCATCTTATCATGTACCTTTCCCTTGACCTGTGAAAAACATTTCAAAAACTTGGGATGAGCATAAAAACTCAGTATGGGTTATATAAAAAAAACATGTAAAGGAAACATGAGTTCATATATACATAAGAATGAAATCATACTTTACCCATAAAACATAGGCACTTTAACATACCTCATAAAATCATGAATAAATCATAGAAATCATAAGACATAATGGTAACTTGAGGCATTCATAACATTCTTACATAGGGAGTAACCCTCTTGGTTACGTTTGGAATACCCATCACAGTATATTCCCTAAATCTCTTCGGATAAACCTTAACGTTTCACTCCTTCGCGTTACCCAATGCATTGGAGAGCTATAACGGGCTCACCCGCCCTTAGTTTATCACGGAACCACCCGTCTTCATAATAATGCCCAAGAACCATAACGTAATCATATCACATAAAACATGCATAAAGGAAACATAAAATTTCCACATTTCAATCACGAGATATCAATACAACACATTGATTTAAAAACATTATGAAAACCATTTTCAATACTAAAATAAAAGAAAAGTAAAACATGGTATTTATTTTTCTTTTAAAAAGAAGGTATGGCTTGTAGAGGAAGCCGAAACTCAAATAACGGTCACGACGGCGGAGAAGTCATTGTCGCCGCATACGTACGACAAAAACATTCCCTTTTGTCGTTTAGTAAACGCTTCATATAAAAAAGATTCCTTTTGAATAAACGTAAAAGTCAAAGGGGTTTATACACCGTATAAAAGAAAGTTGTGTATAAAATAAAATATGCCTCAACGAAAGGAGATTGAGACGAAGTCCCATACCTCGTATCCGACTTGACCCGACCGGTCTTTAATCTCCTGAATAATAAACTTGAGTTAATCTCTACTTGCTTATGAATCTTTTTCAAGTTCATTTTTCCTTTTATACCATGTTATGAACATCATGTAATCAGTTAAGTTAATAATGTTCATTTTGTCGGTATTTGGTTCTTAAGTCAAAAATAGACTTCTAACATTACATGTTGTTAATTTGGTCAAAGGTTCATTATATCCAGAATGGTATTCATGATGTAGATATCATATATGTCATATATATCCAGTACATACATTCATTTATAATATTACATAATCATTTAGAGGTATGAAATGAAATGCACCGTTCATGGAGACGGTAAGCCGTACGTACGCATGAACGCTACTTCCATTTCTATTTCATATTTTCTGGAATGGAATCATAATGATATAAGAGTATATTATAATTCCAGTATAATAACATATATAATATCATTAACTTTATCCTTTACACATCCCACATATGGTATTAACGAATCAAACCACTTTCAGGGGGCGGTAGTCCGCACTTCATAAAATGAAGATATCGTGTTTACCCATAATGGAAACCATAAAGGTATGCCAAAAATGAAAAAAACAGAAGCTTAAGGAAAACATAAAAATATTATATATCATATATAAAAATAGTTACATCATAATGGCCACCTTTGAAGGTGTTAAATGAGTGTTTAACAATCATCGTTTCGGGAGGCAGAATTTCGCCATCCACGGAAACCGTATGTTCTTTAACTATTTGATGTAGTTGTGTGAGAGTGTAGCTCAAATAAATATTATAACAACATCCTTGTATATTGAAGATACTGGTGTTGTTACAAAATAAGTAAATAAAAAGAGTTTAGGGGGTTGGAGAAGCAAAATAAAACAAATGAACATGAGAGAATGAATTACCTTTAAAAGTGTAACTCCTTTTGATTTGAGCCTAAAGGCTTCCTTTGAAAGGATTCTGCCCAAAGGGAATCCTCTAGGATGAGGAGAGGTATGTGGAGAGAGTAAATGGGCAGGGGTTGGCCGAGCCAAAGGCTTGAGGTGTGTGTGAAATGAGGTAGAGGTGGGGGCCTTTTATAAGAGGAGAGGAGGGGCACTTTTGGAAAGTAAAGAAATATTACTTTATTTGAAAATGTGTTTCGGTTTCAAAAGGTCCCACATTGATATAATTTGTGGATAAGGTTATAAGGGTTCTAAATCCACTCATCCAATTGGTTTTGGACATGTGTAGTTTATAGATTTTATATTATCTTTCCATTTTATTTAAATCGTCAAATAATGATGTCATCGCTGCATCATTATTATGTCATATATAATTTAATTTATTTAATGTCTAAAAATTATAAAAAAATACTATGATGTAGGAAATATTTTTAGCTTTCCAATGAATATTTATAATCAAAAATATGATCTTTATAACCCCATGTAAAAATTGTTTTCGTAAAACATCTCTTGTTTGTGTCATTTTTACTTTAACATTTAATAAAAAGTTATTTATGTCATTTCCCAACCAAAATGTCTCCATGGGGTCCCCAAGTTGACCCATGGCTTGTCTTGGTCGGCCATGAACCAACCAATAAGGTTGGGACATGTGTCTAGGTCATTTCATATTATTAAAGCATTATTTATACCTTAAACTACACTAATTACCACTAATCGCGATTAAAAACTTAATAAGTTACTATTCACCAAAAAATTATTTTAATCTCATTGAACCACATTTTACTTCTTAATGACAACCATGTATGTCGGATTTTCAAAATTCAATACACATTAGTGGTAAACTTTTATTTAACTGAAAAATCAGTTTGCTTGATTACCACTTAGTGGTTTCACTATTCATCAAAAATTGAAGTTTTTCAGAAAATTACCAAAAATTCACCCTAAGATATATTTGATATTACGAATTAAAAAATGAAGTCTATTTTACAAAATTCAAATCATATAAGTCACATTAATTAATTTAATAATTAATTCCCGCTGCCAGAGCAAATAGCGTGTTTTTACAAAACAATAAGTATCAAAAGATTGACACCAGTTTAAGTCTAATTTCAAATTGAAATTGATTCCAATGACCACCATTGGATAAAATGGTAAAAATATATTCTAATTTCACTTCAAAACCAATTCAAAACATAATCTAATCATATAAATAAATTAGATTAAAAATAAGTTTTGATGTAAAATGCAGTATTTTTCACTATTCATTAAAAAATGAACATTGTTAGAAAAATACCAAAAATTCACACAAGGTAAATTTTTATGTCCCAATCATAAAGGATAAGTTTATTTTGACAAACATAGTTTATAAAATTGTCAAAATATAGATTCAAAAATGGTTTGCCATCAAAAGGCAATAAAACAATCTTTTAAGAATATTAGTGTATTCCATGCATAAGATTGTATTTATTTTCATTTTAAGCCTCTATAACGCTATCTTAATCATTAAAAGACATAGATAAAAATATCTATTATTCATTACTTACTTGGGATGTTACATCCTTCCCCCCTTTAGAAAATTGCGTCCCCGCAATTTATTTCCTTATCAAATAAATGAGGGTACTTATCCCTCATTGCATTTTCAGATTCCCATGTTGCCTCTTCAATCATGTGGTTTTGCCACAAAACCTTTACCTGGTGAATCACTTTATTCCGTAACACTTGCTCCCTGTGGTCAAGAATCTGGACCGGTTGTTCCTCATAAGATAGGTTCTCTTCCAGCTGAACTACCTCTGGACTCAAAACATGAGATGGATCCGGCATATACTTTCTCAACATCGAAACGTGAAAAACATTGTGTACCTGAGATAAACTCGGAGGTAAAGCCACTCGGTATGCAACTGATCCAACTCTCTCCAGAATTTCGTATGGTCCAATGAACCTTGGACTCAACTTTCCTTTCTTACCAAATCTCATCACACTTTTCCAAGGAGAAACCTTGAGAAAAACATGATCACCTATCTCGAAAGATAGATCCTTCCTCCGGTTATCCGCATAACTCTTCTGCCTGCTCTGAGCTGTTCTCATGTGTTTCTGAATCAGCTGAACTTTTTCTGCCATCTCTTCTACCAATTCTGGTCCCATCAACTTCCTTTCACCCACTTCATCCCAGAAATCTAGAGTTCGACACTGCTTCCCATATAATGCCTGAAATGGTGTCATCTGTATACTGGAATGGAAACTGTTATTATATGAAAATTCAACCAAAGAAAGATGTTGGTCCCAACTTCCCTGATAATCCATAGAACAAGCTCGTAGTATATCCTCCAATGTCTGAATTGTTCATTCTGACTGCCCATCTGATTGAGGATGAAAAGCTGTACTAAAATTTAATTCAGTACCCAACGACTTCTGAAGGCCTTTCCAAAAGTTAGAAGTAAACCTGGGATAACGATCCGATACAATAGAGAGAGGAACTCCATGTAACCTGACTATCTCTTTAATATACAAACGGGAAAGTTGATCAAGAGATAAAGTATCTCGTATTGCAAGGAAATGAGCAGATTTGGTCAAGCGATCAACAATAACCCAGATTGCATTATTACCTCGAGATGTCTTCGGTAATCCAACAACAAAGTCCATGGATATATTCTCCCATTTCCAATCTGGCACTGGTAAAGGCTGAAGCATCCCTTTCGGTAACTGCCACTCTGCTTTAACCTGCTGACAAGTCAAACACTTCACAGTAAAATCAGCAATATCTCTTTTCATTCCATCCCACCAGTAATACTCCCGCAGATCTCTATACATCTTAGTACTGCCCGGATGAACTGAAAACGGAGAACTATGAGCTTCACATAACAACTCTCTCTTCAAATGTGAATCACAAGGCACACACAATCTCTTCCCAAATCTCAAAACACAATCACTATCAATGTTGAATTCAGGCAACTTACCTTTCTGAACCAGCTCTACCTTTTTATGCAACTCACTGTCTTGCTTCTGTGCTTGCTTGATTCTATCTGATAGAGATGATCTCACTGATACCTGAAACAAAACAGAAGGACTTCCTGCACCAACAACTTCTATGCCAAAGTTCATCAAATCTTTAACCAAAGTATCACGTTCCAAACGCAACATTGTTAATGAAGCATTACTTTTTCGACTCAAAGCATCAGCCACTTTATTTGCTTTTCCCGGATGGTAATGAATTGTACAATCATAATCCTTGATTAATTCCAGCCATCTCCTTTGTCTCATGTTTAACTCTTTCTGAGTGAATATATACTTTAAACTTTTGTGATCGGTATATATTTCACACTTTACTCCATACAAATGATGCCTCCAAATTTTTAAAGCAAAAACAACAGCAGCTAATTCCAAATCATGTGTAGGGTAATTTACCTCATGAGATTTCAACTGTCGTGAAGCATAAGAAATTACCTGATCATTCTGCATTAGGACGCAACCAAGTCCTTTCAATGAAGCATCACTGTATATAACAAACTCACCATTCCTGGAAGGTAGTGCCAAAACTGGAGCATTCACCAATCTTCTTTTCAATTCCTGAAAACAATCATCACATTCTTTTGTCCAGATAAACTTAACACCCTTCCGAGTTATCTTAGTCATTGGACTAGATAACCGTGAAAAATTTCTAACAAACCTTCGGTAATAGCCCGCCAAACCAAGGAAGCTACGAATCTCGGTTACATTTGTGGGTCTTGGCCATTCTTCCACAACTTTTGTTTTTGCAGGATCAACAGTTATTCCATCTTTAGAAACAATGTGACCAAGGAAAGAAATTTGTTGCAACCAAAACTCACACTTGCTGAATTTCCCATACAGTTTATTTTCTTTTAAGGTTTTCAAGATAACCCTTAAATGTCTTTCATGCTCCTCTTTACATTTAGAAAACACCAAAATATCATCAATGAAAACCACCACAAACTTATCCAAGAACTCATGGAAAATTCTATTCATTAAGTCCATGAATACAGTGTTGTACCTCTCGTTCCCCTCATTGTTTGATTTTCATGATCACAATCACCTTAGTTTTTATCTAACCTTGTTTTTAAGTGTTGTGGATGATAGGCAAAATATTGCCAAAGGACTGGCCCAAGAAAGCTGGCAAAATGGACTGAATTGCAGTCCACCGGCCAACCGGTGTGATAGCACCGGCCAGCCGGTGGACCTGGCAGAGGCATTGCCCACTGCCAGGTTCCACCGGTCAGCCGGTGGCCTGACCACCGGCCAGCCGGTGGCACCCAGACACAAGGGGTAGCTACTGCCTCCCCACCGGCCAACCGGTGGCCTCAGCACCGGCCAGCCGGTGGCACCCAGCCCCAATAGTGAAGGCTACTGCCTCACCACCGGCCAGCCGGTGGATCTGTCACCGGTCAGCCGGTGCTGCCTGGGCAGAAGCTCTTCTCCTCTGCCAAGGCACCGGCCAGCCGGTGGAGCTGTACCGGCCAGCCGGTAGCCCAGTCAAACTAGCCGTTGGGTTTGACCAGTCAACCCTCTTTTGGCCTCCAACGGCTCCGAAGACTTCTCCAACGGCTCCGAAGGCCCCTAATGGGTTCCATGCCTATAAATAAAGGCCAAGGAAGCCCCGGACACCCACCGGATCATATACCAAGCGCCCGGACATATTGTTGCACATTTGGAAAACCTCCGGCGCTCCACCTTCAAGGATCCTCAAGTGCTCCAACCAATTTCCAATCCAAGGAGCACCTCAAGAAGCTTGGGAGAGCACGCTACATCAACTCCATCATCCAATTGGCTCCCAAGTCTTCCTCCAATACGGTTTTTCTTGTTTATTTATTTTGAGCTTAAAATTGGGTTTGTGCCTACAAACCCCAACACCTTTTCTCATCCCCCTTTCTTTTGGGTTTCACATCACCATTAAGGTGTGAAGAGGTTTCTTCAATCCTTTCCTTTTAAAAGGCTTGTGTCACCGGTGAGCTAGCCTTCACCCGTTAAAAAGGCTAGTGGGTTCTTGCTATTCCATTGAAAGCAAGTGGGTTCTTGCTAAACCAATAAAAGCAAGTTGTAATAGGTCCTAGTGCTACCTCAAAGCCTAGTGGGTTTCTTGCTAAAACCATTGAAAAGTAAGCAGTAGGAATCTCTCAACGGTGGAGTTGGGAGCGGAGACGTAGGTCGGGTTTTGGCCGAACTCCGTTAACAATTTCTTGTGTGATTGCCTCTTTATTTCCGCTGCACTTTGATATTTGTTTTTAATTTGTCAATCATTTTTTAAAAGGCAATTCACCCCCCCTCTTGCCATCATCCCCGTTTTTCTCCGACCCATCAATTGATATCAGAGGAAAATTTGAGTAATACCCTAACCCGGTTTCAAATTTAAGATCCATTTAGATGGCATCAACCTCTTTCGCACCCGGAGGCTTTTCTTTGGGTCGGGCTCCATTTTTTGATGGGTCCGACTATAATTATTGGAAAACCCGCATGACCACTTTTTTAAGAAGCATAGGATACCCCATTTACAAAATTGTCATGCATGGTTATTCTCTCTCCTCTCCCGATGAATCCAAATGGACCCAAGCCGACATTAGAAATTTCGAGCTTGATGGCAAAGCCATGAATGCTCTATATTGCGGCCTTGACCGAAATGAGTTCAATCGATTTTCCACATGCACCTCCGCACATGAAATCTGGAAACTATTGGAGGTTACCCATGAGGGGACCAACAAAGTCAAGGACACTCGATTGGACATGTTTCGTCAAGATTTTGAGTCTTTTTCTATGCACCCAAATGAATCAATTTCTGAAATGTTTACCCGTTTTACTGACGTGTACAATGGTAGAAAATCTCTTGGAGATAATATTTCTGCAGAAACGATGGTCAAAAAGATCCTATGGGTCCTTCCGAGCTCATGGGCACCTAAGGTGACGGCTATCCAAGAAGCTAAGGACGTCAAAAATATGCCGGTAGAGGAGCTCATCGGATCTCTCATGACTTATGAGATCACGATGAGGAGGCAAGCTCAAAAGGAGGGCACACCAATCAAGACACCAAAGAACATCGCCCTCAAGGTACAAAAAGAAGTAAGCTCCTCCTCATCATCATCATCTTCATCCTCTTCATCTTCAAGCGGCGACTCGGAAATGGAGAATCTCGCCCGCCAAATGCACAAGTTTATGAAGAAGCACAAGAAGAAGAAATCCCGCAAGCATCGAAAGCAAGAACCCACCGAAAAATCCGAGCCCAAGGTGAAATGCTACGGGTGCGGTGAGAAAGGCCATTACAAGCCCGATTGCCCACTCAACAAGAAATGGGCTAAGGAAAAAGGAAAGAAAAAGGTCCTCAAGGCGACATGGAGTGACACATCCTCATCATCCTCCTCCTCCTCCTCCTCGAGCGACCAAGGTACAAAATGCCTAATGGCATTCCATGAGGTAACTTCTTCCGACTCCTCTTCCTCTTGTTCTTCAAATTCCAATTCTTTAAATCATTTATCTTATGAAGAACTCTCACACGCTAGAGACCAACTAGAAAATGGTTTTCATGAACTTTCTTCTAAATTTGTTTCTTTGAAAAAGAATTTCAAAAAACTCTCTTCCGAAAAAGAACAACTTCTCAAAGAGAAGGAAGAGTTGACCCTTAAAATCCAAAATTTTCCAAATGTTGATTCTATGGAATCAACCATCAAAGACCTAAGGGAGACCCTAGCTAAGTTCACCCAAGGGGAACAAAATTTGAACAATTTGCTTGGTTCTCAACGAGTATCTAGAACCACCAATGGACTTGGCTACACCAACCAAGCTTCCACCTCCCATGCACCAACTGTTTTTGTAAGGGGGAGCTCTTGTTTTAAATTTTGCAACTATTGCAAAAAACCCGGGCACCTTATTTATGAATGTGATTGTAAAAACGCCCGGTATGGCCAACCCAAATCTTTTTACTTTTCGGACGAATTTTATAGGAGAAGACCCGCCATGAGACAAGTATGGATTGAAAAATCCCTTTTAGCGAGTCTCTCTGGGCCTAAAATTGTCTCTTTTCAAAATCCCTCTCCCCGATGATCTTTTGTTTTATTTAGGGGGAGTTAGGTTTGTTTAAGCTTTTTTGTTTCATTCAAAATTTTCATTTCAAACTTTTATTCAAAATTTTTCAATTTCAATACTTTCAATTCCAACACTTGGTATCGAATTTTTCATTTCAATATTCAATTCAATTTTTGATTCAAAACTTTCAATTCAAACTGTTATTCAATTTTTGATTTCAAAACTTTCAATTCAAAATTTTTGATTCAAAACTTTCAATTCAAACTGTTATTCAATTTTTGATTTCAAAACTTTCAATTCAAAATTTTTGATTCAAAACTTTCAATTCAAACTGTTATTCAATTTTTGATTTCAAAACTTTCAATTCAAAATTTTTGATTCAAAACTTTCAATTCAAACTGTTATTCAAATTTTCATTTCAATTCCAAAATTTCAATTGATTTTCAAATCTCAAATCTTGTTTTTCAAACCCTTTCCCTCAATCAAGTTTTATGCCCCACGCTATTTTGATAATCACAAAGGGGGAGAAATTTCTTGATTGATTGGGGGAGAATCCTTTTCATCATGCTTAGCATTTCCTTTCAATTTTAGTATTTTACATTAATTGTTTTGGTGATTGTGATCATCAAAATAGGGGGAGATTGTTGTACCTCTCGTTCCCCTCGTTGTTTGATTTTCATGATCACAATCACCTTAGTTTTTATCTAACCTTGTTTTTAAGTGTTGTGGATGATAGGCAAAAGATTGCCAAAGGACTGGCCCAAGAAAGCTGGCAAAATGGACTGAATTGCAGTCCACCGGCCAACCGGTGTGATAGCACCGGCCAGCCGGTGGACCTGGCAGAGGCATTGCCCACTGCCAGGTTCCACCGGTCAGCCGGTGGCCTGACCACCGGCCAGCCGGTGGCACCCAGACTCAAGGGGTAGCTACTGCCTCCCCACCGGCCAACCGGTGGCATCAGCACCGGCCAGCCGGTGGCACCCAGCCCCAATAGTGAAGGCTACTGCCTCACCACCGGCCAGCCGGTGGATCTGTCACCGGTCAGCCGGTGCTGCCTGGGCAGAAGCTCTTCTCCTCTTCCAAGGCACCGGCCAGCCGGTGGAGCTGTACCGGCCAGCCGGTAGCCCAGTCAAACTAGCCGTTGGGTTTGACCAGTCAACCCTCTTTTGGCCTCCAACAGCTCCGAAGACTTCTCCAACGGCTCCGAAGGCCCCCAATGGGTTCCATGCCTATAAATAAAGGCCAAGGAAGCCCCGGACACCCACCGGATCATATACCAAGCGCCCGGACATATTGTTTCACATTTGGCAAACCTCCGGCGCTCCACCTTCAAGGATCCTCAAGTGCTCCAACCAATTTCCAATCCAAGGAGCACCTCAAGAAGCTTGGGAGAGCACGCTACATCAACTCCATCATCCAATTGGCGCCCAAGTCTTCCTCCAATACGATTTTTCTTGTTTATTTATTTTGAGCTTAAAATTGGGTTTGTGCCTACAAACCCCAACACCTTTTCTCATCCCCCTTTATTTTGGGTTTCACATCACCATTAAGGTGTGAAGAGGTTTCTTCAAGCCTTTCCTTTTAAAAGGCTTGTGTCACCGGTGAGCTAGCCTTCACCCGTTAAAAAGGCTAGTGGGTTCTTGCTATTCCATTGAAAGCAAGTGGGTTCTTGCTAAACCAATAAAAGCAAGCTGTAATAGGTCCCAGTGCTACCTCAAAGCCTAGTGGGTTTCTTGCTAAAACCATTGAAAAGCAAGCGGTAGGAATCTCTCAACGGTTGAGTTGGGAGTGGAGACGTAGGCCGGGTTTTGGCCGAACTCCGTTAACAATTTCTTGTGTGATTGCCTCTTTATTTCCGCTGCACTTTGATATTTGTTTTTAATTTGTCAATCATTTTTTAAAAGGCAATTCACCCCCCCTCTTGCCATCATCCCCGTTTTTCTCCGACCCATCATATAGCAGGTGCATTGGTTAGCCCAAAAGGCATTACTACAAATTCATAATGGCCATATCTCGTACGGAACGCGGTCTTCGGAATATCTGCCTCCTTTACCTTCAGCTGATGGTACCCCGATATCAAGTCAATCTTTGAAAAAAACTGAGCTCCCTGGAGCTGATCAAACAAATCATCGATATGAGGCAAATGATATTTATTCTTAACAGTGATATTATTCAAGGCTCTATAATCAATGAAAAATCTCATAGAACCATATTTCTTTTTAACAAATAAAACAGGAGCACCCCATGGTGATGTGCTAGGTCTAATGAAACCTTTCTCTAATAAATCTTGCAATTTATCCTTCAACTCTAAAAGTTCAATTTTTGCCATTCGATAAGGGGGTTTTGAAATTGGCTTAGCATCAGGAACTAAGTCAACAGTAAACTCAACTTCCCGATCTGGTATTATTCCAGGAAACTCATCTGGAAAAACATCAGGATACTCATTTACCACTGGAACATCATTAATCTGAACAGTTCCTTTATTTTCAATGACGTGTGCAAGGTAACATTCATTTCCATCTTTTACAAGTTTCTCGGCCTCTTGATATGTTATCAAAAGTAAGGGTTCATTCTTGTAAACAAACTGAATGTCTTTCTGAAAAGAAACTTCTTTAGCTCTAAAGTCAATCTTAACATGGTAAATAGAGAGCCAATCCATACCCAGGATAACATCAAACTCAACTAGAGGTAGAACAATAAGGTTTGCAAGTAGGTTCTTTCCACAGATAAGGATAGGAAGATTCTTATAAATTCTTTTTGCCTCGACACTTCCCCCAGGTGTTTTTACCAAAAGTTCAGGAGTCATTTCTTGAGATGGTATTCCCATTTTACTAGAAAAGGTTTCAGAGATGAAAGAATGTGTAGACCCCGAATCAAACAACACACTGGCATAATCTGAAAAAACAAACAAAGTACCTGATACAACTTCATTTGATGTCCCGACATCTGCTGAAGTAGTTGCAAAGGATTTCACCACCCCTTTCTGCTTGTAGTCTAACTGCTTCACATCACTCAAGCTCCTTGTCGGACACTCGTTTGCATAGTGACCCATCTCATTGCACTTATAACATTTCACTAACTGTAAATCAAATTTGTTCTTACCTTCACCTTGATCCTTTTCAGTGCAATCACGAGCCTTATGTCCCATCTTACCACATCGGTAGCACTTTCCAGAATTCAGAAGACATTCCCCAGCATGCCTTTTGCCACATTTATCACAAACTGGAAACTTAGTTCTCTTACCATCAGACTTTTTTGAAGAATTCTTACCTTTCTCCTACCACCTCGGTCTCTTCTTCTGCTGGTTGTTATAGAACACTTGGTCATCGGCAAACTCCATTTCCACCTTCTCAGCACATCGAACAAGCTTTTCATAACTTTTAAACTCACGAGAAGCTAATGCCCTTCGATACTTTGGCTTTAATCCTGAGTAAAAATGATTGATTTTACTATCAAGGTCCCGGATAAAATTTGGAGCATACCTTGCCAATCGAGTGAACCTTTCTTCATAGGCAGCCACTGAGTCTTCCTCTTGCCTCAATTCCAAGAATTGCTTTTCCATCCTAAGTCGAACAGCCTTAGGAAAATACTTCTCAAGAAACATACCTTTGAATTCATCCCAGTCAAGAGCATCAATCTCATCGGCGTCCCTGATATTTTTAACCATAGACCACCACTGATCTGCTTCACCCTCTAAACGGTAAATAGCAAGACTAACCTTTTGATTGTCTGAACACCCCATGACATCAAAAATCTTCTCCAGTGCTTTAATCCACCCTTCAGCTAGCACAGGGTCAGGTGATCCTCTGAATGATGGTGGATGTTGCCTCATGAAATGTTCCACCACTGACATCTTCCTCTACGGTTGTTCTGGCTGATCTCGTGCATGGATACCACCGCCATTTATCGCTTGAGTCAACTGTGCCATTACTGCAACAAACTGTTCAGTTCCAATTCCGACCATTTCTGGATGCTGATTCGGAAGGTTATTTCCTTCTGTATGCCTTCCCAGCACAGCTTCCCTGTTTCCTCTGCGGAAAACCATTCTGAACAAACATGTCTTAGATGAAGCAACATGGTAATCTTTAAATGCTATATCATTTCGAAAAAAAAAATATTTTTGGATAATCATTTAATAGAATTCTAACTCCTAAAGTTATCTAAACTGACCTTTGATACCAACTATAAGGCCCCAGCCTTAAACCTTACTTAATCTTGAGTTATTACAAGATTACACATTGAGGATCTTTTCGGGTTTAGAGTTTTAGAGAATTAGATCATAAAACTTTCATTACATTCCACATATAAACAAAGTGGTTACATAAAGATAGTATTCTTCATTCCCATCAATGGAAACACATTTAAAATAAAACATGGATTATTTCTTGACACATCCTTGACTCTATCATCTTATCATGTACCTTTCCCTTGACCTGTGAAAAACATTTCAAAAACTTGGGATGAGCATAAAAACTCAGTATGGGTTATATAAAAAAACATGGAAAGGAAACATGAGTTCATATATACATAAGAATGAAATCATACTTTACCCATAAAACATAGGCACTTTAACATACCTCATAAAATCATGAATAAATCATAGAAATCATAAGACATAAAGGTAACTTGAGGCATTCATAACATTCTTACATAGGGAGTAACCCTCTTGGTTACGTTTGGAATACCCATCACAGTATATTCCCTAAATCTCTTCGGAGAAACCTTAACGTTTCACTCCTTCGCGTTACCCAATGCATTGGAGAGCTATAACGGGCTCACCCGCCCTTAGTTTATCACGGAACCACCCGTCTTCATAATAATGCCCAAGAACCATAACATAATCATATCACATAAAACATGCATAAAGGAAACATAAAATTTCCACATTTCAATCACGAGATATCAATACAACACATTGATATAAAAACATTATGAAAACCATTTTCAACACTAAAATAAAATAAAAGTAAAACATGGTATTTATTTTTCTTTTAAAAAGAAGGTATGGCTTGTAGAGGAAGCCGAAACTCAAATAACGGTCACGACGGCGGAGAAGTCGTTGTCGCCGCATACGTACGACAAAAACATTCCCTTTTTTCGTTTAGTAAACGCTTCGTATAAAAAAGATTCCTTTTGAATAAACGTAAAAGTCAAAGGGGTTTATACACCGTATAAAAGAAAGTTGTGTATAAAATAAAATATGCCTCAACGAAAGGAGATTGAGACGAAGTCCCATACCTCGTATCCGACTTGACCCGAACGTTCTTTAATCTCCTGAATAATAAATTTGAGTTAATCTCTACTTGCTTATGAATCTTTTTCAAGTTCATTATTCCTTTTATACCATGTTATGAACATCATGTAATCAGTTAAGTTAATAATGTTCATTTTGTCGGTATTTGGTTCTTAAGTCAAAAATAGACTTCTTACATTACATGTTGTTAATTTGGTCAAAGGTTCATTATATCCAGAATGGTATTCATGATGTAGATATCATATATGTCATATATATCCAGTACATACATTCATTTATAATATTACATAATCATTTAGAGGTAAGAAATGAAATGCACCGTTCATGGAGACGGTAAGCCGTACGTACGCATAAACGCTACTTCCATTTCTATTTCATATTTTCTGGAATGGAATCATAATGATATAAGAGTATATTATAATTCCAGTATAATAACATATATAATATCACTAACTTTATCCTTTACACATCCCACATATGGTATTAATGAATCAAATCACTTTCAGGGGGCGGTAGTCCGCACTTCCTAAAATGAAGATATCGTGTTTACCCATAATGGAAACCATAAAGGTATGCCAAAAATGAAAAAAACAGAAGCTTAAGGAAAACATAAACATATTATATATCATATATAAAAATAGTGACATCATAATGGCCACCTTTTAATGTGTTAAATGAGTGTTGAACAATCATCGTTTCGGGAGGCAGAATTTCGCCATCCACGGAAACCGTATGTTCTTTAACCATTTGATGTAGTTGTGTGAGAGTGTAGCTCAAATAAATATTATAACAACATCCTTGTATAATTACGATACTGTTGTTGTTACAAAATAAGTAAATAAAAAGATTTTAGGGGGTTGGAGAAGCAAAATAAAACAAATGAACATGAGAGAATGAATTACCTTTAAAAGTGTAACTCCTTTTGATTTGAGCCTAAAGTCTTCCTTTGAAAGGATTCTGCCCAAAGGGAATCCTATAGGATGAGGAGAGGGATGTGGAGAGAGTAAATGGGCAGGTGTTGGCCGATCCAAAGGCTTTAGGTGTGTGTGAAATGAGGTAGAGGTGGGGGCCTTTTATAAGAGGAGAGGAGGGGCACTTTTGGAAAGTAAAGAAATATTACTTTATTTGAAAATGTGTTTCAGTTTCAAAAGGTCCCACATTGATATAATTCGTGGATAAGGTGATAAGGGTTCTAAATCCACTCATACAATTGGTTTTGGACATGTGTAGTTCATAGATTTTATATTATCTTTCCATTTTATTTAAATCGTCAAATAATGATGTCATCGCTGCATCATTATTATGTCATAAATAATTTAATTCATTTAATGTCTAAAAATTATAAAAAAACTACTATGATGTAGGAAATATTTTTAGCTTTATAATGACTATTTATAATCAAAAATCTGATCTTTATAACCCCATGTAAAAATTGTTTTCGTAAAACATCTCTTGTTTGTGTCATTTTTACTTTAACATTTAATAAAAAGTTATTTATGTCATTTCCCAACCAAAATGTCTCCATGGGGTCTCCAAGTTTACCCATGTCTTGTCTTGGTCGGACATGACACAACAAATAAGGTTGGGACATGTGTCTAGGTCATTTCATATTATTAAAGCATTATTTATACCTTAAACTACACTAATTACCACTAATCGCGATTAAAAACTTAATAAGTTACTATTCACCAAAAAATTATTTTAATCTCATTGAACCACATTTTACTTCTTAATTATAACCATGTATGTCGGATTTTCAAAATTCAATACACATTAGTGGTAAACTTTCATTTAACTGAAAAATCAGTTTGCTTGATTACCACTTAGTGGTTTCACTATTCATCAAAAATTGAAGTTTTTCAGAAAATTACCAAAAATTCACCCTATGCTATATTTGATATTACGAATTCAAAAATGAAGTCTATTTTACAAAATTCAAATCATATAAGTCACATTAATTAATTTAATAATTAATTCCCGCTGCCAGAGCAAATAGCGTGTTTTTACAAAACAATAAGTATCAAAAGATTGACACCAGTTTAAGTCTAATTTCAAAGTGAAATTGATTCCAATGACCACCATTGGATAAAATGGTAAAAATATATTCTAATTTCACTTCAAAACCAATTCAAAACATAATCTAATCATATAAATAAATTAGATTAAAAAGAAGTTTTGATGTAAAATGCAGTATTTTTCACTATTCATTAAAAAATGAACATTGTCAGAAAAATACCAAAAATTCACACAAGGTAAATTTTGATGTCCCAAACATAAAGGATAAGTTTATTTTGACAAACATAGTTTATAAAATTGTCAAAATATAGATTCAAAAATGGTTTGCCATCAAAAGGCAGTAAAACAATCTTTTAAGAATATTAGTGTATTCCATGCATAAGATTGTATTTATTTTCATTTTAAGCCTCTATAACACTATCTTAATCATTAAAAGACATAGATAAAAATATCTATTATTCATTACTTACTTGGGATGTTACACCGAGTAAAGGTGGAGCATGGTATTGGTATAGATAGACATTGGTTCTTACCATTGTTTCATTTTATTGTATTCTCCTCCTTTTGAGTAGGTTAGACTCTTTTTCACTTTTTGGTGGGATTATATTTGGACCCTTTATCACTTTCAATGCATTTTTCATACTCTGATTGTCAGGTATAAATGTATGCATGTATTCTTATCATTTTTACTTTAATTTCAAAATTTTATGGTCTTGGATATATGTGTTTTTATAAAAGTAACTTATGATAATGCATCCCATATATGGGATATGCCTACTCATCACTATTCTCTAACTCCTTCCCTTTTGATGGTCGGATTAGGGTTGTCACAATTAGTTTATCACTAGCTAAGTAGACCCCGGTGGGTTGAGTCATGAAAGAATGGTATCATAGCATAGTTATACATTAGGACCAAAGTTTGGATATTTTCTATCTGTGAGATTTGTTTGGTATTTATAGAAACAATGTTAAAGTGTTTCGAGTATTAATTTTAGTCTTGGTACCCCAATGTTGGTGTGACGACTAACATATCCATTCACCAGGACTCTGACAGCCTTCTTGTTGACTTGGTTTTTGTAGACACTAGTTCTAAGGAAAAAATTGGCACTTTCATCATATAGAAATGGGTTTTGGTTCCCACGTCATTCTTGAGTCAGCTCCCCGGATATACTCATTGATTGTGGAACATATTGAATTTATTTTAGGATACCTCCATAAAGATATCCAACTAGGATTCCACAATGTGATCATGAGGATGATCCTCTAAGTTATGAAGCTTTAGTATATGGTCTTACATAGTATGTGGAACCTTTAGATTGTTTTTCAGTTATTCCACCACCCATTGAGTAGAAAGTTGTGCCAAAAAGTTTGGATGAGGATGTACACAAGATGAGGAAAATCCATGAGGTTCATAGGTAGAAACCCCGTAGGTTTTGGGTCAAGTCAGACCCCCAAGCAACTAAGGACTTGCTCGAGGATGTTACCCAAGTTTTCCTCATTGTGAGGAAACCTTCATATCAAATGGTGGTCCTAGAATAGAGTCTTCTTCAGGGCTCTACTAGGTGATGGTGGATTCTAGTGACTCAATAACATGATGATATCACTCCCTCCTGGTCATATTTTGATCATCTCTTTAGGGAGGAGTTATATCTAGACACATTATGATTGGTTCATATTTAAGAGCTTATATAGTTGCAGTGGGGCAGTATGATCATGGAAGGTTATTCAGTGAGTTCCAATAACCTTTTTTGATACTCTTTGGATATGGTTAAATATATGTTCTTTAGAGAATGGACTTTTGAGTGGGTCTTAAGATGATATATCAAGGTTGGAGTGATATCACTTTTCATTCCCACCTATGTTGGAGTGCTCGATTGGGATTTAGTAGTTTAGAGCTTCCTAGTAGTAGTGGGTGTTGGTATTGGGAACACAGGATTTGAGACCTTGGTAGTTGGTAGCTAACGATGGTCACATGAATCTAGGAATGTGATACACTATATAATATGATACTAGGAAAAAGGATTAGTGGTTTAGGGATATTAATATTGATAGATTAATCCTAGAGAGAGGTTTCACTTCTCTTGCGATATTTGGGGACATCTCACTCAGGATTTTCCGACCTATCATACAGCTGATGGGGAGACGGTCGATGTACCACCCAAATGGAGACATCATCAGGACTAGGGAGGTATGAAGGGCATCATAAATGGCATAGGAGTGGGTAGAGTGACTAGATTTGGTATACTATTTGACTCATTTCCACCACCACCCCTAGATGGTCTATGCCAAGCTCAGGGAGCTGGTGGTTAGGGATAAGGGAATATGTAGTTAGTGGAGGCCTATGACCCATAGAATCCATAGATGATTAGAGGTACAATATATTTCTTATATAATTTCGATTTAGTAATGATAAATGAAAATGTGATCCACTATTTTTGTATCACTTCTCTAGTTTAAGACTTAGAGATTCCTATTGAGCCCTTGGCTCAACCCTTGCTCTTAGAGACTCCTACCAAAGGTGATTCGATGATCACACACTTATACTGACAGTATGACCTAAATCTTATAGATGCGATATTATTATATAATCTATTTATAGTAGTGATTAATATTTATGAATTCATCTTAGGTGCAGATAGACTATTCATATTTCTAACCCATATTTACTTTTTTAGGCAGAGAATACAATGTATCCACAGTGAAGGATCAAGGTTCTCCTTTATAGGTGATAAGGAAACTCAGGTAAAGAAAGATGGGATTATACATAGGAGGGTATAGTCTATTACTCACCAGTTGGGTATTATTACCTTTGGATTAGTGGATTTTATGAGCTTTCATCTTTCTATAGTGTTAGTGGAGTATGAGGACCTCTTTCCTGAGGACATGTCAGGTTTACCACCCCATTGAGAGATAGACTTATTCATTTACTTAAATCCTGATACTTACCCAATATCTTCACCATTATATTGGATTCCTATTTTAGATATTCAATAGATAAGGGTTTCGTTATAGGACTTGAAAAGGAATGGATTTGTTAGACCCAGTGGTCCCCCCTGAGCAGCCCCAGTGTTGTTCGCTAAAATGGTGAACAGGAGCTTGAGGTTCTTTATAGATTATGAGTTTCTGAACCAGGTGATCGTGAAGAATAAGTATACACTAATAAGTATATATGACCACTTTTATCAATTGATTAGGGTGATATGGTTCTCGAAGATAGACCTTATATCATTTTATCACCATCTTTGAGTACAGGATGAGGATATACCAAAGACAGAATTCAGATGTAACTATCATTATGAGTACTTAGTGATTCCTTTAATTGTGATGACACAATAGCAATGTCCATGGTACTTTTGAATAGGATATTCCATCCTTTATTATAATGGTTTGTTGTGGTATTTATCGATGACATTTTTTGTACTCTGTATCTGAGGAGGATCACACAAGACACTTGAGGATGGTCATGGACATACTCCAAGAGCACTAGATTTATAGGAATCTCTTGAAGCGTTAGTTATCAATTCAGGAGATTCATTTTAAAGGAAATTTCATCTTAGATTATGGTGTATCAGTGGACCCAGCAAAGGTTTATTCAGCATTATCTTGGGAGCCACCTAAGAGTGTGATGGAGGTACAGAGCTTCCTTGGGTAAGTAGGCTACTATTGGAGATACATTCCCAATTTCTCTAGGATATTGACACCTTTGACTACTTTTACTTGGAAGGTTAATCCTTTTGTGTGGATGAAGAGGTGTCGGCATTCCTTTTAGGATTCACGATATAGGTTGATGAGAACCCCCATATTAAGATTTCTAGAGGGTGTTGAGTACGTAGAGTTCTGTGATGCCTCAATGACCAAACTTGGTTGTGTTTTGATGTAGAGGTAGGAAATGATTTCACATTTGTCTTGATAGTTGATACCACATGAGAATAAATATGTGACCCATAATTTAGAGTTGGAATCAGTATTCTTCACCCTAAAGATATGGAAACACTTCCTTTTTGGTGAGTAGTTTATCATCTATTCTTACCATAAGATTATCATACATATCTTCTCTCAAAAGGATCTTCATTTGAGATAGATTTTATGGATATATTTATTCTAATATTGTGAATTTGAGATAGTCTATACTCCTAATAAGTTTCATGTAGTGGTTGATTCTCTCAGTGGGATATCTTATTCGTAGTTTTTGGACAAGGTATGAGAATAGTTTTCCCCATTGCAGTTGTCCCTCGTGGATGAGGATGGTGCAGCTTATCTATAGTCAATGGTTGTTACCCCTCCACTTCTACAGTGTGTTAGGGAGAATTTATGTAGAGATATTTATTGTGAGACCTTATGTACTCAGATATCCATTGGATGTGATCCTGGTGGATTTTTTGAAGGTGGGGAGCATGTTATCTTTTTCAAAGGATGGATGGTGGTACCAGTGACATTGTGTGAGGAGGTTATGAGGTATTTTCATACATCCCCTTTGGTGGTACATCCAAGTGTGGAAAATATATACCAAGACCCCTAGCGTCAGTTCTTCTAGATAGGTATAAAGAATTGTGTGGTAGAGATTTTTCCTCAATGCCTCACTTTTCAGTAAGTGAAGGCTGAGAACCGGGTTCTAGTGGGTTTATCTCAACCCCTTTAGGTTCCAGAGTGGAAGTGGGATGGTATATCTATGTAATTTATGATGTTTTTACCATATATTTCTATAGTGCATGATTCCATCTGGGTGATCCTAGAATGACTCACCAAGTCATCCCATTTCCTAATTATTTGAAAGCAGAGTTTAGTAGAGAGTTAATGACATCATTACATGCATGAGATAGTCTGGATTCAAAGAGTTCCCTCAAAAATCATTTCATACCATGATGCTCACTTCACATTGAGATTATAGAGAGTATTATAGGATGAATTTGGGAATAAGTTATGTTTGAGCATGACATTTCACCCCCGGACTTACAACCTGATTGAGAGGACCATTAATGCTATGGAGGACATTATTTGGGAATGTGTGTTGTATATTTTCCATATTTTGGAGGATCACCCACCCTTGGTGGATTTTTCAAACAAAAAACCACTATTCCACCATTGGTATGACATCATTCGAGGATTTTCATGGGTGACCCTATAGGTCACCACTATGTTGGACTAATCTAAAATATTCATCACTCGTGGGCCTAGAATTGGTACGTTCTTTGATAGAGAATATAAAGACCATCCATGAGTGTATAAGGATGGTAAAAAGTTGTCATAAGTCCTATACGGACAAACTAAGGAGGCCTTTGGAGTTTAGGAGGAATACCATGTTTTCTTGAGGGTCTCACATCAATGTGGGTTATAGAGATTTGGCCAGGCCGACAAGATATATTCAAGATTCATTAGTCCTTTCCAAATACTATATAGGTACATAGAGGTGGCCTACTATTTTTCCCTACCACTGTAGTTATACCAAGTATATGGAGTCTTCCACATGTCATAGCTAAGGAGGTATGCACAACCCAACACATGTTATCAAATAGATCTAGACATAGAGGATGGAGATACCTTTGTATAATACTTGTTATAGATCAAGGATCAGTAGGAGATGATCCTCTATGGGTGATTGATTCACCCAATTCATGTCCAAAAGCTATATGGAAATCCTCCAAATAGCAGCTGGGAGTAGGATACCTAGATACAAATTGAGTACCCACAACTATTTTAGTAGTATTTTTCACTTTTTAGGATGAAAATATCTAACGTGGAGATAATATAACATCTCTATTTTTTATATGTAAAGATTTTTAATATATCTAATAATATTTTTTGATTCATACGCTGAGATGATGTGAGATTCTGAGGCCTAGTGATCCCATAAATGATTTAATAAAAATATTAAATATATTAATATCACATGAACATAGTTTTCCTAAAATATTGGAATAAATATTGAAAAAGTACTTGGATGGTAAATCCAAGATCGTCATTGAGTTTGGAGTGTGATTTTTACCCTAGTTGTGATATAACCTTGGAGCACGTTGGACGCTCGGGTTTATCATGGTCGTGGGTGGATTAATAAATAAATAAATAACTTTGTTTGTTAATTTCCATGACCTATCCATCTGCATATAAATACCTAGTTATGGGAAAATCACAGGGTTATCCACATAACCCTGGATATTTGAGATAATATTTTGGAGTAATGTTCTTGGAGGATTCTCAAACGAACAATTGTGGATCAATGATTGCAGAATGATGTGCCAATAAAAGATTGTGGATATCACCAATTAAAATGGAACAATACCTTTCTTAAACAAAAAAAATCCTAACCCAAGATAGGGTGTTATTTTCTATGATTCATCTTCCCCATTTGATTGTCCCACAACAAATACAAACCAATTAACCAATATATTGATTAGAGGGTCCATCATGTTATGGGTGCAGGTTTATTTACCTAGAATTTGGGGAAATTATTATTCATTGTTTATGTTTCTATTTTTTCATCATTATAATGAAAAAGAATCAATTCTAACCCAAACAACATTTGAGTTTCATTCCTCATTTTGAAACTTGTTTATTTCTCCCTTGTTTCATCGCATGTTCATCACTGAAAATTTCTTTGGTTGGTGGTTCAATGAATACCTAGTGTTCAATCATTATGCAACCATTCTCCATTGAAATGAATTAATACCATGGGTATGGTTTATGATTGAGTGATAGATCAAGGTTCATGGAGACGCTGATGGATCATGATTGAATTAGGGCTCTGTTTTTTCTAGTTCGGCACGTGGCGAGAACATGATGCAGTAGTGGATGATTTTTGAGCGGATCGAAGTCTGGATTCCAGATATCAGTGATGGAGAGGTTTATTTGTTACTAGATCCAAAATATATGGTAGAAATTATGGTTTAATCAAGGTAGGGGTTTGTAGGCAAAGATGTGTGAATCTTCATAGAATTTCTAAGAAATTTCTAACTACGCGATGTGTAGTCTGAATAACACACATGGTGTAGTCCCTCTTCTATAGTGCTAGGGTTTAGGCATAGAGAAAAATATCACACATTGTTTGGTCCCTTCCACACATCATGTAACCTATTGCTGGAAGATTGGCGCGTACCCTGAAGGGTACATGGGGACAGACACACCCAAGAACACAGGAATGGGTAGAGTACACGGGCACGACCTTGTACTCAGACACGACCAAGTACATGGGAATAACCATATGTACATGGTCACAGTAAGGTATCACACTATGTATATGGATGTTTACATGTCAAGTGAGATGGTGAGACACAAGAGGACCTAGGGAAGATGATACACACCATTTAACACGAGTACACACTGTGTACTCTTTCCAAGGTAGTGTAAGGCCCTCTATCTCTTCAGTGTAGACCAGGTTCAGTTGAGTTATATATCTTATTCCATCTCTATGAGAGTATATTGTGGCATTATGTCCTTGGAATATAATTTTTATTTCCTCTATGGTTTCTATTTCAGATAGAGTTCATGGTATCCCTTTGTGAGGCCAAAGGTGGGATCATCTATCGTATCTTTCCTAGGTGGGGTTCATGGTATTGGCATGACCATAATGCATAGGGTGTCGATCCATGATCTAGAATATTGACCCCATATGGTTGGTTATGTCCCCCATCGTTCGTTGGTGTGATCCTATATCTAGGTAGCATGATATTCATATATCCAGAGAGTAAATCTTAGAGAGTCTAGATGAGCATGACCTCTTGGATGAGTTTCATTAGTGACAGCATGGCTCATGGTGTACCCCTCCCAGATGAGTGTTACCTTGAAGCCTTGAGAAAAATCATGTGGTTGGAAGTATGGTTGAGACTTTCTTGAGACTCAAAGTCTGTTATGAGAATACATGGGTTATTTTTTATTATCGTTTTGTCTCATATATTCATTTTCATACTTGTGTATTGATGATATGACTACTCCTGATGCATTATGTTTGATGTTTTTTGGGTTTCCTAATGAGTATTGTTATACTCACCCCTATATAGACTCTACCCACACATTTTGTGTCTTATGAAAATGATGATCCATTTGACAGTGTCCTAGGAGGACCAATATTTGGTGGAGCATAGTATTGGGCTAGACTGGCCAAGTATCTTACCGATGTTTCATTTGATAGTATTTGTCTCCTTTTGAGCAGGTTGGACTCTTTTTCACTTTTTGGTGGGATTTTATTTCGTCCCTTTATCGCTTTCATTATTTTTTCATACTTGGATTATATTTTATAGATGTATGCATGCATTGGAATCATTTTTTACTTTACTTTCAACATTATACGTTCTTGGAGATGTGTGTGTGTAGGTACTTTAGGCCAATGCCTCTCATATATGGGATATTCCTACTCAGCACTGGTTTACAACCCCTACCCTATTGGAGGTAGTCTTGGGGTTGCCACACTCGGTTTATCATCGACTATGTGAACCTCGATGGGTTGGGTTGTGATAATATAAGTACCCGACCTTAAACATTACATAATCTTGAGTTAAGTCAATAATTCACATTGAGGATCTTTTCAGGTTTAGAGTTTTAGAGAATTAGGCCATAAATTTTACATTACATCTTAAAATTTACAAAGTAGACACTTCTAATCTATCCAATGTTTCACAAAAATAAAACTCCTTAAAAAAATAAGAGTTCTTTTCTTGATATAAATCTTCTTGAATAATTCCTTTCTCTTACCCTTCCTTATACCCTGTGAAAAACATTTCAAAAAACTTGGTATGAGCATAAAAATCTCAGTAAGGGTTATAAAATAAGTAAAGAAAACATTATCCCATTAGTAAATACAAATCAAAGAAACCATACTTTTCAATCATAACATACCTCATGAAATCATAAGATTTATGAATAACACACAGAAATCATAAATCATAAAGGTAACTTATGGAATCCATATCAAAATTACATTGTATATATCACAGCTATGTAGGGAGTTACACTTGGAATACCCATCACAGTATATTCCCTAAATCTCTTAGGAGAAACATCATGTTTACCTCTGTCACGTTACCCAATGCATTGGAGAGCTATCTCAGGCTCACCCGCCCTGGGTTTATCACAGAACCACCCGTAAACGTAAACTATGGCCAATAACCATAACATATTCATAAAACATAATACAAGAATAAAGGAAAGATAAAATTTCCAAATTCCAATAACAATATATCAAATCAAGATATTGAAAAAAAACAATGCTTTATCAAATAATTTTCAAAACCATTTTAAACATTTAATAAAGAGAATTTTGAATCAAAGTGTCACATACCACTTTGAAACTTTTAAATAAATTATAATTTGAAAACATTAATTTCCATATAAATAAATCATTAAAACCATTTTTAAAACATGGAAATTAATGAGAAATATTTAGAAGAATAAATAATTAAAACATTTAAAATGATATTTTAGTTAAAGAGTTTTTAATAAAATGAGAGATGCTTGAATACAAATAATTGACGAATAAAATTTAATCAGAACTTTATAATATCATGAGAATAAATGGATTCATGATATAATATGAAAAGGGACATTATATACACCATATAATATTTAATTGGTTCATAACAACATTAAAGTATCAATAGAATGTAAATTGAGACAAAATTCCATATAAAGACGGTATCCTTAGATTAAGGATAAATCAATGACATAATTATGTGTGAAAAATAATAATACACCCAATATAAGTGGATATTAAGTGTAAAACAATCATAGGATATTCACACATATTCATAGCACGACATAATGAATAAGTATATGTTTAACCTAAAGAATTGAAATTGGGTAAAGATGTTTCCTTACAGAAATTCGACAGCCTAACGGCATCACATTAAAATTTAGAAAATGAGTTGATGAGAGAGAGAAAAAGGGTATCTCATAAATTTGACATAAAATTTATAGAAATAAGTATATATATGAACATATCCCAACATATAAATATGTAAATTAAAAAACATAACAAAAAAGAAGTCTTTTAAAAAGATTAGGGTGAAAGGTTCCCTTACCGATTTGGTAACTTATGAAACATACACCCCATGAAAGAATGATCAGACAATGAATATGTAAATACACATAAATTAAAGTATATTCCATAAGGAATACAATCCTGGGAAGTACATATGCCACACAAAAGGAAATAGTGGAAAATATAGCACGAATCTCACGGGAATAAAAAGTGAGATGAAAACCCCTTACCACGTTGTAATTCAATCGAGTTGTATGACCAAAAATTAATAACCACCAAATTAATAATATAATACCATGAATATAAAGAGAATAATGATTGTATATATCAAATATAAGTACATAATACACCACATGAAATAAATAAGTGGTGAACAATAGAAATTTCACAGAATTAAAAGTGAGATAAGAAATCCCTTACCACATTGTAATCAAACGATTTGTATGAAAAAAGTTAATAAACACTAATTGAATCACATAATACCACGAATATAAAGAGAATAATGATAATATATATCAAATGTCAGTACAAAATACACCACATTAAATAAATAAGTGGCAAACAATGGAAATCTCACGGAATTAAGTGAGATAGGAAACCCCTTACCTCGTGTCTGACTTGACTCGTATGTTCTGTGTTCATCCTGAATAATAAACTTAAGTTAATTTCTAATTAATTAAGAAAATTTTTAATGTTTATTATTTCTTTTATATCACTTATTGCCTTGTTATAACAATTAGTTAATTATTTGAGTTCATATCGGACATTTGGTCGATGTTCAAAACTTTAGTCAAAAATGAACTTTTTATAATTACAAATTGTTCATGTGATCAAAATTCCACTATCTATAGAATGATATTTATGATTTATATATCATATATATCATATATATCCATTTTATATGTATTTATACTATTCCATATCATTTGGATTTAATAATTGAAGTGCACTGTTCATGGAGACGGTAAGTCGTACGTACGCATGAACGCTACTTTCATTTCTATTTTATATTTTTTAAAGGGATGAAAACATAATAATGCATAGGTATATTATAATTATAGTATAATATCATATGATGTATATATGTTACATAATTTCATTAACTCCATATTTTATACATTCTATGTATGTCATAAACGAATCATATCACCTTGAGGGGGCGGTAGTTCGCACTTCCTCAAATGAAATTATCATGTTTACACATATTGGAAAGCATAAAGATATTTTTGTAAATAAAAATTACAGAATAATGGAGAAAACATAAATGTAATATATATCATATATAAATATAGTGTCATCTTAATGGCCACCATGATAGGCGGTAGGAGATAATTGAACAATCATCGCTTCGTGAGGCATTAGTTTTCCATCCACAGAAACAGTATTTTCTTCACCCATTAGATGGAGGTGTGTGTAAGTATAGTTCGAATACTTCTCATAAAAACATCCTAGTATATTGAGGATACTGGTTTTGTTATAAAAGAAAGGAATAAAATGAGTTTAGGGGGTTGGAGAAGTAAAATAAAACAAAATAAAACAAAAGAATTTAAGAGAAATTGTTACCTTTAATTCGGGTAACTCCCTTTGGTTTGAACCAAAAGGAATTATTGAAGTTCCTTCTCCCTAAGTTTAGGCTTCTAGGTGGAATAGAGGGATCTTGAGAGCTTATTTGGTCAGGTTTTGGATGTTCCAAGGGGCTTGAGAGCTGTGAGGAATGGGTTAGAGCTGAGGGTTTTTAGAAGGGGGAGGGGTTCTTTAGGAAAGTGTGAAAATATTATTTTATTTTATAATGCTTTTCGGTTTATAAATGTTTAAAACTCATTAAGATCAAAGATAAGATTACTCATGGTCGAAATAAATTCATCCAATAATAATTGGATAGGTTTTGGATATTGTTTTAATATTTATAATCTTATTTATTTAGATCATCTATTAATGAGGTAAATACTGCATCATTATTGTGTCATAAATAATTTAATTTATTTGATGTCTAAAAATTATAAAAAAATACCATGATTTATTAAATCTTTTTATCTTTCCAATTAATATTTATAGTCTAAAATATAACTTATAAAACCCTATATAAAAATTAATTTACTAAAAGATATTTGTGTGTGTCATTTTTGTCTTTACTTTAAATTAATTAATCTAAAGTGTCATTATAACTATCATGTGGCTCCATGGGGTCCCAAAATCGACCCAAGGATGCTCATGGTCGGCCATGACTCATTCAATAAGGTTAGGACATGGGTTAAGGTAATTTTTTGTTATTATAATATTATGTTTACCTTCAATTATCCTATTTACCTTTAACCGCGTTAAATAAAAGTCAAAAGTTACTATTCACCAAAAATTATTTTCATCTTATTGAACCATTTTTTACTTCTTAATAACAACCATGTATGTCATATTTTTGAAATTCAATTCACAGAAGTGGTAAAATTTCATTTAAATGAAAATGTCAGTTTTTTAACTACTACTAAGTGGTTTCACTATTCATCAAAAATTGAAGTTTTTCAGAAAAAATACCAAAAATTCTACCTAATCTATAGTTGATATTCTAAATTCAAAAATAATGTCTATTTTACCAAATTCAAAACATAGAAGTTGAATTAATTAATTTAAAATCAATTCCTATTGTCAAAACAAATAGTGTGTTTTTAAGAAACAATAACTATCAAAAGATTGACACTTGTTTATGTACAATTTCAAAGTGAAATTAATTCCAATGAACAACATTGGATAAAATGGTAAAAATATAATCTAATTAAACTTTAAAACCAATTATAAAGATAATCTAACCATATAAAGAAATTATATTAAAAGGCATTTTTGAATTAAAATACAATATTTTTCACTATTCATTAAAAAATGAATTTTATCAGAAAAATACCAAAAATTTACTCAAAGTAAATTTTGATGTCCCGAATCTAAATAAGAATTTTATTTTGTCAAATAGAACATATAAAAGTGACAAAAACTAGATTTAAATAGGGTTCTCCATTAAAAGACGATAAATCGACTTTTTAAAGAATATTAGAGTATTTATGCTTAAAATTGGATTCTTTCTTATTTTAAGGCTCTAGAATCTATTGAATAAATGTAAAAATATTTACCAAACATGTATAATCATATTTTAGTTAGTTCTGTTCATTAACACCATTACAACGGCTAGGCATTAAATACTATTTAAAATAATAATATTATATTATTATTTTTCAGTATGACTCAGCATTGTGTGCAACGTAAGATTTCAAAGAAACCCATTATTGCATATTGGGTATTTCATCAAATCATAGCTTCCCCTTTAAAGTAAAATTAATATTTAATTCAAAATATTAATAAATATAAAAATGTATTACTCATTATTTACTTGGGATGTTACAGATAATCGTGATATCTCAAATCAAGCAGGTTGCATACTGGTGTCATCAACCTATATGTTTGATGTCTCTTTCTTTGACTTTATTGAAATGAACTTACTTACTGAGCACTATGAACATGGATTTATCTAAGGAGTTTTATTCCCATAAAAGGTCATGAGATATCAACTTCTGTCAAGGGATAGAATGGGTAAATCCTTTATCACATTATCCATTAATGCAATATCACTTATGACACATTTGACATATCATACTTCACTATGAGCATATATCATCACGGTTTTCATCAATACATAAAAGTATATGATTTATTATATTCATTAATGATAATATTAATGCCTAAGGATCAATAAACATTATCATAGATAATATCCAATGACACATATAAATGAGGATTTTTTATTGGAAGGTGTCGTTATCATAATCTTATACTCTATAAATTATTAAGGGTGTACACCATGAGAGGGTGTCTCAAAGTCTTATGAGTCACCACCCTTGATAGCATGTATCATCTATTTATAATTAAATGATACCATTTGGATATAAAATACATATTTAAGAATATCATCATGGCACATCTAGGTTATCATTATAGTAAGGATGACCTTTCAGTGTGACATATACTCTTAGAACATTATCACATATAAATGTCATGTAGAGGAACAATCATGATATGATAAGAAACTTCATTAATGATGAATACATGTAATCAAGTACTTAGAAGTTGGTTATAGGGCACTTCCACCAACAACCATAGACTGAACTTTTATGACCTAATTATGGAATGATTTTAAAATTTTATAGAGTGATGGTTTCCCCCGTGGGTGTAGCCTATTGTTTATATTATTGAGGGGTCTCGTAGGAAGCCTCAGGTTCGAGTCTCCCCAAGTACTTGTAGGTGTCATAAATTTTCTTTGTTTCTTTGTATCCCCTTCACCTGAATTGTAGTAATACAGATTGATGGTTTATGTTGCTTGATCATTCAAAATTCATACCTTGGGTTAATAATGATATCACACTTGATGATATAATATTATATAAACATTGGGAGAGGTCAACCTTTCTTAGTAAAATGTTTATAAAAACTAAATTATGTGCTAGCATTCACAATTCAGACAATGGGAATAATAATGTTTGTGTCTTGCTAAAAGCTATAGATGACCATTTTATCGCTTAAGATAAAGCATTAATGTGCACATTAATCATAAAGTTCTTGTATATAAGATTCACCACCATGAAAGGTGTGCACAAACACATCATGAAGGTGAGGGATATTATGGCTCAACTTAAGACTCTTAAGGTTGATATATCTGATCCTTCTCTAGTGAATTATATTATCAACACTATGCCACATCAATATGGTCCATTTAAAATATCTTATAACTCACATAAAGATAAATATTCAATTAATGAATTAATAATGAGGAAAGGATTTTGGTATAAATGGGAGACACCAATATGCTGAAAATTCACTAGAAATAAAAGGTTCATAAATTTCAAGAAAATATAAATAGGAAAGATAAATTACCACCTATACCTTATATTAAGAAGCAACTCATTTTTTTCTTCTATAAAGGAAAAGTACATGTAAAAAAAATTTCCTAAATTTAATAAATGGATTGAAAATAAAGGTATTTTAATCTCATTGGTTTTTTATGAATAAAATATGGTTGAAATAATTTATAAAAATTGGTGTATTGATTCTGGTTCTATAATCCATATTGAGAATACCTTGGGGGTATGAAAAACCTAAGGAAAACAGTGGACAGTGATCTTGGTTTCTATTCAGGAAACAAGATGAAATCACATGTGGAAGTCATGGGGACTTGAATTATAGTGTTAACCACTGATTTTACTTTATTTTTAGAAAATAAATTTTATATTTAAATATCCTATAGAAACTTTATTTCAGTTTCCAAACTTGTGTCATTGGGTTTTACATTAATTTTTTGTACAACAAATTTTTCCTCGATATATGGAAATGACATTATTAGATGTTGTACATTAAAGGATGGTCTTCTCTCCATTTATTTTCAAAGTAAAATTGATAGTGACAACATGCATGTTCATACTAGTATTAAAAGAAGTGTTGTGAATGAAAATTCTCCTATTTTATGTTACCGAAATTATGTCATATATAAAAATAAAGGATTCAAATATTAGTTCATGATGGGGTACTTAGTACTCTTGATTTCACTAATTTTGAAACATGTGGATTTAATTAAGGGAAAGAAAATCAATGAATCAAAGGATGTTGGATTGTAATATAGTTGTATATTTATATGATATGGAACAATACAAGAGGGGTGAATTTTATATTTAAAAACTTTGTATTTGAACTATTAATAAAGAACTTAGTTTAAGAGGTCTTAAACTAATACAATTTACAATCAATACAAATGATCATATGAGTCTTAGATATGATGGATATGATATGATGTAATTCCATAAGTAATGAAAAAAATTATATTCGAATTGAATACAATGATCAGAGTAATACAAATGTAAATAATTCTACCGTATATTGTATATAATCTCTTAAAAAAATATGTAATGAATGAATTGTAATTGAAAAAATTATAAAAGAATATGAATAGAGAAAAGAAACAATACAATTCCCTTTCTAATACAAATAGCAGCAGAAATTTAAAGGTATTAAAATTATTTTATCCAAAATAGTAGGGTATCCTTTCACTTAGGATAAAAGGACTGTCTCACCACCACCTTGGTAAGCCCTCGATATGATGATCGGCACGACTATGTTCCTATCCCTGGAAGTCCTCGATTAAGAAGGTAATCAGAACCTATATCTTTCAAACACTTGAAATCCCTCAATATGATGATCTTCACCACGTCTTCTTATCCCCAAAATCCCTCGATTGTTATCACAACGATTAGACACACAAATAAAAACAAAGAACTTATATAAATACAAGAACTTAGAACAATTCATTCACATCTTGTATCTTTAAGGATTTCACACGAAGAAAGAGAGAAGTCACACTAACTCTCTCTATAACTTGAAAGAAGAAAAGGTTGAAAAAGTTATGTATTATAGTTTGAATGACCTTCTATTTATAGGCCTCAGGTTCTAACGGTCATATTTTTTCCAATAGTCATATTTCTCAAAAAAATTCAGAGTGACTTGGACACCTGGCATTACAATGGTCAAAACAAACAGAATACACGACATTGTTTTTATTGGTATATAACCAACTCAATGACGTCATTTTAGTTAGAAAATAGTAAGTAAAAAGGTATGAAACAATGATTATGAGAAACATGTATATGTTATTGTTGTAAGACATGAGTTCAAATCATTATATGAGTATGATACATAACTTGGTTACGGTGCTTGTCATGTTTACAATGCATATCATGGTTACGATACAATTATAAAGTTTAACATGATTACAATTCATATAGTGGTTACAATTCATATCATGGTTACGATTCATATCATGGTTATGATTCATATCATTGTTACGATACATAACATGGTTACAATGCACAATGTGACTATGATATATAACCCAGTTATTATTCTTAATATGAATATGATACATAACCTAGTTACGATGCTTGGTTACGATGCACAGTATGAATATGATAAATAACCTAGTTACGATGCATGATTACGATACAATACTTAACCTGGTTACGATACACATGGTTATGATACACATGATTATGATACACATGGTTACGATACAATACTTAACCTAGTTATGATGCACATGGTTATGATACAATACTTAACCCGGTTACAATCCACATGGTTATGATATAATACTTACCCTGGTTATGATGCATGTGGTTACGATGCAATACTTAACCTAGTTATGATGCTTGATTATGATGCATGATATGAATATGATGTATAACATGGTTAAGATGTATATCAGGGTTATGATACATAACCTGATTACGATGTGTAACTTGGTTATGATGAATATGGTTACGATGTATGTGATTACAATTATAAAACAATATATATGTTTATGTTGTAAAACAACATACATGATAAACAAGAAGTAATTTGTGATTTACAAAAAAAAAAATTATCAGTGAGATAGTTGAAATATATTTTGACTCAACAATCTGCCCCTTTTTAGAAAGCACAAAACAAAAAAACAAAAAGACTTATCTGCCCCTGAGTTTAGTAACTCTTCTGAAAGTAATAGTGAATATGACTAATTCCACCCTAGGTTTAAACAAATCACTAGGGATCGTATTCTATTTACTTTTACTTGTGAATTCTCCCCCTTAATAAGGTATTAATCAATTTATTCTTTTCCAAACTATTCTCCCCCTTTGTGATTTTTAAAAAGAATAAGGGAACAAATTCATTTCCTGAAAAGGGTTATAGAAACAAAATATGAAACAATAGACATTACTAGAAATAAAACAAGATTTTATTACAATAAGAGTTCAAAAATCATTCTTTCCCCTTTTTTTTACAAATGATTGAACATAGAAAGCTTCATCTTCTTGAACTCTTTTCTATCCTCCATCAGTTTGTCAAGGTATTCTTGTTGAGCCTTCAAATTCACATCTTGTTCAACAATAATCATTTTTTTCTTCTGGATCCTTTATTCTTGAATCTGATTGATTAATTCCTGAGATTTAATCCTTGCTTCCTGAGAATTGATATCATCCAATATAAGTCTATAGGCCTTCCCTAATATTAAAACTCTATAAGAGAGAGAAACAAGTTCATTACATTCATTCTCTAATTTCTCCTTTAGATTTTCAATCTCTTTAAAGGCTATTCCTTTTGATGTACTGGGTCTTTGAAAAACATCAAACTTTTCATTCAAATCAGCAATAAACTTTTGATAGGGAGGATTTAGATCATTTACCCAGTTCACCAATTCATTTTTCTTGTAAAGATGATTTTTGAGGCTATCATCAACATTTTACGACCATTTCACAACCTTATTATAAACCTTTTTGTGCTCAGTAGTATGTTCTTTGAAAATCTTGAAATCGTCTTCAAGATTCATAAACTTGTCCATCAATGTCTTGACAGATTTTGTTCTATCATTATGATCATTTGAAAGGATTTATAACCTAGCTTCAATATTTGTAATGAATGGTATCATCTTTTTCAATCTATTCAAATCCTGTTCAATGTACTGAATTCCCTTCAAAGTGATTGTCCTTTCAAAATCTATATCTTCGGTGTATTTTGGGAGATCACCGAAATGAGTTTCAGTACCGATCAATTAAGCTGGATGATTCTGATTATTATCATATTCTTCCTCTTCTTCTTCTTTATTTGAAATCTGAATGAATTTCTTGGAAGTAACCTTTTAAGAAAATTTCTTAGAAGGATAAGGATCAGGATATGGAAAATTAAACGATGGAACTTCTGAGGATTCTTTAGTATGACTTATCTTGTTTTCATCTTCTTTCTATTCCACTTCTATTTCTTCTTGAGCATGTTCTTCTTCCCCTTGTTCTTCTTGTTATTCTTCTTCTTCTTCATATTCTTGAATAAGATATTGTGTATCCAATTGTTGAGAAGCTTGTTTTTCTTTGCCTTTCTCTACTGGATCTGATTGAGTCTAAACCAGTGGTTCCCTTATTAAAATTCTGGTTTTTGCTTGCTCAGCTATTTTGAGAAGAGTATCAATGTCTATATCTTGGGCCTTTATATTCTTCATTCTCTTATTTATTTCTTCTTCTTTCAAAGTTTCTTATGATCTTATTTTCAGAGTGAGATATTTAGCTAGATCCAAACCAAATAGAGGATCCCCTTTTTTCCTTTACTCCTTCTTTCTCCACTCAGCAACAACCTCATAAGATACATCCTTTTGTTTCTTTGATGCCTTTGGAGTTGTAGTATTAAACACCTTTATTTTTCTTAAAGTTGTCTTGGATGGATTTAAAGGTTTCTCACTACCTTTATCTACTTTCTTTGCTTCTAAATCTTTCTAAAACTTCTTGGATTCAGGATTGAATCATAATTTGAGCCTCCTTATCATATCCTTATTGATTAAGGGATCTTTGAAGGATGTTAGATCTAACTTGATTGCAACATTACACAAGCTCAAGAATTATTTTAGAAACTTACTGATAATAATGGGAAACATGACCAGCTGTGATTTTATAGCACCGAACTTAAGATTCTTAATTATTAAGAAAATAAATCCCATAAGGTTGAATTTTCTCATATTCACAAAATAATCAAGAACATACATGTCTGAAACTTTCAAAGTTTCCTTGTCACCCTTTCAGGGTACTAAAAACCCTTTCATCTATAGGGATATGAGATGATTATCTCCTGATAAATGACTTGCCTTTTTTTCTCATGAATCTCAAAAAGAGATTCTTCAGCTTTGCTATTATCAAAAGTCCCATCAGATTCTGGTAGTTTGTGAGAAGGACATAGGGAATCACCCTCAGATGGTACACCTAGAAACGTAGCTTCTTGTTTTATAGAGGTAGTATACTTCTTATCATACATCATAAAAGAAATATTAAGACCCTTGTCTATCTCTATTCATTTATAAAATTGTAACACCTCATCGTGAAACAAAAAATATTGGTCTAAATACAGTCTTTCAATACAAATGGATTCCCAGCCTTGGAAACTTATTATCCTTTTCAAATATGAGTCAAAAGTCCCATAAAAGTCTCAAGAGACTAAACTTTCACCTTAAAAAGTCATGGAAAAGAAATCTTTAGGTGACATTTTCTTTAGAGAATAAGTAGTTGGCTTAGACATGAAAGGTTGTCTCAAACCCTAAAGATTTTTCCTGGTTAAGAAAGCTAAGTAGATCTCTGATTACGAAGACTGAGTTAAAAGTCGATTATGAACCATGATAAATATTTATAGAGCATTGGGACTTGAGAGAAAAACAGATGAGTTTGATGTTGGATAGGTTCTTTTAAAATGAAATTGACAATAATGATTAGATCTAAAAGATCCAATGGTTGAGAATGATTTCAAACTCTTGAGTTTTTCCTTAGAATAAAATCATATTTAGACTGAAACTGATTAGGAGTTAAAAGAAACAACTAAGAAACAACTATTTGAACAACGAAAATAAGGTTTTAGAAATTTTACCTATCAGAGTATCAAGATAGATGTATTGGTTTCAGTATATTGTTCTTGTGATAATGATACAAACAATACAGAAAAACATATGAGACCGATTAGAAATCTAAAAACTGATAAAATAAGATTAATCTGGTATCGATAGAGCATTCTAAAACTGATGGAATAATCTGAAACCAATAAAATTGAAACCAATAAAATTGAAACTAATAAAAATGTAAAACCAATAAAAGTGAAGCTGATAAAAGTAAAACTAATTAAAGTGAAACCGATTAAAATGTAATACTAAAGAGTGAAACTGATAAAAGTGAAAATAAGTGAAATGTATACTCCCCATTTGAAAAGGAGTAACTCAATGTAAGGAGATGGTTTAAATAAGAAATAGATGTGAATGATTACTTTATAGTGATCATTCCTAGTTTTTGTTTAATGTATTAAAATATATCAGAAGATAATGGTTTTGTGAAAATATTAGCAAGTTATTCTTGCATTCCGATGAATTGTAAAATAATATCTCCTTCCTATCTTTTCTTTTAAGCAAAGGATAGTCTGGTCTTATATGACCTGCTCTTTTACATTCATAACAAGTTACTTTTGAGTATTTCTTATCCTTTCTATCTTTCTTTTTTAATATGTACTGAAAGTATTTCTTTCCAACAATCTTGTTCACCCTTTGAGAAATATTGGCTAATTCATTCTTTGAATGATCACTATCACTAGATTCTGATATGACAATAGCTTTCTTAGATTTGGATCTTGTTATCCTTTTTTGTATCTTGGATTTAGATGTAGTATTAAAGTCTACACTTCCATTACCATTTTTCTTCTTATTAAAATAAGCATCTCTTTTCATTCTTGTCTCATGTTGTAAGAGAGTACCAAATAATTCATCAAGAGTGATTTGAGTAAATTTCTTGTTCTCATCAATAGTTGTCCTTTTTTATTCCCACTCATTTGGAATTATATCGATTATCTTGTCCACAATAACTTCATCATCAAGACCCTTCTCACCCATGGATTGTATACTGTTGACGATTTTCATAAATTGTTGTTGCACCTTTCATAAAGGTTCTCCATAAGGAAAAAAAACCACGATATTCTACCCGGAGCATGGCTCTTCTTGTTTCTATAACTTTTGATGTACCAAAACGTGTGACTTATAATTTATTCCAAATAAAATTGGATGCTTCACATGAAGATATATCACTATATATATTCTTGGTCATAGAACACAAAAAATTATTGCATACCATTTAATTTAGTTGATATTCTAATTTCTCTTGGTTGGTAAAGGTTCTGCCTTCCTTGTTTGGAATTTTTTAATCTCCAGTAAGCATGAAAAAATTGTCCACTCCAGTATTAATGAAAAAGTTCTTAATTCGATATCTCTAGTACTCATAATCATTCTCATATTAAATAGGTGGTCTAGTTGGGTTTAGATTGTCAATTGATCCAATATTCATTCCTACCATCTTATTAAAACAATATTTTTCCACTCCACACGTTAGTGTAGTATGTAGTTATAAACAAAAGATTTGTAATATAAATACAATTGTATTACAGAAAGAAATAAAGAATGTAAAACAAATCATTGGAAACCACCTTTGATACCAATCGTTGGATCTTAATATAGATGTATATGTATATGATATGGCACAATACAAGACGGGTGAATTGTATGTTTAAAAACATTGTATTTAAACTATTAAGAAAGAACTTAGTTTAAGAGGTATTAAAGTAATACAATTCCTAATCAATACAAATGATCATATGAGTCTTAGATCTAATGGATATGATATGATGTAATTCCACAAGTAATGAAAAACGATTGTATTCGAATTGAATACAATGATCAGAGTAATACAAATGTAAATGATTCTACCATACAACGTATAGAATCTCTTAAAACAATATGTAATGAATGAATTTTAATTGAAACAATTACAAAAGGAATATGAATAGAAAGAGGAAACAATACAATTCCCTTTCTAATACAAATAGTAACAGAAATGTAAAGGTATTACAATTCTTTTTTCCTAAAAAGTAGGGTATTATTTCACCTAGGATAAAAGGTTTTCCTTACCACCACCTTGGTAAGACCTCTATGCGATGATCGGCACGATTGTCTTTATATCCCCTCAATTAAGAAAGTAATTTGTACCTATTTCATTCAAACACTTGAAATCCCTCAATACAATGATCGTCACCACGTCTTCCTATCCTCTAAAACCCTCGATCGTTATCACAATGATCAGACTCACAAAGAAAAACAAATCACTTATATAAATACAAGAAATTAGAACAAGCCATTCACATCTTGTATCTTCAAGGCTTTCGCACAAAGTAAGAGAGAAGTCACACTATCTCTCTCTAGAACTTGAAAGCAGTAAAAGTTGAAAAAATTGTGTATTCTGGTTTGAATGACCTCCTATTTATAGGCCTCAGGTTTCAACGGTCATATTTCCTCCAACGTTCATATTTCTCCAAAAAAATTGGAGAGACTTGAACACATGGAATTACAATGGTAAAAACAAACAGAATATACGAAATCATTTTGATTGGTATATAACCAACTCAGCAACATCGTTTTAGTTAGAAAATATTAAGTGCAATGGTATGAAACAATGAGTATGAGAAACATGTATACGGTATTGTAGTAATACATGAGTTCAAAGCATTATATGAGTACGATACATAACTTGGTTACGATTCTTATCATGTTTACAATGCATATTTTGGTTATGATACAATTATAGAGTTTAACATGATTATGATGCATATATTTATTACTATTCATATCATGGTTACGATACATAACATGGTTACAATGGACAATGTGACAATGATGTATAACCTGGTTATGATTCTTAATATGAATATGATACATAACCTGTTTACAATGCTTGGTTACGATACACAGTATGAATATGATACATAACCTGGTTACAATGCATGACTACGATATAATACTTAACCTGGTTACGATACACATGGTTACAATACAATACTTAACCTGGTTAAGATACACATGGTTACGATACAATACTTAACCTGGTTATGATGCACATGGTTATGATACAATACTTAACCTGGTTACAATACACATGGTTACGATACAATACTTAACCTGGTTAGGATGCATGTGGTTACGATGCAATACTTAACTTGGTTACGATGCTTGATTACGATTCATAACATGAAAACAATGTATAACCTGGTTTCGATGTATATCATGGTTATGATACATAACCTGATTATGATGTGTAACCTGGTTATGATTTATGTGGTTATGATGCATATGGTTACGATGTATGTGATTACGATTGTAAAATAACATATATGGTTATATTGTAAAATAACATACATGATAAATAAGAAGTAATTTGTGATTTCCAAAACAAAAAGATTAGTGAGATAGTCAAAATATATTTTGAATCAACAAAGAAAGGTTCTAATAGAAGTTAATCCATATTATAAATCATACATACAAATATATGTAGCTCATACATGGATTTACATAACCAAAAAAACTTTATTTCATTCATTGATGACTATTCACGGTATATGTATCTCTATTTGCTTCACAATAAAAATGAAGCACTTAATGCCTTTAAAGTTTTTAAGGATGAAGCAGAGAAACAATGTGGTAAAAAAATTAAGATTGTGAATTCAGATCGAGGTGGAAAATATTATGGCATATACACTGAGGATGGAAGATTTCCTGCTTCATTTGTAAGTTTTCTTCAAGAAAATAGAATAGTTGCACAATACACTATGTCCAGTTCACCAGACCAAAATAATGTAGTTGAAAGAAGAAACTAAACTTTAATGGACATAGTACGAAGTATGCTTAGTAACTTTAAGCTACCTAAATTCTTATGGACTGATGCACTTAAAGTGGTGTCATACATTTTAAATCGAGTTCCAACAAAGACAGTTCAAAAATACCTTTTGAATTATTTAAGGGTTGGAAATTGAGTTTATGGCATGTACGTGTTTCAGGATGTCCTTCAAAAGTGTGTGTCTCTAATCCACATTAGAGTAAGTTGGATCCTAGTACCATTACTGGTCACTTTATTTGATATGATGAAAGGTCTAAAGGATACCGTTTTTATTTTCTGTCATTGAACACTAGAATTATGGATTCAAGAAATGAAAAATTTCTTGAAAATGACCTGATTAGTGGGAGTGATCTTATCAAAAAAAAATCTAATAAAGATAATTTAGAATCTCAACATCCTAGATCATGTTATAGATAGATAATTGTTCATAAAAACCTAATTTTCAATCAAATATCATTCCAAAAATGGTTAATAATCATCCTTTGGATCGAAGAGTTCAAGAATCAGAAACTCTTGAACAACAAGTTGAACAACAGTTTCCTTGATAAAATAATGGTGGCCTTCAAATACAGTTTTTCTATATTTTATGAAATCAATTTTTAAGGTTAAGTGATAACCCTTGCAAAATCAAACCATTAAAAACCCTGAAGCAAAGAAAGGACCTAACAATAGTCATAACGATAAACGACAATTCAAACTAAAAATACTGAACATGTGAACCTTCCCGGTTGTAATCCATCCAAAAACGAATTCAAATTTCAAAAATCACCTCAGCAACCTAGAGTGGAGCTCGAAAACAACTCATCACACCACAAAATGTTCACCGGACTAAAGGTGTCAACATGATGAAAATTCAAATTTCAAAATCCAGGCTGCATGATTCCTATTTGCATCTGCTTTGAGCCACACCCCTTGATACACGAGCCGACCATCATCATCATCACCTCGATATCGAGAACCCAATAGAATTTTTTCATCGATATCACTGAAGAACACCAAAACACTCCCCAAAATTCATTAGGAAACATTGAGAGATATAAGACATGACTAGTTTCTAAAGGGTTTACTCAAAAGGAAGAGATTGATTGTACTGATACATTTTCTCCAATATACAAAAAGAATTCCTTGCACATTATATTGGCATTAGTATCTCATTTTGACTTCGAATTACAACAAATTGATGTGAAAATTTCATTTCTGAATGGTAATATAGATGAGGAGGTTTACATGAAACAAGCTGAAGGATTCCTCTCTAGTAATGGTGGGCTTTTGATGTTAAAGCTCAAAAAGTCTATCTATGGTTTAAAACAAGCATCCTGAAAATGGTATTTATGATTTCATGATGTAATTTTAAGGGTTGGTGTCCTGAGAACCAACTGTTTTGTACTTTGATTACATGAATGTACTCTTATTATATATTGTTCATTGTTCTACATGACTATAATATAATAATGTTCTGGAATATTTTTTGCATTAATAAGGTCATGGCAGATCCCCGCTATGATGAGAACCTTGAAATGATATAACAATATTCTTAAATAAAGTTCTATGGTTGTATGTAATACTATGATAGGACACATAGTATACAGACCGTCATGTGCGAGTACTCGTAAAAAGACGAGACTCTCTCTCATGGAGTTCGCACTTGGTAATCTCCAAGATAAGAGATTATGAGAACATACCCGCCAGTAGTAATTCTACATGTCTTGGTGTCATCGGATGTTAATATCTACAAGAGTGTGTAATGGTCCTTATACTGGAAGATTATCATTAACTCATGTCATGACTCGCGCACTTAGATTTGCTGACGAAAACGATCACGAAGAAAGTTAGCGAGAAGTAGGGTACGTTGGGTGCGTCACGAATGACATGTTGTTAATGGATAAGTTGAGGAAGGATTTGTCCCTTCCATTTATGGAAGTTGATATCTCAACCCATTGATTTAAATAGAACTGTCGTATGAAATTCCATGGCCATGGTGAAACGATGAGTTTATTTCAGGTAGTCAAAGAACAACTGATCAAGCATATAGGTTTATGAAACTTCCATGAAACCTACTTGATGAGATATTGAGACAACAGGATTAAATTACACATTAAGCGTTCGTATGAGGTGACACGTCAATTCGGCATCAAATTTTTTCTCTTGGGTGCCTTGACCCGTTGCTAGACAGTAATCTTGTACTTTAGGCAAGCTTACCTAATGCCAACAAGAAAAAGGCCTAGAGGGTCACACACTAAGTGTATCCAAGTATCTCAAGTATAATAAATATTATTCTCGTACATGGTTTAAAAATTATTCAAGGAAGCCTAAATCGTTTTAATGATGGAGGAAGAAGGAAATGAAAAACAAGATATACACGCCGTGTATTAATGATTACACGCCGTGTAGTTTTTCATGGAAAACAAGTACACACCATGTATTAATGATTACACACCGTGTAGTTTTCATTTTGGAAAGGAAATGAAAAACAAGTACAGGCCATGTATTAATTATTACACGCCGTGTAGTTTTATGGAAAACAAGTACATGTCGTGTATTAATGATTACACGTCGTGTAGTTTTCCAGTCGGGATTTTGAGGGTATAATATTGTTTTATTAAATGATATTTATTATAATCAGCGTGGGCACATGTCAAGGGATTAATTATTCAACATGGGGATTTTCAATAAGAGTCAATGAAATAAATAAAACGCGTAACGTGTTTATTTATTTTCATAACTCTACAACCTCAAACCCGATTATAAATATCCTCACAACCCCAACTCTTTTCCTACACACAAGAGAATCGTTGTGCACAACAATTCTGGATAATTCTTTCAAGGCCGAAAGAACCTCTTTCTCCAAGAATGCTCTCAAGACCGAGAGAGATCCTCTTCCATCGGATCAAGACGATCTAAGGCAGACAATGCAATAAAAGGTTTCTCCACGCTAGCAACCGAAGACTCCTTTGGTGATGTCCAGAGATACAAGGTGCACGTGTGGATCACCACTATAGGAAGTCTACCCTTGTCTTATGCGACGCAATGAAGTATCACATCGGAACGTGATCAGAAATATCAATGAAGAAAGAACACCAAAAAGGTACTTCTTTTCAATTGATTAAACTAATTATAATCAACCTGTAACAATTATACTTTGTGGTTCCGGGACTTTCCTTTTTCTTTGTCTATTTCTGTGATTCAATCCATGGAGACTGGCATTTATCATCATATTGATCCCAGATTGATCATTACTATTGAAAAAAATCCAAGTGGGCACATCCACCCATGCGCTTCCGCTGTGCTCAGAACCTTAAATTGGTATCAGAGGGAGGTTACAATGTTGATTATAGTTATTTAATTTTCATTGATAATTTACGCATTTATATTTGATTCAATTCAAAATAAATCATTCTATAAATCTGAATAAACGATATTTGTTCTTCCTCCTTCGTTTCTCGATTCACATCATAGAAACAACCTTTTAATTTTAATTTTAATTAAAATAAAAATGAGGAACTCATCCGGAGGAGCCGCTCTTTCTGTCTGTACAACACGGGAATACACGGCTTGTAATGAAAAACTACACACCATGTACTTAGGTTCAACGAACCGGCACTGGTCCGCCAAACCACACCATGTGAATTGAGTATGCCTAAGTATTTATTATGTCATATTGACTAGAATTGAACGGCTCATGGGAACTGGAATACACGGCGTGTATGTTGGAGCAACACGCTGTGTAATATGATCTGGCCCAAGTGAAACCGTGTACAAAAGAGAAGTCGCGTACCACGTATATGGGATTTCCAGACCGGTTACCATGTAACAAGGAAGTATACGTCGTGTATGATTTATCTACACGCCGTGTACTCCAAAAATTTCAAATTAGAGAAAACACGCCAAAGCCCCCAGCGTGTACTTTGGATAAAGGGTGAAAAGAAACACACGTTGTGTAAATATAAACTACACGCCGTGTACTTTCCAGAAATGGAATTTCACCAGGTTTCCTCCAAAATTACAAAGACTTGTACAAGGAATATGGATGAGAATAATCTCGAGGAAATTCAGAAAGTAATTTAAGATAAAGAATTGATTAATTATAAGATCATAATTAATTGAATTCAAGCGCGAATTATCTTAAATAATAGAAAGATTAAAAGAATTTGAATTCTAAATATGCGTAAATGTTGTTGCATGCTATGGATGATCATGAGATAGAACAAAGACCCTTTGTGTGTGTGTATGGTTTCATTTAAATTTGTTTAATTTAAATTTGTTGGCCTGCGATCCTTCTTCCAATAAAATGTAGGGCTTGTGTCCCCATGGTCTCTTTAATGTAAACCCATGCAATGGAGGATCTCCTAAGCTATAGGAGATGGTTCAAAACCCGAAGCTGAGGCAAAACCAACCCACGAAGATACAAAGGTGGACTGTTGGGGGCTGCAAAACACGAACCATCGATTGAAGGTGTTTTCCCTAGGTCGGGGTTAGCTTATCAAACCGCTAGATAAGCTAACCAATAGAAGCTCATGATCATGCCATATTATTTTATTTCTGTCTGATTTCATGGTTTATTTATTATGTATGTGTTGTCGCGATCACATAATTAATGAAATAAACAAGCATGCAAAGATGGAATAAAATAAAACTGGACTATGCGTAAACATTATCAGAACATGGTTAATCACTTAAGAAAGCATCAATTAATATTAACAGGAATGTAATAATGCGAAACTATGCATAAAGGATTAAAATCCCTCAAATACCATATTAAGTCATACCAAGCCTTTCGTTACTTGATTAAGGGCAAGACTCAATAAAATTATGTGTTTGACCAACCCTTTTTGGGACACTTACTTTTATAAAGGAAGCCTTTATGAAAGGTTTTAGGTCAACTTAACCATATTACATCAAGAGGAGTATCCCTTGCTAGACTTGGTGTAATATTGGAGGCAAGAGTTGAGGAAATCCAAGTAAGGATTTCAGGATTGGGGAGTCCACTCAACAGATCAAGGAACTGTAAGCTCACAGTTGGCAAAGACCTGCCAACCTAAATTCCTTCAAATAGCTTGACCAACCCTTGTTGGGGTTATGAGAAGGGGAATATGGATCCTTGCCACTAGAATGTCAAAGCAACTGGAAATTCTGAGTTCAATGGTGAGGGCCATTGGGACTTGATAAAATAGTGGGAGACTTAATAAAATTTATTATTTCTCATAAAATGTAATCAAGAAAGTACTGATAAATCTGCTCTTTTAATTTGTAGAATCGAAATGACAAACTCGTCAACCACATTTTCTCTGCGGTCAATTCTGTATAAAGACAATATCCTCACCAGTAGTAACTTTCAAGAATGTTTTAGGCGCCTTCGGGTTATCCTATGCCATGAACGAAAGTTTTATGTGCTGGAGTCCTCACTTCCTGATTCGCCCACCTAAGGGGAAAGTGATGAAGATTTCCTGGTCTATGATCAACATTTGAACGATGCACTCAACGTTCAATGTTTCATGCTATCATCAATGTCTAGTGAGCTCATAAAGTCTCATTAAGACATGGATGCCTATAGCATGCTCGAGCACCTCCGTGGTCTATACTAGGAGAGAGAAAGACAGAAAAGGTTTGAGATCTCCAAAGCCCTATTCCATAGCAAGCTTGGAGAGGGTGCCCCATCTGGGCCTCATGTAGTCAAGCTCATTGGCTACATTGAGTGCTTGGAGGTTCTAGGGTTTAAACTCCCCAAAGAACTGGGTACCAATCTCATTCTTGCATCATTCCCCCAGAGCTTATCTAACTTTGTTGTGAACTTCAACATGAAAAACATTGAGAAGTCTTTGTCTGATCTTCTTATCCTCATTCGCCAAGTAGACAATGACATGAAGCGTGAAAAGACTTCTTTCCTCATGGTGAATAAAAGGAAAGTAAAGGTGAAGAGCTTTAATCCCAAAACTTCTTCAAGGCCTTCCAAGAAAAGGAAGATCAAAGGGGAGGCAAGAGAATATGAGGTTATTTGTTTCTCATGTGGCAAGAAGGGCCACTGGAAAAAAAACTGCACTCAGCCAAGGAAGTAAGGGGAAGCTTCAGGTGCATTTGTTATCGAATGAAATCTATCTGTTTCTACCAATTGGGTATTATATACTGCTTGTGGTGCTCACATCTGTATCCAAATACAGGAACCAAGTAGATTTAGAAAGATTGATCGAGGTGAGGTGGATCTACGAGCATCCAACGGAGCCAGACACGTTGTTGTAACTATCGAAGACTACCACCTCACATTGCCTACTAGGATGGTCTTGGTTTTGAAAAGATGTTATTATGTACCCTCTGTAACCAAAAACATTATTTCAGTATCCAGATCAGATACTGATGGATTCATCTTTAAGTTTGGAAGTGGATGTTGCTACTTTTATAAAGATAGAATTTGTTTTGGTAGGGCACATTTATATAATGGCCTTTATGTGTTAGACTACACAAACCAAGTAATGGAAATTGATGACAAAGTTAATTTACATGACTCATACCACACCCAACTTTGGCATCACCATCTAGGTCATGTCAACGAGAAACGTTTGACAAAATTACATCAAGATGGGTATTTAGATTCTTTCGATCTAAAACCACTTGGTGAATGTCATGCATGTCTACAAGGCAAAATGACCAAATCCCCATTTAGTGGGAAAGGTGAAAGGGATAAAGAGATTATAGAATTAGTTTACACAGATGTGTGTGGACCATTTCTAGTTGAAGCAAGGGGTGGATTCTCATACTTCATAACTTTTACTGATGATTTTAGTAGATATGGATATATTTACTTAATGAGGTATAAGTCATATTCTTTTGATCGTTTCAAAGAATACAAGAATGAAGTTGAGAACCAGCTTGGTAAGAAGATTAAGAAACTCTGCTAGGACATAGGAGGAGAATATCTTAATCAGGACTTCATTGATTTCTTATAGGATTTTGGGATTCTATCTCAACTCACTCCTCCTTACACACCTCAGTGGAATGGTGTAAGTGAAACGAGGAACCGCACCCTGTTGGACATGGTGAGATCAATGATGAGTCATGCGAGTCTTCCATTATCCTTTTGGGGATATGCATTATAAACAGCAGCAAACATACTAAACCAAGTACTGACTAAATCGATAAATGGTATTCCATACGAGTTATGGAGTGGATGCAAATCCATGTTATCGAATTTACATGTGTGGGGTAGCAAAGCATTTGTTAAGGCCTCTTCAGGTAACAAGCTTGCACCCCGAGGCACAAAGTGTATCTTTATAGGATATCCCAAGGAAACAAGGGGATATTACCTATACAACCCCTCAGATAAAAAGGTAGCAGTGGAAAGACGCCATATTCCTTGAGAGTGAGCACATCTCCAAAAGAGATAGTGGGAGCGAGATAGACTTCGATGAAGTCGAAGCTCAAGATACACAGGAGTTGGTACAAGAACAGATTCCATAAAGCTCCGTGGAAAAACAATATGTTCCAGAGACACAAGAACTGCATAGGAGCACGAGAGAGGTGAGAGAACCAGAACGATAAGGTTTTCTTGTCACCGAGGATGGTGACACATTATTGGTTGACAATGATGATCCTCTTACCTACAAGGAAGCAGTTGAAGGCACAGACACTGCCAAGTGGAAAGAAGCCATGAATTCTGAAATGGATTCCAATTGGCATCCTTTGGAGTCACAAACCCTTCAGGTTGTGTCATGTAGTCATCTTCCTAGAGGTTCCCGTTAAGGAATGTTGTTTTGAAAGACTTGGGCGAGGCAGCATATATTCTTGGGATCAAGATCCATCATGATAGATCCAAAAGAATGTTGGGCCTGAGTCAAAGTACATACATTGACAAGATACTGAAGAGATTCAGTATGGAACAATCCAAGAGGGAATTGTTTCTAGTGTCACATGGCATTAATCTTTCCAAGAAAATGTGTCCTCAGAAACATGAGGAAAGAAAGAAAATGGAAAGGATCCCTTACGCATCCATGATTGGGTCAGTCATGTATGTTATGCTATGTACAGGGCTAGACGTTGCTTATGCATTAAGTGTGGTAGGTAGATATCAAGCTGATCTTGGAGACCGTCATTGGATGGCAGTCAAGACTATCCTTAAGTATCTGAGGCGTACTAAGGATATGTTCCTGGTTTATGGAGGAGATGAGGAACTAGTCATCAGAGGACATGTAGATGCTAGTTTCCAGACTGATCAAGATGACATGAAGTCGCAGACTGGATACATCTTCAGTTTGAATGGAGTTGCAGTGAGCTGGAAGAGCTCAAAGCAAAGTGTGGTGGCAGATTCTACAGTAGAGTCCAAGTATATCGCAGCTTTTGAGGCAGTTAAAGAAGCAGTATATATGTGAAGCTTCGTCTAAGAGCTGGATGTAGTACCTAGCAGTAAAGATGCTATCACACTCTATTGTGATAATATTGCAGCGGTGGCACTTGCAAAAGAGCCAAGGTCACATCAGTAGACAAAGCACATACTTTGGAAGTATCATCTATTAAAGGATTTTTCTCAGAGAGGTGAAGTTGCAGTGAGTAGTATTTCCACGGAAGACAATGTGGCGGACCCCTTGACTAAATCCTTCACTCAGCAGAAACATGATCATCATGTGAGGTCTAGCGGACTAAAAGTCATAGGTAGTTGGCTCTAGTCCAAGTGGGAATTTGTAAGGGTTGGTGTCCTGAGAACCAACTGTTTTGTACTTTGATTACATGAATGTACTCTTATTATATATTGTTCATTGTTCTACATGACTATAATATAATAATGTTATGGAATATTTGTTGCATTAATAAGGTCATGGCAGATCTCCGCTATGATGAGAACTTTGAAATGCTATAACAATATTCTTAAATAAAGTTCTACGGTTGGATGACATACTATGATAGGTCACATAGTATATAGACCGTCATGTGCGAGTACTCGTAAAAAGACGAGTCTCTCATAGAGTTCGCACTTGGTAATCTCCAAGATAAGAGATTATGAGAATAGACCCACCAGTAGTAATTCTGCATGTCTTGGTGTCATCAGACATTACTATCTATGAGAGTTTGTAATGGTCCTTAGACTGGAAGATTATCATTAACTCATATCATGACTCGGGCACTTAGATTTTCTGACGAAAACCGTCATGAATACAGTTGGTGGGAAGTAGGGTACGTTGGGTGCGTCACGAATGACATGTTGTTAATGGATAAGTCAAGGAAGGATTTGTCCCTTCCATTTATGGAAGTTGATATCTCAGCCCTTTGATTGAAATAGAACTGTCGCATGAAATTCCATGGCCATGGTGAAATGATGAGTTTATTTCAGGTAGTCAAATAACGGCGGATCAAGCATATACGTTTATGACACTTCCATGAAACCTGCTTGATAAGATATTGAGATAAAAGGATTAAATTACACAGTAAGCATTCGTATGAGGTGACACGTCAATTCGGCATCAACTTTTTTCTTTTGGGTGCCTTGACCTATTGCTAAACAGTAATCTTGGACTTTAGGCAAGCCCGCCTAATGCCAACGAGAAAGAGACCTAGAGGGTCACACACTAAGTGTATCCAAGTATCTCAAGTAGAATAAAGATTATTCTCGTACGTGGTTTAATAATTATTCAAGGAATCCTAAATCATTTTAATGATGGAGGAAGAAGGAAATGAAAAACAAGATATACACTCCATGTATTAATGATTACACACCGTGTAGTTTTTCATGGAAAACAAGTACACATCGTGTATTAATGATTACACACCATGTAGTTTTCATTTTGGAAAGGAAATGAAAAACAAGTACACGCCGTGTATTAATGATTACACGCCGTGTAGTTTTATGGAAAACAAGTACACGCTGTGTATTAATGATTACACGCCGTGTAGTTTTCCAATCAGGATTTTGATGATATAATATTGTTTTATTAAATGATATTTATTATAATCAGCATGGGCGCATGTCAAGGAATTAATTATTCGACATGGGGGTTTTCAATAAGAGTCAATGAAATAAATAAAATGCGTAATGCATTTATTTATTGTCATAACTCTACAACCTTAAACCCGATTATAAATATCCTCACAACCCCAACTCTTTTCCTACACACAAGAGAATCATTGTGCACAACAATTATGGAGAATTATTTCAAGGCCGAAAGAAACTCTTCATCCAAGAACGCTCTCAAGACCGAGTGAAATCCTTTTTCATCGGATCAAGATGATCTAAGGCGTACAATGCAAGCAAAGGTTTCTCCATGCTAGCACCCAGAGACTCCTTTAGCGACGTCCAGAGATACGAGGTGCACGTGTGGATCACCGCTAGAGGAAGTCTACCCTTGGCTTCTGTGACGCAACGACGTATCACATCGGAACGTGATCAGAAATATCAATGAAGAAAGAACACCAAAAAGGTACTTCTTTTCAATTGATTAAATTAATTATAATCAACCTGTAACGATCCAACTTTGTGGTTCCAGGACTTTCCTTTTTCTTTGTCTATTTCTGTGATTCAATCCGTAGAGATTGGCGTTTATCGTCGTATTGATCCCGGATTGATCATTACTAATGACAAAACGCCAAGTGGGCACATCCACCCACGTGCTTCGGCTGTGCTCGGAACCTTTAATTGGTATTAGAGGGAGGTTACAACGTTGATTATAGTTATTTAATTTTCTTTGATAATTTACGCATTTATATTTGACTCAATTAGAAATAAATCGTTCTATAAATCTGAATAAACGAGATTTGTTCTTCCTCCTTCGTTTCTCGATTCACATCACAGAAACGACCTTTTAATTTTAATTTTAATTAAAATAAAAACGAGGAACTCATCCGGATGAGTCGTTCTTTCTGTCTGTACAACACGGGAATACACGGCATGTAATGAAAAACTACACGCCGTGTACTTAGGTTCAACGAACTGACATTGATCCGCTAAACCACGCCGTGTGAATTGAGTATGCCTAAGTATTTATTACACCGTGTTGACCAGAATTGAACGGTGCATAGGAACCGGAATACATGGCGTGTATGTTGGAGCAAAATTTCATGTAATCCGATCCGGCCCAAGTGAAACCGTGTACAAAGGAGAAGCCGCGTACCACGTAGATGGGATTGCCTGGCCGGTTATCGTGTAACAAGGAAGTACACGCCGTGTATGATTTATCTGCACGTCGTGTACTCCAAAAAATCCAAAGTAGAGAAAACACGCCAAAGCCCCCGGCGTGTACTTTGGATAAAGGGTGAAAAGAAATACATGTCGTGTAAATATAAACTACACGCCGTGTACTTTCCAGAAATGGAATTTCACCAGGTTTCCTCCAAAAGTACAAAGACCTGTATAAGGAATATGGATGAGAAGAATCTCAAGGAAATTCATATAGGAATTTAAGATAAAGAATTGATTAATTATAAGATCATAATTAATTGAATTCAAGCGCGACTTATCTTAAATAATAGAATGATTAAAAGAATTTGAATTCTAAATATGCGTAAATGTCGTTGCATGATATGGATGATCATGAGCTAGACCAAAGACCCTTTATATGTGCGTGTGGTTTCGTTTAAATTTGTTTAATTTAATTTTTTTGGCCTACGAGCCATCTTCCAATAAAATGTAGGGTCAGCGTGCTCATTGTTTCTTTAATGTAAACCCATGTAATGGAGGATCTCCCAAGTCATAGGAGACGGTTCAAAACCCGAAGCTAAGGCGAAACCAACCCACAAAGATACAAAGGTGGACAGGTGGGAGCTGCAAAACACGAACCATCGGTACAAGGTGTTTTTCCCTAGGTCAGGGTTAGCTTATCAAACCGCTAGATAAGCTAACCAATAGAAGCTCATGATCATGCCATCTTATTTTATTTCTGTCTTATTTCATGGTTTATTTATTATGTATGTGTTGTCGTGATCACATAATTAATGAAATAAACAAGCATGCAAATATGGAATAAAATAAAACCGGATTATGCGTAAACATTATCAGAACATGGTTCATCACTTAAGCAAGCATCACTTGATATTAACAAGCATGTGATAATGCAAAACTACGCATAAAGGATTAAAATCCCTTAAATACCATATTAAGTCAGATCAAGCCTTTCGTTGCTTGATTAAGGGCAAGACTCAATAAAACTATATGTTTGACCAACCCTTGTTGGGACACTTACTTTTATAAAGGAAGCCCTTATGAAAGGTTTCGGGTCGACTTAACCGTATTACATCAAGAGGAGTAGCCCTTGCTAGACTTGGTGTAATATTGGAGGCAAGAGTTGAGGAAATCCAAGTCAGGATTTCAAGATTGGGGAGTCCACTCAACAGATCAAGGAATTTTAAGCTCATAGTTGGCAAAGACCTGCCTACCTAAATACCTTCAAATAGTTTGACCAACCCTTGTTGGGGTTATGTGAAGGGGAATATGGATCCTTGCCACTAGAATGTCAAAGAAACTGGACATTCCGAGTTCAATGATGAGGGTCATTGGGACTTGATAAAATAGTGGGAGACTTAATAAAATTTATTATTTCTCATAAAATGTAATCAAGAAAGTACTGATAAATTTGCTTTTAATTTGTAGAATCGAAATGACAAACTCGTCAACCACATTTTCTCTGCGATCAATTCTGGATAAAGACAATATCCTCACCGGCAGTAAGTTTCAGGAATGGTTTAAGCGTCTTCGGGTTATCCTACGTCATGAATGAAAGTTTTACGTGCTGAAGTTCTCACTTCCTGATTTGTCTGTCCAAGGGGCAAGTGATGAAGATTTCCTGGTCTATGATCAACATTTGAATGATGCACTCGACTTTCAATGTTTGATGCTATCATCAATGTCTAGTGAGCTCATGAAGTCTCATGAAGACATGAATTCTTATAGCATGCTCGAGCACCTCTGTGGTCTATACCAGGAGAGAGCAAGATAGGAAATGTTTGAGATCTCCAGAGCTCTATTCCATAACAAGCTTGGAGAGGCTGCCTCAGCTGGGCCTCATGTAGTCAAGCTCGTTGGCTACATTGAGCGCTTGGAGGTTATAGGGTTTAAACTCCCCGAAGAACTGGGTATTGATCTCATTCTTGCATCACTCCCTCAGAGTTTCTCTAACTTTGTTGTGAACTTCAACATGAACAACATTGAGAAGTCTATGTCTGATCTTCTTATCCTCATTCGTCAAATGGACAATGACATGAAGCGTGAAAGACTGTGCACCAAGTATTAAACTCATTGTTAAGGGTGAAGAATTCATCTTGAACCAAAGCCTTAAAAATGATTTTGAATGAGAACAAATGGAATACATCCCATTTGCTTTTGCCGTTGGTAGTTTAATGTATGCTCAGGTTTGAATGAGGTCCGACATTGTATTTATAGAAGGAATGTTGGGGCGATATCAGAGTAATAGACGTATAGACTACTGAAAGACCGGGAATAAGGTATTGAGATACCTTAAGGGGACTAAAGACTACATGTTTATATATAAACACACACATAATTTAGAAGTTATCGGATACTTAGATGCAGACTTCACCGGTTGTGTTGATTCACACAAATCAACTTCAGGATATATCTTTATGATTGGTGACGAAGTTGTGTCATGGAGAAGTGTCAAACATACACTAATAGCAACTTCTACTACAGAACCTAAGTTCATTTCATGTTTTGAGACAACTTTTCATGGTGTATGGTTAAGGAGATTCATTTTGAGCCTTAAAGTTATGGATTCTTTTTTTTTTCAGGGTGTTCATTATATAGTGACAATTCGACTGCCATAAAGTGGGAGTCAAAATAAGCACATTGACATTATGTACTTGGCTATAAGGGAACGTGTTAAAGATAAAAAAGTGGCCATTCGGTATATCTGCACTGAATTGATGATTGCAGATCCTTAGACTAAATGCATCTCCATTTAAATTCACGGATCATGTTATATGTATGAGATTAAATTCTAATTTTTATTTTTTTAATAAACAAAAATCTATTTGAAACTTCACATATTTAAGTTTTTTTTTTCAGTTTACACACATTCATTACTTGGAAAAAAATTGGGGGCTACATAATAGATCATATAATTAAGGTTTGTTCATATGGCGAGTAAACCCCTTCCATTGAGCGCATTATGAAAATATACACCATCTACATCCTCATACAGGGTTTTGATTGATCAATTTCCCGTGTTTTATATTGGGCGGAGATAAGTAACAATTTATTTTATGAAAGAAAATGAAGTTAAATATTGTATAAAATTTCTAACATGATATATACCATAAAAATTAAATAACCGACCTCGATATTTCAATCCAGAAAAAACAAACAAACTATTTATATTTGTTGGAATCATTTAAAATTTATATATAATGTAACGTGATTCTTGTTGTTGTGGGATATAAACGTTTTTATACTGGTTGGGTGGTGGAGGATGAGACGTGGCCTGCTTTTATTTGCACCGTTTTGGAAAGATCCCCATGCTTGCGGGCCCGGTGGTCGTGTCGTACGTCTGTTTGTACGAACACCCCTTCAACCGCTTTGCATAAATCACTTGACAAGACAATCGCCAAATTTACAAGAATGCCCATCGTCGGCAGCGCCATCATGATGGGGGCGAACGAGGATTTGGGCAAAGTGGAGGGAGTTGTCACGATTTTATCAAAGACGAAATGGACGTTGTGGCAAATGATACAACTCTCCTACATTATTGTCAACATGAAATGAAATGATAAGTACCCATAACATTTCACTATCAACTAAGTCGGCCCCGCAATGGATTTTTTATAAAATATTTTTATAAAAATATTAATAATCATGTTACTAAAACATTTAATTTAATAAAATATATAACTTATAATTACAATAAATGATATTCATTCTAGCCCATCAACTAGAGAAAAAGAAATTATAATTGTGACATTCATAACTATTATTTTAAACATATATATATTAAAAAACGTGTTTTTAACAAAAGTAATGCATTATTATCATAAATATATAATACCTATAATTTACACGTTTTTGAAATTCTACAACTCCTTCACATAAATTCTTACTCGAATTGTATAACTCTAAGTACAACATACTTTAAACATTTATCATTCTCTCTCCGACCCGTCTCTATTTCATTTAACTTCGTATGTGATTATACTTTTTGTATTAGTTATCATTTTCTTCTTTAATCAATATTATGATTCTTCTATGATCAACCGTACACCGATTTCAAAATACCTCACAATTTCCCTCGGCGTTCCAATCCCATTTTTTCAACATGTTGCACCACAAGTTCTACAAAGCTAAAAATGTAAGTCTAATTACGTTATATTTGTAAGGAATGAAGCATGCTTAAGTTTCATTCTAGTTCAACCGTAAGGAGAAGCTCTGAAAGATGGCTCAGCTTTGAGGTTCAAGCACCAACAACGTATACCCTCCGATATAGGCAAGTTGATCAGAAGATGATGACTTCTGATCGATTGTGCGGTAATCAGTTTACCAATAGATGTTCAACAAATGCTATGAAGCGAGTCTTTATGATTTTGCAGTAAAGGGTTAGATAACCTTTCACTGTTCATTGAGAGTGCGCAGTCAAGTGTCGTTTGCTACAGTCAATCAACAATCACCATGGTTCATTGGTGTGATGCCTGCAAATATCGATAGTTGCTGTGATCGAATGATTGGTCGAGACCCACTAAAAAGGCGGTGTCAATACCACTTGCACACAAAATGCAGCGACTCAGATTCTAAGGTTGTCTGATATCAATTATTATCGACTGCAATTGTAATTTGTAACGACCCAAACTGTTATAAATAAAATCCTCTTTATGATTTGATTAAATGTCTTATTATGTAATATAGTTATAGAAAACACATGAGCTTATTTTGTTTTATTATATCTAACTGGATTTAAATGACCATTAAACATCTTTACCGTTGATACAATATAGTCGTTGAACAATGGTTACATGATTAATATAAATATAGGGTTTTAACAAATCCAAGTGTCACAGACAAAGGAATTGATGACCTCAACCAATAAGATCGTATCATATGAAGTCCATTTTTTGGAGCTTCCGAGGGAGATAATATCACAAAACTTTGCCCTTGACCAAGACTAAGCTGCGATCCAACAACTTAAGCATGAGAGAAACCATCTACGAGAGAAGTTCAAACTCACCGAAATCACAACCCAAACCATGTACCCTTGGGACGTTTGCTGGTGTATTAAAGGGATATGTATCAAAACCCTAACAATATGAGTATATACATTATTTTGTATAGAATAATGAATATATTTCCATCCTATTATTGTTAATTTATAAATAATTTTGATTTTGATTTAATAAAACACAAATAGTATTTTTGGTTAATATTCAAATTCAATTACAGAATTTATTTTGATGAATTAATGGATTTTTGAAATAAACAATATTTTAATAAAATATTATTATTAAATAATGTTTATTTAATAAAATGATCATATAATTTTTATGAAGTCAAATATATTTTTTATAAGGGTTTGAAAACCCTTATGTCAAAAAACCCAGTATTTCTTAATAAATGTCGATTTTATTTTAAAAGTGAAATTCACATATTTGAAAAATTATTTAGATAAAATTGATATTGTTTTTGGAATCAAAACGTCGAAATTATTCAACAGTGAATTTTTCACAATTTTTTTGAGATAGTTGAATTTGTGGCTAAAAATTAAATACCTTATAAATATACTTTGTGCATTATGACATCATAATGACCTAAAAGTGATGTAATAAATACTATAAAGGGTATCCACGACCAAATCTACGTTTTCCCTTTAAAATAATGTGATTTTATGTTTATTTGATCAATTTTATAAAGCCATTATGAATCCTCTAAAATTATTAATATATTTTAAGGTTTTAAAGTCATTTCTTTAAGAGTACGACTCACCTCCACATAAGCAAAAACATTTTTTTTAAAGTTTGGCCCTTGACTTTATAAAATAAAGAAAATCACTCCCATTTGGCAGAAACCATGAGCAAAAACCATGTGAAGGTTTGTGGTTTTGGTTATTTTATTATATATAGTCAAAAACTTAAGTTTCAGAAATAATAAAGAAATCTCCACTCATTTTCTATATAAACCCACTCAAGATTCCATTTCTCCTCACTCAAAAACCATGGATATAGGATTTGGTCCATGACCTATACCCATGGTTTTTCCAAAAACCACGGGTATAAGGTTTGGTTCAAGACCTATACCCACGGTTCCTTAAAAACTCGTTGGTATAGGCCATCCCTGTAGCCATAATTTTTGTAAACTGTAGTTATAGATTTTCCTGTGTAAGCGTAGGAAAAAAAATTCTCAGGGGAATACCTATTGCCACATTTTTTAACCTATATCCATGGTTTAAAATAATATATATAAGTAAATATATATTTTTATACTGATAATTTTATGTGGTGTAGTGGTTAGGCGCTTGGATTCTGTAGTGGCGGTCCAGGGTTTAAATCTAGCATTAGACATTTTTTAAGTCCTATAGCCACAGTTTTAGAACTGTTGGTATAGGGTTATTGACACGGTGGACTCACCTATTGCCACAGTTCATAACCGCGACAATAGATTTTTTTAAACCGTGGGTATAACTCAAAGCTATACCGATAGCTTAAGCTCTCATGATTCTCTAAACCATGGGTATAGCCAATAACCACGATTCGTGGGTATAGGGTAATTTTTCCAGTACCAACTTTTCGCTCTCATCAACCCATTTTATGAATTTTTAAGTGATGTTGTTATGCTGTCGAAATTTCACCATGATTTTTCATGCCAAAACAATTTTGTACCGAATGCCATACCCATTTCCTATCAAGGGTGTTCACTTTTATACACTTACACTTCTTTAACTTGGGACTTACATGTATGTATTAAACACTCCTTGATCGTGGAATAAAATATGATGATGAATGAATCCATGTTTTATAATATATGTGGCATAACATGAGAATGAAATGAAAGTGATGGGTGCACCCAGAATTATATAGCGCTCCAATACATTGGGTAATGTTTAGTCTCATGATACATCTTGTTGGGATAGAGAGTGAACCCGATTCTTTTATAGGAATTTTTTCCTTCATGATATCTTTGTAGTTAGCCTTAACCTATGTTTTTGATATGGTGTTTTAAGTTGTTTCCACATTTTTCATGTTGCCTTTATGATTATCATGCTATATTATGCATTATTATTCATGTTCTTTTTATTTCCCATTGATATGTATGTTGTCTAACATGTATTACCATATACCATGTTTATTCCCTTATTGGGATTTATAACTCACTCCTTTCTTATGTATGTCCCTAGGTTATCCCATGCAGTTTTAAGTGCGATCATGTTAAGAAAGTTTTCAATAAGGATGATGTTTTTCCTGTTTTAAATTGTTTTTAATGTACCTAATTCCCAAAGACACTAGACTTCTCGATCTTCCGAGTTGTATCAAGTGAAATATTATGTAATAAATCATGTATTAAGGTGAAATAAAGAGTAGAGTTGTTATATACGGTATCAAAGAAAATGGTTAGTTATTTTTGGGATTAGGATTATGAAACTCTAGCGAAAAACTTAGGGATAAAACTAAGTATAAGAAAACATCACTAAATTTTGGTAAGCATAGAGTAAGTGGTTTATAAAGAAAATACATCCCTCTATGGATACTACAAGTGGACATGGTTTTGGAATAGATGTACCGAGGGGTAACAACTCCAAAAAGGTGTGACGTGCCTGACTAGGTGTAACCTGGTACACAAAAATGGGCCTTACTGCGCACTTGGTTTGACACTCCTGGGGGATATGCTTTGATAAAATCATAAGATCATTATGAAAAATTATTAAGGGAGAATTTAAATCCTCGATCAAAGACAACAATCTCATTGAAATTAACCTCACTGGTGCGAAATACACTTGTTATAGGAGACATTATAACAAAGTGGTTGCCTCCAAATTAGAGAGAGCTTTCACGAATGTCCCTACTTTAGATAACTGGGACACTATTTCTAGCACCACTCTTCACAGGATTAACTCTGATCATCACCCCATCCTGGTCAATGTCTCCTCCAAAGGCATGAATCCCAAGCTGCCTTTCAGATTTAACAATGTGTGGTTCTATGATGACGAGTGCACCCACATCATCCAAAAATTTTGGTCCTCAATGTATCATTGCAATGACGCCTTTACCTATAACCTCAAACTAAAATATCTCAAAAAGACTCTAAATTCTTGGTGTATCTATAAATCCAAACAAGTTAACAATGACATCATGATCCTTGAAAAAATCTCAATGATATTTAAAACAATAACACCACCTCTGACCTCAACACTGATCCTACTCAAGAGCTAAACACTACGGTCAAACTAAACTCCTTACTCACATTTAAAGAAAATATGAGAAAACAAGAATTTAAAGTTAAATGGTTAACAAACGGTGACATAAATACCAAATACTATAAATCTCTTCAAAGAAGGGCCTACAAACCATTAACCTTTCTAAAGGATGGGGAAAACCTTATTGACAATGAGGAGGACAACGCCCATCATATTGTCTCATACTATGAATCCATCTTCAATGGTCCTGATATAAACAAAGACCTCCTTCCTGAGGTTATTCCTTTAGTGATCACTGATTAGGACAACACCTTCCTGCTCAACACTCTGATGGAGCATGAAATCAAATACACTGTCTTTAGTTTCAATCTTAAAAGTGCTCCAGGTCTGGATGGCTTCAATAATGGTTTCTTTCAACATTATTGGGATGTGATTCATATTGATGTTTGTAAACTGGTAAAATTCCTTTTTTATAATGGAGTGCTTCCTCATGCTCTCAATGATCAGTTTCTCACCTTAATCCCCAAAGTGGATAATGCTTCTGAGATTCATCTGTTTAGACCTATTGCTCTTATCAATACTATTTATAAAATCATCACAAAAATCATTTCTAACAGACTTTCAACTATCACAGACAAAATTGTTTATTGGAACCAATTTGGTTTTATAAAGGGTAGATCCATTTAAGACTGTATATGTCTTTCCTCCGAATGTGTCAATAACTGGAACAAAAACAACAGAGGAGGCAACATTGCTATTAAACTTGACATCAGAAAAGCCTTTAACACTATAGACTGGAGCTTTATCTTCAAAGTCCTGCAAGGTTTTGGTTTTAGTGCCTCTTTCATCACTGTAATCAGAACCCTATTCAATTCGGCGTCTAAATCCATTTTAATCAATGCCTCTCCCAAGGGATAATCCAAATGCACCAAAGGTGTCAGACAAGGTGATCCCCTTTCAGCCATCATCTTCTCGATAACAGAGGACTATCTTAGTCATCTGATCAATCGTCTAGTGGTCCAAAATAAGTTGAAACCCATCCATGTCTCTAGGAATGTGAATGCTCCTACTCACCTTTTATGCTGATGACATCATTCTTTTCCTTTAAGGAGATAAAAGGAACATTCCTAATCTCAAAACTGTGCTTTCACACTATGAATAGGTTTCTAGACAAACCATTAGTTGGAACAAATCCTGCATTTTCTTTGGGAAGAACTTTCCTCCCAACAGAAAATGTAACATCATCAGTGAACTCGGTATGAAAGAGGATGCGCTCCCTTTCAGTTATATTTAAGTTCCTATCTTTTGGGGCAGACCCAAGTCCTGTCATTTTGCAACTATTGTTGACCAAATTCTAAATCATCTTTCCTCTTGGAAAGGTAAATCTCTCACCATGGCAGTTAGGAGTTGCCTTGTTAAATATACTATTGTCTCTAAGATGGTTTACTCCATGATGGTCTACAAATGACCTATTGGTCTTATTAAAAAGATGAACATCACTATTAAGAATTTCATCTGGACTGGTAGTACTTTGGAAAGAAAACTTGCGACTATTCCCTGGTTAACCTGTTGCAATCCCATTGAGAATGGTGGTATTGGTATAATTTTTTTAAAATTATTTAATAAGGCCCTTTAGGATAAGCTCGCTTGGAACCTTCTTCATAATACCTTAGATGCTATAAGATTTCTCAAAAATAGGTTCCTTGACAAACTTAAGGTGGGAAATTTGAACTACATTAGTTCCTCCATTTGGCCTACCATCAAACCATCCTTCACCAATATTATGAATAATTCTAGATAGATGGTCTCCAGAAACTCATCCATGAAATTATGGATGGATAACTGGATTGGCACACCATTAAATTCTATAGTATCTTCTGATCAAACTTCTGAAAATATCAACAGCACTATCATAGATATTTTAAGCTATCAACATGACCACCTCCTTGATACTATTCTAAATGTCATTGAAAACCACTCTTTCACTTACAATTATGAATTCTTAATTTGGGAACCAGCTCACAATGGTATGCTTAACTCAAAACATTTTTATAATCATTATTTCTGTAACCCTGAGAACGATTACAACTGGATAAAATAGTTTAACAAACCTTGGATTAAACCTTTGAGATTTACTCTCATCGGCGTCTCTCTCACAAAAGAGTCCCCACTGATATTTGCTTCCAATCTTTTAGAATCCATCTTTTCTCTAAGTGTAAAATCTGTAACCATCACAGAGAAGATGCTAATCACCTCTTCCTTTCTTATGCTACTGCTTATGATCTTTGGAACTATATTCTTGAAATTTTTAATTGCAGATGGTTGTTTTTTGACTCTGTCAAAACTCAAATAAAGAAATGTGCAGAAATGGAAGGCTCCCAATAAATCAGGAACCTTTTCCTTGATGCTGTTTCTGAACTCCACCATGTGATCTGGTATGTTCGGAATGCTATTATTCATAACAATCACTCACTCAATATAAATACAGGGTGAATGTGAATCCTTATTTCCATACATGATGCTGCTTTGTTGCAAAAGGGACATTGCCACAACACCGTGCATGAATTTGGAATCCTGAAGCATCTATGGATTAATGGAATTTTTTTTCCACCGCATCACACTCTGGAGGTGTTCTGGAGAGCCCTCTCCCTGGATGGATCAAAATCAATATTGATGGAACCTCCAAGGGAATCCTGGTCCCTGAAGGGTGTGGTGCTGTCTTCAAGAATCACTTTGGTCAGATTCTTGGATGTTTCATGGGTAGTTGTGGAATTTACACTACCCTTGAAGCTAAGATTCTGAGTTCGATACATGCCATTACTTTTTCCAAGCTCTTTGGTTGGAACAACATCTGGATCAAAAGTGAATCGATGACCATCGTTCAAGCGATCTGGAATGGCATAACTCATCTTGCATGGCCGATTACTATGCATTGGATGGAATGAAATTGTTCACTCATTGATATTAACTATATCATCACACATGTTTATTGAGAAGCAAACATGATTGCAGATGGCCTGGCCAACATGGGAGTAGATCAAGACATTTCATGGTTTGCAGACCTCCTTGCTGATCTCATTGCCTTTCATGAAAAATATTGTAATATGATCCCGTATTTTTGAATCCTGTAAACTTATTTTAATAATATTTATGCTTTGGTCATTCTGGGCCAAGTCATCACCTTTAAAAAAATTAAGGGATAAAAAACAAATTACCAAAAGAATATATGTTGGAAAATAGATCATGGAAAACTTATATTGAAGCCTAGAAATTCATAAGTTAAAAAATAAATGTAAGTTATAAGTTATCCGTTTAATGTTATTAAATTCTCATTTATGTGTTTAATAGTTTAAAAATATTCATCCCTAATTTTCCCTTTATTCTAGACAATGATTGAAAATATGAGGAATCCGGTAAACAATCAATGCGACTGGCAATGTAAGGGCTTCCAGAATGAGATACCCAACCCGATGGGAGCAGTAATTGCGAACGTTATGATGATACTCTCTCAGATGACTCAGGTTCTAAATAGAAACCTGGATTATAAGGAGTGTCCAAATCCCCCTAAGAGAGAACAAGATGCAATTGAGTTCTTTATGTGACAAAGGCCTCTAACTTTCAATGGATCATCCAATCCCTTAATCACGGTACAATGGATCAACTCCATTGAGAGGAACTTATCCATCCTTTAATATTCTGAACAAGATAAAGTTCTACTAACTGCTTATCTTATGGAGGGAGAAACTAATAAGTGGTGAAAATTGATCAAGAATACGAAGCCTGAGGAAGATATCGAAGTGATGGAGTGGAAGGAATTTTGGAAAATGTTATTTGATAAATATTTTCCTTATACCATTCGTCTTAAAATGGAAATAGATTTTCTTACCCTCAAGAAAAAAAGGCGACGAATCTGTCAGGGAATACAAGGTAAAATTCACAATACTTGGATGATACACTTTTAGATTTTTCATTACCCCCAAATTCAAGGTTGAACGCTTCTTTGGTGAGCTAAAACCCTGTGTTTGAAAAGCCTTGACTATCCATGATTTTTATAGCTATGAGGAAATTTTCTAATGTGCCCTCAAAGTTGAAATGGAGATCGGTGAATCTCAAGGGTATCATGGGGATAATAAGCAGAAAGTAGAGTTCAATTCCGACAGTTTAATAGAGAAATCTAACATTTCTAATAAATTTCAACTTTCCACTTGTCAAATGTGTGAAAAGAAGCACCCCAGAAATTGCCTAAGGGGAATGAGGAAATTCTTTAGGTGTGAGAAGGAAAGACACCTAGCTAGTGATTTCTAACAGGGGAAACCCACTAATGCATTGGAAGAGAGTAATTCTATGATCAACCCTCAATACATTGTTCATTTCTTTAACTTCAAGGAACCAGAGCACTTTTCAAAACAATTCCCTAAGCTAAGGGTTTTCAAAGACAACCAAAAACTTCCAAGACATCAAGGAAGAGCTCTTTCCATCACAACCGCTAAGGTGGATCTCAAAAATGAAGTGGTGATAGGTACTCTAGTTATTCATTCTTGGATAGTGAATGTACTTTTTTGATTCTAGTTCTATGCATTCCTTAATATCATACAAGTTTAGCAGAACTATTCAAACACCACCAAAAAGCATGGAAGTGGAGTTATCGGTGAAAATGAAAAATGGAGAAATTATTGCATCCTAAATATATAACTCCTCCCCTATCACAATTTGTGGGATGAACTTTCCAATGAACCTTTTCATACTTCCTTTGGTGTAATTTGATGTAATTCTGGGCATGTATTGGCTTTCCCTATATAGATCCAACATAAATTGCTATGAGAAGGAAATCACTCTCCGTATCGCTAATCGACCCCCAATTCTATGCAAGTGCAAAGAGGAGGATGGATATTCTTTAGTATTAACATCACAAGCATGGATATTATTTTCCAATGAGAAATCATGTCTAGCTCAAATTATTGAGTCTAAGGAAAGAATCATCCTTGAAGACATGACCATTATTATGGAATAAGCTGATGTGTTTCCTGAGGAATTTCCTTGTCTTCCTCTTAGCTGAGAGGTTGAATTTTCAATCGAGCTTATACCTGGGGAATTTACATTATCCAAGACTATGTATATAATGGATGTTGTGGAACTTGATGAGTTGAAGAAACAGCTACAGGAGAATATGGATAAAGGGTTCATATGCCCAAGTGCTTCACTATGGGGTGCACCAGTCTTCTTCTTCAAGAAGAAGGATGGGTCAATGCACCTTTTAATTGATTATCATGAGCTCAAAAAGATCATGATAAAGAATAAGTATCATCTATATCAGATTGATGACTTATTCAATCAGCTACGTGTAGCATAATACTTCTCCAAGGGGGATCTTTGGTCGGGGTATTACCAAGTTAGAGTGAAGGAGGATATTCTCAAGATTGCTTTTTGTATGAGGTATGGGAATTATGAGTTCATAGTGATGCCTTTCTGACTCACTAGTGCTTCAAAAATCTTTATGGAATTGATGAATAGAGTCTTTAGAGATGAACCCAAAAAATTTATGGTAGTCTTTATAGATGATATTATAATATAATCCAAAACCAAGGAGGGGTATGACGAGCATCTGAGCATTGTGCTAAAGACATTCAAAAAGGAGAAGCTTTATGCCAAGTAAAAAAAAGTGAGTTCTGGTTGAAGGAAGTCACATTATTGGGGAATATTATCACAAGTAATGAGATATTTATAGACCCTACAAAGATAGAAACAATTGAAGGATGGCTGATGCTGACATCTAGGACAAATATCCATAGTTTCTTTGGATCATCTTGGTATTATCGTTGATTTTTTAGAAATTTATCGTGATTTCCAAACCCTCTAACAAAGCTAACTTGGAAGTGAGTCAAGTTTTCTTTGAATTATGAATGTGAAGAGAGCTTCAAGGAGTTGAAAAAGAGGCTTATCACTACCCCTGTTCTCACACTACTCACAAGTGGAGAACTTTTCATAGTATTCAACCATGATTCAAATAAGGGATTAGGATGTGTTTTAATGTAGAATGACAAAGTCATAGTCTATGGTTCAAGGTAGTTGAAATTTCACAAATAGAACTTCCAAACACATGATCTGGAGCTGGCAGCAGTGATCTTCGCTTTGAAAATATGGAAGCATTATCTCTTTAGGGAGAAGTGTGAAATATATACAGATAACAAAATCCTTATGTATATATTTACAAAAAAAGAGCTAAATATACACCAATGGAGATGTTTAGAGATGATCAAGGACTCTGACTGATCAATCCACTACCATCCTGGTAAAGTAAATAAAGTGGAAGATGCTTTAAGTATAAAGGATCCAACAATTATATCATTAATGAGAATTGAGAGGGATCTGATCTTCTTAGGTTTGAAAAGGATGGATATAAGAATCATAAAGGAATGAACATCATCAATCCTTTCACAAATGATTTCTCAACCGTCTCTTTTTTAATGGATAAAAGATGCTCAAAGAGATGATGCGGGAATTCATAATAAAGTTGAAACTATAAGAAAAGGGAAATCCTCAGAGTTCAATGTTAATAAAGGAGTTATGATATTTGGGTCAAGACTATGTGTGCCATCAAATCCTGAGTTAAAGGACCTGTGGGATGATGCACATAGCTCAACCTTCTCTATCCACCCAGGAAGAAAAAATATTCATCAAGATCTTCAAGAACACTATTGGCAAGAAAATATGAAGAAGGTGATTGCAAAGTGTACATCAATATGTCCTACATGTCAGTAAGTTAAATCATAAAGGAAAAAATCCAAGGTGATGATGCAACCATTACCTATATCTACATGGAAATGAGAAAACATCACCATGGACTTTTTCACTGGTCTTTCGAATACATCAAGAGAGAATAATGCTATATGGGTTGTGGTGGATCGTCTTACAAAGACTGTACACTTCATTGCAATTCAATAGGGTTAACAGACGGTGACATAAATACCAAATACTATAAATCTCTTCAAAGAAGGGCCTGCAGACCATTAACCTTTCTAAAGGATGGGGAAAACCTTATTGAAAATGAGGAGGAAATCGCCCATCATATTGTCTCATACTATGAACCCATCTTCAATGGTCCTGATATAAACAAAGACCTCCTTCCTGAGGTTATTCCTTTAGTGATCACTGATTAGGACAACACCTTCCTGCTCAACACTCTGATGGAGCATGAAATCAAATACACTGTCGTTAGTCTAAATCTTGAAAGTGCTCCAGGTCTGGATGGCTTCAATAATGGTTTCTTTCAACATTATTGGGATGTGATTCATATTGATGTTTTTAAACTGGTAAAATCCCTTTTTTCTAATGGAGTGCTTCCTCATGCTCTCAATGATCAGTTTCTCACCTTAATCCCCAAAGTGGATAATGCTTCTGAGATTCATCTGTTTAGACCTATTGATCTTTTCAATACTATTTATAAAATCATCACAAAAATCATTACTAACAGACTTTCAACTATCACAGACAAAATTGTTTATTGGAACCAATTTGGTTTTATAAAGGGTAGATCCATTTAAGACGGTATATGTCTTTCCTACGAATGTGTCAATAACTTGAACAAAAACAACAGAGGAGGCAACATTGCTATTAAACTTGACATCAGAAAAGCCTTCAACACTATAGACTGGAGCTTTATCTTCAAGGTCCTGCAAGGTTTTGGTTTTAGTGCCTCTTTCATCACTGTAATCAGAACCCTATTCAATTCGGCATCTAAATCCATTTTAATCAATGCCTCTCCCAAGGGATAATTCAAATGCACTAAAGGTGTCAGACAAGGTGATCCCCTTTCAACCATCCTCTTCTCGATAACAGAGGACTATCTTAGTCGTCTGATCAACCGTCTAGTGGTCCAGAATAAGTTGAAACCCATCCATGTCTCCAGGAATGTGAATGCTCCTACTCACCTTTTATGTTGATGACATCATTCTTTTCCTTTAAGGAGATAAAAGGAACATTCTTAATCTCAAAACTATGATTTCACACTATGAATAGGTTTCTAGACAAACCATTAGTTGGAACAAATCCCACATTTTCTTTGGGAAGAACTTTCCTCCCAATATAAAATGTAACATCATCAGTGAACTCGGTATGAAAGAAGATGCGCTCCCTTTTAGTTATCTTTAAGTTCCAATCTTTTGGGGCTGGCCCAAGTCCTGTCATTTTGCAACTATTTTTGACCAAATTCTAAATCATCTTTCCTCTTGGAAAGGTAAAGCTCTCACCATGGCAGTTAAGAGTTTCCTTGTTAAATATACTATTTTCTCCAAGATGGTTTACTCCATGATGGTCTACAAATGGCCTATTGGTCTTATTAAAAAGATGAACATCACTATTAAGAATTTCATCTGGACTGGTAGTACTTTGGAAAGAAAACTTGCGACTATTCCCTAGTTAACCTGTTGCAATCCCATTGAGAATGGTGGTATTGGTATAATTTTTTTAAAATTCTTTAATAAGGCCCTTTAGGCTAAGCTCACTTGGAACCTTCTTCATAATACCTCAGATGCTATAAGATTTCTCAAAAATAGATTCCTTGAAAAACTTAAGGTGGGAAATTTGAACTACATTAGTTCCTCCATTTGGCATGCCATCAAACAATCCTTCACCAATATTATGAATAATTCTAGATAGATGGTCTCCAGAAACTCTTCCATGAAATTCTGGATGGATAACTGGATTGGCACACCATTAACTTCTATAATATCTTCTAATCAAACTTCTGAAAATATCAACAGCACTATCATAGATATTTTAAGCTATCAACATGACCACCTCCTTGATACTATTCTAAATGTCATTGAAAACCACTCTTTTACTTACAATTATGACTTCTTAATTTGGGAACCAGCTCACAATGGTATGCTTAACTCAAAACATTTCTATAATCATTATTTCTCTAAACCTGAGAATGATTACAACTGGATAAAATAGTTTAACAAACCTTGGATTAAACCTTTGAGATTTACTCTCATCTGGCATCTCGCTCACAAAAAGAGTCCCCACTGATATTTGCTTCCAATCTTTTGGAATCCATCTTTTCTCTAAGTGTAAAATCTGTAACCATCACAGAGAAGATTCCAATCACCTCTTCCTTTCTTATGCTACTGCTTATGATCTTTGGAACTATATTCTTGAAATTTTTAATTGAAGATGGTTGTTTTTTGACTCTGTCAAAACTCAACTAAAGAAATGTGCAGAAATGGAAGGCTCTCAATAAATTAGGAACCTTTTCCTTGATGCTGTTTATGAACTCCACCATGTGATCTGGTATGACCGGAATGCTATTATTCATAAAAATCACTCACTCAATCTAAATACAGGGCGAATGCGGATCCTTATTGCCATACATGACGCTGCTTTGTTGCAAAAGGGACATTGCCACAACATCGTGCACGAATTTGGAATCCTGAAGCATCTATGGATTAATGGAATTTTTTTCCACCGCATCACACTTTGGAGGTGTTCTGGAGAGCCCTCTCCCTGGATGGATCAAAATCAATATTGATGGCACCTCCAAGGGAATCCCGGTCCCTAAAGGGTGTGGAGCTATCTTCAAGAATCACTTTGGTCAGATTCTTGGATGTTTCATGGGTAGTTGTGGCATTTACACTAACCTTGAAGCTAAGATGCTGAGTTTGATACATGCCATTAATTTTTTCAAGCTCTTTGGTTGGAACAACATCTGGATCAAAAGTGAATCGACGACCATCGTTCAAGTGATCTGGAATGGCATAACTCATCTTGCATGGCCGATTACTATGCGTTGGATGGAATGCAATTGTTCACTCATTGATATTAACTATATCATCACACATGTTTATTGAGAAGCAAACATGATTGCATATGGCCTGGCCAACATGGGAGTAGATCAAGACATTTCCTGGTTTGCAGACCTCCATGCTGATCTCATTGACTTTCATGAAAAATATTGTAATATGATCCCGTATTTTTGAATCCTGTAAACTTATTTTAATAATATTTATTCTTTGGTCATTCTGGGCTAAGTCATCACCTTTAAAAAAATTAAGGGATCAAAAACAAATTAACAAAAGAATATATGTTAGGAAATAGATCATGGAAAACTTAGATTGAAGCCTAGAAATTCATAAGTTAAAAAATAATTGTAAGTTATAAGTTATCCGTTTAATGTTATTAAATTCTCATTTATGTGTTTAATAGTTTAAAAATATTCATCCCTAATTTTCCCTTTATTCTAGAAAATGATTGGAAATATGAGGAATCAGGTAAACAGTCAATGCGACTGGCAATGTAAGGGCTGCCCAACCCGATAGGAGCAGGAATTGTGAACGTTATGATGATACTATCTCAGATGACTCAGGTTCTGAATAGAAACCTAGATTATAAGGAGTGTCCAAATACTCCTAAGAGAGAACAATATGAAATTGAGTTCTTTATGCGACAAAGGCCTCTAACTTTCAATGGACCATCCAATCCCTTAATCACGGTACAATGAATCAACTCCATTGAGAGGAACTTATCCATCCTTTAATATTCTGAACAAGAGAAAGTTCTACTAACTGTTTATTATATGGAGGGAGAAACTAATCAGTGGTGAAAATTGATCAAGAATACGAAGCCTAAGGAAGATATCGAAGTGATGGAGTGGAAGGAATTCTGGAAAATGTTATTTGATAAATATTTTCCTTATACTATTCATCTTAAAATGGAAATAGATTTCCCTACCCTCAAGCAAAAAGGAGACGAATCTATCGGGGAATACAAGGTAAAATTCACAAGACTTGGACGATACACTTTCAGATTTTTCATTACCCCCAAATGCAAGGTTGACTGCTTCTTTGGTGAGCTAAAACCCTGTCTATGAAAAGCCTTGACTGTAACACCCCAGGTAAATAAAAAATATGACATTTTTATTATCCATATTTGTGAATAAAATATTAATAAAGGGGACGCTATGCTCGATGACGTACTCAATACGCAACAACGAGTTTCTTGGGAATCTTACGTTGCACTCTAATAATAAAATAATATTATTTTAAATGGTAGTTAACGCCTAGCCGTTGTAATGGCGGGAATGAACAGAACTAACTACAAAATGATTATATATGTTTTTCATATATTTTTACTCTTTACAATAAATTTTAGAGGATTAAAAATGTGAATGAATTCAATTTTAAGCGCAAACATTATAATATTCTTTAAAAGGTCGATTAACCGCCTTTTGATGGAGAACCTCTTTTAAATACACTTTTTGAAAATTTTATGTGTTATATTTGACAAAATAAAATTCTTATTTAGAATCGGGACATCAAAATTTACTTTGTGTAAATTTTTGGTATCTTTCCGATAAAGTTCATTTTGAATGAATAGTGAAAAATGTTGTATTTTAATTCAAAACCCCTTTTTAATCTAATTTATTTACATGATTAGATTATATTTTGAATTGTTTTTAAAGTAAAATTAGAATATATTTTTACCATTTAATCCAATAGTGATCGTTGGAATTAATTTCACTTTGAAATTGGACTTAAACTAGTGTCAATCTTTTGATACTTATTGTTTCATAAAAACACGCTATTTGCTCTGACATCGGGATTTAATTATTAAATTAATTAATGTAACTTATATGTTTTGAATTTTTTAAAATAGACATCATTTTTGAATTAAGAATATCAAATATATCTTAGGGTGAAGTTTTGGTATTTTTCTGGAAAACTTCAATTTTTGATGAATAGTGAAACCACTAAGTGATACTTAAAAAACTGATTTTTCGTTTAAATGAAATTTTACCACCTCTGTGTTTTAAATTTCAAAAATCCTACATACATGGTTGTAATTAAGAAGTAAAATGTGGTTCAATGGGATTAAAATAATTTTTTGGTGAATAATAACTTATTAAAATTTTAATCGCGATTAGAGGTAATTAGTGCAATTTAAGGAAAAAAATGATATTATAATAAAATGAAAATACCTAGACACATGTACTACCCTTATTGTAATGTGTCATTACCGATCAAGACAAGCCATGGGTAAACTTGGGGACCCCATGGAGCCACTTTGGTAGGAAAATGACATTATTATCTTTTTATTTAATGTTAAAATTAAAATGACACAAACATGAGTTGTTTTACTAAACCAATTTTTAAATGGGGTTATACAAGTCATATTTTTGACTATAAATAGTCATTGGAAATCTAAAAATATTTCCTACATTATAGTATTTTTTTTATAATTTTTAGAAATTAAATAAATTAAATTATTTATGACATCATGATGATGCATCGATTACCTCATTATTTAACGATTTAAATAAAATGAAAATATAATGTAAAATCTAAGACCTACACTTGTCAAAAACCTATTGGATGAGTATATTTCGAACCCTTATCACCTTATCCTCGAATTATATCAATGTGGGACCTTTTAAATCCGAAACTCATTTTAAAATAAAGTAACATTTCTTTACTTTCCAAGAGTGCCCCTCCTCTCCTCTTATAAAAGGCCCCCACCTCTACCACCTTACACACACCTCTCAAGACTTTGGCTCGGCCAAACCCTTACCATTTCATCTCTCCACATCCCTCTCTTCATCATTTAAGCCTCACTTTGGGCAGAATTATTTCCAAGGAAGCCTTTGAGCTTAAATCAAAGAGAGTTACCCGTTTTAAAGGTAGTGTTTTCTCTTGTGTTCTTATTTTTTATTTTGCTTCTCCATCCCCCTAAAATATTTTTATTCTTTTCTTTTGTAACAAAACCAGTATCTTCAATATACTATGATGTTTTTATGTGAATTATTCTAGCTACACTTACACACACCTTCGTCTAATGGTTAAAGAACATACTATTTCTGTGGTTGGCGATTTTCTGCCTCACGAAACGATGATTGTTCAATATTCTTTTAACACCTTTAAATGTGACCATTATGATGTCACTATATTTTATATATGATATATATAGTATTTATGTTTACTATATTATTCTGTATTTTATATTTAAAACATACCTTTATTCTTTTCATGTTGTGAAAATGCGATAATTTCATATGAGGAAGTGTGGGCTGCCGCCCCCTCAAGTGATGTGACTCGTACATGCAATACACAGAATGTATAAAGAATGAAATTAATGAACATATGTGACCTATATAACATATATATTATACTTGAATTATAATATATATATATATATATCATTTATTTTTAATTCCATTAATATGACAAAAAAAAGTAGCGTTCATGCGTACGTACGACCTACCGTCTCCATGAACGGTGCTTTTTGTTTTTTATCTCCAAATGATATGGAATAGTATAAAATGAATATGTACTGGATATATATGATATTTTAATCATTAATACTATTCTGTAAATTATTTACTTATAACTACATGGACAATCATTTTTTTTCAAACAAGTTCATTTTTGACTCATGTACCAAACATTGGCAAAAACATATAATATGAACTAACATTATTAAACAATTATTATAACATTATAATATGTGATATGAACTGAATAATAATATTTAAAGGAGGTCCTTAGGCAATTATAAATTGACCAAAGTTTATTATTCAGGAATATAAAGAAACGAACAAGACAAGTCGGACTTGAGGTAAGGGATCCTACTCCTCTCTTTCTTTTTAAGTACACTCTTTTATGTCATTCCTTTTAAGCTCATATTTATTGTGATTGGGATGTTATTTTATATTAATATTACTGTAATTTTTATGTTCATATGATTAAAGACCCTATTCTCTCTCATCAATCCATTTTGGAAGTTTTGAGTGGCGTCGTTAGGCTGCCGAATTTTCGTAAGAGATCTAACCTCTTTCTTTCTTTTTAAGTACTCTCCTTTATGTCACTTCTTTTGAGCTCCTATTTGTTATGTTGGGGGATGTTCTTTTATATTCCTCTTGATGTAAACTTTATTTTAATATGATGATAGACCCTATTTGATCTCATCAATCCATTTTTTGTAAGTTTTAAGTGGCGCCGTTAGGCTACCGAGTTTTCGTAAGGGATTTTTCATCTCACTTTTATTTCCGTGAGATTTATGCTACATTGGACACAATTTCCTTTGAGTGGTGTATGTACTGCCCATTATTTTACTCATTGTGTAATATACTTTCATTTATGAGTATTTACATCAATGTTGTATTGTCCTTCTTTCACGGGGTGTATGTTTCGAAAGATACCCATGTCGGTAAGGGAACCTTTCACCCTCCTCTTTTTAAAAGAATTATTTTGTTATGTCTTTTAATTCACATACTATTATGCTGGGATATGTTATTCTATATCCTTATTGGTTTAAATTTTATGTCCAAGTGATGAGATACCCTTTTTATCTCTCATCAACTCATTTTCTGAATTTTGTAGTGACGCCGTTAGGCTGTCAAATTTTTGCAAGGGAACTTCTTAACCCAATTTTGATTCTTTGGGATAAACTTGTACTCCTTGAATATGTCGTTCTATGAATATGTGTGAATAACCTCTGATTGTTTTACACTTAATATCCACTTATATTTGGTGTATTCGTTTCTCACACATAATTATGTAATTGATTTATCCTTAATCCAAGGATACTGTCTTTGTAAGGGACTTCGTCTCAATCTCCATTCATTGAGGCATATTTTGTTTTATACACAACCTTATTTTATAAGGTGTATAAACCCCTTTGAATTTTACATTTATCCAAAAAGGAGTCTTTTTTATATGAAGCGTTTTACTAAACGACAAAAGGGAATGTTTTTTATTGTATGTATGCGGCGACAACGACTTCTCCGCCGCTGTGACCATTATTTGAGTTTCGGCTTCCTCTACAAGCCATACCTTCTTTTTAAAAGAAAAATAAATACCGTGTTTTACTTTTCTTTTATTTTGGTATTGAAAATGGTTTTCATAATGTTTTTATATCAATGTGTTGTATTGATATCTTGTGATTGAAAAGTGGAAATGTTATGTTTCCTTTATGTATGTTTTATATGATACGATTATGTTATGGTTCTTGGGCATTATTATGAAGACGGGTGGTTCTGTGATAAACTAAGGGTGGGTGAGCCTGATATAGCTCTCCAATGCATTGGGTAACACGAAGGGGTTAAACGTTAAGGTTTCTCCGAAGAGATTTAGGGAATATACTGTGATGAGTATTTCAAACATAACCAAGAGGGTTACTCCCTACATAAGAATGTTATGAATGCCTCAAGTTACCTTTATGTCTTATGATTTCTACGATTTATTCATGATTTTATGAGGTATGTTAAAGTGCTTATGTTTTATGGGTAAAGTATGATCTCATTCTTATGTGTACATGTACTCATGTTTCCTTTACATATTTTTATATCCCTTACTGAGCTTTTTATGATCATCCCAAGTTTTTGAAATGTTTTTTCACAGGTCAAGGGAAAGGTACATGATATGATGATAGTGTCAAGGAAGTGTCAAGAAAGAATCCATGTTTTATTTTAAATATGTTGTCGTTGATGGGGAAAAACGAATACTATCTTTTATGTAACCACTATGTTTAAATGTGGAATGTAATTCATGATTTATGATCTAATTCTCTAAAAATCTAAACCTGAAAAGATACTCAATGTGAATTATTCATTTAATTCTATATTAAGTAAGGTTTAAGGTCGAGGTCTTATAGTTGGTATCAGAGGTCGGTTTAGACAACTTTAGGGTTTATGAGTTTTTGTTAGACACATGATTAGTCCCTATATCTATTATTTCAGTTTAATCCTTGTTTTATAACTTTTTTCAGGTCAAGTAAAGTCGGTTACGAATGGAAGGAGAAGGATCTCAAACGACATTCCTATCTCTTCCTGATGACATGCTTGCAATAATTATTGCAAAGTCATGTTCGGATGATTGTGAAACTTTTTCTCACATACAACTCACTTGCAAGCAATCGTTTGAGATATCAAACACCTCCACTATACCTCGTTATCATCGTGGATAATGGGTTGTATTTAGAAAAATACTATTTTCACAATATTCTCATATTTTCAAGAAAGGTAAATATTATCAAGGTATTTTCAAATATTTTACCTTATCACAAGAATTTGAAGCATATTATGATTTTAAAAATGGTGCTGAGGAAGGAGACCCTTGCACAACCTATTTATATTTGCTTTTAAAATATAGTCTCTCAGCACATACTTATGGTATTTTAAAAGGACAAATAATAGAAAGTTTCAACTCAAATTCTGTCCGACTATTTTATAGAAATCATGTTTTATCAGATGTTTTGGAATTATATGTCATACATGATTATTTTCCAAAACTGTTTTTCTATGAACACCCATATGACCCATGTTGTACAAGGTGTATTTGGATGGAGGAAGCAAATTATTTTGAAGGATCTATAAATCATTGTTGTAATGCATGGGACTTCTACCTACGTGATCAAGATGATGATGAAACCGAGTGGATTCCATGATCAAGGTATGATGTTATTCATTTTGGGAATCATTTTATTTTATCTTATGGTGGTGAAATAAGACTTCAAGAATTAAGATGTTGAGATCGTAATGAATTTGGATGAAAATGAGAGTTATAAGGAAACTATTGAGATTAAAACATGTTAGGGTTATTTTTGGAGTTTTATAAAAAGGACAACACGCAAACCGTGTGACAACCCGTCGCGTCGGACAAAGCTGCGGGAATCGAACCCACAACCAAAGTGAAACTGGTATTTATCGCCTACCACTGGACTACGTGAAGTCCCTGGTTAGTTTGACTGATTCTTTTTAGTTAGATTATTTTATGAATTAAGATTAAGTTGATTTTGGGTTATCTATGGAAATTTATAAACTATCATGGAAGATATGTGATTAGGTTAATTACTTTTCAATACGAGACTTTAAGAGCAACTGATGTTGTTTTGAGATAAATGTTACGATTTAACTTGGAAGACTATGTGACTAAATCCTTAAAATATTTGGGTTTCAATCTTAGTTTGGTTTACTTTGAAGAATTTTATGGACAAATTGTTTATCAAATGGTCCTCGTTGAACTTTGGGTTTTGTTGGACAAATTTTGGAGATTAAGAATAGATTTTCTTTTTATAAAGGATTATCCTTTTCTGGATTATCTGATCTTGTACTAACCTTTTTGGTTTTGGTTTTGGTTAAAGTCTAAAGACATGGGAAGTATATAGTTCTCTTTTGTGGATTAGGTGATTCTCTAGAAGTTGATTATAGTTCTCTTAATGTAAACAAGTCTTCATAAATACTCATCATTTGGGGGAAGTATGAGTTTGTGTAACAAATCTAGTAAAAGTTGAAAGTCAACATGACAAGTAAATATGTTTCCTTAAGATAAAAAATAAATTCCTCAATGAAAAGTAACTTAAAACAAAAATTTTGTCTATTAACTTTTCCTACCGGGGAATCAAATACCGTTTAACCCACCACAAGTTTGTGATTTTCTTGTGGTTAACTTCTCCTAAACATGTTTTCTATCACTCTCCATCAGAACATGACCCTATGTTTTCTCCTCCATGTCCATGTTTTCCTACATGGAATCCTAGTATGGGTTAACTCGGGTGACCTCTGTACTTCTCTTTCTTTATTTTAAAGTGATTGTTTTACCAACTCTTGTTCTGATGTGGGACTTTCAAGGATGTTTCCAAGCCCAATTTTAAAATTGCGAGGACGCAATTCCCAAAAGGGGGGAAGGATGTAACACCCCAGGTAAATACAGAATATGACATTTTTATATTTATCCATATTTTTGAATAAAATATTAATAAAGGGGACGCTATGCTCGATGGCGTACCCAATACGCAACAACGAGTTTCTTGGGAATCTTACGTTGCACTCTAATAATAAAATAATATTATTTTAAATGGTAGTTAACACCTAGCCGTTGTAATGGTGGGAATGAACAGAACTAACTACAAAATGATTATATATGTTTGTCATATATTTTTACTCTTTACAATAAATGTTAGAGGATTAAAAATGCGAATGAATCCAATTTTAAGCGTAAACATTCTAATATTCTTTAAAAGGTCGATTAACCGCCTTTTGATGGAGAACCTCTTTTAAATACACTTTTTGAAAATTTTATGTGTTATATTTTACAAAATAAAATTCTTATTTAGAATTGGGACATAAAAATTTACTTTGTGTAAATTTTTGGTATCTTTCCGATAAAATTCATTTTTAATGAATAGTGCAAAATGTTCTATTTTAATTCAAAACCTATTTTTAATCTAATTTATTTATATGATTAGATTATCTTTTGAATTGTTTTTAAAGTAAAATTAGAATATATTTTTACCATTTAATCCAATACTGGTCGTTGGAATTAATTTCACTTTGAAATTGGACTTAAACTAGTGTCAATCTTTTGATACTTATTGTTTCATAAAAACACGCTATTTGCTCTGATAGCGGAAATTAATTATTAAATTAATTAATGTAACTTATACGTTTTGAATTTTTTAAAATAGACATCATTTTTGAATTTGGAATATCAAATATAGCTTAGGGTGAAGTTTTGGTATTTTTCTGGAAAACTTCAATTTTTGATGAATAGTGAAACCACTAAGTGGTACTTAAAAAACTGATTTTTCGTTTAAATGAAATTTTACCACCTCTGTGTTTTGAATTTCAAAAAATCCGACATAAATGTTTGTCATTAAGAAGTAAAATTTGGTTCAATGGGATTAAAATAATTTTTTGGTGAATAGTAACTTATTAAGTTTTTAATCGCGATTAGAGGTAATTAGTGCAATTTAAGGAAAAAATGATATTATAATAAAATGAAAATACCTAGACACATGTTATACCCTTATTTGAATGTATCATGGCTGACCAAGACAAGCCATGGGTCATCTTAGGGACCCCATAGAGCCACTTTGGTAGGAAAATGACATTATTATCTTTTTATTTAATGTTAAAATTAAAATGACACAAACATGAGTTATTTTACTAAAACAATTTTTAAATGGGGTTATACAAGTCCTATTTTTAACTATAAATAGTAATTGGAAATATAAAAAGATTTCCTACATCATAGTATTTTTTTATAATTTTTAGACATTAAATAAATTAAATTATTTATGACATCATGATGATGCAGCGATTACCTCATTATTTAACGATTTAAATAAAATGAAAAGATAATGTAAAATCTAAGACCTACACTTGTCAAAAACCTATTGGATGGGTATATTTCTAACCCTTATCACCTTATCCTAGAATTATATCAATTTGGTACCTTTTAAATCCGAAAATAATTTTAAAATAAAGTAACATTTCTTTACTTTCCAAGAGTGCCCCTCCTCTCCTCTTATAAAAGGCCCCCACCTCTACCACCTTACACACACCTCTCAAGCCTTTGGATCGGACAACCCCTGCCCATTTCATCTCTCCACATCCCTCTCTTCATCATTGAAGCCTCATTTTGGGAAGAATTCTTTCCAAGGAATCCTTTGAGCTTAAATCAAAGAGAGTTACCCGTTTTAAAGGTAGTGTTTTCTCTTATGTTCTAATGTTTTATTTTGCTTCTCCAACCCCCTAAACTCTTTTTATTCTTTTCTTCTGTAACAAAACCAGTATCTTCAATATACTAGGATGTTTTTATGTGATGTATTTTAGCTACACTTACACACACCTTCTTCTAATGGTTAAAGAACACACTGTTTCTGTGGTTGACGATTTTCTGCCTCACGAAATGATGATTGTTCAATATTCTTTTAACACCTTTAAAGGTGGCCATTATGATGTCACTGTATTTTATATATGATATATATAGTATTTTTGTTTACTATATTCTTCTGTATTTTATATTTAAAACATACCTTTATTCTTTTCATGTTGTGCAAATGCGATAATTTCATATGAGGAAGTGTGGACTACCGCCCCCTCAAGTGATGTGACTCGTACATGAAATACATGGAATGTATAAAGAATGAAATTAATGAACATATGTGACCTATATAACATATATATTATACTGGAATTATAATATATATATATTATTTATTTTTAATTCCATTAATATGACAAAAAAAAGTAGCATTCATGCGTACGTACGGCCTACCATCTCCATGAACGGTGTTTTTTGTTTTTTATCTCCAAATGATATGGAATAGTATAAAATGAATATGTACTGGATATATATGATATTTTAATTATTAATACTATTCTGTAAATTATTTACTTATAACTACATGGGCAATCATTTTTTTTCAAACAAGTTCATTTTTGACTCATGTACCAAACATCGGCAAAAACGTCTGATATGAACTAACATTATTAAAAAATTATTATAACATTATAATATGTGATATGAACTGAATAATAATATTTAAAGGAGGTCCTTATTCAATTATAAATTGACCAAAGTTTATTATTCAGGAATATAAAGAAACGAACAAGACAAGTCAGACTTGAGGTAAGGGATCCTACTCCTCTCTTTCTTTTTAAGTACACTCTTTTATGTCATTCCTTTTAAGATCATCTTTCATGTGATTGGGATGTTCTTTTATATTAATCTTACTGTAATTTTTATGTTCATATGATTAGATACCCTATTCTCTCTCATTAATCCATTTTGGAAGTTTTGAGTGGTGCCGTTAGGCTGCCGAATTTTCGTAAGAGATCTAACCTCTCTCTTTATTTTTAAGTACTCTCCTTTATGTCACTTATTTTAAGCTCCTCTTTGTTATGTTGGGGGATGTTATTTTATATTCATCTTGCTGTAAACTTTATGTTAATATGATGAGAGACCCTATTTGATCTCATCAATCCATTTTTTGTAAGTTTTATGTGGCGCCGTTAGGCTGCCGAGTTTTTGTAAGGGATTTTTCATCTCACTTTTATTCCCTTGAGATTTATGCTACATTGGCCACATTTTCCTTTGAGTGGTGTATGTAATGCCCATTATTTTACTAATTGTGTAATATAATTTCATTTATGAGTATTTACATCAATGTTGTATTGTCCTTCTTTCACGGGGTGTATGTTTCAAAAGATACCCATGTCGGTAAGGGAACCTTTCACCCTCCTCTTTTTAAAAGACTTCTTTTGTTATGTCTTTTAATTAACATACTATTATGATGGGATATGTTCTTATATATCCTTATTGGTTTAAATTTTATGTCCAAGTGATGAGATACCCTTTTTATCTCTCATCAACTCATTTTCTGAATTTTGTAGTGACGCCGTTAGGCTGTCAAATTTTTGCAAGGGAACTTCTTAACCCAATTTTGATTCTTTGGGATAAACTTGTACTCCTTGAATATGTCGTTATATGAATATGTCTGAATAACCTATGATTGTTTTACACTTAATATCCACTTATATTTGGTGTATTCGTTTGTCACACATAATTATGTAATTGATTTATCCTTAATCTAAGGATACTGTCTTTGTAAGGGACTTCGTCTCAATATCCATTAATTGAGGTATATTTTGTTTTATACACAACCTTATTTTATACGGTGTATAAACCCCTTTGAATTTTATGTTTATCAAAAAAGGAATCTTTTTTATATGAAGCGTTTTACTAAACGACAAAAATGAATGTTTTTGCTGTACGTATGCGGCGACAATGACTTCTCTGCCGCCATGACCATTATTTGAGTTTCGACTTCCTCTACAAGCCATACCTTCTTTTTAAAAGAAAAATAAATACCATGTTTTACTTTTCTTTTATTTTGGTATTGAAAATGGTTTTCATAATGTTTTTATATCAATGTGTTGTATTGATATCTTGTGATTGAAAAGTGGAAATGTTATGTTTCATTTATGCATGTTTTATATGATACGATTATGTTATGGTTCTTGGGAATTATTATGAATAGGGGTGGTTCCATGATAAACTAAGGGCGGGTGAGCCCGATATAGCTCTCCAATGTATTGGGTAACGCGAAGGGGTTAAACGTTAAGGTTTCTCCGAAGAGATTTAGGTAATATACTATGATGGGTATTCCAAACGTAATCAAGAGGGTTACTCCCTACGTAATAATGTTATGAATGCCTCAAGTTACCTTTATGTCTTATGATTTCTATGATTTATTCATGATTTTATGAGTTATATTAAAGTGCTTATGTTTTATGGGTAAAGTATGATCTCATTCTTATGTATACATGTACTCATGTTTCCTTTCCATATTTTTATATCCCTTACTGAGATTTTTATGCTCATCCTAAGTTTTTGAAATGTTTTTTCATAGGTCAAGGAAAAGGTACATGATATGATGATAGTGTCAAGGAAGTTTCAAGAAAGAATCCATGTTTTATTTTAAATATGTTGCCGTTGATGGGGAAAAACGAATACTATCTTTTATGTAACCACTTTGTTTAAATGTGGAATGTAATTAATGATTTATGATCTAATTCTCTAAAACTCTAAACCTGAAAAGATCCTCAATGTGAATTATTCATTTAATTCAATATTAAGTAAGGTTTAAGGCCGGGGTCTTATATTGACTATCCATGATTTTGATAGCTATGAGGAAATTTTCTGATGTGCCCTCAAAGTTGAAATGGAGATCGGTGAATCTCGAGGGTATCATGGGGATAAGAATCAAAAAGTATAGTTCAATTCTGGCTGTTTAATAGAGAAATCTAACATTTACAATAAATTTCAACTTTCTACTTGTCAAATGTGTGAAAAGAAGCACCCCAGAAATTGCCTAAGGGGAATGAGGAAATTATTTAGGTGTGAGAAGGAAAGACACCTAGCTAGTGATTTCTAATAGAAGAAACCCACTAATGAATTGGAAGAGAGGAATTCTATGATAAACCCTCAATGCATTGTTCATTTCTTTAACTTAAAGGAACCAGATCACTTTTCAAAACAATTCCCTAAGCCAAGGGTTTTCAAAGACAACCAAAAAATTCCAAGACATCAAGGAAGAGCTCTTTCCATCACAACCGCTGAGGTGGATCTCGACAATGAAGTGGTGATAGGTACTCTAGTTATTCATTCTAGGATAGTGAATGTACTTTTTGATTCTAGTTCTATTCATTCCTTAATATCATACAAGTTTAGTAGGACTATTAAAACACCACCAAAAATCACGGAAGTGGAGTTATCGGTGAAAATGAAAATTGGAGAAATTATTGCATCCTAAATATATAACTCCTCCCCTATCACAATTTGTGGAATGAACTTTCCAATGAACCTTTTCATACCTCCTTTGGTGGAATTTGATGTAATTCTGGGCATGTATTGTATTTCCATATATAGATCCAACATAAATTGCTGTGAGAAGGATATCACTCTCCGTATCGCTAATCGACCCACGATTCTATACAAGTGCAAGGAGGAGGATGAATATTCTTTAGTAATAACATCACAAGAATGGATATTATTTTCCTATGAGAAAGCATGTCTAGATCAAATTATTAAGTCTAAGGAAAGAATCATCCTTGAAGACATGACCATTATTATAGAATAAGCTGATGTGTTTCCTAAGGAATTTCCTCGTCTTCCTCCTAGCCGAGAGGTTGAATTTTCAATCAAGCTTATACCTGGGGAATTTCCATTATCCAAGACTATGTATATAATAGATGTTGTGGAACTTTAGGATTTAAAGAAACAACTATAGGATAATATGGATAAAGGGTTCATATGCCCAAGTGCTTCACTATGGGGTGCACCGGTCTTCTTCTTCAAGAAGAAGGATGATTCAATGCACCTTTTCATCGATTATCATGATCTAAAAAAGATCATGATAAAGAACAAGTATCATCTATCTCAGATTGATGACTTGTTCAATCAGCTACGTGTAGCATAATACTTCTCCAAGGGGGATCTGTGGTCGGGATATTACCAATTTAGAGTGAAGGAGGATATTCTCAAGATTGCTTTTTGTATGAGGTATGGGCATTATGAGTTCATATTGATTCCTTTCTGACTCACCAATGCTTCAAATATCTTTATGGAATTGATGAATAGAGTCTTTAGAGATGAACCCAAAAAATTTATGGTAGTCTTTATATATGATATTATAATATAATCCAAAACCAAGAGGAGTATGATGAGCATCTGAGCATTGTGCTAAAGACATTGAAAAAGGAGAAGCTTTATGCCAAGTACAACAAAGTGAGTTATGGTTGAAGGAAGTCACATTCTTGGGGAATATTATCACAAGTAATGAGATATCTATAGACCCTACAAAGACAAAAACAATTGAAGGATGGCTGATGCTGACATCTAGGATAAATATCCATAGTTTCTTTGGATCAGCTTGGTATTATCGTTGATTTTTTAGAAATTTATCGTGATTTACAAACCCTCTAACAAAGCTAACTTGGAAGTGAGTCAAGTTTTCTTTGAATGATGAATGTGAAGAGATCTTCAAGGAGTTGAAAAATAGGCTTATCACTACCCCTGTGCTCACACTACTCACAAGTGGAGAACTTTTCATAGTATTCAACTATGCTTCAAATAAGGGATTAGGATGTGTTTTAATATAGAATGAAAAAGTCATAGTCTATGGTTTAAGGTAGTTGAAAGTTCACAAATAGAACATCCAAACACATGATCTGGAGTTGGCCGTAGTGATCATCGCTTTGAAAATATGGAAACATTATCTCTTTAGGGAGAAGTGTGAAATATATACAGATAATAAAATCCTTATGTATATATTTACACAAAAAGAGCTAAATATACACCAATGAAGATGTTTAGAGCTGATCAAGGACTCTGAATGATCAATCCACTACCATCCTGGTAAAGCAAATAAAGTGGAAGATGATTTAAGTAGAAATGATCCAACAATTATATCATTAATGAGAATTGAGAGGGATCTAATCTTCTTAGGTTTGAAAAGGATGGATATAAGAATCATAAAGGAATGAACATCATCAATCCTTTCACAAATGATTTCTCAACCGTCTCTTTTTGAATGGATAAAAGATGCTCAAAGAGATGATGTGGGAATTCATAATAAAGTTAAAACTATAAGAAAAGGGAAATCCTCAGAGTTCAATGTTAATGAAGGAGTTATGATATTTGGGTCAAGACTATGTGTTCCATCAAATCCCGAGTTAAAGGACCTGTGGGATGATGCACATAGATCAACCTTCTCCATCCACCCAGGAAGCAAAAAGATTCATCAAGATCTTCAAGAAAACTATTGGAAAGACAATATGAAGAAGGATATTTCAAAGTGTACATAAATATGTCTTGTATGTCAGTAAGTTAAATCATAAATGAAAAAAATCCAAGGTGATGATGCAACCATTACCTATATCTACATGGAAATGAGAAAACATCACCATGGACTTTGTCACTGGTCTTTCGAATACATCAAGAGAGAATAATGCTATATGGGTTGTGGTGGATCGTCTTACAAAGACTGTACACTTCATTGCAATTCAATAGGGTTTCTCACTGGATCAACTTCCACGGATATACATCAGATAAGTGGTAAGGATGCATGGAGTACCACTATCGATTATGTTTGATCGAGATCTAAGATTCACTTCTAAGTTCTAGAATAGTCTCCAACATGATCTGAATACTGAGTTTAACTTTAGCATGACTTATCACCCTCAAACTGATGGAAAATCTGAGCTGAATATATAGAAACTTGAGGACATATTGAGAGCATGCTCAATTGACTTAAAAGGAGTATGGGGTCAACATCTTACTCTGGTTGAGTTCTCTTACAATAAAAATTTCCACTTGAGCATTAAAATGACTCCCTATGAATCCCTTTATGGGAAGAGGTGTAGAACACCTGTAAACTAGGACGAAGTTGGGGAACACAAACTGTTAGGTTCTGAAATGGTTGAGGAAATGGTGGAAAATGTTAAAACCATTCAGCAGAACATCAAGGCTTCTTAGATTCGAGAAAGTAGTTATAAAAATAATCGTCGATGAGACCTAGAGTTTGATGTTGGAGACAAGATATTCCTCTACATATATCTATGGAAAAAAGTTATGAGATTTGGGAAGAATGGAAAGCTTAGTTCAAGATACATCGCCCATTTAAGATCCTTGATCACATCGAAGTAGTGTTCTATTAACTAACACTCCCACCTAACCTATCTCAAGTACATGATGTATTCCATGTATCCCTCTTGAAGAAGTACATATCAAACCCTTCACATGTACTCAATCCAAAGGTCATACCATCTTAGAATGATCTTTCCTATGAATATCACCCGATGAATATCTTAGACCATAAAGAAAAAGTTCTACGAAATAAGACAATGCACCTTATCAAAGTGTTATGGAGAAACCAAAATTTTGAAGAAGTGATGTGGGAACTGGAGGAGGTGATGAAATAGAGTTACCCACATCTGTTTTAGTATGGAAAATGAAAATTTTGAGGGAAAATTTATAAATGGGGGGATATTGTAATGACCCGAACTGTTATAAATAAAATTCACTAAATGATTTAATTAAATGTATTATTATGTAATATGGTTATATAAAACACATGATTTTTTTGTTTTATTATATAATTGGATTTAAATGACCATTAATCATATTTAGGATTGATAAAATATAGCTATTGAATAGTGATCACATGATTAGTATAAATATATGGTTTTAATAAATCTAGGTGACACAGACAAATGAAGTGATGAACTCAACTAGTAGGATCATACCCTATAAATCCCATTTATCAGAGCATATAAGGGAGATAACAGCACTGGGATTTTCCCTTGACCAATCCCAAACCACAATATAATAACTTAAGCATGATAGAAACTGTTTATGGGAGAAATTCAAACTCATTGAGATCTCGACCCAAACCATGTTATGCTAAACCACCCCATGAAAGTCTCACCATCACACACATTACCCTTAGAGAATTTGTTGGTGTATTAAAGGAATATGTATCAAGAGACTAGAAATATGAGTATGTACATTATTTTTTATAGAATAATTAATATATTTTCATCCTATTATTATAACTTTGTAATTTTTTTTATTTTGATTCAATAAAAAACAAATAATATTTTTTTGTTAATATTCAAATTCAATTAAGGAATTTATTTTGATGAATTAATATATTTTTTAAATAAATAATATTTTAATAAAATATTATTATTAAATAATTTTTATTAAATATAAATGATCATATAATTTTCATGAAGTCAAATGTATTTTTTATAATGGTTAGAAAATAATTATTCTAAAAAAACACAACATTTTTTAATAAATGTCAATTTTATTTTAAAATTGAAAATTAAAATATTTAGAAAATTATTTAGATAAAATGGATATTATTTTTGGAATCATAATGGTTAAATTATCCAATGGTGAATTTTTCATAATTTTTTTAGATTTTTAAATTTTTGGGTAAAATTTAAATACCGTATAAATATAATTTGTGTATTATGACATCATAATGACTCAAAAGTGATTTAATAAATACTATAAAGGGTATCCAAGACCAAATATATGTTTTAATTTTAAAATAATGTGATTTTATATTTATTTTATTAGTTTTATAAAGCCATTATGAATCCTCCAAAACCATTAATATATTTTAAGGTTTTAAAATCATTTCTTTAAGAGTATGAATCACATTCACGTAAGAAAAGATTTTATTTTATTAAGTTCACCCCTTGGATTCATAAAATAATAAAAAACACTCTCATTTGAAAGAAACCATGGGAAAAAACCATGAGAATGTTTGTGGTTTGGGTTATTTTATTATATAGAGTTCAAAACCTAAGTTTGATAAATAATAAAGAAATCCCAACTCATTTCCTATAAAAACCCACCTAATCTACCATTTATCCTCACTAAAAATCTTTATATCATGTCCTTAATCAATCCTACAATCTTGATATTCCTCCCATGGCACCCCAACTTCTCAATAAGCACCTTCCAAGCATTTGGTGGCACACACACAAGTAAGAAATCCTCACCTTATCTTCTTTATTCAAGTTTCCTTATTATCTTATGCATTATATTTCCAATTTCTTATGTTGGAATATGTATTTACATGTACCTATTACCACCTATTTTATTTTAAAATGATGATATACCCATTTCTCTCTTTTCAACCCATTTTATGAATTTTTAAGTGACGCCATTATGGTGTAAAAATTTCACCACAATTTTCCATGCCAAAACAATTTTATAGTGAATACCATACCCATTTATTATCAAGAGTATTCACTTTTATACACTTATAATTATTTTACTTGAGACTTACATTTATGTATTCCAAAATCCTTGATCATGGAATAAAATATGATGATGAATGAATCCATGTTGTATGATCTATATGGCACACTTAAGAATGGGAATGAAATGAAAGTGATGAGTGCGCCAGAAATTATATAGTGCTCCAATGCATTGGGTAATGTTTAGTATCATGAGAAGTCATGTTGGGATAGGGAGTGAACCCAATTCCTTTATGGGAATTTTTTCATTATGATGTCTTTTCAGTTATCCTTGACCTATGTTTATGATGTAGTTTTTTATGTTGTTTCCACATTTCCCATGTTTCCTTTATGATTATCATGCTATATCACACCTTATTATTCATGTTCCTTTTATTTCACATTTATTGTCTAACAAGTATTACCATATTTTGTGTTTATTACCTTACTAGGATTTATAACTCACCCCTTTCTTATGTAGGTCCCCATGTTATCCCATGCAGTTTTAAGTGTGAGCATGTTAAAGAAGCTTTCAGTAAAGATGATGTTTTTCCTATTTTAAATTGTTATTTAATGTACCTAATTCCTAAATAAACTAAACTTATTAATCTTAAGGGGTGTATTAAGTGAAATATAAATCATGTATTAAAGTGAAATAAAGAGAAAAGTTATAATATAATTCCATGTAACTTCTTATAGTAATGAATATAATGGTAGTGGAATTCTCCCATGGATATAGGAATCATATCTAGACTATGTAAACAAGTGTTCAAATTTACCTATTTTGTTTAATTTATGTTTTTTCTGAATGTTGTGTGTGATTTGTATGAGTTTTTCTTGAGTGTGTGCAAGGTCGATTTCGTTCGGTGAGTAGGGTGTTAGGTCTTCCTATCTTATGGTACACTACACTCAAGGGGTTCCTTTTGATCAAAGGTAGTTCTGGAGGATTTGTTTCTACTTCATTTAATCATATATTGGACAACTTCTAGTAGATCTATGGTCTTAGAAAATTACAACAAGTGATATCAAATATCATGGTTCTTTTCTCACTCACCAGTATATTTAAAAACTCTTAGGTAACATTCATTTTTCTACTTGATTTAATTTCAATTTCAATGGGAGTTTACTTTAATTGGAATGTATGACATTATAATAAGATAAAGGTTGAATAGATAAGTTCAAAGGAACAATTTTTGAGTTCTAGAGAATACAAATGGAAGGATATATCATTCAAAAGGATTTGAAATTTCCATCAGCTATAATCAAACCAAAGAAGATAAATTAGGTAGAATGGGACTACCTGGACAAGAAAGAAGTGGGGCTGGTATAGATGTTACTGGCACAAAATGCAACCTTTAATAATCTAGAAGTTAAAACAATGATTGAGTTGATGAGATCCCTAATAAACATGTATGAGAATCCAACAATACTAAACAAATTATTCATGATGTAGAGGTTTTTCAACATGTGGATATTAGAAAGTAAACCCATGGTTTATCACATGAATGGTTTTAACATGATCTAAGGGTAACTCAAATTAGTGAAGGTGAAGTTTCCAGATGTTGTATAAGCTATTATACTACTTCATCACTGCTAGATTCATGGGAGGCGATGACATAAATAGTTAAAAATTCATGTGGAAAGGCTAACTTGGTGTTTGAGGATGCTGATAAGTTAATTCTGAATTAATTTAGATGGAGGGAAATCTAAAAACCTTCTATAACAACTCTAAATGTTGAACGAAGAGGATGGTCATCTCAATGGAGAATTATAATATGATTAAAAGATAAGTAATGATAAAGGAACTAAGACAAGTTGGCCAATCCTGGACCTATATTCTATCAATGTGGGAAGAGAGGAAATATCAAAAATGATTATAGAGATCGCAAGAAAAATTCTTGAAGAACATATTCTACGAGTAAAAATTCTATGAATTCAACTTAGGGAAGTAAAAAATTACTACCAAGTTTCAGAATTTCAGTGGAGTCACATGTGATTAACTCTAGATAGGCATTCCACTTAATGCTAGGGTAGGGATTTTTGGTGAATAATATATCTAGAATATTTTTAAAAAAATGCACTTAGTAGATGACAAGGCTCAGAAAGTTATAGGTAAAAGATATGTAAACATCGATATGAAGAATAAAAACTTCTTGATATTGAAAGAATCCAGACACATATCGGTGTTATTAAAGAGCCTAATTTTTTAGTTTATCTAGATGAGGAGGGATATGATACTTTTTTCCCTAATGAAGTTTGGAAGGTGACTTGAGGATCCATTGTGGTAACATGATGAGTAAAAGATGGGACCCTATATTTGACCATAAGATCATATGGAGTGATAGTTGTCGGAGCTACAAATTTTGAAAATTTAGAGTTATGGCATTATTGGCTTAGACATCTCAGTGAAAAGAACATGAAGGTTTTAACAACAAAAAGTATGATAAATCTTGATCACACAGAATTCAAAATTTGTAATAGTTATGTTCTTAGGAAATAGAATAGGGTTTAATTCAACTAAAATAGTCAGAATCCCAGAGCTTGAAAGTTAGAACTCATTCACTCTAATGTATGGGGTCCAACCCTAGTTAAGTCTCATGGTGGACCACTTTACTTTGTCACTTTCATTGATAATTATACAAGGAATGTATGGGTTTACTTCTTAAAGAGAAAGTTTTATGTCTTTAGAGATTTTGTTCAATGGAAGGACATGATGGATAGGGAAACTATTCCAAAGTTTAAATTCTAAAGTCTCGACAATAGTGGTGAGTATAGAAGAGGATACTTCTAAAACTTATACCATAATAAGGGGATCGAGATGGAGAAAACTATGCCCATAAACCTTAACATAATGATGTGGTAGCTATTGGAGTTGGTATCCTATAACCAACTACTTTATACTTTAGATTACTTGTATATTAAAATAATTACATATTAATATAAATGTATTATCACATATTGATTGTTCTTCTACATAACATTAATGTGATAATGTCCTAGGGTATCTATCACATTAATAAGGTCATATTAGTTCCATACTATGATGAGAACCTTGATGAGATATGATGATATTCCTAAATATAGTTCTACAGTTGGATGACATACTACGATAGGGAACCTAGTATGTATATCATCAGGTGTGATTGCTCGTAAGTAGATGAAACTTCTTCTCTTAAAGTTCAAACTTGATAATATCCAATACGGGAGATTATGAGAACAAACCCACCAGTAAGAATTCTGAATATTTTGGATTCATCAGATACTCATATCTATGAACATGTGTAATGGTCCTTGGACTATCATTGATGCATGTCATGACCCACGCACAAAGATTTACTGACTAAAATCATCATGTAATATGTTGTCAGTATGTAGGGTATGTTGGGTGCGTTACGATTGATATGTCATTAATGAATAATCTGAGGAATTATTTGTCCCTTACATATTTATGGTGGTTGATATATCTTCCATTTTATTAGAATATAACTATCACATTAAATTCCATGAGCATGGTGTAATGATGTTTATTTTAGATAGTCAAAGAGATAAGTATCAAGAATAAAGGTTTGTGACACATATGTGAACCTTATTGATGAGATATTGAGACAAAGGGATTATATTACGTAGTGAACATTCATATGTAATTGTTTTCATTGCAACATTTTGTTCTTGGGTGCCTTGACCCCTTGATAGATAGTAATCTTGGACTTTAGGCAAACCCTTTTAATGCCAATGAGAAAGAATATTAGAGGGTTACACACCAAGTGTTTTTGTTGATCTTGATTAATTTATATTTTAATTTAATTAATGGAATAAATATTTTTTTCAGGACTGATGAATAATTCTATTTAAGTTTTATTGATCACATAAATTAAATAAATATTTATTCACTAAATTATGAATAAAATATATTTATTTATTTTATTGAATATTTAATAAATATTTATTTATAGTTTATGAATAAAATATTTATTTAAGAGAATAAAATATTTTATTTGGGTATTCAATAAATTATTGAGGAGTTCTAATGGACCAAGACTATGTCCAGTGACAAATATTAATTAACAAGTCTGTTAAATAATACTTGTTATTGCACAAGTTGTCTCACACCAAAAAATAATAATGTTATTATGTGGAATGAGGTTTATTAAAGGTTATTATATTATTTAATGGCTAATATGGAATTAAATAATTATTTTAACTGAATACCTAACTATAAAAATAGATCGTTATGTCTATTGTGTAAAGTATCCAAAAATTTCGATCAGTGCAATCGAAATAGAGAATTGTTGCACACAATAAATTCTCTCTAGACTCCTCCTATATCCCTCTCAAGAATGAAAAACAAAAGAGATATTTCTTCATGACTGATGAATGAGGGATTAAGAATGAACAATGCAGGACATTCAATTCTTCATGCTCACACCTGAAGATTGAATGGCATTGCTTAGAGAGCATAGGAGCACATGTGGACCACCTCCAGAGGGATTCTATCCTTGGATCCTTAGAGAGAAATTAAGGTAATCATAAAGGGTCTTTTTATATGATCAACATTCATCAATGAAGAAAGTTCTTAAACCCATGTATTCATTTCTACATATATTAAATAAATTAATTATAAATTTGAAGTCAAAGATCCTCATTCATGGTTTTGGGAAACAAAAATTAAAATAAATTTTAATATATCACCCACCATTGTACACTTTCATTATTCCTGGAACCAACTAGTGGTATCAGAGTGACCATGTTTAAATTTATAATTATTTATTTGATTTTTGATCTATGCACAATTGTGGTTAGATTTTCATTTAGTGCTATTCGTTGTTTAATATTATTTAAATTAACATGATTTTACATATTAATCATGATTCATTCAGTGTTTTATTTTCTTAATGGTTTATAAACATATAAATAATGATTAGATATTCCATCGAGAAATTACCAATTTTTGGCTGGTAAGACAGGGTTACATGACATGTACTCAAAAGTACACACTGTGTACCCTAGTACACTGTATTTGGATTCCTCGAGGGATACATGGTGTACCATGCATTAATTACATGCAGTGTACACCATTTGTTGACCGACTAACCTAGAACACTATTGTCAGATTACACAACATGTATCGGTGTACACACCATGTAGTCTACATGAGTTAGTTGTGTAAATCACACAATCTGTGTGGTCATTATACACGGTCAAAACTGCATGAGGATGAAAACCTATAGAATTTATGATATACATGATGTGTATGTGGTGTACACGATGTGAACTTCATCAAATTCTACATTTGAAGAACACGTTGAGCCACTCGGAGAGAAAGTTGACACATGACTCAAAGAGACACATGGTGTGTACCTGGCCTTTACATGTCGTGTAGTCCACCGAGACACACACTGAAGATACATGTGTGCATCCCAGACACACAGTAAGTGGAACAAACAATGTGTAACTAGTCTATACACATCATGTAGTTCATTCGAGGTATACTTCATAGACCTATGCATGTACCTAGGATACACGATAATCGTGATACACGATGTGTAGTTGGATGTACATGCCGTGTAGTATCCCATTAACAGAAATAATTAAAAATTACATTAAATTGAAAAATTACAGCATTAAAACCATATTTAATTGATTGGAATACCATTGTATGTTTGAAAATTTAATAATTGTTTTAAAGAATAATAAATTCTCAATTAATTTATTATAATAAATATATTCCATTATTTGTTCTTTAATTTATTTTCCATGAATTCCATAAATTATAGGTATCTCCAATAATGTTTTAATGATCATTAAGATGAAAGAGAATTAATTAATTAATTAATCAAAACACATTCATCTTAATAATAAATAATTAATAATGAAATGAATGCTAGCCAGTTACTTTTTCATATTCGTTGCTTGTATGACCATTCATGACCTTGACTAAGACCCGTGTATGTGTTGTATTTTTTAATTTAATTTATTGCATGAGTTTGTAATTATTTATTATTAAATTAAATATGATGCCCTATGAGTCATCCCTTCCTCCATTATTATGTAGGAACCGTGTGTACAAGGATATTTATATAATCTCCTTTTAACCAATCCTTTGGTTTCTCTCACCTAAGTGTGGGTCACAAATACATGTAATTAATAGAGTATCACAAGGTGCGTGGAGGCGGATCAGGACAGAACCATTATGATGCCAACTCAGGTGACACATAGGTGGATAGGTGGAATGTTATAGCTCTTTCCAAGACTGAAAATATGAGTTATTTCCCCCAGGTCAAAGGATTATTTAATATCAACTCATTAAATAAACCATTAGATAAATCTCATGAATGAGTCATTGAATTAATTATTTATTTTTATCTAAGAAATTATTTATTTTATGGATGAAGGGTCATGATCACATAAATAAATGAATTAATGTGAAAATATGGAAATTAAATTAATTAATTATGCATAAATGTTTTATCCAACATGGTTAATTAATTAAGTAATATCTACTTAATATTAATAGTAAAGGATAAAAAATGATAAAATTTATGTATAATAAATTAAAATCCCTCAATTAAATATTAAGTCAGATTTGGCCTTCCATTACTTGATTAAGAATGAAACTCAATAAAACTAAGTGTTTGACCAACCCTTGTTAGGGAACTTGCTTTTATAAGGGGAGTTATTATGAAGGTTTTAGGTTGACTTAACCATTTTCATCAAGAGGAGTATCCCTTTCTAGAATTGGTGTAATTTGGAGGAAAGTGTTGATGAAATCCAAATCATAATTTCAGGATATGGGAGTCCACTCAATGGATCAAGGAGTTGTAAGCCTGCAGTTGGAAATACCTACCTACCTAAATACCTTCAAGTATATTGAAAACCCTTGTTGGGGTTATGAAAAGGGTAATATGAATCCTTTCCACTAGAATGTCACAACAACTATATATTCCGAGTTCAATGTTGAGGGATATTATAACTTGATAAAATAGCGTGAGAATTAATAAAATTAAATTATTATTATTTCTTACATAATTTGTAATCAAGTAAAGTACTAATAATATATTTTAATTATTTTAGAAAAAATAGAAATTAAAACCATGAAAGTAGTGAAATCATTTCTTAACTCAGGGAATGTCCTTAAAAATGAAATTTTCATATGTGGTACAATCGTTTATGTGAAGCACTATTATCAAAAAGTATGTATTATGTGTTGGAATCCCCAATTCCTATTATTTCACCCTAGTAGGTGAGAAAAAGTGAAATGGAATCCTACTAAAGATATATTGAGGATGCTTATTATGTCTTTTGTATTATATTATCAACTATGACTGGAGAGTTGGTGATAAAACATAAATACATGAATGCTTACACCATAATAACACATCTCTATTCTCTTGAGAAAGAGAAGTAAAGGCTTGAAATAATTTTTTTTAAATGATCTATATCAGTGTAAACCGAAAAAAGAAATCTTGATATTGACCATGCTTTCAAAATTCTAGGTTATATTGATCGATTAGAAAAATTGGGCTTCCACTTGGGTGATAAATTATCCATTAATCTTATTTTATTATCCTTTCCACCAAGATTATCTTTATTTATCCAAGCCTAGATAAAAAAATGGATAAGTCACTTAGGAAATGTTTTTCCATACTTCACCAAGTAGATAAGGATTGACTAAAACCTATTTCTCAACCCCTTATGGTGAAAAGTTTTAAAGATAAGGCTGGAGATCCTTTTGATAGTATATAGTCAAAAGATGCTTCACAACATCCTTCAAAGAGACAAAGGATTCAAAGGTAGAATAATGACCAGGGGGCTATTTGATTCTCATGTGGAAAGCTCAGACACTAGAAAATAAATTGCAATGAATTGAAGAATAAAGCAATTTCATCCACTTTAGGTATATCTATCATGTTTCTATTCATCAACTGTATATTAAATTCAATATGCTTACAACATAAATGTATTTAAATATTGGAAATGATAAAAAATATAAGGGTTATAAAGTGAGATGAGAAAGGGTAATTCCTATATAATCTAAGGGGAGATCACTACTTCTCATTGCTAAATAAATTGATTCAAGTTTGTAGAAAGTTTTACCAAAAAAATTATCTCAGTATCAGGCAAGACAAAATGATACATTCTTTCACATTTGAAATAAATATTTTAATAGTACTTTAAATGATGAAATATTAGTTTTGTAACTCTTGAATCACTTATATAAATTGTAATTAATGAAAAATATAAAATATAAGACACATACCTAATTGTGGAAGCATAATTATTTGTCAAATAAAAATGAATGTAGTTGACTTGTGTCTTCCCTTCAAAGTGATTTTTAGTTTTAATTGAGATAAGGTACTCAATATACATAAAAACTAATTATCTTGTTTTAGATAAAGAAAAATTTATACATAAATGTATTTCACAAAGATTTTAAATTTGGTTCAACATGGCTATGTGAACTATTATAACATTGAAGGAAAAATTATATAATTCAGGAGATACCTTTAATAAATTTTAGAAATGATTGGTGAATTAAATGATTTAACTTAGTAAAGATAGAAGAATCTTTGAGCTGGCTTGTCGTAGAATATCTTATCCAAGTAATAATTGATCAAACATGTGAAGTAAAGGTTATCCCAAACTCACAATACTTATATACATAATTTATTAGATGATAGTAAAAGAAAGATTAATAACAAGTCTTATATATATTTCAAATATTCCATTATACCATATAAAACATATTTTGAAAATATAAGTGCAACAATAAACCATATTCCAAATATATTGTATAGTGGATGTCATATCAATTACAATATGGTAAGAATCTGTTAGAAAACTACTATAAGTGTTTGTTGAAAATCATTTGTTAAAAGCTGAACTTATCTACAAAATAACATTAAAACACTAAGGTGCATTGATGTTAATTTCTTTTTTAGAAAAGGGAATTCCCCGGTGTGGCCTTTTCGAACCCTCCACACAGAGAAACCCCCCTCCCCCACGAAGGGGTAGTACCCGAAGGCAACTCCCCAGCTGGGGAAGGAGCCGTTGCCAGCTGAGATGGCAGAGCGTCCCGGAGGGTAACGTCCCGGCAGTGATGGTTCATCACAGCGATCTGTCAGCAATTTGGGTCGCACCTCGTTTTGCCCGCCCAGATGAGACCGGGCGACCCGACAAGGTGGGTGGATCCCAGGGGAGTGGTTCGTCCCGAAAACGGACTCCTAGGATTCGAACCTTGAACCTCCCAAAGAACAACCTGTTTTGGCAACTCACCTTCACCACCTCACCACCACTGAAGTGGAAAAGGTTCATTGATGTTAATGATTCTATAAACACTAAGGATATTAACATCTAGTCAAGATAGAATATATTTCCATAAAGGATACTTATATCTTGGAAGATAATGCTAGAAGACTTAACTTCTATGGGATAAGGCTTTGCATGTACAAAAATTGTCATAAGAATAATGGAATCTATTGAGCTTAGTGGGATGAGTAGTTATAGAGACACATACCACATATGAATTCATAACAAAATAGGTGGTTTATGTTCACTACGGTGGGTGATACATGTATTATTATTTCAAAATAATGATTCCTGTAAATAATTAATAAATGGTAATATGATAATATTGAAAAGTAAATATAAATTCAAGTAATAGACTCCATGTATTGTGATTCAATATTCTATATTTTGAATGTTTCTAAGAATTAACACCATTGGTGAGTATTCAAGAAAAACTGGGCATGGATGGTAAAAGACGATACCAATAAAACATGATGGATTATCAAAAGTTTAGTTTATGAAAAAAATCACCACCTCTTATCATGAATAAAATACTTTTTGAATTATACTTGTAAAATAATACTTTTATGATCATCATATTGGGATATTGATTGTCAAGGCCTCTTCATTTAGAGAAATACTTATGGAAGATATCTATATGACACGACCAAAAGGAGTCCCTATGGTATATGTATACTAGGAATAACTAAAAGGGTTGATGATATAAAAAAAAAGTCAATAATATATGAAGATTACATAAATTCATTTATGAATAAATCATGCATAGTGATCGTAGGATATTTTTTTGGAAAAACATAAGTGACATGTATCTCAGACTAGTTAGTGGGAGTGTTATAAGTTTTCAAGATAAATATGTTAATAACATATGAAAAAATTGTTATGTCTTACAAGTTTGTTAAGATTAAGGAATGAAATTTCTCCAAGTTTAACTTAAAGTAGAAACTGTGTTCTAGGGAAAAAGATCTACATAAATGGATCTATGTGTTTAATTAATCTAGTCATAGTATATATATTAATAAAGTATTGAAAAATAAAACTTTAAACAATTCAAGATTGAATTTTTATTGGCATATAATCCTTCTATTAGTACATACATGGGAATTGTAAGTGATTATGAAGATTAAAATAATTTTACAAGCTTAAGTGCTAGGAATTCATCTCATGTGCCATTATAATTACTAGTGTTTGATATTAATGATGAATAAAAAATAATAGATGAATATAAAAATAAATCCAACATAATTTCACAGACTTGAAGTTAGAAATATCCGATAGTACTTAGAAAAGTAAGACTGGATGAGTTTCGGGTTCTAGAGAAGTGAACATACCGGTGATCAAGGTAATTGAACACTTAATTTTTTTTAGTTCAAGTTGATACAATATCACCGATAAGGTTATAGTAATATTAAATAAGAACTTATAACAGCAATTTGTTTCCATATCTACAATATCTGAGTATGTTGTAGTTTTTGATACGACTTAAGAAGTGGTTTAGCGATGTCTTGTTCCGATTTTAGGTTATATTAAAAGAAAAAGGTTTATCATTTTATGATAATATTTTTACTATGGATTTAGTCAAAATTTCAGGATTATGACATGGGAATTTGAAGTGGATACTCAGTTAAATCACTACTTGAGGGTTTTTCTCAAGATAGTTATGCTAAAATAAAAATATTCGTCGCACATACATGTGACTTAACCAATACTAGCCACAGAAACATGGTAGGACTAGAAACTGTATCCATATTTAGTAGAAGCATGTTTAATATGTGAGGACTAACCTGTTGACTAGAAGTTGGATCTCATGCAAGTGGGAGTTTGTTGGAGTTGGTTCCCTAGAACCAACTACTTTGTACTTTAGATTACTTGTATATTCACTACCACAAAAACAGTTTTTCCCAGCGCCAACCTTTATCAGCGCTAATGAAAAAGCGCTGATAAAGGGGGGTGCCTTTATCAGCGCTAAAAAAAGTGCTGATAAAAGCACCCCTTTATTAGGGCTTTTTTTAGCGCTGATAAAGGGACCCCCTTTATCAGTGCTTTTTTGTTAGCGCTGATAAAGAGGGCCTTTATCAACACTTTTAAAAGCGCTAATAAAGGGTCGACTTCAAAAAAAAAAAATTAAGAATAATATATTAATATATAAATATATAAATATAGTTATATTGATATAAATATAATATATAATTTTTAAATATATTTTAGATAAGTATAAATATACATTTACACATAATATACTTAATATATAAGATATTTAGTGAAAATGGCTTATAAAAAAATCTAAAAAATACTTTTAATTAATAATTTGCCAATTATTATGGAGTAATAGTCATTTAATAACAATTTGAAGATTAAAAAATAAAAAAATTAAAAAAAGATCCAAAATATGTTGAAAACGCAACTCGAACTTCAAATGGCCATAACTTTTGATCCGGGTGTCCGTTTGAGCTCTACCACATATCAAATCAAAGCCTGCGATGAGATCTACGTCGCTATGACTAAGGGGGGGACTTTGGTAAAGGTTTTTTTGAGGCCAAAAGTGGCCCAGAAGGCCTCCAAAACTGAGTTTTTAGTCAGGGTACCCCGATTTTTTAACATTTTGTTGATTTTAAGCCTCGTTTAAGGGAGTATTATTGGCTTTTTTTGGTGGGGACTGAATTTATTCCAAATTATTACATTCATATTGATATTATATCTTGTAAATTTTATCATTTTTTATATTGCACTGCTATTTATAATCAAATATATAACTATATGTACATATTTTTTATATATTCACACCTAAAAATTTAATTATAAATATAAATAATAAAATATATTTACATATAAAATATATTAGCTCTATCTAAATAGTAACTAATATCCATTTTATTTAAAATACAATTATATGAATATTTATATACCTATATATTAATATAACTATATATATATATATTAATCTAACTATATATATATTAATATAACTACATATATATATTAATAATACTATAAATATATATATTAATATCACTATAAATATATATATTAATATCACTATGAATATATATATTAATATCACTATAAATATATATATTAATATAGCTATATATATATATTCATATAACTATATATATATATATTAATATAAATATATATTACTATCAGAATAAATATAACTATATATATATATATATAAATAGAGATATATATTAATATAACTAGATATATATATATATATTAATATGAATATATATATATATTAATATAAATATAAATATAAATATATTAATATAAATATATATTACTATAAGAATAAATATAACTATATAAATATATAAATAGAGATATATATTAATATAACTATATATATATTATAATATAACTCTATATATATATTAATATAAATATATATTACTATACGAATAAATATAACTATATATATATATATATAGATATCATGAATTGGAAAGAAAATCAAAATAGAGGAGTGGTAAGGGCTTAGGTGCGCAGGGGGGAGGTCTTGAGTTCAAATCCTGGTGGAGGTAGGGGCGCGCGCGCATGGGGGAATATTGGAGCAAGCACTGTTAAAGGGTGGAGGGGGTGTGTGGGGCGCTGTAGGGGGGTAGAAAAGCGCTGTAAAGGGGGGGGGGGTTTCAAGCGCTATAAAACCCCCCTTGATTGGCAGCATTTTTTTAATTTTTTTTAATTTTTTTTAACTTTTATCAGCGCTTTTAAAAAAGCGCTGATAAAAGGGGTCCTTTATCAGCGCTAAAATGAAAGCGCTGATTAAGGAAGCGCTAATATAGGGGTCTTTTATCAGCGCTAAAACAAAGCGCTGATAAAGGACCCTTTTATCAGCGCTTTGTTTTAGCGCTGATAAAAGACCCCTTTAATCAGCGCTTTTTTCTAGCGCTGATTAAGGAAGCGCTAATATAGGGGTCTTTTATCAGCGCTAAAACAAAGCGCTGATAAAGGACACTTTTATCAGCGCTTTGTTTTAGCGCTGATAAAAGACCCCTTTAATCAGCGCTTTTTTCTAGCGCTGATAAAAGGGGTCTTTATCAACGCTTTTTGGAGCGCTGATAAAGGGGACCCCCTTTATTTTCGCTGGCATTAATAGCGCTTTTCTAGCGCTGTTAAAGACCATTTTTAGCGCTGATAAAAGCCGTATTTGTAGTAGTGATTCAAAAAAGTGAATATTAATATAAATTTATTATAACATATTTATTATTATTATATATAAAATTAATTTGATAATATCCTAGGGTATCTATTGAATTGATAAGGTTATAACAATTCCCCACTATGATGATAACCTTAACATGCTATGACAATATTCTTAATTATAGTTATGTAGTTGGATAACGTACTATGACAGGGCACATAGTATATAGACCATCAAGTGCGAGTTCTCATAAATGGATGATGATTTTTATCATGATGTTTTCAATTGATAATCTTCAAGAAGTGAGATTATGAGAACATACCCACTAGTAGGAATTCCACATGTTTTGGTGTCATCAGATATTCTTATCTAGGAATGTGAGTAATGGTCCTTAGAATTTAATATTATAATTATTGAATGTCACGACTCAAATATTTAGAGTTAATGACTAAAACCATCACAAAATATATTGGTGGGAAGTAGGGTATATTGGGTGCATCACGAATGACATGTCATTAATGAATATGTTGAGGACGGATTTTTACTTTTCATATTTATAGAAGTTTAAATCTCATCCCTTTGATTAGAATAGAACCGTCACATTAAATTCCATGTCCATGGTGTAACAACATTTATTTCAGATAGTTAAATAAATACGTATCAAGTATAAAGGTTGGTGACACAAATGTGTAACCTACATAATGAGATATTTTGATAAATAAATTATATTACAAATTGAGCTTTAATATGTGGTTGTCGTTGTTGAGACATTAAGTTATTTCTATTGGTTTCGTTGACCCGTTTCTAGATAGTAATCTTTGACTTTAGGCAATCCCGCCTAATACCAATGTGAAAGAATCCTAGAGGGTCACACACTAAGTGTTTTTGTTGATCTCAATTAAATTATATTTTAATTTAATTAATGAAATAAATATTATTCTCAAGACCAAGGAATAATTTTTTTCAAGTGTTATTGATCACATAAATTAAATAAATATTTATTCCTCAGACTGTGAATAAAATATATTTATTTATTTTATTGAATATTTATTAAATATTTATTTACTGATTTGTGAATAAAATATTTATTTGAGAGAATAAAATATTTTATTTTGGTATTCAATAAATTATAGAGGATTTATAATGGACCAAGACTGAGTTTGATTAAAAATATTAACTAACAAGTTGGTTAAATAATACTTATTGTTGCGCAAGTTAGCACACACTACAAAATAATAATAATATTATGTGGAATGGGTTTTATTAAAAGGTTGAAATGAAATTTAATAATTATTTTAACCTAAACCCTAGCTCTATAAATAGATGGTTATGTCTATTATGTAGGTTATCTAAAAATATTGATCGGTGTAACTGAAATAGTGAATTTTTGTGCACAACTAATTCTTTATCGACTCCTCCTTCTCTCTCCCTACCAAGAATGAGAAATTAAAGAGAGATTTATTTAGGACTGAATAACTAGTGATCATGGACGAACAATGTAATTCATTTGATTTTCTATGATAGAACATGGAAATTAAGTGGCATTGCTTGGAGATCTTAGGAGCATGTGTGGATCACTACTAGAGGGATTATATCATTGGATCCTCATAGTGAAATGAAGGAAATTATAAAGGGTACTTTTAGATGATCAACATTCATCAATAAAGAAATTTTCTAAACCTAGGTATTCATTTTTACCAATATTAAAGATAATTAAAATAAATTTTAATATATCGTACACAACCACACACTTACACTATACTTGGAACCAACAACAGAACAAATGAACCAGAAATTGATCAAGAAGGAATGAAGCATGAGAGTACACTTAGGAATTATCAAGGAATTTTGGATGGAAGATGTGAACACAACAACATACCTTATTGATATAAGGTTTTCACTTGTAGTGGGACAAGAATTATCGGAACAACTATGGTCCAAAAAGCAACCAGAAGTTATCCACATCAGAATTTTCAGCCACCTCACCTATATCCATGTCGATTCCAATGACATAGGAAAACTTGAGGTAAAGTCAAAGACACGTTTCCTTATGGGATATGGTGATGAAAATTTTGGATTTTGACTTTGGGATGATGAAAATAGACAAGTAATTATAAGTTGGGATGTTTTATTTAATGGGAAGGTTATTTGGAAGGACTATAAATTTTCTAAATTAGAAGTTGATAGAAAGGTATCACCTAGCCAAGTCAAAGTTTATCTAAATAGGGATATTGGAAATGAGATAAGTGGAAGATGTGTCTAAATGATCTAGAACCATAAAGGCTTAAAGAAGAGATCTAGAAGTTGGGGATCTAAAAGATAGAGCACCATAATATGCAGTAACAAAAAGTGTAGAGTCTCAAACCTAGTTATAAAGGCCCCCCAGAGTAAAACAACAAGTCTAGATGTTTGGAAATGATATGAATTATATACTTATAATAGATGGCGGGGAATATGAAATCTTGTAAGAAGTGGTAACTCTCAGTGACTCTAGAAAGTTGGAGTCAACGATGAAGGAATAAATTTATTTGTTGAATTCCAACGAAACATAGGATCTAACTAATTTACTAAAAGGGAAAAGAGAATCAAAGAACAAATGGGTGTTTCTTTTGAAGGATGAAGCTAATGAAAGGAATAGATTCAAGGTATGAATAGTGTAGAAGGGATTCAAATAGAAGGAGGTAATTAATTTCTCAAAGATCTTCTCACTGGTAGTTAAACATGACACCATATGAATATTTCTCATCCTAGTTGCTTCTGATAATATATAATTAGATAATATGGATGTAAATACAAACATTATTCATGGTTAATTAGAGGGAGAGATTTACATGAAGAAACCATTTATTTTTTAGAATGTTTAGAATAAGGGTTTGGTGTGTAAAAAAAAATACCATCTATGTCTTGAAACATGAACTAAGGAAGTAGAGTTAAAAATTAAATACTTCCATATCTGAGGAAGGTTTCATTTAGAGTAACTCAAATAAATTTTTCTACCAGAAGACATGGAATAATGGTATATTTACTATACTTATCTTATATGTGGATGCCATGTTTCTAGTTGGACCGGACATTATAAGGATTTGGGAGTTGAAGCATGAATTTTATAAAAATTTAAAGATGAAAGATATTAGTCAGGATAATAAGATTTTGGGAATGAAGATCTAAAGATACATAAAAACTGAGACTTTGGTTCTATCTCAATGGTATTACATCCGAAATATCATTTAAAGATTTGGTATGATTAGATATAAGATAGTCTCAATTACATTAGTTGGATATTTCAAATTATCCAACTGTAATTCTCTAAAAATAGAATATGAGGTTTAGTACATGGTAAAAGTTTTATTTTCATCATTAGTAAGTAGCCTAATGTATATAATGATATATACCAAACTAAACATTTAAATTTTAGTAGTCATGGTGAGTCAATTCATGTCGAATCCAGGAAGGTTACACTCAGAGGATGTGAATTGGTTCTTCTAGTTCTTGAAGGTTTTATAAGATACAACTTTATGATTTGGGGAAAATGATCTATTTCATGTTTATGATGATATAGATTTTACTATTTATTTAGACACTTGAAAGTGCACCGTAGAGTTTGTGATCACCTATAGAGGAAGGACCATCAACTAGATGTCGTGACAATAACTGATGGTTACATTGTACAGAATAGAAGCTATGTACATAGAAATGATGAAATCAAGAAATGAATTGGTATGGTTGATTAACTTACTAAAGGAACTCAGAAGATGATAGGAAGGTGAAGTGTTATTCTGTAATAGTTAGCATGAAAGTCACTTGGATTGAAATACTATTTTTATATAAGGAATAAATATATAGGCTTAAAATATTAGTTCATTTGGAATTTTATGGAGGATAAGGTGCTAGAGTTGTGGAAGATAGTTGAGAAGTAGAATCTATGAAAATTTTCAGTAAGAATTTATTCCAAGAAAGTATCAAGGAAAACTATGCCTCAATATGACTTCAGTGAAAGGAAGGAGCTGGAGATACTATGCACTATAGTAGATTAGTGTATTTTCTAAAGTGTTATAAATTTTACATGGTTTCCTTGAAGCAGTATTCAAGTGGTCGATTATTAGGAATGAACCCTGCTTAAGTTCTGCTCTAGTTATATTGAAAGTAGATTCTCTATAAGATGGACTTTACTTCAGGTTCAAGAAGTGGTAGAAGAAACTCTCCCGCAAAGGTAGGTTGATCGGAAGGTGACACCTTCTAATTGGTTGTGTAGTTTTTAGTTCACTAATAGATGTTGATAAGATGTTACAAAGAAAGTCCTCATGTTTTTATGGTAAAGGTATGGGTAACCTTTCACTATTCATTGGGAGTTAGCATTCAGGTGTCATTTTCTAAAATCGACCGATAGTCACCATGGTTCATTTGGGGGATCCCCACAAATACTGAAAGTCGATTCAACTAGATAACTGTCTAGCACCCACTATAAAGGTGGGGTTGAGTCAACTTGTATATGTAATGTGGTGGATCATATTCTTAGGTTTCCCAATATAAGTTATTATTGATTGGGATTTCAATTCCTTATAAATTTAGATAGTAATGAAAAGAATGAAAAAAGTTTTCTCTCATGGATTTTAGACTCATTTTTGAACAACATAAACCAAAATGTTCAAATTTCTATATTTTTTTAATTTTTTTTTGTTCTGAATTCTTTGTGTGAGTATTATGATATTTTATTGTGTGTTTGCAGGGCCGAATTTTCATGGTTAGTAGGGTGAGAGGTCATTCTATCTCCCAATAAGTCAATCTCAAGGGATTACTTCCAAACAAATGAATTTTTGGAAGATCTATTTCTATTGTATTGCATCATTAGGTGGATAAATTTAGTAGATCAGTTGTCTGAAGGATCCCTAATAATAATTTCTATGAATAATATCATGAATATGAGATTTATCCAAATTTGAATTTCTAAAATAAACTATTTTTCATAGATTTCAGATGCTAATATGCATTTATATGAAAATAGATTTGGTGAGATGATATAGGTGAATAATAACACTTTTGTGAAAGACCATGTTAAAGATATGAGTTTCCTTTGTCATCACCACCATAAGGACTTGAAGAATAATTACATATAGTGAAGGATAATCTAAAATGTGTCAAAATCTCAATGAATGATATGATCACCTAATACTAGTGATGTAACCAAGAGAACAATATTAATGGAGTCATTTATAATTATAGAATTTTAAATCAGTAAATTAAAATAACTCGGCTTTGTTTAAAATTATATTTCAATTGAAATTGTCCATAGAAAATATTATTGACATTGATATTTTAGAAAAAAAATTCATTCTTTTAATGCATCAAACATTCTTATAAAATAACAATATAGTGAAAATGTTTTTACAAAATATTCTGAATTACAATATTATATTCTTGTGGTATAAAAAAATAATGAAGTATAGTTGAAAAATAATGAATCCCAACCAACTAGATTAGATATATTACTTGAAGCAAATGTAACTACTCATAATCATGGTCATGGTAATAATCTATACGATCGAGGTGGAAACAATTTTTTTACTCAAAATGGTCATACATCTAATAAAAAAAGGAAATAGAACTACTAAAAGTGGTAAAAAAATATAGAACCAAATCCAAAGAAATAAAATCATAAATAAAGTGAATGTTTTTGATGTGTAATGAAGGAGAATGGGTCATGTACTAGTCAAACATCAAAATAATTTATTGATCTTTATCAATAATCAATTAAAGTAAAATAGAATAGAATTGAAAAAAAAATATAATAAATAAATTAAGTATGCTAATGAAATAATGAATTTTGATATCTTAAATTATTTTTTAAATACTAAAAGTGTTGATCATAATAAAAATATATAAATGAACATGGAGGAGATTTTCTCTATTTTTATAATATTTTAATAATTTTTTATATTTTATAGTTTTCTTTCTTCATTTTTCTATAAATATATATATATATAAATCACTTCATTGGAATTAATTTCCACAATTAATATATTTATCTTTTTAATAATGTCACAATACATGTGATACTTAAATAGAAGAAATATTTTATCAACCTTAAAATGGAAGTGCTCATGTGAGTTCCTTAACCAGTAGCGTAAAATTAATCAAAGACTCCGAAAGAGAATATATATGTCTACACATCGGTGTATAAGTTTTAATAAATAATGTTTTTCCCTAATTATTTACAAATTCTATTAATCTTTAATTATTTTTCTAAAAAAATATCACATTGAGACTATGGATGAATGAGGCATGGAATACTCTTATATAATAAGAATTAATAATGAAACATTGTTGATTTGAGAGAAACTTTCAAGGGATCCTTTTTTGTTTTTAGTATATTAATATATGTATGATGGAGTCAAATATGGTAAACCATAGGTTTATCATCAATAATGTATTCCTTATATGACATTATTGTTTAGGTCCTCTAGGATCAATTATGACGAGAAAAATAATTAAATGTATGTGTGTTAATCAATTGGTTGATAAAAATATTCTTACGCCTATTTTTTTCTCATTAACTTCTTGATATAAAGGAAAATTAATCATATGAACATCACCATTAAAAGTTTAGACTAAACCCCCCATCTTCTTAGATATAATCTATGGTCATATTTGTAATCCAATTCCTCCACTATGTATACCATTTAGATATTTTATGATTTTGATTGACTTTTAAAATAAATGGTCCTACATGTTCTTAGTATCATCACAAAACATGAAATTTATAATATTTAGTATACAAATAATGTTTGGTTTCTTAGGATCAAATAACACATATTCAAGAAACACAAAACTTAAAAAAAACCAAAACTAAGATCACTGATCTATGAAACTGAAACCATGCATACTATAAAAGGAAGAACATGTGTACCTTACACTAATATTTGAAAAAATATACTATTTTAAAATATGAGTTTTATTAATATTAATAATAAGATTATGAAGGACTCCATCCTCCAAGGTTTATCCATAGGCTGATGAATCATCCAATGATTGGTAAATATCTTCCTTGTTTTCACAATATGTTAGTACTTCTCAAAGTAAAAGAAGAAGGAGAAGAGATAGTTGTTAGGGTTAATCAATAAAATGTTTGATAATTATTTTCATGAACTATAACATATATATATAGGACTTAGGGATGATCCATGATACTTACATAAATTTAATTAAAAATTATAAAAGGTTTGAGTAAATGGATTTAGTTACAAACATTTTATAACCTTTGATTAAGTATCTATAGATATTCAAAATTTAAATGCACAGCTTGAAGATCCATCAGAGATATTGGATATTGAAAATCACTCATTAAGTGAATTAATAAAGGGGGATCCAATTTTATCTCAATAGTGACATGGTCAATATAGCATTGATTTTACACTGAGGGATGAAGTTATCTAACAATCACCATTTTATCCTATGGTGAGGTGTTCAGATAACCTTCACATTTCAAGCATGATATTGTTTCTTAAAGAAATACATTTATGAGTTTGAGATGTTTTCATGTTGTATTGATTGGAAACATTCTAAAGGATGAGTTAGAATATATTTGGAGTGGATTGGGGTTGCACAAGAATGAAAGGAATGAAGTTTTACTATAGATGAAAGAACCACAACATGAAGGATGATGATCACATCACAATGATGTTTAATTTTTTTCCATAAAAAGGATTTTATCTTATATGATATTTTGTTAGTATTCTATATCAAAGAATTTATCTTACATGATAAGTAATCCTACCATAACTCTTAAATTTCACTATGACGATGTTTATGAAAAAATGAGTTAATATTATTTGAGAAGCTAGTGAGAAAAAGTTAATTTAACATGAGATAGGAATTATTTTTGGTTTGGGAAGGAATACACTGTAGTTGGATGGTTTGCACTATGATTAGCCACCTAAGGAATTTTAAAGAGTATATTATGCTATAATGACTAGCCTAAGACGGAGTAACCCAAAATTTTCATATATATATATATATTACATATTTTAGATGAATATTCATTACATTATAGAAACACATGACTGGGGATTGTAATTGTTTAGTGACCTTTGGGACTAGGCACAAAATATTCTTATTTAGTGAAATATATTCAATGATTCCCACAAAGATCTTACCATTTAGTACTCTTCATAGAAATACCCAACTTAAAACATTTTTCATAACTTGGGGAAAGGACACATAAGAAATGGTGTGCTCAGATGCTCAATAAGGGTAAAAAAGGGAAAATATGTAATCATAACATGATTATTAGGGTATGAGAATGTGATCATAACATATGAAAACCATTCCCTTCATATCAAAGATCAAAATCTTGAGTCATGAAATAAATATTGGCAGTTCATAATACATGAATCATAAGGAAATAAAAAGCAAGATCCATGAGAGCATAACATTGACATAAGACATGGAAATTTGGAATACACATAAGCATAGAAAATCATTTCTTTAGTAGTCAAGGCTCATTTCCAAAACTATCATAGTGTAATGGATTCACTCCCCAAACCATCATAGTAGTCAAGGTTCACTACCAAGAATATCATAGTGGACAAATTCCCTTACTAAATTGGGTTCAATCCCCATTCCAGTCCTATTTATCACATGAAATTATGTTCATGTTTCACACATTAAACAAAGGTTCCTTTCATATTTTCAATAAAATCCAAAAATATATTGTTTGGAAAATGACATGAATATTTCTTTCAAAACATTTTGTAAAATGTATAAAATTGGTAAAAATTTATTTAATAAATCATTTTATTAATGTTAAAAACATTTTTGAAAACATTTTTATAAAACATGGTATTAGATGAAAAATGGGTTTCGACCAAAGAGGGAAATAAAGATAATTTTTATGAAAATATTATTTTGAAATATTAAGTACCTAAGGGGATGTAAATGAAGGGAAACATGTACTATCATGAAATTACCGGAATAAAATAAAATTCATGATTTTATTGAGATATATATCATAATATTTCATCATTGGAAACATAATTATAAATAATCCCAATAAAGGATGAGATTGCAACATAAAACGACTACCACTTTAGTAACATTGAATCATAATCTCCATGAAATAATAACATTAAATGAAACTTAAAATATAATGAAAATAATTATATTCATTGTGACACCCCAAAACTTATCTCTCATATAATAGTAATATTATGGTTTTATTTTGTGATATGAATAAAACTTGCAAACTAAATACCAGACATTTTTATTTAAATAAAAAACTGAAGCGTTTACATTACATCAAGGTACAAAGAAAACTATAATAACCAAAAATACCTATTAAAAGACCTATTATAATTACAGGGAGACCACCCAAAACAACAAAAACCCCAAGAAGATAATACGGGTCTTTCAGATCCGTCACAATGAACATTACTATGGCTAGAGCCATTGAAACAACACTGATAATCAGTGGAAGGATGTGCACCATCTTCTTCAATTGACTTGAATTTGGGACACTCTGATGTATGGTTTTATAAGGAATCGACCCGACCGTTTCCCCTTGGGTGACCGTTGAGTTCTAACGGCTATAATTATAGCCGTTGGTATTTTTGGTGGATTAATTAAAAATATATAAATATAATTTAATTTTCCAAAAAAATTAAGTTATGTATTAAAAATATAATATAAGCCCTTATTATGAACATTAAAAGAACAATGGTTTAATATTTTGAGCTACACTAAGTATTATTTTAAAATGAGGTAAGGATTTCAAACATATTTCAAATATTTCAAATATCCTGTAAAAGTTTTCATTCTTAATGAGGTTTTAACTAAACTATGTTCTTGATTTTTATAATACTAGTATAAATTTTTCACATAGATGTATTAAATTTTAATTTATAACTTTGTGTTTTAAAACTTTAGTGTTTGTAAAACTAATGGAAATTTTGGTTTGAAAAAAAACACCTATACACGTGTATGGAAACCTAGATTTACATTTAACAAAAAATAAATCCTATAAAGGCCAACCCTCTAGGCGGCCGAGCCTAGACTTTAGCCTCAGAATAGGACGACCTATGGGCTGTCTAGTGAGCATATGGCATAAATACCCCGAATGGTGCACAATAGCACATGCAAGGGGATCAGAGCGCGCCACCGTGTGAGGCGGTGATCGTACCACGATTCACTGTTTTATTACACCCTTACACCGCAGTTTTAAACTAGTTTTGTAATGAATATTTCAAATATAATAATAAATTTCACTTCATGTTTGAATCAATAAATTAATGTTAATAAATATTATAATAGGAAATGTTACTTTTTTTTATTGTTTCAATGTAGGTGGAGGTGATTTGGAGGGCCCTTGATGAAGTGGAAGAAAAATGGGCCAAAATTGCATGGATCCATGGACATCTGTCCACTGTTTTGAATATTACACAAAATCAGTGCATCGAAATGGGCTAAAAGTTTGTGTTCCGGTTCAAAATTTAATAGTCTACATTTCATATTAAGGAACCCAATCCTGATTCGGCCTCTATGGGCCCCATCCGAACTGATCTGTCCAAGACACCAAATTTGGACCAAGTCAAATGCGGTGTTATGTAGTTTATCAATATCTTGAGTTGTAGTTGTCAAAATTCTGCCAAACTTTCAGTGGAGACATTCAAGACATAGGGATACAACTTTTCTATTTTCTCCAAAGCGAGATAAGACTGTCTGAAGGCAGAAACGAATCGTGCAAGTGGATTGATTAAATCTGTGTGCCTAAAACCACCTTCCCATTTTCCTATAAAAGGGCACCAAGGGAACCTCATTTGCAATTTAGGCCAATGAGTGAAGTGCTTCCAATTTGGTGTCCTATAGGAGTATCCTAATCACCTTGGAGGTTCTGTAGTCCCATATCCTTTTAGGGGAATTAAGGATGAAGAAGGAGTTCCACCCGAGCTTCCTCCTCCTCCCGATGTCGAGCTAAAAGTTGGGTGTTCATTGTGGGGGAGCTTCACACATGTCAAGGGAGTTACGATGCATAAATTAGCTACTGGTTTGGAGTAATTTGGGTTTTTAAACATTTAATTCCATGTATCTTATTTTATTTCAGATTTTAATGCTTGATTTGATGCATGTGAGTGTTATGCTCTTAATTTCTAACCGATCAGTGTGAGGTTTTGAGTGCGTGACTTGTGTTGTTCCGATTGGACATCACAAGAATCCTTTTCATACCCACATTATTGAGATTTCAATATTATTTGGAAGCTCTTATTCCATGCATAAGTACTGGACCTTGACAATACGATTGTTACGTCAAGGTTTGGTCCTTAAAGCATTGAAATAAAAGCTTAGGAATTAATCAGGATTCCAATTAACTCCAACCAAAGAATTACTATAAACCCAAGATAAATCTCTATGAACAATGAACTTGATATGTGTGTAGTGAAATCACATCGACCCTTTTATCTCATATTTCTCAAAATCCACTTGGTCACTCATCTTTTAAGCTATTTCAACTAAGTCATTGTTTTAAACTGTTTTCAAAACCACCCCCTCTCTTAGTCATTTTTATTAAAAATACACACTCTAAACCTACCAATGATCCTTGAGAGACGACCTAGGGTCTTCCATAGACTATAAATCAACCTTAAAAATATAATCAATTTGACGTGTCACGACAACGCGGTCAAATTTTGGCGCCGTTTCCGGGGAGCGCTTTGGTTTTTTGTGCGTGTTTTTGATAAATTTTTTGTAATATTTGTGAATATTTGTTTGTTTTATCTTCTACCCTTGAATTTATTTTTGTCTTCTAATTTATTTATTGTGTAGGTTCTGTGTATGACGGGTTATACTCTGGGAGACCTACAAACTTTCGAACCCGAACCAGAGAGGATCCTACATCAACGAAACCGAGACACACAAGACCACACTTTGAAGGAGGAGACATCACATCTTAAAATTATTCTTGATACTTCTTCTTCTTATGAAACCAAAGTTAAAATTGAACATAACTTGTATAACATGGCTGAAAATAATAGAAAACTAGAAGAAATAACCTCACCTGATTTTGATATCCGACCCACTTACATTCAATTACAAGGCGAGGCACCCAATTTTGAATTAAAATCTGGTTTAATCCATTTATTACAAAGATTTCATGGACTGCCTGAAGAAGACCCTCATAAGCACTTAAAAGAATTTCATACTGTTTGTTCAACATTAAAATCTGCTAATGTTGATGAGGAACAAGTAAAGCTTAGAGCATTCCCATTTTCTTTATAAGACACTGCGGAAGATTGGTTGTACTATGTTAATTCACCAATAAGACGCTGGGCGGACATGAAGCGCCTTTTTCTTGAAAAATACTTCCCAGCCTCTCGAACTTCAACTATAAGGAAAGAAATATGTGGTATAAGACAATCTCAAGGGGAAACACTTCATGAATATTGGGAACGATTTAAAAGATTGTGTTCAAGTTGTCCACATCACCAAATAAGTGATCAACTTTTAATTCAGTATTTTTATGAAGGTTTAATCCCGATTGATTGAAACATGATTGATGCTGCTGCAGGTGGTGCACTAGTGGATAAAACCCCAATCGCTGCAAGAACCCTCATTGATAACATGGCACAAAACACTCAACAATTCGGTACACGGTCCAGTGTTCCCATTCGAGGTGTCCGTGAGGTGTAAAGTACTAAGTTTAAAAAGAAGGTGGACACGAAGTTCAAAGAGGTAAGTACCCTTCTACAAAAACTTGCTCTCTCCCAAGGGAAATATCAATCTCCTCCTCCCATCCATTGTGGAATCTTCTCTTCTAACACCCACTATTCTGACCAATGTCCTCAATTGAGAGAAACTTCTGAAAGTTGTGAGGCAATATTTCAGGACGCCCCTTTAACCAACCCTTTAGGCAAGAACCATACTATCCATCCAACCAAGGGTGGAAGGAAAACCAAGCCTATAGGCAAGGGGGGTATTCAAACCAACCTCAATAGCAATGGAACCAACAGGGTCAGAGTAGTCATCCACCACCACCCAGAAATCCTCAACCACCCCAAAGGCCATTCCAACCACCCTCTCCAAAAACCGAGCCTAGCCTAGAATATATGATGAAGCAAATGGCTGCCAATAATATCCAATTCCAAAAAACCACCCAAGCAGCCATACAAGACCTAAAGACCCAACTAGGCCAACTTGCTAACTCAGTGGGGGAAATCCAAAGTCATGGGTCGGGTAAACTACCATCTCAACCAGTAGTAAACCCTAGGGATAAAGGAAATGTTAGTGCCATCACCCTTAGGAGTGGGACACAACTCAAAAGCCAAATGACCCCTCTATTAGAGTCATCCCATCCAAAGGAAACCACTATCCCAACTGCTGAAAATGGTCCAAGTGAAGAAAACCCTTTTCTTGAGAGAAGCCCTTCCAAAGAAAAGACTGTGGCTGTTGATGAGTCACCTATTCCAACCATTCCTCTTCCATTTCCTCAAAGGGATGTCCAACCTAGGAAACAAAAAGAAAATGAACTTGATAAAGAAATCTTGGAAACTTTCAAGAAAGTACAGGTTAACATTCCTTTGATTGATGTTGTGAAGCAAATTCCAAGATATGCCAAGTTTCTGAAGGAGATGTGTACACACCGAAGGAGGCTTCGTGGTGATGAGAAGGTGAGCCTTGGGAGGAATGTTTCAGCATTGATAGAGCCATCACTTCCCACCAAGTGCAATGATCCTGGGACATTCTCGATTCCGTGCACCATAGGAGAGTATTCATGTTCCAATGCTATGATTGATTTGGGTGCTTCTATTAATGTGATGCCTCACTCTATTTACTCTTCATTGAAGGTCGGTGAACTGAATCCCACTGTTATTTTCATTCAGCTAGAAAATTAGAGTACAACATACCCCTCTGGTGTGATAGAGGATGTTCTTGTGAGGGTGCAAAATTTAATTTTTCCTGCTGATTTTTAAGTGCTTAAAATGGAAGATGATAGGATGAATGGACATGCCCCAATTATATTGGGTCGACCTTTCTTGAAAACCACCAAAACAATAATTAATGTCCATAATGGTACATTATCTATGGAGTTTGGTGGTAATACTGTCCACTTCAATATCCTTAATGCCATGAAGCACCCCTCAGAAGAACATTCCTCTCTCTCTGTCAATTCAATTGATGTTCTACCTTCCCCTGAAACAACTTATTTTCATTCCCCTAATCCCCTTTCTGAGTTTTCTTCATTGATTGAAATGTTAGGTAATGAATCATGCATTGATTGTTGTAGCAGTCTAGAGAAATGTCATGCATGTTTGTTAATTGATGATTTCTTGAACACAGAGGATCACATGACCATCGATGATACTGCTAAGCTTGTAAAAGCTCATTCCTCATCTGAGGATGTTACCATTGAGCAGTTAGATGAGATCAGTGACTTCTCACTTTCACACACACTTCCGTCAATCCAAAATCCCCCAGAATTGGAACTGAAACAACTGCCTCAAGATTTAAAATACTCATATCTTGAGAATGGAAACAAGTTTCCCGTCATCATTGCTAGTTCACTCCCTTCTGAGCATGAATTGCGACTGCTTGATCTTTTGAGGGAGTATAAACAAGCTTTGGGATGGACACTTGCTGACATTCCTAGCATTAGCCCATCAATTTGTACACATCATATTTTATTAAATGATGAGGCTAAACCAGTGAGGCAGTCACAATGTCGACTGAACCCAAACCTACTTGATGTTGTTAAAAATAAGTAACAAAATTGTTGGCTACTGGAATCATTTACCCTATCTCTGACAGCCAATGGGTCAGTCCCGTTCAAGTAGTTCCTAAAAAACTGGCCTTACTGTAGTTAAAAATGAAAATAATGAATTGGTTCCAACTCGTGTGTAGAATAGTTGGCGTGTCTGTATAGACTATCGCCGACTAAACCAACACACTAGGAAGGACAATTTCCCATTGCCATTCATTGACCAGATGCTAGAGAGGCTAGCAAGGAAGTCCCATTATTGTTTCCTTGATGGGTATTATGGATACTTTTAGATCCATATTGCCCCCGAGGATCAGGAAAAGACAACCTTTACTTGCCCCTTTGGTACATTTTCTTATAGAAGGATTCCATTTGGTCTATGCAATGCTCCAGGTACTTTCCAACGATGTATGGTTAGTATTTCTTCGGATTACCTGGAGAATTGAATGGAAGTTTTTATCGATGATTTTACTGTTTATGGATCCTCTTTTGATGAATGTTTGAGTAGTCTTGCTTCTATCCTACGTCGCTGTATTGAAAAGAATCTCGTATTAAATTATGAGAAATGCCATTTCATGGTGCGACAAGGCATAGTTTTGGGACATGTCATTTCTGGGGAAGGTATCCAAGTGGACAAATCAAAAGTAGATATCATTTCCTCCCTACCATTCCCTAAAAATGTTCGGGATGTGCGGTCTTTCCTGGGTCATGCTGGATTTTATCGTCGTTTCATTCGTGACTTTAGTAAAATTGCACTCCCCTCTCCTGATTACTCCAAAAAGAAAAAGAATTTGATTTTGATAAAAAATGTGAGGAAGCTTTCAATAAGTTAAAATGGAGTCTCACGTCACCCCCAGTAATCCAACAACCTCAGTGGGATTTACCATTTGAGCTCATGTGTGATGCCTCTAACTATGCATTTGGGGCAGTCTTATCACAAAGGGTCGACCGAGCTCCACATGTCATAGCTTATGCCTCACGTACTCTGGACCCTGCCCAAGGAAACTACAGCACAACTGAAAAAGAATTTCTTGCCATTGTGTTTTCCTTATATAAATTCAGGTCATACCTTCTAGGGTCCAAAGTCATTGTGTTCTCAGACCATGCAGCCCTCCGGTATCTTCTTAAGAAACCGAAAGCCAAACCACGTCTCATTCGCTGGATGCTCCTCCTTCAGGAATTTGATCTAGAAATTAGGGATAAAAAAGGAGCAGAGAATGTGGTTGCTGACCATATCAGTAGGATTCTCCCATCCACGGACATTGACTCATCCCCTTGTATTCCCATAAATGAATTGTTTCATGATGAGAAATTGTACCGAGTGCAAGATGCTATTCCTTGGTATGCTGAAATTGTAAATTATTTGGTAGCATCTTTCATTCCTGCTGATTTCACCTAAAACCAGGCCTCCCGTCTAAAACATGAGTCTCGTTGGTACATTTGGGATGACCCCTACCTCTGGCGCACATGTAGTGATCAAGTTATTAGGCGTTGTGTTCCCGATAGTGAGTTTCAGTCTGTCCTTAGGTTCTACCACACACTTGCTTGTGGGGGCCACTTTGGTCCCCAACGGACTGCTCGCAAGGTCTTAGATTCTGGTCTCTTTTGGCCCACATTGTTTCAGGATGGCCACGAATATTGTAAATCTTGTCCTCGCTGTCAAAGAATAGGGAATGTCTCTAAATGAAATGAGATGCCCCCAAAACCCTTACTCTTCCATGACATTTTTGATGTTTGGGGCATTGATTGTATGGGACCATTCCCCAATTCATTTGGGAACCTTTACATTCTTCTGGCAGTGGATTATGTTTCAAATTGGGTAGAGGCACGAGCCACGAGGACAGATGATTCCAAGACAGTTGTGGAATTTTTGAGAACCCAAATATTCTGTAGGTTTGGATTACCTAGGTTTATCATTAGTGATCAGGGTTCTCATTTCTGCAACCACACAATGCAATCTATTTTGCGTAGGTATGGGGTTGGACATCGAGTGTCTACTGCTTATCACCCACAAAAAAATGGTCAAGCTGAAGTATCAAATAGAGAGGTAAAACAGATTCTTGAGAAAACGGTTCAGCTAAACAGAAAAGACTGGAGTCTTAGACTCGATGATTCATTATGGGCTTACCGTAATGCATTCAAATCTCCAATTGGCATGTCACTATATCGGCTAGTTTTTGGGAAGAGTTGTCACCTCCCTGTTGAGGTAGAGCACCGGGCATACTGGGCTATTAAACAATGCAATTCTAATCTTTCTGGTGCAGGTATTCAAAGGAAGTTGCAAATTTAGGAGTTAGAGGAAATGAGAAGAGATTCATATGAGAACTCCCGAATTTATAAGGAGCGAACCAAGGCTGCCCATGACCGTCTCATCCTTCATCGTCAATTCCACATTGGGCAAAAGGTCATCCTCTACAATGCAAGGCTGAAGTTGCACCCTGGTAAGCTTTGTTCCCATTGGTTTGGGCCTTACATTGTTACTAATGTCTCTCCATTTGGTGTTGTCTAGGTTCAAAATAAAGACACCAAGCAAACCTTCACTATCAATGGGCAGCGGCTGAAGCACTTCCATGAAGCCATTCCAGAGTCCCCAATGGAGGAACTCCATGTTCAAGAAGCGGTCTATGAATAACACTCACCAGGTTTTATCCTTCCTTCCCATAGTCTATTTTATTACAGTGAGGACACTGCATTCTCTAGGTGTGGGGGGTGGATACATTCCTGGGATAGTTAGGAATTTTCATTGTTTTCTCCTTTTGTTTTCTCTTTTTGGCCTTCTTTATGGTATTTTCATTTTTCCCCATCAACAATTTAGAAGTTCCATGATTTGGTGACCATAATGTGGGGAAATTAAAAATACCATAATGAAGGATAAAAAGAGTATTTGTATGAATTTAACATCAGGGAGTGATTTTTAGTTAATTGGTTTTCTTTCAATGATATAAATGGTCGTATCTATGTGAAACCTTTGAGATGATTGATGCCCATTGTGTGAGTAGTTTTTGGGAAAACTGTGTCACTAATATCTCCACAAATTTTTACACCAAACTACAAATTGTTATTATTTATTACTTAATATAAGGTAAATATATGTTGGGTTAATGTTTTGTTAGCTTTAAATGATATTTCCATATGTTCGTTCCTTATCCGATCTATTTCATTACTGTAACAGATTTACCTATGCGTGTGTACCTAATGTCCGACTGTTGTACGCCCTCAAAAAAAATTGTTGTGTCTTGGGAAGGTCAAAAACCACTCCTCCTCAACCTTTGATCTTGTTATAACTATTGCAATTAGTGTCATGAGGAGATCAAACAAAGGGTTGAGAGATGAGTGTGAGATTTGTTCCAATTGCAACTTCAAAAAAAAATGTATAATAAATGAGGGGAGTGATGAAATGTGCAACATATGGGGATATCTAGGTCGGGAGCTTATGGTTTTACTTCTGGGAATGCTTAAATGAGTGGGTCTTGAAATATGACTGCAAAGGATGTAGGACAGGTTCGGTGACAAAATCATTTAAGCTGAAAAATGTTAAAATAACATATATTTATTGGATAGCAAGTGGAAAGAATAGCATGGAATGGTTTCCACACACAGACATGGAGATTTAGTGTCATGGTTTACTTCTGAATTCCTTTCTCAATTGGGTATCATGAATCTTTTTGAATTTCGCTATGATATGATTTATGAGACATCTTTTTCTATTTTCACTAGGAAGAACTCCTTGGTGTGATTCGTGCATTAATCAATTTACTTTAAATAAAATTTCCTCAAATGATAAATCTTCAGGATGTTGAATATATATATATATATATATGCATCATTGTATTTGGATATGTGACTTTTCCCAGGAGTGCAAATGTTTAGGTGTGGGGGTGTGATCGTACCACGATTCACTGTTTTATTACACCCTTACACCGCAGTTTTAAACTAGTTTTGTAATGAATATTAAAAATATAATAATAAATTTCACTTTATGTTTGAATCAATAAATTAATTTTAATAAATATTATAATGGTAAATTTTATTTGTTTTTATTGTTTCAATGTAGGTGGAGGTGATTTGGAGGGCCCTTGATGAAGTGGAAGAAAAATGGGCCAAAATTGCATGGATCCATGGACATCTGTCCACTGTTTTGAATAGTATGAGAAATACGTGCATCTAAATGGGATGAAATTTTGTGGGCCTGTCCAAAATGTAATACGATACATTTCATATTAAGTAACACAATCCTGATTCGGCCTCTATGGGGCCCATCCGAACTGATCTGTCCAAGCCACCGAATTTGGACCAAGTCAAATGCGGTGTTCTGTATTTTATCAATATATTGAGTTTTAGTTGTCCAAATGCTTCCAAACATTCGGTGGAGACAGTACAGAGGTAGGGCTACAACTTTTCTATTTTCTCCAAAGCTAGATAAGACTGTCTAAAGGAAGAAACGCGTCGTGCAAGTGGATTGATGAAATCTGTGTGCCTAAAACCACCTTCCAATTTTCCTATAAAAGGGAACCAAGGGAAACTCATTTGAAAGTTTGGCCAAGGAGTGAAGTACTGGAAATTTGGAGTCCTAGAAGAGTCTCCTAATCACCTTTGAGGTTCTGGAGTTCCATATCATTTTAGGGAAATCAAGGATGAAGAAGGAGTTCCACCCGAGCTTCCTCCTCCTCCCGATGTCGAGCTAAAAGTTGGGTGTTCGTTGTGGGGGAGCTACACACATGTCAAGGGAGTTACGATGCATACATTAGCTACTAGTTTGGAGTAATTTGGGTGTTTAAACATTTAATTCCATGTATCTTATTTTATTTCAGATTTGAATGCTTGATTTGATGCATGTGAGTGTTATTCTCTTAATTTCTAACTGATCTGTGTGAGGTTTTGAGTGCGTGACTTGTGTTGTTCTGATTGGACATCACAAGAATCCTTTTCATACCCACCTTATTGAGATTTCAATATGATTTGGAATCTCTTATTCCATGCATAAGTACTGTACCTTGACAATACGATTGTTACATCAAGGTTTGGTCCTTAAAGCATTGAAATAAAAGTTTAGGAATTAATCGGGATTCCAATTAACTCCAACCATAGAATTACTATAAAACCAAGATGAATCTCTATGAAAAATGAACTTGATATGTGTGTAGTGAAATCACATCGACCCTTTTATCTCATATTTCTCAAAATCCACTTGGTCACTCATCTTTTAAGCTATTTCAACTAAGTCATTGTTTTAAACTGTTTTCAAAACCACCCCCTCTCTTAGTCATTTTTATTAAAAATACACACTCTAAACCTACCAATTATCCTTGAGAGAAGACCTATGGTATTCCCTTGACTATAAATCAACCTTAAAAATATAATCAATTTGACGTGTCACGACAACGCGGTTAGGCGGTACAACGGTGTGGGTGGACGCAGGAGCGCGCCCGAAGAACCCCATACGGGGCGATACCAGGAGGGGGAAGGAGTATTCAGAGCGTATTCCCAGAGTCTTGGGATTATAAAGGGCTGTGAAACTTCCCTCTATTTTGATGTGGAACAAAGAAAATCGTACGAGATTGAATGCAGGCCATCAGATCTCACCGCGTGCGATCTGGGACATCCGATTCAGTTCGGTCCTCAATCCTAAGAGGCCGTAGTATATCTCCACATTTTTGTACGCCATCTGATCCATCATGGATCTAATCTTGGTTGTTTGAGACTTTTTAAAAAACCGCATTTCCCTGAGTCGTTAGATCTCACACAATTTAATCACAGCTGTTCGTGTAATTTTAAAACACCGCGTCGATCTGAACCATCCGATCCATCACGATATAATCTGAGTCTTCCATACTTTTTAAATCTCGTGGATGCACCCCGACCATCGGATCAAGTCCAGATCCAATCTTGTTTGTCCAATCCTTTTTTGGTTTTTCTCTTCTCACGGCGTCATCTTCTTCTTCACGTGTGCTGCACTAGTGACCTATTCTACTCCAACTTTCCCGATTATCCACACCCATGATCAGTTGATCCTCCTTGCCCTCACTTTCCAAAAAGACCGAATCCACTGGTATTTTTATAAACTGGATAGGCCTCTGTTTTTTCAGCAGTAGAATTTAAATATTCATTATATTTTATACATAATATAGTTTATAAACAATCAATTGCACCCCAAGAACCCCTCGGTTCTTCCTCCACTCAAGCTTCTAGAAAGCCTCCTTTGATGAATTCCAAAGCCTCTCCTCATCCTCAAACCAAGGTAAGGGATATGTTGTCTTATGTTTTGTTTTGAGGGTATATACATATATATGTATGCTCATAAAAATATATTTATAACCTTTTGGTTTAATTAAAATTTTCTCTTAGGCCGATCCTAGGTCTTATGGATTTTGTGTTCAAATATTGTTATAAACATAAGGGAATTATGTTTCCTTGTTGTGTTTAAGGTATATAAATTTATATATATATTTATACTCATATACATAAGTATACATCCTTGCGGTTTGGGTGAAAACCCGTATATACCCGATCCCAGGACTTATGGATTTTGGGTTATGTAGGATTTTTAAACTCGAGGGATTATTTTTCTCATACAAAACTTATATATATATATATACCTTATATATATTCAATTATATATATATACATACATACATAGACACACACACACACACACAGAGATATATATATATATATATATATATAACCATACGGTTTTAAATGAACCTCTATTATTTTCGGTTTTAAGACCTCTAAATTTTGAGTTTCAAAGGTGAGGTAGAATTTTGTTTTTAAAACATAAGGAATTATATTTTCATATATATATATATATATAGTATACATGAGCATGTATAATTATACAATTCATATAACTCACCTTTCGTACCGTATATAAGTCTTTTAACATTGAACCCCAATGGTTAATTTATGTTTTTTATAAACTTTTAAGTATAAATTAATTTTGGTGTAAGACCCTTAAGTATACTCGGTCATGAATATAAGTTATATATGTTTACATAAACATTATGTAAGTTTTTTTATCAAATAAACCTTTTAAAATTTATGTTATGATTTAAGAATTAGGGACTCTTGTTCATTAATGTTATTAACATATTAAAGTCATATGGGTGACATTAGATTTTTTATTATTTGGTTTAAACCCTTTAATGCATAATTTATATTTGGATATGTGAATATATGTGTATGAAAATAAACTTTGATTCTCAATTTTACATAGAATTCTCCAAGGATTTCAAAGGAAGAGTAAAACATGTTGTTTTCAAAATATGAATGTTCTATTTTAAAATACTACTCTTTATATACACCCTTCTGTATAAACAGATTTGCACAACACTAAACCCTAATTTTGGATATTCTAAATATTATGCTTTTTTATGTAATTAGTAATTGTGGAGAGTTCATGAGTATAATATCTAGGGTTTGAAACTATTATATTAATATGTATGAATCACTTATTTTCATATATATATTAAATGGTATTAGTTATGGTTGAATTTCATGCTTTTCAATTTTGACATTATGTATACCTTGTGATAAGTTAAACATAAGCATACCAGAAATGAAAGTTTGGGCATTTATGTTTTTAATACCCCTTTTGAAATATTTGGTTTATCTTTTAATTAAGTTCATAATCCATGGTGAAATTACAAAATGTATTTAATCAGTAAATATTTCATCATTTAGGGTTATCATTTTATGTAACAATACTTGTATTTCTTTTAATGCATTAGTTGTCATCACATATGCCATAATCTTCTTATCATACTCACCATTCAATGACATAACCATGGAGTTGATAGTTTTGTAATTAATACTTATATGCCTAATTCACTATATATATGTAAAAGATAATGAATGTAATTAAAATCGTTAAGACCCTTTATGGATTAAGTGTTTAATTATTCAAAGTGTTACGGGACACCTTGAATAACATGAAATGAGAAATTAAATATTCAAAGTAGTATGGGACACTTTGAATATATGACCCTATTTGGCATATGAATAATGTAATAGACTCTTTATAACGGGTTGGGGGCTGGTTAATGAAATCCCCTCGATGCATTGATAGTTCTCATGAGACAATCAGGTCATGGCATGAGGCCATTGACATTTTAGGTCTTGACATGAGGTCTTGAAAGGGTTTGGTATTATACATTCTCTCATTATGTTTATGATAATTAATTAACCAAGTGAATATTCAACTTATAGAATATCCATGGTTAAGATCCAGTACTTATGATTATTAGAAGAAGTAATTGCTTATGGAATGAAGTTTATTTTGAACTCAGTGATTTATTAGCCAGTGTGTGTTTCATAGTAGTAAAGAATGAAATTGAAGTTATTACTTTTATGCACAACTCTGATTATGTATTACTCTTAGTTATAAATTTTTACTTCCATACTCAAATGTCATACTTATTTAGAATTTCTTTTACTTATTACTCTAAATTATCATGCCTATAATTGAATCATGTTCCATTGTAATTCTGTTAGTATGATTTTAATTGGGCACTTTTATTTCTTATACAATTGTTATGATATTTTACATATGTTACAACATTTCTTAAGAAAATGTTTTATGGAAAATTTTAAAGAATATTTTCAAAAGTTATAATTGGAATATTATTTTATTTTAAAACCCCTTACTGGGCATTCGTATACTCACCCTACGTTTTGAAATAAAATTTTCAGGTATCATTTTTTAGCAGAAGAAGCATGTCAGAAGAGGCTGGTTTCCTAGAACCTGAATCGAATCGATCCTCTATATGGGATATGATGTGTAAAATATCAGTGCATGGTTTTTGTAAAAATTTACACATCATGTTTCAAGGAACTGACTCCAGGTATTATGGAGTTAGGCTGTCACAATTGGTATCAGAGGATTCAGTTTAGATAACTCTAGAAAACCAAAACTGAACAAGAATAATTTACTTAATCATTACTTAGTATGATGTTTTATTTATTTTTAGATGGAAAACAAAAATACCTGTCTTTTGTCTCTTCCTATTGAGGCCCTAGAAACCATAATTTCCATAGCTATCCATGAAAACTTTGTAAACTATGCCCACATTCGTATGACATGTAAACACCTCTACGACATGTCAAAATCTTCCCATGTACTTCAAATCCACTGAGGAGCGGGTTTGGACAACCTTTTTATGATGAAAACCCAATTTCCATCCTAAGAATGTCAGGGAAAGTACTTAGAGGGATTATTAGATGCTTCACCAAAGTAGAAGGCATCCAGTCCCTCATGGATTTCCAAGAAGCTGCACCAGCAGGTGACCTCCATGCAACATATATATGCCAAATCTTGTCCTATGGCCATTATGGTCAAGTAATGGACTTTGAAATTCTTTAAATTGAAGTCTTCCATTCTGTATACACACATCAAGTACATATTGTTGTCTTTTGGATTTACAACCCTCATGTATCACTCTAGAGACATCATAAATGTACCCATGAGATTGAACCAGACTGCTCGGGTTGCATTTCATTCAGGGAGATTGAGAGTTTTGAAATTATTTTTGGGATTCATGTAATTGGGAACTGGGGAAACCATTAGATCTGGATGTTTTGTATGAGTTGTTTTCAAAAATACAATTTGTCGTTTCTTCTTTCTTCTAATTCTTCAGTGTTTGTGTTTCACTGATTGAACTTTCATGAATTTTTTTATTTTCAGATGGGAGGAAAAACCCACATTTTATCACTTTTCATTGAGGTACTAGAGGACATTATGGTCAGAACCTATATAGAAGAATACCTTTATTTCAAAAACCTGTGAAGGACATGAAAACATATTTACGGGATATTGAACAGTCCATACATTGTCCTCTCCTACCAAGGGTATGCCTATATTTACAACTGTATAGCCACTGCTCAGCTCGATGAGTATAGATGAAGAGGAAAGTACCATGAAGTTCTTTTCATATGCTTCAATCTATCCTGAAACTTCATATACAGGGTAAGGTTTCAAGATACTTCCTTGGAGGGGAACCTTCACACCTCCTACATGCACCAAATCATGAGCTTTAGTTTGTATGACCATTTGTACGACATTGGAATTCTTAAACAAGAGACGGCCCGACGAGTTCTTAGAGAGTTTTTCTATTCAGACATCTCTGAACTCTATACCATTCGAGCCTCCATCTAGAAGCCCAAGTGTTCATTACATGAGTTTAACCCTTACTGTCCAAGGTGTTTTTGGACTAGGGAAGTGGAATAATTGAACACCAATTTGGGTATTCATCTGGCCACACCTGAGGACACACCACGATGGAGGATATGGTGAAGAAAGTCTAAGAGTTTCTTTTTGGCACGGTTATTTGAAATGAATTACGAGGACACAATTATTTGTTGGGGGAAAAATGTGACACCCCAAAACTTATCTCTCATATAATAGAAATATTATGGTTTTATTTTGTTGTCCGAACAAAACTTTCAAACTAAATACCAGACATTTTTATTTAAATAAAACACAAAAGCATTTACATTACAGCAAGGTAAAAGGAAAACTATACTAACCAAATATACTTATTAAAAGTCCTATTAGAATTATAGGGAGACCACCCAAAACAACAAAAACCCCAAGAAGATAATATGGGTCTTTCAGATACGTCACAATGAACATTAGTATGGCTGGAGCCACTGCAACAACACTGAGCATCATTAGAGTGATGTGCGCCATATTCTTCAATTGACTTGAATTTGGGACACTCTAATGTATAATTTTATAAGGAATCAACCTGACCGTTTCCCCTTGGGTGACCATTGATTTCTAATGTCTATAATTATAGCCGTTGGTCTTTTTGGTAGATTAATTAAAAATATCTAAATATAATTTAGTTTTCCAAAACATTTAAGTTCTGTATTGAAAATATAATATAACACCATATTATGGACTTTAAAAGGATAATGGTTTAATATTTTGAGCTACACTAAGTATGATTTTAAAATGAGGTAATGATTTCAAACATCTTTAAAATATTTCAAATATCTTGTAAAATTTTTCATTCTTAATGAGGTTTTAACTAAACTATGTTCTTGATTTTTATAATACTAGTATAAATTTTTCATATTGTATTAAATTTTAATTTATAACTTTGTGTTTTAAAACTTTAGTATCTATAAAACTAAGGTAAATTTTGGTTTGAAAAAAAGCACCTATACATGTGTATGGAAACCTAGATTTACATTTAATAAAAAATAAACCCCACAAGGGCCAGCCCTCTAGCCAGGCTGAAGGAGACAACACGCACTAGGAGGCCGAGCCTAACCTTTAGCCTTAGTACAGGCTGGCCTATGGGATTGTCTAGTGAGCATGGGGCATAGCTACCCCAAAGGGAGCACAGGAGCACACACAAGGGGATCAGAGCATGCCACCATGTAGGGCTGCACGACGACGTTGGTGGGCGCAGGAGCGCGCCCGCAGAACCCAGTACGGGGTGGTACTGGGAGGGGGGAGGGAGTATTATGAGCCTATACCCAGAGTCCCAGGTTTATAAATGGCCGTGAAACTTCCCTCCATTTTGATATGGGACAAAGAAAATCATTCGAGATTGAATCCAGGTCGTCAGATCTCACTGCGTGCGATCTAGACCATTTGATTCAGTTCGATCCTCAATCCTCAGTGGTCACGGTATATCTCTATGTTTTTGTACGTTTTATGATCCATAAAAGATCTAATCTCATCCGTTTGAGACTTTGTAAAACACCACGTCGCCCTGAGCCATTAGATCTCACACGATTTAATCGCAGCCGTTCGTGTAATTTTAAAACATCGCATCGATCTAAACCATCTAATTCATCACAATCTAATCTGAGCCGTCCATCATTTTTAAATCTTGTAGACACACCCTGACCATCGGATTAAGGCCAAATCCAATCCTGGCCTTCCATTCATTTTCTAGTTTTTCTCTTCCCATGCCATCTTCTTCTTCTCCATGTGCGCTGCACCAGTGACCTATATGACTCCCACCTGCACTGATTATCCACACCCGTGATCGGTTGATCCTCCTTGTCCTCACTTTCCACAATGACCGACTCCCTCAGTCTTTTTATAAACCGGATAAGCCTAGATTTTTACAGTAGTAGCAATAAAATATTCATTATATTTTATACATAATATAGTTTATAAACAATCCATTTCACCCCAAGAACCCCTCGGTTCTTCCTCCACTAAAGCTTCCAGAAAGCCAAGTTAAGGGATACATAACCAAGTTAAGGGATATGTTGTGTTTTGTTGTTATTTTAGGGTATATACATATATATGTATGCTCATAAAAATATATTTATAACCTTACAGTTTAATTAAAATTTTCTCTTATGCCAATCCTAGGTCTTCTGGATTTTGGCTTCAAATAGTGTTATGAATGTAAGGGAATTATGTTGCCTTGTTATGTTGAAGGTATATAAATTTATATATATATATATACACTCATATACATAAGTATACATCCTTTAGGTTTGGGTGAAAACCCGTATATACCCAATCCTAGGAATTATAGATTTTGGGTTATGTAGTATTTTTAAACTTGAGGGATTATTTTTCTCATACAAAACTTATATATATATATATATACTTTATATATTCGATTATATATGTATATATATGTATATATATATATATATATATATAAACATATGATTTTAAATGAACCTATATTATGTTTGGTTTTAAGACCTCTAAATTCTATGTTTCAAAGGTGAGGTAGAATTTTGTTTTTAAAACATAATGAATTATATTTTCATATATATATAGTATATTATACACAGACATGTATAATTATAAAATTCATATAACTCACCTTATGGACCAGATATATATCTTTTAATATTGAACTCTAATGGTTAATTTATGTTTTTGATAAACTTGTAATTATAAATTAATTTTCATGTAAGACCCTTAAGTTTACTTGGTCATGCATATAAGTTGTATATGTTTACATAAACATTATGTAAGTTTGTTTATTAAATAATCCTTTTAAAATTTATCTTATGATTTAAGAATTAGGGACTCTTATTCATTAATGTGATTAACATATTAAATTCATATGGGTGACATTATATTTTTTTATTATTTGTTTTAAACCCTTTAATGCATAATGTATATTCGGATATGTGAATATATGTGTATGAAAATAAACTTTGATTCTCAATTTTACCTAGAATTCTCCAAGGATTGCTAAGAAAGAGTAAAACATGTTATTTTTGAAATATGAATGTTCTATTTTAAATACCACTCTTTATATACACCCTTGTGTATAAACGGATTTGCACAACACTAAACCCTAATTTTGGATATTCTAAATATTATACATTTGATGTAATTAGTAATCGTGGAGAGTTAATGAGTATAATATCTGGGGTTTGCAACTATTATAGTAATATGTATGAATCAATTATTTTCATATATATATTAAATGGTATTAGTTATGGTTGAATTTCATGCTTTCCATTTTTAACATTATGTATACCTTTTGATAAGTTAAACATAAGCATACGAGAAATGAAAGTTTGGGCATTTATGTGTTCAATACCACTTTTGAAATATTTGGTTTATCTTTTAATTAAACACCCAATCCATTGGTGAAATTCCAAAATGTATTTAATCAGTACAGATTTTAACATTTAGGGTTATCATTTTATGTAATAATACTTGTATTTCTTTTAATTCATTAGTTGTCATCACATATGCCATAATCTTCTTATCATACTCACCATTCAATGACATAGACATGAAGTTGATAGCTTTGTAATTAATACTTATATGCCTGATTCAATATATATATATGTAAAAGATAATGAATGTAATTAAAATCCTTATGAACTTTTATGGATTAAGTGTTTAATTATTCAAAGTGGTATGGGACACCTTGAATAATATGAAATGAGAAATTAAATATTCAAAGTGGTATGAGACACTTTGAATATACGACCCTATTTTGAATATGAGGAATGTAATATACTCAGTATAACAGTTTGGGGACCAGTTAATGAAAGCCCCTCGATGCATTAATAGTTCTCATGAGATAATGAGGTCATGGCATGAGGCCATTGACATTTTAGTTCTTGAAACGAGGTCTTGATAGGGTCTGGTATTATATGTTCCCTCATTATGTTTATGATAATTAATTAACCACGTGGATATTCGACTAGTTGAATATCCATGGTTAAGAGCCAGTACTTATGAGTATCAGAAGAATTAAATGCTTATGGTGTGACGTTTATTTTTCACTTAGTGATTTATTAGTCTGTGTATGTTTCACAGTAGTAAAGAATGAAATTGAAGTTATTACTTTTATGTTCAACTCTGATTATGTATTACTCTTAGTTATTAATTTGTATTTGCATACTCATATGTCATACTTATTTAGAATTTCTTCTACTTATTACTCTAAATTAGCATGCCTATAATTGAATCACATTCCCTTGTAATTCTGTTAGTATGGTTTTAATTGGGCACTTTTATTTCTTAGACAATTGTTATGATATGTTACATATGTTACAATATTTCTTAAGAAAATGTTTTATGGAAAATTTTAAAGAATATTTTCAAAAGTTATAATTGGAATATAATGTTATTTTAAAACCCCTTACTGAGCATTCATATTCTCACCCTAAGTTTTGAAATAAAATTTTCAGGTGTCATTTTTTAGTAGAATAAGCATGTCAGAAGAGGCTGGTTTCCTAGAACCTGAACTGAATCGATCCTCTGTATGTGACATGATGTGTAAAATATCAGTGCATGGTTTTTGTAAAAATTTACACATTATATTTCAAGGCACTGACTCTGGGTATTCTGGAGTCAGGCTGTCACATTCATAATATAAAATTTCAAAGGGGAAATATATACATTGCATATAAGAATATAGGCACATAACATAACTTAGGTCTCTAAGAAGGTAATTTTAGAAAAAAATACATTACTGATTCAGTAACTTTTGTACCATAAACCCCATGAAAGAGAGATCCTAAAATGGATATGTAAATAAAAAAAACTTTAAGTATAGTAATAATAAAATAAATTCATGGGAATTATATACACCACATAAAATAAATGCACGATGAATATGGATTACGTCTCATAGAAAATAAAAGTGAGATGAAAATCTATTACCATAAGTCTCGACTTCCTTCATACACGTTCAAAATTCCCATTTTATAAATATAAGTCTATTATAAATCTATTAATGAACCATGAATATGTATGTCACACCATATATGATTTAATTATTTCTTTTTATGACCTTTTTATTAACAATTCCATGTTAAAGTCATGTTTTGGGCAATAACTCCTATGATTTTCATGTATGTTTTGATTTGTTATTTTTTTTCATATTAATTTGATCATGGTTACCTAATATACATAATGTTAAACATAATATAAATATAATATATAATAATTATACATGTATTTAGAGTGACCCATATAAGTAAGATATGAAAAATGAAATACACCGTTTATAGAGACAGTAGACCGTACATACACATGAACATTGTTTCCATTTTTATGATGGAAATAAAGAAAGAAAGGTAAATAATATATTACCATTACATAATAATTTTTATTATATATATATGAAATATGTTCATTAAATACATTCTTATTACCTTCCATGTAAATTATGAACGAATCATATCACTTTGCAAGGCGGTAGTCCACTTTACACACGGACTACGTTATCGTATTCCCACAGAATGGAAAGTAAGAAAGAAAATGTGTTATCATGATTAAATAAGCATAATAATATCATAAATAGACAACAAATCTACAATTTTATACATATTTTAAATATGGTGTTGGAAACTGAATATTATCGGTTCGTGAGGCGGTAGTCCGTCGTACACAAGAATGGTGATTTTATAACCCATTTTATAGAATAAGATAAGGATTTAGGTTACTAAATTAACATAATAAAATTTTATTATATGTAATATATTGAGGTTATTATATAAGTATGTTTTACTAAGAATTTAAGGATGTGGAGGAAGAAATAAAATAAAACACTCGGTTAGGGATGTTATCTCTTATATGGACAACTTCTTTTGGTTTTCGTCAAAATGATTATTAGGTTGGATTTATGACTAAACTAAGTATTATACGATTATGGAATTAAAGAAGTTATTTGGGTAGTTATTTTTATAACTAATGAGTTTTTTATGTGTGAAGAGGAGAGGATATGGGGTGGTCTTTTATAAGCGTGGTGAGTGGCACACTTGTAATTTTTGAAAATAAAATTTTGTACCCACATTTTTTACATCTAAAAAGGCCTAAAATGGTCCATTATCAAAAATAGAATATATAAGTTCAAAATATGGTCAGAAAATGAGTGTTGGAAATGTTTTTTTTCCATTTGTAACCCTTATATTTTTAGTTTAACCCCTGGTAAACCCATTTTTACCTTAACTGTAGTAAATAAGTTTTACATTTTTTACTATTCATTATGGTCAATAATTAAGTTAAACTTATTAGATAATATAAATTATTATTATTAAAAATATGAAATATATTTTTTCAAATTCAACTCACTGAATTTCTAGAATTTAATTTAAATTAAACTCGTAGATGTGATGAGAAAGTGGGTTTTCAGAGAGAAACTTCTCAAAGTAGAGAAAGTTTTAATATCCAAATTCAATATGTAATTGATTAAAATGACCTAAATTGGATCAATAGATAAATAATTTTACTAATTTTAATTTTAAAACCATATTAAAACAATTTTTAAATTTTTAAATGCTTCAATAGAAATGACAATTCTTAATAAAAACCAATATTTTTTACTATTCATCAAAAAATACATCTTTTCAGAAAATTTTCAAAAATTCACCCTAAGATAATTTTGATGTGTAGATTTATAAAAATAAGTTTATTTTTTCAAATATGTTTTTTAAAAGTGGAAAAAATAATTTTAAAATAAGTTTTCAAAAGGTGAAAAAACTTCTTTTTATAAAAATACAATTTTTAAATATAAAATTGGATATATTATTATCTCTTGTTAAGAAAACACATAAGATGAATGTTAAGAATTTAATTGAATATATAATATATATAAATTCATTAAAATAATTCACCAAAAGTTGTTTATTTAAATTTTTTATGTGAAACGCATTTATGCACATGAAAATAGTTTTTTAGAAAAATATTTCCTTTGTTTTCAAGTAGTTTTATTTTCATTTATAATTAATTGGTAAATAAATTAATTACATATACATGTGTAAACCATATATTTTCATAATTTACTTAATAATATTCATACCCTCAACTCCAATTTCTAGGTGGTAACTATCATATTAGGAAAAAATATATATATTTTTTTTCATGTTTCATTTAAACTCGGTGTCGCATGTAATGCAAAAAAAAAAAAAAACTCAGTGCTGCCTGTAACGAAAGCTAAATTTAGTGTTACGTGTAATGAAAAATATCAAAAATATTTTTAATTTTTTTTCCAGAAAATATAGATGTGTTTCATTATACCCCCTTAATAAATTTTCACCCTCACAATAAAGTGACCTAGGGTTTTCATACAAAGATATTATATCATATTAATGATTGTTCATAACATTAAACAAGCATACACCTAAAGGACATAATATTTTAGTGGCTTTGTAAAATTGGAAACATAAAGAGCTGGTTTATAGGCGAGTAGTATCATCTCCCAATAAGATCTTCATATCTAGCACCCATCTTAGAAAAATCATACATAACACATATATTCATAACCTGGGTAAAGAAACATAAGAAAGGGTGATCTTAGATGCTCAATAAGGATATAAAAGAAAAATACATAATCATAACATAAAAATAAGGGTATGATAACATTATCATAACATTTGAAAACAATACCTTTCATATCAAAGATCATAATATTGAGTCATGGAGTAAATATTAGAAGTTTATATGACATGAATCATAAGGGAATTAAATAACATGATCCGTGAGAGAATAACATTGGAATAAGGCATAGATTTGTGGAATACACTTAAGAATAGAAAGTATTTTTTCAAGGATACCCACAAAGAAATTAATAACATGTTAGGCGTGGGCTAACTACCCATGTACCTACTTCAGGCTTGGGATGACCTCCCTATATACCCTCTTTTGGGTTTGAGCTAACCGCATATGCACCATACTTTTTAGGATTGGGATAACCACCCATGTAACCCCCTTTTTAATCTTGGGGTAACCACCTGTGTACCCTCCTTTTTGGGATTGGTATAACCACCCATGTACCCTCCAATATTATAGAAAATTTATAATTACCAATGCATTGGAGGGAGATATATGTCTCAATAATCACATAATTAGACACTACTACAAAATAGGTCTTTAACAACACTAGAATAGGCCTTTATCCGTGCTAGAAAAGCATTGACTACCTCACCATGGTTAAAAGGCCAAAGGTTTTATCAGTGCAAATAAAAGTGCTAATAAATGATACTTGTATCAGCGCTTTTATGTAGCACCGATAAATGGATATTTATAAATTCTTTTAAATGCACTGATAAATGGATATTTTATCAGAACTTTTAGTATCACTGATAGATGGATTCTTTATTAAAGAATTTAGTAGCGGTATTAAAGGAGAATATTGCATTGCGATGCTACAACACACTATAACACCAGAAATAGGGCATGTAGTGTACTGTAACAACACACTGCACCACCAGAAACAACAACAAAAATTAATAAAATTATATAAAAATACTAAATTGAAATGAAATAAAATTTATAATACAAATATAAAAAACACTATTATAGATTACGTTAGTTGTTTTTTTACTAAAATTAATGTCAATTTTGAATTAAAAGGCACACTTGGAGTCATACCAGTCACAACATGAGTCTAATTGAGGTGTAACTGATTTCTACACATCAAAAATGACTTATGAATCATTTTTATAAAGTAATAAAACAATATGAATGCATTTTATCGGTTTTGAGTATGTCAGTTATTTTTTGATTAAAATTAATTCAATTTTTGAATAAAAAGACATATTTGGAGTCATACCAGTAGAACATGTTTTAGATAGAGTTTTGGATGATTCTTATACTTCATAAATGACTTATGGACCATTTTCCTAAAGTAATAAAATAATCCAAATATGTTTTCTCAATTTTGAGTATGTCAGTTGTTTTTTTCACTAAAATTAATATCAAATTTGAATAAAAAGACGTACTTGGAGTTATAACAATCACAACATGCATTTTATTGAGGTGATTCTGATTCCTACATGTCAAAAATTACTTATGTATTGTTTTCCTAAAGTATAAAAACATTTAGAATGCGTTTCCTTAGTTTTGAGTATGCCACTTGTGTTTTTTACTAAAATGTCATTTTAAATTGGAAACACGCACTTTTATCCATATAGGTGGAATAGCATGTGAGTTTGACATGAGAAAAATTATTATATGTCAAAAATATATTATGAATCATTGTAAAAAATTATCAAGAAAATATAAGTATGTTTTCTCAGTTTTCAGTGAGTAATACTTTTTTGTATTAAAATGTCAATTTTAAACTTATAACGAACACTGGAGTCATATTGGACATGATGTGTGTTGGATTGATGTGATTATGATTCATACACATCAAAAATAAATTATTTATCATTTTACAAAAGTACCAAAACAATATGAACTCGTTTTCTTGGTTTTGAGTATGTTAGTTATTTTTACCACTAAAATTAATGTCAATTTTGAATAAAAAGACACATGTGGAGTCATACCGGCCACACTGTGTGTCTGATTGAGGTGAGGATGATTCATACACATCCCAAATGACTTATAGATCATTTTACTAAAGTATCAAAAAAATCATAATGTATTTCCTTAGTTTTTAGTACGCCACTTGTGTTTTTTACTAAAATGTCATTTTAAACTGGAAGAATGCACTTTGATCCATACAGGTGGCATAGTGTGTGTGTTTGAAATTAGAATAATTCATACAAATAAAAAATTAATTATGAATTATTTCCCCAAATTATAAAGACAATCTTCGTGTGTTTGATTGGTTTTCATTGAGTGACTTTTTTGTATTCAAATGTCATTTTTAAACTGATAACGGACGCTTGGAGTCATACCGGTCACACTTCGCATCGAATTTAGGTGTGGATGATTCATAAACAGAAAAAGTGACTTATGTATCATTTTATTAAAGTAAAAAATAATATGAACATGTTTTCTCCATTTTGAGTATGTCAGTTGTTTTTTTCCACTAAAATTAGTGCCCATTTTGAATAAAATGATGCATTTGGAGACATACTGGTCACACCGTGTGTCCAATTGAGATGCAGATGATTCCTACACATCCCAAATGACTTATGGATCATTTTACTAAAGTATAAAAACAACAATAATTAATTTACTTTTTTTGAGTATGCCACTTGTGTTTTTTTTACTAAAATGTCGTTTTAAACTAGAAACACACACTTTGAGCCATACATGTGGCATTGTGTGTAGGTTTGATATGAGAATGATTCATACATATAAAAAATGAATTATGATTTTTTTCACAAATTATCAAGTCAATATGAGCGTGTTTTCTTGGTTTTCAATGAGTGACACTTTTTTTATTAAAATGTCAACTTTAAACTGATAACAGACACTTTGACACTAGCCCTCCTTAATGACCATGATATATCAATGATTATTTCCACCAATAGTTCTTTAATACACCTAATGATTTAAATGTTTGATTAAACACATAATTATTCAAACATTTAATTTAGATTATATACTTGTTTGATGTTTGGGAGTTGTACATATGATGCTTCAATAACACTAGTGAAGAAATTGAAGCTTCCAACACAGAATGATATTACAGGTGGATTACTACCCTATATAAAATCACTTAAACAAGTGGTGAAAAAAATTATTTCAATAAGTCACCTAAAACACTTTCACAATGGCTCTTATCTTAAGTTTCAAGTGTTGTGTTCAATTGTTCTCAAACACAGTCATGATATGATCCTCATTCTAATTCATTACCCAACAATTTTATTGTTTGTAAGACAGTGCTTCTTATACTCCTCTACCTCTATTTGCACCTTGGTCTTCACCTCTGCCTCATCGTCCACATCAGTATCTGACTCTAACTTCTACTTTGACTCTACCTCTAACTCTGCCTCCGCCTTCACTTCCACCTCTACCTCTACCTCTACTACCACCATCACCTCTGCTTTTTTGATTTCCCAACAATTTTATTTTTTACAGGTCAAATATTCTAAAAAAATTGATTCCATCCATTATAATTATCCTTGAGGAAGACATAAAAAATAATATATAAGAATTTTTAAACTAATTATTCACACCCAAAATATATTTCGAAGGTCATAACTCATACTAGATCACAAACATAGCATGTCATCACCTAAATTTGTTGTCAGCATACATTCTGACAAAAATTAAGCTTCCCACTCATCTCTAAATAAATTGATTTCTTCTTTTGAGAAACTAGGTTGTCAGAAATCTTGATAGTACTGAGAAAATATAGACAGACATATGATTATGAAATATATTTAATGAAATTGTAATTACCTTCAGAAATTATCTGTTGGAGGATGCTGGTCTTTTCATGATTTATAATTTCTTTCATAAAATTTCAAACATAATATCCAAAATTGATGTCATTATCTTGTTTCAGAGACTATAGAAACATTGACCAAAATAAGTAAATTGTTTTGAAATTTTTTTAAATTTAAATGTTTCTATATATATTTTTTTTTTCATTTTTAGTAATCCATAGACTTTATCCCTTCATACTCAGACTTCATGCCATGATCTAGCCTATATTTAGTGACCAACCTATCATAAAAAAATCTTTTTAAAATGTATATTGAACATATAATTATAATTTTATATATAAAATGTTGATGTCGGTGTATTAAATATTCAAAATACATGTCATGTTTGTTCGTTTGGTTACATATCCATGCATTGGATCCACAAAATAAATATTCAGGGTGTCCATATTGACCACTATCAACATCCACTACATCATAAAAAACAAAAAAAATTAAGTAAAAAAAAATTCAAAATATATTTTATGTGATTATATTATAGAACTTTTCCTTTGCATTATATGCACAAAAAAGATTCTATCATTTGATAATTTTTTATTAAACACTTCAAGTAACTCATATTTTTATACTTAATTGATTTCTTATCCAAATTAAGTTCTGGTGTAATAAAGATACATAGATTAATGAATCCAAATCACGATTCACACAATCTTCCCTTTATATTGTTGTGATATAAACACCTGTATAAAATATGAATAGTTATTAACTTTAATAAACATATTAGCTCACTACTTGGACAGACGTATTATGAAAATTTACCTTATTTATGTATTCACAACTGATATGCCCAACCATTCATTCTTGAGAATATTATTTATAGTCTCAAGACCAATTCATCTGTCAAGGAACATCTATATATTTGTTCTTAATATTCAATGTAATACATATTTTTATATTTAAATGGAGCCTCTTCATGAAGTTGTAATTATAATAAATGTTTCTCTGGAACTGTCGGGGAGAAGGTAGTCTCAGAAGATCATTTTGTTTTCTTGGTCGATTCACTAGATTTTCTTGATTCGACCTTTCGTTTCTCTACCGCGTTATCCATCTGTAATATCATACCTCACTTCAGAAATTTTATCATCAACTTTTACCTATTTTTTATATGAAAAAATTTGTTAAATACGTACCTAATGTATCTTTATAAGATTATATAACCATGTTATGAAATCTTCAATATCATATTGGACTATTGTAATATCCAGACCATCAAGTGGAATACGAAACTTAGTAATCAGCTCATAATCTACCTAAATCCCCACTATCACTCTATCTTTTGAGAGGTATTCATTATGTAGTTATTATCCTAGGATATTATACACTTTAACCATCTCAACACAATGTTATGTGGGTGTTGACAGAAAAAAATCACATACAACTGTACCCTGCAAAATTTTTGTGATATTAAGTTATCAGAAGTTGTTTTATACACATTAAGGAGAAAGAGTAATGAAAAAATTGATTACCTTGGGTAAGGTATGTGGTTGGGAGAATGTCTAACCTCAAATATATTAGGATCATTTGGTTCATGTGAGTATCCCTTCTCCACCACCGGTTCACTTTGATCCTTTATTATACAATGGTCTACCAAACCAGATCACAAAATAATATCTTATAGTGAGTCTATTTGTTTCTGTAGTCATTTCACTATATTATATGTATCTCCATGTGGTTTTATCTTCTTTAAATATGTTTTATTAGATAATCCAATACCTAATCTTCTAAGGCGACTATATTGTTTAGGCCACTTGAAAGCTACTGAAAGTAGCATTTCTTCAAGTATGGTTGTTGCCAATTCTTGTGACTAAACCATTTAAAAAATATGAACATAAATATATATTTTTATGCAATATAGATATAAATCATAATGTACTAAAATTATGTCATACTTACACATGCTTCCCATACTGTTTTTGTTTTCATTAACTAATTTACCCTCCTTATTTACACGAGCCTCCTTTCATAGCACATGATGTGGGATAGAAGTGTATTCATATTTTGATTCATCAATTTGTATATAAACAAAGGAACATATTTTATTTCATATCACATAATTAAAATTTTATTATTTATTTAAAATAATTAATTATTTCTTCTCTAGTGAAGCAAACCCCATCCTTACTTTGCGATATAGGTACGTTGATTTTTATACATGTTCATTATTTTCAAAACTCTTTTTGTTGTTTCATAAATTAATTTTTTTGAATAAAGTTGGATAAAATAAATAATTTTGAATAAAATATTATCAACTACAATGCACTTGAAATGATTTATCATTGTGATTATTTATGAAATTATTCCATGTTTCCTTCTCTATAATGTATGCATAACTAAGTGGTGGGTGGGGATTTATTTCCCCTCAGCATCCCTAAGATGTAACTGCATAAGAAGAGTCTATAATCCTATATGGGATTTTTTAGAAGCCATTAAGACAAATTTCTTATGAAAATATTATAAAATAAATGAAGTTTGAAAAAAATAATGAAAATTAAATCAACGCCTCATTATACAATTTTTCAATAAAATAGATAAAGTGTATTGTAAGATTACCATTATATATTTCTAAAGGACTTCCTTCATTATAGGTTGGATGTGGCTCCAAGAATCAATATCAATATAAAAATTAATCCTCATTGTGACCCCAAGATAACTAATGAGCATTGACTTGTTTTTTCCACATTTATTCCAACCAACCTCAAATTTTATAACTTGACTTATTTCCTTGATAATTTTATTCACCACTGTGATGCTATGTCATTGTTATTTTTTCCATCGACATGTTTTTGATCCCTTAAATAATTAAGCAGTTTCATCATCAATAGTCTAATATTATTTGGGATTGGTAACATCATCATGTACAGAAAACATTGTCTGCATGACTAGTCAAACATTTAATTTTTCTTGAATAACAACAATATAATACACTCTGTGCCTAAAATTCCACATTTTCATGCATCTTGCATGAAAATTGTTACTATCTTGAATAGAGATATAATATTTAAATAATCCAGTACAACTAACCTTCACTACCTTTATTTAAACCATCATCATACTTTGATTGACTTACATCTCTTGATGATGGATTAGACTCCCTCTTTCAAACTATCCTTTCTCCCATCATTGTGGTTCCAAAGTTCCTTGATGACATACCCCCGGAACACTTATTACTACATTTTGTTCTTTTATATTTATCTCCCATATTTTGTGGACATACACCTATGTTGCTTGAAATACTATAACCAAAAGTCATCCTATACTATATACTTGTGATCATTTTGGATGACTACTTCTTAGAGTAGTTCAAACGATATAGAATAAATGGGGTATGAGTCTCAATCAAAAAAATGAAATTATAACTATTCGAGAGATGAAAGTTGAGTTTCCACTAAGGTTCAAAAATAAATTAAGTGCAATTTTAATTATGGATTATAATACATTTCATTACAAAAATTAAGGAATGAACATTCAAATCCACATGAATTCCACTCTCAGTAATTTACTTACACTCACAAACATTTATTGTTTGCCACTTCCTTTGAAACATTTCTTTTTTGACAGTGCTTAGAGGAGATAAAAACCTGTGGTGGTATTGGTGTGAGGCAAATGAGAGATCTTGAAAATCAAACATTTCTTAAAGATTCTAAGAGAAAGTATCCTAAAGATGAAGACAAAAATAGGACCGAATATCTCTACACATTGTGGGAGGAATGAAGGGTTCCGAGGCCCGTAGTGGAAGCCGGTAGGCTGGGGATTTTAAAAATTTTGTTGGTGGATTGATGGGACAAGTCGATGCTGATTATTTAAACCCCAAAGAGGTCCGAGGATATCACATAAATTATAAGGAGCACAAAATAAAAATAAAAACATACCCATTTCAAATCGGAATCCGTTGTTGACTGCAACTATTTTATGTCGATCTTCTCTTGAAGGATCCATAGCAGGATCCCTCTAGATTTTCCACACGCACTTAAAAACCTAGTGGGAGTGTCAATAATCTAATTCCGAGTGCTAGCATGGAGATCCAACGAATCTTTCTACTTCTTGACGATCACCGCATTGAGATGCCTTTGATGCTTAAGGGATTTCTTGATCTGAGATTCCTGGATCGAGAGATTATCTCTAGAGAGCGGTAGAAGAGAGAGGATCTCAACTTTCATTCCATGAAAGTGAATGAATAGTATCAATGGCCTCCCATGAGAGAGAGCCTCCTACTATATTTATAGTGTATTTGATAAATACCCGATAGGGTTCCCTGACCCCCTGTATATTTCAACATCCACTAAATAAATAATTTTGACAATCTAAAATGCGTCAATATTATTTATCATTTTATCACATACTTGTAATATATATAAAATATATTACGTGATAAAAATCGATCCACTTAACTTGACTCGCTACCGTGTTTAATATTAAAAAAACCTTGAATATTAAAATAATATTCATTCGATTAATATTTTCTCATATTTACTAAACTTGCAAACACATTAAATAAATTCAATCGGAAATATTCATAACTTGAATATTAATGAATTTATTTAATTCTTTTGGTGATCGAAAACTTGAAAAACACTCAAACCCTGTGGCGAGGCCCACCATGTCCAAATTCCTATTTAACCGAATAGGGAGGATTCTTGAATACGCTATTTTGTGTGACCCTCTAGGCCCTTATCTCGATAGTAGTGAATAAAATCCACAGACCAAGAATGGATTCTAGAAACCCATCATGGACCCTAAAGAGATATGGGTTTTCATAATAATGAAAACCAACCTATGAACATTGGCTGTGTACTATAATATCTTTGTCATTAAATATCTTATAAATAAGGATGCACACTTGTGTCATCATCCTTTTCTTGATTTATTATTTTTGATCTATCCGGATGGATTTACCATTGTAATTCTTTGGCCAAGGACTTATGAAGGCAACACCATCCTGATCAACCAGGCCTGAGATATACAACTTCCTAAACTTGGAAGAGAAACATCCTCTCTTGTCCATTCAACCAATTTCATACCACTAATGACACACCCAACACAAGATACCTCACCACAATTTTAATACCATGGTTTTTGCCTTGCATCAAAGTACATAATAAAATGATATACATTGGTAATGGTCCCAATTCAGGAGATCAATACACATGTCCGTAGATAGGAATAAACATTGACACCAAAAACATGTGGTGATCCTACTGGAGAGTTTGTCCTTATGATATCACTACTAGAGATCACCAAGTGTGAACTTCATGAGAAGAAGTCTCAATGCTTATGAGGCCCCATCACTTAATGGTTAAACATCTACTGTGTCCAGTCAGTAAGATGTATCTAGACCATAGAAAATACATTTAAGATTAATGTCATAGTATCTCAAGGTTCTCATTATAGCTTAGGATATACTATAACCTTTTGATAGGACAATTAATCTATGAACATTTCTATTATAACAGTGGATGAAGAAAATTATAAACAATAATGGTAATTAGACATCATGTATAACTAACTATATACATAATATGGTAATCAAAAGTACGACATAGATGGGTCTAGGGAACCCACTATTTTCACACTCCCACTTACACTAGAGCCAAATTTCTAACCAAACTTGTTAGCTACTCACATGATAAAGATCATGCTTCTACTAAGTAATGGATTTAACTGCTGGGTCTTCCACGTTTTCACCGCATTGCATATCTATTATATGCGACCTCATATCCTTGAGTAAAAACTTATCAAGATATGGTATTCCTGATTATATCACTTTTGTCCATTGTCATAACTTGACAACTTGGCTAGTAAGAATATCATAATTTACATTATGATAATATTTTTCTCACTAGGTGCGATTCCAAGAATTGGAACAAATCATTGCGATTGATAACTACTTCTTAGATACCTTAGAAGCTACAATGTACTCCCGATTTGTAGATATAGATACCACTTGATTTTATGAGCTTGACTCACTCATCTTGTTTTCCTAACTTCAATACTAGATCAAATTGATCTAAGTATTACTGGTTTGTGTCCCACAAAAACTAGTATACCTTCTTCTCCATTTACCTAGTACATATCATTTTTACTTTCTGAAGTACAAGATGATAGTTCCAATTGCATCACTTACAGTACTCCTAGATATAATTAATATCTGCCTACTATAAAGTATATCCTGGAAATATCAATTATTGTACATAACATGGCATATGTGATTGATCCATCGCTAAAGTGTATGTAACTCAACTCACAACTTTAATCTCTTCCCATTTTACAAACATGTTAACCTAGGGAGATTAAGCTATGTGACATTGACAACAATTCTGAAATTGAATTGTTCTAATTTGTATTTTTCAATACAATGCCACTTTATGTACAATTGAATTGGTCTAATAAACCATTAGATCTACCTCATTAGATCCTATTCCCTAGAATATAGGTTGCACTTTAAGTCAATCATTGGATAATTACTTTTATTCTGGTCTTACATAACTGTAATACCATTATCTGTTTTCCATATGTTGACGAACATATTTCTCTAAGAAAACTTTGGTGCTCCCACTAACCTTTGGTAGACATAAAGAAAATATTCATTTAAAATTAATGCTCTAAGATCTTGTTTCTTACTTTAATCCAGAACTGGATTTTAGTAACTTTTAACCCTTATTGGAAATCAATGGTGTCATAATCCCTTTCTAGTTGCATTGTATAGACACCTTACATGAAAGTTGATTATGAAATCCAATAACCAATTTAATAATCTTAGAGGTTAGCTATGACAAGTAAAATTCTAATGGATTTAGGAGAACCAACTTGGTATAACCAATTGATCCTTATTGGTACCAGGCTTGTACCATCCATGTATCATTTCATTTGAATACCCACTGTAGTATTCAATTTATAACCCCTTTGCAATTTTATACATGGAATCCATTAATTGAATTTTAGTTGATCTTGTCAATCTTAGATAATTGTCATATACTTCTTACTTGTAGGATTAATTATTCTTAATGAATAATATATCACCGGCCTCGGTGAGTATAAAACCATCACCATGGTTTCATTTTTCCTACATAGTATGTGTTACTGGAACACTATTATTCCGCATGTACTTGTGGAACTTGTTCCTATGTGAACCATTTGTGCATCTCGAGCATTGAATAAGTCCAATTTAATTCAGATCCCACTATTTCTAATAGAGATGTGTACCCTTATATAGAAATGTATTCTAATACTTGACTACATCTTTTCTATCTTAGGGATTTATGTAATATCCTAAGAAACTTTTAAGATATTTACTTAGATGCACCATGTGGTTAACTTGATGCATGTTTATTTAAATCCTGACAAACGCTTTGCATCTTTAACACATGTCCTATGACATAATGGATTTTCATCATACTATGAATCATATGATATCCATTTTTCCTTTTAGTTGGCATATTGGTTATGGGTTTATGCTGTTATTTGCAAAGTACATCTTTAAATATGATGGAAGTTACTACAGGTTGTAACATCAATACTGCTTACATCATAACTTTGATGTATAAAATGCGTGTTTAGTAATTGATCCATGCTACATTTTTTGATCAATGTTAACAAGTAAGAATCATCATCGATCCTCCTTATGAACATCGATACCGTGATGTAGATAAGGTAACATGAATTTAGGAATTACTCCATGCTACATTATCATGATAGATGAATATTTGGTCAAGATATTCTTCGACATGCCGATCCAAATTAACTCACATATTCTGACCAAAAATATATGTCACTATTATATTCTTGAATTACTTAAAGGAATCTTATGAAGTATCTTTACCTCTATCTTTCCTTTGGAATAGTTTACGCTCACTTATTGAACTAACCCCAGAAGCTTTATGGCATACCTTTATTTCTAAAGGTTTATTTTTCTAAACTAAAGATGTAAATAATAAAAAGGTGTTTAATTATGCCAAGACTAAATACCAAAATGGATATTTCATTGAAATCCACTTTTAGTTTTACTTGAAAAAGAATCATCTTTCCATAACTGGGTAGGTCTTACATATTATATTCATCATGTATTTCCTATGATTCAAGTATTTCTGAACTATTTTTTGAGTATGTTACCACAAACAACATTCATTCCAAAAACCTGGAATAATGTCCCATTATGACCAAATGGGAACATGAGATAAATGTTTTGGTTATACTCAATAACTTGTTCAAATTGAATCAATCACTTGGCAATTAGAAGTTATGTCTTTCTCACCATGGACTTGTTAATCAACCTTTATCAACTGCTTGGAGAAGACACCTTACTCCTAGTAATGTTTCTCTACTTACTTGGTTACTAAATTTAAATACACATATGTTATTGGCATATTTTATTCAATACCTAAGAAGTATGTTAGAAACATTAATTTATTTGATGAATTTAAACTAAATGAGAAGTGGGTACATGCTTCTTGTATTTTTAAACTTCCATAAATTTATTTCATTATGTTATGCAAATAACATTCTGTTAAATAACCAATGACTTTTCTTTGAAGGACATGATGAAGGTGCCTTTGAAGTAACTTGACATAGGTCTTTTTGCTTTGTCTTTCAATATATTCTCCATAATAACAAAGTATTGTTTATCTTTAATATTCTTATTACTTGTAAAATTTTACCTTAAACACAATGAAGTGCTTACTCTATATCATTTTTTTGTATCCTTAAATGAAACTAGAGTAATTGGGTGTAAAAAGGTATAAGAATTAGATTATATGAAAGATTGTGAATGTCTTTCACTTTACACTAACCGAGTGAAATCATCACATTCAAATCTTGCTTCACTTTTTCCTTGGAAACTTCTTGGAGATGAGACTACATGTAACATCATCCATGTCACGATGTAGCGACTACAACTAACATGAGACATTGCTGATAGCATTATGACAGAACCATCATATACTTGATTCATGAGTCTCCTATAATCAGTTTTACACCCTCAATTCCTGAGGTGTCTTAAACAGTTAGGACACAAGAACTTTGAACTTCTATTATAGTAATATTATAAACAGAAACCTATACTACATTTTAGAAATTCGTGCTTGTTTGGACATTAACTTTGTCCAATATTTATCGTAGTTTTAATATGGAATTACTTTCCATTTTCTAAGAAAATAAACTTTAGTAGATTGAACTTTTATGCTGATTACTGATTGTGATATTATCAATTAATTTAATCATTAAAAGTCTCTTACTAATTTTTTGAATTTTAGGAACCCTCTGTACTGGAATCGAAATAATCAATCGTTCAAGTATTCTAGTGGCAAGGATCCCTGAACCACCCCTCATAGTCTAAAAGCTATGGATATTCCACTACTCGAGGGGTTCAAGGTAGGCTTTTGGATGACCAACCACATTAACTCGTGGTTCCTTGATCTATTGAGTGAAGTCCCAGCTTCAAAAATCATTCCTTGATTTACTCAACTCTTGCCTATAAAATTACAACAAGATAGCTATGGCTATTTCTTTGCTGCATTTTTAGTTAATTCGACCCACCACTCTCATAAGAACTCCCCGGTAGTATGAGTCACCCTCAGCTATGGCATGACCGACACCCCAAACACTCGATTTTGTTCAAATTTGAATGATGGAAGGCTTTTATGACTTAATATTTTTCGAGTGTTTTATTGGTTTCTCTCGACGAATGTAATACATTTTTATTAAAATTATCCATCTATGTTGTCGCGCTCACAACTGGACTTTAATAGAAAAACACCTGCCACTTCTTTATGAATTTTATTATATATTATTTTATGTATTTTCCCACTATTTTAAAATGAAAATAATAATAAATAAATACATAAAGGTAAACTACTACCTGACTCGTCTTGAGCATATAAACGACCTAAGAGCATCATACCTGAGTCGAATCTTGACTCTTGATGCAGCTTGCCCTCGTATTGTATGTTTGCTTTGAATCTAAAGCATCGCCTCATCTTGGCAGGATCCACATCACGTCTTGGAGTATTGCCTCATCTTGGTGGGGTCTACATCACGTATTTCATCTTCTTTGACAATGAACACTGGCACATCATGGCGGGGTCCACGTCATTCACCGTCTTCATCTGAAGTACAATAATTACTCGTGTGCAGTCATGGGGGACTCGGGTATAAATGTACATCATGTAAATATTGGGTGCGCAAGACCTTATACATTTTAACCAAAAAATAAAGATGATGCACATACCATATATTTAATTAATTACAATTATCACATGCAATTAAATAATTAATTAAATAAAATCAATATAGACAAGTCGATGCTCAAGACCAGTAGATGGGTAAATAATGCGTGAAAAAATTAAAAATGCATTAAATAAGTACGAGGGTTATAAATTAAATTAAATGAATTAAATAATTCAAATAATTTAATTAAATATTGATCCTTTAATTAATTTAATTTTTTATTTAAAAAATTAATTAATTAATTTACTTTATTTGTAAAATTAAATTAATTTATATCCCATGGTATTAAAATTTATTTATTTTCAACTACAATTAATATATTAATTAATTTAATTTAATTCTGTAATTAAATTAATTAATTATATTAATTTGAATTAAATTGGGTCCCTAAACACCCCTATGACTCATTGCGGGTTGTGCCGGACCCACGCACACCTGAAACAGGTCGCGCCAAACCTGTTCTTGGTTTTTTGGGCCAGGACGGTCCGCCTAAACCCATTCTGGGTTAGGCAGACCCACCTGAAGCCCTGACTGGGCATTTTGGGTGAGTTGCCTCGCACGGTTCTAACATCCATACTAGAACAGGGGCCCAAGGTTTCACCAGGTCATGTCAAGAAGGAGACCAGGGGGTGAGCTGCTTCTAGCGGTGAGGCTGGAGCTGCACTACCTGACTGAGAGCAGAGGAGCCGCTGGTCCTCCGTGGTGGTACGGGGTCGCTGGGGAGTCCAACAACGCGGGGTGAGGGCCCGGTGGCCGACGGGAGCAGGGATGGTGTGGGTTTCCTAGTTCGCTGCTGAAGAGCGCATGGAGGATAGTCAGGCAACTTTCCGGGGCACTGGCTATAAATATGGGAAGTTGGTAGGGTGTGGGAGTGTGTGGAGGCTTTGGTGAAGGCTGGATGGCGGCCACGATTGGCCTGGATAGAGGTGTAGGGTGAAGCCGGATAGCGGCCTTAAGCAGGGATGGGAGGTGAGTCAGGTTCTGGAGGTGTGGCTAGGGGAAGCCTGTGCTTGGTGGGAGGTAGGCATATGAGGAGTGAGACGCTGGTTCTGGGAATTTGGGGTGGTGCTGAAGCGGGCGGGAGTGCAGCCTCGCGAGGACACCAAGCCTTTGGCATAGCAATGAAGACAATAGAGGGGGTCCGTGTGGACCCCATGTTGCTCATTTTTTTGGCCTTTTATTTCATGCATCGCCCCCACCCCTTTTAGGTTTTAATTTTTTTTATATATATGAATTCTTTTAATTAGTCACATCCCTTTTAAAAAAATGAAGAATACTTGAAAGTTTCTAGGGTGACTTGTTTAAAAAAAAGAGTATTCTCTTATCATATGTAGAATTCCACATATAAAAAAAACTCGATTAAGAGTTTCGCAAAGCTAGTTATCTTTTTAAATAAAATAATAATAAAATTATTATAATAAAAGAATAATTTATTATTATATTATTATCATAATAAAATAAATATTATTATAATAATAAAATTATTATGCAGAATATTAAATTGTAAAATTAATAAATTTTCATATAATTTTAATCATATCTAATGAATGATCTAAACTTGATCGATCCTTCATAATGAATTAAATTTTATACCTGCAATCAAACCACAAAAGTAATCCAATCCGAAAAATTAAAATGGCCATAACTTAGTCATTTGAGATCGGATCGACGCGCGGTTTGAAATGATGGAACCATTTTTGAAACCTATACTTAATTTTATGAAAATTAATTTTATTTGGCTTAGAAAATTTATGCGATCCCTCTAATACCACTAAAAGCTTCCAGGGCCCGCAGTGGAAGCCAATGGACAGGGGATTTTAAAATTTTCATCAGCGGATCGACGAGACTTGTCGACGCCGATGATCCGAGCCCCGGAGAGGTTCGAGGATCTTGCGTAAATTATAAGGAGTAAAAAATAAAAAAGAAGACGTACCTATTTTAAATCTGAATCCACATTCAATAACAACTAGTCAATGATAATCGTCTCTTGAAGGATCCATAGCAGGATCCCTCTAGACCATCCAAGCATGCTTCAAAAACCTATAGGAGCATCGATTGTCGAATTTTGGGTTCTAGTGCAGAGATCCAACAATGCTTTTGATGTCTCGACGGTCACCGCATCGAGATGCCTTCGATGCTTGAGAGATTTCTTGATCCGAGCTTCTTGGATTGAGAGCATCTCAATCTAGAGAGTGGGAGGAGAGATAGGCTCTCAACTTTCATTCCTTGAAAGTGAATGAATAAAATCAATGGCCAACCATGACAGAGAGGATCCTCCTATATTTATAGTGGAGTTGATAAATACCCAGTAGGGTTCCCCGACCCCCATATATTTCAACATCCACTAAATAAATAATTTTGACGAACTAAACTGAATCAATATTATTTATCTTTTCATCACATAATTTTAATATATAGAAAATATATTACGTGACAAAAACTGAGCCATTTAAATCGACTCACTATCCCACTTAATATTAAACGAACATTGAATATAAAAATAACATTCGTTCGATTAATATTTTCTAGTATTTAATAAACTTGTAAAAACATTAAATAAATTCAATATAAAATATTCATAACTTGAATAATAATGAATTTATTTAATTATTTTAGTGATTGAAAACTTGGACAACACTTGAACCCCATGGTGGGGCCCACCATGTCCAAATACCTATTCAACTGAATAGGGTAGATTCTTGAATATGCTATTGTGTATGACCCTCTAGGCCCTTATCTCGATAGTAGTGAATAAAATCTACTGACCAAGAGCAGAGACTAGTAAACAAGAATAGCCCCTAAAGAGATAAGGATTGTCATAGCAATGAAAACCAACCTAAGAACACTGACTATAAACTATAATATCTTTGTCATTAAATATCTCAAAAAGCAGGACACACACTTGTATCATCATCCTTTTCTTAATTTATTATTTTTTGATATATCTGGATGGATTTACCTTTGTACTGCTTTGGAAAAAGACTTATGAAGGAAGCACTATCCTGATCAACCAAGCCCGAGATATACAACTTCCTAAACTTGGAAGTGACAAATCCTTTCTTGTCCATTCAACGAATGTCATACCACCAACGACACACCCAACATAAGCTACCTCACCACAACTTCAAAACCATGGTTTTTTACTTGCGTCAAAGTATGTAATAAAATGATATACATTGGTAATAATCTCAAACCAGGAGACCAATACACATTTCCGTAGAAAGGAATGACCAATGACAGCCAAAACATGTGGTGTTCCTATTGTCGGGTCTATCCTCATGACCTCACTACTAGAGATCACCAAGTGTGAACTTCACAAGAAGAAGTCTTAATGCTTATGATCCCCTAACACCTAATGGTCAAACATATACTATTTCTAGTCAGTAATATTTATCCAGACCATAGTACATACATTTAAGATTAATGTCATTATATCTCAAGGTTCTCATTATAGCCTAGGATCTTATATAACCTTTTGATACGACAATTAATATTTGTACATTAGCATTATAATAGTGGGTGCAAAAAATTCTACACTATAATGGTAAGTAAACATCATGTATAAATAACTATATACATGATATGGTAATCAAAATTATGACATAGTTGGGTCTAGTTCACCCACTATTTCAATAAGGAATACCTTCGAGAGTTAGACTGGAACCCTTTTAAATTTATCATGGTTGAAGGAGAATAGATTTAAAAGGTGTGTTTGGCTTGTTTTTTTTCAAAAAAAAAATGCGCTACATGAGTATTTTCAAGAGTTTAATCATTGTAGTAGTATTATCATCCAATTATACTTAACTATGGAGTACTAATAGGATCTAATGTGACCATAATCAAAATAAAAGTAATTTTTTGTGAAGTGTTGTCAAAAGTAACCGAGCGAGTCATATAATAAGATGCATATCAATAAAAAAAAATTCCTTCACTATTTTTTGATTATTTTTTCAATGTCATTTTTTAATGTTCTTAGGAATTAGTAAATGAGCAGGTTAACAGGATAAAAGACTAAAATAATGTTTTGGGAGATACAATATTCAAATCCATGGCAAAAAATTTTATAGAGATTAATGAATACAATCTGAGTGGGAGGTATTCCATCAAGGGAATTTGCAACCACAAATATAGGAGGAAGGATAGTTTGAAAGAGGGAGTCCAATCCGTCATCGAAATATGGAAGGAAATCAAGTGTCTGAAGATGGATTAAATAAAGGCAGTGAAGGTTAGTTGTACTGTGGTATTGAAGTATTATATCTCTGTTCAAGATAGTAACAATTTTCAAGCAAGATGAATGAAATTGAAGACTTTTATTCATGGAGTGTGTTGTATTGTATATCTATCTTACCAAAATGAATTCTTATTTACACAACCTTATTTATGAAACCCATGGTCCTTTTTTATGAAATGAGATTTATGTTTCTTATAACTATTATGTGTTGTATGTATCTTTCACAATAGTGGATGGAGATGAAGTTCGCAGTGGTCTCATATGATACTGGAATGAGTTTATATAGTAGGGACGACATTGTGTATGTATAGGTAAGAGAGAAAGAGAGATAGAGAGATTGTGGTTATCATGATGTTTATGGATTGTGGTTCCCATGTGGATCCCTAAAGGGATTATGTATTTGGATCCATCAGTGTAAAAATAATATGAAATATTCAATTCAACATTGATCACAATGAACATTATTGGATCTTTTTCAAACCCAAAAGACATGATTATTTACCTATATGACCATATCAGCTTCAAAACATACTCATGTATAACTTAGATTTTATTATTCCCATATCATAATTTGATCTTTGAAAACCATTTTATCCTCTTCAACCGATTAAATAAATCATTGATTCTAGGAAAAGGAAAGTGTTCCATAATAGTTACTCTATTAAAAAATTGATGCTCTATATAAAAATGTAAGCATTCATCACTATTCATAGTAATGAAGAACAAATCTCTCCAGGGTGAGATACTTTTTCCAATGAATCCATTGTACTCAATCTATTCCAGCTATATTTTTATCTCTAAAAATTTAGTTTAAGAAATTTGATAGGTTTGGATAGAAATTAGCTCTCTTTTATCTAATATATTGATAGGGATTTCAACCTCTGTCTTGAGAGGTATATTAGAAAAATAATCAAGGAACACATCCAAAAAATGATCAACCACTAAAGGTATAACATTTTTATTTTCATATTTAACCACTTCAGAAATCATACGAGTCATTTTTATGGTAATAAAACCAAACTTCTCCTAATTTGATCCCACATAATCGGAATTGAATTCCCATTATCCAATAAATGTATACTAATCACTATTCTGAGATAATAATGGAACATTCCTTTTTATGACAATCAATATGAGGTCAAATCTGGATTAACTGGTCCATATGAAAAATAAAATCAAAATACCTCATAATAATGATATAAAAATATTTAAAATGACCATATATACTCATTATTATATCTCAATTTATAAATATACCACATATTACATCCATATTATCTAGGTGTATTAATACTCATTAACTTTGATGAAACTTTCACTTTCAATTCAGGAAGATATACCCACTTGTGCCTACCACTATGTATAAAATTTATACTAATTACTCTTTTTCCATATGTCTACTTATAGAGAATATTGATGTTAATAAAATTATGAATAAGTTCTAATCCCAATCCTAAATGAAATACAAGATACTCATAAATAAATAATAGATATCTTTTATGTCCTAAGACTATCAACAAGTGTATAATATACTAGGATTGTACCTATCATTATAGAAGAACCCTGTCTAGCATCATCCATAGACTACTTAGCCATAAATAATCTACCAGTCATATCTAATGACCCTACCAAGAGGGAATAACTCAAAAGGACCATTGGGGGTTCCCCAACCAACCACATTGATAGAAATTCTTCATATCAAAAAGGAAATAAGGATTAAAGTGTCCTAGGAACCCACACTGATGAAATCACTCAAAAAGTCTCCTCACTTGAAGATGAATTGGAATACCTCCACTCTAATGGTTTTGAATAAATTAATCTCACCCCACCTATATTCGACATCACTTCTGTCTACTCAAGGATTCCTCACCTTTTAATTTTGGATATTTTTTTAATCCACCATAAGATCCCTCCAATAACAGACATCACATTAAAGGGTTATTTTTTCAACTTATGCTCAGTATTGATATATATTTTTTTAATCTTATAATTGAAATAAATATATTCAATGCAATACTAAATTTATTATTATGATATATTACAATAAAATATTAGAGGAAGCATATATAATATATGTTCCCATAATTGAATATTATACCACATAGCTTGAATTAGATATACAATTACCTCTATGATGTGAGAATCAATATAAGTTCTAGCATATAGAGAATGTTCATTGGCATCTTCCTATGGAGATATAGGGGTCAGAGTGGTGAAATATTCTATATTAATGTATAGATTAACATAATTTTACCCTTCCAGAAAATATTAATCTTTCATAAATAGATACAAAATAATCAATATTAAATGTTAAACCCCTTCCCCTCTCTCTCATTCATCTCATTTTTAATAAGTATTATGATACTTTAAATATAATTTAAAAGATTTTAGAAGAATTATTTTAAATATAAGTATGAAACAACTAACTAATAGTATCGATTAAGGGGGTTACTAAATAAACTTAATCAATTAATAAGTTATATAAACCTAATCATTACTAATAAGTAAATAAGAATACACTATTTATTTATTATTCATGTTTCTATTAATATAAATTTATAATTGATTATAGATATTAAAAAAAAAGACACATAAGAACATAAAATTTCATATATTCTTACCGATTCCTACCTATCAACTTCAAAATAAGAGTCATGAGACTAGAGAAGATAGGTCAAGGGAAAAATAAAAAACAACCTAGACTTCATATGGTAACTCAATTATCCAACATAATTATGCTATCTAGAAATATTTATGGATTAATTATTATGTCTGGAATGTTTTTTCATTTGGATATAATCAATACCAATATCCCTAGTTTCAATCTAATTACATTTTGTAACATTTTTGACCTAGTATACCCAAATATTTCCCAATTCAAGTCAACACATCATCTTAGACACAATTTCTGATCACTTAAGTCTTATGTGAATGATAAGGGATATAGAAAACATGTTTGAGAAATGGTTTAACCACTTCAATTTTTAACTAAACTCAATTTGATCATGCTATAAATCCAGCATTACCTTTGTAGTAGCGTGTGGTGAAAAATCTATTTTATTTATCCATATAGGCCCATACACATATGTTGACTAACCTTACCATATGAAAACATCCTTCTATTTCTTTGAAACCATTGTATATGGAGGAAAAATATGAAATAGAACCACTCTTTATATTTTAGTGTCGGGGAGATGAGATATAGGGTTCTTTATGGTTAAGAAAAGTGAAAAAAATGAAAAATGCAGAACCCAAAAATCAAAAAACAATAGAGGAAAAGTAGAAAATAACATACATTGGATTCTAGCCTTGATTCATCCAAGGGAACATAGAGGATCTACGCTGATATCTGAGGAGTTACACAAGATCTTGAGAAGAATGAGTGATTGAGTCGTGCTTAGGGTTCTTTTAAATAGATCGTGGACATTTTTGACAGTGCTTTTAGAAAAGCAGTGATAACGATCATTTTTATCAGTGCTAAATTGATAAGTGCTAATAAAAGAGATATTTATCAGTGCTAAAACTTTAACGATGATAATGGATTTAAAATTATAATTATTTAAATAAATTTATTATAAATTTATAATTATTTAAATATATATAATTATTTATTTATAATTATATAAATACTTATTTAAAAATTAATAATTATTTAGTTATAATAATTATAAATATATTAAATATAAATATATTTATTTTCAAATATATTTTTAACATTATTAGTGGATATATAATCTTAAATACATGAATTTAAAAAATGAGTGAAATTGAATAATTCAAAATGAGTACACTTTAAAAATGTTAAAAAATGAATAAGTTTTACTAATTAAATATAAATTATTAAAAAAATGTGGATATATATATATTGAAGTAAAGATGATTTCATATTGAAAATACTAAAACATAGTAAACAAATATATATAAATAAATAATATAAAATGATCACATTCAAAAATAAAATAAAAAATAAAAAAATATTAAAAATGAATACCCTAGCTATCAGAGTATTAAAAATAAATAAATAAAATTGACTAATTAAAAAAATAATATATTAAATGTATCGATCTATAATGAAATTCTAAAATACACTAAAATTTGAATAAATTACATAAATATTAGGTGTATGTGTTTCTATATATTGCGTAAATATATTTGTTCATGCATTATATATATATAAAAATTCTTTAGTTACATATATATATGTGTGTGTGTGTGTGTGTGTACGTGAAATAAATGTAAAACATGATGTTTGATATATGTTAAATTGAAAAATCAAACAACATTAAAAATGAATAAGATATTATTATGTTTTTAATTAACATTTTCTTTATTTTATATATATTTGTATTTAATATATATTATTTATTAGTATAAATAATTAATATATATATATATATTATACCTATTCATTTTTATTAATATTTTTTTCATTAATAAAATATTAAATAATTTTTTAATTTATTCATTTTTATTTTTATTTTAATTATTAAAATTTATTCATTTTATATATCTATATTTAATATATAATATATATTAATACTTATAATCTATATATATGTATATTAAATTTGTTTATTTTTATTAATAATTGTTTAATTAATAAAATGTTAAATATTTTTCTCAATTTACTCATTTTAAATTTTTATTTGTTTAATTATTTAATTTTATTCATTTCTATATATTTAATATATACTATTAATAAATTTTTAAAATTTATACATATGTATATTATATTTATTCATTTTTAACAATAATTATTTAATTAATGAAATTGTTATTTTTTTATTTGTTTAATTATTGCATTTTATTCTGGACCTTTAATAGTGCTAAAAACGGGTACCCTAATTAGAGATTAAAAATAAAGTGATGATAATGGGTAAACTTTATCAGCACTAAAATAAAGCACTCATAAAGGTTACCTTTTATCAACACTAAAAAAACACCGATAAAGGGTGCCCTTTATCAGTGCTTTTTTTAGTACTGATAAAGGGATCCCTTTATGAGTGCTTATTTTAGTGCTTATAAAGATGAACTTTATCAGTGCATTTTCTTTCACTAATAAATGACAACGTTGTTAAAGGGGTGTTTTATAGTAGTGAAAATCATACATATGTGTGTCATAAGATCATAAAAATTTCATAATATCGTCACCCTTGAAATGAAATGAGATTCATAAACATTTCATCATATCATAACTTATGGAAAAGAGACAGGTTTCATAGTTATTTCATCATTTCATCATAGTATAACCCATAGAAAAGAGATGAGTTTCATAATTATTTCATCATGGTATAACTTGTAGAAGAGAAATCTGTTTTATAAAAATATTTTCATCATAGACCATTTAGAGAAATAATGAGAATGATATCCTTGGATCATTTCCTCAGTAATTCATAGGTAACATCAAGGGATGTCATCTTAGATGGAACATTATTTTGATCTACCATTTAAAATATTTCTTTGGGAAAATATCCTTTCCACTCTAAAAAACACATTTTAAAAAATATTGTTTTTTGAAATACCTTCCATTGGAAATAAACTTGAAAACTTATAAAGTAATATTCAAAGAAAATAATAGCAATGATGATGAGAAGTTTGATTCATGTCGTACATGTTAAAACAAAGATTCATTTCACATTTTTGGTAAAATCCAAACGTGCTCTATTTTTTAAAAAAACATGAAGATTCCTTTTAAAAAGTTTTTTTAGAAATTCAAACGTGGGTAAAAATTTATTTTAAAAATCATATTATAATAATAAAATATTTTTGAAAATATTTTTATAAAACATGATTTTAGAAGAAAACAGACTACAACCGAAGAGAGATATAAAGTCAAGTTTTCTTAAAACAAATTATCAATTATTTTAAGTACCAAATAATGGAAAATGGTACTATTATTTGAAAATATCATGAATAACTAATGAAGGATAAAATTCATGAGTTTATTGAGAGATGGATTATAATATTTTATCATAAAAAACATAATCATAAAAAAATCTCGATAAATGATGAGATTGTAACATAAAATCATTAGCACTTTGGTAACAACGAATCATAGTACCCATGAAAAATTAACATAAAATAGAATTTATAATATCATGAGTATAAATAAATTCATGACATTACTTATCAAATGGGATTTATATACACCTCACAAAATATTATAGTTTTATAACATAACGTACGTCTCAAAGAAGGAAAATTGAGACAAAAATCCCTTGCCTATTTTGTAATATTTTAAATCGTAAAATCCAATAAAGAATAAAATAAAATTAAAATTTTAAATATCTTGAAAATAATTTTATTCATGATATAAAATTTCAAAGGTTAAGTATATACACCATACAAAATAAATGAGTGGTGAATTTTCATGTCTCCAATAAATAAAAGAGTGATGAGAAACCCCCTTACTCTAAGTCTTTAATTCCATCATACATGTCAAAAAATCCTATATAATAAATATAATTTTATCATAAATATATTAAATATCCGTAATTATATATATCACACCATATATTATTTACTTATGAACTTTTACAACCCATTTATTAACAATTCCATGTTAAGGTCACATTTCAGGTAATAACCACTTTGTTCTTCATGTATGTTTTGATTGGTTATTTTTGTTCTTATTACTTTGATCATGTTTACATTAAATCTATAATGTTACCATGATATAAATATCATATATATTCCATGTGTGTATATAAATATATATTTATAGTAATCCATAAAATTTAGTGATAGAAAATTAATACACCATTCATGGAGGCGGCATACCGTACATACACATGAACACTGTTTCCATTTTCTTTTCAGATAAAAATAAAGAAATTATAATGAGAAATTATAATTATATAATCATTTTTATTTCATATATATAACACATTTTCATTAAACACATCCCTATTTCCTTCCATGTAAAGCATGAATGAATCATATCGCTTTACGAGGCGACATTCCTCTGTACACACGAGTAACGTTATCGTATTCCCAAAAAATGGAAATAATGAAGATCTATATGATAAAATAATTAAAAAATAATAATAAAATCATAATTATAATATATTAACAATAAATCCATCATTATCACCAGTCTTGAGATATGGTAATGTATAAACGAATGACATCAGTTCACGAGGTGATAATCCACCGTATGCACGAATGATGATTTCATAACCCATTTGATGGAAGTGGAGATTGTTGTAGGTCATGCAATTGAAATAAAAAATATAAATATATGTATTATTTTGAGGTTATAATATCATCATTTTATAATAATAATTGGAGGTGGTGGATTAAGAAAAATAAAAAAAACTCTCATTGATGAGTGTTACCTCTTCTTCAGGTATCCTCCTTAGGTTTGCAACAAAAACCTTCCCAGGTTGGATTTATATCCCAAATAATTCTTATAGGATGATATGAGGGAAGGTTTTAAGTGCTTTGGGTTGGTATTGGTCATTAAAAATGTATTAATATGTGTGAATAAGTGAGGGGAGTGAGGGCCCTTTTATAATCGAGGAGGAGTGACGTTTTTTAAATACCTAAAAGCATTCATTATTGGGGAGTCACTCTTACCTCATGTGCCTCCAAAATTGATAAATAATTGAGTGAAGGGACTATATGGTCTAGAAACACCTACAATATAGAAAATAAACACATTTTTTCTCATGTTATTCCTTAGTATTAACGTTTACTCAATTTTACTCTTTTAGTTTTTTTACCACAGTAAATTGTATCATATATTTAACTAGGTAACATGTCCATTAGGAATAAAATTAAAATGATATTTATTATAAATTTATACCTAATAATTATAAATATGAAATAAAATTTATTAATTAAAAATCCTCTGTGTATGGAAAATTTAATTTTAATACAAACACATGTAACGTGCAAAACCCCATTTTAACCTTAATCACGATAATTAATTTTAAAAGTTTTCACTAATCATTAGGATGAAAAATTAAGTTGAACTTATTAGATGATATAAATTAGTCTGATTAAAAATATGAAATCCATTTTTTTTCTAAATTCCATACACATAAGTGGAAAAGTTTAATTTTAAATTAATCCCAGAGACATGATGGGCAAGAGGGTTTTAAAGAGAAAAAGTTCAAAATTTTACAATGTTTTTACATAAAATTAACTAAATTAGATTAATGAATGTATGATTTAACTAATTTTACTTTAAGTCCAACTTAAAATTTAATTTATCTTTATAAATAAATGAAACCAAAAGATAGTTTTCAATTAAAATTCAACATTTTCACTATTCACCAAAAAATGAAACTTTTCAGAAAAAACACAAAATTTTACCCTAAGATAATTTTTACATGATGATTTAAAAATTTCATTTTATACTATCAAATTAATTTTCTAAAAGTTTCAAAAATTAATTTTATTATTGTTCACAAAAGACATAAGAAACATTTTTTTGAGAAAATAGTTTTTTTGAAACATATAAAGACTTTATTGAAAATTATGTATTTTATTATCAATATGTTTAATTTATATAAAACCATTATAATTAATATTTAAAAAGTAGTTATTACTCTTTATATCTCTATGTTTCATGTCTAGGTTATAACAGTCGTTTTTAAATAACTATATTAATAATATATCGTGGTTTTTTTAAAACTCAGTGTCATGTGTATTACAAGCCAACCTAGTGGTTCATGCTGCACAAGATTAAATTTTTGTTATTTATAATGAAAGCTATAAAATAAATTTAACTTATTAAAAAAAGACCATTCATAAATATTTAGGGTGTTACATTATACCCCCTTAAAATTTATTTCTCCCTCAAAATCCGTCACTCTGATATAAAAAAATGAGGATACTTTGGCTCATCATATTCTCAAGTTTCCATATATCTTCCTACAACTGGTGGTTTCACCACAAAACATTAACTAAATGGGGTGTCTTGTTTCATAGAACTTTCTTTGTATGATCCAAAATCTCTATTAGTTATTCCTTATAAGAAAAATATTTCTCCAATGGTATGACCTTCGATTTCAGTACATGTGAAGGGTGAGGTTTGTAATACCTCAGGAGAGATACATGGAACACATCGTGGACTTGAGACAAGTTTTGTGGAAGCAAAAAAGCAATAGTCTATGGTCCTAATATGATCCATAATTTTAAAGGGACCTATATACATTGGTATGAGTTTCCATTTATTCCTGAATCTCATAACCTTATTCCATGGAGAAATTATTAGAAAGACCTTATCACCAAATTCAAATTCTAGAACATGATGATGATTACCAACATAAATTTTATGATAACTCTGAGCTTCCTTGATAATTTTCTGAATTGATCTAAACTACTCTTTCGTTTCTTAAAATATCTTAGGTCCCAATAGATTTCTTTCTCTAACTTCATTATAGCACATTGAAGCTCTTCATTTCTTTCTATAGACGGATTCATAACTATCCATTTGAATGATTGAGTGAAATCTATTATTTTTTGAAAACTCAACCAAAGAAATGTTTTTATCCCAAAAATATTTTAAATCCAAAGAACAAAATCTCAACATATCCTCTAGGGTTTAAATTTTTCTTTTAGACTGACCATCTGTTTAAGGATTATAAGCAGTGATGAAACTCAACTTTATATCAAGAGCTTACTAAAGAATTCACCGGAACTTTGAGGTGAGCCTTTGATCCTAATCATACATAATGTAATGTGGCACTCCATGGAACCTTAACACTTAATGTGTTTTCTAGAAAGTTTATCTAGATAGAATTGTTCTCTTATAGTGATGAAGTGTTCCGATTTAGTAAGGTGGTCGACTACAACCCATATAACATTATGCCCTTTATACATTTTGGGGAGTCTAATGACAAAATACATGGTGATATTTTTTCCATTTCCATTCCGGTATGGGTAATGGATGTAACATCCCCTTAGAATTTTTGTCTCTCATCATTAACTTGCTAACATACGAAGCAATGAGATATAAAATTTATGATACCTCTCTTCATACCATCCCACTATAAATACTCTTTCAAATATCTCTATATTTTCATACTTCCTAGATGAATAGATAATGAAGAACTATGATCTTCCTCTTAAATATCCTTAAAATTTGGTATGGATGGAACACATACATGGTTCTCGAACCTTATCATTCCATCACGATCAAGGTTAAAATCGGGAATATTTCTAACCTTCTTTTGTATCTCTACATCTTCCTTCTGTGCCTATTTAATATTCACTTGAATAAATATTTAAAAATTCAATTAAGCAAGATAATATTTTTACCCTTCCTTCAAGATTTCTAGATCCATACTTTTCAAATCTAGAAATATTAGATCTTCTGTAATCCTCATCGTGGATAAGATAGCATGACCCTTTCAACTCAATCATCAGCCACCTTGTCCGGTTTGCCAGGGTGGTAATGTATTGAGAAATCATAATCTTTAATAAGATTTAACCACCTTATTTGGTGCATATTCAACTACTTTTGTGTTAATACATACATTAAAAATTTATGATCTGTATAAATATATATATATATATATATATTACACTTTTACCCATAAATATAATGCCTCCTTATATTTATTGAAAAAATTACCGCAGCTAACTCCAAATCACGAGTTGAGTAATTTTTCCCATGACTCTTAAATTTTTGTGAGTCATAAGATATAACCATATCATTATTCATAAGAGCACATCCCAATCCATTATTGGATGTAGTAATATAGATTAAAAACCCTTGTCCACTATAGGGTAATTTAATCTTCTCTTCAGTTCCTTGAAATTTTCCTCACTTTCATCTATCTAGAGGAACTTGGATTCCTTCTGAGTTAACTTGCTCAAAGGATTAGATAGTCATGAGATATTTTCCAAAAACCATCAATAATACCCGGATAAACCAAGAAAACTAGGAATCTCAGTCACTGTGGTAGGTCTGGGCCAATATTCAATAGCCTCCATATTTGATGGTTCTTCTGATATACCATCTCTTAGTATTATGTGACCCAAAGATGAAAACTTATTCATCCAAAATTCACACTTTGTAAATTTTTCATATAGTTTATCCTTCCTTAGGGTCTTTAGTACAATTATCAAGTGGTATTCATGCTCTTCCTTGATCTTTGTATAAATAGTAATATCCTCTATAAAGATTACCACAAAGTGATCAAGGTAATATATAAAGACTCTATTAATTAAATCCATGAAAATAGATGGGGAATTAGTAAGACTGAATGGAATAAATATATATTGTTTGGGTCCATAACTTTTATGAAATGATATCTTGGGTATATCCTCATTCTTGACCCTCAATTGATGATATTTATAATAAAGGTTAATCTTTAAAAAGTATTGAGATCCGTGCAGTTCATCAAACAAGTCATCAATACATGGAATATAATTCTTGTTCTTAATTTTGATCTTGTACATCTCCCAATAATCAATATAAATTTATATTGATCTATAGATATTTTTAATAAAAAGGATAGGTGCAACCCAAGGTGACACACTTGGCTAAATGAATCCCTTCTCAAATTTTTCCAAGATTTTATTCTTTAATTCTTGAAAATCAATCAGGGCCATTATATAGAGAGTCTTTGAAGTTGGTGTAGCACCATGCATGAGCTCTATTGATAACTCAACTTTATGTTTTAGTGGAATACTAGGAAACTCTTTCAAAAATAAATCAAAAAATTCCTGCACAATATGAATTCCATTGATGTCAAGTTTCTCCTCAACCATCAGAGATAAACATCCCCTCTTAATGGGAATTAAGACCCATATAATGAATATGATCTCCATTGGAAGTTCTTATTTATAATCACATTGATATATGATCAAGGGTTGGTTTTGGATATCAAATGTAACTCACCTTCCCCAAAAATTGAGGTGGGAATTATGTAGAGAAAGTAAATCCATTCCCAATATAACATCAAATTCAACCATATGAAGAATGACAAGATTTGTAGGAAGAAAATTTTTGCTAATGTCAACCGAGGATAAAACATATACCTGATATGTGATCATTGTACCATTAGCGTTTTCAATACTAATTCCAAATATAACCATTTAGGTGACATCTTTATACTGTTATAAAATTATTTTGATATGTAAGAATGTGTATATCCATATTAAAATAAGAAATTAATAGTTATAGAGTATATGGAAAGTGTAACTTTCACTATGTCATTATTTCACCCATCGTCAGAAATAGTGATTGCATGAAATTTCCATTTTTCCCAAGGATTAAGAGGCTACTAGTGTTTATCCCTATTATTGTAACACCCCAAGCTTCCACGACATTTTTCCCTTTGAATAATGCAATAACTTGCGTTGTATGCAACTTGGAGTTTTAACACACCACGACCAATCAAACAGGCTATTATGAATAGTAATACCCACTTTTTAAAATTTTATAAATTTTATTTTTCAAAATGGACTTCATTTTTTTATTCGGAATATCAAAATTAGCTTAGGGTGAATTTTTGGTATTTTTCTAAAAACTTTCAATTTTTGATGAATAGTGAAAAACACTACGTTATTGTTTAAAACTGACTTTTTATTTAAATAATTAGTTCTTTTATTTAAATTTATTTTAGGTAAAAATAGATACATAATACCTATATATGTTCAATTTAATTCATTGGAGCCATTTTATAATAATATTAGATATATAAAATTTTATTGAACATTTTACCGTCATTTACCCTCCTTTTAGGGGCATTTGCAAATTTGCATAAAAATTAATTTTACCACTTCTGTGAATTGAATTTCAAAAATATGAGAGACACAGTTGACATCAGTAAGTAAAATGTGGTTCAATAAGAAGAAAATAATTTTTGGTGAATATTAACTTTTGACTTTTATTTACCACGGTTAAAAGTAAATCGGGTAATTAAAGGTAAAATGATATTATAATTACCCTAACACATGACCTAATTCTATTGGATAAGTGTATTTCAACCAAAATCAACTTTAGGAATAAAATATGATCCTTTTGGTCCACTTTTATTAGATTAGGACATTTATTATTATTTTATTTAAAGAAGAGTTAAAAGTGTTAAATTCAAAGTTTAATGACTAATCCATTTTTAATATAGGGTTATACATAAGATAAATTTGACTATAAATATTAATTAGAAATATAAAAAGATTTTGTACATAATCTTATATTATTTATAATTTTTAGATATTAAATAATTAAATTTACATATGACACAATGATGATGCAGTAATTAATTTATCAATGAAAGATTAAAATAATTGATATTATAAATATCAAAATAAATGTAAATTGAGTCTTTTGATACCATCCATGAATTTTATAGGTTAATATGACATGTTAGGGTTGATTAAATATATTTTTTTCGAAGTGATAAAGTTTTTATGACTTTCAAAAAAAAAACCAAATAGTGTCAAAAATTAACATAAACAAGTTTTTAAAACAAATACTATATTATTAATTGATATAATATTCCTAAAAATATAAGTTTCATCAAAAAGACTTATACAAGTTTATATATTTTAATAATTAAACACTTAGGGTTTTCTTGGATTTTTATAGTAAGTTTATTAACCATTTATTATAATAATACTAGAATACATGGTAAAAGTTAAACTATAAAACTACGAGTTAAATCTAAAAGATAAGGTTAATATGGTAACCTAAACCTATCTAAAACCTATTGGTTGAGCGTTTTTTGACCCATACCCATCTTATACTTGAAATAAATTATTCGGGACACATTATAAACTGAATATGATTGTATAATAAAATAATATTTCAAGCTTTTCCTAAAGTGACCCTCACCTCTCTTATAAAAGGGTACTTCCCCTTCTCTGAAAATCACACATTAAAATCCATTTGTCTCGACCAAAACATACTCAAATATCCTCCAAACTACCCTCAATTAGACCTATAGGCCTTACTTTGATAAAAAATTCAACCTAAGGAGCCCTTTTGATCAACTCAAAAGGAAACACCCGAAGGAGAGGTAATAATTTCACCACCGTTTTCAAAGTTCTTTTTTTCTTCCACTTCCGCTTTCTTTGTTGTTTCCATACCAAAATAATAACTCTAGTACCTTATAAATACTATGATTTTATTATAAATATTTTACAACCATATTCATTATTCTATCCATCCTATGAATGACATGTCACCATATGTGCGTACGTACGACATACCGTCTCCACGTCGTGGTGTAGTTTGTTATTCAAATGCTTCATCATTTGTATGGGTATAATAATGAGTATAACTACTGTAAATAATAAATATAACATGTTAATTATTCTTTATATATGATATACCATCCAATTACATATTATTTTACCATCAATATAATGATATTGTCGCTCGTGCGTACGTACGGATTACAGTCTCCTCGAACGCGATGAGATTCAGTCCCCATCGTAATCATTCAAGAATAATTTTCATTTTATAATTAAAAATAATTTTTAAGAACTTAATATAATTCTGGATATGAATAAAATATTTAACACCCCAAGTTTTCATAGTATGTTAGTTCTTCAAAGTAATTCAATAACTTACACTATACGCAACATCGAGTTCAAGCACACCACGACTTACCAAACTAGCCGTTCAAAAGCGATTATGAATAGTATTAATAGAATTTTGAACTTTATATAACCCTTATAATTTTAGAATCCATATTATGATTTTCTTAGACATAATTTAAGGACAAATTCACTTTTTTTCAGATAAAAGAAGTATTTTTCAAAAAATGCAATTTTACCACCTTTTAATGGAGAACCCTTTTTAAATCCAATATTTGAAACTTTTATATATTAAATTTGACAAAATAAACTTCTTATTTGGGATTGGGACATAATAATTTAGTTTCAATAATTTTTTGGTGTTTTTCTGATAACTTTCATATTTGGGTGAATAGTGAAACATAATATATTTTAACTGAAAAAAAACTTTTTTAATAAAAATAATTTATAGTGTTCCACTATACATATGAATGGCTTGGATGTATAAATAGATCATATTTTTACCATTTAATCCAATTTTGGTCATTGGAAGTAATTTCACTTTGAAATTGGACATAAACAAATGTCAATCTTTTGGCAGTAATTATTTCATAAAAATACGCCTTTTGGTTTTGACAACGGGAATTAATTTTAAACTAATAAATGAAATTTCTATGTTTTGAATTTGGTAAAATAGACTTCATTTTTGAATTCAGAATATCAAAATTATCTTAGGGTGAATTTTTGGTATGTTTTTGAAAACTTTTAATTTTTGATGAATAGTGAAAAACACTGAGTTATAGTTTAAAACCAAATTTATATTTAAATAATAATTTATTTTATTTAAATTTATTTTAGGTCAAAATAGATACATAATACCAATATATGTTCAATGTAATTAATTGGACTCAGTTTATAATAATTTTAGATATATGAAAATTTATTGAACTTTTCACCGTCTTTTACCCACCTCCTAGGAGAATTTGCAAATTCACATAAAACTTAATTTTACCACTTTAGTGAGTGGAATTTCAAAACTTTAAGAGACATGGTTGATATCATTAAGTAAAATTTGGTTCAATAAGATGAAAATAATTTTTGGTGAATAGTAACTTTTTAGTTTTATTTACCACGGTTAAAAAAAATAGGGTAATTAAGGGTAAAAAAGGGTATTATTATTACCCTAAGACATGTCCTAATTCTATTGGATAAGTATAATTAGACAAAAAAAAACTTTAGGAATAAAATATGAACCTATTTGGTCCACTTGGATTAGATTAGGACATTTATTATTATTTAATTCAAAGAAGAGTTAAAAGAGTTAAAATCAAAGTTTAATAATTAAAACATTTTTCATATAGGGTTACACATAAGATAAATTCAACAATAAATATTAATTATAAAGATAAAAATATTTCCTACATAATGATAATTTATTTATATTTTTTAGACATTAAATAATTTAATTTATTAATGACACAATGATGATGCAGTAATTACCTAATTAATGAAATATTAAACTAATTGATACTATAAATATCCAAATAAATGTAATTTGAGACTTTTTATGAATTAAAATAATTTTATAGGTTAATATGACATATTAGGGTGGTTATATAAATTTTTTTTGAAGTAATAATGCTATTATTAATTTAGTAAAAACAAAATACCAAATAGTGTCAAAATTGACATAAAAGAGTTTTTAAAATAAATATTATATTATTAATTGATATTCTATTCTTAAAAATCTAAGGTTCAGCCAATAGACTTATATAATGATAGGTGTATCATTAATGGACCACTTGGGGTTTGATTGGAAGTATATAATAATTTTATTAGCCATATAATATAAAAATATAAAGAGACATGGTAAATGTCAAACTATTTAACTAAGAGTTAAATCTAAAAGATAAGGTTTATATATTAATCCAAACCTATATAAAACCTATTGGTTGAGTGGTTTACGACCCATCCACACCTTAGACTTTAAATAATACATTTTTGAGCCATTAGAAACCGAAATTTATTTTATTATAAAATAATATTTTTAGTTTTTCCTATGGTACCCCTCACCCCTCTTATAAAAGGGCACTCACCCTTACCTCAAATTAACACCTTCAAAGTCTTTTGGATCGGCCAAAATCTACCCAAATACCCTCCCAACTGTACTCCCTTCATACTAGAGGCCTTCATTTAGTCAGAAAGCCAACTTAAGGAGACCTTTTGATCAAATCAAAAGGAAGAACCTGAAGAAGAGATAATATCTCATCACCTCTTTCAAGTTTCTTTCTTCTTCCACTTCCACTTTATTTGTTGTTTCCATTCTAAAATAATAAATCCAGTATATTATATATAATGTGATGTTATTATGAATATGGTAAAACCATATTCATTATTATATCCATCCTTTGAATGACATGTCCCCATACATGTGTACATACGACTTACCGTCTCCACGTTGTGGTGTAATTGTTATTCAATACATTATTATTTGTATGGGTATAATAATGATGTGTAATTGATGTAAATAATAAATATAACTTGATAATAATTCTGAATATATGATATAACATCCAATTATATTTTATTTTAATATCAAAAGAATTATATTGTCGCTCGTGCGTACGTACAGATTACCGTCTCCATGAACCTGATGAGATTGATTCCCCATCGTATCCATTCAAGACTAAATTTAATTTGATGATTAAAAATAATGTTCATATACATGATATAATTATGGATATGAATAAGATACATCCCATCCATAACAAATATGATGCACATAACAATGAATATAAAGGAAAACGAATCCGTTAACACCCAAAACGACAATAATAATATGATATTATTAACAAAGCAATGTTAAAAGATCATATATGATATCATATTAATGTATACGATTCTTGTATAATTTAATTAAAATTATTTAACCATTATACAGGAGGTTAACCTACCCTCGAACAAGGAAAAAGTATAATGTAAGGGGTTTCTTATCTCACTTTTAATTCTGTGAGATTTCCATTGTTCACCACTTATTTATTGCATGTGGTGTGTGTACTTCCCATGATTGTATTAATTGTGTAATATACTTTAATTTTAGGATATTTAAATCATCATTTTATGATCCATCTTTCATGTGATGTATGTTTTTTAATTTACTAACTTGGTAAGGGAATTACAAATTTCAATTTCCACTCATTCGGCTTTACGCATACTTCATTGATTATTTTACTCAAAGATTATGTGTGGAATCACTATTAATTTTATTATGTCATAATTTCCACTCCCCTTCCTATGGATATACTTTTGATACATATAATCACTCCATTGATAAATTCTCAAGTCATCGATATGAACTTGATAAGAGTTATTTTAACTCAATCTCCATTTGTTGAGTTAAATATCCAATTCATCGGGGTTTTTTTTACAAGAATATGTGTGAATGTCATGTGATTGATTTACACTAAATATCCAATCATATGGAGTTTATTTATATTTTTTACACATAATTATGTCGTTGATTTATCCTTAACCTAAGGATATGGTCTTTATAAGATATTTCATCTCAATTTACATTCCATTGAGACTTATTTATTATTATACACCAAATCACTTTTATATGGTGTATATAATGTACTTTGACATAGTATATAATGAATCCCTTTATTCTCATGATATTATAAAGTTTTTATTTCCTCAATTATTTGTATTCAAGTGTCTCTCTTTTGGTTAGGAACTCTAACTAAAATATCATTTTAAATGTTTTAAAGATTTATTATTCTAAATATTTCTCATTAATGTCCATGTTTTAAAAATGGGTTTAAGTATTTATTTATATGGACATTAAAGTTTTAAAATTAAAATTCATTTTAAAATATTTAAAGTGGTATGGGACACTTTGATTCAAAAATATATTTTAAAGAGCTTCTTCACAGATAGTGTGACTTTTAAATGTTTATAAGAAAAAGGGGGATATTTATCTCAAATAGTTTTGATGATTATTTTCATCTATGTCAATATCCTTATTTATTATTGATTGAGGTTAATATGTTACAATAAAATCTTCCATATTGTATTTAATGAGTTACGTTTGACTGTGGATATGACAACCCTGCTTTTTATTACAACTTAAACATGCTTTATTACATATAACTTCACTTGATACAACAAAGAAGATCGAGAGGTTTAGTGTCTTTGGGGATTAGGATCATTACATAAAAACTTTAAACTTGAAATAAAACATCTTTATTGAAAACTTCCTTTACATTACCACTACATTCCTTCGTACTTAGCATTGCATGGGATAACCTGAGGACATGCATAAGAAAAGGGTGAGCTATAAAGCCTAGTAAGGAAGTAAATAATGAATAACATGAGGAGTACAATCTATGTTAGGCAATAGGAACATCAATAGAGCATAAGAGTAACATGAACATAAAGGCATGATAAAGCATGATAATCATAACATGGAAATGTGGCAACAACACTTAACATTGAATTAGCATGAGCCAAGGCTCATTGCACATGGAGCATGAGTAAACCCTCATTGCACTTGAAGCACGAGTAAACCCTCGTTGCACTTGAATTAGCATGAGTCAACACTCATTTCACATGACGTATCATGATACTATACTTTACCCAATGCATTGGAGCGCTATAAGGGCGCACCCTTCTTAAATATTTCATTTCATGCATAAGTGTGCCACATGGATCATAAAACATGGATTCAAAAAACATAATCATTTATTCCACGATAAAGGAATGCGGAATTCATACATGAAACTTTATAATCAATAAGTAAATGTGTATAAAGGTGAATACCCTTGATGGAGAAATGGGCATGGTATTCACTACACAATGATATTGGCTTAGAAAATCGGTGTGATTTCGACAGCGTAACGGCGTGACGTAAGAATTCATAAAAATGGTTGATGAGAGAGAAAGGGGTTCCTCATCATATTTACATGTAATGGACAGTAATGAGGTCATATAGATACATTTCCCAACAATTTAAAAGGAATTTAGATTCATGATGCAAAAGTATTGCTTGAATGTAAAAGAAGAGAGAGAAGTTCCTTTCAGAATTTCGGCATAGTAACGGGTGTGCATGGGAGGAATTTAATGAGAGAGAAAGGGTTCTACCATCATTAAAACAATAATAGGGAAGTATGGGGGAGGTGTGAAACCATACCCCAACATTCATAATTGAAATTAAAATGGCAATACAACTTAAAGAAAATTGACAAAAATGAGAAAGGAAGAAAAAAACCCTTACTTGGAAGTGTGCTTCCAAAGGCTAGAGAGAGGCTTGTGAGAGGCTTCTTGGGAGCTTGGGGAACCTTGAGAGGATTCTAGAGAGATTAGGGCAGAGGTTGGACGAAATACAAGGGCTTTGAGTGAGGAGGAAGTGGGAGCTTGGGTGGGTTTATATAGGAAAGGTGAGAGAATTCTTTATTATTTAGGTTTGGGACCCCTTATATTAAAAATAATCCAAACCACAAACCATCCCATGGTATTTGCCCATGGTTTATGGAAAAGGAAAGAGGAAAACAATATTTTACAAGTCCAAGGTCCGAAATTATTAAAAAATTAGGGTTGCTTATGTGGAGGTGAGTCACACTCCCATGGAAATTAATTTAAAAAGGAAAAGTGTTGAATAAGTCTTGAGGGCTCCATTAATGCTTTGAAAAGCAAGTCAAACAAACCCAAAACCTCATTATTTTAATGATAAAACACATATTGGCCGAACATAAGGATTATGTTATTTTATTACATCACCATTGGGTCATTATGATGTCATAAAACACATTATATATTTAAATGGTATTTAATTTTTACCCAAAAATTTGATTGTCTCAGAAAATTATGAAAAATTCACCGTTGGATAATTTCGACGTCCTGATTCCAAAAATAATATTTATTTTATCTAAATAATTTTCTAAATATGTGAATTTTCACTTTTAAAATAAAAACCGACATTTATAAAAAAAATTCACGGGTTTTGACAGAAATGGATTTCAAACCATAATAAAAATTTTAATTGCATTCATAAAATTATAAGATCATTTATACTTAATAAAAAAATAATAATATTTTATTAAAATATTATTTAATTCAAAAATCCTTTAATTTAATAAAATATAATTCTTAATTAAATAATAACTAAAAACACCATTTGTACTTTAAAAACTAATTACAATGTATCAAAAATGACTAGAAATTACATTCATTATTATATAAAAAAATAATGTACATGAACATGGTGCTACTTATTTGTTACATAAACCCTTAAAATAGCCACATAAGACCTAAGGGTAAGGTGTGAGATGGTGACAGACTCTTGGGGTGGCTCGGATAACATCACTCGAGTGGTAATTTCAATCAACTTCCACTTTTCCCGTAGACGATCACGTTCGTGCTTGACTTGATGAAGCTCAGCTTGGGCTTGGTCAAGGGCAAATCCCAAAGACGCCACCTCTTTTCCGAGCTCTGACAAATGGGATTCATAAGGGGAAATTCTACTGGATGAGGCCATCGCTTCCTTTGTCTAAGTAGAAATGGGTTCATTAAAGCCTTATATTTATACTACTCAGATGATCACTGTTCAACAGCTATAAAAGTAACGGTAACAAATCTTAACGTAAAACTAAAGAAGTTGTCATCTTATAAAAAACTTTTTCATAAAGAAACATTTAACTGGATCAAGAGGGATTTTCATTAATGAAACTTTGGGTCGTTACAGTGGATGTGCTATTTTTATACCATTCATGGTTTGTGGATAAAGTATTGACATTTCGTATGCTAGTTTTAATACGAATGTTTACGTTATGTTTCCAACTTTTCATATGAGGAATACATTGAACTTATTAAGTGACAGATGGAGCCTGATATAGCTCGTTGATGCATCAGTAGGTCTCATGAGACAAACTAGTGTCTTGGCACAAGGCTTTGACGAAATATTATTTGTAGTCTTGGCACAAGGCCTTGACTATATGGTTATGAAATTCTGAAATTATGCATTCCATCATTATGAAAGTGGCTATTGATATTGCATGTGATTATTAGACTAGTAGAATATCCATGTGAATAATTAAATGGAATTATTTGATTTTATCTTTTCCATATTATGCTGAAGTTCAAGTTTAAAAGGCTTTTGTTTTAGTCTTATACACTGCCTTAAATGTTTATGCTTATTTATGAAAGTTTCCACTATAATGTTATCCTTACTGAGCATATGAGCTCACCCCTTTCTATGTTTTATTTTTCCCAGGATGCAAAGAAGTATATTATGAATGACCTATAGGGATATTCTATGGGATCTCAGTGTTTTCTATGGAAACAATGTTGTTGTAGTTTTCCATTTTATGATGTAATGTAAACCTTATGAATGTACCTAGTACTTACAAGGCTACTAAACTAATTGGTCTTTCAAGATTTGATCTTTTATGATCATGAAAATGATACATAATAATGCACCGACTATGGTATTTTGGGGTAGGGGCATTACAAAATACATCCTATCTATAAAAAACATGACTTACATAACAAAACATATAAAGGAAAACGAATCTGTTAACACTCGAAACATTGATACTACTGAAATATTATTAATAAATCAATATTAAAAGATCATATATGATATCATAATTATGTATGTGGTTATTTTATAATTTAATTTAAATGATTTAACTATTATAAAGGAGGTTAACATACCTTCGATCATGGAAAAGTGCAAGGTAAGGGTTATTTCTACAATATATTCATTATCTAAGGTTTTTTATATGTGCGTATCTACAGGGACCTCTTTATCATCCACATCCGTGTTTCTTAAAAATGTATTTCAAAACATTTTTACTATTTCCTAGACTATGGGTTAAAGCCTTTTATACCCTTTTTTGAATTTTTAAAATATGTTTATAAATGAATCTTTCGGTCATTTTCCAAACAAGGTCCTGTACAACCTTTTCAACAAAATTAAGGATTTTGTTTTTAACTTATACGACTAGTGCAGATATTTTCCACCGTTATAACACCTTCAAAGATTCACTTACAAGATTATAAAAATATTTTTGAAATAAATGTTTTCTTTTATAATTATGTTACTTTTAAATGATTTCAAAATAGAAAGAGATATTTCTATCAAATGGTTTTGATTTCATTTATGTCAACATCCTTTGATGGATTTTACACTTGTTTGAAGTTGATTTATTATGATACAATATTCCATATTGTATTGAAGTTTTTGTGATATGCTTGATGATGGATGTGTTTTCTTATACCATTCCTGGTTTATGATTAAAGTATTAACATTTCATATGCTAGTTTTAATACGAATTTTTATGTTATGTTTCAACCTTTTCATATGAGGAATGAATTGGACTTAATAAGGGATGAGTGGATCCCACTATAGCTCCTTGATGCATCGGCAGGTCTCATGGGACAAACTAGTGTCTTGGCACAAGGCCTTGAAAAAATCTTATTTGTAGTCTTGGCACAAGGCCTTGATTATGTGGTTATGATGTCCGACATTATGCATTCCATCATTATGAAATTGGCTATTGATATTACATGTGATTATTATACTAGTAGAATATTTATTTGAATAAGTAAATGTAATTATTTGATTTATATTTTCCATATTATGCTGAAGTTTAATTTTAAAAGCCTTGTGTTTTAGTCTTATACATTGCCTTAAATGTTTATGCTTATTTATGAAACTTTGTGCTATATTGTTATCCTTATTGAGCACCTGATCTCACCCCTTTATATGTTTTATTTTTATAAGGATACAAAGAAGTATATTATGAATGAACTTTAGGGATAGTCTAAGGGATATTAATTTGTTAAAATAAGACACAATGTTGTTGTTTTTCATTTCATAATGTAATGTAAAACTTATTTTTGTATCTAGTACTTCCAAGGATACTAAATTGATTAGTATTTCAAGAAAATATTCCTTGTATCATGCCAATGTTATGTAATAATGCACCGACTCTGGGTAACTAGAGTTGGGGAGTTATAGTTGGTATCAGAGGAAGCTTAGTACAAACCATGGAAGATAGATTTAGAAAAACTCTTATTAGAGAACATTACCCTAATATAGACTTCGAGAATTAATATAGAATAACTTCCTAGAATTTTGGTAATGTAAAGATTTTGGGTATTTTCCAAGAAATGTATCCCTGTCTGGATACAAGCAGCTAGAGGTAGCTCTGGCATAGATGTACCTAGGAGTGAAAAATCCGACAAGGAGTTTCAGGCTTGAATCGGGGTATCCTAGTACATGACAATGGGCCTTGATTCACTCTTGGTTACAACACTCCTGAGGGATATGCTTAGGATAATTTACATTTTCTTTACAAACCATTATTAAGAATTTATGAGTATATACCTCCTCAAAGAAAACATTTTTATTATTATGGATTATATCCATAAACTATTCAATTTATGTTAAGTGTTTTACAAGTTTGGAATTATGTATTGTGATTCAAAAACTAATCTAGTGTATGCCATTGTTTAGAAATGGAACCTAGTAGAAGTAATGGAAACTTTATCAATGTACATAATCCATGTAGGGATTTTCCTCCTACACAAGATAATTATAGTGGATATTGTGATGAAACTAGTGTTGATCAACTTATCACCATGCCGGGACAACTCACTCAGGTTGTGAATAATAACCTTACCTTTATGGAGTACCCTGATCCACAATACGGAGAATCAATGTTAGACTACTTCATGGGGCAATAACCACCAACATTAAATGGGACTAAAAATCCATTTGTAGCTGAGAAATGGATAAGTTCTTTAGAGAAAATATTTCATGCTTTGGGGAGTAGTGAAAGGGAAAAATTTGTCATGGTAGTTTATCACCTCATGAGAGATGCAGATCAATGTTGGTCATTAATTCAAAACACAAAGGAATATGAATAAGTATCAAACCTGGAATGGAGGGAGTTTAAAGATATTTTCTTAGAAAAATAATTTTCTCATGACCATCGACCAGATATGGAAAGACAAATTCTGAGTCTGAGGAAAAAAGAGGATGGGGATATCGCAAATTATGAGGATAACTTTACAAGGTTAGAAAGACATGCAGAATATTATATATGTAACCCAAGGAGTAAGATTGATTGATTCTTTTATTGGTTAAAACCATTTCTACTTCAATCATTAGTCTCACAATACATCTCATCGTATGAAGATATTGTCTCACGTGCTATCAAGATGGAAAAAGAATTCTCTGTGTCTTACGACTTTAAAGAAAATTAAGAGAATAAGAGATCTATTGAACACTTTGGAAATGTAAATAAGGGGAAGAATGGAAAATTTAAATTTCCATCCTGCAGTAAATGTGGGAAAAAACACCCTGGTACTTGCCTGAAGGGAATGAGAGTCTGTTACAATTGTGGTGAAAAAGGCCACCAAGCTCATGGTTTCAAGGGAAAGAAAGAGGCTATCAATGTTGAATGCTACAGTTGTATAGAAATGGAGAATTATGCAAATGAATGTTCGAAGTTCCAAGGAAACTTACCTCAAAAATGGCAAAGGTAGCAAGGCCAAGCTTATGCAATCACTACTAATGAGGTTGAAGCTCTAAATGATGTGGTGGTAGGTAATTTAATGGTTTACTCAAATTTATCCAATGATTTATTTGATTTTGGATCATCACATTATTTCATATCTTCCCAGTTTGCTAAGAAAATTATATATTTCCAATTTGATTTACCAAGGTAATTGTCAGTCAAAACTTCTAAGGGAAGTATCATTGTAATAAAGTTTTGTGAATCAGTCCCCATTAGGGCATATAAATGTTCTTTATCTGCTGATATCATCATCATACCCATGATTGAATTTAATATAATCCTAGGTATGGATTGGATTTTAGACCATGATGTGAAAATTTATTGTAAGAAGAAGGAAGTTACAATTTTCGATGATGATAAGGAGTACCTTATCTTTATAGTAGAAACATCTCCACCTGATTCTTATCTAGATCCACCACCAGTAGCTCTACTAAATTCAATTATTGGGGAGGAATATAATGAAACAACTATGGGAGAGGAAAATAATGTTCGAATAGAGGATATACATATTGTACAAGAATATGTTGATGTGTTTCTAGAGGATTTACCTAGACATCCTCCAGAACAATAAATTGAGTTTTACATTAATTTAATTCCTAGTTCAAGGCCCATATCGAAGACCCCTTATAGAATGGACATTGTGGAATTAGTGGAACTAAAGAAACAACTAGAGTAATTGAGTAATAAAGGATTTATTCACCCTAGTGTTTCTCCATGGGGAGCCCCTTTTCTTTTTGATAAGAAGAAATATGGATCTATTAGGTTGTGCATTGAATATAGGGAGTTGAATTCTATAACAATAAAGAACAAGTATCCCCCACCTTGCATTAATGATTTATTCGATCAACTTCATAAAGCTCAATGTCTTTCAAAGATTAAACTTCGATATGGACATCATTAGTTGTGTGTGAAGAAGGAAGACATTCCAAAGACAACATTTCATACCAGGTATGGGCATTACGAGTTTACAGTAATGCCTTTTGGACTGACTAATGTACCCTCTATTTTCATAAATATAAGGAATAGAGTATTCAAGGAATATCTTAATGACTTTGTATTAGTATTTATTGATTATATCTTGGTATGCTCAAAAAGCTATGAAGATCATGAAAATCTCTTGTGCACTATTCTGAAAACTCTCAAAAGAAATGAATTATATGGGAAGTTTAGCAAGTGTGAATTATTGCATTAGGAAATTTCTTTTCTTAGACATATTTTCTCTAAGGATGGAATCTATATTGATCCTTATAAGAAAAGATCAATAAAAGAATGTCCAGCACCGATGATTATAACTGAGGTTTGCAGTTTTATTGGTTTAGTAGGTTATTATCGGCATTTCAACTAGAATTTTTTCCAATTGGCAAACCCATTAACCAAGATCGCACATAAAGGGGTTAAATTTGTTTCAAAAAAAGAGTGTGAAGAATGTTTTGAAGAACTGAAGAGAAGATTAGTCAACTCTTTTATCTTGAATTTACTATCGAGGAATGATGGGTTTGTTATTTATAGTGATGCTTCAAAGAAATTACATGGTTGTGTCCTTATTAAGAATGATAGAGTTATTGCCTATGCATCAAGACAACTAAAAATTCATTAAAAAAACCATCCCACTCATGATCTTGAGTTTGCATCTATAATCTTAACTTTGAAGATATGGAGACAATATCTCTATGGTGAAAAATATGAGATATATACCGATCAAAAGAGTTTAAAGTATATTTTCTCATAGAAATAACTCAACATGAGGCAAATAAGATGGCTTGAACTACTCAAAGATTATGATTTCACCATAAACTACCACATAGGGAAGGAAAATAAGGTGGAAGATTCTTTGAGTAGAAAGGATCATGGATTTTTGAACAAGATGAGAGTTGAAAGGGATACTATGTTCATGGATCTAGTAAAAATGAATATAAAAATAATCATGGAAGGTGAAACATCAATAATTTTTCATATGGTAGCCAAACCATCTTTACTATAAAGGATAAAAATTTATCAGACTGACGATGAGGAGTTTCAAAAGAAAATTAAAGCTATGAACAATGGGAGATTGTTTGACTTTGTATATGATGATGGAATTTTAAAAATTGGGAAATGACTTTGTGTTCCTGACATACCTAATCTAAAAAGATAATTTTTAGATGATGCTCATAGTTCCAATTTCTCTATACACCCTGGTATCACTAAGATATATAGAGATTTGAAGGAACATTTTTGGTGGGACAACATGAAGAGGGATATTACTGATTATGTGTCAAGATGTATGGTTTTTGAACAGGTGAAGGTTGGAAGACAATATCCTAGAGGAGTATTACAACCTCTTCCCATACCAGAGTGGAAATGGGATAATATTACGATAGACTTTTTCATGGGACTACCGAAGACTCCTAGAAGGAATGATGCAATATGGGTCATTGTTGATTATCTTACCAAGTCAGCACATTTTCTTGCTATAAGAGAAGATTTTACACTTGAACGTCTAGAAAGACTATATATTAATGAATTTGTAAGACTTCATGGAGTACCTCTATCATTTTTTTCTGATCATGATTCCCATTTTACATCAAGATTTTGGAAAAGTCTTCAGAAGGCCTTAGATACTGAACTTCGTTTGAGCACTGCCTACCACCCTCAAACTGATGGACAATAAGAACAGACTATTTAAACTTTAAAATACATGTTGATATCTTTCTCACTTGACTTTCAAGGTATGTGGGATCAATATTTACCTCTGGTAGAATTTTCCTATAAAAATAGCTTCCATTCAATTATTTAGATGGCATCATATGAATCATTATATACAAAGAGTTTTCACACACCAACTTTTTGGGATGATGTTGGTGTAAGAAAACTCGTAGGCCTAAAAATTGTTGAGGAAACAATGGAAAAGGTGATGGTTATCCAAACCCATATCAAAGCAGATCAAAGTAGGCAAAAGAGATATGCCGAAAACCGAAGGAAAGATTTGGAACTTCAAGTAGAAGATCATGTTTTCTTGAAGGTATCTCTATTGAAGGGTGTTATATGATTTGATAAGAAGGGAAAATTAAGTCCTGGGTATATAGGAACTTTCTAAATTCTTGAAAGAATTAGATCTGTAGATTATCGTTTAGAAATGTCACGAAGTCTCTCCAAAGTTCATGATGCGTTCCACGTATCACTGTTGAGAAAATTTATGCTTGACCCAATGAATGTACTCACCTATGAAGAAATAGAACTGGAACCCGACTTGTCTTATTATGAAGAGCCCATCATAATTCTTGGTACCAGAGAACAAGTGTTGAGAAACCAGACAACTCGACTTGTGAATGTTCTATGGAGAAATCATAAGATGGAGAGGTAACGTGGGAACCTGAAGAACTTATGATAAAGAACCACCATAATCTTTTTAGGCAGTAATATTATATAAATTTATAGGATGAAAATATTTGAAGGAGGGGAGAATGTAACACCCCAAGATTCTGTGGTATGTTTCCCTTTAAATAATGCAATAGCTTGCATTGTACGCAACATGGAGTTTTAACACACCATGATAAATCAAACCAGCCATTATGAATAGTAATACCCACTTTTTGAAATTTTATGAACTTTATTTTTCAAAATGGACTTCATTTTTTGATTTTTAATATCAAAATTATCTTAGGGTGAATTTTTGGTATTTTTCTGAAAACTTTCAATTTTTGATGAATAGTGAAAACAATGCGTTATTGTTTAAAACCGACTTTTTATTTAAATAATTAGGTGTTTTATTTAAATTTATATTAGGTAAAAATAGATGCATAATGCCTATATATGTTCAATGTAATTAATTTGATTCATTTTATAATAATATTAGATATATAAAATTTTATTGAACTTTTTACTGTCTTTTACCCACCTTCTAGGCGCATTTAGAGATTTGTATAAAACGTAATTTTACCACTTCTGTGAATTGAATTTCAAAAATCCAAGAGACATGGTTGACATCAATAAGTAAAATTTGGTTCAATAAGATGAAAATAATATTTAGTTAATGGTAACTTTTGACTTTTATTTACCATAATTAAAAGTAAATAGGGAAATTAAAGGTAAAAAATATATTATAATTACCCTAACATATGTCCTAATTCTATTGGATAAGTGTTTTTCAGAAAAAATAAACCTTAGGAATAAAATATGATCATTTTTTTCCACTTGGATTATATTAAGACATTTATTATTATTTTATTTCAAGAAGAGTTAAAAGTGTTAAATTCAATGTTTAATAACTAAACCATTTTTAATATAAAGATATACATAAGATAAATTTGAATATAAATATTAATTTGAAAGCTAAAAATATTTTATACATAATGGTATTTTATTTATAATTTTTAGACATTAAATAATTAAATTTATTTATGATACAATGATGATGCGATAATTACCTTATTAATGAAATATTAAAATAATTGATATTATAAATATCCAAATAAATGTAAATTGAGACTTATGATGAGTTAAAATAAATTTATAGGTTAATATGACATTTTAGGGTTTATTAAATATTTTTTTGAAGTTATAAATTTGTTATGACTTTCACAATAACAAAATAACAAATAGTGTCAAAACTGACATAAATGAGTTTTTAAAACAAATACTATATTATTAATTGATATAGTATTTCTAAAACTCTAAGGTTCAGAAAAAGTTCTTATATAATGTTATATATATTAATAATTAACCACTTGGGGTTCTCTTGTCTTTTTATAGTAACTTTATTAACCATTTATTATAATAATACAAGAATACATGGTAAAAGTTAAACTATTTAACTAAGAGTTAAATCTAACAGATATGGTTAATATGGTGACCTAAACCTATATAAAACCTTTTGGTTGAGATGGTTTTGACCCATACCCACATTATCCTCAAAATAAATCATTTTGGATCCATTATAAACCGAATATGATTGTATAATAAAATAATATTTCAAGCTTTTCCTAAAGTGACCCTCAGCTCTCTTATAAAAGGGTACTTCCCCTTCTCTCAAAATCACACCTCAAAAGCCATTTGGATCGGCCAAAACCCAATAAAATATCCTCTCAAATACCCTAAATTATACCTATAGGCCTTAAATTGATCATAAATCCAACCTATGGAGCCCTTTTGATCAACTCACAAGGAAACACCCGAAGAAGATGTAATAATTTCACCACCCTTTTCAATGTTCTTTTCTTCTTCCACTTCCTCTGTATTTGTTGTTTACATACCAAAATAATAAATCCAGTACCTTATACATACTATGATGTTATTATAAATATGGTATAACAATATTCCTTATTCTATCCATCCTATAAATGACATGTCACCATACATTCGTACATACGACATACCGTCTCCACGTCGTGGTGTAGTTCGTTATTCACACACTTAATTATTTGGATGGGAATAATAATGAGTATAACTTATGTAAATAATAAATATAACATGTTAATTATTCTTTATATATGATATAACATCCAATTAAATATGAATTTACCATCAATATAATGATATTTTCGCTCGTGCGTACGTATGGATTACCGTCTCCACGAACGCGATGAGATTCATTCTCCATCGTAATCATTCAAGAATAATTTTCATTTTATGATTAAAAATAATGTTTAATAACTTAATATCATTTTGGATATGAATAAAATACATCCTATCAATAAAAAACATGACTTAAATAACAAAACATATAAAGGAAAACGAATCAGTTAACACCCGGCACAATGATACTACTGAAATATTATTAACAGAGAAATATTAGAAGATCATATATGATATCATATTTATATATGTGGTTATTTTATAATTTAATAACAATTATTTAACTATTATACAGGAGTTTAACCTTCCATTGATCAAGTAAAAGTGCAAGGTAAGGGTTATTTGTACAATCTCTTCATTATCATAGGTTGTTTATACGTGAGTATCTATTGGGACCTCTTTATCATCCACATCCGTGTTTCTTAAAAATGTATTTCAAAAAATATTTAATATTTCCTATACTATGGGTTAAAGTAATTTATACCATTGTTTGACTTTTTATAATATGTTTATAAATTAATCTTTCCTTCGTTTTCCAAATAAGGTCCTTTACGACCTTTTCGACAAAATTAAGGAAAGAATGTTTTTTTAACTTATACGACGAGTGAGACTATTTTCTGCCATTATAACACCTTCGAAGCTTACCTTACAATATTATAAGAATATTTTCAAAATAAACATTTTCTTTTATAATTATGTGACTTTTAAATGATTTCAAAATAGATAGATATATTTCTCTCAAATGGATTTGATTTCATCTATGTCAACATCCTTTGATGGATTTTACACTTTTTTGAAGTTTATTTATTATGATAAAATCTTCCATATTGTATTGAAGGTTTTTGATATGTTTGACTGTGTATGTGTTTTTTATACCATTCTGGTTTATGGTTAAATTATTAATATTTCTTATGCTAGTTTTAATATGAATGTTTATGTTATGTTTCAACCTTTTCATATGAGGAATGCATTGGACTTAGTAAGTGATGGGTAGAGCCCACTATAGTTCCTCGATGCATTGGTAGGTATCATGAGACAAACTAGTGTCTTGGAATAAGGCCTTGAAAAATTATTATTTGTAGTCTTGGCACAAGGTCTTGAATATGTGTTTATGATGTCCGGTATGATGCATTTCATCATTATGAAATTGCTATTGATATTACATGTGATTATTCAATTAGTAGAATATCCATGTGAATAGGTAAATGGAATTATTTGATTTATCTTTGCTATATTATGCTGAAGTTTAAGTTTAAAAGTATTGTGTTTTAGTCTTATACATTTCCTTAAATGTTTCTGATTATTTATGAAAGTTTCCGCTATATTGTTATCCTTACTGAGCACCTGAGCTCACCCCTTTCTATGTTTTATTTTTTCTAGGATGTGAAGAAGTATATTATAACTGACCTGTAGGGATAGTCTAAGGGAGATGAATGTGTTAAAATGTGACAAAATGTTGTGGTTTTTCATTTAATAATGTAATGTAAAACTTATGTTTGTATCTAGTACTTCTAAGGATACTAAATTGATCAATATTTCGGGATAAGATTCCTTGCATCATGCCAATGTTATGTAATAATGCACAGTCTCTGGGTAACTAGGGTCGGGGTGTTACAATTATTAAACCTTATATTTTAGAACTTGTAAGAATAATTCCTAGACTCCTTATATTTGAAACATTGGAGTGTGGGTGGTGCATTCTATGCTTCTTTCTCTCTATTATCCTAATCAGATAACTTATTCACATCACTTTGGAAATAAATTACATAATTAACTTCCCTTACATACTTAAAACATTTAGTATCACAATTAAGACAATTTTCTCTATGTTTTCCCACACTTTGGGCATAAAGTAAATCTCATCTTCTTCTCTTTATAGTTCATAGATTTTCCTTTTTATTCTATTTACCTCTTCTAATCAAAACCATGATATTGATACATAACTCCAACCTTCATTTACACCTTGATAACACATAAACAAATCTATTCCTAGATACTAAATTCTATTATGGCTAATTACCCTCAGAGACTCAGTTTTAAGCCACAAAATAAATGATCAACTTTACTTTTTGGTTGGATGATAATACCAGATGTGTACCTCACAAGTCTTGTAAAAGTTTTCTCATATGTACCAACATATTCTTTATCCTTTTTGTTTAGCTCAAGGAACTCATTATCCATATTAGTATAAAATATTTGTTGAAATTACTTATTGAAAAATAAGTTCTTAAAGTCATCCCAATCCATGGAGTTAATGTTATCCTATTACCTCGTATTATTGATAAGATTCCACCATTGATCCGTTTCACCTACCAAAATATAGAGAGAGAAAATGAATTTTTCATGTCCAGAACACTGGAGAATGGAAAATACCTTTTCAATGATTCTAATCCATTGTTCAGAAACTAGCGGACTAAAATACCCACTAAAAAAAGGTGTAAATTGCCTCATGAATGACTCAGTAGAATGTTGTTCCCTTTTTTGTTCATTTGTATGTCTAGCATGGTTCATAACTTGATACAGCTATGCACTACTATAAAACTATTTTTATCTAGTGCTAGGATTTATCAGCACTATCTAAAAGTGATGATAAAGGCCCCTTTTATCAATGATATCAATAGAACTGATAAAGAGGGGGCGTTATCAGCACTTGTAAAGCACTGATAAAGGCCCACCTTTTTCGATGATTTTTTTCTAGAACTGATAAAGGATATATTTCATAAAAAATTAGATTTCATTAAATATAATATATTAATATATAAATATATTTATATTGATATAAATATAATATATATATTTTAAATATGTCTTAGATAATAATAAATAGACATTTACACTTAATATATAAGATATTGAGTGAAAATGAATTATAAAATATTTATAAAATATTATTAATTAATAATTTTTTAATTATTATTGAATAATAGTAATTTATTAACAATTGGATTACATAAAAATTAAATTAATTAATGAACGGTCTAAGATATGTTGAAGAAATGTCTTGAACTTAAAACAACCATAAATTTTTATCCGGGTATCCATTTGGGCTCTAACACATATCAAATCAAATCCTATGATGATATATATTCCCTAGTGACCTGGGAGAACCCCCTACCATGTTTTATGAGGAACAAAGGTCCAGAAGGCCTCCAAAATTGAGTTTTGGTTTGGGTATCAATTTTTTTTTAACATTTGATGGAATTTGAGCCTTGTTTAAGGGGGTATTATTGTCTTTTTTTTTGGTGGAGATTGAATTTATTCCCAGGGCTTACAATCATATTGATATTATGGTTTTTTATTTTTATCACTTATCATAATGTAGTTTTATTTATAATTAAATATATTCATATTTTCTTATATTTAATTATAATAAAGTAGTTGTATAAATACATATATCAACATATTTATGTAAAAATGTATTTATAAATATATAAAATTAATATTTACTATTAATTTTAATAAAAATAAAAAATTATCCACTTTATATACCTTATACAAATGCATTAATATGTATATATATACCTATATAAGTAATGTTCATATATAAACATGTGTTTGTCAATTAAAAAAAAAATATGTATATTATAATATATGTATGTATAAATATATATATATATACTTATACAAAAAATATATATATATATATATAAATTTATATATACATATATGTGTGTATTAATAAATGGATATATATTTATATTATATTTTAGTATATGAAAATTAATGTAATATATATTATATAATATATTTAAATAAATATAAGTAATATATATCACACACACACAGACATATATATTATAGATGTATTTAAAATACTTATATAAATATATTAATAAAAAATATATATGTAAATATATATATAAATAAGTAAAAATATCTTAAAATACATAATAAAACATCTAGGTGTAGTGGTAAAAGCGTTCAAGTACCAAGGGAGAGGTACATGGATCAAATCCAGGCACGCGTAGGAGTATGGAATTTTGCAAATAGATGATAAAGAGGATGGGGAAGTGGTGATAAATGGGTGTTTGGAAAGTTGGTGAAAAATGATGATAGGGGGGGTGACTAATAAATGTGGTAGGAATAATTAATGGGGGGGGGGGGGGCTCAGAGTGGTAAAAAATAATTTCCCCCTTTATTAGTGCTTAAAAACAAACACTATTAAAGGGGGGTATTTATCAATGATTTTTTAGTGCTAATAAAGGTCCCTTTAACAACACTACAAAAATTATGATAAAGCCTACCCTTTAACCTCACTTTGGTAGTCAGTGCTTTATAAGAACAGATAAAGGTCCTTTACTAGCCCTGTTAAAATCCAATTTTGTAGTTGTGGTGTGGGAACAACAATGATATTTTTCATTCCATCTCCCATGATGTTTGGATTATTAGAAATATAATCATTTCATTGTCTGTCGAAGTCAACATTAACATGGTTCCTTTAGGTTCCATTCATTGGCTAAAAAACACTGTTAAAAAACACTCTTAAAGGGGGGCATTTATCAATGATTTTTCTAGTGCTGATAAAGTCCCCCATTAACAATGCTAAAAAAAATCTGATAAAGCCTTCCCTTTAACCTCACTTTGGTTGTAATTACCCTATAAGTACTGATAAAGTCCCTTTACTATCCCTTTTAAAATATAATTTTATATTTGTTGTGTGAGAACAATAATGAGATTTTTCATTCCAAATCCCATGAAATTTTAATTCCCAAGAGTAAAATCATTGCAATTTCTGTCTCACTCATCATTAACATGGTTCCTTCAGGCTCCATCCATTAACTAAAACAAAAAAGTATAGTGTAATAAAAAATAATCATGATTGGGAACCTAAAAATCATGGAAATAAATTATAGGATGTCTAAATCATGATTCATTCTTTAATATATGAAACCTTAGGTTTATCCTAGGCTATTCACAATCATTATCTATTTAAATAATTTATGATGGCTTGTAAGGATTTTGTGAATTCACAAAATGTATTCCCTTTGAGTGTCAGAATAGGTGTGCAGCAAGGCCCGTTGTTGTGAAACAGGTGATGATCGAGTCTAGAAAAATGTTCCCTTTTTGAATTTATTACCCCTAGGTAAATCTGTGTCAGATCCACATGCACTTATAGTATCTAGACAAGGATACAATTTCTTGTAACCCCTCACTCTACCCTTTACCAAAATTCCAGATCATTTTCCTATACTTCGACTCATCCTTAGAATTATCCTTTGAGACATCCCTTGATATATCCTTATAAATATACCTATGTATCTCACTAAGGTTTTATCATCCTAGTTTCCAAAGGTTAACTAAACCCATCCTTTATTACCAACTATATCATCCCAGTATTTTCATACATAGATATTACATCATTTTTAATGAATGTTCATAACATTACACAAAAAAACACATGAGGACCATAATAGTTTAGTGCATTTGGAAATTTTTAAACATAAACATTTGATTTATAGGTGGGCTACATCATCTCTCACTAATATCATCATATATATAACCACTCTTACATAAATCAAATATAATATATATCTTCATAAACTAGGGAAAGGAAACATAAGAAAGTGTGAGTTTATATTTTCAGTAAGGATAAACAAGGGATATACTAATCATAATATGAACATAAGGGTTTGAGAACATGAACATAAAATTTAAAAACCATAATCTTCATATCAAAGAGTGGATAAAATATACCATTACTTTAAAATATCATAAATAATAAGAGGATAAGAAAATACATAAGATTATTCAGAGATAGATTATAATACTTTATCATTGGAAACATAATCATAAAAAATCCTGATAAATAACAAGATTGTAACATAAAATCCTCACCACTTTTGTAACTTTGAATAGTAATCACCATGAAATAATAAAATAAAATTAAACTTAGAATATCACAAGGATAAATTAGTTCATGATATTACATGTCAAAGGGTCTGTATATACCTTTTGAAAGAATATAGGTTCATAATATAACATACATCTCAAATAAGGAAAATTGAGAAAAAAATCCCTTACCTCTTTAGTAATCTTTTGAATCATAAGACCCAATAAAACATAACATTAAATAAAACTTGAAATATTATTAAATTAATGGGATTTAGGATATAATAGGTCAATTGTTCATAATATACACTACACAAAATAAACAAGTGGTGAGTTTTCTTTTCTCACAGAAAAAATGAGAGACTAGAAATCCCCTTACCTTAAGTCTTCAATTCAGTCCTACACGTTAAAACCTAATTTATAATAAGTATAATTTTATTATAAATCTATTATATAACCACCCACCCACCCACACACACAAACATATATATTACTATATATGATTTACTTGTGATCTTTTATTACCCTTCAATTAACAATTATAAGTTAAGGTCATGTTTCAGGTAATAGCCGCTTTGTTCTTCATGTATGTTTTGATCAGTTATTTTTGGTCCTATTAATTTGATCATGGTTTCATCATATCTATAATTATAAATATGATTTAAATATCATATATATTTATTATATATCAATTTATATTAATCCATAAAATTTTGTGATAGAAAATGAATACACCGTTCATGGAGACGGTAGGCTGTATGTATGCATGAAGTTTGTTTCCATTTTCATATAGGATAAAAAATGAATTTTAAGTGATATATTATCATTAAAAATACATTTTTATGTCACATATATTACATATATTTTCATGACCTATCACCCGTGGTGCGTTCCACAACATACCCCAAGCCCGCCTCCCGAAGGCTAGGGTATGACAACTAGCATCGATGGTGTCAACATACAAGTGGGAGGAATTTTACTGAGTACCTGTACAAACGTACACACAACCATATTTAAAAGCTGTAAAAGTAAACATATATGCCACTAAACATCAAATAAGTAAAAGTACAAACTATAGGTCAAATGTGCGAGAATACAAACCCAACAAAAGATAAACTGAAAACATAAAAGTACAAGGAAAAAATCGAAAGTCGTCTGATGGAATCCCCACCTGATGGGTAAGTATAGAGTAGATGCTGGAAGCCATAGAATTATTCCCTTCCTTCTTGGTCTTACTAGCCTCCACCGGGTCCTGGGCCACTAAGTCCTCCATCAAGACGGCGATCATCTGCACGAGAAAGAACACCTATGGGCGAAGCCCGTGTAGAGGTGAGTAACAAAATACTTAGTAGGGACCCCAAAATAATAAGTAAAGACCAAAAAGTAATCCACACACAAACCAAAAAGCATGGTCATGAAGCATGATCACGAAGAAAGAAAGATCACACCACTTATATTATAGAGTTGTAAGGTAGGACCATCAATCACATCATCGAACACCTTGGGATGCTAGAGAACTCCTCAATGAGTATAGTGGGCCTATCGGGTGACAAAAAATACACTTCCCACTAACCTTGAGACTACTATGGTACTCATCCCTAATGAGTACCATGGGTATGCTGGTTCACACAAAAGCTGCTCTCCACCGTGGGCATGCCAGGTCACAAAGAAGCCACTTCCCACTTTGACCATACTTAGGCACTCCTCCTGTCGAGTACCGTGGGTCTGTAGGGTCACACAGAAGATGATCCCCACTATGAGCCTGCCAGGTCACACATAATCTGCTTCCCACTGGTCTATAGAATCTGATCCACATAAGGTTGCTTGTCAGTAGTCTTTAGGTCTTAGCCAACCGTAAGGTTTCTGCACGTAACACACTTGATCTCAGGAGAACTTCTCCCTAAGCCATTCATCAAATTTAAAATTCTTTGAAAACCTCCAAAGAGTATATCAAAAGATCTTCCTCATCGTGATGGTTCCAACACCTCAAATAGTGCATCAAATGGATGTTCGGTTTGAATGATATTGGCATTTTCCAAGAAGGGTCTGGTTGGGTCTGGGTCTGGTCTGACCCGACTCAACCTAGATTGGGGTCCACTGACCCGACCTGAGTCCGCTGACCTGACCTGAACCTAGCCCAGCCTGGGTCCAACCTATACCCTACCCAGTCCTCTTGGTCGAGACGTGTATGGAAGCCGCGTCCAGCTCCCCTCGCCCCATGGGTCGTCCACGAGGCCGTCTTCTCCACCATGGTTGAGAGAATTTGACCTACCGCTACATGACCAACCAATACAGCTAGTAATATTCCCCTCAATTGGTCAGGGGACTATGTTCCCCTATAAACCATGGCCCATGGTTGCATGCTGCTCCACTGGCGTAGCCGAGGGGCCGCTTCTCTACCGCCAGCTGCTGGCCCAACCAGAGGCTCCTCCCACTATGCCATGGCCCGAGTCGGTTGTGGTATCCATATTTGGCACACTGTCATAGCACACCACCTTCCGACCGTGCTCGTCGTCGACGCTGGCATGCCAGCGGGCTCTTCCACAGACCATTGGGTTCGCGATGGTGGTATGTTCTTCACGCCGCCTGTGCCTCTGGCCTCCATGGGGTGTCACCTTCCCTCCAAAGGCCTCGAATCCGCTTTTCCAGCCCTTTCAAATGCTTGGCCATGAAGAAAGAACAAGTAGAGGGGCTTGGGCCTTATTCATATCAGCCCGTGCCCTCCACATTAGAGTTTTAAAACAGGGGGAGTTTTGGGGATGATGTTTTATCAACAATAATTCAACCCTGCTATAGAAACCCAAGAAGAACACCCTCCCGCAATAACACATGATTAGAGGATCAACCTGTTTGTTGGTTGATCCGAATTCATAATTTTTAGAATGAAAAACATGTAAAATTGAAAAAAAATAAACCCACACCTCAATTGACGTTCGTCGTTAAAGTGCTCCGCCCTCGAGTATTCAAGCTCTGTTGGCCTTCGTCGCTTCCTATTACCGTTATTTGTAAATCGTCGACATTGCTAGTGATCCTTCTGATGTTCATTGTTCTTCATTGAAGTGAATCCTTGTCATAGGTTCATCAGAGAATTTCCATAGTTTAATTCTCTTTTCTCCAACGCGTTAGCTTATTTAAAGAAAACACATCGCATCGTTTCTGTTACACTACAACGTCGCGTCATTACGCTGTTTCATTTAAGGAACAACGTATCAGTTATTCTTCAATTAATTTATCATAATGCTGAAAAAAATGATCAATTAGTGAGATTCATTTAATGTGGATCGTCACTACACCACAATTCCGCTGTCTGCCACTCAATAGTGAGGAAAGAAAAATAAAATGAATTTTTAAGTTATTTAATTATTTTTTGAAAAGTATGAAAATTAACTTTTCCCTTCGACCCTTTCCGGTCAAAGATAGATTCTTTCTAGAAAAATCCTTGCATTTTGAGTTCAATGGTTCCCTCATATTTTTTATCTGAGCAACGGTTCAAAAGTTATAAAATCCCGCTCTCACATTTACTTAAACGAACTAATTTTTTTTTTAAAATTCCATTTTGGGTTCACCAGGCCTCAGAATCACGTGCCATCAAAGTGTCTTGTCTCTAAATAATTCCATAATTGTTTTAAAAAAAATTATATAGAAATTCTGGGACATTACATTCTACCCACCTTAGGAATTTACATCCCTGAATTCCAAAACAAGGGCAAATAAAAAAAAGGGGTTACTAAGCACGAATTTGAGCCTCTCACTCCCATGTGCTCTCATGAAGATTCCCATGCTGACACCGAACGCGCACCAGAGTAATCAACCATCCATGAAGGACCCACTTTTTACAATCCTCTATCTCTAATGGGAACTCTGCAAATTTTTCCCCATCATCAATGTCCATCTCGCCCCAGTCGATGACGTGTGATGGGTCAAGCACAAACCTCCTTCGCTACGACACATGAAAAACATTGTGCACCCGGTGCATCTGTGGGGGAAGAGATAGGTGATATGCCACATCGTAAACTCTTCTAAGAATATAAAAAGGTCCAATGAACCTCGAAGGTAACTTTCCACCCCAGCCAAATCTCTGCAAACATCATCAGCGTGAGACCCTAAGAAACCCATGGTCTCCTTCCTCAATCTCCAAGGGTCTTCATTTTCTGCCAGCAGAAGATTTATGCCTACTTTGTATAGTACTCATCCTCTCTTAGATGATATAAACCTTCTCAGTGGTATCCCATACCAACTCTGGACCCATGAGTGTTGACTCCCCTGGGTCTGTCCAGCATAGAAGTGATCTACAAGGCCTCCCGTACAAAGCCTCAAATGGTTCCATGACAATGGTGGAGTGGTATTTGTTGTTATATAAAAACTCCACTAGTGGAAGGTGGTCCTCCCAATCGTGACCAAAATTAAGGATGCAAGCCTAAAGCATGTTCTCTAGGGTCTGTATTGTCTGCTCTGTCTGACCATCTGTCTGAGTGTGAAAGGCTGAGCTCAAGCGCAGCTAAGTCCCGAACACCTCTTGCAATCCCTTTCACAACCGGGATGTAAGCATGCATCATAGTCTAAGACGATCATTGATGGAACCCCATGAATCCACACTATCTTCTGGACGTAGAGGAGTCCCAAGACCTCTAATGATCCCTACTCCTGAATAGGTAGGAAGTGAGCTGACTTTGTGAGTCAGTCAATGATCACCCAGATAGAATGATGGTCCCTGGATGTGTGTGGTAATCCTATCATAAATTCCATGGAGATACCATACAACTTCTATTCTGGTGCCTCAAGTGGCTGTTCCAAGCCTACTGGGACCTAATGACCTGCCTTCACTTGTTGAAAAGTGAGGCATCGTGAAATTAACTCTGCCAATTCTTTCTTCATCCCTGGACACCATTACTAACATTAGAGGTCCTGGCACATCTTTTCCACAATAGGATGTACTTCCAAACGGTATTTATGGAACTACCTCAACACTTCCTCCCACAAAAATCACTGGTACTATGATGCATCCTTTGGAAAGGATAACGTTCTCCCCACCTATCAAAAATTTATCAGGAGATTATCTTGAGGATATTTGAGCACGTCGGGCCTCGCAGTCAACATACAAGAGCTGTGCCTTCCCAAATCGCAGTAAGAGTGGAGGAGTGATAATCATTAACTAGAGGTAAGATGCTCCATCATCATCCATGAAGGATATCTGCATCACAGCTAGCTAATCCATCGCCTCAGTCAACAGTTGTAAACCAGACCTTCTGCTGAGCACGTCTGCCACCATGTTCCCCTTTCTAGGAGTATAGACTATCTTAAAGTAATATTCCTAGAGGAACTCCCTCCATCATCACTATCTCAAGTTCAGGTCCTTCTATGAGAAGATATACCTGATTCTCTTGTAGACAGAGTAGATGCTAAACCGTTCACCCATCAAGTAGTTCCACCACATCTTCAAGGAAAAGACCACTATTTATAACTCCAGGTCGTGGGTCGCGTAGTTTTTCTCATGATTCCTCAACTATCATGAGCCATAGAAGATCACTTCCCACTACTGTATCAGGACACAACCCGGTTCAGTCCCTAATGTGTTGCAGAAGACTACATACCCAACTCCCTCTTCTGGTAGTCTCTATATAGGGGTACTCGTTAGTCTCTACTTTATCTCCTGGAAACTCCTCTGAAACTTCTCCATCCACACGAAGGGATGTCCCTTCCATGTTAAGGCTGATAAAGGTGCTGCTACTCTAGAAAATTGAGCCAAAAAACTCTGGTAGTATCCATCAAACACCAAGAAACTCCACACCTCAGTCATGATCCTAGGTGTCTCCCAAGAAAGAACTACCTCTATCATCACTGGATCCACTACAACTTCAGCCTCTGAGATGACGTGTCCCAGGAAGTGGACCTCCTAAATCCAGAACTGGCATTTTGAGAGCTTACCATAATGCTGGTGCTCTCGGAGTGTACCCAGGACTATCTGTAGGTGTGTAGCGTGCTCCTCCTATGATGCCGAGTACACCAAGATGTCATCAATGAAGACGACCATGAAACGATCGAGGTAAAGATGAAAGAAACTATTCATGAGTCCCATGAACACATCTGGGGCATTGTTCATGATGAAGGGCATCACCAAGAACTTTTAGTGGCCATATCAACATCTAAAATCTGTCTTCAGTATGTCCTCATCCCATACCCGAAGCTAATGATATCCTGATATGAGGTCAATCTTCGAGAACCACCTCGCTCCCTTCAACTAATTGAAGAGGTCATCAATTATTGTAAGTGGATACTTGTTATTCACGATCACTTGGTTCTGGAACCAGAAGTCAATGCATATCCTCAAGCTCCCGTATGCCTTCTTAGCAAAGAACATTGGGGCTGTCCATGATGAAACTTTGGGTCTCATGAAGCCCTTCTCCTAAAAATCCTCCAATTGTCCTTTCAATTCACGAAGATTAGTGGGATCCATCTAATATGCTGGTGTGGATATTATTAAAATACCCAGGTATATATCGATGTATAATTCTACCTCCCTATGAGGAGGTAGATTTGGAACATCCTCCAAAAAGACATCCTCATACTCATCCACCACTATAGGAAATATCCGACTCCTCTCATCCACCGCACGGAGGGTGAGGCTAGCCAACTGGTGAGTGATCGGCTAAACCCTCCTCCAAGAAATTTTATTTTGTGATGAAAAAGTTCCCTTCTCACTATAAAAGGAAAACCTGGTCCCATCCTCGCGGACACACAAAACTTTGTGCCTAAAATAGTCAATCTCAGCATGGACTGTAGATAACCAATCCATACCCAAGATGACATTGTAAGGCCTTGAAACCACTACTAGAAGATCTCAACCGAAGCTCTCTCCTACTAGAGTAATATCACACTACCAACACCAGTGTGTAATCGTCGAATCCCATCCTGTAGGAGTCTCTAATCATAAGGATCGAACCAACGACTCCACCAGAATCTCTAAGCCTAGAATGAGGTCTGTGGAAAGAAAAGAGTGACTGAAACCTATGCCTATAATAACTAAAGCTAAGGTTCAGAAGAAAAATATCATACCTCTAATCATCTTTGGAGTGCCGTGGCCGTAGGCCTCCATCACGTGAAGTTGGCCTCACCCCTATTCGCCGACTCCTTAAGACCGTAGTGGACCACCTGGGGGTGGTGGTGGTAGTACCTCGAACTGCTATCCACCACTTTCCACTCGGCCTACTCCCCTGCCACGTATGCCTCCCTATAGACCTCATCACTCGAACCTCTACCTCTGCCTTAGCGGTTCCTTGACCATCTATTGATTGCCCATGTGGTGGTTTGGGCAGTCATGAGCCATGTGTCCCTACCCGCCGCACGTGAAGCATAACCTAGTTCCCTGCTGACTTCATTTACTCTGGGAGACCTGTATTAATGACCTTGAGTCTTAGGGTCGTCCCCTGAAAGGCCTTCCCTGCTTAGGCCCTCATGTATGTTGTTTGCTGCTCACCACTAAAGACTCTACCGCCTGAGGTCTATTAGTGACTCCAGCTATTAGTGCCTGCTTCACCAAGAAGCTCTTCACTAGAAGGACTCGCTCTAGCACCCTAGATTGGGTAGGGATGTTGAGAGACACCATGGATGCCATGATCTCCCATATGAGTCCCTACTCAAGGGTCTGAGCCCTGAAGAAATTGTCTCGCACCATGTTTGTGGAGTAGTGAGAGGGGTCTGTAAACCTCACAGAGTACTCAGCCACTAACATGCTGCCCTACTGTAGGTGAAACAACTCTTGTATGCACACAAAGTGCAAAGTCGTAGGAAAGAACTCCACCCAGAAAATCCACTCAAAGTCAACCATAGAGAGAGTCTCCTTATCATGAATCTGAATGTCCATGCTCCACCATCTCCCTACTGATCCATACAGAAGGCTCCCCGCCAAGATCTCAATATGGTCAAGAGGTGTCCTCACTAATAGGAAGAACTATGTCACTACCTCTATCCAATCTTTAGTGACTTGAGGATATTTCTCTCCCCAGAATCTGGGAGGTATCTGCTTATAGAACTTGTACAAGGTGCTGAACCTGTACGCATCCTCTACTGATAATGCCAGTAGTAACTACTGATCAACAGGTGGTGGAAACATTGGTTCACCACCCGATGGGGACATCTCTGGAACTGGTCCCTAAACCGAAACCTCATCGCTTGGCGGGTTGTCCACACTATCACGTATCTGAATCCTAGATGGATGTATGTGTGGAGGCATCCTAGAATATATCAAGATGTGCCAAAGTCAGAATATTATACCTGGTGAGATGACTCTTATTCAATAATATCGTAAGGAGACACTTATGCAACCAATTTTTTCAAGTATAGAGTAAAAAAGCATAATTTAGGGTCTTGGTGTATGGATAAATAGGCCTCCACACCAACACTGAACTCCCTGAATCTGAAAGTTGAACTTGAAACATTCAACACTGTTATCAAAAAAAAAATAAAACATTATACTTCTGGTCTCTAAGGTAGAACCTACTTCCTATGATTCCACTTTTTCATGACCCATCCCCTGGGGCTCATTCCGTGACAAACCCTAATCCCACCTTCTGAAGGCCAGAGGTTGGCGACTTGCACCAAAGGTGTAAAACTGCAAGTGGGAGGAATTTACCTGAGTACCTATACACATGCACACACAAACACATCCCAAAAATGGAAAAGTAAACATGCATGCCACTAAATAACCACTAATTAAAAGTATAAACTTTTGGTCAAATGGGCCAGAATACAAACCCAACAAAAGATAAACTAAAAATATGAAAGTACAAGGAAAAATCCAAATATAGTCCGAAAGAAACCCCACCTGATGGGTAAGTAAAGAATAGCTACTGGAAGTTTTAGAAGTACACCCCACCTTCCTGGTCTCACTATCCACCACCGGGTTCTGGGCCACCAAGTCTTATGTCAACGCGTCGGTCGTCTGCACCAGACACAACACATGTAGGCAATGCCCGTGTAGGGGTGAGTAACAAAATACCTAGTAGGGACCCCAAAATAACAAGGAAATAACACAAATCAATCCACACACAAAACACAAATCATGATCACGAAGCATGATCACGAAGTAAGATAGATCACACTAAGTGTATTCTAGAGTAGGAAAGTAGGACCATTAGTCACATCATTGAACACCTTGGGCTACTGGAGAACTCCTCCACAATGAGCACATTGGTCTTGCTGGGTCACATAGAATCCGCTTCCCACTAACCTTGGGATTTCTATGGTAATCATCCATGATGAGTACCATGGGTATACTGGGTCCCACATAAGCCTCTCACCACCATGGGAATTCCAGGTAACACAGAAGCTGCTTCACACATTGTCCATACTGAGGTACTCCTCATGTTGAGTACCATGGGTCTGCTGGGTCACACAAAAGATGCTCCATACTATGGACCTGCTGGGTCACATAGAAGAGGCTTCCCACTAGGCTATAATATCTGATCCACATACGGTCGCTTGTTAGCAGTCTTTAGGTCTTATCCAACCGTAGGGTTTTTTCACATAGCGTGCTTGATCTCAGGAGAACTGCTCCCCAAGCCATTAATCGAATTTAAACATCCATGAAAAACACCATAGATTATACCAAACCATCCTCCTCATCGTGAGGGTTCCAATGCTACAAACAGATTGTCAAATGGACGTCTAGTTTGAAAGATATTGGCGTTTTTCCAAAAAGGGGCCGGTGGGGACCGAGTCCTGTCCGACCCAGTCGAACCGACTTGACCCAACCAAGACCTGGGTCCACTGACCCATCCCAGGTCCACCGAATCAGTGTGGACCTATCATAGCCTGGGTATAGCCCATGCCTAGCCCGGTCCACCTGGCCAGGAAGTAGCCAAAAGCCGCGTCCAACTCCCCTCACCCCGCTGGTCGTCTTCGAGGCCGTCTTCTCTGCCGTGGTCGAGCGGCCGCATTCGGCCAATCTGCCCATCGGATTCCATGCATTTTGTTAGGGGACTACGTTACCCTATGAACCATGGCATGTGGCGATAGGGAGATCCATCGATGCAGCTGAGGGGTTGCATCCCTACCGCCATCCACTGGCCCAGCCAGCGGCTCCTCCAGCTGCGCCGCAACCCAAGCCGGCCGCGACATCCATATATGATGCACCGTTGTGGTGTGCCGCTACCTGCCCACAGCCACTGCCACTATCACTAGTGCACCAAAAAGTTATTCTGCGTACCACCGGGTTTTCACCGGTGGTCCATTCTTCGCTCCTCCTCTACCTCCGGCCTCTATGTGGTCTCTCCTTCCCTACGAAGGCCACAAATCTACCTTTCTACCCCTTTCAAATGCTTAGCCATGAAAAATGCACAAGCGTAGGGGCTCAGGCCTTCTTCGTGTTGGCCCACACCCTTTGTGGTAGAGTTTTAAAATAGGGGGAGGTTTGGGGATGATGTTCTATCAACAATAATTAAATCCTATTGTAGAAACCCAAGAAGAACACCCTTCGGCGACGTTAGAGTTTCAAAATAGGGAGAGGTTTGGGGATGATGCTCTATCAACAATAATTCAATCCTATTGTAGAAACCCAATAAGAACACCTTTCGGCAAGAATGCATGATTTTAGGATCAACCTGTTCATGGATTGATCCATGTTCGTCATTTTTTGAAAGAATAATGGGGAAACTTAAAAAAAATGTAAAGACCTAGATTTTCTATGTATTTTTTAAATTATATGGAATTATTACGAGTCTATTAAAATTTACGACGTGTGATTATGAGGCCTGGTGTACCCAGAATGAATTTCTAAACTTTTTTTAGGTACGTTCAGTAAATGCGCAAGCGGCGTTTTCTAACTTTTGACTGGAGCTCGGATTAAAAATAAAAGGGCACCATTGGATTCTTAGTACCGAGATTTGATTAATGGATACTTCACTTCAAACGCAATAGGTCTGGAGAAAAAGTTATATTTTGGAACTTTTTAAAAGAATAAATAAAATAACTTTGTTATTTTACTTTCTTTGATTTTACTCCAACAGAAAAGTGGAAATATGGGACCAACGATGTGTCAAGAAAATAAATGGATTTAGCTTTCAATCCTAAGTAACAGTAACATTGGAGAATTGGGAAGGTTCCTAATTAATGAGTCCCCCATTAATTCCATGAACATTGCTCGCTCTCCCCCTCTCCTATTTATATGGAGCTTGGGGAGAGGTATCGACACTGCTTCACCAAGAAACGAAGTGATGACAATGTGTCGAGACGTCAAACACTTGGAGGAAGGAGCCAGTTCTGGTGAGCGGTGACGAGCGACACCGAAACCACAAACCAAAGGTCAAAGATCGAGTGATGTCCTTGGAGGCTAGTTGTGGGGGACGGCGAACACAAACCCACTTCCTCAACCGCAGGCATTTCTCCTTCGTTCTTGAGGTAGGGTTTAATCTTGATTTGTTTTTTAAGAGTTATTTGAATCCTTCTTACCCTCTTGATGTTGACCTAATAGGGAGGGCGCGGGCCAAACGAACAAGGCTCATTCCCTTCCCCCTTTTGTTGAAAGTCGGTGCGTTCTTCGATAGATTTGCCTTCGGGTTGGACGAGCCTCAGGGCGAAAAATGATGGAGGCGGCCGACACCGGCCGGCCACGGAAGAGGTACGGTGTGCCGTCGCACATCTTCGGTGAGAAACGGGCCATGGATGAAGTTGTCACGGTGGTCGGCACACCTGCCATCCGTGAGGAAGGGGGTGACACACCCGCTCTACCAGAGGAACCGACCGCGTCTCGTCAGCCATGGCGGTTGGAAGAGGCGGACGACCGCTGAAGTGAAGGGTGGCGTGATCAGTGTGGTTTTGGTTTAGCCTCCACGGTAGGACCCACAACGGGTCCTGTAAGTGACTTTGTAGTGCCAAAGGTGCTGCCACTTCACCTACTGAACAAGAGAAACCCCCCTTCCCATTGTCAGCTCAGGTAGACCATGGGCCATGCCCCACTCAGCCGGGCCACATCCCTCTTGCGGGAAGGGCCAGACTATGGCCCAACGGGCTGAGCCTGCCATTGACAAGTCCAGTCGGGTTGGACCCAGAATGGGTTGGGTCGGCCTAGACCGGTCGGTCTGACCGGGTCGGACCGGACCCAGAACCAACCAGACCCAGAAAAACTTAAAGGGCCATATCTTGAGAAATAGATATCTGTTTGACAAACCGTTTGTGGCATTGAGATCCTTGGATCAAGATAGTCCTTTTAGTATACTCCAATAGAGTTTTTATGATAGTTGGACTATATCTGGGTTGTATTGAACCAGAATCCAACTAGGCCCTCAGAACTAAAACACTTATAACTCATAGACCGGGTGTCCGATTGATGCATCGTATGTCACCTCAGAACCCTTACAACATAGAGGTCTTTTGGGTTACTTCTTTGTGGATATTAGTGGCGGTCTAGGTACGACCAGTATCTCTAGGGTAAGATTCTATGGAACTCTAGCGCACCGAGTGCGAGGAATCCTATGGAAGGCTGTAACGTGAAGAAAGAAAATCGATACTGTCTAGGTAATCATCTATAGATCCTATGTGGGTTAGCGTATATCGATAATGTGTGGTTAATCTTCTTTCAGAACCAGTTTGGGTCAGTGCTCATTGATCCTGTGTAGGTCAGCGTATACCGATCATGTGTTGGTCAGATCCTGTTTGGGTCAACGGTGGTTAGTACCTATCGATCCTGTGTGGGTCAGAAGTAGTGCTTCTTAACAGAATAAGATGATATGGATTACAAATATTCATCTGTACTTATATACTTAAGTTATACCTAATTGTGAGTTGATTCTTTACCTAAGTGGTACTTCTTCTTCATGTTGTTACCTGTGTGGTACTTATACCTTCGTGGTGTTGTCTTCATGGTGTTACCTATGTGGTACATCAATCTTTGTGGTGTTACCTGTGTGGTACTTCTATCTTCATGGTGTTACCTGTGTGGTACTTCTACCTTCATGGTGTTACCTTTGTGGTATTCTTCCCTCATGTGTGAGATGAGTATATCTTGATAACTTAGGTATATGTGTGGGTATATACCTAAGTAGTGTTGATGTCTATTGCTTCGTGCTTTGAGATTGAGGTCTTACTTTGTGGTATTTCCTTTGTAGAACTCTGGGAGACCTATGAGGTTCTCGGGGTCCCTACTAAGTATCATTATACTCACCCCTTCATGGGCTACGCCCACACCTTATTGTGTCTTGTGCAAACGACATACATCATTGATCGATATTGAGGGAGCCAGGACTGGACAATACTCAGAGGGGGACCATTTGGTGTAACGTGATGCAGGGAATACTGATCGTGAGTTGTACCAAACCTTCATGTAGGATCCTCGGTGGAAAACCAGGATATATTTTTCACTTTTCAGTTTTATTTGTACATTCCAGTTGTACTTGTACTTTTCATTTGGGCTTGTATTTCGGTCCCTTTACTTTCAGCACACTTTTAGTACATCAATTTACTTAGTGGTTTCTTCTTGTTGTGTTCTTGGAATGTGTGTTTGTACAAGTTAAAAAGAAATGCCTTCCCGTTTTAGGGATACACCTTTCTGTTGCTAGTCACCAGCCCCTAGCCTATGGAAGGCAGACTTGGGTTAGTCACAGAATGGGCCCCGAGGGACTGATTGTGATAAAGTGGTATCAGAGGAGTCAGTTCTACCAAAGAACTAGGACTCTGATCTTTTCTATGTGGCAATAGTGTTAAGTGTTTTGGGTGTGGTTTTTAGTTTGGGGAATCCAGTGTTAGTGAGAAGGTCGACATATCCATACACCATAACCCTGTCTTTTGATTTCTGACTTAGTGGCCTAAAACACTGATTGTGTGTGTTTTGAAAAGTTTTTCTTAAGATCTCTTCGAGTCAGCTCACCAGGTATAACTTATTGATCGTGGAACACCTGTATTCTTTCAGGATGCCACCACGTAGACAGCTAGACAAGATTCCAGAGAGAGTATATGATAACGACCCACTGAGTGATGAGGCCTCAGTGCAATGCCCTCTTATGGCGTTAGCTACTTCGGGTGGTTTACCAGTAGCACCACTACTCATTGGGAAATTGTTGCCACCAAACACACAAGTAGAGGATGCACTTCGATTGAGCACATTGCACAAGTTTCAATGGTAGAGGTATCTGATATTTTGAGGTGAGGTGGACTCGCAGGTAGCTAGGGACTGACTGGAGGCTGTAGTCAGAGTTTTCCACCTGGTTTGGACACCAGCTAACCTTATGGTGATCCTAGAAGCCAGTATTTTTTAGGAAGCAACAGGGAGATGGTGGAGTTTGATGCTCCAGATACACAACGAGGTGACCCTCATCTAGGAGGACTTTGAGGGCCTTTATAGGGTAGAGTTTGTCCCAAATACTCTATGATCATTGTGTATACAGAAGCTGCTGCACTTATTGTAGGGTAGCATGACTGTGGCTTAGTACTAGGCTAGGTTCACTGATCTCTCCTGCTACTCCACCGACATGGTACATGACCCTTTCTTCAGAGCCCAGACATTTGAGTAGGGTCTCCGATGGGAGATCAGAAAATTTAGGATATTGATCAGCATTCCGACATAGGCCGGTGTGCTAGAACGGGTGATTTTGGTGGAGAACTTCCAAACTGAGTAGGCACCGACAGTGAGAGCCACCACCAGACGTCAGGTTGCAGAGTCATCTATAGCAGGCAGTAGGCAGATGACGTAGGGGCCCAAGAAGACCAGACCTTATGTTGGACAACCTCAGGATATAGGGTCAATGGTGAGGGGCTCTCAGGACAGAGGAGGATAGTTGAGGAGAAGGCAGTGCTACTTATGCGGCTGGTAGAGTCATATGGCTCATGACTACCTGACCCACTGTACAGACGACCATCAGACGGTCTAGGGATCACTGAGGTAGAGGTAGAGGTTCGATCGGGGAGGTCTACAGGTAGTAGGTGGACGTGGTAGAGGAGCCAGCCATGTAGTAGTCGGTGGGCGGAGATTCGAGTTTCTACCACCGCCACCTCCAGGTGGTCCACCTTGACCACAGGGAGCAAGTGGACATGGACGAGCTCGGCTCCAGGTAGCTGAGGCCTATGACCATGACGCTTCAGAGATGATTAGAGGTACTATCTGTGTCTACCAAACCTTATTTGTAGTACTTATAGACACATGTTTTAGTCACTCTTCTATTTATATGACCCTCATTCAGAGCTCAGAGATTCCGGTGGAGTCATTGGATCAATACTTAGGGATAGAGACTCATACGGGTGAGGATTCAGTGATTACACACTAGTTTCAACAATGTTATATTACTCTAGGAGGTGGGAGATTTGGCTGAGATATTCTAGTAGTGGCGTTGAGGCCTTATGGCGTCATCTTGGATATGGACTGGTTATCCACAGTCCATGCCTAGATTGACTGTATTAGGTGGAAAGTACGGTGTGTCCACATGGATGGGACCCGGTTTTCCTTCACCAGCGAGAAGGGAACCTTTGCAGCATAGGATGGACTTATCCAGAAGAGGGTGAATCCAATCACATTCCATTTGTATAGCCTTAATCTCAGAGTAGTAGATGTTGAGAGTTTGAGCTATCCTATAGTGGTGAACCAATATGCCGATGTCTTTCCTCATGATGTTCCAGGACTAACTCTACACATATAGGTAGACTTTTACATCGACCTATACCCTGGGATGACACCGATATCTACACCAGCATATCGGATGGCTCCCGTGGAGCTTTATGAGTTACGGGTATAGTTGGAGGACTTACAGAGAAAGGGGTTCATAAGGGCCAACGTTTCTCTATGGGAAGACCCGATTTTGTTCGCCAAGAAGGCATAAGGGAGTTTGAGACTTTGTGTGTTATACTGGCGCTTGAACCAGGTGACCATGAATAACAATAATCCACTTCTGAGTATTGATGATATTTTTGATCAGTTGATGGGAGCTAGTTCATTTTCGAAGATACACCTTAGATCAGGCTATCATCAGCTTTGGGTACGAGATGAGGATGTGAAAAACATGGCCTTCAGATGTTAGTATGGACACTATGAGTTCTTGTTTATGCCATTAAGCATGACCAATGCCCCAGTAGTGTTCATGGGACTCATGAACAAGATCTTTCATCCACACCTCGATCGATTTGTGGTGGTCTTCATCGATGACATCTTGATATACTTGGCATCAGAGGAGGAGCATGCCTATCATCTGTAGATAGTTCTGGATACACTCTGAGAGCACTATATTTATGGTAAGCTCTTGATGTTCCAGTTCTGGATATGAGAGATCCACTTTCTAGGACATGTTATCTTGGAGGATGGAGTTGTAGTGGATCCGGTGAAGATAGAGGTTGTGATTTTTTGGGAGCTACCGAGGAGTGTGACCAAGGTGTGGAGTTTCCTGGGGTTGGCTGGATACTACCAGAGATTCATTCCCAAATTTTCTAGTGTTAAGACACCATTTTCATCATTGACGAAGAAGGGACAACCCTTCGTATAGATGAAGAGATGCCAGTTGAGTTTTCAGGAGTTGAGGCAGAGACTGAGGAGTGCCCCCATCTTGAGGTTCTCAGAAGAAGGCGTTGGGTATGTAGTCTACTGAGACGCATCAGGGATCAGACTTTGATGTGTCCTAATGCAGAAGCGAGTAGTGATCACTTATGGTTTGTGATATCTGAGATAGCATGCGAAAACATAGCTACCCATGACCTGGAGTTTGCAGCAGTGGTATTCACCTTGATGATGTGGAGACATTACTTGACATATCAACATTTTACAATATACTCTGATCACAAGAGTCTCAGGTATATATTCTCATAGAAGGACATGAACCTGAGATAGCGGCTATGGCTAGAGTTCCTCCAGGACTATGACTTTGAGATAGTCTATACTCATGGGAAGGGTAACATGGTAGTAGATGCACTCAGTAGGAGTTCTGGTCTATAGTTGCTGAGTGAGGCGACAAAGAAGCTAGTCGCGTTGCAGATATCCTTCGTGGATAGAGATAGAGTATCATATTTCCACTCTATGATAGTCACTCCCCCACTCATTCAGTGAGTTAGGGAGGTGCAACTTGGGGATAGTGACTGTGAGGCGTGACGTGCTCAGATATCCTCAGGATAAGCACCTGAAGGATTTTATAAAGGTGGGTAGCACGTCATCCTCTTCAGAGGACGTACCATGGTACTGGTGGCACTACGAGACAAGGTGTTGAGGGAGTTCCATATGTCCCCTCTGGTGGTACATACTGGTGTGGAAAAGATGTACCAGGACCTCCAATGTCAGCACTAGTGTCCAGGGATGAAGAAAGTAGTGGAAGAGTTTGTTTCTTGATGCCTAATTTGTCAACAAGTGAAGGCCAACCATCAGGTTCCAGTAGGATTAAAACAAACACTAGAGGTGCTAGAGCTGAAGTGGGATGGTATTTCCATGGAATTTGTGACAGGGCTTCCAAGTACGTCTAGGGGACATGATTACATCTGGGTGGTCATTGACCGACTCAACAAGTCACCCCACTTCCTACCTATCTGAGAGTAGGGATTAATATAGGTCTTGGGATGCCTCTTTGTACAAGAGATTGTGTGACTTCATGAGGTTACATTAATGATCGTCTCTGATCGTGATGCACGTTTTACTCCCCGGTTGTGGAAGGGATTTCATGAGGTGTTTGGGACTCAGTTATGTTTGAGCACTGCCTTTCATCCACAGACAGATGGTCAGACGGAGCGAACCATACAGACACTAGACGACATGCTTCGTGCTTTTGTCCTAGATTTTGGCCACAGTTGGGAGGATCACTTTCCCTTGGTGGAGTTCGCATACAACAACATCGATCACTCCAGCATCGGTATGGCACAATTCGAGGCCCTATACGGATGACCTTGCAGATCACCTCTATGCTGGACAGACCCATGGGAGTCAGTACTTATGAGTCTAGAGTTGGTACGGGCTACCATTGAGAAGGTTCATATCATCCAGGATCGTATGAAGATTGCATAGAGCAGACATAAGTCTTATACTGATAGGAGGTAGAGACCTTTGGAGTTCGAGGAGGGAGTCTATGTTTTCCTACGGGTCTCACCTCGATGAGGTATACAAAGATTGTTTTCGAGGTGGAAAGTTATCACCGAGGTTTATCAGACCATTTCTAATACTTTAGAGGATAGGTGAGGTGGAGTACCACTTGGCACTTCCACCATAGTTGGAGAGGGTGAACGATGTCTTCCATGTATCCCAGCTGAGGAGATACGTGTATGACCCGTCTCACATCATCGACCACGACAATCTGAACTTTGATGATGGGGACAACGTTTATAGAGGATCTAGTAGAGATTGAGGATCGATAGGAGTGATTCCTTCATGGGTGATCGATACCTCTAGTTCCAGTTAGCTGGCATCACGAGAACCTCCAGGAGATCACTTGGGAGCAGGAGGCTCAGATTCGTGCTCAGTACCCCCATTTGTTTTCTTAGTCATTGTTGTGGATTTCGGGGACGAAAAACCCTAAGGTGGGGAGAATGTAAAGACCCGTATTTTTTAATGTAATTTTTATTTTTAATTATATGGAATTTTTACGATTTTGTGAAAATTGACGGCACATGATTATGAGGACCGGTGTGCCCAAAATGAATTTATGAACTTTTTTTAGGTACGTTCAGTAAACGCACGAGCAGTGTTTTCTAACTTTTGAACAAGTGATCAGATTAAAAATATGAGGGAACCACTGAATCCACAGTACTGGGATTCTCTTAAGAGAGGCTTCACTTCGACCGCAGTAGGTCTGAAAAAAAAGTTATATTTTGGGACCTTTTAAAAAAATAAATAAAATAACTTTGTTATTTTACTTTCTCTCTTTTTCCTCCAATGAACAAGTGACAACGAGGGACCAGCAACATGTAAAGACAATAAATGGATTGAAATTTCAATCCTAAGTAACAGAAACATTGGGAAATTAGGAAGGTTCATAATTAATGAGCCCCCATTAATTCCATGAACATTGCTTACCTTCCCCCTATCCTATTTATATAGAGCTTGGGGAGAGGTATTGGCACTACTTCTCCAAGAAAAAAAGTGCTGATAAAGTGTCGAGATGTCAAACCCTTGGAGGACGGAGTCGGTTCCAACAAGCGGTGACAAGCGACATTGAAACCTCGAACCGAAGGTCGATGATTGAGCAATGTCGTTGGAGACTAGTTGCTGGGGATGATGAACACAGTCCCACTTCCTCAATCGTGGGCGTTTATACATCGTTCTTGAGGTAGGGTTTAATGTTGATTTGTTTTTCAAGAGTTATTTGAATCCTTATTACCTTGTTTCTTTCAACCTAAGGTGGAGGGAGTGGGATAAATGAACAAGTCCTGGTCCCTTATCCCTTTTGTGGAAAGTTGGTGTGTTCTTCACTAGCTTTTCCTTCTGGTTGGACGAGCCCCGGGGTGACAAATGCTGGTGGTGGCCGGCACTGGCCAGCTACAGAGGAGGTGTGGAGCGTTGTCATGTGCTTCCGGTGAGCATGGGGCCACGGCCAAAGCTGCGGCAGATGAAGATGGCTGCTGAAATATCGGTCGACTTCAAGGAAGGGGGAGGTGTAACCGTGCCGCCATAGGAACCAGACACGACTCATCAGGCATAGTGGAAGGAAGATGCAGCTGACACACTGACCGACCGCGGATGTGGAGGGCGGCACAACTAGTGCACCACCGATGGAGCCGCAGATCTGATTTTGTGGCGAAGTGGCCCGCAACGAGTCCTGCGGGTGACTTGGTAGTGACAAAGGTGCTGCTACTTTGGCTACCGAATGGGGAACCCCCCCCCCCCCCAGCTCAGGCAAAATGTGGGTCACGCCTCCTGCGAGCAGCCAGCCTAGCATGCCACACACCTAACGGGCCGGGCCACCCCCTTGCGAGACAGGACGCGCCCCCTTGCGGGCCGGTCCGCGCCCCCTTGCGGGTCGGGCTGCCCCTTGCAGGTCCGGCCACACCCCCTTACATGTTGGGATGCCCCCTTTCAGGCCGGGCTACAACCCCCTTGTGGGCTGGGCCAAACGGTGACCCAGTGGGCCCAGCCCGCCGTGGCCCAACCCAGCTGTAACAACCCGATATTTTATGATAAGTATTATTTTTAATTTATTTGATGTCATGTGTTTTATGCTACAACAAGATTATCTTGTGCTATACGTAACACCGTATTAACTTGCAGTATACACAACACTATTCTTAGATTGTGTTACACACAATTTCAAGTTCGTTTGATAATAGTCATTCTACGCAACATTGAGTGTATATATATATATATATATATATTCAATGTATAAATGAAAAATGGTTGGATTCTATTATAACAAAACAACAAAGGAGTCCTGCACAACACGTAACCCTGACTTGGCTTGCATTACACGCAATCGTGACCTTCCTCGATAGCGTGTGTTGTACGCAATACCGGGTTTCACTAAACAACAATATATGGTAATAATATTATTATGAACTAGCCGTTATGAATAGTATTAACTAAATTTTGAATTTTATAACATTATTATTCATCTCACACATTTTATAGAACATGGTATAAGAACAAAATAAATTTTTCGGGTAAAATAAGTATTTTTCAAAAAATGCAGTTTTGCCACCTTTTGATGGCGCACCCACTTTAAATCTAGTTTTTGACATGTTTATAAGTTCAATTTGACAAAATAAAATTCTTCTTTGGAATCAGGAAATAAAAATTTACTTTGGATAAATTTTTCATATTATTCTGATAACTTTCATATTTTAATGAATAGTAAAAACACGCTATATTTTAATTAAAACCAATTTTTTTCATCGTAATAACTTATGTGGTTAAATTATAATATTGAATGGTTTTAAAGTATAAATAGAATATATTTTTACCATTTAATATAATGTATGTCATTATCATTGATTTTACACTGAATTCGTAGGATAAATAAATTCAATCTTTTACAATGTTTTAAACAAAAACCCGTTTTCTTTCGACAACGGGATTAATTTTAATTTAATTTCTGAAACTTCTGTGTAATGAATTTGGAAAAATGGATTCCATATTTGGAATAAGTGGGTCCAAATTATATTAATAGACTACTTTTTATTTTTGGGCTTTATGAATAGTAACAACGGTAAATTTTATTTACCATAGTAAAAGGTAAATTGGGTAATTAAGGGTAAATATAATATTATAAAATTATCCTAATACTTGTCTTAATACAATTGGATGATTATATTTCATCCTAAGTAATATTTGGGTCTAAATGGAATCCATTAGAACCCACTTGGAGGCGATTAAGACATTTAGTTTATTTTATTTAAAGGAAAGTGAAATATGTCACAATCAACTTTAATAATTAAAGTATTTTTAATATATGTTTATGAAGAATATAAATTAGGTTATAAATACTCATTTGAAAGATAAAATGTTTTTCTTTATCATGGTAATTTATTTGTAATTTTTAATATTTATTTAATTACCTTATTATCTTATACATTAATGATACATAAATTATTTATTTAGTGAAAAATCAATAATATAGTTTTTATTGAAATAGTAATACATGTCAAAAGGCCCAAAAATCAGCACAAAACTTCTTAGTAGTTTATATATAAACCCTAATCATCCACTGGCCGAATTTTTGACCATTTGTATCCTTATTAAGGCGATTATGACACTTATAATATTTTACTTTAACTGATTCCAAAGTTGTCACCTTCATAATTTAATAAAGATAACAATTTACATGTTGTTATTTTAAGATGATAAATTCGAGTAAAATTATTATTATAAAATCTTTGATATTTATCTTTATCAAATTATTTTAGTTTTAATTTTTATGAAATAAATATGTATATTAAATAATTATACAAAAATGTTGTACTAATTATTTTATTAAGAGATATACCAAATAAATGGTTTTAAAAATATTAAAATAAATATTATATGAACTATTTAATGTACTAAACTAATTTTATAGATTACTATGACATGTTAGGAACCTATTAAATATTTTAGTTCGAATATATCATTTGTGTGGATTTAATTTAAATTCAAATAAATGAATAGTGTCAAAATTGACACTATTGTTATTTTTTAAAAATAACATATTATTAAATTGTTTAAAAATCACAAAAATATTTAAAAATTATAAATTGAAATTTATATAGTCTACAATGTCATAAGTTATCTAATTGTGGATAATTCACAACACATAAGTAATTATTTATAACAATTTAAAATTTAGAATCTTATTACCACAAATAAAATTTAATAGATTAAATAAGGATAAGTCAAGTTAATAATGTATAAAATAAATTCCCTACATGTCTAAATTTTATTGATTGATGATATTACAACCCTATCTCATCTAATATTTGAATTGAGTCATTTTTGGAGGTTTTTATATTGGGTTTAAATTTATATTAAACTAATATTTTTGAGGATTCCAAAGGTGCCCCTCTCCTCCCTTATAAAAGGGCACCTCCTCCCTCTCTTTCTCACACCATTTTGAGCCTTTAATATCGTCCAAAATCTGACCATTTCACTTCCACACTTCCCTAGAAACCTTATATAGTTACTGGTCTTCTCAAAAGACCATCCCTAGTGCCCTAAGAAGAAGTTTAAAGGAGGTGCGTCGAAGAAGAGGTAATCTCTTCTACCGATTATTTCAAGCTTATTTCTTCTTCTACTCCCTCTTATTTAGTTTTTTCATTATGAAGTAATAACATCAGTATCCCTAATATACTGATATGTTATTATAAATATTAAACAACCCTATTTCACCTTCTATACATCCTACAGAAAACAAAATCACCGCGCGTGTGTACGTACGGAATACCGTCTCCACGCTGTGGTGTAATCTGTTTTTCCACCACCACCTCACTTGGATGGGTATAATGGTGTAAATAATAAATACATATGATTATTATAACATCATACTTATTATGATATATTATACCATCCACTCCAATTCTATTCAATAATTATGGGAACGATATCATCGCTTGTGAGTACGTACGGATTACCATCTCCATGATGCGATGAGATTCATTCTCCATGTTAACCATACATGAATGATTATAAAGTTTATATAATGAATAATAATGAAATATATTAAATAATAATGCTACTGGATATATATATATATATGTATATGTATGTCATCTATTTAGTTTCATTCAATTTAATAAGGAAACGAAAACAGCGTTCATGCCTATGTACAACCTACCGTCTCCATGAACAGTGTATTTCCTTCCTTTTATCGATCTATAATTTATATGTATATGATGAATATATATTATATATAAATCATGTTTTATATTCTGGAATTAAGTAATCATGATCTAAGTAATCATATGAATAATTACAAGTCAAAACACGGACGACAAATGAAACGATTTTACCCAAAATGCACTTTAACAATGAATTTACAAAAGAACGGGTAATATAAAGTCATAAGTGAACCATATATGTTATCATAACAATGAATATGATTCTGTAATAAGTCAATGACATTATTTAAATCATTATATAGGAGGTTCAGATACATATGAAGCATATCAGACCTAAGGTAAGGGATAATTTTGCAAATCTCATTTTTATCCGAGATTGCTTATTCGTAAGTATTTACTGGGGTTATTTATATCATCTATGTTCATGTTTTATAAAAGTGTTTTCATGTATGTTTAAATTCCTTTTTACCCATTTTTTACTTTTACTACATGGTATGTAAGTAATCTTTCTTTTGTTTACCATACGAGGTACTTTTTGACTTTTCCGACAAAAGTACGAGGATAATGTTATTTTTAACTTATACGGCATGAACATATTTTTATGGTTTCATAACGCCTCATTTTCATGAAGCTTCCTATACAATATTGCATGATTATTTTCAACAAAACCCTTTTATTTTAAAATTTCATGTAATTTTGTGAAAAGAAAATGATTTTGAAGAAGAAAAGATATTTTTTCCTCAAGAATTCATTTCAAGTGTTTTATCAAAACCATTTTCCATATAAGATGATATTATTTCATATGTGTATGTTTCAAGTATAATGTATCTATGATTTAGTGAGATCCCTAGAGATATTTCTAAGGTATATCTAGGGATGTCCCTAAGGATAAGTATACGTATAGGATATAGTCCTAGAACTATGGTAACAATCTTAGAATTTAACCTAAGATGTTAGATATTGAGGGTACTCCCCCTTTACTATGTTGTTTTCCCTATCATGATTTTTTCCACTCACACTATTCTTTTTGGGTTTTAGAAAATGGCTGGAAATAGGAAGATTCATGATAATGGAGGATATGATGGACAATGGAATGATATTCTTCATGAGAAACCAAATGAAATGGGATTTGGAAGTCCAAACATCGTTATTATGCCTAATCAGGAATCTCATAATATGATCAATAATCTCAACTTTGGTAAGTTCCCCGACTCAGATAATAAGAGAAAGATGGAGTTTCATGATGATCATAGAGCAAAGAAAGTTCAATTTCCCTCATGTAAATCATGTGGGAAGATGCATCGGGGAGATTGTTTCAAAGGAACTGGAAGATTCTTTGGGTGTGGAAAAGAAGGACAAAAATCCAGTAAGTGCAAAGGAAAAGGTTCAGTTAACACCATGGACAAGGATAATTGTATTGCTACGACATCAATAATGATTAGATGTTTTAAATATGGAATGTATGGGAATTATTCAAACCAATTCCCTAAGGGAAAATGTCATGAAGAGAATCAACATGGTCATATGAGTAGTATTTATGTGGATGATGATGAAGAGACTACAAATGAAATATGAGATGAAAGAAATGATGAAGCTCAGTCAGTGGTTTAGAAGTTAGTGGAATGATTGTATGTTTATGAAGAATAATGTATGGTACTATGGAATAAAGAATCATCTAAGGATTGTTACACTATTGTTTTTCCTAAAGTATTTGGAAGTATATATTGAATGGTACCGGTAACCATGGAAGGTTATTCAGATATTTTTGGAAAGTAGATGATATGCGCATAATGAAGGGATAAAAAGATAATGAGATGTTTGATTGTATTCATGAGCTCATGACTGATATAAGGACTAAGTGATATTATGGTTTGATTATATAGATTTTTGGGATTTTGGTATCTGGAAAGAGTTACCTTTTGATAGCATTCATGTTTTAACTAAGGTTCTATGGTAATTTCTGTTTCAAGAGAACACATGATTAAGGAATTCACATGTTTGGAATGTGACCAACAAGATATATCGTATGATAAAATGATGTTATTCACGTTCTTGTTATGTGACCTTTCCAGTAATCATTTTCTTCACACTATGAGATTGGACGGATGTATTTTGTATAAGTCTAAAGATTGGGAAGGGTTATGTCATACATTATATAGTATTGTTTAAGGCTAGGACTTTTTTTCGATATTATTGCAGGAATGTTATTATAATGTAGTTTTAGAAAAAGGGACAACCTGCAAGATGGGCGAAAACCCGTCGCATCAGACAAGGATGTGGAAATTGAACCCACAACCGAAGTGTGATAGGCCTTTATCGCCTACCACTAGCCTAAAAGAAGTCATTGGTTAGTGGAAAGTAGTTTTATTTTATTAAGCGGTATGATAAATAAAGTATAAGTCCATTTTTGGAACCATATACGATTAATCTCACCATAAGATGGACTTATAACTTGTGCTAACCTTTTGTTTAAAATAGATGGAATGACCCATCATTCTATCACATGATCTTCTAACGCTCCACGAATAACAAATTCAACTTCATTTCTTTAAGAGATGAAGTGGAAATTGTTCAATTCACGAACAACAGTGAAATTGTACCAAAATCATGTAAGTATTTCTTTTAATTCATCAAATTTAGGGAAATGATCCTGAAAACCAAAAATGTTTTCCTAGTGCCCTTATATCCGATGAATCAGATGGTACCTTAGATCATCACAAATATATGGCTTTGTGATTATTGGTCTTTTTGCAGCCATGTTCTCTACCACTCTCCATCAGAACATGATGGTTAGATTTCTCTTCCATATCCATATTTTCACCTATGTTCTCCTATGTGGAAACCCAGTGATTAGTTAATTTGGGTAACTGTTACTTTTCATACTTTAGTTTTTAAAGTTAAGTTTTGTTATTTCATTTTAAGATGTGGGTTTCAATTAAAGAAACTTTCAAGTAGAAAACCATGTATAACCCCGGAAAATTTCAAGGGCGAAATTCATTTTAAGGGGGGTAGAATGTAACAACCCGATATTTTATGATAAGAATTCTTTCTAATTTATTTGATGTCATGTGTTTTATGCTACAACAAGATTATCTTGTGCTATATGCAACACCATATTATCTTGCAGTATACACAACACTATTCTTAGATTATGTTACACACAATTTCAAGTTTGTTTGATAATAATCATTCTACGCAACATTGAGTGTATATATATATATATATTCAATGTATAAATGAAAAATGGTTGGATTCTGTTATAGAGAAACAACAAAGGAGTCTTACACAACACGCAACCCTGACTTGGCTTGCATTACATGCAATCGCGACCTTCCTCGATAGCGTGTGTTGTACGCAATACCGGGTTTCACTAAACAACAATATATGGTTATAATATTATTATGAACTAGACGTTATGAATAGTATTAACTAAATTTTGAATTTTTTAACATTATTATTCATCTTACACATTTTCTAGAACATGGTATAAGAACAAAATAAATTTTTCGGGTAAAATAAGTATTTTTCAAAAAATGCAGTTTTGCCGCCTTTTGATGGCGCACCCACTTTAAATCTAGTTTTTGACATGTTTATAAGTTAAATTTGACAAAATAAAATTCTTCTTTGGAATCAGGAAATAAAAATTTACTTTGGATAAATTTTTCTTATTATTCTGATAACTTTCATATTTTAATGAATAGTAAAAACACACTATATTTTAATTAAAAACAACTTGTTTCATCGTAATAACTTATGTGGTTAAATTATAATATTGAATGTTTTAAACTATAAATAGAATATATTTTTACCATTTAATATAATGTATGTCATTAGCATTGATTTTACATTGAATTCGTAGGATAAATAAATTCAATCTTTTGCAATGTTTTAAACAAAAACCCATTTTCTTTCGACAACGGGATTAATTTTAATTTAATTTCTTCAACTTCTATGTATTGAATTTGGAAAAATGGATTCCATATTTGTAATCAGTGGGTCCAAATTATATTAATAGACTACTTTTTATTTTTGGGCTTTATGAATAGAAACAACGGTAAATTTTATTTACCATAGTAAAAGGTAAATTGGGTAATTAAGGGTAAATATAATATTTTAAAATTATCCTAGTACTTGTATTAATACAATTGGATGGTTATATTTCACCCTAAGTAATATTTGGGTCGAAATGGAATCCATTAGAACCCACTTGGAGGTGATTAAGACCTTTAGTTTATTTTATTTAAAGGAAAGTGAAATATGTCTCACTCAACTTTAATAATTAAAGTATTTTTAATATAAGTTTATAGAGAATATAAATTAGGTTATAAATACTCATTTGAAAGATAAAATGTTTTTCTTTATCATGGTAATTTATTTTTAATTTTTAGGATTTATTTAATTACCTTATTATCTTATACATTAATGATGTAGAAATTATTTATTTAGTGAAAAATCAATAATATAGTATTTATTGAAATAGTAATACATGTAAAAAGGCCCAAAAATCTAAACAAAACTTATTAGTAGTGTATATATAAACCCTAATCATCCACTGGCCTAATTTTGTACCATTTGGATCCTTATTAAGGTGATTATGACACTTATAATATTTTATTTTAAATGATTCCAGAGTTGTCACCTTCATAATTTAATAAATATAACAATTTACATGTTGTTATTTTAAGATGATAAATTCGAGTAAAATTATTATTATAAAATCTTTGATATTTATCTTCATCAAAGGATTTTATTTTTAATTTTTATGCAACAAATAAGTATATTAAATAATTATACAAAAATGTTGTACTAATTATTTTATTAAGAGATATACCAAATAAATGGTTTTAAAAATATTAAACTAAATATTATATGAACTATTTAATGCAATCCATTAATTTTCTAGATTAATATGACATTTTAGGAACCTATAAAATATTTTAGTTTGAATATATCGTTTGTGTGGATTTAATTTAAATTCAAATAACTGAATAGTGTCAAAATTGACACTATTGTTATTTTATAAAAATAACATATTATTAAATTGTTTAAAAATCAAAAAAATATTTAAAAATTATAAATTGAAATTTATATAGTCTAAAATGTCATAAATTATCTAATTGTGGATAATTCACAGCAGATAAGTAATTATTTATAACAATTTAAAATTTAGAATCTTATTACCACAAATAAAATTTAATAGATTAAATAAGGATAAATCAAGTTGATAATGTTTAAAATAAATTCCCTACATGTCTAAATTTTATTGGTTGATGAGATTACAACCCTATATCATCTATTATTCAAATTGAGTCATTTTGGAGGTTTTTATAAGCGGTTTAAATTTATATTATACTAATATATTTGAGGATTCCAAAGGTGCCCCTCTCCTCCCTTATAAAAGGGAACCTCCTCCCTCTCTTCCTCACACCATTTTGAGCCTTGAAGCTCAACCAAACTCTACCCATTTTACTTCAAAACTTCCCTAGAAACCTTATAGAGGTACTGTTATTCTCAAAAGACCAACCCTATTGCCCTAAGAAGAAGTTTAAAGGAGGTGCGTCGAAGAATAGGTAACCTCTTCCACCGATTATTTCAAGCTTATTTCTTCTTGTACTCCCTATTATTTAGTTGTTTCATTATGAAGTAATAACATAAATATCCCTCATATACTGATATGTTATTATAAATATTAAACAACCCTATTTCACCTTCTATCCATCCTACGGAAAACAAAATCACCGCGCGTGCGTACGTATGGAATATCGTCTCCATGCCATGGTGTAATTTGTTTTTCCACCACCACCTTACTTGGAAGGGTATAATGGTGTAAAGAATAAATACATATTATTATTATAACATCATACTTATTCTGATATATTATACCATCCCCTCCAATTCTATTCAATAATTATGGTAACGATATCATCGCTCGTGCGTACATACAGATTACCATCTCCACGACACGATGAGATTCATTCTCCATGTTAACCATACATGAATGATTATAAAGTTTATATAATGAATAATAATGAAATATATGAAATAATAATTCTAATGGATATATATATATATATATATATATGTATATGTATGTCATCTATTTAGTTTCATTCAATTTAATAAGTAAACGAAAACAACGTTCATGCCAACGTACGACCTACCGTCTCCATGAACGGTGTATTTCATTCCTTTTATCGATCTATAATTTATATGTATATGATGAATATATATTATATATAAATCATTTTTTATATTCTATAATTAAGTAATCATGATCTAAGTAATTATATGAATAATTACAAGTCAAAACACGAATGACAATTGAAACGATTTTACCCAAAACGCTCTTTAACATGGAATTTACAAAAGAACGGGTAATATAAAGTCATAAGTGAACCATATATGATATCATAACAACGAATATGATTATTTAATAAGTAAATGACATTATTTGAATCATTATACAGGAGTTTCAGATACGTACGAAGCATATCAGACCTAAGGTAAGGGATAATTTTGCAAATCTCATATTTATCCGAGATTGTTTATTCGTAAGTATTTACTGGGGTTATTTCTATCATCCATGTCCATGTTTTATAAAAGTGTTTTCATGTATGTTTAAAGTCCTTTTTACCCATTTTTGACTTTTACTACATGGTATGTAAGTAATCTTTCTTTTGTTTACCATACGAAGTACTTTTTGACTTTTCTGACAAAAGTACGAGGAGAATGTTATTTTTAACTTATACGACGTGAATGGACTTTTACTGTTTCATAATGCCTCATTTTCATGAAGATTACTATACAATATTGCATGATTATTTTCAAAAAAACCCTTTTCTTTTAAAATTTCATGGAATTTTGTGAAAGGAAAATGATTTTGAAGAAGAAAGGATATTTTCCTCAAGAATTAATTTCAAGTGTTTTATCAAAACCATTTTCTATCTAAGATGACATTATTTCATATGTGTATGTTTCAAGTATAATTTCTCTATGATTTACATGGTTTTAATTCTCTTATTATGAAATTATATCCATTTTTTTATATGGATTATGTTATGATGGGATGATGTTTATGAAACCCATTTTATTCTTTGGGTTATGATGAATCTTTTAAGTTTATTTTGTGGCACAAGTAAGAATGATTTCATTATGAGATGGGTGGGACCTATATCTACCTCAAATGCATTGGGTAAAGATTTATATCTCATGAGATAGACATGGATGGAACAGTAAGTTAATCCGGTTCAGTGTTACAGGACTGAAACGAGGAGTGAACTCGATTAAGAAAGGGACTTTGTCCACTAAGATGGTCTTGGAAGCAATGCCTTGGCTTATATGGAAATCATTACATGTGCTGAATGGTTTCCACAATTATATGTTTTAATCCCATTCTATTTTATCATGCTTAATGTTTCTTTATGATCTATGCCTTACGTACTTCCATGTTTTATGTCATTTCTCAAGCTTTTGAAGTTTAAAAATTATGTTCATGTTTTTAAGTTCAAATGTATATGATTTGTTTTATTTTATACATGATTACCCTTACTGAGAATTTGAGCTCACCCTTTATATGTTTTCTTTTCCCCAGGATATAAAGAAAAGTTTTAGGTAAGAAAACAAAAGGGGAAGATCGACATGGGAGATGTTAAAGATCTTTCAACACGATTAGATGTTTATATTCTGAGTTTCCGAAGACACTAAACTATTACGATCCTTGTGTGTCTATTTTTTTTATGTATTAAGTATTCCAAAAAAGTAATGTAATGTCCATGTACGTCAAGTTTCAGGTGTCTACACCAGCCAGGTCGGACTCGGGCCCAACCGAACCCATAAACACTTAAGGGGTCATATCTTGAGAACAGGATGTCTGTTTGATGAACCTTATACAACATTGAGATCCTTGGATCGAGAAAGTTCTTTTGCTATACTCCAATTTAGTTTTGGAGATAGTTGGAGTAAAACTAGGTTGGATCGAACCTGAATCCAACCGGGCCCTCGAAACTAAAACGCTTATAAATCATAGACCGAGCATCTGATTGACGCACCGTCTATCGCATTGAAACCCTTTCGACATGACAGTCATTTGGGTTACTCATTTATGGAGCTTAGTGGAGGTCAAGGTATGACCAGTATCTCGAGGGGAAGATTCTACAGAACTCGAGCACACCGGGTGCGGGGAATCCTATAGTAGGCTGTAACATGAAGAATGAACACCAATCATGTGTGGGTCTACATCTATCGATCCTGTGTTGGTCATCATCTATCGATCCTATGTGGGTTAGATTCTATCAGATCTTGTGTGGGTTAGTGATTAATGATCCTATGTGGGTCAGTGCATACTGATCATGTGTGGGTCAAATCCTATGTGGGTTAGTGGGGGTTAGTACCTATCGATCCTGCGTGGGTCAGAAGTAGTTCTTCTTAACAGAATAAGGTGATCTAGCTTACAGATAATCATCTTTACTTTTGTACTTAAGTTATACCTGATTGTGAGATGAGTCTTTAGCTAAGTGGTACTTCTTCTTCGTGGTGTTACTTGTGTGGTACTTATACTTTCATGGTGTTGTCTTCATGGTGTTACCTGTGTGGTAAATCAATCTTTGTGGTGTTACATATATGGTACTTCTATCTTTGTGGTGTTACCTGTGTGGAAATTTTACCTTCGTAGTGTTACCTTTGTGTTATTCTTCCCTCATGCGCAAGATGAGTATACCTTCAGAACTTAGGTATATGTATATACATATACCTAATTATTGATGATGTTTATTTCTTTGTGCTTTGTGATTGAGGTCTTGCTTTATGGTATTTTTGTGTGGAACTCTGAGAGACCTACAGGGGTCTCGGGGTCCCTACTGAGTATCATTATACTCACGCATACATGGGATACACCCGCACCTTGTTGTGTCTTGTGTAGATGAAATAAAACATTGATCGAGACTGAGGAAGCCAGGATTGGATGGTACTCAGAGTTGGACCATTTGGCGTGACATGATGCAGGGACAACTAATCATGAGTTGTACATACCCTTTAGGTAGGATCCTCGATGGATGAACCAGGAGCTATTTTTCACTTTTCAGTTGTATTTTTACTTTTCAATTTTACTTTTACTTTTCAATTGGGCTCGTATTCCACCCCCTTTACTTTCAGCACACTTTTACTACAACAGTTTACTTCGTGGTTGCTTCTTGTTGTGTTCTTGGACTGTGTGACTGCGCAGGTTAAAAGGCAATGCCTTCCCGTTTTATGGATATTCCTTTCCAATGCAAGTCGTCATCCCCTAGCCTATGGAAGGAGGGATTGGGGGTAGTTACAGCACGAGGCCTGAGGGATGGATCGTTACAAAAATAAACCTCTACATCAATAAACATTTTCCATTGAAGTGCTCTACCCTTGAGTATTCAGGATCTGTTGGCATTCATCACTTCCTGGTACCATTCTTCGTAAAGTGTCGACGTTGCTAGCAATCCTACTATAATTCATCGTTCGTTGTTCATCATTGGAGGGAATCCTTATCATAGGTTCATCAGATAATTTCCATGGTTTAATTCTCATTTCTCCAATGCATTATCTTATTAAAAGAAAACACTTTGCAACATTTCTGTTACGCTGCGACGTCGCGTCGTTACACTGTTTCATTTATGAAACAGTGTATCTATTACGCTTTAATTAATTCATCATTATACTGCAAAAAATGAGCCATTAATGAGCTTCATTTAATGTGGCTCGTCGCTGCACTGCAACGCCACTGTCCGCTGCTCAACATTGAGGGAATAAAAATAAAATAACTTTTTAAGTTATTTTACTATTTTTTGAAAAGTCCAAAAATTAATTTTTCCATCCGACCCTTGCTGGTCAAAGTTAGGTCCTTTCTAGGTGAATCCTGACATTCCATGTTGAATGGTGCCCTCTTATTTTCAATTTGAGTATTGGTTCAAAATTTAGAAAAACCCTCTCACACGTTTACTTAAACGAACTAAAAAAAGGTTCAAAATTCCATTTCGGGATCACCGGGCCTCGGAATCACGTGCTGTGAAAGAGTATTGTCTCAAAATAATTCCATAAAATTTAAAAAAATTATATGGAAATTACAGGACATTATATATATTAATTAAACCCATCCTTATTACCTTCCATGTAAATAGTGAATGAATAACATCGCTTTGTGAAGTTGTAGTCCTCCATACACATGAGTGACATTATCGTATTCCCAAAAAATGGAAATAATAAAGGAATGTGTGATATTAAATTTCCATAAGCATAATAATATCATAAATATTACATATAAATAATAACTACATTATTATAACAACCCATGAGATGTCGTAATTGAAAAACGAATGACATCAGTTCGCGAGGCGATTGTCCTCCGCACACATGAACAATGATTTCATAACCCATTTGATGGAAGTGTAGATGGTTTTAGGTCATTACATTAGAATAAATAATATAATTATATGTACTATATTGAGCTTATTTTATTATAATTGTATAATAAGAGTTTTTGGATGTGAAGAAATAAAAAAACAAAAATGCTTTTCGATGAATGTTACCTCTTCTTCAGGTATCCTCCTTATGTTTGCACCAAAATCATTCCAAGGTTGGATTTATATCTAAAATAAGGATTCTAGGATGATAGGATGGAATTTAGGAATTCATTTGGTTAGTTATTTCTTGATCCAAATGGATTGAGAGGTGTTAATAAGTGAGGGGAGTGAGTGTCCTTTTATAATTGAGGAGGAGTGAAATTTTTGTAAATACTCAAATTATTCACTGTTAAGAGGTCACTCTTACCTAATGTGCTTCCAAAACTGATTAATAATGTATTTAATGGATTATATGGTCTATAAAATCCTACAACACACAAAATAAATACATTTTTAGCATTATATTCTTTATACTTTAAGTTTACTCAATTTTAGATTTTTATTTTTTTTACCATTGTAAATTGTATCTATTATTTACATAGGTAATATATCCATTACGAATAAAATTAATATGAGAATTATAAGATAATTTATACCTAATTATTTTAAATTTTATTTAATAAAAATCGATCGTGTATGGAAAAGTTAATTTTAACCCAAGCGCATGTAACGCGCAAAACTCCTTTTTAACCTTAATCATGGTAATTAATTTTAAGTGTTTTCAATAGTCATTATGGTAAAAAATTAATTTGAAATTATTATATAATATAAATTATTATGATTAAAAATATGAAGTTTATTTTTCCAAATTACATTCACAGATGTGGAAAATTTTAATTTAAAATTAATCCTGGTAATGTGAAGAGAAAACGAGTTTTTAAGGAGAAAAAGTTTAACATTTTATAAAGTTTTATATCAAATTTGAATGTGAAATTTATTTTAATGAAATAAATTATATTTATGGATATATTATTGAACAAATTTTACTTAAAAACAATTTAAAATATAAATTAACTTCATAAATAAATTAAACAACAGTTTTCAACTAAAATTCAGTATTTTTTACTATTAATCAAAAAATGAGACTTTTTAGAAAATCCCAATAATTATCCTAAGATAATTTTTACATGATGATCTAAAAAATTAATTTTATTTTATCATATTAATTTTCTAAAGTTTAAATATTAATTTTATTATTGTTCACAAAAGATATAAAAATTAGTTTTTGAGAAAATATTTTTTTTTGAAACAGATAATGACTTTACCAAAAATTATGTATTTTATTATAAATATTTTTCCTTTATGTAAAACCATTAGAATTAATATTAATTTTTTTTATTAATATTCATACCTCTATGTTTAATGGCTAGTTTATAGCAGTCGTGTGTAAATAAGTATATCAATAATATATGATGGTTTTGTTAAAACTCAGTGCTGTGTGTAATGCTGGACCATCATACATTGTATTTAGAAGAATATTAAATTGGTGTTTTGAATAATGAAATATATCAAATAAATATAATTTATTTTAAAAAAAATCATTCATAAAAATTCCGGGTGTTATACGTAATTGGAACTTGATATCGGCAGTCAAGGGTTTGATATTTGAAAATTCCTTTATGGAAAACCCACATCGTAAAATGATTTCGAAAAATTCATTTTTAAAATAAAGTTGAATAGAAATATGTTGTTCATATGGAATGAAACATAAATTGGTTCCATATTGGACAAAATTGGTGAAAAGTGAAAAATTGACATAGAAGAGAAAACTAACACCCAAATACTGATAGAGAGTGATAGAAAACCGGACTAGGTGAAAGTTAAAAACCAAAAAGTCATAAATCTATGATATATGAAAAGAGAATTCATTAATCATAAATTAAGGTAAATTTTTAACATTTTATTTCATTATAAATTTCATAAATTTGGATAATTTTCATGAGAATATACGCAGACTTGATTTCATTCCATTTCGTAAGCACAATATCATCATTTGGTTGTTCCTCGATCAATTTCCACTTCATATCTTTACTCTAAGTGATGCATTTTTCATGAATTAAGCACTAATTTATAATAATATCATTAAAATAGTGATAATTCATTCCTTTCGTCTCTATATATTATCAAAAATAAAATTATTAGTGTAACGACCCGAACTTTTATAAATAAAATCCCCCTTATGATTTAATTAAATGTCTTACTGTATATTGTGGTTATAGAAAAAACATGCACTTTTTTGGTTTCATTATATCCTATAAGATTTATAATACCATTAATAATAATTACCATTGATAATATATTTGTTGAATTGTGATTATATGATTAGTATAAATATCAGGTTTTAACAAATCCAATTGACACAGACAAATGAAGCGATGACCTCAACCAGTAGGATTATACCCTATGAAGCCCATTTATCAAAGCATTTTAGAGAGTTATAATCCCTAGTATTTTCCATTGAAAAATACCAATCTGAGATCCAACAAATTCAGAATGAGTGAAACCGTTTATGGGAGAAGTTTAAGCTCATCAAGATCACGACCCAAACCATGTACGTCGAACCACACCATGAAAATATCATTGTTGCAAACATTACCCTTAGGGAATTTACAGGTGTTTTAAAAGGATATGTATCAAGACCCTAATAATATTAATATATGTATTTATATAATAATTACTATATTTTCATCTTATTATCATTACATTATAAATTTTTTTGATTTTGATACAATAAAACACAAATTGTATTTTCGGGTAATATTCAAATTCAATTAAGGAATTCATTTTCATGAATTAATGTATTTTTGAAATAAATAATATTTTAATAAAATATTTTTATTAAATATATTTTTATCAAATATAAATGGTCATATAATTTTTATGATGTCAAATATAGTTTTAATAAGGGTTCAAAAAACTGTTATTGTCAAAAAAGCCAACATTTCTCAATAAATGTCAACTATTATTTTAAAAGTGAAAATTCACATATTTATAAAATTATTTTGATAAAATAAATATTATTTTTGGAATCATAATGTTGAAATCATCCAATGGTGAATTTTTCATAATTTTACGAGACAATCAATTTTTTGTGTAAAAATTAAATATGGTATAAATATACTATGTGTATTATGACATCATAGTGACCCAAAAATTTTGTAATAAAAACTATAATGGACTTCCAAGACCAAATATATGTTTTTAATTTAAAATAATGTAATATTAATTTAATTTTATTTATTTTATTAATCCATTATGAATCATACAAAACATATAATATATTTTAAAGTTTTACAATAATTTCTTTAAGGACATGACTCACTTCTACATCAGAAAGGGTATTATTTTAATAAGTTCATACCTTAGACCTATAAAATATTGAAACAAACTCCAATTTTGTATAAACCATGGTCATAAACTATGGTAATGTTTGTGGGTTTTGTTATTTTATTATATAGAGTCCAAAACATTAGTTTGAGAAATGATATAGATTTCCCCACTCATTTATTATATAAACCCACCAAAGATTCCATTTATCTTAACTCAAAATCATTGGATATTTCAATTATTTATGAATCCCCTCTATAGAGTCCTACCAAGGTTCCCTAATCTCTCAAGAATATTCTCCTAAGCATTTTTATTCACACTCTCAAGGTAAGGGTTATTTTATTTCTCTTATTTATTCAAGTATCTTCTTTTTCATATGTATTTTATCTACATTTTAAAATGTTGGGATTTGTTCTTACATATACAAATTACTATAAATTTTATTTATAAATTATTAGATACCCCTTTCAATCTCATAAATCTCTCCCATGAACATTCATACGCCCCCGTTATACTGCTGAAATTTCACCGCAATTTTCACATGAAACAATTGTGTAGTGAATACCAATACCCATTTCCTATCAAGGGTGTTCTCCTTCATGAACATATAATTATTTTATTTTGGAATTATATGTATTTATTCTACACTAATTTATCATTTAATAAAATGGTATGATAAATGACTTCATGTTTTGTGATCTATGTGGAACACTTAAGCATGAGAATGAAATAAATGCGACGTGTGCATCCAAAATTATATAGTGCTCCAATGCATTGGGTAATGTTTTAGTATCACGAGGTATTATGAAATGGATTAGTGAGTGAACCTAATCCATTTTTGGACTTTTTCCATCATGATTTCTTATCTGTTATCCTTGACCTATGTTTATGATGTAGTGTTTTAAATTGTTGTTACATTTATCATGTTGTCTTTATGTTATCATGCTATATCATGTATTATTATTAATGTTTATGATTACCAACCCTTTTATGAACCATTTATATAAATATTTTATAACATGTATTACTTTATTAATGTTATTCCATGTTTACTTACTTACTGATCTTTATAGATCACCCCTTTCTTATGTATGTCCATAGGTTACCCCCTGTAGTTTTAAGTACGAGCATGTTAAAGAAGTTTTCATTAAAGATGATGTATTTCATTTTTAATTCATTATTTAATATACATAATTCTTAAAGAAACTAGACTTATTTATCTTACAGGTTGTAATATGTGTAATCTTATATAATAAATCATGAATTAATGTGAAATAAATAGTAGGGTTGTCATAGTTGGTATCAAAGGAAATGTTTAGTTATTTTTTGGATTAGGATGATAAAACTCTAGAGGAAGCCTTAGGGATAAGGATAAGTATAAGAAAACATCTCTAAATTTTGGTAATATAAGATTAAGTGGTTTATCATAAAAATAAATCCCTTTCTGAATAATACAAGTTGATGTGGCTCTAGAACAGATGTACATAGGGGTGAAACCCAAAAACATTGTGTTGAGCTAGACTTGATGGGGAACTAATACACGAAAACAAGCCTTGCTACACACCTAGTTTGACAACCCTTGGGTATATTTTTTTTATAAATTATTAATATCATTATGAACCATTATTAAGGGAATAAAAAATTCCCATAAGAATATATGTTAGGAAATAGATCATGGATAATATAGATTCAAGCCAAGAAATTCATAAGTTAAATAAATACATGTAATTTATAAGTTATCTATTTAATTTCATTGGGTTCTTGGTTAGGTATTTAATAGTTTAAAAATACTCATCCCTAATTTTTCCCTTTATTTTAGCCAATAGAGGGAAATATGAGGAATCGTTTAAACAATCAATGTGAAGGGAAATATGATAACTTTCTAAATGAGATGCCCAACCCAATGGGATAAGGAATAACAAAATTTATGATGATTCTATCTTAGTTGAATCAGATTCTGAATAGAAACATGGATCAGTAGGAGCACCCAAATCCCCCCTAATAAGGAATAATATTCAATTGAGACCCTTATGAAATAAAGGCCTTAGAATTTCAATGGATCATCCAAACCCATAACCTCGGAACAGTGGATCAACTCTATTGAGAAGATCTTCTCTATCTTTAAATGTTTTTGAGAAAGAGAAGGTTCTACTGGTTGTTTATCATATAGAGAGAGAAACAGATCATTGGTGGACACTGATCAAGAATATTAATCCTAAGGAAGAGATCTAAGTGATGGTGTGGAAGTAATTCTGAAAAATGTTTTTTTGAAAAATATTTTCTTTTTTGCTCTCTGTCTTAAAATGGAAAGTAATTTTCTTCCCCTAAAGAAAAAAGATGACGAATATATCATAGTGTATGAGGAAAAATTCCCAATAATTTCATTATATTCCTCCGAATTTGTTGTTACTCCTGAGTTCAAGGTTGACCACTTCTTTTTTGGGATAAAAAATAGTCAATGAAAATCCCTCACGATTTGAGACTTTGATAGCTATGAGGAAATGTTCTCATGTACCCTAAAAGTTAAAATGGAGATTGAAGAATCTCAAGAGTATAACGGTGATAAGAATAAAAAAGTGTAGATTAATTCTCATGCTCTGATGGAGAAATCTAATGGTGCTAAGAAATTTCAACATCACACTTGTCAAAAGTGTAGAAAGAGGCACCCCATAAATTGCTTAAGGGGAACGATGAAATGCTTTATGTGTGGGAATGGTGGAACCCTAGATAGTGATTATCGATAGGAGAAACCCACTAATGTGATGAAGTAAAGGAATTATCTTATCAACCCTTATCACATTGTTCATTTATTAAACTATAAGTAACTATGGAACTTTTTAAACCAATGCACTAAGTTAAGGGATTTCAGAGACAACCAAAAACCTACAAGTAATCAAGGGTGAGCTTTTTCCATCCCAACCAATGAGGTGGATCCCAAAAATTAAGTGGTGATAGGTATCCTAATTATTCATTCAATAATATAGAACCTACTTTTTTATTCTAGTTCTACACATCCCTTCATGTCATAAAATTTTAGTAGAACAATTAAAACACCACAACAAAGCATGAAAGTAGATCTTTTGGTGAAAATAGAAAATGGGAAAATTATTTCATCCAAAGTATATAACTTATCCCCTATCAAAATTTTTGGGTTTAAATTCCTAGAAAACCTTGTGATACTACCTTTAGTGGAGTTTGATGCAATTCTGGGTATGGATTGGATTTCCCAATATAGAGCCAACATAAATTTCCATGAGAAGAAAATCACTCTCTGTATCATGAATCATCCTCAATTTTTTTACAAATTCATGGAGATGGATGAATCTTATTTATCATTAACATCTCAAGAATTTATATTTTTTCCCTAAAAGAAATAATATATAGCTCAAATTATTGAGTCTAAGGGAAGGATCATCCTTGAAGACATGCCTATTGTAATGGAATTCACTGATGTGTTTACCGAAGAATTTCTCGGTCTTCATCATAGTCGAGAGGTTGAATTTTTGATTGAGATTATACCTTTTCCATTACCATTATCTAATAAAAAATTATAGAATAGATATTTTAGAAGCAAGGAGCTGAAGAAACAACTATACTATAATTTTTATAAAGGGTTCATACACCCAAGTTCTTCACATTGGGGTGCACCAGTCCACTACATCAAGAATAAGGATGGGTCAATGAGCCTTTTCATTTATTATCATGAGCTCAACATGATCATGATAAATAGTAAGTATCATCTTCCTTTGATTGTTTACTAGTTTGATCAGCTACATGGAGAAAAATACATATCTAAGGTGGATCTATGGTGAGTGTATTTTTAAATTAGGGTTAAGGAGGATATCCCAAGGCTACTTTTCATTTAAGTTATGGTTATTATGAGTTCATAGTAATTCCATTTCTACTCACTAATTCTCAAAAAAATCATGGAATTGATGAATATATTCTTTAGAGATTACCTTAACAAATTTGTAGTAGTCTTTGTATATTATATACTAATATACTACAAAATTAAGGAAGATCATGAGGAGTATCTGAGAAACATGCTCAAGACCTTAGAAAATTAAAAGATTTATGGAAAGTATAAAAAATGTAAATTGTTTCTGAAGGAAGTATCATTTTGGGGAATATTATCAAAATAAATTGGATATTTATATACCCTTCAAAGGTAGAATAAATTGAAGTATGAATGATGGAAACATTTGTGATAGATATCCATAGTTTCTTTGGTTTAGTCGGGTACTATATTTAATTTGGGAGAAATTTCTCATGATTTTAAAATTTTTTAACCAAGCTAACCCAGAAGGGATTCAATTTTTCTTAGAATGATGAACATGAAAAGAGCCTCAAAGAGTAGAAAAAGAGGCTTATCACTACATCTTTACTCACACTACTCAAAAGTGGAGGACGTTTCATTATATTCAATGATTATTAGAAGAAGGTATTGGGATATGTGTTAATTAAGAATGATAAAGTGATAGCCTATGCCTCAATGTAATCAAAAGTTCATGAAGAAAACTTCCCAACACATGATCTTTAGTTGGATATAATGATCTTTTTGTTGAAGATATGGTGGAATTATCTCTTTAGGGAGAAGTTTTAAATATATATGGATCACAAGAGACTCAATTATATATTCACATATAAATAGATGAATATGCACTATAAATTATGGTTATAAATGATCAAGGACTATGACTGCTCAATTCACCACCATGCTAGAAAAGATAATAAAGTGGTAGATTCTCTAAGTACAAAGGATCCAAAATTTTTATCATTCGTGATAATTGAAAAGGATATGATATTTTTAGACTTAAAAATGATGGACATGGGATTCATAATGGGTGGAATATCATCAATCCTTTCACAAATTATTGCTCAACTATTCCTTCTAGAGAAGATAAAGGATACTCAAAGAGATGATGAAGGAATTCAGAAGAAAGTGGAAACTATAAGAAAAGGGAAATACTTAGAGTTAAATGTTAATGAATATGGATTTATAATATTTGGTTTACAACTATGTGTACCATAAAATCATAAATTAAATAAGGATCTATTAGATGATGAAAAAAAGTTCAACTTTCTCCATCCATCCAGGAAGCAAAAAGATGTATAAAAATATCTAAGATCACTATTTGTGGGACAATATGAAGAAATAGATGGAATAATATATATCAAGATGTCTTGTATTATAGCAAGTGAATTCATAAAGGAAAAAATCTAAGGGGATGATGCAGCCATTACCCATACCTACATGGAAATGGGAAAACATCATCATGGACTTTGTCACTGGTCTTCTAAAGACATCAAGAGAAAATAAGGATATATGGGTTTTGGTGAATCATCTTATAAGGACTTCATTACGATTCGAGAGGACTTATCAATCGATCAAATTAAAAGGATATATATTAGAGAAGTGGTGAGGATGCATAGAATAACCCTATCGATTGTATCTGATCAAGACCCAAAATTTTCCTCCAAGTTCTAGAAGAGTTTCCATCATAATCTACATATTGATTTGAACATCATCACAGATTATCACCCTCTAAATGATGGACAATATGAGAAAAATCTCTAGAAACTTGATGAAATATAGAGAGCATTCTCAATTGACTTCAAGGGAGGATGTGATCAACATATTCCTATGGTTGAGTTATCATATAATAACTATTTACACTCAAGAACCCAAATAGTTCCCTATGAATTCATTTATGGGAAGTGGTGAAAAAACACTTTTATGTTGTGATTAATTTTGGGAATTAAAACTACTAGGTCCTTAAATGGTTGAGGAAATAGTGGAAAAGGTTAAGACCATTCAGGAGCACATCATGGCTACTCATATTCGACAGAAGATCTAGGATGACAATCGTCGATGATACCTAAATTTGGATGTTAGAGACATAGTGTTTCTCCACATATCTCCATGGAAGACGTTCATGAGATTTGGGAAGAAGGTAAATCTTATTCCAAGATTCATCAATCCCTTTGAGATCCTTGATCACATTAAAGTGGCGACCTATCAACTTGAACTCCCACCTAACCTATCTCAAGTACTTGGTGTATTCTACGTATCCCTCTTGAGGAATTATATACCAAACCCCTCACATGTACTCAATTCAGAGGTGGTACTGTTGGAGAATGATCTCTCATATAAGGAGTAGCCAATGAATATATTTGATCACAGAGAAAATGTTCTATGATATAATATAATGAACCTAGTAAAAGTGTTGTGGAGAAACAAAAACATTAAAGAAGCAGCATGGGAACCAGAGGAGGTGATGAAACAAAGTTACCCTTATCTATTTTAGTGTGTGAAATAAAAATTTTGAGGGTGAAATTTCTAAAGGGGGGATGATTTTAATGACCAAAACTTTTATGAATAAAACCCCCTTATGATTTAACTAAATGTCTTACTATGTATTATGGTTATAGAAAACACATGAACTTCTTTGGTTTCATTATATCCTATCAGATTTAGAAGACCATTAATAATCATTACTATTAATAATATAGATATTTAATAGTGATCATAGGATTTTTATAAATATAAGGTTTTAATAAATATAATTGACATAGAAAAAGGAAGTGATGGACTCAACTAGTAGGATCGTACCCTATGAAATCTATTTATCAAATATTTAGAGGGAGATAGAATCTATGGGATTTACCCTTGACCAATACCAAGATGATATACAATAACTTAAGCATAAAAGAAACTATTTATGAGAGAAGTTTAAGCTCATTGAGATCATGACCCAAACTATATATGCCAAATCACCCCCTGAAAATATCACCACCGCACACGTTACCCTTAGGGAATTTACTAGTGTATTAAAGGAATATGTATCAAGGCCATAATAATATGAATATATATATTTTATATAATAATGAATGTATTTTCATATTGTTATCATTTCTTTATAATTTTTTTGATTTTGATACAATTAAACACAAGTTTTATTATCAGGTAATATTCAAATTCAATTAAGGAATTAATTTTCATTAATTAATGGTTTTTAAAATAAGTAATATTTTTATAAAATATTATTATTAATTAATTTTTATTAAGTATAAATTTTCATATAAATTTTGTGAAGTCAAATTTAATTTTTATAAGGATTTGAAAACTGTTATTGTCAAAAAAACCCATAATTACTCAATAAATATCAATTATTATTTTAAAAGTAAAAATTCACTTATTTAGAAAATTATTTGGATAAAATAATAATTATTTTTGGATTCCTATTGTCAAAATTATCCCATTTTTAATTTTTTTTATGATTTTCTAAGATAATTAAATTTTCAGGTAAAAATTAAATACGGTATAAATATACGGTGTGTATTATGTCATTATAATGATAAAAAATGATTTAATAGATACTATAATGTATATGCATAACCAAATATATTTTTTTAATCTAAAATAATTTAATATTAAGTTTATTTGATTTATTTTATAAAGATATTATGAATCCTCAAAAACATATAATAATTTAATGTTTTAAAATCATTTCTTTAAGGGAATGATGTACATCGACATTAGCAAGGGTATTTTTTTTAATAATTTAAGACCTTGTACTAAAAAAATATTGAAAAAAACTCCCCATTTTCAGAAACCATGGGAAAAAACCATGGTAAGGTTTATGGTTTTGGTTATTTTTTTATATAGAGTTCAAAACCTAAGTTTGATCAATGATAAAGATTTCCCCACTCATTTCCTATATACACCCACCCAATATCCCACTTATATTCACTCAAAATCATTTTAAAATTTCCTTAATCTTATCTACCATCTATATAGTCCTTCTAAGGGGCCCTAACCTCTCAATAATACCCTCCCTGGAATTTAGAGCCACACTCTTAAGGTAAGGTTTCTTTTCTTTCTCCTCTTTTTTCAAGTATTTTATTTATATTATGTATTTTATATTCATTTCCTAATGTTGTTATATGTTATTAATTATCCCCAATACTATCCATTTTATGTATAAATTATGATATAAACCTTTCACTATCTTTAATCCCTCCCATGAACATTCATATGACCTCATTTTCTTGTCGAAAGTTTACTACCATTTTCCATGCCAAATAATTGTATAGTGAATACTCGTACACATTTCTTATCAAGGGTGTTATCCTTCAATAACTTATGTTTATTTTATTGGGGAATTATTTGTTTGTATTCCACACTCCTTGATAGTGGAATAAAATGTGGTGATAAATGATTCCATGTTTTATGATCAATGTGGCACACTTAAGCATGATAATGAAATGAATGTGATGGGTGCACCCAGAATTATATAGCACTCCAATGCATTGGGTAATGTTTAGTCTCATGAAAATTCATAAAAGAGATTAGTGATTGAACCTAATCTATCATGGGACTTTTTACACCATGATATCTTGGCAGTTAGTCTTGAACTATGTTTATGTTGCAATGTTTTAAGTTATTGGAATATTTCCTATGATGACTTTATGTTATCATGCTATATCATACCTTATTATTCATGTTTATGATTCTCACCCATTTTATGACCCATTAATATTCCAATTGTATAAAATGTATTAATTTATTTATGTTATTCCATTTTATTACCTTACTAGACTTTATCTCTCACCCCTTTCTTATGTATGTCCCTAGGTTATCCCTTACAGTTTTAAGTTTGAGTATGTTAAGTATGTTTTCAATAATGATGATGTATTTCATATTTTAAGTTGTTATTTAATGTACCTAATTTAAAAACACACTATAATTATAGATATTATGGGTTGTAGTATGTGTAATATTATGTAATAAATCGTGAATTAATGTGAAATAAAGTGAAGGGTTGTCATAGTTAGCACAAATTATCCAATTACACCCAAATTTTAACTTAATCAATTTAGTGAATAGTTAACCTTAAGGATCCTCCATGTTTAAATGAAATTTTAATCCAAAAATTTAGAAATAAGGTCACTGAATTTTGAAAATAAACTTATCATTAATCCTATAAAAACAAGAATTAACTATTAATTTCACATATCAAATATGTGAATATATTAATCATATTTTTTCTTTAAACATCATAATAACCAGAATTACTATAAAAAATTAATGAAAATATACATACTTTTTCAATCCTTGAATAGAATCTCAGATTATTTAATATATGTCTTAAATCCCATAATGTTGTAAACTCTATCAATTATAACATAAAACACTTTATCCTGAAATCATTAATTAATTCCAAGTCCATCAATACTATCCAATTTACCCTATTTATATCCAACATCGGTTCATCCCCACATCATTATCTCAACATCCAAAACATATTAAGGGTTATATTAGTTTAATCATGTATTTTCTATAAAATATCACCTTTATAATAAATCACTTTTCTAGGTCATCAATATCGATGAACACATTCTTGAAAATCCTTAATGATAACTTCATCTAAACAATCCTTATATATATGATGATTCATAATTCTTAAATTACATTACATAGACACTTCAATAATCTTATTTAATTCTTAAACCATTAATAAGGATTCATTATATTATTAATTAAAACATATTTCCTACAATATTAGATATTAATCATGTCTTAACATTCATAAACCGAAATTTAATCATGCTTCTAATGTTTAACATAAAAAATAATGTTAGAACAACCCATACCTTTCATAGTTAATTCATAATTTCTTCATCATCAATAGTATAATCATTACTCATAAAACCTTACTAAATATATTTTTGAGCTTTACCCCTATGAAATAGATTTCATAATGTCTATAATTTCCACATTTAAAACATTCAACCATTGATGATACCTTAGGGAGACCATTATTATCATCTATTTCATTAACCAAAGTTTCATTTTTCCTTGGAAATTACATGTTGTGTGCCCTTATTTTTCATACACTAAACATCTTACTATTCCTTAGATACATTCACTTGGGTGCTTATTCCCACATTCTATACATATATGAAACATAAGCTTATTTCTTATATGGTCTCCAGAACCTGAACTATCAACAAAATATATCCATATCTTCTTTGGAAAGTCTGAGAGTTGTTTACAGTGAAAGTTGTTAATCATATATCACGATAACTAATTTTACATAATCATAATTCCTTGAATCTAGTCATCATCCAATTTTTTTCTCATAAACACATTTTCTATCACATTCAATGTTAACCTAGTTCCTTCTGGTTCTCACTGTTGACTAAAACTGAAAAGCATAGTGTGAAAAAAAATATTCATAGTGGAAAACCACATAATCAAGAAAAATCATTTATATAATGACTAAATCATGACAAAATCTTTTCAATTTTTGAAACCATAATATTAACCCAGTTCATTCACAGTCATTATTCAAATCCTTCATGTTCGTTCGTAAATATTTTGTGAATTTACAAAGCATATCCCCTAGGAGTGTCAATCCAGGTGTGTAGTAAGGACAATTTTCTGCACTAGGTGATGATTGAGTCTATCTCAATTCTTCATTTTTGAAGTTATTATCCATAGGTATCTCTATACCATATCCATATCCACTTTTAGTATTCAGATAGGGATGTAATTTATTGGAAACCACTTGCTTTATCCTTTACCAAAATTATATGAAAGTTTACTATACTTTGACTCATTCTTAGTCTTGTCTTTATAAATATCCCTAGACATATCTTTATAAATATTCCTAGGTATCTCACTAAATTTTTCTCATCATAGTTTCCAAGGGATCACTAAACCTTTCCTTTGATACCAACTACACATACCCAAAATTTTAATACATAGATATTACATCTTTTAGATGAATATTTATTCCATTACACAAACACACACACACGATAATCATAATGGTTTAGTTCCTTTGGTGATTAGGTACACAATATTCTTATATTGTTAAAGGTCTTTAATGTTTCCCATAAATATCTTCCCATTTATAACTCTTCTTAGATGTACCCTACTTAAAACCTTTCTTCATAACTTGGGTAAATGAAAGAAAAGAAAGGGTGAGTTTAGATGACCAGTAAAGGTAAACAAGGGAAAATACATAAACATAGCATGAGAATAAGGGTATGAGAACATGATCATAACATATGAAAATAATACCTTGCATATGAAAGATCATAATATTGAGTCATGAAATAAATATTGGTAGTTCATAAGACATGAATCATAATGAAATAAAATAACAAGATCCATGAGAGCATAACATTGACATAAGTCCTGGAATTATGGAATACACATAAGCATAGAAAATAATTACATTAGTAGTCAAGGCTCATTTCCAAAACTATCACACTTGAATGAGCTCACTCCCCAAACCATTGTAATAGTCAAGGTTCACTCCCAAAACTATCATAATGGACAATATTCCTTAATGAAATAGGTTCACTCCACATTCCAATCTTTGTTATCTCGTGAGGTATCATTTTTTACGCAATACATTGTAGGGATATATAGGTCCCCCGATATTTGGTTATAATGTAACCACTGTACTTGGTTATAACATAACCACCATCATTACTTATAAAATAACCACCACCACATAATTAAAATCATACATACGTGTGCCACAAGATCCTAAAACATTAATTATATCAGAACCCATGAAAATAAATATTTTTCATAAATATTTCATCATAATAAAACATTTATAAAAGAAACAAGTTTCATAATCATTTCATCATTTCATCAAAGAATAACCCCTGTAAAAAGAATCAGGTTTCATAACAATTTTTTCATGGTATAACCCATGGAAGAAAAAAGATTTTTGTTAAAAAAAATCATCAAAAATATAAACCATATAGAGAAAGAATAATAATGGGATCCTTAGATCACATCCTAAGTAAAGAATAAGTAGAATCAAAGGATGCCATTTTATATGGAAATTTATTTTGAAAGATCACTTGGATCATTTATTGAGGAGAATAAATTTTATTTGAAAATAAATTTTTAAAATTAAAACATTTTAAAAATCATTTTTTTGAAAATAACCATGAAAAATTATGAAGTAATATTTAAATGAAATAATTTTCATGAGTGTGGGAAATTACTTTCATTACATACATGTTAAAATAAATATTCCATTTACATTTTCAGTAAAATCCAAATAGGCATTGTTTGGAAAATAACATGAATATTTATTTCAATTTTTTAAAAAAGTATAATTTTTTTAAAAATGTATTTAATAAATCATTTTAATATTTTTAAAAATATATTTAGAAAACATGTTTTTAGAATAAAAATGGTTTTCAACTTAGGATATAAATAAAGATAAATTTTCATAAAAACATTCTTTTAAAATATTGAGTACTCAAATAGAGGAAAATGAATGGAAACCATGTATTATCATAAAATAAATAGAAAAATAAAATAAAATTCATGAGTTTATTTAGTGATAGATCATAATATTTCATCATTAGAGTCATAATCATAAACTATCTCGATAAACGATGAGATGGTAACATAAAACTCTTACCAATTTGGTAACTTTGAATCACAATACCCATGAAAGTATAAAATTAAATATAACTTATAATATCATGAAAATAATTATATTAAATTTATAATATGTCAGAGGGGATGTATATACACCTCATATAATAATATAGGTGTATAACATAACTTAAGTCTCCAAGAAGTCAATTTGAGACAAAAATCCCTTATTGCTTTGGTAACTTTTGAACAGTAAACCCCATAAAATATATATCCACAAATGGATATGTAAATTCCAAAAAATATAAGTATAATAATAATAAAATAAATTTATGGGAAATATACACACCATAAAAAATAAACATGTGGTGAATACGTCTTGTGTCTCATAGAAAATAAAAGTACAATGGAAATCCATTAGCATAAGTCTTGACTTATTTCATAGATATTCTACCCACCTATATAAAAATTATATGTTTATTAAAAATATATAATATAAACATATATATATATATATATTACCATATATTATTTACTTATCAAATTTTTTATCTGTTTATCAACAATTCCATGTTAAAGTCACACTTCGGGAAATATCTGCTTTGTTTTTCATATATGTTTTGATTTTTTACTTTTGGTCATCTTATTTTGATCATAGTTCCAAAATCTCTATAATTTTAACCATGATATAAATATGATATATATTTAGTATATATGTATTTAGATTGATCCATAAAATTTAGAGAAATAAAATTTAATACACCTTTCATGGAGATGATAGGTCATACGTACGCATGAATATAGTTTCCATTTTCCTAACATGAAGAAAATAATAAAGGTAAATAATATATTATCATTCTATAATAATTTTAATTTCATATATATCATATATTTTCATTAAAACCATCCTTATTTACTTCCATGTAAAGCGTGAATGAATCACATTACTTCGTGAGGCTGTAGTCCATCATACACATGAATTACATTATCGTATTCCCAAGGAATACATATTAAGAAGTAACATATGATATTGTTATTACAGAAAAATAATAATATCATAAATATATTATATAAATAATAAACCCATCATTATTTACATCTGTGAGAGGTGGTAATGGAAAACGAATAACATCGTTTCTGAAGGCGGTAGTGTGTCGTACATGTGAATAGGGATTTTGTAACCCATTTTATAGAAGAGGAGATGGATTTTATTTATTACATTAAAAGAATAAAATATAACTATATGTAATACAATTAGGTTATTATATCAGTATTTTTTAATTATAATTAAATGATGTGGAGGAAGAAATAAAATAAAACACTTGGTTAGGGACATTACCTATTTTTTGGATAACTTCTTTTAGTTTTCAATAAAAGGATTCTTAGGTTGGATTTATGTGTAAAATAAGGATTTTATGATAATAGGATAGAATTTAGGAATTTATTTTACAATGTATTTTCTAAACCAATGGGTTTTGGAAGTGTGAAGTGGAGAGTAGAGGGGGTGACCTTTTATAAGTGAGGTGAGTGACACACTTATAATTTTTGAAAATAAAAAGGTTTACCCATGTTTTCCACACTCCACAAGGCTAAAAAATGCCCCATTATCAAAATAAGAATAGATAAGGTAAAGATATGTCCATAAAATAGGTTTTGGATAAGTTTTGGTTCATTTTTAACCCTTATCTATTTATTTTACCCCTTGTTAAACCCTTGTTTACCTTAATTTCGGTAAATAATTTTTACTATTTTTACTTTTAATTATTGTGAAAAATTAATTTAACATTATTAAATAATATAAATTATATTGATTCCAAATATGGAATCCATTTTTCAAAATTCAACTGTAGCGACTTTAACCCGAGAATAGCAGAGCCGATGTTTGCTTTATTACATTGACATAAGATACAAGGAATCACATCTCGAAGAACAAAATAGTTTAGTAGTCTTTGTAAACTAGGTACATAATTGAATTAAAATTACATTTTAAAACATAAAATACAAAAAAACTATTTTCTTTGAGAACACCATTATTCCCCTTATCATATTCCCACATATCAATCATAAAACACTTGTTAGTATCTCAGGGAAAATAAAACATATGAAAGGGGTGAGCACACATGATTAGTAAGGGTAAGAGTACAGTGGAATATATGAATAAATATGTGATAATTAATATGTAAGGGTAAATAACTAAAATGTATGACATTCAATCAATAACATGAGAATAATTTTTCAAGAATAACTTATGATAATATAATGCCATATAAATAATCACATGAGCATGTAACTTAACCATGGATATTATAACTAATTGAATAATCACATGGAATATCAATTAATAAATTCATAATGATGGAATGAATAATTATGGACACTTAAAACATACCATTGAGTCCTTTTTCCAATACATCTAATACCACTGAGGTGTTATTTCAAGACATGAATATAAATCGGTAAGGCCTCGACCAAAACCCAATATAGTTTATCACTTGAGACCTAATGATGTATAAAGGGGATATAGTGGTCCCTTTACATCACTTACCAAGTCCAATTAATTCCTCATATGAAATGGGTAAAACATAATCAATATAAACATTCATATTGAAAAACTATCATATGAAATGTTAACAATTACTCTAATCAATAAACATAATCACAAACCATCTTCAGTAATATAAATGATATCAAATTGGTACATACCCAGTAAAATTAATCTTAAAAAATTCAAATAAATAATAAGTATGATATCAATATAACATATCCCCAGTGGATTGTAATTACAATGAAGGGATGATGATAATGATGAATATAAATACCATTAATATCTTTAAATTTTTTTTGAGGAAAATAACATTTTAATTTTGAAAATCACCTTTAAAACAAAACTTAAAAAAACATTTTTAAAATAATTTTATTTTAAAATAACCTTAAAATCATTTAAATAATTTATAAAACATTGATTTTTTATGAAGGCAGAAAATTTTGTTCATGTTTTACATATTAAAATAGAGATTCCTTTCACATTTTTAGTAAAATCCAAACAATCATTATTTTAAAAATGACATGGATATTCCTTTCAAAATGTTTTTTAAAACGTCAAAAACTGGTAAAAATATCTTTAATAAATCATTTGTAAATTTTAAAAACATTTCTGAAAATATTTTTAGGAACTATGGGTTTTGATGAAAAAAGATTTCTGATCCAAGTGATAAATAAATTTGGATTTTATTAAAAAAAATAAATTATTTTATGTACCAAAGATTAAAAAAATGGTACTATTGCTTAAAAATTTCATGAATAACCAAAGTAGAATAAAATATATTTACTTCAAGATATAAATATCAAATAATTCCCCCAAGGGAGACATAAACATAAAAAATCCTGAATAATGATGAGATTATGAAATAAACCCTTACCACTTTGGTTACTTTAGAATCATAAGCCCCGTGAAATAAAAAAAATTAAATGAAACATTAAATAACATTTAGATAAATGAATTCATTATATAACATAAAATGGTGGAGTATATACACCATGTAAAATAAATAAGTGGTGAATAGGGTATATATCTCATAGAATTAAAAGTGAGATGAGAAGCCCTTACCTCAAGTTCAAATTTCTTCATACATGTATGTAACTCATGTATAATGGTTTTAACCATGTTATTAATTTATAATAGAACCATACTAATATTTATAATATCGTATATGATCCTATTATAACATTTTACCACCCGTTTGTTGATAATATTTTATTATTTTCATTCTTTTGAGTGTTAATTGCCTCGTTTTCTCATGCATGTTTTGTCATGAATATTCCAGTTATTGTGAATAGTTTATAAATAAATTATCTCCATAAAAAAATAATTTTATAAATATCATATTTAATCCTTATATTCATTAATATAACCATTATTTAATGTCGATCATGGAAAATGAGTCGCATCGCTTCGTGGAGATGGTATACCGTGTGTACGCATGAGCGATGATATCATTCCCTTAATGGGTGAAAGGGTATGGAAATGTATAATATATCAATTTTAAAAAAAATTATCATTTAATATATATCATATATATTTATTTAATTTATCCTTATTACATTCTATTTAAAGAACAAGTGAAAAATAAATCACATCCCTTTGTGAGGCGGTAGTCCGCCGTATACACGAGCGATGTTATTGTATATTAAATGAAATGGAACCTAAAAAGGTATATGTGATATTATAATTCAATATGTATAATAATAAAATAAATATTATATAAATTTGGTAAATCTATATGTATATCAATTATTTAAAGGTGGTGATGGAAAATGAACTAATCGGTTCACGAGACGGAGGTCCACCGTATACACAATCGATGATTTTGTTTCCCATTTGATTGAAGTGGAGATGGTTAAATATTATGGAATAAAAATAATATCATATAAGTATATATTAGATACTATTGTTGTTATATTGAATGTGTTAAGTCATAATATAATGTGTAAAATAATAAACAAAATAAAAGAGCATTGTTAATAAAATTACTTTCTCTAGGAGAAACCTCTGTTTGATCTCCTCTCAAGGACCATAGGGATGATATTTTGGGAGGACAAAAAGCTCTATAATATTCATAATTATATTGTGGAGAGATTATTTTTGGGGTTGGTTTATCCAAATGTCTTAAGAGGTGTGAATAAGTGAAGGGATGGAGTACACTTTTATAAGTTGGGAAAGGAAACCCTCTTGAAAATTATATGGAAATTTCGCAAAAGAATAAAAAATGATAAAAGTCATTCACCTGAAAAAATCTTAAAAATAACATTATATTATAATTTTAGATAGGATAATGTGGAAATATGTCCATCCAACAAGATTATGACATGTAGATAGGTCATTTTTACCTCTATCTTCTTAGTTTAACCCCTAGTAAATCAGTTTTTACCTTAACCACGATAAATAATTTGTTTTGTTTTTACTATTCAATAGGGTCAAAAATTAAGATGAAATTCTTGTATAATATAAATTATTATGATTCAAAATATGGAATCCATTTTTCTAAATTCCATTCACAAAAGTGAAAAATTTTAATTTAAAATTAATCTCACAAACTCGATGAGAAAGCAGGTTTTCAAAGAAAAATGTTCAAACGTTTACATTGTTTTAAAATAAAAATTTAGTATGAAAATGATTTAAATTACCTAAATTGGATTAATAAATATATAATTGAGATAATTTTATTATAAAACCTATTTAAAATATAATTTAACTTTTTAAATAATTTAAACAAAAATGCAGTTTTCAATTAAAAATCAGTATTTTTCACCATTCATCAAAAAATTAATATTTTCAGAAAATTATCAAAAAGTCACCATAAGATAATTTTTATATTTATATTCAAAAAAATAATTTAATTTTATAATTTTTTTTTCTAAAAGTGACAAAATTTAATTTTATCATAATTGCGTAAGAAACAAAAAAACCATTTTCTTTAAAAAAACAGTTATTTAGAAAATATTTATTTTACTTGAAAATGATTATTATTTTATTTATAATAAATATATATCCATTTAATTTATTTTATAAATTTTTAAACAATATAATTTTCACAATTTATTTATTACTATTCATACCTTCCAATTTAATGGTTATACAATAATGGTAATGTTTAAATAATAATATTTTAGTAGAGTATCATGTTTCGTTCAAACCCGGTGATGCATGTCATAAACACTATAAAATATGATGATATTATTTTAAAATCTCAAGGTTTTCTATAAACTTGTATAAGTGGTATAATTTAATTTAATTTAAGGACACATGTGATGAGAAAGTGAGTTTTCGAAGAGAAAATTTTCATAAGTAGAGAAAGTTTTAATAACAAAATTCAATTTGTAATTGATTCAAATAGAATAAATTGGATAAATAGATATATAATTAAATTATTGATACTTTTAAAACCATAATAATTTTTTTTATGTTTTTAAATGCTTCAATAGAAATGGAAATTCTTAATAAAAATCAGTATTTTTCACTATTCATTAAAAATTTTATATTTTTAGAAAATTCCCAACAATTGGACCTAAATAATTTTGATTTGTAGATTTAGAGAGTGAATTTTATTTTTATAAAATATATTTTTTATTTGGAAAAAATAATTTCAAAATAAGTCCATAAAAGGTGATTTTGTTTTGAAAAATACACTTTTGAAGCATAAAATTGGATTTATTATTATCTCTTGTATAGAAAAAAAAAATAAATGTTGAAAAGTTGATTAAATATATAATATGTAAATTTAAATAAAATAATTAACTAAAAGTTATTTGTTTAATTTATTGAGGTAAAACACATTTGTGTGTATAAAAATAGTTTTTCATAAAAATATTTATTTTGTTTTCAAGTGGTTTTTATTTTAATTTATAATTAGATGGTCACCAAAGAATTAATTATATATACATTTGTAAACCATATATTTTCATAATATAGTTTATCCTATTCATACCCACTATTCCAAAGGCTAGGTGATTACTATTATATTAAAAAAATATTTTAATAGTGTGTCACATTTTATTTAAACTCAGTGTTGCATGTAACATAATTGAAAATCCGTGTTACATGTAACACATGAGAAACATGGTGCTACATGTAATGAAAATATTGAAAATATTAATTTTATTTGAACTTTTTTCATAAAATATCAGGGCTGTACATAAGATATATTGGTTTCATGCTAGTTTTGGAGTCAATTAACCCTACATCATGAAATAATTGTTAACATTTCAAGGTGCGGTGAAGTGAAGAAGTCCATGACATAGTTGAAGAACCATGGCACTAGAACATGGGTGAAAAAGTTTTGAGTTTTTTTTGGTTTTTTTATTTGGGGCATGCCTCACCTTATTACATGATCCATGTTGTAATGAGTCTGAAAATAAAAGATTTAGGGATTGTTGGTTTTATAAAAATTGAATATGTCACACTGCAACCTACCTATTATATCAAAAATATAATCAAATGTGTTATGATATACTTTTAGATCCTTGGGGTTTATTATTTCATATCTTTTAAATCCTAGGTTCATACTCCAAATATAATAATGAGGCCATAATACAGGTTTAATATATAAATACATTATAACACAACTAGACAAAAACATGTGTGATGACAATAAGTCTTTAAGAAATACAACCATCATTATTAGAAGGATCTGATAGTACATTAAGAAGAATAGAAATGGTGTACACAAAGTTAAAATTATAAAGTCACTTCAGGTATGAAAATCAAAGATTGTTTTAACTTATTGATTCCGATTTGTCATCTTTTAATCATAAATTTAAGACAATCCTCTTCCTTTATTACTTTTTCTTTAAATAGTAAATTGGGACATGGGTAGTAGGATCACAACTACTACACACCAAGGATTAGTAACTTATAAATAAGGTCTAGAGAACCTTGTAAAAACCCTTATATTCACATGTGTTTCTACTCACTAAGTCTCACATGATCACAATATCACCATCGATATCTACTCACACTAATCAGTGATCGAAATCACACATTTTGAGAGTCAGTGTTTTTGAAAACCACTAACAACCCCCTCAGTGGTGGAATACTCTCTCCTGGGCCTGTCAATTAGTATAATATAATTCATGAAATGATGCAATGAATTATTCTCATAGATTTTAGTTTTCTTTGAATTACTTATATCTTTAATCAATGAGATCCATATAGTCAATGAATATCATCAACAATAAGGGAGTCCCCATGTTTGATGGAAAGGGATTCCATGTATCATATATCACTCATCCTAGATATTCTTTATATCACCAATAATTATATTAATATTCCTAGATCTAGAATGACCTATAAGTTTTAGGATACGAAGAATATCAATTCTGATGGGAGATCACATAACATGTTACTTTTATTAATTTTAGAAAAAAATTAATACGAGTGATGTTAATGAATAAAGAAATAGAATTCAAAATAAAATCTATAATATCAATGAAGTATAAAAATATGGTGAAGGCGTCATTGTTACAAAATTACCAATATCAATTTGAAGATATTTGAATAGGAGATTATAAATTAACAGCTGATTTTTTATTTGAGTAAACTAGAATATAAGTTTTATTTGAAGTTATGGTCAAATTCTTAAGTATTCCACCACTATTAAGAAGATTATTAGAATCCTATTAAATAAATTCAATATAAATATTTATTCCCTTATGGATCAATAACTGGATGAGTGGTCTAGTGATAAACTCAATAATGTTTTTTGATGTCTTACAAGATGATAATATGGATAACCTTAAGAAGAAAAGTGAAACTAAAGAAGTAGATTACAATCTATGTTTCAAAATAATCAAAACATGATGAGTCAAAGAAATAATATAATGAATAAGCTGTTTCAGAATATGATGCCATATATTTTGAAGACTTTATATTTTTTATTACAAAAAGTAATTCATTGATGAAATCATAAATATAGAGGCAATCTACCATTTAAATTCTTTAATTGTGGAAATATTTCCCACTTTTACATAAAATTCCCTAAGAAGTAAGAATAATAGTAGAAGGATGATCAACCATAAGGATCATCTAGGATTATAAATATGGATATAGGTTTCATTGGAGGTAAATTATTCATAGAAAGAGGAAATCTCAATATAACAGAGAATGATTTTTTTTACACAATATGATACCACATATTGTTAGAAAGAAAGTAAAAGTTAACATGAAAATATAGAGGATAAAGTGTAAACTAACTTTTAAAAAATAAAAACATCTCAAAGATTCATTGTGTAGAGAAGAAGAAGAAGAGAGAAGTGAATAATAAAGAAGATATGAGGAGATACTAGAAGAGTTTCAAGTAATTAAGAAGCTCCTGGTGTTATTGAAAGAGAATAGAGGACAAAAAATAGAAAATAAATAATTAAATATAGAGAATGATTCATTATGTAAATACCTTGATTATTTAAAAGTTAAATACATTATATAGATAAATATTTAGTTTAAAATAAAGTTGGAGTACCTCAATTTAATTAATGAATAAATAGACAAAATGATTGAGATTACCAATAAAAATTCAATTTCTAGTAATAAGGGAGTAAAATATATTAAGGAAAATCTATTTGAAGCTAAAAATTCCTTTATAACATAAAAATAAGTAGAGTTAACCAATTTAGTGAATAGAGTTAGTGTAATCTTCAAAATGGTGTATAAGGTTTCTAACACTTTTAGGTAGCCTAAATATTATTCCATGGTTCCAAGAACAGTTGTTTTAGACACTAAAACATCTAATTTTAGTGGTGGAAGAAATGAAAAGTGAATAAATAAGGTTATTACATCACCTAAAATGGAAGATACACCCACTAACATGCTTGATGATGGTGCTATAAATTCCAAATAAAAATAGGATTAGAAAGAAAAGAACATCGAGACGAATCCTAAGGGAAAGGTCAATGTAAATGTAAAGGATCCTAAGAATGATAAGATGAATAAAATTAGGGGATATAAAATCAAAAGGAAAATCAATGAGAATATTTTGAAGAACCTATTTTCTATATGATTAGATTTTTATTTGAATGAAGGTATTGGTTTTGCAGTGTATATGGAAGAAAAGACTCTATGTGCTTTCATAATATCTCACCCCATCAATCAAATAGAGGTGTTTAATTTATGGGGAGTAAATATTAAATTCCTAAATTTCATACATGTAAGATCCAAAAGATATGTTTTAATTATAAAATTTGTTTTATTTTCTTGATGAGACTTCTTTGAGGTGTGTTTTCCCCATACAAAGCACCAAAAAATGTCTTATAATTCTACCATAGTTCCTAAAGAAAAAGGGTGGTTTTAAATATTTGAAGTGGAGTAATAATAAAGATCATATCATGGTGGTTGTGGTGGCCTAAAAGGTGGAAAAAAGGAGAGAAATAGTGGATCCTTCATAGTGTTCTCTTATCTCCCATGACCGAAAACCAATATTTCTTGAAATATATACAATGTTGTGATAAAGGCATTGCCACTTTCAGAAATGATGGTTCCATCAATGTGTAAGGTATTTGATACACTATATTTATAATAAAAAAAATCCAATGATATTATATTTATCATTAGATTGAGACACAATATTCTTAGTGTTTCTCATCTTTGTGAAAATTATTGAGGACAAGAGTACTTGGGATGTTTTTTGATCCCATGATTGATGAATAATTAGAGAACATGAAGTGGATATAATTGTTTTGTTTTATATTTTTTTTGTAAACTCATTAATCATGTTCAAAACCATGTGTTTTATGATGTTTTATTTGAGATAAAGTTCATTCTATGGTTTTTGGAAACATTATAAGAACATAGGAGTATTGAGATTGAAGATCGTTGTTTGGAGATGTTTAAGGTGCATGTGATATCACCACATAATGTTTAAGAGTGAATTGGTTGTGTCACTGGTTTAGAAACAAAAATTGTTCTAGTTACTAAGGAAATAAATCTTTTTTTATTCATGGTATAAGAACAATGATTAGCTTATACTGAAATGCAACGAGGGAAATGAAATTGAAAGGAAATTGGGTGATCATTAGTACAATGATAATTTCAAAAAGTGTTTTAGTTGAGTTGTTTCCCCAACTAAAATGGTGTTTCCCTTTTACACCATAGTAATAGATGTGGTTTCTTATATGTGAGTTTTATAATTTCTAAAAATTCCCCATTCATTTTTTATGTCTAATAATCTTACCTATCCAGCATAATATTCCTTACTTATAAAATAAGAATTAATTTTTGGGAGTCTAAATGGTGAGCCTCATGCTATAGTGATAAATTTGTGGCCATCTTTAATGGTTCTAAAAATATTGAGAATTTTTGTTAATAGGGGTAAAAATATCTTGGTAGTTGACTAAAGTATGAAATAGGGAGATACATTACCTATAAATTTCTATGGTGTGAGAGAAATATTCATATCCAAGATAGAAATAGGAGAACATTCAACGACATAAGGTTCATTGAGAGAAGTTTAAAAGAAGTTAAGACTAGTTAAACTAAAATGGTGTATAACATGCTATGGTAAAATCCATGGTTAGTGGAAATGGTGTGAAATACATTATGGTGATGGATGATCAATCCATGGCTTGAAGAAAGACCCATATTTTTGATTGGATCTGATAACATGACCCAGTTTAAGATTCATGGGTTATCCATACTCAATATATAACATATTTTAACCACATCAATGGTTAATAAGAGGTATTTAATAACACAAAGGATCAAAATGAATAACTAATAGTTGAATAATTTTTGAATTAAGTGAGTATTTTAAATTTTAAATTTTAAATTAAAATTAAAAATTTAAGATGATGTTACTACAACTACTGTTAAAGATAAAAATAATAGAGTCTTATATGAATGTTAAGCTACCAGAGTGAATGATATTGGTTGTATTGAAGATAAATAAAGGAAAACATGGAAAGAATATTATTTTTAATATATATTTTCATCTAAATATAGAATAATAAAGTATAATACTTTCATTTTTTCATGTAAAGGAATGAGAAGAGATCAATAATTACAATAGTAAAAGTAGATAAAGAAGAAGATAAGGAACATGTTAGTTTTTGTGTTATCATCATAGATTTATCATGTGGTGAATAAGATAAGTGTTTACACCTATTTTAGCTATGAATAATTATAGTATCATTTTAATATTTTTGGGATAGAATTATTAGAGTAATAAGGGTAATCCCTACCTTAAGAGTACACGAGAACAATGTATTTTATAGGGATAATTTTCAAGAGGCAACACTGATATAGACTTGTATCATAAGAAAATGGTATTAACTACTTAAATATATTTGTGATAGTGATTATAATGGATTATATGGTCTGTGGGGGTTCCATATCATTATAAGGGTTATCTACTCATTTTTAGTAGTGAACCTTGTACATCAAGTGTCATTTGTTTCTTGATTTCCTTGGTGTGTGTGAGTTAAGAAGTGAGATCACTCACTCTAACAAGTAAAGGAGGATGATTTCACAAGAAAAAATAAAAAAGGAAATATTGTACACTGTTCATTGATTCAACCCACCTTTCATTGAACCTCACCATGGAAAGGGCCACCACAACTTGTATCAGAGTGATTAGGTTTCCTATAAAGATCTAGCTGTTTGAAGTTTACTACTGTGAATTTGTACAATATAGTTGGTTTTGTGATATGAATATTTTAATCTATGGTGAAGAATATTATTTTAGTGAACAGAAATAGAGTTGTGACATTCAATGGAAAAATTACAATATTTGGAAGGAAATAATTGCACCCAACTTAATTTAATTGTGTTTATATGTTTTAGATTTTGTGATAGATGGTTTTAATCCTATGTAATTATGAGTAGATTTTAATTTTGATACTAAGTAGAATTTATATTTTGATGGGCATGATATAAATTCCATTTTATTCTCATTTTATGAGATATGTTTTTTAAATTTTATGGGGATTAAAAATTAAAAAGATATTTTGGACAAGATAAAAAATATCTATAAATCAAATTCCAACATCAAAAGGGATAAATTGACGTATGAAGATATGTTTAGGCTTGAAGGAGAATATTTTGATTCATTATTTTAAAGGATCATTGAGGTGTTGGGTACCACTAGAGGATTCAATGAAAATCTTAAATATTCAAAGGTGGTCGAGAAGATATTTCTTATCTTTACCAATATATTTCATGCCCCTAAGTTTTGGTTCTATAGGATTACAATCTAGAAACAATTTTTTTAGATGACTTGAACAACATCATTATTACATACAAGATGAGAAATGAATGCATGAAAAGAATAATAGTTTAACTGAGAAGGAAATATCCTTTAATTTTATGTATAATAAAAGGTTCTTAAATAAAATTAAGGAATAATATGAAGATATATATAAAGTCGGATGTTTAAATTTGGATAAAGATGTTGATGTGAAGTTTAATAAACTCATGTCACTCATATGAAGAGGTTTTCAAAGAGGAAAAAAGTAAATTTCATACCAAATTACCTTTTAAGTGTTTAGCTATGAGGGTATTGTAAATTTCACAACAAATTTTCCAAATATAGAAGAAGGTTAAATTGAAGATGATGAGTCCTCATATTAATTTTTGAGGAATAATTCATAAAAAATTAAGAAGAGGTAGGTTATTATCAATGTGTTCAATAATGAACTCTTATTTTACCAAAAAAAATTGGATTTTGTTATCCAAGAAGGATGAAAAATTAAGTGTGAAAATGAGAGTGGTTGTTCATCCAATGTTTGTGGAGAGAAAAAATTAATTGAACTAGTGGATGTCAAAAATCCAAGTAGTAAATATGACTTAATGAAAGATGAGATTTCATCAGTCAGTGATGAATAAGTACATGAACCTCAAATTAAGTTTATGTTGAATAAGGAATTTAAGAAGTTCATATCCAAGATTTTTGAGTTGGAGTAAGAAAATAGAAGAATGAATAATGTTTCCAACATGATTGATTTGGATAAAGATAAATTCAGAATGAAGTAATATGAATTACTCTTAAGGTTTGAAAAACTAATAATATTAATCACCGAGAAGAAAAAATTTTATTTTAAAAAAAATAGAGTCTTATATAGTATAGATAACTTGGATCTCTCAAATAGGATCTGTTGGAGAAATAAATTCTTATCAAAAAAATTGGTATGATTTTTCTAATTCCAAGCATGAAGTGAGAGATTTCCAAGGGAAAAAGAAGATTTTAGTGGTCGATGAGAGACTTTGATATTGTTCCAATAAATAAGAATATCAACCAATGATCCATTAAGATCATGTAATCAATGTATAAAAAGTTTTTTCCTAATAAAATTTGAGATAATTGGTGAAAATAACACAAGATATGATTATTCAAAATCTGATATTGTGTGTGAAGAATAAAAATAATTGAAAATGTCTATAATGAATAGGAACATTTTTAGACCATCCTAGAGTTATGGTGCATCAAATATAAGTCAAAAATACTTTTAAAATGATGAATTTTATAAAATTATTATTATTGGACATACTAGTAGTGTTGGAAGAAGATTGGCCTTTTATGGTCATTGTTGGTTCCATAAAGAAAACAAGCACATGATAAAGTGTTTTTAGTTTAATATAATCACATTTCAATACATAAATTGTTATTGATGGAACAAATTTTGAGGGATACAACCCTTGTAAATAGACAATGTTAAGATTTATGCTATTCAACAACAGAGTGACATGTTGTAGAATTAATTTTATGGATTGAATAAAGTGTGCAGAAGATGTGGGAAATAAGTTCATTTTACTGAATAATTTATCATTATACTATTGGTTTAATATTTTCAACAACTGGATTCTAAAGTATCTTATATCAATGATAATAGAAATCAAACAGGTAATAAGAAGATTCCTCACAAGAAGAACAAATAAGTTATTAAGAAGAATTTGGAGATTATTGACTCCAAAATAGGTAGAAAATATATCTTATAAAAAACAAAACTAAATAATTGGTCCTAATATGAATAGATCAAAAACATAATTATGAATAATGTGTTCTCGATTCAAGACAATAATGGAAATGTTCTGAAAATGAAGAAGTCAAGAATAGTAAGAAGAAAGAAGCTTTAGCATTTCACTTTACTAAAGTTCATAAGAAGATAAGTTATCCCAATATAAAATGTGAGATAAAGAAGATATTCAATGATGAAAGTATTTTTTAGTAAAAGGGAAACTTTAATACCAAGTTATGAAGGTTGAGTAATAATTCTCAACCTCTACTCATCAGAGGATAAGGCAGGATAAAACCATCCTCTATCACATTAACTATTTGGATTATGTTGTCAAAGGGGTAGAAATAAAGCATAAATATATATTTATTCTTATTACATTATATATTTAAAAAAAATTCCCTATTGGGAGTAGTTCAATGGTTCCACCTCAACTGTACTAGTGGTTGTGTGTTGAGGTGGTCATAGTTTCGAGCCTCTATGTCTTTTGTTTGTTTCCTTTATATCCCAACCCCTAACCAACTATAATACATAATGTATTTAAAAAATGGGATAAAAATGTATTATTTATAATTTAGAGATATTTTTTTAACCTAATGAGTAATATATATTATATTGTGTGGGGGGAGAAGTTATTTAGAGAGGGTTTTCATAAGTGGTAATATGTGAGGTCAAAATATGGGTGTGTGTGTTTTATATTTTGTGAACTATTTTAACATGTTTAGAGTGCATGTTTTCAGAAACTTTTAATTTATATATTCAAATAATATATTTTTTTTAATTTTAATAAGAGTTATTCTCAAGTGGTATCATACGTGGTGTTAAAGGGTGTAAAAGTGGATATAAGTCATTTTTATAGAAAATGTGATTTTATTATTCATTGTTCTTTTTTCCTACACTGAGTTCACTCACATAGTATAATATTTATTGGATGATGATTTATTACCAATTGTAATGAGTTTGAATATGATTTATTTTATTTTGATTCCCATAAAATACAAATTAATATTGTTGAGACCAAGAGTTGTTTTATAATGATTGTTAAGCCCATGGTTGAAGAAGAATCATAGAATAATAAGTGGATGCGATTGTTTTTGTCAAAATATAAATCATGTTCAAAATCAGATTTTTTATGATGTTTTATTTGAAATGAAATTCATTCCATGGTTTTTTTAATAATTATAAGAACATGGGAGGAGTATTGATATTGAATATTGATTTTTATATATTTTTAATGCATAGGTGACATCGCTACACCATGTTCAAGAGTGAGACAAGCATGTTGTTGGTCTTGAAATAGAAAACAACTTAGTTTATAAGGAAATTAGAGTTTGTTTTAGTTTTTGTTTGAGAAATATGATTTTACTATGGCATGGTGTAATAAATAACCCAAAATGACATGAAAATAGGAAGATCATCAGTTTAACGAGAGTTTCAAATCATTTTAGTTAAGAAGTTTCCCAATGTGAAATATAAAATCACCTAAAAAATATAGTTAAAATACATGAAGTCTTTCATGTGAGTTTTATAATTTAACAAAGCCCTCATTCAAGGGTGATTTATAATAACCTTAAACTATAGTATATATGGTCCCTTTTCTAAAATTAAGAGGATTTGTTTTGGAATGAAAATGAGGAGCCCCATACTATGGTGAAATTTTGGAGTCTATATTGAAAAGTCATAAAAATGTTGTTGAGGTTTATTCTAAGGGATATAAATAGTTTATAAAATTATTGTGGCATGAAATAGGGAGCATCACATCCTGGTAGTAGCACTGCAGCAGGAACTGTAGCGGTACTGTAGCAGACACTATATCAGGTACCGTTCAGTACAGTATCAGTCAGAACTATTCATCCATTTGGGCTTTCTGGTCACCAATTTTGGCCTCAAGTACTTTAAGGCCTTCGGACCACCCAAGGACTTAGGACTAATAAGGATTTTAGGCCACCTCAAGGACTTTGGACCACCTAAAATTATGCTTAATGAATAGACATAATCTATAAGGAGCAGACTCCAGATGAGGATTCAGAACAGATGCATTCACTAGAGCAGAAGCTAAGAGGATTTTTCAGAAAGAGAGGGTATGGAATTTCCATCGGGACCATCCCGTGCATGCATGAGATGCCTAGACGAATAATCCATGTGGTGGTAGAGATCCAACATCATGATGAAGAAGATATGGAGGAGAATTTCCATGTAGTTGTAGTCTGAATATATCCTAAGACCTTGGGTCATGTAATCTCTAACCCTATGGTCCTTTTAAGGGTTCCTCCTCATCCCTTGAATGGGGGGTCATCAAAAATCTATAATAAGAAGGCCTTCGGGCCATTAGGGAAAAAAATTGTAGAAAAAGGTGTGTTGAGATAAGATCCCAAGAAGTTAAAATAAATTGAATAAAAATGACATAAAATAAGCCATGGTAAATTCCATGTTTAGTGGAAATGGTGTATAGTATATTTCAGTTAAGGGTGCTTATTCATTGGTTAGAAGAAACTCCCAAACTTTTTAGTGGATATAATGATGCGGGTTAATTGATGGCTTAAAGTCCATGATTACTCGATCTATACCATCTCTAACCACATTAAAGAAGAGTAATAGATTTTGAATTATTAAAATGAAAAAAACAAATTGAGAATAATTAATGTATATTTATAGGAATTTATGAGTTTGAATTCAAATATTAAATTTAAAAACAAATAATCTATTTTTGGTGTATAAGATAAAAAGAACAGGGTATTCCATGTATGTTGAGTTAGAAGAGTGAACTATATGAGGTGTATCAAAGAGAAATAAAAGAAACATGGAAGAGATAGTGTCTTGTAAAAAAATTTGCATAGAAAGAAAGAATAAGAAATTATAATACCAATAAAAATTAGAGTAAGAAGGATAATATTGACCTAAAGAGTACAAGATATCGATGCATTTTGTTATAAGGATTTTTGAGAGGCAGTGCTACTATACTATTATATCATGAGTAAAGGATATTCCCTACTCATTTGTATCTGTGATATGATGATTATAATGGATCATATATTCTCATATTAGTTCAAATAATACCAAGGATTTGTGACTCATTTGAGTATTGAAACTTTTACATCAAGTTTCCTTTATTTATTTATTTTCTCATCATGTTTGATTTAAATAGTTAGATCACACATTTTAAAAAGTAAAGGAGGTTGAGTTTATAATAAATCAGATAAAGGAAAAATATATCTCTATTCATTAATTTATTCCCCTTTCAATGAACCTCATCATGCTTAGGGTACTAAAATAATGGGAATAAGGTGATCTTTCACAATAATGATTATTTTATAAATATTTTAAAGAAAAACACAAGTATAATGAAGAGGATGTGAACAAAAAACAACTTATTAGATATTTTTAAATATCAAAATTCTTATTTCATGATTATAAATTAGGATAAAGAGATTTGTAATAAAATACTTAGCCATTTGGGGTAGAATAATGTTTTTAGTATTACCAAGAATGAACATGTGAGAAATATATCAAAGCTACAACATGATAAAATATCAAAATATGTTATATTTCATAATGAAAAAAATAATGAACAAGATTCACAGGTCAATGTGAATCCAAATAAATAAAATTCTTGAGTTAGTACACTTAGATGTGTACATACCAATGAGTTTGATGTCAACCAATGTAGATAAATATTTCTTGATTTTTTTATGATTTTAATTTCATTACTTATGTTTACTTTTTAATGAGTAAATAATAATATCTTTATAGATTTAAATAATGTTTAAGGATTTATAAGGATCAAAAAGGTATATAATCAAATGATTCTGATCTGACAATGGATTCGAATATATGAATAAATAGGTAAAGGTATATCTTTAAGTATGAGATAAGACATGGATATAACACTCCCTACACAACCCAAAAAAATGAATTTGTTGAGAGGAAGAATCATGGATTGGTGGACATGGGAAGAATAATTCTATCAAAACATGGAACTTAAAATAAATTTGGTGACAAACCAAAACTACGAATGTCTATATTTTTTACTAGTTCCTACACCAATCCAATTTTTTCAATAAAACATATGATATATAGTTTTTTAATACATCATTCTTAAAGAGTTTAAAGTTGTTTGATCGCCCATTCTATATAAATATTAAAGTCAAAAATTTGGTAATGTTCAATAAATGAGTCGAAGATGGAATATTTCTTAGGTATACACTCGGTGTAAGATGTTATCGATGCCACAATAAGAAGATGGGGAAATTTTTTTAAATATTTAATTTAATTTTATTGTAAAATAATCCATCACACAGAATGATACCCATTGATGATATTAAATATGATGAAGATTCTGGATAACAGGAGAGTATTCCAAATGAATGAGAATATTTTCATATCTCTTAATTTGATTTTGAAACTTTTAGCAATTAATAAGGCATGGAGTAAGAAAGTTATAAGTTTAAATGGATTAGAAAATGTATTAATCTGGAATATATTCTTGGATACAATGACAAGGTGTTACAAACAAATATAATCCTGATAATTTCTAATTATACCAGGTTGCTTTTAAAGGTTGAATGAACAAATGTTGATGAATCATTAAAATATAAGAATTGGATTTTAATGATGAAAGAATAGAAGAAATATATTTATAGTAATGAAACTTGAAAAATGGTGTCATATCCCAAAAAAATGTGATTAAGAAAAAGTGGGTTTTTTGGAATAATATAAATGAGAAAGGTGATGTATCATAGAACAAAGCATGTCTTATTTTCAAAGGCTACTCTCAAATGCTAGGTATTTATTTTAATGATTCATTTTCTCCAATCACAAGGTTAGAAATAATATAGATCCTTTTTATGATCAATTATTAAATAAACTACAAGTTTTACAAATTGATTTGAAGTGATAATTTTTTAATATATAACTTGAGGAAGAAATCTACATTGAACAACCAGAAGGGTTTATTTTTGACAGTGATGGTTCTCGAGTGTGAAAAAAGAATAAGTCACTATATGGTCTCAGAAAAGAACCCTTATAATTGTATTAAAAGTTGTAAAATATCTTAAAGAGCATGAATTTCAATAATGTAAATGTTGATTCAAATATCCATGTTAAGGTAGATGACATAATCCCACTTATTATGCATGTTCATGTCGAAGACATAATTTTTTTTCTAAAAATAAAGAAGAAGATTTTAATGAATTTATTACCCAAATGAGGAATATTTTTTGAGATATAAATTATTAGTGATATGACATTTTTATTGGGGTTTAAAGTCACCAATATAGTAGGTTTTATCTATCTCTCATTGAAAAAAATACTCTTATGATTTACTTAAACAATTTAGAGTAGAGAGATCAAGATAAGTTTACACTCCTGTAACACTTTGGACTATAGTATCTTTAGATGAAGTGGTAATGATTTTAAATCAAATGAAGTTATGGAGGACCATTGGAAACCTACTATATTTGATGGTTTTAAGATAATATATTGTGTTTTTAGTAAAAATATGTACATGATTCTATAGAAACCTGAAGGAGTCGAATGCCATGGAAGAAAAAAAATCTTAGGCTACATCAATGGAGCTCTTTATTACAATCTAAGGTATGAAAAAAACACATCCTTATAGATTTATATCCATTCCAATACAGATTAGGAAAGAGATTTTGGATATAGAAAATAAACTTATGGAGGTGATTATTTATCTAAGAAATGTATGTTTCATGGGACTACAAGAACTATAATTATATAGCACTTAGTGTAATGGAAGATGAGTATATTATGAAATAAAAATACACAACTCAAATGATATTGATGATTTCATAATTAGAATACATGAGGGTTGACTTTTTATACCCATTGGTGATTGGGGGTGATAATCATAATGTAATAAACATTTCAAAGAATTTGGTACAATATTAATGGTCAAATAATGTTGAAATAAAGTAACCATTCATCAAGAATAAAGTGGAGTGTAGTGATCTTTCATTGGAATATGTATTAATTAAATTGTATGTCATGAATATTATGAAAAAACACCTTTTAAAGGATTCCTTATAGCACTTGAGAGTGTTGTTGGAGTGTATTAGTTCCCAAAACTCCTCTAATTTTTTTTCTTATTTTCATACATTCCTTATATTACATTTATTGAAAGTGGGAGAATAAAATATAATCTCTTCTTGTGAATGGGGATTGAATCTAGTTTTTTTATAGGTGCTCGTCAAAGGGGTAGAGGAGTTGATAAGTCTTCTAAACCAGGGGGATATTGAGGTTTTGAAAACATAATTTTGAAGAAGAGATCATCTGACTTTTTTCATGTTTCCAAAAAATAAAAAGGGGGAGATTAAGTTTCCATTTAAGAGGTTAATGATTTATGATTCCTTGTGAAGTGAATTTATAAAGGTGGACTTGAGTTGATATCATTTGATATATCGATATATCATTAATATTACACTATGGGATGAAGTTATCTCATAATAACTATTATAACCTATGGTGATATGTTTAGATGAAAATTTCATTTATGACTTGTTTAATGAGGAAATTCATTCATGATTTTGAGATTTCTTCATGTTTTATTCACTGTCTACGTGCTCATGGATTAGTTGGATGCTCTTAATATTTGAGTGGTAATGCACATGAAAGAAAGTAATGGGATTCTATTGTAGATGAAGAAACTATGAAATGAAGTATAATGATCATATTATAGTGAGATTGAATTGATATTATATATAATTTAATTAATCTTTTGAGATCTTTAATTAATATTCCATAAAAAGAAGCTATCTTACATGATAATGAATTAAAACACATCTCTTTGGTTGAGCCATGATGATAATGGTGAAGGAATGAGCTAATATTACATGAGAAGATGTCATAACATAGTTAATATAATATGAGATAAGAATTATTTTGATGTGGGAAATATCACACCAACGATGAATGATTTATTATAGGATCACTCATTTAAGGAATTATGAGGACTAGACTATGCTATGATGACCAACATGGGAGATATTGGTGCCATGCTAATTTGGGTGTCATATAGCCTTATTTTGTGTAATAATGGTTTATAGCCTAATTTGTGGTGAATTGAATAAAATCACAATGTAGTAGATGATCCACACTACTATAACCCGTGTGACATAATTTTAAGGATTTGATTTTTTTTGGATATTTGAGGCATGCCATGTTACAATACCTAATCCCTAATACAATGATCTTGTCTATAAAATATTAATGGATTGTTGGTTCTTGATAAAATTGAATATTCCACACTACAAACTGCCTACCACATTATAAATATTTTCGAGGATATAATGAGATACTTTAGGATCATTATGATTTATTTTTATATATCTTTTTTATTTGAGGACTATTCCATAAGCGGAAAGATCATCTAAAAATAGCAATAATCCTTCAAAAAATGAAGTTTATCTCTATAAATATGTCATAACCTGCCTAAAGAAAAAACTTCATGACAAAAAAATGGGACTCTAAGAGATACAAATGATATTCTGAGAATTATTTAATAGGATATTGAGGATAATAACAATGATTCAATCCAAGTATAAGTTTTGGAGGCACTTGAGGTACAAAAATCAAATATCATTCAACTTTTTGACACTCCTTATTAAAATTGTAATCAAGATTTTAAGAAAATCCAATTTCTCCTTTCCTTTTTACACTGATAATAAATTAGACTTTGGGTAGAGGTTTTTCAACTATTTCACACCAAATATTATCCACCTAATAATAAGGGTGAGTAAACCTTATAAAAATCACAATGTATTTTTTTTTGTTCTTACACTATCAATCTAACATTATCACATCATAAAAATCAATATCTACTCATAGTAACAAGTGAAAAGAATCATATATTTTGAGTTTTTATGTTTTTGAAAACTACTTATTCATACCTTATCGGTGGTGTTATACTTTCTACTGGTTATATCACCACTAAATCCCCCAAACATTTCATCAAATGAAATATATATGATTAATAATAACTTACATGGAAGATGAGTTGAATGTTAACACTTAATGTTTAGATGACTAATTAATAATAGAATTCAATTTTAATCATAGAACACGATTCATCATATAATAACACATTTTATATGGTCTCATGATATTGCTATATCATATAACATGATAGGATAGATAGTGGCATGGAATCACTATATCATTCCAAATGATATAACCACACCAAGGATTAAGATATACCTTGGACTCATACATTTCATTCCCTATGACAAGATCCTATCATAAAATATTACATAAACAAAACCATCACATGATTTCTCTTATATTTAGGGAGAATATCCATAAAATTATAAGGTTAAGGACACTATTCCTAGACTATTCAATTAAATATATTCAAGATAACAATGCTGGTGAATGCGCATCACATGATTTAAATAATTATTTCATGTGAATTTAATTAAGTGTATAAAGTCCCATCACTCATGTACACACTCAAAATGGTATAAATAAATAATTTATAAAGTTATTATAACTTATCACTAGATCACTAGTTATGAAAATGCAATTATCCAAGTTGATACGTGGACACATTATTTTTTATATAGCAACAATGTTTCAAATTATACGATCATGTTAAGATGAATATTTCTATTTTTAATTAGTGTGTAGACATGGACCAAATATTTCAAATTTAAAACATTTGGTTGTGTTGTATATGTGTCATTATCACGTCTATAATTAACAAAAATGGGACTAAAATAAGGCAAGTGATTTATGTTAAATTTTATTCTCCCATAATTATTATGTATCTTAACATGATGGTAAGAGATGTATTTAAAACAAGTATTTATAATAGAAATTTTTATGAAATTAGGTTTCCTATATTAAAAGGGGGAAATAAATTGATATAAAAAGAAATATCATCTAAAATGAAATCATTATTGCATATCATTCCCAGTATAAATACGAGCAAATAAGAAATTAGGAATACCTTTGTTTACAGTTTTATAAATAATTCTTCTATTTTATACCTAAAGTGTGGGAGATCACTTGGTTAAAAAGATAAAAAAACTCATCAAATAAAATGGAAAAAATATAGTTTTTTATAAAATAAATAAACATAATGAAAATTGGAATTTACTTGATCATGATATCCCTCAAGAGTATTTTCATGATCAAGAGGAAATTTCTATAAATTTTATTAACATTATAAAATGTAGGAATTGATTTAAGACCACTATTGATGATTTTTTTATATAATGTGGAACATGATATTATTCATGGTGATTAGGAATATAAATCAATAAATGAATTCTATGATATACTAGATTGGGATAAATGGAATGTTTTCATCCAATCTAAATTAAATTGAGTTGATAAATGTGAGGTTTTAGGGTTGATTATGAAATCACAAAAATGGATTAATCTTGTTAGTTATAAATGGGTATTTATGATAAATTCATAAAAAATAATGATATTGTGAGATATATAGAAAATTATTTGCTCAAGGTTTCTCACAGAGACTCAAAATTTACTATGATGAAATATATTCCCTTATAATGGGTGATATTACCTTTTTACATCTCATGATATTGCATATACATGGAAATGTTAAAGTACATCTAATGGATAATATATATTCATACCATTATGGTAACATTGGAAATGATGTTTATATCAAAATTATTTAAGGATTAAAAATACTTAAAGATTGTTTTTTATCTTTAGATTTTTATTCCATTAAACTTAATAATTAATTATTTAGATTGATGGAGTGATCGATTAAGTTATATAACCATTTGTGTGAGTATTTGATGAAAAAGGTTATAAAAATGGTCCAACTTGTAAATGTGATTTCATAAAGCGTATTGGATATAAATTTACAATAATAGTATTTTATATCAATAATTTAAATATTATTGGAACTCTGAATGAGATTTTAAAGATAACTAAATATTTAAAGAAAAAAAATTTGAAATGAAAGAATTGGGGAAGAAAAAAATTTATATTTAATTACCAATTTAATATGTTAAATATAGAATTTGTGTTCATAAAAATTTGTATTCCTCATGATATAATTCCACTCATTAGGTCCCATAAAGAAGGATACCCTAAGAGGGGGCATGATTGAATTATTTTCTTCTCAATTGAAACATAGTGATGTTTTATCTTTAAAATTAAAATTTTTATATTATTAGATAGAATACTAAATAACCCATTATAAATATTAGAATAAATAAAAACATTGAGTATTTAATTTTTTTACTCATTACAGAATATATCTAAGGATAATTCATATGAAAAGACAACATTGTACCATTAATACTAGTCATCTGTTTAAAATTCACGAGACCATGCTCTATCTCTCATAGGTTCACTACCTTCCCAAAGTAAATTATCTTACTCACAAGATTTGGATTACTACAAATACAATAATTAATCTTAAATGATAAATAAAATATCACACCTTTATCATAAATTCATTAATATGACATTATTTTTAAAATTTATAACTTTTAAAAGTTTTTATTCTCTTATAAAAATCTTATACTTATCCTTATTTTTTGATTTTATATCAATTGTTATAAAAATATTCTCACATCCTATCTTATTCATTTGGTTTCTTTATCATTAAACAAAATTTCAAAAACTTCTTAAAAACTAAGTATAACATCCCTATTTTTTCTTCAATATTTCTATATCTTTAAAATATATGAAGATAAACATTTAAGTATTCAAATTAAATAGAAATATTTCACCCATCATGTAAGGAATAAACCTTAAACCTTGCATATTCTAGTGTCATTAGACAAGTAATCACTTTATCGAATTCCCAATGATATTTTAGGTTTATATTTTTATATAATTAGGTCATATATATTACAAAACAAACCCATACTTATTGGGCACTTCTACTTGGTATCCATTTTTTCCATAATATAAAACTTTTAAAACGATTTTTTTAATTTTCATGAATAATATTCAACACTTTAGATTTAACTTATTCTTTGTTATTACCAATCATTAAACCCTTTTATTTTAGAAAAACTGTAATGATAACAAAAATCTAAGTAAGGAAAATAAAATAATGAAGAATGAAACCCATTAGTTAACTAACACTTATAAAAATTAGCCTTTTGAAAACAATATTTTGGATAAAAATAAAAATTTTCTTACCCAAGAAATAAAATTTCCTAACCAAATATTTTCATCAAAAATTTCATAATAAATATTTAAAGAAAAATAAAACTGATAAAGGTTTTTTTGAAATCATGAAAAACATATGATTTTTTTTTCACATTTTCATACTTTCCACCCTTCAGATGAATCATATACTTTCCTTTAAATATATGATCATTATATTACCTTGTGAAATCAGAATATTTCAATAAAAATATATAGAAATCATAGATAAATCAAATTGGTAACCTGGGACATCATTTTTCATAAAAATCCTACATATGGAATAACCAATATGGTCAACTTCCAAACCCAATACATTGGAGGGATATGATAGACCCACCCATCCATGATTTATAATGAAATGACCCGTCATTAGTTAATGATGGAACAACCCATCCCTATTTTATAATAGAACCATCCATCCATGAATTATAATAAAACCAACCATAAAAATATCAATTCCCAAAAACCGTAACATGACCATAACAAATAAAATATTTTAATTTTCAACACTACATTCAAAAAAATATTATTTTCACCCATAAGAAAACATTTACACATATTGAATTATCTATTCCATTTTAAAAAACCTTTTTAATTTAACCAGAGCATAGAGAAGGAGGGGTTTTCTTCAAATAAAATATGGAATATTATAATGGAAATAAAATATCAAATAATGTTTACATTAGTATGAAGATTCATTGTCACTATATATGTTAAAATAGAACATTCCTTTTATCTTTTGTTAAGAAAGTCAAAATGTTTTGAATAAAATATTTAAAAATGTTCTTTTTGAAAAGATATGAAAGAAATTAAAAAGTGACATAAACGTTCCTTTATTATTTTTTTATATTCATATTAATACATCCATAAAATAATTTTAATTATATTTACATAGAAGAAAAATATTTATATGGTAAACTTTAAAACATGATTTTTTAAAATAAAGTCCCTTACCTTGAGTATGACTCATCACATACGTTATTTATATTACTATATAATAGAATTATCTTAATCATTTAGTTTCTTAAGAAATTTTTTAAAGTTTATTGTCCCTTTTTATTTTATTTATTACCAAGTTATATTCAATTACATAATTATTAAAGTTTATCTCATACATTTTGATGATATTCAGTTTATATGTCCAAAATGATTTTGGTAGGCAGACTGTGGTCAAAGAGGTCATTATTAAATAATATATATTATAATATTGATGACATAATTATAATTTTTATATATTAATTATAATTTTAAAACCAATAAAGAAAGATGGTTATGAAAATTTAACTACGTTACAATCATGGAGATGGACGGTCGTACGTATGCATGAGTATCATTTCCATTTTTCAATGATCATTACAGAAATAAAATAAGTATGATTTCATCTTTTAATAATGATAATAATATTATAAATAACATATTTTTATTTAAATATACTTATATATATTATCCTTGTGATTCAGTGATGAAATATGAATCACATCACTTTTTAGAGGTGGTAGTCTAAACATACACATGAGAATCGTTATCGTTGTTCAGTGAATAGAAAGGTAAGAAAGTAAATGATATATTATATTTTAATAATAAAAAATATTTAATGAATATAATTTATATAAATTAAATCCATCATTAATACCAGCCATGATAGGTAGTGATGGAAAATTAATTACATCGGTTCATGTGGTGGTAGTTCTTCGTATACACGAATGATGGTTTCATTTCCCATTTGTTGGAATAGGATATGAATATAGGTTAATACATTAAAATATTAACATATAAGTATATTGAAGATATTTTTGTTATTATTTTATCATTTTTGAATAAATTTAAAGGTGGTATAATATGAAATAAAAAAATTCATGATTAAGGACTATACCTTTTATTCTGACAACCTCTTAAGGTTTACACAAAAAGCTTTAATAGGTTTGTTTTCTAATCAAACTAAGGACTCTGAGATGTTGGTAAAGATGAAAATAAGGTATTTTGGTAGGTATTGTAAGAAACAATTTTTTTATTTTTGAAGAAAATAGGAGGGGAAGTTCCATTTTATAAAAGAGGGTAGGGTTACTCTTTGAATTTCTTAAAACATTAAATTAATATAAAATAATTTTTATATTCAAATGGTTCCAAATTAATAATATTTGATGATATGTTTAGGGTGAGTCTAAATACTCTCATCCAAAAAAAAGGGCAAGTTTAGGTGATGTTTTCACCCTTATCTTTTTGTTTTAACATGTTTTATCCCTTTTTAAAAATTACCACATTATTAAAGATTTTACTCTTTAGGGATTAATATAGTTTATATAAAAGGAAAAATATTCCATAAATAGACCATGATTGATATTATAAACTATATCCAATTTTCATAGATGAATATAATTTTTTTATAAATTTTAAATCATTCAATAATACATTATTTATTATAAAATATCATTAATATAAATTTTGACACTATTCATTGAATTTTACTTTAAAAACATCAATAAAAATATGGAATTCGAATATAAACATTTAATATAGAAAAAATATGCTAGAAACTCGACTTGAGTAGCCTAGATTTAGTGGTTAATTTATTAAATTGGCATAAGATACAAGGAATAACATCCCAAAGGACTAAATAGATTAGTAAACATAGTAAACTAGATACATACTTGAAATTCACATTTCATTTAAAAACAAAAAATACACCAATAATTTATTTGATAATTCCATTATTTCCCTTAGTGTATCCATGTATATAAATCATAAAAGACTTCCTCATGTCCTAGGGAAAATTAAACATAAGAAAGTGGTGACCTCAAATTCTTAGTAAGGGTATGCGTACAATAGAAAATAAGGAATAAGCAATGTGATAAGGTGAATAACTAAAACACATGACATTTCATAAATCACTTGAGAGAATAATATGGTAGTAATAAAATATGATAATATATTTCTATATAAATAATCTCATGATAATGAAACTTAACCATGGATATTCCAATAATTGAATAATCACATGTAATATCAATAAACAAATTCAAAATTATTGTATACATAATGTGTGACATTTGAAACTTACTGTCGTGTCCTCGTCTAAGATATCTGAAAATAAATGGGTAAGGGATTGTCCAAAACCCAATCTGGTTTGTCTCATGAGACCTACCAATTCATAGAGGGGTTATAGCAAGCCCCTCCCATCATGTACTAAGTCCAATGCATTACTCATATAAAAATAAACATTCATTTGAAAAATTAGCATAAGAAATGTTAATATTTTCTTCAATCAATAAACATAACCATAAATCATCTAGAGTAATTTGGAGAATGGTATCAAAGTAGCACATCCATAATCAAAATGATCATAATCCATCCATATAAATAATAATAATGGTATAAATACAACACATACCTATTGGAGTATGAATAAATATTTTTTTGTCATTTATTAATAGAAATTCCATAAAAAGATCTTAATTGTTTTTTAGGAAAATATACTTTTTATTTTTAAAAACATTTTGAACATTTTTCTCTTTAAAAATCACTTTTCAAAACATAAATTTCTGAAAATATTTTGAAAATTATTTTCATTTAAAATAAAATTTGAAACTTATAGAATAATCTTGAAAACAATTGAGTGGATGTGATGGCTGGAAATTCTATTAATGCCATACACGTTAAAACAATGTTATCTTTCACATTTTTGGTAAAATCAAAATGAGAATTGTTTTGAAAAAAATAAAGATTCCTTTGAAAATATTTTTTAAAGAATAAAAATGTGTGATGATTACTTTAATAAATAATTTTAAAAAGGTTAAAAAAAATTGAAGATAATTTTATAAAACATGGTTTTGGAATAAGACATATTTCTGACCGAAAAGAGAAATTAAGTCAAATTTTCTTGAAAAAAAATTCTAAAACATTTTAAGTACCAAAGATATAGGATCAGAAAATGTAAGGGTTTATTAGGAAATGGTCATGTAATTTCTTTCAACTCATATTGAAGAATAAACAATCTCGATTAAATTGAGATTGTGAAATAAATCTTTAGAATGATCATAACATTGAATTAAGAATTAATAAATGAATCAATTATGTGTATCAAATATAAATCCATATAAAACAAGTCGAAATAAAATATAATATAATAAAAATTCAATACACACATAATTTTAGCATGACATAATCATTGAAGTAGAAGTCTAACCCCATGACTAGAAATTGAGTTAAGAAATCCATTACCTTGTAATTTACTTTAATTAATTATGATTTAACCATCTGTATAATAATTTAAATCATGTCATCAATTTATAAAAAAACTATATTAATATTTATGATATCATATATGATCCTATTATATCATATTATCACCCATTTGTTAATAATATTTCATTATTTTCACTATTAGGGTGTTGTTTGAATTGTTTTCTCAAGCTTGTTTTGTCTTGAAACTGTCAGTTCTCTTGCATAGGATATAGATCCAAAATCTAAAGTATGATATTAATTTTATGAATATCATATTTAATTATTAAATACATTTTTATAACCATTTTTGAATGTTGAGAATAGAAAATTAATGGCATTACTTCATGGAGACAGTAAGTCGTACGTATGCATTAGTGATGATATCATTTATAAATGGTTGAAAATGTAAGAAAGTTCATGGTATATTAATTTTCTAGAATCAATATAATTTCATAATTATCATATATATCCATTATTTCTATTATCATAACCATCCAAGTAATGTGGTGATGAAAAATGAATTACACTGCTACGTAGACATGGTAAGTTATACTTATGCATGTGCAATGATTTTGTTTTATATAGGATAGATAAAAGGTATAATATTGTAATTTATTGACCTAGGAGCTACTAAATGGTTTACCAAGATGGTGGGTCACAAGGCCTCAAGAATTCATCCCCATACGCTAGAGGCTACCAGTTAGCAGCGAGGGCCTAGGGTGTGTCTATGGGGAGACTGTTCCCTCATGATTAATGTGTATCACAATCTTATAATCATATCAGTCAATAGTGGAAGAAAAATATAAATCAATTAAATAAGATAAAACATCTAAATTACTGTAATAATAAATAAACAAAATAGTTATTATACAATATGATGATCATTTCATGTCTCTGTAAAGCTGGAAAACAAGTATACATGAAACCAGTAAAGTACACAAATCAAAAGAATAAAAAATCCAAAAGAACTATCTCTGGATAACATCATAAGTTAAGCTCAATCTTGTTCTCCCATGATCCTAAGAAATAAATAGTCAAACGTCATATAGTGGGTGATTTCCCTGATTCCCACCCATGTCCATGAAGTTTTTTTGGTTACCCAATGGGGATCTAAATAGGTTGTGTTATAACACTCAGTAGGCCACCACCAATGACAACTATAACAAGTCCAATCTGTGTAATATAAAAAAATTATTGTGTAGTATATCAAAAATATAAAAATAATAAAAGTAAAGAGTGAAGATGATTTGATCATGTCTGGAAAAACCTGGATCCCTATGAATAATAGTCTAGAACCATAATCAAGGGATACTACAAAGCATAATAAAACAAGTGATATTGTCTAGTCTAACCACTAGAGTCAGATAACCATACTAGGGATATTTTGAAATTGTATAAAAATACCCAAATTGAATTCACTATGTAATCAAGTGTATAACATCTACAACAGTCGTTCTGAGTAATCCAGTGTATAACATCTATAATGGCGACGCCGTGTAATCCTGTGGGAGACCATGAACGGATGGATCCATGGTATAGAAGACCAAGGCATCCTCATTGAGACCTAGGAACAACTTTATGGAAACTTAGTAAATACTTTGGTGGAGTCCAAGGAGAATTTAAATAGAGAATTTCCAATGTGAGTCCAAGAAAACCAGATCCAAGGGGGAGAAAGGCCTATGGAATCCTACGGAATCATGATCCATTGAGTAAACAGGTCCAAAGAATCCAATCCCATGAGAAAAATCCATGGTTTAGAACTATCCATGAAATATAAGGGAATTAAGATCCAAGGATATCATCCAAGGAATCCACTGCTATTATCCATTCTTCAATCGTTATCATTTGTATCCAATGAGTTCTTCCAACTCATTTACCATTTTTCATACAATTAATTTATCCATTTTAAAACATATGAAATAGAAAGAAAAGGAGTAAAAGATATTCTCCTATCAAAATAATTAAATTAATTCATTTAGTTACAAATTAACAGTTAAAATAAGGCATTAATAATCTTAACCATTAGTTAAATTCTTATTAATAAAATATTACTCACACCATGCGGCCTTTTTATTCCCTTTGTATAGCCTCGCATGGTTACTTCTAACTGTGTGACTTGGGGAATACTATTTCTACTAACCATGAAACCTAGCTACCTTTTGCAAAAATCAGGCCTTCATTCTCTGAACAAGCTCCAGACACCCTGTAAACTCTCATGATCTCATTAGACACTCAAATTAGGTCAAAACCAAGGTGTTAATTTGAAAAAAATATATTTACCTCATAGAAAAACGTTAGATCATACAATCTTCCCCCCTTAATTCAATTCATCCCCGAATTGAACTTTCAATTGCGATCAATAAACACTTGAGAATAACTCCATCCATTGGGGAAATAAAACCCCCTCACACTCCCAATTCTCATCTTATAAACAGTTGGGCTTCCATATCACTCATACTAGAGGAATTGACTGACCTTGGAGAGCCTTTTACAATCATATAAAAAATAATAATTGGATGATACTCAAAGGATGCATATACCTATAGCTCAACCTCATCAGGATACAGAGTTTGAGATGGATCGGAATGATAATGTTGTATATGAGATGCATGGAAGATGTCATGCATGGATTCATACCTCTGAGGTAACTACAACTGATAAGATATCATCCCGAATCACTCCAAAATATTGAATGACCAAACATATCATGGGGAAAACTTACTCTATCTATTAATTTGTATGTTTCCTAGCCTCAATGAGATAATTAAAAGACATAATCCCTAACCTCGAACTCTAGAGGGAATTGGCAAAGATCGATGTAAGATTTATATCTAGAATATGCAGTAGCCATCTATTTCTGAATCAACTGGACCTACTCTGAAGTCTCCTGGATAAGATGAAGTATGATTAAAGCTACCTCTATTACCTCTAACCAGCACAGAGGTGAAAATCCTCATAAGGTTCCATCAGTATCACTTCTTCATAACAATTATTTTCGGAAAATTTAACTAGGGATATATGTATCTACCAAGAGCCCCCGAAATAAAGTATACATTATCTAAGAATGTCTTCTTGAACCTATATAGTGAACACTAACTCTCTATTAGTCTAACGGTAGAATTTTGTGCTCATAATCACCTGTGTACCCAAATCCCTCAATAAAATTTTCCAGAATTGTGATGTAAACTGAGGATCTCTATCTGATAAAATAGTTTGATAACCCCATGAATTCTCATTTTCTCATGGATATATAATATCTCAATATCATCTACTGAGAAGGTCTCCTTGATTGGCAGTAAAAGATAAACCTTTGTGATCTTATCCATAATAACTCAAACTACATGACTACCTCAAGGTGACCTCAAAAAATCGATTACAAAATCCATCGCAACATCTTACAATTTCCACTTGGGAATGGGAAACTATTATAAAATCATATATGGTCATTGGTGTTCTTACTTCACTTACTAATTTGTGGAACACCTCATGAAAAAACCAGTTACCTCTGGTTTCATCCCCGACCACAAATACAGGCGATGTGAATCACGATACATGTTGGTAACATGGGGATGAACTACCCAATATGAGGCATGAAAATTTTTCCTTAGCTCCTCATGTATATATACTAGAACCACAATGAAACGATGAATTCATATAATTTACCCCTCACCCAAAATCAAACTAGGAGGCAGGTCCCCACCTGTAACACTATCCCATAGGATTAGGCTCTTAGAATCTGATAATTGTCTCATCCTCACTCTATCCAAAAGAGTGGATTTCATAGACAAAGATTATAGAAAAGTATAGCCTTGGACATATTTCACTTCAAAGTTCATCCCAGAGAATAAGACTATAATCCACCACTCACTATTGGATTCCTGAAATTCTTGTATCTGAGTCTGCTCACTCAGAGCATCGGTGAATGAATTGACTTAACTAGGCGTATAGGTAAGATCAAAGATAAAAGACTATAGGTATTAAATCCGCATTCAATTTATCAAATTCAGATTATGCTGTATAAAAATATACTTGAGGATTTTATGGTCTGCGTTCACTACAAAACACTCTCCCAGTAAGTAGTGCCTCCAACAATGCAAGATATATTCCATAATGGATGACTCGAGATCATGAGTTAGGTAGTTCCTCTCATGTAGCCTAAAATTATAATGCCTTTATGATATGACTATCTCCTTCTACATCAGAATTAATCCTATAACAATACCTAATGCATCAAAATACATAGTTCAGCTCCTTCCTAGATCTTTCATAATTAGAACTGATGCTAAATTTAGTCTCTTGTTTAGCTCATGAAAGGCTGTCTCATAGGTATCTATCCATGTATACTTTACACCCTTCTTATTCAAGCTTATGAAAGGTAATTCTAATCAAGAAAAGTCCTATATGAAATGCCTTTAATAACCATATTTTCCCAATAAACTCCATATATAGAATATATTCTTGGTATTTTCCCAAGAAACTGTGGATCTCACCTTCCCTAGGTCAATTGGAACTTTTGTATTCGAGATAATATGAGCTAGGAAGTGGATCTTATCCATAGACAAGTGGAACTTTGTGATCTTAGCATATAATTGATACTCTCTCAATGTATCCAAAATTATCTAAAGATGTTTTTCATAGTCATGTCAATTGTAATAATACACTAAGATATCATCCACAAATAACACCACAATAAAATCTAGATATGGATGGAAAACTCAGTTAATCAATGCCATGTTAACTGTTGGCATGTTTATGAGATTGTAATACATAAACATATACTCATATATACTATACATGCTATGAAAATATATAAGAGTCATGTATTCATGCCGAACATGCACCTGGTGATATTCTAATCTCAAATAAATCTTTAAGAAAACATGAGGTCCTCAGAGCTTGTTGAAGAGATCATCTATCCATGGAAGGGGATACTGGTTTTTAACCTTAAAGTAGTTCCATTTATGATAATAGATACATATCCAGAGGATTTTGTATTACTTTTTCACAAAAAGGAAAAGAGAACCCTAGAGATAAGTACTGGGTGGTATAAATTCCTTTGATTCCAAGTCCTCTAGCTTCCGCTTGAGCTCCTGCAACTCCATAGTAGCCATCCTATAAGGAGGAATGGATACTGGTGAAACTCCTAACACTAGATCGATAGATAAATCTACCTATATATGTGGAGCTAAACCAGAAAGTTTTTCTGGGAAAAAGTACCTAATACGATCAACCAATGGAGGGAAATTTTTCTAATGTGTTCTCTCATCATCTAAATATATACTATAAATCTGGGCTTTCATCTCACCCAGTCCACAATGCTCGGATCTAGATCTACCTTCCTGGACAACCCATTTACCCTTGTAAATAAAAAATCCACATTCTAGTGATGTGAAGTCCATCCTTCAGTGATAAAAGTTGAAATATTCATGATAAAAAACTATCCATTCCATCATGAGGATGATGTCAAACCAAGTAATATTGAAGACAAAAATATCACATATGAAGTGACACCCACCTATATAAAGGGGAACTCCCTACACAAGAATACACCCTCTGTTATGATCACCAAAAGATTATATGAGGTCATAACTCCATCAAAAGATAGAAAAATGTGCCCAAGTCTCTCTATAAAAGGCACAAATACAAAACTATGAGAATCACATGTATCGAAAAGAGAAGATATACGAGTAGGGGATACTAAGATCATACCTATGACTATAGATGTCCTAATTCTCTACTCCTCAGGTGTTGTCTATACATAATATATATGGCCTATACTGTGGCCCTATGAAACAACCTCACTATCCAAAGTGGGCCCATTCCACTTTATAGGTACAATTGGTGCCTAGATTCTACTACCAAGACCACAACCTTGGCCTTAATGTCTGGTACTACTCCAACTGCCAGTCTGACATAGAGTTGTGATAGTTTCTCCTAAAAATAGAGTTGGAGTCGATTCTCTTCCACTTACTTTTGGTGGGAAGGTCCTGTATAAACAATATATATGGTTCGTCTTTTTCAAGATCAACACTTGAATTGGTCTCGATCATAGTGATTCCTCATATTCCCCCATCTCCCTCATTGGTTATAGATGAAAGCACTACTAGCACTTAAATCCTGTATTGTACTCCCATCATGATAAGACTCAAAACGATGCTTCTTTCCAATGGAAGATGAACCAATGGGTCGAAAGGCTACACTGACCTATTATGCACCCCCAACTTTTTTAGGTTCTTCTCAATAATAAGGACCTATTTCACTATCTATGTAATCATAGTCAACTAAAACATGTTGAACTATAATCGAACAACGTGCTTGAGATATTCCAAGTAGAGGCTCACCCATGTTGGCTCATCAATAAGATAAATTGGTGCAAAACATTTAAGCTCAATGAAGCATGATAAATATTCTATAATAGTCATAGTGACCTACTCTAGTCGCATGAACTCACTATCACTTTCATCTCCCAGCGTCTTAGGAAAAGAGTAATGGAAAGAACTGGATTGGAAATCCCTCCAAACCATATATCTAAGTGTATCAATCTATTTAAAAACATCCCATCGACACTTAGTTACTCCCCATAACATATATGTAATGAGCTTCACCCTCCTCTTAGGAGGTGTCTCTAGATGCTTGAAGATCTGAAAGGTTGTCTGAAGAAAAAACTTAAAATCCTATGGACTTCCATACCTCAAAAAATGTGGGTGGATACTGATGCTGGAACACACGTGTTAGCTATTCCATATATAAGGTAGGTTGCGACACTCCCTGAATGGTCTATATAAAATGTAAGAAACTCTCTTTGAACTGGGCATTGATTGCCAATTCCCATAAAATTGATGGTGTGACAACTGGAACTATTGTAGGCTCTACTAGTATATCAGGGCCCACCACCTCTAAATCGTGGTCATTTCCACCCTCCTCATTCCTGACCAGAGGTCATTGTGGTGGCATGTATGTACAATACCAAACGCATCCCTCAAAAAAGAATGTGTAGTGAACTATTCATAAATATAAAAACATGGTATAGGTCAAATTATTCCTATAAAGAAGACACACCCCTCTTTATGCTTCTAAATCCATGACTAGGTAATATTAACCATCATAAAAAGTGATAGATACACTACCTACTACCCGTTCTAAATCCAGGTCAAGGTCAAGTTCTCTATTTCACATATTCAATTTCATTTAAGTTCATTTCCATTTTACAATTTACTTTAAATAGTTGAACCAAATGGATCACCACTTACGATCTATAAGGTATGATACACCTCATTAATCTAAGCGTAGGACCCACTTAATAAAAACTATAACATATTCCAGTCGATGCGAATAATGGTCCATGACTTAATGTGCCATAATTGGCTTCTTAGGGTGTCTGTTATAGCCTATGTAGGAAAACACTATTTAGGTTATGGAATTCACTCTAAGTTACAATCATGTTTCACAATTCCCTACATAATTAATTTATCAAATAACAGGTATATCACTCAAGGAACACATAATAATGTTATGAAGTCAAGCAATGCATCCTTTATGGCATGACATAATGCATGGTATGTAAATTATAGGGGGTTCCTAAAATGATGCATTATATGCATACCCTCATCTCATCAATAAATGTAAAAATAATAATCACAAATAATATCAACAATAACATCAAAAGTCTAGTACATCATTGAATGGTGGAATCAAATCAACTGTAATAGGAAAAATATAGAAAAACAATATCTTTTTCTAGGAAATTTAGATTTTTCCTATATGTGGGTTAGCTAATCCCAGGCATAACTCATTAAAAAATTCAAATACCTTATAAGATCCTATATATTGTCTCGAAATAGTAATGCAAGAAAAAAAATCATTTGATACCACTTTGTAAATTCCTGACATGGGAGTCACTAAACAGTGCCCCGAGTTGATGGGTCACATGGCCTCATGTGTGCCTCCCTATATACCAGAGGCTACCAACAAAAATATAGGACTAAGGGTGTGTCTATGGGAAGGATATTCCCTCATGATCAAAGTGTAACACATCAATACAATAATATCATTTAATAGCATATACATAATATAAATAACTAACCGAAGATAGAAAATACAAATGAATGAAATAATAAATAACAAAAAGCATTCATATACAATATTTTAAACATGTCATGTCTCTATAAAGAAGGAAAATAGGTATATAGGAAACCAGTATAGTACATGAATCAAAATTTAAAAAAGGGAAAAATAAATCTCTCCAGATAGCATCAAGAACGAAGCTCAGTTTTGTGATCCTGTTATTTTAATAAATTAATAGCCAAACATTATTTAGAGGGTGTTCGACCCAATCCATACTTGCTTCCATGAATTTTTTCTAGGTATCTAAAAGCTGGATGAATAGGGTGTGGGATAACACTCAGTAGGCTACCACAAATAGTGTCTATAACATGTCAAGTCAGTGTAATATAAAAAATATTATATGGAGTATATCACAGGTATTACAATAATGGAAGTAAATAGTCAATATGATGTCATCCTTTCTAGCCAAACATGGATCCTTATAAAAAATATTCAAGAAACAGTAATCAAGGGTTACTATAAAGCATAATAAAACAAGTGATATTGTCCAATATAACCACTAGATTCAAATACCCTTACAAGGGATATATGTAAATCATAGAAAAATATCCACAATAGCCTCACCCTGTAATCAAGTGTATAACATCCACAACATCCATATTTTGTAATCCAATGTATAACATCCAAAACGTCCATGCCATGTAATCGAGTGTCAGACCACGAAGGGTCGGATCCAAGGTATAGAAGGCCAAGGCATCCTCATCGAGTCCTAGGATCACCTCAATGGAAACATGATAAAGAATTGGGTGAATTCGAAGGATAATCTCAATATATATTGTCTAATATGAGTCCAAAAATTCCAAATACATGGGTATTAGGGCCCATTAAACCATGTGTAATCAGGATCTAATGATTAATTAGGTCCAAGGTATCCACTATTGTAACAAATATCTATGGTGTCAAAATTTTAGTGGCATTTAATAGAATTAGGATCTAAGGATCTCATCCAAGGAATCCACTAAAATTATCTATTCATAAATCATTATCATCTACAACCAATGAGTTATTGTAAAGACCTGTAATTTGCATGTATTTTTTTTAATTTAATGGGAATTTTATGAGTCCGCAAAAATTTACGATGCATGATTCTGATCCCCGGTGTGCCCAGAATCAATTTCTGAAGTTTTGTAAAGGTACGTTCAGTAAACGTATGAGTAGGTTTTTACAAATTTTGAACCGGTACTCAGAATTGAAATCTGAGGGTACCGTTGAACTCACAGCACCAGTATTCACATAACGAGACCTTCACCTCAATGACAGTTGGTCGAGAGTGAAAGATGGTTTTTGGGTTTTTCGTGAATGAATAAAATAAAAATAAAGTTGTGGGGATTTAATTTTTATTTTTATTTGAAACCACCCATGTGGTTATTTTTCGCAAGTGGGGACCACCTGAACTAAAAACGTCCCATGAGTGGTTATGGAGGTGGGGACCACCCGAGCCTAACCTCCTTTGAGAGGTTATGGTGGTGGGGACCACCCGAGGCTTAAACCTCTTGAAATCCCCTCTTAAGTGCTAGGGATCCTCTTAAAGTACCACACTTTAATGGTGTCACCTCCCTTTTTATTTATTATGCCAACAACTCTTGAATTAATGGTGAAATTCAAATTAAACTAACAAAACATAGTTTAATTTATATTGGCCACTCCTTTGTTGGGAGAGGGGTTGAAAGAGGAATTAGAGAAACTTATTCTCTCCAACGAAGAACGCTTCTCCCAACGAATAACGAACACCGAAGATCGAAGAACGAGGAAGCCGACCCCGAGCTGGATTGAAAGCACCTTGCGGTGGCAACTAACGTAGGATATCTTCAATCGAGGATTGTCCTTCACTTCTCATCGACGTCAATCTATCCCCAACGACGTCATCTCCTTCCTCACGACCTCCGTCAATGAATCAAATAAGGTAGGGGTTCAAGATTTGTTAATTGTTGAACGTTCTTTATATTACTTCAAGGATTAAGATTTGAAGCCGCATGCTATCACTCTAACACAGAGGGTGCGGGCTGAACGAACACGGCCCGACCCTTCTGCCTTACTTTGTGGATTTTGACGCTAATCGTGGTATGAGTCCAGGTTGAGTGATTTTCGTCAACAATGATTGTTAATCGAAGAAAACATCCAGAGGAGATCGCGGCTACTTCAGGAATGAGAATCGGGCCATGGGAACTCATCCGGTGACCCGCAGAAAGTTCGTCGGTGATTGGAACCGATGAACGTCATCGTGTGGACGACGGCGACAGAACCACCCCGCCGGAGGAGTAGGCTGTGACCAATGGGCCGCGGTGGTGCAGTGGCGGCTGGTGTAAGTCCAGCCGTGAGAAGAACTGGCGTAATGAGCCTCCAGGTTGTCGAGGAAGGCGTGACGTGGTGCGTTCCGCGCGGTGGACCAAGGGGCTGCGACCTTGGTCGCGGCGATGGAGGACATGTGGCCGGCTCTGCCGGTCACCAAGGGAGGCACGGAGGAACTGTGCCGCGTTGGAGGCGGCTGGCTGCTCGGCCAACGAGGAGAAGTGGTACCCATCCCGTGGGTCCCGCGTGACATGGACCGGCACCACGTGGCGCCGGTTTTGAACAACCATAATGGCTAAGTCTTTGGAGAATCTAGGGGGCGCGGCCTCCCCCTAGAAGTAGCTAGGGAGGACCCCACAGGCCACCAGCCATGGTCCCAGTATGGGCCAGACCGAGCGCAGCCCGGGCCGCCCTCACGGACCAGGTCGGACCCACGGATCAGGTCATACCCTAGTCCGAACCCGGGTCGGTCCGGGTCGGTCCAACTGGGCCAGACCGGACCCAGACCCGTTTGACCTATTACCCACTCTTCTCCTCGTAACTTGAGCTATGGACGTTCGATTGACGAACCGTCTACGGTGAAAAAAACCTTGGAGGAAGACGGTTTGTTTGGTATACCCCACTAAAGGTTTGGACAAATTTGGGTTATGACCGGGTTGGATCGAACATAAATCCAACCGAGCCCTCAGAACGGAAATGCCAATAACTCTCAGACTGGGTGTTCGATTGACGCACCGTCTATCAAGTTGGGTATCTTATGGAAGGACGTATTTTTTGGATACATCAACTTGGGACTTAGTGGAATTTGATTTATCGACACTTGTCTTGAGGAGCAGACCCTCCCGGAATCTAGTGTGCTTTATGTGGAAACCCTGTGGCTGGCTGCTCTCTGAATACTATTCCTGGATTCTGTGTGGGTTCGACAACTCTGAATACGGTTCCTAGATCTTGTGTGGGTTCAAAAACTCTTACTAATCTTCTTGGATCTTGTGTGGGTTGGACAGCTCTGAATACTGTTCCTGGATCCTGTGTGGGTTCGACAGCTCTGACTAGTATTCCTGGATCCTGTGTGGGTTCGATAGCTCTGACTACTGTTCCTGGATCCTGTGTGGGTTCGACAGCTCTGACTACTATTCCTCGATCCTATGTGGGTTCGGCAGCTCTGACTACTATTCTTGAATCCTGTGTAGGTTTGACAGCTCTGACTACTATTCCTGGATCCTATGTGGGTTCGACAGCTCTGACTACTATTCCTGGATCCTGTGTGGGTTCGAGAGCTCTTACTACTATTCTCGGATCCTGTGTGGGTTCGACAACTCTGACTACTATTCCTAGATCCTGTGTGGGTTTGACAGCTCTGACTACTGTTCCTGGATCCAATATGGGTTCGACAGCTCTAACTACTGCTCCTGGATCCTATGTGGGTTCGACAGATTTGATTTATGTACCATGATCCTACGTGGTTTCTACAAAATAGATGATTTTTGTGGCTACATCTAATCATCTCTAACTCTCTACAAAAGTTTTATACCTGTGGGAGCTGAGTCAGTAACTTTTGTGTTTTCCTCATGATTGATATGAATTACTTGATAACTTAGTTATATGTACGGTCATATACCTAAGTGGGGTTATCTGTTGATTTCATACTTTGTGATTTATCCTTGTTGGATTATGTGAGACCTTGAGGGTCTCAGGGAGTATCATTATACTCACCCCTGTAAGGGTTTTTCCTGCACCTCATTGCGTTGGATGTAGATGAGGGATAGTGCTGACTGAGACTGAGAGCACCCAGACTAGATGGTACTCGGAGGTGGACCATATGGTGTGACGATACACGGAGGAGACCGAAAGAACTAGAGTGCTGAGGAGGTGATCCATACCTACCCTTTAGGTAGGAACCTTGGAGGATGACCCAGTGGATGTTTTTCTTTTCTTCAGTTGTACTTTATGTTTCCTTGTACTTTACAGTTGAGCTTGTATTTTCAGCCCCTTTTTACTTTCAGTACACAATGTTATACAATTTTACTTAGTGTTTTGCTTCCAGCTTGTACTCTGTTGTGTGGATTTTCAGGTTATAAAGGCAATGTATTCCCAGTTTTAGGTATTGAAGCCTTTGGTGCTTGTCTCCAGCCCCTGTCCTATGGAAGACAGGCTTGGGGTAGTCACGACACGAGCCCCGGGGGAAAGGTCGTGAAAAATTTGTATCAGAGGACTCGATTTTACCTCATAACTTAGGACTCTGATCTTTTCATTGAAGTAATTATGTTAAGGGTACTAAGTATGGTTTTCAGTTCAGGGAGTCTAGTATTGGTGCAGCGTCTGACGTATCCATACTCCAGGACCCTGACACTAATTGTGTGTGAGTTTTCAAGAGTTTTCTTTGTGTTATCTTGAGTCAGCTCACCAGGTATAACTTATTGACCATGGCACACCTGTTTTTTTTTTCAGGATGCCTCTACATAGACAACTAGCTAGGGTTATATGATTTGTACGCATAGATAGCCCATCGAGCGACCAAGCCTCGGTGTAGGGCCCTTTTCTATTTGAGGCACCAGCGGTACCACTCCCTGTTGGGCCACCGATACCGCCATCCCCAACAGAAGAGAGTGCACACCACCTGAGCGCGTTTCACGAGTTCCAGCGCCAGAGTCTGCCTAGGTTCAGGGGAGAGACAGACCCACAGATAGCCGAGGATTGGCTGGAGGCTATGGTGAGAGTATTCAGACTGGTAGGGACACCAGACAACCTTATGGTGATCCTTACCGTGAGTCTCCGTCAGTAAGTAGTAGGAATATGGTGGAGCCTGATTCTCTAGGTTCATGACGAGGTGACTCTACTCTGGGTAGACTTCGAGAGCCTGTTTCAGGCAGAGTTTTTCCCAGCCACCCTTCATGCAGTGCGGATACATTAGCTACTTCACCCGTAGCATAGAAGCATGATGGTGGAACAATACTCAGCGAGGTTCACCAACCTCTCATGCTACTCCAAAGATATGGTATAAGACCCATTATTCAGGTCTCAGACCTTTGATCAGGGTCTTAGGTGAGAGACCAGAGCTTTGATGATCTCACTCAGCATCCCGACGCATGCAAGGGTGCTATAGAGAGCCCTCCTTGTGGAAAGTTTCCTTGCTGAGTAGTCTCCAGTAGCGAGATCCACCACTAGTCGTCATGTAGGGGAGTATTATGCAGCTGGCAGCACACATATGTCACAGAGGTCCAAGAGGAACAGACCTATAGGTGGACAACATCAGGATATGGGTTCGGTTGTGCGAGACACATGGGACAAAGCCAGTCATATGAGGAACATGCAGTGTTTCACATGTGGCGGGCAGGGTCACATGAATCGTGACAATCTGACCCGCTGTTCTGATGATCGGTAGATAGTTGAGGTACCTCTCAGGTAGAGGTAGACGTTCAATCAAGGCGGTCTGCAGGGAGCAGGAGGACGTGGCAGAGGAGCTGGCCATGCAACTGGCGGTGGACGATGTTTTCGGGTGTTACTGCCACCACCACCTGGAGATCCACCTCGACCATAGGGAGTAGGTGGACAGGGGAGAGATCACCTCTAAGAAGCCGATGCTTATGATCATGGTGCTCTAGAGATGATTTGAGGTATGATATGTGTCTATTCCACCTTAGTTGTAGTTCTTATAGACACAGGTGTCAGTCACTCTTTCATTTCCACTACCCTCATTCAGAGCTCAGAGATTCTGATGGATCCTTTGGCTTGATCCTTACGACTAGAGACTCCTAAGGAAGAAGATTAGATGATTATACACTGGTTCTGGTAGTGTGATATTACTCTAGAAGGTGAGAGCTTCGGCTGGGATCTCTTAGTAGTGGTGTTGAGGCCTTACGACGTCATCTTGGGTATGGGCTGGTTATCTATAGTCCATTCTCAGATATACTATATTAGGCACAATGTGCGGTGTGTCCGCACGAATGGGACTAGGTTTACCTTCACCAGAGAGAAGGGAGCCTTTGCAGCACAGGATAGACTTACCTGGTGGAGGGTGCAGCCAATCACTCAGCAGTTGGCTAGCCTTACCCTCGGAGCAGTTGATGTGGAGAGTCCGACTTATCCTCTAGTGGTGGACCAGTATGCAGATGTTTTCCCTGATGATGTCCCAAGTCTACCTCCTCACAGAGAGGTGGACTTTTACATTGAATTGTACCCCTAGACAACACTAATATCTACACCAACGTATCATATGTCTCCCGCGGAGCTTCGCGAGCTGCGGGTATAGCTAGAGGACTTGTAGGGGAATGGATTCATCTGGCCTAGTGTTTCTCCCTGGACAACCCTTATTTTGTTCAACAAGAAATCGGATGGGAGCTTGAGGCTTTTTGTTGACTATCAGCGCCTGAACCAGGTGACCGTGAAGAACAATTACCCACTCTTGAGGATTGAAAACCTCTTTGATTAGTTGAAGGGAGCACTGTGGTTCTCGAATATAGACCTCAGATCAGGCTATCATCAGCTCAGAGTTCGAGACGAGGATGTGTAGAAGACGACCTTCAGATGTTGGTACGACCACTACGAGTTCTTGGTTATGCATTTTGGCATAACAAACACTCCTATAGTGTTCATGGGACTCATGAATAGTATTTTCCAGCCATACCTCGATCTCTTTGTCGTAGTCTTCATCGACGACATTCTGATCTACTCGACTACTAAGTAAGAGCATTCCTACCATTTACGGGTAGTACTAGACACACTCCGATAACACCAGTTTTATGGTAAGATCTCTAAGTGAAAGTTCTAGATTTGATAGGTTCACTTTCTGGGATATGTCATCTCAAAGGCTAGAGTTGCAGTGGATCCAATAAAGATTAAGGTGGTACTTGCTTGGGAACCACCCATGAGTGTGATGGAGGTACGAAGATTCCTGGGTTTGGATGGATATTACCGGAGGTTCGTACCAGACTTCTCCAGAGTTATAGTAGCACTATCAGCTTTGATGAAGAAGGGGAAACCCTTTGTGTGGTTAGAGAGATGCCATTAGAGCTTTCAGGAGCTGAGGTAGAGGCTGAATAGTGCCCCCATCTTGAGGCTTCTAGAGGAAGGTGTTGGATACGTAGTCTGTTGTGACGTATCAGGGAATGAACTTAGATGTGTTTTGATCCAGGAATGAGCAGTGATCGCTTATGGTTCACGAAAGCTGAGAAAAAATGAGTATAACTATGGTACCCATGACCTGAAGTTAGTAGCAGTGGTCTTCTCCGTGAACATGTGGCAGAACTGCCTGATGGGAAAGCGTTTTACTATGTACTTTGATCACAAGAGTCTCAGGTATATCTTCCCTCAAAAGGACCTGAACCTGATACATCGATGTTATCTTGAGTTCCTCTAGGACTATGACTTTTAGATAGTCTATACTCCTAGTAAGGGGAATGTTGTTGAAGATGCTCTCAGCAGGAGATTTGGTATACAACTGCTAGGTGTGGAGACGGAGCAGCTGGCTGCTTTTCAGATATCCTTTGGGGATAGAGATGAAGTAGGTTTCCTTCAGCATCTTACATTCACTCCCCCACTTCTTCAGCGAGTTAGGGATGCACAGCATGGGGACGCTGATTATGAGACATGATGTTCTCATATATCCACAGGGCATGCACCTAATGGATTTTCTGAAGGTGGGGAGCAGGTAATCATCTTTAGAGGACATACCATGGTACCGGTGTCACTTTAGGAGGAAGTGTTGAGTGAGTTCCAGACATCCCCTCTAGCGGTACATCCAAAAGTGGCGAAGATGTACCAGCACCTCCAAAAACAGCACTGGTGGCCGGGAATGAAGAAAGCAGTTGCAGAGTTTGTCTCTCGATGAATCACTTGTCAACAAGTGAAGGCGAAGCACCAGGTACTATCAGGCTTAGTTCAGCCTTTAGAGGTCCCAGAGTAGAAGTGGGATGAGATATCCATGGACTTAGTGACAGGACTTCCATGTACATCTAGGGTTCACGGCTCTATTTGGGTGATCATTGACCGAATCACCAAGTCGTCCCACTTCATACTGATCAAAGAACAGAGTTCAGTAGAGATCTTGGGATGCCTCTATGGGCAAGAGATTGTGTGGCTACATGGACTACCTTCGACGATTGTCTCTGATCATGACACACACTTTACTTCCTGGATATGGAAGGGGTTTTAGGAGGAATTCCGGACACAACTTTGTCTGAGCACCACCTTCCATCCTCAGATGGATGGCCAAATTGAGCATAACATTCAGACCCTTGAGGACATGTTGCGTGCTTGTGTCCTCAACTTTATTAGCAGTGGAGAGGATCACTTCCCTTTGGTGGAGTTTGCATACAACAACATCTATCACTACACCATAGGGATGATACCTTTCAAGGAGTTGTATGAGTGACCTTGAAGATCACCCTTATGCTGGACTGACCCTGTGGAGTCAACACTAGCGGGACCAGAGATGGTACGAGCTACCACGGAGAAGGTGCAGAGCACCCAAGAGCAGATGAAGACTACACAGAGCAGGCAGAAGTCATATGCCGACAAGATACAGAGGCCTATAGAGTTCAAGGATGGAAACCACATCTTTCTATGGGTCTTACCTCGACGAGGTCTACATAGATTTGGCCGAGGAAGCAAGTTATATCTGAGATTCATCGGACCTTTTCAGGTCCCCAGCAGAGTTGGACAGGTGGCATACTGCTTAGCTCTTCCACCTTAGTTACACCGGGTGCACGATGTCTTCCATTTATCCCAACTGATGAGATATGTGCATGAACCTTCTCACATCATCAACCATGGAGAGATGGACATCGATGATGGGGACACTTTTATAGAGGTTCCAGTGGAGATTAAGAATCGACATGATTGGGTCCTTCGTGGATGTTCGATACCTCTGGTGCACATTCGCTGGCAGCACGAGAACCTCGAGGAGAGCACATGGGAGTGGGAGGGTCAGATGCATGCTCAGTACCCCCATTTGTTTCCTTAGTTGTGAGTTATGGATTACGAGGATGTAGAGACCTGAGGTGGGGAGAATTTAAAGACCCAGAATTTCCTTGTAATTTTTTTTAATTAAATGGGAATTTTCTGAGTCCGTGAAAATTTAAGTCACATGATTCTGAGGCCCGATGTGCTGGGAATAAATTTCTTAAGTTTGGTTTGGGTACATTCAGTAAATGTACAAGCGTGATTTTATAACTTTTGAACTGGTTCTCGGAATTGAAATCTTAGGGCACTGTTGAACTTGTAGCGCCTGTATTCTCTTAAGGAGACCTTCACCTCGATGGCAGTTGGTCGAGAGTGAAAGATTGTTTTTGGGTTTTTTCGTGAATGAATAAAATAAAAATAAAGTTGTGTAGCTTTAATTTTTATTTTTATTTGAAACCACCCATGTGGTTATTTTTCACAAGTGGGGACCACCTGAACTAAAAACCTCCCATGAGAGGTTATGGAGGTGGAGACCACCTGAGCCTAACCTCCCATGAGAGGTTATGGTGGTGGGGACCACCCGAGTCTTAAACATCTTGAACTCCCATCTTAAGTGTGGGGGAGCCTATTAAACTCCCCCAATTTAATGGTACCACCCCCTTTTTATTTATTATTCCAACACCTCTTGAATTAATGGTGCAATTCAATTCAAATTAATAAAATATAATTTAATTTATATTGTCCATTATTTTTTTGGGAGAGGGGTTGGAAGATCACTTGGAGAAACTTATTATCTCCAACGAAGAATGCTTCTACGAACAAAGAACGACCACCGGAGATCGAAGAACGAGGAAGCCGACCCCGAGCCGAATCGGAAGAACCTTGCGGAGGCAACTAACGTAGGACATCTTCAATCGACGATCATCCTTCCCTTCTCATCGACGTCCGTCTACCACCAATGACGTCGTCTCCTTCCTCGTGACCTCCATCAATGAATCAAATAAGGTAGGGGTTCAAGCTTTGTTAATTGTTGCACTTTCTTCGTTTTACTCCAAGGATTAAAATTCGAAGCTGCATGCTATCACTCTAATATAGAGGGTGCGGGCCGAATGAACATGGCCCGACCCCTCCGCCTTACTTTGTGGATTTTGATGCTAAATGTAGCATTAGTCCAGGTTGAGTGATTTTCATCAACAATGATGGAGGATCGAAGACGATGTCCCGAGGAGAGTGTGGCTACTTACAGAATGAGAATCGGGCCACCAAAACTCGTCCGGTGACCCGCGGAAAGTTTGTTGGCAGTTGAAACCGATGAACGTCACCGCATGGATTGCGGCAGTGCAACTGTGTGATGGAAGGGGTAGGCTACGGCCGACTAGCCGCGGTGGTGCAGTGGCGGTCAACATAAGGCTGATCGTGAGAAGAACAAGCAGCCCGATTCGTCGGGTTGCCGAGGAAGGTGTGGTGCAGCGCGCACCGTGCGGTGGACCAAGGGGCTGTGGCCTTGGTCGCGGCGATGGAGGACGGGCGGCCGACTCTACCGGTTTCTAGAGGAGGGGCGGCGCAACTGCGCCGCGCGGGAGGTGGCTGGCCACTCAAGCAGCCAAGAGAAGTGGGACCCATCACGTGGGTCCCTCGTGACACGGATCGGCACCACGTGGTGCTGGTTTTGAACACCCCGAATGGTTAAGCTATTCGGGAATCCAGGGGGTGCGGCCTCCCCCCTAGACATGGATAGGGCGGACCCCATGGGCCGCCAGTCGTGGGCCCAGCGCGGCCCGGGCCAGCCCCATGGTCCGGGCCGCCCTCGAGGGTCGGTCCACCGTCACGGGCTGGGTCGGACCCCATTCTGGAGTCGGGTTGGTCCAACTGGGCCGGACCTGACCCGAACCCGTTTGACCTATTTCCCACTCTTTTGCTCATAACTTGAGCTACGTGTGTCCGATTGAAGAACCATATACGGTGATAGAAACCTTGGAGGAAGGCGGTTCTTTTTGTATACCCCAGTTGAGGTTTGGACATAGTTGGGGTACAGCTGGGTTGGATCAAATGTAAATCTAACGAGGCCTTCGGGACAGAAATGCCAATAACTCTCATACCTGAAGTTCGATTGATGCGTCATCTGTCGCGTTGGGTATCTTATGGCAGGACAAACCTTTTGGATACATCAAATTGTGACTTCATGGAAGTTGATGTATCAAAACTTGGCTTGAGGAGAAGACCATCCCGGAATCTAGCGTGCTTTGTGTGAAAACCCTGTGGCTGGCTGCTCTCTGACTACTGTTCCTGGATCCTATGTGGGTTCGACAGCTCTGACTACTATTCCTGGATCCTGTGTGGGTTCGATAGCTCTGAATAATGTTCATGGATCCTGTGTGGGTTCAATAGCTCTGACTACTATTCCTGGATCCAGTGGGGGTTCGATAGCTCTGACTACTGTTCTTGGATCCTGTGCGGGTTCGACAGCTCTGACTAGTGTTCCTGGATCCTTTGTGGGTTCGACAGCTCTGAATACTATTCTTGGATCCTGTGTGGATTCAAAATCTTTGAATACTATTCCTGGATCCTATGTGGGCTCGGTAGCTCTGACTACTATTCTAGGATCTTATGTGGGTTCGACAACTCTGACTACTGTTCCTGGATCCTGTGTGGGTTCGATAGCTCTGACTACTATTCCTGGATCCTGTGTGGGTTCGACAGCTCTGACTACTGTTCCTGGATCCTGGGCGGGTTCGATGGCTCTAACTACTATTCTTGTATCCTCTGTGGGTTCGAAATCTTGAACTACTGTTCCTAGATCCTACGTGGGTTCGACAGATTTGATTTCTGTACCAGGATCCTACGTGGGTTCAACAGAATAGATGATTTAGTGGCTATAACTAATCATCTCTAACTCTCTACAAAAGTTGTATACCTGTATGAGCTGAGTCAGTAACTTTTATGTTTTCCTATTGATTTAGATGGATTACTTGATAACTTAGGTATATGTATTGGCATATACCTAAGTGGGGTTATTTGTTAATTTCATACTTTGTGATTTATCCTTGTTGTATTATGTGATATCTTGAGGGTCTTGGGGACCCTACTAAGTATCATTATACTCACCCCTACACGGGATATGCTTGCACCTCGTTGTGTTGGATGTAGACGACAGATAGCACTGACTGATGCTGAGAGCACCAGGACTAGACGGTACCTGGAGGTGGACCATACGGTGTGACGATACACGGAGGAGACGGACGAACCTGGAGTACTGAGGAGGCGATATATACCTACCCTTCAGGTAGGAACCTCAAAGGATGACCCAACATTAGTATTTCTTTTCTTTAGTTGTACTTTTCTTTTCCTTGTACTTTACAGTTGGGATCGTATTTACGGCCCCCTTTTACTTTCAGTACACTTTGTTATACAGTTTTACTTGGTTTTTGGCTTCCATCTTGTACTCTGTTGTGTTCGTTTTCAGGTTATAAAGGCAATGTCTTCCTAGTTTTAGGGATTTATGCTTTTGGTGCTAGTCGCCAGCCCCTGGCCTATGGAATGTGGGCTTGGGGTAGTCACGACACGGGCCCCGAGGGATGGGTTATTGAAAGGAAACCTAAATTGGTTCTAAATAATTATATCAAGGAGGTCAATTAATTTTAAGGGTATAAGAAAAAGGTCCTACATGAGACACAACTACAACAACACATATAAAACACTAAACCTTGATGGAATGTTATAGACCACCTACCATGTACATGTGGTAGAGAACTAATCTAGTATTGAGCTATGATTCAATCTAGACCAAGAGAAAAAGGAAGAACGTACAAAAATCTTTGAATTAAGGAAAATTATCTTGCACCTTAATAACTCCATCGATATGAATACAAAAAAAGAATGAAACAATTGGATTGAAGAACTTACTAGTGCAGATCCAAAGAGAAGAATGGTGTTTGAATCTGAGTCTAGATGATAAATTGGGATAAATTACAAGGATTTAAGATTCTAAGGGAGATGAAAACTCCATGAATGTCCTCTAGAATTAAATGAGGAAAATAAATAGTTTTTTAAGAAATTTCAGTGTAAAAATTATTATTTCCCACTTTTTAACTGGGTTGTATTGTTTGAAAAATAATGAACCAACCATACACCCTTCTCGGCCTCAATGGGGACCTCACATGGTTCATAAACATAGTTCAATAAACCATGAACAAACCATGGTGTAACCCATTTATAAACATTTTAGATCCCCTATATGAGCTTGCTCCCCTTGCTTCATGGTTTACTCAAACCGTTCATCCTCCTGATTCCCTTTTTCCAGCCCCGTATGGTTACTCCTAACCACACGACTTAGGTCACATGATTTTTACTAATTGTGTTTCCTAGATTAAGTTTTCAAAAACGAGGCCTTCAAGCTTTTAGAAAACCCTAAATACCCTTTTTACTCTCATCATCTCATTATACACTAACATTAGGTCAAAACAAAGAAGCTAAAGTGAAAACAAAAATATCCTTACCTCATAGGAAAACCCTGGATCTTACAAATATGGTTATTTCATAATCATAATAACATATCAGTATATTTATTATACTAGATTTATTATTTTTGGATGAAAAAAAACATGAAGAGGAAGTATAAAAAAATAAATTTGAAAGAGTTGGTAAAGATTATTACCTCTTCTTTAGTGAACTTTCTTTAGATATCTTCATAGAGACACTTGGGTTAAGTTTTTGAGAATACCAGCACCTCCAAAACATGGATAAAGAAGTTGTAAAGATAAATGGGTAGATTTTGGTCAAGATAAATGGATCAAGGTGGTATGGAGAATTGAAGTAAGAGATTCCCTTTTATAATTGTGGTGAGGGGAACTTTCGGATTTTCTTAAACTATTAATTTAATATTAATTAATTTTCAATTAAAAATAGATAAAAAATTATTAATTTAGAAGATAAAATGATAATGGGTCAAAATTCCCTCATCCAATAAAATATATGTATAAGTTTTAACTAAAATTATAAACTCATCTTTTGGTTTTAACCCTTATTTTACTTCTTTAACTCCTACCACGACAACTTGGATTTTTACGCTTTTAAGGTTAATTTAGTTACTATATAATGATAGAAGACCCATAAATGGATCATGGATGACGTGTTTAACCATATACCATTCATTTTTCTTATTTTATGATTTTTAGAAATTTTATATCATTTAATAAAATATTATTTATTTTAAAATATCATTAATGTCAATTTTGACACTATTCATTACATTGACATTAATATTTTCAATAAAAAAATATAAATCTGAAAAAAAATATTCCAATACATCCCTAATATATCAAGGTAATCTATAAAATTAATTTATGATATTAATTATCTCAAATTATATTTATTTTAATATTTTTAATATCATTTTTTTGATTTTCCATTCATTGAATAATTACTTCATCATCATTGTGTAATTTTTTAACTAATTATTTATTCACTAAAAATTATAAATAAATAACCCTAATGTATATAAATATTTTATATTTAAAAATAAAATTTATAGTTTAATTTTTATTCTAGATAACACCATATCAAAAAATTTATAGATATTAAAATCAAGAATGTGGAATCTTTGAATTTTCTTTATATAAAATATTATAAACATCATAATATCATTAAAATGGACATAAATGGTCATATAATAGAAACTTAAATGGTCATGGACAAAAAATAATCATAAAATAAAAATTATTTCAATTGTTAGTGTCATTTTTTAATCCTTATCATTTTATTTTTAACATATATTTTCCAATTTTCCCTTTACCGTGGTAACGAAATTTACTAAGGTTACTATCCATATTGAACAAAAATAAAAGGGAAATATTTAATAAATTTTAAGCTTCTGAATAAAAATATAGAATCCATTTTTTAAAATTAAAACACATAATTTTGAGAATTTAATTTAAAATTAATCATGAAAATCGTAATGAAAAATAGTTTTCTTGAAAAAAATCATTTTAAGCCTAAAATATACTTATACTGAAATAGGGTATAAAGATAATTTAAAAAGTTTTAAATTATATTATATCTAAATAAAGAGTATATAATTTACCTTTGTAAAAAATTTAAATCATACAGTTACTTTAAAATATAAAGAAAATGATAGTTTTATAAAAATAAGTATTTTCACTATTCTCTAGAAAATCAGTCTTTTCAAAAAATTTCCAAAAAATCACCATAAGTTAATTTTAATATATTGATTTAAAAAATGATATTAGTTTTATAAAATACAATTTTTATATTTTCTATAAATTTATTATAATATTTACTCCAAAAAATCAAGGAAACCATTTTTGAAGAAAAAATATTTTTTGAAGAATAAAATGATTTTACTAAAAATTATGAACTTATTAATAAAGCATTAATTAATACATTAAAATGAGTAGAAAAATTATATATTTCGTAATGTCATTAATACTGTTCATTCTCTCCAATTTAATGTCTAGGTTATATTCATATTTCATTATTTTTTTAAGTTGGGTGTTGTGTGTAACGTAAGATATCAAAGAGGTTAAATTTTAAAAGAGACATATCATAAAATATTAAGGTATTACATTATCCCCTAAATAAATTTAATCCTCAAAATTTAAAATTGTACTTAGAAAATAAAAGGTTTATAATTGAAATTTTCTTTGTGGGATGCCCGCATCCTAAAAAGGGTTAATAAAACATCCACTTAATAAGAGGGAAAGGGAAATGTAAAGGTTACCAAAAAATCAGGCTTTTGAATAGGAGAACATTATGGGGAAGTAAAAATATGTACATGGAATATAAATATAACTATCAAGTTCTGATGGATAGTGATAGATGACATGGTAATTAGAAAGTTAACTGTCACAAAACTGAATATTTTTATGGGTTAAATAACCATGGATTTCTCAGGAGAAAAATAAAATGGATAATGTTTTTGTTCTAAAATCATTTTCCTAAAGTTGAGAGATTCTTTTAATATCCAAATAAGAACTTTAGAAAATAATCATACTTGATTTATTTCCCTATCATAAATAATCTCATCCTTTGGTTGTACTTCAATCTATTTCACTTTATCTCTAACACCATGACATGGATTTCGTGATGATTTTTTCCTGGATGAATTACTTTGATGAATCATAAGATCCAAAAGTGATTACTTTTACCTTTAAATGTTTACTGAAAACAAAATGGTTATCACATGTTATCAATAAACAATAATATGTAAATTTCAGCTTAATCTAATCCATAAGTAGTTAATCATAAACTCATCCAAAATATGTCTGTCCCAATTCAATGACCAAAAATTTAAAAGAATGGTGAATAAATTTAAAAAATTAAAATAACATCATATTTTACCTAAAAAGAATAATTTGGATCTTAATATCACATTCCAAATAAATTAATACCTTGATCACCTTTAAACCTTAATGAAAACATGCATGATTTCAAAAATAAATTCTCAGGTTGTTGAATATATTCCTTAAATCCAAACATCTAATAATTACAACATAGATATTATAAACCATAAAATCACTAACTACATTCTTAGTACCCAACATTATATTATAAAAATTACTTTATCATTACTATCTCAACATCAAGCACATATTAAGGTTATCTTCCCTAAATTCTGTGTGTTCCAAAATATCAACTTACCACAAAATCAATTCTATTGGTTATAGGTATTATTCATCACATGCTTCCAAATCCTTAAAGAAGAATCACTGAAGTATAATCCTTATACGTCTCATGATTTTTATAATGAGAGTATAATTGATAAAATAATTCAATAACATAAATATTTAATCCAAACTCAAGAACATTAATCATTCCACAATATTATTAAAACATTGTCTAGGATTTTTCATCTTATTCATTAATACCTCCTTACTTTCATATATCATTATCTTCAATATAACCAATACTTATAAAACATTTGTGATTAAATTAATGACAATTTTCCATAGAACATCAATTTAATTAATTCCCAAACTTCCCATATTTAAACCATTCAAACATCTATAATACCTTAAGGATACTTTTATTCAAAACTTTTCATTTTTCAGCAAAAATTACTTTCTTTATATCCTTCTTTTCCACTACCAAAACATCTTTTTTTTTCCTCTAAAAAATTCACTTGGGCGTTTTCTGTAACACCCCAAGCTTCCATGGTACGCTTCTCTTTGAATAATACAGTAGCGTGTGTTGTACACAACTTTGAGTTCTAACACACACCACAACCAACCAAACTAGCCGTTATGAATAGTAATACCCACTTTTTAAAATTTTATAAATTTTATGTTTCAAAATGGACTTCATTTTGGATTCGGAATGTCGAAATTAGCCTAGGGTGAAATTTTGGTATTTTTCTGAAAACATTCAATTTTTGATGAATAGTGAAAAAACACTGAGTTATTGTTTAAAACCGAATTTTTATTTAAATAATTATTTATTTTATTTAAATTTAATTAAGGTCAAAATAGATACATAATACCTATATAAGTTCATGTAATTCGTCGGAGTTAGTTCAGAATAATTTTAGATATATAAAAAGTTTATTGAACTTTTCACCGTCTTTTACCCACCTCCTAGGAGAATTTGGAAATTCACATAAAACTTAATTTTACCGCTTCTATGAGTGGAATTTCAAAAATCCTAGAGACACAGTAAATATCAAGGAGTAAAATGTGGTTCAATGAGATGAAAATAAATTTTGGTGAATAGTAACTTTTTTACTTTTATTTATCACGGTTAAAAGTAAATAGGGTAATTAAGGGTAAAAATGATATTAATATTACCCTAACACATGTCCTAATTCTATTGAAAAAATGTATCTTGACCAAAAAAAACCTTGGGAATAAAATATTATCATTTAGGTCCACTTGGATTAGATTAGAACATTATTTATTATTTAATTCAAAGAAGAGTTAAAAGAGTTAAAATCAAAGTTTAATTACTAAAACATTTTTAATATAGTGTTATACATAAGATAAATTCAATTGTAAATATTCATTTTAAAGATAAAAAGATTTCATTTAGGTCCACTTGTATTGAAGGTTTTGTGATATGTTTGACTATAGATGTTTTATTTTTATACCATTCATGGTTTGTGGATAAAACATTGACATTTCGTATGCTAGTTTTAATACGAATGTTTATGGTATGTTTAAACCTGTTCATATGAGGAATGAATTGGACTTAATATGTGACTGGTGGAGCCCTCTATAGCTCCTCGATGCATCGGTAGGTCTCCTGAGACAAACTAGTGTCTTGGCACAAGGCCTTGAAAAAATCTTATTTGTATTCTTGGCACGAGGCCTTGGCTATGTGGTTATGATAGTCTGGTATTATGTATTCCATCATTATGAAAGTGGTTATTGATATTGCATGTGATTATTCGACTAGTAGAATATCCATGTGAATAAGTAAATGGAATTATTTCATTTTATCTTTTCCATATTATGCTGAAGTTCAAGTTTAAAAGGCTTTTGTTTTAGTTATACATTGCCTTAAATGTTTATGCTTATTTATGAAAGTTTCTGCTATATTTTTATCCTTACTGAGCATCTGAGCTCACCCCTTTCTATGTTTTATTTTTACCAGGATGTGAAGAAGTATTTTATGAATGAACTGCAGAGATAGTTTGAGGGGATAAGAGTGTGGACTATGGAGACTATATTGTTGTAGTTTTCATGTTATGATGTAATGTAAACTTTATGAATATATCTAGTGATTCCAAGGCTACTAAACTAATCAGTATTTCAAGACTTGATCTTTTGTGATCATGCCAATCTTATGTAATAATGCACCGACTCTGGGTAACTAGGGTCTGGGCGTTACATTTTTTCTCACATTCTCAACATATAGGAAACGGAATATTATTTTCTCAATGATCTCCACCACTCAATATCTCAAAAAAAATCTATCCTTCAATTCTATAGCGAGTCTTATTGTTGTTGAAGTTTCATGTTTTTAATCATATATCATTATATAACAATATCATTTACTCTATTAAATATCCCATTTTGTTTCTCATCAACACATTGTCTATCACATTCAATATTAAACTAGTTTATTATGGTTCCACCCATTTAGTAAAATAAAAAGTATAGTGTGAGAAATATTAATTGTAGTCATAAATCACAAAGTCATGAAGAATAATTTATAATATGTTTAAATCTTGAAACTTTCTCAATCTATGAATCATTATGTTTAAGATAGGTTTTCCACTGTCATTAACAAATCTATATGATATTATCCTATAGTTAGAATTTTCCTCAAATTCAGTTGATTAGACACTGAAAGTGGCTAATATTAATTGATTATATTTTAATATTCATGTGTTTCAAAGTATATAAACCCCAATTTTAGTTCATTTTATAAATTAAACTTCATTTCTAATCACATGTGCAATTCACGTGTAAAGTGAAAATTTGGTTCCATTAATCATCTATTTGTGGAAAAAATTATATTCATTATTTGAATTTGATATTTTGGGATATGATTCATCACTTTTTTGGAACATTTTATCATTTATGATCAATGCATCAATCATAAGGTAATGTGGATATTTTTTGCAATGAATGCAGAAATTTATGGTAAAGCATAATGGGCCTTAGGCCCATCAAACAAAAGTGGTGCCCATAATAAAAACCTAATGAAGCTCAAATTTTAGCTGTAGAAATATAAAATTATTGGGATCATTAATTTAACTATTTCTGGAGCTAATTCAAAAGTTTTCATGGTGATCTAGATGGTGAAAGATGAATATTAAATTGATGGATAGATCTGAACACCCATAAAGTCATACCAATATTTTGAACATAAATTCCAGACGGATGATCCAATTATCAAGAAATTTTTACACCTATTATAGAAAACCAATAAGAATATATTTATATTCTAATAACATCAATGATTCATCCATATATAATGACTTATTTTCCTAGAAATAGGGGGTATGAATCTGGTTCTATTTTTGTCGTCAGCTTTGAAGCTACCAATTTCCATTATTCTCACCCACCTTTTGAATCTTCTAATTAATGGGGAGGGAATTGATTGTTGGGGGGAGGGGTTACAACTAAATATCATACTAGGATTATATAATTATATGGTGGTGAATGGATTTGGGTGTACGCTCTTTTTCAATTATAATTTCACACATTAATTTTGTAATCACATCATCAATTTCTCTTATGTAAGTTTTTCATTCACATTTATTTATTAATAAAATTTATTCTTAATCATATCCCTAATTTTTTTTCATTTAAATTAACATATTGATACCATTTAATCAAGTTTTTAATTTATTCACACCAACAATTGTTAAATTCCTCACACAATGGTGGATTGTTCGTTATTTCATTGTTTTCACTTCTTCAATCCCGCTTCTTTAAGTCATCTTACCACTTCCATTGATAGAATAAAATCAATGGAGGGATAAAATTTTATGGTTTAATACTAGGTATTTTTGTGGGGGTGGATTGAATTTTATTTCATGTGATTTAATATCAATTCATTATATTAAAGCTTCCACTTGAGGAGTTATTTTCTTCTTCATCTTCACCAACTTTAACGATGGCACATTCTGAGTGCTAGTATGATCCAATTCCTTGGAGTGATAATGAAAGAGGTCCTATATGTGAATTGGTGAATGAGGTTGTAGAATTATCTCATTTTTTATATACATCCTGAATTATTGTTCTCAAACTTTCTAAGAAAACAAATACATCTAATCCACCCCCAGTGACCACCTAAGATCGACTCGTCATAATTAATTATTTTAGATAATTTTTTTATTATTTAAAATAAAACAATATTTATTCAATTAAAATCAACACCTAATTTGTCCACTTTATATCCAATCCTCTATCAAAATAGAGTATATATAGGTTTCTTTTTCAGTCACTGCGGATTCAATAACCCATGTTGTACAACGAGTGACCGTTTATAATATAAATTGGGTAAATTTGGGTGAAATTTTTTTTAGATCCATTTCTAGGAACCCAAGTAAGTATATTAGACACTCACCTTCTTTTCTCACCCCAAATTATATTTTCTCACCCACATTTCTCTTCTCTCTTCCCCTTTCTATTTCTGTTAGTCCAAAAAATCTCAAATCCTCTAATGGTGTATCTCAAATATTTCCCAATCATAAAACCATTCTATAATAAAATCATAAATAAATATTGTGAAGCTAATAAAGTATTTAATTTATCTAAATAAACCTTATATGATTTTCCCACACACTGTGAGATGAAAATCACTTGAATGATGATTTTTTAAAGTATTAATTTACAGCCCTCTCAAGGATGATTAGAGAGGTAAATATTAGGGATGTAAATGTTGTCAAAACTCCCATCTAGCCTAATCCCCAATAATTACTTGAACAATTGTGTTATAAAATGGAGGGAATTAATTTATAAGTTTCATCATTGAGATCATAACTAAAAGTGATTGATATGGATATGGACCCCATTCCCACTTATATTATCCCTTATTCTAATTTGATTGAATAATATTGTTATAAATAAAACTCCCATGAATTTACTAAAGAACAAAAATTTAAATCCTGGGGACTTGAAAAATAGTAAGGAATTGTTAATGGGTTTTTAAATCAAGAGGAAAATGATTTTTTGTATTCACAAGTGGGAAATTTTACATCATGGATCAAGTTTCTTGAATATTTCTCAATTGATTATTTTTTAGATGCACCAATATTTGAACCATTGGGAGAGATAAAAAACATTGAGTCCATACCCACTCTGGACATTCAAATGGAAAATTTTTAGGATTAATCATATTTTCAAATGGAATTAATTCTTTCTAAATGTTTTGGATAAGAAACTGATTTTGATTCAAATTACCAATCTTTATTAGAAAATTTATATTAATCCAAACGCAAAATTATTTTCCTTCCTTCCCCGCTTAAGTATCCCATAATATGGTATAACCATGAACTTTTCATTGGAATTTATTCTTCTCTTGAAACCAACAAAGTAGTAATGATCATTGATGTTTAATAAAGACTAAAAAACCAAGTGGATCAACCATTTTTGATATTACATGGATTTTCAGACTCATTATAGAACAAATGTTTTCATATAAAACAAATTATATGAAAATAATAAATCACAATCTTATTGAATTGTTGAATGATTCAATCTTTAAAATATTTAAAGTTAGTATTGGGTAAGTTGGGGTTTATTTCAAGCTAAATACATTAAAATAAGCACTTTTCAAAAGGAAACCCAATCACTTCGGTATTATCTATTTTATTCTATATTTTTTTTGTGTTTTTTTGTCAAGGTAACCCCTAGGTATTTCTAATGTGATGTAATGTTTTTTTGTATTATTTAATAATTGAATCAGTTTAGTATTTTCAAATAAAACATATGGCTTTTAGAGTTCAAACCCAACCATCAATCATCCTTGAGGATTCTACATATGAACTAATGCTAAACTGATCAATTTATTTTTTATGGGACATCAACTTAAAACCATGGGGTTTTCTTCCATGATTTCATTTTGAATCACATATCCCCCTATTTCTTAACAATTCTAATTTCTCTCTTCTATTCTCTTTAAAAACTGAGGGAAGTTTCATTCTAATTTGGGGGAGTGAAAATCAAGGATGTTGAACAAAAAATTGGTCTTTTATTGTAAAAATTCAAATCAATGAAAAATATTTAACTATCCTTACATGCATTAATGTACATTGAAAAACATTAAAGTTGAATGTCAAATAATTTTGAATTCCTTGTTCAAGATTTTAAAGAAAGTTTAAGTACATGACTATAGTTTTTGGAAAGTGATATTTTAGGATGTGATTTTTTAATGTTTACATTTTTATCCGTTTGATAAAAATGCCACAATGCACATATTTTTCATTTTGGGTGTAATTTTGAGTTATTGGGTCCCATACATCATAGCATGGGGTTTTAGGTCACTTTTAGTTTAGTTTGAGTATCCAAAAAAAATGAAAATAATGATTTTATAGATCAATGTTTTGTCAAAATGTGTGGAGTCTGACATTGGGGGATAGAAACTCCATAGTTTTCTTTCCTAGAGTTAGGTTTTACATCTATATTTTAGTGCATGGAATTAGAAAAATGTGTGGCATTTGGAACTAGGGGATCATGAATCCATAGTTTTCTTTCCCAGAGTTGGTCTTTTCATCACTTTTGTGGTAAAAAAACTAGAAAAATAACAAATTAAAAAATTGGATACTCAATTTAAGGTTTAATGTGATCCCCACCACGTATTTCCATTTCTTCCCCCCAGAACAAAAAAATGGGCCCCATGTATTTTGAAATACATAACACTTTATCATGATTAATTGAAATTGGATGAAATTCTATGTTGAATTTGGATAGAGGAATGATCTTGGGCTTGAGATTTTCTTTTGAACCAAGAATTTGAAATGATTTTTTGTAATGATGTCTTTTTTTGAGCATTATATGTTAAATATTTTTGTAAAATGGATTTCAATTTCATATTTTGGAGATACTTTTTTCTCAGGACTAGCAAAACTCAAATTTGGGGGTGTGATTAGCCACTGAAATTAGATAATATTAATTGATTATTTTTTAATAGTCATGTGATTTAATGTTCATAAAGCCAAATTTTATTGCATTTTATAAATTGAACTTCATTTCTAATCAAATTTTTAATTCATGTTTAAAGTGTAAATTTTGGCCCAATCAATCATTTACTTTTGGAAAAAATTATATTCAATATTTGAATTTGATATTTTGGGATATTATTGATCACTTTTCTTGGAACATTTTATCTTATAGGATTAATGGATTAATCATAAGGGAATGTGAATATTTTTGGTAATGAACATAGAAATTTATGGACAAAGAATAATGGGCCTTAGGACCATAAAAAAAAGTGGGGCCCAAAATTCAAGACCAATGAATCTCAAATTTTAACTGTAGAAATGAGAATTATGGGGATAATTTCATTCAACTATGTCCAAAGATAATTTTGAAGTTTTCATGGTGATCCAGGTGGTCAAAGATGAAGATTAAATTCATGGACAGATCTGAACGCCCATAAAGTTAGCCCACTATTTCAAACATAAATTCTAAATGGATGATCCAATTTTCATTAAATTTTTAAATATATTATAGGAAACCTATAGGATGATATTTATCTTCTACAAACATCAAGTATTAGTCCATATACAATGAATTATTTTCATTCCAAGAGGGGGATGAATCTATTCCTATTTTTGTGGTCAGCTTTTGAAATGTCCTATTTCTTTTATTCTCACCCACATTTTGACTCTCCTAATTAAGGGTGAGGGAATTGATTGTTTGTGGGTCTACCTAAGGCTCATAATATGCCTATATAATGAGATTTTGGTTAATGTATTTGTATGCGAATTTTTTTCTTTCAATTTTAATTTCACACTTTCATTTTGTAATCGCATCATCAATTTATCTCATGTAAGTTTTTCATTCATGTTTATCTATTAATAAAATTTATTATTCTTATTATCCTTATTTTTTTACTCTAAATTAACATTTTTATACCATTTAATCATGTTTTTAATTTATTCACACAAACTATTGTGAAATTCTTCACTCAATATTAGAGTATTTATTATTTCATTTTTTTCACTTCTTCAACCCTGTTTATTTATGATAACTTCTCAGTTACATTGATATAATATCATAAGTGTAGGTATAAAATTTTATGGGTTAGTAATAGGGATTTTAATGGGGTTTATTGAATGTTATTTCTTATTATTTAATATCAATTCATTATTTTAATACTTCCATTTGATGAGTTATTTTCTTCTCCGTCTTCACTAACTTTAACGATGAAACATTCTGAGTGCTAGTACGATCCAATTCCTTAGAGTGATCATCAAAGTGATACACTGAGTTCATTGGTGATTAGACATTAAATTTTTTATAGATTAAATTGATGAATGAGTTTATATAAATATATATTTTTTTGTATACATATTGAATTAGTGTTTTAAAACTTTCTAAGAAAATAAATACATCCAATCCGCCCAAAGTGACAACCTAGGATCAAATAATCTTAATTAATTATTTTAGATAAATTAATTCTTTTTATGTTTGTTATTTATATTAAAACATTATTTATTCAATTATAACCAATACTAAAGTTGACCACTTCATAGCCAATTCTCTATCAAATCATAGTGTCTATAGGTTTTTTTAGTACATGTGGATTCAATAACAAAATTTGTACTACAATAGACCACTTATACCATATAAATTGGGTAAATTTGGGCACAACCATCATTCATAAGGTTATTTTTTTCTAATCCATGATTTCTTAAATCTAGTTTCCACAATTTATACTAAAATTTATCTAAAACTAACTATAATAACCCCAACCAAAGTATCCTAGAGTTAGTGCTTACTTTATTACATTAAATTTAGTTATAATCAATCTCATCCCAATGGAACAAATATTTTAGTAGTATTGGTAAACTATATATATTCTTGAAATTCAAATTTCAATTTAAAATATAAAATATATAAATAATTTCTTTTAGAATTCCATTATTCCCCTTAGTGAATTACTACATATCAATCACAAAACACTTCCTCATATCCTTGGGAAAATAAAACATAATAAAGGGGTGAAATTAAATTCTCAATAAGGAAATAATATAATGGAAAATAAGGTATAAATAATATGGAAAGTTAAATAATTGAAAGACATTCCATTTAATCAATAACTTGAGCATAATATGTAAGTCATAAAAGATGATCAAATATTTCCATATAAAAAATCACATGATAATGAAACTTTACAATGTAAATTATACTAATAAAATAATCACATTGAATATGAATAATTGAATTCATAATGATGGAATATATAATGCAGGACATCAGAAAATTACCGTTGAGGAATCTTCTAAGACATCTTAAAATAAATGGGTAAGTACTCAACCAAAACACAATCTGGTTTGTCTCATGAGACCTGCTGATGCATCGAGGGGATATAGAGGGCCCTATTTCTCTATTACTAAGTATAATGCATTACTCATATAAACATAAACATTCATATTAAAAAAGTGGCATAAATTTTTTTAATATTTTCCCCAATCAATAAACATAACCATCAACCATCCATAGAAAGAATAAGGATCATATCAATACAATATATACCATTTGTAGTAAGAAAATGGTTGTTGTCCTCGATGAATATAAATACCATAAAAATATCTTTGAAAAAAACATTTTTGTGGAAAATATTATTTTCATTTTGAAAAAACATTTGAAAATACTTTTCTTTGAAAATCACTTTTAAAAACTAATATTTCAGAAAACATTTTGAAAATGATTTTCATTGAAAATATCCTTTTAAACTTATAAAATTATCTTGAAAAAATTCATTGGTCATGATGACTGGAAATTCCATTCTTATCATACATGTCAAAACAATGTTTCGCTTCGCTTTTTCACTAAATTCTAAACGAGTATTATTTTGAAGAATACATAGAGATTCTTTTTAATATTTTTCGAAATGTGTAAAATTAGTGAAAATTAATTTAATAAATCATTTCTAAATAGTTATAACATTTTGGATATGTTTTTTAGAAAACATGGTTTTGGAAGAAAACATATTTCTGACTGAAAAAACAAATAAAGTTGGATTTTATTAAAAAATATTAAGTACCAAAGAGTGTGAAAATTATACTATTAATTGAAAGAGTTCATTAATAGCGATCTTAGAATAATATGGAATGTTTTATTGGTAAATGGTCATGTAATTTCTTTCAAATTATATTCAATAATAATCAATCATGATTAAAATGATATTTGAAATAAACCCTTAAAATGATTGTAATGTTGAAGTGAAAATTAATAAATGTATCAATTATGTGTATACACTATAAATAAAAATAAAAAAGTATAAATAGAACATTATATAATCAAAATTAATTACAAACATAATATTATAATGACATAATCAACAAAGTTGAAGTTTAACCTAATGAGTAGAAATTGAGTAACTAAATTTCTTACTTTGAGATTTCCTTAAATTGAACATGACTTAACCTTATTTATAATGGTTTAAATAATTTTATTAATTTATAAAAGATCCGTATTAATATTTATGATATCATATATTATCCTCTTATATCATCTTCTCACCTGTTTGTTAATAATATTTCATTATTTTCACTATTTTGGGTATTATTTGCCTTGTTTTCTCTTGCTTGTTTTGTAACCAACATCCCATTTCTATTGAATAGGATATAGATAAAAAATATCCAGTATGATATTAATTTTATAAATTTCATATTTAATTATTAAATACATTTTAAGAACCATTTTTTAATGTTGAACTTAGAAAATGAATCACATCGCTTCATGGATACGGTAAGTTGCACATATGCACAAGCGGTGATATCATTTTTAAATGGTTAATAGGGTAAGGAAGTGGATGGTGTATTAATTTTATAGAATCAATATCATCTCATAATTATCATATATATGAATTATTTCCATCATTATAATCATCCAAGTAAATTGATGATGAAAAATAAATTACACCACTACGTGGAGACGGTAAGTTATATGTGCACACGTGTGATGCTTTATTTACTAGGATGGATAAAACATAGATAATTATTGTTTAATAATAATAATAAAATATCATTGCAGATATTATACTTTATTTATTATTTTAGTATGGAATCAACACATGAATAGGAAGTAGAAAAATAAATAAATTTGAAAGAGTCGATAAAGACGTTTACCTCTACTTCAAAAAAAATTCTTTAGATCTCTTCTTAGGGACACTAGGGTTGGAATTTTAAGAATAAAAAAACCTCCATAACTTAGATAAGAAAGTTTTTAATAGAAATGGACAGGGTTTTTTGAGCTATATGGATCAAATTGGTGTGGTTAATTGAAGTAATGGGTGCCCTTTTATAAATACTGTGAGGAGCGCTTTAGGGATTTCTTAAAATATTAATTTAATATAAATTAATTTTTAATTAAAAATGGATAAAAACTTATTATATTATAATATAATATTCTTATGGTCCCAAATAACCTCATATAATAAAATTTATATAAATTTTACGTAAATTTATACCATCATCATTTGATTTTAACCCTTATTAAATCTCTTTAACTCTTACCGTGATAACATGGAATTTTACTCTTTGAGGGTTAATATAGTGAATATAAGATACAAATGACCTAATAATGGATAATGTATGATAATTTAAATATTATAATAATCATTTGGATAAATTTAATATTTTTTTGAATTTTATATCATTTAAAAAAATGTTATTTATTTTAAAATATCATTAAAGTCAATTTTTAATCTATTCATTTCATTAAATTTAATAAAATTATTAGAATTAGATAAAATCGAACCAAATATTTTAATATGTGAATAATATGTCAAGGTGATATATTAAATTATTTTATTACATTAATTTTCTTAAATTATATTTATTTTAATATTTTTATTATCATTTATTTGATTTTTCCATTAATTGAATAATTAATTTATCACTGTTGTGTAATTATTTAAGTTAATTATTTCGTCACTAAAATTTTAAAATAATTACACATGAGGTATATATATATATTTTATATTTCATAATAATATTTATAGTCAATGATATATTCTAGATTAGACCATATTAAAAATTATATTGTTATCAAAATCATGAATGTGACATCTTTGTCTTTTCTTAAAATAAAATATTATAAACATCATGATATCATTAAGTAGACATAAATGGTCATATAAACAAACATTAAATTTTTATGGATTAACATCACTCATACAATAAAATTTGGTCAGGTTTTAGCTTCATTTTATAGCCCTTAGCATTTTATTTTTGACCTATATTAACCAATTTACCCTTTTCCGTGGTAAGGGAAATTACCAAGGTTACTATTCATATTTTCTAAAAATAAAAGGGAACTATTTCATAACTTTTTAACTTATGAATAAAAATATTTAATAAATTCTTTAAAATTTCTTATACTTAATTTTCAGAATTTAATTTAAAATATTCCTGCAAATTGAAATAAAAAATAGTTTTCTTGAAAAATACATTTTCAAGTCTAAAAATGTACTTATACTAAAATAAGGTATAAGGATGATTTAAAATGAAATTAATTATATTATATATAAATAAAGAGTATATAAATTACCTTTATATAAAATTTAATTCATAAAGGTAATTTTAAATATAAATAAAATGATAGTTTTATAAAAATCAGTGTTTTCAGTTTTCACTAAAAAAATCAATCTTTTTAGAAAATTCCAAAAAAATAACCATAAGTTAATTTCAATATAATTATTTAAAAAATTATTTTAGTTTTATAAAATATATTTTATAGATGTTCTAGAAATTGATTAATATATTTATTCATAAAATCAAGAAAACCATTTTTGAAGAAAACATATTTTTTAAAGAATAAAATGATTTTTCTAAAAATTAAGAACTTATTGAAAAATAATTAATTAATAAATTCAAAATGAGTAGTAAAATTATATATTTCATAATGTTTTTAATACTCTTCATTCCCTCTAATTTTATGACTTGGTTATAATCATATTTCATTGTTTGTTTAAGTTACGTGCTGCGTGTAATGTAAACTATCGTAGAAGTTAAATTTAAAAAGAGACCTACTGTAAATTATTAGGGTGTTAAAAAATATGTTATAATTATATTTTTTTTGAATACATTAATTAATTCAAATTATATAAATTTTAATATTTTTAAATAATTTATTTTATTTTCCTTTTAATTAAATAAATACTATGTCGTTGTTGTGTAAACATTTAAAGTAATTATATAATTACTAAAAATTAGAAATAAATTAACATATTGAAAATAATTTTATTATACACAAAATAATATTTAATATTCATTAACAACTTTATCTTGTCCCTTTGTGAACACATAAGAGATATTTAAAAGTAAGAGGGTGAATTTTCTACTCAATTATTTTAAAAGTAAAAATCATGTAAAAATGACAAAAAAGGTCATATATTCAAATTTTGGAAGATTATGGAAAAAATATACTCATCCAATAAAATTATAGGAAGTGTTAGGGTTACTGTTTAGTTTTTATCATGTTATTTTTACCATTAATTTCCCGATTTATCCTTACCATGATGACAAATATTAACTATGGTTACTATTCATAATGAAAAAAGTTAAAGGAACCTATTTACAAAATATATACATTTTGATTCAAAATATATAATCCATTTTTAAAGAATAAATCCATAGAATTGAAATTTTTTTATTTAAAATCAAACCCATAAAACGCGATGAAAATCACTTTTTTTAAAAAAATCTTTTTAATTATAAAAACATCTTATACCAAAATAATGTATGAAATCAATTCAAAGGACAATAATTAGATTAGTTTTAATTAAAAGTAACTAATAAAATTTTAAATCTAATCCAAAATATAACATTACTTTGTAAATACATAAAAATAAATACAACTTCCAATAAAAATCAATATTTTACACTATTTTTTGAAAATTTATTATTTTCAAAAAAATAATTCTAAGATAATTTTGAAATGGTTAATTCAAAAATGAAGTTTAGTTTTTCAAATTAAATTTATATAATTTTAAAATATTTATTTAAAATAAAACCATCTAATCATTTAAAACTATTTTTTTTGAATTAAAGGTATTTCATTCATGACTTAAAATTACCTGACATTATTATTATAAAATAACTCTATAAAATATAATTAATAAATATATATAAATTATTTATCTTAACATTACCTACATTGTTGCATTCTTTCCCCCTTTTTGAAATTGATCCCTTGGATTTTTTTCACTTATTAAACAAATGGGGATATCTTCTTTTTATAGAATTTTCAGATTCCCATGTTTCTTCTTCAACCATATAGTTTTTGTAGATGACCTTAACTCAATGAATTACCTGATTTTACAATAGATTGTCTATATGGTCAAGAATATAAACTGGTTATTACTAATAAGAAAGGTTATCTCTGAGATCAAAACATGAGATGAATCTAGTACATATTTTCTAAGTATTGAAACATGAAAAATGTGGTATATCTGGGATAAACAAAGAGGCAAGGCCACTTAGTAGAAAACTGGTCCAAATTTCTTGAGGATTTCATATGGTCTAATGAACGGTGGAATTTTCTTCCCCTTTTTACCAAAATTCATACCAATTTTCCATAGATATACTTTATAAAAAACATGAACACCTTCCTCAAAATAAATATCTTTCATGTAGTTATACATATAACTTTTATACCTTATTTTATCCATCCTCATATAATCATAAATCATCTTTACCATATCAAACATTTCCTATAATAATTATGGTCCCATCGACTTCATTTCTCCTCCTTTATCCCAAAATACCGGAGTCTGACCCCACTTTTGATATAACACCTCAAAATGTGCCATTTATATACTATAATGGAAACAATTATTATAAGAAAACACAAACAATGAAAGATGTTGATCCCAAATTCCCTAGTAATCCAATGAACAAGCATGAATCACGTCTTTCAAGGTCTAAATCATTTCCTTGGACTATCCATCAGACTGAGATTGATAATATTTTCTGAAAATTTATTCATTATTAAATTAATTCTGAAGTCTTTTATAAAAATTAGAAGCGAGTCTGGGATCATGATCAAATACAAAAGTTTAAGGTTTTTTCTCTTGTTAAGTTAGTTTTTCTCTTAATCGATGTAATTAATTTTAATCAGATTCACTAATATTTTTGTTCAATAACTAAGTTTAAATTATTGGAATTTATAAATTATTCAGATTCTAGATATTTAATCCATTTTTATAAATTTTAATCACATAATTTGTAGAAGTTAATTTAAATTTAATCCAGAATACGGGACAACAATGTGAGTTTTTAAAGTAAAAATGTTCAAAATTTTGGTATGTTTTTATATCCAATTTCAAAGTGAAATTGATTAAAATGACCTAAATTAGTTTAAGTGGTAAAAAATTGGTCTAATTATACTTTAAATCCAAATAAAAATGTAATTTAATAATATAAATAAATTAGACGATAAAACAGTTTGAATTAAATTTCAGTATTTTTCAATATTCATAAAAAAATGAAACTTCACAGAAAAATACCAATAATTTACTCTAAGATAATTTATATGTTTTTATTTAAATTATTAAGTTTATTTTGACTTATAAAATCAATAAAAGTTCAAAAAATTGTATTTAAAATATGTTCTCCATTAAAAGGAAGTAAAAGAGTCTTTAGAAAAAAATATATGTTTTTATGCATAAAATTAGGTTTGTTCTTATATTAGGCCTATAAAACTATTATATGTATATAATGAATATTTGATTGAGTATTATATACATATATTATATTAATATCACTAACTAACTATAATTAATTAAATTTATTAGGGTAAAGCAGCTTTGTGGGCATAAAAATAGTTTTCTATAAAAAACATTCCATTTATATTCAATTGGTTCTTAGATTAATTTATAATTAATTTATAACCTATGAATTAGTTTTATATTTTTATAAATCATCTATTTTCATAAGTTAGTTAATAATATTCATAATCTCTAATTTAAGGGCATAGTTATATCTTATTATATTAAATAATAATGTTTTATTAATATATTGTTGTTTGGTAAAACTCGATCTTGCATGTAATACAGGTCATCGAACAAACTCGTTGTTGTGTGAGACACATACTAACTTAGTATCATGTACACTTGAAGATATATCATGTGTTAATTTTATTATAATAATAAATATATTGTAAATTATTCGGATATAATATTCCCTTATTTGTTTGGGGTTGTAGGTCGTACACGAAATTGAATACAATGCTCTTATTTTAAAATTTTGGGATGTTAGAAAACATTAGGTTCACATAGATCTCCCTTCATCGATCATTGAAGTCTTAATCACCTTTAGAGGCCATTTTATCTTAGACTTATAGAACTTATGGAATTGGTTCATGAAGTTTAGTTTGTGATGGTCAAGTTTTTGAAAGTTCCCAAGTTTGTGGAAGTCTATTTGTGAAGTTGCAGTTCTTAGAAGAGGAATAATTCATGAGAAGTGAGTAAGGAGGTCAAAATGCACTTGTGAATGTCTTGAAATTCCTGAAAATAGAGAAATATCCTATCTTTGAAGAAAATATCATTGTCCACTAAGGGATTCCACCCCTATTTATAGGCACAGGGGTAAATTAATTTTCACGAAAACAGTTTTCCAATATCCAATTCAGGGATAGGTTCCCTCAAAATCTACCCATCCTCTCCCTAATCAGATCTATTTATGATGGTTTTAGTTTTTAAAGGTTAAATACACGTGTCACCAAAGTGTTTGAAGATGTAACGGCATATTTGAAGCAAATTTGGGCCAAAATGGATCAAAAATCCACTTATGGGTCTTGGTTCAAAAAGGTCAAAAACTTCACGAACTATTGTAGCTCACATAATTCATTGACTTCATGGATCTTGTGGTGGTAACCTATGTGAATCATAACTATGGTTCACAGAAGTCACCTAGTGGCATGGATCTTGAGGTAGTAACCTTCGGTCATTGTAACTCGGGTTTGTCAAAGTCACCTAGCCACATTCAGTCTGAGGTAGTAACCTATGTGCAGTATATGCCTATTTGTAGAACATCCCTTCCTTTAAAAACCTCATAATACTCTGAAAAATCCTCCATCTTTTGAGAAATATATTCCTTCACCTCTATTGGGCATACAATTATCTCCCCATTCCTAACTTTTAAGGGGAAAAACTTTGCAACTTTCAAGAAAATCTCTATTCTGATGAAACTTGAAACCATCATGAGCAAGAGAAGAGATGGACTTCTAATGGTGACCATATTTTTTGAAACCACATCCTATGGGATTTTTAGAACCACAACCCATGGAGGAGATTCATTTCATGAAGGCCCATGGAATTTATTTATGAGGAAATTCCTTTACAGTTCTTGGGGTTTTAGGGGATAATTATCCTTCAAAAATACAACATTATGAGAACCAAAATGTAACTTTGATGTGGGGCCAATAGATTTCCTAAAACATGTACTTTCTTGAACCCTTTCCCATTGAAAATACTCCAACTTTAATTGTGCCCTAACCTTCATGAAACCCATTAACCAGGCCTCTCAATGGTTCATCCATTTTTCTAATACCCTTTTGAGAAATTTGAGTTCCCAAATCCCATGTACCCATCCAAAACTAGTTAATCCACTTCCTAAATTCCCATGTGACCGATATCACCAACCATCATGTCTTCCCTCTCTGTCCCAAGAAGATCTTGTACCATTACCTTGAATTTATATCTTAAGAATATACACCCCTATCTCATAATCATAGAAACCCTAATGTCAAAAACCTTTATTTCCACTCCTCCATGAAAGTGTTTACACTATTCCCCACCTGAAACCACATGTGTTGTAGGAAAAAAAGCCCTAAAGGTGGAATCATCAAGGTAAACCATCAATATTTTCTAGTAAAGAGGAATTTTACTTTATATTCATCTCCTGTTTTGAAATGGTATCCCTGGGTGTAGTCCCCACTAACATCCTAGTTTCAGAATTTAAAATTTCTTAGCCCAACATCCTAGTCTTATGATACTAAACTGCATAACAACATCCTCAACACATGATGTGAAACTCTAGCCTTACCTAATGTGATGAGAATAAAATCCCCATGTATGATCATCATGGGATGACACTCCTCCCTCTCTATGGGATGTCACCATATAGATAGAACCCTCAGTAATCCCGTATGTGTAATCCCCTTGCTAATGTTCCTTCTGAGACATGAGCTTCCTTACAGAATGATGTTAAACTCCATGGACCGGTCCTATAACTCAACCATAAAATATGGCATCGAACTATAAGGGTTTTATCCATGATTACTAAAATGGTATGTAAGACACCTCCAAGAGGTTAAATCCCAACATTAAAACAAATTTGGGATACCCCCTGAGGTTCAATCCTGGCTCCCCAACACAACCATCAAACCCCAAGTGTTAAGTCTTATCTACTTTGGGATACACTTAATCAAAATTCAAAGTGTAAATTCTTCCCCCTCAGGGACACACATAACCACCCACATATTCCCATAAGAAGTTAAACTAGTGAACCACTTTTCCCCACAATATACTAAACCCATGACCCACCTATCACCATGAGATAGTAAACTCACACTACAGCAGAATAGGCATCTAGCGGCGGTTATTTTCATTTAGCGGCGGTTTTAGGGAAGCGTCGCAGCTGCCTCATTTCGCGGCGGTTATAACCGCCACTAATAAATTCAAATCCAGCGCTGTAAAACCACCGCTAAACGTATATTTTATTTTACGTTTAGCGACGGTTTTGAATGTTTAGCGGCTGTTTAAACCACCGCGAAATAGTCGCCAACTTTCATTTAGCGGCGGTTTAAACCGCCACTAAAAAGTTGCCCAGAAAAAAAATTATCTGATTCTGCTACCCCACAGCCTGAAAACCAAACTAAAACACATATAACAGAGAGAACAAGTATAATACATGAAAACAATGTTAGTTAAAGAGGTTAATCTAGAGGTTGAAGTGAGTCAATGGGTAGGAGAAAAGATAGGGGACAGTTCAAGAAATATAGAATTTAATCTAGAAACAAGGTAATCAAATGTTTTAAATGTAAACAACCTGGACAAGGGTGACTGTAAAGATAGTAATAATGACCATTCCCTATTAGTTGAACAAGACTTCGACACTACTAATGTGTTAAATGTCACTGATATAGCCATATTATATAAATAGAACCAGGATTCATGATGCTCATTCCACATGTTCCCAAATAAGGAATTCTTTACTGAATTAAGGGAATTGAATAATGGTGAGTTATTTCTAGGGAATAATATGAGCGGTCACATCATGGGCATAGGCTCAATTTTACTAGAGCTTCATGATGGGTCTGTTAAAACTCTTGAATAATTTGGGTGGGTACCTGAATTAAAAATAAACCTAATATCCCTAGGAACCCTTGACCAGAAAGGGCACGGCTTCGAGTCTAGATCTGGAAGCCTTAGAGTTTCCCAAGGATCCATCACTGTAATAAAGGGAACCCTTCGCAATGGTCTGTTTGTGTTAGATGGAAAAGTGTATAGAAATTAGTTGAATAGTTATTCTGGTTCATAATGTGATTCCACCACCTTATGGCATAGGATACTAGGGCATGTTAGTGCCATGGGTCTTAGTGAGCTTAAGAAACAGTGCCTTCTAAGTAATATCACTCCTAACAGTTTACCTTTTTTTGAAGACTTTGTATATAGGAATTCTAGGAGAATCAGCTTCAGTAGATCTATGTTTAAGGCTAAGGAACCTCTTAAATGTGTATATTCTAACTTGTGGGGTCCTTCTAGGGTTACCTCCCATGGTGGTGGTTTATAATTTTTAACCATTATTGATGATTTCTCTAGGATAGTGTGGATTTATATTATTAAGCACAAGTCAGATGCCTTTCAGACTTTTATGAAATGGAAATTTGAGGTATAGAGTGAGACTAATAAGAAACTTAAGTCCTTAAGAACTGATAATGGTTTAGAATATATATCCAATGAATTCATTGAATATTTTGAATCTGAAGGAATTAAGATATATCGGACTGTTTTGGAAACATCATAACAGAATGGGTTAGTAGAGAGAATGAATAGGACTGTTCTTGAGAGGGTAAGGTGTATGTTATCCCACTCAAAACTCTCTAGGTCCTTATAGGTTGAGGATGATTCAACAGCAGTGCACCTCATTAACTGTTGTCCATATTCTGCTAACTCCTTTATGACACCTGATAAATTTCGAAGGTCACACCCCCAAATCTAGCTCACCTTAGGATATTTGGATCCATAACTTACGTGCATTCATGTAATGATAAGATAGTTGATAGGGCTATTAAATGAATATTCGTGGGATATCTAGAGGGTGTTAAAGGGTATTATTCATGGGTAGATAAACCAGGTTACTAGAAATGCATCATTAGTCGCGATGTGGTCTTCCATGAATCTGGTGTGACCAACGACAAAGTACCTGAACCTGTTGTAGCTCCTGATGAAGCTATAGGACCCTTAGAGGTCCCAACACCTTTAGGTGTTGATGTTCCTTTAAGATCAGGTGACCAACCTTAGTTCAGTGTTGGTCTTGATCCTTTGGTTACCCAAGCCTAGCCTAAATCAGATCCCAATTTGGAATCCGAACCTAAGGACCAAGAACCTGTTGGCCTGATCTACAATCGGCTTACTTGAGATAAAGAAAGGAGAGTTATTAAACCTCCAGCCCACTTCAAATAGTCATACATTGCTGCCTATGCTTTCAATGTAGCTTAGGAATTGTTTAATGATGAGCCTAAAACTTTTAAGTAAGGTTTTAAGTCCAAATAATATAGTAATTAGATGAGATAAATACAAAAAGAAATGAATTCCCTTCTTAAGAACAACACCTGGGTTGTTGTTCCGAAACCCAATAACCATAAATTTATAGGTTCAATATGGATTTATAAGAAGAAATAAAGCAATGTAGGAGAGTCTAAAATCAAATTCAAAGTATGCATGGTATCTAAAGGTTTTCTAAAATGTGAAGTCATTGATTATAGTGAAATATTCTCTCCTTTTTTAAGCATTCATCCATTATAATTATGCTTGCATTTTCTGCCAAACTTGATTTTCATGTTGAACAACTCGACGTAAAAACCACTTTTTTACATGGTAGTCTTGATGAAAGCATTTATATGAATCCTCTAGAACGATTTTCAAAATTGTTCAAACCAAACCATGTTTTTATTTTATATAAGTACTTTCATGGGATTAAATAGTCTTCAAGACAATGGTATAAAAGGTTTGATTCCTTTATGATTGAGAATCAGTTTTCTATAAGTAGATTTGATGCATGTGTGTATTTTAAAACTGTTAAACATGAGTCTTTTTACCTTTTATTATATGTTGATGACATGTTTTTATTATGTAAAAATATAAAGATCATAAATTCCGTTAAGCACCAGTTGAACTGTGTTTAAGGTGTGGATACTAACCACATACCGTATGAGAATGCAATGGAAGAATACCTTATCAAGGATTGGAAAAAGCTGTTGAAAGCATAGTAGTCATTATAATTAAAAAATGATAACAAAACTGACTATATGGACACAGAAATGAGCTGATCAGATTGAAAAAACAAAACTTAGCCTGAAACTCATAATGTTGAATGAAAAAAATGTATAGGTCATAGTTAAGAGCATAAATCGTTCCATAATCATGCATGTATGATGCATTAAATTACCATTTATGGATTGATGTACCCCATCAAGAATGAGAACTTCTTATTCTGTTTTTTTCAACTGATGTACCCCTGCAAACAAAAACAGTATAGTATGTTCATCTTCCTTTAACGCACACCATATGCATCGTTGTCTTGCCTACATAAGGTGTAAATCAAACCTTTTATGCATGGACCTGAATTGTGTGCTTTTCACTTGTTGAACGACGCCAGTTCTTTTTCATCGTGTAGCAAGGGTTCGTGGAAGCACTTCTATACAGTGCTGTATTTTTTGGGCAATGACAGCACAGTTTTTAAATGTTGCAACTATTCATAAACATCAAGACATATCAATCTATCATGAAATCCATTTCTAGGGAATTTGAAAATATAGAGTCAAGAATAAAGGGATAGAAATCTGTTGAGAGGCTTACAGTTTGCATCTGTGTACTCCTATTTCCATAAAAATTCGATCTTCTATCATCTGGTTTCTCCATGCAACCATGTTACGACAACCTGAAATCATATTGAAACAAACTATTAATGCATAAAAGGGAATATAAGTGGATAAAATATGAACACCATTAAAATACATGAAATCTGATTAATACTCTAATTGAATTGATTATTTAATCTGAATACATGTATAACCTGAATGTTGTTCATATGTTGACATCATCCTTGCCAAAGGGGACATCATATTATGAATTGCCTTGTGGTCTCTGAGTAATCTTGCTACATATCAAATTTACAATATCATTATACAAGAAAGAAAGAAAAGAACAATGAACACCTTAATGCAAAGATCAAACATACTTCAAATAGGCTCACTTCTGGATAAGAGAGTCCTAAACTTCAATTGTAAAACAGAGTAGTCTGGTGCATGCTGTAAATCTAGAGCCATGAATTAATCAAAGCCGAATAGGTAGCAGTCCAAAGGCATCAAGTGAGTTGCATTTGATCCATCCTTGAAGCACTCAGGATCCTCAGTAAACCCGGACAGCCATGAATATAGCAGATTCAATGGGAAATGAGGCTGCAAAACCATCTAAATAGAGGAAACCCAAAATAGTCAGATATGTTCAAACAATAAACATGCCAACTGAAAACTCAACTGACCATAATCCAGGCAGATATAGAATAGGATGACAGCTTCAATCCAGATCAAATCAGTAATCAGCTTTATGTACATCCTTCTTCTCTATGTATAACTATCCTATGTGCACATGACTTGTGTGACATTAATAGTAGGTAAATCTTATATGTGTTAAATGGGAATGTCTCGTATACACTTTAAATATTAATATGTAAGACATCTAAAACATTGAAAATAATGAAGAAACATAGACCTGAATGTTTGTTTACATATAAAATAGTAGTAGTATTCAATCCTGAATAGGTCCGTAAGCTGCTGGCCAGCTTATTCCTTCCCATAAAACACATATGATATTATTATGAAATCTAGGATCATGATTTACTCAATTTGCAACATTTTTATGGCTAAAAAGGCACTACATCTCATGTATTTTTTCACTACTCATTTGTAATGTATGCTTAGGGCATTTTCTACAACTTTTATGAATTGGAGTACTTCCCTAATGATGCACCTACCAATTTTCTGGATTTCTTCATGAAGAACATTCTCTTAGTAGTCATATTGTTTCTTTCTATAAAATCTAGTCTTACTGGATATTATATTAGGGAGTTCATGGTCTTTGATAGGTTGGGTATCATTGGAAACTACATGAATTATAATGAATTTATTTCTATTGTTTGTAAATTCCCCTTAATAGGCTGGATTAAAATAGACACAGATGGCACTTCGAAAGGGAATATGGGTCCCTCAGGCTACATTGGTATATTTAAAAATTCATGTCATGGATTTATCTCTTGCTTCACCAAGGATTGTGGGGTGGTGGTGGATTATGAAGCGGATATGGAGGGAGTTATCATGGAGATTAAAATAGTCCATCACAATAGTTCAAAAAATATTTTGTTCAAACTATACTATTCCAGGTATATGCCATACCATCTCAGGAAAACTTCTCCTTCATGGAGACATTTGGTGATGTGGGAGGACTGCATGCTCTACTGTGCACAAATTTATTTTGTTGCATCTCATGTTTTTAGGGAAGGTAAATATGGACGATGACACTCTCATTAACCTTTGTGCTGGGTTAGGAGTTAAAAATGTTTATTGAATGCTTCAGAGTCTACTGAGGAGATTTTATTCCTTGACATTCATAAATCTTTACCTCTTTTATTTAATTTTGAGACCATTTTCTTGATGGAATATCTTATTTTTTTAATATTATGTTAATTAAGAATAAGATTGATTTCTTAAAAAATTACTTGAGAGTAAAACTATGTTCTAGGAAACAAAGGCTACTAGATTAAAAAGAAACCCATGTTTTGATTTTTTTTACCAAACCAAAAACAATTCATAAACCTAGGTTTGGATTTCGATGAACCTAAATCAGAACTTCATTATCTAATACTATATGCATACAGTTTCAAACAAATCCCAATAAACATGGCATGGTGAACCCAGATTCTCCCACAACATTCAATCTATAAACCTATAACCTAGAAGCCTAGAAACTTGCATAAAAAAACCAAAATAACTAAAAAAACCTTTGAAATATTCATACATAAAAAACTAATCATGCGTACCAAAAAACCTGCATACCTGTAATCAAATGATTTATATACCTTCCAACTAAAAAACCAGAAAACCTTTGAATCTGCATACCTTCCAACCTGTATGGAAATTTGTAATCAATCAATCTTCATACCTTTGCAGGTTTACAATCAATTTGTAAACCTGTAATCTTATAAACTAAAAACATTGAAATCTACAAACATGGAAACCTTTAAATCTCCATCATGTATACCTAAAAACCCATAAAAAACTTCATCATGTAAACCTAGAAGCAACTAAAACCCACAATCCAACAACCAAAAAACATAAAATTAGTAGCATGTAAATGTGTAATGCACAAACTATCAACTTATAACATCCAAACTGGATATCCTACAATTCTTCAAACCTTATAACCTATAAGCCCACAACCATAAAACTTGAAAAAATGAAAACATTCAAATATCAAACTAGAAAAAAAATCATTATCTTATGAAAGTAAAAAAAACACAAGACCTGTAAATATGAAAACATGAAACATGTATCCCCTACAATAGCCCCCCTCACCTCCCCCCAGCACCAACACCCCCTCCCCCCTACTCCAGCCCCCCTATCAACTTATAACATCCAAAATTGCTAGTTTACAGGCCTTCCAGCCTATAAATGCACAACCAGAAAACTTGAAAAAAATGAAAACATTCAAATATGAAACTAGAAAAAAAATCATTGTCTCATGAAAATAAAAAAACTGAAGATTGGCCCTGAGTCTTCCCATGCTCCTAAACTGGAACCGAACAACAAACCTTTACCATCCAAACCATATAGCACTCCGCTGTCATGCACAAAATGTGTATAAAGCACTCCGCTATCTTTATTTAGTTTGTTCTTATTTAAATAGTGTTCCCCCATGTTATCATTCCTCATAACCATGAGTAATAAAGTAGTCATAACCAAACACATAAAAATAATAATATAGAATCCTTGGAAAAGTTCTTAGTAGGCTAATCAAACAATCTATTCCTAAATGATGTATATCACACTCGAGAAATCAAGACCTACTCGTACTTTAGGCTCTACCTTAGGGGGAACAAATCTTGACTTAATTATTGGCCCTGGTCCAAGCCCGACCAATCTCTTGGAGGCTGACAAGGATGGATCAACATCAGATGCGGGTGGCACCAAATTCCTCTTACCTGTTCCTGCTATAACTGTTAATGTACAGGTTGGTGAGGGGATAGAATTCCTCATTGCTATGGAAGCATTACAATGATCCTTGGCTCACCCAAGTCACCGAAGGCACCATCCCTCCAGGCACATTCTCAGGTTGCACCTACAGCTGACTCGGCACTTGCCTTCTGTGGTGGTGGATATGGTATTGATAGGAAGTAGGAGGGGGATTTATAATAGGATGTTGCGGCTTCGGAACCTGCTTCCGCCCTGCATGATGTAGGGTTTTCGAACACCACTACACACTTGGCAGAGAAGGGCATGCAGGTGGTCAGGAATCAACCTTCTGTTAATAAACAAACCGATGTAGATCTTATCACCTCTTGTGCCAATAAAAATCTTTTCCCAATGATGTAGTATACTTATTGAATTGAATTTTCTATTCAAAATACACCAACAAAAATTCTGGGTGTCCCTCTAATTCAGTTCAGAGACCTCAGGATGTCATAGTGGGCTCCCCCTTGGAGGGGACCTCAAATCACTCATCTGGGGAGTCTGGCACACTGGGAGACCTTTTAACTAAGTTCACCTCCCTGAAGGATAGGAAGTGTGTGAAAAGGAATCCTGATGGAATGTCCCCAAAGATTGATACATGTGTTCTAAAAAAATTATCACCCCTCTAAAGTAAATACTAGGCAGATGATGGTGATGACAATCCTGAGAAGGTGGATGATGATGTTACAAGAAAATCGAATCCTGATAAAGTATCCATTGTCCAAACACCCAAGAAGAAGGGTGGGAAAGGTAAATAGAAGAAGATTAATTAATGAAGACCCTCTTTTAAAACTGTCGAGGGCTTGGGAACTCTCCTACTACCTCTTCCCTCAATAATTTTCATTCACATAATAGGACGATGCTAGTTGCAGTTGCTGAACCCAAAATGAACTTTGGGAAATGGAAAGGGTTTAGTTGGGCTTCTCTTAAATACTAACTTTTTGCACACAATGGAGATCTCAAGGGCTCTGAAACCCTATGGGTTCTCAAGCATGATGATATTCAGATTACTTTTTATAAGATTTGTTCCCAAGTCATCATTATCTCTACTGTTCTAGGCGGTGTTTTCACCACATTTTCATTTGTATATGCATACTATGCCTACACCCGGAGAAGAGAGCTTTGGAGGGATCTAAAACAAATTAATGACCAGACAAAAAGTAATTGGGATATTGTGGGGGATTTTAATACTGTCCTAAGGTCGCATGAAATGTTGGGTCCTCATTTTTCTCATAATTCTATAGAGGAATTTGAAAGCTTCTTAGATAAGTGCAACCTAATAGAGGTCCATATTACAGGGGATAAATTCACATGGGGAAGGATTACAGGAAACAGAAGACAAGAAAGTAGGATTTACAGGTGATTCTTTTGGATTAATGATCATTAAGCTACCGCTGAAATTTCCAAACATACACTTGAAAAGTTCCACTCGGATCACAATCCTCTTGTCATCAAGATTCTGGAAGGCCCCACAAGGTTTCCCCCCTTACCATTCAAGTGTAATAATTCATGGCCTACCATTCATGGATGTAGGAAAATTGTCATTAGTGGATGTAATAGTGTCATTCATGGCGGTCCCTTTTTCACTGTCATGTCTATGCTCAAGTGCATTAATGCCTAGAAGAGGGAATGAAGCAGATGATCCTTCTCCATGTTGGATGATGACATTAAGGAGGCCGAATCATGGCTTGAACATTGTCTAATTGTCAATCAATAGCATAATTTACCATAAAGATGTATGAGATTTCTATAAAGCAGTTGTATTTAATTTTGGTGATAATAAGGATCTGTTTCCAACAATAGTAAACTAGAATAATTTTTTGATGTCATCTTTAATAATGGTTGTAGTCTTTGAATATAATTATGATGGAAATTATGATTTCGACACTTCCTCAATGGAAATCAATTAAGTAAGCCCTACTGAAATAATTATGTCTTTTTTGAAAATCCAAAAGTGGTAGAGATGGTAGAGTAGTAGGAGGAGTTTCAGTTAGTGGATGGTATTATGAGGTCCTTTAACCACAACCCCTAGGAGGCCCGCGTCAGGCATAAAGAGCTGGGGGCTAGGGCAATGGACAACTTCATTCTTTGGATGTCTACGATCCAATGGCACACGAGATGATTTGAGTTTTTATTTGTGTTTATTATGATCTTTACTTAGTATTATGAAACATAGGTTCAAACCATTATTTTTTCCCTTGACTCCTTGTGTGATAGTTAGAGATCCAAGTTGAGACATTATCAAAATAATGTCGTCTCGAGGTTCCTACCGGGAACACTTCATTTGAAATTTCATTTACTTGTAGTGAGAGGTATAAATTATCCCATAATGGTTAATGTGAGATCATTTAGTCATCATAATGGATCCCTATGATGTCATCATGGGAACATATTGGTTTTTCATGGTCCAGGAATAGATCAACTTTCACTATAGACTAGTCAGATGCCTATAAATTAATTGGATGAGGTTCTAATTTTATGTGATAGATATATCAAGGAAGTTTTGGTGGATTTTTTGAATAAGAGGTTTCAACCTATCACCCATCAGTTGGAAGGGGCATACCTTGGATCCATAAGAAATTCAGGCATCTAGGTTCCTTCAATTCTGGTTGATTATTTGAAATTTTTTTCTGATGTTATTTCAGGAATACCTCCAAGATGGGAGATGGAGATTTTCAATTTATTGGATCATGGTATTTCCCTAATATTTTTTGTGTCATATCAGATGGTACCTACTGTGCTTCATGATCAATGGTTTCATTTTGAATACCTTTGTGGGAATTGTTTCATCAGACCGAGTATTTCCCCCTAGTCAACTCCATTCATGTTCAAGAAAATGTTTAAAGAGATCATATGGCTTTGTGTGTATTGTCGTTTCCAGAACCCGAAAATGATAAACATGAATTACCCCTTTTCAAGGATTGATAAATTTTTTCACCAGTTTTGAAGCGTGATATGGTTCTAGAATATTAATTTTAGTAACATCTATCACTAGTAGAGGGTTTTCATGTCTGATATTCCAAAGTTTGAATTATGATGTCACTTCAAACACTTTGAGTTCCAATGATTCCATTTTCTGTGATGAATTACCACTATATGTTTATGTATTTGATGAACCGGTTTCTATATCCATACATGGACCACTTCCATGATTTCTTTATCGATGACATACTTTTCTACTCTATGTTATTGTAAGAGCATGTAGAGAACTAGAGGACGGTTAATTATTTTCTTTGAGACAACTAGATTTACATAAATCTCTCGAAGTGAATGTTCTGGATAAGTGATGTTCACTCTCTAGGGAATGTCATTTCTGAACGAGTTTTACCCATTAATCTAGAAGATATCAAATAACTTCATTCGTGGGATCCATCCAAGGATGTGTCATAGTTAAAGAGTTTTCTTGTCTTGGCGGGGTACTATATCAAGTGTGTGGAAAACATCCCAAGAATCACAACCCATTTGACCACCCTGACACATAATTGGAATTTTTTTACCTGGTATGAGTAATGCCACAGGTCCTTTGGTGAGTTTAATTTGCTGTTTCAAAGTTTCAAAGTTTAATTTGCCTCTATAGATACAGTGACTAGTCTCATAAATAAATCAACTCCTCACACAAGTAAAGAGTACCAGTTATCCAAGAAACAATAATAAAAAAACTAATATCAAAACAATTAAATAATTAGAAATCAAACCCTAGGGTTTGTATAGGTCGTCGTGGAAGACGGGTCACCGGGGGCCGGGGTCGCCGAGGTCGCGGGGTCACCGGGGAAGCAGGGTCGCCGAGTTGTGGGGTCAATGGTGTCGCCGGTGTCGCGGGTGTTCGGGGTCGTAGGGAAAGCGGGGGACCAGGGGATCACGGGGTGAGAATGAGGGTCGGGGTGGGGGAAGGGTCGGGGCCCTTAAAAAAAATGTTTTGCGGCGGTTTATTATAAACCGACGCTACAAAACCGCTGCTAAACAGCGGTTTTGTTGTAGTGTCATGACCTACCTGTCCCTACAAGACATTAAACCTATGGACCATCTATCCCTAGAATATAATAAACCTATTACCAAGTTATACTCACAATATGTTAAACCTATGACCTACCTATCCCCACAAGAAATGAAACCTATGACCCACATGTCCTCACATGAAACTAAACCTAGGTTCAACCTGCACCTACACGATATTAAATTTTTGACTAGCCTATCCCCATAAGACATTAAATGTATAACCTAATAGTCCCCACAAGGTGATAAACCTATGATTCAACTGTAACCATAATATGTTAACATATGACCTACTTGTCCCTATAAAACATTAAACCTATTACATATCCATCCCCATAAGATGTTAAACATGTTACCTAATCATAATCCATACACCATAAAATAAACATGGGATTTCTGAGGTAAAAAGGCCTTAGAAGACATACACCATTGGAATAAACTACGTCATGGTTGAAATGGGATGCCTTAACTCATGTGCCTAAGATTCCTCATCTGGGATGCATCCGACTTCAAAAGGAGAAAACATTATAGATGTCCAAAAAATCCAATATCTAGAGATGCCTAGACATGCCCAACGTAATTATATTCTATGAACAATGGTTTCTAACCTGTTAAGACAAAAGTAGTGTAATTAATCATCATCCACCTTGAGATGGAATGGGGAATGACCTTAATGAAAGTGAATTAAATCTATTAGGGAGACCCATACTAGGGGACAAGATCTAGGGAGGAATCCATGTAAGGGGGAACTAAAATCCTATCATACTGTTTCACTCAAGAAGAATAAATCACCCATTAAAGTGATAGAAGCTACCCACATTTGGAAAGAGGGATGTGGGGAAATAAGTAGTGCATCTTCAATAAATGGGGATACAATATGTAATCCTATTGGAAAGGGTTAAAATACAAACATATATTAAATAGTATAAATAACCTTAAGAAGTGATTTTATGATATGGTTATATTTTTTGGGATAACTATTGAAGAAAATATGTTTAAGGGATGGATACTCTTAGGTTTAACATATACCAGGTGTTGAGATAAAAAAGGGTTGATTAATTCGGAAAAATTAAATTATAAATTATTGGTAACCTTAGGATTGATAATTAATTCATAATATTTTTGGTGAATTTCATCACATTTTTGAGATTTTGGTATATTTTGGAAAGAGTGTGATTCTGTGATGTAGGGATTAATACCATTTAATGGTTAAATATATTGTTAAATTCTTGAATTATATATTTTTTATAATGTTTTAATATTTTAGATATTCATATGGATTTGGGAAAGGAATATTTTGGAAAATGTATTATTATAGTATATGAATACCTGAGTAATGATTGTATGAAAGATTAATGTTGTTTCCAGAAAGATAAGTAACTATATTTAGCCTAATATGTTATGGTTGATATCATATTTGAATTTATATACCGAATGAAAAATATGTTTATAATAACCTCAAATACTTTCCTCCATTTTTAATATTTTTTCCCCTGAGGATGAAATTTATTTAACGGGGTCGAATGTAACACCTAGAGAATTTAAATTATATATTTTTTATGAGCTAATATGTTTGATAGCATGTGAAACACGCAACACTTAACCACAAAAAAACATGTAACAATATAAAACTATTAAAATGTACCCCTAGAATTTATATAAAAAAATTAAAAAATACATGTAGAGATAAAAAGAAAGGTCATTATCCATGTTAAGGTGTTGATAAACTAAATTGGTGTAGCTTAGTATCTAATAAGACTGAATAATACATTAAAATGTAACCTTTCTAAAAATTGACTTTTTATGTGTTTTTTCATGGATAGATATATTACTCATATGACTTATAAATTAACAAAAATTTTATTATTAATTAATAGAAAACAAGAATTAGAATATTAAGTATTTTTTAGAAAGTTATTTTCTAATAAAAAAAGTTATAATTATATAATTATATTTTTATTTAAAACTTAAATTCCAAAATTTTATAATTTTACAATTATAAAATTAAATTTATTTTTGGATTTGGTAGTACCATATTAGTTTAGGGTAAATTTTTGTGATTATTCATAATTAATCAATTTTTAATGGAATAGTAAAAATATTATTTTTACCAAAACTTTGAATTTATAATTATATAATAAAGAACTAGAGGTTTGTAAACCAATTTAGTGGGTGAAATATTTATTTAAAATTCAAAACTATATATTTTCAAAATACCATGATTAATTTGGAAATCTGATGATTAATATTTTAAGAACTCAAGTAATATTTTCCTATAAAAAACTACTTTTGGTCTTTCCTTTTAATTAAAAACAATTCGATAAAATTTAATTTTTTATTTCTTTTAAATCAACATAAATTTTATTTTTTTATAATAAATGAATTTGTATCTTGAAAATAAAATTCCTAGATGATTTTACCATACACCTAAATTTTAAGCTTAAAAATAAACTTTTTCCAAAAATGGGTTTTTACGTGTTACAGGCGCTAATGTTAACATTAATTTTAATCAAACATCAAAATTATATATAATAAAATGTATTTAATATTTTAAATTATTAGATAAAAATTAGTTAATAAGGTTTATTTTATTTTTAGGTATTAAAATGATTTAATTTTTGTAAAAACCAGTTACCATGATAATGGTAAAAGTGAAAATTCTAAGAGTAAAGGACTTTAGACATGTTTTAAACATGTGTTAAAATGAATTTTAGAGGTAGTATATATCATATCTCATCCCCCAATCCATTAATTTAAATTTTATAGTTTTTTGTACTTGTGAAACAGGTTCTATCTTTATATTAAGTTGAAACATTTATAAAAATTATAATCTCCCAAATAATAAAAGGGGCCTCTCACCATCCCATTAATACAACTAAAAAATTTGGTTTACTCTTAAAAAACTTCCCTATTTCCTTAACCTATGATCCTTTTTCACTTTAGATTATATTCACAATAATTTATTATAATCCCTCCATTTCTAATGCATCCTCAAAGAGAAAAGTAAAGTCCTCTAAATGAGTTTTAATTTTTAATTACTTAATTTATTATTATCCTTACTTCCTGATACATAATTTTCAAATTAATATATAATTAATTAAATATTATTTATATGATAAAATTTTATCTTTCAAATGGAATAAGTATCAACTACCATTCTAATTTTCTATTATGAAAATATGAAACAGTCATTTGGGTGTTGTGGGAACTACCACCTCTATAAAGCAACCAATTCAGTTTTTTATAACTATGTATATTAGATTATTATTTTTGTAATAATGGGTATCCTAGACCTAACTTGAAAAGTATTTTTTCATTACCATATATTTTATATGGTCATCTATGTATGATATTTACTTGTCATTATAGTGTAGATAATTCTACATCCACTATTTAATGGTAATATCTATAGATTAATAGTCTTATAAAAAGGTTAAATAATATCCCATGCTATAATTAGAACCTCCAGATACTATGTAATTAATTTTAATCAAATGTCATATGGTCTAGAAACATCATAATGACTAGACATAGTTTATTTTTGACTATCAGGTGCTCGGGGCTCATAATAATTGAGACTTCTTCTCATGAAGTTCTCACTTGGTGATCTCTAGTAGTGAGATCATGAGGATAGACCATCCAATAGGAACGTTAATTTTTTTGGGTGTCATTGGTTGTTCTATCTATGAACATGTGTATTTGTCTCTAGACTTAAGATCATTACCAGTGTGCGCCATTTGATCGTATACTTTGATGCAAGGAAAAAACCATGACAATGAAATCGTGATGAGGTAGCTTGTTTTGGGTGTGTCTTTGGTGGCATGACATTGGTTGAATGGTCAAGAAAGGATTTGTCACTTCTAGGTTAAAGAAATAATATATCTCATTACTTATTGATCAGGATGGAAGTTCCTTTATGATACTTTTTCTAAGTCATTCAAGGGTAAATACACTTGATTAGGTCAACAAATAATAAAGTAAGAAAAGTGAAATTCCACAAGTGTACCTCTTGCTTTATGTGATATCTAAATACAAAGAGATTATATTACACAGTTCATGTCCGAAGGTTGGTTGTCGTTGCTATGAAAATACTTATCTCTTTAGGGGCCCTGATGATTTACGAGACTCTAATCTTGGCATGTAGATTTTATTCATTTCTATCAAGATAAGGGCCTAGATGGTCACACACAAAAGCGTATTCAAGAATATGCCATATTTAGTTGAATGGGTATTTTGGACATGGTGGGAGCCACCACTGGTTCTGTGTGTTTTCCAAGGTAATGGTCACCGATAAATAAATAAATTAATATTATTTAAGTTATTAATAATTAGTTTGAATTCATTTATAGTATTTACAAGTTAATTAAATATGAGAAAATATTATTTGAATGAGTTTTAGTTTAGTATTCTATGTTCTTTTAATATTAAGTAGGAATATCGGGTAAAGTTAATAACTCAGGTCTATCATGTAATATATTTTATATATATTATAGGTATCCGATAAAATAATAAATAATGTTTTTGAAGGAGACTATTTCTTCAATATTATTTATTTACTACTTTTTAGTGGGAGATATTTTTCTGGGGGTTAAGGAACCCATTCAGGTATTTTTGACTCCGACTATATAAGCAGGAGGGGAGAATATCTTGATGCATGATTCTATATCCAATAATGAGAGATTATATCTCCTCTCACCTTCTATATAGAGAATGAACCAATCCAAGAATTCCTTTAAGTGTCTAAGGAAGAGGATCGTGGTGATCATTGGGATGTCGAATACATTGTCGGATCACTACACTCGCACCCAGAATTCGATGATCGATGCTCCCACAGATTTTTTAAGAATGTGTGGAAGATCTAGATAGATCTCGCTATGGATACTTTAAGAAACAATCACCAATGACAAGAATATTTGAGCGGGGATTCAAATATAAAAAAGGTATGTTTTTATTTTTATTTTTAGTGATTTGATTAATTACACAAGATCCTCAGATAGTACTAATCCTCAAATTATAAGATATGACAAGTATTGTTGTCTCAATGAGAAAAATATTTAACCCACCCCCCACTGGATTTGGCTATGACCCCGGTACCTTCAATTGGTTTCAAAGAGATCGTGTAAATTTTACGATCCTACAAAAATTAAATTGCATTAAAATTAAGTGTAGGGTTTAATTTTGATCCAAATGGTTTAGAATGCATGCGGATCTGAATTCAGATGACCATGTTATGGTCATCTAAAATTTTTAATACAGATCCTTCACAATTTTATGGGTATTAAAATTACTAAGAATCTATATTTGATCATGTTTTCTTTTGGAGAAACCAAAAATATGGACAACCTCTGGCCAATTTAAGTTCATATGAAATTATACCTGTTTTGTTAAAAAAATTATAATTATTAAAATTTCTATTATTATTATTATTATAATAAAAGTAGAATAATAATAAATTATTTTTTATTATTATAATAATATTATTATTATATTTAAAGGATAATTTTTATAGCCTCAATAATTTTATAAGGTGTGTGGAAATGTTTGTTAAGAGGCCTAATTTCCTATGGAAATTAAGAAAAAAAAGTGGCTTGACTTTTAAAAAAAGATGTAGTTGGCCCCTCGATTGGTCAATATCCATCCCATGGCTCTCCTTGGCCTCCATCCTTGATCTGTAGACTATCCCAGTGCACTAAATCACTATGGGGGTGTCGATCCCCATTGCCTTTGGCCGGAGTAACACTTCTCCAGGCTCCATGAGCCAAAATAGTCCACCATCGCTCCTCCCCAGCCCTCTTTATCACAGATGGACCATCTGAGAGCCATCTCTCCCCGCATCAACATAACTCACTGACCACATCTCGCCATGGTGTCTCCCCTAGCCAGGCAGGCCACACTTGGTCTTCTGCATCCCATCTGCAGTCCCTCCATCTTCCGTGCTCAAAACCGGCCAAATCTAATGGATCCGCTTCATTAATGTTGCAGAACCCCATCAGTACCTACATGGAGTTGTTCCTTGTCCACCACAATAAGAACCCAGGTCCCCTACTGCCATCTGATTTTTCCCTACCTATTGGGTTCCCTTCTCATTTTTGAGAGATTACAGGCGGTATACCTCCTTGGTTCATGTCCTATTGCATCCTATCACACATAGTTTGAGTGGAGACAGGTGGCGGTGCTTCAGTCCGTCCAGTGCACTACAGATTTTCATCGACATTAAAGGTACCTCTATTACCCTTCTTCCATATCTGATTCACCACAAAAATGTCCCGGTGGGTATGCTAACCCAGAATGGGTCTAGGTGGAACTGTCTAGCCCAAAATAGCCCATCACGGGCTTTCTCAAGCCCATTACGGGTCTGCGCTGATTCAACATGACCCGCAATGGGCTGAGTGGTTTTTCAGGGCATGTCCAATTATTTATATTAATCAAAATTAATTAATTTAATTAATTTAATTCTACCACTAAATGGAATTAATTAATATATTAATTTTTTTAAATAATAATTTTAATACTTGGGGGATAATATAATTTAAGTTTGGAGTAAAATTAAATTAATAGGGGACCAGTATAACCAAATTATTTGAATTTAATAAATTCATTTAATTTAATTAAAATATCTTCATACTTAATTTTTTGCAATATAATTTTCTCTTTCTTTAATTATACCTATTTACTGGTCTTGATCACTAACCTATGTATATTTGGATGCATTTAATTAATTAATTAATTTAACTACGTGTGATGTTTGTAATTGATTAAATAATGGTATGCGAATCATATTTTATTTTGTTAAATTTTTACAAGGACATGTGCATCCATTCTATTATATATACATTACACCCCTAGTCCCACTCGTCTACGAGTGAGTATTTTTATACCTTGGGTGAAGATAGTACATGACATGGACTCCGCCAAGTCAATATGTTACTCTAGATGAGTAGTAAACATACTGGATGAGGGTGAGCCACATCATGAGTCAATCGATGACTCAGGTATGATTCCCCTATGTCATTTTATATTCTCAAGACCAATAGGGTAGTATATTTCCTTTATACATTTATTTATTATTTTATACATTTTATAACAGTAGTTAAAAATATAAAATAATAGATAATAAAATGCATAAATAAGTGACATATGTTTTTATTTTAATGTTCAGTTGTGAGTGAAAAAATATATATGAACAATATTAATAGAAATGGATAACATTTATTGAGAGAATAACATAAAAACCCTAAAAATATATTAAGTTCGTAACCACCTTCTATCATTCAAATTTGAACAAAATAGGGTGTTTGGGGTGCCAGTCATGCCAAAGATGAGGGTGACGGTTATTACTAGGGGTTGTTATGAGAGTTGTGGATTGAATTAACTAAATTGGTAGTGAGGATTACACAAACACAACTTTCTATAATTTTAGAGGTAATCATTTTGTAAATAACGTTACGATTTTTGAAGTTGGGACTTCACTCAATGGATCTAGGAACCACGAGGTAATGCGGTTAGACAGCCAAATGCCTAACTTGAACCCTCTAAGTAGTGGTGTAACCAAAGATTTTAGACTATTAGGGGATGTTTAAGGATTCTTTCCACTAAAATACTCAAGTGAAGAATTATTTGGATTCCAATAAAAAGGATTCCTAGAATTCGATAAAATAGTGAGAGACATTTAATAATTTAATTAATTAATAAATAATATCTAAATTGACAATTAAGATAAAATTACTAATCTACTAGTTTTATTTAAAATGTAATGTAATACCATAAAAAAATTGTGATAAAAATGGATAAATTTAATGTGAAAACTAGCTAGAATTTTTAAGTGTAGTATAGGTTCTTGTGCAATATAATACTATATCATAAAGTCAAGGTGTTGGTGTCCCTATACTTATTAAGCCACATCAGGAAGATAGGGTGTAACATTTCTTATAGGAGACACATTTCCAACTCATATGATCGTTATGTCAAAATTTTATCATCAATATTCAATTTTAGATTTGATTATAACAACTGGACATGGATTATTTCACATAATGTCTCATCTCCTAAAGGTTTGTGAGGAGAAAGTAAAACAAGATATGAATGTGATTATTACACTATTTTTGTGTAAATATAGAGGATGGATCATGATCTTTCATGGAATCCCATTCCAATTTCATTTTCACCCATTTATTCTAGTCTTGTTTTAGGTTAAAAAATGAAATTGACGGAGTAAATGCTTCGTTTGCTTTTTTGTAAGTTTCACTAAATAAAAAAAATATAAAATATAGATTAATATTTAATTATTATGGAGAAAAAATTTAAAGTAAAAGTGAAAAGGTCAATCACAAGTGTAACGTCAAATAAATATTTGTGATGTCCTTAAATGAAATGAGGTTGGTTATTAAACAAGAGTTTATTTTCTTTGAAAAACATGAAATTAATTTATAGAAGTTTAAACATAATGAACTAAATTAAAGAAGCAAGTACCCGCTTCTTCTTTAGTGTATATTCATCAATTAATGTTGAGAGTGTGTTTCTAGGAGTTGACCTTGATTCCATGGAAAAGAAACTGATGAAACATCGAGTGCTATTAAGTGGATCCAATGCGATGGAAAAATAAATTCTTTATTTGATCAAATAGTTTATAATTATTACAATATTAAAAACATATAGATAAAACAAATGTGTAATGTGTGTCCTTTAAATGAAGTCATCTGAGAACTGAGTGATCTTTTACCTCACAACATAAGGGTATGTTGTGAACAAAGCATATAATCTACCAATAAAACAGTAATGGTCACTTGATCAACCAAAAAATGAGATGCATTGAATGTATGACGACCTACCATAAGAAATACAGTACCTACCACAACCTACCGCAAGTATTCAAAGATACCGCATGAAGGATTTAAAATGACCATATGTACAAGAATGGTAGATGAAGCTACTTTCAAAATTAATTTAACCTATAGTAAGTGATGAATATACCTTATGAATACGTTATGGCATACCGTGAGTTGGGATACTACATGAAGAGCATGGACTACCACATAATAAATAGATCTACCATTCCTCAACCTACCATGTGTAAATCCAACCACTTAAATCTTAAAACTACCACATGAAGACTTTTTAAGGGACACTAAAAAATAATATTCAAATTGAAGTTAAAAAGAAGGAAGTGATATATTATATATGATACATAATATTTCATGAAATGTGAAACATATACATACATGCAGTGAAACTTTTATCCATGTGAATCGAGTGAAAAAAGGTAGGTTGTTTCATCTCAGATTGCATCAATCCCCAACCAGTTAAATTGATATATTGCTTGCATGACATGACTTTAATAATCAAGTCATGATTTCATGGGTGAGATTCCATGATTAATCAACCATGATTTAATCTTGAGGCCACATGATTATATTCTACGTGTAGGTTAAATAAACAAGATATGAGAAATAAAAATTTTGAAATATTGAAGATCTCAAGTGAAGAAGGAATATTACCCAAATATTTTGTGTATTTAAAAGAGTTTTTACAATTTATTTAAAACTAAATATTCATATGTATTTTAAATTTAAATTTTTTAAAATTCAGACTCTAAGATATTTAAAAATAGATAATGATTCTTATTTTATTGAGGTCTATATGATAATTCAAACAAGAGAAATATCCTCTAGAGATGAATATGAATATCACCTGATAATAGATATTTGATGATAATTTATATTATAAATATGAATTACATTATTTATTATGTTATTACTATGAATATTAATGGAATATTCAGTTAATGATGAAACAGTTTAATAATTGAGATCTCTTGGGTATATTAAAAGATCATTATGACAGATTAATACATCAAGTATCGAGGAGATAAAGTTAGCTGAATATTGGATTCCCTGAATGAAATATGCTTAAGTTTTTAAGGAATATTAGGTAAATCAAAATCATACTAGATATGGATAAATTTTCAAGACATTACTACTTATTTCATTTGGCTATTGAATATCTTTAAGGTGTACATGAAATATCATGATCTTATAAGCTTTTGTAGAAAGATCTATCTATAAAAAAAAGAGGTATTTCTATTGATAGATCAATATTGAGAAGAAAAAGGCTATATCTGGGGTGAATAATGAGTTTCTATAGAGGCCCCTTGATGGGTTGTATAACCAGTCAAAGAAGAGGAGGAAGGTTAGGGGTACAACTAAGCCAGGAAGAAGAGTTGTAGGATGGGGTATAAAACCAGGATTAACTAGAGGATCGACTACTGAGGTGAATAACAAAGATCAACTAGAGGATCAACTATTGGGGTTTATGACTAGTTGTTTCCTAAGACACTATAATTTATGATGAAATCACATTAGAGAACACATGTTTGGACATCTGACCAATATTTCATAGAGTAGGTCTTAGTACCAAACCTTATAAATATTATCTTTTTCTCTATATTATTATTACTACATATGTGCTAAGAATATGAGTTTCTATTAATTCCACCAAATAATTTAATAGGTTTATGTTTTTGAATAAAAAATGAAGAATTCATAAAAAATATTATACTAATGATTCAACCCCCCCTCCCCAGTCATGGGTCCCTAACCATTCATTAGGTTCTAAAGTGATGAATGTTGATGAATTAATGCCTACAGAGAGTAAATAGAGTTAATGTTCAATGGGATATTCCAAATATCCCATTGATTCACAGAGATGGTAGATTAGAAGATTGATAACCCAATTAGAGAGATTAACTAAGTCAAAGATGGCCAAAGCGAGTTGACAGAGTGTTATACAATATAATTTTGGAGGGGTAAATCAAGATGAATAAAAAGAAAAACCACATTGAATAATTAATAAATTACTTGATATTGATCACTAATTATATTAAGGTTAACTTCGTCATATAAAGAGAGTTGATTACATGGATTTGGTTAAGGCATGATGTAAATTCTAGCCCAAGCTAAATCTGCTGAAGCATCATTACTAGAATATATACTAAAAATAATAATTTACAATATATAAGGAATATAAATCTACTAGAAAATTGGAGATTTTAAAGCTAAGTTAAAGGATCAAAGATAATTCATAGAATCGGTAGCTAAGGTGATAGATAAAATCTCAATAAAGAGTTTGATCAAAGTCATAAGATCAACTATGATACGAAGCAACAAAAATTTAGACATTTAGACATGCTAACGACCATGAGTGATGATAATATTATGTATCATTAGGTTTAAAGAAAAAATTACTTTTTTAGTGTAACACCCCAAGATTTTAAAATAATACTACATTTTATAGTGTATACAACACACAATACTGAGCTCAAACAAACCCTAAAATATTATTATTTAAATATGATCATTATAAACTATCCATTAAATTGTTATGTATGAGTAGTATTAATGAAAATATGAAATACATACATACATATATATATATACACAAAAAAAGTACCAACTCATTAAAAATTCATTTGTTAGTGATTATGAAATAGGTACTCAGTTTTTAGTAAAGTTATTTTGTGCTTCAAAAATGATATTTATTTGAAAATTATTTTTATTGATTTTTGTGAGAATATATTATAATTAATTTACAGAAATGAAATAAATTTTATTTTATAAAAATAATAACATTTTTAAAATCATAATAAAATATATATCTTAGGGTGAAATTTTCAGAGTTTTATAAAAAGCTTTATTTTCTAGTGAATAGTGAAAATATCGATTTTTATTGACAACTATATTTTTATTTCAACCGTTTGAAAAGTTCCATTTAATTTTAAAATGGTTTAAAAGTAATATTAGTTCAATTATATTATTAATAATCCAATTATGTTTATTCGAATCAATTTCATAATTGAATATGGTATAAAATCATTTTTTATATAAAAAAGGCATTTTTAAGAAAAATTGTATTTTTCTAAAAAGTGTTTTCCATCCCATTTTGTGAGCTTTTTTTAGAATTAATTTATTCTCATTATAGGTTTTTAATTTGATAAAATTGATTCCATATTTGGAATCATGTGTTTTAAATTTCATAACTAGATCCCTTTTATTTATAGGCATTATGAACAGTAGCTATGGTAAAATTTATCAACTCAGTAAAAGGTAAATCGGGTTAATCTAGATAAAAAAAAAGAGACACAACCATAAGGTTTTATCCTTAATTATTATTTTATTAATTTAATTCTAACCTTATCACCTTAGACAGTAAAATAATATTTTTAATGGACACTTTTCCATGAAATTAACTAATATAATATTTAAGTCAATGTTACAAAATGTCACTCACTTAATTTCAAATATCAATTATGTGTCCACATAGAAAAAAATTAATATGATCATAATATCAATTTTTAACTTAATTAAATTATTCTCATGATATAAATTTATTTCTAATTTTTATAAATTATATAATTAACTTAAACGCTTGTGTGATGCTAATACAATATTTTTTAATTAATAAAAAAATAAACTAAATGATTTTAAAAATACTAAAAGTGATATAATATGAATTATTTAATATTTTACATGAATTTTATAGATCTATAAGACATATTAGAGAGTTTTTAAATCATTATGTTATAATTTTCCCTTTTTATTCATATATTTAATATCAAATTAAATGAATATTGTCAAAATTGATATTAATAATATTTTATCAAAATAATAATTTATTAAATTATTTAAAGTTCATAAAAATATTATATTTGGATATGTGAGTTTAATATGGTTTAATGCATCTTACATATTCCATTTATGAGTCACTATCCATTTACAATGACATTATTAATTCTTTGGGAATAAAATAGTGGTTACTATGATTAAAGTCAAAAATGATTAACCAAGGGGTTAATAAAAAAGAAAAGGATTAAAATGACATAAAACTTTTATAAATTTCATTTTATAATTTAATTTCAATCCTACACACGTTTTCATAAATTTCTTGACCATTTATAATAATTTTTCTTTAGAATAGTCTGATTATATTTTAATTTATTTATGAAATTCCAAAAGTGCCCCTATAATTTATTATAAAAGGACACCCATTATTTCACTTATTTACACAACTTTTAGAAACTAGGATTGAAAAATACATTACAATTTCAATTATAAACATCTTTATCCATGTTTTTTAGGTGTTTGTTTCCATAAAATACCAACCTTATGTTCTTAAATAAATGATCTAAAGAAGGTCTCCCAAAGTAGAGGTAATTGTCTTACTCGATCTCTTTCAATTTATTTCTTCCTATACATCTTATAAATCTATTAAATTTATAAAAAAAATAAATTAATCATCCTAAATATACATAAATGTTATTATTGTAATGTAATTGTAATGCCCTAACCCTAGAAGCCTAGAGTGAGTGCATTATTTTAATACATTGGCATGATTACAAGGAATCAAGTCCTTAAGGACCGATTAGTTTAGCAGAATTAGAAAATATATTGCATAAATGAACATTACATTAAATTATAAAATGACTAAAAACAACAACATTTTTTCCCCTTTTGAACACAATCATATCCCTTAGCCTATCCCTGCAGGTCAACCATAAAATAATTCTTCAATCTTGGGAAAAATAAAACATATAAAGGGGTGAGATCAGATGCTCAGTAAAGATAACAATATAGCGGAAACTTTCATATATAATCATAAACCATTAAGGAAATTTATAAGACTAAAACAATATACTTTTAAATTTAAACTTTTATATAATATGGAAAAGATAAAATTAAATAATTCGATTTACATATTCACATGGATATTCTTCTAGTCGAATAATCACATGAAATATCAATAGCCACTTTCATAATGATGGAATGCATAATGCCAGACTTCATAACCACATATTCAATGCATTGTTCCAATACTACAAATAAGATTTTGTCAAGGCCTTGTGCCAAGACACTAGTTTGTCTCATGAGACATATTGATGCATCGAGGAGCTATAGCGGGCTTCACCCGTCACTTACTAAGTCCAATTCATTCCTCATATGAAAAGTTTTAAACATAACATAAACATTCGTATTAAAACTAGCATACAAAATATCAATGTTTTATCCATAAACCATTAATGGTATAAAAATAAAACATCTATAGTCAAACCTATCACAAAACCTTCAATACAATATGGAAGATTTTAATCATAATAAATCAACCTCGATCAAGAATAATATCCAGTAAAGGATGTTGACATAGTTGAAAATGATCAGTTAAACACTTTGAGAGTAATATCCTTTTTTCATGAAATCATTTTAAAAGTCACAAAATTTATAAATGAATTCATTTAAAAGATATTTTGAATCAAATTTTCCCATACCACTTTGAATCTTTTGAAAGTAATTAACATTTAAAAATATTCATGTCTATATAAATAAATCCTTAAAATCATTTTGAAAACACGGACATTAATGAGAAAGGTTTAGAAGAATAAATCTTTAAAACATTTAAAATGATGTTTTAGTAAAAGAATCCCTAAAAATAATCCCTTTGAAAAATCTTTTATGAAACATGGACATGGATAATAAATATTTCCCAGTAAAAACTTACACATACACAATCTCGAATAATAATGAGATTGACGAATTAACCCTTACCTAGCACTTTCCTTTGGTCGAGGGTACATTTAACCCCTTGTATAATGATCATACTATGTTATTAAATTATAATAGAACTATATTAATATTTATTATATCATACAACATTCATTTATGACTTTATACAACCAATTTAATAATTATTTCCATGTTAAATTAAAATTTCGGGTAAAAATCGCTTTCTTTATCGTACGTGTTTTAACTTGTTATTCTTGATCGTATCATTTAGATCAGGATTTAAATACTTCTAGAAAATAAACCTTGATTTATATATCATATATATTTAGAATATAAATATTTATAATAGATATATATATTAAATGGAAGGCGCAATTTATGGAGACGGTAGGTCGTACGTACGCATAAATGTTGTTTCCATTTTCATATCGTATTGAACGGAAGAAAGTGAATAAGATATCTGTAAGTACATACATACATATATATATATATCCGGTATAATTATTATTTCATATATTACATACTTATTAATAATATATATTTTTATAATCATCGTTGAATGGTGAACGTGGGAATGAATATCTCATCATGTCGTGGAGGCAATAATCAGTACGTATGCACGAGCGAAACTATCATTATATTGATGGTGAAATCATATATAATTGGATGGTATATCATATATAAAGAATCATTAACATTTTATATTTATTATTTATATTATTTTTACTCATTATTATACCCATCCAAATAATGAAGTGTTTGAATAACAAACTACACCACGACGTGGAGACGGTAAGCCGTACGTACGCACGTTTGGTGACTTTGTTATTCATATAATGGATAGAATAATGAATATGGTTGTAACATTTTTATAATAAACTCAAAATATATCGAAGATACTGGATTTATTATTTTATAATGGAAACAACAAAGAAAGAGGAAGTGGAAGTAGAAAAGAACATGAAAGATGTGATGAAATATTTACCTCTTCTTCAGGTTCTTCCTTTTGATTTGATCAAAAGGGCTCCTTAGGTTGGCTTTCTGACCAAAGTAAGGCCTCTAGGATTAATGGAATAAAGTTGGGAGGATATTTTGGTAGGGTTTGTCCGATCCAAAAGGCTTTGGAGGTGTGGAATTAACATAAGGGGAGGTGCCCTTTTATAAGAGCGGTGAGGGCTACTTTAGGAAAAACTTGAAATATTATTTTATAATAAAATCATTTTCGGTTTCTAATGGCTCAAAAATGAATTATTTAAATTATAAGGTGGTTATGGTTTGAAAACCTCTCAACCAATAGGTTTTAGAAATGTTTAGGTCATCTTATTAACCTTATTTGTTAGATTTAACTCGTGGTTAAATAATTTGACATTTACCACATATCTTTGTATTTTTATATTATATGGTTAATAAACTTACTATAACAAGCCAAGTAAACCCCCTGAGGTTAATTATTAATATATATAACCTTATCTAAGTCCTTTGGACTAACCTTATATTTTTAGGAATATTATATCAATTAATAATATAATATTTGTTTTAAAAACTCAATTATGTCAATTTTGACACTATTTAGTATTTTATTTTTTTGAAAGCCATAAAAATTTTATCACTTTGAATAAAATTTATTTAACCAACCCTAAAATGTCATATTAACCTATAAAATTATTTTAATTCATCATAAGTCCAAATTTACATTTATTTGGATATTTATAATATAAATTATTTTAATATTTCATTAACAAGGTAATTATTGCATCATCATTGTGTCATAAATAAATTAAATTATTTAATGTCTAAAAATTATAAATAAAATACCATTATGTAGTAAATCGTTTTAGCTTTATAATGAACATTTATAGTCGAATTTATATTGTGTCTAATCCTATATTAAAAATGGTTTAGTTATTGAACTATGAATTTAACTCTTTTAACTCTTCTTTAAATAAAATAATAATAAATGTCCTAATCTAATCCAAGTGGACCAAATAGGATCATCTTTTATTACTAAGGTTTTTTTTGGTCAAATTATACTTACCCAATAGAATTATAACATGTGTTAGGGTAATTATGATATCATTTTAACCCTTAATTGCCCTATTTATTTTTAACCGAGGTAAATAAAAGTCAAAAGTTACTATTCACCAAAAATTATTTTCATCTTATTAAACCACATTTTAGTTACTGATATCAAACATATCTTTCCGATTTTTGAAATTCAACTCACAGAAGCGGTAAAATTAAATTTTATACAAATTTGTAAATGCTCCTAAGTGGTGGGTAAAAGATAGAAAAAAGTTTAATAAAATTTGTATATATCTAAACTCATTATAAAATTACTCCAATGAATTAAATTGAACTTATATATGTATTATGTATTTATTTTTACCTAAAATAAATTCAAATAAAATAAATATTTATTTAAATAAAAAGTCGGTTTTAAACAATAACTCGGAGTTTTTCACTATTCATCAAAAATTGAAAGTTTTTAGAAAAATACCAAAACTTTACCCTATGATAATTTTGATGTTCTGAATTCAAAAATGAATTCCATTTTACCAAATTCAAAACATAGAATTTTCATTTATTAATTTAAAATTAATTCCCATTGTCAAAACCAAAAAGAGGGTTTTTAAAAAAGTAAAAACTATCAAAAGATTAACATGTGTTTATGTCAAATTTAAATGTGAAATTAATTATAATGACCTAAATTGTATTAAATAATAAAAATAAAATCTAATTATACTTCAAAATCATTCAAATTCATAATTTAACACTAAATTATTTTGATTAAAAAAGTTGTTTTCAATTAAAACCTATTATTTTTCACTATTCATCAAAATATGAAAGTTATTAGAAAAGTACCAAAAAATTGTCCAAACTAAATTTTTATGTCCTGCTTCTAAATAATAATTTTATTTTGTCAAATTTAATATAAAAATGTGTGATATTTAATTTTAAAAAAATTCACCATTAGTAGGAAGTAAAATTGTATTTTTGAAAAATACTTCCTTTATCTGAAAAATTGAATTTGTTCTTATATTATGTCTAAGAAACACATAATATGGTTTTTAAAATTATATAGAGTATATAAGATTCAAAATGCAGTTAATACTATTCATAAATTATTTTTGAACGGCTAGTTTGGTAAGTTGTGGTGCGCTCGAACTCAGTATTGCGTGTAGTGCAAACTATTGAATTACTTTAATGAGATAACAAACTATGAAATCTTGGGGTGTTACAAAAACCACCATTACCCACCCTCTTTCCCATAAAATGGTAACTGAAAGTATCATAGGTGTGTATGTATTGATTATCGTCTCCACATAGTGATATAATTAATTTTTCATCACCATTATTTATGGATGGGAATTATAATGGGTTTAATTTTTATAAATGATATTTATAACATAATTAAACTTATTTAAGGATAATATCATATCTACCTTCTTACTATACAACCAATTTTGTAACGGTAATGTCGTTCGTGCGTACATATGGACTACCACCTCCAAAAAGTGATGTGTTTAGTTTGTCATTTATAATTTTATTGGATAGTAATGGGGATAGATTTTATGAATAATATTATTTAAATTATATAATAATTATTATTTATAGGTGAATAATTATCTACCTTTCTTTAGTTTCATCCATATAAAAGTGAATCCAATGTTCATGCGTATGTACAGTCTACCATCTCCATGAACTGTGTAATTAATTTTTCTATCTATAAATTTTATGGATTAAAATAAATATGTTCATAGTGAATAAATATGATATTTATATCATTATTAACATTTTATAGAAGATGTAACCATTATCAAAGTACAAGGGTCAAAATTACTGAACCAAATCATACATGAAAAATGAAACAATTACCACCAAAAATAATGATTTTAAGAATGAATTATTAATAAATTGGTTATAAAATATTATATGTAAATAATATATTATTATATTATTCTTTATCATATTTGTAATAAATATATATTTATTATACCATAGATTATAACATTAGAAAAGTAAATTGGACCTGGTGTAAGGGTTTTCGGGTCTAGCATTTATTGTCATGAGACTGATGTCGTATTCATCACTTTCTTCTTTTATGTGGTGTATTTACTGATCCTTTGATATTTTATATCATAAATATATTTAGATATATGGAATTTAGAATTTTTATGATTTAAAAGTATCCAAAGTGGAAAGGGTTTATTTTGAAATCTCATTAACATTCGAGATTGTTTATATTTAAGTCTCCACTAGAGAATATTTCTCTTCCATATCCATGTTTTTCAAAAATGTTTTAATTTTTTTACTATTCTCCTGATATTTTTAAAATTAATTTTCACCCATGATTTACATTTTAAAATTGTTTTAAAAGGAATATTCCTATCATTTTATAAATGAGGTACTTTTTAACCTTCTTAACAACAGTGTGAAAGGGATCTTTTAACTTATATAACATGAATAGGTTTTCCCACCCTCTTGACCAATATTTGATTTTAAGCTCCATTTTAAACTTTATAAAGTTATTTTTTAAAATAAATTTATTCTTTAAAACTTGTGAAGTTTAATATTTTAAAAAGTGATTTTTTAAAGTGAAAAGGTTATTTTCCTTAAGAAAGTTTTTAATGATCACATTGTGGAAATTATATTCATCAACATACATGACCCTTATTCTACTTATAATACTATGAAAATATTTTGTAATGATACCATACTTATTGTTTTTTTAGATGGTATATGATCAGTTTGACTGGATTAGTACTATATTTATATCATTCACCATATTACACTGGATGGTTTATAATTATGTTTATTTATTGGGGAAATTGTTAACATTTTGTATCCTAGTTTCAATACTAATTTTTATGTGAATTATATTTGACCCCTTTCATATGAGGAATTTATTGTACTTATTAAGTGATGGACATGGCCCTATATTGCCCCTCGACGCGTCGGTAGGTCTTATTAGAGCAAAATAGATTATATTTTGGTCGAGGCCTTACCCATTTATGTAATGAACCAATGTTTTATCAATGTAATTTCCTTATGGTAATTATGTCTTATAGTTTAATCACATAATATTACTTATAGAACACAATACAAACCTTATAAATGAATAATGAGTGAAATAAAAGGTATCTTTAAAAGTTAAAGAACATATACCGATAAAATAGTAACTTGACATTTGGAATAGTAATGTGGCCCTTATGAATAGTAAACTAGCCAATGTAATAGTAACTTCACCAATGAATGTATAAACAAAATTTTTCTATCTTATAAGTGAAAATATGGTATAATTATATCATAGTATAAGTAAATGGATATTTTAAAAATTATTAATTAAGTGTTGGTATTTTTGTAAGTCATAAATATTTAATTATAATTTTATGATTAATTTAAGAAATTAAAATAAAATTTAAGATCATAAAATGAATTCATAAATTATTATTTTGATTTCTTATGATCATAAGATTATTTTATGAGAACTTAATTAATTTTTCAAAGTGTTAGAAAAGCAGTTTTAATTTTAAAATTTGTATTTTTCAAGTAAATTATGATTTTAATTAAAAATATATTTCTCATATTTGGAAAATTATTTTCATAAAAAGGATTTCATTTTTAAATTCTAAACATTAAAAAATCATTAGGGCGAATTTTTGGTATTTTTTTAAAATACTTGAGTTTTTGGTGAATTGTGAAATACGATAATTTATGATAAATGCTAAATAAATGAATTTCTACATCATGAATGAGTCAGGGATGATGAAAATGGCTACTAGTTAGAACTAAAATTCTCCATTTACTATTTTTGGGCAAAATAATCAAGACTGTTCATAGTCTTGAGAAAAAATATTAAACTAATGATTAAAATAACGGGAAACCCCTCATCCCCTCCAATATAAATACCACCCATCTTTACATATTCTCTTCACTCGTCTCAAGACTTGATCCTTGTCAAAATTCTAATAAAATATAATCCAAAGATCCTCCCCACATAAAAAATCCCTTGGTCTCTTCAAAATACTGAATCCACTCCCCTAAATAGGCTCTCAAGGAAGATAAATTCAATAGGTAAATTCCTCTTTTCTTTTCTTTTATTTTCTTTCAAGTTCCTTTTATTATTTTTCTTTCCTCACCTACATTATCTTAATGTTATGATAACTACATTACCTTACATGTACTGTAATTTTTTTATGATAGTTTAATAATTCATCATCATCTCTCCTTTCTCCTCCTTTTATACTAGAAATGAAAACATTATTCGAGATGTGTTAATTTATCACATTCAAGGATGGCATGTTTTCAATTTATATTATTGTCTTCAATTATGATAATGAAACCATTTTTATAGTTGAACCAGATAATAATAAATTTATTCTGTCTTAGGTAATCTTTTGTAATCTTTTGTTCACATGATATTAATTTATAAAGAAAAATGAGTTTGTTGGGATAAAAAACCGCCGATTAACCCAAACGGTTATCATTAAAGTTTTATATAATGATTCATATTCCCTAAAAATAAAAAAAAATGAATTTTATAACCATGAAATCTCATAAATTTTCACTAATAAAATACAACTTCAATTCTAGACAACCATTCTCATCTTACATGTTTATCCTTACAGTCATGAAAACCAAGGAAACAAACGCTCCCAAACAATGAAATTGAACCTCATAACCTATCAAAAAGATCATTAATTAAATTAATATGGGTATAATAAATAAATTACATGTATAAGAGTTTCTATACATATTAATTAATGAATTTAATTTTGTTAACTAGGACATTAATATCAAGTGAAGGACACCATTGGACTTAAGGTAAGGGATTTTACCCAAACCTCCATTATTTCTTCGGGTTACTCTATTTTTTTACCCAAATGAAGTTATATTTTATTTTTATGTTCATATTATAAATCCTATTTATATGTTCCAAAATTGTGTATCATGATCCATTCAAATTTATCTTTTGAGGATATATATGTTTTTAAGTGGTTCCCTACCCAATCCTTCCCGATAAGCAAGCCCGTTTTAAGGGAACTTCCTGAAATCTCACCCAATTTCATGTTCACTCTATCATCTATTTTAAGATACCATTTTTTTATAAAATCAGTCTTATTATAAAAACCTTATTGGTTCACTCCTGGTTTTATATAAAATATTATTCCCTTGTCTATTTTAAAGGCTCTTTAGTATTTTCCTTAAAACCGCAACGAAATGTTTTAATGATAAAATTTATTAAATACTCTTCATACATGTTATCAATTCTATTTCAAATCAATTACCAAGATATATACATATTTTCATTTTTCAATTTCCATGTATGTTTTAATTCCTTTATTTCATGTATACTTATATGATACATCTATTTATTATGCTTAATTCTATGATTATGATACCCATTTCCTTCCATGGGTACCCTTATGTTATGTATGATTATTTATGTGGAAAGAATATTAATGAACATGATATGATATGTGTGCCCATATATTTCTCCAATGCATTGAGTAAATTTGGGTCTCATGAGATGTTATGTGCAACGGTCCTTGCGGTTAGCCTTGACTCTTGTTACCATGTGCAACGGTCTTGGTAGTTAACCTTGACTTGTGCTCCTCTATGTGCAATGATCCTTGACTCATGCTAAAGTCATGTTTTATGTTACTACTACATTACTATGAATCTATGTTTATATTATCCCATGTTTATATGTTATGATTCCATATGTTCCATGCCTTTTAATATCATTATGGCATGCCTTCTAACCCATGTGTAAAGCTTTATTCTTATGCTTTATTCTTATTCTTATTCCCTTACTGGGTTTTTTAGATCATCACTTTGTTCATGTTATCCCCTAGGTTACCCTATGAAGAAATAGGATCGCAATGGAAGTTAGCAGATCTTAATTAAGATTAAATAAATAAATTTTTTATTTAGTCTCATGTTTCAGTTTTTTGTACTTAGTCTTCCAAGAAACTAGAATTTATGATCATTGGATTGAAATATGATGATTTATTGTGATTAAAATCATGTAATGATATGTGTAAAAGGAAAGGGTCACTTTAGTTGGTATCATAGGATGGTCTATTTATTTTTGGATATTAGGAATAGAGCACTGTAGTAATAACCTTAGGGATGAGACTAAGTATAAGAAAACATCCCTAAATTTTGGTAAATATAGAGTAACTGGTTTATCAAGAAAATACATCCTTGTATGGAGACGAGCAAGTGGAAGTAGAACTAGCATAGATGTATCTAGGGGTAAAACCTGAAAACACTACTTTGAGCTAGACTCAAAAGGGAACTGGTGCATGAAAACGGGCCTTACTACACTCCTGTTTTGACACTACCAGGGGATATGATTCAGTAAATTCATAAGAATAGTACGAACCATTATTAAGGGAACAAAAAAATCCCATAAGAATATATGTTAGGAAATAGATCATGGATAACCTAGATTAAAACCTAGGGAATCAAAAGTTAGGATATAATTTTCCTTTAAGAGTTTATCCTTTTATGTTTATAGATTCCTTTTTATACTTAATAGCTAAGTATTCAAGCCCCATAATTGTACATTCTTTTTTTAGCTAATGGAGTGAAATAGAAGAACATGTTCCAACAATCAATGTGATCGGCAATGTGATGATATGCATTATATGATGGGAATGGGTGATCAAAACCTTATGACAGTAATTTATCAGTTGGCTCAAGTTATGAATAATAACTTGAATCATGTGGAATTCCCTCATCCTCTAAGGAAATACAAAGTTGTCATAGAATCTTTCATGCGGTAGAGGCCTCACTTGTTTAGTGGGTCTTCTAATCCCCTCCTCATAGAACAGTGAATTTACTCTATTGAAAATATATTCTCTATCCACCAGTTCTTAGAATAAGAGAAAGTCATGATGGTGGTCTATCATTTTGATAGAGAAGTTGATCAGTGGTGGACACTGATCAACAACACAAATTCCCAAGAAGAAATTGATTCCATGGATTGGGAGGAATTTAAGAAAATATTTTTCAATAAATATTTTCCCCAAACCCTCTGCCTCAATATGGAAAGATAGTTCCTTAAACTCAAGCGGAAGGAAGATGAGTCCATCATGGCATATGAATCAAACTTTTCAAGGATTCCAAGATACGCCTCTGGATTTGTCATGAACACTGAAAGCAAGGTGGATCACTTCTTTAGAAAACTAAATCTAATTCTATGAAAAGAGTTGGTGATTCGTGAGTTTGATAGTTATGAAGAGATTGTCCTTTATTCCCTCAAGGATGAAATGGAGATTGGAGACTTTCAGTGGTTTCGTGGTCCTAGTGACAAAAAGTTTAAAATGGAGTCTAATACAGGTGGTTCTACAAATAAATCCCATGATGGAAAGAAGAACTAACATCCCATGTGTCAAAATTGTGGGAAAAAGCATCTTGGGAACTGTCTAAAGGGAACTCGGAATTCCTTCAAATGTGGAAGAATGGGATATCTGGATAAAAATTGTTGAATTGATATGAATAATCCCACTAATTTGGAAGAGGAAATGAAGTTTCATATCAATTCTCATCCATTAGTGCAGTGTTTCAACTGAAATGAACATGGGCACTATGCGAACAATTTTCCTAAGCCAAGGGTTATCAGAGGAAATCAACAACAAACTCTATGGAAACAAAGAAGGGATTATTCTATCATTATTTCTGAGGTGGATTTAGACAACAATGTGGTTATAGGTACTCTAGTTATTCATTCTAGAATAGAAAATGTATGATTTGATTCTGGTGCTATGAATTCTTTCATATCATGCATTTTAGTAGAACTATTCAAACACCACCTCAAAATTTAGAAATTGAGTTATATATGAAAATATAAAATGGGGAAATTCTTTCATACAAATTATATAACTCCTCCCTTGTTAACATTTTTGGACTAATCCTCCTAGAAAATCTCATCATACTTCCTTAAGTGGAATTCAATGTTATCTTGGGAATGGATTGTAAATCTTTATACAAAGCCAACATCAACTATCAGGAAAGGGAAACCACTCTTCACATCTCGAATCATCCTTCAATTATTTATAATTGTAAGGAGTAATATGAATATTCTTTAGAATCATTGCCTAAATTATGGATATTACTACCTTATAAGCAAGCATACCTATCTCAAATGATTAAGAAAAATGAGGGAATCATGGTCGAAGGCATGCTCATCATGAGGGACGACACTTATGAATTTCCTAAATAAGAAGGATGGATCAATGCACATCTGTATTGACTATAATGAGCTCAATAAAATCATGATGAAGAAAAAGTATCCCCTACCTCAGATAAATGACTTGTTCGATCAAATACAAGGGGACATTTATTTCTCTAAGGTGGACCTTCAGTTGGGATATCACCAATTAAAGGTGAGGAAGGAAGATATTCCCAAGAATTCCTTTTGAAAGAGGTATGAACACTATAAGTTCATAGTGATTCCCTTTGGACTCACTAATGCTCCAAAAAATTTCATGTATTTAATAAATATAGTCTTTAGATATTGCCTTGAAAAAATTGTGGTAGTATTTATCGAGGATATTCTGATATACTCAAAGAAAGAAGGAGGAACATGAGGAGCATTTGAATATTGTTCTAAAGAATTTGCGAATAGAGAAATTATATGCAAAGTATAGTAAATGTGAATTTTATATGGATTAAGTATCATTCTTAGGGAATGTTATCACTCGAAAAGGGATATCTGTAGACCCTTACAAGACAAAGGAAATTGAAGAGTAGCCCAGAACAATATCTGTAATGGAGATCCGTAGATTCATTGGTCTATCTGGGTATTACTGATTATTTGTGAAGAAATTTTCACAATTTTCAAACCCAATGACCAAGCTGACATGGAATGGGGTGAAGTTTTTCTAGACTCAAGAATGTGAGGAAAGCTTTAAGGATCTCAAAAAGAGGATTATCACTACACTAGTATTCACACTCATGATAAGTGGAGAACTCTTTGTGCTGTACAGTGATGCTTCAAAGAATGGCCTAGGTAGTGTGCTGATGAAAAATGATAAAGTGATATCCTACACCTCAAGGTATCCGAAAATACATGAGTAAAACTATCCCACACATGATCTGGAGTTGGTGGATGTGATCTTTGCATTGAAAATATGGTATCATTATCTCTATATGGAGAAGTTTGATATATATATACTGATCATAAGAGTCTCAAATATATATATATTCACATAGAAATAAATTAATATGCGCTAGTGAAGATGGTTATATCCAATCAAGAATTATGACTGCTCAATCCACTACCATCCTGGTAAGGCAAGTAAGGTGGTGGATGCTCTAAGTAGAAAGGATCATGCATCTTTATCAATAATGAGAATTGAATAAGATCCAATATTCTTAGATTTGTAGAGGGTGGACATGGGAATCATTAACAGGGGGACATCATCATTCCTTTCTCAAATGGTTTCTCAACCATCCCTTATGGATAAAATAAATTATGCTCAAAGAAATGATGTGGAAATTCAGAAAAGGGTGAAATCTATCTGAAATGGGAAATCCTCTGAGTTCAAAATTGATGAGGTAGAAGTTATAAGATTTGATTCATGATTATGTATACCATCTTATCTAGAGATAAAGAAGGAGATTTTGAATGATGCACATAGCTCAACCTTCTCTATTCACCAAGAGAGCACAAAGATGTATTGAGATCTCTGAGAGAACTTTTGGTGGGACAATATGAATAAGAAGATTGTTGAATATACATCAAGGTGTCTGGTATGTCAACTAGTGAAGTTTGAAAGACAAAAGTCTAAGGGTATGATTCAACCACTATCCATACTAATATGTAAGTGGGATAAAATCACCATGGACTTTGTCACTGTACTTCCAAGGATATCCAGATGAAACAATGTTATATGGGTCATTGTGGATTGTCTTACAAAGATATCACACTTTATCGCAATTTGAGAGGACTTATCACTGGATAAAATTGCATGGATATATATCAAAGAGGTGGTAAAGATGTATGGAATACCGCTATCGATTATACTCGATAGAGATCTAAGATTCATCTTGATGTTCTGGAAGAGTTTCCAACATGATTTGAGCACTGAGATGAACTTCAGTATGGCCTATCATCCCCAAACTAATGGATAATATGAGTGAACTATTCAGACACTGGAATATATGTTAAGATCATGTTCTATGGACTTAAAAGGAGGATGGGACCAATATCTTCCACTGCTCAAATTCTATTACAATAATAGATTCCTCTCTAGAATCCGAATGGAACCATATGAATCCCTTTATGGGAAAAGGTGCATAACCCTGGAATGTTGGAATGAAGTCAGTGAGCATAAGATGCTAGTACCTTAAATGGTTAAAGAAATGGTGGAGAATATAAAAAACATTTATAAGCATATCAAGGTATCCCAAAGGTGGAAAAATAGTTATGCATACAATCGTTGATGAGACCTTGAGTTCAAATTTAGAGGCATGGTATTCCTCTATATATCTCCATGGAAGAAGGTCATGAGATTTGGGAAAGGAAATATAAGTCCCAGGTACATTGGCCCCCTTTGAGATTCTTTATCGTGTTAGAGTTGTGGCCTATTGACTAGCACTTCCACCTACCATGTCTAAAGTACACAATGTATTCCACATATCCCTCTTAAGAAAGTACATACCAAATCCTTCACATGTATTCTCTTTAGAGGTGGTACAGTTAGAGAATGATATTTCTTACGAGGAGTATCCAGTAAAGATCTTGGATTATATAGATAAATTTCTATGCAATAAGACTACTCACTTGGTTAAAGTACTATGGTGAAACCATAAGTATGAAAAGGAAACATGGGAATTGGACTAAGAAATGAAGGAAAAGTACCCACACCTATTTACATATTATATTTTAAAATGAAATTTTGAGGAAGAAATTTAATAAGGGGTGAGAATGTAATGACCCAATGTTTTATCTATGGAATTCCCTTTTTATAATTATGTATTATAGCTAAATCACATAATATTACTTATAGAACATAATAAAAACCTTATAAATGAATAATGGGTGAAATAAAAGGTATATCCTAAAGTTAAAAACATATATTGATAAAATAGTAACTTGACCTTTGGAATAGTAATGTGACCCTTATGAATAGTAAATTGACCAATATAATAGTAACTTCATTAATTAAAGTATAAATAAAAATTTCCATCTTATAAGTGAAAATATGGTATAATTATATCATAGTATATGTAAATATATATTTTAAAAATTATTAATAAAGTGTTGGTATTTTTTTAAGCCATAAATATTTAATTACAATTTCTTATGATCATAAGATAATTTTATGATACCTTAATTAATTTTTCAAAGTGTTAGAAAAGTAGTTTTAATTTTAAAATTTATATTTTTCAAGTAAATTATGATTTCAATTAAAAATTAAATTTCTCATATTTAGAAATTTATTCTCATAAAATTTAGTTCATTTTTTAATTCTGCAAGTCGAAAAATGTATGGGGTGAATTTTTAGGATTTTTTTAAAATACTTTAATTTTTGGTGAATAGTAAAATATGATTATATTATGATAAATGATATATAAATGAATTTATGAATCATTCTTGAGTCATGGATGATGTAAATGGACATTGGTTTGAACTCGCTTTCTCTCTTTACTATTTTTGGTCATAATAATCAATATTATTCATAGTCTTGAGCAAAAATATTAAACTAATGATTAAAATAATGGGAAACCTCTCCTCTCCTCCACTATAAATACCACCCCTATTTACCTCTTATCTTCACTCCTATAAATCGTTTTGCCTTGTATAAATTCTACTAAAAATGTCCTCCCAAACTCCTCCCCATGTCCATTATCCCTTTTTCTCTTCAAGAGACCAAATCCTCTTCCCTAAAGAGGCTCTCAAGGAAGATAAATTCAAGAGGTAAATTCCATTTTTCTTTTATTTTATCTTCTTTCAAGTTATTTTCTTTTTTTTTATTTCCTCATCTACTTTAATCCAAATATTATGATAACTCTAGTACCTTACATGTTCTATAATGTTGTTATGATAATATAATAACTCATCATCATCTCTCATTTACCCTCCTTTTATAAAGAAATGAAAACACCATCAGAGATGTGTTAATTTATCACATTCAAGGATGAAATGTTTTAAATTTCTATTACCATCTTTGTATATTCTCATTATGTCTTAAACTCAGTTTATTCTTGTTTAAAACAAAACTCATCATCATTGACTTCCTTACTCATTAAGATTTTCTATTAAATCCTTTTTTAAGAATTGCTTTCAAATTAGATATTTCTTTTATATGGGAAATTCATTTTCTTTTTTCTATATATTAAAAATAAATTTATTCTCCATAGAGTCTCATTAGAAATGTCAAAATTATGTTTCCAACCTTTCTATAATGAAATCAATCCAATGGTAGTTTGATCTCAAATCATACTTTACCTTGCTTGAATTTTCTCTCCATAAGTGATAAGAATGAAACACTCACATCATATTCTATATCTACATATTTATTAATTATAGGATTATCCATGTCCTTAAAATGGAATATCCTTGGATGAATAACTCATTACTGATTCTAGATTCACACACAACTAACATGAAACTATCTTACTGTAAAAATCATTAATAGATAAATCTTAAAGGATTTATTCTAAAAGCTATTATATGTTTGAATTTCAAAATGGTGGAAATATTATTAGGATTTTATTTATAATGTTAAAATATTTCATCTTATAATTGAATCCATGGATAACTCCAATAACATAAATTATTATGTTAAATAACCCATCAATTTTTTCATTGGAACTCATATTAAAATCAGAAAACATGTTGTGAAATACCTATAGTTGTGACACCTTAATAGAATTTATCTAATTTATCTTATATTTATTTAATAGATATAAAATTCATCACCTTAATGTAAATATGATTATAAAAATATATAGACAATCCATTTTTTTCCTTTACAACAATGTTGAGTAATTTTCTTTTCATCAATCCTTGACAGCACTGTAACATCACTCACATGCATTTTTGTGAATAATGGAAGAGAAAACATCTATTTTGAGAGACTATAAATGTGATATCATTTAGTTCTTCCAAATATAATAATTATGGTCATAAAACAATGGAACTCCTTTCACATTTACCACAATATTGATATCAATTAAATTTTTTGACAGATTCACCAAGACTAAACCTATATCTCACATACCACTTTTTGAAACCATAGCATCCTAAACATATCCTAAGATATGGGTTGAATTGGGATGTGAATTATTTTTCTTAAACATCTAATGGATATTGTTCTCACATTGGAAATAACACTCTAAACCTTTCAATATCAATCACACAACTATAACATCTAAATAAAAAAGTAAATAAAGTTTCATGGATATTATACTTGGTTCACTACTAAGGGCTATATCCACAGATCATACACAACAGGTGTCAATGTACCAAAATCACTACACACTATATTTGATTACAATATTTAAAGATGGATCACTATCAATACAAGGGTTACTCCCTCTACTTATCTCTCCACTGACTAATTTGATACAAGTTATATAGAAAAATAAATAAAAAGATCACTCCTAAGAGTTTCCATGGAAATGATCAACACCAGCATGAAAGGGTGTATTAGTTATGATTTGATTTCCACTATAAAATCTAAATCTTCAATATAGTTCCATTCCAAAGTAGTTCTTCTATCTTTTTTTCATATAACTCTAAATATACTCTCTATTTTTTGTATCTTCTCAAATTCTATAAGTGATTTAAAAAATAACCCCTTTGAATTCATCACTTTTCATAAGTTGATTAGACCTTAAAACTAACCACTATATTTTTTCTAGAATTATATATTAATTGTCCAATCACTCCCATTATGAAAAAAAATTAACATTCAAAATAATATGGAAATATTCAAATCATGGTGTGATGCTCCTCTTTGCAGTGTGACATTATTTAACCACAAAATACTCTAAAAACATCCAATTATGTTACAGCATGGCATACCTCATTTTGGGGTGATATATTTGACCATAGGAAAAAAGAACCATGCTAATTATTCATGGGTTCAATCGATTACAGTGTGATGTCAATCATTATAGTGAAACATCATAAATTATTGTGTGATGCTAGTTACTCCATTAAACAGACCTAAATAACTTTTTTCATTAGATCAGCCTTGCTACATGATTCATACTTCCTCATCAACCAATGCTTCATTGTAGTGTGATTTTCACTATTAAGGCATGAAGCCTTAAACCTGATAATACAGAATAAAATGTTATTTTTATGTGATATTTCACACAACATATCTTCTTCAATTATGATGTAACATTATCCTTATGAAATAACCAAATAAATAAAACTTCAGTTTATTCATATGCACCACCTTTCAAGGCATGATCAACATGGTTGCATTGTGATTTTTCTTCTTTTATAAAATAACCTTCATAATTTCTCAGGTCTCTTAAATGCTAATCTAATGATCTAAAACAACACAAATGGGATTGAAAATAAACACAAAACTTATTTTCAGGGACCAACCTAAGATACCCTTGATCTAGGTACTCGAGTTAGCTCATGGCATGACCCAAAGAACATTCTCAATCACCGTAAGTTGGAAACTGGTTATTGGGAAGAAAATAATACATAATTCATAATAAAATAATAATAATAATAAGAGTTTTTCTATATAGAAGTGCATTATAGACATTTTTAGGTTAGATATTTGTTCATATGAAATAAAAAAATGCATAATAACCAAATCCAAACAAAGCATTAACATAAAACATAACTCATCAACCATAGGTAAGCCAATAAATATATCCAATACATCCCAGAAATGTTAAATAAGGAATAAACATTAATTATAGAGATTAAGTGGTTAGATAAACATAAAGAATAAAATATTAAAATAATAACAAGAACTGAATCCACCCATATCCATGCAACAAGTGATTCATCTTCACTTTCTACCTCCAAATTACATGAAACGGGATCCAAAAACCATCTACCACATCTAAGAGGAACCTATACTGAACCTGTAATATGATAGGTGTGAGTAGAAATTCCCATTAGGTTTCCTACCCATACCCCATACATAACCTTTAAAAGTCAATACGTTTTATGCTAGTTTGAATAAAAAATAGAATGTTAAGATTATATTTTTAATAAAATAATTAATGACATGATATTACACCAAACCAATCCCTTTTATGATATTTAGGTCCCATACATCTAAATAAAACATAATTTAATAATTTTTATGAAAAATTTGTTATTTAAATTATATAAAATGGTTTTAAAGCTTTCTTTGTAAATACACAAGTAAAAAAGGTAAAAGAAAAACCCAAACCTTTATAAACAATTAAAATTAAAAAAGTGAACAAAAGTAAAATTCCTTTATGTTTTTAAAAGAAACATATCAATGGAAACAACACTAAAATAAAATATTAATAACCCAAATATGATAAAAATATCCAAAATCATAATTATTATAAAATAATAATCAATGAACTACCAAGTAATAACCAAATTACAATCACCATGGAAACATTTAAAATCCCTTGAGACAATCTTGGGAAACAAAAATATTGAATCTACATAATTAGTGGTTGGTACAGTTTAGTTACCTAACACTCTATTTTACCCAATGTAGCCTGAACGAGTGGAAAAAACCCCTAGGTAGGGTGTCATCCACACTTAAGGACACTAGCTAGAGTAGCATTGTAACTATTACCATACTATTTCCTAGATTTCCCACTTAACTGCCTATGATTTCACATGACATAAGATAAAGGTAATTAATCAACAAGTGACATATAGAAAAATATAATAAATAAGAATCATAACATAACCAATATAATATACTATTACTAGTTTTTAGGTATTCATTGACACTTGTTTGATTTCATTTTGGTTTTATCTTGTTTAGGGGTCCTTGGATGGAATTTTAAAATTTTTTGAATTTTTTTTAGGCTATGCGTGATTGGTGCATGGTTTTCCCAAACCGTGTGCCCACCCAATGAAAACTGTGCAACCCTAGACATAGGGGGTTTTCATAGTCGGCACATGGTTTGAAAACTAGTGCACTCACCTAGTAGAAATTATACATCCCATTAGAGGGGAACATGATTTTTTTAATCATCTGGCCCTTCCCAATTAACTGTGCACATGGTAAATTTTAATTCCAAAAAATTGTAAAAAAATTCGAAACCCATGTTTAATCATCCACTCGACCCTAAATCAGACTAGGTAAATTTATTAGGTCTTGGAGTCTCTCAAGAACCTTTTATGGCTCCTCCAGACCCATTTCTTGGTGGATCAAAGTGTGGAAGATCTCATTTGATTCCTCTCTGATATGTGATTCTACTCTCATGTGTCTTCTCCCACCATCTCTTTCTCTCCTCCTTAGAGAGTGTTAGATCATCTTATTGTTGATGGATCTAAACTCTTTTGATTTTAATATTGATTCTAGGTTATATTTCTAGATATATGCTATCATCATGATTCATTAGAAAATCCTTATATGGGTGTTGTTGATATGTGATTTAGCCAATAAAGTTAGGTGGTTCTATTTGAGATTGTAAATTTTATTAAACCCTAATTTGGTAATTTTATTTAAATTTATTTTAATTGATTCATGAAAACCCAATTTAAGATGAATTGGAATTGTGATTTAATTGCATGGAATTTTGGTAAAACCCCCCAATTCCAATGGAATTGGAATTCGGGGTGTAATTTTGAAATTGATTGAATTTGTGAATTGATTAGAGAATTGATTTTTAGGAAATGTCTTAAATTGAATTGATAAAAACCTATGATTGGTTTTGTGTTTAAAAAGGAATGAATTTATGAAAAATTAATTTTTTGGTTTTGAAATTGAATTGTAATTTTGAAAAGTAAATTTTGGCAATTCAATTATGGATGATGATTAATTTGAAATGAAAGGATTTTCTATTTTCTTTCTAATGATTGATTGAGCACATGAGAGATTGTGTAGTTAGTGGATTATTTGGTACAAGCATGCAAAGATATTAATTCCATAGAAATATATTGATGATAAAAACTCCAACAAAAATCTAGTTAGGCAGATCTTATCCTCGATGGGATGTTGATGAGCCCTATTTGGCCCGTGCCAGAGGGACGTGAGTAAACATATTTTCATGATCACTAATATGATATGTGTGAGGATCCTATAAATAGAATCTATAATACCATAGGTAGGATGACCATGGTGATTTCTTTATTGTTTTGATATATATTCCACTATTTATGAAACTGATTTAATAATGCCTATTGATTTATATAAACTATTTTATATAAAGTTTTTATTAAGTCATGTATGAAATGTATTCCACCATTGTGAAATGAAATCATGTTTTGTTTTAAAAATGCAATTGAATTTCAATGCCTTATTTTATTTAATTTGAAATAATTATTTGGTTTATTATTATGAAATCTTGTTATGGAACACTTGGTGAGACCCTGCTCATATTTTTAGCTCACACCCTACCTTTTCCTTTTGGAATTTGTATATTTTATTCTTCCTGGTCTGAGAAAATGGAACGCACCACTTTGAGGAGGTGGATGTTTTTTATCCTTTGGTCTTGGAGTGATGTGTCCTTTAGGATGTTTATCTTGTCAGTTTCTGATTACTGTGATGATGTACTATTTTGGTTTTTTGATACACTTGTTTGGTTTATGGTACTTTTCCCCTATAGATCTTTGAGCATACTGATTTTTTATTTATCTTACACTATTTTTTTGGAAAATTAATTCCTTCTTTTATATTTATGATTTCAGTTTCTAGTAACCAACTTGTGAGATCAGTAATTCCATTCGGGCTATGTTAGTATTGGCTTGGGTATTAAGGAACTAGGGTATCTAGGCTGGTTCATGAAAGCCTAACCTCTTAACACCCTTTAGATGCATAATCCCTTATTATTAAGAAAAATATATAATAAACATGTCCCCTAACTGGTACAATTTCATCCAATTTTTAAAACATCATTATCACTTTAGATTTAACATAGAAACATGAAGGTTCTCACTTCATGGGTATGGTTACATCAAGAAATCCCTTTTATTAATTTCTAACTGGGAATTTGGGACATATTTAGATAAACCAAGTTATAAGACTATCTTTTAAAACCAAATAAAGGAAATATAATTGATGAAAATCAAGTAATTAAAGTAACACAAATATAATTTTAGAATAATGCAAGAACACCCTTAGTTTTTCAAAAATATATTTAAAAATATAAGTTTCTTTCCTTAGAAATAATGTAAGAATTAAATCAACCCTCTAATCATCAAATTATTTTATAAAGAACCTCTAAGGAATTTAATCAAAGACTTGGATTTCATAGGAAAATGAATCAAATTCAAGAACTATAAAATTATGAAGAATCCTATAATCCAAGTGAGATTTATGAGAAAACAAAAATCCATTTTTAAGGAATCCATATATATACTTATTACAACATTTAAATCACTAAAAACGTAAAATGGAAATAATAAAGAGTTCATGGTGTTAATTTCAAATGATTATACATAGAGAAACCTACCTCAATACAATGTACTCTTAAGTTGTGGTTTTATAACACTACTAAGGGGAAAGAGAACCCTTAAAACATCATTATGAACCCTAAAATTAGGGGAAAACCCAATCAAATTTGATTCATTCTAAAACCTAGGTCACTATTACCATTTTAAGGATGGAAATGAAGATAATTAAAAATTATAAAAAGAAAATAGGATGTGGTTTATATAACTTTACCTAAAATAATAATCCTTAAAACAAGAATAAAACCCATGGAAAAGTGGAGAGGGGGAGGAGAATGAGAGGGTGAGTAACTTGAGGTAATTTAATATCAAATTAGAGGAAAAGTATCACCCCAAAGGTTGCATTATAGTTGGGGTGGTAATGGAAATTAAAAAAATTCAATACTGGATAGAAAGAAACACGGCATGACCCCCCTAGTTCATGGTATGATTCCCCTCTGTGCACATCACTACATGACCCCCTGGTTCAAAACCTGATCTACCCTCCATATTTTCAACCAAAATATTAGGAAATTTTTGTAACCTATACACACCACCCAAAGATAATCTTTACATATCAAGGATTGTACAAATTTTTATACCCCCTACACATCATATTAACCCTTACGTATCATAGTGTGATTTTTTCAACCCAGCTAGTTTAATACCCATCATGACTCGATTCCCTTTGTCCATAGAATGACCTAAATCCAACCTAAATCAACCCTACCTATGACACACCCACTACATTGTGATGGAACATGGTCTCGACATGAATTATAGCCACCCCAAACCCACATGACAAAAAAAACACCCAGATTTTTAAAATCTGATTCCCAGGATACTTAACTCAAGTCAATTTAATCTCAGCCACTCTAAATGATCTTAAAACACTTTTGAGTCTATCCAAACTCAACCATAGTCTTTGAAAAACTCATGAGACTTGATTCTTGGCCTACCCATACATCCCTGATAAGGTCCAAATATACACAGTTGACCCAATATTCGACTTGAATCAAGAAACATAGATTAAAATTGATAAATAAATAAAATAATATGAAACAATTTTGTTGTAGTGTGACAATTATCCTCACAATATCACTTTATAACCTTGAAAATTCCCATAAACTTCCCTGAGAAGTAAAAAATGTCAGGGAACATAAATAAATTTTAATATTTTCAAGTATTTAATGATGTTGGAGTCACTCTCCACCAAATAACAAGTATCAAATCATCAAATTAAGAAAGTGGATAAATACAAACCTAATAATAGAGACCAAACAAATTTATAACCAAAATATATAATTCAAAATTTACATTAAACACTTTAACATAAACCAATTCAAATAAAATGTTAACGATCCAAGCATAACTAGTCCAAAACTTTCATGCCCAAATCAATCCATTTTTAAAACCTAAAACCTCAAAAACAATAACAATTTCATGAATAGGGAATTTAAATATTAATAAAATAAGAAAAAAATTATAATAATACATTCATAAAATGAACCAAAATTTTAATATGACAAAAGACATCCCCCATAAAGTTCTTAGAAGAAATATTTAACTCAATAAAAGATGATATTTACTTTCTCATTAGAGACAAAATTCTAAAATTTAGGAATTACAAGACACTCACCATGATAAGTCTCACGACACTGACCTGATACAATCCCAAAATAACTTTAGAGGCTATAACCAAAAACTAGGTACTTTATCATCAATACGGAGGTCGAGTGTACAATCTGCATCTGACTCTCCCAAACATAGGTAACCTTGGGAGACACTAGATCAAAATTCTGAAAAATAATCAAATAAATAATGAAATGATCATACATGGTGGTATCCCCACCTTATAATGAATTCTACTAATGCACTGATTCTTTAAAAATAATTTATTAAACCTAAAAACTCTACATAAAAGAAATAGGCATAATAGATTTCCTACTAACCAAGTTCCTTTATCACCTAGGTGAGATCCACCAATACAAAATTGAAAAAACTAAAATATCACAAATAAATTCAAAACAGTTTCCATTAATATTTTAGAAATACTATGGAGGATCATTTCCAACAACTGGCATCAAACTTTTCACCAAAATTGGATACAAGAAATATCACAATCAGAAATTATCATCATTTTAAATAAAATACAACTCATATAAAATTATACAATTTTAAAAAGAATACAAAAAAAGTACCCCAAAAAATATTAGTTTTAATATGTTTAGCCTAATGATCTTTTAGGAATTATATTTTTCTCCACCTATTTTATGTGCAAATTTATTAACGAACCTTTTTAGATGACCTAAACAGACACAGATGGATCAATTATTAGGGGATTCTTGACATAATGGCTTACTATGAACTATATTATCACACTAATGGCATACAAAGGACTTACTCTTGGAAGAAGATGATGTGAAGAAATGATATGGTATCTTGATACCACCACCAACCCAATCATATTTACCGCACCACCCTCTTCCGCCTCTAGAGTTTCCTTCACCGCCTCCAGGTACAGAGGAAATATAAATCACCTTGGGAACTCTCTCCATAACTACTTTAGTCCAGACAACCCACTTTACAGCCTCTATATAAGAGGTTAGTCTAATAAAATACACTTTTAATCAAATATTATAATAAATACCTATTCCAAAATACTAAGCCTTTACAGAATCATCTAAATCTAGATCAGGTAGATAGGGTATTAATTCAATGAAACAATGAGCATAACCTAAAACCAATTGGTCACTTTGATCAAGGAAATATAACTCCATTTCCCTAGAAACTTTCATGGTCTCAGAGAATTATTGTTGTATAAATAAAGCCTTGAAATATTCCCATGAATAGTCATTCTACGGTTTAGTCCAAATGATGTACTTCCACCACTTTTAACTTTAACCTTTTAGCATAAATGTATAAAATTTAAGTTTAAGAGACTATAATGTTTCAAGAAGGGTGAATATATTATATAATATCGCTAACCACTCTTCCGCATGGGAATCTAGTTTTTGATGAAAGGGAGTAAGTTTTATGTTTTAAAATTCTTGAATGCAGTCTCTAGGTTATTCAACTGGAGTGTTCACATGTGTAGAATCACTCATAGATACCTCTTGAGAATCCATAAAAACGTGGTGGTGATATACTCTAAAGGAGTTAGAAACACAAAACAAAATAAAAATAAGTCTCGAGACTCACAATCTTATAAAATCAACTATAAATAAGAGAATCAATATCCAAAATATCAATATAAATCCAATTACATCACAATAATACCCAACATTCACTTATCGAATTCCAAAATGTAAATAAATCATTCAATTATTATTTTTAAATCATATTAATTAAAATTTAGTAAAAATGGTTTTATGAAACTATATATTGAAAGGATTTGTCATATAAACCTCAAAACATTTAAAAAAACTCTTGAAAGAATTTAAAAATCAAAACATTTAATGAAGATCAAAGTATTTTTATTAAAACCCACAATGATACCCTTAAAACATTTTACACATCTCCTAATTCCACATTAATTCAAATTCTCTATAAAATTATTCCATTCTTTAAATGTAAAAAATTTTAATTACTTCTTAAACCCTGAGTTTCAACCTTATTTTTAAAAAACTAAGCAAACCAAATTAAATCAATACCATTAACATCGATAAATCCCAAAAAAACCCAAAATGTCCCAATTTAAAATTATTAAAAAAATAGAATTTAGAATCTTAAAGAATCAACATTTCATAAATTTGAAAAATTTACAGCTGTGTATATTTTAGCTACACAGTCTAGAAAACCATGCGCTAAGCACATAAAGTCAACTGGAAGCTACCAAGATCAGCATGTATGGTATGCACATGGTTTTCTAGACTATGCGTAGTATCTTTGAAACCCTAGTACCCTTCCTATTTACCAATCCAATGCATAGTGTTTCTTGAAAAAACTCATAAATATTTAATAAAATCATAAATAGTAAAATAAAAACTATGTTTCATGGAAATAATCGAGAACAAGCTCAAATTCAAGACACACACATCCTGAACAACCCTGGTAATTCAACTTTCAATATGAAAAGTATTGGCTAGACACTTACTCATACCTACACCTTGAGCTTAAAACATCTCATCAATTGTCTACCATAACTCCCTAAATAACAACTATACCATAATACTGTTTTTTCATAAACTAGCCCAATTTATCCTTTATCCGAGTACCTAATCCAGCCTATGGCATGACCTGAAGTGTGTTCTCGATCACCATAGGCTAGAAACTAGTTTTTATGAAGTAATTAATACACAAGTGGTAAGAATTTTACCTGATAAAATAAGAATAAAAAATAGTAATACTTGGAAGCCTGGTATGACCATTCCATAGGTCGAAGAGTCGTGCATATGAAATAAATAGTTTTTATAAAAAGAAAATCCAAACAAGGCATTAACATATAACATAACTCATAAAATATAAGAAATCAAAAAAATATATCAAATACATCCAAATAATATCAAATTAAGACTAAAATTTAATTACAAAGCCAAAGTGTCTAGATACATCAGAAGAATAAAATACTAAAATGAAAACAAGGGCCACAACCACCCAAATCCATGTTCCAATTTAATAATCTTCACTTAAAACCTACAACATACCCAAACCAGGATCCAAAATCATTATCCACATGCAATAAAAACTTATATTGAACCTGTAATATGATAAACAAGATCAAAAATTCATAGTATGTATCCTCGCCAAACCCCTTGTATAACCATTAAAAGTAAATCCATTTTATGCTAGTTTGAAATAAAAATATAAAGGTAATCTTATCTTTTAAATAAAATAAATAATGAGATTCCATTATATAAAACCAGTCTCTTTCATGATATTTAGGTTCCATAATTTGAAAAAAAACATACTTTAATACTTTTCATGAAACTCTGTTATTTAAAGTATGGAAAATAGTTTTAATGATTTCTTTGGAAATACCCAAGTAAATAAGTTAAAAGAAAATCCACAGTATTATAAACATTTCAAATTAAATGAATTGAACTCAGTTAAGATGCATTTAAATTTTGTAGACAACACTAACATGAAATATCCAAAACCCAACTCTGATATAAATATCCAAAATCATGATTTTTATGAATAGTCATCAATGAACTACCAAATAATGACCAAATTGTAATCTTCATGGAAACACCTAGAAGACTTTGAGATAATTTAGGACAACACAAATATAGAATCCATCTAATTGGTTCCTGATGCGATTCAAATTCGTAAAACTCAATTTTACCCTATATTCCCTAACCAAGAGGTGAAATAATAGAAGCATAGCATGATACTCATTTAGGGCCACTAGCCATAGTGGAATCATAACTAGTGAAATATTATTACCTATATTTTCTTCCCAACAATCAATAAGTGATATATAACAATATATAATAAAAAAAATCATAACATAATCTCACCCCTGAATACCCTTCATAGAAGTTTCCCCATTTTTTCAAGAACAATAATATAATAAGCATGACCCTAACCAGGACAATTTAATCCACTTTTTACAACATCATTATCACTTCAACTTTCACACAATAATGTGAAGACGCTCACTTAATGAGTATAATTACATCAATAAATCACTTTTTATCAAGTTTTAACCAATTATTTGGGATAATTTTAGAGAAACTAACTTATAAAATCATCATTGAAAATGAAATCAGTGAAACATCATCAAAGAAACCCAATTAATCAAAGTAACACAAAGAAAATTTTAGAAGAATCCAAACACACCCTTATTTTGTAACCATTTATTTAAAAAAAGAGTTTTCTTCCATATAAATCATTTGAGAATCAAATAACCCTTGAATCATCAAATTATTTTGAAAAGAGACTATAATGAATTTAATCAAACACTTGGATTTCATAGTGAAATGAATTAAAATCAAGAACTAGAAAATCATGAAAAATCCTATAACAAAAACAATATTTGTGAGAAAACTATAATCCTTAAATAAGGAATCCATAGATATACTTATTATAACCTTTAAATCATTCAAAATGTGAAATAAAAACAATCAATCATTCATGTTATTAAGTTTAAAGGTTTATGCATGGAGCAACCAACCTTAATATGGTGAACTCACAAGTAATGGTGGTATTTCAACACTAAGGGGAAAGATAACCCTTAAAAGGCCATAATAAACACTTAAATAATAATAAAACTCAATCCAATTTAAGTAACACTAAACCATGGGTTTCCAAGTCCATTTTTGGGCTATAAATGAAGGGGATAAGAAAGAAGAATGAAAAAAAGGAGGAGGTTTAGGTCACTTTACCTAGAAGAATAATCCTCAAATAATGAATAAAACTCATAGAATAGTGAATCGGGGTGAGAAGAAGAGCTTCCTGGGTAGCTAAATGTGGAACGGGAGGAAAAATAAGACCCTTAGGGGTTAAATTAGAGAAAGTGTGGTAAGAGAAATTCATAACTTTTAAAACTAGATATAAGGAATCACAGTGTGACCCCCTTAGTTCACAACGTGATTCCCCTCTAATAAAATCATGGAGTAACCCATTGGTTCATGGCACGACCTTCCCTTTATATTATCACCCCTGAAATATGGAAATGTCTAAAACCTTTACGCACCACCTGGTGAGAACCTTCATGTTGATGGACTTTACTAATTTTCTAACCCCTACATATCATAGAAACCCTTACACATTGTCCAAGTAAACCCTTATGAATTAGATATTAAACCCTTATATATCACAAGATGGCCTGGAGTTAATCATTATTCATGATAGAGTTAACCCTTATACATAACAGGGTTTCCCACACTTAGTAAATTTTCTAAAAGAGGGGACCCTTACACATGAGTACTTTATTTTTCCCAAATGAACTGAGTACCCTCACGTATGGGAACTTATAAATTTCTCCAACCCAAATATACTCAGTTCCCATCAAGTTGTGATTTTACTTATCCATGGTGTAACATTTTCCAACCTTACCTATTAAATTAATGTCTGTCATAGGGTTTGAAAAAAGAAAATTTATTTTCCTAATGCAACATAGAGGCTGACCAAGGTCGTCACACTTGAGAATATTCATAGTTGTTCGCATACTTAATCTAATTAACCTAAAATAATTTTTTAACCTCCTTGTTTTAATGATCATAAAATCATGATTATTTTGATAATTAATGAGTTTCATGTTTTCTTTTATCATTTTATAATATGAGATAGATTGGAAAATTTTTCCTAAGTATGAGTCACCATCAGATAAAGACTCACCGCTAAGCATGTATCACTGCCAAGGATATCTCACCACTAACAATGTAACATTTTTCCTTGAGACATCATCAATGATAATTCACCACCAACAATGATTCACCACTGAGATAGAAATTCAAAAAATCATAGAAAAGTTTCACCACTAATTGTGTCTCACCGCTAGAACAAAATATTGGCTAAGTGTCAAAAAGACTCAATGCCAGAGTTGATTCACCACTGAAGTAACCTACAGCCAGCCTAACACACCACTAGACTTAGACACCATCATAAAATTAATCACTACCATAACAATACACCATTCCAATGTCTCACCACTAGGATTAAACACCACTAGAAGTGTCATCATTCCAAGGGCTCACCTCCAGAAGTCTCACCACTAAAAAGACACCCTGCCCGTGTTTATATATATTTTTGAATTAAATTTATCAAATTTATAGTTTATATAATTTAATGATCAAACTTATTCTAATGATTTTTCCTTAATTTCTTGATAGATATGAATTAAATTTTGTGCCATAACATGTAGTAAAAATAAGATAAGATTCGATGGATTCTTTTTGTTGTTTTTGTTATTAAAGAGATGAATCAAACTCCCTCATGCATATATGAGAAGTGTTGAATGAAAAGATATATCTATACACATAAAGAGATATGAGTATCTGTGAATTGTTCTATACATGAAGGATTATTACCTGTGATTAACTATAGATAAAGCGAATCCCATTGAACATTTAGAAAATTTCCTACATACTCACAATAAGAAGTTTAAGACACTCTTTTCTATATAAAATTTTCATAAACATGACTCAGGATACATTTTAAATCACATTCGAGAGTCACAAGCTATAGAGTATATCATACAAAGCAACACGATCTCTCTACTATTTTTACTTTCTCTGTTAGTTTATATTTAAATTATGAGAAATGTGGTTTACTCTAAATTATTTTAGCCCATACTATATCCTGTTTTAAACTGGAAGATATGTAGATATCTTCATAAAACCTTTTACTCTTATTTCCCACAGGTTGTGTTAGAGGTCTATTTGTTACCTATTTTATCTATACTCCCACAAAAACTATGGAAGAGGCCCTGTTTGGTCTGGACAGTTGGTATACTATTATAACACCTGATCTAGGTTTTAGGTCAAAAGGTTTGTTTTATATAAACTTCTTGGAATCAGGTAATTTTCAAGTGGATAGGAATAAGTCTCATATTGAGAATGAACCTCTTATATTCAAATTTTTTTATGTGTTTTGATTGTTTTGTTTGATTTATTTTCTGTTTACTTTAAAACTATATTTGTTTTTGTTTCTGACTCTTTCGCCGGGGTGTGCACGCACATCCATCACGTGGGGGAGGATGTGCATCTTGTGGCCCCGCATTATCGCTTTCCAAAGGCGGGCGGCATCCGTTCCTTTTTCAGGGACGTCTACTCCTTGATCGAAACCGGGATGATGGGATGTCGGTTCTTCCTTCCGTAGATTCCTCCTCGGAGCTCGTCACCTAGTCCGGGTCTCCCTCATAGATTTAATACGTATTCATGAATCTCGTTCCTGGTGCCATATCTTCATGGACACCATTTAATTACGCTGCTTCCGTCGAGACGCTCCAAGGGGTCTGGTCGGGGTAGCAACCTTCGGTGAGGAGAATGGTCACACTGGGGCGTCGTTGGCGTGTCTTGACGTTGGGGGATTGGCATGTCTGTCTTTTGTCCCTTATTATAGGGCTTATAGAGGGCGCGGAAGCCCGAGGCATCCCACATCGAACGCAGGAAATTAGTATGCCATAGGCATGTATTTGAGGTTTTCCTCAGCTTCCCATGTTTAACATGGGGTATGCCGCGAGTTTAATGTCTTGCGGAGACGGATCGGACTGATCAGAACACTGAGAGTGGATCAGATTGAAGAACCCCCTGGGGGGAACACCGATGTCGGGGCCAGTACGTGCGCGGATTCCTGAATACTATGGAGTGGAATGAGGTGGCATGATCCCACCAGGATGTGGTGGCCCGGATAGGAATTAGGATGGGTGATGGAGTGAAGGGGCTTGAACCTCGTGGAGGCTTCCTACGTACCATGCCTTGACATGGATCAAAGTCCTCGTAGTTCGGGTATACAGTTTAACGTCATGCGGGACGGGGGCATATGGGGCTTATACTCTGAGGTAGCCCACAATGGATGGATATGGGGCTTACGCTCTGAGGCGGCCCACAATGGATGGATAGGGGGCTTACGCTCTGAGGCGGCCCAAAATGGTGGATATGGGGCTTACGCACTGAGGCTGCCCAAAATGGTGGATATGGGGCTTATGCTCTGAGGCGTCCCATAATGGTGGTTGGTGAACCGAAACTAAGGGTTTGGAACAACCGAGTGATGGGCTTGAACCTCATAGAGGCTACCTATGTGTCATACTTTAGCATGGATCAAATTCCACATAGTTCGGGCATACAGTTTAACATCATGCAGGATGAGGCAAATAGTTTAACGTCGTGCTGGACGACATACAGTTTAACATCATGCGGGATGGTTTATAGTTTAATGTCATACAGGACGAGGGCATACAGTTTAACGTCATGTTGGACAGGAAATTTGGGGCTTACGCTCTGAGGTGGCCCAAATTGTTGGCAAACCGACGTGAAGAGGTTGGAACGACCAGGTGGTGGGATTGAACCTCGTGGAGGCTACCTACGTACCATGCTTTAGCACGGATCAAAGTCCTTTTAGTTCACTGGGATTGGGCTTACGCTCTGAGGAGGACCATAGGAGGATTTCATGGTCCATGCTCACTCTAATCCCATGTGAGTCATGCTCGGTGTGAGAAACAAGAGGCAACAGGAACCAGAAGATCACATCGTGAAGGGTGCGTCCGTGAGAAGCAGAAAGGGGCTTACACGTTGAGGGGCCCTTGGTGCTGGGGCTTACTCCAGGATGGAGGCCCGTGATGTGACAAAGAACAGAGGGAGAGGGATTTGGGACCGAACAAAGGAGATGCCTCGTTCCCTATCACACCCTCTTCTGGATTTGGCGGTGGGGAAGTACAAAGGTGCATGGGTGCTACCTTCTGCAAGAGAGGCTAGGGTATTACGCTCTGAGGAAGCCCTTCCCCCATGGACAAACGCCACTCCAAGAGGGAGGATATCATTCCATGTGAGGAAGATTCCATTCTTGTGGAGACGAGCGGTGTAAAGAATGTCCGATCTGGGGGGACCCTGCGTGCGAGGCACGAGGTCGGATCACAGTTTAACGTCATGTGTTGAGGACGAGGTGCTCGGCAGTTTAACGTCTTGCAGCTCGGATGAGGTGGGTTCTCTCCACACCCCTAGGGCTTATATGCCCAACACCCTCTATCCCTCGTGGGAGGGAAGGCATCAGCAAGGTCATGGTGAAAGGGGGCTGCAGGGCGAACCATCGAGGGGTCTACATTAGCGTGGCTATGCGAAGAAGCAATAGCCGTTAGCGTGCCTATACGAAGGAGCATAAGGCAAAGCAACGCAACGGGAAACACCGCCCAAGGGACGTTGAGGTTACTTCGTATGAGCCTGGAAGGTCGTACGGGAAAACAACGCATGGCGTGAATGCCCAATATAGAGGACATCAGGCGCCTATGCAGGGAGACACCCCAGAGGGCATCAAAGTGAGGGGTCCTGGGGTCTGTACGCAAAGAGAAGGTTTGCGTGCAAAATACCAGGATGGCGCACAATTGGGGCATAGGGATTGTGCACGGCTAGGGGGATTGCGCATAACGGGCTTGGATTGCGCACGGGGGCAACGGTCGATCCCTAAGGTAGGGAAAACCCTAACGACGGGATTGTGCGCAATTGGGTTTCACGCGGAAAGGAGGAAGTGCGCGCAATGGAAGTGATTGTGCGCAAAGGAGGAACCCTGAGGAGTTTGTAATTTTATTTAACCTGGTGGGATTGTGCGCAAAGGAGAACCTCGGGGCATGGTTGCACGAAAAGGGTCAGTACCTAAAAGTCATATTGCACGCGCGGGAGTCCAATTTCATGCACCGGAGCTGGTTCGAATTTTGCAACCCCGAAACAGAAGGGTTCTCCCTCTATTTATAGGCCGCAGGCGTCGTGGAATCCGGGCGGCGCGTGAAATCTTCTGCACCAGGACTGACCGGCATGAAAGGCCGCACCACGTGGAACCAGGCGCGAAAAATTGCATACCCCACTGGTACTTTTTCACGAATCCTGGACTTCCTTCGCGCGGGAAACATTTTTTCATGCAAGTCCTTCTTAATTTCGCACACCACTTCCGGGCCCTCCGGACCAGGCCTCCGAGTCCGAATATGAATTCAATTTGTCATTTCGGAACTCCCTTTAGGAACTAGAGACTTTTTTCGGTGTCTACAAATGCCCCCCCCCCCCTCGGAATTGGATCAGCGAGAGGTCGTAGCGATCAGATTCCGAGGGAAACACCGAAACACTGAAGTGGTGGATATCGTGGGCACTTTGCGCGCAAAAGGAAAACGGGGCGCGCAAAACTCCAGGTCGGTGCGGAATTCACTTTCTGCGTGACGCGGAACCCCGGCCTTGCCTATAAAAAGGGTTACTGGGTCCCAAGTTCCATACTCTAAATTTTCCGTGGGATAAGCTCAATGCTCTCGTGCGTGAAATTTCCTTGGCGACAGCGCGGAAAACACACGGTGTTAGCGTGTAATTCCTTCAGAATTCCGGCTGCATTTCCGTGCGAACTCAGTATATTCTGCGCCAATTGTTGCAGATTTCATGCCTAACTCCTGAATTGCATGCCGAAGACCCAAATTTCATGCCACTCTCTCCAATTCCACGCACCTCATCCGGATTTCGCGCAACTCTCAAAGAACTCAAGATGGTCGCGAACCAAGTTGATGAGGGGGAAGCCACCACTCGTAGAGCTCAAATGGTGTCCAATGAAGAGGTTTACGGTGCCAAGGTGGTTGTTTCTGACAAACTTACCTTGTTCAACCTATTAACCCCTACCCAGAAGGAGTATCCTCTGTCCAACAACCTCCCACTCTGGAACTTTGGCATCCTAGAAGAGGTTCCACTGTCGGGCTTCGCGGTTGACACACCGTGATCATGGGTAACCCGGGAGGACAACCTTATCCATTAAAACATCACCAACAATGGTCATCCTGCTAGAGAGACCAGAAACATAGATGTGTATGTCCTAAACCTGAGGACCAGGACCATTGATGGAGGTGATCCTGTTGTGGAGAGCTCCCCGACCCTTTATGAAATCACATTCCATCAGTGTATCACGGACGAAACTAAGGGTTGGCTGCAAGATTGGGACTTACGTTTCAGAGGCAACTTAACCAGTGAATGGGCCTGATCGTACTGGGTTCGTTGTACGTGTGACCAATTTGGGGCTGAGCTGTGGCACATTGGTCTGTTCGAGGCGGTGTGGATGTCGCAATTCCACTTCTACCATCAACCCGAACTCAGGCTGGAGCTGTTTACCCGATGGTCCCCTGACACCAACACATTCCAGCTTCACCATGGCGAAGTTGGCATCAGCCTCTGGGACGTTCACTGCATCGGAGGTATCCCACTGGAGGACTACCAATACAACGAGTTCATCCCTCCAATGAACTCCTGGGAAGACAGGTCACAGACCCCCATGATAACGTGGCGCCTGTTGGAGCTGGCCAAAGAGAGGATGGGGGTCAAGGACTTCCTGAAGGACATTTCCTACAAGAACTGGTTCAGCCAGTTCCTAGAGAAGGACCCGACAGTCAAGATTTCAGGACAGGGAAAATGGTGCCCAACCACGGATCAGAGGAGCAAGAATGGATCGTATTGGAGGACCCTGGAGGCGGGGAAATACCAATCGTGGGGCTACCACATCATTGAGGCCCAGGACCCGAACGTCCGATATACTGGGTTCCTCGCCACCTTCCTGAGAGGGTGGCTTATGCCGGTGTGAGACGCAATAATGGGGGTCCATCCAGCAACACTGGTGATGGAAGGCACCATGGCTGCCAATAAAAGGTTCAATCTGGGGGTCCCCATGCTGGCTAGGTTTTATGCCATTCTGGGATGCATCTCCAGAGCGGGGTCGCCTCAGAGGTTATGTGGCCCCTTCCAGATCTTTCACGGCTGGGTGACAGCTCATCTTGGTAGATACACCTTTCTAAATGTTGTTCTTCCTCCAGGAAATGGCCTGCGGCCATCTCTCCAGAATATTGTTGAGGTTGCACTGATGACGCTCAACTAGGAGGGCGTAAGGATCCGAATCGGTAACCATGCCAATTTCAACCTCAGCACGTTCCCCACCCCGGTCGGCCAGATGGTGGATAATGGGAAAGGCTCGCTGGAGTAGCAAGAATACTTCCAGAGCATTCGAGTCGGGGTGCTTGTATCTCAGATTGACGGGAAGATCATCTGTGAGCCTTACGTGCCGTCCTGATTCGCCAGGCAGTTCGGGTGCCTCCAGCGAATGCCAAAGAAGGTATTCACGGACATCTAGGAGGATAAGAATTCATGCGTCCTTCGGCAAATGTGGTTAATGTTCACCACCAATGGCTCTTGTGACATCATTACCTTTCCTCCCACTGGGGTCGATGTCGGCCTGTCAACTGAGTATGCCAAACACTGGACTATCGCGTACCCTGAGGGGATTTTATGCAAGCGAGTCCGACAACTTGAGACTACCTGCGTGGAAGCCAAGCGGTGATGGGGGAGCAGGCAAGGTGCTGCTAGGAGGGGGGAACCAGGGGCGCGTTAGGCAGCGAGACCTGTGCAGACCAGGACCTCAGCAATGGGGACATCACATGGTGTCGATGCGACCTCGTTGCACAGAGTGGGGTCACACGAAGCGGCCAGAGAGTTTCCCGTGAAGAAGATAAGATACCTACTCGAACCTTCCCATGATGTAATTTTCTCGGCCTTGTGGTCGGCCTGGATGACCCTACGACAATCAATGAGCGTTGAAGCTATCCGGCAGAAGATAATGCAGGACGGGATCCAGCTGCCAGAGGTCGGGCTCATTCGAGTTACCGACCGGGTAAACTTCCATCAGTGGTATGTATATCTAACGGTCATGGACACATACGCATGCCAAAGGGGTTAGCGTGCGGAGCCACCTTTCCTGGTGAATGTGATGCTCAGCCAAGAGCATGATCCGGAAGTGATGCCACCGGGAGAAGGCGATAGTGATGAGGAGTCATAGGGAGAGGAGGAAACAGGAGAAGATGAAGGTGAAGGAGATGGTGAATGAGAAGGTGAAGGAGAAGGAGAACCCGAAGGTGAGGGGGCACAGGGGGCAGCCTACCAAGGGATCTCGCATGAGAGCTGTGAGATTGTCTGCTCCGACATGGAGATAACCGAGCTGCTCAAGGTCCATCTCTATCCTTATTCACCCTCCTTCCTTGCTCATTCTCTTCTGAAATTTCTAATCCATCTCTCTATCTCACTCAGAAGCACATAGGCGTTGATCAGGCATTCCCAATAGAGGAAGATGGAGAGGCTCCGGTAGGACAAGATGGGGCTCTGATGCCCATTATAGAACTGACAAGCCTAGAGGGGTCTCCTACCACGACAGCTCCTATAGCAGCCAGAACACCAGAGGTTGATGCTCTGGGTTCATGTAAGGCCCATGCTTCGCTACTGGTGATTACTGTCAGAAAACCCCGCTAAGCAGGATGCTCCTCGTATAGTGATCTCGGCGTTGGAGGCTCATAAGGATGCTGAGCCCGGGTCGTCCGTGAGTGGACTATTGGTGGACGTACCACCTCCTCTAGAACATACCTCCCAATCTGAGTCAGCCCCGACAATTGGTGAGTAGGGGGAGGCGGACATCAGTGGTGCTGTCATTGGAGTAAGGTCGGAAGCTGACAGAGGCACCGCCGTTGTCGGGGCGAGAGAGGAAGGTCGCCCGGACATCGAGGATCCTATTCCTTGTGAAGGTATCTCTGTGGCAGACCCTGCTGCTGACATGCTGGCTACCTTTCCAGCGTACCGGCCCGCTGATCCCGAGGAGATAGACGATTCAGACTCGGAAGCGGTCGAGAAGAGCCGGATGACACGGTGCAAAGGGTGGAAGTATATCCAGTACTTTCTCAGGCAACCTTAGACGGATTGGCTGAGGCGGATGGTATCACTCCAGACTTGGCTGCACTTCCTATGTTCCGGAGGGGCTAATGCTCAACGCCTTCATATGATGGTCTATGATTACATGGCTGAGAAGATACGTGAGAGCAGCCGGTGCACCGATGTTGTCTAGTGTCGGGACAGATTAGTGAGCACTCGAGAATTCCTGAGGGCAGAGCAGGAAGTCCGGCGCATCGAAGGGCAGGTGGCAGAGAAGGAGGTCTTCATTGAAAAATGCTCTGAGCTCATGGAGAAACTGATGACCCAGCTGGCTGACGCCTAAGAACAACTGATGGAGGTGAGTCACCAGATGATCGTACATCAAACGGAACGAGCACAGGCACAAGCTAGGATTGGCGAACTACGCTCTGCAGCTGCTGATGAAGAGAGAGTCTTCCGGGAGCGAGAATCAGTCCTGGAGGCCACCATCCAAAGGGTAGCAGTGCTGGAAAGATCAATCTTGCACGCTGATCCTTAAGGGCTCTATTTTGGCCATCCCACAATCTTTTTTGCTTTCACTGCTCAATATTTCGATCCAATGTGTGGACCAATCTATTTATCTGTACCTTTGGTTTGATATGCTCAACCATAATCTTGAAATTAATAACAACTCACCCCTAAGCTCATGTGGGTCGCACCTAATGTGAGAAACAGAGGATGCTCATGTAATCATTTTGTCCGACTGTGGGGCGTCAACCAAGCTTCAGGCATCTGAAATTGGGCCTGGAATTTTGAGGAGGGGACCTCAGACCAATTGATATATCATCTTCTCAATGTGTTCTAACACACGAGCAGGGAAATGGTGGGGGCATTGAAATTCATCTGAACATAGGTAGATGAAAAAGGTGAATCACGTTACCCAAATTCAGAAAACGATGGGGGAGCGACGATAGAAGATAAATGTTAACTGTGGAGGAAACGCAGCATCCATATCGCATTGGCCTAAAATAGGGACAATAAATGAGGGCTGACTTCTGACCATGTTCGCAACATGGGGCCAAACTCAAATATCATCGATCAGTCTTCCGAAACATTGGCCCATGACAGTAGGTGGACCATAGGTCAATCATCCATATTGTTACAATAGGCGGACCAAAGTTCTATCATCCATATTGTTACAGTAGGCGGACCACAGGTCTAGCATCCATACTATTAGGGGGTTCCATAGAACATGACCAGTCTTCTGGAATGTTGGCCCAGGACAGCAGGCGGACCGTAGGTCAATCGTCCATATTGTTACAATAGGCGGGCCAAAGGTCTATCATCCATATTTTTACAATAGGTGGACCATAGGTCTAGCATCCATATTGTTAGGGGGTTTCATAAAACATGAAATAGGATGAAGATATGAATAAAAGGGGCACGCAAAGCATGGAAAGTGTAGTGGTGGTTTGTTCGAATAAAATCCAACACTCCCAAAATTGTGCCACCTTGGTGGAGGCGCATTAGGCAGACGTATTAATCTGGTCACGGATCATCCCAATTTACAGACAGGACCTCTCTGGGGAGAGAACTGTCGCTTCCCAACATCACTATGGGGCATCCTGAACTTATTCGGGGTAAATGTATCAGTTACACCACTCCCCAAGAAGCCAGGCCAATGGGACGACAGTGAGGAGGGACGGGATTTGGTAATCCCTGGGGATGGACCCAAGATGAAATGTCTAGGTGTTCCTACGTATCTCATAAAGATGAGAATCAAGCCACATGTAGTTCTAGAAAAGGATCTTAGTTTAAGGTCTTACAGCTTGGACCAAAAGAGTAGGGGAAGTGGGAGACACATGGTAAATTGGTTGTGAAACCCGACGTGAATGGGGGCAAGGTCATGCTTACCATGTGCTCCTTGGAGACGTGTTTAGGTCAAGGGACCAAACAAGAAAGTTAGGCTGGGCCTGAGGGGAAGTGACCAGATGCTCCTACGTATCTCATAAGGATGAGAATCAAGCCATACGTAGTTCTTGGGGGCACCTTTTAACGTCGTGGAGGACAAAAATGGGAGGTTTAATTCTCATAACAAGGCGCACATGGTGTGGCTATCGCAAACCTGACATGAACGAGGACGTAGTCCTGCTCACCATGCCACGCGGCCCCATGGTCAAGGTCCCAAAGGCGGGATAGACATGATGAATTAGCAGCCAAGCTAGACCCAAAGAGGCGTGCGCATCTAGCCCTTGCACAAAAAGAAGCGGTATTTGATATATCTTGTTTTTCCTTGAAGGTAAATGGTTTTTCTTTCATGGAATGACCGACCTAGGGTAGAAACTCCTGGAATCGCCACAATAATCAAGCCGTAACAGGCATTGACAAATGGTATGGTAATTGACTGATACCCAACGTGATGTCCCCTATGGGGAGGTCACCACAATGCAGTGCCGTTTTTCGTCGTGTGGTTGGGACGATATCATCACAGTTTATGGTCATGTGGTAGGACCCGATGGAACATGCACAATGAGATAAGGCGCACCTAATGTAGATAAGGGAATATCCTCATATCGTCACCATGCACGATTCTGGGAGAGGAGCCTCGGGCCAAGAAGCTGACGAGGGTCCAACAATCAGGGGGTAGGAGACACTAGCTTCCAGCTGAGCTAGGCTCAAAATGCAATGTATGGGTGACTCCTCATTTCCCATGGGGATGAGGTTCAAGCTGTACATGATCCTTAGAGAAAAACCCAAGCATATAACCTTGGTACTCGGATCGTGGGAGCCCCGAGAGATATCGTCACGCAGCTTTGTCCACCTAACGTGTAGAGGTGAACTGAGGGTTAGTGCAATGAGTGTAGAGATTCCACCTTGAAACAATGGGGTGGAACATAATGTGAATCATGCAACCAACATTCCGGGCCTAAAGGAGTTGGCGTGACGACTGAGGACTACTGCTGACCATGTTAGCAACATAGCATCCTGTCGCGTTAGCCTAAAATGGGGACAAACAAATGAGCATCGACCGCTGACCATGTTCGCAATGCGGGATTTGTATCAATTTGTTGTCTGAAACCCTCAGGGGCATTGGCCTATGATGGTAGGAGAGCCCTTAGGCGTTGTATCCAAGCCATTCTTGGGGGTCCCTCTGGGTGTGAAAGATAACGGGGGCCTGAATGAAAAGGAGCACGAAGCTTGACAAGTGGACAAAAACTTTCCTAAGTCGAATTTGAAACTCCAGGACATAGACCAGAGTACTCTGAGAACATTAGAGGACCACTAGAAAGGGTCGAAGGGCTCAGTTTGAGAGTAGCCAAAAGATTGAGAATTCCCGGGATAAGGGGGATTAATGCCAAAAACCATGTACCACACCTATATATCCCCCCGCAGGGAGGGACAGGCTAAGAGACCGAGGTGATCAAGAGATTGTGGGATCTCCTAAGAGATGGGGATAGACCTGAAACCTAAACATTCAAGCGGTCCTACGTATCCCATAAGGATGGGAATCAAGCCGCACGTAGTTCTAGAAGCACAGTTAAACGTCATGTAGGACGATGAGAGGCATTTAATCCAGGAATATGTATGACACGACGGGTAACCCTTAGTGAATGAGGATATAATCCTAAACCACGCCGCACACTCTGGGTAAGGACTGGGGATAAGGGGCCCGAGAAGGCCAAGGGGCCTGAGGCTGGGCCTCGGTCAGGAAGGCCTGACCAGCTTGCAGTTTATCGTCTTGCAGTGAGGAAGAGCATGTAGTTTAAGTTCATGCTGGACCACAAGGATCCTAGTTTAAGGTCTTAGAACTCAGACAAAGGGGGGCCAGATGTAGGGCCAAGTGTATTATAAGGTCATGCTGGACCAAATGCAGTTTAGGGTCATGCGGGACCAGGTGCAGTTTAGGGTCATGCGGGACCGTTATCCAGTTTAAGGTCATGGGGGACCGTTATCCAGTTTAAGGTCATGGGGGACCGTTATGGGTCCGGAAAAATACTGCTTGAGGAACTTGTCATTGGTGGGAGGAGTGACACGCTCACCATTGTGATACACCTTATGGACGATGAAAGCCTCCTCCCATTTGGGCTCCAACTTGGGTGATTTCCTGCAGGGAATCATTGGCGCCCTGAGGGCCAGTACAAAATCACCTTGCAGGAAAGAGTGGAGGCGAACCCTCTTATTGAAAGCTCGAGCCATCCTGCTCTGATTCCTTTCCAGGTTGTTCAAGGTGCATAGCCTATTCTCATCCAGCGCTTCTAATTCAGCTAGACGGATTTCGGAAACTCTATCTGGTGCTTTCTAGTCGTAGACCGCTGTGTGCAATGAGGGAAACTGAATCTTGATGGGCAGGATGACCTCATCTCCATACACCAGGGAATACGAGGTCACTTGGGTGGAATTACGAGTTGTTATCCAATAAGCCTAGAGGGTGTTGGGGAGCTTGTCCGACCAACTTTTCTTATTCTGACCAACCATTTTTTTAGAATTTTAGAGAGGGTTTTGTTAAACACCTCGATCTTTCCATTCGCCTGCACGTAATAGTGGGAGGTATGGTTAGAGAGAATGTTGTACTTGGCGTACAATTTCTTCAGCTTGGCTGCTCAGAAGTTGGTTTCGTTATCCGTGAGGATAACGTGAGGCACTCCAAATCGATAGATGATGTTGGAACTCACGAAGTCAGCGATATAACGGGATTTGACTTCCTTGAGTGGAATTGATTTTGCCCACTTGGAAAAGAAATCTATAGCAGTCAGAATGAACCGGCATTGGCGAGCCATCGCCGGTGGGTAAGGTCCTACGACATCCAACCCCTAGACTGCAAAGGTCCAAGAATACTTGGTAGTGTGGAGGGATTCTGGTGGCCGATACACAAAGTTAGCATGAACTTGGCATGCATGACACCTATTGGTAAACTCGATGCAATCATAGATCATGGAGAGCCAGAAGTACCCCAGCCTCCAAATTTGGTGAGACAACTTCGACCTGGCCTGATGGGTGCCATAGGAACCAGTATGAACCTCTTGCATGACCTGAGGGATCTTGACTCCTTGAAGGAAACAGAGGAGAACACCATCAAATCCGTGTCTGTAAAGGATCTGCTCAAGGCTGAGACTGCTCTAAAGGGTAAACTATAGTGTGCAGCAACGAATTCGCTCGCACTCAGCCTGGTCTGATGGAAGATTACCACGTTGGAGGTATTCAGCCAAGGGTGTCCTCCAATCAGGAACTATTTCATTCACCGTATATGAAGTTCTCGGGGCTCCTAACGTAGGGGCATAGGTGGTAAGATGGTTCACCCATGGGCCACAATCATCCTCCAGGGTAACATGAGCAATGACTCTCTGGTGCACCACGTGGATAATCAGGTCGTCCTGTTCGGGCTCCGCAAGCGACACGTCCAGGCTGGCGAAAGCATCTGCTCGAACGTTCTATGATCGGGGAATATGAACGACCTCTGGCTGAGAAGGGAAATGAGCCATTAGACGGAGGGTTCTCTCCAACAATGACATGAGTTCTAGAATTCTGACAACATAGTCACCATTGACCTGCTTGATGATCAGCTCAGAGTCCCCTTTTACATGCAGATGGGGCATGTCGATCTCGATGGCCAGTTCGAGGCCAGTGATGAGGGCCTGATACTCTGCCTCATTGTTGGTGCAGCCCTCTGACAATAGGAATGAATATGGAAGAATGGATTGCTCTAAAGTGATGAAGATGATACCTAGGCCCACTCTATTGATCCTGGGATCATTGAGTCTCCTACAGGTGGGGCTCCGGGAGGCACTGTCAAAGTGCATCTGCCAGCATGGGATGGCATGATCAACTGAGAGGATTACTTCATCAGGAAAACCTAGGTCCAGTGGCTGATCTGCGGAGCTTGGGTGAGCAGATAAAAAGTCTACCAATGCCTATCCTTTGATACCCATCTGAGGTACGAACCTAATGTCGAACTGTTGGAGGATCACCACCCACCGCGCTAGTCGGCTAGTCAACATAGGTCGGTTCAGGATGTACTTCAACGGGTCTACCCAAGAGACCAGTTGTACCTTGTGGTCCCGCAAGTAGTGCCGCAATTTATGTATGGAGAATACGGGCACCAGGAAGCTCTTCTAAATGGGATAATATCTACTTTCCGTATCGAGGATCATGCGGCTGAGGTAGTAGAGGCAGTTCTCTATTCCCTCGTTGTTCTTTTGGGCGAGAAGTGCGCCGAGGGACCATTCTAGGGCGGTCATGTAAAGGACTAGCGGCTTCCTGGAAACAGGTGACATCAAGACCGGAGTTTGGAGTAGATACTTCTTCATTTCCTTGAAGGCGATCTGACACACTTCATCCCATTCATAGGTGTCTCCTTTCTTCATGAGCTAGGAAAAGGGATTACACTTGGTAGCCAGATTCGCAATGAATCGGCGTGTGTAGGCTAAGTAGCCTTAGAGATCTTGAAGCTCCCAAATATTGCTCGGGGGAGGCATCTGGATGATGGCCTTGATCTTCTCCGGATCGATCTCGATGCCTCGGTATCTAACAACAAAGACAAGAAAATTCCCGGAGGTGACCCTGAAGGCACACTTTAGCGGGTTCATCTTCAGGTGGTGGGAACGGAGGAATCTGAACACCTTCTCAAGGTCCTTGAGATGGTCCTGGCATTGGAAATATTTGACCACCAGATCATCCACATAGCATTCCAGCAGTATCCCAAGAATTGGATTGAATATACGATGCATGGACCTTTGATAGGTGTCACCCGCATTCTTCAGGCCGAAGGGCATAACCTGGTAACAAAAAGTACCTTGGGGGGCCCTAAAGGTAGTGAACTCTTCGTCCTCAGGGGCCATCCGGATCTGGTTGTACCCAGAATACCCATCCATGAAGGATAGGTCTTGGAACCCGGTCGTGGCATCAATCAATAACTCTGTCACTCGAAGGGGAAAATCATCCTTCAGACAGTGGCAGTTGAGATCGCGGAAGTCGATACAGAACCTGATCTGTTTGTTTTTCTTCCTGAATGACACAATGGTGGCTAGCCACTAGGGGTACTCAACTTCCTTTATGAAGTTGGCTTTAATAAGCTTGTCAACTTTGGCCTCAACCATGGCACCATGAGAAGGGTGCATCTTTCTGGGAGGCTGCTTGAACCCATGATGGTTTGCTGGAAGGCCAAGGTGGTGGATGACTACCTGAGGATCTAGTCCTGGAATCTCGTCGTAACTACAAGTGAACACATCACGGTGCTGTCTGAAGAATTCTACGTACCGTTGCTGCTCCTCAGGGGGCATAGCGGCGCTAACCAATGTTGGTCTTGGGTCCACCTCGCTACCGAGGTTCACCTATACTAACTCGTCAAACGTGGTAGAGACGCCTTCTTCAGAGGAAGGGGGAGCATCCTCCAGATCCTCTTCTCCACTTGTGGAGGGATCTTCCGTGGGGGGGATTCGTTTCGGGGCTACCAGACCCTGATGGGAAGCAGGTGACGGCTTGGGCGGCAGTGATCATCATATCAGGAGACTCATGCGCCACTGAGACCATAGCGATGAAGGCAGTTGATCCAACCCCATCTGGTCATCGGCCCACGGGGCCACGCTTGATGACATCAAAGCAGTAGTGGTGCGTCGACTTGATCTAGTTAATTACATCCCAGTGGAAGAGACAGTTATGACATACTACCGTTGCCATGATCCTGACATCCCGATACCGTATAGGGGTAGGAGGTTCTGGGATCACTTGAGCCTGGTTGGTGTAGGAGTACAAGGTGATTTTTCGTCGTCGCTTGGACCTAGAAATATGCCTTCCTCTTATTCCCGAAACCACAAAACATTGCCCCATGTCAGGGTTTGTGTCCTCCAACCAATGGATTCGGAAGATGTAGGCGTCATCCAAACCTGCCCAGGGATCACTTGTGATAGTGGCAAGCTCAACCTCACCTTCCAGAATCTACTTATCCTTTCTCTTGTAATAGTTGGCGTCCAGATAACGGGCTTCGCAAGAGGAAAAAGGAGACGCATCTCCTTGGATCACGCCTACTCGACCATTAAGGGAGTATTTGAGGCATTGGTGATATGATGAGGGGACCGTTGCGTGAAGGTGGAGACACGGCCTACCCATCAACGCATTATAGGTGGTGTCCTGGGAGACAACCATGAATTCGGTGCTGGTAATTAGGCCAACGAACTGGGTCTTCAAGCAAATCTTGCCAACTGGAGTTTTCTCGGTCCTATCATACCCCTGAATCCTGAGGTCGGAGAGATTTAAATCATCCTCAGACAGACCCAGCTTCCACAGTGTCTGAGTTGTGATTAGGTTAATCCCAGAACCCATGTCAATAAGACAGCGGCGGACTTCCACACCATTGAATTGTCCAGTGATGTACAGTGGGAGAATGTGCCCTTGTATGGGAGGGTCTTCATCTTCACCAGAGAATAAGAAAACTGCCAGGCATTCGGCGTTCTCAATTTCCTTAGCGTGGAAGGCTTCTGAAGTTGCTACCTCCATCTTAAACTAGAGGGGGGTCCTTAGGGCCTCGGTGAGCGACTCATGCATTTTAGATGACAGGAGAAGAGACTCAAGGATAGAAATCCTTGCTGGGATGTTGGCCAGGTGCTTCAAGATATCATACTTTCAGGCCAAACGCGAGCCCCTGCTTATAGGAGGCCGCTCTGTGATTGGAGCCATGACGGGCCCTGCCGACGGGACTGGTGGCTGACTGGTACTAGGAACGTCTCTCTATTCACTATTAAAATCCCCGAGAGTGGCTGCTAGATTAGGACCGTAAGGCTAGGGTTGGCTGGTAGTAGGGCAGAGCTGGTCGTGGCACGACCGAGGTGTTTCTGCCTGATCCAGCAACACAAATAGTGGTGGAGGTGGACCTGTCGACACCGGATAAAGGGTCTGCGTGTGCTGAGCTCTGTACTGTGCCTACTTCCTGGTCTCAGTGGTGTGCACAGCCTGGCTGGAGGTGCCAACTATCGTGCCCCGACAATTCATGTATCCACGGCTCCGCCGTCGTTGGTGATGGATGGGGACATTAGGAAGGTCCACCTGGCGTTCCTCATTGTTGGGAGTCAAAAAGAGATTTACCAACTCTACGGTGTTAACCGAAGCATACCCTTGACTATCACTCGAGGAGTCATCCATTACCGGGAGGAGTCTCAGAGGGATCCCCATTTCTGGGGGCATGAAGTCGCCAAGAGTGTGGGATGAAGACAACATTGGAAGGGCACGTTCTTTCTTCTTGCGTCGCCACCACTTTCTCTTCTGGGAAGATCCAGGCTGGGATGACAATGTTGAGGTAGAAACCGCAGCTCCTGAGGGCTCTGGCTAATTCAGGCATGCGCGGATGATGCCATGGGCGCGGGTGACTGTCTTGCGGTCCATCCAGTCATTATACTTCTAGGTCCCACGGCCGGAAACCTGCTGCCATTCATCCTCGTCGCCGTTATTGCCCTATGATCTCACAAAGACACCTGCTACTTGTGTCAGGGCTGGGCCTAACCAGATTATATTATTGTCAATCTAGTATTTTAGCTAGTCCTTGAACACGTAGCATCGCTAGATGGTGTTCCCCAGGGTCCGGTGATAAGGGCAGTAGTTGGGGTAATCAATGAGATGTGCCTCTTATGGATTTCGGCACTCTGGCAGCCGCACTATTCTCGGCTCTTAAGCACTAAGGAAGTAACCAGGGACTTGAGCCTCATCGAACGAGTATGTCCGATTCCTTCTGTCTGGAAAGGGTGCTCTTGGAGGCTGGTCCTAACGAGAGGCCGGAGGAGCATGCCAAGGAGGTGGAACCTGATTATCTCGCCTAGGTGGTGGCAGTGAGTCATGCAGAGGTGCTTGCCAATTTTGAGGCGGTCGCTGCTGGTCTGAAGGCCGCACTCGTTGAGGCAGACCCCAATGGGGCTATAGAGCTGGCCTCACTGGTAGCAACTCTAGCTGTCTGGGGGCCTCTATCTGGGCCACAGTAGCGGGCTCGGCTCTGGAGGCTCTCCTTGCAGGGATTACAGGAGGTAGCAGGCGTGCCTTACTGGCCTCTTGCAGGGCTTCTTCAAGGCGCTGAGCCTTGTCTGAGAAGTCCCAGAACCCTCCGGGGTAATTCTGAGTGATCAGAGTAGGAATCAGATCTACCTTAACGTTCCCTATGCACATTGTCAGTAATTTCTCCTGAGTTAGTGGCATGTCAAGGGAGTATGTGAGCCCCTTCCACCAGGAGATGAAGTATGCGACTCGCTCATCGGGCCTTTTCTTACACCTGAAGAGGTCTGGGATGTTCGATTTCCAGGTTGTGGAACTGAACTGGTAGAGTAATTGCCTATGAAGGTCCTCCCATCTAGTCACAGATCTGACAGGGAGCTAGTTGTACCAGACGAATGTCAGCCCTTCTAGTGTCTGAACAAAGCAATGGATCTTGGCGGCCTCCTGCTGCGCCGGAGTTCCTAAAATAATCCCACACATCGAGTTGAAGTAGGTCAAGTGCTATGGCGGGTCTCATGTCCTGTTAAATATGGCGAAAGTGGGGTTCCCAAATCCCGACGGGGCTGGAATATCATCCACTCATGCTGGGTATGGCTTTCCATCCGGTGGGATCGTCACCTGTTGAGTTTCCAGCGCCTCTAAGCGGGCGATGAGTGCCGCCATCGGATCATCTGGATGTGGGTTCCTGTCCTGACGGGGATCCCTAACCACAAGTGCATTTTTGGGCTCTTCAATCTGGTAGTCAAGCTCAGCAGCTCGCGGGGCGACTAGTGGAGCGACTCTTGGGGCAGCGGGAGGAACCCGAGAGGGGTCTCTTGGGTGATCACGCCGCTCAGGAGGGTTCATCGAAACGTATCACACCCTCTTTCCATGAGCCTCGGCCTCTCCTCTGTCGGCGAACACGACATGATCGTGGTTGCCCGGGAGAATCTCGTCAAGGGGTAGTTGTTCCTGCCCCTGCTTTCTCGGCCTAGGATCACCGTAGTCAGGCCGCCACTCTGCAATGCGTTTGGCTAGGAGCTCATCAACCAGCCTCTTCAGCTCAGCAAGCTGTTGGCGCAGTGTGGCCTTCTCAGGATCTTCCTCTGCCTTATTCACTGAGATAGATGGGTCGGTGACCTTCACATCCCCAACATGATCTTTACCCTTGATGATGTTCCGGCTTAGTGTTAATGCCTCAGTGGGTGTGGGGAGACCTAGGAGGTTCCTCTGTTGATGATTAATCCTCCCGGATGGATCCAGTAGTGGCTTTTCCTCAGGAGGTGAGTCCCCGTCGAGAAGTTCCAAACCGTTCCCCTCTCCCGACAGGTCGGCCATGTTGACCGCTGCTTCCCCCAAGGTCATGCCCTTAAAATCACTCGGTGAGTCAGGCTTCCGGTGAATCATACTGAAGAGAAGCGCAGCGTAATGCCCCCATCCATGGACGTGCACGTGGGGGGGGGGGTGTCCTCCTCGATAACTTTGTGGAGTACTTGAAAACTCTCGACGCATTGTTGTTGGAGGGCCCTGTGGGGAGCGTGGCCAGGTCAACTCGATGACACTGCTCACTGATATCCTCAAGATATGCTGGACTCCCAGGATAAGGCACTTGTTGATGGCGACTACGTGAGTGAGTCTCCCAGAGAGTCTGGTGGAAACATTCAAACTCTCCTGGGGTGAGCGATTCTGGTATATCAAAATTTGATCCTGCGACCGGCCAAAACTTCTCGGGGAAGTGGCCTGCTTCGAGGATGGTCCAGAATTTCCATGACTCAGGTTAAGGATCTGGCCCTTTTTGGCCCCACTCATCAACTGAGAATGGTTGGAGAACTGGCAGCAGTGCCGAGGCAGGACACTGGGTCGGTGGGCTGGACGACGGAGAATACGGCGAGCAGGACGATCGGCCGCCGAATCCTAAGTCGTCCTCCAAGGGCCGTAGTGTCCTAGCTGTCACGTCATGATAGGACGGGCTTCCAAATGGGCCTCCTGTCACAGTGTCGGTGCTTGACGAGGGTGTGCTATGTCGCGACTCTTCCGTTAGTCCCCAGAAAAGTTCTCCACCCTCTCTGACCAAAATGGAAGGTGCTCTTGGGAAGGCAAATGGTAACTGCAAGTTTGATCCCTTGGAGTATGCCAAGTCCTCGTCCTCCTGGATATACATTAGGAGGGAGTCATGGATCATACAGATCTCACATTCAGGGAGTACGAGGCTGACGCACCGCGTCCCTATCCATGCCCTTGACTCATAGGACCGGGGGGCGGGCTCCATCGTCGAGTCATACTCTGCCTCAGAGTCTGAGAAACGGACTGGTCTGATTTCTGTCTGGCCTTCCCTGGCGTTTCTCTTGCAGTGACGACGTACCGCCTTCCTGCCCCTGGGTGGCTCCTCAGGGCAAGGCTTATTCCCGTCATGGAGTCCTCTGACCGCAATGGTGCTGGGGCGGAGAGGATCGAAGGCCGGGGTGCGAGGAGCACAGGGGCAGATGTCGAAAGGGACATGGGTAGGACCTCCATGTGGGTGAGTGACCGGACATGCAACGGTTCCGTACTCGCGGTCTGCGCTGGGGGAAGTGACCCCGTACCCAGTATAGTGAGCGTGGGAAAGAGTCCCACCTGGAGCGTTACTATCACGGCGAAGCCTTTTACCTACGGCGAGGGTGGATCCAGGCAGGCCTCCGGGCTAAGGTTGGGAGAAGGGAGGACCCATACCCCCCAAAATGGTGGTACGGAGTAGGCCTTCACGTTAGATGGAACTACCATGAATTGGTCCGTGGTGGCCATTGCATGTGCCAGCGACCCGGAGAGTCAACCCAACCTGCCTGTGGGGCGGTCGGGGCCTCGATCCGGGTAGGGCATGTAACTTCCCCTGCTCAACGTGCGTGGGGGTTTGATGAAAGGAGTCATCAGTGGCTCGGGCCACAGTGGTTGCTGACGCTGATGCCCCAGGGTGGGCATCCTCTTCTGCTCACGCCCGATGCTGGAGTCAGGTCAGAGGGGTTGTAGCTGGTGGTGCGGGCACATGGATTGCCTGCTCTTCGGCTCGGGGAGTCAGGCGGCAGTGTCGACGCGGCCTAGTGGGGGACCTTGCCATGAACCCCAAATCGAGTCCCTGATTGGGAGAACTCGGACATCCCCCACCTCACCAGCATAGGGAAGGGAGGTGTCGAGGCGTTCCAGGGATAAACTCCTGAAACGGTTGAACGTCGGGGTGGGGCGCGATGGCTCCCTATGCAACCCTCAGGGGCGGCGATGTCAGTGAGGTGCAGCTACCTCAAGATCAAAATGGGCCATGTCCCTGGTCGGGATGACCTCTTCCTCCTCGTACCTAGGCACAAGGTCGTTGATCACCCTCCATTGGATAATCTTTGACGGAGAGAGGGGGCGCGAGCGCCCGATAGTCACGGCAGTCGGAGCAGCTGTGGTAAAGGCGGGACCATGCAGGGTGTCTGCGTCAGTACTGCCCCTTCCCCTATGCCAGTGGGCAGGTGGCGATTGAGCTCCGGATGCAGCGATCTGATTCCTAAAAGCAGGGAGATGAACCCATCAACACTAGCAGGAAAAGGAATCGACAACCAATAGCTCAGCGTCATTCCGCCTTCCATGGTCGGTAAGAGGGATCCACGCTGACGACGTCGCAGAACGGACTGCTCAACGTCCCAACCACCCCAACCCCTGGCGGGTTTCACGTCCTAGTGTTGGGTGCCCGGACCTGGTGACATGCTAATCTTATGACACCCCAAACACTACCGGTCTCCATATTAAGGAGAAGAGATTCACATCGGGTTCACCATTTTCTGTTTCTGACGCTTCCGTTGGGGCGCGCGTGCACATCCGTCACGCAGGGGAGGACGTGCGGCTTGTGGCCCCGCATTCCCTCTTTCCAAAGGCGGGCAACATCTGTTCCTTGTTCAGGTACGTCTGCTCCTTGATCGAAATCGGGATGATGGGATGTCGGTTCTTCCTTCCGTGGATTCCTCCTCGGAGCTTTTCACCTATTTCGGGTCTCCCTCATAGATTTAAGAGGTATTCTTGAATCTCGTTCCCGGTTCCATATCTTCATGGACACCATTTAATTACACTACTTCTGTCAAGACGCTCCAAGGGGTCTAGTCGGGGCAGCAACCTTCGGTGAGGAGAATGGTCACGCTGGGGCGTCGTTGGCGTGTCTTGACGCTGGGGGATTGGCATGTCTATCTTATGTCCCTTATTATAGGGCTTCTTGAGGGCGTGGAATCCCAAGGCATCCCACATCGAACACGGGGAATTGGCATTCCATAGGCATGTATATGAGGTTTTCCTTAGCTTTCCATGTTTAACACGGGGTATGCCGCGAGTTTAACGTCTTGCAGAGACGGATCGGACTGATCAGAACACTGAGAGTGGATCAGATTGAAGAACCCCCTGGGGGGAACACCGATGTCGGGGCCAACATGTGGGCGGCTTCCCAGATATTGTGGAGTGGAATGAGGTGGCATGATCCCACCGAGATGTGGCGGCCCGGGTAGGAATTAGGATGGGTGATGGAGTGAAGGGGATTGAACCTCTTGGAGGCTTCCTACATACCATGCCTTGACATGGATCAAAGTCCCCATAGTTCGGGTATACAGTTTAACGTCATGCGGGATGGGGGCATATGGGGCATACGCTCTGAGGCGGCCCACAATGGATGGATATGGGGCTTACGCTTTGAGGTGGCCCACAATGGATGGATATGGGGCTTACGCTCTGAGGCGGCCCATAATGGTGGTTGTTGAACTGAAACTAAGGGGTCGGAATAACCAGGTGATGGGCTAGAAACTCATGGAGGCTACCTACGTACCATACTTTAGCACAGATCAAAGTCCACGTAGTTCGGGCATACAGTTTAACGTCATGCAGGACGAGGAAAATAGTTTAACGTCATGTTGGACATCATACAGTTTAACATCATGCAGGGCAGTATATAGTTTAACGTTATACGGGATGAGGGAATACAGTTTAGCGTCATGTTGGATGGGCAATTTGGGGATTACGCTCTGAGGTGGCCCAAAGTGTTTGCGAACCGACGTGAAAAGGTCGGAATGACCGGGTGGTGGGCTTGAACCTCATGGAGGCTACCTACGTACCATGATTTAGCACAGATCAAAGTCCTCGTAGTTCATCGGGATTGGGCTTACGCTCTGAGGCGTCCCATAGGAGGATTTCATGGTCCATGATCACTCTAATCCCATGTGAGTCATGCTCGGTGTGAGAAACAAGAGGCAATACGGACCATACGATCACATCGCGAAGGGTGCGTCCATGAGAAGCAGAAAGGGGCTTACGCGTTGAGGGGCCCTTGGTGCTGGGGCTTACACCAGGATGGAGCCCCGTGATGAGACAAATAACAGAGGGAGAGGGATTTGGGACCGAACAAAGGAGATGCCTCATTCCCTATTACACCCTCCCCTAGCTTTGGCGGTGGGGAAGTACGGAGGTGCATGGGTGCTACCTTCCACAAGAGAGGCTAGGGGCTTACGCTCTGAGGTGTCCCTTCCTCCGTGGACAAACGCCACTCCGAGAGGGAGGATATCATTCCATGTGAGGAAGATTTCATTCCTGTGGAGACGAGCGGTGTAAAGAATGTTCGATCCAGGGGGACCCTGCGTGTGAGGTACGGGGTCAGATCATAGTTTAACGTCATGTTTTGAGGACGAGGTCCTCGTCATTTTAACGTCCTTCAGCTCGGATGAGGTGGGTTCGCTCGACACCCCTAGGGCTTACATGCCCAACACCCTCTACCCCTCGTGGGAGGGAAGGCATCAGCAAGGCCGTGGTGAAAGGGGGCCGCAGGGCGAACCGTCGAGGGGTCCACGTTAGTGTGGCTATGCGAAGAAGCAATAGCCGTTAGCGTGCCTATGCGAAGGAGCATAAGGCAAAGAAATGCAACCGGAAACACCACCCAAGGGACCTTGAGGTTACTTTGTATGAGCTTGGAAGGCCGTATGGGAAAACAAAGCATGGCGTGCATGGCCGGTATAGAGGACATCGGGCGCCTATGCAGGGAGGCACCTCGGGGGGGGGGGGGGGGGGCGTCAAGGTGAGGGGTCCTGGGGTTAGCGTGCAAAGAGAAGGTTTGCATGCAAAACACCAGGATGGCGTGCAATTGGGGTAGAGGGATTTCTCGCGGCTAGGGGGATTGCGCGCAATGGGCTTGGATTGCGCGCGGGGGCCACGACTGATCCCTAAGGTAGGGCAAAACCTAACGACGGGATTGCGCGCAATTGGGTTTCACGCACAAAGGTGGGAGTGCGCACAATGGAAGTGATTCCGCGCAAAGGAGGAACCCTGAGGAGTTTTCAATTTTATTTAAGCCGGTGGGATTGTGCGCAAAGGAAAACATCAGGGCAGGGTTGCGCGAAAAGGGTCAATACGTGAAAGTCATATTGCGTGCGTGGGAGTCCAATTTCCCGCACGAGAGATGGTCTGAATTCCACAACCCTGAAACGGAAGGATTATCATTCTATTTATAGGCTGCAGGCGTCATGGAATCCGGGCGGCGCACAAAATCTTCCACGCCAGAACCGGTCGGTGTGAAAGGCTGCACCACGCAGAACTGGGCGCGCAAAATTGCACGCCCCACCGGTACTTTTTCATGAATCCCGGACTTCTTCACGCAGGCAACATTTTTTCGCACAAGTCCTCCTTAATTTCGCACACCACTTCCGGGCCCTCCGGACCGGGCCTCTGAGTCCAAATATGACTTCGCTTCATCATTTCAGAACTCCCTTTAGGAACTGTGGACTTTTTTTGGCGTCTACAGTTTTAAACTGAAAAAAACCATTAATTTGATAGTTTATATTAATTATTTTATCCTTTGAAATAAATTTACTTAAATAAAAAAGTATACAACACTAATTAAGATAAACTATAAAAGTCATGGATTTTTTTTTCTAGTTTAAACAATAGTTTAAAGTAAACAGAAAATAAAGCAAACAAAACATATGGTAGAAATTGAATAAAAGAGGTTCAGTATCAAGATCATACTTAGTACTCTCCACTTGGTAATCACCTAATGCCAAGAATTTTATATAAAATAAACTTTTGATCCACAACCTGGATTGGGTGTTACAATAGTATACCAATTGTCCAAACCACACAAGGCCTCTTACACAGTTTTAGTGGGAGTATAAATAAAACAAGTCACAAAAAAACCTCTACCATAACACATGTAAAATAAGAGTAAAATTCATTAAGAAGATACTTATGTATCTTCCAGTTCAAATAAGGAGATAGTGTGGGATAAAATAAAATATATTAATACATATTGTTCGTAATGAAAATATAAATAAACAAATAGAACAAGTAAAAAGAGTAGAGATATCATGTTTCTATATCTGATATACTCTGTAGCTCGTGAATCTCAAATGTTATTTGAAATTTATCTTTATTCGTATTTCTAAAAAATGTAGTAGAATAGAGTATCGTAAACTCTTTATTGTGAGTCTGTAGGAAATTTTCCAGATGTTCAATGGGATTCACTTCATCTATAGTTAATCGTAGGTAAGAATGCTTCAATTATGGAACACTTCACAACTACTCATCTCTCTTCTTGTGTACAGATATATATTTTCATTCAACACTTCTCATATATACACAAGGGAGTCTACTTTATCTCTTTAACATCAACAGTAGTAAAAATAATCCACCGGATATTCTACTCCTCGTATTGTAAATTATAACACTAAATTTAATGCATCTATGTCAAGAAATTAAGGAACAATAATTAGAATGGGTTTGAACATTAAATTCGATAAACTATCCATTAGATAAATTTAATTCAAAATAAACATAAACATTGGTGGTGTTTATTTTGAGTGGTGACACTTCTGGCGATGACTCCTAGGAATGGTGACACTTTTAGCGGTGTCTAATTATACTGGCGAGACATTGGAATGGTGTATTAATCTAGTGGTGAGTCAGGGTCTAACGGTGTCTGAGTCTAGTAGTGTGTCAGACTGGCGGTAGGTTTCTTTAGTAGTGACTCCACTCTGGCGGTGAGTTTTTCTGACACTTAGCCAATATTTCATTCTAGCGATGAGACACGGTTGGTGGTGAGACTTTTCTATACTTTATAAAATTTCCATCTAAGAGGTGACCCATTGCTGGTGGTGAATCATCCTTAATGGTGTCTCAAGGAAATGGTGAGAAATTTTTATCAATGAGATGTATTGGTGGTGAGACATTCTTGGCGGTGAGTCTTTGTGCGACGGTGACTCATACTTAGGAAAAAATATCCAATCTATCTCATATTATAAAATTCTAACAAAAACATGAAACTCATTAATTATCACAATAATCATGATTTTATGATCATTAAAACAAGGAGTTCAATAATCTCCCCCGTTTTGATGATCAAAAATCATGGTATTTTATATTCATGGCATCAAAGTTAAATCATGACATTTTATACACACAATATCAAAATAAAGAAAGGAACAAGGAAGGAAATTATAAAACATATTATCTAAGAAAAAAATTATATAAATTAGTAAGGTATCAAAGTAAAAATAAGGAAAAAAAGATATCACATAGTATCAAAGGAAGGTAGAAGCATATACGGTTGTGTGTTAGTAAGGAAAATTAATCAATAAATAAATGTCATAATAGAGTTCTCCCACTTTTGGGATTATCAAAAGGTGCATAGTAAAATAGGAAAAGTAATAAAACATAAATAAAATATAAAATTCAAGTGAAAAATAATAATAAAAAGAGCATTAGAAGTTCCATTTAAAAAACCAATGGAATTTTAATAAAAATTACAGCAAAAAATTTATAAAAAATCCCAATCAAAGACACAATTTCAAATCAACTCTTCTTCCTAAGATTTTTGTGAGGATCCAACAGTTCTTTTCCATTTTCTTAGGATGAGGTAGAGGGTTCAGCATTAGTTCTAAAGTAACTGTAGGAATTTTTGATGGTAATGAAGGGATAGCTGAAGAAACATCGACCATAGCTGAAGAAGGTCGACTCTCTCGAATGAGGATCAACTGCAGATGTTGTACTGTCTGCCTTGGAGTTAGATAAAATGGTTGGAACTTAGATAGAAATTGTGAATGAGGGTCTCTTGCCACTATAGGAAGGAAGTACTTTAGGGTAGTAGAAAGTGGTTTCAGGTGGGAAGTAACATGGATGGCCTGATGAGCTACAATATTAGTACCATGCACATGAAGAAATGGTTTCATAAGGTGTATGGATTTCATTATAATACTTCCACCTCACTCTATTCCACTGAAGAAGTATTTATTTTCTTCTTTAAAAAGATTCAACATAGAATCCTAGACTTTCAACTGATTGCCTTGTTCCTTAAAAGCTTGGATCATAGGAGACATCCTCAAATTATCAGCTTGAAACTTGAAATTGGAATCCATGGAATGCTTTGTATATATCCTTGAGAGATAATACTTGATTTACTTGGTTATAGTATCTAGATCAGACTTCATGTCCTTATCATATTCTTTAATCAACATGAGAATATGATTAGTATTATACCTTATTATGCTTAAGTTTTCTTGAGGATATGCAATAGTATAATTTGAATCACTAGATGAAGTAGCTCTAAGATTTTCTATGATCACAGTTATAAGCAACTCAGCATAAAAAATAAGAGGTGGAGGAGCAGTACAACTAGAATCCACTGAGGTAATATTTTCAAATTTCTCAAGAAATGAATCCATAGAATATAAAAAGGAATACTGCAACCCTTTTATAGTAGATTTTAGTGATTCCAACTCATTTGATAACCTTTTATTCTCAATTTAAACTTCTATGATATGGTGCATCATCTTTGGTTGAATGTGATGAATCACCAACTTAAACAGATATCTAGAATCTTGTTCACTTAACTTAGTAAGAAGTGGTGCTTAACTCTTAAAAAGCTTACCAAAATCAGAAACCATATTTTCTCTAAAAACATCCAAGTCACCCTTGGTGACCACATCAATAGGAACAGGTTGGACAGTAGGAGTGGGGGAAATAGCTATAACCATATCAAACTACCTCAAATCATCAAATGCATCAATCTGGTCAAACAAATATCCCTTATGATCTCTTTATTTATGAATGGAAGGTTTACCATTTTTTGGTGGACGACTAGAAACAGACCCTATTCTTCTAACATTGGTTCAATCCATATTTCTAAAGAATTATTAGGAAGCTCAACCACTGAAGTCTTAGAAGTTGTGTACAAAACTACAGCTAGAATAAGAACAGAAGGGACCTCACCAGTAGCATTCACATCTATCAAATCTATATCAATAGGGGTCTCAATTGATCTCTTTTCAACAATAAAATCTTTTACACACTCAACTTCCCTCTGTTCATCCACATACAACTCAACAGCAATAATAAATGACATCTTCTCAACAACAACATAATTTTAAACCGTCTGACCGTCAGCAAAAAATACAGTATCAACTCCATTAATAGGAACATAAAATTTATGAATATCATGACTTGGGGATTTCTCACCCTCAAAAGATTCATATTTATTCTTTTCTAGAAGTAACATCCATTTCACCAAAAAAATGGACCTCTCTGATCTGGAAGAAAAAACACCAGGATAAGTAAGTAGATATTGAGTAATCTCAACATCATCTCTTCTAATTTTCCCACTGGAACCATCAATATCTGATCCTCCATCATCATCATCATTTCCACTTCCTTCTTCATCTACTTCACAACCATTATCTTCATCTGATTTGTAACTACTCTTGAACTGATATTCTACAAATGCTTTGGTCTCTTATTCATCACTTTTGACAAACTTTTCTATTTTAGGGAGAATCCTAGGAAGACTAGGAAATCCATATGTGATAGTTGTAGATCTAGGAGATAAGTCAAGGAAACTTCCCTCATCAACAGAAAATTCTTTCTCCTCTTCTTCTCTTGAGGCAGAATCCTCTTCTTCCTTATCACTATCAGAGTACTCAACAACTTTATCAGGCTGTAGACTAGGGTCAATAATGTCTCTTGGTCTTTAAGGATGATCAACAGGGTTAAAATCATCATAAAAATTTTCAATATCAGCTACCCATTGTTTCTTCCATGGGTTATAACTGATCTTTATTATTCTAAGAATTATTCTAGTAATACAAAATAAACCACAATAAAAAAATTAATCTTCAACTTTAGTAACCAAACCTTTACTTTTAACATATCAGAAATCATCTTGGGATAGTTCACAGAATTTGATCTTGAATTTGGATTGACTATTTCTAACATATTAAGCATAAGGTGTCTTCAAAGTTTTATCTTTTGTTCTCTTTTAATAAGACAAATCAAATAGACATATTGATACCTTGGAGTATCAAAATCACACTTCCTTGGGCATATCATATATTGGATGAATTTGAAAATCAATTTGCATTCTCTATCTAACTATGAAGAAACTAGAATTCTCAAAGTTCCATCACCTAACAACTCATACAGGGAATCTTCTTAAATAAAATTATCACCATCATTAGGGATGGTTCCTTGATAATCATTAAACACACCCTCATGCATAACTTTCAAACATTCATCCCGTTTTTTTGAAGAAAAATAAATTATGTGAACTCTAACTCGGCTTTTTACCCAGTATTGTTCTTCTTATTCAAAAAAAATATACATAATGATATAACTCATACACCAATCTAGGATAGAAGTTCTCTTATTTAAATAGAACTCGTCCATCCATCCTTGGTTCTGTAGAACTTTCTTCACTAAATATATACTCATAAGCATATATTCTGCTTCAAACTCCTTTTCTTGTGTTGCAACAGCAGGACAACTCAGTTACCCTTTCTATTTCTTTGCACAATGTGAATTGTCCAGTGAAGACTCTGATGGTCACTTCACTCTATCCATGGAGGTCATCTCGGTTGGATTGGTCAAAGGTGAAAGGAAGGTTGAAAGGTTTGGAGAGAAAGATCGCACCGGGATCAAGAGAAAAAGGAGTGAGGAAATAGGTGAATTAAAATTAGATAAAGTGTTACATTTATTATCATTTGGTAGTTTAGGGATTCAGAAAACCAAAATAGAAAAATGGAAAAAAAATGAATCAATTTATAAAAAAATGTAACTAAAATAAAAACTGGTGGTTCAAAATTTATAGCATAAAATAAAAAAATGAAAAAGGCATGAGAAAATTTCCAATGGTGAGACAAACCAATAGTGAGAAGTTCAGCGATGAGAAGTATACAATGGTGAGAATTCAACGGTAGTAAGAACTATCAACGGTGACACATACCCAATGGTGAGACATACCTAACATTGAGAAATCTACAATGGTGAGTCCCAAAAAAAAGAACTTAACCAAAAGTGATCATACCTAATTCATGTTTTATGTAATTCATTCTCTCATAATTCAAAGTCTAAGTGAATATATTAGCAAGATGATGTTCTTTACCAATGCACTCAAGAGTGATATCACCCTTTTGAAAATGATCTCTCAAAAAGTGATGTCTTACATCAATATTTTTTATTCTATAATGTTAAATAGGATTCTTAGAAATATTTATAGCACTTGTATTATCACAATTTATAGGGAAATGTCGGAATTGATACCCATAGTCTAGTAATGTGTGTTTCATCCAAAAATATTTTACATATAAGCTACCTATACCTATTTATTTGGCTTCAGCAGTAGACAATTAAATAGAATTTTGCTTCATACTACACCAATAAACTAAAAACCTTCCTAAAAAGTGACATGTTCTATAGGTTCTTTTTCTATCTAACTTAAATCCACCAAAATCAGCATCTGAATAACCAACTAAATCAAATTATTGTCCTCTTGGGTAAAACAATCCTAAATTGGTAGTATATTTTAGGTTTTTGAAAATTCCTTTTACATCAATCAAGTGTGACTCTTATAAATTGGCTTGAACATGAGCACACATACACACACTAAACATAATATCAGGTTATCTAGCATTAAGATAGAAAATACTTCCAATCATACCTCTATAACCAGTTTGATCTTCTAGTTTCCCAGCTTCATCAAGATCTAATTTATAGGTGATACTCATATGAGTATCACTACTCTTAGTATTATCCAAGTTAAAATGTTTTAAAATATTGTTTGTATATTTAATTTGATTTAAAATAATTCCTTATTTATTTTGAAAAATCTAAAAACCAAGAAAGAATTTGAGTTCACCCATTAAACTCATTTCAAATTCATTTTTCGTCATTTTGTAAAAACCGGTACATAATTCATCTTTGAATATCCAAAAATAATATCATCTACATATATTTTTACAACTAAAACATATTTTTAAATTATTTTTATAAAAAATTGTAGGATCATCTATACCTTTTGAAAAATATTTTGAAATCAGAAAAGAGTTGAGACTATCATATCAAGCTCTAGGAGCTTGTTTTAAACCATATAATTCTTTTTTTTAATTTTAAAACTCTATTTGTAAAATTATGATTTTAAAAACTAGGGTGTTATTCAACAAAAAGACCCTCAATTATATACCCATTTAAGAATTCACTCTTGACGCTCATTTGATAAAGTTTTAAATATACATGTGTTTTATATTCTAGAAGTATTCTAATGGATTGAAGTTTGGATACTGGTGAAAATGTATCTTTATAGTTTATTCCTTCTTATTGACTATATCCTTGTGCGACTAGTCTATTTGTATTTCTTAATATATTACCTTATTCATCTACCTTGTTTATAAACACCCATTTAGTGCCTATAGTTAATATGTCGATGGGTCTATCCACAAGTTCTCATACTTTGTTTCTTTCAAACTGATTTAATTCTTCTTACATATCCATTACCCATAATTCATCATTGACTGCATCATTGATGTTCTTTAATCTAAGATGAGACAAAAAGGCTTGATGTTCAACCTGATTTCTAAGAGAATATCTAATTTGTGTGCCTCTATATAGATCTCCAACTAAAACATCTAAAGGATGGTACTTGAGAGTCCTCGCAGCTCTAGAAAAAGAGGGGTTGGTTACTTCAAGTTCTTCTATAGGATCAGGTTCTGGAATTTCTATAAATTACTCAAAACTAGATGATTTTTTTGACTCTTTCACAGAAGAATCGGTAGGTTTGGAATTTAAGTTCAAAGAAGATAAATCATCCTCAAGGTTTTCCAATGAAGTATTAGGCTCATTTGGATCTCTCTCATAAAATTTTATATGAATATATTCTTACACAATATTATTTCTTTTATTGAAAACTCTATAGGCTTTACTGGAGGTTGAATAACCTAGGAAAATTCCTTCATCACTTTTGGAGGAAAATCTTTCAAAAATATTCTTAGTGTTAAGAATAAATACTTTGAAACCAAAAACTATAAAGTAATTAACCTTAGGATTCTTATTATTCCAAATATCATAAGGTGTATTTTTTAAGATATTTCTAATTAAAACTCATTTATTATGTAACAGTATGTGTTCACAGCCTCTTCCCAAAAGTGTACAGGTAATTCATATTCATTTACCACAGTATGGGCTATCTCTTGAAGTGTTCTATTCCTTATTTCTACAAATCCATTCTACTGAGGGGTCCTAGGAGCAGAAAAGTTATGACTATACCATTTTCTGAGAAAAAATATTCAAAGAATTTATTTTCAAACTCATGGCCATAGTCAAATATTAATGTCTTAATCCTAGGTCCACTAAAATTTTCTACAGATATAGTATACTTGGTGAAGTAAGAACAAGCTTCACTTTTGTGATCTAGAAAGAACACTCAAGTGTACCTAGTAAATCCATCTACTAGTATATATACATGGTACTTCCCATTTAGACTGGAAACTCTAGATGGTCTAAATAAATCCATATGAACCAACTCAAGAGGTTGAGAAATTTAAACTTATTTTTCTAATTTAAAATAAATCTTGTGTTGTTTCCCTTTTTGACAAGGGTTATAGAATTTATCATTTGGGAACTCTAGATTGGGCAGATCCTTGACTAAAACATTCCTAGTAAGCTTCCTAAGTGATTAAATATTACAATGGTTTAGTCTCATATACCAAATCCAACATTATTTATGAACGAAAATCAAGCATGAAACATTTTGAGAAATTAAATAATTGATATCAATAGTGTAAACATTTTCATTCCTTAAAGCAGTAAAAATTAAATCATCTTTAGAATCAAAAACATTACATGCATTGTTCTCAAATTTTACATGAAAACCATCATCACATAATTGTGAGATGCTAAGCAGGTTATATTTTAAACCATCAAAAAATAGTACTTTGGAAATTAAAACTAAATTAGAGTTACCAATTTATCCAAGGCTGATGATTTTCCATTTAGAATTATAATCAAAGGTAACATGACTACCATTGACCTTTATTAGACTCTTGAAACTTGAGTAGTCTCTTATCATATTCCTTGAACATCCATTGTCCAAGTACTATAGAATTTTACAAGAGGTCTTCAAGAATTTTCCCTAAAAAACAAAATTTATACAAGAAATGATTTTGGTACCTAGATTTTCTTGGGTCTAGAGGTGTTAGTAATCAGGGATTTAGTCACCCAAATTTGTTTAATAAGTCTCTTGTAAATAGATTGTAAAATTTTTAAGATAAATACTTTGTTTTTTATTTTTTTAAAATAATGATCATTAGATCTTTCATATTTATATTTAGGTACAAAAGTTCTCTTAACTATTCTTCTTTGTCCAGGTTGGAATCTGATACCTATAATATACTTAGTAGTAACTTGTTTTCCTATAATCTGAGTAAGTGTTTTTCTACCATTTTTAAATCTTTTTAAATCCTTATTAAGTTATTCATTGTACAATTTAATCTATGTGTTCTCTTTTAATAATTGATCATTTTTCTCTTTCTCAACAGATAAATTAGATTTAATATTGGTAGATAAATCATGTTGTCTTTTAAGAACTTTATACTTATCCTTATGTTAATTAAAAGTGTCTTCTATCATTTTTAAATATTAAAACATTTCTTCTTGAGACATGTCATCATCATTATGTTCATTCTCATAAATATCATAATTAAGAATAGGTAAAATAGTAAAAATAGTAGGTACCTCAGAGACATTAGTCATGAAGTACATGTTGTCTTGATCTCACTTTTGTTTAGGAGTAGAGTCAGAATAACTGAATTTGTCCTCAAAGACACTCCATGTTGCTTTCATGGATTTATTAAACTTTCAGTCCTTTCCTATTAAACTTTCAGTCCTTAACATCATATCTATTTTTGTCTTTCAGTTTCATACATTCTTACTTTAATTTATTTTTAATATAATAAATTTAAATTACATTAAAAACAAAACTGAAACAAAAAAATAAAAGAATGAAATAAAACAGAGAAGAAAAAATCGTGCAGCAGCTCGACCTCCATGGTGAGGCCTCTCCTCACGAGTCTCGAAATCATTTGGCAATGGAGAGCCCCCCTCTATTTATAAATGGGGGGATAGTATCCTTGGTGGTATCCCCCATATCTATGGGGATCTCCCTTCATAGATACACCAATGAGACCCAGGGTGTATCGCATCAAAATTTGGAAACACCTGAATTGTTTGGGTGTTTAAAATCCCCCAGCGTGGACTGGGTATTCATGTGGCAGCGTGGGGGATCCTCCTTTGGTGTGTGCGAACTCTTTTTTGGGAAGCATTCGTGGATAGTATGGACCAATGGTGGAGCTTTATTCATTCATGGGATGAGAGAAGCATGGGAGTTCCATGTTATAGTGTGGATCATACATGGTAGCGGTGGAAGTGGTGCTTGAACGGTATTTGGTAGTAGTGACCTCTTCTTCCTTTGGTCTTAGAAGTGGATAAATGAGCCTTCAAAAAATTCTTCATGAGGGTCATATAAGAATTAATGGATGATCCACACTGGTCTCAAGTGGTGACAAAGGCGGGTGAGCTTGAGCTAAGCTCCTCCAGTGTCGGCTATGGATTTTTTCGATGAAAGCTGGTGTGGTAGCAGCTGACAAGCTATGGCACCATGGTTGAGGAGGGTGGAGCAGTGTGGCTGAGGGAGAGTGAGGCATGTCCAAGGTGCATTAGCACTATTTTGTTAAGTGATGAACAGTAATAGGAAACCCACATCCCACATCAAATTGTAACATGGGAGGAACTCTCACTTATAAGCCAAGGTGTGCGATGAAGGCTAAGATCACCTGCGGTGGGGATGGGCTCCCACATAACACATACACACACATGGTTTTTGAGCACTATGCAGACCAACTGGGCCTTGGCCCAAGCTATACTTCCCAAGGTCCTGACCCCCCCCCCCCCCCAGGGGCCACCTCTGCATGGGCCTAATGCCCCGGTGCAATCGCCATGCATGAGCTCTCTCATAGATTTGCTTGGTCGGCCTGCCCTTAGGGGTGGGCTAAGTTGCTGGTGGTGCTGTGGTTGAGGGATAGCAATGGATTGAACATTTTTTGGGTAAAGTAAATACCTGAAAAATAATAAACAATAACAATTCAAATCACTTATAAAAAATGTCAATCAAACAAATCATAAATAAAATTCAAATCCAAAGATCAACATTCTTTTATTCAAATAAATCCACTTTAATTCCATTTTAACGAATTCCCACAATTTAATAAAACATTGGATTACATGGTATTTAGATCAAAAATCCATTTAAACCCATTGAAAATATTTAAAAATATGCATGAAATATGATTCTATTAAATACACCCACACTTAAACTATGTTTGTCCTCAAACATAAAATCTCAACATTAAAAATCAGAGGGCACCAATGTTATCATTATTCAAATTTTAAAGTAATGAAATAAAAAAATTATCAATGTTAAATCAAATTTTTAAATTTCAAATAAAATAGAAATTTAATTCTCAATTTTCAAAGAAACAATCAACTCAAGTATTTTACTTTTCCCAATTTGAAAATCATGGAACTTCTCTTCTCATTCATTCAGGCTTATTAATTTGTTATTATTAAACATTACAAATCATAATTTACCTCACTTGAATCTTTTCTCTCATTAATCATGATATTAATTCAAGTAGAGTTATGCTCATATCATGAGTACCTGCTCCTTATCCATAGTCTTATGAAGGACCTATTTTCTCAAACTTGTAAAGACAAAAGGAACATAAAATAATTAGGGATTTTCAATCAAGGTTCAAATGAATTTGCGGCTTAAGGTTGGTAGGAATTGATGTTATAAAAATTAAGTCTCAAAAAAGATGTTTCTATCTTAAAGTATAAATCATGATATCAAAAGTAAAAGTGTAATGAAATTATCCCCTTCAAATTGTAACAACTCCCACTTTCCCCAAACTCAAAGTAGGTTCATGATCAATGTAAATCATAATGAATTATTTGTGCACCCTCTTGAGTTTTTTCCTATTTTTTTCTTTTTTTCTTTTTAAAAGTAGTTTTTTCATTTTTTTTATTTTTTGAAATTTATTATTAGAATAAAACTATATATACCACATAACCACATATGATTAAAATCATTTCTCTAGTGATGGTGATCTTTGATTCTTCTAAGTCACAACCCATTCTTTTCATTTTTTTGGTTCTTTTTACCATTTTCTTCTTTTTCAAGAGGGGAAATGAATAGTGTATAACTAAAATAAACCTTTCTCAATCCCAATATGTATCACCCCCACACTTATTTCTTATAATTCATTTCATCACTTTTACCATGACTTTAACAACCCCCACACTTCAACTTTAAAATATCTTGAAAATACTAAGAGGATGGTAGGAATGGTTAAAATTGGCTTGAAACATGGATCATTCCTAACAAGGGAATTCATGGTCTCTATGGGAAAAACTTGGATTTATATAAAGGTGGTATTTAAGGATAAGATCTTTTAAAAAATTTCTCGATAATTTTAAATGTGTTTTTTCACAATCATAGATTTGATAAGTTCAAATGTAAGTTCTAGTAGGTAGCATGTCCCAATATCACTCAAGAAATATGTTCAAGATAAAATAGAAAGTACTTATTCTAGAAATCCCCTCAATAATGGGATATATGATTTTTTACAATCACTCAAAGTATGACTAATAATGATAAATTGATTTACATGAATTTTATAAATTTAAAGTGTGAAAAAATTTAGGGAAATTTAATTTATAAGAATCAACCAATTTTCTCAAATCATGAGTCCTTAATTTAATATTCATGATTAAATTTAATCATCCAATTATTCATTTTACTCATTCAATTTCATAAACATTGAAATTTAAAACATGTAATCACAAGATTCCTAAGAAACTCATGTCGCCTAGATAATCAAGTAAAGCATAAATCTAAGCACGGGCATGCAATTTTCCAGTTTAAATCTCAAAACATGTTTTTAGACCAAAAAATGTAGAGAGTTTTAAAGGATAACCATTTATAAGTGAACTAACTTTTCCATGAATTTTTTAGAGCATTTTCCCCACAATTTGGGGGCTGCTATGTGTTATCATGGTCCTAAAAAATATAATTACTCAATTAAGATCAAGGATTGTCTCAGTTAAGCTTTAAATGATAATGGGAGTGGGGCTGCATACTAGACTAATCATAAGAGTTAACCTGAAATCTAATTTCCTAGAAATAAAATAAAAGGATAAGTCTTAGTATTATCCCCTAAGTGGACCCTAAATTTTTACTACCTCCAAAGGGTAGTACCAACTATTATCCATTGTCTGATGGTGGTTAGATCTTCTTTGACTTAAACTACCACATGTGTATTTTCCCAGCTTGTTCTTCTTTGTTGGTGGTGAGTAATAATCCATGGATAGAGTATACCAAATCATACCCCCTTCACAATCAAGTAAAACTTTCATGGTGGGGATAGGATGAAGTATGGATCATCCTCCTTCTTAGTTGCTACATGTGTAACCTCCTCCTTCTTGTCCAGTGTTGTCTCAACATGGGTTGCGTGAATTGTATGATCGAAGGGAAAATAAAGATGTATTTTCAATTGAATAAAATTTAAATTTGAATAATTAGAAATATTATCCCTTTCATAATAAGTAGACTCTATCATGATTTCCTCATTCTCAACATATTGGACTCCCTCAGGGGCTTCCTCAAATGCATGTTCATTGAAATTAGGGAGTTCCATGTGTTCCTCGGCAAGTGCATGTGTTGTTTCTTCATATTCCTCCAAGGAATGACAAGGATTAACCAAATCTAAAAATTCAAAACATTTAGGAGTGATAATCAAATCAGATTGAATAAATTCATAAAAAATAATTCAAAATAAGATCATCTCCCTAAGTTGTTTATGAGTAAATCACTCCCTCAGTGGTAAGTGCCTCTTGAAATTGAATCTTAGTGGATGGAGGCAGGTAGTTAGGTTGATCCATCTTTTCATCAAATTCCATCACTTTTGTGGCTTCCCCCTCTTCCATGGATAAAGAAAAGTGAAGTGGTACTGGTTCTTCTACTTTTTAAGGAATGGGGAGATCATATTGTAGTTCATACTCATTCTAGAAATTATTCAGTTCTTGTAGATATCCCACATGTATCTCACTAGGAAAATATTTCTCATCATGAATCCACTCTAGCTCATCATTGCTAGCTTGAATCTGGATCCTCAAATGTTTGGGTTGTTGATCGTCTTCGAGTTTGGTCTCAACTTTCTGGATGTCTTCAGTAAAATTGGGAAGCTCCGATTATACTACCTCTCTAACCTTTAGTATTTGATAATCAAATTTGACTTCATCAATCATGTTTTTAAGCACTTGAAATGAAAGTTTGGGGTTATGCACATTCATCATATTCTTGGGAAATTCAGTGAGTTCATCCATCCTTTGTAGGAGATCCCTATCAGCATTATGTACCACCATCTTTTGATCCTACACCCCTGAGTAATTTTTCCATGTATTGAAAAAATGGTCATTTGAAAACATCATGGAAAAAGAATTTTTTTATGGTTTTTGTTTTTGTTAAAGTAAAAAAAAACTATCTAGTGTGTGAAAATAGAAAAATTAAGAAAATAAATGATTGGCTCCTAAGCAACGGTGGTAGTTTTGAACACACACCTATCATAGGGCATGGAAAAATAAAATTTGTTTCCCTAATGCAGCACAGAGGATGACCAGTTTCGTCTCACTTGAGGAGCTTCATATTTGTTCACCTACTTAATCTAATTCACCTGAACTAATTTTTTGTTTGTTTTTTATTTATTCTATGAAAGAAATAAAATTTGGAAAGATAATTGAAATGCTAAAATTTATACTAACATGAAATGATAGAATGTGATTAGAAAAGAAAGAAATTGGCCTTTGTGGTTTGGTTTATGGGTTCCATCATTCTCCTTATTGGTGTTTAAATTTAGTTTGATATTTTAATCATGAAATATCACTCTTAAACTATTATTTTTTTTATTTAGTGGTGTGATATCTTGAATGCCTTTAGAAATCTGAATTCCACCTCCTCTTGTAATCAAGGTTGATAGAACACCTCAATTAAGAGTGTAATGACTTCCAGGACCCGACTCCATCGTATGTCGTTTCATCCACTAAACGGCTCAATTTCATCACATAAAGATCTTATGTTTATTGGAAGGTATGGAAAAGATTTAAACAAAGAATAGAAATGAGTTTGAGTTCAGTTTTGTAATGAACAACCACTCCACTCATGCATTTTACTGTTGCACACTACAAACTTAATAAAACTTAAGAATTTAAGCACAGAATGAAAAGAAAACACCACTTACCTCCTCTGGGCCAAGCCTCAGATAAGCCCATCATTTGTTAGGGTAAGAGGTCACAGTGGTCAGATGATAATAGAAGAAGAATATAAAATAAAATAAAAAGAATAAAATAAAAATATTAGAATAGAGAGAGAGATAGGGAATAATATTTAATAGAAAATTAAAATGAAAGAATAACACATAAAATAAAATATAAAAAATAACAAAGAATTAAGAAATTAATAAAAAAAAACAGAGAATGAAAGAAGAAGAATAAGAAATCGTGCAGCGGCTCAGCCTCCATGTTGATGCCTCTGCCCCCCCGCCCCTATTTATAGAGGGGGAGAGAGTATAGAGTATCCTCGGTGGTTCCCCCATATATGTGGGGATCTCCCTTCATAGATACACCCATGAGACCTGTGGTGTATCGCATCAATATTTGGAAACACCAGAATTGCTCGAGTGTTTAAAATCTCCCGGTGTGGACTAGGTATTCATGTGCAAGTGTGGGGGATCCTCCTGTGGTGTGTGCAAACTCTTTTGCTGGTAGCAAATTTGGATAGTGTGGACCAGTGGTGGAGCTTTGTGCGTGCATGGGATGGGAGGAGCAAGGGAGTTCCACGTGGTAGCATGGAGCATGCATGGCAGTGGTGGGAGGGGTGCTTGAACGATGTTCGGCAGTGGAAGCTGCCTCTTCCTTTGGCGTTCGAAGTGGTTGGATGTGCATTCGAAAAAGGCTTCGTGAGGGTCATTTGGGGGTCCAGGGATCATCCACAACGGTCTCAGGTGTTGATAGATACGGGTGAGCTTGAGTCTAATTCCTTCGATGTCGGCTATTGATTTTTCCGGTGATAGCAGGGGCGGCGGCGATCGACAAGCTGTGGTAGTGCTGCGGAGGAGGGAGGAGTGGTCTGTCCAAAAGTGAGGCGTGGTCACAGTGCAATGGCACCATTCTGTTAAGTGAGGAACAGTAACTGGAAATCTGCATCAAATCTCAACATGGAAGGCACTCTCACTTATAATCCAAGGTGTGCGATGAGGGGCCAAATCGTCTGCGGTGGGGACGGGCTCCCGCATAACACATGCACACACGGGCCTGCAGTTGAGGTCTAGAAATGGTCGGCACATTTTTTTGGTAAACTAACTAATTAAAAAAGAATAAACAATGGCCAAAACTACAATACTCCCTGCAGGCTTGACCCCTCCGCCAGCCACCTCTACACGGGCCTTGGTCGGCCTGCCCTTAGGGCCGCTAACTGGCTGGTGGTGCTACGGTTGAGGTCTAGAAATGGTTGGCACATTTTTTTGCTAACTACCTACCTAAAAAAGAATAAACAATGTCCTAAACTACAATACTTCCCACAGGCTTGACCCCTCCACGAGCCACCTCTGCACGGGCCTGATTCCCCCATGCAACTGCCATGCGTGGGCTCTCCGGTGGCCCTTCTTGATCGGCCTTCCCTTAGGGGCGCTAAGTGGCTGGTGGTGCTGCGGTTGAGGTCTAAAAATGGTTGTCACATTTTTTTGGTAAAGTAACTACCTAAAAAAGAATAAACAATGGTCTAAACTACAAAACTTCCCGCAGGCTTGACCCCTCCGCAAGCCACCTCTACACAGGCCCGATGCCCCCGTGCAACTGCCATGCGCGGGCTCTCAAATGGCCTAGCTTGGTCGGCCCACCCTTAGGGGCACTAAGTGGCTGGTGGTGCTGTGGTTGAGGTCTAGAAATGGTTGGAACATTTTTTTGGTAAAGTAACTGCCTAAAAAAGAATAAACAATGTCCTAAACTACAATAATTCCCGCAATCTTGACACCTCTGCGAGCCACCTCTCCACAGCCTGATGCCCCCGTGCAACTGCCATGCACGGGCTTTCCAGTGTCCTTGCTTGGTCGGCCTGCCTTTAGGGGCGCTAAGTGGCTGGTGGTGCTGCGGTTGAGGTCTAAAAATGGTTGGCACATTTTTTTGGTAAAATAACTACCTAAAAAAGAATAAACAATAGCCTAAACTACAATACTTCCCATAGGCTTGACCCCTCTGTGAGCCACCTCTACACGGGCCCGATGCCCCTGTGCAACTGCCATGCGTGGGCTCTCCTGTGGCCCGGCTTGGTTAGCCTACCCTTAGGGGCGCTAAGTGGCTGGTGGTGCTGTGGTTGAGGTCTAGAAATGGGTGGCACATTTTTTTGGTAAAGTAACTACCTAAAAAATAATTATCAATGGCCTAAACTACAATACTTCCCGCAGGCTTGACACCTCCGCGAGCCACCTCTCCACGGGCCCGATGCCCCCGTGCAACTGCCATGCACGGGCTTTCCAGTGGCCCATCTTGGTCGGCCTGCCTTTAGGGGCGCTAAGTGGCTGGTGGTTCTACGGTTGAGGTCTAAAGATAGTTGGCACATTTTTTTGGAAAAATAACTACCTAAAAAAGAATAAACAATGTCCTAAACAACAATACTTCCCGCAGGCTTGACCCTTCTCCCACCCACCTCTACACGGGCCTGATGCCCCCATGCAAGTGCCATGCGCGGGCTCTCCTGTGGCCCGGCTTGGTCAGCCTTCCCTTAGGGGTGCTAAGTGGTTGGTGGTGCTGTGGTTGAGGTCTATAAATGGTTGGTACATGTTTTTGGTAAAGTAACTATCTAAAAAAGAATAAACAATGGCCTAAACTACAATACTTCCCGCAGGCTTGACCACTCTACGAGCCACCTCTGCATGGGCCTGATGCCCCTGTGCAACTACCATGTGTGGGCTCTCCCGTGGCCCTGCTTGGTCGGCCTTCCCTTAGGGGCGCTAAGTGGATGGTGGTGTTGCGGTCGAGGTCTAGAAATGGTTGGCACATTTTTTTGGTGAAGTAACTACCTAAAAAAATAAACAATGGCCTAAACTATAATACTTCCCACAGGATTGACCACTACACGAGCAACCTCTACACAGGCTCGATGCCCCCGTGCAACTTCCATGCGCGGGCTCTCCCGTGGCCCAACTTGGTCGGCCTTCCCTTAGGGGCACTAAGTGGAAGGTGGTGCTGCAGTTGAGGTCTAGAAATGCTTGGCACATTTTTTTGGTAAACTACCTAAAAAAGAATAAACAATGGCATAAACTACAATACTTCCCGCATGCTTGACCCTTCTGTGAGCCACCTCTGCATGGGCCTAATGCCCCCATGCAACTGCCATGCGCAGGATCTCCCGTGGTCCTGCTTGGTCGGCCTGCCCTTAGGGGCGCTAAGTGGATGGTGGTGCTACGGTTGAGGTCTAGAAATTGTTGGCACATTTTTTTGGTAAAGTAACTACCTAAAAAAATAAACAATGGCCTAAACTGCAATACGTTTCACAGGATGGACCTCTCCACGAGCCACCTCTACACGGGCCTGATGCCCCCGTGCAACTGCCATGTGCGGGCTCTCCTGTGGCCCTACTTGGTCGGCTTGCCCTTAGGGGAACTATGTGGCTGGTGGTGCTGTGGTTGAGGTTTAGAAATGGTTGTCACATTTTTTTGGTAAAGTAACTACCTAAAAAAGAATAAAGAATGGCCTAAACTAAAATACTTCCCGCGGGCATAACCCCTCTATGAGCCACCTCTACACGGGCCGGATGCCCCCGTGCAACTCCCATGTGTGGGCTCTCCCATGGCCTTTCTTGGTTGGCCTACCCTTATGAGCGTTAAGTGGCTGGTGGTGCTGCGGTTGAGATCTAGAAATGGTTGGCACATTTTTTTTTGTAAAACTACCTAAAAAAGAATAAACAATAGCCTAAACACAATACTTCCCACATGCTTGAACCCTCCATGATCTACCTCTGCACGAGCCTAATTCCCCCATACAACTGTCATACACAGGCTCTCCGGTGGCCCTGCTTAGTCGACCTGCCCTTAGGGGAGCTTAGTGGATGGTGGTGCTGCGGTTGAGGTTTAGAAATGGTTGGAACATTTTTTTTGGTAAAGTAATTTCCTAAAAAAGAATAAAAAATGGCATAAACTACAATACTTCCTACAGGCTTCACCCCTCCACGAGCCACCTCTACACGGGCCTGATGCCCCCGTGCAACTTCCATGTGTGGGCTCTCATGTGGCCCTCCTTGGTCGGCCTGCCCTTAGGGGCGCTAAGTGGCTGGTGGTGCTACGGTTGAGGTATACAAATGGTTGGAACATTTTTTTGGTAAAGTAACTACCTAAAAAAGAATAAACAATGGTCTAAACTACAATACTTCTCACAGGCTTTACCCCCCCATGAGCCACCTCTACATGGGCCTGATGCCCCCGAAAAACTGCCATGTGCGGGCTCTCCCATGGCCCTACTTGGTCGGCATGCCTTTAGGGGCGCTAAGTGGCTGGTGGTGCTGCGGTTGAGGTCTAGAAATGGTTGGCACATTTTTTGGTAAACTAACTACCTAAAAAAGAATAAAAAATGGCCTAAGCTAAAATACTTCCCGTATGCTTGACCCCTCCATGAGCCACCTCTGCGGTTGAGGTCTAGAAATGGTCGACACTTTTTTTAGTAAAGTAACTACCTAGAAAAGAATAAACAATGGCCTAAACTACAATAATTCCCATAGTCTTGACCCCTCCGTGAACGACCTCTACACGGGCCTGATTCCCTTGTGCAACAGCCATGTGCGGGCTCTCCCATGTCCCTGATTGGTCGGCCCACCCTTAGGGGCACTAAGTGGCTGGTGGTGCTACGATTGAGGTCTAGAAATGGCTGGTATTTTTTTTGGTAAAGTAACTACCTAAAAAATAATAAACAATGGTCTAAACCACAATACTCCCCGCAGGCTTGACACCTCTGCGAGCCACCTCTCCACGGGCCTGATGCCCTCGTGCAATTGCCATGCATGGACTTTCCAGTGGCCCTGCTTGTTCGGCTTGCCTTTAGGGGCGCTAAGTGGCTGGTGGTGCTGTGGTTGAGGTCTAGAAATGGTTGGAACATTTTTTTTGGTAAAGTAACTGCCTAAAAAAGAATAAACAATGGACTAAACTACAATACTTCTCGCATGCTTGACCCCCCCCCCCCCCCCGCGAGCTACCTCTGCATGGGCCTAATGCCCCCATGCAACTGCCATGCGTGGGCTCTCCCGTGGCCCTGCTTGGTTGGCCGGCCCTTAGGGGCGCTTAGTTGATTGTGGTGTTGTGGTTGAGGTTTAGAAATGGTTTGAACATTTTTTTGGTAAAGTAACTACCTAAAAAAGAATAAAGAATGGCCTAAACTACAATACTTCATGCAGGCTTGACCCCTCCGCGAGCCACCTCTACACGGGCCTGATGTCCCCGTGCAGCTGCCATGTGTGGGCTCTCCCGTGGCCCTCCTTGGTCAGCCTTCCCTTAGGGGCTTTAAGTGGATGGATGTTCTATGGTTGAGGTCTAGAAATGGTTGGCACATTTTTTTGGTAAAGTAACTACCTAAAAAAGAATAAACAATGGCCTAAACTACAATACTTCCCCGCAGGCTTGACCCCTCCGCAAGCCACCTCTGCATGGGCATGATGCCCCCATGCAACTGCCATGTGCCGGATCTCCCGTGGCCCTACTTGGTCGGCCTGTCTCTAGGGGATCTAAGTGGCTGGTGGTGCTGCGGTTGAGGTCTAGAAATGGTTGGCACATTTTTTTGGTAAAGTAACTACCTAAAAAACAATAAACAATGGCCTAAACTAAAATACTTCTCGCATGATTGACCCCTCCACGAGCCACCTCTGCAGTTGATGTCTAGAAATGGTTGTCACATTTTTTTGGTAAATTATGTACCTAAAAAAGAATAAACAATGGCCAAAACTACAATAATTCCCACAGGCTTGACCCCCCTGTGAGCCACCTCTACATGGGCCTGATGCTCCCATGAAACTACCATGCGCAGGTTATCCAATGGCCCTGCTTGGTTTGCTTGCCCTTAGGGACGCTAAGTGTCTCGTGGTGCTATAATTGAGGTCTAGAAATGGTTGGTACATTTTTTTGGTAAAGTAAATACCTAAAAAAGATTAAACAATGGCCTAAACTACAATAATTCCTGTAGGCTTGACACCCCCCCCCCCCCCGCGAGCCACCTCTGCACGGGCCAGATGCCCCCGTACAACTGCCATGTGTGGGCTCTCCCATGGCCCTACTTGGTCGGCCTCCATTTAGGGGCGCTAAGTGGATGGTGGTGATGCGGTTGATGTCTAGAAATGATTGGAACATTTTTTTGGTAAAGTAACTACCTAAAAAAGAATAAACAATTGCCTAAACTACAATACTTCCAACATGCCTGACCCCTCCACGCACTAACTTTTCAAGGGCCTGATGACCCCCTGAAAATGCCATGCGCGGGCTCTCCTATGGCCCTGCTTGGTCAGCCTGCCCTTAGGGGCGCTAAGTGGTTGGTGGTGTTGTGGTTGAGGTTTAGAAATGGTTGGCACATTTTTTTTTGGTAAAGTAACTACCTAAAAAGAACAAACAATGGCCTAAACTACAATACTTCCCGTAGGATTGACCCCTCCGCCAGCCACCTCTGCACGGGCCTAATGCCCCATGAAACTGCCATGCGTGGGCTCTCCCATGGCCCTTTCTTGGTCGGCCTAACCTTAGGGGCGCTAATTGGCTGGTGGTGCTGCGGTTGAGGTCTATAAATGGTTGGCACATTTTTTGGAAAGGTAACTACCTAAAAAAGAATAAACAATGGCCTAAACTGCAATACTTCCCACATGATAGACCCCTCCGTGAGCCACCTCTTCACGGGCCTAATGCCCCCATGCAACTACCTTGTGCGGACTCTCCTGTGGACCAACTTGGTCAGCCTTCCCTTAGGGGCGCTAAGTGACTGGTGGTGCTGCGGTTGAGGTCTAGAAATTGTTGGCACATTTTTTTGGTAAAGTAACTACCTAAAAAATAATAAACAATGGCCTAAACTACAATACTTCCCACAGGCTTGACCCCTCCGCGAGCCACCTCTACACGGGCGTGATGCCCTCGTGCAACTGCCATGCACGGACTCTCCCGTGGCCCTACTTGGTCAGCATGCCCTTATGGGTGATAAGTGGCTGGTGGTTCTATGGTTGAGGTCTAGAAATGGTTGGCACATTTTTTTGGTAAATTAACTACCTAAAAAAGAATAAAAGTGGCCTAAACTAAAATACTTCCCGCAGGCTTGACCCCTCTGTGAGCCACCTCTACACAGGCCGGATTCCCCTGTGTAACTGCAATGCACAGACTCTCCCATGGCCCTGCTTGGTCGGCCTGCCCTTAGGGGTGCTAAGTGGTTGGTGGTGCTGCGGTTGACGTCTAGAAATGATTTGTACATTTTTTTGGTAAATTAAATACCTAAAAAAGAATAAACAATGGCCTAAACTACAATACTTCTCGTAGGCTTGACCCCTCCGTGAGCCACCTCTACATGGGTCGGATGCCCCCGTACAACTGGCATGCGCCGACTCTCCCATGGCCCTGCTTGGTCGGCCTACCCTTAGGGGTGCTAAGTGGATTGTGGTGTTGCGGTTGAGGTCTAGAAATGGTTGACACATTTTTTTGGTAAAGTAAATACCTAAAAAAAGAATAAACAATGGTCTAAACTACAATACTTCCCATAGGCTTGACCCCTCCACGAGCCACCTCTACACGGGCCTGATGACCCCATGCAACTGCCATGCGCGGGCTCTCCCGTGGCCATGCTTGGTTAGCCTACCCTTAGAAGAGTTATGTGGTTGGTGGTGCTGCGGTTGAGGTCTAGAAATGGTTGGCCCATTTTTTTGGTAAAGTAACTACCTAAAAAAGAATAAGCAATGGCCTAAACTATAATACTTCCTGAAGGCTTGATCCCTCCCTGAGCCACCTCTGCACGGGCTCGAAGCCCCTGTGCAACTTCCATTCACGGACTCTCTCGTGGCCCTACTTGTTCGGCCTGCCCTTAGGGGTGCTAAGTGGCTGGTGGTACTGCAGTTGAGGTTTAGAAATGGTTGGCACATTTTTTTGGTAAAGTAACTACCTAAAAAAGAATGAACAATGGCCTAAACTACAATACTTTCCACAAGCTTGACCCCTCCGCGAGCCACCTCTACGGTTGAGGTCTAGAAATGGTTGGCACATTTTTTTGGTAAAGTAACTACCTAAAAAAAGAATAAATAATTTCCTAAACTACAATACTTCCTGCAGTATTGACCCCTCTTCAAGCCACCTCAACACGAGCCTGATTCCCCCGTGCAACTGCCATGTGTGGGCTCTCCCGTGGCCCTGCTTGGTCGGCCTGCCCTTAGGGGCGCTAAGTGGCTGGTGGTGTTGCGGTTGAGGTCTAGAAATGGTTGGAACATTTTTTTGGTAAAGTAACTAACTAAAAAAGAATAAACAATTGCCTTAACTACAATACTTCCCATAGGCTTGACCCCCCTGCGAGCAACCTCTGCAAGGTCCTAATGCCCACGTTCGACTGCCATGTGTGGGCTCTCCCGTGGCCCAGTTTGGTCGGCCTGACTTTAGGGGTGCTAAGTGGTTGGTGGTGTTGCGTTTGAGGTCTAGAAATGGTTGGAACATTTTTTGGTAAAGTAACTACCTAAAAAAGTATAAACAATGACCTAAACTACAATACTTCCCGCAAGCTTGACCCCTATGTGAGCCACCTTTGCATGGTCCTGATGCCCCAATGCAACTACCATGCACGGGCTCTTCTGTGGCCCTACTTGGTCAGCTTTCTCTTAGGGACGCTAAGTGGCTGGGGTGCTGCGGTTGAGGTCTAGAAATGGTTGGCACATTTTTTGGTAAAGTAACTACCTAAAAAATAATAAACAATAACAATTCAAAACACTTATAAAAAATTCAATCAAACAAATCATAAATAAAATTCAAATCCAAATATCGACATTCTTTTATTCAAATAAATCCACTTTAATTCAATTTTCATAAATTCCCTTAATTTAATAAAACATTAGAATATGTGGGTATTTAGATCAAAAATCCATTTTAAACAGTTGAAAATTGTTTAGAAATATAAATGAAATATGAGTCTATCACATATTCAACACTAATCATGTTGTGATTCCCCTAGGCCATGGTGGGACTTATAGCCAACCCAAATCAACCATGTTTATACATCACCTATCACATCATGATAGCCCTTAGTCGTGATGTCAGCCAAAACTTATACAGTAAAACACTTATATTTCCCATATCTGTTTCTCAAGATTCTTAACTCATCTCAATTTAATCTTAGCCACTCTAAGTGATCTCAAAATACTTTCAGGCCTACAGAAACTCAAACTTGATCTTGGACTAGCACCCAAGACTCAATTCATATCCTACATTGATATCCATGACAAGGTCCAAACACACACGATCGTCCCAAGATGTGGCTAGAATCAAGAAACATAGATAAAAAATAAATAAATAAATAAATAATATGGAAAAGTGTGGTCATAAATGACACTTATTCCAACCTAAAATCTCAAGCTCCATCATTATCCTTCTTTGCTAACAAAAATCACAACACTCCAAAAACAACCTTAGTTCCAACATAAATGAATAGAAAAAATGGATTTATCTATAGAAATATGTAAAAATTAATAATGATCAAATTGGATTGGGTTATTATCATTGGGCATGGGACATGATGAGAATTGAAAAATCAGGCCCAGTTTTATGTGTTATTTTTATTGTCCCACTACTATATTATGTTCATCTATGAAAATAATCCCTCTATATTTTTTCATGACTAGAAAAAGAAAAGGTTGTCCAACATATTTTATGGTTTATCTTCCGATTGAATGATTTTTAACAATTTGATTTTATCTGAATGAATACTTGGAATTAATACAAGTCATATATTTTGGGTTTGGTGTGAAAATTATTTTTTGGTTAAAGTGTTGGAATCTCTATAAGTATTTAGAATCAAAGTATCACTTTGAAGATATAGATAGTGAAAGTGCCTCGGAATGTCTGGTCAGTTGAATGGAAGTTCGATGGGAGCCTTATAATGTCTAGTTAGTTGAACAGAAGTTCGATGGGAGCCTTAGAATGTCTGTTCAGTGTAAGAACACTAGACGGTGAGATCACTTGAAGGTGAATCCATCTGAAATAATTAGATTGGTGATTCCAATGAATGAAGTACAAAAGAGACCGAGTGAAAAGTTTTGAGGAGGTCTATATGATGCATACACTTGGTGAGTCAAACATTAATTTAAGGGAATCATTTATGAAAATCTAAGGGGTGGTTTTTGGATAAAGCACATGTTCCATAGCTGGTGAAAGTTGTACGGAAGTCATGACTAAGAGGTACTAGTGATGATGAGTGGAGTATTTCCTCATAGGTTTTCAATAAAGTAAATGGTTTGCATAGTCATTTGTATTCATGGAAGATGAAAAAAAAATTCACCAAGTGAGAATTGTTACTAGAAATTGGAAGTAGCTCATGTCAATGGTGGGTCACCTGCAAGTTTTTAAAGGTGGTGATAATTGTATTATTAGTCGATACCCAATCCTCAGGCCTTTTTTATAAAAAAACACAATATGGGGAGTGGGAAACCTGGAACAACCGCCAAAGTCCAAAAATACACTCAAAATTCAGGATCCAATTTATAAATTACCAGAGGAATAAATTCAAAATTCAAATATCAAAATTGGGAAGCATGAGGTTGATAGGTTGTCATGCCATGTGACAAGAACTATATGTGAATGGAGGGCGTTCTTTTGAGAGTCACCACCTTCACCATCGCTTGTCGACAACACCTCCATCACTTACAGAACTACCATATCAATGGGATGAAAAGATCATACCCAAATTCATATCCACTAAGTTGTCTTCATCATCAATGGTGCAAGTGAATCACGAATAAGAACCTATGGACCAATAAAAACCTATCGGTTTGAAAATCCATCATCATCGTTGTGTAAGAATCACCAGGATAAGCCAAAAAAATTTGGAATAGAAGAATCGTCAATTCCATCAGAAGAGAATCACCAAAATCTTCTTGAAAACTGAATGAGACCTCCCAATGGGATGATTATAGTCACCATCGAAGCTAAAATGGAATCCCCACAGCACAACTAAAAGCTGGATTTTTTTAATACGTTTTCTAAAAAAATTAAAAATAGCATAGGTTTAAAAAAATTAAAAATATACCTCAAAGGCAACATCGGTGATGTCATCTTCCATACCCCATGCTGCATTTGGCTCAAATCGATGACATAGAAAAGGTGGGGGGGGATGTCACTTTTGGCCTCTGGGTGAGGTGAAAGGTGGCACCGCCGATGCCTCCTTTGGCCTCACGCAAAGGTGAAATGAGGCATCGATGATGCCTCCTTTTCCTCAGATCCCTATAAAAGGGCACCCCCCCCCCCATTCTCCTCACTTCATTTCCCTTCGTCTCTCCTAAATCCACTGCTTCTCTCTATAAAAAAATTCCTTTTTTGTGCGGTGGAGTCAGTGGTCCAAAAGAAGGTGGTTTTTTGCAAAGCATCATTTAGAGGTATTTTTTATTTAATTTAATGTTTTTTATTTATTTAATTGAATTATTTTTAGTTTTAAATATTTCATTTTTTAAGTAGTTTAGTTAGTTCTAAATATTTTGTTTATTAGGTTGTTTAATTAGTTATATATAGTTTGGAATAATAATTTTTATTAGTAATGATTAAGTATAGATTAAGTATAGATTAAGACTTAGGATTAAGTATTGTGAAATTTTGGTAGCATAAAGATTATGTGGTTTTCTAAGAAATCAAATCCCTATCTGGATACAAACAAGTGGATGTGGCTCTGGCACAGATTTACCTAGGGGTAAAACCCAAAAACACTACTTTGATCTAGACTCGAATGGGAATTGGTGCATGACAACAGGTTTTTTTGCACTCGTGGTTTGACACTCCTAGGGGATATTCTTAAGATGATTCATATTTTCTTTATAAACTACTAAAGTACCTATGAAAATAAAAATAAAATCATTATATTTATCAATGATAAAATGATAATTATGATGTTATAGAATGAAATGGACAAGGACAAAAGTATTAAATAATGAAAGTTATTATTCGTAATTGAATTCTTTTTAGTCAGTCTTTTTAAAGATGTTATTTATTAAGTAGTTTAATTAGTTATATATAGTTTAGAAATAATACTTATTATTAGTAATGATTAATTTTAGATTAATTAATGATAAATTAGGATTAAAAATGAATACATATGGTTAGTTTATTATAATTAACTGATTAATATAATATTATTAATGATTAAAGAAAAAATAATTAAATAATAACTTAATAATGATTAACTAGTGATTAAAGAATGATTGATTAGATAAATACTATACTAATAAAATCAGTTGATAAAATGAAAATTATGATTATATAAAATAAAATGGAGAAGAAAATTTTTTAAAATGTTAGTATCATAAAGAATATATAGTTTAGAAATAATAGTTATTATTAGCAATAATTAATTATAGAATAATTAATAAATAACATAGGATTAAAAAAATAAATCCATATAATGACTAGCATGTTTTAGAGTATAAAAAGACATCCTAAAATTACATATAATAAATATTATATGGTCATCCATCATTTTTAATATTTGTTATACTATCATAATTTTGATGAAAGAAACATTTTTGATGTAGAGAGTCATGTTTTCCTATGTGTACTACTATGGGCAGGTTATTCAAACTGATCAAGGAGCTTCTTACAATACAAAACCAATAACAATGGTTAGAACAACTGATTCTAAAACCCTAATTGACCTTAAAGAGAGAATTTGTGGTCCTTAAATTTGGGACCCGATCAAGAGATCAAGTCTATGATCTATATATATTTTCAATTCCCGAAAATACTGTGGCATCTAGCTTTCCCATTGGTTTCTGATGCACAGTGGGTCCAAGAAACTAATTTATTTTCTCAATGGTCAGATTGTACCATAATTGAGTTATATGTTGATGTTTCTACTGTACAACAACAACGTCCAATTTTACTAAGAAGTAGACTTACAAGAGTGGTTGAAGACAGTCCACCCCATGAAATTGAGCTTATTCCAAATGATGCAGAAGAGGAAAACCTAGATGATATCCTATATATACATGTTAATCTAACTTCTAATGAGGATTTTCAAATAGTAGATCAGATGGTGACACTAGTGGTGATGAGGAGGGACCAACGGAAGTTAGGGAGGAGGTTTTGAGAAATACATTAGTTATACAACAACCTTGACCTACAATAAATCATCCACCACTCCTTGCATATTGGTAAGAATCAATGACATGTGTGCTTGAATTTGACAATAATGTACTCACACCGGCAACTGAGTTCCCCAAAGTTATACCAGATAGGTTTAGTGAGTTGGACAAAACCTTATATGTTGGAAGGAATTTTCCAAGTAAAGATGCATTAAAAATCATGCTAAATAGATTTCACATTGAGAGGAATTGCAGCTATATAGTTCAAAAATCATTCCATATTAAATATGTAATATTGTTTGAGAAGTATGGGGATGATTGTAGATTTCGCTTGAGGGTGATTCTGGACATTGCATTTGGAGGTTGGAGAATCTCGAGGATTGAGGCAGCTCATACCTATGTTCAGCCAAGCATGAAACAAGATCATAACTCATTGGATGTAGAATTTGTGTCATCCATTGTTGTTGAGATGATTGGGACATGCCAAGATGTTCTAATATCCCTTGTGCAAGTGAGGATACAACAGACATTTGGTTATAAGATTTTGCATAATAAGGCATGGATGGAGAAATAGAAGGCAATTATGAAGGTATCTGGTGATTGGGATGAATCATATCAGGTGTTGCCGCAATTTCTAGCTATACTGAGGCATCATAAAAAAAAATTCTTCCATCTTGATACAAAAAAATATGTGTCTCACGATAACCGACTTGATCCATATCATGTTCAATTTCATTGGTTGTTCTAGGAAGTCCTCCCCTGTATCTTCACATTTAGTTTCAACAAACAGTTTATTCAGATTGATGAAAAAAATTTATACAGAAAATACAAGGGAATATTGTTAATTGCGGCAACCCAATATGGGAACTTTTCACCTATTCTGCTTACCTTTTCCATTGTAGATAAAGAAAACTATGAGTCACGAAGTTGGTTTCTGGCATGTATCAGCAACCATTTCACCAATATATAGGGTGTTTGTTTGATATCTAATCTCCATCGGGAAATTAATGAGGAAATCAATGTGGATCCTGATACATGGAGATACTCAAATGCACATCATCAATTCTGCATTAGACACATTACTAGCAATGTGCATAAAACATTCCACAACGAACCAATGATGAAGGCAATCATGAGGCTTGGTACGCATTGTATTTGTTATTTTTTACTATTTCAACGTAAAGATAAAATAAAATTATGTCAAATATCATCTATTCTATGTAGCATACGAGTCGGATCAATGGTGGTTTGAATAATATTTTGAAAAAATCCGTCTATCTAATCAAGAAGCTTATGATTATATGATGTGGATTCCAAAATAAAAATGGACATTGGCATATGACGGGGAGAAGAGGTACAGAAACATGACCACAAACATTGTGGAGTGAATAAATGGTGTCTTCAAAGGGATTCTCAAGCTACCTATAACCACCTTAGTTCATAAGACATTATATCGATGCGTAAAGTACTTTTTTGATAGACAAAAACTAGCATCATACAGAATACATCAAGGGATAAGGTACAAAAGAAACTTTTAAAAATAGATTGAAAAGAATATTGACGAAGCTTCTGGTTATCATGTCTACCTTTTTCGATGATAAGACTCCCGATTTAAAGTTCAAGAGTGTTTAGACCCCATCACAAATTGCATTGGTGAACAAATAGTTGTATTACTCAGAACGACGCAATGTCAATGTGAAAAAATTTCAAGCCTTACGGTTTCCATGAACAAACATTGTCGCAGCATGTTCCCCTGTGAACATATAATGGGAAGCATATATTGATCCAGTGTAGAAGATGGATGCCATTTCTAACTGTTATGATGCACCATGGATGCCTATTGGGGAGTTTTGTTATTTCCCAATGCCTGAAGGCCAGCCGATAGTGATACCTGACATCAATTTATAGTGTCCTCATGGGAGACCGAAGGCCAGTAGGATGCGTAATGAGATGGACTAGCCTCAAGAACAAGGGAAGAGTTTGAGATGCACCATATTTCATCAAGAAGGTCATAACCAGCAATTATTCCCTAACATTGTTGGGTTTAGTTCACACTCTCAGCCATAATGATGTATTGTCTTCACTGTGACATTCTCATATTGTAAATTATATGTTGTTATCTCTTATTTTTTTCTCAGTTTTCTAAACCCCAAAACCCAAAAGAAGAACACTAAATCCAAAAACATATTTCCTAAACCTTAATATCAAAATTCTAAACCCTAAACCTTAAAACCTAAACCCTAACCCAAAATTCATAAACCTAAACCCTAAAACCTTACAAAAAATACAAAAAACTATACCCAAAACTTAATATCTGTAACCCTAATCTCTAAATCATAAAACCTAAAAGATTAATTTTAAACCCAAAAACATCTCCCCTTTACCATGGTTTATTATAACATTATGTGTCTGGTATTTTAATAAACTTTTATATAATGAAATAATATTATCATAATGATTAGAATAAGTTATTCAATATAAAAAATTAGATAAATTCCTAAAACATCATTAGTAATTCCCATGGTTCATCTTAATCCAATCCATAATTAGTTAATCATAAAAATCCTCTAAAATATGTCTAACCAAATTCAAGACCCAAACATTTAGAAGTATTTTCTCTGTGATTCAAAAAATCAGTATACCATTAATCCAAAAATTTATATCTTAGTGACACATATCTAATATCTAAATACCCTATTTATCTTAAATCCTTAATAAAAACATGCATGCTTTCAAGAATTAACTTTCTCTTTATTCCTTAAATAAAATCTTAGATTATATAATTTATTTCATAAATCCAAAAAATGAAATAAAATCCATCATGAATTAATTTTTCATCAAATCATTATCTACTTTATTGGTCACCAATACCATCCCATAAATATCATTTTTAAATTTTCTCAAAATTAGGCATATATTTAGGTTTATCTTCCCCAAATCATGCTTTTTAAAATAGTTTAAATTTTTTACTAAATCACATTTCTTGTCCATTGGTTCCATTCAACATATTCTTTAAAATCCATTAAGAAATGGTAATACAATACAAACCTTATACATTACATTATTCTTACAAAGATAATTTCATTAATAAAATTCTTTCAAAACATATTTCTTAGATCAAAATGCACAAGAATAGCAATCATTCCACTTCGAAAGTATCAATAACATTTTCTTTACATTAGTGTCTTGGATTATTATAAGATATATTCCCTTGATTCCTGTGGAATTCATTTTCATAGTGACTCATCTCCTTACAGCTGAAACATTTCACATTATAAAATTTATTCATTCCCATAAAATCATGATCTTGGTATCCATTCTTCACACACTTATAGTAAACTTAAATCCCCTTAAAGCATGTATCGATGTTTTTACTTCCACAATTATCATATGTGTGGAAATTTTTAAATGTTGTTTTTACCATTATCTTTTTTTTCTCGTCTTTCCTCTTGTTATATTTATTTCATTCAAAACCAAAATACTTGGAGAATTATATTTATTTTTCTAAAAATAACTTCATAAAACAATGTGAATAAACATAGCATGTCTTGAATTATACAAGTCATAACATTATGCTGACTATAACGTTATATTTACATTTTACACTTATGACTCATTTCATTTGTTTATATGCAGATGGATGATACCATACTACTCACTCAGTAGCATACCCATATTTCCCATGTCATGTTAGAGGATAGTGCTTCTCAGTATTCATATCTAGGGGAGACCTGTTATTGGACCCACTCGTGTATCTTGGCCAGACCTTATTCACCACTTGTTAGGCATTGACATTTTTTCCGACCGTAAGGCTACATATGGAGCGTCCATATCTATGCCTTGGTTGGAGGCGTAGATTCCACATTTACCCGATGATGCTGACAAGAAGACTGTCATGTGTTATGCCCATACATATATATTATGGCTCATTGGAGGGACTATGTGTATTGATCATTCGGGGGTGCACGTGCACGTGATGTATCTACCCCTACTAGAAGTCTTTGATCGGGTTGGGACATACATCTGGGGATCAGCCTTCTTGGCATACACATATATAGCATTATATAGGCTATCCCATAGAGACTGCACAGGTATCAAGGGATGTTTTATCCTTATTCAGATGTGGGCATGGAAGAGAATCCCCGCATTTCGCCCTGAGCTTTCTGATCCGCCAATCGAGATGGAGGTGTTGCATGACGCTCCATGTGGACACCGGTTTGATCAGTAATTTCTATTGGTTTCTGATGGTACTAGGAGTTATTGACTTTATTTATTATTATTTTTCACTATCGATGTTTTATTTTATTGGTGGTGTCAGCGAGACAATTTTGACACGGTTTCAAGACACTATTTGGGTGTATATCGGCTCCAATTGGACTGTCTCCTACCTGACCAGGTATGTATATAAAATCTATCACTGTCTAAAAAAATTAATAATAGAATCAATTTTGTTTTTTAGTTGGGATATTTTTTGACAAAGTCACATGTCATTTAAGATTTCATGGATTCTATACTGGAGTATTATGGACCAGTTTTCAGCATATTGTATTGTTGGGTTTGAGGATGCTATGGCTGTAGTACCCCTCATTCACTTCCATATTATTGAGTGACAGCATCCTGACATAGTCATGTGCCAGTTTTTCTGTGCTCAGTCGATTCCAATACCGCCGAGACAAATAGAGCGGCTTCATGGGATGAAGTTGATAGGGAGGTAGGATGAGGACTGGGACCGAGTACATGCCCGATTTGTCGACTGCTGGCGTAGACATGTAGAGTTTTTGTATTTAGGGTGTACCTACAAATCGATTATTTTTTTCGGAGTAGGTTGATTATGAGCCATGGTATAGACTAAATTCTATATTGTATCTTACCTGATATGGTAGAGAGATGTAGAGTATGGTAAGTCAATAAATTTCTATTAGTTTGTTTATTGAACTATTTTCTAATTCATTTTGAATCTATTTACAAGGTAGTCACAAAGAGAAGCTTGTTCGTATGAGTGATGAAGAGGAGGAGGGGGTTTTAGCTGGGTAGTCATCCATGTTGAAGCTCTGGAGGTAAGGGAAACTTTTCAGGCACTTTCCGAGAGAATCTTCGCGCATCCAGACTGAAGAGAGGAGGTTCCTACCTCAGAGGAACATCCTACAGAAGTTTCTGGTGTTGAGGAACCATGACCACAGATATGTAAATAGCATCGTGCTACACATGAGGCCTCCCATATTCCACAGGCAGAGGTCGGTCCTCTAGTAGTCTAGCCTCATCCGATTTAGGATGTGCCTCAAGTGGAATGAGATCCATCTTTCTTGATAGGATATCTGCATTTCTCTCCATCTTGGGGTCCAGATCCATCACAGCCTTAGGGTCTAGATCCATAATAGCCTTGGGGTCTAGATCCATCTAAACCTTGGGGTCCATATCCATTACAGTCTTGGGGTATAGCTCCATTTCAGGCTTGGTTCCCTACTACAATGATGGCAGGTCCTTCTACCACCCTAGTGGGAGAAGGATCGGGATTGTAGTATGATATGAAATTGATAGCTCCTCCCACTGACACAAATATGTAGGATGTGATATTCGACATTCCAGTGTCTGAGGATCATCCCTCTCTATGTCATCAGACTCCACTGTGAACTTGATGTGGATGTCCTATTCGCAGACCACCATGTGGGACAGAATCTCCTCTCTATAGACATAGACATTGATTGTATATGTTTATTTATATGTTTTATGTATAATGAAATGAAAATAATATTATTACTATCATACCTTATTATATGTTTATCCAGTATTTTAGTTTTCATTTATATTTTAGGCACATTTTATATTTGACATCTTTTAAAGTCGACTACTTGAAACATAGGAATAATTATTAAATTTCAAGTAGATAACTTTAAAAGATTATAAAATATATAGTATAAAAACAATGTAAATAAAATTTAAAATATATCCTAAACATCTAAAAAGTTTCTGAAAATAATGAGTTTCATAAATAAAATAAATAAATGAAATTGAAAGGAATGTAAGAAAAGTAACTCGGAAGTGAGAGTGAAAATAATGAATGTCAAGGAGGATCCTAAGCCACCTACATGACTTTGAAATCCTATAAAATATAAACTATAAGAATAATATAAATAAAAATACAATATTCAACTACTTTTTATATGTTTAATCAATGTTTAAAATTTCATTCATATTGGTCTTGTAGTTTATATTTTATAGGCTAGGAAAGTCACGTACTTGAAACATTTTTAAGTTTCAAGTAGGTAGATTATAAATATTATAAATTATTTTTCATCAAAAAATTTTAAGAAATTATTTTTATTTTTGAATAATTTTTATATGTTTAATAAATGTTTAAAATTTTATTCATATCGATCTTATAGTTTATATTTTATAGGCTAGCAAAGTCAAGTACTTGAAACATTTTTAAGTTTCAAATAGGTGGATTAGAAAGCTTATAAATTATTTTTCACCAACATTTTTTAATAAATTGTTTTTATTTTTGACTACTTTTTATATGTTTAATCAATGTTTAAAATTTCATTCATATTGGTCTTATAGTTTATATTTTATAATCTAGAAAATTCACGTACTTGAAACATTTTTAAGTTTCAAGTAGGTGGATTAGAAAGCTTATAAATTGTTTTTCATCAATATTTTTTGATAAATTATTTTTATTTTAGACTAATTTTTATATTTTTAATCAATTTTTAAAAATTCATTCATATCAGTCTTATATTTTATATTTTATAGGTTAGCAAAGTCACGTACTTGAAACATTTTTAAGTTTCAAGTGGGCGGATTAGAAAGCTTATAAATTATTTTTCATCAACATTTTCTAAGAAATTATTTTTATTTTCTACTAATTTTTATATTTTTAATCAATTTTTAAAATTTAATTCATATTGGTCTTATATTTTATATTTTATAGGCTAGCAAAGTCACGTACTTGAAAAAACATTTCTATGTTTCAAATAGGTGGATTATAAAACTTATAAATTTATTTTCATCAACATTTTATAATAAATTATTTTTATTTTCAACTAATTGTTATATGTTTAATCAATACTTAAATATTCATTCATATAGGTCTTATATTTTATATTTTATAGGTTAGTGAAGTCACATACTTGAATAAAAGATAAATTATGTTGAAACATTTTGTTTTATCTATATATATATATATAACCATAACAAAATAATTATAAAAAATTAAAATTCTAAATATATAAAAATAATAATTAAAATAAAAAAATATTATTTTAGGGAAAAGGCGGCATCAGGGATGCCACCTTTGAGGCGTATTTTTTTAAAAAAAAGTAAACCTATGCTATTTTTAAAAAAATCAGAAAATGTATTAAAAAACTCTCGGTGAAACACCCATAATAAGATTGTAGACAAAACATGGATCACCAAGAGATGAAAAAAACAACAGAAGACCCAAAACCAAAAATGCAATCCAAAAACACAATCAAAGAAAAAAAGGAAAGGTCCAAAAACCAAGAAATAATCCTACCTCTGGAATCCACCATCATCACCAACATAGGAAATTATGGAGTAAAGAAATTTTTCCATTGTGATGTCTCTAGGAACACGAAGATGGGATGATGTCTTTAGGGTCAAGAATACCCACCATCATAACTAAGAGAAATCGCCATAAAAGGAACTCAATATAGTCACAATCAAAAATGTCGCTCTGGGATGGGATCCAAGTAGGCACAAAACCAAAGAAGGTCCAATGTTGAGCGAATGAAACCATAAATCTAAGCCTGAGAATGATAAGGATATGTAAGAGGTAAGGGGAGGGAACTAAGAACAGGTCTGGAAGGAAGGGAAAACCAAATAGAAGTAGATACAGAAGGCCAGCATGGAGGATAAGCAATCGGAGCGGGAGGGGTTAGCTATGCCACCTGGGAAAACCCATAGATTGTAATCAGGGAAGAAAGAGTCCCAGGATAAAATGGATACATTTCTCAGATATTTTTTTGGTTTGGTATATTTTACTCAACCACTTGTGATCATCGTTGGGACCAATGTATGACTGAAATACGCTGATAGAGCATGACTCAAGGCATATTTGGATTTGAAAGGAGCACACCTGGGTGCATCTAAGTGTCAAAGGCTAGAATGTCAAAGGCGGAAGGTCGGAAAGAGGAGTGTCAGAAGATATAACACCTAAGGCATCGGTGATACTTCTTCCAGTAGTCTGAGTAGGGTCGTCAGAAGTTGATTATCCTTGAAACTCAGATGTACTTCATTTCCTTGAATAAAATAGTTAGTGTCATTATTCAATGCATGTAGAACACAATGTCCAAACCACATAATCCTTGTGTGTACCATGTTTGTCTTTTTGTTTTCATGTGTATGTTCATCATGTGCTTTCTCACTTGTTCAGTGCTGGTAAGAAATACCATGAGGTAATCGGAACCATACTGATAGGGGATGACTTGATGTGGTGGCTAGGGTGTTTGGAATTCTTAGTTCCATACGTCAAATTTATGGGGGTGTTTGATCGGAGGAAGAGGATTATGATGGAGGGTGTTCCACTATGGTAGAGAATTGGAATATAAAACTTTCAGGGGTCCAATCTGTTTTTTAATCCCCAAAAATTGGTATCAAGGCCTGGTTGTAGTGCTTGGTGGAAAATCATTATATCAAAGTGTCTAGTGGAGCAATTTATTAATGACTTGGAAAGCGTCACCTAAAATGTAGAAGCAGTACCAAATGTTGGATTTAGTTCCATAGAACCAGCTTATTTTTTACTTTATGATAACTTATATTCATGGTTTTGAATATTAATAAATTTATCATCACATCATGATTGTTCTTCTACATAATATTGTATGTTATAATATCCTAATAGTAATTGTCGCACTAAAAGGTCATAGTGGATCCCTACTGTGATGAGAACCCAAAAATGTTGTGACATTATTCTTGAATATATGTTCTATGGATAGATGATATCATTTGAGGGAAACAAATGATACAGGATATCAGGGATGAAGACTCAGGATTTTGAGGCACCTTCCCATGGTGTATGTCCTTGGTGATATCCAGTAGGATATTATGAGAATGAGACCCAATAGTATGAAATTCACATTTATAAGTGTCATTGGATGTTCTTATCTGCATACGTGTGTATTGGTCCTTATAATTTAATATTATTATTAATGGATATCATGAGTCACACACTTAGATGTCTTGACAAAAACCATGACGATAGATGTTCACGGCGTGGTAGGATATGTTGGGTGCATCATGACTACTATTGCATTAAGGAATAATGTGAGAAAGGATTTTTCCCTTCTATCATTTAACAGAAGATAATATCTCTGACCCTTTGATGGAAATGATATAGCCTAAATAAATCCATGGCTATAGCAATGAATAGGCAAGTTCTATTTCTAGAAAGTTGAAGAAAGAGATATTGAGCATATAAGTTGATGGCACCGGCATGCAACCTGTTCGATTAAAGATATTGTGATAAATGAATTATATTACATGGTAAACATTTATATGAGGTTATATATCATTATTTCATTAACTTCTTTCTCGATACATTCCTTGGTGTGTTGCTAGACGCTAACCTTGGACTTTAGGCAGGTTCGCCTAATGCCACTGAGAAAGAGACCAAGATGGTCACACACTAAGTGTATCCAATATCTTAGTTAAATAATTTATTATTTAACAAGTTGAATAAATATTATTCTTGGTCATGGTTTAATAATTATTCATGTATGTATGATCGCATTTATTCCGTCATTAGATATTTGAGAGAATATATTGTGATCAGAATAATTAATAAATATTAAAGAGGATTTGTGGGCCAAGTTTAATGGTTCAGTGAGAAATAATAATATCAAATATTATTTGATTAAATAATATTTAATTATAACTTTTAAGTTAAGCACATGTCAGGAAATAATAATGTTTCTGTTATTATTTGACATGGGGGTTTCGCTAGGATTAATCAAATAATTAAAGGCACTTTTGCAAATTATTTATTATTAACCTTGTGAAATAAATTTCCGGTTATATTATTCTCTCATTAGCCAAGGGCAATCCAAGTGATGCCTAATAGGTTATGCACAACTAATTGGAGAAAATATCTCAAGCCTAGAGAGTTCATCCCTCTCTAAGAATACTCTCAAGAACGAGAGAGATCCTCCTCCATCGGATCAAGAAGAACATTTTGGAAGTGGTTCTAAAGGAAATTGAAGGTGGACATCATAAGCGTAAGGATATTTCGTGCTAGCACCTGGATACTCCTTCGGTGATGTCCAAAGATACTTGAAACACATGTGGATCACTGAAAAAGTAAATCTACCCTTGATCTTTACAATGCAATGATAGTACACCTGCAAATCTGTTGCTGAATACATCAACGAAGAAAGAATCACCTTAGAGGTAATTATTATTTAATTAAATTTATTATAAACAAAATATGTTGATCCTCACTCTTGGTTTTGGGTTTCTTTCTTTTTTATTATTTATTTGATTCAGTTCTGTGGATCACAGTGTTCATCGTCGAATAAATTCCATATTGTTCATTGAATATGGCAAAGATCAAAGTTGGGCGTCATCCCTCTCACACTTCCATTGCACCTGGAACATACAAGTGGTATTAGAGTGGGCATATTATTGTTTATAATTATTTAATAATCATTGGTGATTTACGCATTTATAATTTAGTTTTTTAATTCAAGTTTAATCGTTCATTTTAATATGAATTACGAAATTTGTTTCTTCCTCTATCATTTCTCGCAGATCTAATAGAAACGATTAATTTTATGATTAAAACTATATCAAGGATCTCATCCAGAGGTGCAAAGGATTATGTCCAGGTAAAAAAATAGTACATGTATTGTAATTGGAATTACACGCTGTGTATTTTTGTTCAATTCATTAGGAGTAGTTCTGAAATTACTCAACCAATGTGCATTAATGACACGTGGTGTAGTTAATTCTTACACATCATGTTAACCAGGACAAACTGGCCACGGTCAGCTGGACTACACACCGTGTGGCCCACTGGACATGGCGTGTAGTCCCTTTTGGGTCAGGGTCAGGCCATGTATTCCATACACAGCCTACCCGGTCAGTGACTATGTAACACAAAGTCAACATGGCATGTGGACCACTGGACATGTCGTGTACTCCAAGATTTCCAAGTTACGCCTCACATGTTGAGTTCCTAGGAATGTACTTTAGATACACAGTGAATAATGTACATTTTTTGTAGATCATATCTACATGTTGTTTACTTTTACCAATTATGAAAATTTAAAATTTATTATATTATATAACCCTTGAGACATGTACTTGCGTGTGGGCGTAAAGCTGGGACAAGTCATGTGATAAGATTTAATATATATGTGTGTGTGTGTGTGTGTGTGTGTTTGTGTTTGTGTTTTATTAAAATCTATGTAATATTTAAGATATTCACATCATGTATGAGTTTTATTATAGTTATTATTCTATGTGCATGTTATATGTCACAAATAATAAAGTGTATACAAGTATAATACATGTTGGGTAGTTTTGGATGGGTATTCACCGGGTTACCTCCAAGGTACAAGTTATGTACACAGTTAATTTTAAATGAATTTATTAATTTGTTTAAAATTTTAATGGATGATAATATCAATGAAATTTAGAAAAGTTTTAAGATAAAAGTATTGATTAATTAAAGATATTAATTAATCGATTCAATCACAATTTATCTTAAATAAGAAAAATTAAAAAATCGAATGCTAGTTTTATTAAATGCGTAATTCTTTGTGTACATGTGGATGATCATGAGCTAGACCAGACCTTTGTATATTACTGGTTTCCTTTTAATTTATTAATAAATTAAATTATTGTCATGCATTCCTTATCTACTCATTTATATATAGGGTATGTGTGCATGTGGTTTCTTTTATGTAAACCCCTTTTACCCGTCACTTGAGTGTCAGTAAAAACATATGTAATGGATGGATCTCCCAAGCTAGTGGAGGCAGTTCAAGTTAGGAGCCTAGATGAAACCAATCCAAGGAGATACAAATGTGGAAAAGTAGAAAGTTTTAAACACGGACCTTAAATGGTTCAAGGTGTTTCTCCCCTATGTCAGTGATTAGTTTATCAACCACTCGATAAACTAACCATTAGAACAATCTCATGATCATGCCCTTTATTTTAATTCTGTTAGTTTAATCTTTATTTCATTATGTATTTTTTGTTGTGATCACATAATTAATGAATTAACAAGCATGTAAAGATGGAACTAAAATAAATTGGGTTATGCGTAAATATTATCTAAAGACATGGCTAATCGCTTAAGTAATCCCACTTAATATTAACAAGCATGTGAAAAAGATAATAATTGGAAATTTACGCATAAAGAATCAAATCCATCAATAAAATATTAATTAGATATAGCCTTCCATTACTTTGGTTATAATCGAACAATAGTTCAAAGTGGTTAACCAACCAAAGTTGGGGTACTTTCAATTATAGAGGAATTCTAATGTGAGTTTTTGGGTTGACTTAACTTGGTTGACATCAAGGAATGAAAACCAAAGAAGGACTTGGTGTAACTGAGAGGAAATGGTTGAGAAAATCTAAATTAATGATTTCAGGATTGGGGAGTCCACTCAACGGATCAAGGAACTGTGAGTTAATGCAGTTGGCATTTAGAATGCCTACCTAAAATCATTCGAGTTGCTTGACCAGCCAAAGTTGGGGTAATGATAATAGAATATGGATCCTTGCCACTATAATATCTAAGCAACAGGATATTATGAAGACAATGGTGAGAGCTTTTGGGTTTCACTAAAATAGTGTGAGACTAATAAATATAATATTTATTTATTGGTCTAAATTTTATCAGATAAAGTACTAAAATTCTGCTCATCTTATTTGTAGAAACAACATCAAAAATGACATCAAACATATCATTGTGATCCATACTTGAGAAGGAAAACTTTCTCACCAGAACTAATTTTTAGGAGTGTAAAAGGTTCTTATGGTTCATCCTTCACTATGAAATAGAACTATATGTGCTGGAAGAACCCTTACCTATCGCACATGGAAATGAGGTGAGTGATGAAGAGCTCTCTCTATACGAGAAACATCTGAATGATGCTATAGATATTCAATTCTTCATACTATCATCCATGTCCCATGAGATCTTGAAGAAACATGAGGAAATGGATACATATAGCAAGATGTCACACCTTCAAGATCTCTATCAAGAGAAGATGATACAAGAGAGGTATGAGATCTCCAACGCTTTTTTCATGACTAATCTTGGAGATTCTGCACCATTTGGGCCTCATGTAGTCAAACTTATTAGCTACATTGAGCGTTTGGGAATCTTAGGGATTAAATTCTTGGATGAGTTGCGTATAGATCTCGTAATTGCATCATTTCCCAAGATCTTCTCTAGTTTTATTGTGAATTATAATATGAGAAATAATGAGAAGATTCTATCGGAAATTCTAACCTTGATTCACCAAGTGGATAAGGACATGAGGCATGACAAACCTGTAGTCTTTATGGTGAATAGGAATAGGAAGGACAAGGAAAAGGGCCCTAAGACTTATAAATAGTTTAAAGAACTCAAGCACCATTCGACCAAGAAAGAAAAATATCCAAAGGTAGGTCAAGGAAAAGGAGGTAGTATGTTTTTCATGTGGTAAGTCAATCTACTGGAAGAGGAACTACACCTAGAGGTAAGGGGAAACCAAAGGTTCATTCATTATCGAGTGAAATATTTCCATTTCTACACATTGGGTATTAGATATAGCTTGTGGTTATCACATATGTATTCAAATGTAGAAACCAAGTAGATTTCAGAAAATTTCCAGAGAGGTGGATCTGTGAGCTCCCAATGGTGCAACACTGGATGCGCTTGCCATTGGTGACTACCACCTTTCATTGAAAATGGGAATGATTTTTGTTTTATGTGATTGTTATTATGTACCTATTGTTAAAAAACATAATTTATGTATCAAGTTTAGATACATATGAGTTTATTTTCATGTTCAGAAATAAAAGTTGTTTCTTTTATAAGGACAGCATATGTTATGATATGAAACATTTAAATAATAGCCTATATGTATTAAATTATGAAAACTAAGTTTTGTAAATCGATAAAGAATCTTGTTCACATGACTCATATAACACCTAGTTTATGGCATCACTTTCTTGGTCATGTAAACAAGAAGAATTTGACAAAGCTATATCAAGATAGCTATTTATACTCTTCTGAGCTAAAACCACTTGGTTGATGTCATGCTTGTTTACAAGGGAAAATGACCAAACCACCATTTGGTGGACATGGTGCAAGGGATACAGAGATTTTAGGATTGGTACACACTGATGTGTGTGAACCATTTCTAGTAAGATCTAGAGATGGATATTCTTACTTCATAACTTTCCCTGATGACTAGAGTAGATATGGATATATTTACTTAATGAGGTATAAGTCAGAGTCCATTGAGAAATTCAAGGAATTAAAGAATGAAGTAGAGAATCCTCTTGGTAAGAATATAAATAATCTTTGATCAGATCGAGGTGGGGAATATCTTAGCTAAGAATTCATTGAATTTCTATGGGAGTTTGGGATTCTATCTCAACTCACTCCACCTTATACAAAAAAATGGAATGGTGTTAGTGAATGGAGGAACTGGGCCTTGTTGGACATAGTAAGGTCAATGAAGAGTCATGCAGATCTTATGTTATCCTTTTGGGGATATGCATTACAAATTGTGGTATACACATTAAACCGAGTACCAAATAAAGCAGAAAATGGAATTCCTTTCAATCTATGGAGTGGAAAGAAATCCATTTTATCGCATACACATTTATAGGGATGTGAGGCATTTTTTAAGGCTTTATTAGGAAACAAACTAGAACCCCGAGGCATGAATCATATCTTTATAGGGTATCCCAAGGAAACAAATGGATATTGCCTATACAACCTCTCAGACAAGAAAGTGATTGTTTCCAGACAAACTGTCTTTCTTGAGAAGGAGCACATCCTCAAAAATGATAGTTGGAGAAAGATTTAATTTGATGAATTTGATGCTCAAGATACATGTGAGTTGGTACAGGAAAAAGTTCCATGGGTCACTGTGGAAGAAGTATCTCCTGAAACATAAGTATTTCATAGTATCTCAAGAGAAGAAATGGAACTAGAGAGATATGGTTTTCTAGTCACCGAGTATGGTGACTCATTATTGTTGGAAAATGATGAACCACTCTCCTAGAAGGTAGAAGTAGAGATCTCAGAAGATATAAGGCAGATAGAATCTATAAATTCTAAGATGGATTCAATGTATCAAAACCACATTTGTGTTCTAGTAAATGCGCCAGTTGATGTAAAGTATGTTGGGTGTAAATTGGTATTCAAGAGAAAACTAGACATGGAAGGTAAAGTAAGTACCTATAAATAATTTCTAGTGACTGAAGGGTTTAAACATCATAAATTAATTGACTATGATGAAATATTTTCACTAGTTTCCATGTTCAAATCCATCAGAATCATATTTTCCATAGCAACTTACCATGACTATGATATTTGGAAGATGGATGTCAAAACTACATTCCTTAATGGTAACCTTCTGGAAGAAGTCTATATGACAAAACCAGAGGGATTTTTGATTCCAGGTGATGTCAAAAGGATTTTTAAGTTCTAGAGATCCATTTATGGATTTAAGAAAGCATCCAAGTCATGGAACATTCAATTTGATGAATCCATATAAGAATTTGGTTTCATTAAAAACGAATATGATCCATGTGTTTACAAAGGGTTTAGTGGAAATTTGATTGTTATCCTATTAGTATATGTTGAAGACATATTACTTATTAGAAATGAAATACCAATCTTACAATCTGTTAAGGATTGGTTGTACAAGTACTTCTCTATGAAGGACTTAGGCGAAGCAACCTACATTCTAGGTATCAAGATCGTTCGTGATAGATCCAAGAGAATGCTTAGACTAATCCAAAGTACATATATTGACCAGTTACAAAAGATATTTAGTATAAAACAATCCAAGAGGGGATTGGTTCTAGTTTCACATGGTTTATATCTTTCTAAGAAAATGTGTCCCCAGACACAAGAGGAGAAAGATATAATGATTAAGATCCCATATTCTTCGGTGATAGGATCAATCATGTATGTCATGTCATGTACTTGAATTGATGTTGCTTATGCATTGAGCATGGTAGGAAGATATCAAGAAGATTCATAAGAACAGCATTGGACTGCTATTAAGATTGTCCTTAAGTATCTAAGAAGAACTAAGGATATGTTTCAGGTGCATGGAGGAGACAAGGATATTTTCATCAGAGAGTATGTTGATGCAAGTTTTCAGACAGATCATAATGACCTAAAGTCATAATCTTGATATGTTTTCTATCTCAACAGAGGATCTGTGAGCTAGAAGAGTTCAAAGCAGCCAGTTGTAGCTGATTCTACAGCAGATTCTGAGTACATAGCAGCTTATGATGCAACCAAGGAAGCCCTCTGGATTTGGAACTTTTTCCAGGAGCTTGATGTGGTACCTAGCAGTAAAGACTCTATCACATTGTATTGTGATAATACTGCAATGGTGGATCTTGTAAAAGATCCAAGGTCGCATGAACGGACAAAGCACATACTCTGGAAGTATCGCCTCTTAAGATATTTTTATCAAAGGGGTGAATTTGCAGTGAGGAGAGTATCCATGGAAGATAAAATGGTATACCCCTTGACTAAAGGCCTATGTCAGTAGAATCATGAGTATCATGTGAGAGCTAGCGGACTAAAGGTTGTTAATAGTTGGATCTAGTGCAAGTGGGAGTCTGTTGTAGTTGGTTCCCTGGAACCAACTTATTTTTTACTTTATGATAACTTTTATTCATGGTTTTTAATATTAATAAATTCTTTATCACATCATGATTGTTCTTCTGTGTAACATTATATGTGATAATGTTCTAAGAGTAACTGTCGACTAAAAGGTCATAGCAGATCTCTGCTATGATGAGAACCTGGAAGTGTTATGACATTATTCTTGAATATATGTTCTATATCCTGATGATATCATTTTAGGGACACAAATAATATGGGGTATCAAGGGTGGAGACTCATGGGACTTTGAGGAACCTTCTCATGGTGTACGCCCTTGGTGATATCCAATAGGATATTATGAGAAGGAGACCCAACAGTAAGAAATCCACATTTATAAGTGTCATTGGATGTTCCTATATGAGGACGTGTGTATTGGTCCTTAAAAATTAAGATTGTTATTAATGGATACTATTAGTCACACACTTAGATGTATTGATGACAATCGTGATGACGGATGTTTACGGCAAGGTTGGATATGTTGGGTGTGTCATGAGTAATTTTGCATTAATGAATAATTTGAGAAAGGATTTAACCCTTCTATTATTTAACGGGAGATAATATATATGTCCCTTTAATGGAAATGATATAGCCTAAATAAATCCATGGCCATGGTGATCAATAGGCAAGTTCTATTTCTAGAAAGTCAAAAAAAGAGATATTGATCATATAGGTTGATGGAATTGGCATGAAACCTGTTTGATTAAAGATATTGTGATAAAAGGATTATATTACACGATAAGCATTCATATGAGGTTACATATCATTGTGGAATTATCTTATTTCTATATGTGTGTTGGGGAGTGTTTTTAGACGTTAACCTTGGACTTTAGGCAAGTTCGCCTAATTCCACTGAGAAAGAGGCCTAGAGGGTCACACACTAAGTGTTTCCAGTATCTCAATTAAATAATTTATTATTTAACAAGTTGAAAAAATAATATTCTTGGTCATGGTTTAGTAATTATTCATGTATGTCTGATCATATTTATTCTATCAATAGTTATTCGATAGAATATATTATGAGTAGAATAATTAATAAATATTGAGTAGGATTTGAAAATCGAGTTTAATGGTCCAGTGAGAAGTAATAATATCGAATATTATTTGATTAAATAATATTTAATTATAACTCGTAAGTTAAGCGCATGTTACGAAATAATAATGTTGTTGTTATTAATTAACATGGAGGTTTTTTTATGATTAATGAAATAATTAAAGGCACTTGTGAAAATTATTTATTATTAACCTAGTGAAATAAATACCCAGTTATATTATCCTCTCATTATCTAAGGGAAATCCAAGTGACTCCTATTGGGTTTTTCATAATGAATTATAGAAAATCTCTCAATCCTAGAGAGTTCATCCCTCTTCAAGAATGCTCTCAAGAACGAGAGAGATCACCCTCCACCGGATCGAGGAGAACGCTTTGGAAGCGGTTCTCAAGGCAATCAAAGGTAGACATCACAAACTCAAGGATATTCTATGCTAGCACCCGGAGACTCCTTCAGCGATGTCTAGAGATATGTGAAACACATGTGGATCAGCTCTAGAGTATATCTACCCTTGATCTCTACAATTTAACGATGGTACACATAAAAATCTGTTGTTGAACACATCAATAAAGAAAGAATCACCTTACTGGTCATTCTTATTTAATTAAATTAATTATAAACAAAATATGTTGATCCTCTCTATTGGTTCTGGGTTTCTTTCTTTTGTCTTATTTCTTTGATTCAATTTTGTGGATCATGGCGTTCATTATCGAATAAATCTCATATTGTTTATTGAATATAGAAAAAAACAAAGTTGGTCATCGTCCCTCATACGCTTCTGCTATGATCAGAACCTACAAGTGGTATCAGAGTAGGCATATTATTGTTTATAATTATTTAATAATCATTGGTGATTTTCACATTTATAATTTAGTTTTTCAATTCAAGTTTAATCATTTATTTTAATCTGAATGACAAAATCTATTTCTTCCTCTATTGTTTCTCACATATCTAACCCAAATGATTAATTTTATGACTAAAATTATATCATGGATCTCATCTGGAGGTGCCAAGGATTCTATCTAGGTAACACACCAGTACACGTCGTGTAATCAGAATTACACGTCATGTAGTTTTGTTCAATGCATCATGAGTAGTTCATAAATTACTCAACCTATGTGCATTAATGACACGTGGTGTAGTTAATTCTTACACAGCATGTTGACCAGGATAGCTTGGCACACGGTTATCCAAGATACACATTGTGTGGCCCATTGGACATGGAATGTTGTCCCTTTTAGGTCATGTTTGGTCCATGTATTCCATACACGGCCTACCTGACTGGTGACCATGTAACACCGAGTCAACATAGCGTGTGTCCCACTGTACAAGTCGTGTACTCTGATATTTTCAAATTAAACCTCACATGCTAAGTCTCTAGGCATGTACTTTGGATACACGATGAAGAATGTACACGCCGTGTAGATTAGATCTACACGTCGTGTACTTTTACCAGTTATGCAGATTTAAATTTTATTATATTATGTAACCCTTGAGACATGTACTTGCGTGTGGGTGTAAATATGGGACACTCCATGTGATAGGATTTAATATATATGTGTGTGTGTGTGTGTGTGTTTGTGTTTTATTAACATCTGTATAATATTCAAGATCTAAACATAATGTATGAGTTGTATTACAGTTATTATTCTATGTGCATGTTATATGTCACAAAGAATAAAGTGTATACAAGTATAATACATGATGGGTGGTTTTGGACGAGTATTCACCGGGTTACCTTCAAGGTACAAGTTATGTACATAGTTCGTTTTAAATGAATTTATTAATTTGTTTAAAATTATAATGGACGAGAATCTCAAGGAAATTCAGAAAAGGATTAAGATAAATGGATTGATTAATTAAAGATAAAAATTAATCAATTTGATCATGATTTATCTTAAATAATAATGATTAAAGAATCAAATTCTAGTTTTATTAAATGTGTAATTCGTTGTATGTCTGTGGATGATCATGAGCTAGACCAGACCTTTGTATGTGATTATTTTCCTTTTAATTTATTATTAAATGAAATTGTTAGCATGGGTGCCTTCTCTCAAAGTTAATATGTAGGGTTTGCGTGCTCATGGGTTCTTTTATGTAAATCCCTTTTACCCCTCACTTTCATGTGAGTAAAAGCATATTTATTGGATGGATCTCCCAAACTAGTGGAGGTTGTTCAAGTTAGGAGTCGAGGTGAAACCAATCCAAATAGATACAAAGGTGGAAAGGTGGAAATCTGTAAATAGAAACCTTAAGTGGTTCAATGTGTTTCTCTTCAAGTTTAGTGGTTAGTTTATCAACTGCTTGATAAACTAACCATTATAAAAATATCATGTTCATACCCTTTATTTTAATTATGTCAGTTGCATGGTTATTTCATTATGGATGTTTTGTTGTGATCACATAATTAACTAATTAACAAGCATGAAAATATGGAACTAAAATAAATTTTCATACGCGTAAATATTATCTAAATACATGGTTAATTGCTTAATTAATCCCACTTAATATTAACAAGAATGTGAAAAAGATAATAATTGGAAATTTACACATAAAGGATAAAATCCCTAAATAAAATATTAAGTCAGTATAGCCTTCCATTACTTCAGTTAGAATCAAAAAATAGTTCAAAGTGCTTGAACAGCCAAAGTTGGGGTGCTTTCAATTATCAGGGAATTCTAATTTGAGGTTTTGGGTTGACTTAACTTGGTTGACATCAAGGGTAGAAATCCAAAGAAGGGATTGGTGTAACTGAGAGGTAAAGGTTGAGGAAATATAAAATAATGATTTCAGGATTAGGGAGTATACTCAACAGATCAAGGAATTGTGAGTTAATATCATTGGAATTTGGAATGCCTACCTAAAACCATTCGAGTTGCTTGACCAACCAAAGTTGGGGTAATGAGAATGGAATATAGATCCTTGACACTAGAATACACTACTGGAAATTCCATCTTTCCCAACAGTTTTAAACTGTAGGGATATCCACTAAAACCGTTGGGATAGTATTTCCCAACGGTTTCACAACCCGTTGGTATATGAGGCGTGGTAGTAGCTCTATACCAATGGATCCTAGAGAACCATTGGAATATATGGTCTAAAATTAATTTATGCCAATGGTTCTACTTAAACTGTTGGTATATATATGTACCAACAGTTGATGAACCGTTGGTACTGGTGGGTATACCAACGGTTTTCAGACTGTTGGTATACATTTTATTCCAACCTCTAGTATACCAATGGTTTCAGAACTGTTGGAATACTCTGTCCTGTGTACCAACGGAATCCGTTGGCATACTCTTGTATACCAATAGTTTCAGAACTATTGGCATACTCTTTCCAGCATACTCTGTATACCAACGGTTTGCAGAACCGTTGGTATACATCTTATATCCCCAAAATTGGATAGCCTGCATGTAAACAGCCTGCATCCTGCATGTAAACAGCCTACATGTAAACCCATGATTCCAAATATGTAAACCCCAACCTGTAAAACTATAAACCTGAACCTCTCCAATATATTTCCCAACCTGTAAACCCGAACCTATAAAACTGAAAACCTGCACCTCTCCATGATACAAAATTGTTGTTAAACTAATCTTTAAGTTAAATACAAAGTGTTAATAGTTTAAAGATAACTGTTTACAAAAGGTTTGATAAATTTTGAGAAGCCAGTAGTTGGAGATATTGAAAATCCAAAGGAAATTTTCGAGATATATTAAAGAAACCGGTTGGTTAATAGAGATCGAAAATCCAAAGGAAATTTTGGAGATATATTAAATAAACTGGTTGGTTAATAGTAACTAGGAGATCATAAAATTAAATGTCCAATTTATTTCCTTTATTCATTCCAATCTAGTAGAAAAATGTTGGTTTCTCATCCTCTTACTCTAATAAAGTTTGATAATTCTTAGAAGGTTCAATTTCTCCTTCTTGAATCACTGAAGATTTCTCCTTTTTAAAATTCCCAGCCTTCTTGGGATTTCTGTTACAAACCCTTTTCCACTCCATGAATCATCATCATCTGAAGTCCCTTCACCTAAATCAAAGAATTTGTTCTGAAGGGGAACTCCCTTAGAAATGGCTCTGTCGACATCACCCTCCTTCTAGGCCTCCGCTTCTTCCATGTTATGTGAACCTGCATGGTATGCCTCTTTTTTCCCAAAATCCAAGTCAAAAATACCATATCTATAGGTCAGAGATGAAGGACCAGATCACTAACCCATTGGTCGACCTCAATCCACAAAAAACTTGCAGGAGGTTTTGAAACATCCAAAGTGAAGCAGTCGGAGGATCTCGATTCCATTGAAAGTCATAGGACCACAGAAACAAATGTATTGAATTTTTTTGGTGAGTTCGAAACCACTGAGAGAAATGGATGCCACAGAAAGGGGGAAAACAGATTTATCCCCAATGATTTCAGTTGTCTTTAAATCATCCCAAAATCGGGACGATTTTGGTTAATAGACTAACTAGAAGTCACACACTTTACTTTTGAAGGTTGTATAAATACCGAGAAACTATGGTCATCAAAATATGAAGAAAATAGGATGATCTAAAGAATATAACACCTTAACAAATTGAAAATGTCCTTAATATTGATTCCATAAGATTGATTCATGAGGAATGTAAGGTTAACTTCACCTTATGAAGAGAGTTTCAATAAAAAAATATGGAAAAAACATGGTTTAGTAATCACTGGAAGAAATTATGAAATGTTAAATTGAAAATACTTTGCAAGAAATAAGAAGAAAATATTGTGTTTAAGGCTCTGGAAGCAGATGATAAAATGAACGGAATAAATGTGTGATTACTTCAGAAGTAAAATTATTCTTAGATAAATGCATCATAAGATGATATAGGTCAAGTAGGCTATGTGTGATTTTGGGTGTGTGACATCAAGATGGATTTTTTGGACCTTTGAAATTAGTACATGAATGGTGAAACCTGATATAGGTTTTGGAATGTAGGGTGGCTTTGGTTTTGAGGAAGAGAACTTGAGTGCTTGTGGTTTACCCTTGTGGTTGGCTTCTAGAGGGATGGACATGTTTGGGTGCCTAGCCTGTGTAATGTATATTAAAATGGTTGGTACTTAAACTTATAAATTTGATCATGAGAATAATAGGTGATCAAGTAAATGTGGGTTGATGTGGTTTTATGTGAAAACTTTCTCTTTGGGTGGAGACTGTGCATGGGAGATTTGGTTTTGGTAGGAAGCACATGGAGGTTCTTGGTTTTCATTAAATGATAATTACTTGGAGTGTTGGTGTTTTACTAGTGCATGTGGTTACTAGGGGTAGGACCAGTTAGAGAATGTAGGCTTATTTTCTTGAGTAGGGAAAAAACTATGAGTAGGCGGATGAATGATTTCGATGTGATGATATTATCATGGGTAGGGATGCACATGACTTTTAAATGACTTTGACATTTCCATGTAGTGATTAGAGACATCTGAAATAGATGACTATTGGTGGTATTCATAAATAAAATCATAGCATACAATTATTTAGTGATTATCATTCCAAAAACAATAATATCTTCATTAGAATAACACTATTGGAAGGATGGTGGGGGCTGTCCGGGGGGCTGTCCGGGGGGCTGTCCGGGGTCTAGGAAGGAGGGTGGGGGGGCGCTGTCCGGGGAGCTTTCCGGGGTCTAGGGAGGAGGGTGGGGGCTATCTGGGGTCCAGTAAGGAGGGTGATTAATGTATCTAAAACTCTATCTAGGTATCATACGTCGAATTATGACAGGACTGCAAACCGCCGCGAGGTGTCATCCTCGAGCAGAGCCACATCACGGCATTACCGCGGAGTGACCGTGACATGACCGCGGCGTGACGGCGACGTGACCATGACGTGACCGCGGCGTGACTACGGCGTGACCGTGACGTGTTGGCCTAGTCCAGCGACATTCGCGGGGCAGTATCTTCCGACCAGGAGCGAAGGGAGCAGGAGGAGGCGGGGAAACATTCCGGTCGTTGCCTCTCTCCCCATTAACTATGGGTGGGTAATGTATCTAAAACTCTATCTAGGTATCATAAATAAAATTCCGACAGGACTTTGAACTGTCGCGGGGTGTCGTCCTGGAGCAGGGCCAAATCACGGCGTGACCGCGGCGTGACCGCGGTGTGACCGCGGCGTGTTGGCCCGGTCCAGCGACATCCGCGGGGCAGCAACTTCTGGCCAGGAGTGAAGGGAACAAAAAGAAGCGGGGAAACATTCCGGCCATCACCTCCCTCTCCATTAACTATGGATGGGTAATGTATCTAAAACTCTATCGAGGTATCATACATTGAATTCTGACAGGACTGTGAACCGCCGCAGGGTGTCATCCTGGAGCATGGCCAAATCACGGCATTACTGCGGCGTGACTGCAGTGTGACTGTGGCGTGACCACGGCGTGACCGCGACGTGACCGCAGTGAGAACGCGGTGTGACCGCAGCGTGTTGGCCCGATCCAGCGACATCCACGGGGCATCATCTTCTGGCCAGGAGTGAAGGGAGTGGGAGGAAGCAGGGCAACATTCCGGCCATTGCCTCCCTCCCCATTAACTATGGATGGGTAATGTATCTAAAACTCTATCCAGGTATCATACATAAAATTCCGACAGGACTGTGAACCACCGCGGGGTGTCATCCTGGAGCAGGACCAAATCACGGCATTACAGCGGTGTAACCGTGGCGTGACCGCGACGTGACTGTGGCGTGACCGTGGCGTGACCGCGGCGTGACCGCAGTGTGAATGCGGCGAGACCGCAGCATGTTGGCCCGGTCCAGCGACATCCGTGGGGCAGCATCTTCTGGCCAGGATTCTAAATAAATTTTATGTAGTTGTCCTTCACATTATAGAAACTGATCTTATGTTATAAAAAACAGACTCTTGAAACACATGAAGGATGAGTCGCCCTTGACTTGGCGACTCAAAACCAACGAGCAGGGATCAACACACTACAAAAAGGATATTAAGAACCTTAAAACACATGAAGGATGCTACATAACCGGTGAGAAACCAACCAATGGCATTAAAACCTTACCTAGAGTGGCATCAGAGAACCAAATCCACCCAAACCAACACGAAACAATCCAACGCCCTACCGAAAACATAATATCGAGTCAAAAACACTAAATCCCCAAATACATGAGGTGTGAGACAAGTAGTAACCATAGAATCTTACCTTGTACCAAAGCCAGTAGACTGAATCAATTTGAACTCCTTCTAGCACCCTTCGTAGAATATAAATACCCTCTGTCCATAGAAAGTAGTCAACGATCTAAGTGACCAATGCGATAAAGAAAATAAAATAAAAACTAAAGTAAAACATACCTGTCTCTTGTGACTATACCTGTCACCGCCCAACATATAAGTACCACAGCGCCCCAGGGGTCAAATCATGTTCCTTCAAGCAAAGGGGAAACAGATGGGCAATCCAACACATTGATTTGGAAAAGATTTACCTCTAGCTCTTGGGGGGCAAGGTTCAGCCTTGACAATGTTATTTCCCAGGCAGGAGGAGAGGGATCTGAGAGAAAGGGATGTCTCGTGGGGTGTTTGACCATGGGGGGTCTCGCGCGCGACTGGAGAGGGGGCTGGGGGACGTCGGAGGAGGATATTGAGCTCGGATGTCGCCAAGAGAGGGGGACGAGAGGGGAGGGGGGAACGTTGCTAGGATCCGAGAGGGGAGGGGGATGTCATCATCGGAGAAGAAGCCGAGAGGGGAATGGGAATTTCACCGGAGGAGAGGAAGGGGCCGGGAGGCGGAGGCGGAGGCTGGGAGGCGGAGGCGGAGGCCGAGAGGAAGTCGAGGTCAGGGAGGGGAGGAGTGTGCGGGGATGAAATTTCTCGAGGGAGGGAGCCCTAAATTTGGTATAATTTTTGCCAACGGTTAATAAAAATTGTGGGTAATAGTTCTCTTTCCTAGTGGTATTCTTAAACCACTGGGAAAACCCAACATAAAACAGTATATGCCAACGGTTCTAGTAAACCATTGGCACATGTTCTTTTTCCCAACAGGTTTTCTAAATAGTTGGGAACAAAGTGTTGGTATAGGCTCTATTTTCAGTAGTGTAATGGTGGTAAATGGCTATATATCTAGATACCCTACTGTCTTTTGGATAGATATGAAACATCTTAGGGGTTATGATCAAGGAGAGTTTTTGTGAATCCACATGGTGGAAACTACACTGTTGGCTATTTATGGGTGAGGACCTCATAGTGGATCAAATATTGAATAATACCTTGGGTTTCATTCAAGGATGTAGGGAATGAGTGACAGTTAATGTTTCATTTGGTTTCCCAGGTGTAGGAAATATAGACATGTCTAATTCTATCTTTAGTAGTGGTTGGAGAGTTCAACAAAGTGGTTGAGGTTTTTTGGGTGAGTTTATGATGATGAAACCTTTATGGTGGGGAGTGATGTATTTGTTACAAAGATATAATCCTTGTTCTATAAGGCTCATAGGTTTGTGGAACTGGATTTGGATAGGTTGGGGTGGCATTGTTATTGGATTGGTTAGAGTGGCATTGTGATTCTAGTGAGGAATCCTTGATGCGTGCAACTAGTTTTCATAGGGTGTTTAAATAGAATATCATTTAGGGTATATGATTGAGCTGATTGTGGGCATGGGATTGGGATGTTTTCAAAAATAAATATGAGGTGTGGGTATCTAAGGTGAGTTTTTTGCATGCGGTAGGAAACAAATGTCGTTTTGAGTTAGTAGAGGATTTGAATATTGAACTACACTAGGATCAGGTACATATTCCAATTGGTGGGTTTGGGTGTTTGTGTAATGCCTTTGGTAGTGAATGTATTGAAATGAATTGAGGTGGAAACATGCCGACGAATGGAGATGGGTGCTCAGGGAATGAGTCAAATGAGGATAGACTGTAAGAACCTGGTTCTTATTTTTGAGGTACGGGTTTCTTATTTTCTTTTTTCCTTAAGTGTTTTTGAGAAAATACGGAAAATGGGGAAAATCATAAATTTTGGGACTACACGCCGTGTACTTTTGGCCGTGTGGGATGAGTACACAGGGCGTGTAGCCATTTCGGCGATGAAAGGTGAAAAAACTGACTACACGCCGTGTAGTTTGTATTTACACGACGTGTAGTTAGTCGACAGGTGAATAGTAAGGCGGTGGACAGTTGGGCGACAGTACACGCTGTGTAGAGAGGCATACACGTCGTGTACTCATGTCGACAGATGAACAGTGCCATGCTGGCGAGAAACCGCCAGAGGAACAGTTTAAAAAATGGAAAGTACACGTTGTGTACTTGAGAGTACACACCGTGTATTTTGTTTTTTTCGCTTAAAATGGGAAGTAGCCTCCCCTGTTCACAGGGAAGGCTTAGAATTATGGATGGAATCTCTAGGAGATGGCCGGAGCTTTGTATATCCACTGATCATGAACCGGGAAGCCGATTCCGCCTCTGTCGATCTTGCTAGAACCGCGCGGGTAAGAGATTCCTTCTCCTTGAGTGTTTCTTTCCAATTCTTCCTCTAAGGGAAGTTATTTTACGTTGAAATAGAATTATTTTACCTCAGATATACGACACTCTTAGGCGTTTTAGAAGGCATCGTTCAGGTATATCGATCACGGGTGATCGAGGTAGGTGGCTTGGTGTTTAATTTCCAACTGATGTGTGTTTTTGTGTACCGTTGTGATACACGCCCATGAATGGGGTGTCATATGGATGAGGCCTTGTTGAATTAAATACCTAGAATTTTTTAGGTAATTTAAATGTGATAATAAACTGTTTTTTGGGATTGCTGCTTGGATCCAGGACCACCCCGGGGGTGCATTCCTCTGTTTAGCCGTTTGGCTAGGATACCCGAGGGTATGCCTTTATAATAATGATTATAGAATTTACTTGAGAGTAATTTCATGTGTATTGCTTGTTTACATGTTGGGCATGGCCTGGTTACTTGTTTAGCCTGAGGGAAGTGTTGTGATTAGCCTGTGGGAAACTTCTTCTATGCCTGTGGGCAGTTGAATCTGTGCCTGTGGGCGACACCTCGTACGCCTGTGGGCAATATTCGATATGCTTGTGGGCAGATTCCTATGTTTGGATTCTCTTTACCTGAGGGTAAGGGTTTACGCGTCTAGGGACACTGGTTGTTTTACTTAGAATATTCACTATGGTGATATCTTAAATTGAATGTTAAAAATAATAATAAAATAGAAATATAACTGGTAAAGTTAGTTACTTTTGAGTACTGCTTAGCTTATTGCATTTTACTACTGCACATTATTGTTGTATATTTTCACATAGTTGGGCACGGGCCTTTGGTGGGTGCCTACTGGGAAGTATTTCTCACACCCTGTTTGGGTCATGTCTTTGGCCCAAATAGATTACATTTCTGTAGGTGTGGATAAGGTCAAGGGTCCCTATATCGGTACTTGATTACTTCTGAGGAGTAGGGGAGCATGGGACCGGGCTTAGGCCCGCGATGCTATCGGCTGTCTTGTTTTGTTTTTGCTGTAATCTGTATTGTATTGTCCTGTATTATTGTGTAACACGTTCTGGCTATTTTCTTAGAACTTGAGTCATGTTGCATCATTATATATAACTATTGGTTATCTTTTACTGTAGTTGTTTATGTGTGTATGGTTTATTACTTCCGATGTTGTTGTATGTTTTATCTTGTATTCCGCTGTGCTACACTTTGACAAATGAGGGCATAGTTTCCCCACTATCAGACCTGGGGCCTCGCTGCTAGTCAGTAGCCTCTGGCATTTGGGGAAATGCGCTTGAGGTCACGTGGTGAACCGGTTTCGGGGCACCCGTGGAGTGGTACCCAGAACTGGGACGTTATAAAGTGGTATCAGAGGAGTTCTTTTCATTGAATTACTATTTTAAGCCTTAGTCAGGGATAATATGAGAACGGTAGTTGGTAATAAGTTGTGCCCAGGTGTAGCTAACCCGTGTACATGGAAAAGCCAATTTATCTCATGTTTCAATTTTTCTGATTTTTCAATTTTACAGTTGAATTGATTTTCACCGAAGGGTGACGCACTCGTATTGTGTTGTTTATATTTTATTCATGGGTTCTATTTAGTTTCAACCTGGTGAGATGAGGGTATTCCATCTCATGAATTATTTAGGCACATGCTAGAAATCACATGCCATGCATAGTTTCCATTCTATGTAGGTGCATTAGAAATTGCATGTTGTTGTGATAGATGTTGTGCTAGTAAAATAATGTTGTTGTGATAGTTGTTTAGATAGATACATGCTGTTTGATAGGGTATTATTGTGTGAACCTATTTATAGAATGGATGCCAAACTTTGGTTTTTGGAGAGTATGGGCCCTCATTGACTGAAATTTGGTGGATCATTGGCTGATTATCCGGTTATAACGCATATAAGATGAAAAACTTTGATTCACGGGGAGTATGGGCCCCCACGGATCAGAATTTGGTACTTAGGTGTTGTTTTTTAGTATTTTCTGGGTTCCGAAGAATTTTCTGAGGCATACTGTCTGGAAACCCAGTATACATGCCGTGTAGTACCTTAAACACACCATGTATGTCCTTCTGTTCAGGAAGAAAAGAAAACTTTTTTAGTACGCGTTGTGTACCCTAAGTACACACCATGTAGTCTCTTCCTGTGTCATAGACCGTGTGGGCGGGGACACAGGGAAGAGAAATTATTGGGGCGAACACACCTTGTACCGGATGTACACGCCATGTAGTGTTGACCCAGAGTCCGCCCGTGTAACTAACAACACAGACAGGGGATACCTCAATATATACACGTCGTGTCCACTGTGGAACACGCCGTGTAGTCTGACCTGGGATATGGTTGTGTAACTAACAACACGGGTCAGTGTAATCCTTTGGTGTACAATCCGCGTGTATATGGAACATGCCGTGTAGTGTGAGCCGTGTATCCTGTTGTGTAACTAACAACACGGGTCGACGAAGCTCATCTAGTACACGTCGTGTACCTATGGGACACGCCGTGTAGTCTTGTCCAAGGACAGACCATATGGACTTAGCCATGTGGCTGGGAAGACGGAGTGGTGTACATGCCGTGTGCGGGTGTAACACGCCGTGTAGTATCAAGCTGAGTAGTCGGCCGTGTCACAAATGACATGGGCAGTTGGAAAATTACACCATACAGAATGTGTAGATAATATACATGTCGTGTAGTTTTGTTTAACAAGAGCCGTGTGGCTTGGCTGTGTAGAAGGACCTGGGAAGGGGAAGAAAAATCAGGTACACATCGTGTAGTCAGTATACATGCTGTGTAGTTTTGTTGTGAAATTTTGAATGCCTTCTTCCTCCTGTTCCCCTTTTGGTTCCTTCGTTTTCATACTGTGATAATATTGATCTAAGGTGTGCATTTGACCTTGTAGTGTCATGTTGCCGAGATGTTCACGCGTTGTTCTCTAGGAGAGCAGCAACGAGTATACTCCAAAGATGGTGGGCCATGGGCTACCATTTGATACTCCAGTAGAGCCAGATGTGGCGCCAGTTGTTATACTAGACACAGGCACGGATGCGCAGTTCCGTGAAGGCTTTATGCGATTCATGCAGACCTTTCAGGGAGCACCGTCGGCTGCCACATCTATGACAGAGATGACACGTATCTTCCAACAGCAGCATCCACCTACGTTTTCAGGGGATGGCAGACCATAGGCTGCGGAGTCTTGGATGGGGTCTATGCAAACTATTTTCGAGCACCTAGAGACACCTCCAGGGCGGAGGGTCAAGCTCGTGACTTATATGTTGTGTGATTCCTCCAAGAAGTGGTGGGATGTTACCACCCAATCAGAGAATCACAGAGACATGGTGTGGGAAGTTTTTTAGACAGACTTTTATGATTTCTTATTCCCATAGATGCTGAGGGCAGATCGGGCTTGAGAGTTCATGAATCTACAGTAGGGTGCTATGTCGGTGATGGATTATTCTACTCGTTTCACCGAGCTTCAGCATTTTGCACCCGTTTTGGTGGGCGATGAGATGCTGAGAGCTAGATGCTTTGAGGATGGTATTCGATATTACATCCGAGCAGTGGTGAATGTTTTCAGGTTTCCTTCAGTACATGCTATTGTGAACCATGCACTGATTACAAAGAGGAACCTACAGGAAGCTAGTGGTGTGGGCCAGGGCGGTTCAGCACCAGTTTCTGGTACTATTTCTACTGGTAATAGGAAGAGACAGATGGAATTCTCTCAGGGTGGCAGTACCAGCCAGAAGAATGTTTCAGGTGGCCAGGTCATGTGCTACCAGTGTGGTAAGGAAGGGCACAAGCGACCTCAGTGTCCACGTGATCCAGTGGAATGCAGATCTTGCGGCAGGATGGGTCATCTGCAGTGCTTTTGCAGGGCGTTTCTACCCGTGGCTAGTGAGAGGGGTTCTGTACAGACTCCGTGTGTGGGGGAAGGACCAGCAACTTCTTACCATTTGGGGAACTGGAATACATCAGGGTGTGCAGGCAGAGATAGTGGTCGTGGTCGTGGTATCTAGACACCAGGATCTCAGAGGCAGTAGGGCAGGACAGCTCAGGGTAGCTAGGCTGTGTCGTAGGGCCGCGGAACTGGGCAGGCATATGCAGTGCAATAGGCCCATCAGGAGCAGGATCTTGGACCTTCTACTGTCAGAGGTACTGTTCTAGTAGCTTCTATTTTATCTACTGTTCCTTTTGATACGGGCGCTACACATAGTTTCATATCTGTACCCGTTGTGGAGAGCCTTGGGATCTGTGTTTCTTCTACTTATGTTGTTATGACGTTAGACACTCCGTTGGGGACTAGAAAGGCTAGTGTGCATCAGTGCAAGGAGTTCCCCCTTGAGGTTGGTGGGTGTCACTTCCTCTAGGACCTCTATGTCTTAGAGATGACGAGATACGATGTCATTCTCGGGATGGACTGGTTGGTTCCCTTTCGGGCCTTTGTAGATTTCTATCGTCGCAGGGTGAGTTTCACGTCACCAGATGGTGTAGAGTTTCTATACAAGGGTGAGTGAGATGTTCAGGAGAGTCGAGATGGACCAGAGCATCATGGGTGAGGTGGTATCACATCCCAGATTGTGAGCTTATATCTGGACGACCAGGGGACTTGTCAGAAGGATTTCCCTCTTGTGGTTGATCGTTTCAGGGATGTCTTCCCGGACAACTTTTCAGGTCTTACTCCGGAGCGTGAGGTGGATTTATCTATTGATCTTGTGCCAGGAGCAGCACTGGTGTCCATTTCTCCTTATAGGATAGCTACACCGGAGTTGCAGGAGCTCAAGAGATAGTTAGAGGAGTTATAGGCAAAGGGGTTCATCTGACCCGGTACTTCTCCTTGGGGTTCGCTGGTCCTCTTTGCGAAGAAGGCGGACGGTACTCTCAGTCTCTGTGTGGATTATCGGAAGATGAACCAGTTGACGATTAAGAATCGATATCCCTTGCCAAGGATTGATGATATTTTTGATCAACTTCATGGAGCACGAGTGTTCTCGAAGATTGAATTGAGATCGGGATATCATCAGCTGCGCGTTAGACCATCTGATATACCTCTCACAGCTTTCAGGAGCAGGTATGGTTTATACGAGTATATGGTTATGCCATTCGGAATCACGAATGCACCAGCAGTTTTCATGGCTCTGATGAATCGTGTGTTCCATCCTTATCTGAATTATTTTGTGGTAGTATTCATGGATGATATCTTGTTTTACTCTCACACTCAACATGTTGGGAAAACATCCCTCAAGGCATCATTGAAGCATTTGTGAGGTGATTGTTTTTGTTGACAAAGTGGGCCTCCATGATTGTGTCTGGTGACAAAGCGGACCATGATGTATGAGTGTGTCAATAAAGGGGGTTTAGATGGTATTTTTTCCAGTTCAAGGGATGTATTCAGTAATCAATGATTGATTGAAGAACCTCGATAAAGGAATGGACGATCTGGAGGCGGTACAAAAAGAGCAGATACAAGGTGGCGCCATTTTCCAGTGTTTGCCAAATTTTTAGCCCTAAAAATCAAAAAATGGAGAGATATGTTTTTGGAAAAGGATGTGGTGTGAAAAAGAAAAGAGGTGCGTGGAAAAATTACGTGTGCCGCGAAAAATTAGCGGGATGCGCGAAAAATTAAGTGGCGCGCGGAAAACGGCGGGTTGCGAGAAATAGAGGGATGAAGTATTTCGCGCAAGAGGTGTTTCGAGGTCCGAGGCTTGAAAATTGGAAAAGTCATGAGTTGCGTGAAATTTTGGAGCAGTGCGTGGAAGATTTGTTTTCGCACTCAAAGTGAATTACGCACTCAAGGAGGGTTTTTCGCGCGGGGTAGATTTTTCCTATAAATATGAAGTGACCCCCCTCCATTCAGCAGAGTTTAAGACATAGAAATTACCTGATCTCTAGTGTGCAAAATTGATGTTCGAAAGGTAGGTGCGTGTAAACTTTAAGTTTGTGCGTAAAGTCTGGTGTTGCGCGAAAAGGTAAGGTTGTGTGTAAATTTGGTGTTGGCGCGTCAAAGTGGTGTTGTGCGAAAAGTGGACTTCGCGCAAAAGCAGAGAATTGTGCGCAAGGAAGTTTCCAGGCTGCGCGTAAAAAGAAGAGGTTTCATGTAAGAAAGGCATTGCGCAAAAATTTTATTTTTTTCAAGTCAAAGGAATTGCACGCAAGGTGTCGTAAGGGCTGCGCGTAAAAATTGGGGTTGTCCGAAACACCCGGTGCAAAGTGAGATTCATCTGTGAGTGAAAGTTGGATGTCAACAGAGAATCTATCAACAGTTAAGGATGCAAATTTCATTAGTGATAATAAAGAGAACTATAGTTCTATAAACTGTGAGTGGATTCTTTCCAGTGCAGTGAGCAAAGAAATAGGAAGAAGGTGATCATCTCCACCACCAGTGAGCTAGAGAGAGAGAAATAGGGAGTGAACCTTGGGAAAGTAGTGAGCTGACCCTAAACCTTGTAAAGGCAGTGAGCCTAGGACATAGTGACTGTGCTCAAACCTTGTAATCCACAGCTAGTGAAGTTTAGTGGAATTTGGTATGACCGACAACCAGTCGGCGTATGCTCCTTGAACGTATCCCTTAGCGGTGAACCAAGTAAAAATTGTTATGTCATGTTCTTGATTTACTTTCTATGTATATTGTGCAATAGAAAAGGGAGAGAATAATGTTTTTCTTAATAGTGAAACAAGATCAGAACGGGCTTTAATTTTAAATTAGTCATACCCTGATTCACCCCCCCCCCCCTCTCAGGGTATTCAGCCTTGTGGAACTAACAATTGGTATCAGAGGGAAAGGTTGATATTTTTTCTTCTTGCAATAGAGGTCACTAATCATAAAGGGATTCCGATCTTCGGCGGATGTAATTTTCAGATATGGAAGAATCTAATGCAACACTATTTTCGATCTTTGGGAATGGATGTGTTTTCAGAAGCTATGCATGGTATCACAGCTGATATTAATAGTGGTATATTATCAGAAGCTGAGCATAGAGAGTTGGATACTGATGAAAAAGCAATCAATGCCTTAGGGGGATCCCTTTCCAATCCCATCTACACAAAGGTGATGTCATGCAAAACGTCACATTACATGTGGGAAAAACTATTGAATATATATGAAGGAGATACAAAGGTCAGAGAGGCAAAGCTTCAAGTATTGTGGAATAAGTATGAAGATCTGAAGATGAACCCGAATGAGTCTGTTGATGCATTCTTTGATAAGGTAAATATTGTTGTGTAAGATATGCGAGGACTTGGTGAAGTCATTGAAGACATAAAGATCGTAAAGTGCATCTTGAGGAAGCTTCCACCTCGGTTCAATCTGAAAGTTTCAGTACTAGAGGATAAAGATCCCAAAGAGATGACATTGGAAAATTTTCACAGTACCTTGGTTGTATATGAGATGAGGAATGATGATAATGAGGCTGTGGAAACGGGGAAATCCAAAGAGATGGCATTTAAGGCCATGAAGAAGCTCACCATTGAATATTCTCAGGAAGAAGAAGAGACAGATGATGTGATGCCATTCCTTTCTTCAAATCTGCAAAGAGGAAAAGGAAAGTTTAAAGGGAAACTTCCACTATCATGCTTTCGATGTGGAAAGGTTGGTCATCTTGTGGAAAGGTTCCCCAAAAAGTTTCAAGATAACAATAATGATGATGACGAAGTCGAAATTCCCAAGAAGAAGTCTTCATCATTTGTGAAAGAGAAGAAACAATTCAAGAGAAATTTCTTTAAGAAGAAGAATCTTCTTTCACAAGAAATAGACAGTTCAGATGAGTCTAAGGATGAAGAGGTTGAAGAGTTTGAAAATTGTAAAGATCATGGAAAAAATGCAATGGTGGTTGTTGTTGGTAGTGCTCAAGAAAAGGAAGAAACTGACGCTGATGAAAAAGAAGAAGAAATTGAAGGTAGAGTTGACATGGAAGCTGAATTAGAAGCAACTCTTGAAGAGATAGATATTTGGAGAGAAAAAACAAAGAAATCCAACAAGGTGGTACATGATGCCAAACTCTACATGCAACAGCAAGAAGACAAGAAGTCTGAGCTTGTAAAAGAAATAGAAAACCTTAAGTCTTTAAGGCCAGAGAGCACATAAAAGGTTGATGAGCATAAGCTCAAGATTGAAGAACAGAAAAGGGAGATCGATGGCTTGAACTGAAAATTGAAAGATCACGTCAAGCGTATCAAAGAGCTTGAAGAGGAAGTTTTCGGTCTGTGGAAAAAAGTCAAAGACTAGGAAAAAACTTTGATTCCTAACACATTCCTGGGAAGGCAGGTTGTTACGAAGACTGAAAAGATGAAAGAGGAGCCTAGTAGTTCAGCAGGGAAGAAGCAGTAATTGAGCTCATAAGTTAAGGTTGTTTTAGGGATTAATCAGAAACAAAAATCTGTGACAATTGAGGTCAGACCACAAGCACCAGTCCCAAGATTGAAGGTTGATTTAGGCCCAAAGAAGAATTAGAATATTCATAGATCCCAAGGGGAAACTCGAAGAACGGAAGTACCATGAAGGAATGCACCATATATCAGGTGTTATTGTTGCAGGAATATGGTACATTCACAATATGTGTGTTCCATAGCCAAGAGATATTGAAGGGAATAAGAACAGAGGTGGCATCCAAACAGAGAACGGTTGTCCAGAACATATTTTGAAGGACACTATTTTTTTTGTGGAGGATTTGGACACATGGATAGGTACTGTACTTCGACCATACAGAGAAATGAGCCAAAGTAGAATCAAAACGTCCGAATGAAGCAGATCAATAAACCCACAGGTGAGTTAAAAATGCAGAATAGATTTGCAGTTTTGCAAGATGAAGCTGGTCCTTCATACTCTGAGAAAGAATAGAAGTCTCAATTTATGTCGAGTGTGAAGGCAAAAGTATGGACCAAGAAGAAGAAAGAAGAAAAGGCAGTAGTTGCAGAAATTTCCCTTAAAGATTCAGATCGTTCAGGAATATGGATCCTTGAAAGTGGTTGCACATCCGATATGATAGGGAACAAGGATATCATTACAGGCATAAAATTCGACAAAGAAGGAGTTCTCAAGTTTGGAAATGATGAAGGGATGAAGATTATTGGTTCTGGAAAGGCCAAATTTAGGGGAAAAGAAATGAGACGTGCTGATGTCTTAGTAGTAGAGGGTCTTAGTCATAACTTACTCAATGTCAGTTAACTATGTGAATCTGGGTACTCTATCTGATTTACCAAGAAGATGTGTGTTGTGAAAGCAAAAGATGGATAAATTGTTCTACAAGGAAAAAGGACAAAGGGAAATATTTACCTTGTAAGTGGGGAAAATGATATGTGCCTTTTATCTAGAGAGGAAGAAAACCAGCTGTGGCATAAGAGACTTGGTCACCTATGTCAACCATCCATGGAAGATCTAGTAAAATGTGATTCTGCTAGAGACCTTCCCAAACTATCACGTGATAGTACTCATACATGCGATGCTTGTCAATAAGGGAAGATCATCAGAAAGACATATAGGCCAAAGGAACAGAAATCAACCAGAGTGCTTGAATTGGTCCATGCTGATGTATGTGGACCTATCTCACCACGATCCATAAATGGGAAAAGTTACTATGTCCTTTTCATTGATGATTATAGTAGAATGTCTTGGTTATTTGTCATTACCCATAAGACAGAGGTGTTCAGTTGTATCAAGCAGTATAGGAGGGAATCAGAAAGGATTCTTGGGAAGAAAATTTTGAAATTTCGTACAGATAACGGTACAGAATTCACAAACAGTCAAGTGGAAGAATATCTCGAGAAACATGGGATAAGGCATCAAGTTTCATCAGTGAGAACTCCCCAACAGAATGGAGTTGTTGAAAGGAGAAATCGGATCATCAACAACATGGCCAGAACAATGATTATTGAAAAGGACCTACCAGAGAAATTTTGGAAGGAAGCAGTTTTGACATCGGTCTATATTTCGAACAGGTCTCTGTTGTGTCCGAATCAAGGGAAGAATCTGTATGAAATGTGGTACGAAAAGAAGCCAACGTTGAAATACTTTCAAATCTTTGGAATTAAGTGTTTCATTCTCAACCAAGAAAATCACAGGAAGTTTGAGTCACAAGAAGATGAGGGGATATTCCTTGGCTACTCAGAGAAAAGCAAAGCATATAAATGCTTCAAAAAAAGTCTGGGAAAAATTGTTGAGAGCAATGATGTCACTATAGTTGAAAATGAACAGAATGCTCAACGACCCAGTGAACAGTTTCTGGATGAAATTGATGATGAGGTAAGCAACACGGGGGGAGTAGAAGTGGAAGAGGCTGACTTAGAAGAAGATACTGATGATGAACAAGAAAGTCTCAAGTCTCTATCTGTAAGGAAGCCAAAGAGTCGAGCTGAAATTGATAGGAAAAATATCATTGGTGATCAGACAGCTCCAGTTCAGACTCGAAGAAAGAAATCATTATATAAAACATAGTTTTTATCTCAGGTGGATCTGAAATATTTTTCTGATGCAGTTGAAGATGAAAATTGGGTTCAGCTTATGAATTAAGTGCTTGATCAAATTGAGAAGAACCAGACATGGGAGATTGTTTCGAGGCCAGCAAACAAGAATGTCATTGGGACTAAATGGGTCTATCGTAACAAGATGAATGAATATGGAACAGTTATTTGGAACAAAACACAACTAGTGTTCAAGGGAAACTTCTAGATAGAGGGAATAAATGTTGATGAGACATTTGCACCGGATGCAAGGCTGGAGACAATCAGACTATTTTTTGCCATACCAGTGCAAAGAAAGTTCAAAGTGTTCCATATGGATGTCAAATCCGCATTCTTGAATGGTGTTATGGAATAGGAGGTTTATATTGAGAAGCTAGATAGTTTTATCATTCATGATGATGACAAAAAAGTTTTCAAGATGAAGAAGGTGTTGTATGGGCTGAAATAAGCACCAAGGGCATGGTACTCACGGCTTCATCAGTACTTGAAGAAGCTTGGTTTCCAGCATGGAGGAGTTTATTACAATCTCTATTTCAGAAATGACAGTAATCAAAGGATGATGGTGCTGGTGTATGTCGATGACATAATTTTTGGCGGATCAGATGAAGCTTAGTGCAGACAGTTTTCTAAATTCATGAAAAATGAGTTTGAAATGTCAATGATTGGAGAGATAACATTTTTTCTTGGCTTACAGGTGACACAAGGAAGTAATGGAACTTTCATTTCTCAATCCAAATATGCCAAGGAGGTTCTGAGAAGGTTTGGAATGTAGAATTCCAAGGAGATGAAGACTCCGGTTGCTACCCGAATGAAATTATCAAAAGATGAGGATGGAAAGGTAGTTAATATTACCGAATACAGGCAAATTATTTGGAGCTTGCTGTAATTGACCGCAACAAGGCCTGATATTGTTTTCGCCACATGCCAAGCAGCGAGATATCAGAGTAATCCCAAGGAAATACATATGCTTGTAGTGAAAATAATACTTCGGTATATCCAGGGCACGGTGGATTTCGACTTAACATATACTGACAAATCTCAGACAGAGTTATTGGGATATACTGATGCAGACTGGGCCGGTTCAGCGGATGATAGAAAATCAATGTCGATTGGTGCATTCTATCTTGATGGATTTGTATTTCTTGGCTTAGAAAGAAGCAAGATTTCATTTCATTGAGCATTGCAGAAGCTGAGTATATTGCAGCCACCCAAGCATGCACACAGTTATTATAGATGAAGCAGCAGCTTGAAGATATGAGAGTTGAAGTGAAGTCTCCGATCAGAATCCAATGAAATAACTCAAGTGCTATCAATCTTAGCAAAAATCTCATCCATCACTCAAGGACCAAGCACATTGAGATCAAATATCATTTCATCAAGGAGAAGGTTGAGCAGGGAATTGTGAAGTTGGAGTATGTTCCTACAGAGCTACAGGTTACATACAATCTGACAAAGGCATTACCCAAGGAAGCTTTTGAGAGGCATCGACTTGCTCTGGGAGTTCAGTCGACTCCCCGCACTTGAAATAGTGTGGATGTGGAACCACCCCCTCTCCTCGAGGTATGATGTGTTTTTCCCTAATGTGCTGATATGTGTTCTCCACTCTGTTACAGACTGCAAAGGAGTGACCTTTGGGTTCACTGATAAAGGGGGAGAAAATAGTGATTGTTCAAGGGGAAGACAGTGTGGCAATTTGATAAATCATGATTGATATGAGGAGAAGCTGACAAGTGGAGCAGCCAGATAGGAGGAGCAATGAGATAGGGGGAGAATTTCAAATCTGATAATGCTAGAGGTGATCGATAAAAGAATAGATATCACGACAGCTAAGGATCATGATAAAAGAAGAACAGTTATGTTGGAATGGTGTGACAAGGTTTCCAGCTATCCCCAATTGGTAGTAGAGTGATTAAACAATTGGTATCAGTTTCACAATTGGTATCAGTTTGGTATCAATGGTTGGTGTCTGCAATGAAGTGATTCATTGATGAACTTTTCATTTACTCTTGTTTCTCATGTCGAGCATTGCTCATGTGGGCTTAGAGTACATGTTAAGTGAATCCTTGAATGCTATCAGAATCACAAAAGGCGAATGGTCGTAACGGCTGGAAGGAGATGTAATGAGATATCAATGTGTAGATAAATTTTATGAGAAGAGTTGTCAACAAACCCAAAGGGGGAGATTGTTGGGAAAACATCCCTCAAGGCATCATTGAAGCATTTGTGAGGTGATTGTGTTTGTTGACAAAGTGGGCCTCCATGATTGTGTCTGGTGACAAAGCGGACCATGATGTATGAGTGTGTTGATAAAGGGGGTTTAGATGGTTTTTTTCAGGTTTAAGGGATGTATTCAGCAATAAATGATTGATTGAAGAACCTCGACAAAGGAATGGACGATCTGGAGGTGGTACAAAAAAGGCAAATACAAGGTGGTGCTGTTTTCTAGTGTTTGCCAAATTTTTGGGCCTGAAAATAGGAAAATGGATAGATATGTTTTTGGAAAAGGGTGTGGCGCAAAAAAGAAAAGAGATGCGCAGAAAAATTACGTGTGGTGCGAAAAATTAGCGGGATGCACAAAAAATTAAGTGGCGCGTGGAAAACAGCGGGTTGTGCAAAATAGAGGGATGAAGTATTTCATGCAAGAGGTGTTTCCAGGTCCGAGGCTCAAAAATTGGCAAAGGCATGAGGTGTGTGAAATTTTGGAGCAGTGCGCGAAAAATGGTGTTGCGCAGAAGATTTGTTTTCATGCTCAAAGTGAATTACGCGCTCAAGGAGGGTTTTTCGCACAGGGTCGATTTTGCCTATAAATATGAAGTGACCCCCTCCATTCATTAGAGTTCAAGACATAGAAATTCCCCGAGCTCTGGTGCGTGAAATTGATGTTCGAAAGGGAGGTGTGTGTAAACTTTAAGTTTGCGCATAAAGTCTGGTGTTGCACGAAAAGGTAAGGTTGTGCATAAATTTAGCATTGGCGCGTCAAAGTGGTGTTGCGCGAAAATTGGATTTCATGCAAAAGCAGAGAATTACGCGCAAGGCAGTTTCCAGGATGCGCGTAAAAAGAAGAGGTTGCGAGTAAGAAAGTTGTTGCGCGAAAATTGTACTTCGTGCAAGTCAAAGGAATTGCGTGCAAGGTGTTTTAAGGGCTGCACATAAAAATTAAGGTTTTTCAGAACACCAGGTGCAAAGTGAGATTCATCTGTGAGTGAAATTTGGATGTCAACAGAGCATCTATCAACAGTTAAGGATACGGATTTCATTAGTGATAATGAAGAGACCTACAGGTATATAAACTATGAGTAGATTCCTTCCAGTGCAGTGAGCAAAGGAAGAGGAAGAAGGTGATCCTCTCCACCGACAGTGATGCTGAGAGAGAAGAATAGGGAGTGACCCTTGGGAAAGCAGTGAGCTGACCCTAAACCTTGTAAAGGCAGTGAGCCTGGGACATAGTGACTGTGCCCGAACCTTGTAATCCACAGCTAGTGAAGTTTAGTGGAATTTTTTATGACCGACAACCAGTCGGCGTATGTTCCTTGTACATAGCCCTTAGCAGTGAACCAAGTAAAATTTTTTGTGTCATGTGCTTGATTTACTTTCTGTTTATACTGTGCAACAGGAAAGGGAGAGAAGATTTTTTTTCTTAACAGCGAAACAAGATCAGAACGGGCTTTAATTTTAAATTAGTCATACCCTGATTCACCCCCCCCCCCCTCTCAGGGTATTCAGCCTTGTGGACCTAACACAACATGACCATGCCACCCATCTTGAGATCATATTGAGTACACTAAGAGAGCATCGTCTATATGCTAAGCTCTCAAAGTGCCACTTTTGGATGGACCAGATACACTTCCTGGGTCATATCATCTCAGAGGCATGTGTTGCAATAGACCCAGAGAAGGTGAGAGCAGTAGTTTCCTGGGAGCATCCTAAGAACGTTTTTGAAATACAGAGTTTCTTGGGGCTGTCTGGTTACTACAGACGCTTCATACAGGACTTCTCCCGCTTAGCAGTGTCGTTGACGGGTTTTACTAATAAGGGTATGAAGTTTGTTTGGTCAGAAGCTTACGAGACAACCTTACAGGAGCTGAAGGGAAATTTGAAATCAGCACCAATCCTGATACTCCCAGAGCAGGGGAAGAGCTATACAGTTTATTGTGATGCATCAGGTATTGGTCTAGGAGCTGTGTTGATGCAGGGCAATTGAGTAGTTGCGTACGGGTCTCGGCATTTGAGGCCACATGAGAGGAATTACCAGACGCATGATCTCGAGTTGGATGCAGTTGTTCATGCATTGCACTGTTGGAGACATTATCTATTGGGAGAACATTTTTTGGTGTTCACGGGCCACAAAATTCTCAATTACATCTTTACCCAGCGTGACTTGGACCTAAGACAGCGAAGGTGGGTTGAATACCATCAGTCCTTTGATTTTGAGCTTGCCTATACAACTGGTAAAGGTAATGCAGTAGCTGATGCACTGAGCAGTAAGACTCAGATATAGGCAGTGCAAGAGGCCAGTGGTGAATGATAGCTTATGGATTTGTTCTTTGAGATGCATTTAGAGGTGCACAACAGTCGGGGGAAGACTTATCTTTCATCTTTAGCTTTGAATTTTATCCTCCTGGATAGAGTGAGGATGAGATAGCTATCTAATTTAGAAGGCCTAATTCTACGGGAGTCGGTGACCAGTGAGGACCCTTCTCCTGGTTGGACTATAGGCAATGAATAAGTATTGTGTTTCCATGGATGAGTGTGGGTTACGGGTGATATACGCAAGAAGTTGATGCATGAGTTTCATGATTCATCTTGGGCAGTTCATCCTGGAGTTACCAAGATGTACCATGACTTGCGACGTCAGTACTGGTGGCTAGGTATAAAGAGAGAATTAGCTGGTTTTGTTACGAGGTGTTCCACCTGTCAGCAAGTGAAGGCGGAGCATCAGAGGCCAGCTGAAATATTACATCAGTTACCTATTCCAGAGTGGAAATGGGATGATGTCACGATGGACTTCGTGACGGGGTTGTCGAGGTCACCTCGAGGCAATGATGTCATGTGTTTTGTTGTGGATAGACTCACAAAGGTAGATCACTCTTTGCTGATCAAGGAGACCTTTGGTGTTGACGATATTGGGAGGTTTTATATTCGAGAGATCGTACGTCTTCATGGGGTCCCTCGTTCTATCATTTCAGATAGGGATGCCCATTTTACGTCTCATTTATGGCAGAGTTTTCAGAGGGCACTGGGTACACAGGTACTTCTGAGCACAACTTACCACCCTCAGACCGATGGTTAGTCAGAGCGTATGATACAGGTGCTTGAGGACATGTTGCGTGCATGCGTCCTAGACTTTGGGGGATCTTGAGACAAGCATATACCCCTAGTCGAGTTTGCCTATAATAATTGTTTTCAGGAAACTATCGAGATGGAACCTTACGAGGCTTTCTATGGTAGGCCATGTCGATCACCCTTATGCTGGTTAAAGGCAGGTGAGGCAGCTTTACTGGGACCACATATCGTGTAGGAGACTTCTGAGCAGGTCCAGTTGATTCATAAGTGGATGACTACCGCACAGTATCGTCATAAATCTTATGTTGATCGCCGCAGATGACCCTTGGAGTTCGTGGTTGGGGATCAGGGTTTCTTGCGTGTTTCACCGATGTTGGGACACAGGCGGATCAGGAGACAGAGTAAACTTTTACCAAGGTATGTGGGGCCATTTGAGATTCTGGAGAGAGTCGGGCTGGTTGCCTATCGGTTGCAGTTACCATAGAGGTACTGAGCCATGAACGACGTCTTCCATGTATCTCAGTTTCATCACTATCATTCAGACCTGTCTCACGTCTTTCAGCCTGAGAAGGTTGATCTTGAAATAGATGCGTCATTTGAGGAGCATCTGATTTGTATCGTTGATAAGAGCATGAAGGTTCTCCGAGGACAGTCAGTTCCTCTCGTACGGGTGCTATGGCAGCATGGCCGAGTGTAGGACAAAACCTAGGAGCGGGAGACTGACATACGTGCTCAGTGGCCAGAGTTTTTTATGGCTATATCTTCACCACCCTTGGAAGGGAAATTTGGGGATGAATTTCTTTAAGGGGGGAAGTTTGTAAGAACCTGGTTCTTATTTTTGAGGTATGTGTTTCTTCTTTTCTCCTTTCCTTAAGTATTTTTGAGGAAATAAGGAAAATGGGGAAAATACTAAATTTTGGGACTACACGCCATGTACTTTTCCACACGCCGTGTCCTTTTGGCCGTGTGGGATGAGTACATAGGGCGTGTAGCCATGTCGTCGATGAAAGGTGGAAAACCCGACTACACGCCGTGTAGTTTGTATTTACACATTTTGTAGTCAGTCGGCAGGAGAATAGTAAGGTGGTGGCCAGCTGGGCAACAATGCACGCCATGTAGAGAGGCATACACGTCGTGTACTCATGTTGACATATGAATAGTGCCACACTGGCAAGAAGCCGCCAGAGGAACATTTTAAAAAATGGAAAGTACACGTCGTGTACTTGAGAGTACACGCCGTGTATTTTGTTTTTTTCACTTAAAATGGGAAGTAGCCTTCCATGTTCATAGGGAAGGCTTAGAACGCCGGAGGGAAGCTCGAGCAGATGGCTGGAGCTTTGGAGATCCGTCGATTGCGAACTGGGAATCTGATTCCGCCTCCGTCGATCTTGCTGGAACCGCGCGGGTAAGTGCTTCCTTCACCTTGAGTATTTCTTTCCAATTCTTCCTCTAAGGGAAGTTATTTGAGGTTGAACGAGAATTATTTTACCTCAGATCTACGATGTTCTTGGACGTTTCAGATGGCATCGTTCGGGTATATCAATCACGGGTGATCGAGGTAGGTGTCTTGGTGTTTAATTTCCAACTGATGTGCGTTTTTGTGTACCGTTGTGATACGCACCAATGAATGGGGTGTCGTATGGCTGAGGCCATGTTGAATTAAATACCTACAATTGTTTAGGTAATTTAAATGTGATAATAAACTATTGTTTGGGATCATTTCTTAGATCCAGGACCACCCCGGGGGTGTGTTCCTCTGTTTAGCTGTTTGGCCAGGATACCTGAGGGCATGCCTTTATAATAATGATTATAGAATTTCCTTGAGAGGAATTTCATGTGTATTGATTTTTTACATGTTGGGCATGGCCCGGTTACTTGTTTAGCCTAAGGGAAGTGTTGTGATTAGCCTGTGGGAAATGTACTACTTAGCCTGTGGGCAACTTCTTTCGTGCTTGTGGGCAGTTGACTATATGCCTGTGGGCGACACCTCGTACTCTTGTGGGCAATATTCGATATGTCTTTGGGAATATTCTTCTGTTTGGATTCTCTTTACCTGAGGGTAAGGTTTTACGCATCTGAGGAAACTGGATGTTTTACTTAGAATATTCACTATGGTGATATCTTAAATTGAATGTTAAAAAGAATAATAAAATGGCAATATAACTGGTAAAGTTAGTTACATTTTAGTACTGCTTAGTTTATTGCATTTTACTACTGCACACTATTGTTGCATATTTTCACATAGTTGGGCACAGGCCTTTGGTGGGTGCCTACTGGGAATTATTTCTCGCACCCTGTTTGGGTTATGTCTTCGGCCCAAACAGAGTACATTTCTGCAGGTGTGGATAAGGGAAAGGGTCCCTATACAGGTACTTTATTGCTTTTGAGGAGTAGGGGAGCATGGGACCGGGCTTAGGCTCGCGATGCTACCAGCTGTCTTGTTTTGTTTTGTTTTTTGTACTTTGTATTGTACTGTCCTGTATTGTTGTGTAGCATGTTCTGGCTGTTTTCTTAGAACTTGAGGCATTTTGCATCATTATATATAACTGTTGGTTATCTTTTACTGCAGTTGTTTATGTGTGTATGGTTTATTGCTTCCATTTTTGTTGTATGTTTTATCTTGTATTCCATTGCGCTACACTTTGACAAATGAGGGCATAGTTTCCCCACTATCATACCTGGGCCCTCATTGCTAGTCGGCAGCCTCTGGCGTTTGGGGAAATGCGCTTGAGGTCACATGGTGAATTGGGTTTGGGGAACCCGTGGAGTGGTACCCGAAATTGGGATGTTACATAGACTGACTGAGGTTAGCACATAGTGTGGGTTCTTAAGATTTCATGATACATCTATTGTGTGGTTTTGGAAATGATAGGTGCGTTTAGAGTTTGATATGTGTCTAACCTTTTGGGGAAGTGATCTATAAAAGGGAAGCATGTATTTATAAAGAGCTGCTAAAATTGATAAGCTTTGAATTCAGGAATGTGTTGGGTTGTAAAAATCTGGAATTTGTTTACAGAAAACTGAAAATATGATATATGTTTACAAAATCAGGAATTTGTGAACTGTTTTTGTAACCTGTGAACTACTCTAAAATTTTTTAGAGCAAGGTTGTAGGAAATCTGAAATCGGTTTAAAAAATCAAGAACTTGTGAACTGTGTTTATAACCTGTGAACTGCTCTAAAACTTTTTTGATCATGGTTGTAGAAAATCTAAAATATATTTACAAAATCAAAAAACTTGTTAACTATTTTTGTAACCTGTGAACTGCTCCAAAAGTTTTCTAAGAATGGTTGCATGAATATGTAATTTAAATGTTCAATGAATGATTTTGAGATTGAAGAATTATTGATTCCCTACTCATCTCTCATGATATTTCAAAGTGGTATCAATAGATTCAAAGTTTGTGAAGGTATGAATGTAAGTCACTATCTTATGGACATCCTACACCGAGATCGCTCAAGTAGACATATAATTATTGAATGATGATTCATGGCTAAGTGGTTTGAGTTTGAAAGTGATTTATGTTCCTTGGTTGGAAACAAAATCTAAAGTGGTATATTGTTGATCTCAAGATATGTTTTGAAGATGTTGAGTACTTAAGGAGATAGTTAAGACAAGAAGTTCCCTCTAGCATGTGGAATTTGTCTAGAGAAGAAGGTATTGATAGTGTTGAAGTAGATGTGGTTAATGTGTTGGTTTTTGTTTTCAATACATAAATAATGTTTTAACTCACTTAAAATAAGATGTATTAGATGATTTGAAAGTTGTTGAAAAGGTTAAAGATGATTGGAGTTGATTTGAGAAGGATTTGATGTTATTTGGAAGGCTGTGAAGTTTGATCTAAAATGTGAAGGAGACCTTCGTAGGGTACACCCATATACTGGATTGTGTAGGGTCCCTGATACTAGATTTCATAGGGTACACCCTGATGCTGGTTTGGTTAGAGGCATGGAAACCTACTAGGGTACGCGTAGATCATCGTAAGTTACAGTATAATTTCAAGGTAAAATGGACCCTGTAAGATTCCTTCATAATGGTCATGAAGCTTGTAAGGTTCCTTCGTAAAGTCCGCAAAGTTCATAAGGTGTAATGAAGACTTCATAAGGTACATTAAACTTATTATTGGATCTTCAAAAGGAGCACCGAAGGAAAGAGAGACTTTGTAGGGTACAATGAACCCTACGGTGAAACTTCAAAAGGTATGAGCTGAGCTGAAATGAACCCTACACACTAGTTCAGACAAGAATTACTAGGAATCATACACCCAACACAAACCATTTACAAATTCATTCACTTCTTCTGAACATGAAAATTTCATTTATAATATTCAAAGGGTGAAAAGAAAAGTGACATGGTAAGGCATATGCCTACTTGGGAAATGTCATTTGAGCTAAACGAGTATGATAAGACAATTTATATTATTCAAAGAAAACAAAAACTAACTAGACACAAAACAAGCACCAACAAGAGGCATATGGAAAACTCAAACCAAATCTAAACATGATACAAATAACTATCACTGCTCTTTGGTTTAGAAGACAGCGCACCTCTGTTGGAGGGGTTTTATTATAAATCCATGGCATTGTTTTATCACAAAGTTCATTTAATTATATTTAACATTTATTCTAAAACTCATTCATCACAAATCAAATGCAATAAGTTAATCAACTAGATCAACAGAACTATCACTGTGAGTTTTCGCAGATAGCGCACCTCCGTTGGAGGGGTTTTATTATAAAAACATGACTTTAATTATCAAATGAAACGATTATATAAAGGAACACTTATTCAAGATATGAAGGTCAATATAATTAAGTATAATTAAGAAAGAAGGTAAATACAATTTAAATCATTCTTGAATTAAAGAGACTAGGAGAGGGACCCTACCTCAAGGTGGAACCAAGCCGTCCACTTTGGCTCTTGGAGATTTCTAACTAAAAGTTGATGCTCCCCCACTGGGTATACGCACCTTCACACACATAAAAGGACACCTAGACCCTATGCACACACCTGCATGGCCATGAGCATGTGCAAGGGGATCCTTACACATATGCTTATATGCATATACCAGTCTTCACTCACCTGCGTATGCATTTTTATATATATACGTGAGAAAACCTAGCCCCATACATGCATAAGAATTTCCATGGTTAACTATACATGTAACGGGGGAACCCACGTACATATACTTACTTACCTATGCACATGCAGGCGAGTCACCCTTGACTTGGTGACTCAAAACCAATGAGCAGGGATCAACGCACTACACAAAGGATATTAAGAACCTTGAAACACATAAAGGACCCTACATAACCAATGAAAAACCAACCAAGAGCATTAAAGCCTTACCTCGATTGGTGAGAACCAAATCCACCTGAACCAACACAAAACGATCCAACGCCCTACCAAAAACATAATATGGAGTCAAAAACATTGAAATCCCCAAAATATATGAGGTGTGAGACAAGTAGTAATCATAGAATCTTACCTCGGATCAAAGCCAATGAACTAAAACAATCTGAACCCCTTCTGGCCTCCTTTATAGAACATAACTACTCCATGTCCATAGAAACCAGTAAAAGACCTAAGTGGCCAATGCGATAAAGAAAATAAAATGAAAACTAAACTAAAACATACATGTCTCTTGTGACTATACATGTCACCGCCCAACATATAAGAACCACAACACCACATGGGTCAAATCATGTTCCTTCAATCAAGGGGGAAACAAATCCATGTTTCAAAATGATACTATTAAAAAGTACATTCCTATTAATTAACAATTAATCTTCTTATAAATGGTATATAATTAGTTTGTCTCAAGTTTCAGATTAGTTTCATTTTGTTCAATACAATTTTGTTTGGGAAATTACATGGCTACACTAAGACTAAAGGGTCAAGATAGGTTTTGGTGTAAATTTATTGTGGAATGGAAGGATGAAAACATTATTAGAAGTCATTCCAACTAATATTCAATGACCAAAACTTCCTATATGAGCTTAAACAAGATATATCTTGATATATCTTAGATATTGAGTAGGAAAAAATTTTAGTGATTGAATATGAATCAACATTCACTAATCTGGTAAGTATATGTCAAATCATATGATTAATATAAGGATTAAGGCATGAAGATTTGTGATGAAGCTATGACTAATGATGTGATCATGGACCAGTCTTCTAATTTTTCTCACCTATATATTTGTGGTTAGTATGATGTCTTTGGAAAATATAGGTTTTACATGAACATGGAAGGGGAGTTATTTAATTCCTCATTCAGGTGGAGGGAATACATGATTTAAAAGTTAGAAGATGAAGTATAAGCACCTCCATGGGTGATCAACCATTACTTAAATTAATTATTTCTTTAAATAATAATTCTTATGTATATAAAGACTGTATTAAGAGCCTCGATATACCCTTAAACACTAACTTGATTATTCAATCATATATTTCCAAGGGATTTATTATAACTATGTTCCATGGGAGTTATGGAGTCTAAGGATGGTAAATGAAAGTAAATAGATTAACATAGTAGACCTATAGATATGGTGTTCACAAATCGCCTAGGTTTAGATAAAATTCTTTAGTGATTATATGGAAATGAAATAACCTTGTCACTAGGTCTCCAAGTGGATAAGATATCGATTGGGATATGAGTGTTCTAGCATATGTCTTATAATTTGGATGATATGTGTATGGACTGGATGAGGGTTTAGATCGATTAAAATATTCCTAAGAGGATTGGGCCTTATGGTGATAGATGTGGAAATTGTACATCAAGTGTTTGATGAGGAAATACTTATGAGGATGGATTGGAATATTGGTGGGTTCTTAGAGTGGGATGGTCCCTCAGAGTCTATAAAATGTATTATGAAAGGTTATACTCCATTTAATGATTCAAAAGTTCAACCAAGGAGATCAAGGATGAGATGCTAGTGTGAGTATTGGTTATTTTCGGACATATTGGCATTATAATGCCAAGAGGTTTGGTGTGTTGGTGGGGCTAGGTTATAATACATGATTTTAATGAGGTTCTTGATCGGATTCTTGAGAATATAATTAAGGAATGGTCGACATTCCGAGAGAAGACTATAGTGTGTGGGATGAGGATTATGGGATAATACTTGAGAGATGAGTCTATACTATGTGACTGAGAGGATAGAATATGATATGTTTGATATGATTGGGTGAGTGGCCAACCCATGCGAGGAGGATACGATGTATGGAGACACTTGGGGTTATTTATGCTATCTCATGGAGACATTTTGGGTTATTTTATGACTCCAACATACTCCGTAAATGTTCTCACATAATTTTTTAGAAAAACAAATCCATCTCATGGAAGACTCGAAGGCTACTCTAGCTTCTAATGTTTCCTCACACAAAAAAGTGAGAAACCTCACCAATTGACCATAAGAAAAAAAAGAGATTTCATAGTCAAATAAGGGGTGGAAAAAACAAACTAGTAACTGCATAATCAGACAAGTTACCACATGGACAATAAATCAAATGCATGATCAAATAAGTGACACCATGAATAAAATTATAATTTGAAAATGTAAAAGGCTCTAATAACCCTATTGAAACCTCCAACCCTCATAAAACACAAAGAGTTTTATAAATTTGGGACCCTATAACAGATATCTCTCAAATAATTAATGTCCTTTATAATTTAAAACAAACTTGAAAAGGATAGAAAGGGTCCTGAACATCCACCCTATGAGATGACTCCCAAGGATCTCATTATATAAAGAACATAGTTTTACATCAGATGAACAAGGTTCATAACCATGAAACATCATTAAATAAACAAAAAACACTCTCGTGTGATATGCCTATCAAAAAAGGGAAAATCCATTAAAAAGCATCACATCGAAGAAGAGAAACGATCTCATAAAACAGTATAAAGTCAATAACATTGTATCAACATAAAGGAAACAAGAAAAGAATCTAAATAATGAAGATCACCCCTCAAAAAAATTGGGATACTGATTATAATACACATGTCCTTAAGTTATTGGGTTTTATGTATGCAAATTTGGAATCAAAAAACATTGATTCAATGTACAGGTGAACTAAATGATGTATTGTTGAATCACCCTCCTTTGGATAATTTTGTAAAGGCATGAATCATCAACAGAGCTAAAATAAATCATATAATAAATTGGAAATGACTAGTATATATCTTGAATGAATCATATAAATACTAATAATAACTCATAATTAACCTGAATTCAAGCTTACGGAGAGTTAGAATTGATGCTTACACAGCAGAAGGGGGATTCGTGAGCGACCATGATTGGGGAGCTGCGAGCGGAAAGCGAGAGTCGGGATGGGAGGAGGGGAACTCAAGGGGGATGAGAGCGGCAGCAATGACGGGAGGAGCAGAGCGGCCCTATAGGGTTTGGATAATTTTGGCTTGAAGGGGGGTGTGTGAGTGCCGATGAGTGGGGAGCGGCGAGTGGTGATTGGCGAGCAGAGAGCGGTGAGGGGTGGTCGGGATGGGAGCGGAGGTGAGGGGTGGTCGGTATGGGAGCAGCGGTGAGGACAGGAGGAGTATGTGAGTGGCGCTGAGGGTTTGGAGAAGTGCGGCTTAGGGATAGGAGAAGTATCCTGATGGCGAAGTGATTTTAGATAGGTATATCCCAACGGTTCGTTTGAACCATTGGGGAAAACCGGTCCATATGAACTATATGCCAACGGTTCATATGAACCGTTGGCATAGGGTATTTTTTCCAATGGTTTGTTGGGAAAAAAGCATTGGTATAGGTGGAGTTTCTCTCAGTGATATCCAAGAAACATGATATTCTGAAGCCAATGGTGAGGGATATTGGGTTTCAATAAAATAGTGTGAGACTAATAAATATAATATTTATTTATTTGTCTAAATTTTATCAAACAAAGTACTAAAATTATGATCATCTTATTTTTAGAAACAACATCAAAAATGTCATCAAACTTATCATTGCAATCCATGCTCAAGAAGAAAAACCTTCTCACCGGTACTAATTTATAGGAGTGGAAAAGGCACTTATGGGTCATCATTATCCATGAAAGGAAACTATATGTGCCGGAAGAACCTTTACTAGTTGTTCCTCGAAATGAGGTGAGTGATAAAGAGATCTCTCTTTATGCAAATATATGAATGATGCTACAGATGTCCAGTGCTTCATACTATCATCCATATCCAATGAGATCTTAAAGCAACATGAGGAAATGGATACATATATCATGATGTATCACCTTCATGATATCTATCAAGAGAAGGAGAAACAAGAGAGGTATAATATCTCCAACACTTTGTTCACAACTAATCTTGGAGAGTCTGTGCCATCTAGGCCTCATGTAGTCAAGCTTATCAGCTACATTGAGGGTTTGGAAATCTTAGGGATTAAATTACTAGATGATTTGTGTATAGAATTCAAACTTTTATCACTGCACAAGACCTTCCACTAGTGGAAAAAACGTTTAACACATCAGAATTTTTCACGTCGATTCTATATTACCGACGTGAAAAGCTATAAAAACTGATTTATCACGTCAGTTACTTTATAACTGACGTGATAAATCAATAATAATACATTTTTACGACGGTTATAAAATAACTGACGTAAAAGATACTAAGATTAGATTTATCATGTCGGTTATAAAATAACTGATGTGATAAAGGAAATCTCGGAAATTTATCCCATCGGTTATCAAAAGAACCGACATGATAAGGCGCCATTTATCACGTCAGTTCTTTTGATAACCGACGTGATAAATTATTTTCTACATAGGTTATTAAATAACCGATGTTATAAAAATAAAAAAATAGTTTATCATGTCGGTTATAAAATAACTGATGTGATAAACCTTTTATATGATTTATCACGCCCCATATTCAGTCATTCTATTTTCTTTGATCTGGCGACCTGCGACTCGTCTCTCCCGTGTGGAAAATATAGAAAATATTCTTCAAAGTTGTGACCTCCAGCCTCATTTTTCCAACATCATTCATCATCTTTATTGTCACAAGATCTATCAGGTCAACTTACAACACTCAAGTGAGCTTGACACGGCTCGGTTTCAGTTTTTATTTGTCGTGATGCCCTAAACTAATTTTTTCAGATGTTATTTTTCTATCTTTTTTCTTTCTATCATGGTAAGTTTCATAGTGTTCATTTATACCGTGCTAAACTCTTTTCTGGTAAAAGAAACCATGGAAGTGATATCATGCAACTTTATGCTTTTTGTGTGTTTCATCATGTGTGTATGCGCATACAAGTGGTGTCGAAGGGGGTGGGGCTGTCTAGAGGGGTGGGGGAAATCTAGGGGGTGGGGGCTATCCAGGGGGTGGGGGTGTCCAGGGGGTGTCGAAGGGGGTGGGGGTGGTGTTCAGGGGGGGTCAGGGGTTGTCCAAGGGGGTTGGGGTGTCCAAGGGGGTGGGGGTGGTTTCTAGGGGGTGAGGGGGCTATACAAAGGGGTAGGGGTGTCTAGGGGGTGGGGGTGGTGTCCAGGGGGTGAGTGGGTTGTCCAAGGGGGTAGGGGGTGTCCAGGGGGTGGGGGTCTAGGGGGTGGGGGGATTTCTAGAGGGGTGGGGGGCTATCCAGGGGTGGGGGCTGTCCAAAGGGGTGGGGGTGTTCAGGGGGTGTCAAAGAGGGTGGGGTAGTGTCCAGGGGGGTGTCCAAATGGGTTGGGGTGTCCAAGAGGGTGGGGGTTTCCAGGGGGTGAGGGGGTTGTCCAAGGGGGTAGGGGTGTCCAGGGGGTGGGGGTGTCTAGAGGGTGAGTGGGTTGTCCAAGGGGGTAGGGGTGTCCAGGGGGTGGGGGTGTCTGGGGGTGGGGGTTGTCTAGAGGGGTGGCAGCTTTCCAGTGGGCGGGGGCTATCCAGAGGGGTGGGGGTATCCAGGGGGTGTCAAAGGGGGTGGGGTGGTGTTCAGGGGGTGGGGGGCTGTCCAAGGGGGTTGGGGTGTCCAAGGGTGTGGGGATGGTGTCCAGGGGGTGAGGGGATGTCCAAGGGGGTAGGGGTGTCCAGGGGGTGGGGGTGGTGTCCAGGGGTGTGAGTGGGATGTCCAAGGGGGTAGGGGGTGTCCAGGGGGTGGGGGTCCAGGGGGTGGGGATGTCTAGAGGGGTGGGGGCTATCCAGGGGGTGGGGGTGGTGTCCAGGAGAGTGAGTGGGCTGTCCAAGGGGGTCGGAGGTGTCCAGGGGGTGGGGGTGTCCAGGGGGTGGGGGCGTCCAGGGGGTGGGAGCTATATAGAGGGGTGGGGGATTTCTAAAGGGTGGGGGGATTTCCAGAGGAGTGGTGGTTTCCAGGGGGTGTCAAAGGGGGTGAGGGTGGTGTACAGGGGGGTGCGGGGATGTCCAAGGGGGTTGGGGTGTCCAAGGGGGTGGGGTGGTGTTCAGGGGGGTGAGGGGCTGTCTAAGGAGGGAGGGGTGTCTAGGGGGTGGGGGTGGTGTCCAAGGGTGAGTGGGCTATCCAAGGGGGTAGGGGTGTCTAGGGGGTGGGGGTGTCCAGGGGGTGGGGGTTTTCAGGGGGTGGGGGCGATCCAGAGGGGTGGGAGTGTCCAGGGGTGTCAAAGGGGGTGGGGGTGGTGTCCAGGGGGTGTGGGGGATGTATAAGATGGTTGGGGTGTCTAGGGGGTGTCCAGGGGCGAGGGGGTTTTCCAAGGGGGTAGGGGTGTCCGAGGGGTGGAGGTGGTGTCCAGGGGGTGAGTGGGTTGTCCAAGGGAGTAGGGGGTGCTGTCCAGAGGGTGGGGGGAGTCCAGAGGGGTGGGGTGCTATTTAGGGGGTGGGGGCTGTCTAGTGGGGTGGTGGTGTCCGAGGGTTTCCAGTGGGTTGGTGTACAATGGGGTAGGTGTTGTACATCACCCTCACCCCTAGACACCACTCCCCCACCCCCTAGACATAGCCCACCCCTATGGACAGCCCCCTCACCCCATGGATAGTCCCCCACCCCCCTGGACACCCCCCCACCCCCTGGACACCCTGGACAGCCCCTACCCCCATGGACAGCCCCGACCCCCTTGGAAAGCCCCCCCTGTACAGCCCCCAACCCCCTTGGACACCCTCTTAGTATATATATATATATATCCCAACAGTTTCATTGAAACCGTTGGAATATTTTAACTTTAGGTTGTCTATACCAACGGTTCCTGTAGAATCATTGGTATAGGTCTATTACAATGACCATCATGCCAACGGTGTGTGAAACTGGTGGGTACCCCAATGGTTTTAGGGGTTATCCCAATGGTTTCAAATCGTTGGGATCTGTGTAATTTTTAGTAGTGAATGTTTACATATTTTAATATTTATAATTCATATTTCTTTTTTACGGAAGGGTGAATTTGGTATCCAGTTGCACCAGGATGTATTCTTTGTGTACCTTAAGAAGAAAGGATCCAAGATTAATTTAAAAATGTTATATCTAACTATATTTTCTTTTTAAAATTATTTTCATGTATATTTTATTCAAATATGCATAGATTTGTTTTATATTTAAAAAAATTACATTCAAATTATGATATTTTTCATATAAATATATATTTTTCTTATCTTAACAAGATGTATAATTTTGATATTTGTTATAGGTTCATAATGAGTCAAATTTGGATTATGGCACATCGAATGAGTAATGAATATGAGGATGGTGTTGATGCATTTTTGGAATTTTCTAACCGAAATGTTCTAAGCAATGACATTTTTTTGTCCATGCCTGAAATGTTTGAATATGAAGAAGTTGAAAATTAGAGAGATCAAATATCATCTTATTTTTCATGGTTTTAATTCGAGTTACAACCCTTGGATTTGGCATGGTGAAACTGGACAGAATGTAAGATTTACTGATGATGATGATTCACAAGATGGTAACTCAGATGGAATTGAAGAAATGATTCGTGATATTGCAGTAGAAGAAATTGAGATAGAATCGACAATTGCGCGTCTATATGGTGATGCTTAAAAACCATTGTATCCTAGTTGTATAGATTTTACGGTTTTTCAGCGGTTTTAAGATTGATTAAACTGAAGGTGAAACATGGATGGAGTGACATAAGTTTTACAGATCCACTACAATTGATGAAAGACATTCTTCCAAAAGATAACGATCTTCTATATTCACATTATAAGGCCAAGAAAATATTATGCCCAATGGGATTGGGATACAAGAAAATTCATGCCTATCTGAATAATTGTATGATATATAGGAAGGAATATGAATTTCTATCAGAGTTTCCAAAATGTGGGACATCACAGTATAAGTTGAAAGAAAAATTACAAGATGATGTACAGATTACAAAGATCCCTTCCAAGGTATTTTGGTATCTTCCAATAATTCATCGTTTGAAATGTTTATTTTCTAATTCACATTATGAAAAAAGGTTAAGATATCATGCTGATGAGCGGACATGTGATGGAAAATATTTTATCAAAAAGATTTTCCACAATAGAAGAAAATTTATGAGCAGCATCCTACATTTGGAAATGAAATCAGAAATCTCATACTAGGGTTGTGCATAGATGTAATGAATCCATACTGAACCCTCAATAGCACACATATTTCATGGTCTATTTAATTGGTAATTTACAAACTATCTCCTGAAGTTTGTATGAAGCACAAATATGTCATGTTGAGTATAATGATCTCTGGTCTGAAGCAACCCAAAAATGATATTGATGTTTTCTTGTCACCATTGATTGATGATTTGAAACTTTTATGGAAGGATGGTATTATGGTGTATGATTCTTATAAAATGGAATATTTTCAACTGCATGCAGTGCTTATGTTCACTATAAATGACTTCCTAGCATATGAAAATTTTTCTGGATACAGTGTTAAGGTGCATAAGGCATGTTCAATTTATGAACAACAGACTTCATATTGTCAATTGCATAATGGGAGGAAAACAATATACATGGGTCATCGAAAGTTTTTGCCTATGGATCACTCTTATAGAAGACTAAAATAGGCATTCAATGGATCACAAGAATTTGATATTAATACAAAACCTTTATCCCCTGATGTGTATTTTGAGAGGGTGGAAAACCTTGATGTGACATTGGGAAAGACACAGAAATCTGGTAATGATAGACATATTTAGAAGAAAAGGTCAATATTTTTTGAGCTACCATATTGAAGATATCATGAAGTTAAACATAATATTGATGTCATGAATGTGGATAATAATATATGTGATAGTTTTATTGGAACATTTCTAGATATTAAAGGAAAGACAAAATATGGGTTGAATGCAAGATTAGACTTACTATTAATGAGAATACATTTGGAGTTAGCTCCCACTCCTAATGGAAGACAAAAATTTCTTCCCCCGACTTGTCATACATTATCAAAGAGGGAGAAAATTAGCTTTTGTCAGTGTCTACATGATATCAAAGTGCCTCAAGGTTATTCTTCAAATGTAAAAAATTTTGTCGCATTGAAGGATTTGAAATTGATAGGTATGAAATCTCATGATTGTCATGTCATGATGCAACAACTTCTACCAGTTGTATTGCGTGGAATATTTCCCATCCATGTCAGAAAGACTATAATGAAGTTTTTTTATTTTTTCAATTCAATTTTTAATAAGTTGATTGATGTGAATTCTTTGAACATTTTGGAAAAGGATGCAATTTTTATACTTTTTCAATTGGAAATGTATTTTCCTCCATCTTTTTTTGATATAATGGTGTATTTAATGATTCATCTGGTTCAAGAAATAAAACTTTGTGGACCTGTATATCTTCGTTGGATGTATCATTTTGAAAGTTATATGAAAATATTGAAGGGGTATATTAATAATCTATATCGACCTGAATCCTCTATTATTGAAAAGTATATTTCTGAGGAGGTTGTGGAGTTTTTTTACGAGCTACTTGGCTACAGAGGAGCATATAGGTTTGCCTTCATCTCATCATGAACGAGTTAATAATGAGGGAAAGGGGATTCGTGGATTGAAATTCAAATCATTGTCAGCTGAATAGATGAATCAGTTAGAATTATACATCTTTAATAACATAGTTGATGCTCAACTGTATATCACATTGCATATTAATGAGTTGAAACAATGTCATCCAAAGAAGAAAGAAATGTGTATTTTGAATGAGCACAACAAAACATTTTTTCCATGGATTAAAAAGACCTTACTTGGTAGATAAGATGTATCAGAGACATTAGGATGGATATTGGGTGGTTCATGTTTAAATGTGATAACATGATCCGGTTATGACATTAATGGATATACATTTTATACAAAAGCTCAAGAAAATAGAAGTGCAGTTCAGAATAGTGGTGTATTGGTGTTTGCAAAAGCAATTCATTTTTTGAGTTCTAAAGACAAAAAACCAATTTCTACATCAAGTTAATATTATGGAGTTATTGAAGAAATATGGGAGGTTTATTACTTTAAAATTAAAGTTCTTGTTTTTAACTGTAAATGGTTTATCGGTAACAATAGTGTCGAACATGATGAATTTGGAATGAAAGTTGTTAATCTGAATAGATTGGAAGACACAGCTGATTATTTTATAATGGAAACACATGAAAAATATATTTTCTATGTAGTTGATCAATCAAATATGCAGTGGTATGTTGTTTTACATGGAAAAAAACAATATGTTGGTGAGGATCAACTTGATGAAGATGTTGATTTATGTGATATCCCTACTTCTATGTAAAGATTAACAGAACATAATGATGAGCATGTTGAAGGCATGGTTTATGCCATAAGTAACGATCATGATGAATGAATTTGGGAAAACAATCCATTTGTACATTCCTAATATTATAGGTAACATATGTTTATTTCTTGTTTACATTTATGATTTTCATAAAATGTTAGATATTGTAATTTTTTTCTTTATTAAAACGTGTATTAAAACAAATAAGTAGAAGTTTTTGTTTATTTTAATTTTGTTTAATGTAGTTTACCATGTTTACCATATTTTACCATTATTTATCGATTTTGTTGAATAAAAATTACACTACCATGTTTACCATGTTTACCATCTTTACTATTGTTTAACATGATTACCATATTAACCATGTTTACTATTATGTAACTTAGTTCAATTTTTCATTTTTTGTTTACATTAGTATTGTAATATTTGAATTTGTATATTTGTGAACTAATGTTTTTTTATTTGAAGGATAATGATAGATTAGTCAGTTGATCAACCACATGATTCTGGAAATGATCATAATGATCATACCTCTAGGGAGGAACATTCACATGCTCCTCTTGATGTTCCCCAATCTTCCTAATGTTCTCCCATAACAATAAAGAATTCAAGAGTTGGTAAACGTGGGTGCACACATTTTCCAAAATTATCACTTTCCCATACGCAGGACCAGAGGATACTCATTGAATTTGATGAGAATGATATTCCTAGAGGTCCAAATGCAAAATATTTTAAGAGTTTTGTATCAACTCAGGGTAATAGCAAAGTAAAAATTTTGTATGATGATTGGAGAAGTGTGGACAAAGCGATAATATCTCAGTTGTGGGAGACAATTTTGGTAAGTTCTTTTGCTATTGTGTGCATATTCTTTAAATGTTTCTAGTGTAATATGTTTTACCTATTCTTTATCAGATGAAATTTGATATTCCTAACACTACAGGAGTCAGGAAGAAATTCTTATCAATGGATTCTAGGAGATGGAGGGATTTCAAATCAACCCTCACATCTGATTTCATTTTTTTTTCATAGGAGTCATGAAAATCCATGTCATATATATCCTTTTATAGATGAAGACACATGGAGACAGTTTGTTGAAAGTATAAGAAAAGATTCATTTTTAGTAAGGGTAATGTAAACTTTTATAAGATTTCTTATATAAATGATATTATTAATTTTTTTTAATGATTTCTTATTCTGAATTTACAGAAAATAAGGAAATATCACCAGGAGATCCAATCTAAAAATGTATAACCTCATATTTTATCTCGTGGAGGGTATACATTATTGTAAGAACAAATGATGGCGGAAAAATTACAAAAACTGAGAGCTGAGTCTTCAAGCTCTGGAGAGTTTTCCCCTCCATCCCCTCCATCTAGACATGAAAAATGGAAGAGAGATCAGATGGGAAAAAAGTGGCAATATCTTTCAAACGATTCGAGAATCGTAGCTGAGAGGATTGTAAGATATTTATTTAATTTATTTAAGTTAAATATATTCTTTATATAATTTGAATCATTATAGAAATGTTCAATTAATTAATACAGGATTCTCTTGAGGAGCAGAGCTCATAGGGGGTATTTACAATTGCTGGGAGGCAAGATATTTTATCTATAGCATTGGGAAATCCCAGAAATCCTGGTCGTGTACGAGGATATCCAAAGGGTGTATCGGTAAGAAAAGTGTTGCCATGTTCTTCTACTTCTTCTGTTGAGGGTGTTTATAAAAAAAATAGAATCCTTCGAAGCTAAAGTTCATAATATTAATGCGACGATGGAGGAAAATATTATAGCGTCGGTACAGTCTATGTTTTTAGACATGCAAAGACAATTTCATAATGCAGATACCACTCCTTCACCTCCCCCTACAGACCCCATTATCTATCCTCCACCTCCGCCAGTAGCTCCCACTCCCCCGCCTCAGCATGCGGACCCCATTTCTTATCCTACTTCTCCACCACATCTTCCTACTTATTGAGAGTTGTATGTTGATGATTATCAGCATCATATAGTTGCATATGGGCTGGTATGTTGTATAGGAGATAAAGTTCATCATCAATAGTTAGAGGTAGAGCATCATAGGGTCACTGTACATGATATTATAGATAGATCAGCTCGAGTACCATTACCTATAAATGAGGTGACTACAGTTAGACATAGTATCATCCATTTTTTAATTTGGTCATCCAGACTTCTGTGACTCATTACCATAGAGGTATGTATGATATATCTTCTATTTTTATTAAAGTTTTTTTAACATTTTAAAACTAATATATTTTTCTATTTATTTTTACAGGAATACTTTAAAGGTAAAGAAATACTATATAGACAAAAACAAAGACAAATGGATATGACATTAGATACAGATTCTAGTAGTCTTGACAGATTGTCAAGATATTCAAATTTTTGGGGGGATTATTATGAGTTTCTAATGGAAGCTCATGTTTGTGGATGTGCAATAACTGTGGGGATTGTGAAAACTGATATCATGGAGCTTGTTATTGGAGATAAGTTGGGAATCAATGTGGTGCAAATTTTTTCCATGTAAGTCTTAACACCTTTTCCCTACGTTATATTTATTAAAAATGTATAATTATGTATGTTTTGTATTAGGTATCTTTATAACATGTGTGAGAATAATGATCGGATAGATGTGTATGAATTCATGGACCCGCATTTGATTTCCCCTGAATCACATGCATTGGATGGGGAACAAAGAATGATTTATATTGCTGAAAGATTTGAACATAATATAATCACATGGTGTTGGATGATGCCTTTTTTGTGAGAGGTATGAAACAAATCTATGGAAAAGAGTTCATTATCTTTTAACATAAAAAACCATTAACCTTAAATTATCTTTTATCAGTGATCATTGGATGTTATGTGTTTTTTCCCAAGGTAGAAAACACTTTATTGGATATGCTTTGTCCATGGCGATGTGCGGGAAAGTTTTAAGAATATGTTGGAAAAGTAAGTTTCAATTACTTAATAGTTTTATATATTATAATGAAATATAAATTTATTTTATTCGTATTATTTTTTAATAGGGTATGGTTCTACTTTAGAAAAAACACAAAGAAAAGGAGTGCCAAGATCAAATATGTATAAGTAAAGGTAAATATCCATTTATAATTTGTACTTTTTAATGTATTACATAAAAATAATATTTTGAATTTACACTCGTTAAAACATAATTTTCATGAACAACAAGGTGTCATCGAATGTGGATATTATATGTTAAGATTTATGTATGAAATAATTACAACTTGAACACTTGTGAACTTTGACATGGTAAGATTTCCTTTTAAACTTTGACATTGTAATATTTTCTTTTAAACTTTTCCATAATATTTCATTTGATTTATTCATTATACATGTTAACTACTATACTTTTAATTTGTATCTATTTGATGACCTTCAACCCTATAGTGCTCAAGAGGTCAAACACTTACAAGTGGAATGGTCAAATTATTTTACAGGTTTGATTGGATTTTAGTTTGTTTGTAGTGTAAAATGTAATTTTGAATATTGTTATTATAATTGTATATTTGGTAGTCGTTTAGGTTGGATTTAGGTTTTTTTTGTGGACGTTGTAAGTTATGAATGTTATATATGTGACTATTTAATTTTGCACTAATTCTTATTTTGGTCTAGTTCTGGTGGTTTTTCTGGTATGGATTCTGGTCTGGGGGGTTTCTCAGGGTGGGGGGAGGTGTCCAGTGGGGTGGGGGGTTTCCAAGGGTGTGGGAGAGCTATCCAATTTAGTGGGTAGGTGTTCATGAGGGTGGGAGGGATTTCCAGGGGGTTTCCAGGGGTTTGGGGGTGCCCGGTGGGGTCATGGGGCTTTCTAGGGGTGTGGGAGGGTTGTCTAGTGAGGTGGGGGGTGTCCAGGGTGTCCATGAGGGTGGGGGGAAGTGCAGGGGGTGTCCTGGGGTGTGGGGGTTTCTAAGGGTGTGGGAGGGTTGTCTAGGGGTGTGGGGGGTGTCCAGGGTTTCTATGGGGGTGGGGGTCTAGGAGGGTGGGAGGGATGTCCAGGGGGATGGGGGTTGTCCAGGAGGGTGGGGGTGTCCAGGGTTGTGGGCAGGCTGTTTAGTGGGGTGGGGGTTTCTAGGGGTCTAGGAGGGTTGTCCAGGGGGTCGGGGAGTGTTGTCTAGTGGGGTGGAGGTTTCTAGAAGGGTGGGAGGGCTGTTCAGGGGGTGTCCAAGGGTTAGGGGGTTCCCAGTGGAGTTAGGGGGCTTTCTAGGGGTGTGGGAGGGTTGTCCATGGGGGTGTGGGGTGTGGGGGTGTCCAGGGTGTCCATGAGGGTTGGGGAAGTCCAGGGGTGTCCAGGGGTGTGGGGGTTTCTAGGGGTGTGGTAGGATTCTCCAGGGGTGTGAGGGGTGTCCAGGGTGTCCATGGGGGTGGGGGTGTCCAGGAGGGTGGGAGGGATGTCCAGGGGGTGGGGGATTTCTAGGAGGGTGGGGGTGTCCAGGGTTGTGGGTAGGCTGTTTAGTGGGGTGGGGGTTTCCAGGGGTGTGGGAGGGCTGTCCATGGGGTGGGGGAGGGCTGTCCAGTGGAGTGGGGGTGTCCAGGAGGGTGCGAGGGTTGTCCAGGGGGGTGTTTGGGGGTGTGGGGGGTGCCCAGTGGGGTTAGGGGGGTTTCCAGGAGTGTGGAAGGGCTGTCCAAGGGGTGGGGGTGTCCAGGGTGTCCATGAGGGTGGGGGAAGTCCGTGGGGTGTTCAGGGGTATGGGGATTTCTAGGGGTGTGGGATGGCTATCCAGGGGTCTGGGGAGGGCTGTCTAATGGGGTGGGGGCTTTCCATGGTTGTGGGAAGGCTGTCCAATGCGGTGGGGGTGTCCAGGGTGTCCATGACGGTGGGGGAAGTCTAGGGGGTGTCCAAGAGGGTGGGGGTTTCTAGGGGTGTGGGAGGGCTGTCCAGGGTGTCCATGGGGGTGGGGCTGTCTAGGAGGGTGGGAGGGTTGTCCAGGGGAGTGGGGGTTGTCCAGGAGGGTGGGGGTATCCAAGGTTGTGGGCAGGCTATTTAGTGGGGTGGGGGTTCCAGGGGTGTGGGAGGGATGTCCAGGGGGTGGAGGAGGGCTGTCCAGTGGGGTGGGGGTGTCCAGGAGTGTGGGAGGGATGTCCAGGGGTGTGGGGGTTCCCAATGGGGTTAAGGGGCTTTCTTGGGGTGTGAGAGGGCTTCCTAGGGGGGTGTGGGGGTGTCCAGGGTGTCCATGAGGGTAGGGGAAGTCCAGGGGGTGTCCAGGGGTGTGGGGGGTTCTAGGGGTGTGGGAGGGTTTTCCAGGGGTGTGGGGGTGTCCAGGGTGTCCATGGTGGTGGGGGTGTCCAGGAGGGTGGGAGGGCTATCCAGGGGGTGGGGGCTATCCAGAAGGGTGGGGGTATCTAAGGTTGTGGGTAGGCTTTTTAGTGGGGTGGGGGTTTCCAGAGGTGTGGGAGGGCTGTCCAGGGGGTGGGGGAGGGATGTCTAGTGGGATGGGGGTCCAGAAGGGTGGGAGGGTTGTCCAGGGGGTGTCCAGGGGTGTGGGGGGTTCCCAGTGAGGTCAGGGGGATTTCTTGAGGTGTGGGAGGGCTTTCCAGGGGGTGTGGGGTGTCCAGGGTGTCCAGGAGGGTGGAGGGCAGTCTAGGGGGTGTCCAGGGGTGTAGGGGGAGTTTCTAAGGGTGTAGGAGGGCTATCCAGGGGTGTGGGGGTGTCTAGGGTGTCCATGGGGGTGGGGGTGTCCAGGAGGGTGGGAGGGTTGTCTAGGGGGGTGGGGTTGTCCAGGAGGGTGGGGGTGCCCAGGGTTGTGGGCATGCTGTTTAGTGGGGTGGGGGTTTCCAAGGGTGTGGGAGGGCTGTCCAGGGGGTGTCTAGGGGTGTGGGGGGTGCCCGGTGGGGTCAGGGGGCTTTTCAGGGGTGTGGGAGGGTTTTCCAGGGGGTGGGGGTGTCCAGGGTGTCCATGAGGGTGGGGGCAGTCCAGGGAGTGTCCAGGGGTGTGGGGGGGTTTCTAGGGGTGTGGGAGGGCTGTCCAGAGGTGTGGGGGTGTCCAGGGTGTCCATGAGGGTGGGGGTGTTTGGGAGGGTGGGTGGGTTGTCCAGGGGGGTGGGGGTTGTCCAGGATGGTGGGGGTGTCCAGGGTTGTGGGCAAGCTGTTTAGTGGGGTGGGGGTTTCCAGGGGTGTGGGAGGGCTATCCAGGGGGTGGGGGAGGGCTGTCTAGTGGGGTGGGGGTGTCCAAGAGGGTTGGAGGGCTGTCTATGGGGTGTCCAGGGGTGTGGGGGTGCCCAGTGGGGTCAGGGGGATTTCCAGGGGTGCGGGAGGGCTGTCTAGGGGGTGAAGATGTCTAGGATGTCAATGAGGGTGGGGGTAGTCTAGGGGGTGTCCAGGGGTGTGGGGGTTTCTAGGGGTGTTGGATGGATGTCCAGGGGTCTGGGGAGGGATGTCTAGTGGGGTGGGGGTTTTCTAGGGATGTGGGAGGGATGTCCAGTGGGGTGGGGGTGTCCAGGGTTTCCATGAGGGTGGGGGAAGTCCAGAGGGTGTCCATGGGTATGGGGGGTTTCTAGGGGTGTGGGAGGGAAGTCCAGGGGTGTGGGGTGTCCAGGGTGTCTATGGGGGTGGGGGTGTGCAGAATGGTGGGAGGTTTGTCCAGGGGGTTGGGGGATTTCCAGGAGGGTGGGGTGTCCAGGGTTGTGGGCAGGCTGTTTAGTGGGGTGGGGGGTTTCCAGGGATGTGGGGGGCTGTCTAGGGGGTGGGGGAGGGTTTTTCAGTGGTTTGGGGGGGTTTTGGTCTGTTTTTGTTCTGTTTTAGGTATTCTTTTGGTAGGGCATAGTTGTGGGGGGTGTCCAGGGGTGTGGGGGCTATCTAGGAGGGTGGGGGCAGTCCAGGGGTGTGGGGGTGTCCAGTGGGGTGGGGGTTTCCAGGGGTGTGGGAGGGTCTGTCCAGTGGGGTGGGGGGGGGGATTGGTCTATTTTTGTTCTGTTTCAAGTATTCTTTTGGCTGGGCATAATTGTGGTTGAACGGTTTAATTAAAAAAATGGTTTTTACATCGGTTATTTTATAATCGACATAAAAAATGCACCAGGATTGGTTTTAACATCGGTTATTTGAAAACTGATGTAACATATGCATGGGAATGGTTTTTACATCAGTTATTTCATAACCGACGTAATAAATGGAAAGGAATAGTTTTTTACGTCGGTTATAAAATAACCGACGTAGTAGATATGTTCTCACGTCGGTTATTATTTAACTGATGTGGAAAACCGCTTGGCAGACTACTTTATCACGTCAGTTATGCAAATAACTGATGTGATAAATGCCTCAGAGGCGTGATTTATGACATTGTTTATATAATAACCGATGTGATAAAGTATATTCAACGTTAGTTTTTAAATAACTGACGTAATACATCACGACTTCGAAGCATTTTCCATGTCAGTTTTTGAGTAACCAACGTGAAAAATGCTTCAGTTTTTTGTTTTTTAAGTCGGTTTTAAAATAACCGACGTAAAAATGGTATTTATAACATCTTCTGTAATAACGTCGACCAAAAACTGAAGTAAAAACTAAAAACGGTATTTATAACATCTTCTGTAATAACGTCGACCAAAAACTGAAGTAAAAACTAAAAAATAACTACCATAAAAAACGTTTTATGCACTAGTGTTCAATAGTTTTATTTTGAATTATAATATGAGCAATAATGAGAAGAGTCTATCAAAACTTCTAATCTTGATTTACCAAGTGGATAAGGACATGGGGCATGACAAACCCGTAGTTATTATTATTAATAAGAATAATAAGAACAAGGAAAATGGGCCTAAGACTTATAAACATTCTAAAGCCCTCGATCATTGTCCGACCAAGAAGAAGAAGATCCAATGGTAGCGAAAGGAAAAGGAGGTAGTATGTTTTGCTTGTGGCAAGTCAGGCCACTAGAAGAGGAATTGCACCCAGAGGTAAGGGGAAGCTAAAGGTGCATTCGTTATCAAGTGCAATATTTCCATTTCTACACATTGGGTATTAGATAGAGCTTTTGGTGCTCACATTTGTATTCAAATGTAGGAACCAAGTAGATTTCAGAAAATTTCCAGAGGAGAGGTGGATCTACGAGCTACCAATGGTGAGGGGTTGGCTGCTCTTTCCATTGGTGACTACCACCTTTCATTGCCAATGCAAATGATTTTGGTTTTACGTGACTGTTATTATGTACCTACTATTACCAAAAACATAATTTTTGTATCAAGTTTATATTCATATGGGTTTATTTTCAAGTTTGAAAATAAAAGTTATTTCTTTTATAATGAAAACATATGTTATGGTATGGAGCATTTAAATAATGGTATGTATGCATTAAATTATGAAAACTAAGTGTTGTCAATCGATAACAAATCATGTTCACACGACTCATATAACACTCAGTTGTGGCACAACCATCTTGGTCATGTAAAAGAGAATTGTTTGACAAAGCTCTATCAATATGGCTATTTAGAATCTTCTAAGCTAAAACCAATTGATAGATGTCACACTTGTTTACAAGGGAAAATGACCAAACCACTATTTAGTGGACATGGTGAAAGGGCCACAGAGCTTCTAGGATTGTTACACACTGATGTGTGTGGAATATTTATAGTAGAGGCTAGAGATGGATATTCTTACTTCATAACTTTTACTGGTGACTTGAGTAGATATGGATATATTTACTTAATGAGGTATAATTCTGAGTCCTTTGATAAATTCAAGGAATTCAAGAATGAAGTAGAGAATAATCTTGGTAAGAAGATAAATAAGATTCAAATGGATTGTGGTGGAGAATATCTTAACCAATAATTCATTGACTTTCTACAGGATTTTGGGTTTCTATCTCAACTCACTCCACCATATACACCACAGTGGAATGGTTTTAGTGAAAGGAGTAACTACGCCTTGTTGGACATGGTAGGGTCGATGAAGAGTCATGTAGATCTTCAGTTATCCTTTTGGTAATATTCATTACAAACTGCGGTATACACATTAAACTGAGTACCAACTAAAGAGGAAAATGAAATTCCCTTTGAGCTATGGAGTGTAAAGAAACTCATTTTATCGCATACATGTTTATGGGGATGTGAGGCATTTGTTAAGGCTTTCTCAAGCAACAAACTAGCATCCCAGGGCACGAAGTGTGTCTTTATAAGGTATCCTAAGGAGATAAAGGGATATTACCTATACAAGACCTCAGATGAGAAAGTGATTGTTATCAGACAAGCCCTCTTCTTGAGAAGGATCACATCCTCAAAAAGTATAGTGGGATCAAGATTGACTTCGATGAAGTTGATGCTCAAGATATATGGTAGTTGGTACAGGAACAAGTTCTATAGGTCCCCATGGAAGAAGTAACTCCTAAAACATAAGTACTGCATAGGATCTCAAGAGAGGAAAGGGAACCATAGAGATATGGTTTTCTAGTCATTGAGTATGGTGACTCATTATTTTTGGACAATGATGAACCTCTATCCTACAAGTATGAAGTAGAGAAATCAAAAGCTGCAAGGTGGCTAGAAGCTATGAATTATAAGATGGATTCCATGTATCATAATCAAGTTTGGATTTTGGATGATGTTTCATTTGATGCAAATCATGTTGGGTGTAAATGGGTATTCAAGAGGAAAATGGACATATAAGGTAAAGTAAGTACCTATAAATCAAGGATAGTGGCTAAAGGGTTTAAACAGTGTCAAGGAATTGACTATGATGAAAACTTTTCTCCAGTTTCCATGTTTAAATCCATCATAATCATATTTTCTATAACATCTTACCGTGACTATGAAATTTGGCATATGGATGTCAAAATTGAATTCCGTAATAGGAACCTTAGGGAAGATGTCTATATGACAGAACCATAAGGTTTTGTAACACAAAATTATGTCAAAAGTATTTTTCAAGTTACAGAGATCCATTTATGGATTGAAGTAAGCATCTAGGTCATGGAACATTCAATTTGATGAATCTGTAAAAGAATTTGGTTTCATTAAAAATGAATGTGAGCTATGTGTTTATAAAAGGTTTAGTATAAATGCAGTTGTTATCCTAGTAGTATATGTTGACAACATATTGTAGGTTCTAAGCATAGAGGAAGCACGTTGGTGGGTTTTCCCAACTTTAATTTTAGCGTTAAACAATGTTCAATCTGAGATCCTTCATGATAATAAAATGCCAGATCTTCGGAATATAATGAAGAATGAAAAGAAAAAGAAGGGTCCTGGAACCATTGAGAGGATCATCATATGTTGTTTATAATTAATTTAATTAATTGACAAGAATTACCTTGATGGAATTCTTTCTTCGTTTATGTCTTCGGTCACAATCTTATGTGATCCGTCGTTGCATCGTAGAATCCAAGTGTAGGATTCCTCTAGCGGTGATCCACACATGCTCCACGTATCTCTGGACATCGTTGAAGGGATATTCGGGTGCTAGCGCGGAAGAGCCTTCACTTGCAATTTCCTCCTTCGATCACCTTGATCTGGTGGTGGTGGATCTCTCTTGGTCTTGAGAGAATTCTTGGAGGAAGGAGTTCTTTCAGCCTTGAGAGAATTCTCCAGAATTATTTTGCACAACGATTAGGGAAAAGTGTTTCCATTGTGAGGATATTTATAATTGGGTTTGAGGTTATAGAGTTATGACAATAAATAAATGTGTTACGCGTTTTATTTATTTCATTAACTCTTATTGAAAACCCCCATGTCGAATCATTAGTTTCATGACATGCTCCCACGCTGATTATAATAAATATCATTTAATAAAATAATATTATTTTTTCAAAATCCCGACTAAAAAAACAAAAATGCGTGTAATCATTAATACACGGCGTGTGCATGTTTTTCATTTCCTTTTCAAAATGAAAACTACACGGTGTGTACATTCAATGTACACGACGTGTATATCTTGTTTTTCATTTTATTATTCCTACAACATTAAAATGATTTAGGCTTCCTTGAATAATTATTAAACCACATACAGGAATAATCTTTATTCTACTTGAGATACTTGGATACACTTAGTGTGTGACCCTATATGCCTCTTTCTCGTTGGCATTAGGTGGGCTTGCCTAAAGTCCAATATTACTGTCTAGCAACGGGACAAGGCACCCAAGAGAAAGAATTTGATACTATATTGACGTGTCACCTCATACAAATGTTTAATGTGTAATTTAATCCCTTTGTCTTGATATCTCTAATCAAGTGGGTTGCATGCTAGTGTCATCAACTCATGTGCTCGATTATTCTTTCTTTGACTTCCTGGAATTGAACTCACTCATATCCTACCATGGCCAAGGATTTATTTAGGCTATATCAATTCCATCAAAGGGCCTGAGATATCTACTTTCGTTATGGAATAGAAGAGACAAATCCTTTCTCACATTATCTATTAATGCAGTATCACTCGTGACGCACCCAACGTATCTTACCTCACTGCGAACAGTGTGTCATCACATTTTTCGTCAATACATCTAAGTGTGTGAGTTGTAATACCCATTAATAATAATCTTAAATTCTAAGTACCAATACACACATCCGCAGATAAGAACATCCAATGAAACTATGAAATGTGGATTTCCTACTGGCGGGTCTCGTTCTCATAAAATCCTCCTGGATATTACCAAAGGCGCACACCATGAGAAGGTGACTCAAAGTTTTATTAGTCCTCACCCATAATGGCCTGTATTATTTGTGTCCCTCAAATAACATCATCCGGACATAGAACATATATTCAAGAACAGTGTTATGGAACTTCTGGGTTCTCATCATAGTAGGGATTGTAACGCCCCGACCCCAGTTACCCAGAGTCGGTGCATTATTACATAACATTGGCATGATCACAAGAAAGATCAAATCTCAAAAGACCAATTGATTTAGTAGCCTTGGAAACACTAGATATATTCATAAAGTTTTACATTACATCATGAAGTGAAAACTACTACAACAACATATTGTCTCCATAATCCACACTATTATCCCCTCATAATATCCCTGCAGGTCATTCATAATTTACTTCTTCACTTCCTGGGAAAAATAAAACATAAAAAAGGGGTGAGCTCAAATTCCCATTAAGTATAACAATACAGCGGAAACTTTCATAAATAAGAATAAACATTTAAGACAATGTATAACTAAAACAATAGCCTTTTAAACTTGAACTTCAACATAGTATGGCAAAAATAAAATGAAATAATTTCATTTACTTATTCACATGGATATTCTATTAATCTAATAATCACATGCAATATCAATAACCACTTTCATAATGATGGAATGCATAATGCCATACTATCATAACCACATAGCCAAGGCCTCGTGCCAAGATTACAAATAAGATTTTGTCAAGGCCTTGTGCCAAGACACTAGTTTGTCTCATGATACCTATCGATGCATCGAGGAGCTATAGCGGGCTCCACCCATCACATATTAAGTCCAATGCATTCCCATATGAAAAGGTTTAAACATAACATAAACATTCGTATTAAAACTAGCATACGAAATGTCAATACTTTCACCATAAACCATGAATGGTATAAAAATAGAACATCCACAATCAAACATATCACAAAACCTTAAATACAATATAGAAGTTTTGTATCATAATAAATCAACTTAAAATAAGCGTAAAATCCATCAAAGGATGTTGACATAGATGAAATCAAAACTCTTTTTAGAGAAATATCTCTTTCTATTTTGAAATAATTTAAGAGTCATATATTTATAAAATAAAACATTTTCTTTGAAAATATTCTTATAAGATTGTAAGGGAAGCTTCGACGATTTTATAACGACGGAAAATATCTGCACCCGCCGTATAAGTTAAAAAAACATTCTTACCTTAATTCTGTCGAAAAGGTTAAAAAGCACCTTGTTTGGAAAACGACGGAAAGATTCCTTTATAAAACTCTTATAAAAAGTCAAAAAATGCTATAAATGACTTTAACCCATATTATTTTAAATAGTAAAAATGTTTTGAAATACATTTTTAAGAAACATGGATGTGGATGATAAAGAGATCCCAGTAGATTATTACGTATAAACAACCTCGGATAATGAAGAGATTGTGAAATAAACCCTTACCTTGTACTTTTCCTTGGTTGGGGTAGGTTAACCTCCTGTATAATGGTGAAATAATTGTTATTAAATTATAAAAGAATCATATATATTAATATGATATCATATATGATCTTTTAACATTGATTTGTTAATAATATCTTAGAATTATCGTCGTTTCGGGTGTAATCTTACTTGTTTTCTTTTATATGTTTTGTTACATAAGCCGTGTTTGTTATGGATAGTTTGTATATTATTCATATCCATAATGATATCAAGTCCTTAAACATCATTTTTAAATCATCAAATGATAATTATACTTGAATGGATACGATGGAGAATGAATCTCATCGCGTTCGTGGAGACGGTAGTCCATACGTACGCACGAGCGACAATATCATTCTTTTGATATTAAAATAATATATAAATGGATGGTATATCATATATACAGAATAATTAACATGTTATATTTATTATTTACATGAGTTACGCATCATTATTATACCCATCCAAATAATAATATATTGAATAACAATTACACCACGACGTGGAGACGGTAAGCCATACGTACGCACGTATGGTGACATGTTATTAAAAGGGTGGATAGAATACTGAATATGGTTGTACCATATTTATAATAACATCACAGTATATATAAGATACTGGATTTATTATTTTATAATGGTAATAACAAAGAAAGAAGAAGTGGAAGAAAAAAGGAACTTAAAAAGGGGTGGGGAAAACATTACCTCTTCTCCGGGTTCTTCTTTTTGATTTGATCAAAATTTCTCTTTAGGATGGCTTTCTGATCAAACTAGGGCCTCTAGGTTGTAGTGAGGGAAGTTGGGAGAGTATTTGGGCAGATTTTGGTCGAACCAAAAGGCTTTTAAGGTGGGAAGAAATGAGAAGGAGGAGTGCCCTTTTATAAGAGGGGTGAGGGGCACCTTTGGAAAAGCTAGAAATATTAATTTATAATAAATTAATATTCGGTTTCTAATGGCTCCAAAGTTTATTATTCAAAGTTTAAGGTGGGGATAGGTTGAAAAACACTCAACCAATAGAATTTATACAGGTTTGGGTACTTATATTAACCTTATCTTTAAGTATTAACTCTAAGTTAATTAGTTTCACTTTTACAATGTTTCTTTGTATTTTTATATTATATGGTTAATAAACTTACTATATACATCCAAGAGACCACCAAGTGGTCCATTAATGATACAACTATTATGAGATAAATATCTTGGCCGAACCTTAGATTTTTAGGAATTTAATATCAATTAATAATATAATATTTGTTTTAAAAACTCTTTTATGTCAATTTTGACACTATTCAATAGTTGATTTTTGTGAAACTCATAACAGAATTATTACTTCTAAAAACGTTAATTAAATAAATTCTAATATGTCATATTATCCTAGAAAATTATTTTAATTCATTAAAAGTCTCAAATTATATTTATTTGGGTATTTATAATATCAATTATTTTAAATTTTCACTATTATGGTAATTATTGCATCATAATTGTGTCATAAATAAATTAACTTATGTAATATCTAAAAATTATAAATAAAATATCATTATGTAATAAATCTTTTTATATTTCTAATGAATATTTATAGTCGAAAATCCAACATATATAACCCTATGTAAAAATTGTTTTTCTAAAAGATATATGCTTGTGTCATTTTTGTATTCATTTTAACTTAATTAAAATTAAGTGTCCCTATCACCTACAAGTGGCTCCATGGGGTCCCAAAATCGACCCAAAGATGCCTATGGTCGAACATGTATCAACCAATAAGGCTAGGATGCGTTTTAGGGTAATTTAGTATTATTATAATATTATTTTTTTAACCCTTATTTACCGGATTTACCCTTAACCATGGTAAATAAAATATTTACCGAAGTAATTATTCAAAATGTCTAAAACTAAAAGTTACCTATTTACACAATTTGAACATCCTGATTCCAAATATGGAATCCATTTTTCCAAATTCAAAACACATAAGTGGCAGAAATTAATTTAAAATTAATTCCCGTTGTTAAAACAAAAAGTGTGTTTTTAAGAGATAATAACTATCAAAAGATTGACACTTGTTTATGTCTGGTTTAATTGTAAAATTATGTCCAATGACCAACATTGTATTAAATGGTAAAAATATATTATAAATATACTTTAAAACCACTAAAATTCATAATTTATCACTATTAATTATTTTGATTAAAAAAATTGTTTTTAATTAAAATTTAGTAATGTTCACTATTCATCAAAATATTAAAGTTATCTGAAAAGTACCAAAATCTCACCTTAGGCTAAATTCGATATTCCGAATCCAAAAATGAAGTCCATTTTAAAAAATAAAATATATATAATTTCAAAAAGTAGGTATTACTATTCATAACGGCTAGTTTGATTGGTTATGGTGTGTTAGAACTCGGTGTTGCGTACAACACACACTATCACATTATTCAAAGAGAAGCGTACCGTAGAAGCTTGGGGTGTTACATTCTCCCCTCCTTCAAATAATTTTGTCCTCGAAATTTCTATAATACTTATCACATGAAAAGACTTGGGTGGTTCTTCATCATAAGTTCCTCGGGTTCCCACGTTGCCTCTTCCATCTTATGGTTTCTCCACAAAACTTTTACCAGACGCGTCGTCCGGTTTCTCAGTACTTGTTCTCTCATATCAAGAATCCTGACGGGATCTTCACAATAAGACAGTTCGGGTTCCAGTTCTAACTCCTCATAGGTGAGTACATGTGTTGGGTCAGGCATGTATTTCCTTAACAGAGATACGTGGAACACATCGTGAACTTTGGAGAGACTTGGCGGCATTGCCAATCGGTAAGCTACAGCCCCAATTCGTTATAGAATTTCAAAAGGTCCGATGTACCTAGGAATCAATTTACCATTCTTACCAAAACGTATGACTCCTTTCCATGGAGATACCTTCAGGAAAACATGATCACCGACTTGAAATTCCAAATCCTTCCTTCGATTATCGGCATAGCTCTTCTGCCTACTTTGAGCTGCTTTGATGTGATTTTGGATTACCTTCACCTTTTCCATCGTTTCCTCCACCAGTTCTAGACCTACAAGTTTTCTTTCCCCAACGTCATCTCAACAGGTTGGTGTACGACATCTCTTTTCGTATAACGCTTCATATGGTGCCATCTGAATACTCGAATGGAAGCTATTGTTATAGGAAAATTATACCAGAGGTAAATCACTACTGTAAAATGGACCTATCCCCACGGTTTTCCTCAAAACCGTGGGGATATACCCCCCTATACCCACAGTTTTGGAAAACCGTGGGTATAGGTCAATTTTCAAGACCTATACCCACGGTTTTCAAAAACCGTGGGCATAGGGGGGTCTATCCCCACGGTTTTGAGGAAAACCGTGGGGATAGGTATAGGATAAAAAACCTATACCCACGGTTTTGAAAAACCGTGGGTATAGGTTTCCCATGTGTGCGCGGGAAAAAAAAAATTTCCGCGGGGAGGATTTTTTTTTTTGCGGGAGTCCTATACCTACGGTTCTTCCCTTTATACCCACGGTTTATATAACTATATATAACTAAATACAAATATATATACATAAAAGCGGTGTTGGTGTAGTGGTTAGATGCTTCATCTGCAGCGGAGAGGTTGCGGTTCGAAACCCGCGGGCGGCTTTATTTTAGGATCTATACCCACGGTTTCAAAACAGTGGGTAAAATCCATTGACACCGTGGAAATTGGGAATGTTTTGTTGACACGGTGGCAGAACACCTATACCCACAGTTTTGGAAAACCGTGGGTATAGGCTGGGGACCTATACTGACGGCGTTCCAGCCCACGGTTCCCAAAACCGTGGGTATAGCCTATACCCACGGTTTTGGGGGCTATACCCATGGTTTTGAACCGTGGGTATAGGCCTTTTTTCCAGCAGTGAATATTGATCCCACATACCCTGAAAGTCAAGTGAGCAGGATCTCAACATGTCTTCTAGGGTTTGAATAGTTCATTCTGATTGTCCGTCTGTCTGAGGGTGGTAGGCAGTGCTCAAATGAAGTTCAGTATCCAGGGATTTCTGAAGACTCTTCCAGAATCTTGAAATAAAACAGGGATCACAATCAGAAACAATCGATAGGGGTACTCCATGAAGTCTCACAACTTCATTAATATATAGTCTTGCTAGACGTTCCAGTGGTAGATATTCTCTTATAGCAAGAAAATGTGCTGACTTGGTAAGACGATCAACAATAACCCATATTGCATCATTCCTTCTAGGAGTCTTTGGTAGCCCCATGACAAGGTCCATCATAATATTGTCCCATTTCCACTCTGGTATGGGAAGAGGTTGCATGACTCCTCCAGGCTGTTGCCTCCCAGCTTTCACTTGTTGACAAACCATATATTTTGACACAAAATCAGCAATCTCTCTCTTCATGTTGTCCCACCAAAAATGTTCCTTCAAATCTCTATACATTTTGGTGCTCCCAGGGTGTATAGAGAAATTGGAACTATGAGCATCATCCAGCAATTCCCTTTTTAGATCAGGTATATCGGGAACACAAAGTCTCTTCCCGAATTTCAAAATTCCATCTTCATACACAAAGTCTCTTAGTCTCCCATCATTCACAACTTTAATATTCTTTTGAAATTCTTCATCATCGGTCTGAGAACACTTAATCCTTTCTAGTAAAGATGGTTTGGCAACCATTTGAAAAAGCATTGATGTTTCTCCTTCCCTGGTTATTCCCATGTCCATCTTCACTAGATCCATGAAAATTGGATCCCTTTCAATTCTCATATTGTTCAAAACTCCATGGTCTTTTCTGCTCAAAGCATCTTCCACCTTGTTTTCCTTCCCCGGGTAGTAGTGTATCGTACAATCATAATCCTTGATCAATTCAATCCATCTCCTTTGCCTCATGTTGAGTTCTTTTTGTGATAAAATATAATTCAAACTCTTGTGATCAGTATAAATCTCACATTTTTCACCATAGAGGTAGTGCCTCCATATCTTTAAAGCAAATATCACAGCTGCTAAATCGAGATCATGAGTAGGATAGATTTGTTCATGAATTTTCAACTGTCGTGATGCATAGGAAATAACTCTATCATTCTGCATAAGGACACAACCAAGTCCTTTCTTCGATGCATCACTATAAATAACGAACCCATCATTCCCTGATGGTAGAGTCAATATAGGATCATTGACTAATCTTCTATTCAGTTCTTCGAAACATTCTTCACACTCTTTTGTCCAAACAAATTTAACCCCTTTACGTGTGAGCTTCGTTAATGGGTTATCCAATCGGGCAAAATTCTGGACGAAACGTCGATAATAACCTGCCAAACCAATAAAACTACGTACCTCAGTTATACTCGTAGGTGCTGGCCATTCTTGGATTGCCTTTGTCTTAGAAGGATCAACAGAGATTCCATATTTAGAGACAATATGGCCAAGAAAAGAAATCTCCTGAAGCTAGAATTCACACTTGCTAAACTTCCCATATAATTCATGTCCTCTCAGAGTCTTCAGGATAATGCGCAAGTGATTTTCATGATCTTCGTAGCTTTTGGAGTATACCAAGATATCATCAATAAATACCACCACAAATTCATCGAGATACTCCTTGAAAACTCTATTCATCATATCCATGAATATAGAGGGTGCATTAGTCAATCCAAAAGGCATTACAGTAAACTCGTAATGCCCGTACCTGGTTCAAAATGTTGTCTTCAGAATGTCTTCCTTCTTCACACACAACTGATGGTATCCAGATCGAAGGTAAATCTTTGAAAAGTATTGAGCTCCATTCAGTTGGTCAAATAAATCATCAATGCAAGGTAAGGGATACTTGTTCTTTATTGTTATAGCATTGATCTCTCTATAGTAGATACATAACCTCATAGATCCATCTTTATTTTTAACAAAAAGAACAGGGGCTCCCCATGTAGAAACAATAGGGTGAATAAATCCCTTATTACTCAATTCCTCTAGTTGTTTCTTTAGTTCAACTAATTCTATAGTGGCCATTCTATAAGGTGTCTTCGATATAGGCCTTGATCCAGGAATTAAATCAATGGAAAACTCAACTTCTCATTCTGGAGGATGTCCAGGTAAATATTCCGGAAATACATCTAAAAATTCTTTCACAACAGGTACATCCTCTATTTGAACATTCCTTTCCTCACCCACAGTTATTTCATTCTCTTCCTCCCCAATAATTGAATTTAGTTGAGCTACTAGGGGTGGATCTAAAAAAGAATTAGGTGGTGATGATTCTTCTCTAAAGATAAGGTGTTCCTTATCATTATCATCAAGAATCGTAACCACTTTCTTCTTATAATAAATCTTCACATCATAGTCCGAAAGCCAGTCCATACCGAGGATTATATCGAACTCAATCATAGGTATGACGATGAGATCAGCAGATAAAGAACATTTATGTGCTCTAATGGGGACTGATTCACAAAACTTTGTTGCAATGATACTTCCCTTAGGAGTTTTAACTGACAAATACCTTGTTAAATCAAATTGGAAATATCTAATTTTCTTAGAAAACTGGGAAGATATGAAACAATGCGATGATCCAGAATCAAATAATGCATTTTCTAAACTTGAGGAAACCATTAAATTACATGCCACCACGTCTTTCGGAGCTTTTACCTCAGCAGTAGTGATAGCATAAGCCTGGCCTTGATCCCTTGGCATTTTCTGAGGTAAGTTCCCCTGACGCTGAGGACATTCATTTGCACAATGTCCCATCTCCCTGCAATTGTAGCACTGAACATTGGTAGCTTCCTTCTTCCCCTTGCAATCACGATCTTGGTGGCATTTTTCACCACACTTGTAACAGACTCCCATTCCCTTCAAGAAAGTACCGGGGTGTTTCTTCCCACATTTACCACAGGATGGATATTCAACCTTTCCCTTCTTCCCCTTATTTCCATTCCCAGATTGATCAGCAGGTCTCTTCTTCTCTTTCTTTGCTTTAAAGTCATAAGACTTAGAGAATTCTTTTTCGGTCTTGATAGCACATGAGACAATGTCTTCGTACGATGAAAAGGATTGTGAGACTAATGCTCGACGGAGAAATGGTTTTAACCCATAAAAGAAACGATCAATCTTAATTCTTGGGTTACGTATATAATCTCCAGCATACCTTGCTAACCTTGTAAATTTAGCCTCATACTTTGCGACATTCTCATCCTCCTTTTGTCTCAGACTCAGAAATTGTCTTTCCATATCTGCTCGATGGTCACGAGGAAAGTATTTTTCTAAAAATAGATCTTTGAACTCCCTCCATTCCATATTTGATACTTCATCATCTTCCTTCATATTTTGAATCAATGACCACCATTGATCAGCATCTCCAGTGAGTTGGTAAACTGCCATGATAACTTTTTCCCTTTCACTACTCCCCAAAGCCTGAAATATTTTCTCTAGGGAATTTATCCATTGCTCAGCTACTAAGGGATTTGTACTCACATTGAACGTTGGTGGTTTTTGCCTCATGAATCGATCTAACATTGATCCTCCACGCTGCGGATCAGGGTGCTTCATACGGGTAAGGTTATTATTCATAACCTGAGTGAGTTGTCCCAGTATGGTGATTAGCTGATCGGCACCAGTTGCATCACCATCTCCACTATAATTATCTTGAGCAGGAGGGAAATCCCTACATGGAGTGTGTGCATTGATACAGTTTCCATTTCTTCCACTAGGCACCATTTCTAAATAATGGCATAAACTAGATCAGTTTATGAATCAAAATACATTATCCCATACTTATAAAACACTTAACATAAATTGAACTATTTATGGATATAATCCATAATCATAAAAATGTTTTCTTTGAGAAAGTATATACTCATAAACCCTTCATAATGATTTGTAAAGAGAATGAGAGTTATCCTAAGCATATCCCCCGGGAGTGTCGTAACCAAGAGTGCAGCAAGGCCCGTTGTCGTGCACCAGTTCCCGTTCGAGTCTAGCTCAAAGCGGTGTTTTCGGGTTTTACCCCTAGGTACATCTGTGCCAGAGCCGCCTCTACCTGCTCGTATCCAGACAGGGATGTATTGCTCGGAAAACTCACAAAATCTCTACAATACCAAAATTCTAGGAAGTTCTTCTATACTAATCCTCAAAGTTCATCTTAGGTCTACGTGCTCTAAACAGAGTTTATCTAAATCTAGCTTCCAAGGTTTGTACTAAACTTCCTCTGATACCAATTGTAACACCCCGACCCCAGTTACCCAGAGTCAGTGCATTATTACATAACATTGGCATGATCACAAGAAAGATCAAATCTCGAAAGACCGATTGGTTTAGTAGCCTTGGAAACACTAGATATATTCACAAAGTTTTACATTACATCATGAAGTGAAAACTACTACAACAACATATTGTCTCCATAATCCACACTATTATCCCCTCATAATATCCCTGCAGGTCATTCATAATTTACTTCTTCACTTCCTGGGAAAAATAAAACAAAGAAAAGGGGTGAGCTCAAATGCCCAGTAAAGATAACAATATAGCGGAAACTTTCATAAATAAGAATAAACATTTAAGGCAATGTATAACTAAAACAATAGCCTTTTAAACTTGAACTTCAACATAGTATGGAAAAAATAAAATGAAATAATGCCATTTACTTATTCACATGGATATTCTACTAATCGAATAATCACATGCAATATCAATAACCACTTTCAAAATGATGGAATGCATAATGCCAGACTATCATAACCACATAGCCAAGGCCTCGTGCCAAGACTACAAATAATATTTTGTCAAGGCCTTGTGCCAAGACACTAGTTTGTCTCATGAGACCTACCGATGCATCGAGGAGCTATAACGGGCTCCACCCATCACATATTAAGTCCAATGCATTCCCATATGAAAAGGTTTAAACATAATATAAACATTCGTATTAAAACTAGCATACGAAATGTCAATACTTTCACCATAAACCATGAATGGTATAAAAATAGCACATCCACAGTCAAACATATCACAAAACCTTCAATACAATATAAAAGTTTTGTATCATAATAAATCAACTTCAAATAAGCGTAAAATCCATCAAAGGATGTTGACATAGATGAAATCAAAACTCTTTTTAGAGAAATATCTCTTTCTATTTTGAAATAATTTAAGAGTAATATATTTATAAAATAAAACGTTTTCTTTGAGAATATTATTATAAGCTTGTAAGGGAAGCTTTGACGATTTTATAACGGCGGAAAATATCTGCACCCGTCGTATAAGTTAAAAAAACATTCTTACCTTAATTCTGTCGAAAAGGTTAAAAAGCACCTTGTTTGGAAAACGACGGAAAGATTACTTTATAAAACTCTTATAAAAAGTCAAACTAGGGTATAAATGACTTTAACCCATATTCTTTTAAATAGTAAAAATGTTTTGAAATACATTTTTAAGAAACATAGATGTGGACGATAAAGAGATCCCAGTAAATTATTACGTATAAACAACCTCGGATAATGAAGAGATTGTGAAATAAACCCTTACCTTGTACTTTTCCTTGGTTGGGGTAGGTTAACCTCCTGTATTGTCACGACCCGTCCTCAGGGCCCGTGCCGTGACTACCCCAAGCCCGCCTTCCATAGGCCAGGGGCTGGCGACTAGCACCAAGGCGTAAATTCCAGTAAAAAGGGAAGGCATTGCCTTTGAAAAGTAAACAAGCACCACAGAGTAAGAAAGCGGAAAAGTAAACACTAAGTAAAAATAGAGTACAACTGTAAGTGCGGAAAAGTAAATAGGCCAATATACAAACCCCAACTGAAAGTAAAGTAAAACTCAAAAAGGAAAATAGAAACTACGCCGATTCGTCCTCTGGAAATCCCACCTGAAGGGTGGGTACAGATAGCTCCACAGCTCCTCGGGTCCCGCCGTCCGTTCCGAGCACGTCCCGCTCAGTGGTCCACCTCTAGGTACCGTCCTGCTCCGCAAGCCTCATCCATGATCAACGTTGTCCATCGTCTGCAACCAACACAACGTAGTGCGGGCATAGCCCGTGCAGGGGTGAGTATAAGCTACTCAGTAGGGACCCCAAGACCCCTGAAGGTCTCCCAAAATCCACAAAGGAGAGATACAAACACGAAGTAACAACCGAAACTGCTTAGGTATATGCCCATACATATTCCTAAGTCATCAATTCCAATACGCTCCAACCTCTGAGCCCAAGTACAACTCAGTCCACACAGGAAAGTATACGTATTCCACACAAGAAAGCAAAACGAAATCAACACAGGATAACACAACACAATCCACAAGGAAAGCAACAGGATTCAGCTCACACAGGTATACATCATCGAAAAGGTGAAAGAGATGATCAGACATAGATACTGAATCACCTAAGCTGGGACCCACATAGGATACAAGACCAGTTATCTTCATTGTTTCATTTATGCTGGGACCCACATAGGATACAAGACCAGCACTGAACCATCAAATCTGGGACCCACATAGGATACAAGACCAGCACAGCTAGGACCCACATAGGATACAAGACCAGCTGTCTTCATTGATTCATCTATACTGGGACCCACATAGGATACAAGACCAGTATTGAATCATCTAAGCTGGGACCCACATAGGATACAAGACCAGCACAGCTAGGACCCACATAGGATACAAGACCAGCTGTCTTCATTGATTCATCTATACTGGGACCCACATAGGATACAAGACCAGTATTGAATCATATAAGCTGGGACCCACATAGGATACAAGACCAGCACAGCTAGGACCCACATAGGATACAAGACCAGCTATCTTCATTGATTCATCTATACTGGGACCCACATAAGATACAAGACCAGTATTGAATCATCTACGCTGGGACCCACATAGGATACAAGACCAGCACAGCTAGGACCCACATAGGATACAAGACCAGCTGTCTTCATTGATTCATCTATACTGGGACCCACATATGATACAAGACCAGTATTGAATCATCTAAGCTGGGACCCACATAGGATACAAGACCAGCACAGCTAGGACCCACATAGGATACAAGACCAGCTGTCTTCATCGTCGCAGTCCACTGAGGATCTCTGCACAAACGTCATCGTCGAAGTCGCAGCTAGCACTAGGGTTCCCGCACACAGCAAGCTCGTTTGGGAGGGTCCGCTCCACGAGCCGAGAGGTTGATACATCAACTGTCACATAGTCCGAATTTGATGTATCCAAAAGTTCCGTATTATCAATAGGAACTCAACGTAACAGACGGCGCGTCAATCGGATGCCCGGTCTGAGAGTTATTGGTTTTTTTGTCCTAGGGGCCCAGTTGGTTTTTAAGGCAAAACCAACCCAACCGTACTCCACCTGCGTCCAAACCTCGGGTGGAGTATTCCAAAATATCCGTCTCACTAAGAGGAACTCAACAAGGTCTACGGCACGTCAATCGGACGCTCATAGCTCAAGATATGAGCGTTTCCGCACTGAGGGCCCGGTTGGTTTCGTGTACGAACCAACCCGACCGAACTCAAAGTATTCCGAAATCTTGAGTGCGATATGCCGAAACGACCATCTCGATCCAAGGATCGCATCGCCGCTGACGGCATGTCGTTTAGAGGTCCGTAGCCCGAGTTATGGGCATTTGAACCCAAACAGTTCGGTAACGGGGGTTTCGGGCCCGGGCCGACCCGGCCCGAGACCCCCCGGTTGGCCCGAACCGGGTCGACCCACCTCAGACAGGGTCGGACCGGCCCGGCACGGCCCGGCCCAGCCCGGCGCGGCCCGGCCTGGTAGACCAGCCAGGCGCCGGTCCGGCTCAGCGCAGCGCGCCCAGCGCGCTGCCAGCTCGGCTTCGGCCGAGCTGTAGGAAAAATGGGGGGTGCCTGCCCCCCTTGTGAACCCCCCCCCCCCTCATTATGGGGGCCATTTAAGCTGGCTGGGGGAATTTAGTTCCCCCGATTTTCCCATTTCCGGCCGGCCCGACCTGGCCCGCCGGCTCCTCCTCAACGGGACCGGCAGTGGCGGGTCCCTTTCCGGCTCCGACACCGGCTGGCCGCCGGTCACCATGCTCCGCCACGGCCTGGAACCGGCTGCGGCCCTTGTCGTCTGGCACGGTGCGACGGCACCGCGTCCCTCCACCGCGGCCCCGCTCCGGCCGCGGCGCCTTCAATTTCCTTCAATGCGGCGCGATAGCGTCCCGTTCTTGAATTTCTTTCCACGGCGCGGCGCGACGGCGCCGCGCAATACTTGCCGTGTGATTCCTGCATGGTGCGACAACACCACGCCTTCCCGTTCCATTCACAAGAAACAATCATGAACAAAGGATGGGGTTAGGCCGTGTTTGTGCGGTCCGGCACCCTCTCGTTAAACGATAACATTTTAGTCGATTAACCACAAAGTTCGACATGCTAGAATCAAGAACGGAAATAATTTAATAAAATAACAATAAACCCCTACCTCGGTTCAAGATCGGAGAACGTCAACAAGCCGCGGAAGACAAGCATCGCGGAGGTCGGGCGTCGCGGAAATCGAACGTCGATTCCATTGACGTCGAGGTGCGTCCGAAGAGGTAACGTCGCTGGAGAAGCATCGTAAGCTGACGGAGAAAGCCCGAGGAGGAAGCGTCGTATCCTTTCATTGACATGGGAAGAAGATCGAAAGAAGCGGCGTCGTCGATCTTCGGAAACACACCGTCTGCGAAGAAGAGAAGAGACGACACGTCTTTCTCTTCTTATGGTGATGGCGTTCTTCGTCGGAGCCTAAGTGTTCTTCGCGTTCTTCGTCAAGGTTGAAGAAGATGAAGAAATCTTCCCAATCCTCTCAAGGTGGTAAAAGAAATCTAACCAAAATAAAATAAGTCTAAGCCTTATTTTATTTACACAACTTCACCTCTTTGAATTTCAAAAGTTTGAAATTAAGAACTCAACTCAATTAATAACACAAGTTGTCAAAATTAATTAGAGTGGAGTTATTGGGGGGTTTAAGGGAAGTTTAAGAGTTAGGGATTGTGTGGGCCCCACCACACTTAATCCTCTCAAGGGAGGTTATGTGGATGTGGGTCCCACCTATAACTCCCTTTGGGAGGAAATAACCAACAAAGTAAAAAAAAATTGTGTTCCACAATTTATTTAACTTCTTCTAATTTCCCCCAAAACTAACTCTCAACCCGCATAAAACGCAACCTCAGAAAAGGTCTCCTTAAGCGAATATCGGCGCTGCGAGTTCATTGGTGCCCTCGGAATTCGATTCTGGGCACCGGTTCAAAAGTTAGAAAAACCCCGCTCATTCGTTCACTGAACGTACCCGAGCCAAACTTCGGAAATTGATTCCGGGCACACCGGGCCTCGGAATCAGGTGCCGTCAAAAACCGCGCTCTTGTAAAATTCCAAAGAAAATTAAGAAAAAAAATTCCCTTGAATTTTACGGGTCTTTACATTACTCCCACATCAGGGTTTTACGTCCCCGTAAAGATACATCAAAACTAGGGAAACAAATGAGGGTATTGAGCACGCATCTGAGCCTCCCGCTCCCAAGTGATCTCTTGGAGGTTCCTGTGCTGCCATCTGATGCGCACAAGAGGAATTGACCATCCACGTAGGACCCGCTCCTTTCAATCCTCGATCACCACCGGGACCTCCGTAAAAGTCGCCCCATCGTCAACGTCAAGCTCCCCATGGTCAATGATGTGCATCGGGTCGTGCACGTATCTCCTTAGCTGAGATACGTGGAAGACGTCGTGCACCCGGTGCAACTGAGGTGGTAGAGCCAGGCGATAAGCCACCTCGCCAATCCTGCTGAGGACCTGGAAGGGTCCGATGAAGCGCGGGGATAACTTTCCGCCTCGGCCAAATCTCCGTAATCCACGTCGAGGTGAGACACGCAAGAAGACGTGGTCGCCATCCTCGAACTCTAGTGGCCTCCGCCTCCTGTCAGCAAAATACTTCTGTCGGCTCTGAGCTGTCTTCATCCGCTCCTGGATGACCTGGACCTTCTCTATCGTGGCCTGGACCACCTCTGGTCCCACAAGAGCTGCTATGATTTCTTCTTTGCCGATAAGAGAAATCCGGTCTCATCCCTTGGATGAACCATGTTCTTTTGCCTAATACAGTCAATCCCGACATGGATGGTACTAATCCATATCAAGGATGACGTCATAAGGCCTCGACGCTACTACCAAGAGATCCAACCGTTACTCTCGCCTCCAAGGGTTGAGTCACACTGTCGGCATCAGTGTGTGGTAACTGGGTCTCCTCCAGTAGATGTCTCACAAGTGAGGGTCAAGTCAATAGTCTAAACTGGAACCTCTTAGTAACAATAAAAAAGAGGACATGAATGAAAACATCACAAAGGTAAGCGTCTTTTACTATTGCAGCTCATAATACAAAGACACTACACTACAACAACAAGGGACTAGAAGTACAAAGGACGTATCTACTAGTTCTGCTCATGTCCATCTGCTCCCAGAGCTCCATGATCGAAGGCCTCAGCTGCCTGAAGCTGAGCTCTCACATGTCCACCAACTCCCAGCGGTCGGGGTGGACCTCCTGGTTGTGGTGGTGGCAACACCTCGAAGTGTCTCCCACCATCGGCTACTCGGCCAGCTCCTCTGCCTCGTCCGCCTGCACCCTTCGGACCACCGTGGCCGAACCTCTGTCTGGGAGGTCCCTCTACCACCTGCTGCTCATCTGTAAGACGAGTCGGGAAGTCTCGAGCCATGTGACCTCGCCCGCTGCATGCGTAGCAATGCTTTCCCATCGTGTAGCTGGCTCTCCTTCAGGTGCCCTGCACAACCGAATCTTCATCCCGAGATTGCCCATCTGATGGTCTGGCCCGTTTGGACCTCTGCGTCACCTGTCTACATCCAGCTGCAGAAGACCCTACTAAGGGCCGTCCTGTGGAGGGCCCTGTCACTGGAGCCTACTCGGCGAGGAAACTCTCTACTAGAAGGGCTCTCTCCAACACCTCTACCTACGTCGGAATGTTGAGGGAGATCATCGAAGCCCTGATCTCATGCCTTAGTCCCTGATCGAAGGTTCGGGCCCAGAAGAATGGGTCTCGTACCATATCTGTGGAGTAGCGCGAGAGATCAGTAAATCTCTCCGAGTACTGGGTCACTGTCAAGCTGCTCTGCCACAGCTGAAGAAGCTCCTGAATGCGCACCGCACGGAGGGTGGCTGGGACGAACTCGGAGCAGAAGATGCTCTCAAAGTCCGTCCAGAGAAGAGATGTCTCGTCGTGCACCTGGAGCATCAAGCTCCACCATCGGCCCGCTCCTGCGTGCAGTAGGCTCACTGCGAGGATCACCATGAGGTCAGCTGGTGTCCTCACTAGCCTGAAAACTCGTACGACTGCCTCCAGCCAGTCCTCGGTTGCCTGGGGGTCCGTCTCCCCACGGAACCTAGGTGGTCGATGGCGCTGGAACTCGTGCAGTGCACTAAGGCGACGTGCATCGTCAGCGGCTGATGCTGGAAGCATCGGTGGCTCGGCGGGTAGAGCTACTGCCGGTGCCACTGCTGACAAAGGGCCCTGCACCGAGGCCTCATCGCTCGGTGGGCTGTCGTCACACTCAAATCTTGGAACCCTAGCTGACTGCCGTCGTGGGGCCATCCTGAAAAGGAAACAGGTGCGCCACGGTCAAACAGTATACCTGGTGAGCTGACACAAGTAATCACAAAGAAAACTTGAAACACACACGCAATCAATGTTTTCGTGCATTAAGTCGGAAATCAGAAGTCAGGGTTCTGGTGTACGGATACGTTGGCCGCTGCACCAACACTGGACTCCCTGAACTGATAACCACACCCAATACGCTAAACACTATTGCTTCACATAGAAGAAAGATCAGAGTCTGCGGTATAACCGAACTCCTCTGATACTAATTTTTCACGACCCGTCCTCAGGGCCCGTGCCGTGACTACCCCAAGCCCGCCTTCCATAGGCCAGGGGCTAGCGACTAGCACCAAGGCGTAAATTCTGGTAAAAAGGGAAGGCATTGCCTTTGAAAAGTAAACAAGCACCACAGAGTAAGCAAGCGGAAAAGTAAACACTAAGTAAAAACAGAGTACAACTGTAAGTGCGGAAAAGTAAATGGGCCAGTATACAAACCCCAACTGAAAGTAAAGTACAACTCGAAAAGGAAAACAGCAACTACGCCGAGTCGTCCTCTGGAAATCCCACCTGAAGGGTGGGTACAGATAGCTCCACAGCTCCTTGGGTCCCGCCGTCCGTTCCGAGCACGTCCCGTTCAGTGGTCCACCTCCAGGTACCATCCTGCTCCGCAAGCCTCATCCACGATCAACGTTGTTCGTCGTCTGCAACCAACACAACGTAGTGCGGGAATAGCCCGTGCAGGGGTGAGTATAAGCTACTTAGTAGGGACCCCGAGACCCCTGAAGGTCTCCCAAAATCCACAAAGGATAAACCACAAAGGAGAGATAAAAACACGAAGTAACAATCGACACTTCTTAGGTATATGCCCATACATATACCTAAGTCATCAATTCCAATACGCTCCAACCTCCGAGCCCAAGTACAACTCAGTCCACACAGGAAAGTATACGTATTCCACACAGGAAAGCAAAACGAAATCCACACAGGATAACACAACACAATCCACACAGGAAAGCAACAGGATTCAGCTCACACAGGTATACATCATCGAAAAGGTGAAAGAGATGATCAGACATAGATACTGAATCATCTAAGCTGGGACCCACATAGGATACAAGACCAGTTATCTTCATTGTTTCATTTATGCTGGGACCCACATAGGATACAAGACCATCACAGCTAGGACCCACATAGGATACAAGACTAGCTATCTTCATTGATTCATCTATACTGGGACCCACATAGGATACAAGACCAGTATTGAATCATCTAAGCTGGGACCCACATAGGATACAAGACCAGCACAGCTAGGACCCACATAGGATACAAGACCAGCTGTCTTCATTGATTCATCTATACTGGGACCCACATAGGATACAAGACCAGTATTGAATCATCTAAGCTGGGACCCACATAAGATACAAGACCAGCACAGCTAGGACCCACATAGGATACAAGACCAGTTGTCTTCATTGATTCATCTATACTGGGACCCACATAGGATACAAGACCAGCTGTCTTCATTGATTCATCTATACTGGGACCCACATAGGATACAAGACCAGTATTGAATCATCTACGCTAGGACCCACATAGGATACAAGACCAGCACAGCTAGGACCCACATAGGACACAAGACCAGCTGTCTTCATCGTCGCAGTCCACTGAGGATCTCTGCACAAACATCATCGTCGAAGTCGCAGCCAGCACTAGGGTTCCCGCACACAGCAAGCTCGCTCGGGAGGGTCCGCTCCACGAGCCGAGAGGCTGATACATCAACTGTCACATAGTCCGAAGTTGATGTATCCAAAAGGTCCGTATCATCAATAGGAACTCAACGTAACAGACGACGCGTCAATCGGACGCCCGGTCTGAGAGTTATTGGCTTTTTCGTCCTAGGGGACCGGTTGGTTTTTAAGGAAAAACCAACCCGACCGTACTCCACCTACGTCCAAACCTCGGGTGGAGTATGCCAAAAGATCCGTCTAACTAAGAGGAACTCAACAAAGTCGACGGCACGTCAATCGGACGCCCGTAGCTCAAGATATGAGTGTTTCCGCACTGAGGGCCCGGTTGGTTTCGTGTACGAACCAACCCGGCCAAACTCAAAGTATTCCGAAACCTTGAGTGCGATATACCGAAACGACCGTCTCGATCCAAGGATCACATCACCGCTGACGGCGCGTCGTTTGGAGGTTCGTAGCCCGAGTTATGGGCATTTGAACCCAAACAGTTCGGTAACGGGGGTTTCGGGCCCGGGCCGACCCGGCCCGAGACCCCCCGGTTGGCCCGAACCAGGTCGACCCGCCCCGGACAGGGTCGGCCCGGCCCGGCACGGGCCGGCCCGGCCAACCGACCAAGCGCCGGTCCAGCTCAGCGCAGCGCGCCCAGCGCGCTGCCAGCTCGGCTTCGGCCGAGCTGTAGGAAAAACGGGGGGCGCCTGCCCCCTTGTGAACCCCCCCCCCCTCATTATGGGGTCCATTTAAGCTATCCGGGGGAATTTAATTCCCCCGGCTTTCCCATTTTCGGCCGGCCTGACCTAGCCCGCCGGCTCCTCCTCAACGGGACCGGTAGTGGCCGGTCCCTTTCCGGCTCCGACACCGGCGGCCCGGCTGGCCGCCGGTCACCATGCTCCGCCGCGGCCCAAAACCGGCCGCGGCCCTTGTCATCCGGCGTGGTGCGACGGCACCGCGCCCCTCCGCCGCGGCCCCGCTCCGGCTGCGGCGCCTTCGATTTCCTTCAACGCGGCGTAACGGCGTCGCGTTCTTGAATTTCTTTCCACGACGCGGCGCGACGGCGCCGCGCAATACTTGCCGTGTGATTCCTGCATGGTGCGACGGTACCACGCCTTCCCATTCCATTCACAAGAACAATCATGAACAAAGGAGGGGGTTAGGCCGTGTTTGTGCGGTCCGGACCCCTCTCATTAAACGATAACATTTTAGTCGATTAACCACAAAGTTCGACATGCTAAAATCAAGAACGGAAATAATTTAATAAAATAACAATAAACCCCTACCTCGGTTTCAAGAGCGGAGCACGTCAACAAGCCGCGGAACACAAGCGTCGCGGAGGTCGGGCATCGCGGAAATCGAACGTCGATTCCGTTGACGTCGAGGTGCGTCCGAAGAGGTAACGTCGCTGGAGAAGCTTCGTAAGCTGACGGAGAAAGCCCGAGGAGGAAGCGGCGTCTCCTTTCATTGACACGGGAAGAAGATCGAAAGAAGCGGCGTCATCGATCTTCAGAAACACACCGGCTGCAAAGTAGAGAAGAGACGACACGTCTTTCTCTTCTTATGGTGATGGTGTTCTTCTTCGGAGCCTAAGTGTTTTTCGCGTTCTTCGTCAAGGTTGAAGAAGATGAAGAAAGCTTCCCAATCCTCTCAAGGTGGTAAAAGAAATCTAACCAAAATAAAATAAGTCTAAGCCTTATTTTATTTACACAACTTCACCTCTTTGAATTTCAAAAGTTTGAAATTAAGAACTCAACTCAATTAATAACACAAGTTGTCAAAATTAATTAGAGTGGAGTTATTGGGGGGGTTTAAGGGAAGTTGAAGAGTTAGGGATCGTGTGGGACCCACCACACTTAATCCTTTCAAGGGAGTTTATGTGGATATGGGTCCCACCTCTAACTCCCTTTGGGAGGAAATAACCAACAAAGTAAAAAAAAAATTGTGTTCCACAATTTATTTAACTTCTTCTAATTTCCCCCAAAACTAACTCTCAACCCGCATAAAATGCAACCTCGGAAAAGGTCTCCTTAAGCGAATATCGGCGCTATGAGTTAATCGGTGCCCTGGGAATTCGATTCCGGGCACCGGTTCAAAAGTTAGAAAAACCCGCTCGTTCGTTCACTGAACGTACCCGAGCCAAACTTCGGAAATTGATTCTGGGCACACCGGGCCTCGGAATCAGGTGTCGTCAGAAACCGCGCTCTTGTAAAATTCCAAAGAAAATTAAGAAAAAAATTTCCCTTGAATTTTATGGGTATTTACATGTATAATGGTGAAATAATTGTTATTAAATTATAAAAGAATCATATATATTAATATGATATCATATATGATCTTTTAACATTGATTTGTTAATAATATCTTAGAATTATCGTCGGTTCGGGTGTTATCTTACTCGTTTTCTTTTATATGTTTTGTTACATAAGCCGTGTTTGTTATGGATAGGTTGTATCTTATTCATACCCAGAATGATATCAAGTCCTTAAACATCATTTTTAAATCATCAAATGATAATTATACTTGAATGGATACGATGGAGAATGAATCTCATCGCGTTCGTGGAGACGGTAGTCCGTACGTACGCACGAGCGACAATATCATTATTTTGATATTAAAATAATATATAAATGGATGGTATATCATATATACAGAATAATTAACATGTTATATTTATTATTTACATGAGTTACACATCATTATTATACCCATCTAAATAATAATATATTGAATAACAATTACACCACGATGTGGAGACGGTAAGCCGTACGTACGCACGTATGGTGACATGTTATTAAAAGGGTGGATAGAATACTGAATATGGTTGTACCATATTTATAATAACATCACAGTATATATAAGATACTGGAGTTATTATTTTAGAATGGTAATAACAAAGAAAGAAGAAGTGGAAGAAGAAATGAACTTGAAAAGGGGTGGTGAAAACATTACCTCTTCTTCGGGTTCTTCCTTTTGATTTGATCAAAAGGGGTCCTTAGGATGGCTTTCTGATCAAAATAAGGCCTCTAGGTTGTAGTGAGGGAAGTTGGGAGAGTATTTGGGAAGATTTTGGTCAAACCAAAAGGCTTTGAAGGTGTGAAGAAATGAGAAGGAGGAGTGCCCTTTTATAAGAGGGGTGAGGGGCACCTTTGGAAAAGCTAGAAATATTAATTTATAATAAATTTATATTCGGTTTCTAATGGATCCAAAGTTTATTATTCAAATTTTAAGGTGGGGATAGGTTGAAAACCACTAAACCAATATAATTTAGACAGGTTTGGGTACTTATATTAACCTTATCTTTAAGTATTAACTCTAAGTTAATTAGTTTCACTTTTACAATGTTTCTTTGTATTTTTATATTATATGGTTAATAAACTTACTATATACATCCAAGCGACCACCAAGTGTTCCATTAATGATAAAACTATTATTATATAAGTCTCTTGTCCGAACCTTAGATTTTTAGGAATTTAATATCAATTAATAATATAATATTTGTTTTAAAAACTCTTTTATGTCAATTTTGACACTATTCAATTGTTGATTTTTGTGAAACTCATAACAGAATTATTACTTCTAAAAAAGTTAATTAAATAAATCCTAATATGTCATATTATCCTAGAAAATTATTTTAATTCATTAAAAGTCTCAAATTATATTTATTTGGGTATTTATAATATCAATTATTTTAAATTTTTACTATTATGGTAATTACTGCATCATAATTGTGTCATAAATAAATTAACTTATGTAATCTCTAAAAATTATAAATAAAATATCATTATGTAATAAATCTTTTTATATTTCTAATGAATATTTATAGTCGAAAATCCAACATATATAACCCTATGTAAAAAAAAATTTTCTAAAAGATATATGTTTGTGTCATTTTTGTATTCATTTTAACTTAATTAAAATTAAGTGTCCCTATCACCTACAAGTGGCTCCATGGGGTCCCAAAATAGACCCAAAGATGCATATGGTCGAACATGTATCAACCAATAAGTCTAGGACACGTTTTAGGGTAATTTAGTATTATTATAATATTTTTTTTAACCCTTATTTACCGGATTTACCCTTAACCATGGTAAATAAAATATTTACCGAAGTAATTATTCAAAATGTATAAAAATAAAAGTTACCTATTTACACAATTTGAACATCCTAATTCCAAATATGGAATCCATTTTTCCAAATTCAAAACATAGAAGTGGCAGAAATTAATTGAAAATTAATTCTCGTTGTTAAAACAAAAAGCGTGTTTTTAAGAGATAATAACTATCAAAAGATTGACACTTGTTTATGTCTGGCTTAATTGTAAAATTATGTCCAATGACCAAAATTGTATTAAATGGTAAAAATATATTTTAAATATACTTTAAAACCACTCAAATTCATAATTTATCACTATTAATTATTTTGATTAAAAAAGTTGTTTTTAATTAAAATTTAGTAATGTTCACTATTCATCAAAATATTAAAGTTATCTGAAAAGTACCAAAATCTCACCTTAGGCTAAATTAGATATTCCTAATCCAAAAATGAAGTCCATTTTGAAATATAAAATATATATAATTTCAAAAAGTAGGTATTACTATTCATAACGGCTAGTTTGATTGGTTATGGTGTGTTAGAACTCGGTGTTGCGTACAACACACGCTATCACATTATTCAAAGAGAAGTGTACCATAGAAGCTTGGGGTGTTACAGGGATCCTCTATGACCCTTTAATGAAATATATGTCCTTAGGATATTATCACATGCATTGCCACGCAAAAGAACAATCAAGATGTGATAAGGTATTTATTAATGAATAAAGTACAAAGTAGTTGGTTCTAGGCCACCAACTCTAACAGACTCCCACTTGGACTAGAGCTAACTGCTAACAACCTTTAACCCGCTATCTATCACATGATTTTCATGCTTCTGATGAGATAGGCCTTTAGACATGGGGTCTGCCATGTTCTCTTCTGTGGACACTCTGCTCACTACAAAGTCACCCCTTTGATAGAAATCCCTCAATAGGTGATACTTCCGTAGTATGTGCTTTGTCAGTTGATGTGACCTTGGTTCTTTTGCAAGAGCCACCGCTGCAGTATTATCACAATACAATGTGATATGATCTTTATTTCTAGGCACCACATCAAGCTCCTGGAAAAAGTTCTGAATCCATATGGCTTCCTTGGATGCATCAGAAGCCACTATATATTCGGACTTCGCTATAGAATCGGCGAAAACTAGCTTCTTTGAACTCTTCCAGCTCATAGCTCCTCCATTGAGACAGAAAACATATCCAGATTGCGACTTCAGATCGTTCTGATCTATCTGAAAAATAGCATCATCATACCCTCTGATGACAAGTTCTTAGTCTCCTCTATACACTAGGAATATATCCTTAGTTCTTCTCAGATACTTAAGGATAGTCTTAACAGCAGTCCAATGATGTTCTCCTGGATCTGCTTGATATATTCCTACCATGCTCATTGCATAGGTAACATCAAGCCTGGTACATAACATGGAATACATGATGGATCCTATAGCCGAAGCGTATGGGATCTTACTCATTTTATCTTTCTCTTGTTGTGTCTGAGGAAACATTTTCTTAGAAAGATATAGACCATGTGACACTGGAACCAATACCCTCTTGGATTGTTCCATACTAAATATATTTAGTATCTGGTCAATGTATGTACCCTGACTTAGTCCAAGCAGCCTCTTGGATCTATCATAAATTATCTTGATCCCTAGAATGTAGGCTGCTTCACCCAAGTCCTTCATGGAGAAACACTTGTTCAACCAGTCCTTAACTGACTGTAAGATTGGTACATCGTTTCCAATAAGAAATATGTTGTCAACATATACTACTAGGATAACGATCGCATTTCCATTAAACCTATTATAAACACATGGCTCACATTCATTTTTAATGAAACCAAATTCCTTTATGGCTTCATCAAATCAAATGTTCCATGACCTGGATGCTTGTTTTAATCCATAAATAGATTTCTGCAACTTTCAAACCTGTTTGGCTTCTCATGGTGTCAAAAACCCTTCTGGTTGTGTCATATAGACATCTTCCTGAAGGTTCCCATTAAGGAATGTCATTTTGACATCCATCTGCCAAATATCGTAGTCATGGTAAGCTGCTATGGAAAGTATGATTCTTATGGATTTAAACATGCCAACTGGGGAGAAGGTTTCATCATAGTCAATTCTTTGATTTTGTCTGAATCCTTTAGCCACTAGCCTTTCTTTATAGGTGCTAACTTTACCTTCCATGTCCATTTTTCTTTTGAATACCCATTTGCATCCAACGGGCTTTACATCAACTGGATCATCGACCAGAACCCAGACTTGGTTCTGATACATGGAATCCATCTCAGAATTCATAGCTTCTAGCCATCTTGTAGCTTCTGAGCTTTATATTGCTTCCTTGTACGAGATAGGTTCATCATTGTCCAACAATAATGATTCACCATCCTCGGTGACTAGGAAACCAAATCTCTCTGGTTCCCTTACCTCTCTTGAGCTCCTACGCAGTACTTGTGTTTTTGGAACCTCTTCCACGGGGACCTGTGGAACTTGTTCCTGTACCAACTCCTGTGTATCTTGATCATCAACTTCGTAGAAGTCAATCTTTCTCCTACTATCCTTTTTGAATATGTTCTCCCTCTTAACAATGACGGCTTTCCTGGCGACAGTCACTTTTTTGTCATAAGGGTTGTATAGGTAATATCCTTTCGTTTCCTTGGGATATCCTATAAAGATACACCTCGTGCCCGGGGGTGCTAGTTTGTTTCCTGAGAATGCCTTAACAAATGCCTTGCATCCCCATACACGTGTGTGTGACAAAATGGGTTTCTTTCCATTCCATAACTCGGAGGGAATTCTATTTTCCTCATTAGTTGGTACTCGGTTTAATGTGTATGCTGTAGTTTGTAATGCATATCCCTAAAAGGATAATGGAAGATCTGCATGACTCATCATCTACCTCACCATTTCCAACAAGGTGTGGTTACTCCTTTAACTAACACCATTACACTGTGGTTTATAAGGAGGAGTGAGCTGAGATAGAATCCCAGACTCTTGTAGATGATCGATAAACTCTTGGGTCAGATATTCTCAACCTCGATCAGATTGAAGTTTATTTATCTTCTTACCAAGATGATTCTCTACTTCATTCTTGAATTCCTTAAATTTCTCTAAGGATTCTGACTTATACCTCATTAAGTAGAAATATACATATCTAGTCAAATCATCAGTAAAAGTAATGAAGTAAGAATATCCACCTCTAGCTTTTACTGGGAATGGTCCACACACATCTGTGTGCACCAATCCTAGAAGTTCTGTGGCCCTTTCACCTTGTACACCGAAGGGCGGCTTGGTCATTTTTCCTTATAAACAAGCATGACATCTATCAATTGGTTTTAGCTCAGAAGATTCTAAATAACCATCTTGGTAGAGATTTTTCAAGCACTTCTCATTTATATGACCGAGATGGTGATGCCAAACTGGCTGATGTATGAGTCATGTGAGTTTGTTTCGTTATCGATTTCCAACACTTGGTTTTCATAATTTAATACATATAATCCATTATTTAAATGTGTCATACCATAACATACGTTATTCTTATAAAAGAGACAACCCTTATTTATAAACTTGAAAATAAATCCATCCATATCCAAACAAGATACAGAAATTATGTTCTTGGTAAAACTAGGAACATAATAATAGTTATGTAAAACCAAAATCATCCCAGTTGGCAATGAGAGGTGGTAATCACCAATAGCCAATGCAGCCAGCCTTGCGCCATTGGCAGCTTGAAGATCCACCTCTCCTCTGGCAATCTTTCTAAATCTACTTGGTTCCTTTATTTGAATATAGATGTGAGCCCCACAAGCTTTATATAATACCCAATGTGTAGAAATGGAAAGATTACACTCAATAAAGAATGCACCTTTAGAATTCCCACACTTCTGGGTGCAGTTCCTCTTCTAGTGGCCTTGCTTGCCACATGAAAAACATACTACCTCCCATTCCTTGCCCTGGCTTTGGATCTTCCCCTTCTTGGAAGGATGGCGCTCAGGGGATTTGGACTGTTTATAAGCCTTTGGCCCTTTTGCCTTGTCCTTCCTTTTCTTATTCACCATAAGGACTACGGGTTTGTCACGCCCCATGTCCTTATCTACCTGGAGAATTAAGGTCAGAAGTTCTGGTAGACTCTTCTCATTGTTGCTCATGTTATAAATGACAATGAAGCTAGAGAAGGTCTAGGGCAGTAATGATAGGATGATATCTATACGCAACTCATCCAGGAACTTGATCCCTAAGATGTCCAGGCGTTCAATGTAGCCAATAAGATTGACTACATGAGGCCCATCTGGCGTAGACTCTCCAAGATTAGTTGTAAAAAAATCATTGGAGATCTCATATCTCTCTTGTCTCACCTTCTCTTGGTAGAGATCCTTAATGTGAGACATCATGCTATACGCATCCATGTTTTCATGTTGCTTCAAGAGCTCATTAGACATGGATGATAGCATGAAACATTGGAAATCTGTGGCATCATCCATATGTTTCTCATAGAGAGATATTTCCTCATCACTGGCCTCTTTTATAGGTGCAACTGGAATAGGCTCTTCCAGCACATACAATTTCCTTTCGTGGTAAAGGATGACGCGTAAACGCCTCTGCCACTCTTAGAAATTGGTGCCGGTGAGAAGGTTTTCCTTCTTGAGTATGGTTCGCAATGATATGTTTGAAGTAATTTTTCTTGACATTTATACAAATTAAGATAAGCAAAGTTTTAGTAATTTATTATAAAACTGATATAAATAAATAAATTAATACTTATTAGTCTCCCACTATTTTATCGAAATCCAATAGCCCTCACCATTAACTTCGGAATATTCTGTTGCCTGAATATTCTAGTGGAAAGGATCCATATTTTCCTTCGCATTACCCCAACTAGGGTTGGTCAAGAAACTTTAAGGGTTTTAGGTAGGCATTCCAAATGCCAACTGCATTAAATCACAGATCCTTCATCCACTGAGTGGACTCCCCAATCCTGAAACCCTTTTATTTTGGATTTCCTCAACCTTTGCCTCTTAGTCACACCAAGTCCTACTATGGCAGTCAACCCTTGATGCAAACCAAGTCAATTCAACCCAAAACCTTGAATTATAATTCCTCAATAATTGAAAGCACCCCAACTAGGGTTGGTCAAGCACTTTGAACTATGGTTCGATTCTAACCAAGATTATGAAAGGCTATACCGACTTAATATTTATTTGAGGGATTGTATACTTATACATAAATTTATATTTTATTATCTTTGATTACATGCTTGTTAATATTAAGTGTGATATACTTAAGTGATTAACTATGTCTAAGATAACATTTACGCATAAGTCGTTCTTATTTTAGTTCCATCTTGCATGCTTGTTTAATTCATTAATTGTGTAATCGTGACAACACACCCACAATAAATAAACCATACAACTGATAGAAATAAAATAAATGGTATGATCATGAACTTTTTCTATTGATTATTTTATCTAGCGGTTGATAAACTAACCCAAGACCTAGGGGAGAAACACATTGAACCTTTCGGGTTTGTGTTTATAGCTTTCCACCTGCCCACCTTTGTATCTACTTAGATTGGTTTCGCCTTGGCTCCTGACTTGAGCCACCTCCACTAGCTTTGGACCTCCATCCATTACATATGAATTTATCTCACACGCAGGTGAGGGGTAAAAAGGGGGTTTTACATAAAATAATCATTGGGCACGCAGGCCCTACATATTAATGAGGAGAAAACTCATAGAACAACAAATTTAATTTAAATAAATAAATTAAAATAAATCATTCACATACAAAGGTCTTGGTCTATCTCATGATCATCCATACATGCAACGATATTTATGTATAAATAAAACTAGAATTCAATTCTTTAATCGTTCTTGTTTAAGATAAATCACGCTCGAATCAATTAATTATCTTTAATTAATCAATCCTTTTATCTTAAACCCTTTTTCTGAATTTCCTTGAGATTATCATCCATCATAATTTTAAACAAATAAATTCATTTAAAATTATCTTTGTACGTAACTTGTACCTTGGAGGCAACCCAGTGAATTCTCATTCATTATGCAGATGTTAAATTAAACACATATATATAAAACACCTATCACGTGTTGTGCCTTATATTTATTCATGCACTATGGTACACGTCTCAAGGGTTTGTATAATATAATAATAAATTTTAATAAATCTGCGTAATTTGGATGAGTACACGGTGTGTAGTTCCGACTACACGGTGTGTACTTTTTTTCACCGTTCATCTGAAGTACATGCCTGGGGACATGGCGTGTAGATGTACTTCGGAAATTTTCAGAGTACACAGCGTGTTCAATTGGACACATGTCATGTAGTATCCGCATTACATGGTTTCTAGTCGGGCAAGTCGTGTACGGGGTACACAGTCCAACCCTAACCCGAAGGGACTACACGCCGTGTTCGGTAGACCACACGACGTGTAATCCGGAAACTGTGTTTCGCCTATTCCTGGTCAACACACTGTGTCATTTATTACTTAGGTATAATCCAATACACGGCCTGGTTTGGTGGACCAGTCAGATGCATTGAACCTAGACTACATGGTGTGCACTTCCAAATACACATCGTGTATTCTGGTGTTGTATGGCCAGGAATGTTTGGCACCTCCGGATGAGATCCTCTATTTTATTTTAATCAAAGTTAAAAAAAATTGTTTCTATAAGGTGAACGAGAAACGAGAGAGGAGGAAAAGATCTTGAGATTCAGATTTAAAGAACGATTAACTTGAATTGAAACAACTAAATTATTAAATGTGTAAATAACCAACAAAAAAACAAATAATTATAATCAACGATATGACCGCTCTGATACCACTTGTAGGTTCCGGGCGCAGCGGAAGCGCGTTAGTGGGTTTTCCCAACTTTAATTTTAGCGTTAAACAACGTTCAATCCGAGATCCGTCATGATAATAAAACTCCAGATCTTTGGAATAGAACGAAGAATGAAAATAAATAGAATGGTCCTAAAACCATTAAGATGATCACCATATGTTGGTTATAATTAATTTAATTAATTGACAAGAATTTCCTTGATGTAATTCTTTCTTCGTTGATATCTTTGGTCATAATCTGATGTGATCCGTCATTGCGTCGTAGAATCCAAGTGTAGGATTTCTCTAGCGATGATTCACACATGCTCCACGTATCTCTAGACATCGTTGAAGGGATCTCTGGGTGCTAGCATGGAAGAACCTTCGCTTGAAATGTCCGCCTTTGATTGCCTTGATCCGGTAGTGGTGGATCTCTCTCGGTCTTGAGAGCGTTCATGGAGGAAGGAGTTCTTTTGGCCTTGAGATAATTCTCCAGAATTGTTGTTCACAACGATTAGGGAAAAGTGTTGGGGTTGTGAGGATATTTATAATCGGGTTTGGGGTTATAGAGTTATGACAATAAATAAATGTGTTACGCGTTTTATTTATTTCATTAACTCTTATTGAAAACCCCCATGTCAAATAATTAATTCCTTGACATACACCCAAGCTGATTATAATAAATATCATTTAATAAAACAATATTATTTACTCAAAATCCCGACTATAAAAAACTACACGGCGTATACTTGTTTTTTATTTCTTTTCCAAAATGAAAACTACACGAGGTATACATCCAATGTACACGGCGTGTATATCTTGTTTTTCATTTTATTCTTTCTCTAACATTAAAACGATTTAGGCTTCCTTGAATAATTATTAAACCAAAGACAGGAATAATCTTTATTCTACTTGAGATACTTGGATACACTTAGTGTGTGACCCTCTAGGCCTCTTTCTTGTTGGCATTAGTCGGGCTTTCCTAAAGTCCAAGATTACTGTCTAGAAACGGATCAAGGCACCCAAGAGAAATAAGTTGATGCCGCATTGACATGTCACCTCATAAGAACGCTTACCGTGTAATTTATTACCTTTGTCTCGATATCTCTAATCAAGCGAGTTGCATGATAGTTCCATCAACTCATGTGCTCGATTATTCTTTCTTTGAATTCCCAGAATTGAACTCGCTCATACCTTACCATGACTATGGATTTATTTAGGCTATATCAATTCCATCAAAGGGTCTGAGATATCTACTTCCGTTATGGAAGAGAAGGGATAAATCCTTTCTCGCATTATCTATTAATGTAGTATCACTCATGATGCACCCAATGTATCCTACCTCGCTGCGAACAGTGTAACGTCACAGTTTTCGTCAATACATCTAAGTGCACGAGTTGTAATACCCATTAATAATAATATTAAATTCCAAGGACCAATACACACGTCTGTAAATAGAACATCCAATGACACTATGAAATGTGGATTTCCTACTGGCAGGTCTCGTTCTCATAATATCCTCCTGGATATTACCAAGGGCGCACGCCATGAGAAGGTTCCTCAAAGTTTTATGAGTCCTCACCCCTAATGGTCTATATTATTTGTGTCCCTCAAATAACATCATCTATCCATAGAACATATATTCAAGAAAAGTGTTATGGCACTTTCGGGTTCTCATCATAGCAGGTATTCGCTATGACCCTTTAATGAAACATTTGTCCTTAGGATATTATCACATGCATTGTCACGCAAAAGAACAATCAAGATGTGATAAGGTATTTATTAATGAATACAGTACAAAGTAGTTGGTTCTAGGCCACCAAATCCAACACATATTACTTATTGGAAATGAAATACCAGTCTTACAATTTGTTAAGGACTGGTTGAACAATTGCTTCTCCATAACAGACATAGGAAAAGCATCCTACATTCTAGGGATCAAGATCATTCGTGGTAGATCCAAGAGACTGCTTGGACTAATCCAAAGTACATATATTGACTAGATACTAAAGAGATTTAGTATAGAACAATCCAAGAGGGGATTGGTTCCAGTGTCACATGGTTAATATATTTATAAAAAATGTGTCCCCGGACACAACAGGAGAAAGATAAAATGATTAATATCTCATACACTTTGGTGATAGGATCAATCATTTATACCATTGTTTCCGATGCTTTCGTCGGGGCACGCACATCCGTCTACATGGACGCAACAGGTGTGGCTTTTGTGTTGCCCCGCATTCCCACTTTCCAAAGGCGGGCGGCATCCGCTCCATATTCAGGGACGTCTGCTCCTTGATCGAAACCGGGATGATGGGATGTCGGTTCTTCCTTCCATGGATTCCTCCTCAGAACTCGTCACCTAGTCCAGGTCTCCCTCATGGATTTAATACGTTGTTCGTGAAACTCTTCCCAGTGCCATTTTTTCATGGACGCTGGTTAATTACACTGCTTCTATCAGGACATTCCAAAGGGTCCGTTCAGGGCAGAAACCTTCAGTCGGGGGAGTAGTCACATCGAGGCATCAGTAATGTGTCTGAATGTTGGTGAATTGGTGTGCCTGTCTTTTGTCCCTTATTATAGGGCTTCTTGAGGGTGCAAAAGCCCAAGGAATCCCACATCGAGCGCGAGGAATCGTGTGCCATAGGCATGTATCTGAGGTTTTCCTCAGCTTCCTATGTTTAACACAGGGTATGCCACAATTTTAACATCCAGCGGAGATGGATAGTCCTAATTAGAACACTATCTGGAGTGGATCAGATTGAAGAATACCCCCTTGAGGGAATGCCGATATCGGGGCCAGCCCGTGGGCGGATTCCCGAATGCTATGGAGGGGAATGGGGTGGCATGATCTCACCGGGATGTGGTGGCCCGGGTAAGAATCAGGGTGGATGATGGAGAATGGCATGGAGTGGAGGGGGAATTAAATGTGTCGTTGTGGAGATGGCGGTGGTGATGGGCTTGAGTCTTGAAGAGACTTCCTACGTATCCCCATGGCAGGGAATCAAAGTCTACGTAGTTCAGAGTATGAACACGGTTGAAATGACCAGGTGGTGGGATTGAACCTCATGAGGCTTCCTACATACCATGACTTGGCAAGGATCAAAGTCCACGTAGTTCTGGAAGAGGGGTGTTATACTGACATGAAGGGGTGTCAGAACAACTGGATGATAGGGTCACAGCGGCCTACCGCTGGATTGGGATGCAGTTTAACGTCATGCAGGACGGGGGTGCATCGGAGAACCGATGTGAAGAAGGACCTTGGTCCAGGTGGATAGTGGGCTTGAACCTCAGGAAGGCTTCCTGCGTACCATGCCTTGACATGGATCAAAGTCCACATAGTTCAAAATGGTGTGTCGGCAAACCGATGCGAGTGAGGACCTTGGTCCAGATGGTGTGGCTTACACACTAGGTTTCCCAGGTGTTGGTGAACCAACGTGAAGGGGGTCGAAGTGATCAACGGGTGGTGGTATTGAACCTCGTGAGGCTTCCTATGTACCATGCCTTGACACGGATCAAAGTCCATGTAGTTCAGGTGAAAATGGGGGGGGGCTTGGAACACTGACAAGGAGATGGTTTGGGCCAATGGTGATTGGGGTTGAACCTCAAGGAGGCTTCCTACGTACCATGCCTTGACATGGATCAAATTCCTTGTAGTTCAGGAAAGGTTTTTTCAGCGAACCGACGTAAGGGTAAACCCGTGGGTCCACTGGTGGTGGGCTTGAACCTCGTGAGTCTTCCTACGTACCATGCCTTGACATGGATCAAAGTCCTCGTAGTTCGGGATGGGTTTTGTCAGCGAACCAATGTGAGGGTGAACTTGTGGGTCCACTAGTGGTGGGATTGAACCTCATGAGGCTTCCTACGTACCATGCCTTGACATGGATCAAAGTCCTCGTAGTTTGGGATAGTTTTTGTCAGCAAACCGACGTGAGGGTGAACCCGTGGGTCCACTGGTGGTGGGCTTGAACCTCGTGAGGCTTCCTACGTACCATGCCTTGACATGGATCAAAGTCCTCATAGTTCGGGAAGGGTTTTTTCAGCGAACTGACATGAGGGTGAACCTGTGGGTCCACTGGTGGTGGGATTGAACCTCGTGAGGCTTCCTACGTACCATGCCTTGACATGGATCAAATTCCTCGTAGTTCGGGATGGGTTTTTTCAGCGAACCGGCGTGAGGGTGAACCCGTCGGTCCACTGGTGGTGGTATTGAACCTCGTGAGGCTTCTTACATACCATGCCTTGACATGGATCAAAGTCCTCGTAGTTCAGGATTTATTTTTTCAGCGAACCGACGTGAGGGTGAACCCGTGGGTCCACTAGTGGTGGGCTTGAACCTCGTGAGGCTTCCTACGTACCGTGGCTTGACATGGATCAAAGTCCTCATAGTTCGGGATGGTCACAACGGCTTACCGCTAGACTGGAATGCAGTTTAATGTCATGCTGGATGGGGGTTGGTGTCATAGTCGATGCTTACTCTAAGCCCACGTGAGTCGTGCTCGGTGTGAGAAACAAGAGGCAGAAGAGACCTAACGATCACGTCGCAAAGGGTGCGCCCGTGAGAAGCGAAGAGGGGCTTATGCATTAGGCGGCCCACGGTGCTGGGACTTACTCCAGGATGGAGGCCCAAAGTGCAGAAAAGCGCAGTGGGAGAGGGATTTGGGACCAAAGATGGAAGGTGCCTCGTTCCCTATCACGCCCTCCACTGGCCATGGCAGTGGGGAAGTACAGAGGTGCATGGGTGCTACCTTACACAAGAAGGGCTAGGGGGCTTAAACCAAGGTGGTTTCCCTTCTCCCGTGGACATACGCCACTCTGATAAGGAAGATATCATCACATGTGTGGGTGATTCCATTCCCATGGAGACGAGCGGCGTAAAGAATGTCCGAGCTGGGGGGACCTTGCATGTGAGGCACAGGGTCAGGTCACAGTTTAACGTCATGTGTTGAGGACGAGATTCTTGGTAGTTTAACATCATGTATCTCGGACGAGGTGGGTTTAATCCGCACCCCTAGGACTTACTTGACCGGTACCCTCTGCCCCTTGGGGGAGGGAAGGTACCGGCAATGTCAAGGTAAAGGGAGGTCACAGAGCGAACCATCGAGGGGTCCACGTTAGCATGGCTATGCGAAGAAGCAATAGTTGTTAACGTTCTTATGTGAAGAAGCATTAGGCGAAGCAATACTACGAGTGGTGTCGTCCATGGGACTTTGAAATCACATCGTGCAAACCTGGAGTGTCGCACGGGAAGAGTAATTTCCAAGCAAAGGGGGCCACAGGCAGGAACCTTGTGGAGCTTGGTTGCTCTGTATAGTGGAGAGAACTTGAAAAGGGGTGTGCTTCCCGAAGTGGAGTTTCTTGGCCTTAGTATGGGGCAGAAGTACAAGTGGGAGGTGCTTAGAAAAGTGGAAGGGTTTTTGCAGAGGATTACCTCGCGAAGCGGAGGTGCCTCGCGAAGTAAGGTGTTGTGAAGCAGTGTGCTTCGTGAAGTACAGTGACCCTGCCTTGTCATGTGGATCACTTGTATAGGATGGGTGTTTCACGAAGCATAAACTCTCTGTGGCGACCCGGGTTCCCTTGGGAATCCCCCTTCCTTCACATAGGCCCTTAAGCTTCGCGAAGGGCATCCCTCTCGGAAGAGGGGGTCAAAACGAGACAAGGCGAAGGCCTCTCATGAAGCAAAAAACACCTCGTGGAGTTCATGATTCCTAGAGCGAAGAATGCTTCGCGATTTGGGAGTTGAGAAGCTGAAATGTCAGATTGTCCATCCGTAGAGCTCAGGGGGAGCTCAGTATTTATAGGCAAGGGGCACCGCAGAGCAAAACTCACGCAGTGCGAAGGGGGCCTCGGTGGCTTCGCGGCTGGTCACGAACATCAGCCGGATTCGCGGAGGGGTACTACCTCCTCCGCTTCATGACAGGTTTCGAACGTCAGGCCGTTTACGGAGTGTTACCACCTCTGGTGCTTCGTGGTGGGTCGCGAAGCTAGGGGGACTTCGCGTCAGGGCTTCGTGAGGACGGGTGCAGAGCCTCTTTTTCTTTTCTCCTTTCTTCGAATATTTTTGGTGCCAAAAAATTCTCCCCCTCAAACTTGGAGCCACGGAGGGATCAAGGGTCGGAGTCTGAGGGAAATCGAAAAAATTCTCGGTCGGTCATGATGAGGACTCGCGAAGCGGGAGCGTGAGGCAGCCAGGGGCCGCGCGATCTGGACGCGCCGCGACACTCCGCGCGGGCTGGACGCACTGCGAAGCTCTGGGGGACGCTACCTATAAATAGGGGGTTTTCCTCTTGTCTTTTTTCTTCTTTGTGACTTTGACCTCTTGTGCTCTCGATTCACGAAGCTCCGCGTCCTCCGCGTCTGCTCACCGCGAGTCGAGCGTCGCAGTGAACCGCGAGTCTCCGACTCCATGACTGCGCCAAGTGAACTGCTTCTTGCAAGCCGAGGCCAGGCTCCGCGTCTTGGATTTGCACCCGAGCTTCGTGAGCAACCTTCGCGGACAACCTCCGCGACCCGACCCAAAAAAAATTTCCGAGTTCTGAAACCGTAATGGCCCATCAAGAAGCTGTGCTGGGGGTGCTTGTAGAAGTTTCCTGGAGGGATGATATGGCCAACCGTCTGGGCCTTGGAGAGATGGTTTGAAGTCACTGGGACCATAATTCTTTGACAAACCTCCTATCAAAAAGCCAAAAGAACTATTCGTTGTGCAAGAAGCTACCCTTGTATGGATTTGGGCTGAGGGATGATGTCTTCATTACTGAGGCGAGTAGGGACAAACCAGCTTGCTGGTTCAGAAGCACGCCATGCCAACGCCAATGGTTTAGGACAGCTGATGGTCATGCGCGGGAGTACTTCACACCCATCACTGCCGACTGTCTGTACAACCATCTGAACAACATCGACGGGGATCCACTGCTACTGGAGAAGTCCCATCCCATGTACTGCACCATACTGAAGGCGGCTCTACAGGATCCGAAAAAGGGGTGGTCCGATGAGTGGGACCTGCGCCAGGGCGGTAAATTCACCAATGACTAGGCATGGGACTACTGGGTAGGTGCCTCATGCGAGGAGTTTGGGGCCGAGATGAGGAGAGTGGGCTTGTATGAGGCGGCATGGGCCTCAAAATTCCACATTTATCAACCGAAATAGCTTATATCGGAGCTGCTGAGTAGATGGTCGTCTATGACCAATAATTTTCACCTGCACCATGGGGAGGTTGGAATTAGTCTGTGGGATGTCCATAAGATCTCGAGGGTCCCGATCTTGGGGGCCATGTATGATGAGTTCCTCCCCATCATGAGCGCATGGGAGGATCTAGATCAGATGTCGTGACTGGCGTCGACATTGATGGAACTGGTCCCTGGAGAGGACAAGGAGGCGGTGAGAGATGTCCACTTTAAGAAGTGGTTCAAGCGGTTACTGAACTTCCTGTAGGATCGAGAGTTCCCTCCGAGGCCTCGAACTTGTCTGAAAGGGGTTCAACGGGGCAAGGATCACTCGTATTGGCGGCTCTTGGAGGAAAGCCAATGGAAGACTTGGGGTTTCAATGTCAGCACTGAACAGCAGTCGATAGTCAGGCTGGCGGGGTTCATTACGGCCCTTATCTACGGTTGGATCCTACCGGTGAGGGATACCAACACGGGGGTGTGGCCCAGCTCGTTCATCATGGCATCCATGCTGGCCATGGGAAGGCGGGTCAATCTGGGGATTCCGATGCTTTCCAGATTATACAGGATGATGTGGCATGTTAGCGAGGGAAAGAAGCTGCCAAGGATATGCAGGCCCTTCCACCTTTTGTATGGGTGGATTGCGGCGCACATCAGGGGAGTTTACGAATACCCAAACCCTATCTCTCCACCAGGATCAAACTTCCTCCCTTCCATTCTGAATGTAGCCGGGAGCTTCCCAGTCAAATTAACTGTACCGATGGTGCTGAACCAGGTGTGGAAGGTGGATGAGTTTAACTTCCACCCATTTCCATTACCGAAGGGGGTACTCACTGATGATAGGAAGGGAACGAAAGAGCACCGGGCTTATCTTCTAGCCTTTTGAGGTGGAGTTCTGGTGGCATGAGTGGACCGTGAGCCGCTCTGTGAGCCGTACACCCCACATCGGTTTGCAAGGCAGTTCTGGTGCCTGCAGTGGCTAACCCCGTAGGTCTACTGGGAGGTGTGTCATGAGGAGAACCTGTGTGTAATGAGGCATTTGTGGCTCATGTTCACATGGGGGGACGGGAAAATGCGAATGGCATTGCCTCCACCGACTGCTGCCTTTGGACTGGTGAAGGAGTATGCCATCAGCTGGGAGGCAGCTTACCCTAGGGAAATGTTGAAGTAGCCAACCGTTAGGGCTGGTGACGGTGGGCCTCCCCTGTCCCGAGGTCGGGGTCGGAGGGTAGCAAGGGCCTCTCGTGGTGGTGGGACTGTCATGGCGGCGAGACCTTCACCTGCTGAGGATGCAGCGGCAGCGGCGGATCCAACAGTGGTAGTGGACCCAGTGGTTCTAGAAGATCAGTGTCGTCCGGAGGGGCGGCCACATATGGGGTTTCGTAGGATATCCACTCAGGCTCTGGGGAAGCGGCTGCGCCATATCGACATGCTAGAGAATGTTATTTTCTCAGAGGCCTGGGACATTTGGGATGTCAACCGGCAGTTTCTCAGCCCGCCTGAGATATGGGAACACCTGAACCATCTTGAGATGGACCTACCAGGTATAGGCCCTGTTCAGGCTGGTTTCACAGTGTCTCTGGAAGAGGCGGAGCAATATTTGGCTGAGCTGGAGTACTACGTACATTCTAGTGGTGCCCCATGTCCGATGACAGATCGGGTAAGGGTGCTGCTGGATTGGACGGTTCCCCCAGAGCTGTCGGTCACCGAACTAAGAGAACGCTTCCCTCTACCAGAAGAATCAAACGAATCCTCTGGGAGGATGAGGCCGGTAGGGGGATCCCATTGGAGGAAGGTGAAGTCGGAGATCAAGACTCGGATTCCGACGATTTCGTAGAGGTTCTCGAGGTAGCATTCCAAATTTCGCTCCTTAGGGTCCACTCTCAGGCCATTATGGACCTCTTAAAAATATCTTAACCGTGTAGGAGGGAATTGTACGCAGACCTCGCTCTCTCCCCTTGGCGAGTGATGATGCAGGACCTTCAGAACCTGCGCCTGCGGTTGCGTCCAGTTCTGTGTCTAGTGGGGCTAGAGTACCTGAGGTGGCTCCTCCAGAATCTCCAGACCTTCCGACAGTACACAGAGGGCCACGCCTCAGGGTCACGTCAGCATCAACTCCATAGCAGCACTAGGAGTTCAATCTCCATAAGTTTTCTCCACTGGATTCATTGCTGTCATATGTAGATCATGCCAACTGACGTTCATGCCCTTTTATTTCGTATAGTTCTCCGACTGGCATGGCCTGCTGCGGCAAGGTTGGTCGGGATGTCTGATGGAATCCCTCCTAGGGTCATGTCGGTGATTGTGGAGATAGTTCCCCCATCTACCCGAGCTGCAGCACTCCCTATCATTGGCAGGACCACCAGCAGGGTCATGCCTGAGGTTATTGAGGTAGATTCTAATGATGAGGATCAACCAGCCGACCCAAGTCCCTCCACACCTACCCCGGCACCAGATGTCACGCCAGATTCAATGTCAGACGCAGATCCTGCCGAAGATTTCCTGCAGGCGTATCCTGCATACGAGCCTGCCAATTGTGCGGGCTGGGACGAGACTGCCTCTAATAAAGAGGATAGCAAAATAGTACATCGCTGATCGTGGAAGCTAATCACTCGCTTCATCAATGACACCCCCAAGCACTATGGATGAATGAAATGGACAGACTTCGCTCATGGCTATGAGAACTATGTGCTGGGGGAGTGGATGCCTAGTATCCTTATATGCTCATTTGAGATCTCATGGTAGAGAAGATCCGGGAATACGATCGAGGGCTCAGCGTGGGCTGGAAGCGGAGGAAGGAGATGAATTCCAAGAAGCTCCAGGAGGATGAAAACAAGGTCCAACAGCTACAGGACTGGGCGGATGAGCACTCATCCTCTCTTAATTCACAATCTGAGCTGATCTCATGGTTGAAGGCCCAGCTGGCAGAGGCAGAAGATCGTATGAGGCAGGCTTCTTGAGAGATGGCTTCCATTCAGGCTGACATAGAGAGGGCCTGAACTGAGGCTGACAAACTGCGCCCCATCACTGCTGAGGAGGATCGGGAGCTGAGTCGGCAGCAGCAATTCCTAGACGCCATAAGTCAAAGGGTGGCGGAGCTGCAACGCTCTTTTGACGGGGTCAATCCATCCATGGGAGTTGTTAACCCCTAGGTACTGTAATAATTACAAACCCTTGAATGTAATTTCATGCTTTAAAAAAATTTGAATACCATAGCATGCACGAGTTCTGTTACTGGTTCATTTTTCATCCTTACAATGTTTATGGGATGTCCGACGATAATTCCCTAAGCTCACGTGGGTCAGTCCCGACGTGAGAAACAAGAGATAGTCGCCTCATCGTCCAACCCAAACATAGGAGTGGAAACCAAGCTTCGGGCATCTGGGGTTTGGATAACCAGTCCGGATTTCTGGAAAATAGGAGAGACCTAGCCGGAGATGGAAGTTCTCAAAATATCTGAATTGTTGTTTTTTCAACGTTCTCTTGTGCACGAATGGTGCGATGCTAAGGGCGCTGAAATTGGTCCGAATAGATGAGAATGGGAAGCGTGAATCACGATACCCAAAATTCGGAACATTCTGAGGGTAGTGTGACAATAAAGAACAACTGTTAACCGTGGCAGAAATGCAGCATCCATATCGTGTTAGCCTAGAATGGGGACAGACAAATGAGGGTCGACCGTTGACCATGTTTGCAACACGGGGCCTAACTCAAATATCATCGATCAGCCTTCTGGGACATTGGCCCAGGACAGCAAGCGGACCATAGGTCAAGCATCCATACTGGTATGGGGTCCCTCGAAACATGACTGGTCTTCCGAAACATTGTCCCAGGATAGCAGGTGAACCATAGGTCAGGCATCCATACTGTTAGGGGGTTCCTCCAGACATGAAAGGGGATGATGGTCTGAATAAGGGGCACGCAAAGCGTGGAATATTGAGTGATGGTTTGTCCGAATATAATCCAACACTCATGTAATTACACCACCACGGTGGGAGTACGCCAGATGGGTGCATCGGTTTGATCATGGATCATTCCTTCTTTGAGACAGGGCCTCTCTAGCGAGGGGGTCTGTCACTTCCCAATGTAATCTTGGGGAATCCTGAACTTGTTTAGGGCAGAGTCATAGTTACACAGTTCTCTACGAGGGGTCCGGTCAGGGGGCCGGAATGGGGAAGAACGGGATTAATGATTCCTACGGGATGGACCCTAAGCAAAATACCAGGGTGTCCCTACGTATCCCATAAGGATGGGAATCAAGCCACACATAGTTCTAGAAGCATAGTGTAGTCATATACCAACACTGACAGGTGAAATTCTCTTTGGTAGAGGCTCTGGTGCATCCCATGATTAACATGGGGCATCCTGAACTTGTTCAGGGTAGAATCGCAGTTTAGTGCCGTGCGTTGAGGACATGTGGACTCCCATAGTTTAACGTCATACAATAGGATGTGGAATGAAAGGGAAGATCCCAGGGAGCATATGGTATGGTAGTTATGAAACCGACGTGAATGAGGACTTGAAGTCCAAATCACACCACGTACCCCCGGAGGAAACTCTTCAGGTCAAGGGACCAAGAGTGATAATTAGGTTGGGCCCGAAGCAGAGTGTTCGGATGATCCTACGTACCCCATGAAGATGGGAATCAAGCCATACGTAGTTCTAAGGGGACGATGAGAAGCCTGGCCGTGTTGGTACACATCCTGCCAAAACTACTAAGCCCACGTGAGTCGTGCTCGGTGTGGGAAACAAGAAGTAGTGGTGGGACTTTCCCAACACAGAAAGGGGAAGGTTAGGGCGAAGGGATGCCCAGTGAATATCGGCCCCCTAATACTAACATGACCATGTGGCGCACCTAGATGCGTGAAGAGATAAAGCCGAGTATGTTGGAATTCCACTTGAACATGAGGAAGTGGAAATGTGTGAATCATGACGCTCAATATTTGGATCACAATTATGGCGGCGTGATGATAGAGGATAACAGTTAACCATGGCAGAAACACAGCATCCATATTGCGTTATCCAAGAATGGGGACAGACAAATGAAGGTCGACCATTGACCATGTTCAAAACACAGGACTATGTCGCAAATGTCATCCGAGATCCTTAGGGACGTTGGCCCGAAATGATAGGAGAGAACTTAGGCCCAACATCCATGTAGAGCCCTTATTCCTATCATCCATGTCGTTTGAGGGTCCTTTTGGATGTGGAAGAGGATGAGGATCCAAATAGCGATCTCACGAAGCTTGGTCATGGGACGAGGGGAATGTCCCCATGAAAATCCCACACTTCGGACTCTTTGTCAAAACGCATCTAAATACGACAACAAGACATATTAGATAGAGGGGGAAGAGTCCTTTTCCCATAGGGAGATCTTATTTTAGGGTCGTATAATTCGGACCATGGGTGGGAGGAAACACAGGAGGCACGTGACGGGTATTTACAAAAACCCGACGTGGATTGGAACCAGGGGTGTGTACGGTGCGGTGAACAACCCAAAATGAATGAGGTCATAATCCCATACCATACCTCACAACCCCCCTTGAGAGAGGTTTTAGGTCAGGGGACCGAAAGTTGAAGTTGAGATGGGCCTGAAGCAAAGTGCAAAGGCGTTCCTACGTACCCCATGGGGATGGGGATCAAGCTGCACGTAGTTCTAAAGGGTGGCATGGTAAGGTACCAGTTCCAGGGAGGAAGGGGAGTGTGGGCATGGACCTTGCACCAAAAGAAGCGGAATTTGATAAATATTGTTTGTCCTTTAAGGTGAGTGGTTTTTTTTTGTGAAGCAACAGGCCTAGGGTAGCAAGCCCTGGTGTCACCATAAGAATCAAGTTGTGATAGGCGTTGACAAATGGCATGGCATGTGACCAATACCCAACGTGATGTCCTCTACAACGATGTCATCACAATGCAGTTCCGTTATTCGTCGTGCGGCCAGGATGATAATGTCACAGTTTAGGGTCGTGTGATAGGACCAAGCATGCATTTTAACATCATGCAGCGCAGACGTAGCAGAGACGACGCTAGACGGGGGATGTGTATGGTGTCGTGTGACATAACCAACGTGAATGGGAACATAATCCCACATTATACCGTACGCAATCCCAAGAGAGGAACCTTAGGCTGAGGGGCCCACATAGAGGTGAGAGGTGAAGGGGGAGAGATTAGCTCCCAAATGAGCTGGACCCAAAAACGAGACGTTCGGGCGGTCCTATGCATCCCATGAGGATGGGAATCAAGATGAACGTAGTTCTAAGGATATCTTAGTTTATGGTCTTAGAGCTCGGACCATGGGTGGATGGAAACTTTCCAGGTAAGCGCATAACTTGACCCGATCCCTAAGCCCACATGAGTTAAACTTGGTGTGGGAAACAAGGGGGAAGATCCTTATCGCAATACCCAAATATCCATAGAGGGGAAGTCGGTGAAGAGCCCCAAAGGACGCCTCTAACACGGCTTTGTTCCCCTAATGCACAGATGTGCACTGAGGAATAGTACCAAGTGTTTCGAAACTCTACTTGGACATGATAAGCATGGAGAAGGATGTGAATCGTGTAACCGGAATTTTGGGCTTAATGGGGTTGGCATGGCGATGGAGGATAACTGTTAACCATGGTGGAAAAACAGTCTCCATATCGTGTTAGCCTGAGGTGGGAACAATAAACGAGCATCAACCGCTGACCATATTCACAACGTGTGATTTTTATCGATTTTTTGTCCTAAACCCTCGGGGGCCTTGGACCGTAATGGTAGGAGAGCCCTTGGGAGTGGTATCTAGGCCGTTCTTGGGGGTCCCTCTTGGTGTGAAAGGTGATGAAAGCCCTGATGAAGGGAGACACGAAGCTTGAAAAGCGGGTGCGGACGTGTCCGAGTAGAATCCGACATTCTAAGTAACTTAAACCAGAGTACCCTTAGGCATATCGGTGAACCGCCGCAAAAGTTCGACAAAGTTGCTCAGGAAAGGTAGGCCAAGGGGGCCAAGGTGGGATGGATATTTTCAAGAGATGGGGCTGGACCCGAAGCTTATACATTCAGGTGGTCCTACGTATCCTGTAAGTATGGGAATAAAGCCACACGTAGTTCTAGAAGATACCCAGGGGGAAGGATACCCTAACGAGGACGTGTGCGGCGCAGCGTGTAACCCAATGTGAATCGGGATGTAATCCCACACCACATCGTACAGTCCCGTAGGAAAGAACCTGGGCCAAGGGGCCTGATAGTTGGGTTTTGGTCAGGAAGGCCTGGCCTACTCGCAGCTTAACTTCTTGAAGTGAGGACGACGGTCGGGGAATAGGAGTCCCTGGACGGAGGAGGTGTATGGTACGACGAACAAACCGATGTGAATGTGGACATAATCCCTCACCACATCATACACTCCAGGTAAGAACTTGGGCTAGGGACTGAAAAGGCCAAAAGGCCTGAGGCTGGGCCTCGATAAGGGAATGCGTATGGCATGGCGAGTAGCCCGGCGTGAATGAGGACATAATCCCACACGACATCATACACTCCCTATAAAAGAACTGGGGCTGTGCGCCCGACCATTGGCACCACCCAGAGGGAATTTTGTCACTTCAGGATGGGGCAGAATGAATCACTGCACTCAATGTTTGGGACATCTTGGGGTGGACCCGAAGATCCGAGATGGTGACCTGACATGGGAGAAAAAAATAAGTGTCGACCACTGACCACGTTCGAAACGCGGGACTTGTATCGGCTTGTTGCTCAACATCCTCAAGGGCGTTGGCCCGAAGTGGTAAGAGGGCCCTTAGGCCGAGCATCCATACCATTCAGGGGCCCTTCCGAATGAGGAAAGTGATCAAATCCCGGTCAAGGAGTGGGTGAAGCATAGCCATACCCATCTACGAGAGAGGCGAACATCTCCAGGGGAGGGGATGTACAGCCGGGTTGAGGCTTGCTCAACGTGAGTTTGGGTAAAGGTGTGCACCCTGCCATATGTCTTAACCCGAGGGGAAGATTTTGGCTTTTGGGCTGGGCCAACAGACAAAATGTCCGGCCATTCTTACGTATCCCATGAGGATGGGAATCAAGCCATATGTAGTTCTTGAAGTCCATGCAGTTTAACGTCGTGTGGTAAAGACGTTGGAGGATAGATGAACGGGAGTGGGCACATGGTGTGACCCTTATAATCCTTGTATGAGCGGGGCTAAGTAAGCCTACTCCTCATCATGCAAGGACCCTCCGAGGAAACTATACCCAGGGGGAAAGTCAAAGAGAAGAGATCGGGGCTGGGCTCAAGACGAGACGTCTGAGAATTCCTATGTATCCCATTAGGATGGGAATCAAGCCATACGTAGTTCTTGAAGCATAGTTTAACGTCGTGCTGGATGAGAGATGCGTCTCATCTGGGGGCATGTTTGGTACGGCGGGTAACCTAACGTGAATGAGGATGTAATTCCACACCACACCATATGATCCCATAAGAGAGCCTGAGTCGACGAAGGCCAAGGGGCCTGAGGCTGAGCCTCGGTCAGGAAGGCCTGACCGGCTTGCAGTTTAACGTCTTACAGTAAGGACGGGGGCCAGGGGCCTGTCACGAACCATCCTGAGTTGACCCTGAACCGGTCACCCAGGCCAGCCCGCGACAAGTCCCGAGAGACGTTCCCGATCCTCCCGGGATGGTGACAAGAACCAAGGGAATCAATAGAGTACACAAGGGAACGATTTCTCCCATATATAAACAATCAAACAAACAACAAAAATAAATGGACAGCCCAAAATGAATTTATATAAAAATTGAACTAAATATTATTTGTACAAGAAACTAAAATTATAACAAAACCAACAACTTAACTGAACAATCTCGATGACCAAATAACTCCATGTGACACTTTTGGACATTCTCTAACACAATGATCAAATTTCACCCAAGGTGATCGAACTAAATATGAAACCGGCACAAGGGCTAAAAAAAGAAGAAGACTATAGGCGTGAGTATTAAAACTCGGTAGGTTAGCCCGATATTCTATTCCCAATGCACATTCCTTTAAAATAAAAGAAACATCAATTTATAGTTTTAAATTCAAGATATGAAAGTATGGTTTTCAAATGAGGTTCCATGCTATAATAATTATCAGAAAAAAACATGCATGTTTAATAAACAAAAATGCAAGTAATAATTTTTTTCAAAGAGGTGCAACTTCAAAATGAAAATAGTTTTCAAGAGGGCTACTTTAAAGAATTTTAACTTTTAAATAAATAACACATACTACTGAATTTACCAACCAAACACAGCGTATATCGATGTTGAGTACAAAATAGCCAATGAGCACTAGTCACGGGAACACCCCTAGGCACTAGTTAGTTGTGAGCCCCAGGTACCTCGTATCTCGGTGGAAGTAACCATAATAAATATCCATTCTCGGGCATGATCCACTAGTAGGGAACATACCCATAACCTAGTGGTCCCCAATAATCATCATCATCATAGTTTAGTTAGTGTTGTAATTGTCAAACTTGCTACGTGAAACAGAGGCCAACCCCCAAAGAATCACTAGCATACTAGTACGCTTCCACCCACCTAGATACCCAGGATTCCCTTTAGTGCTCAATCAAGTTACACATATTATCAAATACACATTTCACATCCACATTACATTACCAAACCATAAAAACACAAACATCCCATAATCTTTCTTTACATTTCTTACACAAATCAACAAACTGCTAAATATTTTGGTAAAACAATTTCATGAAGTGTATTGAGGCTTTGCACATAAAACTCATTCAAAAACACTATTTAAATTATAAAAACACATCAAAACAAAACCAAATCATATTTTGAAGCCCTAGAAACATTTAATAAAATCATTTAATGGACCATAAAACAATCCCAATTTCACAACTTGGTATACACAAGTAAAACACTCCTTCATTTCTAGGAAATGCCAAACAGGCCTTTAAACATTTTCTCAAAACTAACGTTTGACGAAGGTATGCATTTTATTTTTTTTAAGGATGTGTATAAACACCATTTACATCAGAAAACCACATTCATAAATCTCTTATAATACTCAGGTTACATATTCAAAACACAACCATTTTCATAAAGATGTGAAATGGTCCATTTTTTGGAAACTCGGGCCAAAATATGTTGTAAACCAAAAACCCACTTTTTTGTAAAAACAAATCCAAATTGGAAATAAATATAAGGACCAAAAAATACCATTTATCATTATTAAAATTCCTTTATAAATCCAAACAAATAACTTTTAAATCACACATCACACATAAAATCCAACCGGGCAATTTACCGAACACATGTCATGCCCTTTTTAAACAAAACAATTTATTTTAAGTATGTGAAAAGGAATAAAACACCAATTGAATGTCATATTTTCATTAAAGATACTGTAAAATGTTAAAAATACCATAAACCAGATTATAAATCTCACAAAATATTTGCAAAAGTTAACGAAACATTTAAACAAACACTTGTTGAGCACTTTCACGACAAAACAACACTACCTTTCACAAAACAATGATTAAACAACCACTTTGCACACCAATAAAATTATCCAAAGGCTTAAAAACAATAATAAACATTTATATAAGTTTAGGAGAATATTAAAATGATGAAACTTGAATGATAAAGGCATGGGAAAGGGATATCCTACCTCAAATCCTTGGCGTAGTTGAAACGCACACCCGAAATCACCTGCCGTGGGTTTATAAATCCTAAAACTATAAATACCAGACCTAAACAAACATAAAAAACATAAAAAAACATGGTATAACAAAAACTTAGGTCGATCAATACTAGGAGACAATATAAATCCAAGAAATAATGAAAGGAGGGGGAAGATGAAGGAGAAAGGAGAAGGAATCTCACCTTTCACCCTAGAAAACTCTTCATCTTCCATTAGATCTGCAACCCTAGAGAGAATTTAATGGCTTGAAACTTCTTATAGACACTCATAAGTTATGGAAGAACTAAGGAAAGAATATTGGTGTCCAAAAGAGTACGAATTTATTGATTTATGAATGATACTATTTACCTTGTCAATTCTGGACGATTTGAGGTATCCTGAGAATTTTCGCCCTAATCCGCGACCCATATGAGCTCCAAAGAGGTAAAATAGATTATGAGGGTTAGGATAGTGTTATTTTATTCTAGGTGGAGGTGAAATAACTGAAAAATATTAAGAAATGAAAAAGATATAAATGAAACGAATTATTTTTTTAAAACAGGAAATGGGCCCATGGGCTGGCCCAATACCTAAATAAGTAACCCAAATTCACCCTGCTTATGAATTTATAATGGGTCCAAAAGGATAAATAAGTTTTAATATATCATTATAGGACAAGTGGGAAGTTTAATGGATGAAAAAGGATGAAAAAAAAGAGTTATAAAAGAAACAAATTCGGTTTTTAAAACTGGGAATGGGCTCACGGTTGGCCCAAATCATGAAGTAACCACCCTTTCTTAAAAAACTACTAAACAAACAATGGGGATCCCAAATTAGTGTGGTTAGAAATATATGAAACTTCAAAACTCAGGATTAATCTCACAAAATACCCATGAAAAGGATTGTGATTTCCAATGGAACGGATCAATACAAAGACAAAAAAAACTGTGTGTGACAATTCTCCCCACCATTAAAGCTTTCCGCCCCCAGAAAGCCATAACACTTTCCAGCTGAAAAAAAAAACAAAACCTAAGGATTCCATAACAACATAATCTATCCTCTAAAGATAAGGAAATATCAATCACCAACAATGCAACTTAATACTCTTGCCCACACAAAACATAACTCACAACCACGTCTGGAGAATCAACGGAAAGATGAAGCCACCACCTCCACAACCAAGCCAAGAACCCGATTGTTGGGCCTTCTCTCAATGAACCCAACCATCACCCAAACCAAAGAGAAATCACAAAAAACAAATATTCCAGGGGAGTCCAGAATGGACTCCCCACCATTAAGAATCAACTTGCACTATAAATTTTCTTAGGATGAAACTCCATGAGACCCATGGTGGGTCTCCCCACCATTAGAAACCAACTAGCAACGAACAGACAAGAATTCAACATGAGTTAGAATTGGGCCTCACTCACACAAGCCCAAAAAACCCCTCCTACAAAAACCTACTATACCAAGTTAATAGGGTTACAACATGAACATATAAACCACCCACTCCCAAACGGAGGGGACAAGAACTTGGACAACACATTCAACACAGTTCTGGACCCCTTCCACTTGGGGATGGGAGGGAAGGGGACCCAATAATTTGGCCACTGAAACCACAAAAGAAACAAAGAAACTACCCAAAACTCTCCACATGTGAATAGGTAACACCAATACTACACCTGATTTTTGCAGGCTGTCCACACAAGGACATTGATTGAAAACCCACATCCATGAAGGAATAACCATAAACACTGTGTGAGGGGTTAAGTCCACCACGCTTGTTGCGACAAAGGGAAATTCACAGAAATGAGGAACCAAAACATTGATATAGAAACTAACTTACCAAAACATAGGAGTAAGGATCCTAATCGAGAACTCCACACCTCTGTAGATTTCTTGACTGCGTGAAAAGCTTCACTCTGAGGCCTATGGCTGGAGCCCTTATTCTTGAATCATTTGCTGCACTGCAGTCAGGTGATAAGGATCACACCACTCCAAAAAAACCTCACTTGATCACCAAACAAAAACCTTCATCTAAATAGGAACTCATAGATACATATAAAAATTCTATCTCACTCTAAACGAGGGGAAGAATGGACAAGGAATACGACGAAACACATCAACATCACCGAACACAATTTCTCTGTCCAAAAGAATTATCACGACCTAGAAGCACTTTTAATAGATCCCAAACAGCTCTCTATTCCAACAAACAGGTTGAGGCATCATCAAAATAGGTAAATTTAAAATTTTAAAGGAATCCTTAGGTTGATCAGCAGGAAATATTTCCAACAGAGAACTATCCATGGCCACATCACAACATCAAACACATCTTTAGAAACCCAATGAAAATTACTCCAAAACCGAGCCACCAACAAGATCTCATCTCTAGATAGAACAAGAGTATGAATTCTAGATCATATGGAAGCTAACCAAATAAACAACTCTTATAAGACATAGAAAAATCAAGCCACATAACCATTGGTTTTAAAAAAGGCCACAATTTTCAGCTCAAAACAATTTTAAAAAAAACAAACTAACTTGGTGGGTTTCCACATTCACCAATGGTGTTTCATCAAGTCTCACCCACATGCACATTTCCATGCCACCCCAGGTACCCAACCACCATACCATATAGGCCATACTTATAGATATAAATAAAAACATGCATGTGAGTACCCATGAAAACACCAAAGGCTAAAACAAAACAACATCATTCCAAAAAAAAATTACCTTCATAAGGAACACCAACCACCAAGTCAAAAAACCTTTTCATATTTCACAAAAAAAACCACAATTAATTAAGAACCATTTTCTTAAAAACCTACCCCTTTTCATTTTTAATAACTTTTTAAATAACCAAGCCACTCCAAACAACCCCTTCCCATTTTTTTAAAAAAAATCAGCAATGTATATTTTCATAATCCGAGGTCCATTGAGACCAATACCGTTTCTAGTAAAACACCAACCGATCAAAACCAATTGCCAAAACGGATTTATCCGATTCAAAAACTTTTTAAAATCCCAAAATACCCCATTTAAAACAAATATCCAGAATCACCTTAAAATGATTCACAATTTCAAAACATGTTATTTCAACAAACCACAAGTTTAGATTATGGATAATCCAATCCCTTTAAATAATTTCCACTTCCCTCCATTTTTTTCACACAAACACAAACTTCCAAAACCATTATTATATTTAATTTTTGAAAATCCCCTTTTTAACTTTTCAAAATCAAATACTTACTTTAAATCCCATTTCCACAATTCTCACACAAGTATTTTAAAAACAAATATTCAGAATTCAAGAAAGGTTCAAGAGACCCAAAAAAGGGGAACTAGTGTCGGTGGGTGACTTGACCATATGGTTGGCAGCCATATGCCAAACACAACACCAACACACCAACACATAGAGACTTATTAGGACTATTCCCCAGCTCCACATGGCTTGCCAGGCCCTGTGAGCTCATGGAGGCCATTAGTCAGACTCCCCTTGTCATATCCCAACACTAAAAAATCAACCAGAACAAAGGACACTAATAAAACCGGACTTCCATTGAAACCCGAGGATTAGAACAAGAAAGAGTTCGCGATGCTCTTCTTGCACTTACCCCTCAAGTCCCAACAATCCTACTCCATCTACCTTGATATCCCCAAAATAACAAGGGCACTCTAAAAATAAAGGCCTACTAGAGCCGACCTCCTCTGATACCATTTTGTCATGAACCAGCCCGAGTCGACCCTGAACCGGTCACCCAGGCCAGCCCACGAAAAGTCCCGAGAGGTGTTCCCGATCCTCCCGGGATGGTGACAAGAACCAAGGACATAAATAGAGTACATAAGGTAACGATTTCGACCATATATAAACAATCAAACAAACAACGGAAATAAACGGACATCCCAAAATGACTTTATATAAAAATTGAACTAAATATTATTTGTACAAGAAACTAAAAGTAGAACAAAACCAACAACTCAACTGAACAATCCCGATGACCGACTAACTCCATGTGACACTTCTGGTCACTCTCCAACACAATGATCAAATGTTTCCCAAGGTGATCGAACTAAAGATGAAACCTGCACAAGGGCTAAAAAAAGAAGAAGACTATAGGTGTGAGTATTAAAACTTAGTAGGTTAGCCTGATATTCTATTCCCAATGCACATTCCTTTAAAATAAAATAAAAATCAATTTATAGTTTTAAATTCAAGATATAAAAGTATGGTTTTCAAATGAGGTTCCATGCTATAATAATTATCAGAAAAAAAACATGCATGTTTAATAAACAAAAATGCAAGTAATAATTTTTTTCAAAGAGGTGCAACTTCAAAATGAAAATAGTTTTCAAGAGGGATGCTTTAAAGAATTTTAACTTTTAAATAAATAACACATAATACTGAATTTACCAACCAAACACACCGTATGCTGATGGTGAGTACAAAATATCCAATGAGCACTAGTCACGGGAACACCCCTAGGCACTAGTTAGTTGTGAGCCCCAGGTACCTCGTATCTCGGTGAAAGTAACCATAATAAATATCTATTCTCGTGCACGATACACTAGTAGGGAACATACCCATAACCTAGTGGTCCCCAATCATAATTATAATCATATTTTATTTAGTGTTGTCATTGTCAAACTTGCTACGTGAAACAGAGGCCAACCCCCACAGAAACACTAGCATACTAGTACACATCCGCCCACCTAGATACTCGGGATTCCATTTAGTGCTTAATCAATTTACACATATTATCAAATACAAATTTCACATCCACATTCCATTCCCAAACCATAAAAACACAAAAATACCATAATATTTCTTCACATTTCTTACACGAATCAACAAACTGCTAAATATTTTGGTAAAACAATTTCATGAAGTGTATTGAGGCTTTGCACATAAAACTCATTCAAAAACACTATTTCAATTATAAACACACATCAAAACCAAACCAAATAATATTTGGAAGCCCTAGAAACATTTAATAAAATCATTTAATGGACCATAAAACAATCCCAATTGCACAACTTGGTATACACAAGTAAAACACTCCTTCATTTCTAGGAAATTCCAAACAGGCCTTTAAACATTTTCTCAAAACTAACGTTTGACGAAGGTATGCATTTTATTTTTTTTAAGGATGTGTATAAACACCATTTACAGTAGAAAAACACATTCATAAATCTCTTATAATACTCAGGTTACATATTCAAAACACGACCATTTTCATAAAGATGTGAAACGGTCCATTTTTGTGAAACTCGGGCCAAAATATGTTGTAAACCAAAAACCCACTTGTTTGTAAAAACAAATCCAAATTGGAAATCCATATAAGGACCCAAAATATAATTTATAATTCTTACAATTACTTTATAAATCCAAACAAATAACTTTTAAATCACACATCACACATAAAAGCCAACCGGGCAATTTACCGAACACATGTCATGCCCTTTTTAAACAAAACAATTTATTTTAAGTACGTGAAAAGGAATAAAACACCAATTGAATGTCAAATTTTCATTAAAGATACTGTAAAATGTTAAAAATACCATAAACCAGATTATAAACCTCACAAAATATTTTCAAAAGATAACGGAACATTTAAACAAACACTTGTTGAGCACTTTCATGACAAAACAACACTACCTTTCACAAAACAATGATTAAGCAACCACTTTGCACACCAATAAAATTATAAAAAGGCTTAAAAACAATAATAAACATTTATATCAGTTTAGGAGAATATTAAAATGATGAAACTTGGATGATAAAGGCATGTTCAAGGGATATCCTACCTCAAATCCTTGGCGTAATTGAAACGCACACCCGAAATCACCCGTTGTGGGTTTATAAACCCTAAAACTATAAATACCAGACCTAAACAAACATAAACACCATAAAAAAAACATGTTATAACGAAACCCTAGGTCGATCAATACTAGGGGACAATATAAATCCAATAAATAATGAAAGGAGGGGGAAGATGAAGGAGAAAGGAGAAGGAATCTCACCTTTCACCCTAGGAAACTCTTCATCTTCCATTAGATCTGCAACCCTAGAGAGAATGGAATTAATTGAAACTTCTTGGAGACACTACTAAGGTCTGGAAGAACCAGTGAAAGAATATTGGTGTCCAAAATAGTATGAATTGATTGATTTATGAATGATACAATTTACCTTTTCAATTCTGGATGATTTGAGGTATCCTGAGAATTTTCGCCCTAATCTGCGACCCATATGAGCTCCAAAGAGGTAAAATAGATTATGATGGTTATTATAGTGTTATTGGATTCTATGGGGAGGTGGAATAACCGAAAAATATTGAAAAATGAAAAAGATATAAATGAAACGAATTATTTTTTTAAAACAGAAAATGGGCCCATGGGCTGGCCCAATACCTAAATAAGTAACCCAAATTCACCCTACTTATCAATTTATAATAGGTCCAAAAGGATAAATAAGTTTTAATATATCATTATAGGACAATTTAAAAGTTTAATGGGTAAAAATGGATGAAAAACAAAAGAGTTATAAAATAAAAAAATCCAGTTTTTAAAACTGGGAATGGGCTCACGGTTGGCCCAAATCATGAAGTAACCACCCTTTCTTTAAAAACTACTAAAAAAACAATGGGGGTCCCAAATTAGAGTGGTTAGACATATATGAAACTTCAAAACTCAGGATTCATCTCACCAAATACCCATTAAAAGGATCGAGATTTCCAATGGACCAGATCAATATAAAGACAAAAAAACTGTGTGTGACAGGGCCCGAAGAGGCCAAAGGGAATGAGGCTGAGCCTCGGTCAGGAAGGCATAACTGGCTTGCAGTTTAACATCTTACAGTAAGGAAGGGGTCCAGGGGCCCGAAGATGCCAAAGGGCATGAGGATAAGCCTCGGTCAGGAAGGCCTGACTGGATTGCAGTTTAACGTCTTACAGTAAGGATGGGGGAGATCTTAGTTTAAGGTCATAGAGCTCGGACCATTTTGCAGTTTATCATCTTACAAGATGATATCGCTGTTTTAATTTCATTCAGGATGGTGGTGCAGTTTAGGGTTGTGTGGGATCGTACAGTTTAAGGTCTTGCAGGACCAAGGGGCTCAGGCAAAGTACTGCTTGAGGAACTTGGCGTTGGTGGGAGGAGTTATGCACTCACCATCCGTGGTCACCAAGGAGTATGCTCCATTGGGGTAAACCTTATGGATGACATAAGGTCCTTCCCATTTGGGCTCAAGATTGGGCAGTTTCCTGCCGGGAATCATTGGCGCTCGAAGGGCCAACACTAGGTCTCCATGCAGAAAATAGCGAAGGCGAACCTTCTCGTTGAAGGATCTAGCTATCTTATTCTGATGTCTTTCCAGATTGTGCAGGGCGTGAAGCCTGTTCTCATCCAGTGCTTCCAATTTAGCTATATGGATTTCGACCACCTTATCTGTCACCTGCTGGTCATAGACTATAGTGCGTAACGATGGTAGCTGGATCTCAATGGGCAGGACGGCCTCAGCCCCATACACCAGGGAATATGGGGTTACCTCGGTGGAATTGCAAGTCGTCGTCCGATAAGCCCAGAGGGTGTTGGGGAGCTTGTCCAGCCAACATTTCTTGTTCTGACCAACCATTTTCTGTAGAATGTTAGAGAGAGTTCTGTTGAATGCCTCGATCTTTCCATTCGCCTGCGCATGATAGCGAGAGGTATGGTTCGAACGGATATTGTACTTGGTGTACAATTTCTTTAGCTCGGCTGCTCATAAGTTGGTTCTGTTATCGGTGAGGACAGCGTGGGGGACTCCAAACCGGTGGATGATATTGGAGCTCACGAAGTCAACGATGGAATGGGCCTTGACCTCTTTGAGTGGAACTGCCTCTGCCCACTTGGAGAAGAAATTTGTAGCAGTTAGGATGAACCTACACTGGTGAGCTGTCGTCGGTGGATATGGTCCCACAATATCGAGTCCCCACACCGCAAATGGCCAAGAATACTTGGTGGAGTGGAGAGGCTCTGGTGGCCGATGCAGGAAGTTAGCGTGAACTTGGCATGCATGGCATCTCTTGGAAAACTCGATACAATCATGGATCATAGAGGGCCAGAAGTACCCCAACCTTCGGATCTGATGGGACAGCTTGGGCCCAACCTGGTGGGAACCGCAGGAACCGGCATGAACCTCTTACATGACCTAAGAAATCTCGGCTCCTTGAATGAAACGGAGGATAACACCATCAAATATCCGCTTATTGAGGATCCGCTCAAGACGGGGACCACTCTGGAGGGTAAATTGCAGTGTGCGGCATCAGATTCGCTCGTGCTCAGCCCGATCGTCCAGGAGGAAACCATTTTGGAGATACTCGACAAAAGGTGATCTCCAGTCGGGAGTGGCCTCAACCACTATATCTGACGAACCTGGAACCCCTGACGTAGAAGGTCCAGTGGTAAGATGACTTACCCGTAGGCCGTTGTTGTCATCCTGGGGTGACGGCGGAAATGACTCTCCGGTGTGCCACATGTATTATCAAATCATCTTTCTCGGGTTCTGCGAGTGATGCAGCTAAGCCAGCCAAAGGGTCTGCTTGACCGTTCTATGACCGAGGGACATGGGCAACCTCTGGTTGAGAAGAGAACTGGGCCATTAGACTGAGGGTGCACTCCAGCAATGGCACAAGCTCTGGCTTCCTGACGACATAGTAGTCATTGACCTACTTGATGACCAGTTCAGAATCCCCTTTCACATGTAGATGGGGCACATCGATCTCAAGGGCCAGCTCGAGACCAGTGATGAGTGCCTGGTACTCTGCCTTGTTGTTGGTGCAACCTTCTGACAACAGGAATGAGTATGGTAGAACGGATTGCGCCGAGGTGATGAAGACGATACCCAAACCCACTCTGCTGAGTTTAGGATCATTGAGCCTCCTACCGGTGGGGCTCTGGGAGGCACCGTCGAAGTGCATTTTCCAACATGAGATGGTATGATCGACTGATAGGATCGCCTCATCAGGAAAATCTAGATCCATGGATTGATTTGTGGAGGTTGGATGAGCAGCTAAGTAGTCTGCCAATGTCTGTCCTTTGATGCCCTTCTGAGGCACGAACCTGATGTCGAACTACTGGAGGATCACCGCCCACCGCGCTAGTCGGCCAGTGAACATAGGGTGGTTCAAGATGTACTTCAATGGGTCTACCCAAGAGAACAACTATACCTCATGGTGCTACAGGTAATGTCGTAACTTCTGTATGGAGGACACGAGTGCAAGGCATCTCTTTTCGATAGGGAAGTATCTGATCTCTGTATCGAGGAGCATGTAGATGAGATAGTAGAGGTTGTTCTCTTTCCCCTCATTGTTCTTCTGGGCGAGAAGCACGTCGAGGGACCGTTCCAGGGCGGTCACGTAAAGGATCAGTGACTTTCTGAAGACGGGTGGCATCAAGACCGGAGGTTGGAGCAGATACTGCTTGATTTCCTCGAAGGCGGTCTGACACTCTTCATCCCATTCATAGGCGGCACCTTTCTTCATGAGCCGGGAAAAGGGCTTACACTTGCCGGCCAGATTCACAATGAATTGGCGTATATAGGCTAAGTGGCCTTGGAGACCTCGAAGCTCCCGAATATTGCTCAGGGGAGGCATTTGGCTGATGGACTTGATCTTATCTAGGTCGATCTCAATGCCTCGGTATCTAACAACAAATCCAAGAAACTTCCCGAAGGCGACCCCGAAGGCACACTTTAACGGGTTCATCTTCAGGTGGTGGGAATGGAGGAATCCGAACACTTTATCAAGGTCCTTGAGATGGTCTTGGCACTGGTGAGATTTGACCACCAGATCATCCATGTAGCATTCCACTAGCATCCTGAGAATCGGCTTGAATATGCGATGCATGGCCCCCTGATAGGTGGCACCTACATTTTTCAGGCTTAAGGGAATAACCTGGTAACAAAAATTACCTTGGGGAGCCCTAAAGGCAGTGGACTCCTCGTCCTCAGGAGCCATCTGGATCTGGTTGTACCCGGAATACCCATCCATGAAGGAGAGGGCTTGGAACCCGGCCATGGAATCAATCAACAACTCTGTCACTGGGAGGGGAAAATCATCCTTCGGGCAGTAAAGATTGAGATCGCGGAAGTCGATGCAGACTCTGATCTTCCCGTTCTTCTTTCTGACTAGCACAATATTGGCAAGCCACCTGGGGTACTGTACTTCCTTGACGAAGCTGGCTTTGATAAGCTTGTCAACTTCAGCCTCAACCATGGCACCATGAGAAGGGTGCATCTTTCAAGGAGGCTGCTTAAACCCGCAATGGTTTGTCGAGAGACCAAGGCGGTGGATGGCTACCTGGGGATCTAGTCCTGGAATCTCATCGTAACTCCAGGAAAACACATCACGGTGATTTTTGAGAAAGTCCACGTATTGTTGCTGCTCCTCGAGGGGCATGGCTGCACTGATCAATGTGGGTCTCAGATCTGCCTAACTACCAAGGTTCACTTGTATCAGTTCATCTACCGTGGTAGAGACGCCTTCTTCAAAGGCGGGGGGAGCATCCTCCAGATCCTCCTCTCCACCCGTGGAGGGATTTCCCACAGGGGGAGCTGCTTCTAAGTTATCAAACCCTGATGGGCAGCTGGTGCTAGCCTGGGCAGCAGTGGTCATCATATCAGGAGACCCATGCGCCACTGAGACCATAGTGATGAAGGCTGTCGATCATATCCCATCTAGCCTTCGGCCCAAGGGTCCACGTTTGATGACATCAAAGCAGTAGTGACGCGTCGTCCAGAGCTGGTTGATTCCATCCCGGCGGAAGAGACACGTATGATGTACCATCGTTGCCATAATCCTGACATTCTGATACCGCACATGGGTTGGATGTTCCAGGATCACCTAAGCCTGGTTGGTGTAAGAGTACGAGGTGATTTTCTGCCATTTCTTGGACATGGGAACATGCCTTCCTCTTGTCCCCGAAACAAAAAAACATTTCCCCATGTCAGGGGTCGTGGCCTCCAACTGATGGATTGGGAAGATGTAGGCGTCATCCAGGCCTGCCCAGGGATCACTTGTGACCAGGGCGGGTTCATCCTCACTTTCTATGATTTGCTTATCCTTTCTCTTTTAATAGTCGGTGTCTAGATATCGGGCTTCACAAGAGGCGAAAGGAGACGTATCTCCTTGGAGCATGCCTACTAGACCATTGAGGGAGTACTTGAGGCATTGGTGATACGATGAAGGGAATGCTGCATGCAGATGGAGCCATGTCCTGCCCATCAATGCGTTTTATGCGGTGTCCTGGGAGACAACCATGAACTCGGTGCTGTAAATTAGGCCACCGAACTGGGTCTTCAAGCGGATCTTGCCGACTGGGGATTGTTTGGTCCGGTCATATCCCTGGATTCTGAGGTCGGAGGGAGTTAAATCATCCTCAGACAAACCCAGCTTTCGCAGTGTCCGAGTCAAGATTAGGTTAATCCTAGAAACCGTGTCCACAAGACAGCGGCGGACTTCCACACCATTGAAATGGACAGTGACGTACAATGGGAGAATATGCCCATGTATGGGAGGGTCTTCGCCTTCACCGTAGAATGAGATAACTGCCTGACATTCGGCATTCTCAATTGCCTCATCATGGGAGGCTTCTGCAGCTGCTACCTCCGTATCAAACTGGAGGGGGCTCCTTGGGGCCTCGGCAAGTTCTTCACGCATTTCAGATGACAGGAGAAGAGCCTCAAGGATAGAAAGCCTTGCTGGAATGCCGGCCAGGTGCTTCAAGACATCATACTTTCATGCCAAACGCAAACCTCTGCTTACAAGAGGTTGTTTTGCAGTTGGAGGCATAGCGGGCCCTACCGGCTGGACCGGCGGCTGGCTGGTACTGGGTACATCCTGCTACCCGCTAGTTGATGCTTGAAGAGTAGCTACTGGATGAGGACCGGACAACTGAGATTTTCCTGTAGCCGGGAAAGACTGACCTTGGTACAGACGAGGCAGCTCTGCCTAATCTAGTAGCACAAACGGTGGTGGAGGTAGATCTGAGGGCACTAGATGAGGTTGCACGTGCTGAGCTCTGCGCTGAGCCTGCTGTCTAGTTTCAGTAGCGTTCACGGCCTGACTGAAAGCACCTGCTACCATGCCTCGATGACCCATGTGGTTGCGGTTTGGATGACGTTGACGTCGGTTGGGGACGTTGGGGAGGTTCGCCTGGCGTTCCCCCTCATCGAGAGTCATATAGGGATTTACCAACTCCATGGTATTAACCGAAGCGTACCCCTGACTGTCGCTCGAAGAATCATCCACCACCGGGCGGATTCTGGGATAAATCCCCATCTCAGGGGGTATGAAATCACCAAGAGTACGGGATGACGATGGCAGTGGTGAAGCGCGTTGCTTCTTCTTGCGCCGTCGCCGCTTGCCCTTTTGGGAAGAGGTCGGTTGTGATGACGATGCAGTGGTACTGGTCGCATCTTCTGAAGGCTCCGGCTGATTCATGTGTGCCCAAATGATTCCATGGGTGCGGGCAATGGTTTTTCAAGCCATCCAGTCATCATACTTTTGGGACCCATGGCTGGGAACCTACTTCCACTCACCTTCGTTGTCGCTACCGATTTCTGACCCTGTGAAGACACCCACCACTTGTGTCGGGGTCGAGCCCAACCTAACTATGTTGTTGTCAACCTGGTCTTGAAGCCAGTATTTAAACACATAGCACTGCTTGAGGGTGTGCCCTATAATCCAATGATAGGGGAAGTAGTTGGGGAAATCGGTGAGATTCACCTCTGCCGGCCTTCTGCACTCGGGTAAGCGCACAATCCTTTTCTCTAGAGCACTTTGGAAGTAGCCAGGGACCTAATTCTCATTGAATGAGTAAGTCTGGTGCCTTTTTTCTGGATAGGGGGCCCTGGGAGCCTGGCCCTGATGAGGGGCCGGAGGGGCCTGTCGAGGAGGCAGATCCTGATTGTCCCGCCTAGGTGGTGGTGGCACATTGCGTGGGGGAACCTGTCGGTTATGAGGTGGTCCCTACTGGGCAGGAGCCTACGCTTGAGGTGGAGGGCCTATGCGGGGTTGCGGGGCCGGTGCTACTGGCAGTAATTCTAGCTGCCTGGGGGCTTCTATTTGGGACACCGCGGTGGGTTCGGCTCTGGAAGCCCTCCTGACTGGGATTATAGGGGGCAGTATACGTGCCTGACTAGCCTGCTGTGGAGCTTCCTCGAGGCGCTGATCCTTATCTGAGAAATCCCGGAACCCTCTAGGGTAGTTCTGGGTGATCAGGGAAGGAACCAGTTCTATTTTAACATTCCCTACACACATCGTCAGTAATTTCTCCTGAGTCAGTGGCATGTCGAGGGAGTATGTAAGCCCCTTCCACCAGGCGATGAAGTCCGCAACTCGCTCATCAGGCCTTTGTTTGCACTTGAAGAGTTCTGCGATGCTGGTCTTTCGCGTGGTGAATCTAAACTGGTATAAGAACTACCGGCAGAGATCCTCCCAGCCGGTCACCGATCCGATAGGGAGATGGCTATACCAGATGAATGCAGGGCCCTCTAATGTATACACAAAACATCAGAGCTTGGTGGCTTCCTTTTGTGTCGGGGTCCCCAACATGGGGCCACACCTAGAGGAAAAATGGGCCAAGTGCTGTGGTGGGTCCCCAGTCCCGTTAAAGGGTGAGAAAGTGGGATTCCCAAAACTCGGGGGTGCCGGCATATCATCCACCCACGCGGGATATGGCTTTCCATCTGGTGGGACTACCACCTACCGTGTTTCCAACACCTCGAGGCGGGTGATGAGTGTCTCCATAGGATCATCCGGGTGGGGGTCCCTCTCTTGACGGGGATCCCTAACTACCACTACTAGAAAAACGGGCATTTGCGACGGGGCATTTGCGACGGGATCCCGTCGCAAATGGCTTTTTGCGACGGGGGCCCGTCGCAAATAGCCCGTTGCTGAAAACGGCGTCGCAACAACACTTATTTGCGACGGGCCCGTCGCTAAAGCCGTTTTTTGCGACGGTCATTCTCCCCGTCGCAAATAGTACTCCGTATTTTTGTAAAAAACTTTTAAAATAGTTTTTTGCGACGGGCCCGTCGCAAATACCTTTTGCGACGGGACCCATCGCAAATAACTTTAACTTTTGCGACGGTACCGTCGCAAAAACTATTTTTTAAAAAAAATAAAAAACTATTAATAATACTAGTATTTGCGACGGGCATAGTATCCCGTCGCAAATACTATAAAAAAAATAAAAAAAAATAAATTATTAATAAATTATTTTCATTAATATAATAATAGAATTATAATTCACAAATAAAAATAATAAATTATTACTAAATTATTTTAATTAATATAATAATAATAGAATTATAATTCAAAAAAAATAATAGAATATTAATAAATGATTTAATTAATATAATAATATTAGAATTATAATTCATAAATAAAAAAAATATTAATAATTTATTTTAATTAATATAAAAATAATAGAATTATTTTACATTCAAATATTAAAATAATTCAAGTTTTACAAAAAATATAATTAAATTATAATATTATAAAATTTTAATATATATATATAATTTAATATTATAAAATATAAATAATATTATTATTCATATTAATATTGTTATTTAAAAATATAATATTATTAATATTTTATAATGAGACAGAAACTACGAATAGAAAAAAAAAATAATTTGATTTCACAAATTTTATAACATAAGTACAATCTCTAATCTGAAGGAGGGGGGAGGTGGGGGATCTGCAGATGGTGGTGGAGGAAACTCCATCCCTAAAGCATGAGTGAGTCGGCGCATGTACTCCATCTGCTCCTGATGCTGCTGCTGCCACCGACTCGCCTGCTCCTCGTACAGCTGCTGCTGGCGTCGACGCTCCTCCTCATGCTGTTGACGCATCTGCTCCTGCTCCTGTCAGAGACTCTCTATCTGTGCAGTCTGAGATCGCAACTGATCTTCATACTGTGTAGTAGAAGAAGATGCACGAGCTCCTCTCGAGCTGGACACCGACATCGCAGCACTGCCATAATAATCTCCGGGAGTCAGTCGAGAGCCGATACCAACTACCCGGCCCTTCTCGAAGGCATACTGGGTGGCCTGCATCCATGCCGCTTCATCAAACTGATGGGCAGTGGTCTGATCTGATGACTCGGCCTGACTCTCAGGCCGGGCCTGTGACGTTGCGGCCTCATATGACTCCTATAGTTGCAATTTAAAATTAAAATTGTGAATATATTATATGCAGTTAATTTTTAAACTTGAAAAAAAATAATACTGACCACGATGTTATGCTGACGATCACCTCTGAGCTCCCCAGTAGCAGGATCACTATACATCCTCCGATATACGTCGTACTCTGTAATATCGGGGTGCTCGACAGCCTATAAGAATAAAAAATAAACTGTTAATATTTATAGTTATATAAAATATTTATAAATAATGTACATACCAGATGCTGTCTATGAGTACTGAAAGAACGAGTCCCAGCTCGATGAGTCACCTCCTGTCTCCCCCGATTCTGTCTCCCCACCGATGATCTCCTCTAAAAGGCACCACTCAACCAGTGCGCACATAATCCATCCCATACATGGGATGAAATATACTCTGGTCGGTGTGCTCTACATGACTCGTCAAAATCTGACACTCCTGCTTTCTTCATCGCAGCTTTTCTTAAATTGTGCAAAAACTAACAAAGGCGATCACGCATGGCCACCTCCCATGCCTCGTGGATGGCGTCACGCATGGTATCCTCGATCGGATACCATAAACCCTACAAATAAATCAAAATATCAAGTTAGAAATGAAATAATTTTCAAAATAAAAATTATTTATTTACGTACGTACCAACCAATGGCCGAACATGGCCTGCTGCACATCAATGGGAATCTGCTCCCATGTGGTCCACGGCTGAGAGAAATAGTTGCACAAAATAGTGCTGCCCTATCTGACTGCTATATTCGGAAAACTGAAAAAATAATAAACATTTATTATGTGAATAGATTAATGAAATCTTAGTCAAATCCACAGGTTATCACACAGGTTATCACACCTCCGTGTGCGTGGATCAAACCCAAGATGTGGACGTCGCTCGGGGATGGGGTCAGGAATCATCAATCGTGCAAGACCGCGCCCCCTCCGCGTACTCCCTGGAGCGCCTGCAGGCTGAGGGTCATCTGTCAGCAACTCATCCGCATCGAAAGTCAGGTCAGCATCCGCCAACTCACGAAATGTGGTGTCGTCCATCTGAAACAGAAAATATTAATGTTAGAAAATAATTGATAATTACTATTATATATACATATATATATATTATGATTGTATATAAATACCATGAAATGCTATCAGTGTTCATCTTCATCATCATCTTCATATATGTCAATGTCATCTTCATATTCCTCCTCAACATCATTGATATCCATTCGAGTTACAGTTGCTTCATCTCTTACCATTTGAAATTCATATGTGACATCATTAACATCATCGTCATCACTGACTCTTCTCAATATGCATGGCATCTAACATGTGTCGGACCAACAGATCAGACCAATATGGCAAATCCCAAAATATGCTACGTTTAATCCAATTGTGTTCTTTCCCAAAACCAGAAATTTTCTGTTGGTTTATTGTGGGACCAAAAGTGATGGGGGTAATGAAAATACAACTGATTTTAACTCCGAACCTGATAGGATTTTTGGAGGTCCATCCCTTTCAACTGTTCCTTTTCTGAAATGAGATCTGTTTCTGCGAAAAGGATGATCAGCTGGAAGAAATCTGCGATGACAGTCAAAATAACAAGGTTTCTTTCCATGAATGAGCATAAATGCTTTGTTCTCTCCCATACAGTAAGGACATGATTTCTGACCATGTGTACTCCAGCCAGATAACATCCCATAAGCCAAGAAGTCACTTATTGTCCACATCAATGCTGCTCTCAGTATGAAATTCTGTTTCGTTGCAACATCATATGTACTGACACCAGTACTCCACAATAAATTTAATTCATCAATCAATGGATTCAAATAAACATCAATATTTTTCTTCGGATGTCCTGGAATTAGTAAAGTCAAAAAGATATATGGCTCCTTCATCAACATCCATGGAGGTAAATTGTACGGAGTTAAAAAAACAGGCCAACATGAATATTGACTACCATAAGATCCAAACGGACAGAAACCATCAGTGAAAAGGCCCAGTCGAACATTTCTAGCTTCTAAAGCAAAGGATGGATGCACTCTATCAAAATGTTATCATGAATCACCATCGGCTGGATGATTCAAGCTTTTATCGGTTGAAATATTCTCTTTATGCCATGACATCATTGTCGTTGTATTCTTAGACATGAATAAACGCTGAAGTCTGGATGTAAGCGGAAAATATCTCAACTGTTTTACAGGAATCAAACCAGACTTCCCGTGTTGTCCTTCTTTATATCTCAGTTGCCCACATGTAGGACAACTATCCAACGAATCATTTTCCCCAGAATATAAAATGCAGTCATTTGAACATGCATGAATCTTCTAACAAGTAAGTCCCAAATTTCGAACCAGCCTCTTACTCTCATAGTAATTTGCAGGTAAAACATTTCCTTCTGGTAACAGTGTTTTCAGCAAAGAAAATATCTGGTCAAAACAGGTGTTTGACATTCCGTTATCTGATTTGATAGCCATAAATTTTGCAACTGCTTCTAATTTTCTCATCTTGCATCCAGGATATAATGCATCCTCAGCAGATTTCAACAACTCATAAAATTCAGATGGTGCCAACTCAGGATTTGAAGCTATATCAGTCGGAGTTTCTGTATGTTGAACAGATGAACCTGCAACATCATGCACTAAATCTTGAAACCGGGATGGATCCGGAATCAAGTTGGTATCACCTGCTCTGGAACTGCGTTCACCGTGTTGATACCAAAAAACATAATCTGGTTGAAAACCAAAACGCAAGAGATGTTCTCCCACTTTGTCAAACGTGTCAAACGTTCTCAATGCACATTTTCTGCAAGGGCATTTTATTTTGCCTTCTGAAACAAATTCTGAATTTTATGCCGCAAATGATAAAAAAGTCTCCACACCCTCAACATATACTGGATTTAAACCAGAACCGTTTGGATTTCTACGTTGATTTATCCATATGCGGTCACCTAATAATGATTGTTGATGACCTCATTGTTCCATATTTCTCTATAAAATATAAAAGCATTACTGGTTTTGAATAATTTGTTAGAAAAAACACTCAAGTAAAGATTGAATATATTGAGAATAAAGCAAAACATGTTACAAATATTGATAATTTTAATATTATTTTGATTTTTTATTATTTTAATAATACTAATATAATTTTTTCATAAACATTAATTATATAATAATAACATTATTACATTATTAGTATATTTTATTATTAATATTAAAATAACATAATTTTTTATATTATATACAATTCTCCTTTCATCTGTGTGTTTAACATTCTATCTCCACATGTAATATTTGCATTCACTTTCACCTCTCCATTGGCGAGTAGGTTGATAATTTTGAAAAAGAATGCGAATATTACATGTGGAGACAGAAAACACACAGATGAAAAGAGAATTGTATATAATATAGAAAATTATATTATTTTAATATTAATAATAAAATATACTAATAATGTACTAATTATTGGTAATTATTACTAATTATTACTAATTATTGGTAATTATTACTAATTATTACTAATTATTGGTAATTATTACTAATTATTGGTAATTATTACTAATTATTGGTAATTAATACTAATTATTGGTAATTAATACTAATTATTGGTAATTATTACTAATTATTGTTAATTATTACTAATTATTGGTAATTATTACAAATTATTGGTAATTATTACTAATTATTGGTGATTATTACTAATTATTGGTGATTATTACTAATTATTGGTAATTATTACTAATTATTGGTAATTATTACTAATTATTGGTAATTAATACTAATTATTGGTAATTAATACTAATTATTGGTAATTAATACTAATTATTGGTAATTAATACTAATTATTGGTAATTATAGATAATTATTGTTAATTATTGGTAATTATTACTAATTATTGGTAATTATTGCTAATTATTACTAATTATTACTAATTATTGGTAATTATTACTAATTATTGGTAATTATTACTAATTATTGGTAATTAATACTAATTATTGGTAATTAATACTAATTATTACTAATTATTGTTAATTATTACTAATTATTACTAATTATTGGTAATTATTGTTAATTATTACTAATTATTGGTAATTATTACTAATTATTGGTAATTATTACGAATTATTGGTAATTATTACTAATTATTACTAATTATTACTAATTATTGGTAATTATTACTAATTATTGGTAATTATTACTAATTATTGGTAATTATTCCTAATTATTGGTAATTATTACTAATTATTGGTAATTATTACTAATTATTACTAATTATTGGTAATTATTACTAATTATTGGTAATTAATACTAATTATTGGTAATTAATACTAATTATTCGTAATTATTACTAATTATTGGTAATTAATACTAATTATTGATAATTACTACTAATTATTACTAATTATTGTTAATTATTACTAATTATTACTAATTATTGGTAATTATTGTTAATTATTACTAATTATTGGTAATTATTACTAATTATTGGTAATTATTACGAATTATTGGTAATTATTACTAATTATTACTAATTATTACTAATTATTGGTAATTATTACTAATTATTGGTAATTATTACTAATGATTGGTAATTATTCCTAATTATTGGTAATTATTCCTAATTATTCCTAATTATTGATAATTATTGGTAATTGTTCCTAATTATTGGTAATTATTACTAATTATTGGTAATTAATACTAATTATTGGTAATAAATACTAATAATTGGTAATTATTGGTAGTTATTGTTAATTATTGGTAATTATTACTAATTATTGGTAATTATTGCTAATTATTACTAATTATTACTAATTATTGGTAATTATTACTTATTATTGGTAATTATTACTAATTATTGGTAATTAATACTAATTATTACTAATTATTACTAATTATTGGTAATTATTGTTAATTATTACTAATTATTGGTAATTATTACTAATTATTGGTAATTATTACTAATTATTGGTAATTATTACTAATTATTGGTAATTATTACTAATTATTGGTAATTATTCTTAATTATTACTAATTATTAATAATTATTACTAATTATTGGTAATTATTATTAATTATTACCAATTATTACTAATTATTGGTAATTATTATTAATTATTACCAATTATTGGTAATTATTGATAATTATTACTAATCATTGGTAATTATTGGTAATTATTTGTAATTATTGGTAAATATTGGTAAATATTGGTAATTATTGATAAATATTGGCAATTATTGGTAATTATTGGTAATTATTACTAATTATTGGTAATTATTACTAATTATTGGTAATTAATACTAATTATTACTAATTATTACTAATTATTGGTAATTATTCCTAATTTTTAGTAATTATTACTAATTATTACTAATTATTACTAATTATTACTAATTATTGGCAATTATTACTAATTATTACTAATTATTACTAATTATTGGTAATTATTACTAATTATTACTAATTATTACTAATTATTAGTAATTATTACGAATTATTACTAATTATTGGTAATTATTCCTAATTATTACTAATTATTACTATTTATTACTATTTACCGGTAATTATTCCTAATTATTGGTAATTATTACTAATTATTGGTAATTATTACTAATTATTGGTAATTATTACTAATTATCGGTAATTATTACTAATTATTGGTAATTAATACTAATTATTGGTAATTAATACTAATTATTGGTAATTAATACTAATTATTGGTAATTAATACTAATTATTACTAATTATTGGTAATTATTGATAATTATTACTACTTATTGGTAATTATTACTAATTATTGGTAATTATTACTAATTATTGGTAATTATTACTAATTATTGGTAATTATTACTAATTATTGGTAATTATTACTAATTATTCCTAATTATTGATAATTATTGGTAATTGTTCCTAATTATTAGTAATTAAATGAATAATTACCAATAATTAGGAATAATTACCAATAATTACAAATAATAACATTATTAGTATATTTTATTATTAATATTAAAATAATATAATTTTCTAATTTATATACAATTCTCCTTTCATCTGTGCGTTTTCTATCTCCACATACAAATAATACATGTGAAGACAGCAAACACACAGATGAAAAGAGAACTGTATATATATAAAAAATTATATTATTTTAATATTAATAATAAAATAGACTAATAATGTAATAATGTTATTATCCCTAATTATTGGTATTTATTACTAATTATTAATATTTATTCTTAATTATTAAAAATTATTACTAATTATTCCTAATTACCATTAACTATGAACAATACTAATAATTTGAATTTATTAAGTAATAAAACAATATAAACATAATTAAAAAACAACTAATTAAGAATAATTGAAACTAATAAGAAATTAAAAATAAATATTAAATTAAATTGAACATAAATACCTTGAAAATTGATCTGCTCTGATCGTTCTTCAAAACTTTAATATCAGCTCCGGAGAAAAAAATTAAACTGAAGAAAAACTGAACTTTAGAAATATAACTTTGAGAGAAGAAGAAGATGGAATTTGAGAATGTTTTGAAAAAAACGGATGGGGGTATTTATAGGTTAGATTATTTGCGACGGGTCCCGTCGCAAATACCTTAGCCGACATTTATTACGGTCAACGGGTTAATAGTTATTTGCGACGGGACCCGTCGCAAATAACCACCTGCCGACATACTATTTGCGACGGGGGAATATTCCCATCGCAAATACCTTTTACCGCCGCCGGTTATTTGCGACGGGAATATTCCCCCGTCGCAAATAGTTTTCCCGCGATTTGGCGCGCAACGCGCGCCAGTTCTTTTGTGACGGGGAAAGCAATCCCGTCGCAAAAGCCTCCTTATTTGCGACGGGTAAATACCCCCGTCGCAAATAAGTTTTTAACAGGACTATTTGCGACGGGATCTATTCCCGTCGCAAATAACCCGTCGCAATTGCTCATTTTTCCCGTAGTGTACGAGTGCATTTCCAGGCTCTTCTACATGGTAAACGGATTCAATGGCTCATGGAGCGACTGGAGGAACGACCCTTGGGGCGGTTGGGGGGAACCCGGGCTGGATTCCTCGGATTGCCTCGCCGTTCAGGAGGGTTTGGCAAGACGTATCGCGCCCTCTTGTCGTGAGTTCCGGCCTCTTCCCTGTCTGCAGGAGTAGCATGATCAAGGTTGCCTGGAGGCATCTCGCCGGGGGGGAGTTGTTCCTGCCCCTACTGCCCCGACTTAGGATCACCATAGTCGGGTCGCCTCTCGATAGTGCGTTCGGCTAAGAGTTTTTCAACCAGCCTCTTCTTCTCAGTAAGCTGTTGGCGCAACGCGGCCTTCTCAGGGTCTTCGTCAGTCTTCTGTATAGAGGCGGATGGGTCAGAGTGCTTGACGGTTCCGACATGCTCTTTACCCTTACCAGCATTTCAGCTGAGTACCAGCGACTTGGTGGGTGCAGGGAGGCCTATAAGGTTCTTCTGCTGACGAGTAATCCTCCCTGATGGGTCCAACAATGGTGGTACATCCTCAGGAGGTAAGTCTCCATTGAGAAACTCCAGCTCATCCTCTTTGTCCACTATGTCATCCATGTGGACCGCAACCCTTCTTGGGGGCATGTCCTCAATGTCGCATAACGAATCAGGTTGCCGTCAGATAGGACTGAAGAGGAGGGCGACATACTATCCTCATCCATGAACTTGCACATGGGGGGTAGCTTCCCTGATGATTTTTTGGAGTACCTTGAAACTCTGAATGCATTTTTGATGGAGGGTGCTCTGGTGACCTGGTGACTCAGGGCACTGGGCCACAGGGAGTGCATCCAAATCGACCAGACGGCGCTGATCGCCAATTTCCTCAAAGTGCACTTGGATCCTAGGGTACAGTACTCACTGATAGCGAAGACGAAAGTGCGTCGACCATAGGGTTTGATGGAAGCACTCGACTTCCTCCGGGGTGAGGTATTCCGGCGCACAAAATTTCGACACTGCCACAAGCCAGAACTTCTCTGGGAAGTGATCCACTACGAGAATGTTCCAGAAGCTCCTGGGATCGGATTTAGGGTCTGGCCCCATATTGTCCAACTCGTCAACCAGGGGTGGCTAAGGGACTGGTAGTGGTACTGATGCGGACCGCTGGGATAGTAAACTGGGCGGTGGAGAATACGGCGAACGAGCTGACTGGCCGCCGAATTTTGGGCCATCCTCTGAAGAGTGAGGTGACCTGAACACAATGTCATGATATGACGGGCTGATAGCCACAGCCTCTGGCATAGTAATTGCGGTTACCGGTGATGGGTCACCTTGTCGCTCAACCATCATTGTTCCCAAAAATAGCTCTCTATGATCTCTGGTCGAGGTAGAGGGTGCTTCTAGTGACGACGGTGGTGACTGTACAGTCAGAACCTGCGAGATTCCCACAATTTTCTCCTCCTGGATGTATCTGCGAAGAGAAGCGGGAATCCAGTGGACCTCGCATTCTGGACGGATGAGGCTGACACGCCTTGTTCCTGCCCCGGTCCTTAATGTGGAGGAGCGGGGGGAGGGTTCTGATGCCAAGTCGCATTCTGCTTCAAAATCCAAGAAGCAGGCCGGTTTGATTTCTGTCTGGTCTTTCCCAGGATTCTTCTTGTGGCGGAGACGAACCACCCTCCTGCCCCTAGATGGATCTTTGGGACAAGGCTGATTCCCGACATGTAGTCTCAGGGCCGTGCTGACGTCGTGGCAGAGAGGAATTATTCTTGAGACAACCAGGTTGCGAGGGGCACCGGGGTAAATGTTGAAGGGAACATGGGGAGGACCTCCATGGACAGCACCTGAGCGGGCGAAACCTCCGTTGGAACTGGTGGGAGCATGGGGAGGACCTCCATGCTTGGTGCAGGTGGAGTGAGGCTGATCTTCACCCCTCTGGTTTCCAGGGCAATGAGGACCTTCGCAAATTGCGGAAAGAATGTAGGGAGGATCCCCACGTTGGAAAGGGACCGGATGGGCAATGCCTTCACATCAACGGTCGGGAGTAGGAGGAGTAATTCCATACCCAGTGTGATGGGCACAGGAAAGACTTCCACGCTAAGTTTCACTACCGTGAGGTAGGTCTTCATTTGGGTTGGGGGTAGCACGGGGCATACCTCCATGAAGAACTTCGGAGCGGGGAAGTCCCATGCCATGTGGAGTGGTGGTATGTGGAGTACCTCCATACGGAGTGACACCACCACGGGTTGGTTCGCGGTGATCGCCACTCGGGCCTGCGACCCGGAGAGTCGACCTAGCCTGCCCGTGGGGCGGCTGGGGCCTTGACCCCAGTCGGGCGTAAGGGTGTTCCTGATCAGTGCGTGCAGGGGATTCTTGATATATGTCGGTGGTGGCTCGGTCCACAGTAGTTGTCAACGTCGATGCCCCTTGACGGGCACCCTCAGCTCGGGCCCAACGCTGGCGTCGGGTCAGGCGAGCTGGTGCAGGTGGTGCAGGGGTGGGGAGCAGGGGCTCCCTGAGCGGCCCTCGAGGGCGGCGTTGACGGCGGGGCCTGGATGCCTCCAGGTCCAGGCAGGCCATATCCTGAGTTGGGATTATTCCCTCCTCCTCGTAACGACGTATGAGGTCGTTAATCACCCTTCGTTGGATGACTTCTGATGGGGAGAGGGGGCGTGGGCGCCCCACGCTCGTGGATGCAGACACCGTTGTAGCAGCAGTGGACCCACGTGGAGTGGTTGTGCTTGTATTGCCCCATCCCCTGCGTAGGCGGTTGGGTGGCGATCGTGTCCCTGTAGAAGCAACCTGATTCCTGAGAAGCAGGGATATTAACTCATCAGCACTGTGAGGAAAATAGATTGACAACCAGTGCCCCAGCGTCATTCCGTCTTCCGTGGTCGGCAAGATGGATCCATGTAGACAACATTGCAGAACAGAATGCCCCAAGTTCTACTGCCCCAACTTCTGGTGAGTTTCACACCAGGCCCACTATTTTCTTGGCAGGACCCAACGCTGGATATCTGGATCCAGTGACACGTCAATCTACTGATGTTTCGAATTCTACTGATCTCCACATTGAGGAGAATACTTTCACGTCGGGTTCACCATTTCTATTTCCGACTCTTTCGCCAGGGCGCGTGCATCCATCTGTATGGACGCGACAGGCGCAGCTTTTGTGTTGCCCTGCATTCCCGCTTTCCAAAGGCAGGCGGCATCCGCTCCTTATTTAGGGATGTCTGCTCCTTGATCGAAACCGAGATGATGGGATGTCAGTTCTTCCTTCCGTGGATTCCTCCTCGGAACTCATCACCTAGTCCGGGTCTCCTTCATAGATTTAATACGTTGTTCGTGAAACTCTTCCCAGTGTCATGTTTCCATGGATGCCGGTTAATTACACTGCTTCTGTCAGGACATTCTAAAGGGTCCGGTCAGGGTAGCAATCTTCAGTCGGGGGAGTAGTCACGTCGATGCATTAGTAACGTGTCTGAACGCTGGGAAATTGGTGTGCCTGTCTTTCTTCCCCTATTATAGGGCTTCTCGAGGGCACGAAATCTTGAGGCATCCCACATCGAGCGCGAGGAATTGTATGCCATAGGCATGTATCTGAGGTTTTCCTCAGCTTCCTATGTTTAACACAGGGTATACCGCAAGTTTAACGTCCAGTGGAGACGGATCGGCCTGATCAGAACACTAGCTGGAGTGGATCAGATTGACGAATCCCCCTTGAGGGAATGCCGATATCGGGGCCAGCCCATGGGCGGCTTCCCGAATTCTATGGAGGGGAATGGGGTGGCATGATCTCACCGAGATGTGGCGGCCCAGGTAAGAATCAGGGTGGATGATGGAGAATGGCATGGAGTGGAGGGGGAATGAAATGTGTCATTGTGGAGATGGCGGTGGTGATGGGCTTGAGTCTCGAAGAGACTTCCTACATATCCTCGTGGCAAAGAATCAAAGTCTACGTAGTTCAGAGTATGAACGCGGCCAAAACGACCAGGTGGTGGGATTGAACCTCGTGAGGCTTCCTACGTACCATGCCTTGGAAAGGATCAAAGTCCACGTAGTTCGGGAATAGGGGTGTTATACTGACACGAAGGGGTGTCAGAACAACTGGATGATAGGTTCATAGCAGCTTACCGCTAGATTGGGATGTGGTTTAATGTCATGCGGGATGGGGGCGCGTCGGAGAATCGACGTGAAGAAGGACCTTGGTTCAGGTGGATAGTGGGATTGAACCTCAGCAAGGCTTCCTACGTACCATGCCTTGACACAGATCAAAGTCCACATAGTTCAAAATGGTGTGTCGGCGAACCGACGCGAGTGAGGACCTTGGTCCAGATGGTGTGGCTTACACACTAGGTTTCCCAGGTGTTGGTTAACTGATGTGAAGGGGGTCGAAGTGATCAACAGGTGGTGGGCTTGAACCTCGTGAGGCTTCCTACGTATCATGCCTTGACACGGATCAAATTCCACATAGTTCAGGTGAAAATGGGGGGGGGGCTTGGTACACCGACAAGGAGACGGTCTGGGCCAATGGTGGTTGGGATTGAACCTCAGGGAGGCTTCTTACGTACCATGCCTTGACATGGATCAAATTCCTCGTAGTTCGGGATGAGTTTTGTCAGCGAACCGACGTAAGGGTGAACCCGTGGGTCCACTAGTGGTGGGCTTAAACCTCATGAGGCTTCCTACGTACCACGCCTTGACATGGATCAAAGTCCTCATAGTTCGGAATGGGTTTTGTTAGCGAACCGACATGAGGGTGAGCCCGTGGGTCCACTGGTGGTGGGATTGAACCTCGTGAGGCTTCCTACGTACCATGCCTTGACATGGATCAAAGTCCTCATAGTTCAGGATGGGTTTTTTCAGCGAACTTACGTGAGGGTGAAGTCGTGGGTCCACTGGTGGTGGGATTGAACCTCGTGAGGCTTCCTATGTACCATGCCTTGACATGGATCAAAGTCCTCATAGTTAGGGAAGGGTTTTTTTAGCGAACCGATGTGAGGGTGAACCCATGGGTCCACCGGTGGTGGGATTGAACCTCGTGAGGCTTCCTACGTACCATGCCTTGACATGGATCAAAGTCCTCGTAGTTCGGGATGGGTTTTGTCAGCGAACCGACATGAGGGTGAACCCGTGGGTCCACTAGTGGTGGGCTTGAACCTCGTGAGGCTTCCTACATACAATGCCCTGACATGGATCAAAGTCTTCGTAGTTCGGGATGGGTTTTGTCAGCGAACTGACGTGAGGGTGAAGCCGTGGGTCCATTGGTGGTGGGCTTGAACCTCGTGATGCTTCCTACGTACCATGCCTTGACATGGATCAAAGTCCTCATAGTTCAGGATGGTCACAACGGCTTACCGCTAGACTGGAATATAGTTTAACGTCGTGCTGGATGGGGGTTGGTGTCATAGTCGATGCTTACTCTAAGACCACATGAGTCGTGCTCGGTGTGAGAAACAAGAGGTAGTAGAGACCTGATGATCATGTCGCAAAGGGTGCGTCCGTGAGAAGCGAAGATGGGCTTACGCATTAGGTGACCCATGGTGCTGGGACTTACTCTAGGATGGAGGCCTAAAGTGTGGAAAAGCGCAACAAGAGATGGATTTGGGACCAAAGATGGAAGGTTCCTCGTTCCCTATCGCGCCCTCCACTGGCCTTGGCAGTGGGGAAGTACGGAGGTGCATGGGTGCTACCTTCAGCAAGAGGGGCTAGGGGGATTAAACCAAGGTGGTTTCCCTTCTCCTATGGACATACGCCACACCGATAAGGAGGATATCATCCCATGTGTGGGTGATTCCATTCCCATGGAGACGAGCGGCGTAAATAATGTTTGAGCTGGAGGGACCCTGCGTGCGAGGCACGGGGTCAGGTCACAGTTTAACGTCATGTGTTGAGGATGAGGTTCTTGGAAGTTTAACATCCTACAGCTCAGACGAGGTGGGTTTACTCCACACCCCTAGGACTTACATGACTGGTACCCTCTGCCCTTTGGGCAAGGGAAGGTACTGGCAATGTCGTGGTAAAGGGGGGTCGTAGAGCGAACCATCGAGGGGTCCACGTTAGTGTGGCTATGCGAAGAAGCAATAGCCGTTAGCGTGCCTATAAGAAGAATCATTAGGCAAAGAAACGCTACGAGTGGTGTCGTCCATAGGACTTTGAAATCACATCGTGCAAACCTGGAGGGTCGCACGAGAAGAGGAATTTCCAAGCAAAGGGGGCCAAAGGCAGGGACCTTGTAGAGTTTGGTTGCTCTGTATAGTGGAGAGCACTTGCAAAGGGGTGTGCTTTGCGAATTGGAGTTCCTTGGCCTTATCATGGGGTAGACGTATGAGTGGGAGGTGCTTCACGAAGTGGAAGGGTGTTTGTGGATCATTTCCTCGCGAAACGGAGGTGCCTCGCGAAGCAAGGTGCTGTGAAGCAGTCTGCTTCGCGAAGTACAGTGACCCTGCCTTGGCATGTGGATCACTTGTACAGGATGGGTGTTTTGTGAAGTATAAACACTCCGCAGCTGCCTGGGTTCCCTTGGGAATCCCCCTTCCTTCGCGTAGGCCCTTAGGCTTCGTGAAGGGCATCCCTCTCGGAAGAGGGGGTCAAAACGAGACAAGCCGAAGGCCTCTTGTGAAGAAAAAAATACCTCACGGAGTTCATGATTCCCATAGCGAAGAATGATTCGCGATTTGGGAGTTGAGAAGCCGAAAGGTCGGATTGTCCGTCTGTAGAGCTCAGGGGGAGATTGGTATTTATAGGCAAGGGGCGCCGCAGAACAAAACTTATTCGGCGTGAAGGGGGCCTCGGTGGCTTCGCGGCGGGTCGCGAACGTCAAATGGATTCACGGAGGGGTACCGCCTCCTCCGCTTCATGGTGGGTCACGAACGTCAGGCTATTCATAGAGCGTTACCGCCTCTGGTGCTTCGCGGTGAGTCGCGAAGCTAGGGGGACTTCGCATCGGGGCTTCGCAAGGACGGGTGCAGAGCCTCTTTTTCTTTTCTCCTTTCTTCGAATATTTTTGGCGCCAACAACCATGTTATGTACTAGACTTGATGTTGTCTATGCATTGAGCATGGTAGGTAAGATATCAAGTAGATCTAGGATAATAGTATTGGACTGCTATTAAAACTATCCTTAAGTATCTAAGAAAAACTAAGGATATGTTCCTAGTGTATGGAGGAGACGGGGAGCTTTTCATTAGAGGGTATGTTGATTCTGGTTTTCAGATAGATCAGAATGTTATGAAATCACAATTTGGATATGTTTTCTATCTCAGCGGAGGATTTGTGAGCTGGAAGAGTTCAAAGAAGCCATTTGTAGCTAATTCTATAGTGGAGTTTGAGTACATAGCGTCTTCTGATGCATCCAAGGAAGCCCTATGGATTCAGAACTTTTTCTAGGAGCTTGATGTGATACCTAGTAGTAAAGACCATATCACATTGTATTGTGATAATACTACAATGGTGGATCTTGCAAAAGAGTCATGGTCTCATCAACTAAAAAAGCACATACTCCAAAAGTATCACCTCTTGAGAGATTTTTATCAAATGGGTGAAGTTGAAGTGAGCAGAGTATCCAAGGAAGAGAACGTGGAGGACCCTTTGACTAAAGGCTTATCTAATTAGAATCATGAGTATCATGTGAGAGCTAGCAGACTGAAGGTCATTAGAAGTTAGCTCTAATGCAAGTGGGATTATGTTGGAGTTGGTGCCCTAGAACCAACTTCTTTTGTACTTTATAATAACTTATATTCATGGTTTTGAATATTAATAAATTTCTTATCACATCGTGATTTTTCTTCTACGTAACATTGTATGTGATAATGTCCTAAGAGTGAATTTCACACTAAAATGTCATAGTGGATCCCTACTATGATGAGAACCCAGAATTACTATGATACTATTCTTAAATATATATTCTATAGCCTAATGATATCATTTGAGTGACACAAATGATACTGGCTATTATGAGTAGTGTAAGAACCTGTGTTTTTCCGGACTTTAGTTTTGAGCAAAAATTTGAATTTTTGCTGTTGGACACTCGTGAGGGGTAAAATGGTCATTTTACCCTACCAAATAATCTCGGATAATTTTTCTGACAACTCTGTTAGTTTCGGAATAGGGTTTTTACCCTAGGATAGGAGTTTGGTGGAAATCTGAGCTGTTCGAATTTTGGTAGAATATTTAATATTTAATATTATTAAATTAAATATTAATTTATTTGCGCAAGTTCATTTGGAAATATATTTTAAACGGAATGTCAGATTGAGATTTCATCTACTCCGTTGAGTCTGGAATGGGGAGTTTAGCCTAGGGAAGGCATAAACTCATGTCAGGCACCGGGGCCGGCCCGGGCCCCCTTTTTCTTCTTTTCCTTTTCTTTTCCTTTCTTTTTTATCTTCCTCCCTCCTCCTTGTGCATGTGTTGTATGCCTCCTCCTTGGACGTGTCTTTTGGGAGGATTTGGGTATTGAGAAATATGGAGAGTTGGAAGGCGAGAGGGGTACCGATTCGAAGCTCTCGACGCGCTGATTCCGTGAAGGGCAACCGAGAGCCATGAAATCAACCGAAGCTTCGGCAGTTTCTGCCCGAAGGTAGGTCCGTTTATGTTTTCGCCATGGATTCCCTTAAAACATGTTGTTTTACATTTTTAAAGCCTTATCTTTCTTGCTTTTATTCCCATGGGGCTCGATCTGTTGTTTCGGGGGTGAAAACGGGTGAATCAGGCATTTTTAGGGATTTCCCGTCGGAAAACCCAGTATACACGACGTGTGTTCCAGGGGAACACATTGTGTGTTCTTCCCATTCGGGGAATACGAATTTTTATTAAGTACATGTCGTGTACTTTGAGTACATGACGTGTAGTGGGTGACTGTGTGGTTGGCCGTGTGGAATAGAACACGGTTTTAGTGGTTTTTTTGAAGTACACGTCGTTTACTTTGAGTACACGCCATGTAGTGGTACTTGGGCATGTGTTTTAGTGACAACGAACACATAATGAATTTTTGTGAACATTACACGCCATGTACAGTAAATTACACATTGTGTACTTTTACACAAGCAGGCCCAATGGGTCTGGCCAGTATTTATGGCCATGTACTACTCCAGCTTAGTAGTTTTGGCGTATCTTATGCTCTGGAAGTCAGAATTGGGCGTGTGAGTAGTCGATTCTGAGCATTTTTTCATGTATATTGCAATGTTGTAATACGTTTTACATTTAGAGTTCATCTAAATGGGGTTTTGGGGGTTTCTACTTAAATTTAGGGGTTCTTCTTCTAGTTATCGAGTTCAGTCGTCACCTGAGGGTGAGAGTTGGTGAGGTTGTTAGGTTGGGTGTTTGGACCAACTTAGTAGAGACCTTTAATATGAGATGAGTTGTGAGATATATCCCTTAACCTTTTCTATAGAGTATGTTTCCCTTGTGAGATGTTCCCTTCTGGCATGTGAGGTCGTGAGACAGGGCATTTCCAAGGATCCCCGGAGGGATGCCCTTACTTGTGTGTTGACCTTGGGAGTTCCTTGTAGGATATCTCTCTTGTTCTTCCTTTGATAGGAACCATGTTATGGAATGTCTATGGTTTCCTTCCTTTGAGTATCCCGTGTATGATTCCCCCCTTACTCTTTGTTAAGGATCCCGTGTAGGATGCCTTCGCTCGTTTTTACCTAGAGGATCCCGAGTATGATGCCTCCTTAGTGTTTGACTTGAGGGACTCGAGGGGGGTACCAGTTGTTTGACTGACCCTAAGTTGTTATGTCGGGTTTGGGCAGAGATGGTAATCGGGTATCACCTATAACCCATACCAAATTGGAGGTCCCTTTGGGCTTTGGATGTATTATTGGGTTGGGCGTTCAGGCTACCCGCACTCATTTGGTGATATCTGACTTGGGTTGTTGATATTGTAGTGGTTACTAGAGTTGATTCCTAGTTGGTGGCTGTTGAGCCTGACACGAGGCGTCTTCTTGTTTTTTGGGATGCCTACTTTGCCTTGTGTGCCTGAGTAGTAGGTGGTATGATGTTTATATCCAACTATGGTGTTGAAATTGTGTATTGTTGTGCTACGAGTCCATGTTTGTGGTATCGTGTGGCTGAGGCCTTGGCTGCTTTAAATACCTAGAATTGTATAGGTAATTGAATGTAATCATAAACTACTGTTTGGGATCACTACTTGGATCCAGGACCACCCCGTGGGTGTGTTCCTCTGTTTAGCTGTTTGGACAGGATACCCAAGGGTATTCCATGACTATGATGTGAATTTAATTGCCTTGAGAGGAATTATATATAAATTACTTGTTTATGCTTGGGATCGACCCGGTTACTTGCGCCAGAGGGCAGAGTTCTTTTTAGCCTGAGGGCATTGTTTGTTTAGCCTGAGGGAAAGGTACTGCTTAGCCTGAGGGCAATGTTCTATTTCGCCTGAGGGAAACTCTTCTTATGCCAGAGGGCAGTGACTTATATACCTAAGGGCAATATCTCGTATGCCTGAGGGAAATATTCGATAGCCCGAGGGAAATCCTGAGGGTGTGGTTATATTTAGCTTGAGGGCATGGTTATATTTAGCCTGAGGGCGTGGTTATATTAGCCTGAGGGAAAGTATTCTTTATTCCTGAGGGCAGTCACCTGAGGGTTTCGTTTCTATTCCCCTGAGGGTGAGGATTTATATGTCTGAGGAAAATGGTTACTTGTTTTTTTTAGCTTGTTTAGAGACATAATTCTGGCGTTGTCCAAATCAGGTACATGTCGATGGGATTATGGACCCAGAGATTAACTTAATGATACACAGATTGAGTGGCACAACATCCAGCTCAATGCCCTTGCACAGGATGTCCAGGAGATTGGGCTTATGGTCCCATGGATCGACTGCTGATGTGGTTTCTTGTTATTTGAATCACCTAATCATGAATATTCATATTTATGTATATGTGTATAGGTATGGGACTATACATGTGTACATATATAGATATGGACATCCATGGTGGCACTTGCCCATTCGACAGGGATTACATTACCTAGGTTCGAATGTGGTTGCACATTTGGTTTACTTCCTTTGTTGTGTTCTAGCTTGGCTGAGCACGTTGTTTTTGCATACACTTTTAGCAGCACAATTATAGGTTGCTTATCGGGGTACCCTACTGAGATTATTTCTCACCCCTGCATGTGCACCTCGGTGTATGTGTAGACCTTATGTCTGCTTTTCAGGTTGAGCACGAGTTGCATGGTGGATAAGGCTGAGGCCCAGTGTTTCATGATCGAGCGGAGCTGATCGAGTGGTTCTACTGATCAGGCTGCTGCAGTTCGACGGTGTTTGGAGATCAGGTACGTGGTTTGGCTCGGAGTTAGTAGCAGAGCCTTGTACTTTTACTTTCAGTTTCTTTTGTACTTGTATCTGTATGGTTGGCCTAGTGGGTGACCAGTGTTGTATTGTATTGCATAGTTGTTCGGGCTTTTACAGCATTTTACTATTACAACTAGTTCTATTTCTGTTGTTTACTGCTTCTGCACTCTGTTTACTTTCCACTGTGTATGATAATTAGTTATTTTCACTTTTTTCCTACTCTAGTATGAGGGTATAGTCTCCCCACTATCACATCCTAGGCCCTCGCTGCTAGACGGTAGCCTCTGGCGTACGGGGAGGCGCGCTTGAGGCCTTGTGGTGAACCATCTCGGAGCACCGGTTTAGTGGCTTCTGGGTCGGGACGTTACAAAGTGGTATCAGATGAGTTTTCTTTTCTCTATTTACTATTTGGGATATGGTAGACAAGAGTATTAGGAATGTGTCGGAACCTGTGATAGATATCGGGTTGGTGCGTCGAGAACACTTGTTCTGGTAAGAAATCCTGGTTGCAAGGGTTTGGGATTGTTGTTCTGATTTTGTGATGTTACAGTTGTATATGATTTTCACCTTGAGTGACGCACATGTTGTGTGGTGTTTTGATTTACTATTGATCTTTGGCTCTTGGCCATTGGTAAGATGCTAGGGATGGATTTTGACTCTTGGCCGGAAAAGGCAAGAGGTGTCTCATGCATCATACTAGGCACGTAGGATTCACATCATATGGGCCTGCTAGTGTGTGTTTTTACTGACGAATGAGACCTTTGGGTCTGCTTACAAATACTTTTTACTATGATGGTAGGTTCTGTGGATCTACGTTGAGACGTTTGTGTTGAGGCTGATGACTCAGCCCTCGTGCATAGGTGGAGCAGTGACCCCCGTTGGTCTATGTGGCACGTGATGCCTTTTTGTTTAACACCTTATTGGGTGTTTTTATCTGGTCTGTGGTTATCTAGTTGGATCATTGAGAATGATGTCGATGGATACCAAGGCTTTTCTTGTAAACTGGACCTCCTTGTGGTATTTATGTATACAGATACCCGATGAGCGTCAGTTCAGTTTCTCTTCTGCTTAGTTTGTGAACTCTAGGGATTAGTTCCTTCTGGGGATGATCGGAGACGATCAAGGCCCTTGTAGGTTGTGTTTTGGTTTTAACTTTCTTTGGTCGTTGAGGTTTTTACCTTCTTATGAGAGGTTTTTTATCTTTTGGGCTAGGTGGTTGGACCTTGTGACCCATTTGTGAGGCCTTGTGAGAAAGGTTAACCCGTGCTTGAATCCTGGTCGAGTTTTGGCGGGATGTTAGCGTGGCTCGGAGGGAGATGGACACGCCTTCGGTTAAATCTTAGTGTACTCCTGTTAGAGATGATCATGAACTATCTTGATTCATCTTGATTATGCTGAGAGAGCTTCGACCTTCATCGAGCTTTTTTTTTCTTTACTAATGTTCATCCCTGTTGAGGATGGAACCTTTTCGGGTTGCGATCTCAAAGCGATGTAAGGAAATCCATATGGTGGGGAGTGCATCATTGGCCCTTTGAGGGTGGTTTTCCTTGTTTAGGTTAAACTAAGGTGTTTTCCAGTGGCATTTTTGGGATCAAAGTGGATTTTAAGTCGACAATAAGGGTATTCCTATGGTGGGGAGTACCAGATTGGTCGTAGTTGAATTTATTCTGTGTAAAAGGTGGTTGTTAATGCTATAAGTTTGGTCGTTATACGGTCAATATAGCTTTGTTGTGTAGATGCTCGGGTTGGGGGCATGGTTGCTGGTCATTTCACTGGGCTTCTCGGGGATGAGAATTTTTATGGTGCGGAGTTCGTAAGAACCTGTGTTTTTTCGGACTGCAGTTTTGAGCAGAAATTTGAATTTTTACTGTTGGACGCTCATGAGGGGTTAAATGGTCATTTTACCCTACCAAATAATCTCGGATAATTTTTCTGACAACTCCGTTGGTCCCAGAATAGGGTGTTTACCCTAGGATAGGAGTTTGGTGGAAATCTGAGTTGTTCGAATTTTGGTAGAATATTTAATATTTAATATTATTAAATTAAATATTAATTTATTTGCGCAAGTTCATTTGGAAATATCTTTTAAATGGAATTTTGTATTGAGATCCTGTCTATGTCTTTGAGTCCGGAATAGGGAGTTTAGCCTAGCGAAGGCATAAACTTGTGTCGGGCGTCGGGGCCGGCCCGAGCCCCCTTTTTCTTCTTTTCCTTTTCTTTTCCTTTCTTTTTTTTCTCTTCCTCCCTCCTCCTTGTGCATGTCTCATATGCCTACTCCTTGGCCATGTCTTTTGGGAGGATTTGGTTATTGATAAATAGGGAGAGTTGGAAGGTGAGAGGGGTACTGATTCGAAGCTCTCGGCACGCTGATTCCGCGAAGGGCAACCGGGAGCCGTGAAATCAACCGAAGCTTTGGCGGTTTCCGCCCAAAGTTAGGGCCGTTTATGTTTTCACCATGGATTCACTTAAAACATGTTTTTTTACGTTTTTTAAGCCTTATATTGATTTCTTGTATGCCCATGGGGATCGATATGTTGTTTCAGGGGCACAAACGGGCAAATCGGGCTTTTTAGGGATTTACCGTCGGAAAACCTAGTATACATGGTGTGTGTTACAGGGGAACACGTCATGTGTTCTTCCCGTTCGGGGAAGATGAATTTTTCTTAATTACATTTTGTGTACTTTGGGTACACGCCGTTTAGTGGGTGGCCGTGTGGCTGGTCATGTGGAATAGAACATGGTTTTAGTGGTTTTTTTGAAGTACACGTCGTGTACTTTGACTACACGCCGTGTAGTGGTACTTGGTCATGTGTTTTAGTGAAAAAGAAAATGGGGTGACTTTTTGTGAACATTACACACCGTGTACAGTAAAGTACATGCCGTGTACTTTTACACAGGCAGGCCCAATGGGTCTGGCCATGTATTTTTTGCCATGTACTACTCCAGCTTAGTAGTTTTGGCGTATCTTATGCTCTGGAAGTCAGAATTGGGCGTGTGAGTGGTCGATTCTGAGAATTTTTCCATGTAGATCATAATGGTGTAATCCTTTTTACATTTAGAGGTCATATAAATGGGTTTGGGGGGTTTATATCAAAATGGAGGGGTTCTTCCTCCAGTTATCGAGTTCAGTCGTCACCTGAGGGTGAGACTTGGCGAGGTTGTTAGGTTGGGTGTTCGGACCAACTTAGTAGAGACCTTTAATATGAGATGAGCTATGAGATATCTCCCGTAACCTTTTATATAGAGGATGTTTCCCTTGTGAGACGTTCCCTTCTATCCTGTGAGGTCATGAGACCAGGCATTTCCAAGGATCCCTGGAGGGATGCCTTTACTTGTGTGCTGACCTTGGGTATTCCTTATAGGATCTCTCTCTTGTTCTTCCTTTGATAGGAACCATGTTATGGAATTCCTATGTTTTCCTTCCTTTGAGGATGCCATGTATTATTCCTCCCTTACTCTTCACTAAGGATCCCGTGTACGATACCTTCACTTGTGTTTACCTGGAGGATCCCAAGTATGATGCCTCCTCAGTGTTTGACTTGAGGGACTCGAGGGGGGTACTTGTTGTTTGACCGACCCTGAGTTGTTACGTCGGGTTTGGGAAGAGATGGTAATAGGGTGTCACCTAGAACCCATGCCAAACTGGAGGTCCCTTTGGGCTTTGGATGTATTGTTGGGTTGGGCGTTTGGGCCACCCGCACTCGTTTGGTGATATCTGAATTGGGTTGTTGATGTTGTAGTGGTTACCAGAGGTGATTCCTGGTTGGTGGCTGTTGAACCTAACGCAAGGCGTCTTCTTGTTTGTTGGCATGCCTACTTTTCCTTGTGTGATTGAGTAGTAGATGGTCTGATGTTTATATCCAACTTTGGTGTTGAAATTGTGTATTGTTGTGCTACGAGCCCACGTTTGGGGTGTTGTGTGGCTGAGGTCTTGGCTACTTTAAATACCTAGAATTATATAGGTAATTGAATGTAATCATAAACTACTATTTGGGATCACTTCCTGGATCCAGGACCACCCCGTGGGTGCGTTCCTCTGTTTAGCCATTTGGCCAGGATACCCGAAGGTATGCCATGACTATGATGTGAATTGAATTGCCTTGAGAGGAATTATATATAAATTGCTTTTTTATGCTTGGGCTCGACCCGGTTACTTGTGCCTTAGGGCAGAGTTCTTTTTAGCCTAAGGGCATTGTTTGTTTAGCCTGAGGGAAAGGTACTGCTTAGCCTGATGGCAATGTTCTATTTCGCCTGAGGGAAACTCTTCTTATGCCTGAGGGCAGTTACTTCTGTGCCTGAGGGTAATATCTCGTACGGCTGAGGGAAATATTCGATAGCCTGAGGGAAAGACTGAGGGAGTGGTTATATTTATCCCAAGGGCGTGGTTATATTTAACCTGAGGGCGTGGTTATATTAGCATGAGGGAAAGTATTCGTTATGCCTGAGGGCAGTCACCTGAGGGTTTCATTTCTGTTCACCTGAGGGTGAGGATTCAGATGTCTGAGGAAAATGGTTACTTGTTTTTTTTAGCTTGTTCAGAGACATAATTCTAGAGTTGGCCGAAGAAGGTACATGTTGATGGGATTACGGACCCATAAATCGACTTAATGATACACAACTTGAGTGGCACGACATCCAGCTCAATGCCCTTGCACAGGATGTATAGGAGATCGGGCTTATGGTCCCATTGATCAACTGCTGATGTGGTTTCTTATTATTTGAATCACCTAATCATGAATATTCATATTTATGTATATGTGTATAGGTGTGGGACTATACATGTGTACATATATAGATATGGATATCCATGGTGGCACTTGCCCAGTCGACAGGGATTACATTCCCTAGGTTTGACTGTGGTTGCACGTTTGGTTTACTTTTTTTGTTGTGTTCCAGCTAGGTTGAGCACGTTGTTGTTGCATACACTTTTAGCAGCACAATTATAGGTTGCTTGTCGGGGTTCCCTACTGAGATTATTTCTCACCCCTGCACATCCACCTCGGTGTACGTGTAGACCTTATGTCTTCTTTTCAGGTTGAGCATGAGTTGCATGGTGGATAGGGCTGAGGCCCAGTGTTGCATGATCGAGCGGAGCTGCTCGAGTGGTTCTACTGATCGGGCTACTACAGTTCGACAGTGTTTGGAGATCGAGTACGTGGTTTGTCTTGGAGTTAGTAGTAGAGCCTTGTACTTTTACTTTCAATTTATTTTGTACTTGTATCTGTATGGTCGGCCCGGTGGGTGACCAGTGTTGTATTGTATTGCATAGTTGTTTGGGATTTTACAGAATTTTACTATTACAACTAGTTCTATTTTTGTTTTTTACTGCTTCCGCACTCTGTTTACTTTCCGTTGTGTATGATACTTAGTTATTTCCGATGTTTTTTTACTCTGGTATGAGGGCATAGTCTCCCCACTATCACACCCTTGGCCCTCGCTGCTAGTTGGTAGCCTCTGGCGTATGGGGAGGCGCGCTTGAGGCCTTGTGGCGAACCAGCTCGGAGCACTGGTTTAGTGGCTTCCGGGTCAGGACATTACAAGTAGAGACTCATAGGACTTTGAGGAACCTTCTCATGGTGTACGCCCTTGGTGATATCCAGTATGATATTATGAGAACGAGACCTGATAGTAGGAAAACCACATTTACAAGTGTCATCGGATATTCCTATCTGTGGACATGTGTATTGGTCCTTAGACTTTAAGATTGTTAATAATAGATATTATGAGTTGCGCACTTAGATGTATTGACGATAACCATGACGACAGATGTTCACGGCGAGGTAGGATATGTTGGGTGTTTCACGAGTAATATTGCATTAATGAATAATGCAAGAAAGTGTTTATCCCTTCTGTTCTTTAACGAAAGAAAATATATTTGGCCCTTTTATGGAAATGATATAGCCTAAATAAATCCATGGACATGGTGATCAATAGGCTATTTCTATTTTCGAAAAGTCAAAGAAATAGATATCGAGCATATAGGTTGATGGCACTGGCATGCAACCTTCTTGATTAGAGATATTGTGATAAATGGATTATATTACATGGTAAGCATTCGTATGGGGTGACATGTCGTTGTGACATTAACTTCTTTCTCTATGGGTGCCTTGTCATATTGCTAGATACTAACCTTGGACTTTAGGAAGGTTCGCCTAATGTCACTAAGAAAAGTTCTAGTGGGTCACACACTAAGTGTATACAGTGTCTCAGTTAAATAATTTATTATTTAACAAGTTGAATAAATATTATTCTCGGTCTTGGTTTAATAATTATTCATGTATGTCTGATCGCATTTATTTTGTCACTAGTTATTCAAGAGAATGTATTATGAGTAGAATAATTAATAAATATTGAGGAGGATTGGAAGACTGAGTTTAATAGTCCATTGAGAAATAATAATATCAAATATTATTTGATTAAATAATATTTAATTATAACTCGCAAGTTAAGAGCATGTCTGGAAATAATAATGTTGTTATTATTTGACATGGGAGTTTTACTAGGATTAATGAAATAATTAAAGGCACTTGTGAAAATTATTTATTATTACACTAGTGAATAAATGCATGATTATATTACTCTCTCATTAGCCAAGGTCAAGCCAAGTGACGCCTATTGGGTTGTGCACAATGAATTGGAGAAAATCTATCAATCCTAGAGAGTTCATCCTTCTCCAAGAACACTCTCCAGAATGAGAGAGATCCTCCTCCACCGGATCAAGGAGAATGCTTTGGAAGCGGTTCTCAAGGTGATTGAAGGCGTACATCGCAAGCGCAAGGATCTTTCATGCTAGCACCCAAAGACTCATTCGGCGACATCCGGAGATATGTGGAACATGTGTGGATCACTACTAGAGGAGATATACCCTTGATCTCTACAATTAAATGATGATACACCTACAGATTTTTTGTCGAACGCATCAATGAAGAAAGAATCACCTTAGAGGTAATTCTAATTTAATTAAATTAATTATAAATAAAATATGTTTATCTTATCTCTTGGTTATGGGTTTCTTTATTTTGTATTATTTATTTGATTAAATTATGTGGATCACAGTTTTCTTCATCGAATAGATCCTATATTGTTCATTAAATATGGAAAAAATCAAAGTTGGGCATTGTCCCTCCCTCATGGTATTCGTCATCAAATAGATCCTATATTGTCTGGTGATTAGCCAATAAATGAGGATAATATTTATTGTTAATATATATAATATTAATATTATTTATTATTCATAAACACCATTTTAGTGCATTTTACACTTTGAACATCATTTCACATTATGATTGTAATTCCTTCTTGAAATGCACTATTATGTGGTACATTTTTTAACATCATTTAAAGTACCTAATGATTCATCTGATTTTAAGGAATGTATTTATCCATATTTTAATTTTATATTTCGAGAAATTTATTTTCACTTCAATATGAACATGTTTTATTCAGGGATCAATGGATAATTCATGGAAGAAGATGAGGATATTTTGTGATGAAAGGAAACAATTCTGGAGAAGTAAGATTGGACACCAGACCACTGATGAGAATGTGGGGCCCACCATACAGGCCCAATGAATCCCAAATTTTTTGGGATTCTATAAGAAATGTAGAGGAACAAATTGATCTACAAAATACAATGCTAATTTGGCCTCCATGGTGGTCATTAAGGCAGCCCAATTTGGAGATAAAATTTCGGGCCAGATTCTGCGGCCCAGAAACAAATCCTACAAATATGATCATATATAGGAATCTAAAACTCCAAATGGGCCCAAATTTTACATGTGGTTAGAAAAAATCTGGGGATCCATTTTTTTATTCTATGGCCCACTCTGATTCGGCCATCTATAAGGTCTTATAAGCGCGTCTGTTTGGTGGATGAAAGTCGGCTGCCACCTCGGGTCAAGTGTGGAAAAGTCCAAGTTCCACAAGCTTTCCACCACCCTAGGCCTACCATAATCAAGTGGGATGCTTTGTACTATTGGATTCTCGACCAAAGGCTCCAAAAATTCCTATTTAAGGTAGTGGTGGTGGAGGAGTTGAGGATCTTTGAGCTTTGTTTTCATCTTAATGTTATGCTGCCAATTTATCTTTGTAACGTTCTTCCTTCACATGTAAGTTGTTTTAATTCATCCTAGTTTCTTAATAAAATTTATTCTTATCATCTTATTCTATTGTTATCCATCTCACTTTGATACCATTGCCTCAAGGTGTGAATTTATTCACACCAAACCTTGTGAAATCATTCACACAACAGTGGAGTGATCGTTTTATTTTTATTGTTTTCTTTACTTCTTCAATTCCTCCCTCGTGAGTCTACTTCCCACTTCCATTGAAACCATAGCATCAATGGAGGGCTAACCCATTTATGGGTTTATCCAAGGAAGTATCAAGGGGATGGATTAGATGTTATTTATCACCTCATTAATGTCTAATCACTTCTTTAATTGATATTTTTATTTGATGATTTTTAAACTCCATCGTCCTTGTTGAATTTTAGGCCACACACTTCAAGTGCTAATACGAACCTTTACCTTGAAGTTCTCAAAACTTTGATCCTTCAAGTGTATATGTGATTAGTATTATGGTGTGTTGGTATAAAATCAGTAAGTGATGAAGTTGTTTTATCTCCTTAAATGAACTCAACTCAAATATAATAAATTGAAATAATTGAAAAGGGAATATGTCCAATCCACCCTAAGTGATAACCTAGGATCAACTCATTCTTTTAAATTGAATTCACTTAAGTCTCTTAGAGTTTCTTTAAACCCATATAAAATCAACCCAAGTTGTCCACTTCATAGCCAAAAACAGTCTATAGAATGTACGTGTCTATAGGTTTCTTCTTAGGTCTCTGAGGATTCGACAACCCAAGCTAAACTATAAGGACCGTCCTACCTTCTTCTCTTGGGTAAATTTGAGCGTGAATCAAATTTTGGAACCATTTCAGGGGACCAAAGTAAGTCATATAAACACCCATTATATTCTCCCCCATTTCTTCTTTTCTCATCCAAATTCTCTTATCTTGTCCCTTTCTCATTTTTTTTTCTTTTGGCGCATGACCGCCTACACCCGCGATCAATCAAACCGTCTAGTTAGGGTGGATAGTCCTGGGGTTGGGGAGTCAAGTACACCAAGGTAACTCTTTCCATTAGATCCTAATATTCCTAATACTCCAGAGTAAAAAATTGAGCCTATTTCAATGGAAGTTCTTCAAATAAACCAATTTATAAACCCGGGTGGGAACCAAAATGGAAACCCAAATGAGGCAGCCCCAAACTTGGGGAATGCAATTGATCAAACCATGAATGACTACCTCACACCTTCCTGGACCAATGCCCCCTCATGCATTATACACAATTCCCTAGAAGATTCCAACTATATATTTAAACCCCATGTCCTAAACCACCTTCCCACATTCCATGGAATGGAGTTCGAGATGTCCTACCTTCACATTAAGGAGTTCAATGACATTGTAGAAACCATGTGTCCCCCACATCAACTAGAATCAGATAAGATTAGGCTATTTTCTTTTTATTTAAAGGATCGAGATAAAATTGGCTAAACAATTTGATACCATCATCTATAAACTCTTGGTACCAACTACAAAGAGAATTCTACAAAAAATACTTTCCCCACCACAAAACAATTGCACTTAAAAAGAGTATCCAAAACTTTTTTGAAAAAGAGGGAGAGTCATTCTATGAAACATGGTAGAGATTAAAGGACACTCTAAACATGGTTCCTCACCATGGTTTTTCTATTCCTAAACAAGTGATAATTTTCTATGAAGGGTTGGGTTAGGGGAACAAACAATTCATTAACATGATGTGTAATGGAACCTTTAAAAACAAAGCCCCAAATGATGCTTACAAGTATCTAGAAAGCCTTTCCGAACAAAACCAAACATGGGTAACTTCACCTTATTCTGAAAAGATACAAAGAACTACTGGAATTCATACACTTAGAGAAGAGGAAAGCCTTAGGGATAAACTCGCAGCACTCTCTAGTAAGGTGGAAGAGATAGACCTTAGGAAAGTCCATGAAATCCAAACTGTTGACCCTATTTGCACAATTTGTGACAAACATGAGCATAAGACAGACAAATGACCAACCATTCCATCTATCAAGGATGTTCTTTTAGGAGGACCCCTAGTGGAAGTAAATGCTTTGAACTTTCAAAATCCTCAATACCAAAACAACTTCAACCCAAGGTATAATGACCACCCAGGCTTCCGCTGGAAAGATAACCAACAACCTAGCCAACCACAGGGACAAAATCCTTACCCCCATTAGAACTACCAAACCCATAACCAGTTCCAAACCCAACCTATCCAATACCAACAGACACTGGTCCATTTTCAACAAACCATCCCACCTCCAAAATATCCCCCTGGGATAAACCAATCTTCTCAAGCACCAACCCAAACTGTTCCAAAAAGCCTACTAGAACAACTGTGCAAACAAATGGAGAGGATGAACTCGGAAGTCTCTTCCCTAAAACAAGAACTTCAAACCATCAAAACTGGAAAGCCACCCATTCCTACTCAGGCGGTTCCATCCTCAACTTCAAGGGGAGAGTCAAGTTGTACTCAAACAACTCATGAACAACTAAAGGTCGTGACTGTTTTAAGAAGTGGGAAATCAATTGAGAAACATGAACAACTAATTCAGAACCCACCTGAAGATTCAAACTTGGATGAAAATTCAAATGAACCAAATGATCAAAATGAAGAACATGATAACATTGTCAAAGAAACAACTCTTCAATAAACAACTCCACAACCCGGACCATTTCCTCAACACATGAGGGGGAAAACCAAGACTGAATTGAGTGAAACATTCAGGGAAATCTTCTCACAAGTCAAGTTGAACATTCCCCTTCTCGATGCAATCCAAACCATACCTGCCTACTCAAAGTACCTTAAGGACTTGTGCACTTTTAAAAGAAACTTTTCACATAAAAACCAAGTCCTTTTGGCTGCTAATGTGAGTACCACCATTCAAGGGACCATTCCTCCTAAGTTGAAAGACCCGGGTTGCCCTTACATCAATGTTGAACTATGAGAGAGCAAAGTTGTCAAGGCCTTGTGTGACCTAGGTGCTAGTGTCAATCTCGTCCCATATGATGTGTACTGCCAGTTAGGCCTAGAAGAGCTCCAACCCACATCTGTCACACTTCAACTTGTTGATCGTAGCATTAGGGTTCCAAAGGGTATTTTAAAGGACGTTCTGGTAAAGGTTGAAAACTTCATCTACCCTGCTGACTTCATTGTCCTTGACAACCATCCAAACTTAGGAAATAAGGAACAAACCCCAATCATACTTGGTCTTCCTTTCCTTGCAACAATCAACTCTGTTATCCAAGTTTGAAACGGGAACATGACCATCACCTTTGGAAACATGAGTCTAGACTTGAACATCTATAATGAAAGCTCACAAATAGGGGATGATGAGGACATTCATGAAGTAAACATGATAGGAATAATTGATAATGAATCCATAGAACATCAAGGAATATTTGATGGATTTTTAAGTCAGGATGAGATTGATTTCCTTTGTTCACATGAAGGAAGTTTATCTCCTTGGCTTGAATCATTTTCAAATTGCTCTTATGATGAAGTATTAGGTCTAAAAATTAGTGAAACCTTTCAGCAAACCACATTCATGGAGACCAATCAAACTTCCTTCCCTAAATCTGATCAAACCAATCTTGTAGCTAAAACTTCCATATCTGGGGAATCAATCCTATCTGAAACTCTAAAAAAAGAAATTTATATTGATCCAATGTCCCAATATTCTGCTGAAATTCTAAACCAACCTGATCTTGAATTGAAGTAACTTCCCGCTGCACTCAAGTATACCTTCCTAAGGGACAATCAAACACATCCTATTGTCATTTATTCTTCTCTTTAAGCCAATCATGTGAGGATGCTTCTAGATATCCTTACGAAACATAAGAAAGCCATTGGTTGGACCCTGTCTGATGTTCCTAGGATTATCCCACTTATCGGGACTCATAGGATTGTTCTAGAATCTGATTCAAAGCCATGTCGTCAACCTCAACGGTGACTCAATCCCAATCTCATGGAAGTAGTGAGGAAGGAACTTCTAAAAATTTTAAAATCTGGTATCATCTATCCCATAGCTGAGAGTGAGTGGGTGATCCCAATCCAAGTGGTTCCCAAGAAGGTAGTAATAACAGTGATAACCAATAAGGATGGAGAGATTCTTCCAACTAGGGTGATTAGTGGATGGAGGGTCTGCATTGACTATAGTAAGCTAAACTCATTCACCAAGAAGGACCATTTCCCCTTACCATTTATTGAACAAGTCCTCAAGAGAGTGAAAGGTCATGCCTTCTACTGTTTCTTAGATGGGTACTCAGGGTACAATCAGATTGAGGTCTCCCTAGAGGATCAAGGTAATACTACATTTACTTGTCCATTTAGCACCTTTTCCTTCAAATGCATGCCCTTCAGTTTATTCAATGCCCCTGGAACCTTCCAGCGGTGCATGATGGGAATATTCTCAGACATGGTAGGGAATTTTCTTGAGGTCTTCATGGGTGAATTCTCTGTGTTTGGGGATACATTTGAGGGATGTCTGAGGAATGTGGAGAGAGTCTTGTCAATATGTGAAGAAAAGAATCTGGTCCTAAACTAGGAAAAATGTCATTTCATGGTTAAAGAGGGACTAGTTCTAGGACATCTAGTCTCAGGTAGGGGGATTGAAGTTGATAAAAAAAAGGTTGACATCATTCGTCACCTTCCATCACCCAAAAATGTTAAGGAATTGAGATCTTTCTTAGGACATGCTAGTTTCTATAGAAGATTCATCAAGGATTTTAGTTCAATCTCACGTCCCCTTTGTGCTCTACTAGTAAAGGATGCTCCATTTATTTGGACAGAAAGCTGTGAGGGTTCATTCTAAACCCTCAAATCCTCTCTCACCACTCCTCCCATTATGAAATCTCCAAATTGGAACCTTCCTTTCTAACTTATGTGTGATGCAAGTGACTTTATTGTAGGAGCTTCGTTAGGAAAACATTGTGATAAAACTCCTTATGTCATTGCTTATGCAAGCAAATCCTTAAATGATGCCCAAATCAACTACACCACCAATGAAAATGAGTTACTTGCTATTGTGTTTGCCTTAGAGAAGTTTAGGTCCTACCTCTTAGGATCCCCCATCACAGTGTTCACTGACCATTCTGCACTAAAATACCTTTTCCAAAAACAAGATGCTAAGGCTAGAATGATTAGGTGGGTCCTTCTCTTACAAGAATTTGACCTCACAATCAAGGATAAAAATGGTGTTGAAAATGTTGTAGTTGATCACCTCTCTAGGATGGAATTCAAAGACAACTCAAATCACCTTTCTGTGTCAGATTCATTCCTTGATGAACACCTATACTCTGTGAGTGACTGCCCTTGGTATGCCGACATAGCCAATTTCTTAGTTACAGGAGTCATCCCAAAATTCTTAGGGACTCAAGCTCGAAGGAAATTTCTTTCTGATGTTAGACACTATGTGTTTGATGATCCATACCTCTATAAGTTCTGCCCTGACCAAGTCATTAGGAGGTGTGTCCCAGAATCTGAACAAGATTCCATCCTTAAATTCTGTCATAGTGAGGCATGTGGAGGTCACTTTTCCTCTAAGAAAACTTCTGCTAAGATTCTTTAGTGTGGTCTCTTCTGGCCTACCCTCTCAAGGGACTTCTACACATTTTGTCAAAGTTGTCCTAGGTGTCAACAAGTAGGGTCCATCACAAAAATAAATCAAATGTCACTCACTCCCATCTTAGTGATTGAAATATTTGACTGCTGTGGAATCGATTTAATGGGTCCTTTCCCAAACTCTAGGGGATACCTCTACATTCTCTTAGCTATTGATTATGTCTCAAAATGGGTTGAGTCCATTCCTACAAAATCCAATGATCATCAAACTGTGATTATATTTCTCAAGGAAAACATCTTCTCTAGATTTGGAATTCCTAGGGATATCATTAGTGATCATGGAACTCATTTTTGAAATCATCCATTCTCATCACTCATGGAAAAATATGGAATTTTTCACAAAGTGTCCACTGCTTACCACCCACAGACCAATGGTCAAGCTGAGTTAGCAAATAGGGAGATTAAGAATATTCTTGAAAAAACTATCAATCCTTCTAGGAAAGATTGGTCTGAGAAACTCTTAGATTCTCTTTGGGCATATCGTACACAAAACCATCCTAGGAATGTCACCATATAGGTTGGTTTATGGAAAAGCATGTCATTTACCTGTTGAAATTGAGCATAAGGCTTTTTGGGCAATTAAGAAAATAAATTATGACCTCTCATTGGCCGGAACAAAAAGGAAATTAGACCTCAATGAACTTGAGGAACTAAGGATAGAGGCTTATAAAAATTCAATGATCAATAAATCTAGAGTTCAAGCCTACCAATCTAGGAATATAAAGGTCAAACATTTTGAACTGGGAAAACTTGTGCTCTTATATAGTTCAAAACTTCATTTACACCCAGGAAAGTTAAGGTCTAGATGGTCAGGTCCTTTCATAGCACATCATGTGTACCCCCATGGGGCAGTAGAGATTCAAGATCCCACAAGTGGTTACATTTTCAAGGTCAATGGTCAAAGGTTAAAACCATTCATTGAATCATTCAATAAACAGGAAATAGAGGTTGAGTTAACTAAGCCAACCTATGAACTAGGAAAAAATTGATAGATTTAGGATCCATTTCGGGCTAATGACGTTAAACAAAAGCACTGCACGGGAGGCAACCTGTGGTTTTCATGTCATATTTATTTTTCAAATAGGATTAATTAATCATTTTGATATTTAAAAATAAAAAAAAATAGACTATTGACATGTTCTTCTATTATGAGTATGGATGGGTATGAAAGGGAAGCACCATATTCATCCGTGTCACGTGGTGTGATCCTTGAGTAATACCTTACCCATAAATTTAAAAAGAATACAATGTATCATCAGTTCGTTTTATTTTTATGTGTTTGTAGGTTAAAATAAAAATACAAAAAAATAAGAATATAATAATAGTAAAAAAAAGGCCACATCGTAGGTCGTGGGGAAAACCCCGTCACAACCGGCGAAGCCGCGGGGAATCAAACCCGGGACCGAATGGAGACAGGGGCGCGCGCTTACCACTGACCTACGGCTTTTTGTTCTTCCTTATTCTATAATTTTTTTTATATACTTATATTTCACTTTATTTATTATATATATATAGTTTTTTTGTTTTTTTTGTTTGTTTTTCTTTTTTTTCCACTAGGGAATTCTCAGAGTGACGTTGAGATCAAGGGATTAAAAGGGAGCAGCAAGAATTTCAACTTCAACCACTAGGTGACTTCATTCCATGATCCTCATATTTCAATTTCCTTTTTTTAAAATTCCCTTATTTGTCTCTACTCCTTATAAATTTTCATTTCTTCAAACACAGGGGACAGTGTTATTTGAAGTTGGGGGGGGGAGATGAAGAAATATAAAAAAAAATCTTTTGTGAAAAAAAATGATTTGAAAAAAAGAAAGTGTGTAAATGGAAGGAAAAATTCCTTTAACTTTACACATTGAAAACTTTGAAACTGAATATCAAATAAATTATCATGCCCTAATTTTGATTTTAATCCTTGTATAATTTCATGAGCATTGATTTTGGAAAGTGTGGCTATCCAATGTGATATTTCATTGTTTATATTTTCATCTAAAAAAAGATCACAATGCACGTCCTTTGGATAGTGGGGTATTAGTTTGAGTTCATGGGGTCCCCCAAATAAATAGCATAGGTTTGGTGATCATTTTAGTTTTAATATGAGTATTCAATAAAAAAAATTAAAAAAACAATAAATTTGCGCGTAGAGAAATGAAATGACCTAATGCGTGGCTTTCGACACTTGGGGATCGTGACTCCATAGTTGTCTGGCCCAGAGTTAGTAATTTTATCTCTATTTTTGGTAATTTGAATTTGTTTTTGACTGATTTAACTCGAGATGATGCCCGAGTATGTGAGATTCACTTGGTTCCCTAAGGTCTTTGAGCCTGGGATTCATCGTCAAAGTGTCGCTACAAGGGTTGACTCTTTTAAGTGCAATTTCAATTACCATGGAAAAATTGCAAAAAAAACAAAAAAAAACAAAAAAAATTGAATACTCATCTTAATATTGAAATTTGATTCCACCTGGCGCTTCCGTCATTTCCCCCTTGAATAAAGATGAACCCCCATGTCTATTGTGATACACAACACATCCTCATACTTAATTGATATTGGATGAAATATGGCAATGAATTTGAACAAAGGAATGGGATTGGGATTGAGATCTTCTTATGAAACTATCTTTTATTAAAATATTTTGATGGGTTTCATGATTTTTTGGTATAAAGGTTTTTGGTGATCATTGTGTATTAAAATGTTTTTGGAAAAGGGAATTTTAATTTCATATTGTTGAGATACATTTTACTCGGGACTAGCAAAACTCAAGTTGGGGGGTGTGATTTGCCACTAAATGAGGCTAATATTCATTATTAATATATATAATATTAATTTGATTTATTATTCATAAACACCATTTTAGTGCATTTTACACTTTGAACATCATTTCACATTATGATTGTAATTCCTTCTTAAAATGCACTATTATGTGGTACATTTTTTAACATCATTTAAAGTACCCAATGATTCATCTGATTTTAAGAAATGTATTTATCCATATTTTAATTTTATATTTTGGGAAATTGATTTAAACTTCAATATGAACATGTTTCATTTAGATATCAATGGAGAATTCATGGAAGAAGATGAGGATATTTTGTGATGAAAGGAAACAATTCTGGAGAAGTTAGATTGGACATCATCCCACTGATGAGAATTTGGGTCCCACCATACAGGCCCAATGAATCCCAAATTTCGTGGGCTTCTATAAGACATGTAGAGGAACAAATCACTCTTTAGGATCCAATGATAATTCGGCCTCCATGGTGGTCATTAAAGCGTCCTAATTTGGAGATAAAATTTTGGGCCAGATTCTGCGGCCCAGAAACAAATCCTACGAATATGATCATATCTCGGAATATACAACTCCAAATGGGCCCAAAATTTACAGGTGGTTAGAAGAAATCCTGGGATCCATTTGCTTCTTATATTTCCCACTCTGATTAGGCCATCTATAAGGTCTTCCAAGTGCGTCTGTTTGGTGGATGAAAGTTGGCTGCCACCTCGGGTCAAGTGTGGAAAAGTCCAAGTTCCGCAAGCTTTCCACCACCCTAGACCTACCATAATCAAGTGGGATGCTTTGTACTATTGTAGGATCGATCCAAGGCTCCCAAAATACCTATTTAAGGTAGTGGTGGTGGAGGAGTTGAGGATCTTTGAGCTTTGTTTTCATCTTAATGTTATGATGCCAATTTATCTTTGTAACGTTCTTCCTTCACATGTAAGTTGTTTTAATTCAACCTAATTTCTTAATAAAAGTTCTTATTATCCTCTTATTATATTTTTATCCATATAACTTTGATATTTTTGCCTCAAGGTGTGAATTTATTCACACCAAACCTTGTGAAATCATTCACACAACGGTGGAGTGATCATTTTCTTTTTATTGTTTTCTTTACTTCTTCAATTCCTCCCTCATGGGTTTAATTCCCGCTTCCATTGAAACCATAGCATCAATGGAGGGATAAAAAACTTATGGGTTGATCCAAGGGAGTATCAAGGGACTGGATTTGATTTTATTTATCACCCCATTAATGTCTAATCACTTCTTTAATTGAGATTTTTATTTGATGATTTTTAAACTCCATCGTCCTTGTTGAATTTAAGGCCACACACTTCAAGTGCTAATACGAACCTTTACCTTGAAGTGCTCAAAACTTTGATCCTTCAAGTGTATAGGTGATTAGTATTATGGTGTGCTAGTATAAAATCAGTAAGTGGTGAAGTTGTTTGATCTCCTTAAATGAACTCAACTCAAATATAAGAAATTGAAATAATTGAAAAGGGAATACGTCCAATCCACCCCAAGTGATAACCTAGGATCAACTCATTCTTTTAAATTGAATTCATTTAAGTCTCTTAGAGTTCCTTTAAACCCATATAAAATCAACCCAATCTTTCCACTTCATAGCCAAAAAATAGTCCATAGAATGTACATGTCTATAGGTTTCTTCTTAAGTCTCTAAGGATTCGAAAACCCAAGCTAAACTACAAGGACCGTCCTACCTTCTTCTCTTGGGTAAATTTGAGCGTGAATCATCTAAATTCAGTGAGAGTTCACATTTCCATAGGATAGCATTGGTTTGATGATCCAATGGTGGAAATTATAGATCTTGGAGGATGCTGAATATGTTACTCCTAGAGGGTTTATAGTTTTGTTGGATGGAGAAGTCAGTCAGAAACAAGGGTACCAGGGCTGGAAGGCCACAACAACAAGCATATAGATTGTTATGGACATTATAATCAAGATAAATAATGCATGGCCTGGAAGGGGTTTTCTGCTGATGAAGTCAATTGTCAGTTCAAGTTGAGTGCAATCGGCTGGGACTGGAAGGTCTGTTCCCAGAAGTATTTCATTCTAAAGGTTCAAAAAATTTATAGCTAAGAGGGGGTAATTGAAATTGTTACCAAGTGTTCACAGAAACCCATCTTGAGTCGGGTCAAATGACTCTAGGGTTTCATCACTCAATGTTTTCGAAGGTGGAGTAGGTGTTTATTCCAAGAGCCTCGTGATTGTTGGCAAAGTGGTTATTCCGTCTGGAAGATGAACGAAAGCAGGTGTGGTGCGATGCGGTCCCAATTCATCGGAATATTGGCATGCCAAAAATCAGATGATGTTGTTGGGGCGCAGTGGAGGTGTGTGGTATCTCAAACACACAAAATAAGAAGCAAACGGAGTAACATGGGAATTTTTACGTGGTTCGGCGATTTGCCTACATCCACGGGAGAAAACATGTCTTCTTCTCTATTCACTCTCTCCGGCGGAGGATCACCAATACACCACATCTCTATGTTCATGGGTTTCAAATCCCATTAAATAGAAGAAGAAACCCACCCTGGTCAAGGGTTGGTGGGTAGTTCATCTACCCATGGAGTCTTCCCTGCCGGCTGCTCACCCACCTTGACCGCCCACCATAGGAGACTCGTTTACGAAGGCTGCTGTGATTAGTTGGGTTGGCTGCCAACCAAGGAGGTTGTGCAACAGTTGCCGACCTCCGCTGAAAAATGCCACCCCATATTGGGAGTGGCCCCCACAAATCTCCCCCTCACGACCAATTTGGGGTAGAGACTTGACTTGCGGTCTCCTTGCAGGTGTCGAAAACTTCATCAGCAAATCGAACACGTTTCTTCACGCCAGATGACGTGGCACTTCCACCATCTTCACTTGATCTCGGGCTGACTGTGGTCTCCATCAAATGATACAACCTTTGGGACTCCTTCCCAGTAAACATCGCTGCATCCCCATGTGAGACTTCCAACACTCCACCTACTATGGAAATCTTGAACCCTTTCGCATCAAGCCTGCTTAATGATATCAAGTTCTACCTCATCCTCAGAACGAATTTCACGTCACCCAGTTTACGGACTCCTCTATCGAGTGTCTTCAATTTCATCGTCCTGACTCCTCAAACCTCGCATGTTGACCCATCACCAAGTCTCACCGAGTATCGCACCTGCTGAAAAGTATCAAATGTACCTCTCGTCGTACATATGTGTGTCGAGCTCCCCAAATCCAAAACTCATCCTTCTTCCTTTGGATTTTGAGCCCGCTCGTTCTTCCTTCTCAGAAAATGGCATTCACGCTTCATGTGCCCAAATCTTTTGCAGTAATGACACTGCACTTCTCCCCGTTCAACTCTCCCATCCGAGTGCATGCTTCCCGTTGTCATGCAAATTTCATCATCTACTGATAAACTTGTGATGTTCACATCCTCCTCTTCAACTTTATTCTTTCCAGCAACGTATTGTTTGCGCTCTCCACAATCATTTTTATAGTGACCTTTCTTCTCGCACCAGAAACACGTGATTTCATTAGGATCACGTCCCCTGGATTTTGGCCGCCATTCTTTACCTCCTGACTTCCGATGTCGGCTCCTCCCACGTTGATCATCTCGCATCTTCATGATTTGCTCGCTCGAATGTATCAAGGGTCTTCGGAATGCCTCTGAATCTTGAAGTGACGCCATCACCTCATCCAGCTTCAATGTCTCCTTCCCCACGAGCAATACAGTCACAAGCCCATCAAATGAGCTTGGTAGGGATGAAAAAAGCAAAAGCGCTTTATCTTCCTCTCCAACCTTTACACCGAGCCCCAATAACTACATCAGGATCTTATTGAATTCGTTGGTGTGATCCAACAAATTTGTTCCCTCATCCATGCACAACTGGTACAATTTCTTCTTCAGAAATAATTTGTTGGTGAGCGACTTCGCCATATACCGCTGCTCCAACTTCTTCCAGATCTCCTTCGGTGAGGTGTCGTCCAACACCAAGTATTTTACCTCATTCTCCAGACATAGTCGAATTGTGCTGACGACCCGCATCTCGAGCTCTTCCCAATCATCAACACTAGTTGTCTCGGGATTTTCTCCGATCAATGGTCTAATCATGCCTTGCTGCACCAAAAGATCTTTCACTGTGCTTTTCCACAAGCCGAAATTGTTTCGACCATCAAACTTCTCGATCTCAAATCTTGGTAGTGCTCCGCCACCAGCCATCGTCATCGTCGCAAAACGCGATCAGCACCGTCGATATCGCACCTCTTAGTCACCACCTGATGAAGTGATAATTTTGAAAAAATAATTGTACGTATACGTCCGGAATGGTCGAAATAGTCGAAATCGACTCCCGGATCGCTGAAATCGGACACCAATTGACCGAGATTTGGTCAAAACACGTTCAACGGTCCAGATCACCCGCTGACGTGGCGCTGATGTGGCACGCCGGAGTTCCTGCTGGAATCTCGCCAGAATTTTCACCGGCGGCGTGAGCAGTGTTGTCTTCTCCGGCACGAGGTACTGTTCACCCGCAGGTTTGACCAAACTTTGACCGAGCCTATCGGACTCGTTTCAACTCCGTTTTCATCGCTGCTTGCGTCGTTGGAATCGTCTCGCCGTCCTCTTCACGAATCTGCCGTCGGAAAAATTTTCTGACCACTTTTAATTTTTCGGCCACCGGAAAATTCGTTGCGGGCTCACTGTCTCACCTCCGTTCGCTCTGACTCGCCTCTGATACCACTTGTTGGGGCGCAGCGGAGGTGCGTGGTACCTCAAACACACAAAATAAGAAGCAAACGGAGCAACACGGGAATTTTTACGTGGTTCGACGATTTTCCTACATCCACGGGAGAAAACAGGTCTTCTTCTCTATTTCACTCTCTCCGGCGGAGGATCACCAATACACCACATATCTACGTTCATGGGTTTCAAATCCCATTAAATAGAAGAAGAAAACCACCATGGTCAAGGGTTGGTGGGTAGTTCATCTACCCATGGAGTCCTCCCTGCCGGCTGCTCACCCACCTTGACCGCCCACCATAGGAGACTCGTTTACGAAGGCTGCTGTGATTGGTTGGGTTGGCTGCCAACCAAGGAGGTTGTGCAGCAGTTGCTGACCTCCGCTGAAAAATTCCACCCCATATTGGGAGTGACCCCCATAGATGAGAAGATTGAATTTGAGGCATGGTTGTCACGAGTGCACGGAAGCGAAAGAAGAAAGGGTGAGAACCCTAAGTCATGCGAAGACTTGCTAAAACTCAGTGGCAGTGAGTGCAATCTTTGGTGGCAGCGCCTGGTGTTCAAGTTCGGGTGGTTTCTCTCACAGAAAGTCATTGTACTTCAAAGTACCTTCCTCAACAAATTGAGAAGAATTATGATGAAGGTGGACTGGAAGTTGGTCCGGGAGATGAGAGATGTTGTTCTCTCATATACAAAGTCTATGGAATGTGTCGAATTTGGCTACGCTAAATTCAGAGGAAGGACAACCCCAAGTCCCACCGCGTGTTTCTTTGCAAGGCCTTCTGACTTTGTGGCAACAATCATCTGAAGATCGTCGGAGTATCGGAAGGACCTTTGGAATGGAGGTGGGATCCTCAAAGTGTCAAGATCAAGACTGGGTGTAGTGGGAGCAAAGTGTTATGCATGTATTGGTTTCACTGAAGAAAGTTTCGGTGGGAGTTCGTCATGTCGATGACATCAAATTTTCCGAATGTTCTGGATGGAGGTTGGTACGATGATGTTGTTGGGGTTCAATGTACCAGCAAGCTCTTAGATTGTAGAAGCTTGGGAGATTAGAGTTTCAAAAGCAGACATCCGGAAGGAGAGGGGCCATGGACCCGGTGCACGGTGTAACTTGTTGATGGAAATTCAACAAAGTTGGAGGATAATAGCTAGGTTCCTGATTATTTTGGAAGAATTTCATAGAGGCGTTCTGATGAGTTTTTTGATTTCAATGGAACGAAAGATTGTGGTTCCAAAGGACCGTGGAGGAATTCTTTCAGTGGGAGTATGGACGATCTGAATGAGCATGGAGGAGAACCATGTAGACACTACAAAGGTGGTGGGACTTTGGTATGAGCATGAGAATAGTCTTCGAGTGAGAAATTGTTGGACACAAGTTGTGAAAAGAAATCTCAAGTGGGAGATCGTTGGCTTTGGTGTGAGGACTGTTTTCAGGTTGAAGAGTTGGAAGCTTCGGAAGTACTGGCACCAGAAGTAGCACTAGGAAGAGCCGAAAGGAGACTGTGCACCAGCACCATGAGACGTCTGGATTCGGGCAGCACAAGTAAGTTCATTGGAAGCAACTGCGACAATTGAACAGAAGTTCGATGAGAGCCTCAGAATGTTAGGTCAGCGGAAGAACCTTGGACTGTGAGATCACTGGAAGGCAAATCTCGAAAAAATAGTTGGATGGATGAGTCTAGTGCATGGAGCAAAGTAGAGACCGAGTGCAAAGTGTCATGGGGATTTATCTGATGCATACACATGGCGAGTCAGTCATGCATCTGAAGTTATCACCAATGTAGATGGAAGGGGCAACTTCTGAATGCACCACATGTTCCAGAGCCGATGAAGGTTATACAAAAGTCATGACGAGGAGGTACTAGTGATGATGCGCGGAGTCTTTCCTCGCAGGTTTACGGTAAAGGAAATGGTTCACAAAGTCACTTGTATTCATCATAAGATGGCGTATACTGTTCACCTGGTGTTGGTGGTCAAGGTGAGGATTGCTATAGGCAATTGGCAATGGGTGATACTAACGATGGGTCGCCCCTACAAGTTTTAAAAGGCAGTAACTAGATGACCAGTTGGGACTCACTATATAAGTGGGATTGGTACACGAATGCAGTGTGTGACTGACGGATGTTGACAGGGCTTAACTTAAGGCAGAGGTGGCTCTAGAAGGAGCACACCAGTGTGCATCCAGGCGCCAGAGACTGGAACATCGAAGGCGAAAGGCCAAAAGGAGTGTCGAAAGATGCAGCAGTTAAGGCGTTGGTGAGACTTCTTCTGATAGTTTGAGTAGGGTTATTGAAAGTTGTTTATCCTTGTAACTCAGATGTACTTCTTTCCCTTTAATTTAAGAGTTGATGTCATTCTCCCGCGAATGTAGGACACTATGTCGGAACCACATAATCCTTATGTGCGCTATGTTTGTGTTTGTGCTTGTGCCTGCAAGTGTGTTTGTCGTGTGTTTGTTCGCTTGTTCAACACTAAGAAGACCGTGAGGTAACCATAACCAGATGAATGGAGGACAACTCAATGCGATGATTGGGGTGCTTGGACTTCTTAGTTTCGGACATAAAAGTTGAGATGTTTGATCAGAGGAAGAGGCTTTCAATGGTTGATGTTCCGATGCACCGAAGAACCGGAAGATAGAACTTCCAATGATCTGATATGCACCCCAATCCCCAACAATATCCATGTTATTAAAAATGATAAAGATCACATGCATGTGAGATAAGTCACATGAAATTGACAACTCTCATTTTGTACTAATATTAGTTGTAAGTGAACAAATATTTGAGTACAGCACAACTAGTTTCTAAAGAATAGCCACTAATGGCAATCAGTCAACTGAAAAAGAACTGTTAGACATCACATTCGTCATCATCGATATCAGCACCATCATCCAATTCAGAGTCATTCACAATGGCTTGCTGCTTATGCCGGAACTGGCTAATAGCGTCCTGCACATCAGAAACGAGAGCAAATTTCGCTGCCCTCACCACATCCACTTTCTGAACACAGCTTGCCTGACAGTCATCCCTCGCCAACGATTTCCCTGCTCGCAAAGCTGCAGCCTTTCTCTTGGCTTCTCTGGTGTTCAACTGAGCAATGTATTTGTCATGCATCGCCTGGTTCTTCACCTGCTTCAGAATTGGGGGACTCGAAAGGGGCGACCTAAACATCTCTTCCCACCGTTTGGCAGGCACGCAACTTGGCGTGGAGAATGTCATGTCCCCTGTTGGATTATTAGCCGGCTCCAGAACTGAGAACAGATCTTGAGTCACTCCTCCATGGCTTCTTTGCAGCAGTTTCTGAATGGTCTTCTGATTAACAAGGCTTTTTTGCTTGTTGTAGCTCGACTTTCTGACTTGTTTACTGGGCTTCAGCACTTTGCTTGCAGAGAGCAATGATGTGTCTGTTTTCTTGGCCCTGGATCGCAGGGGAGGTTGGCGTGGAGTTAACTGGGAAGAATGGACCTTATCAAAGCAGTCCTGAGCAGACTTTCCAGGAACCTGCATAAATTTTGAAGAACCCAAAGCCACAATTGATGCTCAAGGAATCATTGATCATGGGATATGTTGGGCAAACCCAGCAAATAAATCCATTATGGCTGTTTGACAACAATTGCTGATAACTGTTGATAGGGCTTATCACTTGTCATAAATGTTTCCAAATTGCATATTGAAAGTGTTTTTTTGTCACTTAAATGATATTTTTCATGAATATAAGTGAAAATGATTTTTCAGAAGCAGAACAAGCACTCCATGTTTTTTCAAACTGCTTACAATAAGTTTTAAGGGTAGTGAGCATTTTTCTGCCACTTGTTCAAGTTAGTTTTTTCAGAAATTTAAGTAGTAAGTGTTTTTCAGAAACAGAACAGACATATTTTTAGAAACTGCCTATTGTAAATGACAAGTGTTATAACCAGCTTTCATCAATTGCTGTCAAAAGGAGTCTTAACACTTATCACCCATAAGTGACTTCAAATATGTTATCACAAGTAATAAGGGTAGTGAGCATTTTTCAGTCACCTGTTCAAGTTATTTTTTTCTGAAATTTAAGTATCAGGTGCTTTTTCAGAAACAAAACAGACATTTATTTTTTCAAACTGCTTAATATAAGTGGTAGGTGTTATATAACCAGCTTTCATCAATTGCTGTCAAAAGGATAACACTTATCACCTATAAGTGACTTCAAGTAATCCAGAAATTTTTATACAAAAACAACTATCATAAGTGTTATAAGCAATTTTCAGTAAGCGACGGCAAACCAGAATTCAATTCCTGGTAGTAACTGTGGAAATAAACTTTTTTTATTTTAAAAAATCATTAAATTAAATACAACCTTTAGGATTTTGACAGTTTCATGCTTCAAAATTTAAGAGGTGGGAGTTTGAAATTTTGAAATTTAGGGTTTAAGGGATTACATGCTAAAAGTTGATGTTTTATATTTTGGCTATCAAGTTTTATAAAATATGACTTCATTTTTTTCATTTAAATTGAATTAAAATCAAAATAAAAATTGAAAACACTTTTTTCTTGTTTACATTTCTTTGGAAAAAAAACTACTGACGGTTCAGTTTTTTTAAAATATGTTTTGATATACAGTTCTTGATGAAAATTAAAATGAATACCTGGAAAATGGAAACAAAATCTAAGCGTGTGTGAGAGTTTTGAAATGGATGGAATGAAATAGCAAGAAATAGTTTATTAGGTTGAATCATTGTTTGAGAGTTTTTTTATGGGGGGATGAGATGACCCTTCGTTTTGGTGACCCTTCAAATTGGAGGATCACAGATAAAATGGACTGAAAAATAAATTATTTTAAAAAGAAAATGGGGAAAATAAAATGGATGAAAACAATGAGAGTAATTTTAAAAATTATGAATAAAAAATAACTTTCTTTGTTTATTTTATAAATGATAATATGATAAAATCATTACATTCCATAAACTCTCGAACAATGGAACATTCAATTCCGTTATTTTTCATTCCTTTCCATTCCATTAGATTACATTAATGACGTTCCATTTCATTATATAAGAACTCTCAAGCATGGTGTAAAGGCATGTGAAAGAGGGAGAGTCAAAAAAAATACCAGCTTTGAAACCTTCTTCCAGAAATGGGGAGTCGGCTTTGCAGCAAAATAAGCCTTCTGCAAAGCCAGCTCTTGTTCTTCTGTCCATTTATTCACAAGATTCAGACTTCGCGTGGCTTCGGTTCTCTCCCTGTTGATTCCAACCGTTGTATCCCCGGTACGTACCGATTTACCAGTGCCCATTTCAATACTCCAAGCATTAACAGACCCGCTGAAGTTCCCATTGGATTCCACCGGAGACTCCTTAAACAAACTCAGACACCCTTTAGATGTCCCATTAACAGACAAATACACTTTATCCGGTGACTCAATGGAACGAGATTTCTCAGATCTGGTACCATCATCGACGCTGATCTTCTGTACTGGTTCTTTGACCGTATGGATTCTCAAAGCCGCATTCAATCTTGAAGATTTTCTTAGAGGAGCATTAGATTTCGCACACTTCCTCGACTTGAAGTTCCCTTTGGACTCCACCGGAGGCTCCTTCAACAAATTCACACTCACTTTCGATGTCCCATCACCTGACAAACACCCCTTGTCCGGTGATTCAATTGAATGGTATTTCTCGGATCTAGAATTACCATCGATGCTGGTCTTCTCTGCTGGGTCGTTGGCCGCAGGAATTCCCAAAGCAGCATTCAATCTTGAAGATTTCCGTAACGGAGCACTAGAATTCGAACAAATCCTTGACTTACGAGTCAATGAAACAACTTTGGGGCTTACAGGCTTACCTGAAACAATTTTCGTCGGTCGATCACCCTCTCCGCAGCAATCCTCTATGCCTTCTTCGAACTTTACCCGATTTGAAAACCTCAACGACCGCCTCGGGCATTGGATTTTCTGAAGCCTTGTTAACCCATCCTTCGATTCAGCCAACTTCCACGAAACCTTTCCTGTGGATACTCCGAAGATTTTTTTAGGAAAACCACGCTGGGTGAGCCGTAGACTACCATTTGAATCTTCCTTCGTCTGGATGTTTTTGGATTCGATGTACCCCGCAGCCTTACGGATGAATCTACGAGATCTTCTGAACCCATTAATCGATTCCGCGTGCCCTGTGAAACCATCTTTTGGTTCAACCGACTTCCGGGAAACCTTCCCCGGAGATACTTCAAGGGCATCGTTCCGTGGCCTGCTTAAGGTAAACCGTAGAGTGGCATTCGAGTCTTCGTTTGCCTGGCTGTTCTTGAAGTTGGATCCAGTGCACCCATTTAGATCCGGCGTCTCCGGGTGACCAATTTGGGGAAAAAACCTCGCAGATCGTCTGAGATTACGGGGCTTTTCGGTGCCATCCGTGACGAGCATTTTCAGGAACAACCGAGGGGGAAAACGCCCGCCATTCAAATTTTGCCCATTCACGATACCGTCAACCCGGTATCATAACGAGGGTCCGAAACCCATCCCACACCCCAAATCTCCTCCTTTTCCCCTCTAAATAAATAAATAACAAATATTTTTTTTTTTTTTAAAAGGTAAAAGGTGACATCATTTTATCCATTCAATTTTTTTTTTTTTTTTGAAATCAAATCTCAACTTTGATATGAGCCAAAGCCAAAGTACAAAGTTATGAGGGAAAAGAAGAGAGCCAACATCAAGACTCTCGATCGTTCCTGAAAGCACCTATAAAATGAGTCACACGGTAACCCTCTCTCCCAATAAAGAAAAAGAATGAGGGCATCAAAAATCTGATGGTGTCGGTGATAGACGCGAAAACTTGGTAGTCGCCTCCAGAGAGGACCAACATGCAATGTCTGAGGAATGATGAGCTGTGATAATAGAGTCAGCATGATCCCGAGGAACTGTGCCGAATCCAACCAAACCATCGCCAGGAATCGCCGCATCAATATTAAGTTTGGAAAACATCGGGTGGGGGGAATCCATCTAGCCTGAGGGGGTTGAGCAAGCGTAGGAGGACAACCCCCCCCCCCACCCACCTTCCGCCCACTGAGAGCCCCGGTTATGCATCCTAACAAGCCACATTCTGTCATCTTTGACAATGTTTTCAAAAATGAAGGCATTACGACGAAACCATGTAATCCAAACACGGATGCACATCCCCGCAATATCTTGAGCAGACAGAGATCTGAACCACTCCCCTATGATAAGTGTAATGTCCCCAAGATTTCTCTTGTGGGAGAGATAATGAGCCTCACACGTCTACCAAAGTCCGATGACCCAGGGGCAGGAGAAAATAACATGGAAATTTGTTTCCGTTGTAACCCCACAGAGCAGGCAAATGGTGTTATCAGAAAGGTGTCTATTGGCCAGGTGGGCTCAAGTAGGAAGGATTCCCCTGCATAATTGTCAAACAAAAAACTTGACCTTTGGCGGTGCATTCAAATTCCAGAGATGTTTCCATAAAGGAAGTCAAGAGTCTTCATCGCATGCCATGCTCGACTTGTAACTTGAGCAGACAGTGTAGCAGTCAGAAGGATCATGAGACCAACACAGCTTATCTGGGTCTGCATCGTGGACCACAGGAACTACCAGGATAACTTTACGTTCGGGCTTGAAAAACCAGAGATCGAGCTTCTGAAAGTCCAAGTCGGAGAGGTCATCAACCAAGAGATCTCTCACAACGGCATGCTCATTACCAGGCGCAGACAAAGATGTAAGAGTAAGACCATCCAGCCCAGGTAGTCAAGGATTGTTCCAAATATTAACTGAGTCACCGCAAGAGATTCTTCAAAAAAATGTCCTGATTCAAGACAAACTTTGACCCCCAAACATTCCTCAAAAAACAACTCGTCCTAGGGCCCATGCTAGAAGACAAGAAACCAACATGGGGGAAATACTTGTCCTTGATAACTCTACCACACAAGCTATCCAGATTCTGTAAGAGACTTCATCTTTGCTTGGCCAAAACAGCGTTGTTAAAAATACTCAAGTCTCGAAAGCCCATGCCACTGTAAGCCTTAGGAGCACACAACTTCTCCCAAGTGAGACAGTGAAGATGATTTTTCCCATTAGCACGACCCCACCAGAAATTGGAAAACGTTGAATGAAGTTGATGGGTGAAGAACTTTGGGAGCTTGAAGAGGTACATAACGTAAGAAGGGACAGCTTGGGCCACAACTTTTATGAAAACCTCCTTTCTGGTCCTAGAAAGATTCTTTCCTGACCATCCCTGGATTTTGCTATAGACTCTATCCAGGATGAAGGAAGAGACATCTCCTTTGGAGCATCCAAAGATAGCCGGGAATCCCAGGTATTTTTTATGTTTCTCAACAACCACGATACCACACAAACCAGCTGTCACGAACCAAATCTGGTCACCACCAATACTGGCACCAAACCCGGCTCGTGGTAAGCCCCGAAGGGCGTTACCTATCCCCACGGGCTGACACAAGTTCCTGGGTATCATTTATCTTGGTTTGGGAACGATTTACCCAAATATGTATACATAAAACATCAAAAACATTTGGTAAACTGAATTTGAAAAATTCATACAAACAAGATTTATACAAAAATCCAGAACTGAATACATAAGTTCAAATGAAATACAAAAGGTCCAAAGACACAAAGAAAAAGCAGCAAAACAGCCCCAAGGACTCCACACGACAAGGGGACATCACTCACAAGTCGTCTCCATAACTCCGCCCCAAGGATGGGAACTAACACCCCGAATCGCCATCACCCGAAGTCTTTCCTTTACCTGAGTCAAGAATAATAAAGTCTATTTACACCCAAGGGGTTTAAGTAGAGTGTGAGCCTAATCCCGATAAGATACCACCCAATGATTCCAAAGTACATGCAATACAAGGTAAAAAAGCAAGCAGTTTTAATATGCAATGAAAAACGGCGACAAATTCCAAGAAATGCAACTTTCAATTGAAAATAGTTTTCAAGCTAAAACATTCAAAATGATAACAAATTTAAATGGTCATGTTATCTACTATAATATACTGTGAAACACACCCAAATACAAGGGCAAATACCATAAATCCAATGAGCAACAAAATCGGGAACACCCCTAGGCACTAGATAGTCTCGGGCCCTATGTACCTCGTACCTCAGTGTAAAGTAACCATAGTGAAATTCATTCTCGTGCACAAGCCACTAGTAGGGAACATACCCATAACCTAGTGGTCCCCAATAATCATCCATATAGTTTATTTAGAGTTGTCGTTATCCAAATGCTCAGTGAAACAGGGACAAACCTCATCTGGTCCACTAGTCGTACTAGTACATATCCGCCCCACCTAGGTACTCGGGCTTCCCCCTTTATGATCAAACAATTTTAGCATGCTACATAAACCCATTTTCATATAAAACACCACTAATGGTCACATAAAATTAGTACAGTAGCTATACACATTTTAAATCACTTAAAACACACAACAAAACACTTTGATTTTTAAATGAAACAATTTCTCAAAATCCCGCGTTGGTTTGCACCCAAAACTCCTTGAAAACCCCACATTGTACACTATGTGCACACTTGTAAGTTACCAAAAATATAAAATGAAGCCCAATACATTTCAATGAAACCAACAAATCAATTTTAGGGCATCCCCATGTGAACCAAGAAATGATAACTTTGTAAAACCTTTATTTACACACAAACACGACATTTAAAGTTCACATGTTCAACAAATACCATTAAAAAGAATTTTCACAGCAACAACCCAAGGGGATTAAAACATTATTGGAAGCCCTATTTCAGTTCAATAAAATAAATTAAGTATCTATAGAGCAGCCCCAAATAAACCAATAAAACATTTCTATGAAAAAACCTCAATTTCACATAAAATTTGCATTTAAAATTCATTTGAAATACAACCACCACTAAAACTAATTTTTGTAGAAATAGTGAAATGAGATAAACCTGAAAATGTAATAAATATAGCATGATAAGACACAAAGATTTCATAAACATGGAATCACCTACCAAATTAATGAAAATCCTTGATTCTTTGTGCGAAAATCAAATCGCACCACGGCCGCACCAAGAGGGACCTAGATCAAGCCTAAAACCACAAGAATAGACCAAGAAAACCCAAGGTTAAACCCTATATTCGAAACCCTACCCTATGGACATTAGAAAAATCAAGAATAATTGGAATAAACCCTAACTTAAAGGAAAGAAATCCCTACGCAAATGGGAGGAAGAAAGAAGGAGACCCACTTACTTAAGGGATCTTGAAGAAATTGCCCCAAATACACCAGTATATGAATTTCAAAACAACCAAAAATGAAAATGAGGTTCGAATAAGTTTGAGAAGGTCATGTGAGAACTAAAATGGGGGAAAAAGAGTAAGAATTGAAAGAGTTATGAAGGAAAGAAGTTACATCTCCAAATCTGGACGATTTGAGACACCCTATGAAGTTCTGTACTAAATCACAATGAATACGAGCTCCAAAGAGGGTGGGAGGATAATGGAAACGCGGCCGGGTTCAGTGGTCTTGGGTGAGACTTAGAATCATTGAAAACCCTTAAAATTTAATAAGTTATTAATTAAACAAATTATTTTTTAAAACTGGAAATGGGATTTTGGGCTGACCCAATTACTTAAATAAAAACCCAAATCCACCATTATTATTGATTCCTAAAGGGTATAAATTGAAATGGTGGTGTTAATAGGTCAGGGGAGGCCATTTAGGAATTGGAATGGGTGAAAAATATCAAAAAATGAAATAGTTATAAAAGAAACAAAATTGGTTTTTAAATCTGGAAATGAGCTCACGGTTTGGCCCAAATCACAAAAACTCACCCTTTCCTCCAAAAAAGCTTGGGAAACCCCCAAAACAAATCATGAATGGAAATTAAATGAAATTTAATTTTAAAATAAGTCATTCATGTGACAATTCTCCCCACTATGAAAGAATTTTCACCCCGTAAAGTCAACCTGAAGCTTGATTGGAAAACAAGAACGAGTACTCTTCCTCGACCTGTGACTTCTGCTCCCATGTTTCATGTGTATCATTCCCATGCTACTAAAGAACCCAGACCAACAGAATGGACTTCCCTCGAAGCACCTTCTATTGGGAGTCCACTATTTTCACCGGCCGCTCAACAACATACAAGTTAGGCTCTATCTCCAGTTCTTCCCAACTCAGCACATGGGATGGATCCGGGTTGTATTTATTTAACTGGGAGACATGGAAGACATCATGGATGGATGTCAACTGAGAAGGTAAATCAACTTGTATTCCACCTTGAAAATATGCTCGGTGATCTCAAAGGGCCCGACATACCGCGACCACAGCTTCCCTTGCTTCCCCAATCGACGATGGCCCAGACGAGGGGCCACTTTCAAGAATACCCTGTCACCCACAGAAAACTATAGGTCTCAATGCCTCCGATCAACATATAATTTATGGAGACTCTGAGCTATCAATAAACACTTCTTGATCAACTTGACCTTCTCAGACGTCTCCTGCACCAGACTCGGCCCCAACAGTGAGGTCTCACCTACCTCATCCCAACACAGGGGGGACCGACAAGACCGACCATAAAGCGCCTCAAAAGGAGCCATTAGAATCGAGGATTGGTAACTTTTATTATAAGAAAACTCAACCAACCCCAAATGTCTATCCTAGGAACCTCCAAAGTTCAGGACACATGCACTGAGCATGTCCTCCAAAATCTGATTCACCCGCTCTATCTGACCATCCTTCTGAGGATGGTATGTCGTGCTCATCTTAATCTAAGACCCCAAGGCCTTCCCAAAACTGAGAAGTGAAATGGGGGTCTCTATTTGAGATAACTGCTGATGACATTCCATGGAGTCTCACCACCTCCTAAAGATACAAACGGCCCAACTCATCCACTTTAGTTGTATCTTTGATCAGAATGAAGTGGGCAGATTTGGTCAGATGTGAAGGACCCCGGGACACCCTGAGAGGGGAGGGGTGAATCAGGGTGACCACTTTTTTCTTTTAATGTGATGGATCTTGTTCCCATGTTGGTAGAAACTTGTTGAACCTGTATGATGATTATGATTAGAAAGCAAACATTCACATGCACAGAGAAGACACAACCCTTTTTACTTGGTTCACCACTAAGGGCTACGTCCAAAGAGCATACACCGACAGGTTGTCGGTCGTACCAAAATCCACTATGCTTCACTAGATGTAGATTACAAATGTTCAGGTACAGTCACTCTGTCCCAGGCTCACTGCCTTTACAAAAGTTTAGGGATAGCTCACTGCGTCCCTTGGGTCACTCCTGCTGACTCCCCCTGGCTCACTGCCGTTGGTGAAGTCCCACTCAGTTTATAGACGTGAAGGTCTATTCATCATTGCATAAGAATGCATCCTTTGTTGTTTGTAGATGCTCTATTGAAGTTCAATTCTCACCAGAAGATGAATATCAATTTGTAATGAGGGTACTGGGCAATCTTCCAGCTTTTGTGCAGCTTCAAGAGGACAGATGTTCTTTAACAACACTGGCACACTTCTCCAAGCCCGGCGTGCAAGTTTCAATCCCGACGCGCAAGTGACACAAGGCAACTTGCGCGACACTACCTCTTTCAACTCCGAACTTGCGCGATGTTGCGCCTTTATCTCCCCAACTGCCTTGGTCGCGCAACCAACAATCGGCGCACAACCTCTACTTGCGCGACCCTACTACCACTTGCGCGGCTCAACCACCTGCACGAAGAGATCTCGGACAAACTCTAAGTCTTGAATTCCGTGAGAAATGAGGAGGGGTGGTCCAGTATTTATAGGCAAACTGGACCCCCTGTGCGGAGGCGCACAAGCCCCTCATTGGCGCGCAAGTCCCTCAATGGCGCGCAAGTCTTGTCTCCCGAAACCTCTGTCGCGCAACTCACTTGCGCGACCCAACCAATACTTGCACGACATTCTTTCCTTAGACAAATTTTGATGTTCTGATCCTCAAAAACATATGGCGCGCAAGTCTCCTATCCTCCAAGGCCTCAGCGCGCAAGTCCCTTTTCCAAAAACATTTTTCTTTATTTGTCGATTTTTAGGCCCAAAAAATTGGCAAAAACTGGGAAATGACACCACCTTCACTACTGTTTTCTGCTTGAACGGTATGATCTCTTTGTTGGTACACATTCTGAACTTCTACTGAGGATTGACAACAAACACAAACCATACACCAAATCATGCTTTGAAGACCCTGGTTCCAATAATCTCCCCCTTTGGGTTTGTTGTCAATCAAAATAAATTCAATAGATCTCCAACCATGAGCAAACCCAAAACGCAAGAATCAACTCAGCCAATACTCTAAGTCTACGTGAGCAATGCTCGGTGTAGAAAACAAGAGAGGAAGCTTGAATTGGGTTCCAGTGTTTTGGAATTCTCCATGACGCCCGATGTCTTCCTTCTCATACTTCTCATCACAGAAGCATTACTTGCCTTGAATTTATTTCTTTCTCCCCCATTGACAATAAATCCAAAGACTGAAAAATTGTTCAACGTTCAACTCAAACCATACCCCCCTGGATAGTATCTCCCCCATAAACTTGCATCACAACCATAAGAAGATAAACACAATTAAAAAAAATGGGGAGAGGGGATTTCTGGAGCCTCCTTATGCAGTAGGAGGTGGTTGAGCACCGAGGTTCAACTGATGCTTCTCAAACACAGCCGCAGACAATGGCTTGGTCAGGATATCAGCCACTTGCTCTTCAGTTCCAACATGATCCATTCTAATCACGCCTTGTTCAACCTTTTCTTTGATAAAATGATACCGTATTTCAATATGTTTTGTACGAGAATGATGAACCAGATTCTTCGTAAGATCAATTTCGCTTTTGTTATCACAGTAAATCACCATTGGTTGCTGCACCTTATCACCAATATCTGTTAGTTGCTACTTCATCCAAAGCAGTTGAGTGCATGCCTTTGTGGCAGAGATATACTCAGCTTCAACAGTACTAAGAGAAGTACTTTCTTGTTTCTTGCTCAACCAGCTAACACATTTCTGCCCAATATAGAAAGCTCCACCACTAGTAGACTTTCTGTCTACCACATCACCAACCCAGGCTGCATCAGAAAATGCGGATAATTCACTGTCCCTGCCTGCGGCAAAAAATAACCCGAAATTATGTGTACCTTGAATGTACCTCATGATTATTTTTACTGTCGCCATATGTTCCTCTTTTGGATTACTCTGAAAGCAGGCCACAAGGCATGTGACAAAGACAATATCTGGCCTTGTCGCTGTCAGGTACAGTAGGCTTCCAATGATCCTCCTGTACATGGTGGGATCAACAGAGTCCCCATCCTCATGCTTTCCAAGTTTAGTTCCAACTACAATCGGAGTTGACATTGGTTTGGAGTCTTGCATATTGAACTTCTTCAGTAGCTCTCTTGCATATTTTTCTTGAGAAATGAAAGTGTATTACTTCTTTTGAATCACCTGCAGCCCCAAGAAATATGTGAGCTCCCCAATCATAGACATTTCAAATTCTAATTTCATGTGGTTGGCAAATTCATCCACTGATTTCTGCCTACTGCCACCAAATATGATATCATCAACGTAGACAAGAACCATGAATTGATCTTTTGGAGAATTCTTCACATAGAGATTGTGATCAACTCCTCCTCTTTTGAATTCCAACTTCTTGAGATATGAATCCAGCCGTGAGTACCACGCCCGTGGTGCATGCTTCAAACCATATAGAGCTTTCTTCAGTTTACAGACCTTTGTTTCATCAGTACCCAAAACAAAGCCCATTGGTTGTTCAATGTAGACTTCTTCTTCGAGTACACCATTCAAGAATGTTGTCTTAACATCCATTTGATATACTTTATATCCTATTTGGAGTGTCATGGCAAGGAAAAGCCTGATTGACTCCAGTCTAGCCACTAGAGCAAAGGTTTCTTCAACATCAATGCCTTCAATCTAAGAGTATCCTTTACATACCAGTCATGCCTTGTTTCTGATGACACTTCCATGGTCATCAAACTTATTTTTGAAGATCCATTTGGTACCAATCACATTTTGACCTTCGGGTCTCTGGACAAGATCCCATGTCTGATTCTTGTCAATCTGATCTAATTCATCATTCATGGCTTTCACCCAAGATTCATCATTTGCAGCTTCTTTGAATGAGGATGTCTCTATAACTGATAGAAATGAAAATTGCGTGTTATTCCTCATCCTCCTTGTTTGAGTGGGTGCACTCCTGTCCCCAATTATGTTGGATGGATCAATCTCAGCTCTTCGATTTCTCCTGTGAGGTTCAGTAGCATTTTCTTCAGCCATAGTTTCTTCTTCAGATTCTTCTTCTGAGTCAACATCATGATGTGACTGCTGAGTGTTTTGAACAACTTCCTCTATTTCTGCATTTGTATTTTCTTCACGTTCACATTCTTCCTGAATTTCTATCACATCAGCATATGACGTCCTTGAAGCATTTGTGGTTTTCTCTTCAATTATCTTAACATCACTGCTTTCCACAATTCTTCCCAAACGCTTGTTGAAACATTTGTAGGCTTTGCTATTCATTGAGTAACCAAGGAAAATTCCTTCATCTGCATTGTCGCCATATTTCCCTTGATTTCCTTCTTTGTTCCTGATGAAGCATTTACTTCCAAAGACATGAAAGTATTTTAGAGAAGGCTTCCATCCATGCCACAATTCATATGGTGTCTTCGTCTCACCTATATAAAGTCCTGTTCGATTCTGAATGTACACTGCAGCTTGAACAACCTCTTTCCAGTAATGTCATGGAATACGAATCTCAATCAGCATAGTTCGTGCCATGTTGTTCACCTGTCAATTCCTATGTTCAACAACTCCATTTTGTTGCGGAGTTCTCATAGCAGCTACCTCATGTTGTATCCCATGCTTCTCTAGATAATTCTCAAATTCAATAGACGTGTATTCTCCTCCATTGTCAGATCGCAACACTTTGATTGTTCGTCCAGTATCATTCTCGGCGATTCGCCGATATGTTTTCATGCAGTCAAGGACTTGTCGTTTCCTGTGAATGACCATCACACATGCCATTCTACTGTAATCATCTATGAAAAGGACAAAGTACCTTTCTCCATGTGTTCCGGCAACATTTATTGGACCACAAACATCTGTATGAATCAGATCAAGAAGGTGAGACGCCCTTTTCTTCTTTGGCCGATATGAACTACAGACCAGCTTCCCACGAATACAAGCATCACAAGATTTTTCACGCTCACGCTTCAGGTTGGGAATGTCCATGATAATTCTCAATTTTGATATTTTCTCCATGTCTTGCTGATTGATGTGTCCCAATCTCTGATGCCACAAATTGTTTTCTTCTTCAACAGTCATGTAACATACATTTTCTTCACTATCAACCTGATACAAGTTGCCTTCTGTTCTGCATCCCTTCATAAGTGGATTGATAGTTTTTCCCTTGATAGTGCATCCTTTCTGATTAAAAGTAACTATAAGTCCTGAGTCACCGAGTTGACTCATGCTGAGGAGATTATGACGTAGGCCATCTACGTAAAGGACTTCAATCTTCTTTAGTTCTCCATTAGCTAATTTGGTACTTCCACTCCCTTTGATTTTCAGAGCCCCATCATCACCAAATCTTACTGTACCATCAACATTCTTTATGATATTCGTTAGTAGGACGACATTACCTGTCATATGAGATGAACAACCGCTATCCAGAATCCAGGTACTATTGTTCTTTGTAGCTTTGAGGGCTACCTCTGCAAGGTTGGATTTCTCAATCTTCTTCCTTTCCTTCCATGAGACATTAGATTGAGTATATAGAACTGATGGCCTTTCAACTATCTCTTCCGCATACCCAGGTTCTTCATAGTCAAAGTGTTCTTTGAGAGTTGAGAACTTGTTTGAAAGAGCAACACTGTCTTGCTGACGAGACTTGACTTGTCTTGAACATCGGTATGAGGTGTCTATGTCCCTTCTATGCCTGCAATTAGCGGCCTTATGACCAAAGTTAGAACAATGAAAACAATATCCATAGAAACTATTTCTTCTATAAGAATTAGGATATGAAATTGTTCTCCTTTGTTGAGCATCTATATCTTCTCCATTCAGATAGCTTCTTACCTCTTCACAATAAGACATGGTATGGCCCAGATAGCCACAGAACTGACACTTCATGAGAGGAAATGTCTTCTCACTTGAATTTCTCCTTATACCTTCTTCCTTGGGGGAATAGTAAGACTGTCTGTCATTTCTGAATGTTTGAGGATAATTTTCAGGTCTCCTTTTAGTTTGGATTGAGGGTTCCTTTTTTGGCACTCTAGGTAACGTTTCAACATGTTCAACTTTCATCTTATCTTTCTTTTGGATCTTTTCACTTCCAGTAGTTGATGTCTCAGCCTCACAGCCAATTCCACTCTTTCCCATGCAAGCGGGTCTTTGATCACTCAATATTTTTCCAACCCCATCTGAACCACACTTGGCTCTTGCTAGTAATTCTACATCTGAGAATCTTCCAAACTGTATTTTCTTCCTCGATTCTTTTGGAACTGATCCAGTCTCTAGTTTACTCCTTAGAGTAACTACTTCCTCCTCAAGACCCTCAGCAGTCTTGGATTTTTCACCCAGTCTGGAGGTGAGGTCATTGATGACCTTTTCCTGCTCTTCAATTCTCAGCTTCAGATCTACTGCATCATCATTGCTTTCAATTATTTTAGACTGTACCTTCACAAATTCTTCCAGTCATTCAATTTTAGCTTCAAGTTGATCAACGTATTCAGTTTATTCTTCTACAATTGATTTCCACTTATTGCAGCTCTTACATTTAATCTTAAGTTTACTAACCGCATCCTTAAGTTGCATCTGAGGATCTACACAAGTTCTCAGTTGTTTTTCTCCATCAGTATCTTCTAACTTTTCAACAGTGGCCATCATAGAAGCATGGTTCCCAGTTTTGAATTCTGTTTCTTCTTCATCACAGAATTCATTATCATCTTCTTCCTCTTCACAGACAAAACTCTTCCTTTGCATTTTCTTACCAGATTTGAAGTCTCCCTTTTTTAAGAACCTTCTCTGAGGATTCTTGAAGTTTTCATCTTCACTATCATCATCATTGATATTTCTCAAGCACTGAGAGGCAATGTGCCCAACTTTTCCACAACGGAAACATGTGAGAGGTAACTTCCCTTTGAATTTCCCTTTCCCCTTATGGAACTTCTTTGCAATGAGAGAAAGAATTTCTTTTTCTTCGTCATCATCACTGCTACTATCCTTTGAGATTTTCAGTTTATCCATGGCCTTGAATTCCATTTCCTTTCTCACCCAAGTCATAACATCTTCTGGTTTGACTCTCATTTCATATGCTACCAAGCTGCTCAGTAGATCATCTAGAGAAAGTTTAGAAAGATCTATTTCCTCAAGGGCTGACACCTTCGCATTATACAGAGGTGGAAGTCTTCTTAATGTTTTCTTTACAATATCAATGTCTTTGATGTCTTCTCCTAGACCCCGAATTGCTCCAACCACTTCAGTAATTCGATTGAAGAAAGATTCTGCATTCTCGTCTGGATGCATCTTCAGATCATCAAACCGATTGTGTAGCAGTTGCAGTTTCACCTCCTTCACTTTGATATCTCCTTCATAAATATTATCAAGTTTATCCCACATGGATTTTTCTGAGGTGAAATTCATCACCTTCAGGTAGATCTGATCAGAAAGGGCTGCAGTGAGTGCATTCTGTGCTTTAGCATCTGCATCAAGAAGTTTCCTGTCTGTTTCAGTCATAGCTAGGCCTGTTGGATCAGTGACTTTTATCCCTTGCACAGTAGAAAGAAGAACTTACATTCCAAGAGATCTTAGATGAGATCTCATTCTGTTCTTCCATATCTGGAAATTGCTTCCATCGAAGTGAGGGACTCCCCTGACATTGACCGTGTTCTCCATGACGGAAAAAAATGTCAGATTCAACACCAGCAACCTCCCTCTGATACCACTTGAAGGACCCCAGGACACCCTGAGAGGGGAGGGGTGAATCAGGGTGACCACTTTTTTCTTTTAATGTGATGGATCTTATTCCCACGTTGGTAGGAACTTGTTGAACCTGTATGATGATTATGATTAGAAAGCAAACATTCACATGCACAGAGAAGACACAACCCTTTTTACTTGGTTCACCACTAAGGGCTACGTCCAAGGAGCATACGCCAACAGGTTGTCGGTCGTACCAAAATCCACTATGCTTCACTAGCTGTAGATTACAAATGTTCGGGTACAGTCACTCTGTCCCAGGCTCACTGCCTTTACAAAAGTTTAGGGATAGCTCACTGCGTCCCTCGGGTCACTCCCATTGACTCCCCCTGGCTCACTGCCGTTGGTGAAGTCCCACTCAGTTTATAGACGTGAAGGTCTATTCATAATTGCATAAGAATGTATCCTCTGTTGTTTGTAGATGCTCTATTGAAGTCCAATTCTCACCAGAAGATGAATATCAATTTGTACTGAGAGTACGGGGCAATCTTCCAGCTTTTGTGCAGCTTCAAGAGGACATATGTTCTTTAACAACACTGGCGCACTTCTCCAAGCCCGGCGTGCAAGTTTTAATCCCGGCGCGCAAGTGACACAAGGCAACTTGCACGACACTGCCTCTTTCAACTCCGAACTTGCGTGATGTTGCGCATTTATCTCCCCAACCGCCTTGGTCGCGCAACCAACAATCGGCGCGCAGCCTCTACTTGCGCGACCCTACTACCACTTGCGCGGCTCAACCACCTGCGCGACGAGAGATCGAAAAAACTCTAAGTCTTGAACTCCGTGAGAAATGAGGAGGGGTGGTCCAGTATTTATAGGCAAACTGGACCCCCTGCGCGGAGGCGCGCAAGTCCCTCATTGGCGCGCAAGTCCCTCAATGGCGCGCAAGTCTTGTCTCCCGAAACCTCTGTCACGCAACTCACTTGCGCGACCCAACCAATACTTGCGTGACATTCTTTCCTTAGCCAAATTTTGATGTTCTGATCCTCAAAAACATATGGCGCGCAAGTATCCTATCCTCCAAGGTCTCAGCGCTCAAGTCCCTTTTCCAATTTTTTTTTTCTTTATTTGTCGATTTTCAGGCCCAAAAAATTGGCAAACACTGGGAAACGGCGCCACCTTCACTACTATTTTCTGCTTGAACGTTATGATCTCTTTGTTGGTACACATTCTTAACTTCCACTGAGGATTGACAACAAACACAAACCATACACCAAATCATGCTTTGAAGACCCTGGTTCCAACAAGATGATCAATCACCACCCAAATGGAATTCTTACTTTGAGGTGTATGGGGTAAGACAACAATGAAGTCCATGGTGACCTCGTCCCACTTCCAGGTAGGAATGGGTAATGGATGGAGCAAATTGGAGGGCCTTTGATGCTCTGCTTTCACCTACTAGCATGTGTAGCATCTCGACACAAAGTCTGTTGTGTCTTGTCTCATACCAGGCCACCAGAACTACCAACGGACATCATAATACATCTTGGTGGAACCCGGATAGACAGCCCACTGAGACCGGTGGCTGTCCTCCATCACCACCTTTCACAGAGATAATGGCACTACTGAACGGACCTAAAAGCACAAGATGCCCTCGGGAGATGACGACCAATCAGAGTATGTCTCCCCAAAATGAAGAAACTACTTTGACCGCTAACAAAGCTCATCACTGGTCTGTTCCCACTGAATCAAATCCAACAGAGAAGGAATCAACTGGACGCTCGCTAAGAACGCACCTCCACTGTGCTCCCTGGTCTCCACATGAATCTGAGAAAAGAGCCCCATCAAAGTCCACTCATCACTAGACTTCCTCAAAGCCTGCACTGGAACTCTTCTGCTCAAAGAATCGGCCACCACATTACCCTTGCCTGGGGTATAGACAATGTCAAAGTTGAACCCATGTAAGTACTCGATCCAATGATGCTGCCTCAAGTTGAGGTCCTTCTGCGAGAAGATATAGGCCAGGATTTTGTGATCAGAGCAGACCACAAAATTCTCTCCAAAGAGGTCGTGATGCTAAGTCTTAAAAGAATGCATCACTGCTTCCAACTCCAAGTCATGGGTTGGTTAGTTCTTTTCGTGTGGTCGGAGTTAGCGAGAGCCATACGCCACCACATGATCATCCTGTATAATCACTCACCCAAGAGCCATACCTAGAGCATCACAATAGACCACATACCCCTTTATAGCCTCTAGAAAAATTAGCACGGGGGCGATAGTCAACCGCCTCTTCAGCTCCTCAAACAATGCCTAACATTCTGGGCCCCATATAAACTTCACCCATTTCCAGGTGAGCGCGGTCATCGATGAATCAAGCTGAGAGAAATCCCAAACGAATTGCCTGTAATAACCAGCCAGGACAAAGAAACTCCTGATCTCGAATACATTCTTCAGATGCTCCCACCCATGACATAACTGCACTAATCTTCTTAGGGTCCACTAAAACCCCCTACTCAGAGATCACATGCCCCATAAATCTCACTTTCCTAATCTAGAAAGTGCACTTTAAAAACTTTGCATAGAGGCGGTGATCCCACAAAGTGACCAAGATGATCCTCAAGTGATGTTCGTGTTCCTCCTCAGAGCCATAATATACTAGAATGTCATCCACAAACACTACAATGAAGGAATCGAGATACTGATTGAACACCCTATTCATGAGTTTCATAAAGACCGCTAGAGCATTGGTCAATCTGAAGGGCATGAACAAATACTCAAAGTGTCTGTACCTGCTTCGGAAGGCTGTCTTTGGGATATCTGACTCCTTTACCCTGATTTGATGATATCCCGAACGCAAGTCTATTTTTGAGAACCACTTTTCCCCCTTCAAATGATCGAACAAATCATCTATTCTAGACAAAGGGTATTTTTTCTTAATTGTTACCTTATTCAGCTTCCGTTAGTCAATGCACAACTGGAGGGATCCATCAGCCTTTTTCGTAAACAACATAGGAGCAGCCCAAGGAGAGATGCTCGATTGAATGGATCCTTTGGATTCTAAGTCATCCATCTGTATCTTTAATTCCCTCATCTTAGTGGGGGCCATGCGATAAGAGGGAAGAGATATCAGTTGTGTTCCCGGTGCCAGATCAATCGAAAACTCCACATCCCGCTCTGGGGGAAAACTTGAAAAATCATCTGGGAATACCTCTGGAAAATCATTCACTACATGAGGTAGTGAACCTTCAGGGGAAAGACCATCATCCTATAGCATGAGAGATGATAAATGGAAGGTAATACTTCCCAACTTTGGGAGTGGAGGTCCTGCGCGACCCGACCGAGGATCTCATTCTCCCCAAAAAACCTGACGACTCCCATCAAGTGTCGTGAAACTCACTCGCCTCCTGTAACAATCAATGTCTGCCTGGAAGTGTACTAGTCAATCCATGCCAAGTATTATGTCAAAAAGTTCCATATCTAGAACCAAGAGGTCCCACTCCATCTCAACCCCTGACATGGAAAGCACACATGAGGGGCACCTGAGGCCCCGCTCCTTCTTTCCTAGCGGTGTCACCAACTCCACCACGAAAGACATCAACTCAATTGGAAAATTCAGCATGTTCACAAAATGGGAAGAAATGAATGAAACATAGGTGCGGGTATAAAAAAGAGTAGCAACTATAGAAGTTGCGATCAGAATGGTACCTCAAACTATCGACGGTCTTGCCTCTGATCCTACTGGTGCCTGATCCACTGCATGGAGATGTATGGTCTCTACCTGAGGATGACCGCTAGTCTATGGCTGTGCCCTGAACTGGATTTTCCCAGAAGATGACCCGACCCTACCACCATGGCCTCCAAATCGATATCCCCCAGTCCTCGATGGTTTGAATAGTGTTGGCACTCCTCTTGAAGCTACTAACCCTACCCCACTTGGAAGTAGACGTGCCACCCCGCAGAAGCGCTGCAAATTCCCCAAACCTCCACACTAGTAACAAGGCTTAGGATGAACCAAGAATGCTGGTCATATGTGACCCAGATTCCCACACTGGTGGCACATGACCGATCTTGCATCAGAAGCCGCTGATAAAAACTACCTGGAAGGGTGACTTGAACTACCGCCTCCCTTCTTCACCTGTTCCTCATGCTTCCTTTTCTTTTCTGAAGAGCTGCCACTGCCCACTATAGATACTAACCCAGAGAAACCAGCCCTACCTTTACGGTCAATATCCACCATGCAAGCCCAGTCAATGACCTCAGCATAGGTCCTCAGCTTAAACAAGAACACCTGGGAGTATATCTCTGGTTGTAAGCCTTTCTCAAACCTCTAGGCCTTAAACTGTTCATTCGAGACAATTTCAGGGGCATACCGAACCAACTCAACTAAATGGTTGGTGTAATATATCACAGAAAGATTCCTCTGAACAAGGTCCATGAACTCACAGGACCTGAAATATGCCAAGACTTCTGGGAAGTATTGTTCATTGAAGACGACCTTGAAATCTCCCCAACACATCTGCTCATTCTTCCCAATCTGAAGCACTGACTCCCACCACTTACGGTTGGGACCCTCCAACATAAAGGAGGCACACTTCACCTTGAGATCCTTGGGTGTTTCTAGTAACTCAAACATATGCTCGATCTTCTAGATCCATTCCGCTTCTTCTTGGGGTTCTGAGCTGCCTCAAAAGGTAGGAGGATTGTTTTTCAGAAACTCTTATGATTTATCTTTTCTAGGAACTGTCTCTTCTTCTCTAACAGGAATAGGAGTAGGATCCAGTCCCTATCCCAAATCTTGGATAGCCCAAACCACAGCCTTGACTAGCCTCTGATTAATCGGTGTGGGAGAACTCTCTCCAGCTTCCTCCCGTGGGCACGTGGGAGCTTTCCAGGGAGGCATGTTGCTACAAAATGCAACATTCACAAAACAATAATCAATACAAAAATTCTGAAAATTTTAATCAAATACATCAAATATAAATAATCTAAATACATTTCAGTAATAAAAGAAACAACTACTCCACACCCACCCGATGTCCACGTGTGGTCTGCATCCCACACGTCTCACCTAGAAGTGAAGTCAATCCGTTAATTCCAATGTCCCCTGGTGACTCAAGGTCTGCTATGAGAGGTATGGTCCAGGCACCATACTCACGACTAAAACCCTGAGCCCTGACATTCCTAGCTCCTAATACCGGCACCAAACCCGGCCCGTGGTAAGGCCTGAAGGGCGTTACCTATCCCCACAGGCTGACACAAGTTCCCAGGTAACATTTATCTTGGTTTGGGAACGATTTACCCGAATATGTATACATAAAACATCAAAAACATTTGGTAAACTGAATCTGAAAAATTCATACCAACAAGGTTTATAAAAAAATCCAAAACTGAATATATAAGTTCAAATGAAATACAAAAGGCCCAAAGACACAAATAAATAGCAGAAAAATAGCCTCAAGGACTCCACATGACAAGGGGACATCACCCATAAGTCGCCTCCACAACTCCGCCCCAAGGATGTGAACTAACACCCCAAACCGCCATCACCCTAAGTCTTTCCTTTACCTGAGTCAAGAATAATAAAGTCTACTTACACCCAAGGTGTGTAAGTATAGTGTGATCCTAAGCCCAATAGGATACCACCCAATGATTCCAAAGTTCATGCAATACAAGGTGAAAAAGCAAGCAGTTTTAATATGCAATGAAAAGCGGCAACAAATTCCAAGAAATGCAACTTTCAATTGAAAATAGTTTTCAAGCTAAAACATTCAGAATGTTAACAAATTTAAATGGTCATGTTAGATACTGTAATATACTTCCAAACACACCCAAATACAAGGGAAAATACCACAAATCCAATAAGCAACAAAATCGGGAGCACCCCTAGGCACTCGATAGTCTCGGGCCCCATGTACCTCATACCTCAATGTAAAGTAACCATAGTAAAATTCATTCTCATGCACGAGCCACTAGTAGGGAACATAACCATAACCTATTGGTCCTCAATCATCATCCATATAGTTTAGTTAGAGTTGTCATTATCCAAATTCTAAGTGAAACTGGGACAAAACTCATCTGGTACACTAGCCGTACTAGTACATATCCGCCCCACCTAGGTACCCGGGCTTCCCCCTTTGTGCTCAAACAATTTAAGCATGCTACATAAACTCATTATCATATAAAACACCACTACTGGTCATATACAATCATCACAGTAGTTATACACATTTTAAATCACTTAAAACACACAACAAAACACTTTGATTTTTAAATGAATTAATTTCTCAAAATCCTGCGTTGTTTTGCACCCAAAACTCCTTGAAAACCCCACATTGTACACTATGTACACAATTTTAAGTTTCCAAAGCAGAAAAGGCATACCAATACATTTCAATGAAACAAAAAAATCAATTTTAGGGTAGCCCCATGTGAACCAAAAAATGATAACTTTGTAAAACCTCCATTTACACACAAACATGGCACTTAAAGTTCACATGTTCCGCAAATACCATTAAAACCAATTTTCATGACAACAAACAAAGAGTATTAACATTCAAAACATGATTTTAATCCCTATTTAAGTTCAATAAAATCAATTAAGTATTTATAGGGTAGACCCAAATAAACCAATAAAACATTTCTATGAAAAACCCCCAATTTCAGATAAAATTTTCATAAAAAATTCATTTGCAATACAACCACCACTAAAACTATTTTTTGCAGAAATAATGAAATGAGATAAACCTAAAAATATGATAAATATAGCATGATAAGACAAAAATATTTCATAAACATGGAATCGCCTACCAAATTAATGAAAACCCTTGATTCTTTGTGCGAAAATCAAATCGCACCACCGCCGCACCAAGAGGGACCTAGATAAAGCCTAAAATCACAAGAATAGACCTAGAAAACCCAAGGTTAAACCCTAGGTTTGAAACCCTACCCTATGTACATTATAAAAATCAAGAATAATTGGAATAAACCCCAACAAAAGGGAAAGAAAACCCTAAGAAAATGGGAGGAAGAATAAAGGAAACCCACTTACTTAAGGGATCTTAAAGAAATCGCCCCAAATACACCAGTAGCTGAATTTTAAAACAGACAAAAATGAAAATGAGGTTCGAATAAGTCTGAGAAGGTCATGTGAGAATTGAAATGAGGGAAAAAAAGTAAGAATTTAAAGAGTTATAAAGGAAAGAAGTTACCTCCCCAAATCTAGACGATTTGAGACACCCTATGAAGTTTTTTACTAAATCGCAATGAATACGAGCTTCAAAGAGGGTGGGAGGATAATGGGTGTGCGTCTAGGTTTAGTGGTCTTGGGTGAGACTTGGAATCATCAAAAAATCCTTAAAATTGAATATGTTATTAATTATACATTTTTTTTAAACTGGAAATGTGCTTTCAGGCTGACCCAATTCCTTAAATAAAAACCCAAATCCACCATTATTATGGATTCCTAAAGGGTCCAAATTGAAATGGTGGTGTTAATAGCTCAGGGGAGGCCATTTAGGAATTGAATGAGTGAAAAATATTAAAAAATGAAATAGTTATAAAAGAAACAAAATTGGTTTTTAAATCTGGAAATAGGCTCACGGTTGGCCCAAATCATGAAAATTCACCCTTTCCCCCAAAAAATCTTGGGAAACCCCCACAACAAAGTATGAATGGAAATTAAATGAAATTTACCTTTAAAATAAGTCATGTTTGTGACACCAGCAATAGTGTCTCTCATCCCTTCTTGCACACCTCGGCTAAAGGAAATATCTGATTTAGTGAAGTTGACGTGTTGACTCGAGGAAATAGTGAAAGTATCAATGATTCGAAGAATATCCTGGCACTCCTGAGAAGTTTCTCTAGAAAATAGGATACAATCATTAGTGAAGAAAATGTGAGAAATCAGAATACTTTGCCGACAAACCTTAGCCCCGTGAATAAGTCTGTCTAGAGATGCTTTAGATAACATATGAGAGAAAACATCAGCGACGAGGAGAAATAAGTAAGGGGAAAGAGGGTAATCCTACCGTAGACCTCTGGAAGGTTTGAAGGACTTTGTGAGGGAATCATTAACTTCGATGTAATAAGAAACAATGTTAACACAGTTCATAATTGCTCTCACCCATTTTGATCCAAAACCCAGTTTACTCATGACCTCTTCCAGGAAGGCCCATTCCACCCTATCATAAGCCTTTGACATATCCAACTTCATCGCCAGAATCCCCCTCTTAGAGGTTGAACGATATTTCATATAATAAAAGATTTCATGGGCCATAATTGAATTATCTGTGATGAGCCTCTTGGGAACAAACACACTCTGATTCTCTAAAATGATAAAGGGGGGACCCTACTTAATCGACAGGAGATGACTTTTGAAAGAATCTTGTAGACCACATTACATAAGTTGATAGGACTAAAATCATAAATTTTAACTGGACCTGAGATTTTTGGGATAAGAATGATAAGAGTTTCATTAACCTTATCCATACTGATAGAACCCACCCATAATCCCCAAAACAGGGAAATAATGTCTGAGTCCACTATATTCCAAAACCGCTTGAAGAAAAGGACGTGAAAACTATTCGGACTAGCCACCTTTAAGGAATGAATGCTCTTCAGGGCCATCACAATTTCCTCTACTAAAATATCCACCTCAGGATTTCAAAGCCATGTCCTCTGTCACCTTAGGCTTCACACAGCTCAGAAGGCCCCCCTGGGGAGTGCTGCTCTCAGAATGGAATTTTTTTTATAGAAAACACCAATCAGATCCTGAATAGCTGCCTCATTAGAAGTAATGTTTCCATTCTCACCCTCCAACTTTGAAATGAGGTTTTTCCTTCTTCTGGAAGAGGCCTTTTGATGAAAGTACCTAGTATTTTGGTCACCATGTTTGATAATGGCCTCCCTTGACCCAGAGAACCAATAGCTTTATTTATCTCTTAGGGCTTCATCCAGCTGATTCTCTAGAGACACAACCTCCTATAAAGAGAAAGTGGAATAAGGTTTTTCGTAGCCTCTGGCCAGAGCTTTCTCAAGCCATGGAATTCTATGGTCGAAATTCCTAAAGTGATGTCGAATCCAGCGTTGCAACTCTGTAGAAACCTCCCTAGTTTTTTCCCACACTTGTTCGTGAGAGGAGGAACAATCATCATCAACATCCCTACAGCTATCATTGTGGAGCCACATGCATTCAAAACGAAAACTCCACATTGGGTTATCGCCCAAGGGAACCACCTACGGTTGGAGAAAAATGGGGCAATGGTCAGACGAGACCGAAGGGAGATGATAAACCTCATACCTTGGGAACGTTTGCATCCAGTCGCTAGAAACTGAAAACCTATCAAACCTTTCTGAGATACTAGAGGCATGGTTGCATCTGTAAAACCAAGTAAAAGGGATCCTTGTGAAACTAAGATCATAAAGGCCAGCCTGGAGCAAACATTCCTCGAAGAGATGCATGGAAGAAGCACTCTGACCATCTTCGCCTTTATTCTCATGGTAACACAGAATCTCGTTGAAATATTCGGCTAACAAAATGGGGCCCTGGATTAGATTCCTGATTGAAATGACCAATTCCCAAGATCTCTATTTATCGCTTGCCCCTGGCCAGCCGTAAAACCCCACAAGGTGCCACACAGGTTCCCCGAACTGGCAGATTGAGACAGCGATGTGGTGATTAGAGAAGTTAACCATCAAAGCATTGACGTCCTCTCTTCACATGAAATAGAGGGCTCCAGCAAGGTCCGACTGTCTAACTGAGAAACAGTTTTGAAACCTGGCCTTTGAAGCAATTCCTCTCAATTCCTTGCATTCCAGCATGGTCTCAGAGAGGAATACCATGTTGGGGTAGTACTTAGAGCTCCATTAGTAGAGCATACGAACTGACTGTGGGTTTCTAAGCCCACAGCCATTACAGAAAAAGGTTTTCATTGCGGACGACGTGGATGGTTCAAGCTAGCCTTCGCCTCAAAAACTTCAATAAGAGATCCATCACCCACCACTACTAGAAAACGAGGCTACTGCCACAGACCTATAGCCATGGTTTTAAAACCATGGCTATAGGTGGCTATAGGCTGGTTTTTCGTGGCCTATTGCCACGTTTTTGAAAACCATGGCTATAGGTCATGGTTATAGCCACGGTTTTGTGGCCTATAGCCATGGTTTCAAAACCATGGCAATAGGGCAAATTTTTCGATGGCCTGTAGCCACGGTTTTCCAAAAACATGGAAATAGGGTTCCCGCGCTTTCGCAGGAAAAAAATTTCCCGCCAAAAATTTGGAAAGAAGACTTACCGCCACGATTTTGAGGCTATTCCCATAGTTTATATTAATATATATATCATAATATATATATATACCCAAAGTTTCATGTAGTGTAGTGGTAAGTATGCTGGTTTGTAAAGGAGAGGTATAGGGATCGAAACTCACTGGTAACATTTTGTATTTAGGCTATTGCCACGGTTTACTGAGGCTATAGCCACGGTTTTAACTATGGAAATAGCTTCCTATAGCCACGATTTTAACCATGGAAATAACTTCCTATAGCCACGGTTAAACTGTGGCAATAGGTCAACTGCCACGGACTTCGGGGTCAACTTTACTGTAGCGCTTTTGACAAAGCCAACCGTCGTTCACTATAGCGACGCAGACCACTTTTCGAATAGTGATCGTCTTCCCCATTTGTTTTATAGCCCATTTCGGGCTAGGGTTTGATGTTGGAAATCCTCTGTAATTTTGTGCTCCCGAATCATAGTGAAATTCTGCCTCTCCCGTGGACGTAGGGATTTTTCCCGAACCACGTAAATAGCCGTGTTCATTGTTGCTTTTCCTTCTTTCGTTTTCTCGTTTTCTGTCGTTGTGTCTCCCGGCGATTCCGCAACACTACTGCCATGACGATAGCGACCACGATTGGCCAATGGTCATAGGTTATAGCCACGTTTTTGGGACCTATTGCCACGGTTTTGAACCGTGGTAATAGGCTTTTTTTCTAGTTGTGCACCACTCTTCACCTTTTTGGTAGACATACCTCGACAACGATGCCTCGGAGTGCCACTTAGAGCCACAAAGGACCGGATCAAGACTTGAAGAGCTTGAAACCCCCATGGAAACTCTCGTCCACTTGCGACGATTGCTAGCACCCGACCTCATACCACTATGAGAGCTGGCGACATCCTCATAAAAGGGCATGGAAAGATCTGTAGAAGGAGAAAGACCAGGGTTGGGAGGGTCCGTGGGGTTGGAACAGATCCAACATGGCTCGTAGGGGGGATTAGACGAGGTCACAACCCTCGTTCTAGTCCATTCCAATGGAGCTGCCAAATCTGTACGAGCAATATCATTTCTCGTATGAAGAGGAACGAAGCCGACAAAAGCATATTGGGGACCCATCATCAAAGCCTCATTCATCAAGCCTCGGTGGACTGATGAAGGTGCACAAAGAGGTGGGCCTTCCTGGTCTAGAACAATAGGAGACAGGGGGAAGGGGTTTGACAACGTCGCCTCTCCATGATAGGAGAGAACAACCCCCCACCCCCATAGGTAACATCATATTCTTGAGAGTGGGCCTCTGTAGTTTCCTAAAAAACCAGAGTGGGAATGGGGGAGGAAGGTTGGCCAAGAAACTTCATAATGTTCTTCTGAATAATTCACCACATTTCGAGTCCCCTTCTCGAGAAGCCCTTGTGAACGAAACTCACGTGCTGAGGGGGATAGGGCCACCAGATGATGATGGTTCAAACAATATGGGGTAGTGGGGAAGGATGGCGGGCCCAGGGGAAAAAACATTGCCTTATCAGCTGGGGGTCAAGGGCAACCTGCATATTGAGCAAAACCCTAGCCTTTTTTATCAGCCTCCGAAGTGGAGTTTCGTTTTGAGGGTTTAGCCCACAGCCATGGTCCGTACTACAACATCAAACGTCCCTCCAAATCTGGTTTCTTCATGCCGCAATCTTTAACCCCATGACTGATAATGCCACAAAAGAAGCAGAAGTAAGGGATTTTTTTCGAATTCAAGAGACACTTTGATCTTGTCTTATGAGAGTTTCATAAATAAACCCCGCAAGGTTGAGAGATGTCCACCACGACCCTGATTCGCACCGAGGGATCCCACTGGTAGAGACTCCTCCTTCGAGCCTCGAGGAAGAGTTCGCGATCCCAACCTCGATTTCTCTGATAGACTCCTCCTTCCAGCCTATAATGTTTGGTCATGATTTAGTAAAAGAAAAGAAATGATTTCCTAATTCATAAAAGAAAAGAAAAGAAAAGAAATGATTTTCATTTCTCTTCATTTTGTTTGGATGCGAAATTTAGTAAAAGAAAAGAAATGATTGCAATTTCTCTCCATCTTGTTTGGTGACAATTATTAAAAGAAAAGAAAAAAAATGTTTTGAAAATATGACAAAAATAACTCTTATTAAAAAATATAGTTTTCCAATACTGAATTATTCCAAATAAAAAAATATTATGATTTTAAATTGTATCTTTGATTTTCAAATATATATATATATATATATATTATAAATATTTATATAATTATAATTAAATAAATAAATATATATATTTATAAATATATTTATTCATATATAATTTTATAAATATGCATTCATAAATATATATATTTACAAAATAAATTTACAGTTATATAAATATATATATTTTTAATATATTAGATATATATTTATAAATATCTTTATATAAATATATTTATAAATATATATATATAACAAAATTAAATTTGAAATTATTACCTGATTATTATTTCGGATGAGTTCGAGTAATGTTCTTAGAAAATGTTGTTTTTTCAATACTTAATTATTCCAAATAATATTATATTATAAAAATACTAATTTTTATTATTAATAATCACAATGATGATAATTAATATAAATACTAATTCAATAAAATGTTATGTAAAATAAAACAACTATAGTGGCATGGTAGGAAATTAAAAAATCACCTGAGACGCTGTGCGCGTTTCTTTCCAAATCACCCCACTTTTGGGGTGATTGTAAAACTGCAGTTGGGGAGAAATATTTCTCCCCGTTTCTCCCCGCATGATATTTCCCTCCCCAGCTTTGCGCCAACCAAACGACCGAAACCGTTTCAATCACCCCAAATCTCTTCTTTTCTCCCCGAATCACCAGTTCCAAACGAGCCCATCAGCAGGACAGATGATTCCAGAAATTAGTGTACTTTTTTGTACATATTTCCAGTGTCGAATTTTCCCGATTAGTAATTGAAAACTTATGCCAGTGATTAATTAGTTCATCCTCTATAATTACTAAGGGAAACAGATGGAGAAGCTCCAGCTAGACTTGCTACACCTTCCTACAAGGCTTCGTGTAGGTCGCCTTTACCCGCAACTCAGATCGCCTGGATGGGGAAGGTGAATCGGGTAGGCGACGTCGAGGAAGAGTTCGCGATCCCAACCCCAGAGAAGATCAACGCAACAGAGATCTAGATCTTGGAACAAAAGTAATGAAACGACGTTCAAGATCAAGATCCAGATCCTGAGTCACAAACTTTTGAGATTAAGATCCAGGATCACGATCCCCACAACGACTGAGATCAGGTCTAGAAACAAGAGCTCCTTTGAGGAGTTGAAACCCGGGGGAGGCTCATTGCAGATCTGTAGATGGAGACTTGGATAACCAGAATAATCCTCGATGCAATTGTAGATGCTGGTCGGACTGAAGGAAAATCGTAGAAGCGGATCTGGAAGAACCGAGATCTCACTGGTTGTCATTAAGGCTGCTCTGGAAATCTGGGGGCAAGCAAAAACCTGGGAATCCATGGGGGCAACCATCGTCGCGAATCGCCAATAGCGAGTTTCGATGCCGATATGAGATGGGGGCGTCGGAGATGCATAACCAAGAGCAGATGCCACGAAACGCCGAACCGGGGAGGGGATATGCCGGTGAATCACTGATACGGCCACCGCTGGCCCGGAGGAACTTAAAAACCTAGGAAACCCTAGGATAATTTTGTTAAGATGGTGTCATAGATCCAAAATCAATGGAGTTTTTTTTAAATGCATTTTTTAAAAAAATTCTGAAACTTAATGTTTTATTATTATGTTCGCATGGTTATATATATATATCAATAAAACTTAATGTTTCAACATAATTTATTTTTTATTCAAGTACGTGACTTTTCTGATCTATATAATGTAAAATATAAGACCGATATGAATACAATTTTAAATATTGTTTAAACATATAACAATTAGTCCAAAATAAAAATAATTTCTTAAAAAATATTGGTGAAAAATTATTCATAACCTATTAAGTCCACTACTTGAAACTTAAAAATGTTTCAAGTAGCTTGACTTTGCTGGTCTATATAATGTAAACTATAAGAACGATATGAATGAAATTTTAAAAATTTCTTAAACATATAACAAGTAGTCCAAAATAAAAATAATTTCTTAAAAAACCGTGGTAAAAAATTATTTATAACCTATCAAATCCACATACTTGAAACTTAAAAATGTTTCAAGTACGTGACTTTGTTGACTTATATAATGTAAACTATAGGACTAATATAAATGAAATTTTAAAGATTTCTTAAACATATAACAAGTAGTCCAAAATAAAAATAATTTCTTAAAAAATTTTGGTGAAAAAATATTTGTAACCTATCAAATCCACCTACTTGAAACTTAAAAATGTTTCAAGTACGTGACTTTGCTGACCTATATAATGTAAACTATAAGACTGATATGAATGAAATTTTAAACATTTCTTAAAAATATAACAAGTAGTCCAAAATAAAAATAACTTCTTAAAAAATCTTGTTGAATTTTTTTTTATAACCTATCAAACCCACCTACTTGAAACTTAAAAATGTTTCAAGTACGTGACTTTGCTGGCCTATATAATATAAACTATAAGACTGATATGAATGAAATTTTAAAAATTTCTTAAACATATTACTAGTAGTCCAAAATAAAAATAGTTTCTTAAAAAATCTTGGTGAAAAATTATTTATAACCTTTCAAATCCACCTACTTGAAACTTAAAAATGTTTCAAGTACGTGACTTTGCTGGCCTATATAATATAAACTATAAGACCAATATGAATGACATTTTAAACATTTCTTAAACATATAAATAGTAGTCCAAAATAAAAATAACTTCTTAAAAAATCTTGGGGAAAAATTAATTATAACCTTTCAAATCCACCTACTTGAAACTTAAAAATGTTTCAAGTATGTGACTTTACCGGCCTATATAATATAAACTATAAGACCGATATGAATGACATTTTAAAAATTTCTTAAATTGGAACTCAATTCACCCCCTCTTGAGATTCCACTCCGACCAACAAGTAATAATAGTATTTTGATTTCAGTAGGCATAAAACATGTAAACAATAATGTAGAATCAATGCCTATGTCTGTGGTGAGGAGATTCCGTCCCACATGGTGGTCTACAAATAGGACGTCCGCGTCGAGTGCGCAGTGGAGTCTGATGACCTGGAGACGGCTGATCCTCGGGCACTGGAATGTCGACTGCCACATCCTCCATCTGGTATCCTTTACCTCTTATTGATAATATTTTTTAACTATATTAGAGGATTGAGGGTATTCTCAAAGATCAAACTGAGATTGAGATATCATCAGGTGTGTGTCATACCTTCAGATATTACATGTACGACTTTCTATAGTCATTATGACTTATATGAGTATCTTGTGATGCTATTTGGTCTTATGAATTCAATTTATATCTTTATGGATTTGATGAATAGGTTTTTCCATCCCAATCTGAATTCCTTCGTCATGCTATTCGTAGATGATATCTTGGTGTATTATCATACTCGGAATGATCATGACACTCACCTTGAGATTGTTTTGAATATACTGAGAGAGAACCAGCTGTATGCTATGCTCAGTAAATGTCATTTCTGGATCGAAAAGGTTCACTTCTTGGGTCACATTATCTTAGTGGCAGGAGTTTCAATTAACCCAAAGATAGTGAGAGCTATGATTACTTGGGAGAAGCCTAAGAACATCTTTGACATAAAGAGTTTTTTAGGGTAAGCTAGTTACTATAGGAATTTTATACAAGACTTCTCATGCATAAAAGAACCTCTTATAGGCTTGATTAAGAAGGGTGTGAAGTTTATATGGTATGAATCCTATAAGATATCCTTTTAGGATTTGAAAGGGATATTGACTTCAGTGCTGATATTGATTCTTCCAGAGTCAGGTAGGAGCTATACAGTCTATTATGACACATCAAGTATTGGGCTAAGAGAAGTAATGATATAGGAAGATAGAGTTGTTGTGTACGAGTCGCAATAGTGGAGGCCTCATGAGTGGAATTACTCGACGCATGGTCTTGAGTTAGTAGCTATTGTACACGCCTTGCGATGTTGGAGGCAATACCTAATGGGAGAGCGTCTTGTGATGTTTAAAAAACACAAGAGCCTTAGGTATATTTTTACACAATGAAACTTGAATATTAGGCAGAAAATATGGGGTTAATATCTATAGTATTTTGACTTTGAGCTAGCCTATACGCCTGGGAAGGGAAATGGTTTTGCTGATGCCCTGAGCAGGAGGACTCAGATACAAGAAGTTCATGAGGCCAGTAGTGAATGGAAGCTGATGGATTTGTTTTTTGAGATTCACATATAGGTGCAGGACCATAATGGATAGTATATAATTGCATCACTTTCAGTTACCTCTTCACTTCTGGTGAAGGTGAGTATGAGGCAGTTTTATAATCCCAAAGGCTTGGTCCTATGAGAGAGTACGGATGGAGAGGACTCACCTCAGAATTACTCTATTGATGATGATGAAATCCTACATATACCTGGGCATATATGGGTTCTCACATATATGAGAGAGAAAATGATGCATGAGTCACATGATTATTAGTGTGAAGTTCATCCAGGTATCTCCAATATGTATCATGATATGAACTGACAATATTGGTGGCCAGGGATGAAGCATCAGATGACAAGTTTCATCACTAGGTGTTTCACATATTAGAAGGTTAAGGTAGAGCATCGACGACCTACTGGCTTGTTACATCCATTGTCGGTCCCGTAATGGAAATGAGAGGATGTTTTTATGGATTTTTTCACCGGCTTATCGAGGCCATCTTGAGGTAGCGACATAGTTTGGGTAATCATGGATTGGTTGGTGAAAGTAGCCCACTTCCTTATTATTTGGGATACTTTCTCAGTTGATGAGATGAGAAAACTATATGTCCGTGAGATCATATGACTACACAAGGCCCCTCGTACTATTGTTTCATAGAGGGACACTCGTTTTACATCAAGGTTCTGGTAGGGGTTACAAAAATCTATGGGCGCATAGGTGCTTTTGAGCACAACCTTTCACCCTCAGATCAATGGTTAGTGAGAATAGACTATACATGTTCTATAGGATATGATCTGAGCATGCATCCTTAATTTTAGTGGTTCTTGGGATAATTATATCTCTCTCATCAAGTTCACCTATTATATCTCTCTCATCAAGTTCACCAATTTGGATTTATAAAAGGAATATTGATTCAAGACTGTATTTTTCTTGCCTCTGAATCCACAAATCTCTTAAACAGGAAAAATCTAGGAGGGAATGTTGCCATTAAACTTGACATTGCAAAGGATTTTGATACCATCGATTGAAATTTCATATATAAAGTCCTTATGCAGTTCAGCTTCAATGATAACTTCATAATCAGAATTAAAACCCTGTTTAATTCAGGCCACATTTCCATTCTCATTAATGGCTCCCCCAAAGGTTATTTTAAATGTTCCAAGGGAGTTAGACAAGGTGACCCTCTCTCAGCTATTCTTTTCTCCATTGCTGAAGACTATCTAAGTAAACTGATTACACAATCTATAAAAAAAGGTAACATTAAATCTATCTCTTCTTCTAGAAACTTGAATGCCCCATCACACCTTCTTTATGATGATGATATTATTCTCTTTATTTAGGGGGACAAAAGAAATGTGAATAACCTTAAGGCCATCCTTATTCACTACCAAGAAGTGTCTGGTCAACACATCAATTGGCACAATTGGCGAAGACTTCCCCCCTGTAGGAAACTCAATATCACTAATACTTTAGGTGTTAAGGAGGTCACATTACCCTTCACTTATCTTGGTGTTCCCATCTTTTAGGGTAGACCCAAAGCGGCCTACTTCTCCCCCATCATTGATCAAACACTTCGACACCTTTCTTCTTGGAAGGGGAAGAACCTCACGATGGTTGGGATAATTTGCCTTGTTAAATCCACTATTGTCTCCAAGTTGGTTTACTCTATGATGATTTAAAAATGGCCGAAGATCCTCCTAAAGTGCATTAACGTGTCTATTAAGAACTTTTTTTGGACTGGGAGTACTCTAGAGAGAAAACTGGTTACGGTCCCCTGAACCACTTGTTGCAAACCGATTGATAAAGGGGGTATTGGTATTAAAAACATTTCCTTTTTTAATAAAGCTCTTCAAGACAATCTCACATGGAACCTCATTCATAATAAATCCCCTTCCAAAGATTTTCTTAGGGCTTGTTTCCTCCACAAAATTAGAAATAATTAGTCTCATTTTCTTACGTCTTCTATTTGGCCCACCATTAAAAACACCTTCACTTCCATTATGACAAATTCCAGATGGATGGATAGTAGAAATTCAAACTTAAATTTTTGGTTGGATAACTAGAATGGAACTCCCCTGATATCTTTAATGCCCAATAATCAACCTCCACTCCACACCAATGAAACCATAAAGAAAGTCATTCATTCTCAAAATTCATGTTTACCTAAGGATATCAAACTCATTGTTTATAATTACCCCTTTACTAATATGGATGATTTTCTTATTTGGGAATCCACTCACAATGGGGTGCTTGAATCTCAAAATTACTACGAAAACTTGTTCAACAATGAAGACAACTACTTATCCTGGTTAAAAAACTGAAATAAATCCTGGATTAAACCCTCGATATTCACCCTCGTTTGGCGTATTTCCCATGGTAGAATCCCCATGGATACCTGCTTAAAAGATTTTGGGATTAATATTTGTTCTAAATTCCGTATGTGTAACTAACATATTGAAGATATTAATCACCTATTTCTTTCTTGTGATATGAAAATGGATCTTTGACATTATATTTTTGACATTTTTGAGTGTAGATGGTTGTTTTGTAGTTCTATAACCTCGCAGATACAGTGGTGTATGGACCAACCTGACTCCCAACAGATCAAGAATCTTCTTGTTGCAGCTGTAGTGGAGCTCCTTCACGTGATATGGTATGGTAGAAATGAACTTACTTTCCATAACAACTCATTCAAGATTAATGCAGGTAAATTGAAAATTCTCATCGCGATATGGGAGGCGGCTTCGATTAAAAAAATCATTGTAGCAACTCGGTTCGTGACCTTGGGATTCTTAGGCGTATTGGTGTTTAGGGAAATTACCCTCGACCTAGATCTACCTTTGAAGTTTTTTGGCAGCCCCCGCCCCCAGGCTGAATTAAAATCAATGTAGATGGTTCCTCTAAAGGAAACCCTGGCCCAGTGGGTTGTGGAGCCATCTTCAGAAATCACCTCGACCAGACAGTCGACTGCTTCTATGGATCCTACGGTTTTGCTTCCTCATTGGAAGTCGAGATGATGAGCATTATCCATGGTATCTCGTTCACCAAGATGCACAATTGGAACAATATCTGGATTGAAAGTGACTCTACCACTATTGTCCAAGCCACCTGGAATGGTACTATTCATCTCGCTTGGACGCTCACTGCGCGCTGGATGGACTACCTAAAATCACTCTCAGATATCAACTTCATTGTCACTCATATGTATCATGAAGCAAATAGAATAGCTGCTGGACTGGCTAATATGGGGGTGGCACACAATATGCTTTGGAGGGAAGATATTCCTCCTGAGTTACTCCCACTTTATGTTTGGGATGTGAACAAAATTCCTTATTTCATACTTTTGTAACCGTTTATTTCTTTCAATAAATTTTGTGTTTTGATCTTTGACTAGAACACTACCTTCCAAAAAAAAATTATTAGGTTATGATTCATATGGATCCTTATGAGGCCCTATACGGTAGGTCGTTCTATTCACCCCTATGATGGTTAGTGGTAGGATAGGTAGCACTACTAGGTCCTCAACTCATTCAAGATACTTTGGAGAAAGTTCAACTAATTAGAAAGCATATGTGTACTAATCAGTCTAGACAAAAATCATATGCCTATTACTATTGAGGACCTATGATGTTCAAGGTTGGGGATCATGTTTTTTATGGGTATCACCTAGACTTGGTCATAGATGGATACAAATGTAAGGTAAGATTTCTTCATGCTTTTTCTTTCCATTTGAAATTATGGAGAGATTCATGCCAGTAGCCTATCAGTTACTACACAGAGATACCATTCCATGCATGATGTCTTCCATATTTCATATCTTCACTAATATCATGCTGACCCATCTCATACTTTTGATCCTTAGGATTTTGAGATGGATACTGATTCTTCTTTTGAGGAGTATCCTATACACATCGTTGATCGAAGCATGATGGCTCTCTGAGGCCAGTCTGTCCCTATAGTATGGGTGCTATGGAAGCATGACTAGGTAAAAGATGAGAACTGGGATCAGAAGGTTGACATATATCCTCAGTGGATGGAATTATTCTCAAGTAAAGTTTTTCCTCCCTTAAAAGGTGAACTTGGGGATGAGTTCCTTTAAGGGGGGAAGACCATAAGATCCTGATTTTTATCTTAGGTACAAATCCTTTTAATTTCGATCTAATTCTTTATTATGGACCTAATATGGATTCCTAATGAGTACAAAAAGGTTTTAGGGATTTTTAGTGCTTTTTCAGAGCTTGGAATCCCGACCGGTGGAGAAAAACACTAGGCCGCACGATTAGTAGAAACCATACGACCCATCCCACATGGTATCTCCTAACCATGTGGGACTGGATAATGGGGTGAAATAGGGTGCACGATTTTCCCTAATTGTACACCAGGGGCCACATGCCCATGCGAAATGTCTGTAGTTTTTAATAGAGGAGATTCAGTGGGAGGCACATCGTTGGTGCACGGTTTGTCCAATCATGCGACCAAACTGTGCGAACTATATATTTTGGGTAAAATGAACAATTTTACCTTATATCTAATTAAATTCAAACCCTCCTATCATTTCTTCTCTATATGATAGTAGAGGGATTATCCCCCCATTTTTGATCTAAAAAATTCCTCTTTAATAGATTTTGATCTCGAATATTCATTCAAATTTTGTTTCAAGTACCATTATTCTCATTGGATAGCCACCAATAATATCTTATTTCCTTTTGTGTTGTTCTCTATTTTTCTTCCTCTCAATGAAGTTATTAAGGTGCATGATCATATACCCTATTTTTAGGGAGTTTATCCATTATTCACATTTCTTTCAATCTAAGCAAAAATAAAGGCTGATACTAGATTAATAGAGTTGTACGAGTACAAGGTTGGTGGTCTACTAATCATCCCTTCAAGTTTTGATGTTTTATAATATGAAATATATGCCGAATGTTGGTTTCAACCTGAATTCCCCTAAATCAAATCTATCTTAAATTAATTTAATTTATTGGAATATAATGACTTATGAGAACCCATTTCATATTAATAATTGTAAACCTTGGAGTGATCCATTCTATTTGGTTGTTCCCTACTTATACCTAATTGGTTTTCCCAAGTATGTAGAGAAATCACCTATTGAAGTGTGTGGTTTTAATTCTAAATAATGATATCATAAATTATTAATGGATAAATGTTTTATTGTATCATAGATAACACCCTTGTAATATAATGAATTGAATTGATTATAGGTGAGTGGTAAGCCTACATCACCTAATTAAATGGATAATGGTTACACCATTGTGATTATTAAATGTAAATGAGAAGTAGATCATACCTTGGATAATATTAAATCCAATGGTTATTTATCAATGATAGGACATAAGGTCATGATGACCCTTAATAATTATAATGAATGGGAATGACCACCCTTGTGAATTACAAAAAATGGGAATGGCAACCCTTATGCATGTATTTAACTAAATGGACATGATGACCCTTTATAAATAAACTAAATGGGCATGAAAACCCTAGTTATATCTAAATGGTCATGAATAACATTATATAAATGTGATAATATATGGTCATGGAGTCCCTTGTGATACTATAAGGTCATGAAATCCCTTGTGATACTATACATGCATGGAATCCCTTATGATACTATACAGGCATGGTGTCCCTTGTGATACTATATGGTCATTGCATCACTTGTGATATGATATGAGCATGGAGACCCTTACTATGATGCTGGGAATAGAATCCCTTACTATTTTCATATTGGGCATGATGTCCCTTATAAATGTGATACTGGGCATTGCATCCCTTGATACTTGTTCAGAGTTATTCTAGAACAGGCTGAAGTAGGTAGTGTCAGCCTGGTTTCTTTTTAGGAACCAGAGCTGACCAATTTACTATTTTTATTTATACTTTACTTATTATATCTACACACTACCATATTGTATACAAAACTGGATATTTATATACACTATTAGTGGTGTCCTACTGAGTTTATCTCACACCCTATTTGGGTCGCCTATGGTACACAAAAAGACTATATAATTGAAGGTGTATATAAGGGGAAGCATCCTATTATGGATGCTTGACTTATTTTATGACTTAGGATGGAGCTTGGTAGTAGATGATCGATAAGGATCTCAGAATGTCTGGATAAAATTTTGGCCTTTTTGTACCTTTTTTATCTTATACATCATGTATTTCCTGGTGCTTGCATCCATGTTTTCCTACTTTGTAGACATGACATCATTATCCATTGTATGTGATTGTTTTACTTCTTTTGATTATTATCAGTTTCTTGTTGTTATATCTTCTTCTGCTATGGCATGTTACTGGTCCAGTCATTATAGTGTCTACTTACACTATTCTATCTGTCTAATTATTGTTATACTTCTTCTGTTATTCATCTGATATTATCTTATCCACTATTCTCCACTCTAGTAATGAAGTCATAGTCTCCCTAAAGACACACCTCAGGCCCTCGCTTCTATTCGGTAGCCTCTAGTGTTCATAGATATGCGCTTGAGGCCATATGGCCAACTGGGCTCGGGGCACTGTGATATCAAAATTTTTCTAGTATAATGTATATGAGTAAAGTATACATTTATGTATCATTATAGATATTAGGTCATGGGATGATAATTTTTCCATGTTTCTATAATCAATTAGTTTGTTCTATATAGTTTTCCAAGTGGTATATGTTCATAACATATAGAAAATAGTTATTAGTATTACAGTTAGTTAAAAATTAATTGAAAGTATCTCTCTAAATGTTGACTAACCCAAGTTCAAGAAACACATGATCTATTGATATTGATCTATGGGTTGATTAGAACAAGTCAAAGTACATGTACTGAAAAGTCATTAGACTATTCAAGAGGGAATTATTTCCAATGTCACATGGAATTAATCTCTCCAAGAAGATGTGTTAAAGACACATGAGGAGAATCGTATGATGATTATAAATCTATATGCTCCAACAATGGGATCTATCACATATTCTATGATATGTATTAAATTTAATATTTCTAATACTTATATCATAGTGAGAAAATACCAAATAATTCCTAGAGTACTTCATAGGTAGTTTTCAAAACTATCCAATAGTACTCGAGAGAGTATAAGGGGTATGTACCTAGTACTTAGAGAGGAAGAACACTGGTTATCAAGGGAACACAAATATAGAATTCCTACAGACTAATTGATCTAGTATCATAGTTAATATAAGGAAATAAGCAAGTGATTATCTTTAAACTCAGTGGTATCCATATTTATAAATATTGATCATGTTGCGAATGGTGATATAAATAAATAAGTAGTTAAAATATAGAATTATTTGTTCCAGTTCTTATAATTGTAATAATAAAGTAAAGTATTATCACAATGTGTATTGTGATAATATTATAATGATTGTACTTGAAAATATAAAAAGGTTATAGCAGAGGATGAAAATGTATATACTCAGGCATATAATCTCTTGAGGTATTTTAATCAAGGTGGTGAAGTCAAGAATAATAGAGTAGCCAAGGAGTAAAACATGATAGACCCAATGACTAAATCCATAACTCAGAAGAAGCATGATTTATCATTTGAGAGCTAACAGGTTGAGGGTTAACAAGTTATATCTAGTTTAAGTGCGTGAATTGTGAAAGTGGGTTCCCTAAACCCAACTTGAGTAGTACTTGTCGATCACCATATCATGTACATAGAGTGTTATTCATGATTTTTTCTTTCCATAATAGATTTATTACTTTTTCATGAACTATTTATATGATAATATCCTTAGATTATTTATTGTATCAAAAGATTATAGTAGTTCCAGACTATAACGAGAACCTCAAGATACTATAATAATAATCTTAAACATATATCCTATAGTCTAGAAACATCATACTAACAATTCACAAATGATGTTTAAATATCAGGTATTGGAGGCTCATAATAATTGAAACTACTTCTCATTAAGTTCACACTTAGTGATCTCAAGTAGTGAAGATCATAAGGACTAGACTACCAATAGGAGCATTATATGTTTTAGGTGTCATTGGATGTTCCTATCTATGAACATGTGTATTGGTCTCTTTACTTGAGATCATTATTAATGCGTATCATTTGATCACATACTTAATGCATGAAAAAAACCATTATATTTTATGTTTATGGTGATGTATATTTTATTGGGTGCGTCATTGGGGGTATAACATTGATTGAATGATCAATACATGATTTGTCACTTGTGATAGGAAGAAGACATCTCCGACCACTTGACTAGGATTTTAGTGCGTTGACTAAATGTATGGACATGATAGATGAAGGAAAATACATTTAATAAAATCAATAAATATAAATAATATATAAAAGGATGATTTCACAATGAATTCATCCGTATTTATAATTTATCTAAATACAATGAGATTATATTACACAATAAGTGTTTATTGGAGGTTGTCATAACTGGGAATTTTCTTTATCTCTTTAGGGACTATGATGTATTATTAGATAACACTCATGGTATTTGAGTACGACTCACTAATATCAAGATAAGTGCCTAGAGAGCCACACACAAACTACATCCACAAGTTTCACCAATTCATATGAATTAGAGTTTAGGATAAAATGGGCCCTGTGTGTGAGGATAGTGAACATCCAAGTTTGAACGATCACAAATAATCAAATCAATAAATTTAACTATACATTATTAAAGTTTATAATAATGAGAATTTAATTTATTTCTCAAGTTATTCACATGTTATTTAAATGTAACAGTGGATATGAGAAAAAAATATTATTTTTCAAATGAATGTTACTAGTTCAATTTTTTTTAAATAATTATGGTTAGAATGAGATGATTTAATGGCTTGTAATTAATTAAATGAAATTTAATATTGTCAAAATGTGTGTGATGAAATATTCATGACATATATTATAAGTTAAATTGGCTGTTGGTGATACTTTTGGGTTCATTTTCTAGGTTAAATTTCATAAGGTATAAAATCCCATTAACACCTAAAAGAAGATATATGGAGGCCTTGCTCAAATTATATATGATTCCAATCTATATCTAGTTATAGTGAGAGAAATGAATGGTAATATCAGGAACACATTGATCCAAGTATGCATATTGATTATGTAATTATCCACTAATTGAAGGGACATCATAAAGCTCATGATTTTTATGTTAGTAGATGAATATCTTAGAACAATGATCTATGCATTTAAATTCATGCGTGGATGATTAATATAGTTCATTTTTAGTTCCTTTATTCTATAAAGAAATAATATGAGTGAAGTACACTCAGATATCGCTGTTCTATTGAGGTACTATTTATATTTTCATTTTAATTCATTCTTTATGGTTAAAGTTATTACATGTGGTCTATGAAAGAATATTGACATTAATGTTTTGTATTTATTGTTATGACATGGATCAAGAAATTTTTTTATACTTTCATAAAGGCATGGTTTCTTTTAGATAATGATTGAAATGTAATTTTTAATAATTTTTTTTCACATTAAAAAGGGGAATGATTCTCCAATGAGTATAGTTTGTAAACTAGATTTGGATAAAACTAGTAAATCATAGGACTTGTCACTTTAAAATAGTATGATTAGAATTTTAATCAGACTTATTTCTATTAATTATGATTTCAGTTATAGTTTATTTAATTATTCTCATTTTTAATCAATACCAGAAGAATCTCATTGGGATTTAAAAACAAAAACAATCTTGAAAACTTTTTTTTCCACCTTTTATATAACCACGTTTTCATGTTATTTTTCCTTCATTAACAAGGGGAACACAATATTGAAAACATGGAAAGGAATAATAACATAATTTTTAAGAGTTGAAAATTTCAAAATGCATTATGATGATATTATCCTTTAATGTAAATTCACCTCCACTAAAATCGATACCACTTTGGATTATCAAAAATTTCATTTATGATAAAACAATTATATTCTGTATCCTATAGAAGTAATTTTTTAAGGATGAAATTTAGAGAATAGAAGTAATAAATAATATTGGATCTTATAAAATTTTCATTATGAGGAATTATTTAGTGATTTATAAGAAAAATGGAGATATATTAAGTTTTAGAGACTAAGTGAGGTTTTTAGTACCTTGGAAATATCAAAATATCCCTTGGATAACTCTATGTATAGAGAATAAGGTATATACCTACATAAAGATTAGTGCATATTCTCAAATATGGAATTTGATCCAAATGAATCCTAGTCACCAGATCACATCAGATTAGATTAGTGATCACGATCATAGTACATGATTAAGAGTAACTCACTTCAGATCTAACTTCTAGATTATGTGTCATTTTAGATCAAGGAAACATATTGCAGTATACATGTTTCCTCTCATTTTACTTTATCCATTATATTTTAAATAATTTTTTATATATCAAAGACTCTCCATTTTTTTGGATTTTTTATGTGGAATTAGATCCCTAAGATAAAAAACATTTTCATTACTAAAATGTCAAAAAATATTATAGAAATATATTTAATATTATTTAATAAAAAAATTCTCAATAAATATTGTGATCATTTTTTTCTATAAAATTTTGTTAAAAAAACTTAACAAACTTACTTTTTTTAATTAATCCAATCATCTAATATAAATATAAAATTAAATAGCCACTTAAAATTAATTTAAATTATAAAAAATATTTAATAAAAAAAGAGTCATTTATTAGGGGTTTAAAAAATATTTTGGTTCATAAAATTAATATATATATTTATATATTTTTTATAAATATATTTGGTTAAGTATATTTTGTTTCATTATTATTATTTTATATATTATGGAACAATGAACACTTTTACCACAGTCAACCTACCAAAGTCATTTTGGACATATAAACCGAATATCGTCAAAACATCCAATAGAAACTTAATTGATTATGTAATTAAATATGACATGGTAATAAATAAAATAAAAGGAATAATAATCTTTAAAAATATTATTAATAAATGAAATAATTAACATAATTTTATTATTTAGGAAGATAAATAATGCACGTGATGATTTAGACCTGAGGTAAGGGATTTCGTCTCAATTTCCACTTCATTGGGACATATTTAGTATTATTCACATATTTAATTTTATTTGGTGTATATAATTTCCATTTGAATTATTTAACATGAATATATATTTATTTATGATGATTAATTTTTTGATTCAAGTTACCCTTTGAATAGAATTTTTTAAAAGAAAATTTGATCTTATTCTTATTTTTGATCGAGTATATTTTTCTTCCATGTCCATATTTTTCAAAATTATTTTAAAAAAGTAATTTTTATTAATCAAATGATTTATTAATTAAATTTTAAGTTATCCCTTACTTTTTAAATGGTTTGAAAAAGAATATTTCTAATATTTTTCCCAAAAGGGACATTTTCGATATTTTTTTTATAAAAAATCAAAAAGAATGTTTTATTTTTAATGTATACAATGTTAAAGAACTTTCACACCACCATAATTGTTTTACAACCTTTAGATTCTTATATAATATTTAAATGTTTTTAAAAATAAAAATATTTGTGAAAAATTATTTTAAATGTTTATTTTCCATTATTTAAAATAATTGATTTTAATATAAAATTTACTTTTTTTATGGTCATCTTTCATATCTTAATTAATTTTGTGGTTGTTAAATTTCTCTTAAAACATTCACTTTATTATGATCATTTTTAATTAGACATTACATTTCTATTAAATATCCATATTACTTGTATCATGGATATGCTTATTGGTTAAACTGTATATCATTTCTACATACAGTGTTATCTAATTGATTGGAGAAAACCTTGATAAATTTGTATTCTTTAATGAATATAGATATTTTATTAATAAGGAATATTGTTCATGAATTTAATTAATACATAAATATATGAGTAATTCATTAAAAATTTAGTAATGGGTGGGACCTGATTATAGATATCCCCCCGATGCATCAATAGGTCTCATAAGACAAATAAAAAAGCTAGAATTAAAAGGGTTTCTGGTGTATACCCACCCATAGATTAAACTATCTTAGAAAAAGGATTTTATGTATAAATATCATGATGTCTGAAATCATGATGTATAATATTAAGTATTTCCTTCATCGAGAATTAAGTTATTATTATCCATGATATTACTGAATTGATAATATCAATGGATGCATTTTGTGCTCAAGTTATTTATTAAATGGAATGTGTTTTCAATTGTTTACCCTTATATATTAACTATTCCTTATTTATTCCTGATTAGATTCTATTGTAACTCTTACTAATCATCTGAGATCACCCTTTTTTTTATTTTCCCTAGGATATGAAGAAATATATTATGTATAATATCAAGGGTACACGAATAATTTTATGATATGTATTTTAAATTTACAATGTAATATGGGAATCATGAATGCATATGGTTCTTCAAGACTAATAAACTAATAATTCCTTTAGGATTAGACCCCTTATATCAATTCTAGTGTAATAAAGTAGACACCAGCTCTCAATTACCAGAGTTGGGGTTATTATAACTATGCCATTTTGTTGAGGAGTTATAACTATTGAATCCTGGTTCCTTATCACTTACTTCTTGAGATAATCCTACTATTGGATGTTGGAAAACTCTATGCCATTATTGGTTTGAAATTTTATAATATTCTACTCAATAATATTTTTATCCTTTCTTCGATATCATGTAATGTAGATGAACACCTCAGAATTGTAGGTGATGGCCATCAACCAAGACATCCCACTGTAATAATTAATGAATAACACATAACATCTCTTTCCATAAATGGATCTGAGTGATATTATTCCACACACATCCACATTCACCAATTCAAGCAACCTCATTAACTTATTGTATTTTGGATTGTATGTATTCATAATAATCTTCTATTTTTGAAAAAAAATACAAACATGTGTATATAATCACATAAAAATTTAGGGATATCTGAGCTCCATCATTCATCAATAGATCTTACAAGGACTATTAGATCATGAGACCAAGCCTTTTATACCACAATATATTTTATTCTTCCTTAGATATAAGGAACATATATTCTTTATAAAAAATCATATCTCATAAACATATTATTACATTTTTTTATGCATGTAAATATCCTCCCCTAAATCTAGAGGTTCAACATCTTTGGATAATTTAGTAAATCATAAAACATATATAAGAAACAAAATATTTTATTATCATCTTCATACTTTTTCCAAGAGTACACCATAATATTATTACTATGTGTGATATATTTTGGACATAAATAAAAGAAAGGGTGAGCCATAAATCCCAATAAGGGTGTAGTAGGATAAATATGGGATAATATATCATGAGATTCAATAATCATAGAATTTAAATAACTAGTTAATGATTATAAATCATCATATAAAACATGTAATAATATTCAAATATCATAAGATCATGGTAAAAATGAGAGAACATAAATTATGGCATAAACATAAGACATGTTAATATAAACATAGTTCAAGTATCACTGCCAAGATACCATAAGCATAGTCTAAAGCTCATCACTAAGGCATCATAAATATAGTCCAAGGATCATCACCAAGTCATCATAAACATAGGCTAAGGTTTATCACCGAGGCACCATAAACATAGACCAAGGCTCACTTTAAGGTTCCATAACATGATCTCATAAGATATAATGAATTACCCAATTGATTAGGAGGATATATAATTCTAGGCCCACCATTTAACATAATATGTCCTACATATGTGTGCTACATAGAAGGATTAAAATTATATTTTTATTATAAAATCACTTTTGAGGAAAAAGTGGGAAACCTCACAAGTTCTAACTAGAGAAACATAAAACAATAGGAGATTAAAAAGTTATTAAAATAAAACTTGAACCTATTAGAAGAAATATCCCTATATTATTTCCATAAAAGATCATTTAAATTTTTATCCGATTCATCTTGGATAATGTATTCAAAGTGACAACACAACTTTACCCAAGCTTAGATGAACTCCTCCATGATTATCTTCTTTTCATTGAATCCTCTTGTAAATATTATATTTTTCTTATTTATTCAATCAATCCACTTCTTATTTGTGTCCACTTGAATTGGTCTCCCTTAAATCCTATCTGCATCCTTGTGAGAAGCATGAATAATCAAGGCCTCCTCCAACAATTCTTCCTCAGAGTGCATGAGGAGTTCCCAAGACTTTTCTCCCACCTCCTCACCTACTGCCCACTGTGTGCCATCCGTAAGCTCCAAAGGTGCATCATCATTTGTATCCCCCTTGATCAACATCCCATGAGGAACCATCAATGAATCGTAAAAAATCATAGAGCCTCTCAAGGATTGATCTTCCATTATTTCACCCACTACCTCAAGATATTGTTCCTTAGAAACACCACTTTTGGCCATTGCATTTCCACTTAGCAGGTTCAAGCTAATCTCCTTTACCTACTCATTCTCATAGGGACCATAATACATCACCTTGGACCCAAATTTGTTGGCATACCTTTTTTACATTGGTTTAGGTAGGTATGTGAAATCATCACACCATTTAGATTTCTTCCTCTTGCTCATGATGCAACTCTCTGGATCCATATGTCATCTATGCCTATTCTTCCTCCTTAGGATGTGGAGACATCTACCATGCCCTCCATTTTCACTATTTTCTAATACTTGTATATAAATATCCTCCATAACTTTTCCCATGAGAGGAATCACTCTTTTTTAGAGATCTCTTCCCATACTTTTGCTTCTAAGCCATCAAAGCGATTACTCATGCTTAAACAAGACACATTCCTTCTTGGGTTAGATCCCTTCTTAATATCCACCAAACCATCATAACCTTGTGTGTTTTCTACTGAATCTAATATCCCCTATATCCTACCTCACGTTTCAGTTGTGTCCCCACTTTAAGGTTATTACCCCTTTCATATCACACAACCCCTACATAGGAGCCCAAAATTGAATTTTAGGGGTGCCACATAGAAGTGAAAATTCATAAAACATAAACATAAAATACACCCATGATAAAGATGGGTACCTTTAAAAGTCTATTAATATTTACCAGTAAAGGTTTCATAAATGATAACATGATAATAAGGAATTAATTAATCTTGAAAAATAATTTTTAAACAAAGGATCCTTGGTCTTGAAAATATATTTCAAAGTTGTTAAACCCTAGAACTAAAATCCTATATTCAGTGCTAAAAACATATTCTTTACACACTGTTTTTGATACTAACTATGACTACCCAAACTTAGCTACACATAATTACAAGATTTATATAAAACTATGCATCAATTACATACTAAAGGCCTTTTATGTTTATATTTTTAGAGAATTAGGAAAATATATTACATATAAACACCAATAATTTTCATACAATGTACATTTTTTTCTATAAGAACATGTTTTTTATCTTTATTATTCCTTAAACTATGTCATTGAATCAATCATAGTGCTCATCTTGATTCCCTAGGGAAAAGGAAAACAAAATAAAGGGGTGATCTCAGATTCTCAGTATGGGGTAGAGTATATCATATTCTATCCAAAGAATAAATAAGACATAAGTAATATGGAATGCATAAATAATAATCAAATAATTCCATATCTCTAGTATCAAGGTCATAAGATATATCCATGGATAATATAACAATATGAATAATCACATGGACAATAATAATTGATTTATAGTGATGAAATTAATAATTTTGGACATATAATTCAAATCATCAAGGCCACATGCCAAGACATTATAAATAATTCAAAACGTCACAGCCTCATGATAATACATTATAAATAAATGGACAAAAATAAACCAAATACCCAAACTAGTTTATCTCATAAGACCCACTGATGCATCGAGGGGATATATAAATCCAAGAGCCACCCATCACTAAATAATTACAATTCATTCATCATATGAACGATTTAATAAGAAATTAAATACATAATCAACATGCCTTAGTAATTAATAACAACTTATATTTAAATAATATGTATAAAAAATGACAATATTTCCCTAGTAAATAAATAGAATAACTTTCTTAGTAAGAACCATTAAAATAGGAACCATATATAGATATGGGTAAATGATTAGGTTAATTACACAAAACAAAATATACAAACAATGGAAATGATATAAAATGTATCCATGAGATTAAATAACATGGACATGAAAACATTCATAATTCCCATAAATTCTTAATTGACCCATGAGAAATAAATTGGTTTCTTAAAGATTTGAACAAAACATGATCATAAAAAATATAGAGAAATAATATGGATGGTATCATTAGATAATAACTCTAGGGAAGCAAATGAAACGTTAAAGGATGCTAAAATTGATAAAAATAAGAGTATTAGGAAATTACTTTGAAGATTAGAAGAAACACCCTTTACTTTTGATATATTTATTTTAAAATAATTTTTCTAAAACTTATGGAATAAAAATTACCTTTCAAAAATGTTGAAAATTTTTTAAGGAAGACTCATTAAGAAAATAGATATAAAAGTGAGATAAGGAATTCATGTAAAAAAGGTTTAAAAATAGATTCTTACCACACCTTCATAATAAAGTCTAAAATGTCCCATGAATAAAATCATAAAAAGTTTTATTTTAAATATTTTAAAATAAATTTAAATGAAATATAAAGTTACCTTGACATATAATTTAATTATATAAAATAAAATTCATAAAATAATATAAATAATATGGATATGGAGGAAAAAGATTCTATCCGAAATAACAGATGAGGTCAAATTTTACTTACAGGCAACCTATTGATTGAATTGTGAACTAAAGGGGAAGCGAAATTGTAAGAACACACATAAAAATATAAATAAATATAGAATAATAAAATAGATAAAGTTTTTTAGAGAAAAAATAAAAAAATTTCTCATAATATAAATTCAATATAAACAACCACAATTTCGATGTGATTTTGGAAAATACACCCTTATGACTTTGGTAAATTTTTATTCAAAAGAACTTTTTGAATCAAACTTGAAATTCAACTTTAAATACCGTGAATAAAAATATAATAATGATATAATATTTAAATAGGGAATTATATACACTATATAAATGAAAATAGGTTTATAATATGAAATATGTCTCAATGAAGAGAAATTGAGATGAAAAACACTTACCTTAATCTTTGAATTTTCTCCTTCGAATTGAGTCTAAAGCCTTAGAAGAAAGAACTTTTGGCAAGGAAAAATCCTTATAAACATGTAAATATATGTTTATAGAGTTATTTGGTTATAATATAAAGATAAAACCTAACTTGAGATTTTTTTTGGAAATTTTAGAACGAGTCCATTTTAAAGGCAAAACTCGATGGAATTTTCTCAAATATTTAGCATTTAAGGTTCAATAATGTAATTTTAAAATGGAAAATGGATAATAAATGAAAAATAAATTATATTATATACCATTAATCATCCCTATTTTACCCAAGATTAGTTTTTATTATTTTTATTAATTATAGGTCATTTTTAACATTAAATATCCTTTAAAGTCATTTTTAGGGTTATTCTTGTAATTTAACTTTAAAATATATTTATTATTATATAATTAAGAATTAAATATTTAAATAATTACATAACTATCACATTTATCCTAAAAAAACTATGCAATACTATAATTCATCTTAATTTTATTATGTTTAATATTTTAAATCCACCGGTTTTTTACTTTTCTCTTAATTGGAAAAGAATTGTGTCGGCATTGCGTAAGAATCATGGATAATTATCCTATTATTTAAAAGTAAAAAAATTTAAGAACATAAATATAATTTATTATCCATAATTGTTTTCATATATGATCATTCATAATATATATTTATTATCACCCTTATCATGAGAAAACATTTAAGATACTATTTTTACTTTTCTTACCTTACATAAACACTAGGTAAACATTTTGATAATTATCTTGTTATATAAATTTAAAATTAATAAATATATATAAAAACCAATTATTATTAAACATATATAGATCTTAAATTCGATAAAATACTTATCCTTTAAAAATATTATCATGAATCCACTATCTTGAGTTTTTCTATACTGTGCAAGCACTACATCAGAACTATTAAATGTTTTTATGCTTATCTTGACCTAAAAATTAATTTATATAAATTGTATAATAATTATATGATATTTAGAGTGTATTATCATGTAATAAAAATTACATAAGTTACAAAATTTTTTATCATGATTATGTCATAAAATATACGATATTCATAAAAATTCTATTTTTTTAATTATTCACTAAAAAATCAACTTGCATAGAAAAATATCAAAAATTTACCATAAGACAATTTTGAAATTATGAAACCAAAAATAGAGTAATTTTTATAAAATTTAAATTCTAAATTCATATATTTAACTTTTAAGTAAAACTATATACTGAATGAAAAAAATAATTTTTTTGGAATAAAACTATTCTTTTTTTAAATTAAAAACCATATTCTTGTTTCATGTCTTGATAAAATAATTTGTAATAAATAAAAAATATTAATTTATAAAATTAACATGAATATCCATTTATAATATATATAATAATTAAAAAATTATTTAAATAGATCAAAATAAAAAATTATGTTAAGGAAATTTAGTTAACCTTCATATAAAACTTTCCTTATAAGATGAGGTAAACATAATAATTTTAAATGTATAACAAGTATATAATATAATTTTAGGATTGATATAAAAATATATAAATGTTTAAGAAAAATATATACAATCATAATCTTGGATATGAATAATATATAAATGTGATATATTATTAAAAATATATAAGTTTTCACATTCCCCCTTTAAAGAAATTACATCCTCACAATTTCAATTTATTCTCACCAAAATGAATATATCTTAAAATAGGAATAATATAAAAAATATATTTTATTATGATATTTAATTTATAGTTTAATACTAGTAAATCGGTCATTTTTAAAATAAATATTTTTTAAACATATTATGTACCTTTATAAGGAACATACCTATAAATAACTTTCTAAAGTCATACCTTGATAGTCAGATGATATTTTGCATATAATCCTCAATAAATTTATCTTTATTTATCTTTATTTTGAGGAAATAATTTACCATATATATATATAGTATGATAAATTATACTCACTCTCTTTATATCCATTCTATAATTATAATTTTATCCTTCGGTTTTGTGTTTATATCAGAGCCCACCACTAATTCACTTCATATTCCAAGTGGTGGATACCAAATATGAATTTTTCATGATTGAAGAAAAAAAGTAAAATATTAATTGATCATGATATACAATAAATAATAATTCAATTCATTTTAGAAATTATTTCATGAAAATTTATTCTTATGGATTTTAATCATTTACTAAATGCCAATATGGTTAGTATGAGTAAATACTATAATGACCCCAACACCAATAACCTAGAGAAAATGTATACTTTATTACATTGACATACATACAAGGGTTAAAATCTTGAAGGACCAATTAGTTTAGAAAATTTGGAGAACCATATACATACACGATACCCATTTTACATAGGTAAATAAAATACAAATCACAGTTGGTATTCTTGAACTTATTCCAAGAATTCTTCTTCATATCCTGGTGAAAGGAAATAAAATAAGGGTGAACTCAAATGCCCAGTAAGGGTTATATATAGAGAAATATATCACAAATAAATAAATCATAATAAATATGTAAAAGTGAATAACTAAACAGATAATAAATTTAATCGACAAATTGATCATTAAATAAGGTATAGTCAATATATAAAGGCAACTAATTGAACGCCCATTCCATTTAATCAATACAATGAGAATGAAATGCATCAAGAGATAATATCAATGTGAAAATATCATGGATAATACTAATAAATAAATTATAAATTAATAAAATTCTTAATTATTGGACTTCATGATCTCAAGCATCATGATACCTCTATTGTCAAGACCTTTCACAAGATAGTTTAAAACTATGGGCAAAAACCCATCTGATTTGGCCAACTGATTTGTCTCATGAGACCCTTCAATGCATCAAGGGGATATCTATAACCAGTATCCACCCATAAATACATGTCTAAATCATTCCTCATATATAAAATAATCTATTTAATTCATGAATTAATATTCTTTATCATCAAATATCTATATTGAGTAAAAGATATATATTTATCAATATTTCCCCAGTTAATCAAATAACTTTCAAAGTAAACACTATATGTTAAAATGTTATATAGTTTAGGAAATAATCATAAAAATCATAAAAAATATGGATATTTAAGAAAACTTAATATCCAAATAAAAATGGTCATAAGAAAGTGATTGTTTCAATAGAAAGTAAATGATCACAAAAGAATGTGAGATTGTACAATAATTTTTACCTATGGTAACTTTTAAATTATAACCCCTTGAAGAATAAAATTTAAATGAAAAATTAATCATTATGAATAATTTTTTATTCATGTTAAATACATAAAAGCGGTAGTATTTACACCACATAAAGGTTAATAGGTGTGTATTAACAAATATGTCTCAATGAAATGGAAATTGAGATGAAATCCATTAACTCATGATTTCCTTTAGTTGAATGTGATTTAACCTCATGTATAATAGTTTTAATCATTTTATTAATTTATAAATGAACCATAAAAATATTTATAATATTATATATGATCCTATTATAACATCTTACCACCCTATTGTTAATAATATTTCATTATTTTCATTATTTCGGGAGTTAATTGCCATGTTTTCTCATGCGTGTTTTATCATGAAAGATATGGTTCTTGTACATAGGATATAAATAAATCATAACAAGAATTTTAATAATGTTATAAATATAATATTTACTCATTATATACATTATTATAATCATTATTTAATTTTGGGCATGAAAAATGTGTCGCATCACTTTGTGGAGACGGTAGGTCATACATATGCTTGAGCGACGATATCATTCTATTAATGAGTGAAAAGGTAATAAAGTGTATGATATATTAATTTTATAGAATTTATTTCATTTAATATATATCATATATATTAATTGAATTTATCCTCATCACATTTCATGTAAACCATAAGTAAAAAACGAATCACATCGCTTCGCAAGGCGATAGCCCACTATACACACGAGTGACGTTATCATATTTTAAACAGAATGAAAATTAAGAAGGTACATGTGATATTATAATTATATAAGTATAATAATATCATATATATTATATATAAATATTAAATTCATAATTATATCCAACCTTGAGATATGTTTATGGAAAACGAGTTATATCGGTTCGCGAGGCGGTAGTCCTCCGTACACACAATCAATGATTTCGTTTCCCATTTAATGGAAGTGGTGATGGATATAGTTATGAAATTAACATAATAAAATCTCATTATATGGGATATATAGGTGTTATTATACTATAATTATTGAATAATATTTTAAGGAGGTGGAATAAGAAATAAAATAAAAAGGACCATTTAAGAATGTTACCTGTTCTTTGAACGAACTCTTTAGGTTTCCACCAAAATCCTTTTTAAGATGGATTTATGAAAAAAAGGGATATAGTATGTTTTTAGGGGATAAATGAAGTTATTTTTGAAGTTATTGGATGAAACAAATTTCTTTGGAACTGTAAAGAGGTGAGGAGAGGGGCTGACCTTTTATAAGTGGGGGAGAGGACACACATAGAATTTTTGAAAAGAATCAATTACACCCAAGCTTTTATCATGAAAAAATCCTCAAAAATAGGTCATTATAAAATATTAGATGTTATAAAGTAAAATATTTTCCATAAAATGGGTTTTGGATAAGTTGTTAGGTCATTTTAACCCTTATCTTCTTTGTTTAATCCCTAATAAATCAGTTTTTTACCTTAACCGTGATAATTAATTTTCATAGACTTTACTATTCATAATGGTAAAAAATTAAGTTTAAATTATTAGATAATATAAATTATTTTTATTCTAAATATTATTTTTTTTCCAAATTCAATTCATATAAGATAAGAATTCAATTTAGAAATATACTTATAGATGTGACAAAAAAGACTATTTTCAAAGAGAAAATTCTCATAAGTATGGAATGTTTTTATATTGAAATTGAAATAAAATTGATCCTAATGAACAAAATTAGTTAAATTTTAATAAAATTTATATAATTATACTTTAAAACCAATTTAAAATATAATTTAACTTTGTAAATAATTTAAACAAAAAGACAGTTTTCAGTAAAAATCAGTATTTTTCACTATTCATCAAAAAACGAAAATTTTCAGAAAAACCTAAACAAAAAACCCTAATATAATTTTGATATTATGATTTAAAAAATAAATTTAATTTTATAAAATAAATTTTATAAAATTGGTAAAAATTAACTTTAAATTACGTGCGCAAAGCATTACTAAACGACCTTTTAGAAAAAATACAGTTTTTTAGAAAACATTTATTTTTATTTCAAATGATTATTATTTTATTTATAATTAATATATATCCATTTAATTTGTTTTATACACATATTAACCATATAATTTTCATAATTTAGTTAGTAATATTCATACTCTCTAACTTAACGGCTAGGTTATAATGGTTATGTTTAGATAATATTCTAATAGAGTATTTTCATTTAAACCCAGTGTTACGGGCATCACTAGATTAAATTTATTTAAAAGGAAATTATTTATAATGTATAGGGGTGTTGCATTATTCCCTACTATATAAATTTCACCCTCTAAATTTTATGGATATTACCTTCTAAATGGATGAGGGTAGTTCTTCATAACATCCTCTAGTTTCCAAGTTACTTCCTCCAATTTATGATTTCTACAAAGTACCTTTACCAGCCGGGTTGTTCAATTTATCAAAACTTTATCTTGAGTATCATTAATATGGATGGGTTATTCATAGTAAGATAGATCCATTTCCAATTATATTTCATTAGATATGAGCACATGCATTAAGTTTGGCATGTACTTTCTTAATAATGATATATGGAACACATCATGTAATTTTGAGAGACTTTGTGGAATTAACAATAGATAAGAAATAACTCTAATTATTTCATGTATTTAAAAGGGTATGATGTACGCTAGTCTTATTTTCCCTTTTTTACCAACCCTTATGATACCCTTTCATAGAGATACTCTAAAGAAAACATGACCTCCCACTTGGAATTCCAAATTCTTCCTCTGATTGTCAGAACAACACTTTTGCGTACTTTGGGATGTTTAAATAGAGAATGAAGAGTCTTTAACTTTTTTTTGTCACTTTAAGAATTTCTAGGAATACAATTTTCCTTTCACCAAATTCATCAAAATAAGTTAGAGTATGATATATCTTACCATATAATACTTCATACAGTGCCATTTGAATACTTGAATGGAAACTATTGTTATAGGAAAACTATAACATAGGTAAATAACAACCCCCATACCTTGAAAGTAAAGTGATCATGACCTCGAAATTTATTCCATTATTTTAATAATCCTCTCAGAATATCCATCAGTTTGAGGATGGTAGGCAACGCTCAAATGAATCTCAGTATCAGGAGCCTTCTAAAGGCTCTTCCAGAATTTTGATGTAAAAAATGGATCGTGATTAAAAACAATTGAAATAGGCACACCATAAAGTCTTAAAACTTCATTAATATAGATAATTTAGAGGCTCTCAATATGTATATATTCTATTATAGTGATAAAATGCACATATTTGGTTAGGTGATCAACAATAACCAATATTTCATCATTTTTTCCTCGAAGTCTTTGGTAGTCCCTTGAAAAAGTCCATAGTATTGACATCCTATTTTCATAAAGAAACAAGAATAGTTTTCATGACTCCTATATGATACTATCCTTCAGAATTTACCTTTTGATATGTAGCGTCCCACCCCAGAAGCCACTGAGAAGTGCCCCAAAATGGCTGGCCACATGAACTTAAGCACGCCTCCCCGTATACCCAAGGATTTAGAATAATAGCGAGGGCCTAGGGTGTGTTTGTGGGGAGAATATTCTCTCATGAGTTAGAGTGGAGCACAAAGATATTAATAAAAAAAGCATCGAGAGATAATTAAACAAGAAGTAGCGGAAATCCAAGCTAATTAAATAATTGAAAGAATCCAAATAATAAATAGATAAAAAATGATGATAATCATTTCATGTAACTACACAAAAATTAGTACATGGTAATACATGGTAAACAAGCATATTCCACATGCTATACAAAAATATAAAAGTCCAAAAACTACCACTACTAGCATCACGAGTATAGGCCCGGTCCTCTACTCTCATACTCCATCCTAGAGTTGAAAATAAAGCATCAAAATCTATCTAATTACCTTTATTTACACCTGCAGTCATGAATCCTACTCAGGTACCAAGTGAGGCCTGAGAAGGGTGTGAGATATACTCAGTAGGCCCCCACCAATGGTGTCTAGATCAATATAGTCTATGCATATAAAATGACTAGTGTGCTAACAATAATAAATGCAAGGAAATAAAATAAATAAATACATCAAACTAGGTTCCTCATGGGATACCTAATCGATACTACCTACTTTGGCCTAAGATGGGTTTCTATGTACCAGGAGACTAATAAAAGTATGGTATAATGCATAAATGGTCCATCATAAATAAATTAACAAGATTGGGTTGAGCCCAAGCATGCGATTTGTCTTGGAAAACACGTCCTTTAACTTAATAAATTATCATTCTTGTAATTATATAAAATGAATCTCTTAAATTTAAATAAGTGGAATCCTAGGACCTTCTGAGGCGAACCACATCAAGGAACCCAATTATTGAACTAGGAGTGAAATAAATACTCAAAATCATATAAATCTAATAACATGAATTTATATATTCATATTGGATAAATTTAATAAAATAGTATTCATGTTTTATTTGACAATTAATTAGGGTTTGGTTTGTTTTCATAGGAATTAGGAATTCTGGAATCAAAGGAATAAATGCTAAAAAAGTGCCAAAAATAGTCTTTACACATCATGTACATCATACATGACATTTAGTTCTCATTCAGAGCATTCCTATAGAGCCACATACCAACTTGTGAAGACTTTACATGATGTGAATACAATACATGATGTGTACATTCATTACAAAATGTAAAGATTTATTGGATAAGAATCATGCTAAATGTGAATCACATACATGAGGTGTAGAGATTGCACAACATGAAAAGTTTGAAGGCTCACTCGGTCAAAGATACATACCAATTTCTAGTTGGAATTATAGATCTCAAATACATGATGTGCATCCAACTTACATGACATGCAGATGTCAGGGTTGATTCACTTAATCTAGTACACAATGTGAATGACTTACACATCATGTAACTCTCAGCATATTTATATTTTAGGGGCTCCTTCACATATAGAAAGCCGCTCATACTTTCTTTTTATTATGATGTTTTCTCCTATTTTCTTATATTTTTATCCCAAACTAGTTTTAATTCATTACTTTGTATGTTTTATTAAATCCTTTTGAATTTTTGGTTGATCTATATCCATTTTTTATCTGTTATGAATCTGTTTCAGTTTTCAACATCCATTTCAACATCACTCATCATTCTTCATAAAATCCTATACCATTCTTCATTTCTTCTTTGATGGCAGTGATTTTTTGATTGTATTTAAAATTCTTTCAATTTTTTATCTTGAATATCTTATTTTTTTTAATCCTAGATTGCTTATTTCTTAACTATTTCATGATTATGTGTAGCATGTTTAGTATTTCCCTATTTTGATCAACACCACCATGGGTAGATAATACACCTACGGTCAGGGTTCAAGATAAGGGGTGTTTATAAGCCCAATGAATCTATAAAATAAACCTTAGTAACCCTATGGCTAGTAATTAGTTTAATAATAATTTTTCATCACATTATTTTACACAAACTTGACCATGGTAAGTGCAATTGAACGAACCTTACCAAATTGGAGCTGATCATTACTATGACTATTAGCATATGAAACCTTCTGTATAGAAGCTAAGCATAATTCACCTAGGTTCTTATATATACCTTTACAATGGTATAGTTTTAACATAGATAGATTAAATTGGTTTGAAAAAAACTAACCGGTGACCCTTGCACTGCTTTGAAACCTAATACATAGGACTATACTAAGATAAATATAGGATTATCTTCTTTCAAGAACCTTGAAATTGACCCCAATACCTTCCTTTATACCCATAATAAATCCAAAATACCTAGATTTAGTAAAAACAAAACCCGAAGAGTGAATGTGGTTTTGTTTGACTGGTTTCTTTCTTACCAGTGATCTCTATGGGTTTGACCGCACACTGCCACTTTACTATGCCCTAGTAGTAAGTGTAGTTTGGGATTATAAAATTCTAATTTGATAAATTCCTACATGAATTCGATGATGCATGCAGGTGAGTGAAATTTCACAACCATTGTTGGGGATTTATACTGTTTCTTATGCATAGGAACCTTCAGTATAAACCTGTGATTACCTCACCAATGACCCTCTTCTCTTTTCATTTTTCTTCTTTATTTAAAACGCCACTATGTTAGTCTATGTATTCAACCTAGTGCAAGCTTCAGGGACCACTGACTCATTCAAGGTGCCTTGATTCTCAAGAATTACTCACTTTTGTTCCTGTGATTGAAAGATATCTTTATGCACATTGCCATAAAAGTATGGATGATTGGAGAAATCCTATGGACCCTAACCCTCCAAAAATGAAATATGTTCCACCTGAACTACATAGAGACAAACCCTTACTGTAGGAGCATACCATCATGGATTATGGATTACCGTCTATCAACGATACTATACCAAACATTGTGCGCCTTCCTATCCAGGTGAATACATTCAAAATCAAACCTGAGCTCATCAACATGATCTAGAATATGGGCCCATTCAGTGGAATTCAGAGCGAAGATCCTCATGAGTATATATCTAATTTACTATAAGTTTACAATACCTTTCACAAGTAGAGTGTTTCTTTTGATGTAATCATATTTTGAGTCTTCCTATTCGCATTGCATGACTGAGCTAAGTATTTCCCACCTATATGAACTTGGAAGCCCCAGAATGAAATCTAGAAATTTTCCCAGATAGATGGAGAGTTAGAATAGGAGTCATGGGATCACTTCAAGGAGATCACTTGAAATTTCCCACATCATGGACTTGATGTATGGCTTCAACTCTAAACATTGTAAAAAGGGATCCAACCAGCTACTCGCAAAGTGGTAGATGCCGCCGCTGATGGTGAGATAATGCTCAAAACACCTAAAGTATGTCGATAACATCTAAAAATGTTCTATCACAATTATATTCCATGGAATAGTGATAAAGGACTACCTCGACATAAAATACACCAAATATAAGAAAATACCCATTTATCAGTATAAATAGAGACCCTTTCTAAGAAGATGGAATCCTTTTAGCTACCCACTGCACCACCACCACCTCCTAATCCTATGATGTAGATTCAATGCTGCGAGATGTGTGGAGGCGCACACCCATACAAAGACCATCGGGTAAGAGTAGAAAAACCTCAAAGATAATATTTTAATTATGTTAATTATAATAAATAAAGCCAACAATTCCATCAACCATAACAGTACTATCAAAATAGGATGGATTAATAGTCATTATAAAATAATCAAGGGTACTGTCAATAGAGAAGTGATCAAGAACAACCAAGGAACCAAGGACCACCTATATACCCACCTATGAATTTGGTTCCTCAATCACCACAACAAGAATCCTAATAACCTTTTCCTCCTAGATACCAAAAAAAATTTCAACTGGCTCCACAAAGACCACTACAACCATCCCCACCTCTTAAATAAAATCTATAGAATCTACTAACTAGATTCATTAAAAAAAGAGAATTTGAGGATAACTACCCAATAGATAGAAATTCAAAATCAAAGGGTGTTCCTCTAAAACATCGAACACCAAATGGTTCAAATCTTAAAGACCTTGTCAGATAGATTACTAGGAACACTACCTGGTAATACCAAGAAATACCCGAAAGAATAATCTAAGTAATTAGTACTAAGGAGAAGGAAATTGGTGGGTTTTTAGAATCCTTGGGAATGAGAAGAAAAAAATCTATAAGAACCTAAGAAATGTGAAATAGTCATTTGTAAGGGTGAAAATGAAAGCACGACTAGTACTAATCAGGAAAAAAATATGAAATCAACACCTCTTAAAAAATATCCAACACATGAGAAACCTAAAGAGGACATTCACATAGCACAAAAAAATTACAAACCACCTCTTAACTTCCTGGAAAGAATGAGGTAAGGTAAAATTGAAGGGTAATATAATAAATTTTTAGAAATGTTCAAACAATTTCATATCAACATCCCATTTTCTGAATCCATTTCCCAAATGCATGCATATGTGAAATTACTAAAGGATTTGATTTCTGAGTGAGGTAGTAAATACATGAATTAGAAGTGTTATCTAGGGAGAAAGGGAATTATAGAAGTTTGATTTGTTCCTTATAAACCCCTTGATGCTTCATGGTAGAGCACACCACTTGGAACTCTTTAATGTGAAGATATGGATCCTTATCGGCTAGCCTATGGAAATGAGGGAGAAGATGAATAAAAAAAAATTTGTATTTGAAGTCAGAATCTATGTTTAGATATTAAATACTAAGGGGTTGGTAATTCATATCAGGGGAAACAAGTTATTTAAGTGTTTTTCCCTAGGATTGGCTATATCTAATTCAATTGGTTGGATGAGGACTAGTTCTTGAATTATTTTATTATCCCTAATGTTCCTCTTAAGTTAGAAAAGTGTTTGATCAATTTTAGGTTAAAACAAATCCGAGGGATTTTTGGGAGGCTATAGTTCATTTAGATAGATTTTGGAAAAAATAGAAAGATTAGTTTTTATTTGTGTTCTTTTTCTGTTTATTATTTTTATGGGAAGACGAGTTTTTCTTTGTGTTTTTTTTTCATTTTTTTTATTTTTTTTTATTTTTTTACAATAACCAGAAACTAATGACTATTTAATTTCACCATCCCTAGAAATGACACCATTTGAATGCGTGAATAATTGTCACCTATCGACTGTTTAAGGTTCCGGTGCTCTGCTAATGTGTATAGCATCACTTGGGTCAAATTCTCAGCGATGATACTTTTCAATAGTCAATTGTTTTTAGTTGATTGTATTTTGATTGGGGGGTTTGTTTTCATAGATTAAATGAAGTGATTAATGATTGGTGTTTTATTTAAAAATTTTATAAATATTGAGGTGAGTTTATAATTATGTAGTTAAGATTGTGATATCTTTGATCCTTGCTTTATATTGCATTAAATTAACACCCATGTCACAAGATGACGTTGATTGGAATTACTAAGTGTTAAGGATTTAATACAAGCCTTAACTTAACATAGGATTCTAATATCAATTAGTACATGTTTATGGTAGTGTATTTATGGTTCCAATAACCCATGGAAACCACATGTTAAACAAAACAAGTCATTAATTCATGACATGTTAAGTCCAACATACAAAATGTTAATTTGAAGAATATTCATCGAGAAAATACTCTCAATCACTTAACATCCTTAAATTTTGACCCACCCAATGGTATATTTACTCATCCATTAAGATATTTATTAATATGTTAAAATGTTTTTATGGTGATTAATTATAAATAGAATGAACATAATGGGATAAGAAAAGAGTTGTGCGTTGAACACACACACACAAACAATGATGAGAATTAAAAAAAAGGAATTTCGATTGAATGAGGAAGAAAAATAAGGGAAGGGGATTCAACTATATTTAAAATATTTTAAGACCATTAATATTATTTAACATAAGGTGGAATAGAATAATAGATGAATAAGAAGAAACATACATTAAAATTCTATTGAAATGAAAACAGACTTACACGATTACAAATAAGAAGAAAACAAAAGAACATGAAAAAAAGAGAGGAGGAAGGGTATATCAAGTGAAAAATTGTGTATGGAAGGTCCTACCAAGACTTTTTAAAGTATTTGGTCATGACAATTTATGTTCTTTTCTTCTGAAATTCCGACCACATGCAATGAGAGGAGGGGGTTGTATTTATAGCCCAAGAAGGTGGACTGTTTGCATTTTAAATATTCCCCTCCATTTGAATCTTTAATATAGACATACATATAGATGAATCTAAAGATATCCTATTATTCAAAGTTTTAGATAATAATAACTTTTTACAACTAATCTCAAAGGTTGGAGGAATTTGGACATATGGATCCAAAGTTATGGCGGTTTTCGTAAAATATGTTAAACTGTCAATTTCTATCCATGCTTTTTCGATGGCCGAAATGTGAATGGATTTTTGAATTGTAAGATGCCTTAAAATATGAATTTTTTATTCACCAAATTTGGACACCTATATATCTTATTTCACAATGAAAAATATAATCTTGATGTGATGACTAGATCATGAGAAATGTAATGAATAGTGTCCAGATTTTAATTCCCGGCCAGAATGGTGGGCTGGACTTCAAAGAATTATTTGGGCTCCTTTTTCATGTAGTTGGAACTTAAAATTTTTATCCATGATTAGTTTGTATAATAAAAAACATATGGTGGAGTTTCATAAAATTTGGGCTTCAGGATTTAGACCAGTAACTCAATAATCATGGATAGTCCAATTTCTTTATAGATTCTTTGGGTCTTCTTAGGTGGACCATATGACCCTCAAAATTGAAGATTTGGCCAAAGGTTCCTTATAATTAAATGTTGGAATTTGAATAAGTAACCCTAAAAAATAAGAATCATGAAATGTGGATAAGTAGGATGAGAGGTATTATTAAAACATTAAACAGACTTGAATCTGGATGAATTGAAATAGTGCTCTAAAATTATATTTAATATTTGAACATTAATATTTTTCTCAAATTATGAAAATTTCATATAAAATAAGTAAAGATAGTATATAAAAAGTTATTAACATATTAATATCATCAAAATACCCATACTTAGTCTTGTGCATGTCCTTATGTGCAAAAAATATAAAGAACATCACTAAATCGTTATCACTCACCAACAAATATTAAAATTTTGTTTTCACCAATAAAGAGAGGTTTAAATTATTTTACTCATCCATATTAAATTCCACAACAAATTATTATAGAAATAATATTCCAAAAAAAATTCATTTTTCATTCTCAAATTTATAAATGGAAAAAGTGGGCACTCAAAACTCACTCCTCTCAAGACGATAAAATTAATTTATGGAGGAGGTTCACTCTTTCACCAACCAAAAGTGAAAATCATAGAGTTTGAAAGAGATCTCAGATTCCGTTCCCTATCCTATAGTGCACAAGAAACAAGAGGTATTTTTAAGGGGTTTTTCTATGGCTATGGGATGTTAGGAATTCAGTATTGAAAAGAGAGGAGAAGAGGGGTAAAATATCAGTATGGGTAAAATAATTCACAATTTTTTTTAAATGAAACATGGAAAGAAATGAAAAAACATATTTACAAGGGAACAATTGTGTGAATAAAGACACAATAGTGGAATAAAATTTTAAGGGAATGAGAAGATGAAATATTTACAAAAAACAAAACTTCTCCCAATGACATAAGTGTTGTTTTTTTCCTATTTCTTTTTTTTTTCAAAATTTGAACTTGAAACAGATATCATAATCATATCCCAACCAATGATTGATCTCATCATGAAACTAATTTTAATAATTATAAAAATATAAAAGGTTGAATAAGAGTTATTTTTGACCCGCCCAAGAAACAACCCATTCTTTTTTTTATTTTTCTTGGATTTTTTTTATTTTTGTTATCACTTTTCAATAACATTTGAACAAGGAAAAAAATATACATTCCCAAACCTCACTAAATGATAACTTCTCCCCCAAACTGAAATTGATGCTTTCCCTCAAGAATATGATAACATGGTGAAATCAACAAAGGGTACCCAGAATGAAATCCATTCCCCCCACACTTAAATTTAAAAAAATTATGCAATGAAAATCCATGTAGATATTGAGTGGGGTAAGGTATTGGGATTTTAATGTTGCTATAAAATAAACTTTTTTCATAGGCTCGAAGGGGATTTCAAAAGGAGGATTAATGTAAAGTTAATGAGATGCTATTTGGATATTGTGATTATCATGTGGTTTAGAAAATGCCTCTATCATATTCAAGAATGCCAAAGTAGGAAATTCAGATCGACGGTCCACAAAATCAAGACTCACAATTGGGGGAGAAAACACACAAAATGAAAAGATGGTCATAGGTGACCTTGGCATGAAAGCTATTTTTTTTCCACATGGTTGGGGAAAATCATTTTCCAAATCAAAAATTGAGAATTCAATATTTTTTGAAACAACATTAATTATCCAAATATATAATGAAAACACAAAATTTTTGAGATGAAAACATGTCTTTTGACTCCCCAAAATGGTTGGACGAAATTTCAAAACTAGATGGGGAGTAAGTATGAATATTTTTTCATATATATATTTTTTATTTTTATATTTTTTATTTTTTAGTGTTTTTAAAATAAACACCCACACAAAAGATAAAGAAAAAAAGAAAATGTTTGATGAAGGAAGTGTTAAAAAAATAAAGAGAGTTGGAGAAGAAGAAAGAGGGAGAGTTAAAGGGAAAGAGGTGCCCCCTGGTTTGAATTTGGTGGGTCTCTGTCTCCATTTAGTGGTGGGTCAATGGGAGTTGATGTGCCTCGTGTGGGATGTTACCTGAAAAAGAAAAATCATTATTCATGTAATGGAAAATTAAAAGAAATTAAAATTTCATAAAAGTAAAAGAAAACATGGGTTGACTCCCAAGAAGCACTGCATTTATTTTTTCTACAGCTGGAGAATTGTAGTGGACTACCCATAGTTCAATGGTGGCCACTGTATTTTTGCAACTTCTGTGTGATTCTAGAAAATCTTCTCCTTTGGGATGCCTGATTTTTCATTGGATAATTTCTTCTCATCCTTGTTGATGTGCTTGAAATTCAATGGGGGTGGAAAGAGAATATTTATGTCATTGATTTGGTCTTCAACTTGAGGAATGATGTTATCCACAAAGTTCTGGTTTGCTATACTTGGAAATTCAGGAAGATGTTTCAATTATAATGGTGAATTTATATAAGGATCAGATAATACAAAACCACAGTATGAGATCCCAATTATTTTAGACTAATTTATTTCATCACTTACCTATATAGAGTAATGAAGATCAATAGAGTCATAAAACTGAATAAATATTTCAATATCCTTTATATCAATGTTGTTCACCAAAGAATGGATCAATTTCATCCTCACCGGTGATCACTTTATTAATTATGGAACAAATATCACAACCTTCACTCCCATAGGGACAAGATACACACATTGATTCAAAGTTCACAACACATATAACCGAATTTTCAAAATCATGGATATGAAATGATTAATATTGGATAATCTGATCTGAATCAATAAATGAGAATTAAATTTCATTTCCCTCATTATCATCTAAGATAAAGAAGTGGAGTTCAAAGGAAAGATTCAATTCCAAAGATTTTTCAAGATACTTTAGATCAATGGAGCTTTCATTTGTAATATCAACCTAAAATTATCCATTTATGACTTGGTTAATGAGGATGCAATATTCAAAAACTCCTCTATTAGTAGAATAGGAAGAACATGATGGATTGAGATTCAACACATTATCAAAGAGTCTTTTGGAAGCATGGATAGAGAATACAAATTAATTCTCTGATGGGTATCACATGGATTGGAAAATATTGAACTTGACCAGTTGGTCACCAGATTCCATGGATAAGATGCCAGCATGGACATAAATTTTGGTTTTAGATGTCATAAGGAAATATCTTCCTAGAATCATAGGAGATTGGAAAGAAGTTGTCTCACCTTCCATGTCAAGGACATAGAAGTCAGCTAGGAAGATAATATCATTAACATGAATAAGGAAATGCTTGATTATACCCTCAGTACTAGCAGTTCTTTGATTGGCCAATTGAATGATGACACCTGTTGGATATAATGGACTAAGACAAAGGTTGGAGAAAATGGATTTGGGCATGACATTAATTGAGAATCCTAGGTATATAAGCACATCATTGAAGTTGGAACTTCCAATTTGGAATGGAACTGTAAAGGTCCCAAGATCTTTTCACTTTAAGGGAATATACTGTTGGGTGGAAACATTTTTAGAGGTCCTAAGTTGCCTCAGGTGGGATACAAGTTGACCAATTTATGTTTTAATGTTTTTGAGGCTGGAACGGGTGAAGGAGGAAAGATATTCCACTGCACTTTCCCATGGTTTCTTAGAAAAAGAGGCTTCTCCCAGACTGGGATTACCTTGATTTTGGTTCTTGGGGAAGTGATTGTATTGGTTTGGGAATTGGTAAGATCACTAGGATAATGGAATCCAGGAAGAGGAGGATAGATCCTTTGAGGTTGAGGAATAGAAGTGTAATGTTGTTGTAAGTTAACAACACTTTGAACATATTGGAATTGGTTTGTGTTTTGAGGAGGAAATTGATGGGGATAAGAAATGGGATTACCATACCTCAATCCTTGGTTGAAGGTAGAATAGAAGGGCTCAGAGTGGGGTTGGTTGTAGTTTTTAATTAACTGACCTGATTTTTGAGGGTTGGTGTTACTATGAGCATATGATGCATTGAGCTCCATTAGTCTGAATGAATTAGATTGGTCCTCTTGAAGTTTTGGACATGTGTCAGTTATATGAGATGGGGAGCTACAGATTCCACAGTTCTTGATAGATCCAGGGAATAAAGATTTTGGATAAGATGAGGTTGGGTATTTGGACACCACTGCTAGTTGTCCCACAAGACCTTTAAGTTCACTCATCCACTCTTTATTCTTGTTTGTATATATATATTGATTATCCTAAGATTGTTTGACTTGATAATGCGATCAATTATGGAATTGTTGTGTGTTTAAATCCATGTTTCTTATGAGATCTCTTGCAGCTGTAGGAGTTTTATCAACAAGAGCATCGCCACTTGCAACATCAATGAGAGTTCTCTCCATAACCAATAACCCCTCATAGAAGTATTGGATCAAGAGTTGGTCAGGGATTTGGTGATGTGGATAGATTGGAACAAGCTTTTTGAACCTCTCCCAATAAACATGGAGTGATTCATTGGGGGAATTTATGGATACCACTAATTTATTTTCGGATGGAAGCAGTACGAGAAGCATGAAATAATTTCTATAAGAAAAGTCACTTCATGTCAATACATGAGTTTATGGAACCAAGAGAGAGGTAGTAAAGCTGTAACTTAACAGTGTCAGCTAGGGAGAGAGGGAATTCTCTAAGTTTTATTTATTCCTTAGAAACCCCTTGAGGCTTTATGGTAGAGCACACCACTTGGAACTCTTTAAGGTGGAGATGTGGATCCTCACCAACTAGCCTGTGGAAATGAGGGAGAAGATGAATCAAACCCAATTTGAGTTTGAATTCAGCCTATTTGTTTGGATATTGAATACCAAGGGGTTAGTAATTCATATCATGGGCAACAAGTTCTTTAAGTGTTTGTTCCCTAGGATTGGCCATATCTAATTCAATTGGTTGGATGAGGACTGGTTCTTGAATTATTTGATTATCCCTAGTGTTCCTCCTAAGTTGGAGAAGTTTTCACTCAATTTTAGGGCCAAACAAATCTGAGGTATTGTTCAAGAGGCTACGGGGCATTCAGAGTGATTTTGGGAGAAAGGGGAAGACACATTTTTCTTTATGTTCTTTTTCTGTTTATGATTTTTATGGGAAGATGAGTTTTTCTTTGTGTTTTTTTTTTATTTTTTTAAATTTTGTTTTTTCACAATAACCAGAAACTAATGACTATTTAATTGAACAATACATGGAAACAAATCATTTTTAAAGTGTTAACGATTATTACCTATCGACTGTTCAAGGCTCCGGTGCTCTGCTAATGTGTATAACAACACTCGAGTAGAATCCTCAGTGATGATACTTTTCAATAGTCAATTATTTTTAGTTGATTGTATTTTGATTGGGGGGTTTTTTATAGAGCTTAAATGAAGTGATTAATGATTGGTATTTGATTTAAAAATCTGATAAATTTTGGGGTGATTTCATCATTAGGAAGTTAATCTTGTGATATCTTTGATACTTGCTTTATATTTCATTAAATTAACATCCATGTCACAAGATGAAGTTAATTGGAATTACTAAGTGTTAAGGATTTAATCCAAGCCTTAACTTAACTTAGGGTTATAATCTCAATCAGTACATGTTGATGGTAGTCTATTTATGGTTCCAATAATCCATGGAAACTACACGTTAAACAAAACAAGTTATTAATCCATGACGTGTTAAGTCCAACATACACAATGTTAATTTAAATAATATTCATCAAGTAAATACTCTCAATCACTTAACATACATAAATTTTGACCCACCCCAATAGTATATTTACTCAGCCATTAAGATAGTTATTAATCTGGTAATATGTTTTTATGGTGATTAATTATAAATAGAACAAAAATAATGGGATAAAAAAGGAGTTGTGCGTCGAATATACACACACGAACAATGATGAGGATTAAAAACGAAATTTCGATTGAATGAAGAAGCAGAAGAAGGGAATGGGATTAAACTTTATCTAAAATATTTTAATACGATTAATATTATTTAATAGAAGTTGGATGATAATAATATATGTATAAGAAGAAACATTCATTAAAATTCTATTGAAATGAAATGACACTTACACGATTACAAATAAGAAGAACACTAAAGAACATGAAAAAAGAGAGAGGAGGAAGGGTATCTCAAGTGAAAAATTGAGTATGGAAGGTCCTCCCAAGCCTTTTAAAGGATTTGGTCATGCCAATTTATACAAACCTCTTCTGAAATTCCAATCACATGCAAGGAGAGAAGGGGGTTGTATTTATATCCCAAGAAGGTGGAATGTTAGCATTCCAAATTTGCTCTTCCATGTGCATCACCAATTTATCCATACAGATAGCTGAATATTGAGATATCCTCTTCTTCTAAGTTGTAGATAATAATTTTTGATGAATATCTCCAAAGTGATTAGCATTTGGAATTATGGAGCCAAAGTTTTGGTGGTTTTCATAAAAAAATGTTAAATTGTCAATTTCTATCCATGCTTTTTCTATGGCCGAAATGTGCATGGATTTTTGAATAGGAATATGCCTTCAAATACAAATTATTTCTTTATAAAAGTAAGTTTCATATATCTCCTCTTTCATAATGAAAAATATCATATTTATTTTATTACTAGATCATGAGAAATGTCATGAATAGTTTCCAGAGTTTAATTCCAGGCCAGAATGGTGGGATGGACTTCAAAGCATCAGTTGGCCCCCTTTTTCGTATAGTGGGACCTTAAAATTTTTGTCCACAATTATTTTGGCTAATAAAGAACATATGGTGGAGTTTCATAAAATTTGGGCTTCAGGATTTAGACTAATAACTCAATCATCATGGCTGGTCCAGTTTCTTAACATATTTTTTGGGTATTCTTATGTGGACTATATGATCCTACAAATGGAAGATTCGGCCAAAGGTTCCTTCTAATTAAATGTTTTAATTGGATTCATTAACCATAAAAAACAGGAATCATGCAATTTGGATAAGTATGGGGAGAGGTATTATTAATTATCAAACATACTTGAATCTGGATGAATTCAAATAGTGCTCTAAAATTATATTTAATATCTAAACATTAATATTTCACACAAATTATTAACATTTCATATAAAATCAGTAAAGGGAGTATATAAAAATTTATAAAAATATTAATAACATCAGAAGGTAATAGGAACCTTTGTTGGTATTAGAGAAAGGTTTAGTTATTTTTTGTGATTAGTTTAGTTAATTTTTTGAGGATTGGGATAAGATAACTAAAGTGAAAACCCTAGGGATAAATCTAAGGGATATGAATAAGTGTAGGATAAAATTATAGACCTTTGGTAATATTTTTGAGTATATAGTTTTCCTAGAAATAACATCCTTATCTGGATACTGAAAAGTGGATGCACATGTGGAACATATACACTGAGGGGAAATAACCTTGAAAAAGGTTGATTGAGTATTAAATTGATCTTTACTTGGTACATGTTGAGTGGGACTAAGACTACACACATGGATAGACACTCTCAGGGGGATATTCTTTGGTTAATAATATTCTCTTTATGACCCATTATTAAGGATTTAATATGTTAAGGAATTAGTTCAAGAAGTATTAGAGAAACCAACCTAAAGAAACCTAGAATGAAAAAGATTTATTTAGGTTAAAATGAAAGATAATGTGATGGTTTTAAAGAGTAATAAACATCAAGGTTGATTTCTTCATAAAATAATTTATGATAATTTCCTTTTGATATTAATTATTCATTACTAACATTAGAAATTTTTGGTTTTAATAATGGAAAATTCCTAAAGGAAATAAGTTAACAATAGATGTCATGGACAATATGAAAATTATCTCAATCAGAAACCAAATGGTATAAGAGATAGGGTGAGAAATATTTTAAATTTTCCCAAAAAAAACTATCAAGAATTAGGATTACCAATATAAAAATATTTTAGTTTCTAAAAACTCCAAGTAAGTGAAGGATGGAGTCTCATGGAAGTTCTGGTGATGAAAATAATAAAGGAAAGAATATTCAATATCCTTCATGTCAAAAATGTGGAAAGAGGCCCCAAGGGTAATGTATCAAAGGATTTATAAGATCTTTTATTTGTGGTAAAGGATTTAATATAACAACAATTAACCAAGTAAAAAGGAAGAGTTTAGTTAACATGATCAGGGAAAGTAATGTTTTTTTAAGGATCTGCTATCAATTCGACATTTTAGATGTAATGAATTTTGAAACTATGAAAACTGGTGCACTAATACATGGGATTATGATAAAAATCAATATTAAAAACCTCATAGACCATGATAATAAATAAAATTCTATGCGAATACTACTATTGAAGTCGATTTTGGTAATTAAATGTTTCTAGGTAAACTTATTCATCACTCAAGATTTTTGGATGTCTTATGTCATGTAAGTTTTCACAAAATATTAACTATTGAAATAAAAAAACACATGGTGGTATAATTATTTTATCTAAGGTTTATGAATCTTCTTCATGTTTTATTGGATTATGTTTCATGAAATTATTATTATTCTTCCTTTAAATATATTTAATGTGATTTTGGAAATGGATTTGTTCTCTCTACTTAGAGGAAAAATTATTTGTTGGAGTTATGAAATAAAATTTCATATCAAACTATGATTTTAAATCAATTAAATAATGATTATAAACAAAATTTATAATAAAATTATATAATATAGATCTTGATTTCAAATAATAACAATCTATTGGATCAAATAGTTGGACAAAAACTCAATATCATGAATAATCCTACTCTAAGGAAGAAGTATGTTTCCTAATATCGAAGGGTTGATATATCTATATAAATTATATATTATTTTTATTCTATCCCTTAGACACTATTATATATTTTTATTAGTAGGAGATAATTAAAACTGAGAGGATGTAGTTTATTTAAGGGGGTAGAATGTAACACCCTAATATTTTGGAAAATACTATGTTTGATAGCTTATTCCACGCACAACACCAAACTAAAACGATTAATGACATATTATATGAATATTATTAATAAAAATAAAAAATAATAAACTTATAGTAAATAAAAATATTTTAATAAATTTTAAATTCATACAAAACAGGATTGAAAACACTTAATGTTTTAAAAGGGCATTTTTTAATAAAAACATGTTTTCTTTATATATGGTATTTTCACCTAAAATATAAATTTATAAATTTTAGAATTTTAATTTTGTAAAATGTGATTATTTTTCAAAATTAAACATTTAAAAATTATATTAGGGTTATTTTTTGAGTTTTTTCAAAAACAATTGATTATTAGGTGAATAGTGTAAAAAATAGTGGTTTTTTCTAATGCCGTCACTTTTATTAATAAAAGAACGACTAAAAAGTTTTTTATTTTTTTATATAAATAACATATATTTGTGAATTAAAATAAATAATTTAAAACTACTATGTTAAATTTATAAAACCTATGTTTAATGTTTTGGAAACATAAGTAATATTTTACTCTAAATACTATTTTTATTAACTTATAATAGAAATTAGTTTTCATCAATTATAAAAATAAAATATTAAAAATGGATTTAATATTTTTAGATCAATATATTTATATTATTTTATAATTTTGATCTCATTTTTAGGCATAAAATTATTTTCACTAAGATTAAATTTATTGACCATGATAATGGTGAAAGGGTTATTTTCAAAGAATTGTTTTATTACTATTGTGTAATTTTTATATTATAAATTAAATTGATATATTTTATATAATTAATTTGATATGATGTTTAGAAATAAATTAAAATATATTATCACTCATTTAATTTGTAATTAATATTGTATAAGATTGATAACACTTAATATTGAAAACAAAATTTTCCCACAAAACGGTTCCTCTATATATTAAATTTTTTAATTTAAAATTTAATTTTATATTATTTAGAAATTGAATTATATTAATTGATTCTTAAATTTAGGTTATTAATATAAAAATTTGGCAATTTGGGTTACCTTATAATTTTAATAAAATATAAATTACTTGGTTAAAAACTTGTTACGAAGGTAAAACCAAAAATTGTAAAGTCTAAAAGTTGTAAAAGACTTGAAACATGTTTCAAAATGATTTTTGGAGGCTTTATCGACATTAAATCACCCAAAAATTCATTATTTAACACTTTTAGGGCCATTGAACCTTGAATAGTGTCATGACATCATTGAATGAGTAATGAGTATTTATAAAAATACCATTTTATCACTTATAAAAAGAGACCACTTCCACCACATTTCTACACCCATTACAAAGATTTAGATCTACCAAAAATCTATTCTAGTATATTATCAACCCTCTAAAAACATTTTATAAGACTCAATATTTCCAAAAGACCAAGATAAGAAGCTTTATGGTGTTTTGTAAGGGAGAACATACAAAGGGATAGGATGTTAGGCACACATATAGAATGAATAAGGATTTGAGGTAAGGGTTTTTGCATCTCAATTTTTCTTCATTGAGAATGGATGTTTAACCACCACTTTTTTAATTTTTTGGTGTATATATTGGACATGAATTTATTTAATCATTATTCTCATAAAATATAAGTTATTTATAAACCCATATCACATTTTATATTTCTAGGGATTTTGAGTTAAAAAATACCAAATATTTAAGGATTTTTGTTAACTCAACTCCATTAATTATGTTAAAATATTTATTATTAAAATTATTTATTTAAATATTGGTTTCTTCCAACCTTATAATTTAATTCATGGAATCTTCTCTTCCTCCCTTGGGGAAAATGAATTTTTTAATACAAAGATTTTACCATGATGATTTTCTTTCTCAAAATGCATATCATTATTGAGAATAATTCCCATCCTCTTTAATTAAGACATCTCATAATTGTATATATTTTAATTTCATACCGATGTTTTAATTTATATGTGGAAAACCAATTATGTGTTATCTCCTCTAACATTAATATTTCCCTTTTTGACTTTTAAAAATATTGTTTTTATCTATTTTTACAATGTGGGTTTCAACAAAGATATTTTAAAATATTTAAATAGGTTTCCTTCCATGATCATTTGATTTATCTTCTATTCCACTTTTCCTATAGATACATTTTTTTTCAAGTATAATTTATTTTGTATTCTTTTTAAAGTAAACTTTTTCAAAAAATTTCACATTACCTTAAAAAAAAGTATTTTGGAAGTGACCCATAACTTCTTCTTTTTTGATAATGTTAAAGATATTTTATAAAACTATTTTATGTTTCCCCTCAATTTTTCTATTTATCAATTTTTTTATTTATTTAATAATAAAATTTCATGAATTACACTTTAAATTATATTATGATATTTTGGGAGATTAAACTTATTGAAATACATTATTGATTATTTTTATCTCATAATAGTTCAATGTGTATAAAAATGGTTTTTATTTTAATTAATTTCCTCTCTAAATTCTCTATACTTCATTACTTCAATTGATGGGTGTTCATATAGATGCCACATGTAGATTTATTGGAGAAATTATTGATTAAACTGTACACCTTTTATCTATATAATGTAAATACGATATACCTCATCATCTTAATTGAAGAGAATTCACCTATAAATTTAATTAATATATTTGGATACAAATTTATTTTCCATGGGTTTATTATTTTATTATTATTTATGGAATTAAAAATGATTAATTTATGTGATTATATCTAAAAAGGTTGTGAAACCCATTTTATTTCCATGGGTTTTTTATGATATGATTTATTTTAAGTAGAAAATATATGTATGGATTATTAATGGGTGGGTTCCTATATATCCCTCTAATTAATTAGATAATTATTTATATCTCATGATATAAAGATGTTAAGGATTGAAATTTTGTTTTTTTATAACATGAAACATATACATTTTGTTTGTTCACAACATGAAGCATGGACATTTTATTTATTCACAAAAATAATCATATACAATTTTTTGTTCACAATAAGAAGCATGAAAATTTAGTTTATTCACAATTTTATAATTTATATTTTCTTATGTTTGTGGTAATTTTTTTATGTAATGTTTTAATTTCTTGGTAAATTTCCATACCATATGAAAATGGTTATTCTCCATGTATCATGTCTATTATCTCATGATTTGATACCCTTTTCCATGGTATATATTTGTTCATGTGATATTAAATGTCCTTATATCATAAATTATAGAATTGTTTAGGTCCACTAGGTCAAATAACCTAAGGGGGGGGGGGGGGTGGGAATCGGGGTATGACAGATTAAAATTACTACCCCTTCGGATCTTGTTTCTTCGTTAAACAAAACAAACTTCTCCCTTTCCCCCATAGCAATATATGAACAAAAATTAAATCATACACGATACATAATGATTTTACTTGGTTCAACCTCACTGAGATATATCCAAGGAGCATACAACAGTAATGAATCGATGTATCTAATACACTAAAAGTGCATTGCTATTTACAAGGTTTAATCTAGATCACTTCTATGCCTAGGATCACTGCCTTTACAAAGTTTAGGGTTTGCTCACTGCATTACCAAGGGTCACTCCCTATGTCTCTTCCATTGGCTCACTGTTGGTGGGAAGGATCATTCTCTACCTCTTCCATTGCTCACTTCTCTTGGAAGGGACCCCCTCATAGTTTATGGAATTTTATTCCCCTTAATTTTCATGAATTCTGTATCCTTAACTATAGATAGATGCTCTGTTAAAGTTCCAATTTCATCCACTGATGAATACTACTTTACCAGATATATACAAGGAAACCTTAAATCTTTCGTGCAACTCTTATTGTGCCTTGCGTGAAAATTTTATACTTTTCATGCAAGAACTATTATTATGTGAAACTCCCTTCTTATGCATAACTTAAATCGTACACACAACTTCCTTATCTTGCACGCAACTCCAATTCTTTCATGAAACTCCCTTTTTGAAAAATCATTATGCGATTCATAGCTACGATTTCCTCTAAGTGTTGATCTCACAAATGGGAGGGGGGAATATTATTTATAGGCATCGATGACCCCTGCATGGGAGATTCGACACATTTCTCAAGATCCCATATGAGCACGCAAAACCCAATTTGACGTCGCGTTGGGCGTACAAGCCTCTTTCACACAACCTCATCTTTCACACACATTCTAGATCTTTCACACACTTCATTCCTTTTCCATATTTTTATGTGCTGATACTAAATATTATTTGAGTGTAATATTACAAACCATCTTCAATCTTGTTCACAAATTCCTTTTCCAAAAATAGGTTTCTCTATTTTTCTAATTTGGAGGCTAAAAAAATTGGTACACTAGAAAATAACAGCACCTTTTATCTATTATTTTTGTACCACCTATATATCATCCATTCCTTTTTCATGTTTCTTTATTAGTATATATGGTCAAAAATATCACTGGAATACCACAACTGACCATGGAAACCTTCTTTGTTGACAAACACAATCAACCCAAAAAAGATTCAATGTTTCCTTGAGGGAATTTTTCTCAACAGAAAAATATTATTATTCCATGTTATTTTTAATAAGATATTTATTCCTTGATCATGATTTATGATATAATTATGATCTAAACCTTGGTTACATATTATCATATTTTCCCTTACTAAGTGTTTGAGATCACCCCTTTATTATGTTTCCATTTCCCAGATTATGAAGATGAATATAACTTATAAGAAGTCTAGAAGGGTTATGTACACCTATCATGGGGCATAGAAAAAGGAGTTTTTTATATTACCTAATTATAGTATAGTGATTAAACCTAGGTAGTTTCCCAAATATGAGTACACACAAAATAGTTTGTCACATTTTAATTAGAGTAAAAATGTATTATTTTTGGAATTGTTTGGGTTTGAATGAAACGAAATAAAATAAATCAATTAGGAAAATGATTTAAATGAAATTGGAAACTCAAGTGATTGAAAAATATTATATGAGAAGGGTGATAAGGTCAGGGTTGGTTTTGAAATTTCATATCTATCCTTGTTCTATTTAATTCAATCCTCTTCTGTTAAGTTGATTAAAGTAAGATTCTATAACCATTTCCTCTCACTCCCTTGGTCAAATGGTGATGGTGAGAGAAAAAATTAACAAGATATTAGTTTGTTATAATACCCTTCCTTGTACAAGATAGTTACAATGAATATCCTTAAATGACTTAGGAAATACCCTACCAGGTCTTGTTTATCCCAAACAATCAAGAACATCCACTACCCCTTTCACACATACTGACAATCATCAAGTACTTCACCAATAATCCATGGTCTATTCCATTGTATATAAACCATAACATAGTATATGGAGATAATGATCATTTAACAAATAAAAAACAAAAACAAAATCAAAAAACAAATTAAGATCATACTTGATAATAAAAACCTCTATATGAAATTGAAAACAACATCGCAAAAGAGAGAAATATATTTCATTCAATCAAGTATAAGAACTCAAAAATAAAAAAAATAAAAAAAACTTCCCAAATCACTCAAATTTTTAACCCACCATGGTATGGGTAATAAATATGAATGTGAAAGAATAAGGTATTACAAAACTAAGAAAAATAAAATAAAGAAAAGAAAATCAGAAAAGTTGTCCAATAGAATCTGTCCACTGAAAGTTTTATTCTATTTGGAGTAAATATCATCCAAATCATGAAAATGTACCTTTTTATAGGTTGTCCCCGATTGAATTTCTTATTTACAATTAAAATATAAAATTAATTGGATGTGTAAAATATGAGGTATGGAATAATTAATGAGTAATAATCTTATGGTCAAGGATTCCCCAAACTTTCCTTCAATGTTGAGCGTTCAATTGGTACCTTAATGAGTGAATAACTACATTAAATTTGATGAAAAAATGATTCTTTGAGTCCTTTTAAAAATCCATCTAAAATAACCTTAATATGAGGTGTGTATCTATAGTTATTCCTTACTTATATAAGTGAGTTCCACTTTGTCATCCAGAATGATTTTCCAACTTGATTGATTTTTTCGAGCCTTTAGATAGTTAGATTATCTCTTGGTATAGAAGAGAAAGTTATATCCCATGAACATAGAAATTTTAAAAAAAGTATCAATTAAATTAGATAGATATTGTAAAAGTTATGCATAAAATACCAAAGTGATTAAAATCTGTTAAAATTACAGAATTAAGCAATTTTCACATTTGTTCCCAAAACACACTAAAAATATAAAATTCATGAAAATAAACTCAAATTGATAAATTTTTTGGGATTAAATAATTAAAAAACATTTAAAAAATGATTAAAATATTATCTCTATCAAAGTTAATCTAGTGTGACTCAATTATAGACAAAGTTTCACAAGTATCATAAAATAAGTTTCTTATATAGCTGGTCCTTAACGTCACTAAACCTTCTATTCTTGGGATTGTGTGTTTATTATGAGATGTAATGTTTAAATCATGAAAATGATGTAAAATAAATAGATGTTTAGATTAGTTTTTATTAAAACCACTGTTAAAGGAACATGTTTTTATCACTAGATTCAAGAGTGTGGGTTTGAGGCACCTCATTTACTCTCTTAGACACAAAAAAGCTCTGTTAAAAATGTAGACTAATGTCAAAATGAATTCCTTCTAAAACTTATTAGGTAATCAATTCTTAATAATCATTATTATTTACATATTTCTTATAATATATTTTCTCTTATCAAACACACCATTTTTAGGAGTTTTTATTATTGATACTTGGTTCCTTATCCCATGTTTTTTAATATAATCATCCACTTAGATATTGGTAAAATTTGTGCTATTATCATTTAGAAATTTCATAATTTTATACCCAAGAATATTTTTATCCTCCCTAAAGTTTTTTTTTATTTTTAAACTAAAAAACTCATACTTGTGAGTGATTACTATAATAAAAACCATTCTATTATAATCATCCTTCAAAATAATGGATTATCTCTTCCCATCAATGGATCTTGGTGATATAGTTTTATACGCATCAATATGCACCAACTCGAGTACTCTTGTTGAATTTTTCTATTTTTTTCTTATATATGTTTTTAGAAATATTCTATTTTTGATAGTCTTAATATGTGTTTGTTTGTACACATGATAACTTAGAGAGATCTAGAGCTTTATCAATTCATACCTGATCTTCAAAGGATGGTTGGATCAAGTGCTCGTTTTCTTATTCATTGGATAGAAAGAGCTTATCTTATTCTCTAATGAAAAGTTATAGACCCCACTTCATGTGATTACCCTATATAAAAACTTCACCATCCATTCCCTTAATGATACATAGATTTTTAGTAAATTTTATTTCATTCCCTAAGTCTCATAATTAACTAACACTTATAAAGTTAATAATGAGAACTTCAAAAACCAAGACATCTATATGTATTATATCTTTTCCCAAAATTTTAATTTCCCAATAAAAATAATATCTTTCCCTTAATAATTTCCAAATATAAGTAAAACTTCCTTTTCATTATTGATTTTTGTGACAAGATCCTTATTTCTCGTCACATGGAAGGTGTATCTGCCATCAAGGATATATACACCAACATGATCTGATGCTTTCAGGGAAACATCTACAACCAATTTCTACTAAGATATTTTAAGTTTGATCAATGTATTTGGATTTATACTTAGTGTTTATTTAAATTATTGTTCTTCTTCAAAATATAATGGACCAAATTCATCTTATAAAGATACAAATTGATTTTTTTGTTTTATCTGTAGAGACCCGAAGCTTAACGTACATGGAAATTACATTACATTTGTGGAATACTTAGTACATAACAAAAACACACACATAAGGATCGTAATGGTTTAGTGTCTTTGGAAACTCGGAATATAATCTTCTAATCCTCGTGAAAGATCTTCAACATCTCCCATAAAGATCTTCCTTTTTTTATACCTAAAACCTTTCTTTATATCCTAGGGAAAAGAAAACAGAATAGGGTGAGCTCAAATGCTCAGTAAGGGTAAACAAAATAAATATCAATCACATCGTATACACAAGCACATAACTTTTTGAAATCTTAACCTGCAAAAGAGATCATAATTTCATAACATGGGATAAATCATGGCAGTGAAATGTAATCACAATAATCATAACTTAAAACATGAAACTTTGTGTCATACACACATAATCATAGAGAATCATTTCTTATTAGTCAAGACTCATTTCCAAGACTATCTTAGTGGACAAAGTCCCTTTCTGAACCGAGTCACCCTCGTTCCAGTCCTGTTTCACTGAACCGGTATAACCTACCGTTCCAGCCATGTCTATCTCATGAGATATAAAATCTTTACCCAATGCATTGGAGGGAGATATAGGTCCCACCCATCTCATAATGATACCATTCTTATGTGTGCCACAAAATCATAAATCATACATCATTGCATAACCCATGTAATACAAATGGTAATCTTAAACATCATGACATCATAAAACAATTCATATAAGATAAAGGAATTCATAAAAATATTTCCACCACAACATAATCAAATCAATGTAATAATAGGGATAAAAACATAACCCTTTATTATCTTAGATGGAAAATAATTTTGATAAAACACTTGAACTTCATTCTTGAGGAAAATATCCTTTCTACTTCAAAATTTTTTTTCCTTTCTTAACAGGTCATACAACTTTAAAATAAAAGAAGTTGATTAAAAATAAACTTGAAAACTTGTAAAGTAATCTTTTTGGAAATAATGTTTTAAAAATACATTCATGCCGTATAAGTTAAAAAAAACATTCTTCGTACTTCTTTCGGAAAAGTCAAAAAGTACTTCGTACGAAACAACGACAAAAGATTCCTTTCATATTCTTTACTAAAAACTCACCGATGGATAAAATTGGATTTAAACTATTGTAAGTGGATGGAAACAATATTACATATTGAGGTAACATTTATGTGGATGATAAAATACACCCCAGTAAATACCAAAGTATAAACAATCTCGGATAAAAATGAGATTGTGATATTTCCCTTACCTTAGGTCCGACTTGCTTTGTACGTGTCCGAACCTCCTGTATAATGATTTAAATCATGTTATTGACTTATTCCAGAATCATATTCATTGTTATTATATCATATATGGTCCACTTATGACTTTATATTACCCGTTCTTTTGTAAATTCATGTTAAAGTAGCGTTTTGGGTAAAATCGTCTCATTTGTCGTTCGTGTTTTTTACTTGTAATTATTAATATGATTACTTGGATAATGATTAATTATATCCAGAATGTAAAACATGATTTATATATAATATATATTCAGAATATACATATATATAATATATTGATAAATGGAAAGAAATACACCGTTCATGGAGACGGTAGTCCGTACGTACGCATGAACGCTGTTTTCGTTTCCTTATTGAATTGAATGGAATTAAGTAGATGACATAAATATAAATAAATCCAGTATCATTATTATGTCATATATTTCATTAGTACTTACTATATATACTTTATAATCATTCATGAATGGTTAATCATTGAGAATCAATCTCATCGCGTCGTGGAGACGGTAGTCCGTACGTACGCACGAGCGATGATATCGTTCCCATGGTCGTGGAATTGTGTTGAAGTGTATGTATACTATTTCAGTATCAATATCACTTTATAATAATCATATATAGTTACTCATTACACCATTATACCCATCCAATTAAGGTGGTGGTGGAAAATAGATTACACCACGACGTGGAGACGGTATTCCGTACATACGCACGCACGGTGATTTCCTTTTTCCGTAGGATGGATAAGAGGTTAATTAGAGTTGTTTCATATTTATAATAACATATCAGTATATAAGAAATACTGATGTTATTACTTTATCATGAAACATCTAAATAAGAATAAGTTGAAGAAGAAAGAAATTGAAAAAGACCGGTAATGGATATTACCTCTTTTTGACGCGCCTTTTCTTAACCTCCACTTAAAGAACTAAGGATGGTATTTGAAGAAGACCAGTACCTCTAGGATGATACTATGGAGGTGGAGAAGAGATTTTGGCAGGGGTTGGCCGAGCTTGAAGGCTCAATGTTGTGTGAGGAAGAGAGGGAGGAGGTGACCTTTTATAAGGGAGGAGAGGGGCACCTTTGGAATAACTAAAAATATTATTTTATTATAAAGTCAAGTTTGGTTTTAAATAGCTCCAAATTGATTTATTTCTAGGATAAGGTGGGTATGGGTCGAAATACTCTCATCCAATAGGATTTAGACAAGTTTAGGTTATTATTTTAACCTTATCAATTAGATTTATCTCTAAGTTAAATAATTTAACTTTTACCGTGTCTTTTTATTTTCTTACACTATATGGTAAATAAACTTACCATAACAAGCCAAAATAACCCCAATTTGTTTATTATTAATATATATATCCTTATATAAGTCATTTTAACGAACCTTAGATTTTTAGGAATTAAATAACAATTGATAATATAATATTTGTTTTAAAAACTAATTTATGTCAATTTTGACACTATTTGGTACATGATTTTTATGAAATTCTTAATAGAATGATAAGTTCAAACCAAGTTACTTAAATCAACAATAACATGTCATATTAACATAGAAAATTAGTTTAAGTCATAAAAAGTCTCAAATTACATTTATTTGGGCATTTATAACATCAATTATGTTAATTTTTCTTAAAAAGGTAATTACTGCATCATTGTTGTGTCATAAATAAATTAAATTATTTAAAGTCTAAAAATTACAAATAAAATACCATTATGTAGTAAATCTTTTTAGCTTTCTAATGAATATTTATAGTCGAATTTATCTTATGTATAACCGCATATTAAAAATTTTTAGTAAATAAACTTTGATTTTAACTCTTTTAACTCTTCTTTGAATTAAATAATAATAAATGTCCTAATCTAATCCAAGTGGGCCTAAATGATAATATTTTACACTTAAGGTTGTTTTTGGTCGAGATAAATTTTTACAATAGAATTAGGACATGTGTTAGAGTAATATTAATATCATTTTTACCCTTAATTACCCTATTTACTTTTAACCGTGGTAAATAAAAGTAAAAAGTTACTATTCACCAAAAATTATTTTCATCTTATTGAACCACATTTTACTTACTGACATCAATCGTGTCTCTCGAATTTTTGAAATTCCATTCACAGAAGCGGTAAAATTAAGTTTTTTGAAAAATTTAGTTTTTTTTAACTACCACTTAGTAGTTTCACTATTCATCAAAAATTGATGTTTTTCAGAACAATGCCAAAATTTCATCCTAAGCTATATTTCATATTCCGAATTCAAAAATGAAGTCTATTTTACCAAATTCATATCATAGAAGTTGCATTAATTAATTTTATAATTAAATCCCGCTGTTAAAACAAATAGCGTGTTTTTAAGAAACAATATCTATCAAAAGATTGACACTTGTTTATGCCAGGTTTAAATGTGAAATTACATCCAATGACCAATATTGTATTAAATTGTAAAAATATATTCTAAATATACTTTAAAACCACTCAAATTAATAATTTATCACTATTAATTATTTCGATTGAAAAAGTAGTTTTTAACTAAAATTTAGTAATTTTCACTATTCATCAAAATATGAAAGTTATCCGAAAAGTACCAAAATTTCACCTTAGGCTAAATTCGATACTACGAATCCAAAAATGAAGTCCATTTTGAGAGCTAAAATTTCTAAAATTTTAAAAGGTGGTTATTACTATTCATAACGGCTAGTTATAATAATATTTTAACAGCATATCGTTGTTTAGTGAAACTCGGTATTGCGTACTACACACGCTATCGAGGAAGGTCGCGATTGCGTGTAATGAAAGGCAAGTCAAGGATGTGTGTTGTGCAAGCTCCTTTTGGTGTATCGTACAACACAAGACATTAATAAAATTAAAAAGAATATTTTTCATAAAATCTCGGGCTGTTACATTCTACCCCCCTTAAAATGAATTTCGCCCTCAAAATTCGTCAGGGTTATAAATGGTTTACTACTTGAAAGTTTATTTAATAGAAACCTACATCGTAAAAAGGAATACCAAAACCAATCTTTAAAAACAAAAGTATGAAACGTAATGGTTACCCAAATAAACTAATCACTGGGTTTCCACATAGGTGAAAATATGGATATGGAAGAAAAATCTAACCATCATGTTCTGATGGAGAGTGGTAGAGAACATGGCTATGGAAAAGCCAACAATCACAAATCCATAAATTTGTGACGATCTAAGGTACCATCTGATTAATCAGATATAAGAGCACTAGGACAACATTTTTGGTTTTCAAGATCGTTTCCCTAAAGTTGAATAATTTGAATTAGAATAAATACTTACTTTATTTTGGTACAATCTCACTGTTGTTCGTGACTTGAACAATTTCTAATTCATCTCTTAAATAAATGAAGTTGAATTTGTTATTCGTGAAGTGTTAGCAGATCATGTGATAGAATGACGGGTCATTCCATCTGTCTCAAACAAAAGGTTAGCAAAAGTTATTAAATATACATAAGTCATTCTATAGTGAGATTAATCATATATGGTTCCTAAAATGGACTTATACATCATATATCATACTGCTTAATATAATAAAACTAGTTTCTACTAAACAGGGACTTCCTGTAGGCCAGTGGTAGGTGATAAAGGCCAGTCGCACTTCGATTGTGGGTTCGATTTCCACAGCCTTGTCCGACGCGATGGGCTGTCGCCCGTCCTGCAGGTCGTCCTTTTTCTAAAGCTATATTACTATAACATCCCATCAATAATATCGAAAAACTTCTATCCTTAAACAATACTAACTTATGTCCAACATAATCCCTTCTAATCTTTAGGCTTATCCATAATACTGCAGTCCACTCTCATAATATAGTGAAAACGATTACCAGAGATTTAATACCATCATTGATCTCCATATATCATAAGATATGTCTTGTTGGTCACATTCCAAACATTCAGAGGCCTTAATCATGTATTCTCTTAAAGAATTAATACCCATTGAACCTTAGTGAAAACATGAATACTGTCAAAAGTTAACTCTTTCCACATACCAAAATCCAAAAACTCTATATACTCAAACCATAATATAACCTTCTCCTTATATCAGTCATGAGCTCATGAATACTATCAAACATTTAATTTTCTCCTTATCCCTTCATTATGCGCATATCATCTACATTCCAAAAATATCTGAATAACCATTCATGGATACTGGTAACATGAATCATACAATTTCAAAACTCAAGGAAAGACAATAGTGTAACAATCCTTAGATGTCTCTTTATTCCATAGTACTATGAGATTACTTATACAACATTACACATGATAAACATGTAATCATTCCACTACATTCTTAAACCATTAACCGAGCTTCAACAATTCTTTCATCTCACATATCATTTGTAGTCTCTTCATCATCATCCACATAAATACTACCCATACGACCATACTGATTCTCTTCATGAGTCTTTCCCTTAGGAAATTGGTTTGCATAATGCCCATACATTCCACATTTAAAACACTTAACCATTTTTGATGTCGTAGCAATACCATTATCCTCATCCATGGTGTTAACTGAACCTTTTCCTTTGCACTTACTTGATTTGTGTCCTTCTTTTCCACACCCAAAGCATCTTCCAGTTCCCTTGAAACATTCTCCTTGATGCCTCTTCCCACATGATTTACATAGGGGAAATTGAACTTTCCTTCCTCTATGATCATCATGAAACTCCATCTTTCTCTTATTAGCCAAGTTAGAAAACTTACGAAATTTGAGTTTATTGATCATATTATGAGATTGCTGATTCGGTATAATAATGATGGTTGGACTTCCAAATCCTATTTCATTTGGTTTCTCATGAATAATATCATTCCATTGTCCATAATATCCTCCATTATCGTGAATCATCTTGTTTCCAGCCATTTTCTAAAACCCAAAAAGAATAGTGTTAGAGGAAAAAATCATGCTAGGGAAAACAACATAATAAAGGGGGAGTACCTTCAATATCTAAAATCTTAGGTTTAATTCTATGATCGTTAGCGTAATTCTAGTACTATAACCTATACGTATACTTAACCTTAGGGACATCCCTAGACATACCTTAGAAATATCTCTAGGGATCTCACTAACGTTTTCGCATCCTAGTTTCCAAAAGTTGACTAAACCTTTCCTCTGATACCAACTGTAGAGACCTGAAGCTTAACGTAAATGGACATTACATTACATTTGCGGAATACTTAGTACATAAAAAAAACACACACATAAGGATCATAATAGTTTAGTGTCTTTGGAAACTCGGAATATAATCTTCTAATCCTGGTGAAATATCTTCAACATCTCCCATAAAGATCTTCCTTTTTTTTATACCTAAAACCTTTCTTTATATCCTGGGGAAAATAAAACATAATAGGGTGAGCTCAAATGCTCAGTAAGGGTAAACAAAAGAAATATCAATCACATCGTATACACAAGCACATAACTTTTGGAAATCTTAACCTGCAAAAGAGATCATAATTTCATAACATGGGATAAATCATGGTAGTGAAATGTAATCACAATAATCATAACTTAAAACATGAAACTTTGCGTCATACACACATAATCATAGAGAATAATTTCTTGTTAGTCAAGACTCATTGCCAAGACTATCTTAGTGGACAAAGTCCCTTTCTGAACCGAGTCACCCTCTTTCCAGTCCTGTTTCACTGAACCGATATAACCTACCGTTCTAGCCATTTCTATCTCATGAGATATAAAATCTTTACCCAATGCATTGGAGGGAGATATAGGTCCCACCCATCTCATAATGATACCATTCTTATGTGTGCCACAAAATCATAAATCATACATCATTGCATAACCCATGTAATACAAATGGGAATCTTAAACATCATGACATCATAAAACAATTCATATAAGATAAAGGAATTCATAAAAATATTTTCACCACAACATAATCAAATCAATGTAATAATAGGGATAAAAACAGAACCCTTTATTATCTTAGATGGAAAATAATTTTGATAAAACACTTGAACTTCATTCTTGAGGAAAATATCCTTTCTACTTCAAAAACATTTTTCCTTTCTTAACATGTAATACAACTTTAAACTAAAAGAAGTTGATTAAAAATAAAATTGAAAACTTGTAAAGGAATATTTTTGGAAATAATGTTTTAAAAATCCATTCATGCCCTATAAGTTAAAAAAAACATTCTTCGTACTTCTTTCGGAAAAGTCAAAAAGTACTTCGTACGAAACAACGACAAAAGATTCCTTTCATATTCTTTACTAAAAACTTACCGAAGGATAAAATTGGATTTAAACTATTGTAAGTGGATTGAAACAATATTACATATTGAGGTAACATGGATGTGGATGATAAAATACACCCCAGTAAATACCAAAGTATAAACAATCTCGGATAAAAATGAGATTGTGATATTTCCCTTACCTTAGGTCCGACTTGCTTTGTACGTGTCCGAACCTCCTGTATAATGATTTAAATCATGTTATTGACTTATTCCAGAATCATATTCATTGTTATTATATCATATATGGTCCACTTATGACTTTATATTACCCGTTCTTTTGTAAATTCATGTTAAAGTAGCGTTTTGGGTAAAATCGTCTCATTTGTCGTTCGTGTTTTTTACTTGTAATTATTAATATGATTACTTGGATAATGATTAATTATATCCAGAATGTAAAACATGATTTATATATAATATATATTCAGAATATACATATATATAATATATTGATAAATGGAAAGAAATACACCGTTCATGGAGACGGTAGTCCGTACGTACGCATGAATGCTGTTTTCGTTTCCTTATTGAATTGAATGGAATTAAGTAGATGACATAAATATAAATAAATCCAGTATCATTATTATGTCATATATTTCATTAGTACTTACTATATATACTTTATAATCATTCATGAATGGTTAATCATTGAGAATTAATCTCATCGCGTCGTGGAGACGGTAGTCCGTACGTACGCACGAGTGATGATATCGTTCCCATGGTCGTGGAATTGTGTTGAAGTGTATGTATACTATTTCAGTATCAATATCACTTTATAATAATCATATATAGTTACTCATTACACCATTATACCCATCCAATTAAGGTGGTGGCGGAAAATAGATTACACCACGGCGTGGAGACGGTATTCCGTACATACGCACGCACGGTGATTTCCTTTTTCCATAGGATGGATAGAAGGTTAATTAGAGTTGTTTCATATTTATAATAACATATCAGTATATAAGAAATAATTATGTTATTACTTTATCATGAAACATCTAAATAAGAATAAGTTGAAGAAGAAAGAAATTGAAAAAGACCGGTAATGGATATTACCTCTTTTTGACGCGCCTTTTCTTAACCTCCACTTAAAGAACTAAGGATGGTCTTTGAAGAATACCATGACATCTAGGATGATACTAGGGAAGTGGAGAAGATATTTTGGCAGGGGTTGGCCGATCTTGAAGGCTAAATGTTGTGTGAGGAAGAGAGGGAGGAGGTGACCTTTTATAAGGGAGGAGAGGGGCACCTTTGGAATAACTAAAAATATTATTTTATTATAAAGTCAAGTTCGGTTTTAAATAGCTCCAAATTGATTTATTTCTAGGATAAGGTGGGTATGGGTCCAAATCCTCTCATCCAATATGATTTAGACAAGTTTAGGTTATTATTTTAACCTTATCAATTAGATTTAACTCCAAGTTAAATAATTTAACTTTTACTGTGTCTTTTTGTTTTCTTACACTATATGGTTAATAAACTTACCATAACAAGCCAAACGAACCCCAAGTTGTTTATTATTAATATATATATCCTTATCTAAGTCATTTGGCAGAACCTTATATTTTTAGGAATTAAATAACAATTGATAATATAATATTTGTTTTAAAAACTAATTTATGTCAATTTTGACACTATTTGGTACATGATTTTTATGAAATTCATAACAGAATTATAAGTTCTAACCAAGTTACTTAAATAAACAATAACATGTCATATTAACCTAGAAAATTAGTTTAAGTCATAAAAAGTCTCAAATTACATGTATTTGGGCATTTATAACATCAATTATGTTAATTTTTCTTAAAAAGGTAATTACTGCATCATTGTTGTGTCATAAATAAATTAAATTATTTAAAGTATAAAAATTACAAATAAAATAAAATTATGTAGGAAATATTTTTAGCTTTCTAATGAATATTTATAGTCAAATTTATATTATGTATAACCCCATATTAAAATTTTTTTAGTAAATAAACTTTGATTTTAACTCTTTTAACTCTTCTTTGAATTAAATAATAATAAATGTTCTAATCTAATCCAAGTGGGCCTAAATGATAATATTTTACAATTAAGGTTGTTTTTGGTCGAGATAAACTTGTCCAATAGAATTAGGACATGTGTTAGGGTAATATTAATATCATTTTTACCCTTAATTACCCTATTTACTTTTAACCGTGGTAAATAAAAGTAAAAAGTTACTATTCACCAAAAATTATTTTCATCTTATTGAACCACATTTTACTTACTGACATCAACCGTGTCTCTCAGATTTTTGAAATTCCATTCACAGAAGCGGTAAAATTAAGTTTTATGAAAAATTCAGTTTTTTTTAACTACCACTTAGTAGTTTCACTATTCATCAAAAATTGATGTTTTTCAGAACAATGCCAAAATTTCATCCTAAGCTATATTTCATATTCCGAATTCAAAAATGAAGTCTATTTTACCAAATTCATATCATATAAGTTGCATTAATTAATTTTATAATTAAATCCCGCTGTTAAAACAAATAGCGTGTTTTTAAGAAACAATATCTATCAAAAGATTGACACTTGTTTATGCAGGGTTTAAATGTGAAATTACATCCAATGACCAACATTGTATTAAATTGTAAAAATATATTATAATTATACTTTAAAACCACTCAAATTAATAATTTATCACTATTAATTATTTCGATTGAAAAAGTAGTTTTTAACTAAAATTTAGTAATTTTCACTATTCATCAAAATATGAAAGTCATTCGAAAAGTACCAAAATTTCACCTTAGGCTAAATTCGATACTACGAATCCAAAAATTAAGTCCATTTTGAGAGATAAAATTTCTAAAATTTTAAAAGGTGGTTATTACTATTCATAACGGCTAGTTATAATAATATTTTAATAGCATATCATTGTTTAGTGAAACTCGGTATTGCGTACTACACACGCTATCGAGGAAGGTCGCGATTGCGTGTAATGAAAGGCAAGTCAAGGATGTGTGTTGTGCAAGATCCTTTTGGTGTAGCGTACAACACAAGACATTAATAAAATTAAAAAGAATATTTTTTCATAAAATCTCGGGCTGTTACATTATCCTTCTTGATAATTACTCAAGATACTTTTTTCACAATCTTAAGGTATTCATTGGTATGTTACTTTAAATTTTTGATGAGAAATATCTGTCCATATATCCAAATAATCCTCACTAGAAATAGTGACCATTAAAATCATGCCTAGAATATTGAATCCCACTCAGTTGTCTTTGTTTCTCTTGTGTCCCTCTATACCTTTTCTCTATAGAATAGTCATTTTATGAATTTTCTATCTTTCAAAAATAATAACACATGATTCAAGGTGTATCCCTATGCGTAGTTTCTATAACCCTAGTTTTCTTGTCACACCCATATTTTCATTTTCATGTATTTATTCTATTTATTTTGATCCAATGTTTATTCCTTGGGGTTCCTTTGAGTTTCATGAGAAAAATAGAAAATTTGGATTTAGAAGGGGGTGGCACATGACTTTTGCATGGTCAGGGGAAACCATTTACCTTGACTAGAAAACCATGGAACTAAACATGAGATATGTCACTTGTGGATAACAGTGGACAAATGGGTTCCACACAATTTTCAAACTATGTGGGATAACTATTTGGATTGTACAAGTCATTAAAATTTGATCTTTTACCTTTTTCTCCCTTTTTAGATTTAACCCTAAATACTCCCCTCTTCCTCCCCACTTAGTATTTTCACACCAAGGAGCCTTAAACCCTCCCCTTTCTTCCCTGAACCTTCATTTTTTAGGTGGATTTGGTGAAGAATCACCAAGAAACATCAACTAAGTCCCTCATTTCTTATTTTCTCCCTCTATTATAGGGTTTCCTCTCTTATTCTTTAGGTATTTTTCTCCACTAGGTTGGGTGACCTATTTAGGTTATAATCTTGTTTAATAGGGTTTTATATTGATGTTTTATGTTTGATTTTGTATTTATAGGGTTTTATTGAGGTGCATTTGTGGTTTAGCACTGATTTCCAGAAGTTTTAACCCTTAAGGTAGGTGGTTCCATGCTAAAACATTATTTGAAAATTTGATATTCTTTCTTGAGTGTTTAAATATTTTATATGATTTATGTGTGTGGTACAAAAGGTTTTTTCATAGGGATTTGATATGAATATGGATTAAAATGTATTTTCTAAAATAAATTGAGTGTATTTCAAGTGTGAACCCTTGTTGTATATTTTTAATGTGATTTATAAATTATGTAACATGTTTACTAAATTGTGCAAGTTGTGAGAAACATGTTTTAGAATGGTTTTTGTGTGTGTTGGATTTTAAAAGTGGTTCTGTTTCTGAAGGTAGTGATCTATCAAGCATGTTTATATTACTTGGTTTTTGTGTATGTGAAAGTGATGTTATATGTAACATGTGGAAAGAAAATTGTGCATAAAGGGAAACCTGTGTAACTAGGTTGGCGGACTAGGACTAGTATGCTAGTTGACTCAGAAGCGGTTCATCTTGGATTGATCTATAAATATTTATGATACAATACTAACTAAATTATAATGATGATTGGAGACTGAAAGGCCCATGGGGTGTCTGCTCCTAGTGGATCGTGCACGAGAATGCTATTAGTCATTTTTTCTATACCACTTTTCACTGAGATATGATTTACCTTGTATCCTATTACTATCTAGTGCCTGTTGGGGTTTCCCATGATTTAGTGATATTTAGTGATATTTTAATCACCGTTGACATATGGTATACTTTTTTGGTTATTTGAAAAGAAATAATGTTTTATTTGTAAAAATATTTTATTTATAAAAATGTTTCTAGTTTTTTTTATAAAACATGCATGGTAATTTATCTTATAATGTTTATAGCATGGAATATTTTTATTGGGTGGAATTATAATGGGATTTTTCTCACACCCTACTTACACCTTTAGGTGTAAGTAGACTTGGTTATGTTTGATATAGGTAAAGGTAAGGTTTTCAGAGATGGTGGTTAGGTATGCTAGAGGTCTTCCCTTGTAGGAGTTGTGGTGGTGGCTTGAGGACAATGATCCTCTTTCCATATTATAGTTTTTGGGATATTGACTTGTTTCCTTTTCAATTTTATCCCATTTTTGTTTTTATTCAAAGTTGTAAAATTGAATCTGGAAATAGTTATGGAATGTTTGGTTGTGATTATTCAGTTTTGGTTTATTTTTTATTGTCGATTGTTTATGTTTACGTAATAAAGTAAAATAATTCCCAAAGTATTTTATTAATACCCTAGTACTTGTTTCCAGCCTATGAGGACTAGGAATGCCTTTAGGGCTATGCCATGAACCGGGTCAGGTGTCGGGATAGATGGTGCTCTGGCCTGGTTCATGAAAAAATGGTATCAAAGGCAGGTTACCCTATTTTGGGTCATTTTATTTTGGATGAGTCTAGATATATAGAATATAGGAATATCAAGACTCGATTTACTGGTTGTGAGTAGGGTACTTGGCCATCACACCTCTTAGAAGAACTTGAGTTGTAATGGGATGTTGGGATTTTTGTTTGAATTCTCACCCAAGTGTGAGATACAGGATGCATACTTTATATAGACATTGTTTGGGGGTGGAGTGGTTTGGTTGTTATGTGATTATGTTGAGATTTATTTTTTTGGATTTATGGAATGTTTCTATTTTTTTTATTGTTGAAAATTATCAGAATTGTTGTGTTTATGGATTTTTTATTATGGTTGTTGCTTCTTGTAGAAACATACCTCCCTAGAGACTTATTGTGTAGCTGTGGGAAGATATTGGAGAGAGTTCACCCTTTCTAGTTGATTAGATACTAGTCGAAGCTATGGTTCATGCTATCCAAGCTTTGGGATGTGGAGTAGGTCCTAATCCTACTCAAGTTAGAGAAGCTGAACCAGGTTCCATAAAGGAAAAAGATCAAGATTTTCTTATGAATAAGACTATTTCCTTCCGAGTTATGACAAAACCTCCAAAAACAGAAGAATTTATTGATAAAATAGATTATAATTTTGAATTTATTGACACCCATATAGAAGTCAGGGTGAAATGAACTTCGTTCTTTCTAGAGGGTCCAATTCAGAGTTGGTTGGACTCAGTGGTCCAAACTAGAAATCATGATTAGATGAATTGGAAAGGCTTCAAGACTGTTTTTAATGACCTGTATTATCATAAGGTCTTGTCCTATTCCATATCCTAGGAGTTTTTGGATCTTGTTCAGAGGGACCATTTTGTGATGGAGTAAACCAACCGCTTTTTTGAGCTAGTTCGGTACACACCTAAAATCATTTCCAATGAGCAGATGAAGGATTAGAGGTTCGAGAGGGGGTTGTGGCTAGAGATGTAATCTCAAGTCTTTTTGTTTAAGCTTAATACCTATGATGAAGTGGTTGACCATACTTGTATACTAGATATTGAATGAACGGGTAGGTATGGTTCCTTTAGGGCTGTGTCAAAAATGGGTAGTGGCAGTTCATCTAAGAAAAAGAGGAAGTAGGATGAGTAGGGAAAGAAGGGGGGTGTTAGTTTCAACCACCCTTCATGGTATTACTCATATATGGATTCTGATGTTGGTTCAATTGTGTGGAATGGTAGGGAACATGTAATTTGTGTGGACATCTCCTCCTAAACCTTATCACTGATGTGGAGATTTGGGGAACTTGAAACTTTTTTTTCAAAGTGATGCGCCCATATAAGAGCGGTGCAGGATCAGTGGATTCTAAGGGGATGAAAACATAATCAGAGGTGTCTTGGTCAGTGGGTCCTTTATTCAGATGTCATGGTGGCAGGGCAAGATAATATTCTGGGAAGATTCAATTTAGGGAAGAATTGTAGGCCAATGGTTATTCTCAAGATCGGGATTAGATGAGGTAGATTCATGTGGTGGATCAAGCACCATCAGAATCAGATGTAAGGAATTTAATAGCTCTAGGTATCATTTTGATTATATCATCTATAAATTCTATTTTGTTTGATATTGGTGCTTCTTTTTCTCTTATCCCTGATTTCCTTGTGAATCTATTTAATTTTCCAACCTATCTTACGTCATATGTGATGGAGTTGGTAACGCCTATTGGTAAGAAGTGAGAGAAGGGTTTCAGGTGTCCGTATTATGCACTCACTATGTTAGGGGTCAATCTAGAATGATATTTACTAGTTTTGGAAATGGACCTATTTGATGTAATCCTTGGAATGGATTGGATGGTGCATTTCTAGGAATATATCAATTGTTATAGACAACAAGTGAGATTCGTGGCACCTGATGGTAGTACCCAGGTCTTTTATGGTGAATGGGATCCTTAGTTGGGTCATGCTGGACCTCCAATCCTGAAATTGGGTAATATAATTTTTTAGTTATCATCTCTCACATTAGAGGATAATGATGGCTCTCTTGAGGGTGGGTTACCTCATGTGGTGGATGAATTCCTAGAGGTTTTCCAAGAGAATATTTTTGGTTTGCATCGGAAGAAAGATGTGGATTTGTCTCTAGATTTGGTGTCAGGAACATAGACTATATCTCTTCCCTCATACCGTATGGACCCCACTGTGTTGAAGTAATTAAAGGTACAAATGGACGATTTTGAATCTAAAGGATTCATTCATCCGAGCGTCTCTCTTTTGGCCACCCCAATTTTGTTCGTAAAAAAGACAATGTATCTATTTGGTTGTGTATTGATTATCAGAATCTGAATAAGGTAACCATCAATGACAAGTATCCCTTGCCCCAAATTGATGAATTATTTGATCAAATTAAAGGGTAAAGGTGGTTCTTTTAGATTGAATTGAGTTTTGTTTACCGCAAAGTCAAATTTAGAGAGGAGGATGTCTCAAAAATAGATTTCTAAAGCAGGTAAAACCATTTTGAGTACTTGGTCATGCCTTTCAGGTTGATGAATTCTCTATCGGTTTTTATAGAACTCATGAATAGGGTATTCCACCAATATCTTGATTACTTCGTTGTGGTATTCATAGACAACATACTAGTTTATTCTAGATCTGATGAGGGACATGAGCGACACTTGAGGATTGTTTTGGGAGCTCTTCGGGACCATTGCCTCTATGCCAACTTTTCTAAGTGTACCTTCTAGATTAAAGAGGTAAAGTTTCTAGGCCATGTGATATTATAATGAGGAGTTTCATTAGACCCCAAGAAGGTCATTTTAGTGATTTCATGGGAGTAGTTGAATATTTTTTTTGAGATCTAGAGCTTTTTGGGCCTTGCAGGTTATTACAGGCAGTTCGTTCATGATTTATCTTAGCTAGCTTCACCCATTACCTCTCTTACCTATAAAAGGGTGAATTTTGAATAAATCCCATAATTCCAAGTGACCTTTGAGGAGATCAAGTGATAGTTCACCACTTCCCCTATATTGATCTTTCCAAAATCTAGAAAGGGGTATGTGATTTATTATGATGTTTTAGGTATGGGTCTCAGATGTGTACTTATATAGAATGGCTGTGTGATGGAATATGACTCTTTCCAACTCCAACCACATGAAAAGAACATTCCAACCAATGAATTGGAGTTAGAATTGGTGATGCATGCTTTGAAAACATGGCACTACTACCTCTTTAGGGAGAAATTTGTAGTTTATTCTGATCATAAGATCCTAACCTACATTTTCTTCTAGAAAGATTTAAACATGAGGCAATGCCATTGGGTTGAGTACCTTTAAGTGTTTTATTTCAATATCATCTATAAATTGGGAAAATGGAATGTTGTGGCATATTATTTGAGTAGAATATTGAGAGTTCAAGATTTGAGGGTGCCTAGTGACGAGTGAACCTTGATGTGGATTTTTTCTCATATACACTTAGAGACCAAGGAGCATAGTGGAAGTGAATTCTTGGATAATGTTTAGTTGGATACTTCCCTTATGGAGATGATTCAGTGGGAGAAGCCTAGTGATGAACTATGCCAATAGTCTATGCTATTTCTTCATGGTGGGGAGACAACTTGTTATTGGTCATTGTCTCCCAATGAAATATTTTGTTTCAAGGGAAAGTTCATAGTTCCGTTATCTCTGAGGAAGGTAGCGATACAAGATAGCACAAGTCTCAGTGGGATGTTCATCATGAAGCACCAAAGTTTCATTATGATGTGCGTCGGTAGTTCTGGTGGCCAGGCATGGGATGAGATATAGTTGACTTTTTATCGAGGTGTTATATGTGTCAATAGGTAAAATTATATCACTAAAGACTCTCTGGTTTGCTTCATTCATGGCCCATTTTTACCCAAGTTTGTGATAATATCACTATATACTTCATTTTCAACTTTCTTAATACACCCTAGGGGAAGAAAACCATTTGGATGGTGCTTGACTATTTGAACAAGTCTACCCACTTTGTTCCTATTATAGATTCAACTAAGGTGGATGAGCCGAGCCAGTTGTATTTTAGGACATAGTGAGGATTCATGGTGTGCCATCAACAATTATTTCTAAAAGGGCCCCCATTTTACCTCGTGGTTTTGGGAAGTCCTTCATAAGGCAATGGGGTCACAGATCATGTTATGTACGACATTCCATCCTCAAACTGGTGGTCATACGGAGCATGAAAACCAAATTTTGGAAGACATGCTCCAGGCATGTGTTTTGGATTTCGGTGGTTTGTGGGATAACCATTTGGTATTGTTCAAGTTTTCATATAACAATATATACTAGTACTCAATCTAAATAGCTCCCTTTGTGGTGCTCTATGGTTAGTTGTGTCAGTCACCTTTGTGCTTGACTAAGGTGGGTGAGACCTCACTAGTTGGGCCGAGCTTAGTGCAGGAGACATCTGAGAAGGTCAAGCTGATTGGAAAACATTATTTGACAGATCAGAGTCTAAAAAATTCTTATACTGACTAGATACACCAAGATATTGAGTTTTTTATGGGTGACTGGGTGTTCCTAAAAGTGGCACCTCGCTTGGGTCATCGTCATCTGGGAAAACAAGGGAAGCTAACAATGAGGTATGTCGGACCTTTAGAGATCACTGAGTGGGTTGGTAAGGTGGAATACATATTATCTTTTTCTTCATAGTTGACATCATTTAACGACATGTTTCATGTGTCCTAGTTGATAAATTATAACCCAGATCCGTCTCATGTGTTGAATTGGGAAGAATTGGAGTTGGATCCCAACTTGTCTATGTTTGAATGACTAGTGCAGATTGTAGATTCCCAAGATTAGGTGATTTGAGGGATTTAAATTCCATTGGACCATTTTCTTTGGAATCATGGTGATGATATGTATGATACGTGGGAGTAGAAATCGTGAGTTGAGGTGGAATACCCATTTTTATTCTCTGATCAATCTTTGGAATGAATTTCTAGGGGTGGAAAGTTTTCATGGGGGGGGGATAATTTTCACAATCGTGTTTTCATTTTCAGGTATTTATTCTATTTATTTTGATACTATGTTTATTCCTTTGGTTTCCTTTGAGTTTTTTGAGAAAAATGGAAAATTTAGGTTTATAAAGGGGCGGTGCATGACTTTTTAATGGTTAGGGGAAACTGTGCGCCTTGCCTAGGATACCGTTCACCAAGGTGTCATATTTGGGTAGAGCCTAAACACATGGTGAGGGAAAAATTTTACAAACTATGTGACTAACCATGGGATATGTCCCTTGTGGATAGTGGAAACCACACGGTTACCACATGATTTAGAAAACCTTGTGGGCTAACCGTGCAGACTGTCTTGGTCATTAAAATTTGGTCCTTTACCTTTTTTCCCTTTTCAGATTTAATCTCAAATCCACTTCTCTTCCTCCTCACTCCTTATTTTTAGGCCTTTGAGCCACTAAACCTCCCTATTGCTCCCTTGGACCTCCATTTTGAGGTGTATTTGATGGATAATTGTCAAGAAACTCCAAGTAAGTCCCTCATTTCTTGTTTTCTCCCCATATTCTAGGGTTTCCTCCCGTCTTCTTTGAGGATTTGTTGTCTAGTGCATTGAGTGACCTATTTAGGGTCAAATATTGATTTTTAGGGCTCTATATTGATGTTTTATATTAGATATTTCCTTTATAGGTTAATATTGATGTGTATTTGTGGTTTAGAACTAATTTTCGGGAGTTTCTACCCTCAAGGTAGGCAGTTCCATGCTTAAACATTATTTGAAAAATTTGATATGCTTTCTTGAGTGTTTAAATGTGTTCTATGATTTATGTGTGTGATGATAAAGATGTTTTAGAAGGTATTTTATATTCATATGGCTTGATAATTGTTTTTTTAAAATAAATTGGGTGTATTTCTAGTGTGAACCCCTGTTGTGAATTTTGAATGTAATTTATAAATTAGGAAACATGCTTAATATATTGTGAAAGTGGTTCGAAACATGTTTTATAATGGTTTTGGTGTGTGTTGGATTTTTGGTTTTGGTTGTGATGGTAGTGATTTACCAAGAATGTATATATTTTTTGGTTTATGTGTATGTGAAAGTGACATTATATGTGACATGTGGAAAGAAAATTGAGCACAAAGGAAACCTGGGTAACTAAGTGGGAGGACTAGGACTAGTACCCTAGTTGAATCAGAAGTGGTTTGTCCTGGATTCATCTAGCAGGATTGAAGATAAAAAACTAACTAAATGATAATTATTATTGGATACCACTAGTCCCATAGGGTTTCCCCTCTCAGTGGCTCATGCACGAGAATGCTTTTGGTCTTGGTTGCTATACCACTTTTCACTGAGATACAACGTACCTAATGTCCCATTACTGGCTAGTGCCTATAGAGTTTTCCCATGAATTAGTTATCTTTTTCAATATTATACTCACAATAAGTATACAATACACTTTTTTGGTTATTTGAAAATGAATCATGTTTTCTTTTTAAAAATGTTTTCTGTATAAAAATGTTTCTATTTTTTTTATAAAACTTGCATGGTAATTTATCTTATAATATTTATAGCATGGAATATTTTTGTTGGGTAGAATACTAATGGGATTTAACTCACACCCTACTTATACTTTTGGTTGTAAGTAGACTTAGTTTTGTTTGATATAGGGTATTCCCTTGTAGGTGTTGTGGTGGTGGATTGAGGATGATGGTCCTCTTTCCATATGATGGTTTTTGGGAAATTTAATTGTTTTCTTTTCAATTATAGATCGTTTTGGTTTTTATTCAGAGTTGTAAACTTGAATCTAGAAATTTTTATGGCATGTTTGGTTGTGATTATTCAGTTTTGTTTTATTTGTTAATGTTTTTTTATGTTTAAGTAATAGTGTAAAATAGTTCCTAAAGTATTTTGTTAATACCCTAGAACTTTTTTCCTATATGTGGGGATTGGGAATGACCTTCAGGATATTCCATGAACTGAGTTGGGTGTTGGGATAGATGGAACTCCATCCTAGTTTGTGACATTTCCATTGGGTTATATGAGTATTCTGAGTTTGATTTGTACCCAAATCATTGTTTAACTTCAGAGTGTGCACTTATGGCCTTTCTTGAACTATCACTAATTTCTATTTGTGATAAAGACCCATTTCAAAATTATCATCCCTATACATCTTTTTTATTTTCCTAAAAATCATTAGCTTATTTTTATAGACCACTATTCCCAACTCTAAAATTTTCTATCACCTATCTGATCTGATTTCCGGATGTAATAATGAGATCCAAGATTATCTCCCGATCTTTAACTTTTCATCGCAGTCCAAAAAATTCCTCCTCTATATCTTATATATGTTTGACCTGATATTTCACTACATTATTTAAATCATAGATAAAACTATATAGTTCTTTAACTTTGAGCTTGTACTCAATAATCTTCTCTAAGTTTTTTGGATTTTTAGATTTGAAATTTTCAATTTTCTTCTTTATCTCAGACTTATCCTCTTCTTATTGCTACATATAGATTTTGGAATCATGAACCACTATATTATATTTCTTCATTTTGGATATACAAACATCTGTCACTTTAATAGGGAGATATAATTCAACCTATAGATAAAACATTTATTCCACTTATCCTTAATCATCATTTCTCTCTTCACTTTTCTCGGATTTTTATATGACAACCACTATAAAATTTCTCTATGGTATTTGTAGTATTTAATTTTTTCTACCTCACTTTTTTAAACTATTATTTTCTGGTGAAAGGATATTAGTCTTGTTAAATAAATTTTTTATTAGTGTTTATCCTACCTTTCCCATTAGCCAATGACTTCTTCATTCGAATTTCATCATCCTCACCAATATTTTGAAACTTATTAGGACACTTTATTAAAAGGTTACCAACCTTTTCACAATAAAAGCACATGATTAGAAGTTTTCCTTTGAAATTTAATTTCCCCCTTTATAGATTTGAGGAGAGGAATAACTTGAATTCATACACATATTATTCTTATTGTACATCCCCTATGATGATATTTTTATGACCTTAATTGAAACTTGTTTAGACTTTCCATTTTTCTTAGCCTTATTATCATCATTTACCATCAAATATGTGATAAGAGTACTATGTAAACTTTCAAATGTTAGATACTTTGAATATTTATACTATAGTTGATGCAACCAATTTGTGTTTACATTTTCATACATATTATTTGAAATAAAAACACGTTTTCAGCAAATCTCTGTTGTTTCATGGACATATTCTTTGATTTTGGTGATTCTGTTTACTTTCAGGAGATTTCTGGCCAAAATACACAAATCAAGGGAAGTCTATGGAAATTTTGTAACTACAAGGCGTATACTTGTATACACGCTGTGTACATCCAGATAGGGACACATACCAAAAGAGGGAGTACATGCCCAAGTCACCAGCCAGAGTATACACATCGTGTGAATCACTGATACACGCCATGTACCACATTCTAGAAGCGATTGGTGGCACCTTCAAGAGACTACACACTGTGTGTGGCAGCACTACACGCTGTGTACCTCCACCAACTGGCCGCCAATGCCATGTGAGTCAAAGACGGCATGGCTGGCCACCTACTAGAGGAAAACCGTGGAAAAAAGAGAGTTGACATGACTACACGACGTGTACTTTTCTACACACAGTATACTTAATTTTTCTATAAATAGAGGACTTGGCCTTCGGATTTGGGAGTTCAAAACCATTGGGGGAGAACACTTGAAGAGAAGGAACTTCTACTGCCATTCCTCCCGAACCACTGAGGTGTCACTACTTCGCCATTCCACCTTCCGACACCCCTCCTCATAGCTTATTCGATGATCACATCAGGTATCAAAGGTGTTATTTCCATTATTTCATATATGTGTAACTAAACACCCCTTGTGTTCGGGATGTGGAGAATAAAAAATTGTATTATGTTGTATTGATTTAGATAGTTGTGTTCGTTCTTCTTAATTCTTATTACTCCTATTAAATCATTGCTAAATATTACTGAGAATTCTGAGCCGGACCAAGGGAAGAATTCTCAGCGATATAAAATAAGAGTAACGGTGAAAGCATTCATGACCATTGAAAAGGTTTCACCGATTCATAAATGGACTGAACCAAACTAAGAATTGAGAAACAATGACTACCAGACCAAGGAGTCAATTTCTTCAATTCCAAACAAGAGGAACCGGACCAAGGAAATATTGTGATAAAAAGAAAATCCAGAATGTTGAATTATTATGAACAACACAACCATTTAAGCAATCTGCATAAAAACTCAATAATCACTACAGCCCCAATACACTTTTCTTTTTGTTAAAACACCTTTTAAAGAAATTTTTGTTTCCTTTGAATTGTTAATAATTTTCCTAAAATAAATGAAATAGTTTCACTCAATCCAAACCAACCAATCCACTATAAATTCTGCATGTTTCACTAAATTAATTATAAACTCAACTGAACCAACGCACTGCCAATGTTCCCTATGGATCGACCCCACACTTTAAATATACTAAAGTTTTAAGAGTGGGTAATAATTAATTTGGGATGTCGATAACATACCTTTGGTGAAACGACCGACCAAATTTTGGCACCATTGTTGGGGAAGTTTTGTTTCAGTGCTACAATTTAAGTTGTGTTAATAATTGATTAAGTGAAAATAAAAATTAAAAATTCTCAAAAAATTATTCCCTAATATCATTTCATTTTCTCTTTTATTTTTCCCTTGTTACACATGGTATTTGTGTTGTGATTGTGCAGAAGCTTGAAGTGCATGAATAAATGCCCTACACGGTCAAGGAGCACCGAGTCATCAGAACTACTTCCGCTTGACCCGGAGATCGAACAGACCCTGCTTCGTCGTTGGCGTGCACTGAAAGAAACTCACAACCAACAGCCACGAACCATGGAGAAAAAGGAAGAGGGAGCACCAGCCGTGGATGCTGCGGCTGAGCATCCGTACCAGGACCAGCAGCCTCCCACTACTGGTATACCAGAGCAGGCACCTGGAGGCTTTATGGAATTCCTCCCAAGGGATTACCAACGGCCGCCACAACAACCTCCTCCAGCGTACGGCCAACTACAACTGCCGCAACAGATCTTCCAACAACCCTATTTCACCCCTCAGGAGTAGCAATACATTCAAGCTCCACCCCCTCAGAAGCTACCTCAACGTCGTACCCTTATGGAGTACGGTCTTCCTTCGATCCATGGAGCAGATACGTGTATCGTCTATCCTCTGATACAATCCCAACACTTCGAGATCAAGCCTGCAATCATGCAGCTGATCTAGAACACTGTTCAATTCGGAGGCCTACCCAATGAGGACCTGAACGCCTATCTCTCTAACTTTCTGAATATCTGCAACAAATTTCGGTAGAATGGCATGTCCGAGGATTCCATAATTCTTCTCCTATTTCCATTTTCTCTATGGGACAAGGCGAAAGATTAGATCAAAGGACTGCTGCAAAGATCTATCTTCACCTGGGGGGAGCTAGACCAGACATTCCTGTCTAAATACTTCCCACCATCAAAGATGGTGACGCTAAGGAATGAGATCCACAACTTTCAGCAGCACAACTCCGAGTCGTTATACAAGTCATGGGAGCACTTCAAAGAGATGCTACGAAAATGCCCACACCATGGACTCCCACTCTGGATGCAAGTCCAGACCTTCTATGGAGGACTCACAACAAATACCAATCCATGGTGGATGCTGCTGCTGGAGGTACAGTGATGAGAAAGTCTCCTGAAGAACTTTTTGAACTACTGAAAGATATGTCTGCCAACATCTTCCAGTGGCACTCCAAGCAGGTGACTCAAAAAAAGAAGTATGCATAGTATTGATGCTACCACTATTCTCGCTACTCAGTTAGATGCAGTGTCTAAGAAAATCAACGCATTGAATCTCAAAGGAGAATCTCAAGATCATGCGGCGAACCATCCAGCATGCAGCGACTGTGGTAACAACCATAATCTGGGAGAATGCCCAGGACTTCCATCTGACCCTTCCACAAGCGTGGTGAGCTTTGTTGCTCAGAATCGAGGATCGAATCAATATCAACAGTACCAAAACCTGGTGTGGCGAGATAATCAGAATCAAGGATGGGGACAATAGCAGTAAAACCCTCCACCCCAGTGACCGCCCGACTACAATCAGCCTCAGTACCAGAATCAGTTTCCAAGACAGCAGTTTCAGCAGGGTTCCTATCAGCAGCAAGGGTACCAGAACCCTCTCCTGCAATTGAAAAGGCAACAAACACCTCTACCACCTGCCCAACCATCTCAGCAAGAGAACACATCAAGGTTAGAGGACCTGATGAATAAATTCATATCAACTGCTGGGACGAAATTTCAGAACTAGGAGGCTTCCATTAGTAGCCTCGAGAATAAAATTGGCCAGATAGAAAACCAGCTATCAGGGAAGCAGCCCGGTACACTACTGGGAAACACTGAGAAGAACCCAAGGGAGTAGGCCAATGCTATAACCTTGCATAGTGTAAAAGTGTTGCCACAAAAGAAACCATCACAACAGTCTACTTCACCTCCTCTCCCTGTTGAACATGAAGGTCCAGTTTCAGAACTATCTTCATCTGAACCACCATAACCAGAGGCTTCATAGAATAAAGGAAAGGAGGTCGTCAAACCATTCACGCCTGTATTACCTTTTCCAGAGAGGATGAAGCAAACGAATATAGATCAAAAGTTTGGAATATTCATGGAGGTATTCAGAAAGCTCCACATCAATATCCCATTTGTGGAGGCACTGACACAAATGCCTACATACGCCAAATTTATGAAATATACCCTCTCCAATAAATGGAATATAGAGGATCTGGGCGTTATTGCACTGAAAAAGGAGTGCTCCGCAGTTGTTCAACATTCCATTCCTCCAAAGCTCTAGGATCCAGGTAGTTTTACTATTCCCTGCACAATTGGACCCTGTAACTTTAAAATTCTCTATGCGACTTGGGAGAAAGTGTCAACCTCATGCCATTAAGAGTTTTCCAAAGGCTCGGGATCCATGATTTGAAGATGACTTGGGCAGCCCTTAAACTTTCCAATCGATCCATTAAGTATCCAAAGGGGCTACTGGAAGATGTACTAGTGAAAGTGGAATGATTGATCATACCTGCTGACTTCATTATCCTGGACATGGAGGAGGACCAGGAGACACCTATTATATTGGGAAGACCTTTCCTAGCCACTGGGAAGGCACTCATTGATGTGCACTAGGGAGACTTTATTTTCCGGGTAGGGGACAAAAGAGTCTCCTACAATGTTTTAAAGGCCGTCAAATAAGCATCATTGCCCGATCATGAGGAATGTTCTGCGATAGCAATCGTGGACGATCACTTGATGGATGATTTGGTATGTACCTTTACTTCTAATCACTTTATCACTCCAGACATCCCTGTGGAATAAGGGAAAGAAAACTTGCAGTGCCTAGAAGGCCAGGATGACCACTATTGGGACAATTATCCACCATAAAAATCAGGTAAGAATAGGTAAGAAGGTCGAGCCAACGACCTAAAACAAAGGAACTTCCTGGGAGGCAACCTAGAGGTTACATGCTATGTCCCAATTTTATACACAATGTGTACTTATATTTTTAATTTATAATCTTAATAGTATACATCTATAGAATAAAAAATAAATAACTAGAGATGATGCCGGTGGTGATGGTAAAGTCAATGGAGTTTATTCGAGCCGTCCCCGGTTCGAATCCTCCTGACCTACCTTCGACACAGAATTCCTCCTTTTACTTACATTGCGTGTGTGGTATTTGTTATATATATTTATAAATGTGTTTAAATATTATAAAACCCATGATAGGGATGGACTGGTTGGCTAGAATCATAACCCGGTTCCAAAAGACTTGGGTTCGAATCCAGACAATCGTCCCATTTCCATCATTTGTTCTTTTAATAAAACCACACGACATGCATTTCTATATACGCCGTGTGTGCCATAATTTTCAGATATAAATTAAAAACGTTTTTAAAATAAGAAATAACACGTGGGTGATGTTGGCGGATTGGCAGAGTCTCAGTACCGGGTTCAAAAGACCCGGGTTCAAATCGCGTTAATCTCCCTACATCATCCCCATCCTTTCCTAAATAAAAACCACATGCCATGCATTTATTTTTTCCCATGTGTATAGGCCATATAGATTAACTATATATAAATAATAAATATGGGCAGGAGAACAAACTTTGCTCCAGTGGCTAAGGGCTTTCGTTCAGAACGGTCGATCGCCGGTTCAAGCCTCGCCACAATCACCAGACCAAAGGCCGTACTTCTTTTTTTTTCGATTTTACATTACACGACGTGTATTTCCCAATATACGTCATGTATAGGTTTATTTGTAATAGAATATATATATATATATTTTATTTTAATTATTAATAATAATTGTTATATAGTTTACTATTATAATTATAATTATATATATATATATATATATTATTCAAAAAAAAATATACACGGCATGTCTCCTTGAGTACACTCCGTGTAGTCCGGCTATAAAAGCCGGATGCCCTACCTGGACTTAGTCCGTGTCGCGCATCCCCCCTTCACCGTTTTTTTCTCCTAGAAGACACCTGCGTGCCTCCTTCTAAATCCTCCATTTCCCTTTGATTTTTTGGGGTGCTTTATCCCTCATTTCCATCCGCGAATCAGGTACTCCATTCTTCCCTCTTAATTTTATAGTTTTTGTAGCATTTAGGATGTTTTTGATTCTTCGACCATTCGGCTTCCGACAGTACATGGGCACGCACTGAAGAACACACGCTGTGTACTTTTGTACACGGACACTCATTGAACAATTCAAAAATTTGAAACTACATAGTGTGTATGTTTGGTACACACTGTGTACTATCCAAAGCCGTGCCCGAGTCTTTTATTTTACATGGCCACACATCCTATGTTCCACTACACGGTGTGTATGTTTGGTACACGCCGTGTAGTTTATTATCTGCCCCGACCCCTTTGAAGTTCCTACATGGCTAGGTACTCATTTTCTTATACACGTCATGTAGTGTCACTACACGCCATGTACCGTTCCATGGCCAGGGACACACCCATTCGACGTGTCTTTCCAGAATACATGGGTTGCTTACTAGCTTATATTACAAGCCGTTTACTCTGGAATTACACGCCTTGTACTTTTATTTTTCTTATTTTCTCACATTTTCCTCTTTATTTTCTTTTCTTTTCTTTTCATTTTTGTTTTTTTGTTTTCTTTTTCTTTTTATGGATATGGAAGATCGGGATCCCTCGCATGGGAAGCGGTTGGCCTTCGTTACTGAAGGCGAGGGGCCGATTTTTTGGCGGATTTGACTTTGACCGCCGATGCAGCCAGACCCAGAAGATCTGGTCTATGAGATCCATCCATTGGCCATTCTTCCACCACCGATTACCCCCATAGAGGTCGGGCCAAGCACAACTGTACCTTCACTTTCCACTGAGCCTTCACCTACTGAAGCCGATCCACCCCCAGAGCTAGCCCCTATTGCAGCGCCACCTGGACCAGCTCCTGCAGGTATCCCCTATCCGTGTATGGTCTTCCCAGCTACTAACCTGGCACATGAAAGTGTTCAGAATTTCTCTCACCGCCTGATCCCATTGAGCAGTCGCTATCTAGACCCTATCGTGCCTTAGCAGCTGAGCATATGGGAGGAGTTAAGGGAGCTCCTCGACCACACATCACTGCTGGATATCTTTCAGGTCAGCACTCCTATCTATAGAGATTTATTTTTGGAGTTTGCTACATCGTTCGAGTTTGATGGACCTGAGTACCGGGAGACACCGAGAGACACCGTCCCAGTAGTTAGATTTCGGCTAGGTGGACACCATTTTTCCCTTTCCGTACCTAACTTTGGCTGAGGGTGTGGGTTCTACCCCCATCCAGTCACCCCACCCAGAGTCTCCACCTTGCTCCGCCCTGAGCGCCCTGCCCTCATGGCTGCATGGCGGGATATTGTCGGACCTGACCACCCCTATTCTCCCACCTCTCAGAAGAGCACCCTCATCCTCTACCCTCTCATCTGCTTCACTCACCGGTGCTTTAGCGCCATTATTTTTCCCCGTCATGGGGATATGGGGGTCATGACTACTCGTGACATGGAGCTCCTTACTTGTGTTATCACACAGGCCTATCCGGACCTTCCTTAACTTGCAGCTTCGTATTTCCATGCCATGTTCACAGGCCGTCAGGGAAACCTGAACGGTGGCTTTTATGCCACTCGCCTTGCCACCCATCTTGGCGTCTTTGAGCCCTATCTTCCACATGATCGCTTGGGTACCCCTCAGCGGATGGACTTTCTCATGATTATTTGCATGGGATTAGTCTGGAAGTAGGGGGGATCCTACGTCATTGCCCATGCCCATCCCCCACCTGCTACCGACCCTCCAGCCTCTGCAGATACCCCGACACCTCCTTTACCTCCCCTTCCTACCACCTCCCCTGTTCCTTCTTCCTCTACCATTCCTCCTCTTGTACCTTCCCATGCTCATTCCCCTCTGCACCCTCAACTGACCCACCCCTCACCCTCCACCTAGATGAGATCACCCTGCGCCTGACTTGCATGGAGCATCAGCAGACTACTATCCTTCAGTGCCAGGTCTGTTTTGAGCAGATGATGGCGCTGATCCTAAAACATCTTCAGATTCCCGTTCCTGTGCCGATTTCTTCCTCCTATGCTCCTTCGGCCTCTCCAGTCCCGACTGCCGATGCTACCTTGGCCACAAAATCCATTCTCATTTTCACTATAGGTGATGGTCTGTCACCTCTTGCAGAGCTGGTAGTTACAGATGCTCCTGCCATAGTGAGCTTACCACAGACCGAGGCTCTTTGTTCTTCCTCTACTACGACCGCTCCTGTTGATCCACCTATATCAGATGTGCCTTCCCCTGAGGCAACCCCATGATAGTGACATTTTTCTTTATCTTATATATCTCTTTTTTCATTTTCTGTGCTGTGATGTGATGCATGTTTGCAGTTTTCTTTTTCCTCGACAGTCACAGGTATCATGGAGCGACTCCAGGCATCATTTGTTTTTCTCTAGATGGGAGTATTTTTCCATTTTTCTTGTCCATATCTTTCAATTTAATACTTCCACGGCTTCCCCTAGTTTTGTTACCATCATCTTTCCCTTTCCCACCCTTTACCTTAGTATTTCACCTAGTGGACCATGTGCAGTATTAAGTGTGGGGGAGCATCTATCTCTTTCCCATTAGTCTTGGGCCTTAAACTAGTCTAGGAGACATCATTATTAGATTATATATTTGAAAATGTGAAGCAATTTTGGTTAATCATTCTTATAAATTCTAGAGTTATTTAGTAGGAACTTTTTGATGGTTTCATGGTTATTTTAGTTTTTAAGTATTTTAAAATGATTGCTGATATAGTTTCAATTGCAACTTTTAATCCTTGATTAATTACATTGATTAGGCTAATCATTTATATGCATGTCATGACCTGATTTTACCTTTATTATTTTTCCACTCCTGAGAGGTATTCTAAACCCTTTTTCGTATTTCTTTTCTAATACCCTCTTTCTTGAGAGATTCTTAGGATATGCATCACTACCAGAATTTGCAAGTTTTCTTTTCAAAACATGAAGAATTTTTGAATTACTTTAAAATGATTGAGGAACTAGATTGTTTTCACCCATTTATCTTGATACCTACACTACATTTAATCTTTGTTAATCCCATAGAATCCATGAACAACCTTTATAGGAAGCCACATTATAAGCCTATTTAACTTCCTACCATATTTCTTTTTGAAATTTGCATGATTATTCGTTTTTGAGCTTTAAAGAGGGAGTTGTAAATACATGGCATATTTTTATACACAATCATGAAATGACATGTGGGGGAGTGCCTCTTGATTATTATGGGCATCAAGGGTTCCAAACATTTATTCATTGTATTCATAAGTGTTTCCATTGAGTTCTTTCTTAAAAAAAAGACAAGGGAACCTTATGCTCATTTGATTTAGGAACCCTACTTGACTAAAGGAAAAGGTGGTGATTACAATAGCATTCGACTAACCTTGCGAAGGATACATTTTCATTGAACTTTACTTTGAATATCATGCAATGTTTTTTAAAGGAATTATCCTTCCTTTTTTAAGCCTCAGAATTTATTTTTCACATCTGAACCTACCAACCCTTAGCCACAGAGACATCTGAACCTTATTGATAAAGCCCTCATGATTTTTGTAATTCAATTTTTTATGAAGTAGAGAAAAAGATGATTTTTAAACCTATGGATAGAGTGTATATACCTTAGATTGAACATAACTCTGAATAAAAACATCTTGAGTGTGGAATGTGATTTTGACTAGTAAGGTAGATCATCAAGTGGCATGCTTATTTTTGAAAGGTTGAAAAATGTGTTGAAAGAGGGTGAGAGTAGTTAATTGAATTATATATATATGAGGCATGATTTTAATATCTTATGAATTGAATTTGTTTGTGCCTTTTAAAATTTTCCTCAGTAACTTTATCATTTATACTTTTGATTAATTGAATGCCTTCCTTTTAAAAGTATAGGCTCTTTTAATTAGATGTTGAGATTTTTCTTGAGGGCAAGAAAATGACTAAGTGTGGGGGAGTTTGATGTACCCAATTTATGTTTACATTTTCATACATATTATTGGAAATAAAAACATGTTTTCAGAAAATATTTATTTTTTCATGGACATATTCTTTGATTTTAGTGATTCTGTTTACTTTCAGAAGCTTTATGGAAAAAATACACAAATCAAGGGAAGTCTGTGGAAATTTTGTAACTATACAGCGTGTACTTGTATACACGCCGTGTATATCCAGATAGGGACACATACCAAAAGAGGGATTACATGTCCAAGTCACTAGACATAGTATACACGCCATGTGAATCACTGATACAAGCCATGTACCGCCTTCTAGAAGCGGTTAGTGGCACCTGCCAGAGACTACACACCGTGTGTGGTGGAGCTACACGCCGTGTACCTCCACTAACCGGCCGCCGACGCCATGTGAGTCAAAGACGGCGTGGCTGGCCACCTACCGAAGGAAAACCACGACAAAAAGAGAGTTGGCATGACTACATGGCGTGTACTTTTCTACATGCCAGGTACTTAATTTTTCTATAAATAGAGGCCTTGGCCTTCATATTTGGGAGTTCAAAACCATTGGGGGAGAACAATTGAAGAGAAAGAAGTTCTGCTGCCATTCCTCCCGAACCACCGAGGTTTCACTACTTTTCCATTCCACCTTCCGAAACCCCTCCTCGTAGATTATTCGATGATCACATCAGGTATCGAAGGTGTTATTTATATTATTTCATATATGTGTAACTAAACACCCCTTGTGTTGGGGCTGTGGAGAATAAAGGATTGTATTATGTTGTATTGATTTAGATAGTTGTGTTCGTTCTTCTTAATTATTCTTACTCCTCTTAAATCATTGCTAAATATTACTGAGAATTCTGAGCCGAACCAAGGGAAGAATTCTCAGTGATATAAAAGAAGAGTAACGGTGAAAGCTTTCATGACTATTGAAAAGGTTTCACCGATTCATAAATGGACTTAACCAAACTAAGAATTGATAAACACTGACTACCAGACCAAGGAGTCAATTTCTTCAATTCCAAACAAGAGGAACTGAACCAAGGAAATCTTGTGATAAAATGGAAATCTAGAATGTTGAATTATTATGAACAACACAACCATTTAAGCAATCTGCATAAAAACTCCATAATCGCCATAACCCCAATAAACTTTTCTTTATATTAAAACACCTTTTAAAGCACTTGTTGTTTCATTTGAATTGTTAATAATTTTCTTAAAATAAACAAAATAGTTTCACTCAATCTAATCCAACCAATCCACTCTAAATTCTGCACGGTTCACTAAATTAATTATAAACTCAACTGAACCAACACACTGCCAAAGTTCCATGTGGATCGACCCCGCACTTTAACTATGCTAAAGTTTTAAGAGTGGGTAATAATTAATTTGGGATGCCGATAACATACCTTCGGTGAAACGACCGACCAATAGTATAGAGACTCTCAAACTGAATAGGGTTTGAAATCTTTTTAGGATGCACTTAACGATATTTACACCATCAAGGGTTTCTCCAAGACCATACACGTTTTCTGTTATAACATTCACCTGATAAAATAATGTATCAATAGATTCATTCTGGTGCATACTAAGGTCCCCATATTTATTGAAAAAATTCTTTTAGTTTAGATTATCATACTATCGAATCAAATTCCTAGATTTTTATCATCTTTTACCACATGGCGTGTAATGATTTACATGAAATCACTTTTGTGTAGATTATATTGGATAAATCCCACCTTAATGAATTTATTCCACAAGAATTAGTATCTAGTTATCTTAATTATATTTCTTTTAAAACCCCACTACTGATATTGAATCAGATCCCATGAATATCATCATTAAAAAAATACATGCCCAAATATCATAAATAATATTCCATTTGAGTCTTCTATAGTTGAAAATTATTTACCTTGAAAATCAAAATACCTTTATGATTGAATGCTTTCATGGATTCCACTGAGAGAGATACAATGAATTCAACCTTTAACTCTTATACCAATTATTTTCCCCAATAGGTTAAATACCATGGGGATGAATTACGGTATGATAAATTAAAAAAATTATTCTTTTCAATATTTCTTCTTCATTAAACAAAAATATAATCTCTATCCTTATAATAATAATATATAAACTGAAAAAAACATGTAAGAGACACAAAAAATTTAACTGGGTTCACCATAAGTAGGCTAATATAGGTAGCATACAATGTACTAATGTACCAGAACTCACTAAAGTGCATTACTATTACAATGTTTAAAGAAAACTTATTATCCCTCATAGTTTAAAATTTTTAATAATTTATCATACAATAATATATTAATACAAGTAAACAAACTAATCCTCTAAAATATTATTTAAATGATCTATATCAGCGATGAACTGGTTCACACCTATACGAGAGTTTCATAATGCTCTTTTTTAATTTGAGAGATGAAGTCCACTTTATATCATAGTATTTTTTCATAGAAAATTGCTTCATGAACCAATTATTATCCATAAAATATTCCTTCATAAATTGACCTTGAAGATCATTGTTCACCTCACACTTACTAAGAGAAAAATCCTACATGATATTTTCCTCCACATACCCTTTATACAAACCAACTTTGTGAGCTACAACTACATACTACCCAAGTGGCCTGATTCCTCCATGCACTTCCTATGTAGAAAAAATTTACTGGATATTTAGCACATGAACCTTATATTCTGCACACTCACCTTGTGAAAATCCTTTTCCAAAAACTTTACCATGAAAAATTCCTTTTAACTTTGTTGAATTCTTCAGTGATGACCCTTCAAGATAATTTTTTATCTCTCTAATAAAGTTATTAGGGGATCCTTATATTGGAAATGAAACCCAAAAAACCCAATAATAATAAAATTACTATTCATACCTTCATGAGACTTTAGTAGATCACTCTATCCTTTATGGTTTGCCTTGAACCACCACCTTATGACCTCACAATTTCTACACGACCCTATAAACCTTCTTCATAGGCTCTCAACTATCCATGTGATGCCTCCGTAGTTACATCCCTCCTACGCAACTTCAACTTACCATGCATATCCAATGAGGCTTAGCGTAGATACCATGAGGTTTGTGTGGTTACCTAAAAAAACTCCCTTTGATATTTTTTCTCACACACCAAACTTTGATTTCCTAAAATTATTACCCAGAAATTTGGAAAACACTGGGAAACAACACCACCTTACAAACTCCTACTTTGTAAAAAATCACTCTAGAACTTTATTAATAAAAAATAACAAACAAAAAACACTAAAATACTGACAGGATAAAACTTTTATCAATAAATCACATGAGATGAATAAAAAATAATCAAATAATTCCATATCTCTAATATAATGAGAAAGAAATATATCCATCGATATTATAGAAATGTAGATAATATGATAGAAAACATTAATTGATTTCTTAGTGATAAAATGAATAAAGTTGGGAATCTAAATTAAACTATAAAGAACTCATTTAAAGACATTATAAATAATTTAAACTTTTATGGACTCATTCTAATACATTATAAATAATTCAAATCATCAAGGCCTCATGCCAATACATTATAAATAAATGGGTAGGTATACACAAAATACCCAAACTATTTTATCTCATGAGACCTATAAATACATAAAGAGACTTCAAGCCTCACCCATCACTAAATAGTTCCAGTTAATTCATCAAATGAAGGAATTAATAAACAAAAAAATACATAATTAACATTACTTAGTAATCAATAATCATCCAATTTGAAATAAAAAGCATACAAAATATAAATATTTCCCTAGTTAATAAGTAGAATAACATTATTGATAAACACCATCCCAATCGAAATTGAATATAGAACTGGGTATATGGTTAAGTCAGTACTATAAAAATATATATAGAAATAGTAGAAATGATAAATAATATATCCATTACATTCATAATTCTCATCAAAGATTAATTAAGAAATAAATAAGCTTCACAAATATTTCTACAAAACATGATCATAAGACATCCATAAAAAGAAGGTGGATGGTATCGTTGGAGAATATACTAGGTGAATCATAAGAAATTTTAAATGATATATACAATGATTCCAAAAACTTAATTAGTGTATTAAGAAATTGATTTGAAAAATGAGAATAAACACCCTTTACTTCAACAAATTTATTTGAAGTTGATTTTTTTAAAACATGGGGAATTAAAATTAATTTTGGAAAACAATGAAATAATATAAAATAATATTAATTAATAAAAATTCATATAAATGTGGGATAAGGTTCTCATGTAGAAATTTTTTAAAAAGATATTATTTTCAAACCTTTGTAAGAAATTCTAAAATTCCCCATATAAAAAATGTTAAAAATATTCGTTTTTACCCTTTGTAAATAAATTAAATGGAAATAGAAAATGAACATGAGAAATAATTTAAGTATATAAAATAACATATCTAAAAAAAATATAAGGAATATGAACCTGGGGGAAAAATATCATTTATTGAAAGAAGGGATAAGGCGTAATTTCACTTACATGAAACCTATCAGTTGAATTGTGAACCAAAGGGGAAGTAAAATTGTAACAATAAATGTAAACATAAAAATAACCATAATAGTAGAAGATATAGGGGGTTTTATAGATAAATATTTTTTTTCTCATAATGTAAATTTAATATAAACAACACCACTTTCAAATAGAGACTGGAAAATAAACCCTTACGACTTTGGTAAGTTTTGATTCAAAATAACTTTTATAATATAACTTGAAACTGGAATTTAAATAGCACTAATAAAAATATATTCATGATATAATATGTCAAAAATTAACTATATTCATTATACAAATGAAAATAAGTTCATAATATGAAACATGTCCTAATGAAGGGAAATTAATATGAAAACCCTTACCTTGCTTTTCAAATCACCTCCTTTAAATTATGTCTAAAAACACAAAATGACTTATTAATGTGAAACAGTATGTTTAGAGAGGTATTTGGGTATATTAGTAGAGAAAAAATAACTTTATATATGTTTTAGGAAGGTTATAATGATTTCTTTTTATAAGAAAAATTTGATAATGTTTTTGCAAGTATTTAGTCTTTAAGGGTCAAGAATGTAATTTTAAAATGGAAAGTGACTCATGAATGGAAAATAGATGATATTATAGACCATTAACCATACCTAATTGAATCAAGACATTGTTTTAGTATTTTTATAAATTTATAAACATTTTTAATTTAAAATAAACTTTAATGTCATTTTCAGTGTTATTATTTTAATTTGACTTCAGAAGTATCTAGATAACAATGTAATTAAACTTTAAATATTTAAATAATTTTATAAATATAACATTTATACAAAAAAATCATGAAAGTCTCTAAAAGATCTAAATATTTTCACTTTAAATATTTTAAATCCATCAGTTTTGAATTTCCCCTACTTGTATAAGTGTTGTATCGACGCTACATAAGCATCTTGGATAATTATACAATTATTTGAAATTAAAAATAATTTTATAGAACAAATATAATTTATTATCCATAATTATTTTCATATAATTTAATTCATAATATATATTTTATCCTCACTTTATCATGACACCACCTTTTAAGATACTATTTTAACTTTTCCCACCCTATGCAAGTAGTGAGTAAGCATTTGGACAATTATCTTGTTATATAAATTTAAAATTCATAAATATACATCAATACAACTGATTACTAATCACATATATATATATATACATATATCATTTTAAAATATTATCACTATGCCACCAATCTTGAGTTTTTTGATGTCATGCAAGCACTGCATCAATACCGATAAATGTTTTCATGCTTCTCTTAACCTAAATATTAATTTATATTAATTATAAAATATTTATATGATATTTATATTACATTATAATTTAATTAAATTCAATATGTAACAAAAATTTTATCTTATATTTATATTGTATGATGTCATAAATGATACAGTATTCATAAAAACTCTATTTTTTTAACTATTCACCAAAAAATCAACCTATATAGAAAAATCTCAAAAATTCACCCCAAGATATTTTTTACATGATTATTCCAAAAATAAATTTATATTTTTATCATATTTAAATTCTAAAATTTAGAAATATAACTTTTAAATAAAACCATTCAGTACATGGGAAAAATTTATTTTTATTAAAGCTATTATTTTCTCAAATGAAAAAAAATTCTTATTTTATACCTTGATAAAATTATTTTTAAGAAAAATAAATATAAATTTAGATAATTGAAATTAATATAAATTTATAACATATCTAATAATGAAATAATTCTTTAAAGACATCAAAATAAGAAATTATGTTAAGGAAATTTCTTTATCTTTTAAATAGAACATCCCTTATGAGTATATAATATCCTTTGAGACATTATATAAACATATATACTTATTTAATACAAATATATAAATTTATATTCAGGAATATTAATAAAAATGAAAAGTGATATATTATTTAAAATACCTATGTTATCACAAAGTGAAGGAAATTTCATATGAAGATATGGAGAGAACGTCATGAAAATAGCACTTTTATTAATCTTTAAAGAAAAGGGTGAAATTGTATTTAAAGAAGATAAGAGCATAAAATTTTCTTAAAACATGAAAAAATAAAAATATTTTATGTTAAAACAAAGTGGGTTTTATTTTGAAATTAAATATATAAAAAATCATTTATAAGAGTGAAAAAACATAAGAAGAAGTTTGGGAAAAAGAGAGAGAAATTGGAAAAGAATCACTTATAAGATTCGAATGGTTTAATTTAAGGAAGAAATAAAAAGGGAAACATAAGGGAATTATTTTACCTAGAAAAATGAGGATGGATTAAGCATAAATAATATAATCTAATAATATTATAAATCTAGAAATATGAAGAGTGATAAATAAAGAGTGATAGAGAAGTTATCTTCAGAAATTGGAAAGTGTGGGAAATGAACCCTTACCTCATGTTCTAACTTACCTTGGAAACTCCTATAACTCCTGAAAAATAAATATATATCTATTAATTATTTTATTTAAACCCTTTTTCAGATACATTTTTATCTTTTATAATATATTTTTATCATGTTTTATTAACTTATGAAATTAATATTGTTTGTGTTAACCATCTTGATGTTGTTTAGTTAATGGTTCCAAAACTACATTGATATAAGGTAACTATAAACAGTAAATATAAAATATTTATATAAGCTTTATACTTTTAAATAAATATGTTTCATATTATTACAATATAAAATGAGTTCAATAGTTTATGAAATAGTTACCATTCAAATAATCTTCCTTGATAAGCTTGTTTTTGACACATAAAAATAGATATAATCATTTGATTTTAATTTAATTATTATGATAAATATTTTAACATTACATAATCATAAACATGAAATTAAATTAATATTAAATTAATATTAAATCATTGAATAAAATTTTAATAATACTCATAAAATATGTAAGTTTATGAAAACATTATTACTGACTCATGCAGCATAAAACCACCATAGTGAGAAATATTTTTCAAAAGAGTTTAAAAGAAGGAAAACCCCAAAAAATATATGAGTTAAAAAATAAATATTATAATTAAATAAATATTTTATGTTTATTATTAAATATTACTTATTTTTTTGAAAATAGTAAGATAAAACCTGAAATGAAAAGACACAATTTTTTAAATACCAATATATTGATCTAATACTAGCTTATGAAAAGAGTTAGGTGAGAGGTAATGATTAATATATCATTATTTTTTAATAAAAAATATTCTAATACCATGATAGAGGAATCATAAAAGAAAAATAATTAGAGTTTTAAAATAGTTTTAAGATAAAGATTCACAAATAAGAAAGAATAAAGAGGCTTGGAAACCACTACCTTACATTTTGAGACACCTCCTTTGAGATGAGTCTCAAACCTTCATATGAGGGGATTTTGTTCACACAAAATGATATAGGATGTAAGAAGGAAATTTTAATGAGGTATTTGGAAATATATTTTTCAATATATGTAATTTTTTAAGTGAGGAGAAATGGGTAGAGGTGGTGTGTTTATATAGCCAAGGGGGAGGGGTATTTTAGAATAAAGTATTGATTATTTTATCATTTTGGAAAAAAAATTATGAATAGTATTGACTCCCATGACATTTAATGACTTATTATTAAAAAAAATTAGGTTTATTTTAAATTACAACCAAGAAAAACTGAGTTGAATCTCGGAAATTCTTAATTAAAGGTAATAAAACAAAACTAAGTTTTTATTAGAATAAAATATAATTTAGCTTCAAAATTTAAAATATAGGCTATAAATTCAAATTATTATTTTAAAATAAATTATTTTACTCATTAAATTTATTTTAGTCTGATAAAAAAGTTTCATAAAATTTTAATTCATTTTTATGTCACTATCATGTCATAAAATTTATGGTATTCATAAAATAACTATATTTTTTTACTATTCACTAAAAAATATTTTTTTTATATAAATAAAAAAAATTCACCCTAAGATAATTTAGAATTTATTAATAAAAAATTAATTCATTTTTATCAAATTTATATTATAAAGTTCTAAAATTTAATATTTAAATAAAATCACACAACACATGGAAAAAAATAAATAAAATAGAGTAAAAACTATTTATTTTACTAAGTGTGATCACATTATTATTCATTATCATTTATAATTATTATATAATTATATATCTCTTATAAAAATATATGTTTTTAAATAATAATTAATATTTTACTAAATAAATTTTGATATTTATTATTAAAATTAATACTAAAAATATATGAGAGAGGGAAATTATTCACATATGAAAATTTTGGGTCATTACATTCTACCCCTCTTCAGAAATTTCATCCAAAAAATTTAAACTCAAAACCTAAGATGTAAATAGATTAGATTACTTTTATTTAATCATATACATGTATTACCATGTTTTCTCTTCATACTTATGACTCTTCCATAGTAATATGATAAGATGAGTGGTCATGTTTCTTAGAATTTTATCCCTACAATATAAAATTTTATCTGGATACTCTTCATAAGAGAGATCATGATCCAACTATACCACCTTAGTATTAAGTACACATAGAGTATTTGTTATGTAATTGATTAATAATGAAATGTAGAATATATAATGCACTTGTGACAAGTTTTATGGAAGGGAAAGTTGATAGTCCATGCCTCCAACACGATCAATATTCTTAAAGGGACCTTTATACTTGGGACTTATCTTTTCATTATTACCAAACCTCATTTATATATTCCTAATAGATATCCTAAGGAATAATTTATCCTCAATATCAAACTCTAGGTCCAATATATAATTATCATCGTAGCTCTTTTATTAACTCTGAGTAGATCTAATGTGTTGTTGAATGGATTGGACCTTTTTTATTATCTATTATACCAGTTCGGGTCCTAGTAACTTCCTTTCTACAACTTCATCCAAACATGTTAGTGTTATAAATTTATTTATATATAGAGATTTATATATATCCATATGAATTATTGAGTGGAATCTATTATAGTATGAGAGCTTAACTAGAGGAATATGTAGATCCTAATTTCCTTTATACTCTATAGTGTAAGCTTTGAGTATATCCTCCAGAGTTGGAATAGTCCTTTCAGATCGACCATATATATTAGGATAAAATGTTTTAATAAAGTCTAACTATATGTTCAATGTCTTCCAAATGCTCATATAAAACTTTCAGGAAAACCTTGTATCTTGATCAGATACAATCGATAGTGGTGTTCCATACAACCTCACCACTTCTCTAATATATATCTTGGAAAGTTGATCAAGTGAGAAGTATTCATGCATGGTAATTAAGTGTAAATTATTTATAAATTGATCCAAAATAACCTATATAGAGTTTTTTTATCTTATATGTATCTGGAACACCCATGATAAATTCTATATTATCTCATTTCCATGTCTGTATGGGTAGTGGTTTCATCATCCCCTTAGATTTTTGTCAATTTTCCTTAACTTTCTAGTATACCAATATCTTGTATGTATATTTATAAATATATTATTTTTATATTATCCCACTATAAATAATATTTGAGATCTCTATACATATTTTTGATTCTTGGGTGGATGGAGAATATTGAGCTATGTGCATCATATAATAACCCATTCTTTATCTCAATATTAAATAATACACATAATCATATTTCATATCTTACAACTCCATTTTTATAAATATTGAACTATGATATTTTCCGCTTATTTATTAACTCCACCTTCTTTTTTATCTATATATCATCCCTTTTTTTATATTTAATCTTCTCTAAGGTAGTTGGGTGATAAATCATTTAAGAAAGGTATGATTTATTGCCTTACTTTATAGTTCCCTTATCCATCATTTGCAAGTATAAGAAGATTGGATCCCATTGAATCCTCATTATGTATTGGGTTGCATGATCTTCTCAATTTAATGAATATTTAACTTTATTTTCTTTTATAGGATGGAAATGGATTGAGAAATCATAGTATTTGATCACCTCTAACCATATCCATTGGTCTACGTTGATCTCTTTCTATGTGAATATATACTTTACAATTTTATGATCAGTATATATGTCACAATTTTATATGTAGAGATAGATCATCAAAATATTCAAGAAAAAAATTATTTCTTCTAACTATTAATCATTATTTAGGTAATGTTTCTCATGTACCTTCAACTGTATTGAGGCATAGGCTATCACTTTATCATTTTTTATGAGTACATAGCCTAATGCATTCTTTGAGGCATCAATCTATATCATGAATACTTCCCCACTTGTGGGTAGTGTGAGTACAAGTTCTATGGATGGACTTTTCCTAAAATCCTTTAATATATATTTATATTCAATTTTTAATTTTTTAAACTTTTTTTTGAGTTATCTTGGTCAGTTGGTTTATCAGTTGTGAGAAATTTCTCACAAACTGTTGATAATATCCAACAAATACGTGGAAATAACATATATTCATAAATATTTTTGATCTAGGAAATTCATAAATAAACTTAGTATTTTAGGGATCAACATATATACCTTCTATAGTGATAAAATTCCCTAATAAGGTAACTTAATCCATCAATAAGTCATATTTATAGAGAACTCACATGATACGAGTGAACGCAGAGATCCAAAATCAAATAGGACATTCGTTATTCTTGAACCAAAAAAATGTACCAATCACAACTTAATTTTCATATTTTATGTTTGTGGTAGTCATATCATAATATTTTACTTATTCCCTTTTATTTGGAGGTTTTGGTCATTAGTTATCATCAATTAACCTTATCTTAGTGCATTGATTTTCATAATTTCAATATTCCTTGAATTTGTAACATTGGAAAATATGGTGGGGGTGGGGGGGGGGGGGGGGTTGAGTGGAACCTTTTTTTCTTCCACCATATTGATATAATTACAAATTAACATTAAAAAATATTGATCTAGATGTCCATATCTTCCACAAATTAAGACATTCGTTATTTTTTGAGTCAATTTTTGGGATGCTTCGTCCCACAGTTTTTATATGTGGGTAGTTGTATTTTCTTCCCTCCATGTGGTTTATCAGATGAATCCCCCTATGTTAAACTCCATGAATTAATTTTTATCTTCAGTATTATAGGACTATTGAGATTCAACAATATCTATGTCCATATTAAGGACACATAAAACTTTTTAATAATAACTATAGAAGCCCCTAATTACTATATTTTCAAATAATTTGTTTTAGGGAACTAAAGAAGAAATCAACCTTGCTTTCAGGTTCCATGAAAAATATAGATGTTTACCATGAAATACTTGTAAGGTTTTTAATTTATGACCCAATAGAATCATCCTCCCTTTTCTTAAGCCTAAGTAATTCCATTTCTATTTAAATATGGAGAGTGAGAGGAAAATATTTATTTATTTTTTTTGTTAAATTAATCTCATTATTTTTCATCAATGCATTCCTTAAGATTGGTATTCTCGATATGTATCCACTAATAATTAAATTCTCCCTCTAAGTGATGAATGAAAAATATCACCTTCTCTTGTTCAAATCATTGATGTATTGAGAATATTTTCTCAATATAATTTATAACTTTATCTATGATTAAAGGATCATAGGATCCACTAAAATAGGGTTTTTTTTGTCACATAAAAGATTCAACTATAACTTGATCCTTATTTGGAGGAGTCAGGCACTCCAAATAGTTCAAGTTATTATTAATTACTTGAGTCAATTGAGATAATAATTCCATGAGGTTATCACCTCCATATCCCCTCACATTGGGCATCTAATTTATACAATTATTACATTTCCCATCACATTGGTTCTTAATATAATTTCTACTATTTCAAGCTATTTACTAAAAAAAGTAGAGTTAGAGATGAACATAATTAAATTGATAAGATTATAATAGGAATATTAATAACTGGGTAAGAATAAATCACACACGATTTGAAACTTATGGATTTCTAAGGTTTTATATTTATTATTTAGGGTTAATTTACTACTAGGTTTTCTAATCTCATCCCAAAAAATAACTAGACCTTACTTTGATACCAATTATAATGACCCACATATCATTCACATATCATGATATAATTTTTTTTCATAAATATCCATATAACACACCAAGATATCTAGGTTTTTTAGGGAATTAGGTACATTATAAAACATCTCTAAGACAATAATGTAGTCTTTTATTCCAATATTAATAATTTAACTTAGAGATAATCGTACTATTATTATTGCATGGCATATTCTAGTAACATACATAAAAGAAAGGGTGATCCATAAATCCCAATAAAGATGTATTAGGATAAGTATGGGATGTATACCATGAGAGTCAATAATAAAAACATTGGAAATAATAAGGAAATGATCATAAACCATTACGTAAAACATGGAATAAGAGGAAAATATCATAAGTGTAACACCCTAACCTCAGAATCCTAGAGCTGGTGCATTATTTTAATACATTATCATGATTATAAGGAATCAAGTCCCGAAGGTTCTATCAGTTCAGCAGTCTTAGGAAATAGATTTCATACATGAACTTTACATTACAATTTCTAACATAAAAATATAATATAGACAATACTTTGATAATTCCATTATTATCCTGGATTAAACCTACATATAAATCATAATACACTTCTTGGAATCCTAATAAAATAAAACATAAGAAATGGGTGAGCTCATATTCTCAGTAAGGATAAACAATATAGTGGAAGCTATCATATACAATCATAAACTTTTATGGAATGGTATAAAATTGAAACACAAACCCTTTAAGCATAAAATTCACTAAAATATGAAAATGATAAGTTAAATAATTCCATTTAATTACTCACATGGATATTCTACTAGTATAATAATCACATGTAACATCAATAACTAATCCCATAATGATGGAATGCCTAATGCCGGACATCTTAACCACAAAGTCAAGGCCTCGTGCTAAGACCCTAAATATAAATTTTGTCAAGGACTTGTTCCAAGATACTAGTTTGTCCCAGGAGACCTACCGATGCATAGAGGGCCTATAACGGGCCTTTCCCATCACTTACTAAGTCCAATGCATTCCTTATATGAAAAGTGTGAAATATAATCTATACATTCATATTAAAACTAGCATAAGAAATGTCAATACTTTAACCACAAACCATGAATGTTATAAAACTAGCACATCCATAGTCAAACATAACTAATTCAATACAATATAGAAGATTGTATTATATTAAAATAATAAAATACAATGAAGGATATTAAAATTTATTAAAATAATCAATAAAACAATTTGAGAGAAATATCCCTTTTTCTTGAAAAAAATTAAAAGTTGCACTATTTATCAAAGAAGTTGTTTAAAAGAGATATTTGGATCAAAGTGTCCCATAAAACTTTGAAACTTTTGAAAGAAATTTTAATTTTAAAAAATTCATGTCCATATAAATAAATACTTAAAACCATTTTTAAAACATGGACATTAATGAGAAAGATTTAGATGAATAAATCATTAAAACATTTAAAATGATATTTTAGTTAAAGAGTTCATAACCAAATGATAGACGCTTGAATAAAAATAATCGAGGAATAAAATTAATCAAAACTTTATAATATCCTCAGAATAAAGGGATTCTTGATATAATATGTCAAAGGATAATATATACACCACATAAAAGTGTATTGGCGCATAACAACAAAGAAGTCTTAATGGAATGTAAATTGAGATGAAATCCCTTACAAAGACCATATCCTTATATTAAGTATAAATAAATGACATAATTATGTGTGAAAAATATAAATACACTCAATATGATTGGATATTCAGTGTAAATCGATCAAAGGACATTCACATATATTCTTGTAAAAACAAAACCAATGACTTGGATGTTTAACTCAATGAATGGAAATTGAGTTAAGATTACCCTTATAAAGTTCATATCAATGACTTGAGAGTTTATCAATGGAATGATTATGTGTATAAAAAGTATATACACACAAATTGGAGTGTAAATTACTAGATAAATAAATAAATAGTGATTTTACACATAATCTTGGAGTAAAATAATCAATGAAGTGTGTGTAAAACCCAATTAGTGGAAATTGAAATTAGAAATTCCATTATCGATTCGGTAACTTACAAAACATACACCCCATGAAATAATGATAATTCAATGAAGATTTAAATACCCTTAAATTAAATTATATTACACAAATAATACAAAAAAGGGTAGTACATACACCACACAAAAAAATAGTGGCAAATATAGTTTGAGTCTCAGGGGAATAAAAAGTGAGATGAAAACCCCTTACCTTATACTTTTCACCAGTAGAGGGAAAGTTTAACCTACATTATAATGGTTAAATAATTGTTATACAAGAACCACATATATAAATATGATATCATATATGATCCTTTAATATTTATTTGTTAATAATATTTCATTAGTATCATTGTTTTGGGTGTTAACTGATTTGTTTTCCTTTATATGTTTTGTTATGTAAGTCATGTTTGTTATAGATAGGATGTATTTTATTCATATCCAGAATTATATTAAGTTTTTAAACATTATTTTATTATCATCAAATGAAAATTATTCTTGAATGGTTATGATGGGGAATGAAATCTCAACGCGTCGTGGAGACGGTAAGCCGTACGTTCGCATGAGGAACAATATCATTCTATTGATGGTGAAATAGTATATAATTAGATGGTACACAGAATCATTAAAATTTTATATTTATTATTTACATAAATTATACTCATTATTATACCCATCCAAATAATGAAGTGTTGAATAAAAAACTACACCACGACGTGGAGACGGTAAGCCGTACGCATGCACACATGGTGACTTTGTCATTCATAGGATGGATAGAGTAGTGAATATGGTTATAATATATTTATAACAACATAATAGTATGTATAAGGTACTATATTTATTATTTTTTATGGAAACAACAAAGAAAGAGGAAGCTGAAGAAGAAAAGAACTTTGAAAGAGGTGATGAAATAATTATCTCTTCTTCGGGTGATTTCTTTTGATTTGAACAAAAGGGATCCTTAGGTTGACTTTATGATCAAAGTAAGGCCTCTAGGTTGAAGTGATGGTATTTGGGAATATATTTATGTAGGGTTTGGCCGAGACAAATGGATTTGAAGGTGTAAATTTAATATAATAGTTTGTTCCATTTTGTAAGAGAGATTAGGGACACTTTAGGAAATGTTTGAAATATTATTTTATTATAAAATCATTTTCAGTTTATAATAGCTTCAAATGAATTTATTTCTAGGATAATGTAGAGATGGTTTGAAATAATCTAAACCAATAACTTTTAGACATGTTTATGTTACCATATTAACCTTATCTTTTAGATTAAACTCTTGGTTAAATAGTTTTACATTTAGCATGTCTTCTTGTATTTTTATATTACATGGTTAATAAACTTACTATAAAATACCAAGAGAACCTCAAGTGGTTAATTAATGAAATATATAAACTTATCTAAGTACTTTGGCCAAATCTTATATTTTTAGGAGTATTATATCATTTAATAAAATAGTATTTGTTTTAAAAAATCATTTATTTCAATTTTAACACTATTTAGTATTTGGGTTTTTGTGAAAGTCATAACCGTCATGACCCATCCCCCTGGGGTCCGTACCGTGTCTACCTCAAGCCCACCTTCCATAGGCTAGGGGTTGGTGACTAGCACTAGAAAGGCATATCCCTAAAATGGTAAGGCATTTCCTTTAAAACTGTACAAACACATAACCCAAGAACACAACAAGATGTAACCACGTAGTAAAACTATAGTAGTAAAAGTGTGTACTAAAAGTAAGGGGTCAGAATATAAGACCAATTGAAAAGATAAAATTGAAATAGAAAACAACTTCTGAGGTTGTGAACCATGGATCCTACCTAAAGGGTAGGTACAACTCGTCTCCACAACTCTCTAAGTCAAATGTCACCACCATCCACTGTCAGGTCCTAACTCCCCGAGTCTCAGTCAAGGCTGCCCGTTGTCTGCACAAGACACAACAAGGTGCGGGCGAATCCCTTGCAGGGGTGAGTATAACAATACCTAGAAGGGACCTTGAGACTCCTAAAGGTCTCTCAAAATTCCACAAAGGAAAACCACAAGCATGATCTCAAACACAAAGCACAAAACAAAAGTCACAACTCAAAGCTAGGTATAACATAAGTACAATAGTACAGATGATTAGTCGTAAGGACAAATCATCTTACTCTGTCAAGAGGCACTGCAGTTAACCCAAACATGATCAATATTTACTAACCCCCACAAGACCCACATAGGATCGATAGGTGCTGATTTACATAGAATCATTGGGTGCTGATTCACACAGAATCGCTGGGTGCTGATTCACACAGAAACGCTGGGTGTTGATTTACACAGAATCACTGGGTGCTGATTCACACAAAATAGCTTGGTGCTGATTTACACAGAATTACTAGGTGCTGATTCATGCAGAATCGTTGGGTGCTGATTCACACAGAATCACTGGTTGCTGATTCACACCGAATCGCTGGGCACTGATTCACACAGAATCGCTGGGTGCTGATTCACACAGAATCGCTAGGTGTTGATTCACACAGAATTTCTTAGTGATGATTAACATATAATCGCTAGGTGCTGATTCACACAGAATTTCTGGGTTCTAATTCACAGAGAATTGCTAGTTTCTAATTCACACAGAATTGTTGGGTGCTGATTCACACAGAATCACTTTTCATTCTTCACGTCTCAGCTAGACAGAGGATTCCCTTTCATAGTACGCTTGTCTCTAGGAGAAACCGCTCCTCAAGCCATAAATTGTATTTCAAATGGAACGAATTCCTACAAAGATGTAACCAGATAAACCGTCACGTCATAAGGGTTTCAACGCAATAGACAGCACGTTAACCGGATGCCTGGTCTGTGAGTTATTGGTATTTTAGTGCCGAAGGCCCGATTGGATTCAGGGTCGATCCAACCCGACCATACTCTAACTTTATAAAAAACTCATTTAGAGTATCTCAAAAGGTCCGTATTGCTCAAATGATCTTGGCACCATAGACGGTTTGTCAAACGGACATCCGGTTCGCAAGATACGTCCTTTTATGCGTTTCTCGGCCCGAGAGGGGTCCGAGTCCCTTCTGACCCGGTCAAATCGACCCGACTCAGTTTGGGTTAACCTGAACTAGTTCAGGTCGACCCATCCCAGTTTGGGTCCAACTCGGCCTAGCCTGAATCTTCCTGGGCAGACCCGGTTGGGCTGGGCCGCGGTGGGCTCAACCTACTACGCTGCGGACCGGCCCAACCCGCCGACTGGGCGTGACCCGCTAGGCGACGCGACTCGGTGCGCTGGTGCAGCTTTCCAGCCTGGTGGCCGCTAGCTCACTAAAAGGCTTAATAATATCCATGCATCTCTTCAATTAGTGATTCCATGTGGTCCGTAGGACCTGTGGGGTGGGGATCCCCCTCCTGCTACGAGTTTGATGTTGCAGCTCCTTCACCGCGGCACTCGACAGCACGCCTCCTCGCCAACAAGGCTGGCCGGTTGCTGGATGCCCCTTCGGGTCTACTGTGGCACCATGTGGCACAAATCTCTTCCATGGTTAGTGAGTTCTGGCCGCCACCTTCGTCCCCGGAACCAGACCCCTGTACCATGCCGACGAATCTTCTGTGGGCCACCAGGTGAGCTTCGGTGGTCCTTTCTTCCTTCCGGACATGCCTACGGTCCTCCTGGGATGCCGCCGTCATTGCGTGTCCTTCAGTTTCATGGTTCCATAAATTTGGAACAAGATCCCTCTAAAGAATTCAATGAAAATTAAGCGGCAGAGTGTCCAAGCCTTGTTCGTTTGGCCCGCGCCCTCCGTGTTAGCATTATAACAAGTGGGAGTAATTTATACATCACATTAAAATAATGATAAACCCCATTTAAATCCCCCTCAATGACCACCTGAGGATTCAAGAATGAGGTAAATAATTGAGGGAATTTCTTGAATTAAATAACAACCCCTACCTCATGAACCGTTGGAGTTGTTACAATGATGGAAAGAGATTCCACGCTTTGATGAAGCAACCAATGTTCATTGTTCCCGGTTCGATCCCTCCAATGACATCCAAACTTCAGTTCCTCATTGATGGAAGACGTCTCATTACTTCGTCATAGGTTCCTCGCTTGATGTAGTTGTGTCAAAAACTCTACCCCAAGCCCCATTTAAATATAGGGGGAAAAGGGTGAGTAACACACCGATGAATTTATGAGGTTCATTAATTGACGTAATTAATGTGCCACATTAATTACACAAGGGGTGGTTATGAAAATAAAGAGTAAATGGGAGTTTAATATCCCATATTAAATGTTTGACTACCTCCATGGTCCCCACCACCGCTGCTCAATAGGTGGTAGGATAAAAAAGAAATAAAATAACTTTGTTGTTATTTTTTTTTTATTTTTTTGTAAAGTCCAAAAACTAACTTTTTCACAAGACCTACTGCGGTCGAAGTGCAGGTTTCCTTAAGCGAATCCCGATGCTATAGTTTCAAAGGTGCCCTCAGATTTTTAATCCGAGCATCAGTTCAAAAGATAGAAAACACCGCCTATGCTTTTCCGAATGTAGCTTAAAAAAAGTTCAAAAATTATTAGCAGTCACCCTCGACCCACACCAGTCAAGGTTAATATTTTCCTATGGGAAACACTCCCTCATGAGCTCAACTGTACTCCCATATTTCCAATCCAAGTTACTGTTTAAGAGTTATAGAATTTAACAATAAAATAATTGTTACTTAATTATTTTAATTGTGGCCAAAAACTAACTTCCATTGTTGGCTCGTGCCGGCCAAAGTTAGATTTTTAATCCGAGTAACCTTTTGTGAGCTATAAGCATTTGAAAAACAAAATAATTTTTATTTACGATTATTCCATTTTCAGGTATTTTCACTAAAGGCCTACACCGACTAAACATAAGTCATGCCTAGGGTAAACCCGCCATCCTGAACGTAACGATGCCCTCAGATTTTTGATCTGAGCACCCATTTAAGAGTTATTCCAATTTTTCATAAAAATTACTCACACTTTCTATTTTAACCTTAACACGTTTTCGAAGGATCATTCTGGGCACTCTGGGCCTTGTAATCACGTGCCTTCAGATTTCGCGGTCCCGTAAAAATTCTATAAAAAAAATTTATATGGAATTTCTGGGTCTTTACAATAAGGAATTTAATACTTTAAAAAAAATATATTTAATCGACCCTAGCATGTCATATTAAACTAGAAAATTTGTGGATGTCATTAAAAGTTTCAATTTACATTTGTATTAATATTTATAACATTAATTATTTTAATATTTCATTAATAAGGTAAATACCGCATCATACTTGTGTTATAAAAAAAATACCATGATGTAGGAAATATTTTTAGCTTTCTAATGAATATTTATAGTTGAATGTATCTTATGTTTAACCCTATATTAAAAATGTTTTAGTTATTAAACTTTGAATTTAACACTTTTAACTCTTCTTTAAATAAAATATAATAAATGTACTAATCTAATACAATTGGATAAAAAAGAATCATATTTTTTTCCTAAGGATTATTATGGTCGAAATTCACTTATAAAATAGAATTAGAACATGTTTTTGGGTAATTATAATATCATTTTTACCTTTAATTACCCTATTTACTTTTAATTGTGGTAAATAAAATTCAAAAGTTACTATTCATCAAGAATTATTTTCATCCTATTGAACCACATTTTACTTACTGATTTCAACCGTGTCTCTAGGATTTTTAAAATTCAATTCACAGAAGCGGTAAAATTATGTTTTATAAAAATTTATAAATGTTCCTAGTAGGTAGGTAAAAGACGTTAAAAGGTTCAATAAAATTATATATATATATATATATAATATTATTATAAAATGACTCTAATGAATTAAATTGGACTAATATAGGTATTATTTATTTATTTTTACTTTAAAAAAAATTAGATTAAAAATAATTATTTAAATGAAAATTTCAGTTTTTATCTACAATGTAGTGTTTTTCACTATTCATTAAATGTTGAAAGTTTTCAGAAAAAATACCAAAAATTAACCCTAATATAATTTTGATATTTAGGATTTAAATAGATGTTTATTTATCAAATTAAAGACATATAAGTTGCATTAGTTAATTTAATATTAATTCCTATTGTGAAAATAAGAAAGCAAGTTTTTAAGAAGTAAAAACTATCAAAAGATTGACATATGTTTATATCCAATTTAAATATGAAAGTTCTTCCAAAGAACAACATTATATTAAATTATAAAAATATATTATATATATAATCTAAAACCAATTAATAGGAAAATATAAAAATATAAATAAATTGGGTGAAAAGGAAGTTTTCAATTAAAACGGAGTATTTTTCACTATTCATTAAAAAAAACTTCTCATAAAATTACCAAACATTTACCCTAATATAATATTGATATTATGAATTAAAAAAATTAAGTCAATTTAAACAAATTAAATATATAATAGTTTCTAAAATTAGTTTTATTATTGTTCACAAAAGGACATAAGAACTAGTTCTTTTATAAAAAATAGTACTTATATTTTAATGAAACTTATACATTTCATTATAAATATGGTTTATTTATGTGATAGAATTATAAATTAAATTTAAAATTTGTTTGTTACTATTAATATTACTATATTTAATTTTTATGTTATAAATATATCATTTGAACATTTATAATACTAAATTATTGTTTTGTGGAAACTCAATCTTGCATGTAATACAAGCCAAGTCTGTGTTGCGTAAAATATAAGCTATTGAATTACTTTAATGATATAACTTACTATGAAATATTGGTGTGTTACATTCTACCCTCCTTCAAATAATTTCACCCTCGAAATTTAAACTTGGAAACAAAAACTAGGGGTTTGACATTTCAAAACATCTTTGTTGAAATCCCACATCAAAAAAAGTGTCAATAAAACTATCACTTTAAAAGAAAGAAAGATAAGTACAAAGGTCACCCGAGATAACCCATACTAGGGTTTCATGTAGGAAAAAATTGATATTTAATAGAGAGAAAACCATCAAGTTTTGATGTAGAGTGATAGAAAACATGATCAGGATAAATTTAACTACAAGAAAACCATAAACTTATGATGGGTTAAACGGTCTTAGATTACCTAGTAGATAGAGTAAACGGACAACATTTTTGTTTTAAGTTCCTTTTAATAATTTTGAGGAATTTATTAATGATATTGACTAAGAGCATAAGGAGATATACTTACTTTTCAAGTAGAGTTTCATCTTTTAATAAATTTCTACCACAAACTCATATTTTCTCCAAATAATGAGGATTCAAGATGACTTGGTCACACCTAAATCGCTATAATCAACTTATAGACAATCACATAATCCAAAAAATATTAATGATATATTTCCCTTTTATTTAGACATTAACCAAAACCAAAATGGTTTGTACAAGATCAGATGATCCCCAAAAAGGATAATCCTTTATAGAAATAAATACTACTCTTAATTTCCAAAATTAAATAAACAATACCTGAAGTTCAAAAAAGACCATTCAATAAAAAATTTGTCCTTAAAATTCTTCAAATTAATCTAAACTAAGTTTGAAACCCAAAATTCATAAGGATTTGATCACATAGTCTTCAATAATAAATCTTAACATTTATCTCCAAATAACATTGGCTACTCTTAAAGTCACAAACTTAAAATTAATTAACCTAATCACATGTTCTCTATGATAGGTTAATAATTTCCATAAATAACCTAAATCTATATAAGTCCACAATAAAAACATAGATTCTTCCAAAATAAAAATCCACCATTACTCCTAAAATGAAATCCCATAGTATTATATTTTCCTTAGGCATATAGTGTTCCCAAAAGAGTGAACATATTTCAAAATAAAATTTATCACTTAATCACCAAATAATTTTACTATAATAAGGACATCCATTTGATAAATTACAAGTTCACAAAATTAACATATTATCAATACATAAAATCATTTGACTAAGAAGAATTAGTCATAATTACCATGGACTTCACGTAATCCAGTGGTAGGTGATAAATCCCAGTCGCACTTTGGTTATGGGTATGATTCCCATAGATTTTTCCAACACAATTGGTTTTCACACGGTCTGCGTGTTGTCCTTTTTCAAAAACTATATAATTTTATAACATTCCAAAATGAGATAAATTCCTCAAAAATAACCATAACATATTTTAACCACAAATGTTATCTAACACCTTGCATTTTCATCCAAAAAGTAAGAAACTATAATTGCCTCAAATTCAAGGATCATATAAAACCAAATGGTTCTTTATAACTATATCTATAAAAGAAAAGATAATTATTCCTTAAATAAAATTTTCATATAAAAAACTTCAGGTTTACACATAAAAGACAAAAGTCTTGAAAAGTAATCCCAGCAACAAAGAGCATTAATACTTTTAAATATTTCTCCATCCATTTATTTTCACATAGATTCTTCCTTGACTTAGAGGTTATCCTATAGAATAGGGAATTAACTTGGGTAATTCTCAGGTCCCATACATTTATGAAAAATGGATTTAAATGGATTCTTAGGATATTTTTTATTTTCTTCCACAATACTCTTCATTTTTCCTCAGCAATTCTTTACTTTATGTCATTATTTCTCACACAAAAATCATTTCTTTGTTCCATTGAGACACTTTCCTGGGTACCTCCTTCTATATTTCCTACATGATGGAAATTGAACTTTCTTTTCTCCATGGTCTCCAATACTATATATCTTATCATTCTCCTCTTTTCTCTTCTTTATTGAGTTTGGGAGTTGGTTAATGTATATGTTGTTGATCATGTTTTCTGAAACCTGCTTCAGCATGAACACGATATATTTTATGCCCATAAACATTCCATTTAGTTGATCATTTCCACCATCATTCCCACCTTGTACATCATGTTCAATGTTACTATGAATTACTTGGAATCGAGTCATTGACTAAAACTAGAAATCATAGTGCGAGTAACAACAGTCATAAAATCATTTAGAGAATATAATGACACCTTATTTTCAATCTAAAACACCTTTGGATTAACCAGGGTTATTTATTATCATATTATATTTAAATCCTTAAAATCAGTTTGTAAAGAAAATGTGAATTATCCTAAGCATATCCCCTGGGAGTGTCAAACTAGGTGCGCAGTAAGGACCATTGTTGTGTACCACGATACCCCAGGTTAAGCCTGAAACTCCGTGTCGGACTTTTAAATCCAAGGTACATCTATGCCAGAACCACGTCCACTTGTAGTATTCAGATAAGGATGTATTTATTGTAAAACACACAAAATATCTATATTATCAAAATTCTAGGAAGATATTCTATACTAATCCTCAAAGTTTATATTAGGGTAATGTTATATAATCGGAGTTTTTCTAAATCTAGTTCCCAAGGTTTTTACTAAACTTCCTATGATACCAAATGTAATGCCCTGAACCTAGAAGCCTAGAGCTAGTGCATTATTTTAATAAATTGGCATGATTACAAGGAATCAAGTCTCAAAGGTTCGATCATTTTAGCAGTCTTGGGAAATAGATTACATACATGAATTTACATTACAATTTATAACATAAAAAATAAAACATCGATAATCCTTTGAGAATTACATTATTCTCCTGGATTAAACCTACATATAAATCATAATACACTTCTTGGAATACTAAGAAAATAAAATATAAGAAAGGGATGATCTCATATTCTTAGTAAGGATAAACAATATAGTGGAAGCTATTATAAATAATCATAAACTTTTATGGAAAGGTATAAAATTGAAACAGAAACCCTTTGAACATAAACATCAGTATAATATGTCAATGATAAGTTAAATAATTCCATTTACTTATTCACATGGGTATTCTACTAGTCAAATAATCACATGTAACATAAATAACTAATCTAATAATGATGGAATGCATAATGCCAGACATCTTAACCACAAAGTCAAGGCCTCATTCCAAGACCCTAAATATAAATTTTGTTAAGGACTTGTGCCAAGAAACTAGTTTTTATCATGAGACCTACCGATGCATCGAGGGGTATAGTGGACCCTTCCCATCACTTACTAAGTCCAATTCATTCCTCATATGTAAAGGGTGAAATAAAATCTATACATTCATATTAAAACTAGCATATGAAATGTCAATACTTTAACCACAAACCATGAATGATATAAAAATAGCACATCCACAGTCAAACATAACTCATTAAATACAATAAGAAAGATTGTATTATAGTAAAATAATAAAATACAATTAAGGATATTGAAATAGATGAAAATAATCAGTAAAACTATTTGAGGGAAATATCCCCTTTTTCTTGAAAACATTTAAAAGTCGCACTATTTATCCAAGAAGTCGTTTAAAATAGATTTTTGAATCAAATTGTCCCATACCACTTTGAAACATTTGAAAGTAATTTTAATTTTAAAACATTTATGTCCATATAAATAAATCCTTAAAAACCCTTTTTAAAGTATTGACATTAATGAGAAATATTTAGATGAATAAATATTTAAAACATTTAAAATGATATTTTAGTTAAAGAGTTCATAACCAAATGAAAGACGATTGAATACAAATAATTGAGGAATAAAATTAATCAAAACTTTATAATATCATGAGAATAAAGGGATTCATGATATTATATGTCAAAGGACAGTATATGCACCATATGAAAGTGAATTATCACATAACAACAAAGAAGTCTCAATCAGAATGTAAATTAAGACGAAATCCCTTATAAAGACCGTATCCTTATATTAAGGATAAATCAATGACATAATTATGTGTGAAAAATATAAATACACTCAATATTATTTGATATTAAGTGTATATCAATCAGAGGACATTCACATATATTCTTGTAAAAACAAAACCAATGACTTGGATGTTTAACTCAATGAATGGAAATTGAGTTAAGATTACACTTATAAAGTTCATATCAATGAAATGAGAATTTATCAATGGAGTGATTATTTGTATAAAAAGTATATCCACAAAAATGAGAGTTTAAATTACTACATAATTAAATAAATAGTTATTTTACACATAATCTTGGAGTAAAATAATCAATGAAGTGTGCGTAAAACCCAAGGAGTGGAAATTGAAATTAGAAACTCCCTTACCGATTTGGTAACTTACAAAACATAAAACCCATGAAAGAAGGATCATTAAATGAAGATGTAAATACCCATAAATTAAATTATATTATAGAAAAGATACAATCATGGGTAGTACATATACCATAAAAAAGAAAATAGTGGTAAATATAGCATGAATCTCACGGGAATAAAAAGTGATATGAAAACCCCTTACCTTATACTTTTATTTAGTTGAGGGTAAGTTTAAAAACATTTATAATGGTTAAATAACTGTTATTAAATTATAAAATAACCAAATACATAAATATGATATCATATATGATCCTTTAATATTACTTTTTAGTAATATTTCAGTAGTATCATTGTTTCGGGTTTTAACTGATTCGTTTTCCTTTATATGTTTTGTTATGTAAGTCATGTTTATTATGGAGAGAATATATTTTATTCATACCCATAATTATATTAAGTTCTTAAACATTATTTTTTAATCATCAAATAAAAATTATTCTTGAATGGTTATGATGTGGACTGAAATCTCACCGCGTCATGGAGACGGTAAGCCGTACGTACGCACGAGTGACAATATCATTCTATTGATGGTGAAATATTATGTAATTGGATGGTATAAAGAATAATTATCATGTTATATTTATTATTTAGATCAATTATACTCATTATTATACCCATATAAATAATTAAGTGTTGAATAACAAATTACACCACGACGTGGAGATGGTAAGTCGTACTTATGCACGTATGCTAACTTTTTCATTAATAGGATGGATAGAATAATGAATATGGTTGTACCATATTTATAATAACATCACAATATATATAAGTTACTGCAGTTATTGTTTTGGTATGGAAACAACAAAGAAATAGGAAGTGAAAGAAGAAAATAACTTTGAAAGAGGTGATGAAATAATTACCTCTTCTTCAGGTGCTTCCTTTTGATTTGAACAAAAGGGCTCTTTAGGTTGGATTTATGATAAATTTAAGACCTCTAGGTTTAATTTAGGGTAGTTTGGAGGATATTTTTATAGGTTTTGGATAAGAAAAATGTCTTTGGAGGTATTAATGTAAGAGAAATGGAAGCGCCCTTTTATAAGAGAGGTGAAGGGAACTTTAGGAAAACCTTGAAATATTATTTTATTATAAAATCATTTTCTATTTATAATAGCTCAAAATGGATTTATTTAGAGACTAATGTGGGTATGGGTATAAATACTCTCAAAAAATTGGTTTTAGATAAATTTAGGTCACCATATTAACCTTATCTTTTAGATTTAACTCTTGGTTAAATAGTTTAACATTTACCATGTCTTCTGGTATTTTTATATTACATGGTTAATAAAATTACTATAAAATGAAAATAGAACCTCAAGTGGTTTATTAATGACATATCCAACCTTATATAAGTTCTTTTTACTAATAATATATTTTTAGGAGCATTATATCATTTAATCAAATAGTATTTGTTTTAAAAACTCATTTATGTCAATTTTGATACTATTTCGTATTTGGTTTTTTGTGAAAGTCATAAAAACTTTATTACTTAGAAAAAATAAATTTAATAGACCATAACATGTAATATTCAACTAGAAAATTCTTATATGACATTAAAAGTTTTAATTTAATTTTTTTTATTTATAAAATCAATTATTTTAATCTTTCATTAATAAGGAAATACAACATCATCATTGTGTGATAAATAAATTTAATTATATAATGTATAAAAATTATAAATAAAATACCATGATATAATAATTTTTTTTATATTTCTATTTAATATTTATAGTCGAATTTATCTTATATTTAACCCAATATTAAAAAATTTTAGTTATTAAACTTTGAATTTAATACTTTTAACTCTTGTTTAAATAAAATATAATAAATGTACTAATCTAATCCAAGTGGATAAAAAAGAATCCTATTTTTTCCTAGGGTTGATTTTGGTTTAAATTAACTTATCCAATAGAATTAGGACATGTGGTGGGGAAATTATAATATCATTTTTACCTATAATTACCCTATTTACTTTTAACCGTGGTAAATAAAATTCAAAAGTTACTATTCACCAAAAAATATTTTCATTATATTGATTGAAATTTTACTTACTGATATCAACCATGTCTCTCGGTGTTTTTAAATTCAATTCATAGAAGTGGTAAAATTATGTTTTATGCAAATTTTTAAATGTGCCTAGAAGGTGGATAAAAGACTTTAAAAGTTCAATAAAATTTTATATATCTAATATTATTATAAAATGACTAAAATGAATTAAATCATACTAATATAGGTATTATGTATCTATTTTTATTTTAAAATAAATTTATATTAAAAATAATTATTTAAATTAAAATTTCAGTTTTTATCTATAGTGTAGTGTTTTTCACTATTCATCAAAAATTGAAAGTTTTCAGAAAAATACCAAAAGTTAACCCTAAGATAATTTTGATATTTCAGGTTTAAAAATGAGGTCTATTTTACCAAATTCAAGACATATAATTTTTATTATTTAATTTAATATTAATTCCCACTGTGAAAATAAGAAAGAGAGCTTTTAAGAAGTAAAAACTATCAAAAGATTGACATGTGTTTATATCCAATTTAAATGTGAAATTACTTTCAATGACCGAAATTATATTAAATGATAAAAATATAATCTATATATACTCTAAAACCAATTAATAGGAAAATATAACAGTATAAATAAATTGTGAGAAAAGGCAGTTTTGAATTAAAACGCAGTATTTTTCACTATTCATTTAACAAAAGAAACTTCTCATAAAATTTCCAAACCTTCACCCTAATTTAATATTGATATTATGAATTCAAAAATTAAGTCAATTTCACCAAATTAAATTTATAATAGTTTCTAAAATTATTTTTATTATTGTTCACAAAAGGACATAAGAAGTAGTTCCTTTTTCAAAATTGTACTTATATTTTAATGAAACTTATACATTTCTTTATAATTATGGCTTATTTATGTGATAGAATTTTAAATGAAATTTAAATTTTTTTGTTACTATTCATATTACTATATTTAATTGTTATGTTATAAATATGTCATTTGAATAATTATAATACTAAAGTGTTGTTTCATAGAAACTCAATCTTTCATATAATGCATGCCAAGTCAGTGTTGCGTGAAATATAAGCTATTGAATTAATTTAATGATATAAATTACTATTAAATTTTTGGGTGTTACAATAAGAGTACAAAAAACATGAGTGAACATAAGATATAGAAAAAATTTAATACATGTCATCATGAATATTAGTCAAGGATCACTACCAATATGTAAAAGAATAGGCTAAGTCTCACCACTAAGGCATCATAGATATAAGCCAATTATCATTTACAAGGTGTCATAAACAAAGTCCAAGTGTCATCACCAAGTCATCATAAACATTGACCAAAGATCACAACCAAGGAATCATAACATGATGAGATATAATGAATTATCCAATTGATTGAGGGGATATATAATTCTAGGTCCACTTGTCATCATAATATGTCATACGTATGTGTTCCATATAGATGATAGTATACATTAAACATAAACCTGAAATAAACCCATGATAAATAAATGGGTGCTATAATAAGTCCATACATCATTGTATATCAAGGTATCATGTAGTATCCCATGAAAATAAGGTAATAATGTATCTTGGAAATTAATTATTAAACAAAGGATCCTTGGTCTTGAAAATATATTTCAAAGTGAAGGATATTTCATAGTAAAATATGAATATGAAGTCGTGAAATATAACTATTTGGTGAAATCTATAAGAAAAGTGTGAAATAGTATTTTAAATAGAAAAGATAATAAATTTTCCTTAAATATAGAAATAAATAAAAATATTTTAGGTTAAAACAAAATGGTTTTCTTTAGAACTTAAAAATAGAAAATAATAATTATAAGACTAAAACAACATAAGAATTTTTTTGGGGAAAATAGAAAGAAATTGGGAAATCATAAATCATAAACTTCGAATGACTTAACATAATGAAACAATAAAAATTGAAACATAATGAAATGAATATACCCATAAAAAATTGGAAATAATAACCATAAAGGACATAAGACAATCATATTATAAAGGTACAAAGAAAAAGCAAGAGAAATATACAGTGATATAGAACATTTTTTCAGATTCCTAAAAGCATGGGAAATGAACCCTTACCTAGAGTTTTGACTTGCATTAGAAACATATATAATTCCTAAATAATCAATTTAAGGACATTAATTACTTGATTCAAAATATTTTTATTATTTATTTTATTTCTTATAATAAATTTTTATCATGATTTATTCACTTAAAAACTAAATATTGCTTGCGTCAACTATCTATATGTTGTTTGGTTCATAGTTCTAAAACTGCTTTAATTTTGGGGAAACATTTAAAGGTTAATTACTAGTGGTTTAATAAGCTCTAAAAGTGTCAATAAATACAGTTCATATTATTATAGAATCAAATGAGTTCAATAAGTCATTAAATTGATACCATTAAAAGAATATTCCTTTATAATCTTGTTTTTAACATTAAAAATGGCCATGATTGGAGTTATAGAAGTGTTTTAAGATAAATAATCATAAATAAGAAAAAAGAAAGAGGTTTGAAAACCCTTATGTCATGTTTTTTACTTTGAAATGAGACTAAATCCTTTGGATGAGGGGATTTTGGTCACAATATGTGATTAGGTACATGGGAATGGAATTTAATAGAGGTAATGTTTTTAGATATTTGGTAATTGAAGTAATTTTGAATGTGAGGTGAAAGGGGTGGAGTAAGGGTATTTATATAGCCAAGGGGGAGGAGTATTTTTGAATAAAGTATTGATTATTTGATCATTTAGGAAAAGTACTATAAATATCATTGATTTCTATGACATTTAATTATTTACAATTTAAAAAATTAGGTTCCTTTGAAATTTTAAAAAATACAAAGCCAAATAGAATCTTGGAAACAAGTGATTAAATGAAAAAACAAAATAATTTTTTATTAGAAGAAAATATAACTTATGATTCAAAATTTCAAATATTGATTTATAAATTTAATTTATTATTTTAAAATGAAATATATTACACATTTAATTAATTTTATATTGATAAAAAATGTTTTATAAAATTTTAATATATATTTATATCATGATGATTTCATAAAAGTTATAGTATTAATGCCCATAAGGGTGGCCTAGTGGAATGGGTCAGGGGAATGGACCATAAGGTCTGGTGTTTGAATCCCACTGGTTTTAGTATTTTTTAAGGTAATTTCACTACCTTGTTACTTAACCCACTGATATTTTAGGTTAGTTTGGTGCTAGTAGTTTTCCCAGCTTCTTTGCGATGAGCATTCGAGACCCTGGGTCGAGTACTCGCTTCAATGGGGGGGGGGGGGGGTGCTAAGCACAGTAACAACAATCATTATATATGTGTGTGTGTGTGTGTGTGGGGGGGGGGGTGATAAGTACAGGAACATCAATCATTATATGGGAGAGGTGTGGGGTTTAAGTTTTCTATACAAAAAAAGTTACAGTATTCATACAAAAATCTATTTTTAATATTCACCAAAAAATTACTTTTTTTTGTTAAATACCACAAATTCAATTTAAGATAATTTCAAAGTATTGAATCCAAAAATTATTTTTTTATAAAATTAAAATTTTGAAATTTTGAAATTTATTTTTTAAATAAAATCACAAAATGCATAATTGTTCTACAGTAAAACTATATCTTTTAATAATATTGATTATATTCTTATTATTTATCATTTATAATTAATATATGATTCTATATCCTTTATAAAAATATAGTTTTCAAAATTAATATTAATATTTTACTAAGTAAATTTAGATATTAATTATTAAAATCCATACTATAAATATTTCATAGAGGGAAATTATTCATATCTAAATATTTTAGGTCATTACATTCTTCTCCACCGATGAGGTAGAGATTCCACTTTGTGTACTTCTCTCTCTCAAAAAATGTACAATCATTATCATTGATGATAAATCTTCTTGGTTAAATTCATAGTATCTCTTAATTCAAACAATTTAAGTACACTTAGTAAGTTGTGACTGAGGCCTTAAGCAACCAAAAATTTGTACATATCACATCTTTTCCTCTAAATTTGGATTTTCCTAGTCTAATAATCTTCAAATATTCATCTTTTCCAAACCCAATGAAGCATTATTTATCAAACTTGATTCCTATGATTGTATCATTATTTCCCATCATATGGGAAGTACATCTACTATAATTTATCCATATACTAGCATGAATTGATACTTTTAGGGAAATATCCAAAACACTTCCTTCTTAGATCTTTTCAATTTGATCCATGCCTTTAAATTCACACTCGGTGATGATTGTTATGTTTTAAACTACTTTAAATATGATGGTATAACTTTATATTGAAAATATGAAAATTTATTTTTCATTTTCAACCCACTTGATGATTCCTTGAGATAGTGTTTATGAACACTTTGGGTATTCACCCACATATTCCTCTAAATTATTAATGATAAATACCTAACCTTATATCCATATCCACCACACCCAGAATAGTATCCATTGAAAGAATACTTGAAATTTTGAGTTCTTCTTGGATTTGTTAACTACTCTTATTCCTTTCAATAAATCTTGGCTATAGAACATGCACTTTGAGAATGTACCATCTTTCTATGAAAATAACACCTGATCTGAGGTGTAATCTTGTGTATTTTCAATGTTTATATAGTATCCCTCTGAGTATTTTTAGTGTTCTAATTTTGAGTCACACTCAAATAAACCTTCCACATTAGTGTGGGTGCTTGTGGCATGACATCAACCAACATTGAATTCCACTTGAAATCAATCCCCATACTAGTATTGTCATTAATTGTTTTTATATGGTCAATACTTTAACTTATTTACTGGACCTCCATATTTATCCTTCAATTTTTTCCTATAACTCATTTGATATGATTTCCCAATGCAATATTGATAATAAATAGTATCTCTTGGTGATTTATTTTTCATTATAGAATAATGATTTCTCCCTAAATATCTTTGATTTATTTGAATTAATCTTTGACTGTGTAGGTAAAACCATCGATAATCTAGGTATTCTCTTTGATCTTATGCTTGTAATAACTAATATTCTCAAAGATTTCTATATTTTCATATTTTATCTTTTCAATATTCCCCCTTAAACTAGGATTTCTAGTCTTCATACTGCAATATTTAGAGTTTTCTTCCTCAAAACACTCCATTGTATTTTTTTTATTTTTGATATCTAAACATAAATTTCATCAATTGTATCTGACTTCTCATTATGATAAAATCCCCCATCTACTTTTTCTTCACCATAATCATTATCTTCCATTTTTATGAGTTTTCTATAACAGCTAGAAGAATATATTTTTTTTTGGTATTTTGAAGCCTCAATTTCTTTCACTTCTATTTATTCCAAACTACCATCCTCCTTTGAGAACAAGTTATTCGTCTTGAATAAATTATACCTAGTGTTCTTTTTTTCAACACCTTACTAAATTTATTCTTGGTAACTTAATCATCTTCATGCTTACCTTGTAATATCATTGGAAATATTGTAGTAAGATACCCAAAATTTTTACTTAGATATCAAGAAAGTAAAAATCTTTATTTTCCACATTTTAGGTTTGATAAAAGGAATGAAATTACTTCATAAACTTAATATTATTTGAAATCATTCTCCATTAAGATATTTTTCATTTCCATAGATTCCATTTCATAAGATGTTCCTTTTTCCATAGCCTTGTTATGATTATTCCACATCTCATATGAAACAAGGGTACTATGAATACTATAAAAGTTGATTTATTTTGTATCCATTTCCTTGAGAACTAGAACTTTTGGACTGTGTTAGTCTGAATTTACTAGTGAAGATGCTTGAGAGGGGGGTGAATCAAGTGTTTCAAATTTTTTACCAAATTCTAAACCCTTTTATCATATTTAATCCTTTTTGTATTTGAACCCCTATTGCTGGTTAAGACAATAATGGACCTAATATTATCTATGCAATCACATACACCACATGAAATGAAAGTAAAAAAGTAAATATGGAATATATATTTTTATAAACTTCCATACCTAACATGGGAAACCTAATCCTTATTGTGATTGGGTATAAAGGAGTCACAAATTCTACACTATAAATCTTATCATAAAATTACAATGGTTATGGTAGGTAAAACTCTCTACCATACACACTATATTATATAGGTGTGTGTTCAATATATTGCAGAAGTGAATAAGAATCACATCCCATGAGTTCTTCAACTTATACTATCTCTTGATAAGACTCAATGACTTCCACTTTCTTGAAGTTGATCACTAAATATATCTAGGTATGTATCTACACCTAAAAACCCATCTTCTTAATTACTTATAGTCTTTGAATAATTTTTAATTATTCAATAATAAATCATGAAACTCAGTCTTTGTTTTATGTATTCTTTTTAGTTCTTCTTTAGAATCTATAATCTAAACACTCTCAATTAAATATCCAAGGAACTTGAAAACCATTAGAATTTTTGTAGGAAATCTAGAAATTCACCCTTCTTAGCCTTATTATTTGATAAACATAGACCATAAATCCAATATATAAATTAAAAAAGCAAGTCATATAAAGTACTATTTATCACTATAGGAAAACCTTTTGAGGGACTAATTCTTCCTCTTCTTCTATTATTCTTCTCCTTCTTATCTTCTTCTTTTTAAAATTCTACAAAACTGAGTGTAGATGGAACTGGAATGAAAACAAGCCTTCTCCTTCTCCTTCTTATTCTATTATTTGACACCTATATGTTTTATAGATTTAACATAAGCTCAAAAAAATATCCATCCTATTCCAAGAGAGAGATATGGGTTCTATCATCTTCTTAGTAAACATGCTATATAACACTTTCCTTATTTTATAATTTTTTTCTCTACAATCCAAATCCATATAGGCAGTTAATTTAAAATTTTGGGGTCTCTTTAATTTTCCATAAATAAAATTATTTTAAAGATAACATGAAAGAGAAATTCATTGCATGCATAAGACACACCCCACAATCTCTATGATCTTATTTTTCTCTAATGGTTGTTATAATAAAGTGACAGTTGTAACCTATATTTTTTTTCTTATTTACCTACCTCATTTTTATCCTTGGTTAAACATATATTCCATGAAACTTATATTAGGATCAATTTATTAGGATTTTTATTACCAACCATAATTAAAATATTATTTTATGGTTGTATAAAATATTCTATAGTAGTTGTGGTTTGAACATTTTCTCTCATAACATGAGATACTTCCCTAAAAATAGTAATGATTGATCTTGAATTTATAAATAAAAGATAAAAAATCATATCACTTATCATATTATCATTCATCTTGAATAAAAAATCATTTAGTGAATTTTAAAACATTGAAGTTGAGTACATTCATTTTAATAATTGATTTCCAGATTTATGAAATCTAAAATATCTCATTTTAAGATAGATAAAATCACAGCCTTCCATCCCATATCCTCTTATATTATCAATATTGAATCATGGATTGAATAAGTTTTATGATGTTTATAACATGATTTCATAACTTTAATATCATCAGAAATTATTTTCTCTTTAGAAAATTCAATTCTAGAATCTCTTAGTTATCACAAGATTATAGAACCTTAAAATGTGTCTAAACCTTACATGGTAATAACACAAAATTTACGATGAAAGCGTACTAACCTCACAATAACATGTCCAAACCTTAAAATGAAATTTCTAAACCATAAAATTTAGTTTACCTAACCTTATGAGGTGTTTTTATGAACCTTATAGGTAGTTTTTCTAAGCGTTATGAACAACTTGTCCCAACCATACATGTGGCTTCCCTCAACCTTATGCATAGTTAGACTTCTTTAGTTTGTATTATGGATTATTCAAAATAACTCCATGCCATCTAAACCAGTTTAAATCATGTTATAATAGATTCAAATAATACTAGGAATTATATATATAATTAAAATCTCCTTTATTTTGCTTAAAATGACTTTTTAAAAATCTTAATACCAAAGAAAGAGTATTATAATAAAATTCCCTACACATTAAATTTACCCTTCATCGAAGTAAGGTTTATCACTGGTTTTAGATTTCAACAAAACAACATACCAGGATGGATTATTCCACTCATTAACTCTTCAATATCATATTTAATCTGACTCTTAATTCATTAAATACAATATTTTGATATTCCCATGATGTAGCTTCTTCCAAGAAATTACCAAACTAATATAGACAATACTTTATGTACTTTATCACTTTTCTTTAACTTGAGGAATGAATTTATAAACATCTGATGTAAGGGATGCTCAAAAGAAGATTTTCCTTTCCATCATACAAATTTTCCTTTATATATCCAATGGCAGCCAATTCCTTTCTCCTTGAACCATAATTAATGGTAAACACCTTCATCTTCTATGGGGAGTGGATTATAACTCCATAACCCAACATTAAATACACTCATATATTTATATACTTCATTAAAAACAAATACAATCACAATATATTTGTTACTTTATATTGAATCAAGGTGGAACGCTTAAAAATTGTCTTTCTAAACCCTAGCGTATTATTACTTCTTTAGATTGATTCAGTGCTTCTTCAAAACAACTCTAGGCCATCTCAACTACTTCAAATAATCTTATACTAGCTTCAAATAATTATATGAATTATAGAGATAATTCCAAACTCATTTAGCTAGCTTCCAAGGAATTTTAGAGTATCTAAATAATCAAGTTATAGTATTCCATTAAAATTTACTGTACTTTTAATATATCCTTCATCCAAGTGATGTTTAACACTAATTTTAGTAGTTAATAGTAGAAACATACACGGATGGAGTCTTATACTCATCAGATCTTTAATCCCCCATTTTATTCATATATTAATTCATTAAAATAATTATTTAATCTCCCTATGAGATATATTATTAAAATCACTTACCAAACTATTATAGATATCAATTTCATAGCTTTAAAACTTTTATTTAACTTGAGTACTAGATTTACAATCATCATACGTAAAGTTTACTTTACAAATAGATTTACCTTTTCTTTTTTACTTTCTATCATATGAGTTTTACTTCACATATAAAATGGTATCCAACTCCATTACCCTTTACCCATAATTAATGGGAAACACTATCATCTTATTTGGTGAGTGGATTCTCAGCCCATGACCCATCATTCGAAAAACACAAATATTGACATTGTTCATTAAAAAAAATACAATCACAATCCATTGGGAACTTCAATATCTTCCTTTGGATGTATTGTTAGTAATTTTATCTTATTAATACAATATATGCTTGCTAGTATTTTTTAGTATCACACCTTCCCATTATTGACAATAAATATAAAGGAGGAAAAGTTATCACCCCTATTGATACCATGGATGAAAGGGATGGTCTTATAATATCAATATAACAATTTCTACCATTTTTTTATCCTCTTAACATGTTATCCCCTTTCTTGATATATTCCTTCAAGTCCTTGAGAGAAGGTTGATAACACATTTTTTCTTAGTACTCTATCAGTAATTAACCCACTATAATTCTACTTGTACTAAACATGTGTGTAAAAATAGAGTGACCAATTTAGAAAAATGTTGTCTATATACTAACCAAAATGTGATACCAACTCAATTTTCATATCTTAAGGGTTACTATAAACATATTTTGAATAAATATTATGAACCTATACTAAAATTAAATAATGACATCTCAATATTTTAATTATAAGTTCAATTTTCACCTAAGTGGTTAGATAGTCACTCCACCTTGATAATCATATTCAAAACAAACCAAAATAGTGATGGGAAATTTAAAATATTACCTTAGACCTAAACTATTGTAGGGGATATAAATAATTCTAGATTTAACAAGAATTAATAAATCTTTAGTGGATTTACTTCTTTGATAGATTCCCCTCAAGGGACTCTCTTTATACTACACCATAGTTAATTTTATTTTAGAAATAGGCACTAAGAATTTTGATACTAGTTTTGATGAATGATACTAATTGATATTTGATACTAATTGTAATATTCTTCGTGATGGATGAATTTATTTTAAGATATAAATAAATAAATAAAATCATTATTTCTCCATTTTTCATACTTTACTTTCATTTCCCTCTTACATAATGCACAACCACAAATATATGGGAATAAGTTGGTAATATAGAATTTTTTGTTTTAGAGGTATGGTTGAAACTTATATATTAACCAAAAAACTCATTTTTTTGAATCTCTAAAATATATAGACCACTTTATGTTTAATTTACCCTTTAATTTCCAAAATTGTTCTTCTTTTGGAAGTATGAAATTATTCTTGATTTCACGTTTATTCTTAGTTGAAATAGGTTTATCAACATTAGTAAGAAAGGAAAAATGCTTATTTTCATCTTGATACATATTTCTAGTATCTTATAACTTTAATGGAAATATCATTAAAAAATATATAATTTCCAACCTTCTCCTTATTTGCAGACTATATTTTTCATGAACTCCTCCACTGGTACGTATCCTAGTCTGATTGTTAAGAGTAGGAATGACCCCCCCATGTTCCACCTCTAATAGTCCCCAGGTTAGAAATTATCATTGAGGGTGTAAAATACTCAAATGGGAATAATTTCCCTCTATATAAAAAAAGATCAAGAGTTAAGATAAATAAACAAAAAAACTATATCATATAATATAAAAGAAACCAACATATAATAATGCATGTCAAGTAATACAGAAAAAGTTCTCTAAAAACAAGTAGGAAAGTGAAATCCTAAAGTAGAGGCTCCATAATAGCTCCAATATCTAAGATAGTATTTTCCAAATTAGTCTCTAAAGCCCTCCTGTGAAGTTGAAAAGTAGTAAATATATTTAGGTTGATAATATAATGTATACTCAGTAGGATCATACACAAGATATATCCTAAAAATGTGTAAATATAATACTAATACCTCGGTGAACAAAAAATAGAACCAACAACACCTAGTTAGGTTGACTATCCATCCCAACCTCATAAAGGCTCACGGTTCAAATAATTCATCCAAATTATCAAGATAAATTTAGAAGAGCATAGGTAAAGGTGGCCCTCATCCACTTCCCCACCGAGTTTCCACTCTTATGACCTAATGTAAAACGTTATGTACTCCCGTTACTTCCATGTATACTAGCAATCAAGAATCACTCCACATATATGATATGGGTTGGGTCACAATCATACCTACCCCATCCTCTTAAAAGGACCCACATCCTATGTTGGAATCAATCAATATTCACATTTCACTTATCAGTACCACATCATCATCCATATCACCATGAATCCATCCACATCATATAATACAAGGTAATATAGTATCATGAACATGAAGGAAATCAACCTCATGCCCTCTTCCTATCACACATGAAACATATTACATGTATCATAATCTTATCATCATGTATCACCACCAACTATGCCGTTATCAACCAATACTCATCACAAATGGGTACCGCCATCACATAAAACTTCTAAAGGAAGATAGGGGAAATTTTGGGTAATCATCCATCTATACCCTCACTATCCTATATATTGGGAGACCCCCCCCCCCCCAAAAAAAAACATTGGCTATTGGTACATAGTACTCAATGAAGGTGGTGTCCATATAGAAATCAAAAGGGAAATACAACACACACACACACACCCACAAATATATACAACACACAAGATCGACTTAAAGGTTTCACATAAATTCCACATCACCACTATCCACCATAAAAACCACAATACCATTACCATGTACCTCCAGTAGTAATTAAAACTCACCATAAAAAACAACCACACACAAAACACAATTTATTTATTCCTTTTATAGATTCAACCAATCCAAAAATTATCACATTACTAACCATAATTAATTTATTAATATATTTCAATCATATATTTAATGAAAAACCACTCTAGTCAATATCGAAATTAATTTATATTTAGGTCCAACCGCCTTTGTTAACATCCAATTTCATAGTTAATTACTTCACATTAATTCCCATCCTATTTTATCAAATTTCTAACCATGCCCTTTCGATTTCATCATTAAAAGTTTCAAATTACATTTCTACTAGGAATCTAACACAAGGAACCATAAAAAAACACTCTCTCCCACCCAAAACCATCACATATCTTTCCAAATCCAACACCACAACATAACTATTTCACTATAATAACCATATAAATAACAAAAATTAATAAACCACTATATTTTAAGAACTAAACACATCTCACATACCATCATCATAAAACCCTCAAAAAATCCCACACAACTGCAAGGATAATTATAAATATACTATTATCACATAATAAAATATTTCTAGTTCAAATAATTTACCAAAAATTTATTTATAGAGGGATTTAAAAATATATTCATTACCTCTTTCATGAATATTTTCACATAATATCTGGATTCACATACTAAAATTTATTTAACTATATATAATTTCTTAACCATTTATAAAGGATAATTTCAAACAATGATTCATAAAAGGGGTTTTCAATCCATAAAAAATGTTTAAAACTTCATAATAACCACAACATGTACATAATAACAACTTTGAAGTTTAGGGTATGAATTTTCAATATCAATAAAAAATATCTAGTAAAGAATATATGATTACACATAATATCCCCTTTAATTAAATTGAATCTAGTTCATTATATTCACCAGTAAAATATTCCATTCAACTAAAGGAATTTAGGTGCATTTTAATTACAGAGATTCATAGAAAAAAAGAGAGGAAAAACCCCCTAATGAGAAAACAAGTCCAAATTTAATACACAAAAGGGAAAAGAGAAATTTTGTTTCATCATCAAATGATATATATGGCTATAGAAAGTAGAGGTAGAATAAGTATGGTGAACATGCTTGGAAATCATGAGTTAGAGAAGTTTGAGTTAAAAGAGAATGACTCCTAAGGATCAAGAATATGTTTATGGATTTCTAATACTTAAAGGGAAGAACAAATATTGTGATGGGATGAAATAACATAATTTAGGTTTTTTGATATATATATCCCAATATCTCTAAAGACAAAATCTCAGATTTACTTTTTATTCTTATTTAAATTTCAGTTTCATTAAATCCCCATAGAAACATCCCATTTTAAACCCCAAAAGTTGGGAATCAAAGATATGAATTAATCACCACTTAAGAGATTTAGAATCATTTATTTAATCCTTTAATTCCATATTTTAATTTAAAAAATATTTTCATTTCATTCCAAGAAAATATGGGTATTTTGAAAATTTGGGATTTTTCTAACTGGTGGGGAGACTGTTTGAAGGGATTAACTATATTAAGGGGTAAAGAAACCACATAAAACGATCATGTGATGGATTGAATTCATGAATAAATAGATCAACCACATGAGTGAATCAATAAAGTGGGAAAACAACTAACTTACTACAAGAATAGACTAACCTACCACATGAACAAAAAAGGTGACCACAAGAAGGGACTATATGACCACATGATTAATAAACCAATCACATGAATAGACTAAAGAATAACACAACATTTCAAGTCATAATGAGAGAAAAAGTAAAAATTAAAAAAGGGAAAATACCCTAGTCACCCTATTGACACCTATAGGGCACATGAAAACATAAAGGAATGTGTTTTTGAAATCTAGGACATTACACCAGATACCTCTCATATAATTCTCATACTTGAGAATTGAAAAGAATATAGAAGAAGGGAAAGGGTCTTGACAACCACCCCATAAGATACTTCTTAAGAATATTTATATAATAAAAACCCAACCAAACATTAGAAGAACAAAATATATTGCCATGAAACATTATCAATAAGGAAGAGATTAAAACTTATAAAATAATATAATGTCAAAAAAATCATTTCAATGGAAATTAAATAAAAAAATAAATAGAAAACTTAGAGTATTGAGTGTATATCTATGAATCCCACTCCAAAGTGATCTCCTATAAAACATAATGTGTCTATAACACATAAACCAAGGGGATAAATCACCCATTAAACACCTTTTATCGATTATCTTGGATCTCAACTAGTTTCTATATGAATGTTTAATTATCTTTGATATCCAATTATCCCAGTCAATGATGTGGGAGTCATTGTGAAGATACTAAGGAGGTTGGGACATGAGAAAGACTTTATAAACATATCTATTTTTGGTGGAATCACCAACTAATAATATATATCTTTAATGAACTCCAACACCTTGAAAGTCCCAACAAACCTAGGAGAAATCTTACTCCCACTACCAAAACTCTACTACCCTCAATGAGGGAAAACCCTCAAGAACACATGGCCTCTGATCAAAAAAATCAATTTGTCTTATCCTATGATTTATAAAGTCTTTATGATGATCCTACACAAATTTCATCCACACTTAAACCATCTAGATCATCCATCTCTTGCTCTATACCACATCTTGACCAATGACTACTAACTCCTAAAACTCGTACCAATATAACGGAGAATAAAATGACTACAAATACAATTTCTAGAGTGAGACTATACCAATGGATGAATAATAGCTATTATTATATGAAAAATTAATCAATAGTAGTTGTTTCACCCACAATATAATAAATCCAAGATGAAATCCTGTAACATATCACATAGTGATTAGATAGTCCACTCTATTTTCCAGTATTTTTGGAAGTGGAACGTAGTTCTACAAAATAATTTAGATTCAAATTTATAATAAAAAACTCTCCAGAAATGTGAGGTAAAATTATAATCCTTATAAAAATGGTATTCATGACCCCTTGGAGTCTCACCACATCATCCATGTACCATATCAACAGAGAATCCATAGAAATCAACTCCTCAATCACCAGAAAATAGAATGACTTCCCCATTTGTTTCATTATCACCTAAAACACATCAAATCCTCCTTGGAAATGGGGTAAAATGGAGAAAATATACTTCTATATGTCATTATATTTCTACATGGGGACATTAAAGGGCTCCAATAAACTTCCTAGAACATGGTGTTATGCATTCAACTATTGGAAAATTAGACACCATGACACAATCTCCACCACCGACCACTTCATCCCATACTACCAAATCCACCTCCTCAAGCCAAAATACATCTTATAAACACCTTGATGAACCACTAAGTGTGATATATGGAACTCATAATAAACCACCCCTCTAAAGCATCACCATGATTGAAATATTATCACACCAGCTCACTTATGAGTCCCCCCATTGAGACTCCTCCACCTTCCATATCATATAATATTACACTATTATTTGGTAGATAAAATCTTTTCCACTGACTTCCTCTACAGTGATATGCATCATTTTGAGATCTATCATCCCATTCCAAACATAATCGAACTCTTGAACAACATCTCCTCACATATTTTGGCTCAACATGTTAGAAACCACATTCCACTTTCCTGGGGTATAAAATATATAAAAATTTTAATCTTGTAGAAACAAAATCCACCACTATTAATATATATTTATATCCCACTAAGAGAAAACATACCTTAAAATCTTATGGTTCATGAAAAAACCCCCCATAAATGAGGTAATTTAGCCACAACTTTAGGGAAAAAACAATTGTTTCAAAATCTTGATCATGAGTGTAATATTTATTCTCATGGGGATATAACTTCTTGAACCCATAATATATCCCCAAAATTTACTAGATCAATATGAATCCCAAGACCATATGAGAAGAATAAATAAATACCTCAACCATCACCCCTTCTTCAGACATTTGAAGCACTGAAGAACTGATCAATCTATCATTTAGGTAGTCAAATGTTTTTTAGCACTAACTAGTCTAGATAAAATCCTAGTTATTATTGGGTAAATCTATTAATGGGGGTTTAATATGATAGAAATAAAAAAACATCTTATAGTATCTATAAATACTAAGGAAACTACAAACCTCTACCATATTCTTAGGTGATACTTAAGAAACAACTATTTCAATCTTTGATGAGTCTATAGACACACCCTAATGGGAGACCACATGTCCAAGGAAATTAAACTTCATCATAAAAAAATTGAACTTGAAAGGATTCCAATTGAGTTTATGGGGATAAATAACCAATAAGATAACTATAAGATACTCAATATAATTTTCTTCTAACCTTGAGTATATAAGGATTTAATCGATGAACATGAATACAAACTGGTTTAGGAAATCATGGAATACATAGTCTATGAGATCCATGAAAATAGTTGGTACATTCATAACACTAAAAGACATGACCAAAAAACTCAAGTTGTCTATACCTTCATTGAAAGATAGTCTTCAGGATATCACTCTCCCTCACCCTCAAATGGTGATATCTAGACTGCAGGTCTATATTCTAAAAATAATTGCATCCATTTAACTAGTCAAACATATATTATATCCTCAAAATAAGGCAATGGTTCTCAAATATCACCTGATTCAAACTCTGATAGTCCACACACATCCTTAAACTACTTTTCACTTTCTTGGTCAACAATAAAAGACAACCCCAAGGAGATACACTGGGCTATATAAAGATATTATGATGTAAATAATCAGTTTGGACTCTCAAATCATGTAAATCGGTGGGTTCTATATAATAAAAACCCATTGAAATCAGATATTCACCCTATTTTAACTTTATCCTAAACTCAAATTCAACATCAAGGGGGGTAGTGTCACAACATCATCTGTAAATACATCAAGGAACTCCTCAAAAAATCTAGGAACCTAAAAAACTTGAGCTTCCAATGAAATATCATCGAACTTAGATAAAATTGGTTGTGTGTATATTCCTACCATCCAATAACTCCACTTTCTAAAAGTACTACTCATTTTCCTTCCACATCAACAAATATAACCCTATTATGGAATAAATCAATAACTTCTTACATGAAATAAAACCAATCCATGTCAAGGATAACATCATAAGACTATATCTATAATAATAATAAATTTTCCACCGAATGATACTACCCCCTCACCATTCTACACTCTCAGCACAGATTAAAAAAACAAGACCAAACTTCAACTAGCATGGACAACACTAGGGGTGCTGGAGGTCTCTCTATTTAGAATCCTAATACACAGACCAAAGCAAGTAAAACACCGAGTGAAAATTTCTAAAATAAAAAGGAAAAAACTAAGGTGGATGATAAAATTATTATACCTCAAAAAAACTCTAGTCCCTTTGGAACTATCATTTCTATTATATAAGGACCTGTGTTTTTCCGAACTGAAAATTTGAGAAAATTTATTTTTTTCTTTCAAATGTTTTTAAGGGATAAACGATATTTTTTCCCTCATTGATGACCATGTATATTTTTTATAGCTACTCTATTGGTCCCAAATAGAGTGTTTACCCTATAATAGAAGTTTTCTATAATTCTGAGTTGTTTGAAATTTAATTAAATATTTAATATTAAATATTTAATTAATTAAATATTATTTATTCTCACACATTAATTAAGATGTATCCTTTAAATGGTGTGTTGGATTGAGGTTTTTTATCCACTATTTAGTTTGTAAGGGGTTGGGGGATGGGGTGGAATGGGGGTTTCCTAGGTGGGGAATGAACTCATGTCGGGCACTGGGGTCGGGCACTGGGGTCGGGCCTGAGCCTCTTTTTATTATCCTTTTCCTTTTCTTCTTTTTATTTTTATTATTTTCTTTTATTCTCCTCCCCATGGATTCTCACATATGCCTTGTGGGATTATAATTCAATAAACTAAGAGATAAAAAGGGATAAGGATAGAGACATATAAAAATTTAGAGTAAGGGAGGTGCCACCATGGATATTAGGAGGATTCAGATCCTTAGGTGGTAGCCATGGGCCATGGATATAGGAGAAGATTTGGCATATTATTCCCAACGGTAGAACATTTTAAATTTTATTCCATAAATCCTCATAAATTTATCATTTTCTAGTTTTATATCCCTATTATCACAGATTATTTCCCCTTTAGGTTTTATCTATAGATTTTAGGAGAAAAAATAGTGTTTCAGGACGATTTTAGGGGTTTACCATTTAGAAATCCCTATCACATAACATGTAGTTTTGGAACACATGCTGTGTGTTATTCTAATCTGGGGAAGATGATATTTTTAGATGTACATTCCATGTAGTGGGAGTACATTCCAAATATTGGTACTTGACCTTGTAATTGAGTACATAGCTCAACAACCCCTGTGAGGGAACATGGTTATGTGGAGTATACAGTCAGACCCCATGTGTGTCACATGCTGTATAGAAGTACTTGATGAGGAGAAATACATGGATAGGACATTTGAGGTACATAGGAAGGTACCCCATGTTGGGTACACGCTATATACATGGTATAAATGCCTTGTACATGGGCTTTACCTGTGAGGTCTGGCTAAAGTACACTCCCATGTGAGGCTTCAAGGGTACACACCATGTACCAAGTGATACACATCGTGCACTCCTCGCTTACTACCCTTGAGTTTTTTTCATATCTTCATAGACCAACTCATAATTAGACACATGATTAGTCCATTTTGAGCATATTTCTATATATATCTTGATGGTGAATCCATTGGGGTGATTTTAGGAATCCTAGGAGGTGTTTCAGGATTTTTACTAAACAGATAGATTCTTCCTCCAATAATCGAATACAACTATCTCCTAAGAGAGATACCCTTGGAACAAGATGGGATATGATACATCAATAAAATAAAATGTTCAAATAATTTTCCTTTTGGTACAAGATGTCGTCTTATATTTTGAACTATAGGGTCCTGGGTAGAATGACTCAACCTTACTACTATTTCTGAGGGTCCTATATAGGAAAAATTCACTTACATTATAACCTAGATAATCCCTTATATAATCCCTATAATTGTTTAATCATTCCAAGGATCCCATGTAGGATTTCTTGCCTATGTATATTGTTTCTGAGGATTCCATATAGAAAACCTCTTCCTATGTGCTAACTTGTAGGATCCCAAGAGGGATCCATTTTCTTATATGTAAACCTTGATAATTCTATGTAAGATGAAATTGTTAACTCTTACTCTTTTCTAGGATCCTGATAAGAATGCCTCTGGTTACTTTTACTCCTCCATAGGATCCACATTAGGATTCCTCTCCAATGTTATGACTTATGGGATCTATTGGGTGCCCTGATTTTTGACAGGCCCTGAGCTTATGCAATGTGGTTTTGGGAAGAGATGGTAGCAGGTGTCACCTTAGAACCCATACCCAACTTGTAATCCTGGAGGCTATGGGAGTAGTGGTGAGTTTAGGTGTTCAAACACCCCCACTATTTTTATGCATTAACATGATTATTATTTATTCAACAATGATTACCAAAAGGAACTTCCTGGTATTTGGATGATGAGTTTGATGTGGTGTGGTACATGAAAAGAATTCCCAAAAGTACTTCTTCAAACCTGACTACTGAGCTTACCTGATGAATTATGGGAATCAAAATATGACAGAGTTGATGGGAATAGTGGTAAGACATCAAAAATGTGTGACAATATTGAATTATCTATTATGTTTTATATAGATTCGCTCTGTGGGATAGAGGAGGAAACCTTGGTCAATGGCCTTGGGTTCTAGCCCATATAGGTATATATTATATTTAGTTTTCTATATATTCTCTCTATAAACTTGAAGAGGACTACTTTGTCATTGTTCTCGGGTCTTGGCCCATGTAGTTCTATATTACACCCTTTTTTATTTTTACGAACGAACTCTTTTTATTTACTACCATGCATGATATTTAGTTACATACACTATTTTATTAATATGATATGAGGGAATAGTCTCCCTAATATCCATTGCTTCTAGTTGATAGCCTCTGGTATATGCAGAGGCATGCTTGAATCCTTGTGGAAAATCGGATTGAGGCACCGTTTTAGTGACATCCAGGATGAGACATTGCATATTGAATGAATATGACCATTATCAGTTCCATTTCCTTATTATTGATGATATTTATGACTATTATATAGTCTAGATACCTAAGGATAAGGACCATCATGGGCCAAAAATTTAACAATTCCATCTCCCCTTAGCTGAGCATGATCCTACTAACTCGACTACTGGAAAACAATTGGGGGCATATATTTCTTTTTTGATTGGAAAGGGGATTAACTGTCCATACCATAGTGACCACCCTGAGTGGTGAGGTACAAATATTGACGGTGACCATGACTTCAAAAGAAATAGAATGAAAAAAATCCCCTGATAGATGCTCATGAACTATCAACCCTAAATAAGCATGAAACATGCTACTATAAATAAATCCCCAATGGTCAGAACCTCAACTGTACTAACATTTATGATCCCTTTCTTGATGATATGTCCCTAGATAAGTACTTGCGACCTCACTCTCAGGGAAATACCTCTAATAAGTGAATATTCTCAATCACTCCTTCCTTATTCTACACCATCATATATTTAGGAAGAGTAAACGGGGTGAATGTATATCTGATCACTAGATGTATTACCCCCTCAATATTCCATTTTATGGAATCCTCATCTAGGTAGAGACCATAATAGAAATGTACGTTTTCATTGAACCTAATACTAAGATCTCACACACTTAGGATCCCTTGGTGAATGGTGAGAAAATATTGTCTCATTTCTACAGTAATTATCAATGATAAAAAATTCAGATGAAACTCTTTATAAAATTCATCCCAATAAATATCCTTATCCTTCCACTCTCTAAGATATAGTTTCTATCACTAACATGTTACCCCTCACATTTGGATAAATTTAAATGGAACCCAAAACTTTTCTTGAGCCCAAATAAGACTGAAGGTTATCTCAAACTCCTCCAATCAAAACTGCATCTCTAGATTGAAGACGAACCCCTCATACTTTTCCAAAACCTAATGCCGAAAATAATGAAATTCCCTCTACCACGTCTTATCCTCCTATATTATATCGATATTCTGATGATTAAATTGATCAAACTACCAAAATTATCTTTCCTAAACAACTCATGGATGATGATTGGTATCTATCTCTGAAAAACATAAAGGAAACCCTAAGTTTGAGAACATGTAATTTATCAAGATTCATTTAATTAGATTCATTCTAATTTATTGAAATCACCCTATTCAATCCAAAGTGAAATTAGGAATGATGCATGTAATTATTCTACATCTCTAACCCATATTCAGTATTACCTCTTCAAGGGAATTCAATGCACTTAAGGTCTTTATTACATAAAATAAGGGGACCTAAATGCCTTTTTCATAGCCTCTCCCCCTTTCCATATAACACACCAAGTCATAATAAAACTATTTCTTTAATAACCCTTGTAAGCCTCACTAGTTTCTAACTCCAAATTCAATCATATCATTCATGAAAAAGGCTTTGATACCACTCTATCATGAACCCCCCTTTATTGTTACCCTTTCTAAGATATTAGTGAATAAAAGGAGTGATCCCCCAAGTTCCCCCTCCAATAGGCCCTAGGTTGGAAATTCACACTGAGGGTGTAAGACATTAGATGAAATTTAATTTAATTTATTGTATATATTATTAATAAATTTTATTAAAATAATTCTTTAGTGGTGATTAATTTAATTTATAATGATAAAATACATTATAATTATAAAAACAATTCTTTGAAAAATATATCGTTTTAAGATAAATTGATTTTATTCATAATTATTTAAAAATTACTATTTATATAATAAATAATAATTTAATTTTATCAATATATATTTATCAAAAAAAATTCTTATTTTATCAAATTCATTCATTAAAAGTAAATTTTAAAAATTCTAAATGTATTTAAATACCCATATTAATGAAAAGATATATATCATTTCTTAAATACATGTTTATATCATCCTATGTTATACTTAAAAAATCCATTAATACCCTCACATAATATATTAAGGTAAGGTAATAAATGGTGGTAGTCATTGCTAGTTATTCAGATAATAAGGATATTGTAGTGATTTCCATGATCTTGATCTTCTTTCATGGATGATTTTCCCAAGTTGACTTATTGAAGTTTAGCTTGGGATTAGTCTAGAGAAAACCATAGTGATGCAACCTCCCTTTCAAGCTTGAAAAAATGATCATCACTAGGAATAATTCTACCACCATTGATTCTACTTTCTATATATATTTCATAATGCAGTTACTTCTATTTATACCCACCAATTGAATGACTATGTTATGATCGTCACATTTTAATCAATTACAACTTCTAATTTATCTTATTAATTTTTCTTATGTCTAATAATGGTGTAAAATTATATTTAATCCCATCTATATATAATGGAAATATTAAATTACTATATATAATCATACATAATTCATGAAAAATATTCATATCATCCTCATATTTCTATTCTAAATATGTTCATCACCTTTATAACTTGTTTTATTATTTCTATAGTCACTATCAGTAGTCTAATCCTTATGGAATATTAGGATGAGGAGTATTTCAATCCGGTTGTATTTTTATTTACTCATGGTTTTATTCCTTTTTTATTTTCTATAATTATGACTCATTTAGATATATTGTAATTTATTTTATTTTTGTATTATAATTATCTAAATAAATCAATGTGTATTTTATTATGATTTTTTGTTTAAGACAAGGTATACCACAATCTTTGATTAAATCTAATAATATCCTTTAACATATATTCAACCCATTCTATGTGAATATATACTTTAATATCTTTTGATCTGTATATATATATCACAATTTTCACCATATAGACAGTTCCTTTATATATTTAATGAAAAAATACCACTTCCAGATCCATGTCTTATGTTATATATATTTTTCATGGGTGTTTAATCGAGACTAATAGAACCACTTAAGGATATAGTCAGCACTGATGGGGGGGGGGGGTGAATCAATGTTGAAGTCTTTTTATTCCAATTTAAATTTAATCTTTTTATCCCTTTACCTCTTAGAGATTTTAGGGTCTCTATTATCACATTCTATTACATTTACTTTGTTTTTTAGTACACACACAAAGTGGATAATATATTTACAAGGTTCACCTTTTAATAAGAAAGGCCTGTTGTGAGTGTAGTTAGAAAATAATACTTGATCCCACAAGACACTATATTGGGATACCTATTATAGTGGGTTTTTTAGATAAAAATCTTCAACCTGAAGTGTGGTTCCCTACACTCAAGAGGTGGGATAGAAAATAATCCTGATTCCTTGGTCTAGTGATAACCTAGTCTTACTAAATCTCCTTATTGGGTCATTATACTTATTGTATTGATAGTTTTTAACTTATTTATGTTTTTTTAACAACAATAAAGTCCTATACCATATGTGACTTATATTAAATTTCATAGTTATAACTTAGTATTCTCCTCTTCTTCTCTTACTTTCACAAAAATATTCAACTAATCCTTTCTTATTTTGTATGCACACTAGTGCACACACCTCCAAAACAACAAGTCTGAGTGCTACTCCTTAATTATATTCTTCCTATTAAAATATATGTGAAAACACATTATTTTTATTATATTTATTCTTTTTCTTCTCATCTTATTTCTATGAAACAAATTTTTACAGAACCTTTCCTTCTTCACTATTTTTTTTGTGTGCTTAAATTGCACTAGGTCTTCTTATATTTATATCTTCATATTATTTTTTTCTTCATCTGTGAAAAATAGTCTAACTATAACATATTCTCAATTATTCAACAATTTATGATGTATATGGATGATTATATTTAGGTATCTATATTCTTCTTTTATACTCAAAAAATATTTTCTTTAGTTTCTATATCATATCTTTAAAATTATAAAATAATATTATATCTTGTATGATAGTGTTGAATGAAAACTTCTCATATCCAATGAATAAAAAGAATATACATAATAATAAATAGTTATAGTGTTAGTTACTTATTTCCTCTCTCTTCTTCATTTTTATAATCACCATCCCACATGAATAATTGATTTGAATTACCAATATTATCAATAATTCAAATCCCTTGGATCTCGACCTTCATTATCTTCCACTAGATCCACAATCTCTGGACATATATTTTTCTCATTTAAAATTATCGAATACTCGACATTAACTACTCCCATGATAATAAAAATAATTTCACAACTTCTCCTATAATAACTAAAAATAATAATTGTATGTTAATATATAGTAACTAATTCAGTTTCCCTATTCTTCAAAAACTCTCCTTAAACCTATGATAATTTGAGAAATAAATATTTCATATAAATATGAATGAATTTATTGTATAAGATCCAATGTTTGTGGTGAAAACATTTACCTCAATACTCTATTTATAACAACTTGAAATATAATGAAACAATGTGTTGTATTTATCATTTTAGAATAACATACTTTGCATCGTCTAATTCAAATACCCGATTCCAATCATACATTCACTATACATGAATTAAAAACATATGGAATCTACTTATTTCTTCATCACAACATTTTATCATCATGCATGGTAGTACATATGCATGGTGTTTATCTTATAACGTGCTTGTAGTATCTCTAATTTGATATTTCCTTATAATTTTTTAACAGTGTTCATCGAACTCAAAAGTAAGATCATAGTCCCTCTCTATCATGAATGTATTATCTCAATTTGTGTATTCTTTTATTCAAGCACATGGTATCATTTTCAGATTATTGCCGATACAATTCGTTTAACACCATACTATTGGTTCATTTACCATGAATCCTCATTATAACTAATTATTAACTCAATGCCCTTCCTCTAATATATGGATGATCATCCCATATCACATAATCTCTATGGAGGTCTCAAGAAGATCCTTATAATCATGGTAGCTCCTCATTCCAAGTCTAAAACTCATGGTTTCACCTCTTTCCATGTGGTAGTCATAATATATCTTCCTTCTATGAGACCCTAATGGTAGATCCTCCTTCTATGCAATCGATCATTACATATATGTTTGATCCAATTCTACCACACATTCAAAAGACATAACATATAAGAAATTAACTTATATCACTTATTCGCACCACATAATGTGAAATCAAACTATTCCATCACACGATCATACCATATAAAGTATAGTTGATTCACCTCCATTACATGGTCTCACCATATAACATACGATTGAACTATTCCATTACATGAATTTACTTCTAATGTATGGTTTCACCATATAAAATATGGTTGAACTATTCTATCATATGGTCAGTCAACCCTTCATGTAGTCACTTGACCCTTAATGTGGTCAATTTTTACATGTCCATGCACTCGGTCTTCATCCATAGTTAAACATCCTCAATTAAACTCCTAAAATATTCAAAACACTTCTTCCAAGTTGTGTCTTTTAGTCTTGATTTTCTTAATATGATTGGAAAAAACTCTTAATTTTTATTCTTCTTCAATATTGTATTATTCAAATAAACTTACAATCTTATTCTTTACTTAAATTATTCTTCATCATATGGATATCTCTTGTAAAAAAAAATACAATTCCCATATAGTGGGCTCAATAATACCCTCCTTTGAATTTGTTGGTAATACCTTCTCAATGATGCATCAACTTGTGTCATGCCTTCTCTCCCACTTTATTATCAATATTTAATTTCACTCTCCCCCCATTATTGACATGAAATATAAAATACTTGGAAAAAGTGGTATCAATTTATACTTAGAAAAGTGCTATAAACCATTCAACTCTAAGTTTACTTGAGCCATGCTTAGTGTATAAAACAAGAGGGTTTGATCTAGAAATAAAATATACCCCTTATGAAATTGAATGATACCAAATGAAATGATAAATAATAATATTTTCTTCAAGGGATACCAAATTATATTCCAATATGATGATACAAATTATTATAAAAAATATTTATAGAATATATTAACCTAAAAGTCATGCACTCACTTTAATAAATAGGTAGAAAAAATTCAAGCACAAAGTAGGATTGATGTTCCTAGAATTAGATCTTAATTTTATTCAAAAATATATTTCAATACCATTTCTTTTAAATCAATTTATACCCCTTTGAGTTAATATTTTTTATTTCAGTTGGTAGGGATGATATATAAGGAAATCATACCTCTTTAATGACATAATCTTCAAGAACTTTCTAGAATAATCAAACATGTATGAGATGAATAATTCTGGTATATTTTTCATCATTCTTTACTTTTATCCCCCTTAATGAGACACTCCTAATTATCTTTATAATGGTTCATCTCTTAAAAATATGAATTATATGACTGTTCATGTAGATAGTAAACCAAAATGGATCTTTTTTTCTATGGATATCTGGATTTAAATTTTTCGAGTCATCACTAATAATGATCTTCATCAATAAATTCATTTCGAATTAAAAATATTAGATCAAACTAAGATATTATATGTTTCACTTTTCTATCTTGCGTTGAAAACAACCACTTCAACTTCATCAAGGATGATCCTCACATTAGAATTTTCATTATTTTAGTTTAGGAATCATTACAAGAGAATAAAATCTTTAAATAATGTTGTCCAATGTTGATAGGCCATCCACTACCCTATGTTCTCTTCCCTGAGATCATGCTTCACCTTAAATTACCTACATTACAAGGAAAAAGAAATTACCAAAATGTTAAGGGAATAATGTGGATCTTCCTTGATTCTAAATGTGAAAAAAGGTTAAGAGGATCTTCCCAACCATGTTGTCCCATTTAATCAAGTATTCATGATTCAATATCTGTTTATCACTTTAATTTCATTTTAAAAATAATGGCCCCATTCACATTTAAATTCATTTATGTGGGGAGTATTTCCCCTCATAATCATTCATGTTGAATTCATTCCTAATTCTTATTAAGGACCCTTCTTATTCTTGAATAATGGTTAAACATATTTTAATATTGTTTCTACCTTTGTTTCATCTCTCACACATTACTTATTCAATACATGGGCAATGTTTTTTTGAATACCACTCACTAAATTCATCATCTTCATGTGGAAAATTTTATTTTAATTTTTCCTTGTCCCTTTATTATGATTCTTGAAATTTATTTTATTTATCCAAATCTACTAGCCATATTACTAGAAAATCATTAGGAACATTGGCAGTCTTCATGGAGACTCCACATGGAATCTCACGGGTCTCATTATACACATAATTTTTTTTAGATATGCCACTCCTCATGATATTATTGAAATTTTTACCAATGGATGAACCATAATACTTTCTTCATATTTTCATTTAATTATTTTGATTTTAATCATTCTTTATCTTATTTCTCATAGCCAACACTTCACTCTTCACCATTTATTATGGTCTTTTATTCCCATTTGATACATGGTGGGATGATCATGCCCCACTCCTGTGACCACTAATACTACAAAAATAACAAATATTACCAAGAATTTCAAATATGTTTGAAGTATACAATTTTTTCTTAATTTTTGGATGTTGCTTCTATTATCCCAGATGGTCATCAATAAGACACAAGATGGGGGTGAATTGAGATCTTGAAATTTTATTCCCTTAAAAAACCACACTATTTTGGATATGACTAAATTATAATATTTTATTAAACACAAGGAACCATGGAAATAGAGTAAAAAAAATAAAAGAATATGAAATAGATATTTATAGTGGTTTATAGAATATAAATCGCCTAGTCCACTATACTAACACTCTTCTCCATGATTTTGGTGATTTCTATTAGATCAATCCTTTTTTCTGGGGCTATTAGTGATTTTTAAAAAAAATACATGATTGAGTGAAATAAATTGAAACTTGGTATAATGGAACATGATCATTCAACTGGGATCTGGGAAGGATTAAAAAATAGCAGCCTTTAAGGTTCTTTTACTGGGAACCTTTAAAATGAAAGAGATAAAACACGGTGTTTAAAAATGCACCTCATAGTTGTAAAATAAAACCGATAGAAGGAGAAAATATCTATGAGAAATGATAAAAATAGAATATAACTTGAGGATAGTCTTCATAAATGATATAAAATATGATATATACAGAAAATCTAAAAATTTCAAAGATTCTTGTTCTTCTCAAGTTTAAAAGAGCATTTTTGATGTTCTCTAATATATATTCTTAGAATTTCATTTAGGAGATTCTATTATTGTAAGTATATTTCTTATTCACATTATAGCTATATTCAAATGCATGCACAAAAAATTATCTTTTAAATTCACATCACTTATCCATGAAATCAAAAACTCTAAATTTAAAAACACACATCCGTTTCTTGGAAATACCTCAACAATAGTAAAGAGCAATAAATTATCCTTGTACTTGTTTCCTTTCTCAGTAATTGACTCTTATTATAACTATTTTTACTATAAATAGGTAATATTACATTTAAACATTGCATTAAAACATTAAAATATCACTCAAGTTCTTTAATGGTAATAAATATAGGTTGCATCATAACTTAACTGATTGCATATCATCATGTAGAAAAATTTTATATTTGAATTCATAGAGCCAAACTAATACACATATATGATTCTATACACATAGATGAATTATCTTCATAGCTGAATTTGTGTATCCCTTCTTCATGTCGGTGATTTTCCTCACATAGTTAATTTTTCCAAGTATCTGAATTGGATGTATCCAAATGATTCATGTAGTATTTTTAATAACATAGCCAAATTTGATGTAGCTGAATGAAACCACATACGCAATTCACATATCTAATTATTCCACATAATAGATTTAGATAATTGACTAATCTATATATCCAATTTCTCATGTAACTGATTTATATAGGTACTTTCTTCACATAGTTGATTTATATAGCCTAATTCGCAACATAATCATTTATTTTAATAGCCAAAACACTTAAAAAAAGATAAAATATGATGAAAACACTTTAAAATTGAATCATCGATTATATATGATAGGGTATTTGAGATCATAAAAACCAAAAGTACATAGGATATTTTGGAAAAAAAATTGTAGTACAAAAATATCCCCCTTTTGGATGATCAAGAAATCCATAAAACATTAAACATGAAAATTTGAAAAGGTTTAACAAGATTTTTCCCAAAACTATATAATATATATATGGATTTTAAAATGTAATATTTATCCCCCTTAGTTAAAAATTTATCCCCTTTTTATTAAGTGAGAAATTATCCCCCTTTTATTAAAATTATGGTAAATATATTTAACTTATACCATTTTTTATGTCATTAAAAAGGAAGGGTAAGGATATGTAAAATAAATAGTTAATGTTACACTTAGTGTAATAAATAATTGATTATTATTATGATACAAATTATGAAATTATGGTAATAATGGAATTAAATAAATAAGTAAGAATATTAAAGACATTAAATGATTTTTTTAAGAAAAATATAAGAAATGAATAATATCGAATGAAAAAATCACTAAAAGAAACATTAGAAATGAATAAAGTAGTTTTTCATTGATTGACCATTATATATAAACATATATCCATTAAAAAACCAAAAAACACAAATAAAATACATGAGTAAGAAGAACAAGACTTATGGATGGGTTTGAATTGAGCAGGTGGTTAAGGTGGAGGTATTTTGAAGGTAAGTTTGGTTTGAGAGGTGGATGGAGGCTCCATTATTGATGGAAACACTTCTTTACCTAGCATTATTGTAGCTCAACTTTTTTTTTCTAACTATAGAATTTAATTGTGTATGTTGGGCAGGACCATTGAGAATGTTTTCAAGATTACCTTGATCTATATCAAAATCATAAGTTTTAGCATCCAAAAAGGCACTTTCTTGAGAGGCCTATATGATGAGGTTCCTTCTTTAGATTACTCAGCAGCTATGAATGAATCAAACTTGTATTTTCTTATCATATTGATCCCTAGGGAATAAAAATTATAATTTATTTTATATATTTTACCTCTATAGGTATCCAATGGAGAAGGACCTAGTGATCTTTAACCTCTTATATTAAATAGAAAATCAACACATATGTCAATACTTGTGATGATATCAGAATTAAAGAACTCAAGAAAAACCATGGATTACTGCCGATGAATCTTCCCAATAGTTTCATTGAATTATTTATAAAACCTATGAAATAATAAATTTGAATAAAAAAGAACACTAAGAAGAACTTTCCACATGTGACCTAATAAAATGAGCAATAATAGTGGTAGATAGACTTGATGAGATATCTATTAATAGCTTATTCAGAATCTTGTCCACAAAAATCTTCATATAGATCATTCTACCATTCATAGACTGAATATTTCAATCTATACTTTCTAATTTCTCTAATAAAATTTTAAAAACATCCATAATAAAACTAATATAACATTCTAGAGTTTGATCACTAACAACACCATGATCGAGTTCAACTTGAATAGAAACAACATGAGTAGGAGAAACAAGTTTCATTGAAGGAATAAAACTTGGTTATATAAAGACAACCAAATATTTACCTATAGAATAAAAAATCGTAAATGAAACTTCAATAGATTCTAAACTTGATTTTTTTCATAGAATTATTTTTAATTCCTTCAATATTCCTATATAATATTTACAACAAAGAAGAAAAAACATTGATGTTTCCTGGACACTGGACCGAGTGAATTAAAAACCATACCTTGTGTATCTTTAGATACATGCAAAATCTATTTCAACTTCTCTCTAATATATTTCTCAAGGAAACCTATGGTGTCATTCAAAGACCCAAATATTCCTATAATAAGATTTGTAACTGATTCTTTAATGTATTGGAACTCACCCACAAGATAATTTTCCAATTATTGAAACATTCTTGGTGTAATCAAGTCACACTAAAGAAAATAGATCTATGAGGACAGTCAGTATAACCTTAATAGAAATTGATCAGATCCACTTTTAAGATTAGAAACAATTGAAGGTTTTTAAGTGTTAGTTATAGAGGTATGAAACTTATTTATGAATTCAAAATTTCTTAACACAACAATTCATAAAGTGTGTGGGGTTTCCTCTATATCTGTCCTAGATGACTTAAGTTCATCATAAATATCTTGAGATAAATTATATTAAACTAAAGTAACATTTAATAAGGATACTCTTTGGGATGTAACCATAACACCAAACTCTTTAAAATCAAACTTGGTAGGATATACATCTTTCAATCTTCTTAAAATATCTTTTATCTCCTCAAGATCCTTAGAACTTAATTCAAAACTATTTTTCTACACAATAGGGATAGATTGAATATTCATAATTAGCTCAGTTTGGGTAGCTATTAACCCAACCAATTTTTCAAAATTAGCCTTAGAAATAGAGGGATACTTGTGTTATCTGATCTCATATTTAGAGTATTTTATCTCCTATTTAACTAGACATAATCTTATTTCATATTTTCAAACTTAACAATTAAAAAAGTAGAAAAAGATTGAATTTATGAGTTGTTTGAGCTTTTATTACCTGAAGGTGATTTTTCACAAACAACTGGTGGTAGTGATGGTGTAGGTGGTGTGTGAGAATGCTCAACAGTCTCCATACCCACATCAATAACTCTATATCCATCAATATGTGATCTAGGAAGAATTGGATCAACTGTTTGATGCTTCAATTCATCTTAATATCGGTATTTAACACCAAAAACACTTGGAACAGTCACAACTATACTATCCTTAGTAATATTAATATTTGTCTCAACAACTGGTTCCGCATGTTTAACTTCTTTAATAGAATCAAAAAATCATATCTGAATAGCCCCGCCCTCCTGACTCTAAACTAGATCAACCATGATAGAAATTACCACTATAAATTGAGTCTATATTCTGGTAGATAGTGTCTCCTGTACCTCCTTAGTAGACTCTATCTAAGTAGGTGTTACATACCCAGGTGGTGAGTTTTGAGATGAATTCCCTAATCCACACATTTCTGACCAATATGTTTCAATGAATATTAAATAAAGTTACAAAAGTACCTAATAGTCTTAAAAAGAACCACAAAAGTGTTACTTTTATAACATTTCATTGAATCAACCTCATTAAGATCCACTTATTTTATCTTTAGAACTTGGGAGATCATCCTACTATAAGGATAAAAGTTCAACTTACCTTTTTATTTATAGCAGTGATAGATAAAGTGCATCATGTACCATGAAAGATTGATCTTTATGTTGTTTATCAGAATATACAACAAGTACATGTACTGAAAAATCACCTTCTCTATCTCTTCATCTCTATAAGCTAGCCCAATATGAATAAAATTTCAAAAAACCTCCCACTCAGGTTCTAAATCCTTTATAGAATTCTTTTAGAAAATAGAGGTTTGAAATAGAAATTTGAACACCACTATTGTCTTAATAGAACCTAAAACAACCAAGGTCTGAATTAAATTGAATTCCATCTCACGAGGACAATGAATGGTCTCAGGAAACTCAACATAGGAAACTAGCACTACCTTACTGGTGATATTTGAAGAGATAAAATCATCAATTAGATTGAAATAGAAATTTACATTCCTCATAAAATCATTTACCACTTCCTCAAATAATAGACACGATTTGTTTTTAATAAATATGAGATCCCAACCTTGAAACTGGAGTAATTTCTCTAGAAACATCTTGGTACTCTTCATCCTTTCCATATCAATGGCCTTTCCAGCAAGAATTATGTACAAAATTCTACCTTTGTATTTATTATAATAAAAAATATTCCCTCATCACCATGCTTCGACTTTACCATAATAGAAAGGTTATTTAGAGTTCGATAAATGATTAAAAGGTTAGAGTTGATGTTTCAACTTCTGGGACAACATATATACTCAAATGAAAAAAGTGTCATAGGTTGATCGGATTTTAGGCCATAGACCTTATTCCCAAAATTCTTACTTACCCAAAAGGTTTTTAGGTTGATTATAACTAATAATAAATAAAATAAAATAAAATCTAAAATAAAAAATTTTATTTCCCAAACCTATAATATTTAAATAGTTTAACAAAAAAGACTAATTTAATCATAAAAATACAATAATAAATAAATAAATCATAAATTAATTTTTTTAAAATAAAAATTTACCAAAATAAGATTAATTAAATTAATTTAAATTTGAATAAACCCAATTCTATCTTGATATAATCAAAATATTCACATGAAAGGGGTTTAATGAATATATTTTCTAACTAATTCACAGTGGAGATAAGCTAAAGAGTAATATTAGTTTTTTGAATGTGATCTCTCATGAAATGACACCTTAAGTCTATATGTTTTTTTCTTGAATGATTTATCAGATTAATATAAATGTTGATAGAACATGGGTTATCATATTTAATTTTCACTTGATTATAATTGAATCCAATATCCATCAAGGTGTGTTTCATCTACACTACTTGTGAAAAAAAAACTATATTACACATTAGCAATAGATAATGCAATAGAGTATTGTTTCTTACTTGACCATGATACCTGATATTTACCTACAAAATAATAAGTTACTGAGATACTTTTCCTATCTAGTGTAAAACCACCAAATTTGGTCTACACATATGAAGTTAAATTAATATTATAAGTTTTTGTAAAAAGTAAGGAAAGAGATATTATTGATTTTAAATACTTTAAAATTATTTGGTAGATTTTAAATGAGATTCCTTAGTATTTTGTTGAAATATAGCACATAGACATACTAAAAACATAATTTCCAGTCAACTAGTATTTAAATATAATATACTCCCAAGTATTCCTTTTCAAATCTTGTTTTCAACTGGTTTCCCAACTTCATCAAAGTCAATCTTTTCATTTTAACTCATAAGGGTTGTATATAATTTACCAATTTCAATTCCAAATATTTTAAGTAAGTCATGTTTGTATTTAATTTGATTCACAGCATTCCTAAAGTCTTTTAGATAAATTTAAAAACCTAGAAAATAATTTATCTCACTCATCATGTTCATTTCAAATAATTTTTTCATGAGTTTTGAAAATTCATTACACAATTTTTTATTTTTTGAACCAAAAATCACATTACCAATATATATCTGAACCAAAAAAATATTAGAAGATAAATTTTTCTTAAATAGAGTAGATTTTTCCTTTACTTTTTAAAAACCATTAAATAAAATAAAATAACTTAATCACTAATACCAATATATAGGTTCTTGTTAAATACCATAAACATATTTGGTTAGTTTAAAAAATGAATTTGTAAAATGAGGATTTTCAAAACCAGGGGGTTATTCAACAGACAATTCTTCCATAATAAAACCATTTAAAAAACTAGATTTTACACCCATATGATATAATTTGAAATTCATGTGTGATGAATAATCTAGGATAACACTAATTGATTCTAGTCTACCTACAGGTGAAAATGACTATTGATAATCTAAACCTTCTTTAAAATTTTAACCTTTAGCTAGAAGTCAATACTTATTACTAATGATCACACCATGATTATACTATATATTATTAAAAACCCATTTTTTACTATATTATGATATTCATATGTTCTATCAACTAATTTAAAAACCTTGTTCATTTTTAATTTGTTTAATTCCTATTGCTTTTCTATAACTAAAATATAATTTACTAAGGACTATTGTTTAGTATTAGGATCTAGTTGAGATAAAAAAGAAGAAAAATCTACAAAGTTTCCTACACTTATTCTAGTCCCAATACCTTAATATAATATTCCTATAACTGCTTATAAGTGATGATTCTTAAGGGTTATTGGCTGTCTAGGAACTACACTTTTTGGTTCACTAGTATCCAACCTTTCAATATTTGGTTATAGAAAATAAAGTTCCAACCCATCTTCATTTTTAATTTCAAATAGAGGTTCATGTCTCATGTTTTCAAAATAATTACATAATTCATCAACTTAAGTAATTTTGTGATCAAGAGGATCAATTTAATCAAATTTTACATGATTTGATTCTTCAAAAATCTTTGAAATTTCATAGAAAACTCTATATGACTTGTAAGTAGTATAAAAGCCTAAGAAGATTCCCTCATCATCATTCGGATCAAATTTACTAAGATTATCCTTGGTTTTTAGAATATAAACCTTACATTCAAATAATTTTTTATACCCAACTTTTTTTTTCTATTATTCTATATCTCATAAGGTGTTTTCATTAATATAGGTATTATTAAAGCTCTATTTATTACATAAAATGCTATATTTATAGATTCAATCAAAAAATAAGTAGTAAAGTTATATTAATATAAAATTATTATACTAATTTCTTGCAAATCCATATTCCTCCTCTCAACAACCCCATTTTATTGAGGTGTCTAGTGGGTAGAAAATGTATATTTGATAACATGTTTTGAACAATAGGAATTGAACTCATGGTTTTGAAATTATCCTATATGGTTAATTCATAAATAAATAACTTTTTCAACTTTCTCTTATTGAACCAACTTACAAAAACTTATAAAAATAGAATAGTCTTCACTCCTAACACGGAAAAAGAAAACCTAAGTAAATTTAGAAAAATCATCAACTAAAACATGAATTTTTTTTCCTATTAGGATTGACATTATAGATGGCCCAAATAAATCCATTTTAATTAGGGTTCTTGAAGTATCTACCTCTTTAATTGGTTTGAAATATGACTTGTGTTGCTTTCCCATTTGTCATGAATCACGTAGCTTCTTTTTATTCAATTTAAGTTGTGGTAAATATGAAAGTAAATTCATTTTTGATAATTTTCTCAAATAATAAACATAACAATGTACTAAAATTCTATTCTATATCCAAGATTCATAGGTTTAAACATTTAAATAGTTCATTTTTATTCTACTCAAATAATTAAGATACAGAGTATATACATTCTTTGTTTTAGGTGACTTAAATTTAATAATATTATCTTTAAAAACTAAATAGGTATTATTTGAAAAATCAAAAAAATAACCTTTATCATAATGTTGGGAAATCCTTATCGGGTAATTCATTAATCCTTTCATAGAAAGATAATTATTGATGTGGACTGAGCTTGTGTTACAAACTGATCTAACTCCTATAATTTTTCCTTTGGTATTATCACCAAAGGTGACATAGCCTCTATCAATTTTTGATATATAGATGAAATTAGATAAATATACACTCATAATTATTGAGTATCCATTGTCCATATACCACTATTAATTGATTATATTAGACCTTTTTCACTACAAAGATATATTGAAACAAAAATTTCTTTGGTAACCATATTATATTGGGTCCATTAATGTTAGAAACTCAATACTTGGGAACCCAAATCTACTTTCATTTTTGAGAAAATATAGTAATAATTTTTAACAAACTGTTGAAATTAAATAATTTTTGACTCCAAAAAACAGGGTTTTTTCAAACTTCAATTGCAGACATAATTCTTTAAATCTCCAAAATAAAAACAAGTAATTTTAGAGAGGCTCTTGTTTTTGGAAATATGCACAAAATATTTTTTTAATTTTTTTTCCTTTCACCATGGATTCTTATTCAAATATTATTTTTATGAGTTTTTTTACTAGGATTTTATTTAAATAGTTTTCACCTTTCTTAAAAACACTTATTGAATATTTGAAGTCTTAAAATTATTTTTTCAATTGTTCAATCTTATTACCATGTTCAAATAATGATGCAAAAAAATTTTACATCTTGGTTTTTAATTCTAAAATATGTTTACTTAATACATTTTTTTCATTTAACATATCATTAATATCATTTTTATGATATTAATTTTTCTTTTTTAAAGGTTCATAATTTGTTTCCAATATAGTATAATATTCATTTAATTATTCATATGAGAAATTTTAATTTTTATATTTAGACTCATGCTTAGAAGAATAATATGAATATACCACATTAGAATATACCATAAATAACATATTGGTTTTTTTATTAGAATTTTTAGCTTTAGATTCAGAAGGTGAGACATTATTAGAATCCTATGAATTACTCTATATTTTAATCATGGATTTATTAAATTTATTCTTGTAATAAACATTTTTGAAATAATTTTTTTTGACTTCTTATTTCCTTATTGTTTTGGAAAATATGGTTTGATATGTCTAAGCTTCCTATATTCATACCATCTCACTAGTTTTGAATTTACTTCAAACTTATTATACTATATGAAATGTTTCTTCAAACCTCATTTATTATTATATAACTTCTTTAATTTTATAGAAAAGTGTGGAATATAAATATATGAACTATAACTACTATAATTTTATTCATTATATGGATCATCTATTTGAACTTCACTACATTTCATACCATATTTTGATGTTGATAATTTCAAGGAATCAATATCCTTATTAAGTAATATATGCCCACCAACTCTAGCTTCCATTTTTTCCTCATACATCATTAAAGTTATAATTTAATATTTTATTTTAAAATTCTTGAACTCTGTAGATTGTCTAAAAACAACCAAGATCCCACTCCATCTTGGTGGTATAATTCTATGAATTTTCAATGATTGATCTATCTTAGAAATAGGTGCTCCTAATGAAAAAACATTGTTTACAACCTTATTAGTTATTCCATTCAACTGTGCAATGCTATCTCCTTACATCATTCTAAATATATCAAAATTAAATTTAGTGTTATTATATATGAGATCTCATACATTGTTTGTACATTTATAGTAAACCACTATAATATTCCACATTTCATGGGATGTTTGGCGTTGATTGAATAAGTTGAACTCATCATGACACAGTACAAAAATAGTATCATTCAATGATTTGTAATTTTAATAAAAGTTGTTTTTGTTGTCTACATCCCATGTTTCAGGTTTTTTATATAATTTCATATGTCTCCATGGATTTTAGATAAACCTTCATTACAAGTTTCTTTAGATCGATAATCATCCATTCCTTCCTTCATCCATAATTCAAACTATAAAAGTATGGAGATATTACCATTGACATACCTTATCTATTGCTAATCAATAAAATAATTTTAAACATGACCTTATAATTTAACCTTTGACATCTAGGAAATCAAAATTCATGAGCTTTAATACCAATTTTTGTCCTCAAAGTTCTGAAAAAAGACTCAAGAGGGGGCGGGGTGAATTTAGTTCTTGAAATTTTCATACCTTAGAAAATAACTATCTTTTGGAAATGAATAAATTTTAATATTTTATTAAATAAAAATAATAGAGGAAAAAGATCATAGAAAAGAAAAAAATATGACACATAGGTTTATAGTGGATCAGGGAACAAAAATCCCCTAGTCCACTCCATTGACACTATTCTCCCTGAGTTTAGTGATTTCCACTAGATTAGTCCTTTTACTGGGGACCACCAATCATTTTTTTAAAGACTGTATGACTGAGTGAAATAAAATTAAACTTAGTAAAATAGAATCAGAGATTTCAATTAGGCTATAGTAAGGATTGAAAAACAATATCCTTTAAGGTTATTTTACCTGGAACCTTTACAATGAAATAGAGAAAATAGTGTGTTTAAAAATACAGCTCACAATTATAAAATAAAACTAAAATAAAGAAGAAATATCCAAGAGAAATGATAAAAATAGAATACATCTCAAGGAGAGTATTTATAAATGATAACAAAGATGATAGATATAGAAAAACTGAAAATAAAAAATCTTATTCTTCTTCTCAAGTAAGACAAAGTAGTGTTAAGGATCTTCAAGATATATATATATATATATATCTTCTTTGAATGGTATTAATGCATTTATATTATTCTCATTATATTTATTATTCACTTCAGAGCTATATTGAAATGAATACACAAAATTTATCAATTAAATTCACAACACTTTCCCATAAAATCACCACCTCTCAATTTAAAAATGAAAGTCTATTTTATCAAAAATACCATGAAAACAATAAATAACAATAAATTATCCTTGTACTTATTTACTTTACCATTAATTGAATCTTATTATAATTGTTTTTACTATAAAGGGGTAATATAGCATTTAATGATTGGATGAAATTATTAAAATCTCACTCAAGTGATTCAATAGTAAAAAAAATAGGTTGCAACACTACATACCTAATTAAGGATCATCACGTAGCTTAATTTTATATTTGAAATCACATAGCTAAACTAATCCATGTAGCTGATTCGATTCACATAGATGAATTATCTAAGTATCCAAATTTACTTATCCCTTATTCATGTAGGAGATTTTCTTCATGTAGAAAAATTTTCATATAGCTAAATTGGACATCTAAAAATTGATTCATGTAGGATTTTTACTCATGTAGTCAAATATTACAAAGATGAATGGAACCACATATCTTATTTTACCACATATTCAATTCAAAGAGCTGATTAATTCATGTAACTGATTCACATAACCGATTGATCTGCGTATCATATTTCTCTCATAGGTAATTTACATAGGTGATTCCTTTATGTAGGTTATTGATGTATAAAAATTATCAATTTATCCATTTATCTACATATTCAAATGCCTCACATAGCTGATTTTTATAGACTTAGGAGAATTTCAGTAAAAATTCCTAGAATTGTAGATTTAAGGATTTTAACACCTGAAATAATTAAAACAAGATAAAACCTGATGAAAAAACTAAAAATAGAATCATCCAAAACATATTAAAGGATATTTGATATTATCAGAACCTAAAGTACACAGGATATATTGGAACAACATTAGTTGTAAAACAACATCTTTATCTTTGGATATCTCCCCATTGATACAAGATTCTTTTATATATTAGAATTTAGATGATTGTGCTAATAATCAAATTCAAAATGCGTGAACCTATTTCAATTCTATAAGTGACCCGCAAACCTTATTCATTTTTCATATGTATATATTGCTATCCAGATTTATAGGAAAGTTGTTTTTGGGTCTTCTTTTCCAGTGGTTGGGATCTTCTGGAGGAACAATCTTTAACACTCTTTATTATATCCACTATAGACATAATAGTTAGATTATACTCATTTTTATTTATCTATAAGTGTACATATTTTGTTTTGAAACATGTATTGTTCATGAAAATATATTTAGATAAATTATTAAAAAAAAGATATGGATGACACTACTTTCTTCACAGCTCCTTGGGAAAGAGAATAAAACGATTCCACGATCTTCTTTCCATATAAAATAAGTCTTTTAACACATTTAAATTTCTTAGAAAAATATATAAAAATAGCCCATTATTCATCTATTCCTTGTGATGATATATCCTGATAACTTTATATATTTTTTTAACTTGTATTTTTTATTTTCAATAGCCTTCAATTTATCTTCACCTTCCATTATAATTTTTTCAACTTCTTCTTCACACATTTTAACCTTATCTTATAGAATTGTATCAAGATACTTTATTTTCTTGGATTTAATATCCAATTGTGCATATTTTATATCCATGACATTTTTTAATTTTCTATATAACTCATGAATCATATTCTAAAATTATTTAGTTGATTCAACATTTTCCTAGATTGTGTTGATCCACTATTTATCAAATCTGGATAAATTTTCTTCAAGGATCACATTTTTGGATTCCTTGCCTCTAAATTTATTATAGATCTTTTCATATGATTAAATATCATCCTTTAGGTCCTTCTCTAATGCTGTTTCTTTCTTCTCAATACAAGTTATCTCATCATACTTTCTTTCAAATATCTAATAGACAATAGAGACTTGATCTTTGAGAAAATTATGAATCATATCCTATAAAGCATAAATTGAAAAATCTAATGACATATTATCACTCCCATTATTTCTTGGATATTCTTCATAATATTTTTGAAAAAAATTGACATATACCTTTGGATCACTCAATTGTCTTAATCTATTTGAGGTAGAATGACTATAAAAAAACTTATTAGTTTCATAAAACTCCATGAATTTTCTTTAAAAACCATTTATGTATTAATTTCTATATAGGCATAGATAACCTGATACTTCCTCTTCTCTAGATAAATGGGTTATCTTATTTAATTTTATTTTCTCTTTAATTTTCATGTTCATTATGGTCATTTTAGAAATTAAATTATACTAAAAAATAGATGAATATTCACCAAAACCTCATTTCAAAATGAATATAAGAAAGAAATTTCAAATCTTGAGAAGAGAAAGACACCATAGTATAAAATCTAATAGAGGTAAAACTAGATTTGATACCAATTGATATGATCATTTAGGGATATAATCAACACTTAGGGGGGGATAAGTGTTGGATACTTTTTATTCAAATTTAATCATTATAACTCTTTACCTATTAAACCTATTAGAATCTTGGTTCTCTAATTATCTTACCATTCCTTTATTCACTATCACACTCACAAAGCGGAAAAATGATTTACAATGTTCACCTTTCAATTTATATTTATTATCCTTGGTGTAAATGGGAAATAATACATAATCATATAGTTCACTATAATCAGATACCTATTATAGTAAGTCACTTAGAAAACAATCCCAAACCTAAAGTGTGGTACCCTACACTAAAGAGGATGGACATAATATAACCCCGATTACCTGTACTAATGATGGAATTATCCAATAGCATCTCCATCCTGAATCTTTATACTCCATGTATAAATATTCTTTAACTTATTAAAGTTATTTACAACATTAAGAAAGTCCTCCACTAGATGTAACATATATTTGATGCCACAATACTTCTCGGTTATTCTCCTATTATTCTATCACTTTAAAAATAACTTGAAACCAATTACTTCTTCTTTTGTATGCACAATACTGCACACACATCTAGAACAGTAAGTCCAAGTTCTACTCCTTGTTTATATTATTCTTGTACAAATAGAGATGTACAAAACCTTCTTTTATTTTTCTTTATTTATTATTCTTATCATATTATTTCTATGAAACAAATTTTTATAACACCTGTCCTTATTCCCTTTTCTTTCCTTAGTCCTCTTGAATTTCATAAAACCTTATTCTATTCCTATCTTCTTCTTCTTAATTTCTTATTCTTCAGTTACAATAATACTAAACTATATTTCTTTTGAATTATTCGACTCTTTAGGATATAAATGTATGATTATATTCGGGTCACTCTATTATTCTTCGATACTTAAAAAGAATATTTTATTTAGTTTCTATGTTGGATCTTCAAAATCACACTATAATATTCTCTCTTGTATTATAGTTTCAAAAAACTTATACTTTTCAATAATATATAAGAATATATGTAATAATAAACAATTGTATTGTTAGTTACTTATTTCCTCTATCTTCTTTATTTCTATATTCACAGTCCCACATAAATAACTGATTTCAATTACCAAAATAATTAATAATTCAAATCCCTTATATCTTAGCCTTTTTTATCTTCTACTATATCTACAATCTTTGGGAAAATATTACTCTCATTTATAATGCTTGAATACCTGATATTAATTGCTTATATGATAATAAACATTATCACAAAACTTTTTCTACAATAATCACACCTAATATCTTTATGTTAATATACAATAATTTATATATTTTCCTCATGATTAAAAAAATAATACATCAATATATGATAATACATACATTAAATATTTCATAAAAATATGCATGAATGCACCATAGAAGATCCAATATTCATAGTAAAAAACTTCACCTATAAACTATCTTCATAATAGTCATAAATACGAAGAAAAAAGTATTGTATTTATCATTTAAGAATAACATACCTATCATCATTTGATTTAGATAAACAAATCCACTCATGTATTCATTCCACATGAATTAAAAACCTATGAACTCTACGTATTTAGCACCAAGAAATTTTCCCCTCATTCATGGAAGTACATATTCATGGTGTTTATCTTATGATGTGATCACAATATCTATTATTCAATACTTAGAATTGTTTGACAGTGTACACCCAACTCATAAGCCTACCTACAATATCTTTCTCTCATGTATGCATTATCTCATTTCGGGTACACTATTTTTTATATATGTGGTCTCATTCTTGAATTCTTGAACATATAATTCATTCAACAACATAAATTAAGTTCATTTACCATGAAGCCTCCTGGTAGATTATTCTTAATTCATGTTCGATTCCTTTCTTAATATGGAAGGACAATCATCCCATATTAAGGAAGCTCTATGGAGGTCTTATGAAGATCCTTATACTAATGGTAGCTCCTCCTTTCATGTATGACACTCATGGTAACTCCTACTTATATACGACACTCAAAGTTCCTCTTAATTTTATATTACCCTCATGGTAGGTACTCATTCTAAAATATCAATCATTATATGTATGGTTTATCAACTTCCATTGCACAATCACATGATATAACATACAGTCAATTCAATTCCATCACACAGTCGTAAATCATAACATAAAGTCAAACTATTCCATTGCATGGTATCACCACATAACATACTGTCGATTCACTTCCATCACATGATCAAACTATATAACATATTTTTTAACTCCTCCATCACACAATTTCACTTACATCACACATTCATACAATATAATTCATGGTAAAACTATTCTATTTCCTATCCACTTGACCCATCATATGGTTTCTCGACCCATCATGCAGTCTATATTTACCTATTCATGTGGTTGTTTCTTATCCATATTTAAAAAACATGGATTATAATCCTCAAATTGTCAAACCACTTAATATAAGAGGAGTTTTTATTCACAATTCTCTTAATATGATTGGACAAAACTCTCAAAATCATATTATTCTTCTTCCTCATGTTTTTATTCTTAAACTAAACTTCCAATATACTTATTCACATCATTTATTCTTTATTATATTGAAATCTCTTGATAATTAATACAATTCACACAAAGAAGGCTCAATAATTCCTTTTTTTTATTTTTTGGAAATACCTTCTCAATTATGTAGCCATACGTTTCATTCCTTCTACCACTGTTTCTTACCAATCCTTTATTTCAATATCTCCCCTTTACTGATAATAAATAAAAACTACTTAGGAAAAGTGGTATTATTCTATAGTTATAAAATTTCCACCAACCATTCCAATCTAAGTCTACTTAATCCATTGTCGGTTTAGAGAATAGAGGGTTTGATCTCGAAAACAAAACTATCCATTATAAAATAGAATGATACCAAATGAAATGATAACTCAAAAATATTTCCTTTAAGGTATATCAATTGTATTCTAGGATGAATATACCAATTATTATAAAAAAAATTATCAAATAAATTGACAAAAAACTCTTGTACTCACTATAATAAACAAATACACAAAATTCAAGAATAAAGTATGATTTATTTTATTGGAAGAAACTATGAATTATTTTAAAAAATACAGTTCAATTCCATTGATATAAAATCAATTTATCCCCTTTTTATTTAATATTATTTATTTACCACAGATAATAGATAAGGAAATCATACATATTCAATGACATGATCTTCAAACACTTTCTAGAATAATTAGAAGTGTATGATATGAATAAATCTGGTAGCTTATTCATAATTCTTCACTTTTATTCCCCTAAAGAATACACTCTTAATGATCTTAATAATGGTTGATCTCTTTAAAATATATGTAATATGTTTATTCATATAGATAATAAACCAAAATGGATCTTTTTTCAACTGGTTGTCCAATCCTGATATTTTCCAAATCTTCACCAAGGATGGTCTTATTTTATATATTCAATTAGAATTATAAATTTAATATTAAAACAAGATGGCATGTTCATTACTTTTATATCATCTGTTTAAATCAACTAATTTAACTTCATTAAGGATGATCCTCTCATTAGAGATTTTAGTATACCTATTTAGTAATCATTCATGGATGGTAAATTCTTTAAATAATACCATCTAATGTTGATAGCCCATCCACTACTTCATTTTATTTTCCCTGATATCATCCTCCACTTTCGATTACTCACATTATAAGAGAAAAATACAATATAAAAAAGGACAAGGAAATAAGGTGGATATTACTTTCATCTTAATGTGAAAAATAAGGTTGAGAGGATTTTCTCAACTAAATTTTACCATTTACTATAGTATTCATGCTTCCAATTCTATAGATCACTTAATATTTTATATTAGGGATAATGGGTCTCTTCATTTTTAATTTTACTTGTGTTGAGATTATTTCTTCCCATAAAAAATTATGTTGAATGCATTCCTGATTCTTCTTAAGGCCCCTTCCTGTTATATAATAATGCTTAAACATCCTTTTACACTATCTCTAGCTTTATTTCATATATCACATAGAACTTATTCAAAACAATGGTTTTCTTTTATTGGAAACCACTCATTAAATTCATCATATTTATGTAAAACCTTCTCTTTTCCTTTTTCTATGACATGTTTTTGTGATTCTTTTAATTTTTTTTCTCTAAATTTAATGGAAAAATTAATAAAAAATCATTAAGAACATTGGAATTATTCTTAAAGTATCTACATGGAAACATTTGAGTGTTATTATTTGCATCAAACATTTTATATGTGACACTGATTAAACAAATATTTGTTAATATATGGATATTTATTCTTTATCACTATCATTATCCCCATTAAAATGAGATTATTTTATACTATATAAATTTTAATATTTTATAAAAAATAAAACGCACAATGCCTAAGCTTAATTTAACTCCAATAGTGACCCACAAACCTTGTTCTTTTTTCATGTATTGCTTGCTATCTAGGTTTACAAGCAAGCTATTTTTGGGTCTTTCTTTCCACTAGCTTGGATCCTCTTAGGGAATTATCTTTAACACTACTCATTATATCCACCATGGATATAATGGTAGGATTATACTAATTTTTATTTATACAAACTTATATATATATTTTTTGAAAGATGAATTGTTCATGAAAATAGATTTAGATAAATTCTTACAAAAAGGTATGGATAAAACCTCTTTATTCACAAAATATTGGGAAAGATCATAAAATGATGTGATGATATTTTAATCATATAAAATGGGTATTATAAAATATAAATAATTCTTAGAACAATATGTGTAAAAAACTCCTTCATCATTTGTTCCTTGTGAACACATAACATGAGAACATTCTAGATTTGTTAACTTGATCTCAAGTTCAATGTATCTCATGTTGAGAATATATTTTTCATTTTCAAAAACCATTAATTTGTATTCACCATAATTCTAAATTATTTTAACTTCTTATTAATACATTTTAACTTTATATTTTAGAATTGTATAAAGCTCCTTGATTTTTTTGGATTTAATATCTAATTATGCATTTTTGACTTGGTGAGATTTTTATATGATAAAATATTCTCCTTTATGGTCTTCTACAATAATTATTATTTCTCCTAAATACAATTGATCTCATACTGTATTTTTTCAAATATCCAATAGATAATATAGACTAGATCTTTGGGAAAACCATGAATCATATCCTTTAAAGTATAAATTGAAAAATCATATAACATTTTATCAGTCCCACTATTTCTCATATCTTATTCAGTAAATTTTTCATAAGAATTGACACATACCATATGATCACCTGAGTGACTTTATCCAATTGATTTAGAATAACCTTCAAACATCTTAGTAGTTTCATCAACCACATTTCATTATCTATCTAAAAAATATCTACCTTATTTTATATCCTAGAATATAGAACTTAATACTTTCTATTCTCTAGAAATAAGGCACATCCTCTTAAGTTCTCATTTCTATTTCTCTTTTATAATTCATCATTATAAGGACCCAGCCTTATTACATTACATAATCTTGATTTTAGTAAAGAAATCAGTTCCTTTTACATTTAGGATCTTTTAAAGTTTATATATTTAGAGAATTAGGACATAATACATTCATAACATTACACATTGTTACAAAGTGGATACCATAAAAACAGTTTCCATTTTTTTCAAAATAGAAAACATTAAAGCTTAAAATGTGATTTCTTTGACAATTATTCAAAAATTTAACCTAAATTCTTTATTTGTATTAAAAATCCTTATGACCTATGAAAATAATTTAAAAAACTTGGGATGAGCACAAAAATCTTAGTAAGGGATGTAAAAGAAGGAAAGAGAACATTAATCCATGAATACTTGTAATGTATAAAAACATTTTCAAAAGGCATACTCATCACTCATATATACTTAATTTGTGAAACATGAAATTTCCACAAGATTTAAAAAACTAATAAGAACATAAATATAACAATAAATTTATCTTGGTAAATTACTCACATAATCTTGTAACCCTCTCATCTACCTTATAATTTGTAACCCTCACGGGTACCTTACAATTCGTGTAACCATCACAGTTACACTTGGAGTAACCATACTACCAAAATCCAACTTACACATACCCAATGAATTTGAGGTAGATATAGGTCTCACCCTTCATCATAGACAATACCCATGAACCAGAACATAATCATAAAACATGAATAATTTCATAAAAACATTGCTTTTGAATTTTGTAAAACAGAATTTTAAAAGAATTTTTTAAACGAAAAGTCCCTTATAAATATCATACAATTGAAGAGAGACTTAATAGAGTTAATTGAATTTATATATACACTGTAAATACACATAATTAATCATAATATAAAAAATTTTCATCACACAAATTTTTTTAATACCACATAAATAATGAAGTAGGAGTTTAACCTAGAGAACAGAAATCAGGTTAAGAATTCCCTTACCTTAGGCTTATCTTACATAAAAATTATTTAAACCTCTGGTATAATGGTTAAAAGAGTGTTATTAATATCGTAAAGAAATATATCCATATTTATAATATCTTATATGATCATTTAATTACATCATTTCACCCTTTAATTGTTAGTATTTTGTTCTTGCGCTATTTTTGGGTGAGTTCTTTACACGATTTCCAGGATTGGTTCATGATTGTTGTTCTTGTCGATTGGAAGTGAAACTAAAGAATTGGAATGGATTATTATTTAAATATTTTAAGAACCATAAATTATACCATTTATCATTTTGAATTCTTACATGAGTATGATTCATTAGTTAAAAAATTAGTGATGCTCGTTTAGATCATTTTAGTGGTTCTTTGATAATAACAACCTAATTTTCTTTTATAAATTAAAAACATGTGTACAAAAGAATTAAAAAACCATGAATGAGACATAATAAATATATTATAACCTATTTTAACCATAAAAAAAGTTTTTTTTAACCATCCTTGAAGGAATTAAATCAGATTGAAATCACATCATCCATGATGTCGGTAATTCGACACATCACGAACAATGTTTTTAATTCCTTAAATAAGTGGGGGAGGAGAAGAAGATTGATGAGAAATTTTCCATGAACATGAGAACATCCAGAATATAAAATATTCTGGATCTTTCATTACTCTTGGATAATAGGAGGTGAGTAAAGTAGAATAAAATAAAGGAACTCAAAATAAAAGAAAATTTAAGAAATCTCTTACGAAAATTTGGCAGCCTAACGACGTCACTTAAAATTTCATAAAATAGATTGATGAGAGAAAGGGGGTATCTCATAACTCTTAAATAATGTGGTAATTAATGGGTATATGGAATGAAATATCCCAACATAAGACAAATGGAATGAAAAAGAATAATATAAAATGAAAGAGAAGAAAGAAAATAAAAGAGGATGTTTACCTCTTGATCTCTTCTCCTTGAGTTCCTTCTTAAGGCCTTTGGTTTTGGCCTTTTAGTGAGACCATAAGCTCTAGGACATGGGGGAGAGACAAGGGAGGATTATTGGGTAGAAATTATGTAAGGATAAAGGCTTGAGAGGTGTGGGAGGAAGAGGGAAATGAGGGTGGTATTTATAGTGGAGGAGAGGAGGTATTTAACATTATTTTAATCATTATTATAATATTTTTGCTCAAGACTATGAATAATCTTTATTAATGTGACCCAAAATTGTAATAATGGCATGTGAGTTCAAATAATGTGGCATTATATCACTTATTATGTCATAAATAGTGTATTTTATTGATAATTTGAATGTATGGTATTTTACCGTATTGCACTATTCATTGAAAATGCAAGAATTTCATAAAAATCCAAAAAATTCACCCTAACCATTTTTCGATGTGTAGAATTAAAAAAATAAACTCTATTTTTGGAAAATAATTTTCTAAATATTTTTAATTTAATTTTTAATTAAATTCATACTTAATTTAAAAATTAATAATTTAAAAACTATAAATTCTTTTATTTCACATTGAAAAATTAATCTAGATGTAATTATATTAAATAATTAAGAAAATAAAATAAAAATACAATTTACTATTCATTAGGGTCATATTACTATTCATAAGGGTATGTTACTATTAACCAAAAAAACAAGTTAGTTCTATCTGACTCTAAATAATATACTGAACACAATTGTAGATTACCGTTTTTCAAAATTCAAAACATAGAAGTGGAAAAATTATTTTTAAAGGATAGATATAAATATCTACATAAAATAATGTTTCATGAATTTCCATTTATTTTTTTTAAAAAAAACTTGGGGTGTTTCATTATCCCAACCTTTTGAAAATTATGTCTTCGCAATTTTATTTACTTATTAAAAAAGTGAGGGTACCTTTCTATCATAGATTTTTTAGACTCCCATGTTACTTCTTCTACCATGTGGTTTCTCTACAAAACCTTCACCTGGTCGATTATATTATTTCGCAATACATGTTCCCTTTGGTGAAGTATCTGAACTGGTTTCTCTTCATAAGAAAGGTTCTCTTCTAGCTGAATTGCTTCGGGGCTCAAGACATGTGATGAATCTAGCACATACTTCATCAACATCGAAACATGAATACCATTGTGTACCTGAGACAAACTCAGAGGAAAAGCTACTTGATATGAAACTGGTCCAACTTTCTACAAGATTTCAAAAGGACTGATGAACCGAAGACTTAGCTTTCCTTTTTTACCAAAACACATCACACTTTTCCAAGGAGATTTTTTAAGGAAAACATGGTCACCTACCTCGAAAGAGAAGTCTTTCATTCTATTATGTGCATAACTTTTCTTCCTGCATTGAGCTGTCCTCATGTGCTGCTAGACCAACTTCACTTTATCATCCACTTCCTCTACTAATTATGGCCCCATAAACTTTCTTTCGCTGACTTTATCCCAAAATGCTGGAGTCCAAAACTTCTTTCCATACAATTCCTCAAAAGGTTCCATCTATATATTGGAATTAAAACTGTTATTATAAGAAAAATCAACTAATGAATGATGTTGATCCCAAATTCTCTGATAGTCCATCGAACAAGCTCAAAGCATATCCCCCAAAGTCTGAATCGTTTGTTTTTATTGCCCATCTGATTGAGGATGAAAAGATGTACTAAAATTTAACTCTATGCCCAACGACTTATAAAGTCCCTTCCAAAAGTTAGAAGTGAACCTGGGATCCCGGTCAGATACAGTGGAAAGAGGAACTCCATGTAACCTGAAAATATACTTGAGGTACAATTGAGAAAGCTGGTCCAAAGACATTGTATATCAAATAGAAATAAAATGTGCATATTTTGTTAGCTGATCAACAATAACCCAGATCACATTGTTACCTTGATAAGTCCTTAGTAGTCTCACCATGAAGTCCATAGATACATTCTCCAATTTCCACTATGGAACTGGAAAAGGCTAAAGAACCCCCTTTGGTAACTGCCACTCTTCTTTAACCTATTGACATGTCAAACATTTCATGGAAAAATCATCAATATCACTTTTCATTCCATCCCACCAATAATACTTCCGAAGGTCTCTGTACATCTTCGTACTTCCAGGATGAACTGAAAAAGGAGAACTATGAGCTTCATACAACAAATATTTCTTCAACTAAGAATCAAAAGGAACACACAACCCTTTTAAAAATCTTAAAACACAATCTTTATCAAGGTTATATTTTGAAAAATTACCCATTTTAACCAATTATACCTTTTTATGTAGCTCGCGGTCTTCCTTATGTGATTTCTTAATTATGTCTGATAACGATGGCTGCACTGAAAAATGAGACAAAACAGAGGTATTTCCTGCACCAACAACTTCTAATCCAAAATTTATCAAATCATTAATCAAGGGATCATGTTTCAAACATAACATGGTTAATGATTCATGATGTTTTCTACTCAAGTCATCCACCACTTTGTTTTGTTTTACCAGATGATAATTGATTGTGAAATCATAATCCTTTATCAGTTCAAGCCATATTCTCTACCTCATGTTTAATTCCTTCTGAGTGAATATATACTTCAGACTTTTATGGCCGATATATATTTGAAATTTGGATCTTTATAAATGATGAATTCAAATTTTTAAAGCAAAAACCACAGCTTCCAGTTCCAAATCATGTGTGGTATAATTTAACTCAGGAGGTTTTAGTTGTGTTGAAGCATCAACAATTACTGATCATTTTTCATCAAAACAAAACCAATTCCCTTAAAAAAATCATCATTTTAGATGAAAAACTCACCATTTCAGGAAGGTAAGGCCAAAACTAGAGCATTAGGCAATCTATTCTTCAGTTCATGAAAAAAACATCACATTATTCTGTCTAAATAAATTTAACCTCTTTTCATGTTAACTTAGTTATCAGGCTAGATAACCATGAAAAATACTTAACAAAACATCAGTAATAACCTCTTAATCCAAGAAAACTATGTATCTCTGTAACATTTGTAGGTCTTGGCCATTCAGCAACAACTTTTTTTGTATGATCAACTGTTATTCCATCCTTATTTACAATGTTCCTAAGAAAATAAATCTGTTGCAACCAAAAATCACACTTTCTAAATTTTCCATAGATTTTTTTTCTTCTAGGGTTTTTAAAACAAACCTTAGATGTTTTTCATGCTCTTCTTTACTCTTAGAAAGTACCAGGATGTTAAAAATAAACACAACCACAAACTTATCCAAGAACTCATGAAATATTCTATTTATAAGATTCATGAATAAAACAGGTGAATTAGTTAACCCAAACGACATAACAAAAAATTCACAATGCCCATATATAGTATGAAAGGTTGTTTTAGGGATTCCATCCTCCTTCACCTTCAGCTGATGGTATCTGGATCTCAAGTTAATCTTGGAAAATTACTGATCTCCTTAGATCTAATCAAAGAAGTAATCGATGTGGGGAAAAAGATACTTGTTTTTAAAAATGATGTTATTCAAGGCTCTTTAATCAATGAAAAGTATCATGGGACCATCTTTCTTTTTATAAAACAAAATAGGATCTCCTCATGGTGATGTGCTAGGACGAATAAAGCCTTTATCAAGAAAATAATGCAACTGATTTTTCAATTCAAGAAGTTCTATTTGATCCATATGATATGGGGGGTTTGAAATTGGATTAGCATCAGGAACTAAGTCAATTGTGAATTAGACTTCTCAATCAGGTATGGCACCAGGTAACTTAATTGAAAAAACATCAAGGTATTCATTTACCACATGCACATCATCAATATGAACAGTTCCCTAGTTTTCAAAAATATGAGCAAGATAACTTTCATTTCCATATTTCAACAGTTTCTCAACTTCCTGATATGTTATCAATTGTATGGGTTCATTCTTGTATAAAAACTGAAACTATTTATGAAAAACAACTTCTTTAGCTCTACATTCAATCTTAGCTTGATAAACAGAAATCCAATCCATTATCAGAATAACATCAAACTCAACTAAGAGTAAAACAACAAGGTTTGTAGGTAAAGTATTTCCATAGACTACAATAGAAAGATTCTTATAATTAATATTTTCTATATTATTTCCCCTAGTGTTCTAAAAATAAGTTCTAGTCTCATTGGTTGAGGTGATATTTCCAATTTACCTGAAAATTTCTCAGAGATGAAGGAATTTATAGACCCTGTATCAAACAAAACTTTAGAAAAATCTGAGCAAACAAACAATGTACCTGATACAACTTCATTATATGGCTTGACATTTGCTAACGTAGTTGCAAAAGATCTCACTACACCTTTATTCATATAGTCTGGATTCTTTCATCATTTGGATCACTCTTTGGGCATACATTTTCATAGTGACCCATCTCACCACATTTAAAACACTTTATAGTTTTCTTATTAGGATTAGTCTTAAGATCATTTTAATTACAATATCAGTACATATGTCCAAACTCACCACATTTAAAACACTTCCCAGTTTTTCTTAGACATTTCCTAGGGTGTTTCTTGCCACACTTTTCACAAACTGAAAAATATATTTTCTTACCGTCAGATTTCTTTGGTTGATTCTTACCCATCACTTTTCATCTGGACCCCTTCTTCTATTTGTTTTCAATGTGAACATGATCATCAGAAAACTCTATCTCTACCCTCTCAGCATATTAGACAAGTTTCTCTTAACTTTTGAATTCATGGGAGGCCAATGACCTTAAATACCTTGGCTCTGGTCCTGAGTAAAAGTGGTTGAATTTGCTATCAAGATCCAGAATAAGATTTGGAGCATACCTCTCTAGTCAGGTGAATTTTGCTTCATACAAATCCACCAAATCTTCTTCCCTTTTCTTCAATTCAAGGAACCTATTCTCCATCCTAAGTCGTACCACCTTAGGAAAATATTTTTCAAGGAATATACTTTTAAAATTCATCCCATTCTAAGGTATAATAATCCTCTCTATCCCTGATATTCCTTACCATTTACCACCAATAATAATCTTCTCCTTTAAAATGATAAATGGAAATACTTACCTTTTTATTTTATAAACATCCCATAACATTGAATATCGTTTCAAGAGATTTAATCCATCCTTCTGATGCTATTGGGTCAGAAGATCCATTGAAAGTAGAAGGGTGTTTTCTCATAAAATGTTCCACTATTTTCATGTTCTGTTGTGGTACCTCTAGTTGTTATCTTTCATGGATTACAAAACCATTTATTACTTGCATTTTTGATCCATTACTATCACTAACTACTCGGTTCCAATCCCTACCATTCTAGGCTGCAGATTTGGAAGGATGTCATTCTGTTGGTGCCTCTCCTCTTCAGCTTCCCTATTTCTTCTACAGACAACCATTCTGAACAAACTAATCTTAGTTGAAGCTACATGGAAATATTAAAATTCTATAACATTTCAACTTAATCATAGAGTAAAAATCATTGATGTTATTCTTTTAACATCATCCTAACCCCTAAAGTTATCTAAACCATCATCTGATACCAACTATAAGGAACCAACCTTATTACATTACATAATCCTAATTTTATTCAAGAATTTAATTCCTTTTACATTAGGGATATTTTCAAGTTTATATATTTAGAGAATTGTGGCATAATAAATTCATAACATTACATATTATTATAGAGTGGATACCATACAAATAGTTTCTATTTTTTTTCATAATATAAAACATTAAAGCTTAAAACATGATTTCTTTGAAAATTATTCAACCATTTAACTTGGATACCTAATTTTTCTTAAAAATAATTATTACCTATGAAAATCATTTAAAAACATGTTATGAGCACAAAAATCTTAGTAAGGGATGTAAAATAAGTAAAGAGCACATTAGTCCATGAATACTTGTAACGTATGAAAACATTTTCAAAAAACATACTCATCACTCATATATACTTAATTTGTGAAACATGAGATTTCAAAAATATTTAAAAAATAAATAAGAATATAAATATAATAATAAATGTATCTTGGGGAATTACTTACATAATCTTGTAACCCTCTCAGCTAACTTATAATTTGTAACCCTCACGGCTACCTTACAATTTGTGTAACCATCGCAGTTACACTTAGAGTAACCATATGGAAGACCTCCAAATTTCTCATACCCAATGAATTAGAGAGATATATAGGTCCCACAATTCATTATAAAAAAATCCCAAGAACCAAAACATAATCATACAACACGAATAATTTCATAAAAACATTACTATTGAATTTTGTAAAACAGAATTTTAAAAGAGGATTTTAATAGAAAAGTCCCTTATAAATATCATAAAATTTAATAGAGACTTAATAGAGTGAATGGAATATGTATATCCACTATAAATACACATAATTAATAATAATATAAACAATTTTAATCACACAAAAATTTTTAATACCACATAAATAATGAAGAAGGAGTTTAACTTAAAGAACGGAAATCGAGTTAAGAATTCCCTTACCTCAGGCTTGTCTTACTTAAAAATTGTTTAAGACTACTGTATAATGGTTAAAATAGTGTTATTAATATATTACAGAAAAATATCCATATTTATAATACCTTATATGATCATTTCATTACATCATTTCACCTTTTAATTGTTAGTATTTTGTTCCTTGCATTTTTTTTGGGTGAGTTCTTTACCTGATTTCCATGATTGGTTCATGATGGTTGTTATTATCAATTAGAAGTGATACTAAAGAATGAGAATGGATTAGTATTTAAATATTTCTAGAACCATAAATTACACCATTTATAATTTTTAATTCTTACATGAGGATGATTCATAAGTTAAAACATTAATGATGTTCGTTTAGATCATTTTAGTGGTTCTTTAACAATAACGACCTCATTTTGTTTTATAAATTAAAACCATGTGTAAAAAAAACCATGAATGAGAAATAAAACATATATTATAACCTGGTTAAACCATAAAAATGGTTCCATGACTATCTTTGAAGTAATTAAATCATATTGAAATCACATCGTCCATGATGTCAGTAATTCGACACATCACAGACAATGCTTTTAATTCCTTGAATAAGTGGGGGAGGAAAAAAAGATTGGTGAGAAAACTTCCATGAACATGAGTAAATCCATAATATACAATATTATATAGCTTTCATGCCTCTTGGACAAGAGTAGGTGAGTAAATAATAAGAAAATAAAGAAACTCAAAACAAAAGAAAATTTAAGAAATCCCTTAAGAAAATTTGGCAGCCTAACGACGTCACTAAAAATTTCATAAAATAGTTTGATGAGAGAAATGGGGTATCTCATCAATATTACATAAAATGGGAATTAATGGGGATATGGAATAAAATATCCCAACATAATACAAAGGTAATGAAAAAGAATAACATAAAATGAAAGAAAAGAAATAAAATGAAAGAGGATGTTTACCACTTGATATCTTCTCCTTGAGATCCTTCTTAAGGTCTTTGTTTTTGGCCTTTTGGTGAGTCCATCAGCTCTAGGACATGGGGTAGATCATTTGGAGGAGTATTGGGAAAATCATAGGTAAGGCTCAAGGCTTAAGAGGTGTGGGAGGAAGAGGGAAATGAGGGTGGTATTTATAGTGGAGGAGAGGAGGTATTTAACATTATTTTAATCATTATTGTAATATGTTTGCTCAAGACTATGAATAATCTTAATTCATGTGACCTAAAATAGTAATAATGGAATTTTAGTTCGAACCAAGTGGCCTTACATCACTTATGATGTCATAAATAGTGTATTTTATCGATAATTTGAATATATTGTATTTTACCGTATTTCACTACTCATCAAAAATTCACGAATTTCAGAAAAATCTCAAAAATTAACCCTAACAATTTTTTCCAATGTGTAGAATTAAAAAATGAAATCTATTTTTTGAAAATATTTTTCTAATTTTTTTATTTTTATTTTTAAATAAAATCATACTTAATTTAAAAATTGATATCTTTAAAACTATAACTGCTTTTATATAACATTTAAAAATTAATCAAGATGTCATTATCTTAAATCCTTAAGAAAATAAAATAATAATACAGTTTACTATTCATTAGGGTCATATTACTATTCATAAGGGTATGTTACTATTCACAAAAAAAAAACAAGTTAGTTCTCTCAGACCCTAAATAACATACTGAACACAATTGTAGATAACCGTTTTAAAATTTCAAAACATAGATGTGGAAAAATTATTTTTAAAGGATAGTTATAAATATCTACTTAAAAAAAAGTTTCATACATTTACATTTATTTTTAAAAAAACATTGGGGTGTTACAATCATTGTCATAGTATAAATTGAATTCTACTTATAAATAGTTGAATCTTTAATAAAACTACACTTCAGTATGAATATATGTAAGAGAATTAAAATATTTAAAATAGAAAAACTTCAAAGTATAGAATACAATAGAGGCCAACTTATCTATGATAACAATTAATAAGACAACTAAGGGATATTCTTAACACTGAGTGGTGGGGGGGGGGTGAATAAGCATTGAAGACTATTTATTTCAATTTAATAATTTTATCCCTTTACTTATTAGACCTATTAGGATATTTATTCTCATATTCTATTACCTTTACATCATTCATTAGCACAAAAAAAGAGGATTGGAGATTTATAAGGTTCAACTTTAAATTATAAATTCTAGTCCTTTTTTAACTAGGAAATAATCCTCAATCACACATGCCACTATAATGGTAAACCTCTTATAGTGGGTATACTAGAAAACAATTTTGAACTTGAAGTGTATAATAAAGAGTGGGGACATAAAATAATCCCAATTATCTGGACTAATGATAGCCTAGTCCAATTTTATCTCCTTTCAGGATCTTTATACTGTCTATATAGATAGTCTGGAACCTATTCAAGTTGTTTGAAACATTAAAAAAGTGCTCCACTAGATTTGAATTTTATTAAAAATCATAGCGTTTCCTTGTTATTCTACTCTTCTTTTATTACTTTTATTGTAGCATGTAAGTGATTCCTTCTTCTTTTGTATGAACAATAGTACACACACCTCCAAAATAACAAGTCTTGCTACTTCTGCTTCTTTCTATTCTTCTTATGAAAATTGATATTACAAACACATTCTTTTCTTCTTCTTTCTTCTTATCCTATTATTTCTATGAAACATATTTTTACAATACCTTTTCTTCTTCCCTATTATTTATTTAATATGATTTAATTACACCAGATCTTCTAATAATCTCTTCTTCTTCTTGATTTCTTATATAGTAAAAAATAGAATTCAAAATATTTATTCTCAATTATTAAAATCATTTGGATGTATATGGATGATTAGAGTCAGGTCTCTCTATTCTTCTTAGATACTCACAAAATAATTACTTTATTTTATATACTGGATATTCAACATTACACAAGATCATTTTATCTTGTAATATAGTGTCAAATAACAACTTATCCTCTATAATGAACTATAAGAAAATATATAATAACAAACAGTTTTAGTGTTATTTACTTATTTCCTGTCACTTCTTTAGTTCTGTATTCACTATTGTAGGGTCCTAAAAATTCTACCAAGGGAAGAAAATACCCCCATGAATGCTTTGTAGAAGGAATAAAGTACATATACAAGTCTATCAAGGTGAATGCACTCAAATTGAGTTGTAATTATTCGATGTAACTTGAATGAATTAAAGTTTTCAAGGTTTTTAAGTGGCCCGCGTACCATCACCGGGAATGGTACATGGAGCAAATGGACCACAAACTGCCAGGTATGTGAGGTGATGGACAGTGGGCAAGGAGGACCATGAACTGAGTTACTGAAGAATTTATACTCATGAGGACCATCAGCGTACCATGCCACTAACTCATCAGTTTGCAGATAAAGTGAATTAGAAGGGTTCTGCAAACCATTATGGTGACCTAAATCCTCCGCAAACCCCGGTTGATCGAGTCTTTTGTGGGTTAGGATATTACTTCAATTGTCCTATGAAAATGTTCTTACATGACCAATATATATAATTTCTATGATGATATATAAATGTAGAATAGTAGAAATACGAAAGAGAGATAGAGGGATACCAATAGAGAGAAGGAAAGCTGACAAAATATTGAGGTAGATTTAGAGGTTGCACTCCAGCTTCCATCTTTTTTCATCAGTGAAGCCCGAACCGCAAACCACTCCCTCTGTAGGTACAACCAGCCACGATCTATAAAATGGGGGAATTGAATAATAATAATAGAACCACAAACCTAAATAGTTAACCAAAAAACAAAGGATTATCGTAGATGAACTCCCCACGAACGATGGTCCCCCAGACCCCCCTTCAATACGGTGCTCCATGTAGCATACCGCTACGCATACTGAACCCGACACTGCGTACTACCTCGATACGTAGATGGAACCCAAAGTAGAGTGATGTATTGTGTACCACTATGGTACGTGGTTTCCAATACCCATGCCTGTCTACCGCAGTTGTACGCAGACGACTCCTCAGCCCGCATACCAATATGGTATGCGGTGCCTCCCCCCTCCTGAATAAAAAGTTAGTATGCATAATGAAGTGTTTTCAGGTATTTTTCATTCCGGTTCAAACCTCACACCTCCACTACCATCCGGTCCTCCATGATCCCTATTCTAACTAGTCCTCCAGCATTAGGCCAAAGCCTCTTCCAAATCCATCAGACCTGTATGACCAGACCATCAGGTGCATCAGCGCGCCCTATTTTGTCAACATACCCATGGTAAGCAGAGTCACAAAGGCCCTCCCCAGAATGGCGTGGGCTTCAAGAATGCCTGTGAGGCTACATTCCCACGTTAACCTAGAGCCCAACCTTGGGACACCGATGTGAACCTCCTCATTCTAGGGATTAAGGGTAATCACTTGCTTTTCCATTCAATGAGTAATAGTTATAAGTCGAAGGGTGTTATGTTTGCTCCCCCTTTTGACAAGGAAAAAAAATCCCACCCTTCCTAGAATGTGCTATGGGGACCTTCCACTGAGGTAAGTCCCCAAATTTTTGAGGCAGGGTCGCATTTCCTTTAATGTCATCTCACATTAAAGGGTTCATTGCTCTGTGACCTCACCCATAGTCACCCCGACCGCTTCTGCTACGGGCTCTCCCTCCTCCACCAATAGGGGAGGAGGCATGTGAATTGTTGAATCTTTCACATCCTCTTGTTTCTCACACCAAGAATGACTCATGTGGGCTTAGAGGTTTGTGGGGATTACAACATTCACATGAATCTGAACTACGAGAACTCTGATACCTGACAAAATCAGGATACATAGGATGCCTACCAGACAGCCTGAGCTCAAAAGGGTTCCCATCCAAAAGGCTCCACCCAATCGTGTGTCCTTAAATGGTCAGATCTCATGAATAATCCCCACACCATCTGAACTACGTGGGTTCTGATTCCTCTCTTGAGGATACGTAGAAATCCCTCCTTGTGGGCTTGATCACAACATCAAGTAATCTTCTATCCCCCCTGGATGATTATAAAATACAAAGAACCTTATATTATGGCTTAAGTTAGCTTCACCTTCGTAGCATCAAATATATGCATGCTTATGATGATCTTTCAAACCAAGGGTATCCCATGGACACACTCTTCGGAAATGAACCAAGGATTCATTAACTTATGAACATGACTTAAATCTATAAGAGAGTCACAAAACAGAAAACAATCCTCCCCCCAAAGGGTGTAGTGAGCCTGACCTCCCATCCTCTCAACCAATAGAGTCCTTAAGTGTCGTTGGCCAAATTTTCAGCCAACGAACACCTTCATTTGGAAATAAGGATCATGAATCATGGATACTAGGGTCATTGGGCATTCTTGGCTCCATGAATAAACCTGTTGGAGACCATCTGAGAAATGTATATATATAAGGACTGATTTCATGAGTGGTTGAACCCCACACAATCACCCGCTAGGACCAATAGTTCCCATAGGGTTAATTCAAAATTCTTTAAAGGATAATGATGTTGAACGAGTTGAAACAATAGAATGGTAAATTCAACGAGAACCCGTCTCTATAGAAAAATGGATGGGTGATGATTCTCGTCGTTCTATTTCCCTGCAACCTGTAAATGCACCACCTCGGAGGTGGAACAAAAATGGTGAACTAACCATGAATCCTTAACCAAGGTGGAAGTTCTACCCACATTATGAAGGAAAAAAAGATACTGCACATCAGACCATTTTGTTCACCCCGGTACGCGTAAAACGCCCCACCTTGGAGGTGGAACAAAAATGGTGAACCCAACGTGAATCCTTAACCAAGGTGGCGGTTCTACGCCACTCCGACCTCTTCACCCCACAATAAAAGAAAAGGGGAAGGGGGCCAAGATAAATCGCCAAAGATGCATATTTTCAATGGAATTCTATTTGGATGATGTTTTATTGTCTGTATGTCATATATGTATATTTCAGGTTCCAGAAGAGTGACCTTCAATCCAAATGACATCCCAACAACCCATGCAGACACACACATCCATGAACCCATAGGCGGTCATGGCCCTAACAAAGAGCAGGACCCCCTCACCTACATATCTTCTTCAATGCTGGGTATCCAATATGTTGATCAAAGAGTAGCACTGAAATGGTACTCTCCCCATGTTGGAGGCCACAAGACAATCCCTCCAGTTTGCAAAGGTCTTCCAACCGCTTCTTCAGTTGCTGCCAACACCCTAGCACTAGGTGACCCCGGTGGTCATCTCAAACCGTTTTGGGAGCCTGTATATGGAACGTGACAATGAGTACCTCCATTATCTCAGGGAGGTAGTCGAATTCAATGTTGAAGAATTCATCTTAACTGTATAGGGTTACTACCCATGTGCCCCTGCCAGAGAATGTTGCCGCCGACACTGAATGACCACGCCTCCTCCTGTCGAGGAGGACCTTATGCCGAGGGCACTTTACAAAGTCAAGGAGACCCGGGACCCTCGTTCTGCCCACAAAGGGTGGAAAATATATAACCAGGAACACGCTATCACCCTAGTTCTTGAGGAGAAGCTCCACTGTAATAATGTCATGGTGTTCAACATGAAGACCTATGACTCTGCCCCCTCTACTCAAGACTGCCATAGAAATAAGGTGGCACAATACGAGCACACACATGTTCCTACTAGTTCTCATCATTCCTGCCATGCAGACAGAGCAGAAAACTATAGGCAGATGCAGAAATATGCTGAGCCACAACAAGCCCGCCATCCAAATATGGCAGCACTCAGTTACACACAGGCACAAACACATGATGATGCATTTCAAGTATGCCATCCAAATATGGCATCACTCAGCTACACATAGGCAAATACACCTCTTGATACATTTCAATATTTCCATCTAAATAGGGAAGAAACAATATACATGCAGGAAAAAACAGCTACTGATGCGTATCACTCCCACCATCCAAATAGGGTGGCAACTAAATACGAGAAGAGTCAAATTTATACGAATTCATATAAATACCATGAGAAAAACAAAGCATCAAGAGAGAAAATGAAAATACCCACTCATGAATATGAATATCACCAGAAAAATACGATGGAAACCAGAGAAGACAACCGATGGCAGACTCATTCCTCTATCCTAGTATAGGAGAACTGCCAGTACCTACTAGAAACTTATGGAGGACCAGAGTAGGCACCAAATCTTTCTCCGACATCAGAATGGGAATTCATACCCATTACAACTAAATATGTATCCCATAACATTCTAGAAATGATGGAAGTCCATACATCGATTCTAGACCATATCTTCTAAACATGCCAAGATATCATTGCATTAGTGGAAAAGGTGAGAAATCGGGCCCACAACCTGGTTTCCTCTAATAGAATGACTCTATCACAAAATTATTTAGTCACTTTGGAGAAGTTATGCATCCCTGATCTAGTCCAGGAGGGTCAATAGCAATATTCAATGACATACGGAAAACAGGATCGAGAACAAATACTCATTCCAACTAGGGGATGCCGGTCCAACATTGTGGCCTCTCCAGGACAGACATATATCCCTTCCAAAAATCAAGATGCACGTTGGCATATCCTGATGACATTGTGGAACCCAAAAAGATAGAGAACCATATATGAAGGCCATTACCAACAACAGATGTCCCCGAATACCCATAAGAGAGTGCCTAAAAATGAAAGGCACCAAAGGAAACCAAAAAATGAAGAGCACATACATGATCCTGCTCTGCTGGAAGCTGGGGTTCTTAACACCCCCAAACATATATCAACAAAGTCTCAAGATCCTTTCATTCCATTAACAAATTATGGAAGTGGTAGTAGAAGTTACGAAGGTTCTCCCTGCAATGTCACTACCAGCAACCTTGAAGGTCCTCCACAGAGCACCCATGGGGGCTTACTCCATGGGTCAAGAATGATCGATCACAAGATCCTATCTCCTGATGTGAATTGAGATAGCCCTCCCTTAAACATAAAGATAAGATAACTAGAAGGACAACCTTTTTGTTGTCTTCCTTGATGGTACTCCTCAGGGTATACGTTGCAGATGTGATTCTCCCTATAGTCAGACGTCAAGTCATGATGGTAGTCCTCGCCATGATGATAGTCATTGAGAAGGAACTACCTACAATGACCGTTACTATGAAGGTCCTCCCCATTGTATTATAAAGCAATGAGAAGGTCCTCCCCTCATTGAAGTACATCCTAAAGACCCTCCCCAGGATGTACACTGTAGAAATTCTCCCTATAGCCAGAAATCAAGTCATGATGGTAGTCCTCTCCATGATGATAGTTATTTCAAAGGCCCTCCCCATAATGACAGTTGTTGTAAAGGTCCTATCCTTTATGAAATCAGGTATAAATAAGGTCCTACCCTTGCTATAACCTACCTCGAAGGTCCTCCCTAGGGTATACACCATAAGGAAAATTACCACGGTCATGTATCAAGTTGCAATACTAGCCCTTGCCACTGCATCACCAATTGCGAAGGTCCTCCCTGAAACCAAAATTCATACTGGAAAGAAGGTCCGCCCCTCACCAGAACAAATGTGAGAAAACCCTCCTATGACAAGGCACTCAAAAAAATGAATTTAGACACATAGAGAACTCTGTCCATAATAAGTGATATTCTTTCTCAACCAGAGGATGGCCTGGGGACACACTCATCCTCCAAACCACCCCACACCATCCGCAAATCAATAAGGCTCCCACTAGCCCCATCGCTTAGAAAGAAGTTATTAATAAGCAATCAAGCTGGGCATATCAATTAGGGGAGCCTCCGGAAGAACAACAACAAGATATGTTTCTTGTGAGAAGACAACTAGCTAGGGATAATATACCAGTGATATATTGGACTATGACCACTTCTCACTTTGACATACCAGGAGAGTTGTTTGGGGAGTGAACGCATGAAATTAGACTCAATATATTTACGAATCTTCTAAAGATGAAAGAAAAATTCCCACCCTACAAAGGATACGCGAACCATGTCAGCACGATAGCGGAGCTTCACCATCTAATTAACCTGTAATCCCTTCTATATACAAGGCGGGCACAATAAGAAAGGAAAAAAGAAAAACCTTGAACTAGCCTGCCTCCATGCACTTCATAAGTTGCGTCACCTCATTAGAAACTCCTCGGCTGGAGTTCACATTCAGGGCTGAGGAGAACATGGAGCTCTACACTTCACCCCATGCCTTGTCCAACAGGCCACATTGGAAATGACATTCTACAATGTCATCAGCCACAAGAAACCAAAATTTGAAACCATCGCTCAAGAAATATGGGATACTCAACTAAAACCGGCCCCGGTTAAGTCTCAAAAGTTTCAGGATGGAAGAGATCAAACCATCGAAAAGCTTCTTGGTTAGGAAACCAGGAACATCCAGCATGATTTACACCTAAGGGAATACAAATAGAAAGTAGTGCTCATATCTTCAAAAGAACATAGACTTTGTGTAGGCCCAATTACATACTAATTTTACACACATAAGAGAGTACGTGAAATTGAAAGGGTGGCAATAGATGCGGCTACCGCCACGATACGGGAACAACCCCTGCCCACAGGGATGGAGAAATTTTTAAATCAAAATTCCCCCATAAGACCAAACAAATCACGTCATAGTGTGTTAACAAGTGATTGGGAATAACCCCAGCTCGTAGGGCTAGGGGAATTTTTACCTCAAATCACCACACAACGGATGTATGTTATCTATCACCTATGATGAATGATGGATAGAGGAGTTACCCATTCCACCCCTTCTTTTGGTTCACTCCCTACGAGACAAAGGCGCATTACGAGATCAGACTAGGGCTCCCTTTGGGTCAATATTCACCAATAAACTTGAAGAATACTACAGAATGGAAATAGAAAGTCTAATAAAGGGTTCATGAATCCTTTCTACCACTAAACACCAATTACACCACCCCAATGCGGTATTCCTTAGTGAATGTGATAAACTTCATCCCCCTAGATCTCACAAGAAATGACATAGGGGGAGAGGACGCGATGGAATATGGTTCCCTCCTAGAGGCATCCCACACCGAACCTAATGGGGTGCATACCCGGAACCAGAGGGTGGTTATAAATCTAGGATCCCCCTTAGTCAATCTGACATTACTTCCCACGCGAAACCACAACAAGGAGAAGAATAAATCCAAGTTCATCTATGATGCACCTTATCCAACCCCTGAGAGTGTTTCCCCCACCCTCAAGGAAAGGTTCGCCAAGTAGGGGGTAGAAATGAAAGATCTCAGGTGAATTAATGATGAGCTACGTCGAGGGAGCTACCTTACCAAATGTTTTCCCCCCGTAGAACATCATTCGGTGCTCATAGAAGAGGTTCCCATGCCACATGAACTCATCCTGGTGAATGAATCCAAGCTTAGAGGATCATTCAAACCATAACCAGAAGGACATCAAGACTTCTCTTGCAAGGAAGGAAACCAAATATATCCATATAAACCCTAAAATGATGAACCTGGTTGGATATCCACCCCAAATTCAAATATCACCGGTACACCCATTCTTGGCCACTTCCATACCAACTCAAGCTCATGCCCAACAGGATATACATCAGGGGATCCTAAACAACTTAGAGCAGATAACGACTCAACTAGAATCCCTGGAGGGGCAGCGCGCTCCGATACAACCAGAGCACAAACCCTACCCCAAGTGGGCGAGCAATGTCCGACCACCACCAAACTTATAGAACCCCGTATTACTAGTATTAAATGGCTCGGGGGACCCAGAATAGCATTTGATGCACTATTACTCTTATCGTGACCCCATAATGGGCACTCCAGAGTAGTAAAAATCCCTAAAACTCAGGTGATTTTGTACAAACCCAGTAGGGCTCATCTTTCGTATGGTATACTAGCCTACCAACCAATTCAATTACAGACTGGGAGGACCTTCAACAATAGTTTATCTTCCAGTTCAGTTCAAAGCTACCCTAGATGATGATCAATGATCTCATGAACTGTAAATAGCACAAGAATGAAAGAGTCTCAGTCTTCATTGCTAGATGGAAGGGACTGACATATTCCATGATCCAGCCACTCCCCTAGGATGAGATGCAATCTATGTGCTTCGATAACCTTTAGGATGGATTGGGAATTCCACTCATCCCAGTGAAGTACACCAGTTGGTTTAGAGAGTTCCTTGCCATTGCTTGAAGGATATAGGACTCCTTGCAATAGACCAACCTTAATTCCCAAGTGGCCCCATTAGCCCTAGGGAAAAGAACGAGAAAAGTTGAAGCAACTTATGTCACTCTTAAGCCACCACCGGCACTAGCTCTAGTTGCGAGGCCCCCACCAAACCATGCGAGACCCCCTAGATGCCAACAACCACCCACACATCGACCAAACGAGTAAAGGGGTTCCAAAAGAAATTATTTCAAAGAAAGAAGAAATAAAATTTACTCGTTCCAAGACGATCAGGTCCATGACTACTTCATAGCCACCATGAATTGAAATTTTATCTAGCTACCATATCCAAAGAGAGCTGATGAAGTGGGTCTCGAAAACCATCTAAATTATTTTCCTTATCACCAGATACAGGGACATAACATCTAGGAGTGATTTGTTTTCAAGGATCTCCTACAAAAGATGGTGGATTCTAGGAAAGTCAAGTTGGGCCCACCACCAGAATAAGTGGTGTATGTTTTGAGGTCAGACTCAAGAGAGGAAGATGAATGGTAGACAATCACCAGTAAGGATAAAATTTTTGATAAATGGATGACCCATAAGACCATTAACCGAGTCCATGACATCCTCTAGGCATAGTCGAAACAACCAACTATGACCCCCAAAAGCTCCCAATAAAACACAACCATCCTCCTCAGCCCCGCAATCCTCTAAAGGACAGAAGGTCAGAAAACAAGAGCAAGAAGATGAGATTACATTAAATCCAAATTCAATGTTTACACTTTTGGACTTCATTCCAATAGACTTGGTTCAACTGGAACCGCCCTTCCAAACTGTACAACTGGAACCACCCCGCTAAACGACATCATCAGAAGAAGACAATCAGAAAGAAACAGTCTTGGTTCAAGAACTGATCTTCGGATCCATTAATTTAATTCACTTGATGGACCACTTCTCTGATGCAGACTATGGACACAAACCTTAATTACCTACGCCCAATTAGAGAGTCGGAGGAAGAGACCGCAGAGGCCAAAGGTTTCCTGGAAGGCATGATTGTGGAAGGATTAAAATTCCTATCCACACCACAAGTCAAACCGTTAACATCGTAGAAACTCGTGTAAGGACCCTCTGATAGAAACCACAAGAACCAGAATTCCCCTTATCACCCATCAAAAGAAATCCAAGCCCTGTTATCTTAGAATATCCATCAGGGGAAGAAAATTTACCAAATCCCCCAATGTATACAGGCAGACCAGTTCAACAAAATGTGGAAAGGACTACAACACCGCCAGCCCTTGTCACAGAGGATGAACCATCTATGTCCAAATATCAAATACCTAAAGTGTCTGCAAAAGAGAAACCCTGAGCTAGGAAGTGCCAAACTTTAGAGAAGAAGTGTGATATTTTAAAGTTGCTGGCTTCAGTACCAGCAAAGCTATCAATCTTGGATGCATTGATCCTATTCGCAGATCTTAGCAAGGAACTCATAGAAGCCTTGCAAAGTCCCCAGGAGTTTAAGGTTGAAGTAACAAAAGCCAAAGTATACTAGATTGAGACTAGTTCTGAAGAATATTACACCATTATCTTCTTCATAGTCAGGGATGAAGATGTTATCATTCAAGGGAATATCAAACCCTTAGATGTTTCTGTAAAGACTAATGGAATTTATGTTTAGAGGATCTACATCAACAATGTCTCTAGAGTTAACCTCCTCCCACTGTGAACGCTACTCTACTAGGATATTATGAAGATAACTTGACACCATGCACTACAACTCTTCTAGGATATGAGAAAAGAGAGTAGAAACCGATAGGAAGAATAAATATTAAAACTTGGCTCGGAGATCTCATGTCAGATTCTGAGTTCCTAGTGGTGCGGCAAAGTACGAATTTCAATGCCCTGTTAGGGAGACCTTGGTTGCATCAGTATGAAAAAATTATATCCTCATACTATCAGTGCATCAAATATTGTAGAAATGGTAGAAACATGACGTTGCACGCTAATAAATCCCCGTTTGAGTCCTGTGAGTCGCATTATATCAACACAGGGTTCTATGAATTGGAGGAAAAACATATTTAAACTGAAGACATTTATTTTATCAATGCCCCGAATGGATTAGTAATGGATCCCTCCAATCCCCTCCAACAAATTGTGGAAGAGTATGTATTACCCATCAACTAAGTTGAATGCATAAACACAAGTCTGAGTGAAGGATAACTTGTCTGCATGGTCTCTGTTACGACCACCGAGTCCAAGGACTTGTAAGAGGAGGATGACTCCCAAGATGACTATAAAATCCCTACCAAAGATGGTCATGGACCATCCTCGGGACATCAAACTACCCTTTCCTCACACACTAAGGAAAAATATGATTTCTCTTCCAACATCAAAGAGTTTGTCTCAAAAATCCTTTCTCCATCAGAAGATGAAAATAATAAAGATGATGAAGAAGAGGAAGAAGAGGAAGAAGAACTTAAAGATTCTCCTCTCAAATTCTAAGAAGGTGTCTCTGTAATGACCCGGACCCGGCCAGCCACCCGAACAGTGCCAAACGGGTCAGTGTTACTACCTTAGGCGCACCTCCCTTGAACTCCAAAGGATGCCGACTAGCAGTGAGGGTATGAATAGGTATAGTGGGGAGGCTATACCCTCTCAGAGTAATTAAAGGTATTGGTCAAATTATTAAAATAAAACATGACATGGAAATAAATGACTCAGCAGACTCAAACCAGACTTTCAGAGCGGAAGCACATTCAATAACAATAAATAGCGAAAGCAATATAGAAACAATAGCATCAGAAAGTAAACAGAACATCACGCCATCAATCAACTGCAATAACTGCTAAAAAAACCAAGAATGCATCCAATAAAGTCATACAAATCAATATATATATATATATAATGGAGAAAATGGCTAACCAACAGTAGCTACAATATAAAGTAAACATGCTGATGCCAGAAAAAGAATACTAAACAAGAAACTCCAGTACGGCACGACCTCAAGGTCCATGCTAGTCTCCATGTCAATAACACTAAAGTCCAGCTCCTGAGGCTGACCCTCTACCTGCACGCAATTTCATAAAGTCTACACGCGTCCCGAAGGGCCCGTGTATGGTGTGAGACAAGTCTTAGTAGGATACCACCCAGAGGTGCATATCTAATATAAGTGTTTAGGCATACATGCTTATATAAGAAAAAAATGAACAGTGCAAAGCCCAAAAGTAAACAAGGACTTCACTGGTTCTCAACAGCCACCAGGAAGTGTCACCTGCTTCGGCCAACGCTGAAATCTCTGGTCTGTAGCCCGGCACCTCGTGCCACCTGACACCATGTGTCTCAAGTACCGATGTCCCGAAGGCACGCTCAACTGTCATAACCCTGCTCGAAAGATCAACCTGCCCATGGAACAACATCCAGAGGAACAACGATACCTGTCCTCAAAAGATAACCAGAGGGACAACGATGTCTACCCTCAAATAACGACAAGCCTCTACCCCCAACCTGACCACCTCAAAGATGTCTCCCGAAGGCTCCTCACCTTCCATGTGGCATCCTATGGAAAGCACCCCCAAACCAAAAATACCTAACCACAACTATCGGGGGCTTCTAGCCAGCGAGTGGCCATACCACCTCATCTCAGAGTCTATCTGTGTGCACACTATTCAAAAGTACTTGGTGAGCAGTAATCACCTCAGTATTTCCCAAGCCACAAAAATTATGACACCTTGTGTCCCTGCGAACCTGTCGCTCAAGTTTGATGGCCTCGCCATCCAAGTAACCCGGGTCAAGCCCAACTTGACAGTCCGACTGCCTCAACCGACGTCAATGACGCCCAATCCCGTGGTAGCAACCACCCAAAGTAACCCGAGCCAAAGACCCAACCTATGATCCTCATCACTCAACAAATATCTGGGCCACGCCCAACACAATGAGAAGTTCAACACAGATAATATCACACATTACATAACTATACTCAAGCATTACTTGAAACAGGAAATTACTAAACAATTAATTGCACTAACTTATGTGAAACCATACCAGTACTTAAGTTCTTAAATGTCTTAAAAATTACTAGCATGCTATAACAAATCAAACTCAGCAGTTTAATCCAACAGTAACAAAAGTAGTCTAAAATCAGCAGTTTAAATATTGGCCAAATCATACGCATTTCGGAACCCTCGACCAAATTTTCCCAAACTATCCATGACCTCTCACCCGACCTTTCTATAGCACAAAAAGGGTTAGGGAACATCTAGAGGCATCGCAAAATGCAGATAATTAATTAACAACAAATAAACAAGGTTTCGCTCAACACCCGACGTCATGCCCAGAGGTCCCAACCCCAATTTTTCTATGAAAACACGAAATAAGGTATTCACCACCCACATCATACTCGTACGATGACACTCCTTTGATTTCATCCTCTGAATCGGACTGAATCATGGTAGATCTGCGTTTCCATTAAATACGAAAATTCCATTCGGATGGAATATATGGAGGGATAGGTGAGGGATCAAAGACGAAGAAGGGTGCGTGGGGTTAGCCTTTCTGATGCGGTCCCACTGCCACCGACGGATCGAAGAACGGATATCGTACGGAGATTCTGGGAGGGTTTGAGTTTTTGGGGTTTTTCGGATGAACTGTTTGTCCAAAGGGGAAGAAGAAGTGACTTCTGGGAATGAGACACGATGACGTCTCGATCGCTCAAATAAAAATAAAAGTACACGGTGTGTATTTCCAAAGTAAACACCGTGTAGATGTGTTTCCGTACTCCGACTTAAGCGGAGTCTAGCACATGGTTTGGATCTTGTACACAGTCAACACATGGCCAGGGTCTCAGCCGCTACACGGGACAAGGGTACACGACGTGTCAAGGGAGGCTACACACCGTGTAGATTGAAATTTATGCCTGGGCACCACACGACATGTACTTGCCCATGCACAGGTAAGGGTTACATGGTGTGTCTATAAATACACGCTGTGTAGTAGGAAACTTCTACACGGTCTTCACACGACATGTACTCGACGAGCACACGGCCGGTCACTTGGGTAGCTCGTACACGGCGTGTACTTAATGTTCACGTCTTGTAGTCTGGAAATTTCCAAAAACTGCCCAGATTTTCCAGAATTCTCAAAAACCAGTCAAAAAGTTTAAACAGGGTCAAAATTTAACCCGTTTCTAAAAACTCGGGTTCTTACTAACTCCCCACCTTAACATAGCTCGTCCCCGAGCAACCGAACGAAACTAGAAGATGGAACCAAACACGCCCATCCTGGTTAAACAACCCGGAATACCTCGGTCTTAAGGTTCTGGATGAATTCCTAAAAGGGCTCCCCACCTTAGGAATTGCCTATTCGGTCTCAACCCGAACAAAGCTCAAAGCAAGTCAAATAAACAAGCAAGGCCCAACAACCTATTTCCTAGAACCATGGTCCTACCATGATGCATCGTCACCCCTGCACTTCCTTGGTGCTCACGTGTCACTTCCGACACCCAACGTAACCCTCACTGCATCAGTGTCCACCTCCCTGAGGTCCTGCATCTAATAGATGCTCAAATCAAACCTGGTGGCATGCACCTCAAGTAACCCGCATCCACGATGCACCAATGCCCACGACACCTCAAGTAACCTGTATCCTTGATGCTTCTGATTCCACACATCTAAAATATATAATAAAATATATAACGCATCCGATATGATACCAATCCCACTAACTAGTCTCTAGTCAGTCCACAAGTAACCTGTGCAACTCGTGCACTCAATCAGACATGCCTCAAGAGGTCATGCCAAAAGAAAGAAAAGAAACTCATGGACACACCCGCGGTGTACCTACCACTATCATTGGATCTCCAGCCAGCTCAATCCCTGGCAGCTCCACAGCGTGTACTTGGACTGAAGCACAACTGCCCGATGTCTGACCTCCCTACGATGCTGCTCCAGTCACTGGCCACTGACCCCTCAGATGGATCCCGCTATCCTTGTCACGTCCCCTGCGTGCAGCTAAACCTAGGATACCCTCTCCTGGTACCAAACCTGAACCAACTCTTGACGCCATAGTCTGTTTTGGTCCCTGCCTGCCAGCTGTCTGAGAAGGCTGCCTGCAAAACCTCTCCAAATGCCCGACCTGTCCACACGCCCGACACTCCTTTGGGGGCCTATCGCATTAAGCCTGGACATGTCCCGGTTGTCCACACTAAAAGAAAACCACCGCTGAACTGCCACGAGGTGGTCTAGCTGAGTCCTTGGCCTGCTCGCCCTGCTGGAACTCGTCTCTGTCTTGCTTCCTGCTATCTGAACCGTCACCTGGGGTTGTCACCCTGCCAAAGCGAGATTTCTCTCTCTCGTTGCCCTCAACTATGAGCACCTCGTTCACCGCCTCAGAGAAGGAACCCAGCCTGAAGATGTTTACCTGAACCCGAATGACATTCCGTAATCCATCCTCGAAGTGCCTCACCCTAGCTGCGTCATCGCTCACCATACCAGGTGCAAAATGAGATAACTCTGTGAAGGTATCTGCGTAGTCCATGACAGACATATCTCTCTACTGAAGACTCAAGAACTTCCGAGCTCTATCTGACCTCAGTGTCTCTGGATAGAAGTTCTCAAATAACCTTTCCTCGAATTCCTTCCATGCCAGTCCCTCGTGCCTATGAGCCTGAACCTGTACGTCCCACCAATGCTTCGACGGTCCTCTCAACATGTACGTCGCCAGCTTGACCCTCCGCCCTAGAGACTTCTCGAGCTACTCGAATATCATGTGAATACTATCTATCCAGTTCTCTGCCACCTGCAGACCACCCTCACCCTGAAAAATCGGAAGGTGCTGCGACTGGAACTCCCGCATCAGATATGCCATAGAAGGATATGCACCCAGTGCACCTCTGTTAATCCCCTGCAAGGCACGTACCAGGCTAGCTCAGAGCTACTCATCAAGCCACTGTCCGAACGCTGCCAAACCCAGCTGCTGCCCTGCCTGCACTGGATCCTGAACCTGATCCTGTCCCTAAGCCTGTACCTGTGGCTCATGCTCTACCTGTACTGGATTTTGAGCCTGATCCTGTGGCACTGCATCCTCTCCTACCTGAAGCTCCATTGTGTCATAAAGGAGTAACCCGTCGAATACCACAATGGTCAGACAACCAATATATATATAATAATATATTCTAAGAAGATAAGGAAAATATTAAAAGTCAGTGCATACAACTACCCTTACTCTCCCCTATCGCAATCCATGCCCTCGGCATCCTGACCTCACGACTTCCTTAACTGCCCTCAGCAGAGCCAAGTATCAATAGTACCTCGGGCCATGCCCGTCCTGACAATCAACGTTGCCTCAATTCCGATGACCAAGTTGCCAAATCCTGACAGTTACACTGCCTCAACCGTAGCACCTGCCTTCTCTCATAAGAGCCAGACCCAAATATCCTGCACATGCAAATCTACAAAATACAAAGCATGGAATACACATTGCAATAAACATGAAATTATATCAGTAATTTCACCTATTCACATTTCAGAGCATACATAGCGTGGAGATTGATTTTATTCACATGGTATTATCACTTCACAAATCATACATGCAGTTATGAAATTGAAATACCCTAAAATGTGCCGATCAAAATCCAAACGAACAAGCCTTGCCATACCGACCAAGGTTTTCATATCATAATCAATAACATCACACAACAAGTGATCCAACAAGGTGTAAATCATATAAACCATAATCCGAGAAAAACAAATAGCAATTCCCACCCACGGCAACTCAGCCCATCCCTCGTACATGAGGCTACAGGAACCCAAGCACAAGTTTAAAATCCAGTTCCAACAACCACCTATGTCTAGTCTACCATATCCCAAATAGTAAAACCAGCAGAAATAAAAAGAGAAGTCTCTAACTCATTAGTATCCAGAAAAAAACTGCTACTAAATCCGTGTCAAGAACCTCCTCTAATACCACTTTGTAACAACCCGGACCCGGCCAGCCACCCGAACAGTGCTGAATGGGTCGGTGTTACTACCTTAGGCGCACCTACCCTAAACGCCAAAGGCTACCGACTAGAAGCGAGGGTATGAATAGGTATAGTGGGGAGGCTATACCCTCTCGGAGGAATTAAAGTTACCGGTCCAAGTATTAAACTGAAATATGCCACGAAAATAAATGACTTAGCAGACTCGAACCAGACTCGCAAAGCGGAAGCACATTCAATAACAATAAACAGCGGAAGCAATATAGAAACAACAATAGCGGAAAGTAAACAGAACATCACGCCAACAATCAGCTGCAATAACTACTAAAATAACAAAGCATGCATCTAAGCAAGTCATACAAATCAATATATATATAATGGCACCAATGACTAACCAGAAGTATCTACAATATAAAGTAAACATGTTGATGCAAGAAAAAAAATACTAAACAAGTAACTCCAGTACGACACAACCTCAAGGTCCATGCCAGTCTCCATGTCAACATCACTAAAGTCCATCTCCTAAGGTTGACCCTCTACCTGCATGCAATTTCATAAAGTCTACACGTGTCCCGAAGGTCCCGTGTAGGGTGTAATACAAGTCTCAGTAGGATACCACCCAAAGGTGCATACCTAATATAAGTGTTTAGGCAGACATGCTTATATAAGAAAATAGTGAACAATGCAAATCGCAAAAGTAAACAAGGACTTAACTAGTGATCAGTAGCCACCAGGAAGTGTCACCTGCTTCAGCCAATGCCGAAATCTCTGGTTTGTAGCCTAGCACCTCGTGCCACCTAACACTATGTGTCTCAAGTACTAACGTCCCAAAGGCATTCTCAACCATTGTAACCCAGCTAGAAAGCTCAACCTGGCCATGGCACAACATCCAGAGGAACAACAATACCTGTACTCAAAAGATAACCGGAGGGACAATGATGTTTTCCCTCAAATCACGGTGAGCCTCTTCCCCCAACCTGACCACCTCAAAGCTATCTCTCGAAGGCTCCTCACCTTCCACGTGTCTTCCTATGGCAATCACCCCCAAACCAAAAATACCTAACCACAACTGTCAGGGGCCTCTACCCAGCGAGTGGCCGTACCACCTCATTCGGAGTCTATTTGTGTGCACACTACTCAAAAGTACCCGATGAGTGGTAATAATCTCAGTATGTCCCAAGCCACAACACTTCTGACACCTCGTGTCCCTGCGAACCTGTCTCTCAAGTATGATGGCCTCGCCATCCAAGTAACCCGGGCCAAGCCCAACCTGATAGTCCGACTACCTCAACTGACTTCAATGAAACCCAATCCTGTGGTAGAAACCACTAAAAGTAACCCAAGCCAAAGCCCCAACATGTGATCCTCATCACTCAACAAATATCCAGGCCATGCCCAACACAATGAGCAATTCAACACAGATAATATCACACATTGAATAACTATACTCAAGCATTACTTAAAATAGGAAATTACTAAACAATTAATTGAATTAACTTACACAAAACCATACCAGTACCTACGGTCTTAAATGCCTTAAACAATTACTAGCATGCTATAACAAATCAAACTCAGCAGTTTAATCCAACAACAACAAAAGCAGTCTAAAATCAGAAGTTTAAATATTGGTCCAAATCATACGCATTTCAGTACCCCCAACCGAATTTCCCCAAACGATCCATGACCTCTCACCAGGCCTTGCTCTAGCACAAAAAGGGTTAGGGAACAACTAGAGGCATCCCACAATGCAGATAATTAATTAACAACCAATAAACAGGGTTTCGCTCAACACCCGATGTCACGCCCAGAGGTCGCAACCCCAATTTGTCTACGAAAACATGAAAGAAGGTATGTACCACCCACCTCGTACTCGTATGATGACACTCCTGTGATTTTAGCCTCTGAATCAGACTGAATCGCGGTAGATCTGCGTTTCTGTCAAATCTGACAATTCCGTTTGAATGGAATCTGTGGAGGGACATGTGAGGGATTAAAGGTGAAGAAGGGTGCGTGAGGTTAGCCTTTCCGATGCGGTGCCGCTGCCACTGAAGGATTGAAGAATAAAGGTCGTACAGAGATTCTGGGAGGGTTTGAGTTTTCAGGGTTTTTCGGACGAACTGTTCGTCCAAAGGGGAAGAAGAAGAGACTTCTGGGAATGAGATGTGACAACGTCTCGATCACTCAAATAAAAATAGAAGTACACAGCTTGTATTTCCAAAGTACACACCGTGTAGATGTGTTTCAGTACTCCAACTTAAGCAGAGTCCAGCACACGGTTTGGACCGTGTACACGGTCAACACACGGCCAGGGTCTCAGCTGCTACATAGCACAAGGGTACACGACGTGTCAAGGAAGGCTACACACCGTGTTGATTGAAATTTATACCTGGGCACCACACGACATGTACTTGTCCATGCACGGGAAAGGGTTACATGACATGTATATAAATACACGCCGTGTATTAGGGAACTTATACATGGTCTTCACACGGCATGTACTCGGCGGGCACACGACCAGTCACTCGGGTAACTCGTACACGGCGTGTATTCTGAAAATTTCCAGAAACTGCCTAGTTTTTCCAGACTTCTCAAAAACCAGACAAAATTTTTAAAAAGGGTCGAAATTTGACCCGTTTCTAAAAACCCAGGTTCTTACAGTCACCACCACAATTGATGAACTTACGAAGATAAATCTGGGCACTAAAAACGACCCACATCTCACTCGGATCAGTGTGGACATGCCTATTGAGGAACATGAGGCATACAACTCCTTCCTATATAATAATTGAGATGTTTTTTCTTGGAATTACACAGAGATGCTAGGCCTCGATCCTGAGGTAACCACCCATTATCTGGGCTTACCAAAATATCACCGGGGCTATAAACAGGCAACTAGAAGTACCCACCTAATGCATGCTTCTAAAATAGAGGCCCAAGTTGAAAAGATGATCAAAGCCAACTTCATATGAGAGGTCCAATATCCAACCTGGATAGAAAACATAGTTCTTGTCAAATAGAAGAATGAGAAAATTAGAATCTTCATTTACTTTAGGGACCTTAATCATAATTTCCCAAAAGATGACTTACAGGTACCAATCACAAAATTGTTGATTGATGCGACAACTAGATATGAATCCCTATCTTTCTTGGACATCTATTCTAGATACAATCAAATCCAGATGTCCCGCAGATATGAATAAGATACTACTTTTAGGGCCCCTCAGTGAGTGTTCTTTTATAAAGTGACACCCTTTGGAATAAAGATTGTCAATGCCACTTATCAGCACACCATGCATCACATCTTTAAGCCCTTTTTGGGAAAATTCATCGAGTGTTAGGTTGACGACATGGTAGTTAAATCAAGACAACGTTCGAACTAACTGGATGGTCTTGAAACCATCTCCAAAAAATTTTAATAACACAGTTTAAAGATGAATCACCTAAAATTTACCTTTTGTGTTACCTCAAGAAAATTCCTCAGCTTTGTTGTACGCCATCGCGAAATTGAAGTCAACCCCGAGAAGACAAAAACCATTCTTGGCATGTCCCCACCTCACAACCTCACCGAGTTGAGATGTCTCTAGGGGCACCTCACCTACATTCAACACTTCATAACTAACTAATAATGTAAATTTTTACCTTTCACCAGGCTTATGAATAAAGGAGTTACGTATGAGTGGGATAATGATTGTGAAGAAGCATTTGACAATATTAAAATATATCTCCTAAGACCACTAATGATCATGTCACTGGTTGAGGGGAGATCACCCATTTTATACATAACTGCCCTACCTCAGCCAGACAATGATCAATGATGAAACTCAGTATTCAAAAATTGAAAAGAACCTCCTAGCTCTAATATTCACAGTTCAGAAGCTCATGAATTTATTGAAGCACCATGAGGTCCACCTGATCTCTCGCTGCAACTCGCTTAAATATATCCTCAACTGTCCCATGCTAAATAGGAGCCTATCATGCTGGGTGGTCATTCTATAATAGTTTGACATACCGTACGCGCCCCATAAGGGCATCAAAGTCCAGACATTAACAAACTTCCTGGATGATCACCCCTAAGAAGAAACAACACTTTTGGATGAAAAACTTCCAAATGAAGAAGTGTTTTCCATTTAAGAGGACCCCTGACGTGGGAAATGTACTTCGATGGTGCTTCCTGAAGTCCGAAAAGAAAAATGATGGAGGATCACAAACTCAACAAAGTGGGGTTGGGAGTCATACTTGTATCTCCAAAAAAGGACATCTTTCCTACTTTTCAGAAGGGTATACAAACAATGAATCAGAGTATCATACCCTCATTGTAGGCCTGGAACTGGCACTTCATGTGCAATCCAAACACCTAAAAGTAAAGGGTGATTTGGAGATAGTTATCAAATAGGTCAACAATGACTATGCTATCAAAAAAGAAATATTGGTTCCCTTGATGAACCATGTTTGAGAACTGATGGAAGAATTCCCATTAGAACCCACGTTGACTTTTGTCCCCCAGTTATAGAATACTCAATCCCACACTTTGGAAAATGCAGCCACAACCTTGACTGATCCTAACCGGGATGAAAAAATCATTAACATTGATCACTGCCAGATGGTCTTGACATTCATCCAGAAAAATACAGAGGAAATCGATAAAATTAGCCCCGTCTCTGAACCTCATGGTCATACCACAAGTTGGATGAATCCCATTGCAAATTACCTTTATAATGAGGAGCTCCCACCAGATAGGTCTAGAAGGGAGCAAGCCCAAATACAGGCAGTTAACATTATCTTATACAATGGGGTAAACCAAGAAAAGGTCCTCTACATACGAGGCCTTGATAGAGTCCTTCTAAGGTGTATTGATGAAGAAGAGACTACTGCTATCATGAAAGAGGTGCACATCAAAGCTTGTGGAGCACACCAGTCAGCAACCAAGCTACCTCATCAAATCTGAAGGCTTGGGTATTACTGGCCCACTATGATATAGGATTATGCCAGATTCCCTAAGAAGTTCCATTCCTATCAAGTTCATGACAATTTCATACACCTCCCCCCATAGTTACTTTATAGAGCTAAGTACTCCTAGCCATTCGTCACTTGGGGGATGGATGTTGTGGGACCATATCCTCATGCTATAGCCAGACAGTTCAAATTCATAGTTACAGTGACCAAATTCTTTTCCAAGTGGGCCGAAGCCATACCTCTTAATGAAGTTGGGACAAAAAACATCGTCAGATTTGTGAAGGCCAACATCATCACCAGATATGGTGTCCCTCATACAATCCTGATAGAAAACGACACCAAATTCTGCTCTGCTGAGTTGGACAAGATATACCAAGAGCATGGAATTAAAGTAAACTATTCATCCCATTAGCACGCTACAACCAATGGGTAGATAAAGGATTTAAACAATACTATCTACAATATACTTCAAATTATGATTAATAAGGATAAGAAATCATGGCCAGACAAGCTTCTCCATGCTTTATGGGCTTACCGGACCATGACCCGCACGACCTCCCAGGTAACCCCGTACTCACTATTATATGGGGAAGAAGCGGTTTTTCCCATCGAAATCCAAGTGCCATCACTTCGTGTGGCCATTTACGATCAAATTTCCATTTAAGATAAATCCTAGAGACAGTTTGATGAGTTGGAGCAGCTAGATGAAAAAAGGCCACACACTCTACACCATTTGAAAATCTACCAAAATCAGATTGCATGAGCCTTCCACAAAATGGTTTTCCTTAAATATTTCCTCGAAGTAGAAATGGTATTAGTCCTCAGAACCTCAATGATACTAGGGAAGAAGCCTCCAAATCTTGAACCAAAGTGGGAAGGACCATATATCATACATAAGGTCTATTCCAATGGAGCATACTCCCTGATATCAATGGACGAACAGCTCATCACGACTCCTAAAAATGAACAGTTCTTTAAGAAATACTTCTCAAAAAAATCAATGTCATGGTCCATACACTAAGACCTTAAACTATGAGTAACGAAAAAACACCATAATTTAATGGTCCAAACTCTAAGACCTTAAACTATGAGTAAAAAAAACACCATAATGCAAATGTCCAAACTCTAAGACCTTAAACTACGAGTAACAAAAAACCCCATAATTCCATGGTCCAAACTCCATGACACTAAACTATGAGTAATGGAAAACCACCATAATGCCAAGGTCCAAGATCTAAGACCCTAAAATATGAGTTATAATACCCCCAATGTCATTGTCTAAACTCTAAGACCTTAAATTATGAGTCTTAGTCCTGACCACATGATGTTAAATTGTACGGTATTAGTATATGAAACACGACATTAAACAGAAATGCCATGGTCCAAACTCTATGAACTTAAACTAGGAGTCATAATACAAGCCACATGACATTAAACTGTATGGAACTCGTTTCTCAGTCATGGAATTTAACTATGACTCATGTCCTCGCCGTAAGATATTAAACTACATGACACAAAACATCCTAATCGCATGACAATAAACTATATTATCTCTCACAGAACTACGTATGACTTGATTCCTACCCTCGCAGGATACGTAGGGACACCTCAATCTTCAATCCTGGCCTAACCCCCACCAAAAAAATACCTCCATCACATCCTCTATCTACCCATACTCATAAATGAAACCCTTATCGCTCCTTCTTTCTCACAATGAGTATAACTCTTGTGAACTTAGGATTAGTGGTATGGATTCTCTTACGAAAGACGACTATGGAGTAACATGGTAGAACTAACAATTTTTATGGATATAAAGAATATTCCCTTACCCCTTGGACCGATCCAAATCGGTATAAGGTACATCCAAAACTACATATGGATTGATAACTACCCTTACAGGATACATAACGACGCCTCGATCCTCAATATTGGCCCATCCCCACTAGGAAAGAAAAGGAAAATTCCCCCATAATATTTTATACCTCCTCACACTTGTGAAGGAGACTCTGTGACCACTCATTGTTTCTCACATCGAGTATAACTCACATGATATTAGGATCAATGGTGAGGAATCTCTTACAAAAATAAATCGTAGGGGAATATGGTAGGCCCGACACCCATATCAAGTGAAACCAAAATTCCCTCACATTTCCTCGCATATGGATCGAGCCAAATCGGTATAGGTATGTAGAGACCCAAAGCTTGACGTACATGGACATTACATTACTTTTGAGTAATACTTAATACATAACAAAAATAGACACACAAGGACTGTAATAGTTTAGTGTATTTGGAAACTTGGAGTATAATCTTCTAATTGTGGTGAAAGATCTTCAATATCTCCCATAAAGATCTTCCCCTTTTTGTTTTCTTACCAAAAACCTTTCTTTAAATCCTGGGGAAAGGAAAAAATATAAAGGGTGATCTCAAATTCTCTGTAAGGGTAATCATGGAGAAAATAAAATGAATCATATACATTTGAACTTAGAAAACATGAACATAATGTTTAAACATCAAAATCTTGAGCAATGACATAAAACATGGCAGTACGTAAGGCATAGATCATAAAGAAACATTAATCATGATAAAATAGCATGGTAATACAACATGTAATTGTTTCAAACCATTAAGCACATGATATGATTTCCATAGTAGCCAAGGCATTGCTGCCAAGACCATCTTAGAGGATGAAGTCCCTTTCTGAATCGAGTCCACTCCTCGTTCCAGTCCTGTATCACTGAACCAGATTAACTTACCGTTCCATCCATGTCTATCTCATGAGATATAAATCTTTACCCAATGAATTGTAGGAAGATATAGGTCCCACCCATCTCATATTGAAATCATTCTTATGTGTGTCACAACACAATCATAAATCATGCATTATAATCCAAAGAATAAAATGGGTTTCATAAACATCATCCCATCATAACATAATCCATATAAAAAAATGGATAATATTTCATCATAAGAAAATTGAAACCATGTAAATCATAGAGACATTATACGTGAAAAATACACATATAAAATAATGTCATCTTATATGGAAAATGGTTTTGATAAAACAGTTGAAATGAATTTTTGAGGAAAATATCCTTTCTTCTTTAAAATCATTTTTTTTTTCACAAAATACCATGAAATTTTAAAAGAAAAGGATTTTGTTGAAAATATTCATGAAATCTTGTAGAGTAAGCTTCATGAAAATAAGGCTTTATAAAACCATAAAAATCCATTCATGCTGTATAAGTTAAAAAAACATTCTCCTCGTACTTTTTGTCGGAAAAGTAAAAACAGTTCCTCATATGGTAAAAAAAAGAAAGATTTCTTCCATAACATGTGGTAAAAGTCAAAAATGGGTAAAAAAGACATACATGAAAACATTTTAAAAAAATATGGACATGGATGATAAAAATAACCCCAATAAATACTTATGAATAACAATCTCAGATAAGAATGAGATTGGAATTGTTATCCCTTACCTTAGGTATGATATGATTCGTATCTATCCGAACCTCTTGTATAATGATTTAAATAAAGTTATTGACTTATTAAAGAATCATATTCATTGTTATGATATCATATATGGTTCACTTATAACTTTATATTACCCTTTATTTTGTTAATTCTATTTTAAAGCAACATTTTGGGTAAAATCATTTTATTTATCGTACGTGTTTGGACTTGTTGTTCTTGATATTATTATTACTTATATCATGTTTTACTTACTTCAAGAATTTAAATAATGATTTATATATCATATATATTCAGTATATATATATATAATATAAAGATAAATGAAATGAAATACACCATTCATGGAGACGGTAGGCCGTACGTACGCATGAACGCTATTTTCCTTTCCTTATTGACTTGAATGGAAGTAAGTAGATGACATATATATATATATAAACATAAATCCAGTAGCTTTATCATGTCATATATTTTATTATTATTCATTATATATACTTTATAATCATTCTTGAATGGTTAACATGGAGAATGAATCTCATCGTGTCGTGGAGACGGTAATCCATACGTACGCACGAGCGATGATATCGTTCTGATAATTATTGAATTGAATTGGAGTGGATGATATAATATCTCATAATTAGTATGATGTTATAATAACTATATATAGTTATTATTTACACCATTATAACCATCCAAGTAAGGTGGTGGTGGAAAAAAAGATTACACCACGGCGTGGAGACGGTATTCCGTACATACACATGCGTGATGATTTTGTTTTCCGTAGGATGGATAGAAAGTGAAATGGGGTTGTTTAATATTTATAATAACATATCAGTATATTATTGATACTGATTTTATTACTTTATAATGAAACAACTAAAGAATAAGAAGTTGAAGAAGAAAGAAACTTGAAAGAATCGGTGGAAGAGATTACTTCTTCTTCGACACACCTCTTTTAAGCTTCCTCTTAAGGGACTAGAGTTGGTCTATTGAGAATACCAAAACCTCCATAATGTTTATAGGTAATTGGAGAAGAGAAATGGGTAGGGGTTTTCCGAGCTTTAAGTCTAAAAGTGTTGTGAAGAGGAGAGGGAGGAGGTGCCCTTATATAGGAGAGGAGAGGGGCACTTTTGGAAACCTTAAAAAGATTAATTAATAATAAAATGAAACCCCACTTAAAAACCTCCAAAAATGACTCAATTCGAAGATGGGATTTGATAGGGTTGTAATATCATCAAAAAATAAAATTTAGACATGTTTTAAGTTTATTTTAAACCTTATCAACTTGATTAATAATTATTTAATCTATTTAATTTTATTTGTGGTAATAAAATTCTAAATTTTAAATTATTATAAATACATACTTAAATGTATTAAATTTTCCATAATTGGATAATTTATAAACATTTAGATCATATAATTTTAAATGTTTAGTTTTTAAATATTTTTTGTGATTTTTAAAAAATTTAATAATATTTTATTTTTATAAAATACCAATAATGTCAATTTTGACACTAGTCATTATTTGAATTTAAATAAAAACCACACAGAATATATGTTCGAAACAAAATATTAAATAGATTTCTAACATGTCATATACATCAAAAAATTAATGGGGCACATTAATTTGTTCATATATTATTTATTTTAAAATTTTTAAAACCATTTATTTGGTATATATCTTAATAAAATAATTACTACAACATTTTTTTATAATTATTTAATATAATTATTTTTTGCATAAAAATTAAAAATAAAATTCTATTATAAAGATAAATCTATTACCTTTAATAATAATACTTTTACTCGAATTTATCATCTTAAAATCCCAACATTTAAATTGTTACATTTATTAAATTATGAAGGTGAAAACTTTGACATGATTTAAAATAAAATAATAAAGTGTCGTAGTCGCTTTTATAAGGCTCCAAATGGTCAAATATTCTACCATTGAGTGATTATGGTTTACATGTACATGAAAAATAAGTTTTGGTCAGTTTTTGTGCCTTTTATGGTCACTATTAGTTTAATAAAAACTATATTATTATTTTTCACTAAATAAACAATTTCTGCATCACTATTGTGTCACAATTAATGAAAATTATTTAATCCCTAAAAATTCTAAATAAATTCTCATTATGTATATAATTTTATTATATTTATGGAGACTATTTATATTTGAGGTTTTATGAAGTTTATCACTAAATTGAAATTATTATACTTATAAGATTTAAGAGAGTGACATGTTGTCACTTTCTTTGGTTTTAATAATAATTAAATTATTTTCATGGTCAGAAGTTCATAAAATGATTCCATTCCGACCCTTAGGTGATATGGGTATACTTTTAGTCATTAAATAGAATTTTGGCATGTGTTAGGGTAATTTTATAATCTTAGGTTTACCCTTAATTACCCGATTTATCTTTAACTGAAGTAAATAAAAATTACCATAGTTACTATTCATAATATCAAAAAATAAAAGTAACCTATTAACATAATTTGGACTCACTAAATCCAAACATAGAATCCATTTTTTAAAATTTAAAACACAGAAGTTTCAGTAATTAAATTAAAATTTATCCCGTTGTTAATAAAACAAGTTTTAAAAGTTAAAATATTGCCAATGATTGAAATGTTTTTACCTATGAATTCAATGTAAAATTAATGGTAATGACATAAATTATATTAAATGGTAAAAATATATTCTATTTATACTTTAAAACCATTCAATATTATAATTTAACCATATAAATTAGTGCGATTAAAAAAGTTGTTTTTTATTAAAATATAGCGTGTTTTTACTATTCATTAAAATATGAAAGTTATCAGAATAATATGAAAAATTTATCCAAAGTCAATTTTTATATCATTATTCCAAAGAAGAATTTTATTTTGTCAAATTGAACTTATAAACATTTTAAAAACTATATTTAATGTGGGCGCACCATTAAAAGGCGGCAAAACTGCATTTTTTGAAAAATACTTATTTTACCCGAAAAAATTATTTTGTTCTCATAACATGTTATAGAAAATGTGTAAGATGAATAATAATGTTATAAAATTAAAAATGTAGTTAATAATATTCATAACGGCTAGTCCATAATAATATTATAACAATATATCGTTGTTTTGTGAAACCCGGTATTGCGTACTACACACGCTATTGAGGAAGGTTGCGATTGCGTGTAATGGAAGCCAAGTCAGGGATGCGTGTAGTGAAAGCTCATTTTGGTGTAGCTTATAACACAAGAAATCAATGAAATTAAATAGAATAATTCTCATAAAATCTCAGGTTGTTACAAGGTAACTTTCAGAATTACATGTGGCTTGATTCCTACCCTTGCAGTATACATAACGACGCCTTGATATTTGATCCCAGAACAACCATCATCATCCAAAGAAAAAATTCCCTCAAGTATCCCTACAAACCAGGAAAAAGTTTTTAGGGAACATCAAAACTATGTGTGACATGATTCCTACCCTCACAGGATAAGCAGTGATGCCCAGATTTGGCATCCTATCCCAGCCACCAGCAAAACAAAATCTCTTTTCCCCCATACGTTGGTCAAAATTTTATGGGGAGTCAATGTAAGATCCTATCGCATGACAATAAACTACGAAATTATTCAATAGTTATGTGTGGCCCAACCCTCGGTATTACGGGATTCTATACATGGCTCTCAGTCATGAGAAGTCAAAAGATCCTACTCCCCCAATACATGTGAGTCAGACCTATGTGGAAGATCCAAGTAGTTCATGGTTAATCATGGTACGAGTATTCTAAAATTCCTAGGCACATCATTCCCATTTGTAACTCTCCATACCTCGGGAAAACTTGGATCCCCATAACCATGCAAGGCTATCTGAGATGGAAGGCCAGTGTCCTGCGGAAACCATTACTTGACTATGCATAACAGGCCTTAGTGGCTCTTCATATGTTTCCTACAAAAATGGATGCCAATCAAAGGAAAATTCGTCCCTGGGAGAGTCCTCTCCTATCTTAGTATGCCCAACAGCTTCCAAGCCCCATGTCATCCCTCCTAATTCATGTTTCCCCTAAGAAAATGGTTTACACCATATGTCATAACTCACTTATAAGGAATGCCAGAAAATTCTGATTGATATTAACCTAAAACTATTTAAGATATTTATGATAGTATAATCTTCCTCGCTGCAAGACTCTAAACTTCATTGCATCACGTCCTCACTGTATGACTCTAAACTGTACTGCATCACGTCCTCACCGCACGACGTTAAACTGCAAGACCAAAATCGTCCTTACTGTATGATTTTAAACTACATAACAATGGTTTAAGCACAAAATGCCCTCTAATTCTGATTTTTCTATTCCTATGCAATGAAATGGAATCCTCGTAATCCCTTGTTTCTCGTACCGAGCATAGATCATGTGAGTTTAGGGATTTCAGTGAGAGGTCTACTAGGGAATTATGGAAAAGCGTCCTAAGAATTTGGTCCTAGTAGAATGACCCTAAAAGGAATGTCATGGTTCCCTCCACTGAGAGGAACCCCATGTCCTGGCCATGTGATGATAAATAACCAGGTATCCCAAAGATGGAAGGAATGCTTCACCCTATGTATGAGTTAGATCTACGAAAGGGACACCTGATTCCATGAGTAAATCACAACCCAAATGTACCCAATATGTCTGGATATACTCCTTACATATTTTAGACTCTGTGATCTGAGTGATCTTGAATCTATATATCCCTCCAAGGCCATATAGGATGGAAGGCCAGTGTCATATGGACAACTTTTCTTGACTATGCATATCATGACCCGGTGGATCTACATATTTTGCCCATAAAAATAACTGTCAATCAAAGGAAAATTCGTCCCCAGGAGAGTCCTCTCTTATCTCATTACACCCAACAACTTCCAAGCCTCATCCCATCCCTCATGATTCACGGGCCTTTAAAGTCATGGTTTATACTTTCCTCCTTACACATATCTTGGATATATTGGAACATACGGGCCTGATTCATCTCTTGTCCCTTTTGAGACTTCTAAATATATCCCATCCATATGAGTGAAGTTGATCTGCATACAAAAGAAGAGTTCCCCTACTCGTTTCTGGGTTTCCCAGAAGAGGCTCAATTAAAATGACTCATTTTTATGCTCAGGTTCACCCCTCATCTAACGTCACATACCATTTTCAGAAAGTTCCCAATCTCTATAATCATGTAAGGCCATTGGAGACAGAAGGCCAGTGTCCTACTGACACCTTTTCTTGACTATTCATATCATGCCCCGATGGATTTGCATACGTTGCCCACAAAAATGGCCATCAATCAAAGTCAAATTCATCCCCAAGAGATTCCTTTCTAGCTTCCGTAAGTTAAAATGAAATTCATGTCTTATCACACCCCCAGAAATTGAAAAATCCAAGATGATGAATTATGTACCTCCTTCTTCCCAAGTTCCCCTGATATAAAAAAGACTATTTATTGACCTGACCATTCACCAGCTCTCCCTCACACAAGTAAGAAATGTGCGGGAACAGTTTCCCACTCAAAGACGACATGAATGTACCAAATGAATTTAGATACCACTACTCAGTCCACCCACCAACTATGGTTCCCAACATCAAAATAAATTCAAAATGTTGAAATTCCCACCAAGCCATTGGAAATGGAAGGCCAGTTTCATGCGTACACCTTTGATAGACTATGCACATTATACCCTAGTGGCTCTGCATATTTCACCCACAAAAATGGCTATCAATCAAAGGAAAATTCATCCCTAGGAGAGTCATTTCCTACCTCTGTACACCTAAAGTGGCTTCTGAGCCTCATTCATGTCCAGGATCAAAAAATCAAGGGTCAATAAAAATACCTAATTGATGTATGAAGGATACTAGAACATTCCCAACTAACAATCCCAAGTCAGGGCCCTTCCCCATTAAGTTTGGTCAAAGATGTTCGACCAAAAATATCAGTAATAAGTTTGATTGGTAGGACTATGAACTACCAGTGAAAAAGACGCCATACTTTCTAGAGGAAAAATCCGCAAAGGGCACCTTTGGGAAAAAGTTAAGTATCAGTTTGTTAAAAAAGGGAAACATTGAGCCATCAGAAAAGGCATAAAGCTTGTTAGGTTAAAAACCCGAAAAGGGTGTCCTAATAAAAAGAAAAGTTATTCCCTCTAAGACCATACCAAGTAGGTTTTTTCTAAAATTAGGGTAACATGAAAAGAAAAAGATACACAAAAGTTTGTTGGGTTTTCCATAAAACCCTGAAAATAGTCGAACTATGCTCGCTGGGTCCTGCGTCTCAGGAAAAAATTAGAGCTCGATTATATTATTTCAGTTTACTAATTTCAAGTCATGGTTTAAAATTAATATATGATTGAGATGATTTTTACATAATTGATTATGATCACCTGACATAACAGGAAAAGACAAAGAAGGAGAGTTCAGAGGAAAATCTGTTCCATCATATTCCATAGAAATATATAGTGGGGCATCCAGAGTCTAGATCCTCTCCTTGTGAGCAAGACATGACCTTTATAGGAGAAATTTTGTAGAATTAAAAATTTGTATCAATGATTGGTGATAATCCTAAACATCTTGATGAAGCTTCAATAAATTCCCAGCCTTGACCTCTTCACTTGCCCGTAGTACATCTACTTACCTCATGGCTTGGAGGCCAGTTCTCTCTCCCTCCTTCATTTTCCATCACCCTCCTCAACAGCGGCTGTGGATCAGGACCACTCTTATTTGAGATTATCCATCTTCTACTATTGTTTATCCACTTCCTGTTAAAGTAATTCCATCAAAGAATATTTCTTCATGAGTTCTTTTTGAAACTTCACAACCATTCTAGCATGAGTGGTATCTTTTCCAATGAGGATTTATTGTGTAGCAACCATATAAGCTGTCGAATCTACCATGGAGAGTAAATATTCATGTTCTCCAGTTACTTCCCAAGCAGCAACCACTTACCTCACTATATCATAAATTCTATGATAGTTGAATCCACCAAAGCCCAGAACCAAAAACTAGTGGTGTAGCTTTGGCAACTTCACTGGAATCTCATCCAGTGGAGTGTAGGAGATTAATCCCTGAATGTTACTCCATGATTTTGACTGAGTGGGATGAAAATCAACTAGGTTTTCTCATTCAGTCTCATAATCACTCCTCGATGATGAAATATAGATAGGAATGAATTTTAATAGAGAGGGAATTGACTCGGAAACTACAAAATGACTTGACCCAACATCGGCCTTGTCTATGTTAATGGTAAAAGATGACAAGGTAGGGTAATCTGCTACCAATTTAAAGGCTTGTGGTTGGGATTTTTGGGATTGAGGGGAGACTACTTCAATACCTCCCACCCTTACAGTGGTGCCTCTATCTAAAATAGGTGATGTGTCATATTCAATCATCAATGGCACCCCATGGATACGTGAGGAAGACTAAAGATCCAAGTCCATGCCCGGCCAAAATAGTATCCCTCAAGGCGATCCTCAAAATGTTGTCAGTTAATATAAGGCATGAAGGGATGGTCAGTCCAGATAAGGATACTGGCCTTGGAATCCTGGGGGCAGAATGTATATCCCATCCCCAAACTGGAAAAAAGGGAATGATAGCATGCTCCAAATTTTTAGGGGATGAAACATTAGCCCCCTGACTATGACTTCACTGGATCCACCATGTGAAAATGAAATAATAGTCTCTAGAGTGAATCCCTATATAGGGGAAAAAGACACTCGATCGAGATTGATTAGCTTCCAAAAATTTGAAGCCCCTCCAAGATCCAACAAGGCATGGGGCTCATCACTGGACTCAACCCCAATCATAAAGACTACCCTATCTCTCTCCATGAGAGTCATCTCAGCACAGTCAAGTGAGCCCACAACTTTTGGATGTGTTTCCATAGTTGGGAAGAGATTGTTCAAGCAAGAGTAGCGACACCCTTAGTCTCTTCAAATGTCCATTTTCCTTGTTTTGATCATCTGTGGTAGATGGTGACCCTTCATCTACCATAAAAGGTAAAGTAGTTATATATTCTTGAGCGGTCATTGTCTGGTCACCAATTGGACCTGTGTCAAAGTTCATGTATTTACCAGTAAGTTGACTAGATAAAGGTACTTGGTTCAGTCACCATGTAAACCGACAATTACTTGTGACCCCCATCAAATACACTTGGACAACTGAGAGTCTTGCTTGCGTTTCTTTGACTGCTAGGGGGATGACTCTGGAATAAGATCACCAAGAGGATCTGGAGTAGGAAATGCTTGGGAAGGGTCTGCGATAACAACTTCCATATGTTCATGGGCTATGGGGGATCCTTCTGTAGTACCCCCTATCGTTGAGGGGGGTTACTCCCCATCCACAGTACCTCTGAGAGAATAATTCAGGGAAAAATCTATTTCTCAAGACCCGAAATGCCCTTGAAAAATAAGGAGGATAGGGGAAAATTTTAGAATATTTTAAATAAAAGAATTTAGGGCCAAAGGTTGCAGATAATACCTCTCCCATCGGCCATGGAAATACTACCTTCAATTCCACACGGTCCGACCAGTAATGACTATCCATAGGAGCGTGAATACACCTACCATTTTATTCAACTAAGCTTCCACCTAATCAGGATCTTCATTGGATGAAATATAGGTAGGAGCAATGCCACCCCCAAAACTCAGAATATAGATGTGTTCACTCTGAAGAAGCCTCCATATATCTTCATCTAAAGTGCTCACCCTCAATTCATCCCAGACTCTCCAAGACTCTAGAAATGTATCAGTAATTGGGATGGACAACATTGGAAGGATAGTACAGGGGAGCGAAGAAGGTTTTGAGAACCAAAAATATTTCCCAGGTTTCCCTACAGACTCAGGGTCTCGAGAAGAAGAATGTTTATGAGACGATGGGAGAAAGTAAGGAACTTTCTCCATGGTATCCACAGTAGGAAATCCAATGATATCATCATCCACATTAGTAGTTTCTGGTCGCAGCATGGTAAGTACCCGATATGAGTACTTATGGAAACCAATTTGAGAGTGAATGAGGTTCTCGAGGTCCTTCAGATAACAATTCACACTAGATGGATCCTCATCAAAAGAAATTTCAGCCGGTGTTGACACGTAGCCAATGTCAGTAAGTGCCAATTCCCTAGTCTGGAAGAGCCACCATAGATTATTTGGGGACTGGTCATAGGTAGATGAATGAACTTTTAAAAGGTCCCATTTCCTCCAGGCCACTAGAAAATTGGCTCGGAAGGAATGGATGATGGATTCCTAGCAATATCTCCAACAGGTTTTTCGGCCACCCATCAGGTCATAACCCCATCTTTCAAAACTTTTCAGGGGGGGATAGACCTTTATATGACTTTTCTCGATCGAGAGTGTTTCGAAACCCATGCCTCAGTATAGTTTTTGGCAAGGAAAGGTACAAAATCCCCTGAATCCAAAAGTCTGGCTTAACTCTGGGTGTCTTACTAGGAGAACATTATCCATAATTGGCAAGCTATCGTCATATGTTTCTCTTGGAGAGCATTGTTAAGATTAGGATGTCACAAATTCTGAATGAAATTGAATTTTCAACTAAATATTTAGGGTGCATAGACCTCACAAATAAGTTCCCCAATGATATGGGCTACTAAGACACCTTCTCACAGAGAGAAGAAGTAACCTCAGCTGAAAAAGTCTTCAGATACATTGTTTGTAATAGTAGCAGTAGGGGAATCATATGGGTGGTAAGAGAAACAATAATGAATGATGAGACAAGCCATTATATCCTACTTGTTCCATTCAGTATTCTCCTCTAGCTTATCCAGTGAATCCAAGCCACTGGAATGACCCCACTTGTGCTCTTAAGGTACGGTCGGATGATAGAATGTGGAATTGGTAGGGAGTTGATGAAGGAATAACCCTCTATGTGGGCTCCCATCCATCCCCAAAGAATTTTGAAAGAGCTAAAAATCAGGTAAGGTGACTCCCCTTCACTGATTCGGCCCAGTAGGCGGTATATCTTGGCTAACATTGGGAAATAAAAATTTATGCATTTGTCGGTGGCCAACTGAGTGTCCATGATAAAGGTTGAGGATCTTACACCACCAGATTCTCACACTGGTAGAAGCCACCTGCTCAGGAACATGTCCAAGAAATCCACCAGTCGAAATAACCGATCGAATCCAGGGATGATCCCCATCCCCATTTCTGAAAATCCCTATCTTCTAAGGTAGGCCAGTAAGTACCCAAACGCCTCCGGGTGGCTTTGGTGGGACAAGCCCTGGGTCTCCACGGATTGGGCTTGAGAATATTATTCTTAGAAAAAGAGCCAAACCAGTCGTCAAATAGAATTTCTGACTTTGGATAGGGATCAATTTTATTTAGAATCACCTTCACTTGGATAATGAGTTTCCTGGCCAAGGGGGGTTCTTTCCTCATCATCCCAAATAGAGGAGGGAGAAAGAAATTAATTGTACATGTCCCCAATGATAGGGAATCCTGAAATCAACTGGATGTTCCAATGGATAATGCAAACCTCCCTGTGGGTCAAATGGAAAGTGTTGGTATCTTGAATCCACCTGCTTAAGAGTTGTGAAAGAAGGGAAGTAGTTTGATGGGTGTATGAATGAGGAACTCAGGAGGCCTCGTATAGTCTCACATCCTGTTGCCTGGCTCATAATTCTTCACAACTCTGGCGAACCTAAAAGGGCCACCCTAGTCCAAGCCAAAAAAGCATCCAAGATGAAGGTCTCTTCATGATGGACAACCGTACTGCTCATTCGTTGTAGGATTCCTCGCGATGCTCTGGTAACAGCGGGCCATCTAATCAGGCTTCCGCTACAATGCCTCTAAGGTTTTAGGTGTGTAGTGAAGAAAAGGCCGAGAGGTAGAGTCTCTCTGAAGGTACCTCCCTTTTAAAGAAATCAAAGCCTTTGAAATAGAAGTATTAATTATCCAGGAAGTGGGATGATCAATCAGGTTTGGAGCTGATATCGCTGTGTCAGACAAAAGGCCAAACCCATAAGAAGGAAGCATGTCTGAGACTGGGTACTCCCGTTGACCCACTGTGAGAAGATTCACAAGGGATTGGTGAAACGGAATGACCAAAGGTTTTTCATAAACAAAATCCAGCATATCATTCTATCTTTCTTCAGAAAAAACTAGGGGTAACAATAGTAGCCTCAGAATAAGCAGCGACGTCAGCATAAACCTATGAATCATCCATTGTAGCCTATATATGATGATCCAGAAGCCGATAAGAATTCAGTCCGATAAAAAAATGGATGGATAAAGACTATGGAAGACTGGTTAAAGGGCTAAAAATGTGTCCACATGAAGCTCCGTGTATATATTCCTGTAATGGTATGCAGTAGACACATCCCGTATACTATATGATACGTATAAGTAACCCCACCTACAGATATGATACGCAGTCGCGTTCTACCACGTACAACCATGGTATGTGAATCATCTGCAATAAATTGGCCCATAGATCATTGGATGATGAACAGAAAGGTTCATGGAAATAGGATACCACAAACATAGGCCTTGATTAAGCTTGTATTTTAGAATGGTGGATTAAAGTTTAAGTTGGGATTGTTAATATTATTAAATGTCCGGTTTTCTGATCCAAGTATGGTATGCAGAAAAGCCAACTACGTAGAATTATCCAATGTAGAATCAAGATCATAAGTCTTAAAGTTCCACAAAACTATTCTCAAAATCCAAAATATGGTACATGAACAGAGAAATGGTGAGAAATTTTGTTTGAGAAACGTATAGAGTAGTTCATGAATGGGATTTTTGCAAGGAGAACAATATGCAAGAGCATGGAAATATGGGGAAATCGAGAGTACTTTTCACTCCGAGAAATGGTAAAATAAAAATGACATGGGCCCCTATATATAGGTGTGGTCCCCTCCTACCGGGTCCACCTATTCTACCTCAAACCATTTTAGTTCAGGACCACTTCTAAATCAGAATAGTCAACTTTTTTTTTTCTGAACATACACCATTCCGATGGGGGGTAATTGTAGGGTCCTAAAAATTACACCAAGGGAAGAAAATACCCCCACAAATGCTTTGCAAAATAGAGAAACTACTTCTACAAGTCTAGAAAGGTGAATAGACTCAAATTGAGTCATAATTATTTGATGAAACTTGAAGGAATTCAAGTTTTCAAGGTTTTTAAGTGGCCTACATACCATCACATGGAATGGTATGCGAAGCGGATGGACATCGAACTGCCAGGTATGCGAGGCGATGGCCAGCGAGCAAGGCAGACCACAAACTGAGTTGCCGATAGATTCATATGTGTGAGGAACATCCACGTACCATGATGTGAACTCATCAGTTTGCGGACAAAGAAGATTAGTAGAGTTCTGTGAAAAATTACCATGAATCAAAGCCTCCACAAACCCTGGTTGGCTGAGGCTTCCCTGGGTCAGGATATTGCTTCAATGGGCCTCTAAAAATGGTTTTGCATGCCCAATATATATGATTAATCTGATGATCTATAAAAGGATCACAATAGAATTATAGAAGAGAGACTAAGGGAGATAGACCAAGATAAGGACAAATGATGAAAGCTTGAGGGAGACTTAGAGGTTTCACTCCAGCTTCCATCTTGTTTCCTCGATGAAGCCCGAACTGCGAACCACTCCCTCCATAGGTACAGTTGTCCACAAACCATAAAACAGGGGAATTGAATAATAATAATAAAGTTGTGAACCTAATTGGTGAACCACGAACCAAAGACTTCACATAGATTAACTCCTCGTGAACGATGGCCCCCTGGACCCCCTTCAATATAGAGGATTCCACTATGTAGATTGAACCCAGTGCCATGTACTACCTCGATATGTTGATAGAACCCAAAGCGGCGTGATGGGCCACGTACCACTATGGTATGCTATTGCCTATACCCATGCCTGCATACCATAGTGGTACACAGACAACCCCTCTTCCCACATACCACTATGGTATGAAGAGCCTCCCCCATCCAGCATAAAAAGTCATTACACGAAATGGGGTGTTTTCAGGTATTGTTCCTTCCAGTTCCAACCTCAACCCTCCACTACTGTCCTGTCCTCCATGATCCCTCTGCTAACCAGTCCTCCGACATGAGGTCAAAGCGTCCTCCAAAGACACCAGACCCAAAAAATCAAACCATCTGGTGTATTAGCGTTCCCCATTGAGTCAACATACCCATGTTAAGTGGAGTCATGAAGGACCTCCCCCCAACAATGTGGGATTTGGGAATTCCTATGAGGATACATTCCCATGGTAACCCAGAGCCCAACCTTGGGACACTGGAATGAACCTCCCCGTTATAGGGATTAAGGGTAATCACTTTCTTTTACATTCAATGAGGAATAGTGATCCGTCAAAGGTTTTATGTTCTCTCCCCCTTTGATGAGGAAAAAACTACTCCCCTTCACAGAACGTGCTCTAGGGCTCTCCCACTGAGGTAATTCTTGAAATTTATGAGGTAGGGTTGCATGAACTTTAATGTTATCTCACATTAAAGTGTTCATTGCTCTGTGCCCTCGCCCATGGTCGTCCCGACCTCTTCTGCCATGGGCTCTCCCTCCCCCACCAATAGGGGAGGAGGTATGTGAATTGTTGAATCTCTCACATCCTCTTGTTTCTCACACTGAACATGACTCATGTGGGCTTAATGGTTTATGAGGATTACAACATCCACATGATTGTGAATTATGATAACTCTAATTCCTGACCAAATCAGAATACATAGGACGCCTACCAAAAGACCCAATCTCAAAAGGGTTCCCATCCAAAAGGGTCCACCCAATCATGTCTCCCCAAATGGGAAGCTCTCATGCGTAATCCCCACACCATCTGAACTACGTGGGTTCTGATTCCTCCCCTAAAGATACATATGAAACCCTCCTCATGGGACCAATCCTAACATCAAGTCATCTTCCATCCCCCCTCGATGATGATAAACTCTAAAGTACCCTATAACATATCTTAAGTCAGCATCACCTTCGTAGCATCAAATATATGCATGCTTACGATGATCTTTGAAACCAAGGGTAGCCCGTGGACACACTCTTCATGAATGAACCAAGGATTCATGAACATATGAACATGACTTAAATCTATAAGAGAGTCCCAAAACAGGCAAAAATTCTCCCCTGGAAGAGTGCAGCGAGCCTGACCTCCTATCCTCTAGACCTATAGAGTCCTTAAGTGTCGTTGGCCAAATCATCAGCCAACGAGCACCAGCCTTTGAAAAGAAGGACCATGAATCATGGATAACAGGGCCGTTGGGTGTTCTTGGATCCACGAATAAACCCATTAGAGACCATCCAAGGAAGTTATATCCGAGAAGGATTGTTTTCCTGTGTGCTTGAACCCCATGCAATTGCCCGTTGGGACCAACAGTTTCCACATGGTTAATTCAACATTCTTTAAAGGATAATGACGCTGAATGGGTCAGAACAAAGGAATGGTAAATTTGATGAGAACCCATCTATATAGAAAACGGAATGGGTGATGATTCTCATTGTTCCATTTCTGGGCCACCCATAAACATGCCACCTCAGCGGCGGAACAACTATCCCTTGTGAATACTTGATTTGAATCATAAAGATTATTTGTAATTCAAATCCCTTGGATCTCCTCCTTCATTATCCACCACTAGATCCATAAACTTCGACCATATCTCCTTATCATTTAAAGTTCCTTAGGACCCAACATTAACTACTCCAATGATAATAAACATTATCATACAACTTATTCTATAATAACTAAACATAATAACTATATGTTAATACACTGTAACTGATGTTCTTTCATAATTATTTAAAAAATGCTCGTTTAATCCATGATAATTAATGAATTGATGATTTTATATAAATATGGATAGATGCATCATGAAATCTCTAATATTGATGCTGCAATTATTTTCCCAAATCTCTATTTATAACAACATAAAATAAGATGAAAAAAGTATCGTATTTATCATTTAAGAGCATCACACCTATCATCAACTAATTAAGATACCCAAACCACTCATTCATTAACTCTGTATGAATTAAAAATACAAGAAATATACTTATTTCATCATTTCAAAATTTTATCCTCATTAATGGAGGTATATATTCATCATGCTCTCACAATACATCTTCTTTGATACTTCAACATATTTTTTCTGATAGTGTGTATTGAATTCACAATTCCACACACTGTCTTCCTCTAACTCATTCAAAATATCATTTCACGCACTCAGTTTTTCATGCATGCGGTCTCATTATTAGATTATTTTATAGACAATTCATTTATCAACATTCAATAGATTCATTTACCACAAAGACTCATGGTATCTTATTATTAACTCATGGTTACACTACTAAAAAACACGTCTTTAACAATGCTGAAATTTAGCAGTGCTAAAAAATGCATTGATAAAGTATATCTTCATCAGTGTTAAAAAAGCACTAATAAAGGGAACCCTTTATAAGCACTTTATTTTAGCACTGATAAAGGTTATTATTTATCTGTGCTTTATTTTTAGTGTTGATAAAAGGAACCCTTTATCAATGATATAAATAATGTGCTAATAAAGGGAAACCTTTATCAGTGATTTATTAGCACTGATAAAGGCCCACAATAAAATGAAATAATTTAACAAATAAAAATAAAAATATTAACAATTTCACTAATTAAATAATTATTGTTAAAAATAAATAAATTGAATATACATAGATATAAATTTTAAAAATTAATAAATAGTATATACCAAATATATAGATATGTAAAATAAATAAAATTTAATAATTAAACACATAAAACTTTAAAATGAGAAAATTAAGAAAAATATTAAACATTTTATTAATTAAATAATTATTGACAAAAATGAATAAATTTAATATACATATATATATATATTATAAATATAAATATAAATTATATTTTAAATATGGATATACAAAATGAATAGATTATAATAATTAAACAAAAAAATTAAAAATGAATAAATTAAAAATTTATTAATGAAACAATTATTAATAAAAACGAATAATTATAATATATATATATATATAAATTATAAATAGTAATAAATAATATATATTAAATATAAATATATATAAAATGACTAAAATGTTAATTAAAAAGATATTATAGTCTTATTCATTTTTAATTCTATTTGATTTTTCATTTTAATATATATCAAACATCATGTGTTACATTGATTTCATGTACACAGATATATATATATATATATGTAATTAATGCCTTTTTATATACAAATTCACACACAAATATATTTACACAATATATAGAAACACATACAACTAATATTTATGTAATTTATTCAAATTTTAGTATATTTTATAATTTCCATCAAAACATGATATATTTGATATATTATATTTTTAATTAATCAATTTTATTTATTTATTTTTAATACTATTATAGCTAGGGTATTTATTTTTTATTTTTTTTATTTTTGGATTTGATCATTTATAATTATTTATTTATTTATATTTATTTACTATATTTTATCATTTTAATTAAATATATATATATATAAATCCATATTTTTTTATTAATTTATATTTAATTAATAAAACTTATCAATTTTTCAATATTTTTAAATGTACACATTTTGAATTATTCAATATATCTCATTTTTAATATGCATGTATTTAGATTATATATCCATTAATAATGTAAAAAATATATTTTTAAATAACTATTTATAAATAAATATATTTATAAATTTACTAATTTACAATTATTACAAATAAATAATAATTATTTTTTTAAATAAGTATTTATATAATTATAAATAAATAATTATATATATTTAAATAATTATAAAATCATAACAAATTTACTTAAATAATTAGAATTATAATTCCTTTTATCAGCGCTTATATTTTAGCAATGATAAAATGAATATTTATCAGTTCTTTTTTAGCACTGATAAATACCGATCTTTATCAACACTAAAAAAGTGGTGTTAAAAAATATCCTTATCAGTGCTAAAATGTTAGAGCTGATAAAGATGTCTTTTATCAATGATTTTTTGAAAACACTATTAAAAGTGTCCATGATCTATTTAAAAGAACCTTAACCATGACTTTGACACCCGTGATTCTCAAGTTCTCGCGTAACTCCTTTGCTGCCAGTGTGACTCCTCTATGTTCCCTTAGAGGAATCAAGGCTACAATCCAATGTATGATATTTTATACCTTTTCTCTATCACTGTTTCATTTTTTTGGTTCTGCATTTTTCGTTTTTGCACTGTTCTTAACCATGAAAAACCCTACATCTCATATCCTCACCAATGAAATACAAAAAGTTGTTATATTCTATCTTTTTTCTCTATATAAAATGGTTTCAAAGAAAGATAAGGATGTTTTCATATGGTAAGGTCAGTCAACATATGTGTACGAGCCTGTATGGATAAATAATGTAGATTTTGAAACACAGTCTACTGCAAACGAAATGTTATCTATATCCATTAGAATTGAAACTAGACCTTAGTGATCAGGAAGTGTGTCTGAGGTGATGTGCTGACTTGAATTGGGAACTATTTGGGTATACTAGGTCAAAAATATTACAAAATGGAATTAGAGTGAAACTAGGGATATTGGTATTGATTATATATAAAATAAAAAACATTCCTGACCTAAGAAGTAATCCATAAATATGTTTGGATATCATAATTATGTTGGATAATTGAGTTACCATATGAATTCTAGGTTGTTATTTTGTTTATTTTTTCCTTGACCTGTCTTCTAGAGTCTCATGCCTCTTATTTAGGAGTATATAGGTAGTAATCAATAAGAATATATTAAATTTCATGTTCTTATGTGTAAATTTTCAATTTTTTTTCTAGAATCAATTATTGGTTTGTATTAATAGAAACTTGAATAATAAATAAATAGCTTATTCTTATTTACTTATTAGTGATGATTAGGTTTATATAACTAATTAATTGATTGAGTTTATTTAGTAACCCCCTTTATCTTATACTGTTAGTTAGTTGTTTCATACTTATATTTAAGTAATGCTTCTAACATCTTTTAAATTATATTTAAATTATAAAAAGACTTAATAAAAAGGAAATGAATGAGAGATAGGGGTAGGGGGTTCACATTTAATATAGGTTATTTTGTTCCTATTTCTGAAAGATTATTGTTTTTAGAATGGAGAAAATTATGTGAATCTCTACATTAATATAGAAAAATTCATCACTCTGACCCCTAGATATCCACAGGAAGGAGCCAATGAACATCCTCATTATGATAGAACTTATATTTATCCTCATGTCCTAGAGGTAATTTTAGATCTACTTCAAGATATGTCGTATAATTTTCAATGATGGGAATATATAGTATCTATGGTTCCTCTAAGATTTTATAGTAATATATCATAATAATAAATTTAGGATTTCATTGAATATATTAATTTCATTTACAAGAGTAAATAAATTCTAGATCAATACTGAGCATAAGTTAAAAAATACGCCCTTTAAAGGGATGTATGTTATTTGAGGGATCTTATGGTTGATTAAAAAATCATCCCAAATTAGAAGGTGAGTAATCATTGAGTAGACAGAAGTGATGTTGAATATAAGTGGGGTGAGAGTCATTTATTCAAGACCATTAGTGTGGAGGTATTCCAATTCCTATTTAATTAAGGAGAATTTTTGTGTGATTCCATTAGTGTAGGTTTCTTGGAAAATTTAATACTTATTGCCTCTTTTATGTGAAACATTTCTATCAATGTGGTTAGTTGGGGAACCTCTAATGGTCCTTTTGATCTATTCCTTCTAGGTAGGGTCATTTGGTAAGATTGTTATATTATTTATTGATGAGTAGTCTATCGATGATGCTAGATATGGCTCTTCTATATTGATAAGTGCAATCCAAGTATATTATAATATTTTCAATTGTATTAGGACATAAATGCTTCTTATTATTTATTTATGAGTATCTTATATTTCATCTGGGATTGAGATTAAAACTTACTCATAATGTTATTAACATCAATATTCTATATAAGTAAATATATGAAAAAATATTAATCAGTATTAATTTCATTTATGAGTATCTTGTCTCTCTCTCCCTCTCTCCCTTACCTATACCTACACAATGACACCCCTACCATGTAAACTCATTATAGCTTCATACGAGACCACTACACACTGTATGTCCATCTTGTATTGTGAAAGAAGCATAAAAAACATAATAGTCATAAACAACATAAATATCTTTTCATAAAAAAGGAACACGGGTTTCCCAAATAAGGTTTTGTAAATAAGGATTCATTTTGGTAAGATAGATATACAATATAATAAATGTCATTCATAAAAGTCCACAATTTGATGCATCTTGAATAGAAATTATTACTATCTTGAACATAAATATAATACTTCAACACTATAGTACAACTGATCTTCCCTACCTTTATTTAATCCATCCTGAGATTCTTTATTGACTTCCATCTCTTTATGATGGATTGCAATCCCTCTTTCTAACTATCCTTCCTTCAATCATTCCAGTTCCAAAGTTCCTTGATGACATAACTCCCGTTGGGATTGTATTCATTAATCTATGTCAAATCCACTACCATGGAATTTAATGCCACATCTCCCAACTCATTATTCAACTCTTTTATCCTTTCATCCTCCTAATTTACTACTTTTTGGGAACACAAAAAAAGACACCAAAAAATTAATCAAAACATAATGAATGAATTTTTTTGGTTTCTTGATATGAATTTTCTTATATGACTCAGTCGGGTAATATTGAAAATGCTTCATCAAAAATTAATATTATTTTGAGTGCAGTCACATTGGATCCTATTAGAACTCTATAGTTAAGAATACTTGGATGAGAATACTAGTATGATGAGTCATATAATCAAAATCTCAAAGGTATTCCTCCCATAATGAGAAGAGATCTCTGGACCTATTTTCAACTTCATCTTTAGGATACTTTCTCTTCGTAGCTTGGAGAAATGGCAGACTTTCAAGATCTCCCATCCAACTCACATCAATACCACCACAAGTTTGTATATCCTCTAATCCCTACAAAAAAAAGAAACATTTTAGATGAAGTGGAAAATAATAAATGTTTGTGAGTAGAAGTAATTGACTGTGAGTGGATGTATTGTGGATTTGAATGTTCATTCCTTCATTTTTTAATGTAATATGTTAGAATCCATAATTAAAATTGAATTTATGTTATTTTTTTAACCTCATTGGAAACTCGAATTTCATCTCTTGAACATTTATTATTCAATTTTGTTGCTTGATAATCATCGATTATATCTTATATGTTTCTTGAACTACTTGAAGAATTAGTCATCCAAAATGACCATGGGATGAATTTTAGTTAGATTAGTTGAAGAAAAATTGGAGAATGTCCAAAAAATATGGGAGATAAATATCAAACAACAAAATGAAATAATAACTGTTTGGAAGGTATTTCATCATAAAACTTTGGAAATATAATCATAGAAGGAAGGCTAGTTTGAAAGTGGGAGTCCAATACATCATCCATAGATGGAAAATAATCAACATCTGAGGAATAATTAAATAAAGGCAGTGAAGGTAATTTTTAATACAGTATTGAAGTATTATATCTCTATTTAAGACAATAAAAATTTTCATGCAAGATGCATGAAATTGTGTACTTTTATTCATGGAGTGTATTGTATTATTATTATTCAAGACAAATTAAATGTTTTACTACTCATGTAAAAAATGTCTTCTATACACAATGATGTCACCAATCCTGAGGAAGAACATACTATAAATTATGAAACTGAAAAATTATAAGGGGATAAAAAACATGTTGATGAAAAAAATAACAACGACACAACATCAAAGTGGTGAATAAAATTATCAAGGTAATAAGTTAGGGTATAAAAATTAACGTTTGTTGGAATCAACACAACTAGCCTATTGAACACAAAAATTCAATGTTCGTTAGTTATCTTTGGGCCACAACAAGGATGAATGTGCTGATTGATATTGATTCATGGTGCCACATCTAACCTTTAATGAAGGAAATCCTTTGGGAATACATAATGGTAATGTTACAATATACTTTATCTATATTTCTAAAATATTATATAACAAAATGTTGATTTAATTTTCATTATTCCATATAGAATTTGTTTATTTTAGTATATTTTTATAATAAATTTGTCTTAATAAATGCTGTAAGAACCCATAGAGGCTTCCAAATTCTTCTTATGAAGTTACATATTTGAGATGTTGAGGGGAAAATAATGTCCCACCCACCACTTAGTTATAAACACATCATAAAGAAGAAAACAAGGACTGATTTTATCAATCATCGCAATGATAAATAATTTTAGATTAATTACAGTTGATAATATATTATTTGAAATTATTTATTTTATCTAACTTGATTCAAAATTGTTAATTTATGAAATAATACAAGAGTGCTGAAAATAAATAACATGCATTAAAACCAACATACCCCTATCGTAAAGCAAGGATGAGGTACGCTTCAATAGAGAAGAAATTGGTATGTATTTTAAGTCTATAATAAATGTTTAATTATGAAATATAAACCAAAATATGTTTCTTTTTTTATATGCAGATTGATGAATGAAAATATGGAGCCAATTCCATCCCACATCATATGCTATAGAAGGATTATCGTGTTAATAAGAAGGAAAAATTATTTGATGAAAACAAAAAAATAGTATGGGAATCATGTGTAAGTATAAAATAATTGTAATTTTTTTTCTTTATAAAAATATTACATTAAAATATCTATTATGTTATATATTGATTAATATGGTTTAGATACAAGAATAGACAATAACCATACAAGATGAAAAAATAATTTTAGTATCTTTGAAGTGGTCTGAACATTATGGCCATGTCATAGTATTAAGTTTTGGAGTCTCTCCTAGAACATATTTTGTGAAGATAAAACCACATTAAGATACATATAATATTGTGAGATGATTGCAGACACAAATAGACTCAATGGAAGATATTATTTTGTGGTTTGGTTTGGTATAACAATGTATAAGAAAGGATAAAAGAAAATCAGTGGTGGAACAATGATCCACACATGAACCAAATGATCCGATTAGCTTTGGGGACAATCTTTCCCCCAAAATTCATACCTTACCCAGGGTAGTCAATTTTTTCATTACCCATTCTACTAAATGTGAATCAAATAACTTCTGATAACTTGATATTATTAAAATTCTACAGGGTACATTTGTATGTGATTTGTATCTATCAACACCCACATACCACCTTTTTGTGATGGGTACAATTTATAATATTCATGGAGATTAGCTACATAATTAGGACCTACAAAAATATAACATGAGAGTGGGGATTGAGGTAGATTATGAGCCTACTATTGAGTTTCCTATTCCACTTGATGTTATGAATATTACAATGGTCAAAGCTGCTATTCGAGCTTTGATAGCACAAATGTATAATATTATAAAGATATATGAGTTACATATTTAACAATTTTTTTCATATGAAAAACATATAATAGTTGATGATAAAAGATCTAAAGTGAGGTATGATATTATAGATGGATAAAGAGGTGGGGAAATGGATGGTTGAATCGAGATAATCTAGTGAATCATCCAAGAAAACAAAATGACCTTCTAAGAGTACCTTCTCCCTACCAGTTCTAGAAAAACATTCATTATCATTAAAACCTCCCAAAGAGAAAATTTTCAAAGATATAACTATGTTATACATTGAATATGAAGAAAACATATATGGAGATTCCTTCACAAACTTAATTGGTCTCAACTATCTAACATAGATTCTCAAGGATGAAAGGATAAGAATCTCAGTTGTGAAAACATACATAAGGTAAATTTTCATAATACATTTGTCCAAATAGTGAGATAATATATTTCTTAATGTTAATAACTATTCATATTTTATACATGCATTTATATCAAAACTATATAAAGGGAAGACCGTGTGAAGAATGATTTTGATTCATTAATCCCTATATCATTTTTATGTCAAAACTTAATTTGAATGAGGAGGCAATTAATAAGAAAAAAGTTCAATTACTCATAGACAAAAAATCATCAAATGAAAACCCTTTTTGATGCCTATAATGCAATGGTAAAACTCTACAATCTATCCACATAAAATAAATTTTAAATTTTTTCATTACCTAATTGTTTTTGTTTTTTAGGACCCACTGGATTCTAATAGAAGTCAATATGGGAAACCTGAATATTTTTTTGGATTAAATGTATGGATATGAAACCAAACAACTACACATGATGTGTATTGTGAATATGTAATACAATGAAATTAATATTTTATGAATAAACTACAAATTATTTGTTCAAACTATGTTTTAAAAAAGATTTTTTTATGATAGGGTGGTCACTCAATACCGGCTAGATCATGGCATAAATTCAGTGTCTCAAGGGATAAAGCCTATGTATTACTGAAAATAGAAAGATTAAGATATATATAGAAATATTTAACTATCAAAAAAATTCAAAAAAATTACTTATTTTGGTCAATGTTTCTGAAGTCTTTGAAACATGATAATGACACCAATTGTGGATATTATGTTTTTAAATTTTTGAGATAAATTATAAAACATTAAAATATCAACATCCCCCAACAGGTAATTTCTGAAGGTAATTAAAATTTCATTAAATATATTTCATAATCATTTTTTTGTTCATATTTTCTTAGTACTAACAAGACTACCAAAAACCTAGATACTCAAAATAAGAAATCCATTTTAATAGAAATGAGTGGGCGCCATAATTTTTGTGAGAATGTATGCCGATAAAAAATTTAGGTGATTACCTACTATGTTTGTGATCTTGTATGAGTTATGACCTTTAAAAGATATTTGGGGTGTGAAGAATTAGTGTCATAATGATTATATATTATTTTTTATCTCTCTATAAAGGAGAAGAATAATGGAGGGAAGAAAGTTTTTTAGAAGAACTGACCTAAAAATAGTAAAATTGTTGGGAAATCGCAGAGGTGGAGGTGGAGGAAAAGGAAAAGGTGTAGATGGAGGACAAGGAAAAGACAGTTGCAGATTCAGAGGCAGTGTCAGATTCAGAGATCTATGTGGAAGAGGAGGTAGAGGTGAAGACTAAGGTGGAGACCGAGGTGGAGGATGAAAAGATTCATTATCTTTAAAAAAATAAAATTGTTGGGAAATGAAGTAGAATTAGGATTATACATTTATTGTGTTTGAGAATGGTTTTTTGAAAGTGTACACAACACTTGTTACTTAAGCTAAGAGCCATTGTGCAAGTGTTTCGGGTAAATTATTGAAATAATGTTTTTCAACACTTGTATTGATAATTTTTGGAAAAGAATCATATTTAATTTGTGATGTGTATGAATTAGTATCAGGTCAAACCCACACACAATTCCACATGTATGGATCAAAGTGCTTGTTTCCAATTTAAAATGAAATTTTAGAAAAAAAACACAAGTGGAATACTAAAAAATGAGTGAAAACATTCAGATTATTTTGATACTTTAGTAAAATGATCCATGAATCATTTAGGACATTTATAAATCATCCACACATCAATTGGACACATAGTGTGATTAGTATGACTCTAAGTGAATCTTTTATTCAAAATTGACATTAATTTTAGTGAAAAAACAACTGACATACTAAAAATTGAGAAAATTAATTTGGATTGTTTTGGTACTTTACTATAATGATCCATAAGTCATTTGTGACATGTAGTAATCAGTTGTACGTTAATATGATGCACAATGTGACCTATATGAATCCATTTATCTGTTATTAGTTTAAAATTGACATTTTAATACAAAAAAACACTATTAACTGAAAACTGAGAAAACGTACTCTTACAGTCTTGAAAATTTGGGAAAAAAATTCCTAATTTATTTTTTATGTTTATGAATTATTCTCACATAAAACCCACAGATGATTCCACCTATATGACTCAAAGTGTATGTTTGTAGTTTAAAATGACATTTTAGTAAAAAACACAAGTGGCATGCTCAAAACCAATAAAATGCATTATAATTATTTTAGTACTTAGTAAAATTATCCATGAGTCATTTGTGATGTTTAGGAATCAACTACACCTCAATATAACACACAGTGTGATTGGTATGAATACAAGTGTCCATTATCAGTTTAAAATTGACATTTTAGTACAAAAAAGTGTCACTCACTAAAAACTGAGAAAACCTCCTTGAATTTTCTTGATGATTTATGAAAATGATTAATAATTAATTTTTTATGTGTATTAATTAGTCTCATATTAAAACCATTCATGATTCCACATGTATGGCTCAAAGTGAATGTTTCTAGTTTAAAATGACATTTTAGTAAAAAAACCCAAGTGGCATACTCAAAACCAAGGAACCACATTTTTATTGTTTTGATACTTTAGAAAAAATATCCATGAATCATTTGGGACATGTAGAAATCATACTCACCTAAATAAAACATGCGGTGTGACTGGAATGACTCATAGTGTATCTTTTTATTCAAAATTGACATTAATTTTATTGAGAAAAACAACTAACATACTCAAAACTGAGAAAATGCATTTGGATTGTTTTGTTACTTTATTGAAATTATACATACGTCATTTTTGATGTGTATTGATCATCCAAACATCAATATTATGCATGATGTGACTTGAATGACTCCAAGTGTCCATTATCAGTTTAAAATTGACATTTTAATACAAAAAGTGTCACTCACTGAAAAATGAGAAAACAAAAATTGGATTTTATGGATAATTTGAGACACTGATTCCTAATTTACTTTTAATGTGTATGAATTATTCTCATCTCAAACCCACACGTGATGGCACTTGTATGGCTCAAAGTGCATGTTTTCTGTTTAAAATGACATTTTAGTGAAAAACACATGTGGCATACTCAAAACCAAGAAAACACATTAAGATTGTTTTTTTAAGATATTAAAAATATATATGACTCATCTTTGAAGTGTAGTAATTATTTTAACGTCAATATGAAACACAGTGTGACCGATATGACTCCAAATGTCTGTTATCAGTTTAAAACTGACATTTTAATATAAAGTGTCACTCACTACAAACTGAGAAAAACAAAATGCTTGGATTGTCTTGATAATTGTGGAAAATGATGCATAATTAATTTTTGATGTGTATGGATTAGTATCAGGTAAATTCCACACATGATTCCACCTATATGGACCCAATTGCGTGTTTCTAGTTTAAAATGACATTTTAGTAAAAAACACTAGTGGAGTACTCAAAACTGAGGAAATGAATTCTGATTATTTTTATACTTTAAGAAAATTATCCATGAGTCATTTGGGACATGCGTAAATCATATGTACATCAATATGATTTAGGGTGTTATTTGTATGACTCCAGGGGTGTATTTTTATTCAAAATTGGCATTGATTTTAGTGAAAAAAACTAACATACTCAAAATTAAGAAAACACATTTTTATTGTTTTGGTACTTTATGAAAATGATACATAAGTCATTTTCTACATGTAGGAATTAGCCTCAACCTAATACGATGCACAGTGTGATCGATATGAATCCAAGTGTGTCTTTTTATTCAAAACTAACATTAAATTTATTCAAAATAATTACTAACATACTCAAAACTGATAAAATGCAGTCGTATTGTTTTGGTACTTTAGTAAAATGATCCATAAGTCATTTTTGATGTGTAAGAATCAGTCACGCATCAATTTAATTCCTATTGCGACCGGTATGACTCCAAATGTGCCTTTTTATTCAAAATTTACATTAGTTTTAGTAAAAACCAAATTACATACTCTATAATGGCATTTTTTTCTTATTTTTTTGTCATAAATTTTATTTCATTTAAATTAAATATTTGTATATAATTTTGGTAATTTATTTTTCTATTTTTGGTGATGTAGTGTGTTTTTATAGCACACTACACCTATTTTGGTGCTCTAGTGTGCTTTAACATCAAATTGAAATTTTCACTTTTATCAGTGCTACTAAATGTTCTGATAAAGGAATGCTTTATCAGTGCTTTTAAAAGCACCAATAATGGAATATTTGTCAATTCTTCTAAAAGTTCTGATAAAGGGTCTGTTTATTAGTGATGATAAAAGAATTATTTATCATCACTTTTATTTATGATGATAGAGATATCCTTTATCAACACTTTTATAGTACTGATAAAAGCCTTGGAATTTTAACCATGTTGAGGTAATCAGTGTTTTTTAGCGCCAATAAAGGCCTATTCTAGTGATGTTAATGGCGTGTTTTGTATTGGTTTTAATTCCATTCTTCCTACGTAATGATGATAATCCCATTTCACAAAATATCTATAGAGGTTTGATTAATATCCTAATACTCACAGTATCACCCTGTTATATATAAGATACTCATGGTAGCTCCTCCTTCCATATGACACTCATAGTAGCTCCTCCTTCCCTATGACTATAACATTTGTACCCCATTTTGCACGATCATTCATTATATGTATAGTAAACACACTTGAATCATATATTACCATGACATAATGTACGGTTTATATAATTCAATCACATGACCACACTGCACAACATATGGTTGAAAAATTTCATTTCATGGTCACAACACCTAACATACTGTTAAGTCACTTCCATCACAAAATTTCACCATATAATGTATGGTTGAACTATTCTATTTCACATTCATACTTAAATTTCATGACCGCACCATATAATGTAAGGTCAAACTATTCCATTACATAGTCACTCAACCCTTCATTCAATTGATCTTCACTAGTTTGTGTGGTTGGTCATTATCTATACTTAAAAAACATGGATAAAAAACCTAAAATATTCAAACCACTTATTCCAAGATGTTTCTTTAGTATTAATTCTCTTAATATGCCTGGACACAACTCTTTTAATCTTCTTCTTCTTTAATCTTGGATTCTTTAACTAAACTTACAAGATAATTATTCAATTCAGTTCTTCTTTTTCATATTGAAATACCTCGACAACAAATACAATTCATACAAAGTGGGATCAATAATCTCCCCCTTTTTATTTGTTGGTAATTACTTTTTAATGATGTTTGAATACGTGTCATTATTTATTTTACCCTTTCTTATCACTATTTAATTTGAATTTCTCTACCCCAGAATAAATATAAACATCTTTAGAAAACTAGTATCAATTCATACTTGGTAAAAGTATAATAAAACATTCCACTCCAAGACTACTTAGTCCATACTCGATATAGAAATGAATAAGGATTGATATATACAAAAATCTATCCCATAAAAAATATAATCGTAACAAATGACATGAGAAATCACAATATTTTATTCAATGTTTATCTAAATTTATTCTAGATTGAGATACCAATTATTATATAAAATAGTTATAGAATTAATCAACCAGAAACTCCTTTACTCACTTTAATAAATAGGTCAAAAAAATTCAATCACAAATCAGGATTCATGTTCTAAGAAATAAATTTTAATTTTATTCTAAAATATATTTTAATTACATTTATTTCAAATAAATTTATCCTAATTTGAGTTATTTTTTTTATTTTAGTTACTAGGAATGAGAGATAAGAAAATCACACCTATTTAATAACATGATATTCAAGAAATTTCCAAATTAATATTATGAATATGAGATAAATTATTATATAATATTCTTTATCATTATCCACTTATCTCCCCCTAAAGGAAAAAATAATCATGATATTAATAATGGTTGATCAATTCAAAAGAAAAATCATGTTATTTTTCAACTAGAATATAAACTAAAATGGAAATTCTTCATGTGGTGGTCTTGTCTTGATAATTTATACATCTTCACCAAGATTATTTTTCTTCAATATAGTCCTTTAGAATTCTAAAATCAAGATCAAACCAGATGGGGTATTTTTCACTTTTCTATAATGTGTTGATACCGACCACTTCAACTTTATCAAGGATGATTCTCTTATTATATTTTTTAGTATACTAATTTAGGAACCATACCAAGAAGCTATCTTCAATAAAGAATGCTATCTACTTTTGACTAACCATCCACTACCCCAGGTTATCCTTAAATATATCATAATTCACCTTCAATTACTTTATTCACATGTACAAATATAATACATAAATTTTAGGGGAATAAGGTTGATCATCCTTTATTTTTAATGTGAATAATAAGGTTGAGAGGATTTTCTTAAACTAATTATACAATTTATTCCAGTATTCATTCCACCACATCTATTTATCACTTATGATTTTATATTAAAGATAATGGATATCTTCAAATTTTAAATTAATTTGTGTGGAGAGTATGTCTTCTCATCAGCCTTCATGTTGAATTTATTCCTGATTCTTCTTAAGGCCCCTTCTTGACCTGATAGAATGGTTAAACATCATTTCTATTTATGTACATCATTATTTCATCACTAAAATAGAACTTAATTGACACAAGGGTTGTATTGTATTGTCAAACACTCATGAAATTCACCATCTTCATGTAGAAATTAATATTTACCTTTTTTAATAGACCTTTCTAGTGCTTATTTAAATTTCTTTTCTTTCTTGAAATATATTCGACAGATTTCTAGACAATCACTAAGAAAATTGGAAGTATTCATGGATTCTCTACATGGAAAATTGATAGTGTTATTATGCACATCAAACATTTTATATGTAACAATCCTCATATATTTATTTAACTTGTTTCCCATGTACGAACCATCAACCTTTCTTGATATTTTTATGCAAGTATTCCGATTTGAAGCATTCTCCAAATTCCTTCTAATGGATGTAAATTCAATATTAAAATTCTATTTTGGTATTTTATTCCAATTTGATACATGTTAATATGATCATGTCCCAATTATTTGAAAACTTATACTATAAACATCACAAATATTACTAATCATTTCAATTCTTTTTGAAGTATATAGATTTTTATTAATTTGTGAATATTTTTTATTCTTCTCTACCATGATCCACTTTTACACGTGCTTCCTTAGTGTTCTATATTTTATAGTATTATACCAAAAATCCAATATATAATTCCTGAACCTAATGAAACTCTACTGACCCAAAAAACATGTTCTTTTTTCATGTACTACTTTCTATCCATATTTACAAGAAAGCTGTTTTTGGGAATTATTTTCCACTGGTTAGGCTCATCTTTGGGTACCATATTCGACAATACTTCTCCAATCCAACATGAAAATTATGTTAGAATTATCATCATATTTCTTCATACATACTTGAATATATTTTATTTTAAAACCTTTAAAATTCATGAAAAAATGTTTATATAAATTATTAATAAAAGGTATAGATGACACCTCTTTCTCCAAATATTCTTGGGAATGATCATCAAATGATTTCATGATCTTATTTTCACATAAGATAATTCTTTTAAAAAATTCATCCTTCTTATAATAATCTATGACAATATCTCCTTCTTCATAAGTTCCTTGTGAATACATAGTATGGGAATGTTTAAGATTTTCTAACTTCATCTCAAGCTTAAGAAATCTCATGTTGAGAATGCATTTTTTATTTTTATAAGGATTAAAATTTTTAATCACCACCATTTATAATTATTTCAACTCATTATTCAATAATTTTAACCTTTACTTGTAACATTGTATAAATTTCATTTATTTTATTGTATTTAATATCCAATTTTCCATTTATGACACCCATTCCATTATTTAATTTTCTTCTAATTCATGAATCATATTCTCTAATTCTTTATTTGACTCATAAATTCCCATTTTTTTGAGCGACTCTTCTTTAAAATTTGAGAAATTTTTTTCAAGGATAAAAATTTTATCTTCCTTGGCTCTGAATTTTTAATAGAGCTTTTAACATGATAAAATATTCTCCTTTAGGGCCTTATCCAATATTTTAGATTTATAATAAAGATGGGTAATCTCATCCTACACAGTTTTAAATATTCCATATATAATAGATACAGGATTTTTAGGAAAACCGATCATCATATACTTTAGTGATTCAATAGAAAAATCAACCAATAAGTTGTCACTCTCATTATTTCTTGGAGATTCTTTAGGATAGTTTTGATAAGAATTAACACATACCACCTGGTCACTTGAGTGTTTTGATCTGATTGAGGTATAATGACTATACAAAATATTTATAGTTTTGTCGACCACCTTGTATTATCTTTTCAATCTAGATCTTTCTTATTTTCTATCCTATAATGAATTAGATAATACTTCCTCTTCTCTATAGAAGAGGGAAATATTCTTCAATTTTATTTTCTATTTTTTTCTCTTATTCATCATAGTCATAGTAGAAATAGAATTATTCTTAGAACCATTATAATCTTGATTAACTCATTATCATACCTTTATTTCATTTTTTAATACACACAAAAAGTGGATAAGATATTTAAAAGGTCAAACTTTCAATAATAAGAGATATTCCTTGGTGTAACTGAGAAACAATTCTAAACCACACATGCCACAATGCGATACCTATTACATTATTTAAACTAAAAAAAATAAACCCGAGGTTTGGTACTATAAACTAAATATGGGGGCGGGGGGAGATAAAACACAATATTGAGTCCCTAGACTAGAGATATACTAGTATAACTACATATCCTTACTAGATATTTATACTAATTGTATAGATAGTCTTTAACTTCTTCATGTTTTTTGAAACAATAAGAAATTACTCCTATAGATGTGAATTCTGTTGAATTTTATAGTACTTACTTATCTTACTCATCTTATTCTATTACTTCCATAATAACATGTAAGTAATTCCTTCTTCTTTTTTTCATAATATTTCACACACCTACATATCAGCAAGTCAAAGTGATTCTGCTTCCTTTAAATCTTCTTATGAAAACCGATATGCACAACACCTTCTTTTATTATTCTTATTTCTTCTTCTTCTCATATTCTTTATGACAAATATATTTTTATAACTCCTTTTATTATTCACACTTATTTATTTCGTGTGCTTTAATTTCACTATATCTTCCTCACTTCCTCTCTTATTTTTCTTATTCTTCTTACTTTCTTCTTCAGAGAAAAATAGATTTCACTATATCACCTCTCAATTATTTGAATATTTAGGTTGTATATGGATAATTATATTCAAGTCACTCTATCCTTATTCGATACTCACAAAATATTTTCTAGTTTTTACATCAGATCATCAAAATTACACTAAAATATTCTCTATTTTATAATAGTTTTTAACAACAAATTCTTCTCTTGAATGACCTATAAGAATTAATATATCTTTAAATAACTATAATGTTAGTTACTTATTTCCCCTATCTTCATCGTTTTTAATATTCACTATATCACGTGAATAATTGATTTGAAATACCAAGATTATTGGTAATTAAAATCCCTTAGATCTGGGCCTTCACTATCTTCTACTACATACAAAATATTCAGATATATATTCGTCTCATATAAAATGCTTGATGACTCAAAATTAAATTCTACCACGATAATAATCATTATCACAAAAATGAACCTGTAATTACTGCACATAATTAATTTATGTTATTAAATAGTAACTCATGAACATTTATAATTCTTCAAAGCCACTCCTTCAATCCATAAAATTTCAGGAATTCAAAATTTTATAATTTTTTTATTAATTCATCATGGATGCTCCAATATTTTTTTGTGAAAAAATTCACCTCAAGCCTCTTTGCATAAAAACCTGAAATATGATTAAGAAAAGTATCATATGTATAATTTAAGAACAAAATACCTATCATCATCAAATTAAAATACCTAAATCCACACATTCATTAAATCTAAATGAATTAAAAACATATGGACTCTAATTGTTTCATCACACTGACATTTGATCCTCATGCATGAAAGTATAAAAACATGGTTTTAATATTATTTTGTGATTATAGTATCTCTACTTTGATAATCACCTATAAATTTTCTACATTGTACATCAAACTCAAAACTTCACTTATATTCTATCTCTAGTTCATGCATTATTTCATTTCAATTACACTATTTTTCATACATGTGGTCTCATTATGTAATTCTTGCATAGAAAAATAGTTTAACAACATATATTAGGTTAATTAACTTGAAGAATGATGCTATATTATTATTAAGTCATATTTTATTCCCTTATTTCTATAGAAAGTGAATCATAAAATCTTAGATAACCTCTTCGGAGGTCTCATGATGATCCTCAAACTCACAATAGTTCCTCCTTCCATGCTTGAAACCCATGTCAGCTGCTCCTTCCACATGAAACTCATGGTAGATCCTCCTTCCATGAAAACCTCATATTAACTCGTTTTTCTATGTGAACAATCATTACACATACAGTTGACCTACTTCCATCGCATGGTTTCCTAAAATAATGTTCGGTTGATTCAATTACAACGCATAATCACACTACATAATGTATATTCAAACTATTATATCACACAATCACACCACATAACATACTGTCAATTCATGTCCATCTCATGCTCACACCATGTAACTCACTATTTAACTATTCAATTTCAAGAACACAATTTCATCACATGGTTTCACCATATAATGCACGGTCAAACTATTCCATCGTATAGTCGCTCCTCCCTTCATGAGGTAACTTAACCCTTATTACAACTGATCTTCACCAGTTTATGAAGATGGTATTCATCCATACTTAAAACAGCATGGATGTAACTCCTCAAATATTTAAACCCATTATTCTAATATATTTATTATATTATTAATTCTCTTAATATAAATGGAAACTACTATTATAATCTTCAGGTTCTTGAAGCTTATATTCATTAACTAAACTTCCAAGGCACTTCTTTGCTTCAATTCTTCTTCATCATATTAGCGTAACTTGAAAAAAATACAATTCAAACATATGGGGATCAATAATACCACTTTGTATTTTTTGGGAATACCTTCTCAATGATGTTTCAATATATTTCATGCCTTCTCACCCCCTTTCTTATCAATATTTCATTTCACTTTATCTCCCTCTTATTGACATGAAATAAAAATTACTTGGAAAAGTGATATAAATTCATAACTAGAAAAGTGACATCAACTATTCCTCTCTAAGTTTACTTGATACATGATAGATGTAGAAAACAAGTGGGTTTTATCAAGATATAAAAGATGTAATTTATAAAATAAAATGATACCAAATGAAATTAAAACTCACAATTATGTATTCAAGGTCTACACAACTATATTCTAGGCTGAAGATACAATTTTTTATACAAAATAGTTATCAAATAAATTAACTAGAAACACCTACACTCACTTTAACATATAAGTCAAAAAAATTCAAGAAAAAAACATGATTTATGGTTTTTGAAACATCTTTGATTTTTTTAAAATTATTTTTCAATCCCATTTATTTAAAATCAATTTCTCCCCATTTGGGTTAAGATATTTTATTTTAGTTATTAGGAATGATAGATAAAGAAATCATAACTCTTAAATGAGATGATCTTCAAAAACTTTCCAAAATAATAAGATACATATAAGATGAATAATTATAGAATATAATTCATCATTATTTACTTGTCTCCCTCTCAAGGATACACTCCTCATGATCTTCATAAAGGTTGATCTATTTTAAAAAAATCATATGATTGTTCATTTAGTGAATAAACCAAAACAGATCTTATTCATATGGTTTTCCTGTCTTGAAAATGTATAAAACTTCACAAAGGATGATATTATTCAATTTATTGCTTTATAATTCCAAATTGAAGATTTAAAAATTATGGGACCTTTTATAATTTTCTATAATATGTTGACAACAACCAATTCAACTCCAACAAGGATGATCCCCCAATTATATTTTCTAGTATACCAATTTAGAAATCATTTAAGGATTGTAAATTATTTAAAGTATTCTGTCTAATTTTGAACTCTCATTCACTACCTCAGGTTCCATTCCCTAAGATCACGTGTCACCTTTAATTCCCTACATTATAATCACAAATACAACACATAAAGGTGAATTGAATGAGGCGGTTCTTTGTCACTTCTTAACATGAAAAACATGGATGAGTTGATTTTCTTAACCAAGTTTTCCCATTTACTCTAGTATACATTCTTCCACATATATTTATTTCTTATTATTTTAAATTATAAATCATTTATCTCTACACCTTATCAATTCCTTTCTTTATAGAGTATGTTTTCTGACCACCCTTCATGTTGAATGCATTCCTGATTATTCTTATGGCCAATTATTATTCTATAAGAATGGTTAAATATCATTTTTCATTGTTTTCACCATTATTATATATTTCAAAAAAAAAATTATTCAACATAATGGTTTTATTTTGTTCAAAACTGATCATAAAATTTTTTATCTTCATATGAAACATTATATTTTCATGTTTCATTATCCCTTGCTTATGATTTTTCTATTTTTTTAATATAAACTATACATATTAATATACAATCATTATAAACATTAGAAGACTTCTTAGAGTCTCCAAATGGAAGATTGTGAGTGTTATTTTACATATGAAAATTTTTATTTGTGATACTCTTCGTGGTCTTCTTGAACTTGTTAACAAGGATGGACCACTAGCCTCTATTGAGATTTTATTGTAATTATTCTGATTTGAAGCATTATCTAACTCATTTCTCATGGATGTAACTTCACTCTTCAACTTATTTTGTGTTATATTATTAATATTTCATACATGAAGATATTATAATTCCCTACTCCTAAGACTACTACTACTACTGTAAACATAAAAAATACTACCAGTAATTTCAAATCTATTTTAGGTATACATATTTTTCTAAATATCTAGATACTTATTCGTCATCTCTAGATTTCTCCCACTTGATATAGGGTTGATTTTCTTTCTTTATAATTTAGAGTATTATACCAAAAATCAAATAAATGATGACCAAACCTATTGCAACTCCAATAGTGACACATAAACTGTATTCTTTTTTTTTCATACATTTCTAGATGTCCAGATTTATAAGAAATCTTTTTTTTGTTCTCCTTTTCCACTGGTTAGGCTCATATTGGAGAAACATATTTAACACTACATATTCTATCACCCATTCATATGGTAGAAGTAATTTTAAAATATTTATTTATCCAAAATTGTATATTTTTTTTTCAAACTTAAAATATTAATGAAAATTGATTTAGATAACTTTTTACAAAAAGGTATGGATGATACCTCTTTCTTAATCATATCTTGGGAAAGATCATTAAATGATTTTATGATATTTGTTTTCACATAAAAGATATATTTTAAAAAATAAATCCTTATTAGAAATATCTATGATAATAACTCATTCTTCATTTATTCTTCATGAAGACATACACTAAAAACATTATAGATTTTCTAACTTGATCTCAAGGTTAAGACATATCATATTAAGAATGTATTTTTCATTTTTAGTAGCTTTTAATTTTTATTCAAACTCCTTATTAATTATTTTAACCTTTTCATAACTCATTTTAACCTATTATTGTAACATTTTATCATGCTCCTTGATTTTCTATGATTTAACATCCAATTTTGAAATTTTTGACATCAATATTGTTTTTCAATTTTCCTACTAATTCTTGAATGTTTTACTAAAATTATTTAGTGTCCTCATACTTATCAAAGATTTTATTGTTCCAAAATTCTTTAAATTTAGAGAAATTTTCTTCAAGTATGACATTTTTGGCTTCATTGGATCTAAATTTCTCAAAGAGATATTTATATGATAAAATCTTCACCTTTAGAGACTTTTCCAATTATTATGATTTCATCTCAAGTTGCGTGATCTCATCCAATATTCTTTATAATATCCCACCAATAATAGAAACAAGAAATATTGAAAAAGATTAATTGTATATTTTATATGATAAATTGAAATAGAAAACCGACATGTTATCACTCCCACTATTTCTTAGGTATTCTTTAGGATAGGTTTGATAATAATTGACCCATACCTATTGATCACTTGAATAACTTGATCCAACTAAGTTATAATGAATATCTAACATCTTTATAGTTTTATCAACAACATTTTATTCTATTTCCAAATTATACCAATATTTTTTTTCTATCATGGAATGAAGAACCTCATACTTACTAATCACTATACATGTGTGACATCTTCTTAAATTTTATTTTCTCTTTATTTTTTCTTGATCATTATGGTCTAGGTATAAATATATTTATTCTCAAAAAGAGATGAATATTCACTAAAACTATACATCAATATTATTATAAGAAAGAAAATTAAAATCTTAAAAAGATAATAACTTCAAAGTAGATAATACAATAGAGGTAAACCTGGATATGATACCAATTGATAAGACCACTTAGGGATATACTCAACACTGAGGGGGATTCAGTATTGGGGACTTTTTATTCCAATTTAATAATTTTTCTCTTTACTTATTTAGGTCTGTTAGAAATTGATTCTATCATTATCTTAAATTTCCTTCATTCTTTAGTATACATACAATTTCAAAAGGATATTTACTATGTTCACATTTCAATAATAAATGCCAATACTTAGTGTAATCGGGAAATAATCCTCGATCACACTAGCCACTATAATGTGAGACTTATTATAGTGTTTTGACAATAAAATGATCATGTAATTGAAGTGTGGTACCCTACAATTAATAGTGGATAAAAAATAACAATGTTTCTCTAAATTTGTGATAGCATAATCCAAATATAAATTCTTTATATATATTTAATCTACCCATATTGATAGTATTAAACTTATTCATATTCTTTGATACATTGAGAATGTACTCCAAAAAACGTGACTTCTATTGAATGTCATGGTTCTACCTTATTCTTATCCTCTTGTACTATTACGTTATTAGTAGTATACAATCAATTATTTCTTATTTTTTTATGAAAAATAGTGCACAAACCTCCACAAAAAAAGGATTAGTGATACAACTTCCTTATATTTTCCCATGAAAATAAATATACACATCACCTTGTTTTGTTATTGTTTATTAATTTTATTCTTCTCTTCTTTTTGCGAATGAAATTTTCACAACACCGTTTCTTCTTACCTCTTCTTTATTTAGTGATCTTTAATTTCACTCGATATTCTTCTCTTATTCTCTTTTTCTTCTTGATTTCTTATACAATGGAAAAAAACTACAATGAATCTCTTCTCAATTATTCTACTTTTCAAGATTTATATGGATGATTAGAGTTGGATCTATATATTCTTATTTGATACTCACAAAATATTTATTTTAGTTTCTAAACTAGATGTTCAAAATTGCACTAGAATATTCTATATTATATGATAACATTGAATAACAACTTCTCATCTATAATTACATACATGAATATATATAATAATAAATAGTTGCAGTATTGATTACTTATTTACTCCATTTTGTTCATTTCATTATTCACTATCCTGCATGAATACTTGATTTGAATGATAAAAATATTACTCATAATTAAAATACCTTGGTTCTAGGACTTTATTATATTCCACTAGATCCATAATATTTTCACATATCTTCTAATAATTTAATATTCCTAAAGACTCACCATTAACTACTCCCATAATAATAAACATTATCACCCAAATTCTCATATAGTAACCACACATAATCAATGTCTCATAATATATCATAATAGATGAAATTTCACCATTCTTAAAAAATTCATCATTCAATACATGATAGATCATGTGTTGAATATTTTATATAAATATTCTTGAATGCATCACAAAAGCTCCAAAATTTTTAATGAAAAACTCCCCCTCGAACCTATCATTATAACAACCTGATATACGATGAAACAAAGTATCGTATTTATCATTAAGAACAAAATACCAAGAATCATCTAATTACAATACTCATAGCCACTCATTAATTCAATATGGGTGAATTAAAAACACATGAATTCTACATATTTAATCAATATGAAATTTTATCCTCATGCATGGTGGTATGTATGCATTGTGTTTATCTTATGATTTTATCACAATATCTTTTCTTTTATACTTACTCATACTCTCTCTATAGTGTGTATAAAACTTAAAATTCCTCTCATAGTCTATCCCATGGAAGATCTATAGAGATCTCATGAGGATCCTGATACTCACGGTAACTCCTCCACCCATGAGGGACACTTATGGTATCTCCTCCTTTCATGAAAAACTCATAGTAGATCCTCATTTTGTGAAACCCTCATGATATATCATCCTTTTATGTGATCAATCATTACACATATTGTGGATCAACTTCCACTTCCATTACACAACCACATTATAAAAACCCAAGACTTTACAATATTTTCATTTTTGAAAAAAATTATTTTCGTTTCTATATTTCTTTATATGCAACAACATTTTAATCCTACACTACACACAATAATGAATTTTCTTTCGTTACGTACAAGGTTGAGTTTTACCGAAAAATAATAATATTAAAATATTATTATTCAATATAATAAGATATAACCTAGTTGTTATGTTGGAAGTTATGAATACTATCAACTATCTTATGAAGGTATATGGTTTAATTCATTACTTAAAAATTAATTAGAAATGAATATAAGAACCAATTGAATATAATGGGAGTGTTTTTTAGAAAAAAATATTTTTATGCTCACAAAGTTGTTTTTATCCTAATAAATTATATTAATTACAATTCGTGAGTAATATTAAAGTAATATATATATATATATATTATATTCAATGAAACATTTTTTATATTTATTCAATATATTTGATAAGCATAAGATAATAACAAACCCAATATTATAGATAAAAATCAATATTTTTATAAAGGCTCTTTTATCACTTTTCAATGTAAAGCCTATTTTAAATCCAATTTTTAAACCTTTTATATATGTTATTTAACAAAATTAAGTTATTATTTTAATTCATACTATAAAAATTTACTTTGGTTGAACTGTTCGTATATTTCTAGTAAGCTTCATGTTTTGATGAATAGTGATAAAATATTGTATTTTAATTGAAAACAACTTTTTCATCTAAATAAATTATAATATTAAATTATATGTTTACTAGTTTTAAAGAATAATTAAATCAATTTTATATCATTTAATAAAATTTAGGTCATTGATATCAATTTTTCATTGAATATGAATATAAAAATATTACAATCTTTTGTAAGATTTCACTTTAATAACCTGTTTTCTCATTCCATCAACTGAATTAATTTTAAATTAATTACTACAAATTATTTATTTTTAATAAGGAAAAATGGATGAATTATTTTTAATAACTGGTTAAATATTTTGTAAACATGTTTTTTTTATTTTTGTGCATGTGAATAGTAAATTTAGTAATATTTTAATTACCATAGTTAATGGTAAATTAGGTAATTATGGGTAAAAATAATATTATAAAGACCATAAAATTACACTAAAACTTGTAATAATTTCATTTTATGAGTTTGTTTCAACCAAAAGAGTACATTTTATAGATTTATAGCCACTTGGATTCACTTTGATGTCTTTAATCTTTTTATAGTATTTTATTTTAATATAAGTCCAATATGTTACACTCTTATTTTAATAAGTATCACATTTTTCATATATAGTTATTTGGTGGATATATTAAACTATAAATAGTAATTCGAAATATAAAATATTTATATTCATCATTAAAATTTATTTTTAATTTTTAGGTAAGAAAAAATTAAAATAAAATCTTTCACAATGATGATATATTAATTTTTTAATTAACAGATATATAAAATTAATGTTATAACTATATTAAATTAAACATAATTTTATATAATTGATGTCATATAATTTTTTTAGATTACCTATACATATTAGGGATGTATTAATTATTTTTTAGAACTTATATTGTGTATTGATATTTTTAAAAAAGTTACAAAATGAATAGTGTTAAAATTGACATTAGTGATATTTTAAAATAAATAATATTTTATTAAATGATATAAAATTCATAAAAATATAAAATTATGTTAAATTATTGGGATAAAGATTAAAATTTAATATATAACTCATTTACAGTTTTTCGGAATTTTATAGTAACAATATTAACCCATAAATAGTAAAAAATTCAAATTGTCATGGTAAGAGTTAAAGAGGTTAACTAAGGGTTAATGACAAAATATAAGGGTAATAGTGTGATTTAACTTGTATAAAAATTATTTTTTGAGATTGTTTGACCCATAATCATGTTATATTTTAAATAAATCACATTGGAGTTTTTTTAAATGAAAATTAATTTATATTAATTCAATAATTTGAGAGTTTCCAAAAGTAACCCTCACCACAATTATAAAAGGCCACCTTCTCCCTTACTTCCGAACACAACTTTGAGCCTTCTAGATCAATAAAAAACTGCCCAAATAATCTTCTAAATTCCACATATTCACCCTAAAATCCTCCATTTGGGTAGAAATCCATCCAAACAATCCCTTTGGTTCAAACCAAAAGGAGTTACCCAAAGAAGAGGTAACATCTTTCCTTATGCTCTTTAGTTTTATTTATATTCTCCACACCCTAAACTCTTCTCATTCCATTATTATATAACAAAAAAATTATCCTAAATATACTTAGATTTTTTATTCTATTTTTTATTCCTAAAATTACACAAAATTCCATCTAATGGGTAACAAACATACTCTTTATGTGTACAATGAACTATCACCTCACGAAATAATGATCGTTCATTTCTTACTTTACCACATTTCATGATTGTAAATTATGATGGAAAATTTATTTATATATGTTATATTAGATATTTATTATGTATTTATGTTCTTGTAATTCTTTTATGACACATAGCCTTATTCATTCTATTTTGTATAAATATGATAACATTGTTTGTGGAAGCATGGACTACCGCCTCCTCAAAGTAACATGATTCGGTCACACTATACATGGTATACATAAAGGTAGGTTTTGATAATAATATGTGAAATTTATGAAATAAATATTAAACTGGAATTATAATATATATATTTATATAACATTTACTTTTCATTCTTTTAATACGATAAATAAATGAAAGTAGCGTTAATGCGTACGTATGACCTACCATCTAGATGAACAGTGAATTTCATTTCTTAACTCCAAATTTTATTGGTTATTATAAATAAATATATAATGAATATATATAATATTTAAATCATGTTTTACATTCTAGATATGATTAAACCATGATCTAGTTAATAGGAGCCAAAAATAACAAGTCAAATCTTACCTGAGAAACTAGGAAATTAACACCCAAAATAGTAAAAATAATGAGTGAATGTAAAAAATGGGTAATAATATATTATAGTATGACCATATATGATATTATAAATATTAATATGGTTCTATAATAAGTTAGTAACAGTATTAAAACCATTATACATGATCTTAAATTATGATCACCCAAAAAGAAATGCAAGGTAAGGGATTCCATCTCAATTTACATTCCATTGAGACTTATTTGTTGTTATACACCAATTCACTTTTATATGGTTTATATACTACCATTTGACATATTATATAATGAATATTATTATTTTCATGATATTATAAGTTTCATATAATGTTATTACTTCATTGATATTATGATTCAAATGTTTCAAAGTGGTATGAGACAATTTGGAATGTTTAAAGATTATTTTCCTCAAAAATGTTTTAATGATATTTCAATGTTCTTTCCATTTATCAACATTAAATACACTTTGTGTTACTTGGAATCCACTGGGAAATTATTTATTAATCTATATCCTTTATTTAATACATATATTTGATAAGGAATATTGTTTATTATTTGAATCAATTATTCAATATGAGGAATTCTTTGGACAGGTACGACATGGGTGGGGCCCGATTATAGATATCCCATCGATGAATCAGTAGTCCCATGAGATGAAATAGTTTTCCAAAATAGATGGGTTTTACCTGATATACTAAATTTCTTGTGTAATGTCTTGATGGTAAAGGTTTCATGCACCTAGGAAACATGACATCCAATAATTAAGCATCTCCCTCATTTAGACTCAGTTATTTTTTATCCATGATATTTTGCATCAAAATATCTATGGATGAATTATATTCTGATTATATTGATTTATATGGCATATGTTTCAATTTAATACCTTTTTATATTGATTCTAACTCATTAAGTTATTTTACTGGAATCTTTTATCAGTTATTTACCTTTCCATGTTGATTTATTTCCATTGATTCAATATTACTTCTATTTCACTTACCCTTATCGAGCATTTGAGCTCACACTTATTATGTTTCCTTTATCCAGATTATGAAGAATAATAATTTGAATGAGTTTTAAGGATTCTAGGATTTTACTTATGTTATGGTTTATTTTATTTTCCCAATGTACTATGGGTATCATTTATGTAATCTGGTTTTTGAAAACATCTAAACTAACCAATCCATTGGGATTGGATTCTTTATAATCATGAAAATGTAATAAAATAATGCACCAATTCCAGGCTTCTAGGGTCAGGGCATTACACACACAATATAACATATGGTTAACTCACTTCTATTACATGTCAACACCACATAACATATGGTTGAACTATTACATCACATAGTCACACCACATAACATACAGTTGATTCAATTATATCCCAAAGTCACACCTAATAATGTATGGTCAAACTATACCTTTTCATGGTCACACTTACAATTCATGATCACGCCATATAACGTATGGTTAAATTATTCCATTGCACATTCACCCGACCCATGATGTGGTCACCCAACCCTTAATACAGTCGATCTTTACCTGTTAATGAGGTCGGTATTCATCAATACTAGTATTCATCCAGATTTTAAAATCATGGATATAATACCTCAAATATTTAAACCAATTCTTTCAAGATTCATCTTTCAATATTAATTCTCTTAATATTATTTGACACAACTCTTGGAATAGTCTATTTCTTCATGATTGGACAATTCAAATGAACTTCCAAGATACTTATCTACTTCAATTATTCTTTATCATATTGACAAATCTTGAAAATTAATACAATTCACACCAATTGGGCTCAAAAGACACATGGAATAAGCTATTACCTTGATATTTTACATAAGGAAATATCATGTCATGAACCCCTCCCACCAATGATGCCCCTCCTGAGCTGGCAATGATGGAAGGGAGAAAATGACCCCTGAGTCCCACCTCCAGTAGGCCCCAGAGTGGCGACTAGCACCAAGGGTATGAGTTTTTCACATATATGGGAGTCATTGCCCTTTTTTATTAATTTAATATTAGAAAATAGGATGAGTCAGACACCAAAAAGAATAAAAGGAACAAGTATAGAAATAGCCCAAAACCAATCCCATATGCATGCTTTATAAAACAGTGAAACAAAAGTACAAGTACAGAAAAGCTCCAAAGTATTGTACCAAAAAGTAAAGGAAAACAACAACAACAAACAAAATCAACTCCCCCTGCCTGACTAGTAAGGTCCTGCACAGTCCCTGTAGTCCTCCAGAAAACCTGAAAGAAAACGTAGAGTGAGCATACAAGTATACTCAGTAGGGAAACCTAAAGATCTCGTGCACAAGTGTGGAGACATCATAATGCCCCGTGAGAAAACAGAAGAACCAAAACCTAGCAAGGAATCTATCCACCCAGCCTCACCAGTCACACTCACCAAGTAACACAAGTCAATAGAGTATAGTAGTAATTTTATCAAAGTATGGGTACCCCGCACCACCTTCCTACTGGAAACTGCTCAAGCCCTCATGCCTAACGCTCTGATGCTTCCCCCTCTTCCCGAGCTAGTGCCGCGACTTGGCCATACGAAGCTCGAGCTAGTGCCACAACCTGGCCATATGAAGCTTATAGTAACCCGCCGACACACAATCCATGACAATAACCACATCTCATCCCAAAGACACCTAGGAACATATCACATCTCATCCCGAAGATTACTGGGAAACATTTGTCGTAACCTGCCTGAAGGAACTTGGGCTATGGAACCTGGAAGAGGGAGCATAGGGAAGAACAGTAACCATCCATCCGTTGGATGTTTGAGAATCTCACCCCCCATCCCATGGGTGTTTGGCACGTAGTGCTTGACATTAATGGGGTGCGTAAAGAAACATAAAACATACAGATTTATATAACTATAGAAACCACTCAGCCCATCCTAAGGCTTCTACACAAAGATCTAAGCATGTGCCTTGACACTGCTAATTCGAGAGTATGCACACAACAATCAATCCCAAAACCCCATTTAATGTTTTCATGTTTCAAAAACTTTAGTTATCAGTTTCTTAACTACCGGGAAACTATCAACAACCAAACTGGATCAAGCGTTCATAAAAAATATCCCGGACATCCACAAATCAAGTTAGAAAAACACAAGCAACACAAACAAGTCCCTTATTATTAACCAACCAACCCCATTGATTATTATTCTCGTTCCATTACCATACCCCACCATTAATTGACTCTTATACTTTTATTTATTTTTCACAACCCATAGTTCGTTCACATTCAAATCCATCCTTGCAGCCCCACTACAAACCACCAATATAGCATTCACACCAACCCAAAACCAAGCCAACCGCAGCCCTACTGCTCACCCAATCCACAAAAACCCACAAAACACCCCCTTCACATAAATAAACCCTAACCCACACCCACATTTCTATTATTTCAGTTTGTTCAACCGGGGTGATCACACAAGAGTTCCAGGTATTTAATCAGCCAAGATTACGTGATTAACCAATTTCCACATTCAATATATTTTTCATCCATATGAAAATCTAGAAGGAAAGGGCAACATTTAATTGCGTAAGAAAAGTCCCCCAATGACCATTATTTTTAGTAGGCAGAAGCTCATTCAATTCACAACATAATATCATAGGATATAAATAATGTAACTGCATTCACAAACTTCCCATCCCCGTTATATAAGCCAGTTATTATCTTTATTTAACTAGTTCAAATGTGTTTCACGTAAACAAGAGGACACCCACCCTACATGATGCACAATTTAGAGAGACAAAGGTAAGATCCCTACCTAAACAGGTTCCGATGTCCTTCTATGAACAAGACCACCCCGATCACAAGGATTCTCCCAAAACGACTACACCCACCAAGGACGCCGCGACACCACCAAATCAACAACACAAGAAACTACTTCAACATGGAGATCATATTCCATAGCATGGAAAGAAAACGTGAGAAGTAGGATTGGAAAGAGAATAAAAGAAAAGAGGTTTAACATACCTTTTTAGAGTCATTCGTCAAAGACTGTCATTCCCGTCAATTATTAGCAGTATCCTTGGTTGGAAATTGCAGAGGGTAAGTTGAAGAAGAGGGAACAGAACAGGGTGTACGATGTTCGCCTCGTCAACACGATCCCACAGCCACCGACAGATTAACGATCAGAGTCCGGATGAAGAAGATAAGAGGAAAGCTTCTGGGTCATCCGAGAGTGTCACTATGTGGAGAAGAAGAGAGGTCCGTAAATAACACGTGACCCTATATTATATAGGCAATGAAAAGGTAAAACGGTATGTAGCGTGTATTAATGAATACACGACGTGACCGTACAAATGTAACATAGTTTGACTGGTCAACACAAGACACGTCACACGGTTTCCATGCGTTTAATGATAATAATAACTTCAATTAATAATAGGTGTTTTATTGACCCGAGACATGAGTATTAATTTAATATCCAATATTAGAGTTGAATTGATCTTATTAATGATAGGATCACATCGCCATTGACGAGAAGTCAATCAGACATCGCACGCGGGAGTTATGGCAGGTCAAAGATTTAATAATATTAAATCTATTAATTCACGAGCATTTCGGGTACTTGATCCAAAAATCCGAAAAATACCTCCAATATTGGACTCATAATTTCCATATCAAAATCACGGTCACACTGTCGCAGATGGTTTATAAAACCAAGGTCGCACGAAGAAGATACTGAAGAAAAGGTGTTTTGATAACCAAAACTAATAACGTTATTATTATATTATTATCATTTGTTTTGTAATTGATTTATCTAAAATCTCATAGCCAAGAAATCCCACGCAAAAACAAAAAAGGAGCGCATATCTCTCCAATCACACTCTACCATTATCATTATTATTTTATTTAAAAAGGTTTGTGGGGTTGATTTCCCTTTTTTTCCCACGCTACACATGATCCAAGCACCCCACACACCTTCTCTCGCCTCCAACTAAATCAATTTAATTTAATTTTTAATTCCTCTAATCAATTTATTTCAAAAACTATGTCACTGACAAATAGATTCCCACAATTTTCTTTGCACGCATCACCATTTATTTTGGGTTTTATTTCTATTTTGTTTTATTTACTTTATTGCCTTTCAAATTTCTTATCTCTCCAATAAAATTCTTCCACAATTCCCTCACACTCCAACAAAAAATGGCAACTCCCCTTTATTGAATCCTCTTTTACCTTATTTATTTTATTTTAACATAATTATCATAAATAATATCTCTCATCTATCCTCACATCTCAAATCTCATTGCATTGAATTCAAAATTTAAATCTCATTAAATCTTTATTAACAGATCTTTCAAAATTTAAGACAACATTATTATTATAATTATTTAGTATAATAATAATAAAAAAATCCCCATTTAAAAATTCTTTACTCATCACCAATTATTATTAATAATGATAATATTTACGCTTATCACATTGACCACATTAAACCACCCCGTTGGATATCTGAATCTGACGATGCTACGTCAATGTTGCATAACATCCATCAATTTAATTATTTAATTATATTTTTATTTAAAACTGATTAAATTGAAGCCACTTTTATTAAATTAAAACCATTAAATTTAATAAACCCAACATATTTTTATGCCACCATTATTATTATTATTTAACATAATAATAATAACGAACTCACCTTTAATTTTATTAACGCACCACCATGCTTCCACTGCGCATCTTCATTTATTTGTTTGCAATAAATACCACGACTCATTTTATTAATTTATCATTATTATTAATATTATGAATAATATTAATAACACAACACCCATTATTATTATTCAAATTTAATTTCAACAATTACTCAATTAATAATAAACCGCATGTTTCATTTATCAATGTCTAATGGGTCACACACCTTCCCACTTCACATCATTAATAAAATAACACCCATTAAATAATTTTATCATGATTATTCTATTTTTAGTTTAATTAATCACACAATTTATGTCATCATCATTATCATTTAACATATTTTTACATTATCATCAGTATTAAAAATTATCATTATAACACGCATTGTGTTGACCACATCGATTTCAATAAGGAATGGACCAGAGGGGTCCATGCCATTACATCAAATACCTCTCAAAACATTCTCATCCTCGAGAATTAAAAACCAACCCAGAAGAAAGAATGGATCCGAACAACCACCCCACAAGATACCTCTCAGGGCTCTCGTCATAACAGGAAACAACCGACAACCCTAATTATATGAGTTAGGAATTCCTTCTCCCATAGCGAGATATTATCTGCTTTAGGAGGCCCAGACTCGCCTGCACGGGTTTAATCGTATCCACATTAATGTGTCTCGATTAGGAATTAGGTCTTCCGACTTCCATATATTAGGATTTTCCAAACTTACACTGCCCCCAACACCATACAAGACAACAATAAATTGCCAGAACACAAGGCTTGAGGAATTCCTTCTCCCATGTCGAGATATTATCCTCTTTAGGCAGCACTGACTCGCCTGCACAGGTTTAATCGCATCCACATTAATGCGTCTCAATTAAGGATCAGGTCCTCCTCTCCCCACATGTTAGGACTCTTCACACACATTTAAAGGAAAGAGGGAAACAAATTAGTATTATAGACTCATGAAAAACAAGGTCCAGGCCCAAATCATGGGTGAGAATGAGTTTCAACAAAGGAGTGTGACTTTCCAAACCATAAATGAGAGCATTTAAGTAAAACCGAAAACATATCTCTCGATATCTGGCCTTGCTAGGGTTGCCGCTTATGTTGCGTTAAACTGTCCACGTCCCACTCCTCTACCTCTCTGTTGACGTCCACCTCCTCGACCATGTCCCGGTTGGGGTCCTTGAGGAACTCCATGTGGTTGGTCACCACTTGCTCCAGCTCCCCTTGGAGGGACTAGAGCCTGTTTCTACTGGAAGGGTCAGGCTGGGAACTGCTGCTAGGGCTAGGGCTGAACCTAGCTAGTTCCTCCATACTGAGTCTGAACAGGGAAATGTCTGCCAAGATTCCCATGATTCCCACATGCAAAGCACCTCGGTCCCTGGACCATAGAAAACGAGTAGAAATTGTGAGATTGGTATGGGACCTGCTAAGTCTGCTCCCAACTGGTCGAAACTTGGAAGGTCCTGTTTCTGGGGATCTACTGATGAACACCTCCTTCTTGGACGAACTTGGGTGACTCCTCTCTCAAAGTGGACCCACTTGCGAGTGAATCCTCTCGATTATCTCTGCCTTCTTATGTACTTCTAGGTACGTTGGTAAGGTGAAAGGGGTCACCGCGCACTGAATAGAGGGGTGAAGTGCCTCGTCTAAATGTCTGGCTCGGGAATCCTCATCCAGAAAGAGATTCGGGAAAAAACGGAGGAGATCCTTGAACTTGACCCCTAGTTCCCACATTGACATGCTTCCTTGTTGGAGAGACAACAAATCCTGCCTCTTCTCGGCCTTCCTCATTGAGGAAAGAAATTCCTCGCGGAAATCCTTCTTGAATTTGGCCTATAGAACTTCTGTATCCTTCCCCTCCCCAAGGTAAAGCAGCCACCACAGACGCGCCACTCCTCATAGTTGGCTTACTGCTAGAGGAACCCAGTACTCTAATGGAGCCCTGATCAGCCCAAAGGTGATCTCGAGTTCCTCCAACCAACTCTCTGATTCTGTATCCGAAGTGATGCCTTCATACTTCTTCAAGCTCTGTTGCTGGAAAGCACGAAACGTGGGCTGCCACAAGTCCTCTTCCTCCTCTCAGTCAATCCTCATCTGATCGACCGTCTGAATCTGTTGGGCCGCGACTGCCCGAGTCACCCAGGAACGATGTCCAGGTGCCATAGCCGTATGGAAAACAAAGAACACCTAAGCCCAAGTAGCAAGGAAATTTTCTCAAGGTTTCATTTTATCATTTTATTTCGATTTCTTTTCCAGAACACCCAAATCAAGTAAAACAAAAATCATGATGATGCATATACCTTTCCTAGGGTCTCTACCTTACAATCAATGTAGTTTTACTTGGTCGTTCGGTAAGCTCAGATTCCTTGCATCAGATCACAGGGGGCCCTAAAATCCTGTGTCCTAGCCGATCTTCCCTATCCTATGTCATGCACTAATATCAGCCAACACTATTGGCCTACCATCCCATGAAATCCTCACCATGTATAACTCCAGACTCCATCCTATCTCTCAACCATCACCTCTGATACCATTCTGTCATGACCCCCTCCCAACAAAGATGCCCCTCCTGAGCTGGTAATGGTAGAAGGGAGATAATGAACCCCGAGTCCCGCCTCCAGTAGGCCCCGGAGTGGGGACTAGCACCAAGGGTATGAGTTTCTCACATATATGGGAGGAATTACCCTTTTTATTAATTTAATATCAGGAAATAGGATGAGTCAAACACCAAAAAGAAGAAAAGGAACAATTATAGAAATAGCCTAAAACTAATCCCATATGCATGCTTTATACAATAGTGAAACAAAATTACAAGTACAGAAAAGCTCCAAAGTACTGTACCAAAAAGTAAAGGAAAACAACAATAGAAAACAACAGAAACTCCCCATTCCTGACTAGTAAGGTCCCACATAGTCCCTTTAGTCCTCCTGAAAACTTGAAAGAAAATGTAGATTGAGCATACAAGTATACTCAGTAGGGAAACCTAAAGCTCTCTTGCACAAGTGGGGAGACATCCTAATGCCCCATGAGAAAACAGAAGAACCAAAACCTATAAAGGAATCTATCTACCCAGCCTCACCAGTCACACTCACCAAGTAACACAAGTCAATAGAGTATAGTAGTAATTTTATCAAAGTATGGGTACCCCACACCACCTTCCTACTGGATACTACTCAAGCCCTCATGCCTAACGCTCTGATGCTTCCCCCTCTTCCTGAACTAGTTCTTCAACTTGGCCATACGAAGCTTGAGCTAGTGCCGCAACCTGGCCAAACGAAGCTCATAGTAACCCGCCGGCACACAATCCTTGGCCATAACAACATCTCATCCCAAAGACAGCTGGGAACATATCACACCTCATCCTGAAGATTCTTGGGAAACATCTGTCGTAACCTACCTGAAGGAACTTGGGCTATAGAACCTAGAAGAGGGAGAATAGGGAAGAACAATAACCAGCCATCCTTTGGATGTTTTAGAATGCCAACCCCGTACCACGGGTGTTCGGAACGTAGTGCTCGACATGGGTGGGGTGCGTAAAGAAACATAAAACGTTCAGATTTATATAAGTATAATAACCACTCAACCCATCCTAAGGCTTCTACACAAAGATATGAGAACGTACCTTGGCATTGATATTTCGAGAGTATGCACACAACAATCAATCCCAAAACCCCATTTTATGTTTTCATGTTTCAACAGCTTTAGTTATCAGTTTCTTAACTACTGGGAAACTATCAGCAACCAAACTGGATCAAGAGTTCATAAAACATATCCCTGCCATCCACAAATCAAGTTAGGAAAACACAAGCAACACAAACAAGTCCATTCTTATTAACCAACCAACCCCATTGATTATTATTCCTGTTCCATTACCATGCCCCACCATTCATTGACTCTTCCAATTTTATTTATTATTCACAACCCATAGTTTGTTCACATTTAAACTCATCCCTACAGCCCCACTGCCAACCACCAACATAGCATTCACACCAACCCACAACCAAGCCAACCGCATCCTTACTGCTCACCCGATCCACAAAAACCCACAAAACACCCCCTTCACATAAATAAACCCTAACCCACACCCACATGTTTATTATTTCTGTCTTTTCAACCGGGGTGATCACACAAGGGTTCCAGGTATTTAATCAGTCAACATTACGTGATTAACCAATTTCCAAATTCAATAAAATATTCATCGATAAGAAAATCCATAAGGAGAGGAAAACATTTACTTGCGTAAGAAAAGGCCCCCAATGACCATGATTTTCATTAGGGAGAAGCTCATTCAATTCACAACATAATATCATAGGATATAAATAATGTAACTGCATTCAAAAACTTCTGATCCCTGTTATATAAGCCAGTTATTATCTTTATTTAACCGGTTCAAATGTGTTTCACGTAAACAAGAGGACACCCACCCCGCATGATGCACAATTTAGAGAGAAGAAGGTAGGATCCCTACCTCAACAGGTTCCGATGTCCTTCTACGAACACGACCACCAAGATCACAAGGATTCTCCTAGAAGGACTGCACCCACCAAGGACGACGCGACACTACTGAATCAACAACACAAGAAACTCCCTCAACATGGAGATCACATGTCGTAGCATGGAAAGAAAATGGGAGAAGTAGGATCGGAAAGAGAATACAAGAACAGAGGTTTAACATATTTTTTTAGAGTCATTCGTCAAAGTCTGTCGTTCCCGTCAATTATCAGTAGTACCCTCAGTTGGAAACTGCTGAGGGGATGTCGAAGAAGAAGGAATAGAATGGGGTGTACGATGTTCTCCTTGTCGACACGATCCCACAGCCACCGATAGATTGACGATTGGAGTCCGGATGGAGAAGATAGGAGGAAAGCTTCTAGGTCATCCGGGAGCGTCGCCGTGCGGAGAAGAAGAGAGGTCCATAAATAACATGTGACCTTCTCTTATATAGGAAAAGAAAAGGTAAAACAGTATGCAGTGTGTATTAATGAATACACGACATGACCGTACAACTGTTACGTAGTTTGAATGGTCAACACACGACACGTCACGCGGTTTCCATACGTTTAATGATAATAATAACTTTAATTAATAATAGGTGTTTTGTTGACCCGAGACATGAGTCATAATTTAATATCTGACATTATACTTGAATTGATCGTATTAATAACAGGATCACATCATCACTGACGGGAAGTCAATCGGATGTCGCACATGGGAGTTATGGCGGGTCGAAGATTTAATAATATTAAATCTATTAATTCACGAGCGTTTTGGGTACTCGATCCAAAAATACTAAAAAGACCTCCAATATTGGAATCATAATTTCCGTCTCAAAATCAAGGTCGCACTGCCGCTAATGGTTCGTAAAACTGAGGTCGCACGAAGAAGATACCAAAGAAAAGGTGTTTTGACAACCACAAATAATAATGTTATTATTATATTATTATCATTTGTTTTGTAATTGATTTATCTAAAATATCATAACCAAGAAATCCAACGCACAAACCAAAAAGGAGCGTATATCTCTCCAATAACACTCTACCATTATCATTATTATTTTATTTAAAAAAGTTTGAGGGGTTGATTTCCCTTTTTTTCCCACGCTACACATGATCCAAGTGCCCCACACACCTTCTCTCACCTCCAAATAAATCAATTTAATTTCATTTTTAATTACTCTAATCAATTTATTTCAAAAACTATGTCACTCACAAATAGATTCCCACAATTATCTTTGCGCGCATCACCATTTATTTTGGATTTTATTTCTATTTGGTTTTATTTACTTTATTGCCTTTCAAATTTCTTATCTCTCCAATAAAATTCTTCCACAATTTCCTCACACTCCAACAAAAAAATGGCGCCTCCCCTTTATTAAATCCTCTTTTACCTTATTTATTTTATTTTAACATAATTATCATAAATAATATCTCTCATCTATCCTCACATATCAAATATCATTGCATTGAATTCAAAATTTAAATCTCATTAAATCTTTATTAACAGATCTTTCAAAATTTAAGACAACATTATTATTATAATTATTTAGTATAATAATAATAAAAAAAATCCCCAATTAAAAATTCTTAACTCATCACCAATTATTATTAATAATGATAATATTTATGCTCATCGCATTGACCACATTAAACCATCCCGTTGGATATCTGAATCTGACCATGCCACGTCAATGTTGCATAACATCCGTCAATTTAATTATTTAATTCTATTGATTTTTATTTCACACTGATTAAATTGAAACCACTTTTATTAAATTAAAACCATTCAATTTAATAAACCCAACATATTTTTACGCCACCATTATTATTATTATTTAACATAATAATAATAACGAACTCACCTTTAATTTTATTAACGCACCACCATGCTTTCACTATGCATCTTCATTTATTTGTTTGCAATAAATACCATGATTAATTTCATTAATTTCTCATTATTATTAATATTATGAATAATATTAATAACACAACACCCATTATTATTATTCAAATTTAATTTCAATAATTACTCAATTAATAATAAACCACATGTTTCATTTATCAACATCTAATGGGTCACACCCCCTCCCACTTCACATCATTAATAATAATAACACCCATTAAATCATTTTATCATGATTATTCACTTTTTAGTTTAATTAATCACACAATTTATGTCATCATCATTATTATTTAACATATTTTTACGTTATCATCATTATTAAAAATTATCATTATAACACATGTCGTGTTGACCACATTGATTTCAACAAGGAATGGACCGAAGGGGTCCGAGCCATTACATATCCCAAGATCTTGTTTAAAGCATCCCTGTATATTAAAAATCATTCTCTACTATTGAGTAATGCAATCATAGGATCATTGAACAACCTTCTAATAATCCCATTAAATGTTCCTCACATTTATATGTAAAAAGTAACTTTACTCCCTTTTGAGTTAACTTTATTATTGAATTTTATAGTTGTAAGAAATTTCTGAAAAATTATTGATAACATCCATCCAACCGAATAAAAATACAAACCTCTATTAGAGTGGTTGGTCTATTATATTATTCAATCACATATATATTTTAAGTATCTGTACCCTCGCTAGTGATTATATAACCAAATAATGGTACTTTATCTATCCTGAATTCTCACTTGCAAAATTTGGTATACAGTTTCTTCTTCCTCAAGGTATTTGGAACAATTCTCAAATGATATTCATGATATTACTTTCTCTTGGAATATATGAGAATATAATCTATCAACGGTACCATAAATTGATCAAGGAGATATAAAAAATGCTATATTCATTAGATCCATGAATATAACTTGGTAATATTGAGTCTGAATGACATCACTATAAATTCATAGTGTCTATATATTGTTTGAAAAGTTGTCTTGGGTATATCTTCTCTCTTTATCCTTAATTGATGGTATCCAAATCAATGATCTAACTTTGAGATGTATTAATCCCCTATAAGTTAATCCAATAAATCATTAATATAGGGTATATTATATATATTCTTGATCATAATTTTGTTAATTTCATGATGATTAATATAAATACACATTGGTATATATTTCTTCATGATAAAGAGGATTGGTACAATCCATGGGGAATTAATTGGGCATATCAAAACCTTTTCAGAATTATTTTATTGATTCTTATTTAATTATTTTAATTTTACAGGGGATATTATTAAGGACATTTGATATTCAAATAAAACCAGGTATGAGTTCAATTGAATAATAACCTTAACATTATGGGGGAAGAACAAGCTGTTCTTTAGAAAATACATCAATATATTATCATACAAGTAGCATGTATTCAATGTTGAGTTCATACTCAATAATTTGAGCCAGTATCCCTCATTATTAGGTATAAAGACCTATATTAAGGTTTTTATTTTAAAAAAAGTGAGTTTATTATCACACTTGAATTGATATTTGATATATATACAGGGAATGCAATACATGACCAATATAACATCAAATTCCATTAAGGAAAAAATAACTTGATCTATTATAAGTAACACCTCAAAAACCATGGTCGGAGAATATTTATATACCTTGGATGAAATAATCACCCCAATAGACGTTTTAACTAATAATTCCATACCTAATGTTTGATTTTATGAATAAATAGTTTTATAGACTATTAAAATAGGAAGGGATACATAGTAATAGAATAAAATAATATAATTTTCATTAATGATCATACCTAAGATGTATTATTCCATTAAAACTTTATTTTATCCTATGATACCCTTGATATAAACTTAATTTTTTTAATATGGGTTCAATTATACTTCTTAATATAATCCTAAAAAATAACTAAACCCCACTATAATTCCAACTGATATGACTCAAGTATAACATGCATATATTTAATATCATTTAAATAATTTAAACATTACATCTCACAAATAAACAGAAAATACCAAAACCTGAAGGTTTGGTGTCTTTATATATATTATCTATATAAATTCATTATTTCACATTATTTCTTTAATATATCCCATAAAATTATCTACACATTACTTCTTCTTAGTTTCCTAGGGAAATGGGAAACGTAAGGAGTGTGCTCAAACATTCAGAAAAGAAAAACATATCAATGAGTCATGAATTATTAGACCATAATAATGTGATAAAATATGTATATGTGATAAATAACTTATTAAAAATAACATAATATAATAAGAGTTGTTACTAAAGAATGATATAATAACATATATCATGTAATAAGGATATATAACCTCAAAGTATCATCATGAAAAAATATATATACTTGGGAATAAGAATATAGAAACATGAGACAATACTCCTGATCCATAGATAATAACATAATAATATAGAACAAACACAAGTATAGGAAAATCATAACTTTTTGAACATATATAAATGAAATAAGGTTTATATAAAGAGTTGTGAACATTGATAGATGCAATCAGGTCCACTCATAACATCATTATCTCATGAGATATAAAGCATTATTGAATTCAATGAAGGGATATATTGGAACCACTCATCATATAATGATAATATATATATATATATATATAGGTGTGTGTGTGTCTCATGAAATCAATCATACATCTCATCATAAAAAACACATGGAAAGAATATGGGTTATATAACATTTTCAAATGGCATCACTTAAGATAAAATTATGTATTAGATCGATTGATACAAAAAATTATTTTATCATAAGATCCTTTAGAGGGTGATTCATAAAACATAAATCTACAAGTGATTGATATTTCAGAGATAGAGACTAAAATGAAAGTGAAGCTAAAAAAATATATTTTTTAATATTTTATAATGTTATCATAAAACCAGAGTTAGAAGTCTCTTTTAATTTTGGTTTTCAAAAAAGTGACCTAAATGATTTTGAAAAAACTTTTTTAAAATGAATCTCTAATAATGTGAAATTGAAAATAAATACATTAAATATATAAATAATTTTTAGTGGCAGAGAAACCTATATGGAAGTGGAATGAAATAATTTTTTATGATTTTCAAATAGTTTTATATGAAACCCACTTCGATAAGAGAAATTTAAAATCCATTATTAAGTAGAGACAAATAGAAATATAAAGAGTAAAAAAGATAAAAAAAATATAATTTCAAAACAAATAAATAAAACATTTATGGTAGGAAATTATATGGACATATAGGAGAAGTAACTAATAGACAAGACATGATGTTTTTAATAATGCCATATTTTTATGAAGAAATAAATCCATCAAATAGGAATATTATGATATGAAAATGTAATTTCACCAGATAGAAAGAGAAAATACCATATAAAATAGAGAAACAGAAAAATATATAAAATTTAGAATAATATATTTATAGAATATGTTGTATGATTTAATGAAAAGAGATCTAGTCAATAAAACCCCTTTCAAATTTGGTAACCTTTGAAATAAAATCCCTTGAAAGAGATAATTTGAGAGATATTTTTAATTCCATTTAATTTATTGAAAACATTAAAAAATAAATTAATGGGTATGTATATACACCACATAAATTAAAACAAGTGGTGAATATGAAGTATATCTTAATGTGGGGAACTTGAGAAGAGAAACCCTTACCTTGAATCATTGCATGGTCTGATGAACCATTGACACCCACCAAATAAACATCATAAAAATCAAAAAGGAAGGAATGACTGAATATGTGTATTATTTTCCTTATAAATAAAAGTAAGGAGAAGGCGGCCTAGACATGATAATCATGTGAGAGTCCAAGGTAATCATGATCGTGTGACCATCAAAAGGTCACACAAAGTCCCCACAAATAGTTTTTAACCTGTAATGGATCCCATGATACCCACTTTGACAATAATTACCGCTCTTTGTGAAGGATATATGAAAAACTAGTGGCCTTGTAATGATTACCAAATGAGTTCCCCATGGTCATATAGTTTTTCATTGGAAAGCACCTGACAAACCATCTGAAAATTCATTAAAATCAAAGAAAGATATCCAAAAGGTGGAAACCCCCTGTGGCCATAAAGCTCATGTTACATATCATTATAGAGAAGGATAAATTTACTAGATGGAATCTAATTTTTTTTTCATAAATCCTAAACTATTTCAACATAAAAGAAAGTGATAAAAGGGGTGGAGGTGAGATGTACTCGCAGTCTTAAATTTCACACGATGCACCTCAAGCAATTCAAAAGACGCCACGAGACCTTGGTGACATGTGCACCTCATCTTGAGAAAGCCATTGGTATTTTCAACCTCACTAAATAGAAGTCTTGGGTATGTCCAAGAAACTCCATGCTTCCCCTTCAGTGATCTAAGGCAAAATAGATATATTTGTACACGACATGCTCACACACCCCAATATGGCCCATATTGGTCCCACAGGTCATTATAAAAAAAATGAGTAATTGTTTTTGAGGTTACTCATGTAATATCACATAATATCTAACTTTTTTAAAATAAAATAAAGTGTTTAAAAAGGAAGGAGGTGAGAGATATCAAGGTCATAAAATCCTTGCGACCCGCTAAGGATTCCCACAACACAGTGTCACGAGACCCCCAAACAAGATGACTATATCCTACGAAGTGCCTCAACATGCAATTTCCGCCTCACAAAATGTCCATAGAAAGGAATCAAGCTCTTGTGAAGGAACTTGGGTATTCCCATGTGAAAAAAGTCCTTCAAAATGTACACATGAAAAAATAGGTCTTCATTAATCGTCAATAATCCGACAAAGGAAGCATTTATGGAAGATACTCGTTACCACAGACAATCAGGTGGTGAACTCAGAATGACCCAAAACCAAGACTCACGAAAATTCATGGTGACATCCCCATTCACTGACTCTATCCTATATCCACACAAGATACACCGCACAAATCATCGAACAATTTGGGTGGCGAGGCCTATAAATTCCCCACCCTAGCATGAAAAGTTCATGGCTTTAATACAAAGGGTTTGACTCTTTCTCTTTGAGCCTACCAAGACTATGAAAAAAAATAACTCTTGGAGTCTTACGTCAGTTATAAAGAGGATTTCTTGGAGAAAGTAGATCTCACAACTAGAAATTTATCCACTAGGTAATATACCAGCTTTAATTTGGTATGATCATGCACCATGCATAAATGCACTTCGTATGATTATTCATAGATCATGTGGAAGACTTCTAGTAGGGAATGTAAATGGTATTCATCATGTATACTAAATCATGCGAGATTATAAATAAGTTAACACTGAATAGATATTAGGAATTCATGGTATAAGGGATGGAATAAAGATAAAATATGGAGAACTTAAACCAAAACATGTTTTCAATCCCTCATGCGCTTCGTGTAACCCCCTCAATGACATGTGATAGCACTAGGACACATCACCTAAATCTAAATATGCTCATTTAGAATTCTATTTGGGTTATGAGAGTTCATATTAACATGTTATAACAAGTTACACACCCCCCATGAATGTAACCTTAGTCTCCTGAAGTTCCCATTTACTCATCACCCAAGCCTCGCTACATCCTTCAGACACATCACCAGACTCACATAACGATATCCAATCATGTCATTAATGTCTCAAGGATGAATCCAGGCATGATAAAAAATCTCCCATGAGAAAATTATTGTGATCCATATGATACCAATGAATCTCTCTGAACATATGAACTAGGAATCATGATTACTTCAAGGGATATCAACCGAGATATGCGACACTATCTGGAAAATCCACCCAGTTCATGCAATGACTTCCAGGAAAAACTATCTAGGTCTTGAGATATACCCTATATAGGTCAATTTGGTTTTGTGATACATGTTATATAATAAGACTAGGTCAAGATGGGATCCTAGTTCTTGAAAACATCACCCATCCTTGGTGTGTAATCCCCTATCAATAGGGAAAACTCAAAGTGTAATCCTCAATGAAATGGAAATATGACAACTCTGATTCCTACCATATTAAGGATACATAGGCCACATATCCTTAAGGTTAAAGATCTATATTGATCATCCAGGGTGATCTAAATATGTAAGACTTATATTAAAAAAAAGTATCACTTTGCATCCCTTTTTTCTCACAATGATCATGGATCACATGATCTTAGGGAGTTGCATTAGTTATGTCATCTGTGCGATAAACCCTAGGTTACAAAGGCATCCATACAGTGTAAACATTGATGAACTGAACTATGAGAACTATGAATACTATAATAACTATGATACAAAGTATTCCTTCCTAAGGATTGAGCTCAAATAAACATCTGATTTGATGTAAGGCCTGCAGTAATAATATTACTACCATTGGGACCCAATAATTTCCATGGGATGATTAGTCTATCTCATCCATTAGAAGAATGAGAAATAAATTGAACTATGATGATTTTGATTCATACAATAACTAGGATACATATGATTCTTTTCTAAGGCCTTATCATTGAAATAACTCCTCTTGGGGTGGTCTCAGTACATAACCCCCATGCCATGAGAAATAGAAATGACCATTTTACATCCCCTGTTTCTCACACCAAGCATAGATCACATGAAATTAGGTAATTTCAATAATCATTTCATCTATATCATAAGTCTCTATATTAAAAGGGAAATCTTAAAGTCTAATCCCCGAATAAATGAACTATGTAAACTCTAATTCCATCCATAATCGGGATACATAGGACATCCCTTTGGTATTAGAGCTCGAACAATCAGTTCCCCAGAGCACTCATATATGTCCTTTCTACATGATGTTAAACTATATGGGTTCAAAAATCTATGTGGGGTTTGATTCCTACCATAACTAAGATACATAGGACACCTCCCAATGGATCAATCCTCTCCTTATAATATTAACCTCCTCCTTGCATGAAAATACAACCTGAAGCATTTGGTTATACAATTTCAACATTTAGAAGACTGACCATTACTGGAGAGTGATAGAGAACATCAGATACAAATAGATGGATTCACTAAAGAGACCCTAGTTTTTTTCACATAAAAAGCGAATTAACCCATGAACCATTTTGTTAGGGTAACTGGTCTCATATCAGTATTAGGAAGAGATTCAAGAACCTATCTTAAATCTATAAGACCCCCATAGTAGTAAATAATCCCCCTAAAAAGGGTGTGGTGATCCTGACCTCCCATTATCTCGACCAATATGAATCCCCAAGATTCGTTGGGCATGGAAAACCAGATGACAATTGGCCTTTGGAAAGAAGTTCCGTACTCATCTACAAATGAGGGAACCATTGGGGGTTTCTAGGAAAGAAGAAAAAAATAGGAAGCCTGATGTGATTGATTAATCAATTCCTCAAAACCCCCCACAATCAAACCATTGAGTGAAACCCATCCTATACCTTTAAAAATTGACAAAAAATGGCGAACCTGACATGAATCTCTATAATAAAAAAATGATTTTTATAGTGATTCAGACGATTTTTTCTCCCACTATATGAAAAAATGGTGAACCTGATGTGAATCTCTTTAACAATTAAATGATTTGGTTATTATCCGTTAGACTATTTTTTTCACCTCATAAGAAAAAAAACTAACAAGCCTGATGTGAATCTCTCAGGAATATTTTTTTTGAAAACCCTATATAAACAAAGAAATAATACCAGAGTTATTTTATATATGATCCTCTATAACAAGGGTTTTTATATGTCCATCCTTGTTTTGACAAGTCCACATGAGCAGAATGGCTGAATCGAGAATATCAGGACAATTGTGATAACCATTCATATCTTATTGAGCACATAATGAATAATATATTTCCCTGATTGGTGACCTTGTTCCTTATTGTCTACACAATTGAAGATATTGAAATAAATCTCGGTTTGAGAAAATTTCTTCATCTTCCATCATTCACTTCAGAAAGTTATCTATGGAAGTAACCTCCACAGGATGCAAAGAAAACTCACATGATTAAAAATTACGATGATTGGTGGTGAACAATATGTTTTGGGAGTACCACCAAATAATTATGATCCAGAATGTGGATGCTTTCCATGAGGTTCTCCATGAATGGTGACCGATGAGTACACATCACTCTGGAAAGGATGCTGTAAAGAGAGTATCCCTTGTTCCTAGAACCAACCACTTTAGGAGTTTATCTATAGAGGGTGACAACATCACCTTCAATATCTGATGAATGTGGATTTGGAACCGAAATATGGATCCCTTTCAATTTAGGTACCGCTTAGGAGGGAACCTATCAATCACTGTCACCAACACCATCCTGCTGGTACCAATCATTCACCTGATGGGGGTACCATCCGGAACACAACTTCCTTTGATTCCCATGAATGGGAAACATGGAAGACTCATCAGAGGAGGAATAAATTAGATATATAAGTTAGGGATCATATCCCCAATCCTACTGAAGATGCCTTCTGGCATATTTTTGAAGGAACCAATGAGTAGGCTCATATCCCTACTCACTCAGAATAATACTATGGGCATATTCCAACAACAAGGAAAGGGGGGGGGGTGTATATCCCTACCCCCATGTATAAATCCCATTATAATATTCTTGTGAAACATGGAGGACTTATGTGGGAGCATATCCATTCTTCAATCAAAGACATATTCTAGTGTATAATGGATATAAAAAATGTTGAGGCTTATATTCCTGCATAAACTTTTCTAAAATGAAAATATATTTTAGAAATAGATGAATAAATCTTCTAGCATATTCTAGAACTATTATAGATAAATGGACCGATATATAATCCTACCCATATAGCTAGGACAACAAATTTTTTTATCATTACAAAAAAGTGGGTTTACTAGAGCCAACACACATTCTTACTCCCACCCAGGAGGATTATCGACATATTTTGGTAAAAGGAGAGGTGTCAGACTAGGATCATATTTTCGTTCTAACCAGGGCTCACTAGGTGAGAGTGTAACATGAACCAGGATAAAGGCACATGCTTGTCGAAGATGTTCGACGACATATTTCAAAGTTCCATGATTGGGATAATATCCCCATTCTGGTTAGGGCTCACCACATAAGAGGGGCACAAGCCTCAGGGAATTCTCATATTCCTATTAAAGAAGTCCAATGACATAATCCAAAGGCCCAATATCAGGCATATATCCCTGTTCTAGCCAAGGTTGACCAAGTGATAATGACACATGTCTTAGGACATGCTCAAATTCCTGTCAGTGAATATTTCTGGAATATTTCAGCAGATCACAGAATCTAGGTGCATAATCCTACTTTTGCTGACAAACGAATGTATCAAAATCATTGAAAAGTACTATAGGAGGAGGTTAATATCCATTTTCACATTCTGGTGGTCTTTTAGTATATTCCAATAGGGATGGAATATCTGAACCAGGATCACATTCCCGATCCAACTGGGGATCACCAAGTGAGAGTGGCACATACCTTTGGGTAGGCTCATATTCATACCAATAAAGACCATCAACATATCCCAAAGTCTCAAGGTTGGGATCATACTCCCATTTTGACTAAGTCTCACCAAGTGAGAATGACACATGCCTTAGGAAATTCTAATATTTCTATTGATAATGAGACAACTCATCAGTATATTCTAGTATATTCTCAGCAGTGGGTTCATATTCACACCACCCCAGATGGTTACATACATGTTCTAGAAACCTTCATACACCATGCTCATATCCCATTACAATTTCAAAAGTCATGTCAACATATTCCAACCATGATGTCGGACATGGACCATATTCCAAATGTACTCAATGTTAGTGTTCTTGAGGTTATTCAAGACACATTATCAACACCACAAGGGTCCATCAACTCTTCTATCAAAGAGGAAGAACAAGATATTCATTATCCTGATAGTCCTCCTTGTGGATGTTTGGAGATGGATCGTGAGAACTCTACTCCTGAAATCCACCATGGTCAACCTCACCACGAATATATCTCCCATGGATAAGGAAATCCCACCCTTTCCCAAACAGGTTTTTATAGAGAGGTGATCCAAACTTCAACACCTTTTTATAGAGAGGTTCTCTAATCATCAGGGTCAATGGTATACAGTTCCCCATCAACTTCTATTATCAGTCCACTATCGTCAGTAGGCGACCATTAGAACCATCTTATATGGTCTGATCGAATGGAGGAGTGTTAGCCTAATGAAGAGGAGTCTGTCATTGATATATAGAGATAGTTATAAGAAAATAACCTCCCCATCATGTTCTTTCCCCTTTATACTTACAACTATGAGACCCCAGATGAGCTCAAAATAAGTACATGCCTTATCTAAGCTAAAATATGTGGGATACTCATCAGTTCTTGAAGGATCGACATATCCTTTATCTAGGATACAAGAGTCACCTTCAGACCATCAAAATACACTATTTTCAGCTATACTTGGCTTCTATATCCATGATATGGGACCCAAAACATGAAAATCATAGTTCAAATATGTAACATGCTTACCATCATTTCATCACAACTCTTCACAATTGATCTATGAAGACATGTCATGCATCCGTATTTAAGGAAAGGGAAATCATGGAGCGTTACACTTTGCCTATCCCCTAGAACAATAGAACCCCCATATTTGGAGTCCTGTAATGTTATATCATTTGGTGAAATCAAGGGACCATGTAACGCTTGGGCCAGTTAGTCACTAAAATAGAATGATCCCACTTCAATGGTTCCCAAAAATCATGAATAGAGGGAGAGGATAGCAAAAATGACATCTAATCGGGCCCCTCAAAGAAATAATAAAACATTACAAACATGAATAATTAATTTTGAAACATCTGGAAAACTTACTATAAAGAATGGATCTCATCATGGTATTCCATCACCCCCATCTTCTATGCGGGAACAACTACGTCGCATAAAGTGGGCCCCAATAGCAGTCATCATGTGAGATGTCATGGAATGTACCTAGTTCATTGGGCCAACAGAATATCTACCACCACCTCCAACCCTCATATCATCAATTCCGGAGAGAGTTTGGGGCATTTCGGCAGTTGTTGTGAATGATCCCCACCCCACTAGTCTAGTGTAATTTATATCTCAATCACCATCACCAGGTTCATTGTCCCTTAAAAGGAACCTTGGGACATAAATGGTGATTCTAGATCAACCCCATCCTATTGGGTTGGGGGAATTTATATCTCTATGTCTGTCCTGAGAATCATCAAACCCCCGACTAAAATTATTGGTCCCTAAACAATAGGACCAATCAAATCCCACTACGGCCCCAAAAAACCCCCATCTTATAGAGATGGGGGAATTTTCATCATCTTCATCACCATAGAGGGAATCTATCTTCTCCAGGTTGGGAAATAATAATCAATGATCAAAATCCTACCTAGTTATACCACCAAAAGAAAAACCTCTTCTGGTCAGATCCTACTCGGAAACCACAATAAAAAACTCTCTCAGAGTCATTGTTTAATACTAAAATGAGAGGAATGTATAACGAATGAAATCAGAACCTGCTGGGGCCGTAAGAAAAAATGGAAAAATATGACCAAGTGTTTAAATAACAACCCTAAGGAAGATTGCGTTGAATCATCCCATTGCATCAAAAATATTGGTACAACCACCATTACCCAATATTCCTTTATCTACATCATCATAGTTAACATGGTAGATGTTGAAGACCAAGGAAAAAATGTAAAGGTTCATAACACCCAAAAATTACCTCAAGAGGAGGGTGATTTGGATGCACTAAATGAGGATGCATTCATGAGGTACCAAAGATGGCTCCAAAATATGACACCTCCAAATATTGAGTTTCCACCTTTATGAAGGATCATTTCCAAGGGGAAAGGCATGAGTACATCCCAATCACCACCCATAATAACTGAAGTTCCTTCCTCAAAATAAGAGTTTTCATAATATGAGAGTGAGATAAAATCTCTCCAATGACTTAATGAGAAACTAATCAGGAGAAATATTCCCTTTGGGTATCTTATTCAGGCAGAGAAGAATATTCTCCCTCCTATGGCTAATCCTCCAGAAAGAGAAACAACTGAGTATTAGATCAGCTATAGATCTAGACATCCAGTCTATATACACGAGGTAGTGAAAAGCAATCATGATTTCCCAATGTTGTGGTGACACCCTCTCCGTTTCCAGGACCATCATTTAGTCTTGGGACAAATAAAAAATCCGTGAGAGATAAAGATGGGTCCACCTCATCGATCCCTGCCTACTCCATGTGGATGAAAGATGAATCAAAAAGTAGTCCCCCCCCAGAGTTACATAATGTCATCAATTCTGTGGATACTCAGATGGAAGTCATGGAAGGGCGACATGCACCTGTGCAACATGAGATGAATCTGTATCCTGATTGGGTGGATGATACCTTGCCTCCACCCAATTTTGGAAACCTTAACTTCTCTAAATTTTATTGTGAAGGTATCCTTGAACAATATCTCACACACTTCATGTATTTATGTAGGCCGATGATGGGACCTCGAGACCAACATGAGGCAACAAAGCTGAGGTGTTTCTTACAAACTCTGACATGGTAAACTTTTATTTTTTATAGAACCCTATCAGTAGGATCCATTATAGGATGTGAAGATATTAATCATCAGTTCCTTTATTAGATTAGTTCCACATTGTGGAAAATAAATATCTTTGACTTAAAAAACTGAAAGAGATATTAGAATGGAAGGGAGTATGATTTCATAGAAAGGTGAAAATGTATAACCTATTCGCTCGACATCCCTCTATCGTAGGAACAACTGCTAAAAATCTATGCTGAAATTGTCCAGGATGATTTACAAACACCTATGATCCCTATGAAATATGTCGGTGGGTATTTTGATTTTTCTAAAATAACAAATCATCTTTAGGAGGATATTTAATGAACTCAATCCAAAAATCGACTCATTCCCTAACCATAGGAGAAAGGACCGTCAATGTAGAAGCTATAACTATCACTCTCAAGGTAGCAACAATACCCATCCAGGAACCTATACAAGACCCAAAATTCCCAGCACCTCCTGCTGAGTAGTGACAACCACATAATCACCCTCGACCAAAATTATTGAGGAATCAAGGTCACCCAGGGTTTGAGGAATAAACAAACAATGAATACTCATTATGGAATAAACACATCCCTGATTATTTTTTGGTGGCCATGTATAATAATATTCTCAAGATTCCACAAGCTAGGATGCCCGATGAGGTTAGTATCACTGATCTTATCGACTACTTCCCTAACCATAGAAGGCTAAGTCACAAAATCTATGATTTATTTTTCTTCAATGAAGTCCCTCAAGGAATAGTTAATTATGTATAGGTAGAGTTAGATAAATCCCTTGAGTTGGTGGACTACATAAATATTATCTATTCAAAAGAGGAATATGGTTATAAGAAGGTTCCAACTATGTGTGTGAAAAAGTTTGACAACGAGTTGACTTGAAAAATATCCGACTGAGATCATGCTACCCTGAAATCATTGTTGTGCAGACTTGAAATAGCTCCACCACCTAAAAAGGAGACATCATACGTGCCTCATAAAGGTGGTTGTGATCACTAGAAGTAAGAAGAAAAAATATAAATAATAATATTCTTCCCCAAATCGAGCCCCAACTCTTACCAATTTCCTCCCTAAAATATCCAAAGTATGGGAACTGCCCCAACAAATGGAATTATCATAGGAAAAAGAGATCAAATTTGGATCTTTAAATGTGATACACATTACAGAACCTTTACCCAATGAAGAAAGAGCTCTCAGATATTAATTTCCCACACATAAATGAGGAATGAGAGGCCACATTCATAGGAACCAAGGGTACAAAGGATAATGTGATCTTGGTTGAACCTAATATTCTGGCCATGTAACCATGGAGAATAGATGTATAGATGAGAATTATGGGTAAGTACTCTATAAAGACTAGAAAAGGTAGGGAGGAATCTTAGAACCCTCCCAAAGTCATCGACACCCAATTTTCTTGCATAAACATCTTTTGGGGGTTCAACCTGATCAGCCCAGATAATGAGGAATGCTGGTGTGACATGAACCAGTGGAAGAAGATATTCCATCAACTTATGAACAAGAACCAATACTTCCCCTTCAAATGGATTGGATCCTGAACCTCAAGTCTAGAAAAAAACCCATAATAGGAAGTTATTACATCTTTCAAAAAAGTATGACATTATGATATATCTTACTGTAGTACCATCAATGAAGTTTTCCCTTGATGTGCTCTATCTTTCAATAGAACAAAAGGAGGCACTATTGAAACCCTTTTGATCCCACATGAAATGGAAATAGAATCCACTATAGCTGAGGTATATTGAGTGGATACCATGTCCTCATAATTCCATGTCACCATATTGTTCACCGATCAAGATCAGGAAGAATTCCATTAGGGGCACATCAGAGCCCTATATATCTCAGGAAGACTCAATATTGTCAACATACAAAGGGATTTGATAGATAATGGTTTTGGGATTAATCTTATCCTAATACAAACATTATAAAGTTTATGATATGTTAAAGAGGAATTTTCTCCTAGAAATTTGACAATTCAAGGGTATGATAAGTGAGAGAAAAGACCTATCTGGAAGATCAATCTCAAAGCCCAGTTTTGGGATCTTATGTTAGATGGTGAGTTTATGGTAATCCACAAAGACACCAAATACAATGTCCTTATTAGAAGGCCCTGAATCCATAAACACTTGGTGATACGTTTGAAATTCCATTAGTGTATGAAGTACCCCATCACCAGGAAAGTTAGCATACTACATGGTGACAACTCCCCTTTCAAGAATTGCAGAGCCACATATACTAAAGAATATTTCTCTTAAAATGGAGGCAAGAAACCAGTGGTAGATAATGATAAATAGGTTTTGGATCCCAATGGCTTGGGGGATTCCCCTTTGAATCCCTAGTGCATGCTCGATAGCGATTATGTACTCTCCATAATTCTGGTCGAGGTCACAAACCTAGTCCCGGAGGTCCAAGCCCCTTCTATCCCGAGTGAAAGTATAAAAGAAAACTACCTCTAGAATATCTTTACAATTACTGAGTCAATAATGGATGATAATGTCTCTTCTTGTGGTCGCTCTCACTCTGATAGTGATAGAGAATCACCCAAATTTTCATATTCATCTCAAAATGTCTCTACAAACTCAAAGATGGAAGAAGATGTGAACGACCTCAGGAATTCCCCTCCAGTATTTGAGGAAGGTGTATCCACCCCCATAGATTAATTAAGAAGATAAATATGGGAATAGTGTAAGACCCAAATCCTTAACTGATTAGTGATACCATGCCCCTTGAGGATAAATAGATATACATTGCATTTCTGAAGAATCACCGATATGTGTTCTCTAGGAACTTCACGGAAATTCATGAATTAAATCTAGTCATGGATAGACACCATCTTGGAAAACTTGATGATAATAAAGTTTTAAAGAAAGTGTCTAGGATAATGCACCCCTATCATGAAACAAATTTAGAGTCAGAAGTTGACAAGTTGATCAAAGCCAACTTTTACCAAGAAGTGAAATACCCAAAATGGATTGCTAATATCATCCTTGTCAAGAAAAGAATTAGGTATATTAGGGTTTGTATTGACTTTAGAGACCTTAATAAGAATTTTCCAGTGGATTATTTCCAATTTACAATAACAACACTATTGATCAATGAAACTGCTGGCTTTTAGGCCCTTTCCTTCATGGATGGGTACTCAAGACACAATCAGATAAAGATGGCCCCCGAAGATGAAGAAGCCATTGCCTTCAGAGTGTCTTAGGGGATCATTTTCTATCAGGTCATGCCCTTTTTATTGAATAATGCTGGCATGAAATATCAATGTTCCATGAATCACATCTTTACTCAATTTTTTGGAAATATAGAAAAATGTTATGTGGACGAGCAGGTGGTCAAATCCTAACAGTGATGTGATCAATTCATAGACCTTAAAACAAACTTTGACAATATGTGACAAAAATTTATGAAGATAAATCTGCTAAAATGTGACTTTGGGTAACATCAGTAAAAATCCTTGTCTTTTTAGTACGTCATCATGACATCTAGGTCAACCCAGAGGAGACTAGTGCTGTTTTAGCAATATCACCCACAAGAATCTCAAAGAATTATGGGGGCTCCAAGGAAACCTCACCCACATTTGGAAATTCATTTCCAAACTATCCGAAAATTTTCTCCCCTTGACCAGGCTAATGAAGAATATAATCACCTATTAATGGGATGATGAATGTCAAGAATCCTTCAAAAATCTCAAGAAGTATCTTCTACACCCATCAGTTTTAATGCCTCTTATGAAAGGGAGACCACTCAATCCTATATGTATCCACCATAGAATTCTCACAGGGCACCCTCCTTGCCCAAAATAATGACATGAGGAGTGAGAATAGTCTTTACTACCTCAATTGTACTATTCTAGGTACTAAGACATGATACTCTAAATTTGAGAAAAACTTCCTTGGACTCATCTTTGTAGTATAAAAATTAAGGAATTACTTACAACACCATAAAATTCATATGGTTTCTTGTATTGATCCTATCAAGTATATCCTTGGATTCCCTATGTTGATTGGGTGCTTGGACCGATGGGTGGTCATTCTTCATTAATACGAGATTCAGTTCGTATCATAGAAGTTAGTGAAAGGGTATGCCTCAGCTGATTTCTTCACAGCACATCCCGCCACAGAAAATACACTGGGAAAACTCATATTCCGAATGGGGAGGTATTCTATGCCAATGAAACATACCAATCATGGGAGATATATTTTGATAGATCCTCCTAGAGCCATGTCGAAATAAGGATGGAAAATTCGAAGCTCAATAAGGTTGGTCTAGGTATTGTGTTTGTCTCTCCTTAGAAAGTAGTTTTTTCCTTACTCTTTATCACTATCTGAAGGCTGCATAAATAATGAGGTTGAATATCAAGCCCTCATTTATGGGTTGGAAATATCCCTAGAGATGGACATAGCCTAACTGAACATTGAAGGGGACTCGAAGTTGGTGATAAATAATATCATTGGACAATATACCATCAGAAAGGAAGAATTGGCCCCCTCACTAGCCATGAGAGGAGACTGATTGAAGAGTTCCCTTTTAATACCATATTTCATCATGTTTTACAATTAGAGAATGATCATGCTGATGCATTGGATAATGTCGCCACTGTCCTAGCTGACCTTGATTATAAGGAAGCAATATTTTATATTACTCATTGAAGAATGGTATTACCAATCATGGTATACGATATGTAAGAAATAAACCAGTTCATTGACTTCCCAGAGTGCGACAAACCAATAACCACCCTTAGATGGATGGATCCCATAATCAGTTACCTAAAAAATGGGATCCTCCTAGCAGACTGATCCAAAAGGGAATAGATTCAACACCGAGTAGCAAATTTTACTCTTTAGGATGGTCCAAATGAGAGGGAAGCCCTAAAAAATGAGTATTTGAAAAAATCCTTATCATATTCATAACAAAAGGATATATTCTCACCATCATGGAATAATTACATATAGTTTCTTGAGGCACAAACCAATCTAGGGTTAGGCTCTCCCACCAAATCAGGAGTTTGGGATTTTACTAGAAATCCATGATACAAGACTATGTGGAATTAACTAAGAAATGTCATGCATTCTAGATTCATGAAAACTTTATCCATAAAACCCCAGAATTGCTTCATATAGCTAAATATTCCAAGAAATTTTCTATTTGAGGAATGGATGTTGTAGGTCCATATCCCCTAACTAAAAAAAAGTATTTCAAGTACATCCTTATTGATATTTATTTTTTCTAAATGGGATGAGTCAATACCCCTCAAAGGAGTTGGGATAGATAACATCATCAACTTTGTAAAGTCACATATCATCACTAAGTTCGGGGTCCCTCACACAATATTGACATAAAACGACACCAAATTATGTTCTATAGCGTTAAAGAAACTCTACCAGGAATACTACATCAAGTCCAATCACTCATATCACTATCATGTAGTGTAAAATGGGTATATAGAGACCTTAAATTAGAATATCAGATATAATTCATGAGGTGGTGAAAAAGGATAATATTTATTTTCTATACATGATCCTCCATGCTTTATGGACCTACCATACCACCACATGCACTGATACCCAGGCAATGCCATATTTGATGATGTACAGGACTGAGGTTGTATTTCTCATAAAGGCCAAGCTTCCATCACTTTGAATATCAATTTTCAGACAACACTTAGATGAAAAGAAATTGAATAAGTGGCTAGATGAATTGGAATGGATAGATGGGAATATGTTTTTCACAATACACAACCAGGAGGTCCTTCAGAATCAGATAGTAAGATCCTTTAATAAAAAGGTTCGCCTTCGTTCATTCCTTCAAGGAGAAATGGTATTGGATCTCAAAACCCCAATGATACCAGGAAATAATCCCCTAAAACTAGATCCTAAGTGGGAAGGGCCTTATATAATACATAGGGTTTATCATAAAGGATGATATTTATTGGACACTATGGATGGGGAGCATGCCGCACCACCCACCAGTGTGATATTTCTCAAGAAATACTTTTTTAGGATGGTAACCAAAATAGAACCCACATTAGAGTAAGCCTTGTCATTGTTCTAACCACAAGTTGTTAAAATATATGGTGTTCGTCCCAACCAAATTATGTTAAAAGGTATGGAGTTCATCCAAATGACATGAAGTTATACTGTATAGAGTTCATCCCAACCACAAGATGTTAAACTATACGAAGTTCATCCTAACTACATGGAATTAAACTGTACTGAGTTTTTCCTAAACACATGATGTTAAACTATATGGACTTAATCCTAAACACATGATGTTAGACTATATGAAGTTCCTCCTAACCACATGACATTAAACTGTACATAGTTTATCCTAACCACATGATGTTAATCTCTATAGAGTTCATTCTTACCACATGACATTAAACTACACAGTTCCTCAATAACTATGTATGGATTGATTCTTATCATTATTGGACACATAGTGATGACCAAACATCTTTTATCATTCCCATACATAGCATTACATTCCCTTCACACCGGGTGATCCAATGTCCTTACTACATGAAATTAAATTGCAAGAAAAATGTACTTACTATATGACACTAAACAGTATCAAAAATTTCCTTACATCATGATTTAAAATTGCATGAATCTATAACATCCATCTTCATTCATGTCAAGTCAACCATTTTCTTATCACCTAATGTTAAGATACATGGATCCTATAGAACTATGAAATTCTTGATTCTCATTTTTAGTGGGATACGTAGGGATGCCTAGATTCTATATCTTGGTCTAGCCACCACATGATAAAAAAATCCCCCTTTTCACCCCAACTTCCTCTACATTATGGGGGAAACCCATTATATTCCTTATTTCACACACTGATCATAGATAATATGATATTAGGAACTACAATAAGGGACTTACCCTCTCAATAAAGTAATGAAAATACACAATGGGTTCATCATTATTCTAAATGAAAGACCATAAAAGGCACACCATGAGTCCTTGCCGCTTGACATCAAACTGCATGGTCAATGTCCTCACCGCAGGACATAAAACTGAATGGTTCTCAAGAACTACTGGTGGATTGATTCTCATTTTCATGATATAAAAAGTGATGCACAAACTTCCTTCCTTGGGCCTAGCTGCAACATCACCAATTTTCACACGTCAGTTAACTACATGGTTCCTTAAGAACTACACGTGTCTTGATTCCTGTCATCACAGGATACATAGTGAAACCTGAATCTTTAATCCTAGTCCCATATAAAACAATAAATGGAAACAATGCCCACCTATTCATATGGGTCAGACCTACAAATAGAGATTTTCTCATTCAATAACTACATGTGACTTGATTCCTTTCCTCACAGGATATGTAGCGACACCCAGATACCCCACTTGAGGACCAATCACAAGAAATAAATATAAGGACCCCCCTCTTTGAATACGGGCTAGACCTATACAGGTAACTCAATTAATATCTATTGAATACAAAATGATACCTAGAATTCCATTAAGAACCCCAACTGCAATACCACCATTTTACATTGGGGGAGTCACATCCTGACCACATGATGTTAAACTACAAGGATCTTTATAACTATGTGTGGTTTTATTTTCATTCTCATGAGATACATAGTGATGCTCAGACTTACACCCTTGGGATGAACCAAAAAATTTCCATCCTTTCACACCAATTCCCAAGTCCTTTCCATATGATGTGAAACTATATGGGAACACGTCCTTACCATATGATGTTAAACTGTAATGAAAACATCTTGGTCACATGACATTAAAACTATACAAAAATTACATCCTTACCATATGACGATAAACTATATAGAAAATATCCTTACTGCATGACACTAAATCGCATAGAAAGAATCCCCACTACATGATGATAAAATGTGCATGCCATCACACATTTTTAATCCCCTATAAAGGGACTTGAAGAGCCTTACCTCGGTCAAATAGAGTGTAGGGTTCTTCTACCATCTTTTCAAAGTACCTCAATCCATATACCACACTTTATTTTATGAGCATATCGTGTCACTGCAAACCTTTCATTTCCCCTAAAAGGGATAAAAGAGATCTCTTGATTGACCATGCTATTAACAAATAAGGTCTCTAGACCCACCAACTGAAGACATCTTGGTCCAATATAAATAAACTTCTAATTCTTGTGAGCCCAACATCACCGAGGTAGAAACTTAAATCTTAGTGTATTTGGGGACATATTCAGTATGACTATACTATATCATTTCTCATGATATGAGGAACTAGAGCCATGATTCACAACATTTCCACCTCCCACTCAGAAGGATTTTGGAGTGTTCTTGACCCCAGGTATCCTTATTAATCTATTGTGTGACATCTCCCATATTAGGACCACATGAGTCAAGATCTTAAACTTCTTGAAATTTCTTCAAAGTTATACGATATTAAACATTATTCTATAATGGTCCAAATTACAATACCTTAAACTTATAGAAAAAGATACGCAACACTTGTCAGGTTAAAAACCCAAAAGGGGCGGCCTGAGAAAAATCCAAGTATTTTATCACTAAACTTCTCATCCATAGAGTTTAGGAAAACATTACAGTGGAAATAAATAAGTCATAAATCTTATAGTGTCCAATTTGTGTCCCTAATAAAATCAAAACTATGCTCATTAGATACCATGGTCTTGGAAAAGGTTAGAGTAGTGATTTTTCACATCTCCTCACTACGAGAATATGTTTTATCGGTGGTGAAAAAAATTTTAGGGTGCTCTAAAACTTCTTGGATATTACACATTTCATAAAACACATTCATTCCTTTTAAGTATTAGGTAACAAAAACTTCCCATAACAAACTGGTAACATGAACTCGCTCTACCCAACGGACCATCAGATCCTAGGAAGGCCCCCCTTAAATATATGAGTTGTGGTCTTGACCTTGCGGGATAATAGTGGCTCGATTGACCTATAGACACTAATTTTCTTTCACTCTAGTTAACTTAGAAATTCGTGGTCCAGGATTTAAAACTCCTGTAGCTAGACTATACAAGTGGATTCGATATCCTCAACATTATTTCACTGTGTTTTTTACCATTTATTAGAGTAGGGATGTAATACTCCATTATCAAACCTTTTGATATCCCACACCTCGTGATTCAAAACCAGAGGGTGTTGGGATCAAGCTTCACATCAAGAGATGAATTTCCCTAGGGTTCCAGAACCCTTCTTATACATCCTTATTTCCATACCCAACATCATCATCTAGATATTTGAGTATTTTTGAAAATCATTCATAACCCTCAGAAAGAAGTGAAGATAAGCTTTTCTTGTCCATGATATCAATATAGAAGGTCTTATAACTACTAATTAATGGAATCTCTTCCTTGAAAGAAAGGAGCTTCAATCCATGTGAGCTTTAGTGGAACTGATGTAAGAACCCGGTTCTTATTATTGAGGTACATGTTTCTTCTTTTCCTTTTAAGTGTTTTTGAGAAAATAACTAAAATGTGAAAAAATACCAAATTTTGTGGTTACACGCCGTGTACTTTTCCACATGCCATGTACTTTGTCCATGTGGGATGAGTACACAGGGCTTGTAGTCCTGTCGGTGATGAAGGGTGTAAAAACTGACTATGGGCCATGTACTTGGTATTTCCATGCCATGTAATCAGTCGGCTGGTGAATAGTAAGGCAGTGGAAGTATCCACCAGCTGAGCGATAGAACACGCTGTGTATTCAGAAATACACTCCGTGTACTCATGTCAGTAAGTGAATAGTTCAGTGGTGAAAAGTAACTACCAGGGGAACAATTAAATGATGAAAGTACACGTTGTGTACTTGAGAGTACACTCCGTGTAGTTTTTTTTTCATGATTAAAATGAGCATTAGCCTCCTCATTTGGTAGAGGAGGTAGAACCGCCATTTGGAGCTCTGGAGAACGGCCGGAGCTTGGAAGATCACCCAATCGCACACCGGGAATTTGATTCCTCCGTCGATCACATTGGGACCGTATGGGTAAGCCCTCCCCTCTTCTTATGTTGTTCTTTACAATTATTCCTCTAATGGAAGTTATTTGAGATTGAACAATAATTCTTTTATCCCAGATCTATGATGTTATTGGTCATTTCGAGAGGCTCCATTCCTATATTTTTATTAGAAGTGATCAAGGTAGGTGGTCTAGTGTTTATTTCCAACTATTGAGTTGAATTTGTATACCGTTATGCTACTAACCCATGATTAGGGTGTCGTATGGATGTGTCCTTTTCTGAAGGTTATCTAGAATTGCATAGTAAACTTTTGATAAGTTAAAACTGCTGTTTGCGATCACTTCTTAGATCCAAGACCACCCAGGGGTGCGTTCCTCTGTTTAGCCATTTTTCCAGGATAACTGTGGGTATACTGTGAATTTTAGCATGCTTTGAATTCCTTGAGAGGAACTGTATATAATTGCATTATTATTTGTTGCGCTCGACCCGGTTACTTGTATAGCCTGAGGGCAGTGTTCGTTTAGCCTACAGGCAACCTTTCTCATGCCCGTGGGCAGTAGTTCCTATGCCTACGTGTAGTAGTTTCTGTTCCTGTGGGCGACATCTCGTACGCCTGTGGGAAATATTCATTTTTTCTATGGGTAATCACCTGTGGGTTTTGATTCTGATTACCTGAGGGTAAGTATTTTATGTATGAGGACAGTGTTATCATGAATATACACTGTGGGTATTTTCTTATGTTATACCTTCCAAGTTAAAGCACTAACTTGGTATGGTTAAATGAATATTAAAAAGTCAATATAACTAGTAAAGTTATTTACTTTTGAGTACTGATTAGTTTATTTCATTTACCACACATTGCTGTTGCACATTTTCACTGACAGTTGGGCAAGGGCCTTTTGTGGTTGCCTACTGGGATTTATTTCTCACACCTTGTTTGGGTCATGTATTCGGCCTAAAAAAATTAAATTTATACAGGTGTTGATAGGGGAAAGGGTCCCTATACAGGTACATGATTGTAACAGAGCACTAGGAGAGCATGGGAACGATCTTAGGCTTGCGATGCTGCTGCATTCTATTTACTCTTCTTTGTTTTGTTTGGATGTACCTTGTACTTTGAGTTTTATTGTATTTTATTGCAGTGTATCCTGTTCTGGATGCTTTCATAGAATTAGTGACATTCTGCATCTTTATATATATATGACTACTGGTTCCCTTTATTTCAGTTGTCCATTTCAGTTGTATACTATTTACTGATTCCGCTGTTGTTTGTTATATTTCTTTTCCATTGCACTACACTTTGAAAAATGATGGCATCGTTTCACCACTATCAGACCTGAGCCCTCGCTGCTAGTCGGCAGCCTCTGGCGTTTGGGGAAATACACTTGAGGTCATGTGACCAACCGGGTCCGGGGCACCTGTTGAGTGGCTTCTGAATCTGGGACGTTACAAAGTGGTATCAGAGGGTTTATTTTCCTTGACTTATTGTTTGGAGCCTTAGTATAGTATAATATGAACACGGTAGTTAGTAATAAGCTATGCCCGGGAGTAGCTAACCCGTGTATAAGGAGTCTACCTCGTTTATTGAAAATTTTCATATTATGCAGATTTTACAGTTGACTTCATTTTCATCGTTGGGTGACGCACTTTTGGTTGTGCTGTTTATATGTTATACATGGGTTCTATTTAGTTTCAACCCAATGAGATGAGGGTATTACATCTCATCCATCATTTAGGCACATACTAGAAATCACATGTCATGCATTCTTTCCATGCCAGGTAGGTGCATTAGGAATTGCATGTTGTTGTGATAGTTGTTGTACTAGAAAATCATGATCTTGTGATAACTACTTTGATAAATACCTTCTATTTGATAGGGTATTGTTGTGTGAGTTTGTTGATAGGATGAACACCAAACTTTGGTTTTTGGGGAGTATGGGCCCTCAATAACCAGAATTTGGTGAATCATTGACGAGATTACCTTGTTATAACATGTATAAGATGCCAAGATTTGATTCGCGGGGAGTATGTTCCCTCATGGATCGGAATTTGGAACTTAGGTATTTGTTTTGTGTTTTTATAGGTTTCAAAGTAGTTTCTGAGGCTTACTGTCTGGAAAACCCAGTATACACGCCATGTAGTTCTATAGACACACGCCGTGTGTTCTTCTGTTTGGGAAGAAAGGTAAAATTTTTAAGTACACTTCGTGTACCCTAATTACACGCCGTGTACCCTAAGTACACACCGTGTAGTCTCTTCCCGTGTCATAGACCATGTGGGTGGGGACACAGGGTATGGAATGGATTGGGGAAACACGCCATGTACCGGTTGTACACCCCGTGTAGTGTTAACCCGGTGTCCGCCGATGTAACTGACAACAAGGATGGAGGAAACCTTTAGACATACACGCCGTGTCCACTTTGAACATGCCGTGTAGTCTGACCCAAGTACCCAGCCGTGTCACGAACAACACGGGTCAGTGTTATCTTTCCTAGTACATGCCGTGTCTGCCTTGAACACGCCGTGCAGTGACAACCGTGTAGCCGGCCGTGTAGCGAGCAACACTGGTCAGTCTGGGGCTTCTTTGAACACGACGTGTCCTTTTGGAACATGTCATGTAGTGTGACTTGGGTACACATGCCGTGTGATGAACAACATGGGCCGATGGAATCTTGTCATGTACACACCGTGTTCCCGTGGGACACACCATGTATTCTTGTTTTAGAAGTGTCGTGTGGCTTATCAGTGTAGAAGGAATTGGGAAGGGAAGGAGGATTCAAGTACACACTGTGTATTTAGACAACACGCCATGTGTTTGGGGTGTTACACGACCGGTTTTAGCTGGAGTACACGCCCATGTGGATGGCCTGTGAGAACATGCCATATAGTATTTATACATGCCTTGTAGTCAAGTTTTGTAAATCCTGAATACTTTCTTTCTCCTATTCCCTTCTTGGTCTCCTTGTTTTTGTTCTTAGATAAATTTTTTATCTAAGGTGTGCTTTGATCTTTTAGAGTCAAGCCACTGAGAAGACCACCAGTTGTTCTCTAGGAGAGTGTAGATGATTATACTTCAAAGGTGGTAGGCCATGGGCTATCGATGGAACCTCCAGCAGTGCCAAATGTCGCACCAGCCGTTATACCAGACACAAGTGAGAATGCGAAGTTCCGTGAAGGCTTCATGCAGACCTTCCAGGGAGTACCACATGCCATCACATCTATGGCAGAGCTGACTCGTATCTTCCAATAGCAGCATCCACCTAGGTTTTTAGGGGATGAATGACCTTAGGATGTTGATCCATGGATGGATTTTAGGCAGATGATATTCGAGCATTTAGAGACGCCTCTAGGGCGGAGGGTCAAGCTCACTACATACATGCTACGTGATTCTGCCAAGAGGTGGTGGGATGTTACCACCCAATCTGAGCATCACCGAGACATGGCGTGGGAAGATTTTCAGGAAGCGTTCTATGAATGCTTCTTCCCGGAGACACTGAGGGAAGATCGATCTTGGGAGTTCATGAATCTGCATCAGGGCTCCATGTCAGTGATGGATTATTCTGATCGCTTCACCAAGATTCAGCATTTTCACTCGTTCTGGTGGGTGATGAGATGTTGAGGGATAGAAACTTTGAGGATGGTCCTCAGTACGACATCTGAGCACTGGTAAATGTTTTCAGCTTTCCCATGGTACATGCCAATGTGAGCCAGGCACTGATTACTGAGAGAAATCTGTGGGAAGCTAGTGGTGCAGGACAAGGTGGTTCGGCACCAGTTTCTGGTATTATTTCTACCTATAAGAGAAAGAGGCATATGGATTCTCATGGTTGAAGTACTAGCCAGAAGAATACTTCAGGTGTCCAGGTAATTTGCTACCAGTGTGGTAGAGAGGGGTACAAGAGACCTTAGTGTCCACGAGAGCTAGTGGAGTGCTGATCTTGCGGAAAGATGGGCCACCTCTAGCGTTTTTATCGGACGTTCCCACCAGTGGCTAGTGAGAGGGTTCTGTGTAGACTCCGCATGCGGGAGTAGGACCAACAGCTTCTTACCAGTCGAGAAATTGGAATATGTCGGGGCATGTAGGTCGAGATGGTGGTCATTGTCAAGGTAACTAGACCCCGATATCTGAGAGAAAATAGGGTGGGACAGCTCAGGGTAGCCAGGCTATGTCGTAGGGCTACGACAGTGGGCATGCATAGGAAGTGCAACAGACCCAATAGGAGCAGGATCCCGGATGTTCCACTGTCAGAGGTACTATTCTAGTTACTTCTATTTTGTCTTTTTTAGTTTTCGATACGGGTGCTACACATAGCTTTATATCTGTGCCCACTGTGGAGAGCCTTGGGATCAGTGTATCATTTTCTTCGGATATTATGACACTAGACAATCTGTTGGGGATTAGAGTGGCTAGTGTGCATCAGTGCAGGGAGTTCCCCCTAGAGGTTGGTGGGAGTCACTTTCTATGGGACCTCTATGCCATGGATATGAAAGATTATGATGTCATTCTCATAATGGACTGGTTGGTACCCTTTCGATCCTTTGTATATTACTATCATCGTAGGGTGAGTTTCACATCACCAGAGGGTAGTGAGTTTCTATAAAAAGGAGAGTGGGATGTCCAGGCGAGTTGAGCTGGACCTAAGCATCATGGGCGAGGTGAAGTGACAACCCAGATTGCGTGTTTATATCTGGATGATTAGGGGACTTGTTAGAAGGATTTCCTTCCAGTCGTTGATCATTTTTGGTATGTCTTCCTGGATGACTTTTCCAGTCTTCCTCCAGAGCGAGAGGTAAATTTCTCTATTGAGCTTGTTCCAGGAGCATCACCAGTGTCCATTCCTCATTATAGGATGGATACACCTGAGTAGAAAGAGCTCAAGAGGTAGTTAGAGGAGTTGCATAAAACTGGTTTTATCCAACCCAATACTTCTCCTTGGGGTTTGTCAGCCCTTTTTGTGAAGAAGGTGGATGGTACCCTCAGACTATGTGTGGGATATAGAAAACTAAACCAGTTGATGGTCAAGAAATGATATCCCTTACCAAGGATTTATGATCTTTTTGATCAACTTTGAGGAGCACGAGTGTTCTTAATGATTAACTTGAGATCAGGATATAATCAGTTACGCGTTAGACCATTGGACATACCGCTTACAACTTTTCAGAGAAGATATAGTCTATACGAGTACTTGGTTATGCCGTTTGGAATCATGAATGCGCCAGTGGTTTTCATGGATCTGATGAATCATGTGTTCCACCCTTATCTGGATTCTTTTGTGGTAGTTTTCATGGACGATATCTTGGTGTACTCTCACACATGAAATGACCATGATACCCTTCTTCGGATCGTTTGTGTTCACTGATAGAGAATCAACTATATGCTAAGCTCTCTAAGTGAAACTTTTGGATGGACCAGATACACTTCCCGGGTCATATCATCTCAGAGGCAGGAGTTGCGGTAGACCCAGATAAGGTGAGAGCAGTCGTTTTTTGGGAGAAGCCTAAGAACGTGTTTGAGATACGGATTTTCTTGGGGATGGCTGGTTACTACAGGCATTTTATACAGGACTTATCCCACTTAGCAGCACCGTTGATGTGTTTGACTAAGAAGGGTGTGAAGTTTGTCTGGTCAGAAGCTTGTGAGATAGTCTTTCATGATCTGAAGGGAAGGTTGACATCAACACAAATCCTGATACTTCTAGAGTAGGGGAAGAGCTATACAGTTTACTGTGATTCATTAGGTATTGTCCGGGGAGAAGTGTTGATTCAGGGCGTTCGAGTAGTTTCATACGGGTCTCGGCAGTTGAGGCCACATGAGAGGAATTACCCGACACATGACCTTGAGTTGGCTGCAGTTGTTCATGCATTACACTGTTGGATAAATTATCTCTTGGGAGAACATTTTGTGGTTTCACCAACCACAAAAGTCTCAAATACATCTTTACTCAACGTGACTTGAATATAAGACAACGAAGGTGGGTTGAATACCTTCAGTCCTTTGACATTGAGCTTGTCTATACACCTGGTAAGGGTAATGCAGTTGCTGATGCACTGAGTAAAAAGACTTAGATAAAGGTAGTTCATGAGGCCAATGGTGAGTGGAAGCTTATGGATTTGTTCTATGAGATGCATTTGGAGGTGTACGATAGTAAGGGGAAAACCTATCTTTCTTCCTTAACTGTGACTTCTACCCTCTTGGATAGAGTCAGGATGCGACAACTATCAGATTCAGAAGTCCTAGTTCTACGGGAGTCAGTGGAAAGTGAGGACTCTACTCCTGCTTGGACGATAGGTGATGATGAGGTAATGTGTATCCAAGGATGAGTGTGGGTTTCAGGTGACATACGTGAGTAGTTTATGTAGGAGTTTCACGCTTCATCTTGGGCAGTTCATCTCAGGGTTACCAAAATGTACTTTGACTTGAGACATCAGTATTGGTGGCTAGGTATGAAACAAGAGGTAGATTGTTTTGTTATTAGATGTTCCACCTATCAGCAGGTGAAGTCGGAGCCTCAGAGGCTAGCTGAACTGTTACTACAGTTACCCATTCTCGATTGAAAAATGGATGATGTCACGAGGGAATTCATGACTGGGTTGCCGAGGTAACCTCGAGGCAGTGATGTCATGTGGGTTGTTGTAGACAGACTCATGAAGGTAACTCACTTTTTGTTGATCAAGGAGGCCTTCGGTGTTGACAAACTCTGAAATTTGTATATCTGAGAGGTAGTACATCTTCATGGGGTCCCTCTTTCTATCGTTTGAGATAGGGACTCCCTATTTACGTCTCTTTTCTGGAAAAGTTTTCAGAGGGCATTGGGTATACAGGTGATTCATAGCACAACTTACCAGCCTCAGACCGACGACCAATTAAAGCATACGATACAGGTTCTAGAGGACATACTGCGTGAATGCGTCCTGAACTTTGGGGGCTCTTGGGAGAAGAATATATCCCTGGTTGAGTTTTCCTACAATAATATTTTTAAGGAAACTATTGATATGGAACCGTACGGGGATTTGTATAATAGGCCATTCCGATCATCCTTATGCTGGTTGGAGCCAGGTGAGGCAACATTACTAGGACCATGTCTAGTACAATAGACTTTAGAGAAGGTCCAGTTGATTCATAAGAAGATGGCTACCACACAATCTCGTCAGAAATATTATGTTGATCATTGTAGACGAACCTTGGAGTTCGTGGTTGGGGATCGGGTTTTCTTGCGTGTTTCACCGAGGTTGGGACACAGGTGGATCAGGAGACATGGTAAACTTTCACCGAGGTATGTCGGGCCATTTTAGATTCTGGAGAGAGTCGGGTTGGTTGCCTATAGGTTGCAGTTACCACAGAGGCACCAGGCCATGCATGACATCTTCCATTTATCTCTACTGTGCCGTTATCATTAAGACCCATCTCACGTCTTTTATCCCGAGGAGGTTGAGCTTCAGGTTTATGCATCCTTTGTGGAGCATCCGATTCGTATTGTTGATAGGAGCACAAAGGTTCTCTGAGACCGATCAGTTCCTCTCATTCGGGTGCTATGGCCGCATGGCTGAGTGTAGGATGAAACCTGGGAGCGGGAGACCGACGTACATGCTCAATGGTTGGAGATGTTCACAACTCTATCTTCACCACCCTTAGAAGGGAAATTCAGGTACGAATTACTTTAAGGGGGAAAGTTTTTAAGAACCTGGTTCTTATTCTTGAGGTACGAGTTTCTTATTTTCCTTTTCCTTAAGTGTTTTTTGAGAAAATAAGGAAAATGGGGAAACATCCCAAATTTTGTTGGTACATGCCATGTACTTTTCCACACGCTGTGTACTTTGGCCGTGTAGGATGAGTACACAGGGCGTGTAGGCTTGTCGGCGATGAAGGGTGTAAAAACTGACGACACTCCATGTACATGGTATTTACACACCGTGTAATCAATCGGTAGGTGAACAGTAAGGCGGTGGAAGTAGCTGCCGACTGAGTGACAGAACACACCCTGTATTCATAAATACATGTCGTGTACTCATGTCAGTAAGTGAACCGTTTGAAAGTGAAAAGTAGCCTCCTGAGGAATAGTTAAATGATGAAAGTACATGTCGTGTACTTGAGAGTACACGCCGTATAGTTTGTTTTTTTCTCTTAAAACAGGAAGTAGCATCCTTTTTTATAAGAGGAGGTAGAACTGCCGTTTGGAGATCATGAGGATGACCGGATCTTGGAAGATCACCTGATTATGCACCAGGAATCTGATTCTGCCTTCTTCGATCACGTTGGGACCATACAGGTAATCCCTCTACTATCCTTGCATTGTTCTTACCAATTCTTCCTCTAAGTGGTGTTATTTGCAATTTAACGGGAATCCTTTTACCCCAGATCTACACCATTCTTGGTCGTTTTGAGAGGCGCCATTCACATATATTGATCAGAAGTGATCAATGTAGGTGGTCTGGTTTTTATTTCCAACTATTGAGTTGAATTTTTGTACCATTATGCTACAAACCCATGATTAGGGTGTCGTATGGCTGTGGCCTTTGCTGAAGGTTTTCTAAAATTGCATAGATAAACTTTTGATAAATTAAAACTGTTGTTTGGGATCACTTCTTGGATCCAGGACCACCCCGGGGGTGCGTTCCACTATTTAGCCGTTTGTCCAGGATACCTATGGGTATACCGTGAATTTTACCTTGATTTAAATTTCCATGGGAGGAATTGTATATAATTGTTTTCTTATATGTTGGGATCGACCTGATTACCTGTATAGCATGAGGGCAGTGTTCGTTTAGCCTGTGGGCAACCTTTCTCATGCCTGTGGGTAGTAGTTCCTATGCCCATGGGCTGTAGTTTCTATGCCTGTGGGTGACATCCCATACGCCTTTGGGAAATATTCTTTTTGCCTATGGGCCATCACCTGCAGGTTTCGATTCTCATTACCTGAGGGTAAGGATTGTATGTTTGAGGACAGTGTTATCATGAATATACACCGTGGTGATTTTCATATGTTATACCTGCCAATTTACAGCACCAGCTTGTTATGGTTAAATGAATATTAAAAAGGAAATATAATTGGTAAAGTTAATTACTTTTGAGTACTTATTAGTTTATTTCATTTACTACTGCACACTGTTGTTGCACATTTTCACTGACAGTTGGGCATGAGCCTTTGGTGGTTGCCTACTGGGATTTATTTCTCACACCCTGTTTGGGTCATGTCTTCGGCCCAAAAGATTACATTTATATAGGCATAGATAGGGGAAAGGGTCCCTATACAGGTACATGATTGTATGAGAGGAGTGGGAGAGCATGGGACCGAGCTTAGGATTGCGATGCTGTTGCATTCTATTTACTCTACTTTGTTTTGTTTGGCTGTACCTGGTACTTAGAGTTGTTTTGTATTGTATTGCAGTGTATCCTATTCTGGATGCTTTCATAGAATTAGTGGCATGATGCATCTTTATATATATATTATTGGTGGTTCTCTTTACTTCAGTTGTCCATTTCTGTTGTATACTGTTTACTGCTTCTGTTGTTGTATGTTATATTTCTTTTTTTTTCTGTGCTACAAGTTGACAAATGAGGGCATAGTTTCCCCACTATCTGACCTTGGCCCTCACTGCAAGTCAACAGCCTTTGGCATTTGGGGAAATGTGCTTGAGGTCATGTGACCAACCGGGTCCGGGGCACCTGTTGAGTAGCTTCCGAATCCGGGATGTTACAATCGAGGCAGAACCTGACACCTCATCATGTTAAGGGACATACCTGACATGTCTATCCCATTCCAAGTTACTTAGAATAGGATTTTGAATTGTGACTTACATCAACCACATTTAAACTATCCAGGTGGGATTAACTTTCCTTGTATTTCACTATCAATCATAATACCCCCATAAATCTTCCATATCCATTGGAAAAGAGTAGAGATCATATTTAATTGGACATGATATCGATGCATAAGGGATTAAACACACCAACAAAAAGAATATATTCTTTATAATAAATGATGTCCAACACTCATGAGCCTTGACAACACCGCAATGCAACTCAACACCCAATAGTGTTTTGAGTCATCCTAAGACCGATAACCCCATATTCTATAAGGTCTAAGCTAAAATATCAGAAACTGAAGTGATGAAAAGGTCCAAGATAAAATACCGTAAACTGTATCGATGAAAAGGTCCAAGATAAAAGAACCTGAACTACAATGATGAAAAGGTCAAATCTAAAAGAACCTAAACTTAAGTGACGAAAATATCCAAGAAAAAGACCATAAACTATAGTGATGACAAGGTCTAAGCTAAAATACCATAGACTGTAGTGATGAAAGGTCCATGCTGAAAGTATCTAAACTGCAGCGATGAGAATGGACAAGCTTGAAGACCATAATCTATAGTATAAAATAAATTTAGTCTATAAAATCCTGTAAGACCCATTATATGTCCTTTTTATAATTAGGATGCTTTATCCAAGACTATCGAATTCATCAAAGAAGAGTATTATTCATATGGGACATGAATTATACCCGACCATCCTTATGAAATTTATGTAATTTCAAGATTGATGGAATATACTAACAATAAATAATCTCATGAAAGTGGGTATTTATGAGAATATCTCAAAGAGAATCTGTCATAATTTCAATATTCGACTCTGGGAATTCATGTTTATTTGAAATAACACGAAGGATGGGTATCGTTAACTAATCACATAATGTAAAAATAATGAGATGTTATGAATATCATGAATGAAAAGAAACTGGACAATGCATATAATGTTTAGTAAACATGCTTATTGAAATCAAGGAAAAGGGGGAGGAATGTCCACATTTTGGAGTCTCTACAAAGCCTTGACAAAAATGTGATGCAATAAAAAGGTCGAACTTTGAAAAAATTCGATATGATACATTGAGAAGGTCAGAAAGAGTTTTAAGAGAAGCATCGATAGAATTTTGGAGTGCCACTTTCCCAAGATCTTCCACTTCTACATTGGGACAAAGAGTCTAAAAAAATAGTCAACTCTTCGACCCTCTTCTAAGTAAAAACCAATGAGGATTAAGATATTGAAAGATTAGACATCAAATGAGAAATGACTCCTCACATATCCATATTTGAATAGTCTAAGAATACATTTGATCTAGTAGCTTAGATATTATTTGAAGACCCAAGTCCAGTTCTGCTGACATCTCCCTCATCTTCCTAGAAAGGGTAGCCTCATATAAAAGGTCATACATATCCTGTTTACTTGTGGTTAGATCTCACCGAGTCAAAAAAAAATTCTTCATAACTCACCACTTGGATTATTCCGAGAAAAAGAAAATATACTTGAATAAATTTGAGCAATACGTTATTGATTGAAGTCATGAAATCCAGACGTAAGGGGGAGTTTTTAACATATAGGATAGAATATGGGTTTGATCTATAACCAGTATACCATCTTCAGAAATTGTCATTTGGATGCATTCAAGAGAAGCTGATATCTAGTAGGATGACATATTGATACTGGAAGGAGGAATTATGACATCTTCCAAAAAACTGAACCTATACAGAGGTAGTTAGTGTGATAGGGGATAATCCTAGATTTGAGATGAGAGGAACTTCTTCAAAAATTTGTTACCCGAATCTACCTGATATGGAGGTTCATCATTAAAATTTATAGTAATCATTTTCCATTTATTTTCCATAACATAATTTTGATGAGCGATGGAATCCATATGAACAAGAGTACTTGGAATTTTTTAGAAAAAGAAAATATAGAATCTTTTTGTAAGGAATTTACATAAATGTTCTGGAAGGATCTTTCACATCGCATGACTCTGCAAGGGGTTCATGAACTGCATAAGGAGTTTTTGAATCGCCTGATTTACGAAGGACTCATGGATCACATAACCCTAGTATGGCATCACATGACTACATGACCTATTTAGAGACTCATGATCGAATTACCTGAATGTGGTCATTTGAGTCACATCGATCATATAATCCAGTTGGAAAGTCCCATGAAACCCTCAAATACAATCACAATCCTCAAGTCCATAGTTCAAAATTTTTTCTAAATATGTTTCAAAGATACTTAAAACATGAATCTACGTAGGAGTAGTCTCATGGATTTGATATTTTAGAGAATTCTCGAGAACAAGGATCGCGATTAGGGTTCATGGAATGGGATTGTGATATAGGTATGTGATAGAGGAAAAGGCGAGAGCACTATGGAGATAGGTGTGACTGGTGGAATGAATTGCTGTTTGACCTCACCTATATATATGGAATTTCATAAAATTATAAATGTATCTTGGGAGACCAAACGTCACCCAAAACACAGATTCAAGACACCACTAAAGACTCATATGGGAATTTACATTCCTCAGAACCGATCCCTTGTCCCCTCGAACATCACTCCTAGGGGGGGGGGATTTTTGATAACCTCCAAATAGACACCATCAAAATCATAAAGGAAGGAATACCTAAATATGAGTATTATTTTCTAAAAAGAAAAGAAAGGAGAAGGTGGAAAAGGCCTATGAATCATGTGAAAATAAAAAGGAATCCCGATCTTATGACCATCATAAGGTCATAAGAAGTACCCACAAGTAGTTAATAACCTACAGTGTATCCCGTAATACTCCCCTTCGACAAGTCTTTCTTCTCTTGAAAAGGCCCTTCGGACAACCAGTAGCCATGTGGTAATGAATGAATGAGTTCCCCCAGGTCACATGGGTTTTCATTGGAAAGTTCCCGAAAAACCAACTGAAAATCCTTTGAAAATTGTATAAATATATCCAAAAGGTGGAAACCCCTAGTGGTTGTATAACTCATGCATCATATCATCATAGGGAAGGATAAATTTCCTGGATGAAATCCAAGTAAATTCGCATGACCCCCGAAACTTGGTAAAATAAAAAAGAGATAAAAATGGAGGAGATGATAGGTACTTATGGTTGTAAAATACATGAGACACACCTCAAGTGATTAGGAAGACACTTTGAGACCATAGTGACATGTCCTAATCTTCTTGAAAAATCCCTTTGGCTTGTCAGCCTTGCCATGAGGAAGTCCTCGTGTATGTCGTGAAAACTCTATGCTTCCACTTTAGTGCTCTAAGGCCAAACAGATATATGTTTCCATGATATGCTCGTGCCCCACCATATGGCCCATAATGGTCATGCAAGGTATCATAAAAAATCGAATAATTGTATTTGAAGTTACTCATGTAATCTCTCATACTCTATAACCTTTATAAAATAAAAAAAGGTGGCAAAAAGTAAGGAGGTGAGAGATATCATGGCTATAAAACCCTTGGGACATGCTAAGGATTCCAACAGTGTGGTCTCATTAGACCCCCTAACAAGCTGACCAAATCCTGTGAAGTTCCACAACAAGCCATTTCCACCTTGAGAAATGTCCCAAACAAGGCATTGAGCTCTTGCGATGGCCCTTGGGAATTTCCATGTGACAAAATGAAATTCCTTCAATATGAAAATATGATAAAAAATTATTTATTTGTTAGAAATAATACAATAAAGGAATAATTGATGTAAGAGACTAACGACCACTGCACATCAAGTGGCACGCTTAGAATGAACCACAATAAAGACTCATAAAAACCCATTGTTCTAGCCCCCCATTGCCAAATCCAACCTGGATCCACACTAGATATTATTCACAAATTGGTGAAAAATCAGGGTGGTGAGGCCTATAAATTCCCCACCCCAAAGTGAAAAATGATTGGCTAATATATGATGGGTTGGACTCTGTCCCTCTATGCTGATCATGACTACAAACAAAAGGAATCTTGGAGTCTCAGGCCGGCGTTAGAGAAGATTTCTCAGAGCAAGTGGATCTCACAACCAGAATGTTCTCCATCAGGTAATTTACCATCATGAAGCCAAGATGATCATATTCCATTCAGAAAATCACTTCACATGATCATTCATAGATCACACAGGGGACTTCTAGAAGGGCATGCAAAGGATATATCACTTTTCTATTGGATCACATGTGATTCGAAATAAGTTGAAATAGAATAGATATATGTAATTTTTGGTATAAGGGTTGGAAGAAAAACTAAAAGTGAATAAATTAATCTTAAACATGTTCTTTGAACCACATGCACTTCGTGTGACCACCCTCAAGGATGTACGACCTCACCAAGACACATTTCCAAAATCTTATGACACTCCATTAGCATTATATCTGGGTCATGTGAGTTCATACGAACATGTTTGAATAAGGTACAGAGTCCCACTAGGCATGTCACTTTAGTCTAGAAAATTACCCATGGATTTATCACACAAGACTTGTAATGACCTTAAGACACATCACTTGGCTCACATAACAACATTCGATCATGTCATCCAAGTCTCATGGATGGATCCACGCATGATAAAACATCTCTCACGATACCATTTTAGTGATTCATATGAGAACTGTGAAGCTCACTAGATATATCAACTGAGACTCATTATTCCCTCCAATGATGTCAGTGAGATATGCAACACTATCTGGGCAAGCCAACCAAGTCATGTGATGACTTCCAAGAAAAACCATCCAGGTGTTACGATGTCCCCTAGATAGGTCAACTAGGTCATGCGATACCCGTAAAACAAGAGGAACTGGTCAAGAGGGCCTCCCAAGACTTGAAAACATCATACATCCTTGGTGTGTAAGCCCTGATCAATAGGGAAACCTCAATTTGTAATCCCCAATGAAAGGGAACTACGAAAACTCTAATTCCTTCCATATTTAGGATATAAAGGCCACCTATTTTCAAGGTCTGAGCTCCATATTGATCATATAGGGTTATCTCGATACATAAGACCTATCTTCCAAGTAATTACATTGATCAATTTTCATCCCTTATTTCTCATAATGATCATAGATTACGTGAGATTAGGGAGTTTCATTTCTTATGGCATCTTCGTGATAAACACCAGGTTATAAAGGCAGCCTCAGGGTGTAAAATCTAATGAACTAAACTATGAGAACTATTATTCCTGAAATAAATAGGATATATATGATACCTTCATAAGGCCTGAGATCAAATAAAAATCTGATTCAATGTAATCCCTCTGGAAATAATATTCCACCATCGGGACCCAATCATTCCCATGGGACGATAACTCCATCTCATCCATCTGTGGAATAAGAAATAAACTAAACTATGATGACTCTGATTTATATAATAATCAGGATACATAGGATGACTTTGTAGGGAATAATTTGTTTAATAAATTCTCTCAGGGTGGTCACAGTACATAACCCTGATGCCATGAGAAACGAAAATGACCATTTTCCATACTTTGTTTCCCACACCAAGCATAGCTCATGTGGGTTTAGGGAATTGCAATAATTATGTCATAAGCATCATAAGTCTCTATAATGAAAAGGTAAACCTTAGAGTGTAATTCCTGAAGAAATGAACTATATGAAAACTTTGATTCCTTCCATAATCAAGATATGTAGGATATTCCTTTGGGATTCGATCTCAAACACCTAATGCCCTATAGCCTTTGTATAATCCTTTAACAGGATGTCAAATTGCACTGGTTTAATGAAATAAACATGGATTGATTCCTATCATAACCTAGATATGTAGGATGACTCATGATGGATCAATAACCTCCTTTGAATATTAACCATCTCCTTTCATGATAATACATCCTGAAGCATTTTGTTATACATCTTCGTTATATAAGAGACCGACTATTACTACAGAGTGATGGAGAATCTCAGATACACATAGCTATATTCACTAAAGATACCCCAGTATTTTTCACATACAAAGAAAATTAACACATGGATTGTTTTGTTAGGATAATTTGTCTTGTGTCGGTATTATGAAGAGATTTTCAAAAATATCTTAAATCTATATGAGAGTTTCAGAGTTGGAAATAATTCCCCCCAAAAGGGCTTGATGATCCTAACTTACCATCCTATCGACCAATGCGAGTCACCAAGAGTCACTAGGCCTAAAAACCAAGATGAACACTTGCCTTTACAAAGAAGGTCCATACCAAGCTACGGATGAGGGAACCATTGGGAGTTTCTAGGAAATAAAAAATAAAACACAAGCCTGATGTGAGCAATTAAATGAGGCCACCAAACCCCCCACAATCGAACTATCAAGTGAAACCCATTCCATGCATTTAAATCTAGGTGGAATATGCACTCTAAAATATTTTATAATCAATTAAGGTTTTCTATTAAAACATATAAATAAAATATTTATATTTATTTAACTTTATACCATTAATTTATAATTTCTTATTACCCTTTTGTTAATTATTCTTTGTTAAAAATAATATTCAAGAGTTAATTGTCGAGTTTGATATATGCTGACTTTAGTATGGGGGTTCTGGTCTATACTCCTTGGAGATGTGTTAATAACCTATATTATGTTCATGGAGAATATATAAGTGTGTTTTATATAGTTATTAAGTCTAGGGGCAATTTTATGGATGTTTTGGTGATGATTTGTAAAGAGGTGTTAACATCCCCTTTTTGTGAATTTCAATTCATGAATTGATTTCATTAATGAATTTAATTATGTATATTACCATTCCATAATTATGAAAATATATTAATTTCATCATTATTATTCCATATTACTGGTATTTATGTTTTATTAATCATTATATAACCATTATAGCGTTGTTTATATAGGTGATAAAACAAACGTAAACCAGAACACGTTGTAAAGAATGAGTTAGTAAGAACATGTTATTATATAATAATAATATCAAATTTTCAAAATTTTTGTGATTTAATTTTTTTTAAATTATTAAATCATATTTTAATGGAGGTGGATGAAAAAGATAAACAAAAATTATTAATGATGGGATAATACTAGCATTGAAGATTTGAGATTTCTCTTAAAGAGCCTCTTAGAAATGAAGGATTTGGGACTCTTTCTTATGACCAGAGATTAAAAAACATGAAATAGAATTATTAGGAAGATAATTTGGGTTTGTATTTAATATGAAACTTAAGGAAATATTTTATTTTATTTGGGTAGATGAGGGGTCATTTTATAGGTGTGTTTGAGTGGCATTTTCACAAATACCAAATACTTAATGTGTAAGGAATGCATTTTTACTTGGAAAGTGGATCCAAAGTAAAAATATAATAGATATAGTATAATTTTAGGTATATAATTAACAAATACAATAATTAAGGTTTTATGTTAGTTTATGTATTTACCCCTTAATTTACCTCATTTTACCTTTACCGCGGTGACTCATTTCTAACCTCATTAACTTATTTTTATGCCTAAAAACGAAATTGATCTTATTACCTAATATGGAAATGATGATTATAAATTTTAAATCCATTTTTATATTTTATTTATAAATGTGATAGACTGTAATTTTGATACAAGTATACATAACACATAAAAAGAAAATTTTAGAAAAATATGTTTTTTAAGAATAAAATTGTATTTTTTCTTATTTATCAAAATTTAATGAAAATTAAATGAATTTTAATTTATTTTAATATTTAAATTATCTATAAATTTAATTAAAATAATTTTTTATTAGCGAATAAATTAATTTTTCTATATAAAAATACATTACACACATAAAAACAATTCTTTGAATAATATCTCTTTTTAACATTAATATATTTTCTTACTTGTTCATAAAAATTTATTATTTATTTAATAATTAATCTTATTAGATCCATATTTTTTAAATGATATTTATTCTTTAATTATATTAATTATTTAAAATAAATTTTAGATAAATTCTAAATGTATAAACATATATGCAATAATGAAACTATATACTTCACTTATTACATACAAGTTTATATCATCCAAAATTCTACTTAAAAATACCTCAAGATCTACACATAAATTATTAGTGTAATATAATAAATGGTGGAAGTAATGGGTTGTGATTTAGATAACATGTATTTAATAGTGATTTCCACGATCTTTAGCTTCTCTTATATATTATTTCACTCAAGTCGTACACATTTATGTTTAGATCGTAATTAGTCTAGGGAAAATATTAACGATGCTACCAACTTTTGAAGATTAGAAAAATGATTCATGTAAGAAAGATTTATACTAACATATTCCATAAATCCCAATTTCTACATATATTTTTAACACCCTTATATTTTATATGTATTTACTTTTAAATAAACATGAAGTGTTCAATAGTCTTCTTTACACGCAACCGACAATCTAAATGAACCGGGATATAATATATCTTTATAACCCAACCATTGTATTGGAGGGTTTGAATACGATTAAACACATCATGAGAAATATGTATATATTTTTTTATATAATTTTATTTTATTTATTAATGTGTAATAGATAAGTACTCAATTTTCAGTAATGTCATTTTATGCTTCAAAATTATGTTTTGTTCAAATATTATTTTTATTACATTTGGCACGCATAAAAATTATAATTGATTTATATTTTTTTAGAAATTTTATTTTATGATATTAATATAATTTTTTATATTATCATATCAATATTATATTATAGTAATTTTTTAGGTTCTTTCTAAAAAGTTTAATTTTTCTTTGAATTGTGGAAAATATCATTTTTTGAAAAAAATGTCATTTATTTTCAAGTAAAATCCCCATTATGTTTCAAATTTGATATTAAAGTAAAATAATTATCCTTTAATTATATTTAATATAATTAATTACTTATGAATCTTTATTATTCTTTATTTTTATGTAAGTTTATTTTTAGGCTTTTTCTAAAATATTTTTATGTGCGTAGTCTGTTTATATCTTAATAAGTTAAATTAATATATATTGATTAATTATTTTATTGAAATTTATATATTATATATTCAATAATTTATTTTTTCATTAATTTTAAGGGTTTTAAGTGGAAATGAATTGATGTAAATTTGGTTTTATTCTTATAAATAAATTTTATAAAACGAGTTTTTATTGCATTTTTCACGCTTATTTAAAATATTATTCTTCCAATTATAGAAATTGAGTCCAGTAAAATGGTTTCCATATTTTTAATCATCATAATTATTATAATTTAATAAGTTCAATTGAATTTTTATTTATAGTGTATAGTAAAAATGTAAAATTTTGTTACCATAATTAAGGTTAAAATGAGTTTACTGGGGGGTAAACCATAAGTAAAGGATAATATTTCCACAAAAAACTACCTAATTATTATTTTTTGTATATAATTAAATATTATTATATCCAAATGAAAAATAATTTACTATTTGGATCCACATTACCTTGAATGTGACATTTTATCATTGAAATATTTTAAGAAATTCCATGTGTGTTCTTCCACACACATATAAAAGGGTACCTCTTATCCACCATTATCCACATAATTTGAGCCTTCTAGATTGTAAAATACATTCTCATAAAAATTATTACAATTATTATATTCATATTTGACCTTCTAGTCTCCTCCTAATACCAATACATCAAGGCTTAATTTGTAATCCAAAGGAGGTCTCTCAAAGAAGGTATAAATCATAACTGAATTATTTCAAATTTATTTCTTACTATACTTCATCTAAACATGTTTTATCAATAAAAAATTATTAATATAGTATTATAAATATAATTATATTTCATTATGTCGATATTACAACAATTTACCACTATTCTCCATCAAATGGGAGATGAAAGTGTCACTCGTGCATACATGTAGATCATCTCCTCCACATAGAGATGTGATTTATTTTCCATCCCAATATTTCATGGTTGGTTATTATGCTAGTTATAATGTATATATATGATATTTATGATATAATAATGGATTTTTATATGTTAATTATTATTCACCTTTCTTTCATTCCATCCCATGAAAAATGGAAATGTCACTCATGTGTACGTATGAATTACCATATCCACATAGTGATGTAATTCATTTTTAGTATAATATTCGACATGGTATCTAATTATCCAAAATAATAATAATTTTTTCTTATTTTTAAATATATATTTTCATTAAATGTCACAAATAAGTAATTTATATATTTTTAATATAGAATCCTCCTTTAATTCCAAGAATGCGATCTCCTCATTATTTTCTATTTTGATGTTGGACAATAGTTTCTCAAAAAATACTCCATTTTTATCATGATAAATTATTTAAAATATTTATATTTGAAAATAATAATAAAAATCATACCATGATATTATAATTTAATTCTAAACAATTATTTCCTTGTATCACATCATGTCCAATAACCTATGATATTTCGACATCAAAGTCCAGCGCAACATTGTCACACAAAAATTCTAGAACTAACTTATGGAACACTTAAATCTTAAAAAAACTTCCACAAAAAGTAAAATTTTAGGAATAATTTTAAAGAACTTATGAAATATAGTGAATAATTGTAATTTGTATTTGAAAATTCTCATCTTTTAGACTAACTAACCATGCATAATTAATTGATTTTCTTATATATCTTAGTGAGACTTTAGACTTAGTTGGATTTACTCCAATTGATGATTCATACATAAGTTATTTGATAATATTATATACTACAAGATTTTCGAGTTAATAAAATTTATCATTATATATTGAAAATTAATTATGAATTTATTATAAAATATAGTGTATCATATACAATATTTTATGTATCCTATTTCATATCTATATAATTTTATAAATATTTACTTATGAGAAAATATTATACATACAATGCCTTGGATTTATTTTAAGATGATCCCCAAAAAATATATTAAAAATAATCCAAATAAAAACATTATGTATTCATAGATTATTTTATAATTTTTTACTTTAACTAAAACCTATAATTTCTAGAATTGTTTTATATCCTTTCAAACTATCTCCCAACATGTTAAGAAATATCAAGATAACTCAAAATCATTCTTAAATACATTACAATGATTATTACTCATGGTTAAAAATAAATTCAACATTCTTAAACAATTCTAATGTATTCTTCAATCTCCCCCTTATAATTTGCTTTCAAACTCAACAACTCACTCTAAGAAACATAAAAACATATCCTTTTTAAAAAATTATAATAATGAACTAAACCACTATACCATGTAGTGTTTTTAAGATAACTCCATCGTTTAGTGTAAATGAATTTTTTACTAATTTAATTAGATTCTCTCACCTAAATCCAACCAATCATTCCACATTTTCTCCCCCATTTTTCAGTAACAAAATCTCTAGATTAAAAAAATAGTATATAGTTTTTGTTTGTCTTTCACTTTAACAATGTAATCCAAATCATAGTAGTGGTATTGTAAAATGAATCAATTGAGAGGGAATAATTAAACATTAATGTTTATCCTTAAAGTCTCCAAAATCCCCTTAGGCATTGATTTTGTGAATATATCACCAAGTTGATCTATTTTAGGAACAAATTATAGCCTTATGTCCCAATTTTCAACCTCCTCCTTAATGAGATGAAATATATTGTCAATGTGATTAGATCCATAGTGTTTCATGATATTTTTAGAGGGGTCAATTTTAGTTTTATTTTCAAATGCATTTTTGGTTGTCTTATTAATATTCACCCTCACTTATTTTAACTATTTTTAATCCAGGTAATTTGGGTACATGAATATGTAGATTCCATATAAATTTCCTTTATGGTTATCATTTTTACCAAACTATTATTTTTTGTAGTCCCACTCACACAAACCCCTACTAAGAGAATAATTCCACCTAAATTATATTAACTATCATTACAATCACCTATACAACCACATCAATAAATCCAAGTAGATTTATGTGATAAACTATTTTCTCATCATCCCAACATTCATGGTACCTTTGATGCACTTTATAACTCTTTAGGAATTCATTAAATGTTATTATTTTGGGTAAATTTTATAACTTTCACATAAGGTCACCACATAGATAATATAATATGTTGATGCACTGTGATAAAGTAATCTAACAATAAGCCTTATAAACACCTTTTGATTTACATTATTCCATTTAGAAACCCTTTCAAACTTTATCCCGATCTGTATGAGCATAGAAACTGATTTTTTATCTTCTATAAAAAAAATCTTTAACAAAACCATTTCATAAATTTATTTAGAAATAAAAACAAACTCATCCTTTTATACCACTTGTAATCCCAGAAAATACTACATTTTTCCTAGTATAGAAATCCCCAAATGGTTATGGATTTTTAGAAAATTTCTTACAAGAACTATGTTTATCACCTAAAAAATATTATCAAAAATATATAAAATTAAAATAATAGTTCAAGTGTAAATTTCCTTCACTTAATGATTACTATCAACTTTAACCTTAATGAACATCATTTCTCTCAAAAAACCGTCAATATTAGAGAACTAATCTGTAGGGGATTCTTTTATCCGATATAGTTCCTTATTCATAAAATATATAATAGTCCCATCATTTTTAAGAATAAATCCTTTAGACTTCTCAATATATACTTCATCATCTTACTCTATATTCAAGAAGGAAAATTTCATATCTATTTGGTAAATTTTTTACTACTTATTAGCTAAAATTGCTATGAACATTCTTATGGCTACTAGTCTTGAAATATGAGAAAAGGATTCTTCAAAAACAACTATTTTAACTATTAAATAACCTTTGCATACAAATATTACCATGTTTATTGATATTTAACCACTAAAATTTAGTTTAATTTTAAATACCCATATGGTTCAAATAGAATTTTTCCATTTTAGTGTAGGGATAATATCCAAAGTGTAACTTCTTTAAATCTAATCCAATTGAACATTCATAGAATCTACTAATTATTTTTTCTTATAAACGTTATTAACTGAATAAGGCTCATTTTGAGAGATAAGATTTTGTAGTCATTAAGCCTCAAAATCCTTTTTAATTGAATTAGTGTACTTTGGTGACTAATTTTATTTTCTTCTTCCTCATGTTTCTTCATCTTTTAATAATTTAATTTTATATCTTCAACATCTCATTACTCATCAATTGTATGATCAGAGTCAATTTCAATAACATAAGGTTAACTTAAGCCAGTTAAACTATTTTTCTCATAAATCAACTTAGTATCTTCATCAGAGTCTTCAAAATACTATTTATATTGAAATTTAATTTTTTGTTTATAGCTAATGATTTTTTAATTCCTAATAGTTTTCTATTTTACTCATCACATTATTCCAACACCTATAAACGTTATCATTTGATAAATATCCTATAAATATAGTTTCATTTTCAAGAATTTTTTAATCTTTATAAAATTGGAACTACCAAACATTATGAATTAGTCCATATTCAGTTTTCTTATACCACATCTCATAACAGGTCATTTTTGAATTTATTCTTTATAGACACTTGTTTTCTATGTACGTAGCTATGAATATAGCCTCTTTATAATAAATATTTGAGTTGTTGTGATCTTATAGAAAGGTTCTACCAATGTCAACCGATATTATGTTATTTCCTTTTACTACTCAATTATTCTAGGGTTTATAAGAAGTACTATGTTGATGTTTAATTCTAGGTTTTTTATGGCATGATTATCTTTATTTCTTGGGATGAGGCAAGCATCTACTCAAAACTCCTTTTGAGTTATTTAATAATTTTTTAATAGAGTTTTTATAAACATCAATTAAATAACTTTTTTTAACTTTTGAGCTTAAATAGATAGAATTACCTGGGAGTCCAATTTGAAGAAAGATTACCACTAGCTCTTTCCTCTCTTGTGATAGATTTTAAATATTTTATCCACTTAATAAGTAAAGTGTTGCATCTAAAAATAACCTCATTTAATTTATTTCAAATATTACTCACACTCAATATGCTATGATTAATCCCATCAACAAATATGCTATATCATGACTTCATCTTTTCGGCTTCAATCTAAATTTTTAAAATTTATTTTATATTTAATAATAATTTATTACAAAATGAAACATCACTACTATCATATTATTAAATATTATATAAAATATTTTCATCTCCAATAATTTGTTATAAATAGACATTTTGTAGAATCTATGGTTTTATACACTTGTTATATTTAAAATCCACTTTTATAATAAATAAAATTTTAGCCTTATATTTTCTTAGTGTATTAATTTATCTAATATGCTATTGAGTTTTTTTTGGAATAATGGAATTGAATTCCTTAGAAAAATGAATTTATTGTTCCCATGTTCCATGTACTTCATCTAATAAATCAAATCAGTTTTGAATATGTAGATAAAATATATATCTCTTCATTGCTTGTTTCTTCTCAGATTTCTCCACATATTCACTGGAAAGACCCCCTCAATTCTTACATAATATAAATATGCATATGTAATTTTAAAAAAATTAAAAAATAGGTTTAATACCCATATAATATATTAAAGAATCATTAGCCTTTTAGATTTATCTTCTATGAAATTATTGGATCTTTCTTTAAACTCTAACTTTCTATAGTGGTACATCTATAGCCTCCATTTAATTGGATTTTAGGAACCCTTCCTTCTCAAGTTTTCTTCAGGTTTATTTAGTATAGGAGTAAAATTATTATATTTTTTATTATCTCAACCTTTCAAAAATTGTCTTTTAGAACCTACACTATTAAAAAAACAAATATAACAATTTTGTGAAACACTTTGGTTATTTTTACCTGATATAGTTTATAATATTTCTCAGTAAGTTCTAAGGACCCTAACTTTATTTACATGGTATCATGATTGTAATATACCATTTTTCATGGGGTATTATAATATTTAAGACATTTATATTGTGTCATGTTTAGTTCCACTTCCTTTGTAAGAATATTATTCTCAAAATCATACAATATTTTAACTTATTTTAAAATTTTTACCTTATGAATCTTGATTTCCACAAAAAAATAATTTTTATTATTGTGAAAATAATTATTATCTTTAATTAGATTATAAACATATTTCTTTAAGGATTTTAGTTTCCACTTGTGTCGAATATTTATTTCAATCCATGATTTAAGATTATCTTTTATCATATATTCTATATAGGTCTCTACTCATTCTCTTTTGTATCTTGAAAATTTTTCATGTATTTCAACATAATCCATAAAATAAAAAATTTCTTAGAATTGATTATATATGTTGAATAATTTTAGAGGATTAGTCTTCATATTATTTTCTCATTATATTCATTTTTTTTCATGGATTTGAATTCCTTTTATACCTTATAATTATTCTTAAACATATGAGTCTTACTCATATAATAATTGAGGAGTGTGTTATATGAATCATAAAAATATAAGTCTTAATTTTCTTCTAGATTAGATATTTTTGGATCAAACTTACCCAAAACATTTCTAATTAACTTCATAACTATGGTTTAATCTACCAAAGTATAACCAAAACTATTTATGTGATAGAATAACATATTTAATTTTTGTGAAATAGTCATCAATTTTCTCGTCATATATCATTACAAAATATTTAAACTTAGATATCTCGATCTAGAGTTTTAATTTTTTAGTTTTATATTTCCTTCATAAATATTTTCAATATTATCCCATATTTACTTGATTGTATTAAGCACATACACTTCATGATTTGTATTATAAGATAAGGATGAAAAAAATATAGTTTTGGTTTTTTCCATCTACTTCCATGTTTATATTAACTGTAAATGTCACATGAGAATCCCTACCAAGTTATTTAAAACCCACTGTCACTATAACACTCATTGATAATCCTTGCAAAAATGTTAAGGGAGCATATTGTTCCTATGGTGATCAAATTCATTTCCCTAAATTTAAGGAATAACTCTATTGTTTATAAAATTTATATTATTTATACTTCACTATATATTGGAAAAGGATATCAGAGGGAACATTGTTAGTTGTAATACCACTTGAGGTGCCCAAGTCAGTTGATGTACCACTGATAAGGGGTGGGGGATGAATAAATGGTACAAATTTCACAATTTATATTTAAAAAATTAGCTTTTATGACTTTTTAGGGTCCCCATAATCTCTTATTAAAATATCAAACTTACTCATATGAATCCGAAATTTAAATAAACATAAGGAATATAAGATTTTAAAACGTTTGGTTCGAATATGGGTACTTAATCCTTTATAGGTTCAAGTCAAGTTCTGAGACTTTGATATTAACTATAACATTCAAGTTAATACAAGAGAGGGGTAGTGTTCTTAATTGAATCTTGTGAAGCTATCAAAAATATTAAGAAAATAATGGTTGTGCATTTAATTGAAGTTTTTAAATAAAACTAAAACTCTATATTAATAGTTATTTATTCACCTGATTTGTGGTGATATTGTTATAATATATCACAAATGTATTCCAGTAAAACTCATTCTACTCTTGAGTGAACAAGATCTTCTGCTAACCTTGGGATGTATTTGAATCACTATAATATACCTTCATCAATTATCTGGTCTTCGACTTCCAGAAGAATAAAAATAGAGCATTATGCATGTTATAAATCCGCATCAAGATTCTAGAATGATTAACATATATATGAGATCTTGAACACAAATTTTAGTCTTCTTCCTCCTTAATAGCAATCCAAAAAATGAAAAAAAACATATGTGTCTTTCCTTGACACCATAAATAAATAGTAGTTAGAAGAACTTATTGATCTCTTTCTCTACCTCCCCATTCGACACAACAGTTTTATAATCTTGCACAAAATACCACATTCCCTAGTACAGTAAATTCTTCTTATAATTTTAAATATAACTTTTTATTCAAAGTCACATGTAAATAATTTGTTTCATTTTGAGCATATAGAAATCCATTTGGTCTTCTAATGTCCACACCATTCTCTACTTTTAAACTGGTCAATAACTTCCCAAAAAATACTCCAACTATGATTATTAAAATTAATTTCAAATAAAATATTTGAGATTTCTTTAAATATCATAACACTATCTTCCAATTTAAATCTACAAAATTATTATCTTGAATCACATTTTGAATAATAGTATATGATATTTTGACATGAAAATCTTGAGAAACATCATAATACTTAACTTTTTGAAGTAAATCCCAAAACACTTCAATCATCACAAGTTTACACTAACTATAAAACTATACATTTAATTTTAAAATCCTAATATATAACAGTGTAGTATTCTATATTATTATTTCCTTTTAAAATTTTTGGATTTCAAACTTCTGACCCTTGTATAATAAATTCGTTTTTAATATATTAGTAAGATTGCAGACTTAGTTAGATATCCTCCAAATTATAATTCATATATAATTTTTTTTATAATCCTATATACTGTGTATGATTTTGGGATTAATTAAATTTATAGTGAGTGCTTGTAAAATATTATACAAGATTACAAAAATAATATATATCATATAGATGATATTACCTATCTAGTTTTGTCGTCCAATAATTTTCTATATATTCAATTTTGAGAAAGTATTATGCATGTGGTGGAATTTTATTATTTTATGATGAGATCTTAAAAAATATATTATTCAACCTCTTGTGAAAAAATTTACATATATAAGGAAGGTTTTGGGATTTTTCATTTTCAAAAAAATATATAATTTCTAGAATTGATCCAAATCCTCTCAAATAATCTCTAAAAGTATCATGTAAGTTCATGATAACTAAAAAAAATTATTATCCACCTTTAAATACTTCTTACTCATGGTAAAAAAAATAAAACATTACCCACCAATTCTATTGGGTTATTCAAAGACCCAAGCTAAGATAAACCAACCAAGAATATAAATAGGAGAATACATAAATCTTATGACTTGATCAAAGCATATGATCAATGATTTATTTCCCCTAGGATCAAGTTTAGCTTATTATTACTTAATAAACCAACTATACGACTAAATATCATGATCATATCGTAAATTAATTTTATCTTATCTATGAATGGTTATTCACTTATTCATATAATGCATGGTTTTATTTTTTATTTATTTAAATTCAATCACAAAAATTAAATAAATTATTAATAATTATAAGATAAAATAAAATTATTGGTATGTGAAAAATTTTATTATATATAGTTAATTAGTTATATTAGATCTCACATAAATCTATTAACTAATATAAAAATATTAAATAAGATATTTTATACTAGTATGTGAATAAATTATTATATGAAACATAGATAATTACATATATAATATCCACATAATATTAAAAATAATGTTAAGAATAAAATAAATTATATTTAAGAATAAGTCAAAAAAATCCCTCAATAAAAATACTAAGTTAGAAAACACCTTCAATCACTTGAGTTAGAATGGAACCATAGTTTAAATTATTGTTATGGACCTTATAAATATAATTAAACTATTAGGGAGTTATAATAAAATTATTGGGTTGAATTAAATAGGTTAACATCAAGAGTATTTACCCCAGTAATAATTGGTATAACTTAGAAGAAAGATTTGAGGAAATCAAAGTTCAGGACTTTAAGAATGGGGACTTTACTAAAAAGATCAAGGATATACGAGGTAAGGCAATTAGAAATTAAATCCTACCAAAATTACTTTATATATTTTGATAAGTCCTATGAATAGGTTATTTTTAGTGAAATATGGATCCCTATGATTAGAATATTTAAGAAACTAGATATTTCGAATCCAAGAAGGAGGGTTTTTGAAATTTGATAAAATAGTAGGAGGCTAATTAATTTAATTAATTATTTCAAAAATTTGTTTCCATATTAGAAAATGGAAATTAAATAAACCTATGGACTTTTCCTATGATCGATAGTTGATAAAGATAATCTCCTAACCAATGATAATATCCAGTAATTGTTGAGAAACCTACACATTTTACTATACCAAGATTTGAAGTTTTTTATATTGGAGTCCCCTATTCTTATAGAGACTTATAGTGATACAAGTGAGGAGGAAAAAAATTAACTTCTAGAAACAAGTCGACATTTAATTTCCCAATGCCTAATGTTATCATCCACGACTAGTGTGCTCTACAAGATGTAAAAATACATGGATGCTTACTCTATTCTTTCCCATCTCTATGATATCTATTAGGATAAAGTATAAAAAATGATTTATGAAATTTATAAGGAACTTTTAATATAAAATATAGGTGAATGAGTTATAATTGGACCTCAATTTGTTAAGAATATTGGTTACATTGAGTGATTATAAATTTTATGATTCAATTTGCCCAAAGAACTAAGCACAAACCTCATACTCTCCACACTTCCTTCAATATTATCAAGTTTTATTATAAATTTCAACATAAAAACTATATATTAGTAAAAAAAGGATATTCTAACTTTGATTAACCAAGTTAATAAATACATGAAGTTAGAAAAACCCTATTTAATTATGGTTAATAAAATAAAATAAAGGTAAAAAGGTCTAAATAAAGTTCTAGGCCAATGAATCATTCAAAAAACCATTCAATTAAGTAAAAGATCCAAATTGAGGAAAAAGGGAATGATGCTCTATATTATTATTATGGAAATAAGGTCTACTAGAATAAGAATTATAACTCATTAAATAAGTAAGGGTATTCTTCAAGTACATTTATTATTTATTTAAATATTTATTTTCATAAAAATTGAGTATTAGATATAGCTTGTGGTTCTCACATTTATATCCAAATATAAGAACCATGTTGATTTCAAAAAAATCCAATAGTTGAGGTAGATATTGGAGACACCGATGGAGCAAGACTAGCTATTCTAGATATAAGAGACTAATATCTCAATTTTTCAATTGGATTGATTTTAGTTTTGAAGAACTATTACTATGTTTCTAGCATACCTAAGAATGTCATTTTGGTGTCTATTTTAGACATGGTTGATTTTATTTTCAAATTTATAAATAATGGAAATTTTATTAAGATTTAATAAGTTATGGTGTATACATTATGAATAAATATGTTTAAATTCTTTAATAATAAAATCATGTCTTTAAAAAAGATAAGTAATAAAGTTCACATGATTCATATAAAACATAGTTGAGGAATTAATGGTCATGTAAATAGAAATCATTTTAAAAAACTATATTAATAAGGGAATTTTGATTCTTATAAATTTCATCCCTTGGATATATTTCATTCTGGTTTTATATGGTAAAATTAAGAAGGATTTTTTTAGTGTACAATGTAGGAGATTTTTAGATATTAAATAATTAGTTTATGTTGTAGTATGTATGCTAGAACCAACTGTTGTTGTAATTTCGATTTCTAGTATAATAAAATACATATATATTGATAAATAACTTATCAGATAATGATGTTTATTCTATAAAGCATCAAGGGGTATAATTTAATTTTAGTATTTATGATGTTAAAGATTTTATTGAATCTCCAACATATAATGATAACCTTAAAATGATATGATAATATTTTTAGGTACATGTTGTTTGGTTGGATAATGTCATATGATATGAAAAAAATAACGTAGAAAATTAAGTTATGGATGCTTGTTAGTGTATGATGCTTCCCCTAAAAAAGTTTCCCACTTTCTAATTTCAAATAGACGAGGATATGAGGACATGTTTTTTATTAGGATTTCCATATGTTATAAAGTTTCATTGGAAATTCCTATATGTGATTGTGTGTTTTGGTCCTTAGATTTGAGATTATTATTAATGCATATCGTAATTCTAGTATAATGATTTATTGATGAAAACTATAACATCATATGTTCATGATAAGATAATATACATTGAATGTTTCATGAGTGACATGAAATTAATGAATAAGCAAAGAAAAGGATTTCCCCTTCAATTTTATGAATGTTTATATATTTGTCCCTTTGATTGAAATGGAATTATCTAAAAGATTACATGGAAGTAGTTTTTGATGATTTATTTTAAAATAGTAAGAAAATGATATATAGTGTATAAAGGTTGATGACATTAGTTTGAAAACTACTTGATAAGACCTCAATACAAAAAGATTATGTAATATAGTGAGCGTTAGTATGTGATTTTTTCTATAGTGAAATTAACTTATTCCTCTATGGGTACCTTGTCATGTTTCTAAAACCTGATGTAGGACTGTAGTAAATAATGACAAATTCCATATAGGAAGAGTCCTATTGGGTCACACGCTATGTATTTCCATTAATCTCAATTAAATTAAATTGTAATTTAACTTTTGGAACAAATATTTTTCACTAGACCAAGAAATTAAATTTATCAAGTATTTTCTGATCGGAAATATTTAGTCACCGATTATGTTCAAAAGTAAATTAATGATTTAAATATTAAATAAAGATTTATTATATAGTTTGTGAATATAATATTTATTTATTTATGAAAAAAATTATATAAAATTATTTATTTATTAAAATAAATATTTATTATTATATGTTTAATAATTGTCGAGGATGATGGATGGGATGAGTTATGGGAATAGAGAAAAAATGATATAAATATTAAATATCATTTAAATAAATATAGATTTATTTATTTTATAAAAATGATATTTAGTTTTTATAATTCGGTTCTTTCTAGGAGACATATATTATTATTTTTATTATTATTATTTTGCATTGGGAATATGTTATATTTAGAATTTGGTTAAGGTCCCCTGAGAAATTATCAAATAATTTTAGAAATTGAACTGTATAATCCTATTTTATGTCATTTGTGTGGAAGATATGGTTATGCACAACATCTAATCTCCCTATATAATTCTCTCAATGAAGAAAATCTATAATATTCCCTCAATAATGAGTGAATAAACATATCCTTCTCCCTCCCAAGAGTGAAATAACAATGGAAAAAATCATTTAGGGATGAAGGAATTGTGTTGAGATCAATGAGAACAAAAAAATATGATTAGATCTTCTACTCTATCACTTAGAGATCCATCAATTATTATACAGGGTTCATGGAGCACATGTTGATACCACCAAATGGATTGTACTCTGAATATTCTTATCTCAATGAAGGTACAACTTGAATGGGGTTTGATTGATCAATATCATCATTGAAGAATGATCTCAAGATCAAGTTAATTATATAATTAAATTATTCATAATTTTAATGTGAAAAAAAATCTCTATTTATTTTCAGGATTATTTATTCCAATTTATTTGGGTATATTCCTCAAACATGTAATTCTTGGATAGGTTTGTATGAATTATTCATTAGATCCAATGAAACTTTTTATTGGGAATGGGTCGAACTGGCACATACATTGTGCTTAAAACCTTTAATTGGTATTAGAGTGGTCATATTTAAATATTTAATTTTTTTTTAATTTTTGATCAAATATTTCAATTCTTGTTAGTATTTCATTTAATATATATTTCATTATACATAATACTGATATGTGTTCATTAAATTTTATATGAATAGTACAAGGATAATAATATGAAGATAATGCATGGAAAATTCATCTAGAGGTGTTAGAGAATCTATTTTCTTGAGAAAATTTCATAAAACATAACTGATATCACTTTGTGTACTCTTTAGCCAACCTCACATGTATGTGTTTGCGTTAATTTTGGTACACCATGTCAAGTTTATTATTCATGGTGTAAAAACATCAGATATCGAGAACGAGTGTAGAAAATGATTTGCAGGGTTACACAATGTGTATATTCAATACATACAATGTTACCCTAGATAACTCTAGGGTCGTGTAGTCAACACACATGGTGTGTAATTAATACACACTACGCATGTTCAATTCTAGATGAGAAAAAAAATAGAGGTTTTTACATGAGTTGTTTCTCGAACAAATATCATGAAAGGAAGATTTTTCCCACTAAGATTACATGCTGAGTCTTTGGTAATATAATGTGGGATGTTCAAGAACAATTTCACACTGCATAAAAGGTTTACATGTCCTATTATTCTTTTGATCTATCATATTGAAAAATATTCATACTCATGTCCTATGAGTTAAAGCATGAATACAAGAATATTAATTTGGAAAAAACTTAACTATATAGAATATAGATGGTGCACACACTATGTGATAGGGTTTTGACACAGAATAAGTGATAGTTTTGTGTTCGGGTGGAATAAATACTTTTTTTAGTTTTTTGGTATTTTATCATGTTACACACTATGTATAGTTATCATACACGTCATGTAATATAAATGAGAAGATACAACATTACATAAAGTTCATATTAAGGTTTATCATTAGGTAAATTACATTATACTAACTATATTTCTTATCCCATAGAGATAAATATCATGTAATATCATGATATATTGTGTATGATGGAATACTATGATGGTAAAAAATACATGAGATAACTATATTCTATGTATATCACACACTGTGTTATCTGACAGTACACACCGAGTAAATATATAATAATGTCACATATTTTTTTACATAATTATTAAAAAAATAATTTTATTTATTTAGTTAAAATTATAAAACATAAGAATCCTCTGTATCTATAAAATTGATTGGATTAAGTAGTTAAGGTATAGAATTAACTAATTGATAGGATAATTAACTATTAATTCATGAAAAATTTCTCTAAATAAATAATTAAATTTAAAATTAATTCTATATTTTATAAATGCAATATTGTTACATACATGTGACTGATCATGAGATTGAATGACCTATGATTGTGTTGGGGTTTTGTTTAATTCAATATTATTGAATGAGTTCTTATATGTGATAATATTTTATTAAATTAAATGTAATGGCCTATAATCCATCCCTCCACTTTAACTATATACAATATTTGGGTCCATGGCTTACATTATATATCCAATACCCTTGGTTACCCTCACTAGTGATTGATTAAAACCCTAGTCAAGGTAAAACCAACCTAAAAGATATTAACTTCCCTGATAGAATCCAACTACTCAAGCCAAGCCTAGCTCAAGGAATTTTCCCCTAAAAGTTATAGGTTCATTTATCATCTACTTACTAAATCATCCATTTGAAATATTATGATAATGTCACAATATTTATTTTATTTTTTCCAGTTCATGGTTACTAATTTTAGGTGCTGAATGTTTATATGATGTTAAAAATGATCACATAAACAAAAATATATATCATGACATGTAAGATAAAATAAAATAAATAGACCAGGAATATAATTATTTTATCTAGATATGGTTAATTAAATATGTAAAATATTTATAATATGATCAAGCCATGTAATATTTATAATAAAGTAATTTATATAAAAAATATAAAAAATCCCTAATTGAAATATTGAGTCATTAACATCTTTAATTTCTTTAGTTAATATTGAACTATAGTTAAATCCTCTATCAGGCTATAGTGTGTTCAATAAAATTTGAAGGAAATTGTTGAGAAAATACAAGTTAGGTTTTTGGATTAGGGAGTCTACTCAATATATGAAGGAGATTCATGATGAAAGTTGGAAACACTACCTACCTAAATACATTCTTGTAATTTTTATGGCCATAGTTTGGAAAATGAGAAGGGAGATATAGACCCTTTCCACTAGAATGTCCACATGATAAGATATTCTAAATCTAATATCGAAGGATATATGGATTTAATAAAATTTTGGATGACTAATATGATAATAAAATATATTAAATATCATATATTTTGTAATCAAGCTAAAAGTAATAATAATATACTTTACTATTATATAAAATAAAAAGTTTATCAACGATGAGATCACTTCAATCAATCCTGGAATTGGTGTATATCTTTAAATTTCTAATTATGTAGAGTGGTACAGTCATTTAAGCACTGTATTGCTATAGTAAAACTTGTTCTATATACTGGAAAACCATATTTTTGAATAGACACCACACTAAGTGATCAAAGATAAGAAGGAAACTTATCTGGGATACATGGAAGATGATTATTATATCTATTGTATTATACTATCATCTATGTACGAAGATATAATGATGAATAACAAGGAAATATATTCTTACACTATGAAAAATTATATCCTTTAACTTGAAAAAAAGGAAAGGATTATGATATATGGTATTGTCATTGCATTTTATTAGTGTAAACCAAAAGAGGGGAACTTATCTTGAGATATTTCCTTCAAAATGTTGGAGTATATTGATCAGTTCCTGAGGTTGGGATTATATTTGGATAATAAATCATCTATTAATCTCATATTATCACCAATTCTACCTAGGTTATCAATATTCAGTGGGTATTTCCACATGAATAATATGTATAAGTTGCAAAAGAATATTTTGACTATCCATCATCGGGTGGATAAGGATTGGTGAGATCATGGTTCCTACCCCATTATGATGAATAAAGAGAAATACTAGGTTTAAAATACCATTACAAAATAAAATTAAATGGTTCCTTTACATAATCCTTCACAGAGAAAAAATATTTAGAGGCAATTAAATGGATAGGAGGTTATATAATTCTCATGTGGAATGAAAGGTAAATAGAAGAACAACCATAATGAATTGAATAAGATGAAATTATATGGTTCTAATTCTGGTATATTCATTACTAAAATTAATTATTTTATTTTTCATCATGTTTCTAAAATAAAATATTTTTTACATATGTGTATTCAAATATAGGAACCAAGAAAGTGTAAAAATATAACTAAACGTTTTTCTGAATTCTTAAGGAAATTGAAGAAGGGTGACTTCTATATTAGTATAGGGAAGTGAAAAAAATTCTAGATTACCCAATGAATTGATTTATGTTAAAATATGTTAGTGTTGAGTATTTCCAAAAAAATTATCTTGGTGTATCATTCGACATAATGTAAAATTATTTCATTTTTAAAATGAATGTTATTGTGGTATTTCATACTTAAATTAATAGTTTTGTAAATATTGGATAATAGATATCCAATTTTTATATGTAATGATATGTATATATATAATATTAATAATACATACTTATCAAAAAATAATTATTTTTCAAAAAAATTTTATAATAGGTGAAACGTTTATATCTAGATTGGTGTTGAGTCTCTTTTGATCTAGAATACTAGGTATACTGACTAAATAACTTTAAAATTTTAGAAAATTAAAAATTTATAAATACATGTACACCACAAAGATTCTATAATAAGTTCATCTAGACCACACAAACTATTATAAGGTTAAAGTATATGTAAATCTATATGAATCAGGATACTAATTTAAGATATTTTAGGGATACTTGGTGAAGAAATAAAAAAACTGTGTTGAAGATAAAAGATCTACCTGGAGGGCTTGTCAGAGTATATCTTAACCAAGTAATAACTGATCATTTATATATAGCATTAAGGTACTCATATGATAAAATTATATTATTTATATCACAGTGATAATAGAAAAAGGGGGATCAATGATGAGTCTTATATACATTTCAAGTCTTGTGAGTTCTCTTCCAAGCTATGTTTTGGAAAAATAAAATCAGCATGTTACCATATTCACACCATAGTATTTAATTAATATCGTATATAATGGGGATAGATTATGCCATTTCTTCATGTATTTGATGAGAAATTTTTATTAAAAATGGATTTACCTATAAATTAAAAGAAAACACTAAGTGATTCTATTTTAATTATCCCTTAGATACTAAGGATGTTAAAATACCTTATTAGCTTAGACCAAATTTATGATCGAAGAACATGACTTTTGAGATAGTGGGATTAGGCTTGATTGCAATGAATTATTGGCTCCAGATGCATATTAATTGGAATATGAATAGAAAATCCACTCTGCTAAGTGGGAGGAGTTATTCCAGAGATACATACTGTATAAGAAGTTAAAACACAAGTGGTGTTTTATATTCACCAAATCAGTGATATGTATTATTCTATAATAATAAAAATAATTCCTATAGTAAGAAGTAAATGGATATAGGATAATATTGAAGATTTTATTCTAATTCATTGATGTATTCCATGTATTAAAATCCAGTTCTATATTTTAGTTATTTCTCTAATTGATGTACATCCATCAGTGGGTATTTAAAAGAATCTAGACATTAATGGGACAAGATGGTACTAAAAAAGCTCCGTTAATTATTGGAAGGTTTAAACAATGTCGAGATATATTGCATGATAAAACTTTTTTCACCAATCATAATAAGAAAATATTTTTGAATTATACTTTTCCGATCATTGACTATGATTATGTTATTGTGAATTGGATGTCAAGTTCATTTTCCTTTATGGAAACCCTATAGAAGATATTTATATGACAAAACCAAAAAGGGTTAGTGACACTAATAAATACTAATAAAATATTAAAATTGAAAATATCCATTTATAAATATTAGAAATCACCAGGAATATAAATTATTCATTTGGATTAAATTTGTGAAATACCTTTATAAGAGGTTACTAGGAGAGTAATTGTTTTTTGAGACATATATGTTGATAATATATGAAAAAATATATGTTTAGTCTTACCATCCTATTAAAAAATAAGTAAATATATCTCTATAAGAATGAATTAACATTACAATTAAGTTTTAGGGAACAAGATATACATATATATATATATATAGGGTTGGTTAATATAGTCATAGTACATACTTTGATAAGATGGAAAAGTTCATAAAAGAATTGTTTCCCATCTCATATGGCATGTAATCTCATATAATAGTGGGGATTATGAATATAATTTTATAAAATTAATTGTTATGAATCTATCTCATAATCCATTATATATTAAGGTTTTACATTACTTATGAATTATTCATTGAGGGTAAATATCAAATAGAACCAGGAGAACTACAAAAAACTCATATTTAGAACAATCCGACGGTACCCAAGAAAGAAGAAACAAATGAGTTAACAATGAAATAAGAAATGGGAAGAGTAGTTTTCAAGGGGATATTACACAAATATTCATTAAGATCATTTTGGTTATAGATTATAATAAATATAAGGTAATATGAAAGATGAACTAATTAGAGTTTATAGTGGCCATATCATTAATAAATGAGTATATTATGGATTAAGATGTAGCTTAAAAAGTGATTTTATAATGATTTATTCCAATTTTGGTTATATAAAATCAATAAAGTATTATCATTTCCATAATACTATTTAACTATATTATTAAACAATACATCAGTTTTATGAAAATGATACAAAATGTAAATACTCAAGGATATCACTTATTGATGGACATTCTCAAGGGAGTTAGGTCACTTAAAGAATATTTTCCATAGAGAAATTTGGAAATACCAATAGTAGGCATAAGAATGTGGTGAGAATATAATTTATTTCCATACACAAAAGAGTTATTTTTAACATGTTAGATATAACTTGTGAGTTAGTAATTGGATCTAGTGAAAGTGAGATTATCAAAGATTTGGTCCCCTAGAACCAACTGAAATTGAAATTGAAATTATTAATATATTCGATGACTAGTATATTGATAAATATCTTATCATATGATGATTTTACTTCTTCACAACCTCAATGGTATAATGACCTTAGAGTATTTTTCATATTGAAATGTTATATAATTTCCCCTCCATATTGAGAATCTTGATGTTTTTTTAAAAATACTCTTAGATATATTTTCTTTAGTTAGATGACATCGTCTAATAGGACACAACTGATACATAATATTAGGTGTTGGATGCTTATAAATAGACAAGGATTTATCTCATTAATATTCTCACTTGGTAATATCCAAGAGAGGAGTATTTTAGGACAGATCCACCAACTTGAATTCCACAAGTTATAATGTGTCATTGGATATTCGTCTTTTGAATGTGTGTATAATTTCTTATACCAGAGATTATTATTAATGTATATCATAACTAATGTACTTAGATTTATTTATAAGAATTAGGTTTCAATATTTTCATTGAGACATATGATATGGTTAGTGCATCATGAGTGATATGTAATTAATTAATAAGTCAATAAAAATATTTGTACCTTTTATTTTATAGAAGTTGAAAACTCTATACCTTTGATTAAAATAGAAATATCTAATAAATTATATGTTTATAGTGATCAAAAAATTATTATTCATATATTCAAAGAAATATATATAAAAAATATAAGTTTATAAAAAAAGTATGAAATCTTCTTAATAAGATATGGAGAAAAATGGATTATGTTACATAGTGATCATTCATATATGGTTGTTTCTATTGTGAAATTTACTTCTTACTCTATGGCTGCACTAACATGTTTCTAGATATTATTATATGAATTTATGAGGGAGAAACTCATTAAAATAAGAAAGAGTATAGAGTGTAATAAACTAAGTATTTCCATGAATCTGAGTTTTATTATATTTTAATTATATAGTGCAACTAAATACTATTCTCCATACCAAGGAAGAATATTTATTCCTGATTTTTTTACCATAAAATTTCAATATATATTTATGTTAGAAAGAATATATATTTCAGTTTAATATTAAATAAATATCTATTCACATGATGGTGAATACAATATTTAATTATTTATTTAATGAAAAAATAATTTAAAAATAATTTTTATATAAATAAATCTTTATTATTCTAGGTTTGATAAATCCTAAGGTGGATGGATGGGGCAAGTTAAGGGAATGGTGGGAGAAATTATATAAAGCTTAAATATAATTTATAAAAATATACAATTATTTATAGGACCAAATTATGCATTCTTATTTTAATATAAAACACAATGTTTATGCACAGTAAATGATTAATCTTTTCGGTATTTAATTATTTATTTATTTTATCGAAGGATACAATAAGTGTATATAAATGATAAAAATTGATGAATTCCACATAAATATGATTCTTTGTGACAATGGATTGGTCCTGGCCAATGAATGGAACTAAAACTTGAAGAATGAAGTGAAATATGGGATGCATTTACTCAAAATCAATATTTTACATCCTAAATAGTGAATTTTCGATGCAAAATTTGAAGAATTTAGGGTGTAAGACAAGCCATATAGGACATAATTTTCCCAAGAATTGACTAAAAATTTTCATAGTGTGACACATATGTGTCACACCATGAAGATTCATCAAAGTTTTTTGGCCATAATTTCATGTCCTAAACTTCTTCCCGGTTATTTTCTCTATGATTTTACACCATAAAATACCCTTTTATAAAATAAAAGCACTATTTGAGACCTAGATATGGAAGATTTGATGAAATAAATACCCAGTATCATAAGTGAAAACCCCATTACGATATAATACGATTTTGACTCCATCCATTCAATGGCCCGAAGGCCTTCATTTTTTATTGATTTTTGATAATCCACCTTTCAAGCGGTGAGGTGGAACCCTTACAGGGCTCATCGGTGTAAGTATTACATAGCCCGTAGGCCTTAGAGAAATTCATTTCCTATAGGCTTCAAACATTATATAAAACCCATACTAACTACTTGGAACTGCTCCTCCCCAACATCTTTATCGTGAAATCAGCTCTCTACCTTCCCATGGTTGTTCGACTAGGCTATCCCGTGCATCATAGGCTTGTCCCAATGGCAGGTTCCATACCCTCTCATTCTTGAAATCTGTGTAGCTCCTACTGTGGTGAAAGATTCTTTCTCATCCTCCTCATAGATCTTGTTCCTTGTAGGTTGTATTTTTTTATCTACACTTAAGGTGGACCGAAGGCCTTACTGGCCCGAAGGCATGGGTGGCCTGAAGGCCTTAAAGGACTCGGGGACCAAATTGGTGGCCTGAAGGCCCAAACGGGGGAAAATTCTTGGCTACTACAATGCTAAACAGTGCCTAATATAGTTTCTTATATTGTACCTACTACAGTACTGCACAGTTCCGCTATAGTACTTGCTACAGTATTGCTATAGTACCTGCTACAGTACCCCTGGAAAATTATGCCTCCACCTAGATTTGATCCTCGGTGACCTAGATATACTTAAGAGTCGTCACCAATTGGGCTGAGGCTCATGTGGTTATTTTGACTCATTTATTGGACTATTTATGAAAAGTTGAGCACATTTGTAGGCCTATAAATAGATATTCGAGGGTGGATCGAAAATCATCATCTAGGCTAGGGATTTGTCCATTGTGCTGAGGAAGTGGGTTTCTGTTGCTTTAGGTTTTATTTTTTAATTTTATTTTATTTTTCAATGTAACACAATTCCATATTTTTATTAAAATGTTTTTCTATCTCTATATCTCTCTCTCTTTCTCAACCTTTATCTTTCTCATTTCAATATTTCTGTTTTGAACTCTTAAACTTTTCAAGGGAAAGTGACTAACTCGAGGATTAACCTTGGGGGAGGTATTTTAGTATTCAAAAGCTATTACACTTTAATTATATATATGTATTAATTTTTTTTTGGAAAATGATATGGTGGTACACAAGTGTGGTGACCATCCACCATAACACTAATCTCAATTTTATTCCAATTTTATACCAAGAGGAGTGAAATTATCTGCATCGAATAAGTCTCTTAGGCATGATAAAAATCCTAATCAAGGTAGGGAATAAAAATCCATGTATGGAGGGTTGGATATTCAAATTGAATTTAATCAATTATAATGAATAATGAAGGAACCTACATAAACAAACCCTAATAACCATACCTTTCTTTTAACCTTAATTCATTCTGTTTCTCATTTGTATTTAGGTTTTTTGGCATTGCAATATTTTCCCAAAACAAAAAAAACTAAGATTTCATTATGTTAATAAAACAATAAAAACCCAAAAAGAAGTATTTTAAGTGAAATAGAATTTTTAATTTATCAAATTCCAAACTACTAAAGTGAAATGACCATGGTTGGATACTTTTCTACACTTGGGAAATAAAACATCCTTTGAACCTCCCTATGAGAGGCACACCAAAACTGGCACCTTTTCTGGGGAGATGATTAGTATTTTTTTTTGTTATTTTTAATTTCGAAATTTTTAAATAATTTCTATAGTTAAAAAATATTTTTTTTCAAGAAAAATTATTTTTCCATGATATTTATAAACTACCATTATTCCACATAGAATTATAGACCACTTGTGAAATCCTAAGAACAATAGGTTGAAGATACTAAGGATGGTCACTTATAAAGGAAAATAATTCTCACTTATTTGGTCAATCATCTGTCGAATGACGAAGAGGCAGGTCTCTCATTTCAAGAACATTAATACATGGATAATGAAGCCCAAGCTGATTATAAAATATTAAAAGCTAAATAGGAAAAACCATTGGATCCTACCAATTTTTATGAAGATTTCAAAGATTTTGATTCATTACATGAAAAGTACCCATAAACTAACTATCTAGAGATCTAGATTAAGACCTAACATAAAGAGAAGTGGAGTGAATATGAAAGCTCATGTGTGGATGTGAATATGAGAGATCAACAAGGAATAGATAAATATTTGCATGATCATTCAAATGAAGAAATGAAATGTCATCTTTCTGTTTATAAGGTAAAAGAATAATCACTTCTATACTTATGTCTAGAAATTGAGGATGAAGATACCACCCATGTGGTGGAATTCAAAGAATGTTTGGAGGATCCTAATTGACAACCTCCAAATAGGGAAAATCAACTACAAGAGGATCTTTACACTAAAGAAGAGATCAAAGCCAAACCTACTTAGGTATTTGACCCACTATTGAACTCTTTCTTATATAATTTTATTGAAAGTGAATTACCCATAATTCCCCAGTATTTTGAAAATGAAAATTCAACCATCTACTTATTTTTCCTTGGAGGAAGATAATGAAAAAAATATACACCTATTAATGAGCACATGGATCTCCCGAATATAAAAAATATTTGTTTTGTAGGAAGTTCTTGTGGAGTTCCAAGTGACCTTTTTTGAAGAAATAGAATCCCATGTTTCTCAAATTAAAATGAAATATTTTCATTTTGACTATTCGAATTTAAATTTTGGTCAAATTAAATAGAAATCTATGTTTACCTTTGATTATTAAACTGATATATCATATTTGGGGAAACCAATCAAAAACAAAGAAGAGGTTCATAAGTAGAAACAAATAAACAACATGACCTATAATTCATCTTACCCCCACCAAAAAATATGTACCTCATTTCAAAGGGTATGGATCTAGTGTACTATGTCCTTGGAGATATTCCACAAAAAATAAGAAGAATTGAATGTTGGGAATAATAGAATTTGGTGGTTAAAATCAAATAAGACCCACCCATAAAACAATTACATATAATATGTGGCACATCCCATATGTAGGTTGTAACATCCTTGACCTGGAAGCCACTAAATCAATGCTCATAGCTAAGTAGCCACATGACCTTAAGTGTACCTCACCATATGCCAGAGGTTGCTGACTAGTAGTGAGGGCCTGGTATGTCACATGGGGAGACTATACCCTTTTACCAGAGTAATCCACAAAAGATAACATATTAAATAAATAAATAATAATCCAAAACCCAAAACATGAATTTCTATCTTGTTTCGAAACAATGTAAAAACCACAACAAAAAAGACAACATGTCATGCCATCCTAATAGTTCAAAGAGTGAAGGAAACCCCCAAAATAAAGAACAACAGTTGAATCCAAAAGGGTCCCACTCTAAGTCCAAATCCTCATACATGCACATCCAAATCCTAACTCAACTCCCTATCATAGGGTCTTTTCCATTTTCCCTACCTACAACCATGAAATATGATTGGGTACCCAATGACAGCCTGAGCAGGGTGTTAGTTCAAATTAGTAGGTCACCACTAATGGTGTCTATAAAATATCTAGTTTAGAAATATAGTGCAAGAAAGAACTAAATAAATAAAAAAGTAAGAAAACTTGGGTGCCATTAGGTAATAATGATTACTTTTTCCATATACCTCTTTAGTTCCATGTTTCTCATTTAGTTCATCTTCATCACTTAATTCATTTCCATTACATGTTTCATGGGTTAGGTATTTACATTGTTTACACAATGACATAAGAAAATCAGTTACTAATAATAAGGTTATAAAACAAGTTCCATATCTCTCTAGGGATAAACATTTCATAACATTCACATCACACTTACCTTAGAGCCTTGGTCCAAGTAGTTTCATCAAATGAAACTGTTAGAGTTATAAAGCCTCGATCGCCTTCTCTAACCCATACATTATGGGGTGAATCTTAGAGCCTTAGTCTAACCCGACCTATGTTTATTGATCCTCAAATCCAATACCCCATGACAACCAAGAATTGTGAACATTCTTATTTATCAATTTACAACCTATAATATATCACAAGACTTACACAATCAATACACATAAAATAACATTTTACATTCCATTTAACACAAAAATCATATTAATTCATTAACCTCTTAACCCATTTTCCACTTACTTAACATAACTCATTTAACACATTTACCTTATTTTGACTTAACACATTTTTCATTTTCAACACTTTCTATTTGTTAACTCATTTAACACATTCAACAATCTCCACACATTAACCCATTTGGAATGTTCAAAAATCCATATACATTATCCCCTTAAAATATTCATCAATTCCATTATGTTTCCCCATTTAACACATTTATTGATTAATAAGAATTTAACCACTCATCATGTACACCATTTATTATGCATTAAACCACTTAACATATTTATCATTTTACATGATTTAGCTCACTTATGAATTTCAAGCACAATTTATAAGCCTCTAAGCTTAATAAATTTATTACCTCTAACCCATTTCATATTAGCTAAATAGTCCCTTATTTCATTATCAATGTCTAGAAACAACTAATAATAATTCATTTTTAATAAAATTTAATATACCAACATGTTCTTCATGGGATCTACTATATAACATATAATATTTATGCTTAACATTAACATTTCCTATGTCCAGAAACATTTGTGCACCCCATGGGTGGCCCTAAATTGGTCGAGTCAACCTCAACGCATATCAAGGGGATAACGAGGTGTTAAAATACCTATTTAAACAACAATTTTTACCAAATATAACTAAATACATTAAAATCTCAATAAGCAGGAAGCAAACACAGAGCCATGAAAGAACAAAACAAAACAAAAACTATGGGATATAACTTGTAGACCACCTACCTTGAATCCAATGAAAAATGAACTACTGATTGTAGACTTAGATACAGGTTTGACACCCTTTGAAGCCCCAACCTAGATTCCACCAGAAAAATGAGGGTTCAATGCTTCAAAAGAATATGTGAGAAACTAAAAACCATAATACAAAAAATAGAAGAAATAGGTGCGTTAAACATACTTAGGATTTGATTTGTAACCCACAATGCTCAAAACAACCAAGAATCTAAGGAGAACCACCCTTTCTAATATTGGGTCAATTAGGTTCATCCCTATGATTGATAGGAGAATAAATGGGGGAGAAATTGGGTGAGGGTCCAAAAATCCCAAGGGGGGAACTTGTAAATTTTCAATTTTAAATAGGGTGCACGATTTGGCTGTATGGTTTTCCAAACCATGAAGAAACCATGCTCCAACCAATATCCAAGAGGGGTTGAGGCTACATAGTTACCCGTGGAGGCCTATATGATTTGAGAACCCATGCTCCAATCGTGTAGAATTCCACAGTCTCAAACCTCACAGTTTAGTTCCCCCTCACATGATCTGCACTAACATTGCACATACTGTACAACAAGCACTGAATGAACAAATTCCATTTTATTTCATGTCTTGAGCCATCAGAAGACCCCAAACCTCCTTACAAACCCATTAAAAATTTTATTATCCAAAATTAATGGATTAAAACCATGATTCAAATAAGTAAATAACTTCACAAATTTGGGATCTTACAACCTACCCACCTTATAACATATTTTCCTCAAGCCACTCTTCCCAAGAATCAATAAGCTTTTGAAGAAAATATATTGGGCCACTAAGCCCACATATCTGACTCTTATTCCCAAGATTCTTCTCAAACATTACCATTATTCCCCAAAAATCTAACCAAGGGTATTATATTTTCTTGCAAGACTTTCTTACTATGATCTATAATGAAAACCAGCCTCCTGAAAGGATGCATCAACCTCAAGCTCAACATATTCAACATCAATCACATGAGATGGGTTAAGATGGTACTGTTGAAGTTGAGAAATATGAACAAAATCATGCATACCACTATAATAATTTGTGAGATCCAATCATTATGCCACCCGTGAAATCCTCTCCACGATCTCAAATGTCCCCACATACATCGGTGCCATCTTTCCCTACTACTGATTTTGACAGTGACCTAACCTCAGAGACACCTGAAGAAAAAAGTGGTTATCCACCATATACATAAGAGGTCGACGATTCCTATCTACTTAATACTTCTTCCTACCATGATCTATTTCCATACATTTCTGAATCAATTAAACTTGTTACGATGAATCCTGTATGAGACTTGATCCCAATAATTATGATTCTATAGCTCACACCTTTCAAAGAAATGATCTACAAGGAATACCATAGATAACCTCAAACGGTTCCATCTAAATCATAGAATGTTAACTAATTTTGTAGGAAAACTCAACAAGAGATAGGTAATTTTTTAAATAACGCCCAAAATCTTGGACACAAGCCCTCAACATGCCCTCTAATACCTGAATCATATGCTCTGACTTCCCGTCTGTTTGAGGGTAAAAATCCATACTCAAAAGAACTTGGGTACCAAGCACTCTATGTAACCCCCACCAGAAGAGTGATGTAAAATATGGATCATGATCTGAAAGTATCGTTCATGGCATCCCATGAAAACCATTCAATCTCTCGAACATATAACTAACTCAAATGGTACATATTGAAACCATCTTGAATTAGAAAGAAATGATCCACTTTAGTCAACTGATCCACAACCACCCAAATCACATTATTCTTCTGAGATGTCCTTGAAATACCTACCAAAAAATCCATCATCACTTCATACCATTTCTATTTTGGAATTATAAATGGATGAAATAAACTAAATGGCCATAGATGATCAGCCTTACCCTACTAAAAGGTAATACTTATTACCACAAAACCCAAAACATCTTTCTTTATACCTGTCCACCAATACTACCTTCGAAGGTCCCTGTACATTTTGATTAGAAAAGGATGAAAAAACCACTTTGACCCATGAAACTCATGAAATAAATCTTATTGTATACAAGATGGAACCATAACATGAACACACACATAAAAAATTTCTTCATAACCAATGGTCCAACCATAAGGTGGCTCCCCACCTTTAAGATTTCCCTTCAAATCAAACCACTCTAAATCCTCACATTGTTTGTCCTTAATCTGGCTCAGAAGTGTGGTCTCAAATGATAAGGATGCCGGAGTTATCCTCCCTTGATAATCCTGCACCTCCAGATGCATCTCATCAAATAAATCTATCATTTTCCACCCCAAACTAAATTCCTAGACCGCCAGATTCTAAGTCTTCGGACTCAAGGAATCTGAAACACTATTTCCCTTTTCTTGATGTGTAAACTAACTCAAAGTCAAAGGATTTAATATATTCAATGCCTATTCACAGACTAAGATTAAAATCACCCTGACAGAAGATGTACTTCAAGCTTTTGTGATTGGTATACCCTGTAAACTGTTATCCCAACAACTAGTACCACCAACATTTCAAGACATGAACCACAAAATCCAACTCAAGATCATGCGTAGTGTAATTTCGTTCATTAGGCCTCAAATTCTGTGACCCATATGCCTCAGCCTGATCATTCTATATAAATAATGCTCCAAGACCAACACCAAATGCATCACAGAACAAATTATACTTCTTACCTAGTTAAGGTAAGATCAGAATCAGTGCAGTTGTCAACCACCAATTTAGTTCCTAAAACGTATTATTACAAGACTCAAAACACTCAAAATTGATACCATTCTAGGTCCAACCTGAAATTAGTGATTCCAAATTAGAAAATTAATTTATTACCTTTTGGTAATAATCGAACCAACCCAAAAAACTTCAGACTTCAGAAACATTTTTGGGTTGTTCCCAAGACACAACTGCCCATACCTTCTCCAGATACATAGAGACTCATTCTTCTAAGATGATTTGACCCAAGAACTATACTCTATTAATCCATAAATTACATTTTGATAGCTTATCAGATTTTATTTTTTGTCTTTTTGTACTCAGGATGATGTCATGATGTTTGGCATGATAATCACAAGTTTTGGAGTACATTAATATGTCATCAACAAAGAAAACTACAAACTAATCTAGTTAATGATGGAGGATTCAGTTCATTTGGGACATAAACACTATTGGTGCATTGTTCATCCCAAAGAAATCACCATAAAATCATAAAATACTTACCTTCTCCTAAAGGTAGTCTGTAGTATATCCGAAGGTCTCACTCTCAACTGATGATATCCCAATCACGGGTCAACCTTTGAAAACACAGAAGCACCTCTCAGCATGTCAAACATATTGTCGATTCGAGGAATAGGGTATCATTTCTTAATCGTCATCTAATTCAAAATCGATACAAAATTGATATGACCCATCATTGTTCTTTGAAAACTACACTAGAGATACCCATGGTAACATACATGAGCATATAAACCCATTATTCTCTAGATACTACAATTGAGACTTAATATCATATAGTTTTTTCAGTTCCATTCTATATGGAGGATCATAAACTTGTTCTTCACCTGGTAGCAACTCTATCTTGAACTCAACACATCTCTCAAGTGGAAGCCCTGATAAATCCTCTGGAAACACATCCTGTAACTGATCCAACATAGGATAAAATACAATATACTTTTATTCCCCATAATCAAGAACAATAAATTACACTTGGGTTGCGAGTTCACCCAAATGATGACAAACTGACCCTATAAGGCATGCCCGAACATCCCACTCACCACGACAGATATACATGTCTCCCACAAGATTCATGAACTTTACCATACAATGGTAATAGTAAATAAGGGATTGGTATAATTATAACCAATCCATTCCCAAAATAAAATCAAAACATAACATATCCTGCACGAAAAAATCCCATAGGAAGAAGTATCCACAAATCTCCAAATCACACCACTTACATTTCTTAATATTGTCGACTTACACCCCTAACAATATAATTTGACATAACCCCACACATACATTTAATTGATAGGCCCGACACAACCATAAACTGAGTAGAAATGAAGAAATGTGAGGCACCTATATCAAACATAGAACTAGAAAGAGTGTAAGATACAAGAATCATACATCGAACTGTTGAAAGCCCAACCTCACCACCTACAGATGTAGGATAAACTCAGTGGAGATAACCTGCCCATCTACCCTAGGCCTCATTTATAATTCTAGGAGTTATGCTTCCCTACTAATACAAATTCTCTCACCATGGTACACAACATACTCCACACCCACCTGTATATCCCTTGGAACTCAAACTTCTATCTTGATAAGTGGTAACCAATCCCCTAACTATACTTAGAACTAACCTTGATCCTCCACCTATGCTCAGATGTGAGAGGGTTCCTATAGAACCTCTAAACATTCCCCATCCTGTTAAATGCTCGACACTAAACCACTGGTCAGGGAAACTGACCGCGCATATGCCCTAGCCTACCACACCAAAATCAGAATGCTTGTTCAGCACTATGAGAGGTTTTTCTTCTCTTCAGACCACTCTATGAAATCCTAACCTCATGAGAATTTCAGAAACAATGCACCCTACTTTCAGAAGACCCACCGCTTGTTCATGCAACTCAATCCACGAACCCACTACCTAGAGCCACCTTTAAATTAACTTATGAAATAAGGTCCTAATACACCACTTCTACTAACCAATTTAAATGAAATATGTTTACTTGAGACTTAATCTCATGTCCATGACTATCTAGAAAACATCTTTTTTTCACAGCCTCATCTCTCACCAATACTGTGACAAAGCGTTGTAAGTCCGTGAAAAGACCGGTAGAGTCCATCACTAACATCGTTTCCTGGATCAACCTCATTAACTTTGAAACTCATTCCTATTTCAATATCTCTGGAAATAAGTGTTCTAGAAAATTATCCTAAAATTCATTCCATAGAATAACATCCGCATTCTGGGTATGAACCATGATATGCAACCGACACTTCACCGGTCCCCACAATATGTATGCTTCCAACTTAACTCTCTTCTCCATTGGATTCTCCAAGTGGTCCAAAATTATCTGAATGGAATCTATACAAAACTCCATAGACTTAGCTAAACCCTCCCTAGTAAAAAATAGAGGGTGTTGCAACTGAAATTATTTGGTTAGATCGAACATACTCTGCACTGCCCGCCTTGAGTCTCATTCCATCATCTGCATAAAATGAGAAAAGTTCTCTCAGAACTATTCTTCTCCTTGATTACCCTGTACCACTAGAACTTCCCACCCCACTTCTAGAAGAGTATTCTCAATGATTTCCTCTTATCTCCTGACCACCACACATCGACATAGTGGCATCTTCCTACAATTCAAAACACAAGTCTTAAAACATATAGCATAAAGATTCCACATCGTATATAAAATAAGTATATTCACTAGACATAACAAATATTCATAAACATACTATCCCAAAGAACATCATAATAACTACAACACTATCCTCAACCATCTCCACAATGGGTTTGGGAAACATGGGATATGCTAACGCACATGAACACAAAACTGTTCATTTAACACCCATTCTTTCATTTCCACTACCACAACATAACTCTTTCTTCCTAAACACATTTTTTGTTCCAAAACTGGTTACAACCCATATGTTAACTCATTTATTAACCTTATTTTAGAATAATTATCTACCCATTCCTTAATATTATTTCAATTTTACCATTTATACCATTTTTATTAGACACCATTTACTTCAAATTTTCAAGAAGGAAAAATGTACCCTTCCTTTAATGTCCCACACACCTATACTGTATATGGATATTATGATACATGCCACCTATATACCTAGGTTCCTATAATGATTCATGTATTCAAATCCTCGTTCCATTCCACCCCTGATAAAAAAATGAAAAAATAATCACATAACATAACAAGTGCATCACCCATGGCTGAAGTATCATTCAACTGTAACAATACACATCAAGAACAACAATTCCCACCATTGACACTTGGGGTTTCCCTCATATATGGGATAGATAATCCCACACATGAACTTATTACCAAGAAATTACACTTAATTATATACAATCTACCATCCCAAATATTAATATAGAGAAACTAACTCACCTGATACCACTTTTTAACATCCTCAACTTGGATGCCACTAAACTGGTGCTCTGAGTTGAGTCTCCACATGACCTCAAGCAAGCCTCCCAGCACGCTAGAGGTTGACCACCAAGGGCGAGGGTATGATAAGTCACATGGGGAGATATATCATCTTTACTAGAGTAATCCACATTAGATAACATATAAAATAATGAAATAATAATCCAAAAACCAAAACATGATTTTACCAAATGTTTCCAAATAGGGTACAAATCCCAAGTAAAAAAGTATAAATGTGATTCTATTCTAAAAGTACAACGAGTTAAGGAAAATCCAAAAATAAACACTGGAAGATGAATAAAAAATGGGTCTTAAATCTAATTCCAAATCCTCCTCCATGCACATCCAAAGCCCAAATCAACTCCCTAGTATAAGACCCTTTCCATTATCCTGACCTAAAACAATGAAATATACTCAGGTACCCCACGACGACCTAAGCATGGTGCGAGTACAAATCAATAGGCCACCGCCAATGGTGTCTAAAAAATATAGATTTCAGAAACATAGTCCAGGCAAGAAATAAATATTCAACAAACTAAGCAAGAAAACTCGGATTCTATTTGGTAACAATATTTACTCTACCCATTTAGCACTTTAGTTCCTTGTTTCCATACCTCTATTACTATAAAAATTTCATAAAATTCACATCACACTTACCTTGGAGCCTCGGTCTAGATATTTTCATCAAATGAATCCATTGGTGGTATAGAGCCTTAGTATCCTTCTCTAACCTATTAATTAAGGTGTAGGTTTTAGATCCTCAGTCTAACCTGATCCATGGCCGTAGATCCATAAGTCCAGTACCCCAAAACAACCGAGCCATGTTCAGATTTTTATTTTTCTATTTTCCACATATACCATATCATAATACTTACACAATCAATACACATAACATAACATTTCACATGTTTTTAACATATAAATCATATTTTTTCTTTAAACAATTAACACATTTACCACTTACTTAGCATAACTCATTTAATCATTTCCCTTATTATTCCTTAACCCATTTTTCATATTCAACACTTTATAAATATTAACTCATTTCACCTATTTAATAATTTACACACATTACCCCATTTGGAATGTTCATGAATCCCTATAAATTAACCCCTTAAAATATTCATCAATTCCCTTATGTTATCCCATTTAATACATTAATCAATTCACAATAATTTACATAATCAACATGTCTACCATTTCTTATGAATTAACCCACTCAACATATTTATCATTTCATATGATTTATCTCACTTAAATATTTCAATCATAATTTATATGCCTCTTAGTATAATCATTTTATTACCTCCAACCAATTTCATATTATCCAAACAATTCCTTATGCCATTATCAAAGTATAGGCATAACTATTAATAATACTTTTTAATATAATTTAACATAACAACATGTTTTTCATGGGATATACTATATCACATATCAATTTCCGGATTAATAGTACCATTTCCTATGTATAGATACATTGACTCACCCCATGGGTGACCCTAAATTGGTATATTCAACCTCAAAACATCCCATAGGGATTGTGAGGGGTTAAATACCTATTTAAATAACAATTTTTACCAAATAACACAAAATAAATTAAACAACCAACAAGTGGGATGCCAATACATTACAATGAAAACAAAAATCAACATAAAGATTATGAGATATATCTTATAGACCACCGACCTCGAACCCCGCGATGAAGAAACTTCCAATTGTAGCATTAGATTCATATTCCAAACCCATTGAACCCCCAAACTAGATTATAAAAAAAGGATTTTAGGGATTTAGAAGAAGATGAGAGAAACTACAAAACGTAATTCAGAAAAAAGAAGCAAGAGGAGTGTTAGACTTACCTAGAGCTTCGATTTTTAATCGATAATGCTCCAAAAATACAAGAATCAAATGATAACTACCCTTGGGAATATTGGTTCAATTTGGTTCATCCCAAGGGTTTAGAGGGGATGAAATGAAGGTGAAATCAGGTGAGGGTAAAAAAATACCTAGGGGGAAAACCTATCAATTTTCATTTTTTAGTAGGGAACACGTGTTAGTCATATAGTTTTCCGAATTAGGCACAAATTGTGTGCCGACCAATGTCCAAGAGCAGTTGAGAAAATACGGTTACCTATAGAGGCCCACAAAGTTTTAAAACCCATGCACTAACCAAATAGAATAAAACTGCCTCAAACCACATGATTTGGTTCCCCCCTCGCATGGTTTGCTCTAACTGTGCACAAACATGTGACTTGCATAGAATAACCCAATTCTATCTTCTTTTGTGTCCCAAGCCCCCAAAACACACCTAAACCTCCTTATACACCAAGTAAGTATTTTTTCTGGACAAGATTAAGCGATTAAAACCAATATTCAAATAAGGAGATACCTTTACAAAGACAGGTACCTTACAAAGGTAGGAAAAAAACCAGGGCCATCTTGGGGGATTATACCAATAATTATCCTTCTTTTAATTTTTTTTAAATTTATTTTTCAATAACTAGTTTTAGAAATATATTAGGATGAAACCTAATACATCCGTTTTTTAAATTTGATAGTATGGTACTTATACATAAAAGAGTAGTTTCATTTTATAGGGTCACCATATTAATTATTAAAGTGGTATGAAGAAATTGATGAATCTATCTGAATAGAGTTTTGATTTTGTAAAAATATATCTTAAATCGTAGAAGGATAATTTACATCATTAAAGGATAATTCAAATTGTAAATATGGTATAGAATAGAACTGATAGAAACATAAACTATACAACCCAATTGAAGATTCATTAAAAGGGGTGTATGAGTTCTAACTCTTTATTTTTTTAATCCTTCAATTTTAAAATAGTTTTATAGATTTAATATAGACATTCCACGCCCTACTTAAACTCTTAATTGATAGTATTGATCTAGGAGACATGAGTTGTATAAGATAAACTTTATGCAATGTTTTAATTTTCAATGTTGAAATGATTAGATGACTAAAATGGTAAAATAAATTAGTAAGGTTAAGCATGAGGGGATGAATTTGAAAAATAATTATTTTTTTGGAATAATTTTATTTTTTAAATGAAATTATTTTTAGATTTGTCATTTTTTGAATTTATGAATGTGATATGGATTGATTTATTGTTTTTGTGAATTTCCATTAGTAATTGTCCCAAAATATATGTTCTCATCCCTGAGAAAATTTCTAAACCAATATTTCCCATTTATTTCTATAGTATATTTCTTGATATATCCATGCATATTATCTAATAGAACTTTCATAGAATATTATCGAAGAAACGATAGATCATATTCAATTTTAACATGATTGAAGAAATTTTATTGTTTATCGCCTTTATCCTTGGACCCAACATTATATTAATCCTATAATTTCTCATAGAATTCATGAATGAACTTGTTAGTAAATGATCCATGTTACAAGACTATAATATCCATTATTACCTTACTCTTAAAATATTACTAGACCTTTAAAATACTAAGTGTTGGGGAGAGGTTGTTGCATGGTTTATGGGGATATACTACATTGTGGAGATTATTGTTGGGATTCTTCATGTAATTTTGTAGAGATTCCCTATGATCATACTTTATATTTTATAATTATTAACCACTCTTGTTAAAAATAATAAAATAAAATAAAATAAAGAAATAGGTTGTGTTTTAGAGGATAAAAAATCACTATTTCCATACCAATGATATTTTCATTGCATGAGGTTAAGTGGTGGATTTGATATTTTACTTAATCATACTTTTGAAAAAAAATATCAAGAAGAGATGGAATTTCATTAATTAGGCCTACTTGTATCATGTGCCTACATTGAGCTTTGGGGGTTGAGAGATGAAATTTTTAATGAGGAATTTCATTGGGATTATATTTTGATATCATGAAGTATTCTTAAGAGTCAAAAATATTTGTAATATTTGTTTTTATTAATTTCCCTCCTACCCAAAGCCTCAAAGACATTTTAACCATGATGAATATCCCTCATGATTAAATTTTATTTATGTCTTTACATAGTGGATATGTTAGATGCCTTCAAGGCCTTGGGTAAGTGACATATAATTGAGGCATTAAAACAACTCCATTAAATTTATTACCTTAATATTTGAGTAAAAATAATTCAATGTGAGGTAAATTGTATGTGGTTTTCACCTTAATGATGGATTGAGAAACAAAAAATAAAAGAGGGGAGAGATATTTTATTTAAAAACAAGAAAAGTAAAACACTTTATTGACCTATAACTTTGAAAAAAGAGAATTTGGATAAATTCTTTATTATTGAATTAGAATTATTATTTTCCATTTTCAAACATTTTATTATATAGCTTTTAAAATTTAAATATTATTTGAATGAAATTATTTTGAAATGTTGTTGAGATTACATACTTGAGGAATTTTTTTTATATTCAGGGGAATTGACAAAACAAAATTATTCATGATTATTTTAATATAAAACACTATAATTACACAATGTAAATGATTAATATTGATATTATTTAATTGTTTTTTTTATTTTATGGTTCGATACAATAAATGTATAAAAATGAGATAAAAAGTTATGATTTTCACATGTTGACGATGTCTTACAATAATGGGTAGGTCATGACCTATGATCAGAACTCAAAAAAGAATAATTAAATAAAATAGGGGATGAATCTACTAGAAAAAACAATTTAATTCCATAAATAGAGATTTTTTGATCTAAAAATTGAGGAATTTGGGGCATAAGAGAAGCCGTATATGAAATAAACAGCCTATGAGATGAACAACATGAACCATAACATGACACTTATGTTTCACAATGTAATGATTATTTTATTTTTTTGGATATAATTTCAAGACATAAACTTACTCCTAGGTATTTACTTAATGATTTTATTCCATAAAACACCCTTTTATGATGTATAGTGATGTATGGGACCTATAAATGATATGTTTGATGAAATAAATGTCTGGGACCTTGTGTGAAGACCCAATTATAACCTAGGATCACATTGAATATTTTTTTAGATCAATTACGAAAAGAAATAATATTTTTAGGCCTATAAATATATCCTTAGCGGTGGAATGAAAATCATAAACCAAGCTAAATATTTTGCTTTTATACTAAGGAAGTGGGATGCTATTGCTTTTAGGTTTTCTTTAACTATTTTATTTTTCATTTTTTTTCAATGTAACATAATTACATATTTTTATTAAATTATTTTTCCATATCCATTACCGTCTATCTATATCCTTTTCAATATTTATCTTTCTCTCTCCCATATTTTTTCCATGATCTCTTACACTTTTCAACGACAAGTGACTGACCCAAAGCTTGGACTTGGGGGAGGTTTGGTTATGTTCTAAAAATATCTCAATTTAATTAATTATTTTTTTATTTTAAATTTTATTGAATGAGAGGAATATTTATGGGTTATGTGGCCACATAACATTATATGAATCTCAAATATATTTCTATTTTCTAGAAAGAGGTTGTGAAATATAGTGTGCTGAAGAGGTTTCATAGGTATGCTAAAAATCCCACTCAATATAGGGGACAAAAATCCATATACAGATAATTATATTGTTAAATTAAATTTAATAAATTATAATGAATAATTAGGGAACCTATGTACCCAAACCTTAAGGATTAATACCTTTTTTTAACATGAATTCATTTTATTTTGTATATTTATTTAGGTTTTTTTATAGTGAATTATTTTACCAAAAACCAAAACCTAAAATTTCATTATTTTAATAAAATAATAAATCCCTGAAAATAATTAATTTATGTGAAGTAAAATTATTAACTAATCGACTACAAATCTCCCCAAGTGACCCAACCCTGTTCTTCCACTATGATGTACTAGGAAAGTTTTTTTTGTACCTCCCTACGATAGGTGTGACAATTATTTATTTGATAAAAATAATATTATGTTTTTATGTGTTGTTTTATTATTATTATTATTATTATTATTATTATTATTATTATTTGGTTAGGGTGATCTGTGGATTGAAAGAAATTCAATACTGGTGTATACTTTTCTCTGGAATATCTCCAATCAAGCACCTTGGTAACACTTCAATGAATGTGTGGTATGTATGACCTACCATGAAGAAATTCACTTTGAGGTTACACACATATACAGGGAGGTTAAAATAATGGATGATTCCTTATCAAATCATGTTATAGAGGATAAAACCTTCTTATGGTCTTTTCCCCTAGATAATGCCTTTCTTCATTTTCATCTCTCTAATTTCAGGGGTTAATTTTATACTCAAATTTAATCCTGTCTATTTAAAATTTTTATTTTGATTAATTAATTTTTTTTGGGATGAATATTTGGCCCATTTTAATGATCATGTAGGATTATTATTTAGAAAGGGGTGTGACACCTCAATATTGTATTACTTATTTTTTATTTAAAAATAATAATATATTGACTAACTTGTATCATATGAAATATAAAACTATAAATTAAAAGGAATTATTTTTCAAATAATTATATTTTTATATATCTTATTCGTTTTTATCATAATAAATTAAATTGAAAATTTTTGAAGCATTAATATAATTAATTTTTTCAATATAAAAACTAATATATTAACTCTAATTTAATTTTATATTGATATGGAATATGATTGAAAACACGTTTAGTTGAAAAATTCATTTCTTAATAAAAATAATTTTTCATTATATTATATATTTTATTTTGGAAATTTATTTGTAACGCCCCGACCCTAGTTACCCAGATTCGGTGCATTATTACATAACATTGGCATGATCACAAGAAAGATCAAATCTCGAAAGACCGATTGGTTTAGTAGCCTTGGAAACACTAGATATATTCATAAGTCTTACATTACATCATAAAATGAAAAACTACAACAACAACATATTGTCTCCATAATCCACACTCATATCCCCACATAATATCCCTGCAGGTCATTCATAATTTACTTCTTCACTTCCTGGAAAAAATAGAACATAGGAAAGGGGTGAGCTCAAATGCCCAGTAAGGATAACAATATAGCGGAAACTTTCATAAATAAAAATAAACATTTAAGTCAATGTATAACTAAAACAAAAGCCTTTCAAACATGAACTTTCAACATTGTATGGCATAAATAAAATGAAATAATGCCATTTACTCATTCACATGGATATTCTACTAATCGAATAATCACATGAAAAATCAATAACCACTTTCATTATGTTGGAATGCATAATGCCAGACTATCATAACCACATAGCCAAGGCCTCGTGCCAAGACTACAATTAAGATTTTGTCAAGGCCTTGTGCCAAGACACTAGTTTGTCTCATGAGACCTACCGATGCATCGAGGAGCTATAGAGGGCTCCACCCGTCACATATTAAGTCCAATTCATTCCCATATGAAAAGGTTTAAACATAACATAAACCTTCGTATTAAAACTAGAATACGAAATGTCAATACTTTCACCAGAAACCATGAATGGTATAAAAATAGAACATCCACAGTCAAACATATCAAAAAACCTTCAATACAATATAGATGTTTTGTATCATAATAAATCATCTTCAAATAAGCGTAAAATCCATCAAAGGATGTTGACATAAATGAAATCAAAACTCTTTTTAGAGAAATATATCTTTCTATTTTTAAATCATTTAAGAGTCATATATTTATAAAATAAAACATTTTCTTTGAAAATATTCTCATAAGCTTGTAAGGGAAGCTTCGACGATTTTATAACGGCGGAAAATAATCGCACCCGTCGTATAAGTTAAAAAAACATTCTTACCTTAATTTTGTCGAAAAGGTTAAAAAGCACCTTGTTTTGAAAACGATGGAAAGATTCCTTTATAAACCACTTATAAAAGTCAAAAATGGTATAAATGACTTTAACTCATATTCTAGTAAATAGTAAAAATGTTTTGAAATATATTTTTAATAAACATGGATGTGGATGATAAAGAGATCCCAGTAGATTATTACGTATAAACAACCTCGGATAATGAAGAGATTGTGAAATAACCCTTACCTTGTACTTTTCCTTGGTTGGGGTAGGTTAACCTCCTGTATAATGGTGAAATAATTGTTATTAAATTATACAAGAATCATATACTTTAATATGATATCATATATAATCTTTTAATATTGATTTGATAATAACATCTTTGTATTATCATTGTTTCGGGTGTTAACTTACTTGTTTTCTTTTATATGTTTTGTTACGTAAGACATTTTTGTAAAGGATAGGTTGTATATTATTCATATCCAGAATGATATCAAGTACTTAAACATCATTTTTTAAATCATCAAATGATAATTATACTTGAATGGATACGATGGAGAATGAATCTCATCGCGTTCGTGGAGACGATAGATCGTACGTACCCACGAGCGACAATATCATTCTTTTGATATTAAAATAATATATAAATGGATGGTATATCATATATACTGAATCATTAACATGTTATATTTATTATTTACATGAGTTACACATCATTATTATACCCATCCAAATAATATTATATTTAATAACAATTACACCACGACGTGGAGACGGTAAGCCGTACGTACGCACATATGGTGACATGTTATTCAAAGGGTGGATAGAATAATGAATATGGTTGTACCATATTTATAATAACATCATAGTATATATATGATACTGGAGTTATTATTTTAGAATGGTAACAACAAAGGAAGAAGAAGTGGAAGAAGAAATGAACTTGGAAAAAGCGTGGTGAAATCATTACCTCTTCTTCGGGTTCTTCCTTTTGATTTGATCAAAAGGGATCCTTAGGTTGGCTTTCTGATCAAAATAAGGCCTCTAGGTTGTAGTTAGGGAAGTTGGGAGAGTATTTAGGCAGAGTTTGGCCGAACCAAAAGGCTTTGAAGGTGTGAAGAAATGAGGAGGAGTGCCCTTTTATAAGAGGGGTGAGGGGCACCTTTGGAAAAGCTAGAGATATTAGTTTATAATAAATTCATAATCGGTTTCCAATGGCTCCAAAGTTGACTATTCAAAGGTTAAGGTGGGGAGGGGTCGAAAAGAACTCAACCAATATAATTTAGACAGGTTTGGGTACTTATATTAACCTTATCTTTAAGTATTAACTCTAAGTTAATTAGTTTCACTTTTACAATGTCTCTTTGTATTTTTATATAATATGGTTAATAAACTTACTATATACATCCAAGAGACCCCCAAGTGGTCCATTAATGATGAACCTATCATGATATAAGTCTCTTGGCCGAACCATAGATTTTTAGGAATTTAATATCAATTAATAATATAATATTTGTTTTAAGAACTCTTTTATGTCAATTTTGACACTATTCAATAGTTGATTTTTTTGAAACTCATAACAGATTGATTACTTCGAACAAAGTAAATTAAATCAATACTAATATATCATATTATCCTAGAAAATTAGTTTAATTCATTAAAAGTTTCATATTATATTTATTTTGGTATTTATAATATCAATTAATTTAATTTTTTACTATTTTAGTAATTACTGCATCATCATTGTGTCATAAATAAAAAAAATTATTTAATGTCTAAAAATTATAAATAAAATATAATTATGTAGGAAATCTTTTTATATTTCTAATTAATATTTATAATCTAAAATCCAACATATATAAACCTATGTAATAATTGTTTTTATAAAAGATATATGCTTGTGTCATTTTTGTATTCATTTTAACTTAATTAAAATAAAGTGTCCCTATCACCTACAAGTGGCACCATGGGGTCCCCAAATCGACCCAAAGATGCCTATGGTCGAACATGTATCAACCAATAAGGATAGGACACGTTTTAGGGTAATTTAGTATTATTATAATATTATTGTTTAACCCTTATTTACCAGATTTACCCTTAACCATGGTAAATAAAATATTTACCACAGTAATTATTCAAAATGTCTAAAAATAAAAGTTACCTATTTACACAATTTGGACATCCTGATTCCAAATATGGAATCCATTTTTCTAAATTCAAAACACAGAAGTGGCAGAAATTAATTTAATATTAATTCCCGCTGTCAAAACAAAAAGCATATTTTTAAGTGATAATAACTATCAAAAGATTGACACTTGTTTATGTTCGGTTTAATTGTAAAATTATGTCCAATGAACAAAATTATATTAAATGGTAAAAATAAATTCTAAATATACTTTAAAACCACTCAAATTCATAATTTATCACTATTAATTATTTTGATTAAAAAAGTTGTTTTTAATTAAAATTTAGTAATTTTCACTATTCATCAAAATATGAAAGTTATCCGAAAAGTACCAAAATTTCATCTTAGGGTAAATTCGACACTACGAATCCAAAAATGAAGTCAATTTTGAAATATAAAATATATATAATTTCAAAAAGTAGGAATTACTATTCATAACGGCTAGTTTGATCGGTTGTGGTGTGTGTTAAAACTCGAAGTTGCGTGCAACACACACTACTGTATTATTCAAAGGAAAGCGTACCGTGGAAGCTTGGGATGTTTCATTTTAAATTTTTTGATGTCCCCATTTAGTCAAAAAGTTTAAAATATTGTATTTAAAAAAGGGTTCACTATTAAAAGTTGATAAAATTGCAATACTGAAAATGAATTTGTTCTTGCATTATATCTAAGAAACTCATAATATGGATTCTAAAATTATAAGGATTATATAAAGTTTAAAATTTAGATAATACTATTCATAACCTCTTTTGAATGACTTTTTTTTGTAAGTCATGGTGTGATTGAACTCGGTGTTGCGTGCAGTGCAAGTTATTGAATTATTTTGAAGAAATAACACACTATGAAATCTTGGGGTGTTACATTCTCCCCTCCTTCAATAAATTGCATCCTCGCAATTTGAAATTGTTCTTCGAAAATAAAAGGTTGAAAATAGAAAATATATTTGTGGGAAAACCCACATCAGAAATTGGGTTACTAAAATTTAGTCTTAATATGAGGAAAAGAGAAATGAAAGGGTCACCACCATATTATGATCTCGATTAGGGGAACATTGGTGGCAATTAGAGACATATAATTGGAGGAAAAACGTAAATATTTATAGGTAGTGATTGAGGTCATCAATCACAAACAAGTATGAAATTGAGGTCCTTAAACTCATCAATCTATGATGATTTAAAATACCATCGGTTCAACAAAACATAGGGTATTAGGATAACACATTTTTGACGTTTCAAAATATCTTAGTTGAAATCCCACATCGAAAAATGAATTAATGAGGCCTCTATTTAAAATAAAGAGTCAAAAGTATGAAAATTACCGAAAATAACACATACTAGGGTTCTATGTAGGAAAATATGGATATGGATGAGAAATCTAACCATCAATTATCTGATGGAGAGTGGTAGAGAACATGGCTATGAAAAGGCCAAAAATCCCAAAGCCATAAATTAGTGATGATTTAAGGTACCATCTAGGACAACATTTTTGTTCTAAGTTCCTTTTATTAATGTTGAGGAATTTATTTATGAGATTGGCTAAGATCATACGGAGATATACTTACTTTATAATTATAGTTTTATCCATTAATAAATTTCTACCACAAACTCATCTTTCACTCTAATAGATAATAGAATGTAATTTTTTTTTCTATTTATACTATTCGTACAGGGTTCCAAAATAATGAATTTATAATTCATCTACCAGATCTTAAAAAAAAACTACATTATTTAATCCAGGACATCTCGTGGGCCAGTGGTAGGTGATACACCCTTGTCGCCCTTCAGTTGCGGGTTCATGTCTCGCAGCCTTGCCGGACGCGACGGGTTGCCGCCCGACCTCCGGGTTGTCCTTTTATGGCAATCCAAAATAATCCAAACTAGAAATATCCAAAATACTTCTGTCCAAACTCACAGTCCAACATTTATAAGGAAGGTAAACATAATGTAGATCCTTTTTACCCCATAATAGCATATGAATACCTTCATCATGTATTCTTTTAATACACTGAAACATCCTGAATTACCATATTCCTTATTGATTACATTCATTCTCCCTTATTCCATATAGAATGCTGGATATACTTCATCAATCCGAAAATGTTTTAAACCCCAACAATGATGGAATATACAAATCATTAATCAGTTCCAAGGTAGTCATGAATATCCAATATAATTTATCCAAAGCAATCATGTATTATTCCAAAATCACTACCTCAGTATCAGAACTATATTATGGTTTATCATTCTCTCAACCATATATTTTCCAAAAATTTATCCCGCTATTGAGTCAATTTTCTTTGTTCCACACAATCTCAAGTCCTTAATGAAATAGTACTGTAGTACAATACTTATATACTCTAGAATTATTATAACAAGTACATTGTTGATACAACACTCAATTGACATAATCAACATAAGAACTCTAATCATTCCTCTTCATCTGTGGTTGTATCATAACTTGATTATTATCCAATAGCATCATTTGCGGCATAGTCTGATGACTGGGACATAGGTTCACGTAGTGTCCAAACTCCTTGCAAATGAAGCATTGCACATTTAAAACCATTTTCTTACCCTTGCAATCACGTACTTTCTGCCCTTTTCCTCCATACTTATAACAAACTCCCATTCCTTTCAGGCAAGTTCCAGGGTGTTTCTTTCCACAGTTACCACATATGGGAAAATTCTTCTTTTCCCTCTTCCCTTTATCCATCTTTCTCTCTTCCATCCTTTTCTTCTCTTGCTTCCCTTCAAATCCATAGGACTCGGTAAACTCTTTACTTATCTTATCAACACATGATATTATTTCTTCATATGATGATAATACATGCGAGACTATTTCTCTTGTAAATTCTGGCTTAAGACCATAAAATATATGATCCTTCTTTCTCTTTGTATCATGTGCATTGCTAGAGTTCTCATTCCTTCTACTGGGCGCCATTTCTAAACAATGGCATATATTAGATTAGTTTATTAATAACAATACCTAATCCAAAACTTGTAAAACACATAACATAAATTAAATAGTTTATGGATATAATCCATAATCATAAAAATGTCTCCTTTGAGGAAGTATATACTCATAAACCCTTCATAATGATTTGTAAAGAAAATGAGAATTATCCTAAGCATATCCCCCGGGAGTGTCGTAACCAAGAGTGCAGCAAGGCCCGTTGTCGGGAACCAGTTCCCGTTCGAGTCTAGATCAAAGCGGTGTTTTCGGGTTTTACCACTAGGTACATCTGTGCTAGAGCCGCCTCTACCTGCTCGTATCCAGACAGGGATGTATTGCTTGGAAAACTCACAAAATCTCTACAATACCAAAATTCTAGGAAGTTCTTCTATACTAATCCTCAAAATTCATCTTAAATCTATGTGCTCTAATCAGAGTTTATCTAAATCTAGCTTCCAAGGTTTGTACTAAACTTCCTCTGATACCAACTGTAACGCCCCGACCCTAGTTACCCAGAGTCGGTGCATTATTACATAACATTGGCATGATCACAAGAAAGATCAAATCTCGAAAGACCGATTGGTTTAGTAGCCTTGGAAACACTAGATATATTAATAAGTCTTACATTACATCATAAAATGAAAAACTACTACAACAACATATTGTCTCCATAATCCACACTCATATCCCCACATAATATCCCTGCAGGTCATTCATAATTTACTTCTTCACTTCCTGGAAAAAATAGAACATAGGAAAGGGGTGAGCTCAAATTCCCAGTAAGGATAACAATATAGCGGAAACTTTCATAAATAAGAATAAAAATTTAAGGCAATGTATAACTAAAACAAAATCATTTAAAACTTGAACTTTCAACATTGTATGGCATAAATAAAATGAAATAATTCCATTTACTCATTCACATGGATATTCTACTAATCGAATAATCACATGCAAAATCAATAACCACTTTCATTATGTTGGAATGCATAATGCCAGACTATCATAACCACATAGCCAAGGCCTCGTGCCAAGACTACAAATAAGATTTTGTCAAGGCCTTGTGCCAAGACACTAGTTTGTCTCATGATACCTACCGATGCATCGAGGAGCTATAGCGGGCTCCACCTGTCACATATTAAGTCCAATGCATTCCCATATGAAAAGGTTTAAACATAACATAAACCTTCGTATTAAAACTAGCATACGAAATGTCAATACTTTTAACATAAACCATGAATGGTATAAAAATAGAACATCCACAGTCAAACATATCACAAAACCTTCAATACAATATAGATGTTTTGTATCATAATAAATCATCTTCAAATAAGCGTAAAATCTATCAAAGGATGTTGACATAGATGAAATCAAAACTCTTTTTAGAGAAATATCTCTTTCTATTTTGAAATCATTTAAGAGTCATATATTTATAAAATAAAACATTTTCTTTGAAAATATTATTATAAGCTTGTAAGGGAAGCTTCGATGATTTTATAACGGCGGAAAATAGTCGCACCCGCCGTATAAGTTAAAAAAAACATTCTTACCTTAATTTTGTCGAAAAGGTTAAAAAGCACCTTGTTTTAAAAACGATGGAAATATTCCTTTATAAACCACTTATAAAAGTCAAAAATGGTATAAATGACTTTAACTCATATTCTAGTAAATAGTAAAAATGTTTTGAAATATATTTTTAAGAAACATGGATGTGGATGATAAAGAGATCCCAGTAGATTATTATGTATAAACAACCTCGGATAATGAAGAGATTGTGAAATAACCCTTAACTTGTACTTTTCCTTGGTTGGGGTAGGTTAAACTCCTATATAATGGTGAAATAATTGTTATTAAATTATACAAGAATCATATACATTAATATGATATCATATATGATCTTTTAATATTGATTTGATAATAATATCTTAGTATTATCATTGTTTCGGGTGTTAACTTACTTGTTTTCTTTTATATGTTTTGTTACGTAAGACATGTTTGTAAAGGATATGTTGTATATTATTCATATCCAGAATGATATCAAGTCCTTAAAAATCATTTTTTAAATCATCAAATGATAATTATACTTGAATGGATACGATGGAGAATGAATCTCATCGCGTTCGTGGAGACGGTAGTCCGTACGTACGCACGAGCGACAATATCATTCTTTTGATATTAAAATAATATATAAATGGATGGTATATCATATATACTGAATAATTAACATGTTATATTTATTATTTACATGAGTTACAAATCATTATTATACCCATCCAAATAATATTATATTGAATAACAATTACACCACGACGTGGAGACGGTAAGCCGTACGTACACACGTATGGTGACATGTTATTAAAAGGGTGGATAGAATACTGAATATGGTTGTACCGTATTTATAATAACATCACAGTATATATATGATACTGGAGTTATTATTTTAGAATGGTAACAACAAAGGAAGAAGAAGTGGAAGAAGAAATGAACTTGGAAAAAGGGTGGTGAAATCATTACCTCTTCTTCGGGTTCTTCCTTTTGATTTGATCAAAAAGGATCCTTAGGTTGGCTTTCTGATCAAACTAAGGCCTCTATGTTGTAGTGAGGGAAGTTGGGAGAGTATTTGGGTAGAGTTTGGCCAATACAAAAGGCTTTGAAGGTGTGAAGAAATGAGAAGGAGGAGTGCCCTTTTATAAGAGGGGTGAGGGGCACCTTTGGAAAAGCTAGAGATATTAGTTTATAATAAATTCATAATCGGTTTCCAATGGCTCCAAAGTTGACTATTCAAAGGTTAAGGCGGGTATGGGTCGAAAAAAACTCAACCAATAGAATTTAGACAGGTTTGGGTACTTATATTAACCTTATCTTTAAGTATTAACTCTAAGTTAATTAGTTTCACTTTTACAATGTCTCTTTGTATTTTTATATAATATGGTTAATAAACTTACTATATACATCCAAGCGACCCCAAAGTGGTCCATTAATGATGAAACTATCATGATATAAGTCTCTTGGCCGAACCTTAGATTTTTGGGAATTTAATATCAATTAATAATATAATATTTGTTTTAAGAACTCTTTTATGTCAATTTTGACACTATTCAATAGTTGATTTTTTTGAAACTCATAACAGATTGATTACTTCGAAAAAAGTAAATTACATCATTCCTAATATATCATATTATCCTATAAAATTAGTTTAATTCATTAAAAGTTTCATATTATATTTAGTTTGGTATTTATAATATCAATTAATTTAATTTTTCACTATTTTAGTAATTACTGCATCATCATTGTGTCATAAATAAAATAAATTATTTAATGTCTAAAAATTATAAATAAAATATAATTATGTAGGAAATAGTTTTATCTTTCTAACGAATATTTATAATCTAAAATCCAACATATATAACCCTATTTAATAATTGTTTTTATAAAAGATATATGCTTGTGTCATTTTTGTATTCATTTTAACTTAATTAAAATAAAGTGTCCCTATCACCTACAAGTGGCACCATGGGGTCCCCAAATAGACCCAAAGATGCCTATGGTCGAACATGTATCAACCAATAAGGCTAGGACACGTTTTAGGGTAATTTAGTATTATTATAATATTATTTTTTAACCCTTATTTACCAGATTTACCCTTAACCATGGTAAATAAAATATTTACCACAATAATTATTCAAAATGTCTAAAAATAAAAGTTACCTATTTATACAATTTGGACATCCTGATTCCAAATATGGAATCCATTTTTATAAATTCAAAACATAGAAGTGGCAGAAATTAATTTAAAATTAATTCCCGCTGTCAAAACAAAAAGCGTGTTTTTAAGTGATAATAACTATCAAAAGATTGACACTTGTTTATGTTCGGTTTAATTGTAAAATTATGTCCAATGACCAAATTATATTAAATGGTAAAAATATATTCTAAATATACTTTAAAACCACTCAAATTCATAATTTATCACTATTAATTATATTGATTAAAAAAGTTGTTTTAATTAAAATTTAGTAATTTTCACTATTCATCAAAATATGAAAGTTATCCGAAAAGTACCAAAATTTCACATTAGGGTAAATTGGACACTAAGAATCCAAAAATGAAGTCAATTTTGAAATATAAATATATATAATTTCAAAAAGTAGGTATTACTATTCATAACGGCTAGTTTGATAGGTTGTGGTGTGTGTTAAAACTCGAAGTTGCGTACAACACACGCTACTGTATTATTCAAAGGAAAGCGTACCGTGGAAGCTTGGGATGTTTCATTTTAAATTTTTTGATGTCCCCATTTAGTCAAAAAGTTTAAAATATTGTATTTAAAAAAGGGTTCACTATTAAAAGTTGATAAAAGTGCAATACTGAAAATGAATTTGTTGTTGAATTATATCTAAGAAACTCATAATATGGATTCTAAAATTATAAGGATTATATAAAGTTTAAAATTTAGATAATACTATTCATAACCTATTTTGAATGGATTTTTTTTGTAAGTCATGGTGTGATTGAACTCGGTGTTGCGTGTAGTGCAAGTTATTGAATTATTTTGAAGAAATAACACACTATGAAATCTTGGGGTGTTACATTATTTATTAAATATTATAATTTTAATCTGATCAAAATTACTTAATTTTTAGATTCACCATGTTAAAATTATATAGAGTAAATTATTGGTATTATTTTAAAGAAGATGATTTTTTTTGAAAAGAACAAATTATAGTTTTTACGAATACCGTAACTTTTATGAAACCATTATAATGTAATCATGATATAAAATTTATGAAAATTTGTTATAGACAAATTTTTTTGAGGAAAAAAATAAAGAATTTATAATTATTAATTTTTATTAAGAAACTTATATTTGACATTTTGGAAGTTAAATTTCATATTTCATTAAAAAACGAATTTTGGTTCTTCCCATTTCATGGAGTGGTAGGATGGTTAAATTATGTTTTGAAATAATTTTAATGTAAAATAAATCTACTTTTTTTGAATAATGGTCGAAATGACTTCATCATAATCATTGAAACTAAAAATTAGTTTGCTTAAATAACAAAATAATCAACATTTCAACCCAAAACTCACCTGCTCATGTATAAATACCCACTCGTTCTCTCATTCATCTTCACTCCAAAGAGATTAAGCTCTAGTATCATATATTTTTCTCATTAAATTGTGTAAAAAAATATGTGATTTTTATGTAAAACATTTTCATATATTAACTTTTAAGATTTTATTGAGTTACATTCATTAGAAGAATATTATAAACTTTATTCATCCGAAACAGAGAAGCTTTATTTCTAACCAAATAGGATTTTTATATATTCTATTCTTTCATTAAAACTATTGATTTTAAAATTACAAAATTTTAATTTGATAAAATGAAATTCATTTATGAATTCAGCATGTCAAAACTATCTTAATGTGATTTTTGGAAAATATTTGGAAAAGTTTGAATTTTCAATAAATAGTGAAAAAATGCATAATTTTATTCAAAACTATATTTTGTTTCAAAGTATCATAAAATTAAAAATAAATTTTAATTTATTTTAAAATATAATTTATGAATTTTTATTTAAAATAATCCAATTATGACTTTTTATATGAATTTTATATTTTAATTTTTTATAAAAACACTTTATACTTAAATAGAAATTTTCTGAAAAACTATTTTTTGTTGTGTTTTTTTGGTTGAAATTTAAATTATGTTACTCCAATTTTTTTTTTCATTCTGAAAAAAATTGATTCCATATTTGGAGTCATGAGGTCTAAATTTGTAAAATATGTCTTTTTTTAGTCAATATCAATAATGACCTTAGTAATTTTTGATACCACAAAAAAGGTAAATCTTGAAATTAAATTTAAAAATAAAATGATATGGGCTATAAAATGACCCAAACAAATGAATTAATTTTAATTTATAAATATATTTCATCCATAATCTTCCATGATTTGGTTATGAGACATCTTGTTTCCAATTAGATGATATTCAAACATTTATAATTTTTTATTTAAAGAAAAGTAAAAAATGACACACTATTTATTTTAATAAATATAATAATTTTAACATAGTATTAAGTAGAATATATGTTCAATTACTAATATTTATTTTAAATATAAATGATTTATCTTAATCATGGTAATTTATTTTTAATTTATAGAGAATAAATAAGTACCTTAAATGCTTAAACAATACAAAGACAATAATTATATTTTGGATATATTATATCATTTGAAACACTAAACGATAATGAACAATTATATATTTTATAATGTAATATAAATAGTAATACATTAGTAGAATATAGTTTGAAATATAAATATAAAAATTAAAATAAGGGTAAAAATCATGTAATTAAAAAGATAGTTAAAATTACCTAAATTAATTCCATAAAAATAAAGATTATTATTTTCAATAATCATTTTATGTTTTCTAATACCAACTATTTAAAGAATTTTAAATTTCATATGTGATTAAAATGAAATAGTAATAAATAAATTCTAATGATTATAACTGATCAAGAATGAAAAAAAGGAAAATAATTCACTTATGGATTATTATGAACCAATTTAAATTTTCATAGGGAAATTAATTACCTATTTACTTTTAATATCTTAAATTTTTTTATTCTTATCAGTTTAATGATTATTTAATATCTCCCTATTTATTTTCTTTTGATTGATGTATTATCGAAGTCATATTGATTATTTTTATTAACATAGTTTACTTTCCTTGAGTTATAAACTTTATAATCAAATTGAATCCATATAAGTTTTTTATTTATCACCTTATGATTGTAATATATTTTATTTCATCTTTATTTTTTGGTATTTATTGTCCTTATTTACATTTCACCTCCCTTTGGTTTAAAATGAATCCAAATGGTCGCTTGTATGTGGACTCATCTTTATCTATTATTTATGGTCATAAATATTTCACTTCCATGTCCATACTTCTTATATTTTTTTAATATTATTCTTCTAGGATACATAAATGTTTTTTTAATGTGGTTTTATACCATATTTTACATTCATTATAAATTATTTAATTTCAATATTTTTAATATTTTTTATAAGGATCATTTTTTACTTTCATTATAAATGTTTTAAAAATAATATTCTTAATATTTGGATTTTCTTTTGAAATTAGGTTTTTCAATTTTCTCTCTTTACTCTTAGAAAATAGATTTTTGAGTTGTCTTAAAAGTTTTTTTATAACCATATTACAAATATTTATGAAACAATTATAATTTCACTTCTATTTTCTTCTCAAACTCTATAAGATTTATCTCCTTTGGATTTTTTTAATGTATTACCCTTTAAATTATATTTTGAACTTATAGTCGATACAAGTCCTTGTCCTTAAGAGTAATGTTCTTTATAACTCTATATCTGTCTCTTAACTTTAATTTTCTCCTTTGTTACTATATTTTATAATCTCATTGTTATATTCCATATCACTTGAAATATTTCTAAAATATATTCTTGAGTATTGAATTAACTGTGAACTCGTTACTCTATACAGTTCTAGTATAAAGGATGCTTAATAATAATTCTATTCTGTGTATTGATTTATGAAATATAGATAATTTTTGTACATGTTATTTCATTATAGATATTTATTAATTACTACGGGAAGTTGGTTATGATTATATTTTTATTCATTCCTTTATATAATGAATTAGTTGGACTTAATTATTGATTTGTGGGGATAAAAATTATATAGGCCCTCGTTGAATTAGTTATTCTCAGGAGAAAAACTAGAAAGGAAATTTTGTGTAAACATTACCCATTTATATATTATATCTTTGAATGAGGCTTTAACCAGATGTTTTTGATGTTTGTAATTATTCATTTTATCACTATTAAATCTGTTATTTTTATACATGTGATTATTTACATTTTTATGTTATCAATGGATATATTACATGCTCATATTATCTATCATATGTCATTATTTGATTGTTATTTATTATTCCCATATTATTCATTCCCAATTTATTCCATCATAGACTCTATTGTATAATACCCATTTCATAGCATTTGATATCACACTTATTGTTTTCATTTACAATAGGTTATGAAGAAGGTTACTATGTATGATATTTATAATGAACCATACTAGGTTGTAACCTGAACTTATACTTGAACTGGTCTAATCCCTACAGCTGGAAACTAGTTCCTAAGAATCATAGGAAACACCTTTTGCAATGATTTTCACTCAAACTAGATTTAAAAAACAAAAAAAAAACATTTTCTAAACTATGGTATAAACCACCATTACTTTGTAAATCCATGAAACATCAAATAAGAATAACTCAAGATAAAAAACATGCCAAATAGGTCATAACCAACAATACTGATTCATCCCATTTTCATAAATATAACACATCTTCCAAAATTAAAAAATTATATCATGGAATTACTGAGTAAAACAAGAATACCTAAAATTATTTATAAAGAAGGTTTTCTTGGATTATAAAAAAATGACAAAATAAAAACAAACTCGATCAAAGACTAAATAACACCCTATGAAACCCGTGGTTTCTCACCACCTTCCAACTCACCAAACATCAGCAGAAAGAAAAAAATTAGAGTCTATATTAAAACCTAAAAACTATAATATAGAGGCATGAGATAAACATCCTATTATGTTTCCACCATCAAAATCTATAAAATTAATTTCATAATGTAATTCATAAATTCTATTTTCAAAATATTATTAGAAAGTAGGCTTTTCAAACATAAACTCATGAAAAACCAAAATCAAATCCATAATCTCATTTAAAAAAATTTCCACTCATTTTATTTAAATAAAAATAATATTTTTGAAAACATTTCACTAGCCTAAGCTATTTTAAAACCAAAATACACATTTCAAAATCCACTTTAAAACTTTTTCAAAATATCCTTTAAAATCAAAAGGCGTTTTACAAAAATATTTGAAAACCCTTAAAAATGAAATGACGCAAACAAAAATGCTCAAGCATTCAAATGGTGAGAACTGGAAGTATAAAGATAGATAAATAGGGTAACAAATATAAGGGTTCTAAGACCACAAAATCAAGGGGAGGATATAATAAATCCCAATATTGATATCCCCTATGTTTGAAACTAATCAAGAAGTAAGAATGTCATAGGCTCTACCCAAGGACCTAATGTGAGACACATGTAATTTTAAAGATTTTCTAATGACTAACTACCGATATATGAAGAGTCCAAACCATAAATATCCATCTAAATCTTCTACACTTTCCCCATGAAAAATGAAACCCCTCCTAGCCATAGTTCCAAGCACCACTATAGGGACTCTAGTAACGTGTGAACTAACTAGTTCTATATATATATATATATATATATATCTCAATTGGAACATGGGTTCCCATGACCAAAAGAAAAGTATAGGTGAGTGGATATAAAAAACAATATCAACACACAAGGTATAAGAAATAAGTTTCCCTCACCCCCATAACCCTTATAAAGAACAAACCCATTAAAATCATATATCCAATTAATAAAAATCGAACATTCCCTCAAAAGGGGTTAATAAGAATCATACAGTGATAAGAAAACCACACTAGGGGAAACAAACACCAAGGGGAAATCAAGAGAGTCTAAAAAGCATTAAACAACATTGTTTAGATAGTTCTAATGAGGAATTTACCATAAAAATGTGGCTCAAAATTATGTTTCCTTTTATTTCATAAATCACCACTTTAGTATCCTTTAAGAACCCATTAAAACCACACACAATACTTATATTTCAAATCCACCCTTTAAAACATCGGGTTTATTATTTAAAATCCCAAATAATTCTATGGGCCTTTAATTTTTATCAAACACATTTTAAATAACCATTAATAAATTTTCGCAAGGGGAAATTATAGACATTAAATTCAATAAACATTTTAAATTCATTGATGGAACCATTTTTAAATAATTTTTAGGACAATAACTCATTTTTTTTAAAATCTCTTTAAAACATAATTTTCAATTTTTTGAAACCAAAAGGGACTAAAATTATATTAAAACTATAATTATTTTTCAAAAATCCTTATAAGAATAAAAACAATACATGGAACATTAAAAAATTTCATTTAAAACCTAAAAACACGACTTTAAAAGATAAACCTTTTATTAGATGGTCCCTATTTATTGAATTAATTTATAAATATCACATGCAAATCATATATATCCACAGTTTTGATAAAAATAGATTTATATTTTTCAATCCCAATCTAAATTCCAAAATAAAATAATTTCATTAAAATTTATACTTGGAAGAAGCCGAAACCATGTCAAAATGTGTTACTGTCAATGATGATCACTTGAAGATGAAAAGAGACATCATATAGAATCTATAATAGACCAAAACCCTAGGTTATAACCATATAAAAACTAACAACTAACTTACACATAGAATTAGGGTTATATGAGAAAGAGGAAACATAGGATATATGGATAGAAGAAGAGTTAGATATAGGAGGTATTTACCTTTAAATCACTTGAAGGTTACTAAGAATAAGCTAATAATCCAAGGAAAAGAAGAATGTAACTCACCATCAGACTCCTTAGTGTTGAAAAAATTAATGGAGAGGGATTAAAGGTTTCAAAAATAAAATACCGGTAGATTAATTAGATAAGAAAACTTTTTAACTGATTCTAAATAAGTCACATGGTTTGGCCACATGGTTTTACATACTATGATATATTCACATTATATTACCCTTATGAAAAAAACACATAGTCCGTAGGAATCTCTACATTGTTTAATAAACCATTAAGAGACCCCAAAAAAAAAAAATTTTCTCTATGACATCACCCTTTATATGGGTAACACACATATACAACAAACTATGTAGGTAGACCGTGAAAAATGAAAAAACTCCAAAAGTACAAATTTTAATCTATAAAATTATTGAGACTCTAGGTGAATAGAGATGATATAAAACAACATAAATAAACCTCTATAGTGACATGTGGGTGTCATAATTCTACCCACTATATCAAATTATTTCTCCCGAAATTCTGTGGTTGAATATTAATTGTGATAGAAAATAAATGTTTTGAAGAAGAAAAAACACAAGGGAATCATTCAAAATAATTCATCCTTGAAACCAAGCATCAAAGATCCTCAAAATTGTAAAACTGAACATCCATAAATATTTGTATACATATCTACAGTAAACCGAAAAAAACTTCAATCATAATTCCAAATAATAAAAGAAGACTTATCATGGTCTCCCAATAACCTAGGATTCCATTATCATGGTGAAACCAAAGAAAATTATCAGTTGAAATATCCTAAAAAAACTAATAAATCATGAGAGAAGATTACACTAAAACCAAAAGCACATATAAATTGATAGAATGAAGAAAAAAACATAGTAATCCTTAAATAAAGAACATGAGAATCAACCTAAAGAAATAACAAACATGAAAAACATAGGGCCACAAAACAAATCACCACCTAATGGGTAATCCATAAGAGTAAAATAAAAACACTAGATAGGGAATAATCTCGGCCGGTGATTTACCCTACATAGTTATCCAGTTATTCACCCAAGGCCCTTCCTCATATACGACCAATGAAAATATCAAAATATCAACATAACCAAACAATATAAAGAAGTAGAAAAAGAGGCTCACCCAAATAATGCGCCATAATAAAACAAACACTCATATATATCCACAAAATAACAAGTCATTATAGGAAAATAAATCAATTCCATCCATTAATAAAATTCTACAAAATAACCATTCACTATATTCCAAACATACAATGATAGAATTCCAAAAGTCTAACCAAATTATAACTATCAAATATAATGTCCAAAAAAAAAATCCATCAACCATACAAGAATATAAAATCTAAGGCCTCTTCCAAGAAACCATCTTAGAAAACTTATAAGGATATCCTAAATATCCACAATAGAATAAAACTCTAGGATTTTATAGATAAGAGGGATTAGAGTAACCTAGTTTACCACATTGGAATCATTTGAGGGGCCCCCTCTTACATTGAGAAGGAAACCTCTATTATACCACTAGATTATCCTACTTATATTCTTCACCCTCCTTGTTACCCTCATTACTACTAGATAGAACCAAGGAATCACCCATAACCGGTTTCCAATATTGGTTATCTACTACACAAAGGGTCTCTTTGATAACCTCATTAAATTATTTAAACCCAAATAAAAACACACAAGGACCAAAATCCTAGAAACTTCCTCACTTGAAGAAAAAATATTTCTAATATTCATTATTAATCAACTCATGTGAGAAGACAACTAATTTTTATAAGTGATTGATTAACTCCTTCACTGATCCCTCACCTTGATGAAGGATCAAAAGCTCAAGAGATCTCTCCACTTTCATAACCTTCAGAGAGAAAAAGTCAATAAAAACCACATGAAAAATCTTTCAAGATATACCTTCATGCATATGAGAAGGTACCATAGACTTCTACCCCACTCAGTAAGATATAAGAAACAAACTAATGAAATCTCCCACATGTGATGCTTTAGGTGTTCCATGAGAATCAAGGATGACCTCAATATTTTACAACCACCTTACCACTTTAGTAAAACCTTATTCACCATAGAAAGAAGGTGAATACTGAATGTTCCATGATAATTGAGGATGAACTCAATCTTTTACAACCACCATACCACATTAGTAAAACCCTATTCACCATAGAAAGAAGGTGAATACTGAATGTTCCATGAAAATCGAGGATGACCTCAATCTTTTCCAACCACCTTACCACTTTAGTAAAACTCTATTCACCATAGAAAGAAGGTTAATGCTAAAAAATGAATTATATAATGGGTTTAGAGAGTATTTAGTTTTTTATATAACTACACTAATTAGGGTATGGATAAATTTTGGAATAGAAAGAAATCCTTTCATGTGATAAGAGGATTCACCAAGAGGACCATCCTCAACAATAAGCCTTCACCTTTTTATTTCAGCCATTTTGGTAGGCATACTATAAACAACACAAAACATGAACAACAAAAATTAATTACATGAAACATAAACTAAAACATTTCATTATAAAATAAATATCAAATGAAAATAAGTGAGTCCCCACAAAAAACATGATAATTTCACACCAATAAAAGAATATATTCTTTAAAAATTATAAACTTATAATAAATATTTTTGAAAAAACACTCCATCAATGAACATGATTTAAATAAATAAAATAACTTATTTAAAAAGAAAACTAATAATAATGGAATAAACATCATAAAAAACACATTAAAAAACTTCCATTTTCCATGATCCACATTTCCAAACAAAACCCCATTTTAAAACTAAAGAACTTTCAAAATTCTATTCTAAAAATCGACCAACTTTTGGAATACCCACAAAGAAAAAATTTAATGTATCCCAAATTTACCTTTTAAAAAATTTACAAATAACATAATTGAATTAATGACTTCATAAATTATTTCCTTAAAACCATGGAAAATTAGTTTTTTAACATTCCATTGAAACAAAATTTTAAAATTAAGTACTTAATAAAATTATCTCATTTCCTAAAAAAAATAATTAAAACATTTCATAATTAAAGAACTAAAAATAAATAAAATAATGTACATTTAGACTAACTCTAAATAGAAAAAAATATCCTCAATTATTCTTCAACAAGTGAAAATAACTTTTGGGTAAATCTAGAATTTGGAGGAGTTAAAACAAATCAACCCGGGGAAGAAATAGGGCTGTACATGGTTTGGATTCATGGGTTGGGAAACTATGTGTGAACCATGTTATAGTCTCTATGAATGTGACAGAATCAACCTACATAGGCATTGCACTGTTTTCCAAGTTGTACAAGCTAATTATGAAACCCAATTTATCCTCTATTTTTAATTTGAAACTAAAAATAATACCTATAAATAACATATATTGTCAAATGTAATAACAAAAATCTTCATTCCACTTAGAAATCCATAAAAACTTCTAAGAAACTTAAATTCACAATTATTAAACCAACATCCCCGGTAGCTTGAGGACTATGAGGAGAAAGAGCTAGATAGAATCTCCCTATCCTTACCTCTCAAACCCCAAAAACCATTATATACTTTCTACCATGAAATATGAAAATAATAAGGGATATCAATTAAGAAAACAAGGCTCCCACCAAATAACATAGGATCTAGTATAATTTTTAATGAACCATCCTGAGTTGGCACTTGAACCAGAACTCGAACCAATCCATTTTTGACCTGAAGGGCATTCAAAATCACCACAAGCTAGAAAATAGTGCTTGGAAATCACATAAAACATACTTGGAAAATATTTATACCTTATATTATATTTAAAATATAGTGAAACTATTACTATTTCTTGAATAAATCTCCCTTCCTTTTGATATTCATGAAACACCAAATAAGTATTATTGAAAATTAACTGTCACATCAAATGGATCATAACCAACAATACTGATTCAAACCATTTGTATAAATATAAAAGCTCTTAAAAAAATAAAACAATACAACATGTAATATATAGGTATATTAATAATAACTGAAATTAGATAAAAATATTTTTTCTTGGCTAACCCAGTAATGAAAAAAACTCAAGCGAAGCTCAAAGCCCACTTCATTCCACCTATGGTTTCTCACCACCTAAAAAGTCACCCAACACCTATGACAAGAACAAAACATGATTCAAGTTGAAAACCTAGAACTTATAATATATATGTGTGATCTAATATATCATTAGGTCACCACTCACTAAATCTATGTAATTCATTCCATAGGTAATTCATAAATTATAGATTGAAAAGATAAATATAACGTAGGATTTAAAAATATAAACACATGAAAAAATAGAGTCTATAATCTATTTATAAAATTTCCCACTTCTTTTCTGTAAATGATAATTATCACCTTGAAGATGTTTCACCAGTCTATGCAGTTTTAAAACCAAAACACATATTTTCAAATTCATTTTAAAAATCCTACATTGGAGTCTTTAAATTAAAAATAAGTTTTCCAAACATATTTAAAAACCATTAAAAAGGAAACGATCCAAACATAATGGGTAAATCATACAAAATGTGGGAACCATATTTCTAAAGATAGATAAATAATGAAAAAATATAAGGTTTACACAACCAAACAATATAGGGGATTAAATAATCAAGCACATGATAGATATCCCCCCATGTTAACCACTAATCAATAAATAAGAATATCATGGGTTATATCATATGACCTAATGTGAGATGCATCTAACTTTATCAAATTTTCAGAGACTAAATTTTGATATATTCTAAGTCAAAACAATTACAAGCCACCCAAATAGCCCACATTGGCATCATCTTAAATTGAACCCCTTCCATGCCCAAGTTCCTTACTTGACTGGATGGACACTATCAATGTGTAAACTGACTAGTTTATTATAAATATAGATCTACCACTTAGTATATGTGTTCCCATGAAGAAATGAAAAGTGAAGGTGGGTAAATATACAATACAATATCAACACACAAGTCATAGGCAATACATATTCTTCACCTCCATTATGATCATATAGAGTATCACATAGTGATAAATAAACCACATGAGAAAAAAATACTATGGTTTAGTTCGGAGGGTTTCACAAGATTTAAACAAAATTGTTTACAAATTTCTAACTAAGCCTTTGTCATAAAATCCAGTATTTAGATGTCTAACCATTTTCATTTCAAAAAATAACACTTCAATATCCTTTAAAAACCAATTAAAACAACACACAATATTTAAATTTCTAATACACACTTTAAAACATGGATTTTATTGTTTTAAATACAAAATAAGGTCAAGGGACTTCGATTTCAATCAAAAACTTTTTAAATACCCATTAATGAATTTTCACAAGGGCCATAGAAACAGACTCATTTCAATTAAAATTTAAAATTCCTCAAAGGAACTATTTTTTAGTAATTTCAAGGTAAACACCTCCTTATAAAACAAATCTATATTTAAAACCTCATTTTCTATCGTTCACAATGAAATTGGCATAAAATCCAACACAAAACATCAAAAAAATTTCAAAAAGACTCATGTTCATTTCATAAATTCTTGGAACCTAAAATCATTCTATACGAAACATGAAAAATGAAATTTAAAAAGAGAAACCCTTTATTCCAAGATCAAAATTCATAGAGATAATTTATAAACATAACATAAATATCACATATATTCATAAAAAAAATAAAAAAATATTTATAAAGATTAAGAAAACATTTAATTCTTAAATGAAACACTTCCACGGAAGCACCAACTTGGAATAAGTGGAAACTATGATGAACCATGTTGACTTCATTAAAGACAACAAAAATATGCAAGGATACCAACTCTATGAGAAATAAGAGACCTAAAACCTATGTTATAATCATTTCATAACCAATCCCTAGCTTACATAGTTAATTTGGGTTATAGGAGAAAGATGTAACATAAGATAGATGGATGGAAGAAGAATAAAAGATAAATGAGGTTGTATTTACCTTATAATCACTTAAAAATAACAAATAATGTGATAATAATTTAATGTGATAAAGGATGAAAATCTACCTTATACTACTTAGGATTGGTTGAATGAATATGAGAGAATAGAGGTGATAATATTTGAAAACCTATTTGAAATCTTAAATCTCTGATTAATATTTGTTAACAATAAGGATTGAGTTATTGAAAAATAGACTTATGATCAGTGTAGATAATAATATTTTTGTTGGATTCTTAATGAATAGAGACGTATTTTTATAAAATATAAGTTCTTAAAACACATTTTGTATATAAAAAAAGATATTAAGTAATTATTTGGAGTTATTTTTTGGTCCTAATAGTGATGGAAAATGTAATTTTGACATCAGGATTAATTGATATTAATTTTTTATATATTGAAAAAGACGTTATTGGACAAGTGTATGATGAATGAATGTAATCCAGAATCCAATAACCCTGAGTTTTATTTCACAAGAGTGAAACATGGATAGCCAGAAAGACCATTCCCATGTTTGAGGGAGTGTTGAGGAGACAATAACCAAAATGAGAAACTTGAAAGGGACTGTGCAATAGGTGTCCCCACAGTAGAGTTATGGTGAACCTATGAAACAAATAGAAAGTATAAAAACATTCGTAAATTAATAAATTTTTTGGCTGATAGTGGGAGTCACAAGGAAACATGGTCCAGATGACCGTGGAGAATTTTATGGTGTTTGACATGTGAGAGAAAACAGAATTGTTTTTACAACATTCCAAAGTAAAGAAGTCATCATCGTGAATTTTTTATACATTATAGATATTAAGTTCAAAATATAAAACATGGTAGATAACATGGCATTACACTTGTCATGGTGAAGGATGGGTCCTCCTTTCAAATAAGAGGAAGAAGAATATAATGTGAGACATGCTATGTTGGTATGTTTTGTCTAACTGTTAGGTTTTTCCAAGAAGGGGTAAACCTGGATTACAAGTAATAGTTTAAGGTGCATTGAAGGTCATGGTGTATTAATTCATTAAGACTACCTTGGGTTGATCAAAGTAATCCTTAATGGTAGGCATTCTTGTCTATTCCATGAAACATCTAATGGTTCTGACTCTACTGATGCATGTACCAATCATTTATCCTTCAAACCTCATAGGAAAACTTTTTAGCCCATGATTAAATTTGTTTTGAAGGTTTGTTCTATTTTCTTAAAATATGGATCAAATAATATTTAAATATCATTTATTTATTGTTTTAAAGTGAAGAAATTCATCTAATAAGAAGTTAATTTTACTATAGTTTTGGAGGAAATCATGTAATTTGTTATGAGAATTTTGAATAAACTAATTTGGTTCTAAAAACACTCTATTTATTGACCCATGGTCTTTATTATTATAAGGGTGATCAAAATTTTCTTGAAGAAACAATTAAAAAAATGGATTCTATGTGTATACATTGTACATACAAAAGAATAGAGAGAATAAACCCAAACTTATATTGATTATCTAGATCTCTATATGGAAGAGAGAAGAGTTCCACGTGAGAGGATGTATGCTTGAATAATTGGAAACCATTGAAGATTATTCATAGTTTATATTTATTATTATGACTATATAAAAGTGAAGGTTTTTCCATATTTTTTTTGGAAAGTAAATAAGTATGTTATTATAAGGTAGAATTCATATGAAGTGAAAGAGAAGCCAAGTAAATCTACAATAATGAATTTATCCTTGTTTGAATATGTATTTAATGCTGATGTAAATAGATCTACATGTGTATAATTTATGTATAGATACTCCCAAAGTATATAGAAAATGAGGATAAGAAGTGGATATGATCTGATAGTCATACTTTGGAAATAGTGAGTTAACCCTAAACATTATACGGAATTGAGCCTGGGAAAGGCGTGACCTTCTTGATCCATTTTAAGGGGAGTGAACCCTATAAAGAGTGGTATGATTTATTATTATTTGGTTTATGAAAAATCATCAATTTATACTCATTGGAAATATCCCAGTAGTGTGAACCAATTATATACTCATTTCCTTAAAAATTTATGCATGCACATAAAAAAAGATCAAGAAACCAAAAGTATATTCGGTAAAAGGGTATAAAAAGTGACCCTCAAGGTTGATAGTTCAAGATTAATTATGTAAAGTGAGACATTAAAGGATAAATAGTTTTAATTTCTCAATTATGTTTTATAACCAAATTCACACCCTCATATCAGGTTAATTTAATTCTATTCCCCTATTAAGGGACCAAAAACTGGTTTTAGAGAAATGTTCATTTTTCTTTGATTTTTTATTTCTCTAACACAATTTGAATTAGTTGAACAATATAGAAGAAAACCTAAATTTCATCATTAAAATAAATAAAATAAAACTAAAAGAATAATTTTATATGATTGATTTTTTTTATTAGGATTTTAGAAAATAATTAACCACTTGGAGGGGATTGAAGGAAAGTAGTCCTTCAATAAGAAGAAAATCTGAAAAAAATAAAATGTTATTTGAGAGATATAAAATAAAATTTCAAAAACATGGCTATAAAACTATGATAAAATTATTATAATATAAAAAACCCTAAGAAGATAATGAACACCTTAAAAGAGAAGATAAATATAAATTTGAAAGGTACCTCAATTTGTGAAGCAATGAAGAGAAATCTAGATATGGAATCTGCAAGAAAAAAAGTTTTACATTAAAAATATGGAATTATGGTTACCTGAAATAAGGATGCACTAAATTTGTTATATTGTGGACTATTGGGGAACATCATGAGTACATTTTTCGAATCCAAAATGCCTAATGATGTGATAAGAACTACTATAATTCCAATATGTAAATCATGTAGAGGAAAAATGAGTTAAGATTATGATGGTAAATAATTTATTTGTTCAAGTAGTGATAACATAGAAACATATTGATATTATAGGAATTAATTTAATGGTAAATAATACATACTTGATACCCTCAACCCTTATGAATTACCAGGAGGACACTTAACTGAGAATGAGTCTTGTTAAGATGTAAAACATGTTCAATGATTTGGAGAAGGAAAATGAGTCTCAAAAAAGGGTGTATCAAGATCTAAGATCTATATAACCAAAATGAATCAATTGTAAGTAAAGAATTAAAATATGGAAGAAAAATCAAGATTATGTATGAGGTGTGATAAGGGTGGGAAAACAAGTGATAGAGAATCCATATATAAAGAATAATTATTCTAAAGTGCACATTTATCCATTAAGGAAGATGTATTTAAAAGTGGTTAAAAAATCACCAAAAAGAAAAAACATGAAGATCTTATGGAAAAATATGGGAGTTATATCCAATTATGATGTTATATAAGAATTTACTTTTTCCAATGTGATCTATTCCATAATTGTGGGAAATCCCATGATAAGGAATAATATAAATGCTTATATCCAGGAAGAGAAGTGTGTAATTGATATAATGAAAAAGAAATTATTTGGAAATAGGTAAATGTGTCCAAATAAAAGTTATGATGAATAATTTGATGAATTTATGATATTTATTTTTGAAAATCTAAAAATTGTAAAAGTAAAGATAATAGTTGAGGTGTTGGTTTATTCTAACCAGTACTATTTCTCAACATGAGGAAACTTGCGGTACCACTATCCAAATATGGTTTATTTTTTCTAACTATTTGCAGATAGATGAAGAATTAAGGGGGATATACAATCCATGGGGTAATTTTCTATAAAATCACATTTTTTAGAGATAAAATAAGATTCGATATGACTGTTGAAAGTGGTGTCCCTAATGTGAGCATAAATAAATGGTTTCAAGAGTAATATTATTAGGGGAGAACGATAATAAATGTAGGTAATTAAGATTTATCATAAGTTTTTGAAGCCTATTAAGAACTAAAAATCATTTAGTTTAATGTATATCATTGGTTTGAAATCTTAAAAAGTGGTTTCAATTACTTTATCAAGTGTTACGACACTCACACAAAGCGACTTAATAAATTTTCATTGATGGTTTGGTGTGTAGTATGATAGAGATCATAGGTTTTGTTTTGAGAGATGTAAAATCCACGTTTTCTATGTGTTTTTCATTGGTATTCATGAGTGTCATGGATAGACTTAAAATCTTGTTTTGTGTATTGAGATGAGGCTTAATAACCTTAGAGGATTTATTGACATAACAAGTGAAAAGTGTTAAATTCACTCTATCAATCTCTTGAAAAAATATAGAAGGAATAAATATTTAATTTTGATAGAATAAATAAGATAAAAAATTCCTCCATGTCCACATATGTGGAGTTGTATCCCATGAGGAATCCCTCTTGGTTGATGAATTCTTAGGGGGATTTGAGTATTCTTGGAGTTTCTTCCCACACATTAAATAAGAGAAAGGTTTAAAAATTAAAGTAGATGATCCCATTAAAAGGGTAGATGAATACTTAGAGGAATATCCCCATGTTTTATGGAAGATTATGTTCCCTTTTTATCTAGTTTCAAATATGGTGGGGGATATTTTAGAATTCATAGGGATGGATATTGTCAATAAAATATGAAGGGGGGGGGGGGGATTTTATAAATCTCAAAGGATTAATTTGTATGGTTTAAAAATAAGGATTGAAGAATTGATAAAGCGATTGATGGTCATGGTTGATTATAAGATGTGTCTTGTCATCTCAGTTTAGTAAGATGGGTTTTATGACAATAGCATTGTTGACAACACATGGTTAAGATAACCAAAATGACGAAGTAATTATTGGGTGATACTGGTTGATCCTAATAACTATGTCCAAGGTATGTTGTTGAAATAAATCTTAATTGTTATTCATATTTGAATTATTGAAAAATAGGTGATTGGTCAAGTGGAAGATCTTTGGAATTAATCCAGAATTGAAGCACCATGAGTTTTATTCCATAAGAGTGAAACACAACTAGCCAAGAATGTAATCTAAGAAGACCCCACCCATGTGTGAGAGTTCATTGTGAAGAAAATTACCAAAATGTAAAATTGGAAAGTTACCAAACCCAAGAGGTCCCCTTTATTGAGTTCTTGTTCACCTATGCATCACAACTAATGAAGAATGACCACACACACAATAAGACAGTTCATGATTGATAACATGAGTTATAAGAAAACATGGCTAGGTATACTGTGGTTTATATCGTGGTGTTCAACATGTCGATTGAAAAATGGCCAATATTTTTGCAACATTATATATTAAATAATTCATGGTCAGGAATATACACTTCATCACATATTTTTAGTTAAAATCTTCCCACATAGAAGAGACCACATTTTTTTACTTGGTGTGTAGAAGGTTGTCTATTTCAATCTAACATAGGGAAAAATACTACAGTTTGTGATGATATGTGGTTATATTTTTTTGTTTAAATGTTAGGTTATGGTAAGAAAGATGAAACCAGAATTACAAAATGTAGTTTAAGGAAAGTCAATGGCATTTTTTTTAATGTCTTGATGTTTACAACATGGTGATAAAACTCAAGAAATAGTGTTGGGTGTGTCGGGATATGGCATAGAGAATCAGAAATTTATAACTCTTACGAAGCATGAACCAGTAATAAACGCTTCAATAATCATCATACATGTTTTTGGCCCATGATTTAAGTGATTTTGGAGGTTTGTTGTAGTAGTTTAAAATATGGATTCAAGGGGATTGAAATATCATTTAATCTATACTATAAATGAAGGTAGTCATCTAAGAAGTAGTTACATTCAATATAGTTATGAAGGAATTCATGGAATGAGTTATGGGAATTTTGAATGTCCCAATTTAGTACTGAAAACTAGAAATTTGTTATCCCATGATACCTCTTGTTATAATGGTGATCAGCATGAGAAGGATGCAACAATTACAAAAATGGGATTCTCTGTGTATATATTGTATATTCAGAATAAATAAAGAGGGAGAAACCCATTATTTTATTGAACTATAAAATATTTGTGTGAAAGAGATAAGAGTTATAGGTGAGAGGTTTGAATTTTAAAGAATTTAAAACCATTGAATATTCTTCCATGACGAAATTGATTTTTTTCCTACATCAATGTGAAAGTTATTATAGATATTTTTTGGAAATTATAGAAGATGGTTCTTCCAATGTGTAATTCACTAAAATTAAAGGAATATACTAGTGGGACTACAACATAGAATCTATACTTGTTTTAAGATGCATTAAATTACTCTATGAAGAGTCCTAAATGTCTATAAATTATGTGTGGATCCTTCCTAGATAAAATATTTAAGGAGGAGGAAGAAGAGAAAATGAGATGACAGTGAGCCTTGGGAGATAAATATTTTACCCTCAACATTAAGTTAGTGAGATTGGATAAGTGGATTAAACCCTATGATTAGAAATGAAATTTATAGGGATTTGTTTCACAAAGCATCATCAATGCATACTCCTTAGACATATCTTAGTGATGGTGAACTATGTATATTCTCTTGTCTCTATTTACCTTATGCATGCACACCAAAAATGATCAAGAAATCTAAAGTATATTCTCCAAAAGATATAAACATGTGACTCTATTTCTTGAGAAATTAAGATACTTTAAGAAAAGTGATACATGAAAGGATTATGATTTTTAATCGATCAAGAAAGTTTCATACCTAGATTCACCCCATCCTCTTAGGGAAATCTCACTCTAAGCACCTTTTTATGGACTAATAAAAACGGAGGGGTTAATTAGGTAAAATAACTATTTAAGTTATTATGTAATGGCCACATAGTTTGGTCACATTGTTAAACAAATTTTGTACCAACCGTGTGGGAGTACCCTTACGCACAAAACAAATTGCATGGTTCAAGGGAAAATCTACATGGATTAAAAAACCATGAACATAGTATTAAAATCCAAATTGTCTCTATGATATTAAACTATAAACAAAAACTATATAGTTATAACTAAATTTTCATGTAAAACATGAAATACCCATAAAATATCCAAAGCAACAATTTCCCTGCCCAGAAATTATCGGTACTCAAGGTGACCTAAGATAACATAAAATAATACAAATAAAACACTAAAGTAATATGGGGGAGTCATAATATGTCAAGAGGTGTTTCATGTGTGGTTAATTTTATGGGAGATGTTGAAACATATTATAAAATATGAAATCTTTTGCTTAATGGAAAAAATTACCCTTGGATGGAAAAAATATGATCTATGTTAGTTAAAGGTTTTCCTCAACTCTAGAAAAAACTAAACCTTAATTCTCTTGAGTAATTAAGTGATTCAATATTTTTTATTTATATTGTAATTATGATTGGTCAAGTTTTGGTTGGTTTAGTAACCTTTCAATGCTAGTACGTAAGATTATGTTAATAACATTGCATCTAAGAGTGCAGTTTAGGGGCATCATTGAAGGTATCAATATAGGGTTTAGTTAAAATTATTGGTTATGATGTTATCATATGAGGATAATTTATTAGTTATATATACCATAATGGGTCTATATGTTTAAGTTTGATAATAGTTTAAAGACATATATACTTTTTTTAGGTCTAATGTGATTGGATTTTAAGGTGATTAATGATATTTTGGGAGATAGTTCTTGATTTTTATAAAGAACAGTTGATCAATATATAAATAGGCCTAGGGTTATTTTTAAATTTTATTTCAAGGAAATTATATGGTTGAATAGTAGAACTAGATCTATTTTCACCCTGTTTCTCCTTGTATTTTCATTGAAATTGATGTTTCATGAATGCCAAATGATTTCATTTGAATTGATGTTGGTGAAGTGTTCCAATAAAAACAACTAGTTTTCTTTAAAAAGACGGTGATTTTTTTATCCTTAAGAAAGAAATTGGGTCACCTAATGTTAATGTGACAATGAGGCATAGAGGTTGGAAACCAAAATATGGATTTGGTTTTGAAGTTAGGTCTTGGTTAAAAGGGCTTGGTATCCATGTTTGAAAAGAGGTTTTCGCTTCAAACCTTGATCTAAAGGTCATCGATATCTATGGTAGATTGCAGCATGATTTTGTTGAGCATAATTGGGAGGTGAAATACCTCTTTTATTCCAGAGGAAATAAAGGGATGTGTACAACATGTATGTTGGATTAAATCAACATTGAACAGAATGACACATCTTTCATAGAGGCAGTATGATCCGAAAGTAGAATCATTGGAAGATATGGATTATAGGAGATTGAGACAGTGCGACATGGCTAATAAACTGATCATGCAGTGGTGTCTCATGAAACAAGGGAGGTAGGACCAACATGCAATATGGTTTAGGAGATTCATGATATAAGGGGTTAGGTGTAAATCAGTTAAATCCCTAGAATGTATTTTTCAGCTATTAATATTTTCAATTACTTTGAAGGGTTTGAGAGCGAAGGGCCAGTTCAGGAACATGAATCAGCTCGAGAAAATAACATCAATGAAAGGTAGGGATTTTTTAGGATAAAATCTAGTGATGATCCTTATTTTCATTATTTAGAATATATTGTCGAAGAAATTCAATGTATAGGGATACACAATCCATGGAGGAGGAAGGGTTGTAGTGTAACGCCCCGACCCCAGTTACCCAGAGTTTGTGCATTACTTCGTAATATTGGCATGATCACAAGAAGATCAAATCTCGAAAGACCGATTGGTTTAGTAGCCTTGGAAACACTAGATATATTCATAAGTTTTACATTACATCATAAAATGAAAAACTACTACAACAACATAATGTTTCTACAGTCCACACTATAATCCCCTCATAATATCCCTGCAGGTCATTCATAACTTACATCTTCACTTCCTGGGAAAAATAAAACATAGAAAAGGGGTGAGCTCAAATGCCCAGTAAGGATAACAATATAGCAGAAACTTTCATAAATAAGAATAAACATTTAAGGCAATGTATAACTAAAACAAAATCCTTTTAAACATGAACTTTCAACATGGTATGGCATAAATAAAATGAAATGATGCCATTTACTTATTCACATGGATATTCTACTAATCGAATAATCACATGCAAAAATCAATAACCAATTTCATAATGTTGGAATGCATAATGCCAGACTATCATAACCACATAGCCAAGGCCTCGTGCCAAGACTACAAATAAGATTTTGTCAAGGCCTTGTGCCAAGACACTAGTTTGTCTCATGAGACCTACCGATGCATCGAGGAGCTATAGCGGGCTCCACCCGTCACATATTAAGTCCAATGCATTCCCATATGAAAAGGTTTAAACATAACATAAACATTCGTATTAAAACTAGCATACGAAATGTCAATAATTTCACTATAAACTATGAATGGTATAAAATAGCACATCCACAGTCAAACATATCACAAAACCTTCAATACAACATAGAAGTTTTGTATTATAATAAATCATCTTCAAATAAGCGTAAAATCCATCAAAGGATGTTGACATAGATGAAATCAAAACACTTTTTAGAGAAATATCTCTTTCTATTTTTGAAATCATTTAAGAGCCATATAAAACAAAACATTTTCTTGAAAATATTCTTATAATCTTTTAAGGTAAGCTTTGAAGATTTTATAAGGGCGGAAAATAGCCGCACCCGCCGTATAAGTTAAAAAAAACATTCTTACCTTAATTCTTTCGAAAAGGTTAAAAAGGACCTTGTTTTAAAAACGACGGAAAGATTACTTTATAAACCTCTTATAAAAAGTCAAACAAGGGTATAAATGACTTTAACCCATATTCTTGTAAATAATAAATATGTTTTGAAATACATTTCGAAGAAACATGGATGTAGATGATAAAGAAATCCCAGTAGATTATTACGTATAAACAACCTCGGATAATGAAGAGATTGTGAAATAACCCTTACCTTGTACTTTTCCTTGGTTGGGGTAGGTTAACCTCCTGTATAATGGTGAAATAATTGTTATTAAATTATACAAGAATCATATATATTAATATGATATCATATATGATCTTTTAACATTGATTTGTTAATAATATCCTAGAATTATCATCGTTTCGGGTGTTAACTTACTCATTTTCTTTTATATGTTTTGTTACATAAGCCATGGTTGTTGTATATTATTCATATCCAGAATGATATCTAGTCCTTAAACATCATTTTTAAATCATAAAATGATAATTATACTTGAATGGATACAATGGAGAATGAATCTCATCGCGTTCGTGGAGACGGTAGTCCGTACGTACGCACGAGTGACAATATCATACTTTTGATATTAAAATAATATATAAATGGATGGTATATCATATATACAGAATCATTAACATGTTATATTTATTATTTACATGAGTTACACATCATTATTATACCCATCCAAATAATATTATATTTAATAACAATTACACCACAACGTGGAGACGGTAAGCCGTACGTACGCACGTATGGTGACATGTTATTCAAAGGGTGGATAGAATACTAAATATGGTTGTACCATATTTATAATAACATCACAGTATATGTGAGATACTGGAGTTATTATTTTAGAATGTTAAGAACAAAGGAAGAAGAAGTGGAAGAAGAAATGAACTTAGAAAAGGGTGGTGAAATCATTACCTCTTCTTCGGGTTCTTCCTTTTGATTTGATCAAAAGGGCTCCTTAGGTTGGCTTTATGATCCAACTAAGGCCTCTAGGTTGTATTTAGGGATGTTGGGAGAGTATTTGGGCAGAGTTTGGCCGAACCAAAAGGCTTTAGAGGTGTGAAGAAATGAGAAGGAGGAGTGCCCTTTTATAAGAGGGGTGAGGGGCACCTTTGGAAAAGCTAGAAATATTAATTTATAATAAATTCATATTCGGTTTATAATGGCTACAAAGTTGACTATTCAAAGGTTAAGGTGGGGATGGGTAGAAAACAACTCAACCAATAGAATTTAGACAGGTTTGGGTACTTATATTAACCTTATCTTTAAGTATTAACTCTAAGTTAATTAGTTTCACTTTTACAATGTCTCTTTGTCTTTTTATATAATATGGTTAATAAACTTACTATATACATCCAAGAGACCCCCAAGTGGTCCATTAATGATGATCCTATCATTATATAAGTCTCTTGGCCGAAACTTAGATTTTTAAGAATTTAATATCAATTAATAATATAATATTTGTTTTAAGAACTCTTTTATGTCAATTTTGACACTATTCAATAGTTGATTTTTTTGAAACTCATAACAGATTGATTACTTCAAAAAAAGTCCATTAAATCAATCCTAATATATCATATTATCCTAGAAAATTAGTTTAATTCATTAAAAGTTTCATATTATATTTATTTGGGTATTTATAATATCAATTATTTTAATTTTTCACTATTATAGTAATTACTGCATCATCATTGTGTCATAAATAAAATAAATTATTTAATGTCTAAAAATTATAAATAAAATATCATTATGTAGGAAATCGTTTTATCTTTCTAATTAATATTTATAATCTAAAATCCAACATATATAACCCTATGTAACAATTGGTTTGCTAAAAGATATATGCTTATGTCATTTTTGTATTCATTTTAACTTAATTAAAATAAAGTGTCATTATCACTTACAAGTGGATTCATGGGGTCCCAAAATAGACCCAAAGATGCCCATGGTCGACCATGTATCAACCAATAGGGTTAAGACACGTTTTAGGGTAATTTAGTATTATTATAATATTATTTTTTAACCCTTATTTACCGGATTTACCCTTAACCATGGTAAATAAAATATTTACCGCAGTAATTATTCAAAATGTCTAAAAATAAAAGTTACCAATTTACACAATTTGAATATCCTGATTCCAAATATGGAATCCATTTTTCTAAATTCAAGACACAGAAGTGGCAGAAATTAATTTAAAATTAATTCCCGCTGTCAAAACAAAAAGCGTGTTTTTAAGAGATAATAACTATCAAAAGATTGACACTTGTTTATGTTCGGTTTAATTGTAAAATTATGTCCAATGACCAACATTATATTAAATGGTAAAAATATATTCTAAATATACTTTAAAACCACTCAAATTCACAATTTATTACTATTAATTATTTTGATTAAAAAAGTTGTTTTTAATTAAAATTTAGTAATTTTCACTATTCATCAAAATATGAAAGTTATCCGAAAAGTACCAAAATTTCACCTTAGGCTAAATTCGATATTCCGAATCCAAAAATGAAGTCCATTTTGAAATATATAATATATATAATTTCAAAAATTAGGTATTACTATTCATAACGGCTAGTTTGATCGGTTGTGGTGTGTGTTAAAACTCGAAGTTGTGTACAACACACGCTACTGTTTTATTCAAAGGAAAGCGTACCGTGTAAGCTTGGGATGTTTCATTTTAAATTTTTTTGATGTCCCCATTTAGTCAAAAAGTATAAAATATTGTATTTAAAAAGGTTTCACTATTAAAAGTTGATAAAAGTGTAATACTGAAAATGAATCTGTTCTTGCATTATGACTAAGAAACTCATAATATGGATTCTAAAATTATAAGGATTATATAAAGTTTAAAATTTAGTTAATAATATTCATAACCTCTTTTGAATGGATTTTTCCTTTGGTAATTCATGGTGTGATTGAACTCGGTGTTGCGTGTAGTGCAAGTTATTGAATTATTTTGAAGAAATAACACACTATGAAATCTTGGGGTGTTACATTCTCCCCTCCTTCAATAAATTGCGTCCTCGCAATTTGAAATTGTTCTTCGAAAATAAAAGGTTGAAAATAGAAAATATATTTGTGGGAAAACCCACATCGGAAATTGGGTTACTAAAATTTAGTCTTAATATGAGGAAAAGAGAAATGAAAGGGTCACCACCAAATTATGATCTCGATTAGGAGAACATTGGTGGCATTTAGAGACATATAATTGGAGGAAAAATGTAAATATTTATAGGTATTGATTGAGGTCATCAATCACAAACAAGTGTAAGATTGAGGTCCTTAAATTCATCAATCTATGATGATTTGAAATACCATCGGTTCAACAAAACATAGGGTATTAGGATAACACATTTTTGACGTTTCAAAATATCTTAGTTGAAATCCCACATCGAAAAATGAATTAATGAGGACTCTATTTAAAATAAAAAGTCGAAAGTATGAAGATTACTGAAAATAACACATACTAGGGTTCCATGTAGGAAAATATGGATATGGAGAAGAAATCTAACCATCAATTATCTGATGGAGAGTGGTAGAGAACATGGCTATGAAAAGGCCAACAATCCCAAAGCCATAAATTAGTGATGATTTAAGGTACCATCTAGGAAAACATTTTTGTTCTATGTTCCTTTTATTAATGTTGAGGAATTTATTTGTGAGATTGGATAAGATCATAAGGAGATATACTTACTTTATAATTATAGTTTTATCCTTTAATCAATTTCTACCACAAACTCATCTCTAAAAGATAATAGAATGTAAAAAATTCTATTTACACTATTCGTATAGGGTTCCAAACTAAACGAATTTATAATTCATCTACCAGATCTTTTAAAAAAAACTACATTATTTAATCCAGGACATATCTTGGGCCAGTGGTAGGTGATACACCCTTGTCGCCCTTCAGTTGCGGGTTCAAGTCTCGCAGCCTTGCCGGACGCGACGGGTTGCCGCCCGACCTCCGGGTTGTCCTTTTATGGAAATCCAAAATAATCCAAACTAGAACTATCCAAAATACTTCTGTCCAAACTCATAGTCCAACATTTATAAGGAAGGTAAGCATAATGTAGATTCTTTTTACCCCGTAATAGCATATGAATACCTTCATCATGTATTCTTTTAATACACTGAAACATCCTGAATTACCATTTTCCTTATTGATTACATTAATGCTCCCTTATTCCATATAGAATGCTGGATATACTTCATTAATCCAAAAATGTTTTAAACCCCAACAATGATGGAATATACAAATCATTAATCAGTTCCAAGGTAGTCAAGAATATCCAATATAATTTATCCAAAACAATCATGTATTATTCCAAAATCACTACCTCGGTATCAGAACTATATTATGGTTTATCATTCTCTCAACCATATATTTTCCAAAAATTTATCCTGCTATTGAGTCACTTTTCTTTGTTCCACAAAATCTCAAGTCCTTAATTAAATAGTACTGCAGTACAATCCTTACATACTCCATAATTATTATAACAAGTAAATTGTTGATACACACTCAATTGACATAATCAACATAAGAACTCTAATCATTCCTCTTCATATGTGGTAGTATCATAACTTGATTATTATCCAATAACATCATTTGCGGCATAGTTTGATGAATGGGACATAGGTTCTCGTAGTGTCCAAACTCCTTGAAAATGAAGCATTGTACATTTGAAACCATTTTCTTACCCTTGCAGTCACGTACTTTGTGCCCTTTTTCTCCACACTTATAACAAACTACCATTCCTTTCAGGCAAGTTCCAGGGTGTTTCTTTCCACAGTTACCACATATGGGAAAATTCTTCTTTTCCCTCTTCCCTTTATCCATCTTTCTCTCTTCCATCCTTTTCTTCTCTTGCTTCCCTTCAAATCCATAGGACTCAGTAAAATCTTTACTTATCTTATCAACACATGATATTATTTCTTCATATAATGATAATACATGGGAGACTATTTCTCTTATAAATTCTGGCTTAAGACCATGAAAGATATGATCCTTCTTTCTCTTTGGATCATGTGCATTGCTGGAGTTCTCATTCCTTCTACTGGGCGCCATTTCTAAACAATGGCATACACTAGATTAGTTTATGAATCAAAATACATAATCCCATACTTATAAAAAACTTAACATAAATTGAACTATTTATGGATATAATCCATAATCATAAGAATGTTTCCTTTGAGGACGTATATACTCATAAACCCTTCATAATGATTTGTAAAGAAAATGAGAGTTATCCTAAGCATATCCCCCGGGAGTGTCGTAACCAAGAGTGCAGCAAGGCCCGTTGTCGTGCACCAGTTCCCGTTCGAGTCTAGCTCAAAGCGGTGTTTTCGGGTTTTACCCCTAGGTACATCTGTGCCAGAGCCACCTCTACCTGCTCGTATCCAGACAGGGATGTATTGCTCGGAAAACTCACAAAATCTCTACAATACCAAAATTCTAGGAAGTTCTTCTATACTAATCCTCAAAGTTCATCTTAGGTCTACGTGCTCTAATCAAAGTTTATCTAAATCTAGCTTCCAAGGTTTTTACTAAACTTCCTCTGATACCAACTATAACGCCCCGACCCCAGTTACCCAGAGTTGGTGCATTACTTCGTAACATTGGCATGATCACAAGAAGATCAAATCTCGAAAGACCGATTGGTTTAGTAGCCTTGGAAACACTAGATATATTCATAAGTTTTACATTACATAATAAAATGAAAAACTACTACAACAACATAATGTTTCCACAGTCCACACTATAATCCCCTCATAATATCCCTACAGGTCATTCATAACTTACATTTTCACTTCCTGGGAAAAATAAAACATAGAAAAGGGGTGAGCTCAAATGCCCAGTAAGGATAACAATATAGCGGAAACTTTCATAAATAAGAATAAACATTTAAGGCAATGTATAACTAAAACAAAAGCCTTTTAAACATGAACTTTCAACATGGTATGGAATAAATAAAATGAAATGATGACATTTACTTATTCACATGGATATTCTACTAATCGAATAATCACATGCAAAAATCAATAACCACTTTCATAATGTTGGAATGCATAATGCCAGACTATCATAACCACATAGCCAAGGCCTCGTGCCAAGACTACAAATAAGATTTTGTCAAGGCCTTGTGCCAAGACACTAGTTTGTCTCATGAGACCTACCGATGCATCAAGGAGCTATAGCGGGCTCCACCCGTCACATATTAAGTCCAATGCATTCCCATATGAAAAGGTTTAAACATAACATAAACATTCGTATTAAAACTAGCATACGAAATGTCAATAATTTCACCATAAACTATGAATGGTATAAAATAGCACATTCACAGTCAAACATATCACAAAACCTTCAATACAATATAGAAGTTTTGTATTATAATAAATCATCTTCAAATAAGCGTAAAATCCATCAAAGGATGTTGACATAGATGAAATCAAAACACTTTTTAGAGAAATATCTCTTTCTATTTTTGAAATCATTTAAGAGCCATATAAAACAAAACATTTTCTTGAAAATATTCTTATAAGATTTTAAGGTAATCTTTGAAGATTTTATAACGGCGGAAAATAGCCGCACCCGCCGTATAAGTTAAAAAAAACATTCTTACCTTAATTCTTTCGAAAAGGTTAAAAAGGACCTTGTTTTGAAAACGACGGAAAGATTCCTTTATAAACCTCTTATAAAAAGTCAAACAAGGGTATAAATGACTTTAACCGATATTCTTGTAAATAATAAATATGTTTTGAAATAAATTTCGAAGAAACATGGATGTGGATGATAAAGAAATCCCAGTAGATTATTACGTATAAACAACCTCGGATAATGAAGAGATTGTGAAATAACCCTTACCTTGTACTTTTCCTTGGTTGGGGTAGGTTAACCTCCTGTATAATGGTGAAATAATTGTTATTAAATTATACAAGAATCATATATATTAATATGATATCATATATGATCTTTTAACATTGATTTGTTAATAATATCTTAGAATTATCGTCGTTTCGGGTGTTAACTTACTCATTTTATTTTATATGTTTTGTTACATAAGACATGGTTGTTGTATCTTATTCATATCCAGAATGATATCTAGTCCTTAAAAATCATTTTTAAATCAACAAATGATAATTATACTTGAATGGATACGATGGAGAATGAATCTCATCGCGTTCGTGGAGACGGTAGTCCGTACGTACGCACGAGCGACAATATCATTCTTTTGATATTAAAATAATATATAAATGGATGGTATATCATATATACAGAATCATTAACATGTTATATTTATTATTTACATGAGTTACACATCATTATTATACCCATCCAAATAATATTATATTGAATAACAATTACACCACGACGTGGAGACGGTAAGCCGTACATACGCACGTATGGTGACATGTTATTCAAAGGGTGGATAGAATACTGAATATGGTTGTACCATATTTATAATAACATCACAGTATATGTGAGATACTGGAGTTATTATTTTAGAATGGTAAGAACAAAGGAAGAAGAAGTGGAAGAAGAAATGAACTTAGAAAAGGGTGGTGAAATCATTACCTCTTCTTCGGGTTCTTCCTTTTGATTTGATCAAAAGGTCTCCTTAGGTTGGCTTTCTGATCAAACTAAGGCCTCTAGGTTGTATTGAGGGATGTTGGGAGAGTATTTGGGTAGAGTTTGGACGAACCAAAAGGCTTTAGAGGTGTGAAGAAATGAGAAGGAGGAGTGCCCTTTTATAAGAGGGGTGAGGGGCACCTTTGGAAAAGCTAGAAATGATAATTTATAATAAATTCATATTCGGTTTCTAATGGCTCCAAAGTTGACTATTCAAAGGTTAAGGTGGGGATGGGTCGAAAACAACTCAACCAATAGAATTTAGACAGGTTTGAGTACTTATATTAACCTTATCTTTAAGTATTAACTCTAAGTTAATTAGTTTCACTTTTACAATGTCTCTTTGTATTTTTATATAATATGGTTAATAAACTTACTATATAAATCCAAGAGACCCCCAAGTGGTCCATTAATGATGATACTATCATGATATAAGTCTCTTGGCCGAACCTTAGATTTTTAAGAATTTAATATCAATTAATAATATAATATTTGTTTTAAGAACTCTTTTATGTCAATTTTGACACTATTCAATAGTTGATTTTTGTGAAACTCATAACAGATTGATTAATTCGAAAAAAGTCAATTAAATAAATCCTAATATATCATATTATCCTAGAAAATTAGTTTAATTCATTAAAAGTTTCATATTATATTTATTTGGGTATTTATAATATCAATTAATTTAATTTTTCACTATTATAGTAATTACTGCATCATCATTGTGTCATAAATAAAATAAATTATTTAATGTCTAAAAATTATAAATAAAATATCATTATGTAGGAAATCATTTTATCTTTCTAATGAATATTTATAATCTAGAATCCAACATATATAACCCTATGTAACAATTGGTTTTCTAAAAGATATATGCTTATGTCATTTTTGTATTCATTTTAACTTAATTAAAATAAAGTGTCATTATCACTTACAAGTGGTTCCATGGGGTCCCAAAATAGACCCAAAGATGCCCATGGTCGACCATGTATCAACCAATAGGGTTACGACATGTTTTAGGGTAATTTAGTATTATTATAATATTATTTTTTAACCCTTATTTACCGGATTTACCCTTAACCATGGTAAATAAAATATTTACCGCAGTAATTATTCAAAATGTCTAAAAATAAAAGTTACCTATTTACACAATTTGAACTTCCGGATTCCAAATATGGAATCCATTTTTCTAAATTCAAGACACAGAAGTGGCAGAAATTAATTTAAAATTAATTCCCGCTGTCAAAACAAAAAGCGTGTTTTTAAGAGATAATAACTATCAAAAGATTGACACTTGTTTATGTTCGGTTTAATTGTAAAATTATGTCCAATGACCAACATTATATTAAATGGTAAAAATATATTCTAAATATACTTTAAAACCACTCAAATTCACAATTTATTACTATTAATTATTTTGATTAAAAAAGTTGTTTTTAATTAAAATTTAGTAATTTTCACTATTCATCAAAATATGAAAGTTATCCGAAAAGTACCAAAATTTCACATTAGGCTAAATTCGATATTCCGAATCCAAAAATGAAGTCCATTTTGAAATATAAAATATATATAATTTCAAAAATTAGGTATTACTATTCATAACGGCTAGTTTGATCGGTTGTGGTGTGTGTTAAAACTTGAAGTTGCGTACAACACACGCTACTGTTTTATTCAAAGGAAAGCGTACCGTGTAAGCTTGGGATGTTTCATTTTAAATTTTTTTGATGTCCCCATTTAGTCAAAAAGTATAAAATATTGTATTTAAAAAGGTTTCACTATTAAAAGTTGATAAAAGTGTAATACTGAAAATGAATCTGTTCTTGCATTATGACTAAGAAACTCATAATATGGATTCTAAAATTATAAGGATTATATAAAGTTTAAAATTTAGTTAATAATATTCATAACCTCTTTTGAATGGCTTTTTCCTTTGGTAATTCATGGTGTGATTGAACTCGGTGTTGCGTGTAGTGCAAGTTATTGAATTATTTTGAAGAAATAACACACTATGAAATCTTGGGGTGTTACATGTAGAGGTAATCATGATTCAGGGAGTTGCATCATGATTAAAAGACTACAATCGAATAGGAGGGAGGAATATTCATACTTACCGAAACCAATAGAAAAAATATTTGACAAAAATATGAAGTCCAAGGTGATAAATAGTGATCGAATTGTTAATGAAGAAAATTTGACTTTTTGTTGTGATTATAAGGATCAAGATTCGAAAGGAGGTTTGATGGAGGCTTTAAAAAATAGGTAGGAAGGCTCAATAATGGTAGAAAACTCTTCCAATATGGTTATAACTGATCAGGATGAGCATACAAAAAGGAAGAAATATAGGAACTTATCACTCAAACTAAGGAATAAATTTTGGATGATTCTCTCTCGATTAACGCCTTATAATAGGATACTGGTAAGATGTTTCAGAGACTATTAAATGTGGAAACTAATAAGGAGCATATATAGTGGATCAAGAAGAAAGATGATATTTTGGTAAGAGGATTCAATGAAAAGAAGATAAATAGAGAGAATTACATTCAAATAAGGGGAAATATAGCTTATTGGTTCATTGATATCATAAAGGGTTTTCTAGATACAAGGTTAAATGGACTCTGTTGGAAATTATTTTGGAAGAATGCTTCTAACAGGATTAAACTAGATTTCAATGACTGTTCAATCTCTTATAGTATTTAATGATTTATATTTTGTATATTTCTGGGTTATCTATTTTCCTTAAACAAAATTGAAAATAAAAAGGAAATATTTATTCAGTAAAATATAAATATTAATATATCATGGGAGTAAAATATGAAATTTTAATAAGTAAATCAAAAGAATTCTAAAGCATCATGTAAATAAAAAATATTTTCAAAATGCCTCATATCAATTCCATAAATATTGTTATTACTGTCTTAAATAATTATTTTATGTTTTATAATACCAATTAATTGAATAAATTTAATGGCTAGATGTGATTAAAATCATTCAGTTCTAAAGGCCTATTATTGAAGAATTGTATTTTTCAATACAGTATGTATTTTTATATTAATAATTAAATTTAATACTTTTAAATTAATACTCAAATTAAATGTCTCAACTTAATAGATAATTTATTAATAGTCATTTAATTAGTAATTGATATGGAATATGTTTAATAACACCTAGATTTTAAAAAGTAATTTCTTAATAAAAATAGTTTTTTTTATTATATTATTTCATTTAACATAAAATTTTAATTTCTGAATATATGAAATTAGATTTCATAAATTGGATTCAATTTTTAATTAGTGCATTGAAATTATTTTATCTTGATTTTTGGTACTTATATGAAGAAACTAATTTTTTGGTCAATAGTAAAAATTCATTTTTTTCCAATTCTTAAAATTTTACGACATCATTAAAATGTAATAATGAGATATTTTTTTGAAACCTTTTTTTCAACCAAAAATGATTTTATGTAGTAAAATAATTAACTTTTAAAATATTAGGTTGATTTTATAAACTTATATTTGACATTTGTGGAACCTAAATTACATTTTATCGTAATGAAACCCAATTTTGGTTCATTGAATTTAGTGGAGTGGTTGGAATATATCGTTAGTTTTAGAATTATTTAAATTTATAATAAACCTATTTTTTAATAGTAAGATAAATATTGTTTTTTAAATAATTAATCTTAAAATTATTGTCTTAAATAACAAATTAATCAATATTTTAACCTAAAAGCACCCCTTAAGTATAAATAACCAACTCATTATCTCATTAATCTCCACTCCAAATCCATTGAGTATAAATTTCCACTAATTTAATCTCTCAAGAGTCTCTCTATAGCTTTTGTAAGGTTCTAAGACCGTCCTGTCAATCTTTATGTAGCTACATTGAAATGCAAGGGTTCCTAACCTCTTCCCTCATTTATTTATGCAATCCATCAATTTACTTTCCTTTTCAAGGATAAATGTTATTATACATCAGTATGATAAATTATTTATTATATTTACAATGATATATAACCATTATATATCATTATACTACCTTTATAAACCATTTTAACGCTTAAAAACTCTCATATCCATAAAACATCCTAATATTTTGGTAAAATAAAGACTGTGTGTTTTCTTAGAAATGACCTCCCTATATGGATACAATGAAATAGTTGAAAGATATATTTTTTTATTTAATTATGGGTAAAAACCATGAAAAAATTTGGTTGGGTGTTAATTTTATCTTCACTTTATTCATGATAAGAAAACCTAGAAACACACCTGGTCTGACACTCTCGGGGGATATGCTTTGGATAATTAATGAACTCTTTACGAACCATATTGATTTATTATTTCCTACTGATACCATATACATTGTTGGTTTGAGTTTATTATGTAATATAGATGTATCTTAATGTATTTTAATCTTATGTTATAACTTTATAAAATGATAAATTAAAAATAGTGATAATTATTATATTAAAAAACTATAAATTTTAAAAGAAATAACATTCTCAAAAAAAATTTCCAAAAAATAAATTAATAAATTATAATGATTAATAATAAAGAATAAAAAAATAGAATATAATTAAATTATGTATTGATTTATTAATAAATATAATTTTACTATATAAGATGCACAAATGTGATGAAATAAGATGAGACCTAAGGGAAGGGTTCTTGGTCTCAACTTTAATTCCTTCAGAGATGATTATTATTTCATGGAAAAATTTTAAATATAGTGTAAATAATTATCTATTTAATTCTTATAAATTAATTAAATTGTTATTATATGGAGTTTCACTTATATTTAATCCCTCTTTATTCCTTTTCCTTTGATTTACACTTTACCTAAGTCATAAGGATTGTTGTTTTTAACGTAATTTCCATTCATTGAGTTATAATATTTTTTTGAACTTTATCCTTATATTATTGGTATAATTACCTATTTAATTGTGTTATATTTTATCCCCACTTTCTTTTTATTGGTTTAAAAGTGTTCTTGAAATTTTACCTCCCTTTGGTTCATAATGAATCCATATGTCTGCTGGTTTGTGGTCTCATTCTTATATCCCCTTTATGATAAAAAATAATTATCTTCCATGTCCATATTTATTATATTGTTTCAAAACTTTTCTTCTGGGATACTACAAAGTATTCATAAGGACATTTTATATTATATTTATCTTCCTTTAAAATTTTATAAAGGTATTATTTTTAATGTTTTTTCACGGATTATTTTCACTTTCCTAAAATGTGAAAAATGTTTTCTTTAACAATTTCTACATGAATGAATTTTATATTAATCATAAACATTTTTTAAAATTAAATCATCATTAAAATTTTACATGGTTTTTTCAATTAAAATATTTTTATCATTGTTTTATTAATTTTTCAATTTAAAAATAAATGTTAACATTTTAAAAGAATATATACAGGGATTTCCTTCTATTTTTATATATATATTTCTTCGACTCAAAATTTAATATTTTTTAATTAATTTATTTTCAAATGTTAAATATTTTTAATTATTTTAAAATTTGTTTTTTCAATGTTCCCTTTTAACCCCCTTGGAAATTGTTTTTTAAGGTGAATTAAAAGTTTTTTATAACCATATTACAAATATCTATGACAATTATTTGTATAGTTTAAATTATAGATTACTCTAAAAATATATAAGATATAATCATTTTAAATTATGTTTCAATTATTACCATCTAAATATATTCCTAATATATTAAAATAGAATATCATTTTTTAATTTTTTCAAAATGATCCATATGAAATACGTAAAACATTCATATTGAATTTTTTTGAAATAAAGTAAAAAGTGGCCTGAAAATTCCCTTGTAATTCATTAATTTCCATATAAATACATAAAAAAATAATTTAAAGAATAAATAGATGAAATAAAAATATTTATAAAATATATCTTTAAATATTTAAAATGAGGTTTTAATGTAAAGTGTCCCTTATCTTGAGTTTTATTCACCAGGTACTTTATTTATCACCATGAATAATAATATTATATTAATTAGTTAATTTCTTAATAACTAATATAAAGTTTAGTTTTACTTTTATTTTATTTATTACTCTGTTATATTAAATCACTTAATAAATTAAGTTCACATTATACATTTTGATGATATTCAGATTATATGCCGAAAATGATTTCGGTAGGTTGACTATAATCAAATATGCCGTTATTGAATTATATATAGAATAAAAATAATTAAATAATTATAATTTTTTTATATTAATTAAACTTTCAAAACTAACCATGAAAGATTGTCATGAAAAATGTATTGTAATACAATCATTGAGATGGTAGGACATATGTATGCATGAGAAATGTTTCCATTTTTCCACAAACATAAGTGAAAGAAGGTAAGTATTAATTTATATTCAAAAATATTATTATAATATCATAAATCTAATATTAAATTTAAAAAACCAATATATTACAGTCATGTGATGCTGTGATGAAAAATTAATCACTTTGCTTCATGGAGGTGGTAATCCACTTGAACACAGAAATGATATTATAATTTTTCAATGGATGAAAATGAAAGAAATTAGATAATATTTTATCTATGAAAAATAAAAGTCATTTCATAATACTATTTATATACATTAAATCTATCATTATAACAATCCAAGAGAGGCGGTTATGGAAAAAGAATTATATCTGTTTGCGATGCGATAGTCCGTTGCACAAATGAATGATAGTTCCATTTCCCATTTTATTGTTGTGTAGATGGAAATAAGATATTAAATTAGTATAATAAAATTTAATTATATTGAATATATTGATGTTATTATTTCATCATGGTGGCATAATATTTGAGGGAGGTATAAAAATAAAAAAAATAAAAATGATTTGTTAAGAACAACACATATTCTTCGAGAAATATCTTTAGGTTTATACATAAAGAATTCCTAGGTTGGTTACCTGGTCAAAATAGGGCCTCTAGAACCCGATGATGAATGTCAGGAATGGATTTGGGTATATATTTTATAATCTATAGTGCTAAAAATGTTTCCTTAAGAGAGGAAAAGAGATTCCCCTTTTATAAGTAAATAAAGGACACACTTGGGATAATATATAAGATTGAAGAATATATATATCTCAATTAGGTAAAGTAAAAAAAAGGTATAAAAAATTATAATATAAGATGTTATAGTGTCTAAATAAACTCAACCAATCACATTTAGAAATGTTTTTGAAGTATTTTAAGAATCATCTCCAAATTAATCCACTTTAAACTCATTTTTACCTTAATTGTTATGACTTAAGTTTTTACCATGAAAACTTACTTATATGAACAACAATAAAATGATAATTTTACAAAATATAAGAAAATGATGATTAAAAATTTGGAATCTATTTTATCAGGTTAATATTATTTATGTGGAATAAATTATTTTTATTATAAGAATATAAAATTCTTGAAAAACATTTTTTAGTAAAATATATGATTTAAGAATAAAAATAATTTTACCTTGAAATAAAGTAATAAATTGGTTTCTATTTTTTTTGGTTAAATAATAAAAAAATTAAGGGTTTTAGAATTTTTGAGAAATATAAAACCAAATTTAATGTTCCAACCATTCCATTAAATGAAAATTACTAAAAATTATTTTTAATTTGAATGAAATATAACTTATGTTCTCAAAAGTCAATATTTGGTTCCCAAATTCAAAATAAGGTTTAAAATACATTATTTAAATTTTTAAATATATATATTGTTGAAAAAAAACACATTAAATACGATGAAGGAAATTTTTAGGTAATTCTAACCCTTATCTATTTATTTTATCCCCTAGTAAACATGTTTTAACCATAACCCTGATGACATATTTTACATATTTTTTCTATTTATTATGTCAAAATGTTTTTGTTTAACTTATTAAATTATATAAATTATTATATTTAAAAATATATTATATATTTTATCAAATTTAATTTAGATAGGTGGAATAATTTAATTTAAAATTAAACTGAAAAATGTTGATGAAAAGCAGTTTTCAAGAAAAACGATTTTTAAACTTAAAAATGATTGTATTCCAAATTAAAGTTTAATAATGATTAAAATGAAATATATTATATTATATTTAATCAAAATAAACTAATTATATATTAAAACTAAATTAAAATAAAATTATATTTTCCAAATACTTGAAATGAAAAATCCAGTTTTCAATTAAATGTTTTATTTTAATTATTCTTTCAAAAAATAAAACTTTTTTGAAAATTATAAAAATTATTCCTAAGATTATTTTGAATTAATGAATTCAAAAAATAAATAACTTTTTAAAATCAAAATTATATAATTTTGAAATCAATATTTAAAATAAAACCATATAATATATGTAATCAAATATAGTAAAAATAAAACTATTTTATTTTTGAATGGAAAAGTGCTTAATATTATTATAGAAAATTTTTATCTATAAAATATAATTATTAATTATTAATAAGCAATAAAATATATATACTATCAATATCAACTTAGTTTTTAGATTCCTCCCCTTTGGAAAATTGCATCCCCATAATTTTATTGGCAATTTAAATAAGAAGGGATATATTTCCATCCTGGAATATTCAGATTCTAATGTTTCTTATTCAATGATATGGTATTTATGTAAAACCTTAATATAGTAAATAATTTTATTCCATTGTGGTTTGAATTTATATTGGATTCTCCTCGTAATAACAGTTTTATTCTAATAGAACCACTTAAGGGATGAAAACACAAGATGCCACTGACACATATTTTTCTAACAATGAAACATGAAATATATCACATAGTAGATATAAAATAATATTCTTGTCCAATTAGTAGGAAACTATCCCAACCTTATAAATAATTATATATGGTTCAATGAACCATGAACTTAGCTTCCCTTATTACCAAAACTCTTAACACTTTCTAAGCATATAAATTAAGAAAAACACAATAATAATCCATGAGTAAAAGATCTTTCCTCTGATTGCCTACATATATTTTATACCATCTTTGAGCCATCCTCATATTATTCTGAATAATATTAACCTTTTCAAACATCTATTATACTAATTCTGGTACCAAAATATTTCATTCCCTATCCCCATCCCAACAAGATGGATCCCAACACTTATTTCTATATAATACATCAAAAGATCAACCTATATACTAGAATGATAAATATTGTTATATAAAAGCATCAAAATGTTATATGTTAATCCCGAATTCTATGATAATACATCAATCAAGATTAAATAATATCCTCTAATTTCTGAATCATTCGCTCTAACTTTGCATTATATTGAGGATGAAAGGTTTTAATGAAATTTTATTTTGTACATATTGAATTTAAAAGTCCTTTCATGAAATTTGATGTGAATCTTGGTTCATGATCAAATATAATGGAAATATAGACTCCATATAATCTAATTATATATTGATCATAAATTCATGAAAGTTGATATAAGGACATATCATCTTGAATGGGAATAAAATTAGAATGTTTATCAATCGATCAACAATGACCCATATCACATTATTACCTCAAGATGCATTTGCTCTGATTTCCATCCTAGAACTAGAAAATACTAAAGAATCCTCTTTGATAATTGATTTTTTGATTTAACTTTTTTACAAGTAAAAAATTGAATAGTAAAATCAACTATATATTTCTCCATTCATTTCTATAAGAAATGTCCCTAAAGGTCCCTATAAAGTTTTATGATTTGAAGATGAATAAAAAATATAGATCTATAAACCTCACTCAATAGTTATTTATTAAACTAGGGATCAGATAAAATAAAAAATATTTTTTTGAATCTGAAAAAACCTTATGTGTTAATATTAAATTTAAGAAACTTACCATTCTTAACCAATTTTAAATTTTACAGTAACTCCTAGTATTTATTCTGAGCATTCTTAATCCTATCTAAAAACGATGATTGTAATTAAACCTGAAACAAGACATTGTGATTTCCTATATGCATAATTTATAATCTATCATTAATTAAATAAATAACCAATTGATAATTTTCTAAATGTATTATAGTTAAAGTGGATTATCTTTCTTAGAAAAAGAATCAGTAACTTTGTTTTCCATTCCTTAATGGTAACAGTTTTGTAGTCATAATAGTTTATCTATTTCATCCATATCCACTATCTCAGGTTCAACTATTTTTATGTGAATATATACTTTAAACTTGTATGATTAGTATATATTTAAAACTTTACCCAATATAAATGGTGAAACTAATTTTTTAATGAAAATTACACAACCAACAATTAAATTTCAAGTGTTTGATAAGTTTGATCATAGTTTTTTAATTGACATGAAGGATAATAAATTACATGATCATTCAGTATTAAAAAACAACCTAGACCCTTCAATGGATCATTTTTGTAGATAATAAAGTCACTATTTATGGATAGAAGGGCTAAAACTTTAGTATTAACTAATCTTATTTTCAATACATGAAACATTAATCCTTCCCATTTTTCTAGATGAACCCAACATTTTTATTTTAACTTTTTTAGTGGGCAAGATAATCATGACACCTTTTCAAAAAAAATACTATTAAAATATTTTTAATCCAAAAAATTAAAATATTGTCAGCATTCATAGTAATTGGACATTCATAAACCACTTTTTTATAGTAGGATAAACTATTAATATATATATTTATTTTAATTATGTTCAAGGAATGAAATCTGTTGCAACTAAAAAAATTCTAAATTTTACATATAACTTAATTTCTTTCAAGGTTTTTAGAGTAATACTATATTATTTTTCATGATCCACATAAATTTTGGAATAATCAAAACTATTATCAATAAATAAAAACATGAATTTACCCAAATATTCATGGAAAAATATATTCATAAGATCCATGAATACAATTAGAGAATTCACAACCCAATAGGAATAACCACAAACTCATAATACCCATACCAAGTATGAAATGTTGTCTTTGCAATATAATCCTCATTAACCTTTATCTGATGGTACCTGGACCTTAGATCAAACATTGAAAAATACTAACCTCCTAGAATCTGATCAAAAAAGTAATTGATATGAGGAAATGGATATTTATTCTTAAAAATGATTTTATTCGATGCTCTATAATCAATGAAAAGCCTCATGGAACTATATTTTTTTAAAAATAAAATATGATTACGCCATGGTGAAGTGATAGGATAAGTGAAGAATTTATAAAGAAATTCATGTAATTATTTTTTCAATTTAATAAGTTCCACATGACCCATATGATAATGGGGTTTTAAAACAGGATTATCATTAGGTACTAAGTCAATATTAACTGTAACATATTGATAAGTTATAATAAAAGGAAACTCATTAATGAAAACATCCAAATATTATTTTAATACCAAAAAATCATTAATTTGAATAGTTCCCTTTTTTAAATCATATGATCAATATAATTTTTATATCCATATTTTAATAGTCTCTAAGATTCTTGATAAGTTATAAAATGTGTGAATTGAATCATATATAAAAACTGAAACTCAATTCGTAACTAATTTTTTTACTCTATAGTCCATCATAATAAGATAAATTGAAATTAAATATATGCTCAGAATAAAATCAAATTATACAATGGGAAATACAATATGATTGATTGGGAAAAATATTCCATAGATCATAATAGGAAGATCATTAGAAGTTTTTCCTTCCTTAATACTATGCCTATATGTTTTTACTTACTTTATTTCTTAATGTGAAATTTTCATTTTTCCAAACCTCTTCCAAAAAATAAATGAATATATAGACCCTAAATAAAAAAATACATGAGTATTATATGAATAAAAAAGTAATATATATGTAACCACATAATTATATGTAATAACATCTACAAATGTAGTTGAAAAGTATTTCACCACAACCTTCTTCTTATATTCTTTCTAATTCCTACCAATCATTCTCTTCTTTGGATATGCATATGCATAATGATCCATTCCATTAACTTTAATTAAACTTAATACAAACTAATAAAAATTGGTATTACCATAACTGAGATCTTTTTACTTGCAATCATAAACCACATTCCCAAACCCACCCTACGAGAAGAACTTCCTATATTTCATAAAACATTCCCCAGGGAACTTCTTACCATAATTATCAAAAATTAGAAACTTTATTTTATTACATTTAGATTAATTTAATCAATTCCTCACATTTTTCTACAACTTATAAATCTTTTTTTATTTATTTATTAGGATAAAAGATCATTAAAAAACTCAATTTTTACCTTCTATACACAATGAACATGTTTCTCATAAATTATAAATTCATGAGAGGCCTATTCACTTCAGTATCTTGGATTTAATCATGATTAAACTAATTTTATTTACTATCAAGATCTTTGATAAAATTTTATTCATAACTTTCTAGTTAAGTGAAGTTTACTTCCTACATGAACATTGAATATTTGTCCTTCGGCCTAAATTCAATGAACTTGTTATCTATATTAATTTGAACAGCCTTTGGAAAATATTCCTCAAAGAAAATATTCTTAAATTTTTCCTATTTCAGGGCATCAATATCTTCTCTTTCTCTATTATTATTTACCATTGGACACAATTAATAGGATTCAACTTCAAAACAATAAATAAAAAGAGTTACCTTTTGATGATCTTAGCAACACACGACTTAAAATATCTTTTCTAAAGCTTTAGTCCATCCCTTAGCTGCCAATAAGTTAGAAGATATAATAATTTAAGGAGGGTGTTGTCTTATAGAATTATCTACTATTGACATGTTCCTATGTGGTAAATATATTTTCTATCTAGAATTGATTCAACCACCATTTATAGCTTTTTTCAACTAATCCATAATTTTATCAAACTAATATATTCCAATTCAAACCATTTTAGGTTGCAGATTTTGAATAATATTTTCCCCTCAGTACCTTCCTACTTCAGCTTTTCTATTTCATTTGTGAAAAACTATTCCAGATAGACATATTTTAAATGAAGAAACTTGTTAATATTTAAAATATTTATCATGATGACAAACATTATCAAAACCTCTAAAATTATCTTAAACATTTAATATAATACCAAGAGTAAAGAGATAAACTCAAATAATTTATAAATTACATCTTGGAACATAAATTTATTTTCTTGTATTCCTAGAGATCTTTTAGGTTTAATGTTTTAGAAAATAATTATATCACCCTTACATAAATAAATATTACAATATAAAATGGATACCTCCACTCAATATCCATTTTCTTAGAATACAACATTTTAATATATGAAAATTTTCTTTTCATGACATATCCTCACAATTTTTATCTTTACTTCCTCTATATCCCAATTCATATATACAAATCTATGAAACAATTTTTAGAACATATGATGATTTGAAATATATTATAAAGGTATATATAAATAGAAACAAGGAAACTATTTATTCCATTAATACTCATAAAAATTTTCCCCTTTCAAAATAAACTCCAATCTAAAAATAAACATTTTTGTACCCAAGAAATTAACTTCACTACCCAAATAAATTTATAAAACATTTTATAAGAAAAACTAATGTAAAAAATAATAATTATAAAGGTTTATTTTATATCATTAAAAACTCATGAATCCTTTTTAGAGAGTTATACATTCCACCCTTAATAAGTAGTATAAAATCTCCATTTAAACTTAAGATCATTAATTTAACTTATTAAATCATAATATTTCCATAAAAAATAAATGTAAATCATAGATAAATAATGTAGGTAACTTATAAAATATTTATCATTGCACTATTAAAATCTCCCTTTAAAATAGAATAAATGACCTGATAAATTCAAATAATCTCTTAGGAGAAACGTAGACGGTTAACTATATCCCTTTACCCAATGAATTAGAGAGCTATATCAGGCTCACCCATCACCATGAGATATATTGGGCTCACATATATTCATGAGTTATATCAGGCTCACCCATCATCAAAAATAATTCCCATGAATAATACCCTAATCATGATACATGAAATCATTCATTTCCATCATCATAGTTATAAAAATATTCTCTATACCAATAAGAAAAATATTTATGGATATCAAAATATCTATTCCATTTAAAATACTTTTCAAAAATACATATAACAATGGGAATGATTATTTTTATTTAAACAAAAATAGAATATTATAATGAAATAAAATAATAAAATAATTTTTATAGTGTTGAAAAAAACCATTGATTCTATACACATTAAAATAGAATATTATTATTTGATTTTTTTTCAAAATATTTAATTTAAATATTTAAACAATTCGCTTTTGAAAAACATAGAGTGAAAGTAAAAAATTGATGTAAAATTTCATTTCTAAATCATTCACATACATATAGATAGATAGATAAATAATTTTAATAATATAGACATGGAAGAAAAAAGTTTAGAAAAAAAAATTTAAAAAATTTATGATGAGGTTCTTATGGTAAAGTTTCTCTTACCATGAGTCTGACTCATCACGTACATTCTTTATAATCCTGAATAATAAACTAATGTTAATTTTTTATTTTCTGAAAATTATTTTTAAATGATATTATTACTTTTAATTTATTATTTATCATGTTAAATTCAATTACTTAATCATTTAAGTTTATGTTTGACATTTTGATGATATTTGTCTCATAAGTCCAAAATGACTTTAGTAGGTTAAATATAGTAAAAGGGTTCACTATTATATCATCTTCAAAGTAATAATCAGAAAATAGTTATCTTTTTATACATTAATTATAATTTTAAGACCAACCAAACAAAATTTTAGTAAAAATGATTATGTTACAATCATGGAAACGGTAAGTCACATTTATGCATGAGTAACATTTCCATTTTTCAATAAACATGAGGAAAATAAGTTAAGTATTATTTTATATAAAAATAATAATTATTATATCATAAATACCATATTATATCTTTAGATAAACTTATATATATCGTCCTTGAGAAGTGGAGATGAAGAAATAATCATATCTCTTCGTGGATGTGGTAATCCACAAAAACGCACGAATAGTGTTATCATTTTTTACTGGATGGAAAGGTAAGAAAATATATGATATATTATATTTAAAACAAATTATTATTTCATGAATATCATATATGTGTAGTAAATTAATTATTATAATGCGCCATGATAGGCTGGGATTGAAAATAGATTACATCGTTCTGTGAGGAAGTAGTCTGTCATACACGTGAATAATGGATTGATTTACCATTTTATAAAAGAGGAGATTGATAAAGGTTATTTCATTAACATTGTAAAATATGAAAATATGGAATATAATTTTTTTTTTATTATTTTAACATTTTTTTAGAATATTATAATGAGTTATAATAATAAGTAAAATGAATCATGCTCGGTTACAAACTATAGACCTTCTTCAGAACACCTTTTTTGAATTATTCCAAAATCCATCATAATTTTCTTATCTAATAAAAACAGTTCTTAAATTATTTGAGTAGGGATTTAATTAAGATATTTTTGAAAAACATTTCGAAATTATATCTTTCAAAATTTGTGTGTAAGAGAGGAAAAGTGGTGCGCTTTTATAAGTGAGGGAAAAAGCACACTGGGAATTACAAAAAATATTAAATAATATATATATATATATCATATTCATAGAAAGAGGATCCAAAGAACTCCAAATTATAATATAAGATTTTTTGGGTATAAATAAAATCAATAAATAACATTTATACATGTTTTAGTTACATTTTAATCCTTATCTCCTAGTTGAACGAAATTACACTCATTTTAACCTTAACTGAGATAGCTTAAATATTTACCAAGATAACTTAATTAGATAAAAAAATAAAAAGACCTTATAAATTTTTTTAACATGTTAATTTAAAAAAGTTTATTCATTTTATCAGGTTTATATTTTATTGGAGTAACAAATAAATTTTAATATAAGTACACACAATGCATGAAAAATAATTTTTAAGAAAATACCCCATTTAAGCGTAAACATCACTCTACCTTGAAACCAATTAATAAATTGGATTACAAGATTATTTTGATTAAATAAAAAATAATCTTTTTAATCTTTTTTAAAAATAAAAAACTGAATGGAATCTTCCAAACATTATATTAAATGCAAATACCCAAAAATAGTTTTAATTTGAATAAAATATGACTTATCTTCTTAAAAATAATGATTGGGTTCCAATATTAAAAGTAACATTTTAAAATAATTTTTTAAAGTCATTAAATATATATTTTATCAACAATGACTAATAAAATATGATAAATTCATGTTTTGAGGTAGTTATAATACCTCTTTATATTAACACTATGGTAAACCTATTTTAACCTTCATCATGGTGAGAAATACTTAGTGTTTTTGATATGAATTTTGACAAAATATTAATTTAACAACATTAAATTATATTAATAATTACCTTTAAAAATATGGAATAATTTTTTATAATATAACTCATAGATGTTGAATGATTTAATTTAAAATTAAAACCTCAAAACCTGAGGAAAAAACAGATTTATTTAGAAATTAATTTTAAGAATAAAAATGTTTTTTATAAAAAATTCATGTGTAATACTATTTCCAATGAAAATTATTAGATTATATTCAATCAAAAGGAACAAATTGAAATTTTATAACAAATCCAAAATATGAATTTATTTTTTAAATACATGAAAAAAAGATAAATTTTTTAAGAAAAATCTATATTTTTCACTATCAATTCAAAAAATAAATATTTTCAGAAAATTTTAAAAAAATATTACTAACATTATTTTTACATAATAAAATAAAAAATGTTGTTAAATTTTTAAATTTTAAATTTTAAAAATTTCAAATCATGATTTTTAATAAAACTATATAATATATGTAAACAAATTTAGTAATAATAAAACTATTTTCATTTTGATTAGAAAATTACATAACATTCAAATAGTGAATATAAACCTATAAAATCTATTTATTTCATATTAAAAATTATATATATTGATTTAAAATTAACATTACCTAGGTTTTTTACACTAATTCCAAAATATATTAGGTGTATAAGTGACTAAATATTTTTTAACAATATTATAATTATAGATGGTTATGTTTGGGTCGCTTCATTTTTGTTTTCAAATCCAATTTTAAATGAAAACATTATTAGCACTAGATATGGGAGTGTGAGTCTATGGAATCATAGTTTGTATTAATATAGGTTTTGGATAAATTTATAGGTTAGTATTTTAATATATGAGGATAACTAAAGAGTTGTAGATACCATCATGACTTAATAGGTTTAAGGTTCACCTTAGTTTAGAGGCATAAATACCATTTTGATATCTTATGTGATTTTATTTTAAGGTGATTAATGATATTTTTGGAGGTATTTATTGGGTTTTAGAATAAATACCTAATTAAGGTATAAATATACCTTAGGTTTAGTATTTAAATTTATTTTGAGGAAATTATAGTCATTTTGGGAAATTATTAATATCATTTTTAGTGAAATTGAAATTATGGGGATAAAAAAACATAATTACCAATGATATATTTTATAGTACAATATAAACATTAGTACATCATGAGAATAAAAGGTGAAATATTTACAAGAAAAGTTATAGAAGAGTAAAACCTCATGTAAATAAAAATTGTTAAAATTCAATATAATAATTGGTTATGTATTATTATAGTTTTTTAAAAGTATTATTTTATGTGTTAAAATATAAATAAATTAACTAAATATAATGGATAGATGTGATTAAAATCATTTAGTGTTAAAAAAACCTATTTTTAAAATAATTTTATTTTTGAGAAATATTATGTTTTTTATATTAATAAATTAAAGTGAATAATTTTAAATGATTAATATAATTAAAAATTTCATTGTTTAAATAAATATATTAAAAATAATTTATCTAGTAATTGGTATGAAATTTGATTAATAAAAACTAGAGTTTAAAAAATGAATTTTCTATTTAAAATAGTTCTTTATTATTTTATATGTTTTCAATTAAAAGTTAAATTCCCTAATAATAGAATCTAAATTTTATAAAATGGAATTAATTTTCATAACAATCATATGAAAATTAAATTAATGTTTTTTAATATTTTTATAGAGAAATTTATTTTTGGATGAATAGTAAAATAATAAAATTTTCATGAATACAGAAACTTTTAGGACATTATTATGATGTAAGATTGAGATAAACATTTATGAAACCTTTTTCAACCAAAATAATATTTATTTATTAAAATAATGATGGAAAAAAATATTAATTAGAATTTAGAAACTTATATTCAACATTTTTCATCCTAAATTACATTTTATCCTAATTAAAACTATTTTTGGTTCATTTCATTCAATTGAGTGGTTAGAATGTTCCATTTATTTATGGAATAATTTAAAAGTAAAAAAACCACATTTATTTATTCAAAATTCAAAAAATTTAATTTTAATCAAATCCACCAAAATATAGTTGGCTTAATAAAACAATAATCATTATTTTAACCTAAAAACACCCCTTCCTCAAGAATAAATGTCCACCTATTCTACCATTATTCTCTATGCCAAAGACATTATGCTTTAATTCTATATCATTTTCTCTCTCTATAGTAACTAAATATATTTTATAAGGTTATAAGGAATTCCTCTCAATCTTTAAGAAGCTACTTTGCAAGGTAAGTGTTCCTAACCACTCCTCTCTATTATTTTCTCAATGCATCCATTTCCTTTACCTCTAAAATGGAAATGTTATTATGCATAATTATTATAATTTATTTATTATATTTTAAATGATATAACACCATTAAATCCCTTTATACAACCTTTATAGGATTTTATAATACATAAACACTCCCTTATCTATAAAAAAATCCTAAAAGTTTGGTAAATTAAAGAGTGTGTGGATACTTAGTAAAAATATTTGTGTCTGGATACAAAAAAGTGGATGAAAACTCATGTTATAATGGAAATAGGGATAATAAATCTTGAAATGGTTGGTTGGGTATTAAATTTATCTTTTTCCCATGCATGAATAGAGATCCAAACTACACACCTGTTTTGGCACTTTCAAAGGATATGATGTGGATAATTTATAAACTCTTCATGAAGAATAATAAAGGATTATTTTCAATATATACCAAAGACAGATATTTAATATATATTATATAACATAAATATATTTTAATGTATTATTATATTATGTTTATAATTTTAAAAAATATAAATTTTAAATAATCAAAATCATGAAATCAAAAACAAACGAGAAAACATAAAACGAGGCATGTCTAAAAAAATTATCTATATAAATAAAATATTAATAAATAAATTATAATTATTATAACTAAAAAATAATGACAAAAAGGAATATAATTAAATTTTTTATTAATTTTTTTAAAATATGTATTTATTATATGAGAGGTAACAATGTGAAAAATACAAATGGACCAAAAGTAAGGGTTATTGGTCTCAATTTTAATTCCATGATATATTCTTCTAATTATGGAGAAATTTAAATATATCTAGTGTAAATAATCCACTTTATTCTATTCCGATATCTTAAATATTTTTCTATTCCTAGGATTTTCCATTTAATTTAATATCTTTATATTCCATGTCCTTCAATTAATATATTACACAAATCTTATGGATTTTTGTTGATAACTTAATTTACTTTCATTAAGTTTTAGATTTTAGTATTTATAATCATCCATCAATGTTTAGTATTATTCATTATGTTATTGTATTATATTATATTCCCTCTTTATTTTTGGAGTTTTATAGGTATTCTTGAAATTTCACCTCCATTTGGTTCCAAATGAATCTAATTGGTTTTTCGTGTGAGGACTCTTATTTATCTTATTTTTATGGATGAAAGTGTTTCTCTTACACATCCATATTATATATATTATTTCAAGAATATCCATCCAATATACTTTAAATATTACATGAACCCATTTTTACTATATTTTAATTTATTTATAATTTTTTAAGGCAATATTTTTAATGTTTTATGAGTGGGTCATTTTTGAATTTCTTTTCCAATATGGAAGATAATGTTTTATCTAACATGTTCATTGTAAATACATTTCCCAGTTTCATGAATGTTATATTCTTGATAATAAATTCTATGTATATAGAGTTATAGTGTACCTGGAAGATTAGACATAAAATTACAATAACTTAAGTATAAAAATATCATCTTTATTTAAAACCCCACATTGTTCTCCTAACACTAGAGGATTATCAAAAACTTCATAGGATGTCCTTGGTAAAATATATAAGAAAAAGGGTGAGCAAGAAATTCAATTAAAGGAGTAAACATGGTAATAAATAATAACATGATAGTAAAAAGGAATAATATGATATCATAAATAAGGTGATGATAATTATAGAAACATGGAATAAGAAAATTATATCATATGATTATGGAATATAAAACATGAAGTGAAAACATATAACATGATATCAATACATAATTCAAGGGTCACTTCCAAGACCATCTTCATAAAGTGGAAAAAAGTCTTGTGGTGTTATTAGTTTCATTATATAATCCGTTAAATAACATCTCATGAGATAAAAATATTTACTTATTCATTTGGGAGATATATATTTCTTATCACACCCATTAGATAAATGAAAATCATATATTTTCAATCAACATGAGTAAAATAAACCATAGATAAACCATTATCATGATAAGAACAAGGAGAAGAAAATGAGTTTCATAATTCTGATTAAATTCATAATCAAAGGCTAAATTATAAAGATTCCTAAGATGAAAAGAAATTAAATCATTTAGGATGTTTATATTTGAAAAATATATTGAAGAATAAAGAATAAAAATTCATCACTTATGTGAATATTTTCTGAAATAAATAAAGGATATTTTAAATAATAAAAGACCTCATTATTTTCCATAAATCCATAATTAAAAAGATAGGTATATCTATAAAATAATAAGGTTATTTAGAATCTATTTATGGTTTAATAATATTTTTGGGGGGTGATTCTCGATATTAGATAATAAATAAGAATGTTCTACTAAATATAGTTTTATTAAAATTAAATATCTCAAAGTAAACTAAAAACATTTATAACCCTAGATATTATAATTCCATTTAACTTATTATATAAGTCATTTACATTTATAAAAAAATATAACAGGAACATGATAACAACAGAATAAAAAATGGAGAAAAATAAATAGAATGTATAACCGGTAAGTCATAAAGGAGGTCTAGAAGATCTGTTACTATGTTTTAAAACACATTTATTGAAAATAAAACATTGTAAAAACAATAATTTTGCTTTATTTTAAAAATATTAAAAAGTAAATATGAATTTCACATGATATAACATAAAATTAGAATTCAAATTAATATAGAGAATGTGGGTGGGAAGGGGAATTATGGACAAGGAGGTGAAACCATCCTTTAAATGGATAGGCATTATTATTAACATACTTAAATTTTAAAAAATGAATATTAATCACCGGTAAATAATATTTAAATTAAATTTATCTCCCAAAATATAAATAGGGTATACCACATGAAATTTAATATAATACTCAAGGTGAAACCTTATAACTCAAGAAATCAGATTGAGTATTAAATACCCTTATATTTCTAGGATAACATCAATCATATCCTAAATCAAGGAATAGAATTAAAGTAAAAAAATAAATTATTAGATTATAATTCATGGGGGTAGTAGGAACACCATACCAATTAATATTGAGGTGTAATATCAAATCCTTCCTCAATGAAGGTTGATTGTGATTGGCCCATTATTATTTATGTAATTTTGATTAAAAAGTAATTAGATGATTAAAAATGATATTTTGATATAAATAATTTGAATTAAATCATGGAGTATTTTAAAATAAATTATTTGAAATATATAAACTAAATGAATATCAAATAGGTGAATGAAATTAAAAAATTCCTCACTAAAGTGAAATTGTGATGAAAACTCTTACCTTGTTCCAAATTAGTTTTGTGCACATAAATAATATTTTGAAAAATAAACTTAATATTATTACATACCATATTATTAATCATATAAATTTTTATTTAATTTAATGTGTCAAATTTAACATTTTTTACTATTTATTTATTATATGTTTTTCTTAAATATATTGGTTACATGAGGTTGTTCGGTCAATTTTCCTGTAACTACTATTGTTTGTCGACCATGGTTGAAGGATTTGTAAAATTGTTTCATATTATATATAATATAAATAATGTTATAGACATATTTTTTGTATATTAATGATATTTTTAAATCCAACCATGATGGGTGGTGATGAAAAATTAAACTCATTTATTATGGAAGTGGTAGTTCACTCGTATAGACGATTAATGTTTTCTTTTCTTAAAGAATAGTTGGGAAAGAAGGTAAATGATAATTTTATATTTTAGAATTAAATTTTTATTATATATATAATATTTATTCATCCATTAAATCCTTTTAATAAACCATGAAAAGTAGTGACGAAAAATGAAAGACATCGCTTTGTGGACACAATAGTCTGCACAACACACTAACAACACTTTTATTTTTATTTATGAACGGAGAGGAAAAAATAATGGTTATAACATTAATATAATAATAATAATAATGTTTTAATTATATTATTTTACAAATAATATATTTGGTAGATAATGGTTATAGAGAAAATGTTATGAAGAAGGTAATACTTAGGTTAGAGACTCGATCTTCTCTTAGAGATTTCATTGGAAGTGAAGGCCTTAATATAAATTATAGAGATTCCGGTATTACGGATTAATAAATGTATTATAGGATAATTAGTTTTAACATAGTTTCCAGGTAAATATAAATGGTAATTTTATTCATGGAGGGGTGGAAGTGATCCACTATTAAAGGGAAGAAAATGTCACTTTTGGGAACACACTTTAACGTTCCATGATATCACTACACTATTCAATGAACAATGCCTCAAAAAATTCATAATAATAGATTTTGGGGTAATATTGGGTTTAAAAATACTAATAAAGTATTTACACATAATTTTAAAAACATATATGGTTTTACCATTACATTGATACATTTTACCCTTTTCTTTTTAAATAAGGTAATTAGTTTTGAACTAAGTGATTTTATGATTTTTTTAAAATATAAAATAATACATATAAAACGATTTGGGTTTTATAAAACTAAATGTAACCTCTATTTAATAAAATAAAATTTCTAAATTTTATAAAATCAACTTTTAAAATAAAATAGGTAATGTGTAGAAAAACTGCTTTAGTAGAGAAAATACATTTGGACCATTATGAATTCTGCATCATATTTATCATTGATTATCAATTGAATGAGTTTTAATATAGTGTTAAATATATATATTAAAATAATGTTATATTCATAATTGAAATTACTTAAATTTTATTAATTAGATAAAAAATTACATGATATTAATAAAAAAATCATCTAAAAAAGCTATTTTACCATTATTAGTGTAATTGACATTAATCTTACTCATATTATCTTTTTTACAAAACATGAAATTTAAATAGTTATATAGTATCTAAATTTTGAACTATAAAATTAAATATATATATTTTATTTAATTTCTAAAATTGATAAAGTCTAATTTTTATTATAAGAAGTATAAAAAGGTATTAGTGTGAAATATAAATTTAGTTTCAAAAATGTTAACTAGGTGTTTTATAAATTCAAAATAGTATTTTTCAAATTAATTATATTTTTTTTACATAAATAGTATTTATTAAATTTTTTGATCATTCTTGTATTATAAAAGTGATAGTTTTTAGTAAATGTTAGAATTTTTACTACTCACCTAATAATCGAATATTTCAGAAAAAATAAAAAATTAATATTAAGATAATATTGATTTAATGAATTCAAAAATGAAGTTTATTTTATAAAATTAAAATTAAAAAAAAAATTATTTATATTTTAATATAATATAAATTATAAATAAAAAGGCTTTCTTTGGAAAATGGAATTTAAAATCTTTTTGTGTTCTTAGTCTTATTTCATATCAATTTAAAATTTAATTGATGTTAATATATTAGATTATATATTTTTACATTTTAAGGTGTCATGTTATTTTGATATCAAAAAAATAAAATACTCAATTAAATAGTTCTAAGAAATTAATTATTTACTTAATCCTAAATACACATTAAAAATAAAATTAATTAATTATTTATATTCTAAAATTTACATTTTACCACTCCAATGAGATTGAAATATTTATTTGAATTTTATATATAGAAAATATCATATTTTTATATTAATTATAATATTTATGCATAAAACACAGACACATATATAAATATATTTTTATTTTAATATTGTCATTTTATTTTATTATGAGATATATAATTTAAAATTTAAAAATTTTGAATATCCAAATTCAGTATCCTTAAAAAATATATAATCAAAATCTATAATTTAATCAACCATATCTTTAATGACTATAATTATATAATTTTTTTAGAACAATTAAATTTCATTCTTATATAGAGACTTATTAATTAATTCATTCATTTGACATTAACTTCACAAGATAGATATATTATTTAACATTTTTCATAATTATTTATCCTTTCCTGGAAATCATCTTTATTATAGGGTGTTTTGCTATTGGTGATCCTTAAGGTTGAATATGATCAAGGATAGTTCATAGTCATGAAGATTTTATTACTTTTTATCTATTATCCCCTATTGATTTTTTATCTTTTAATGGATGTACTGTAACAACCCAATGTTTTTCAATGGAAATTCCCTTCTTATAAATATGTCATAAAATCACATTAAAATTAATCATAATGAACTAATGAGTTCTAAGTGACCTTTAAACATAATTTTTGTCACTTTTGTGTTTGGAATTTTGAAAATCTGACACACACGGTTGTAATCCAAAAGGTATTTGGAGTCTCATAATAAAAAATTAATTTTGGGTGAATAGTAACCTACCCTTATGAATATTAACATACCCTTATAAATTGTGATATACCCTAATGAATCAAAACCAAACCTATGATAGTATAAAACTAATATTCAAGTTGAAAGTATGATATAACTATATTTTAGAATAAGTAAATGAATGTTTTAAAACATGTTTTTGATAATAAATTATGATTTTAATTAAATATTAAAATAATAATATTTAGAAAATTATTTTTAAAAAATGGAATTAATTTTTGGATTCTACACGTCGAAAATTGGTTAGGGTGGGTTTTTCGGATTTTTCTGAAATACTTGAATTTTTAATGAATAGTAAAATGTGTTAATTTACGATAAATGCTAAATAAGGGATTTATTGAGTCATTGATGGATATATGTTGATGTAAAACCAATCGGTTCGAATTCACATGAATTCATTACTATTCTAGGTCAGGGAATACTTAATATTCCTTGTCTTGTGAAGAAATAATAAACTAATGATTAAAAAATTAGGAAAACCTTCCTCTCCTCCACTATAACCCCCCTCACCCCCTCTTCCCTTCACTCCTCTCAAGCCTTGTACCTTGCCAATATTCTTCCCAAATCTCTCCCCAAGATCCTACCCCATGTCCAAAATCCCCTTGCCTCTTCAAATTATCAAAACCTCTCATCTTAAGAGGTTCTCAAAGGCGGAAGTCTCAAGAGGTAAATTCCTCTTTCCAATTCCTTCTTTTCTTTTAAGTTCTTGTCATTTTGTTTCTTTCCTCACCTCCCTTCACACAAATAGCATGATAACTCCAATAAAATACATGTACTAGAATTTTTTTATGCTAATGAGATATTTCATTTTCTTCTCTCCTTTCCCACCTTTTATTTGAAAGAAATGAAAGCAACGTTTGAGATTTTCTAATTAAGCACATTCAAGGACAACGATTAATCAATTTCTGTTATCATCTTTAATTATGTTCATGAAACCATTTGTGTTATTATAGAACCAGATTATTATATATGTAATATATTCTATTTTTTATTCTGTAATCCTTTTGTACAAATGGTATTAATTTATAAACAAAAATATGTTCTTCGTAATCAAACCCACTGATTAACAAAAACGGTTGTCACTATGGTTTTATATAATAATTCGACTTCACTCTAAGTCACCAAATTTAATTTAAAACCATGTAATCTCTTGTATTTTTACTAATATAATATAAATTAAATTATGGAAAACCACTTTCATCTTACATGTTTATCCGAACATGTATATAAGCGAACTGGTCATTAAAACCAAGTAAACAAATGAGCTCTAACAATGAAATCGATCCTCATAACCAATTAAACGGTTATAAATGAACTTATAATGGTTATAAAAAACTAATTACATATATAAGAGGTTATGGAATTATTAATTAATAAGCCTAATTTGTTTATTCAGGTCTTTAATAACAAGTGGATAAGACCAATGAATTTAAGGTAAGGGATCTCTCCATTTCACTCTTAATCATGATGTCCTCTATGCTATGTCTTTTATTGTGTAATCCAAAATTATGCGGTATGTTTTTGAACCTCACCCATACTTAAATCATTATGTATAAGTGATGATAATCCCTTTTTCTCTCTCATAAATCCCTCTTAGGTACACCCGACTCCATGCCAATAAACTGTAAAGAATTCTACCCAAACTCTTTTGTTTCATTTGGGTTGCCTTATCTTTCTTTATATCAAAATGCAGTTATCTTATCTATTTGTGTACATATTTTAAATGTTTTTTTAGTTTTAAAAAATTCATTTATGAAGATCCTTCCACCACTCTATTTTGGGTATATACATGTTTTGTTACGGATTCCCTCCTTAGAACTTTCCAATAAAAAAACTTTTTTTAAAGGAACATTCTGAATTTTTACCCAATTTAAAGGGAACTCAATCCTATATTTTAATCCTCTATTTTATTTATAAAATAATTATCTTTTTTTATGAAAACCATCTTGATTCGATTCTTGTTTTATATAAAATATTTTTCTCTTTTTTATTTTAAAATATCTATAGTATTTTCCTTAAAACTACACAAAAATGTTTTAATACTAATTTTTCTCAAATACATTTCTTATATGTTGTCACTTTTTTTGACATCACTTACCATGTTATATTACTCTTTTGTCTTAAGAAATTACATGTATGTTATAATCCCTTTATTTCAAGTACACTTTCATGATACAACCATTGGTTATGATTTATGTCATGATTGTGATACCCAATTCTTTCCATGGGTATCCTTATGTTTATATATGGTTGATTATGTATGATTATTTATGTGGAAAGAATATTTATTTGGAAAGAATATTCATGAAAATGTTGAGATGGGTGTGACTAGATAGCGCTTCCTTGCATTGGTTATCGTTAAGTCTCATGAGATGTGATGTGAAACGGGATTGACAGTTAGCCTTGACCCTTACTAAAATGGTAATCATGATGGGCTATTAGCCATGACCCATACTAAAATGGAAATCAGGATTGGTGATTATCCTTGACCTGTACTAAAATGGGAAATAGGATGGGCGGTTAGCCTTGACCCATACTAAAGTCATGTTTTATGATTCTACCACATTTATATGATTCCATGTTTATATGATCCCATGCTTGTATGATATGATTTCATAACTTCCATGTTTTGGATATCATTATGTCAGACCTTTTAACTCATGTGCCTAAGATGCACCCTTATGTTCATTCCCTTACTATTCTTTTTATCCCATCCCTTTGTTCATGTGTTTCCCAGAGTACCCTATGCAGATGTTAGGGCTCAAACGATGATAGGAGCTCTTTAGGGAGATTAAATAACGAAGTGTTTTTTAGCCCCATGTTTTATGTCTTATGTACCTAGTCTTACATGACACTACACTTAATGTTCCTTAGCATGTACTATGATATATAATTATGCTTAAAATCATGTAATTTTATATGGAAAAGTCTTGGGTCACTATAGTTGGTATCAGAGGGTGGTCTAGTTGTTTTTGAAGATTAAGAATAGAGCACCTTAGTGAGAAACTTAAGGATGAGACTAAGTATAAGAAAACATTCCTAAATTTTGGTTAGTATTGAGTAAGTGATTTATAAAGAAAACACAACCCTGTCTGGATACGAGCAGGTAGAGGAAGCTCTGGTACATATGTACCTAGGAGTGAAAACTTTGACCAGGAGTTTCTGGTTTGACCTGGGGTATCCTGGTACACAACAACATGCCTTTTGACACTCTTGGTTTTGACACCCCCGGGGGATATGCTTTGGTAGATTAATGAGATTAGTAAAAACCATTACTAAGGGACAAAAAATTCCATAATAATATAAGTTAAGAAATAGATCGAGGATAACTTAGATTTGAAACTAAGGAATCACAAGTAAGGATATACTTCTACTTTACAAGTTTATCTTTTTATGATCAATTTTTACTTTTTATACTCAAAAGCTAAGAATTATAGACCTATAATTATATGTTATTTTTCTTAGTTAATGGTGAGAAATATGAGAACATGTTCAAACAACCAATTTGATAGGCAATGTGCAGATTTCCCAAATGATATGCCTGACGTGACGGGAGCAGGTGATCAAAAATTCATGGAAGTACTTGCTCAGCTATCTCAAGTTATGAATAATAAATTGAATCATGTGGAATTACCTACTCCTCAAAGGAAATAGAAATTTTCTATAGAATAATTCATGCAAAAAAGGCCTACCATGTTTAGAGGATTTTCTGATCCCCTCCTTTCCGAACAATGGATTAACTCCATTGAAAAGATATTCTCTGTCCTCCAATGCTCGGTATAAGAGAAGGTTATACTGGTAATCTATCTTTTTTATGGGGAAGATGATCAGTGGTGGACACTGATCAAGAATACAAAGTTCTAACATGGAATTGATTCCATGGATTGGGAGGAATTCAAGAGGATGTTTTTCACTAAATAGTTACCTTGAACCCTACCTCTCAATATGGAAAGATAGTTCCTCAGACTCAAGAAGATGGAAGATGAGTCTATCGGGGTATATGAGGAAAATTTTAAAAGGCTTGAAAGTTACGCCTATGGATTTGTCAAGAACACTGAAAGAAAGGTGGATAACTTCTTTAGCAGACCAAAGCTGATTCAATGAAAAGAATTGGTGATTAGAGACTCTGAATGTTATGAGGATATTGTCCGTTGTTCCCTAAAGGTTTAAATGGATATTAGAGACTCTCAGTGGTCTCGTGGGCCTAATGACAAGTATCATAGAATAGAGAACAACATGGGTGGTTCATTGAAAAAATCCCATGATATAAAGAATCCCAACTTTTCCCCTTGTAAAAGTTGTGGGAAGAAGAATCTTGGGAACTGTCAGAAGGGAACCAATAATTACGTCAAATGGGGGAAGTTTGGTCATCTGGCCAAGAACAATCGAACGGATATGAAAAATCCTGCTAATGTGGAAGAAGAAAGGAAGGTTCATATCAACACTCAGCCTGCAGTTTAGTGTTACAACTACAAAGAGCATGGGAATTACGCGAACAATTGCCTTAAGATGAGGGTTTTCAGAGGCAATCAACAACAACCTCCATGGAAACAAGGAAGGTCTTATGCTATCATTACTACTGATGAGGATCCGAACAACGTTGTGGTGACATGTAAACTAGTTATTCATTCAATAATAGAATACATACTATTTGATTCTAGTTCTATGAATTCATTCATATCTTTCAAGTTTAGTAGAACTATTCAAACACCACCTCAACATTTGGAGTAAAAGTTATCTGTAAGAACAAAAAATGGGGAAATCGTTGCACCCATGGTTTATAACTCCTCCCCAATTTACATTTTTGGACCGAACCTCTCAGAAAATCTCTTAATTCTTCTTTTAGTAGAGTTTGACTCTATATTTTTCATGGATTGGATATGTTTATACAAATACAACATCAACTGTTAGGAAAGGGAGATCACTTTTCACATCCTGAATCATCCTCTAATTATTTAAAAGTGTAAGGAGGAAGATGAATCTTCTTTAGAATTTTCGTCTCAAGTGTGGATATTTATTTAATATGAGAAAGCATATATATCTCAAATGATTCAGAAAAAGGATAGAATCATGCTTGAAGACATGCCCATCATCAAGGATTACACTGATGTATTCCCTGAAGAGTTTCCTGGTCTTCCTCCAAACTGAGAGGATGAGTTATCAATTAAACTTATTCCTGGATGTCTTCCTATATCAAATACACCTTACAAAATGAACACCATAGAGCTAGAAGAACTGAATAATCATTTACAGAAGAATATGAAGAAGGGTTTTATACACCCGAGTGGTTCACCGGGGGGGGGGGGGGGGGTCACCAGTCCTCTTCGACAAGAAGGTGGAAGGATAAATGTGCCTCTGCATTGATTATTATGAGCTCAATAAAATCACAATAAAGAACAAGTATCCCCTTCCACGTATATATGAATTGTTCAATCAGCTTCATTGGGCCTTTCATTTCTATAAGGTGGACCTTCGATTGGGATATCACCAATTAATGGTGAGAAGGAATATATTCCCAAGGATTACTTTCGAATGAGGTATGGACACTATGAGTTCATATTTATTCCCTTCGAACTCACTAATTCTCTCGAAATTTTCATGGTTTTAATGAAAAGAGTCTTTATATATTACCTTGGAAAATTTTTGGTAGTCTTTATTGATGATATTATGATATGATCTAAGAGAAAGGAGGAACATGAGAAGCATTTGAATACTGTGTTAAAGACTTCCCGAAGGTATAACTTGTATGAAAAGTACAGTAAATGTGAGTTCTGAATAGAGGAAGTATCATTCTTGGGGAATTTTATCACTAAAAAAGGGATATCTATAGACCCTTCCAAGATGAAGGCAATTGAAGAGTGGCCCAGTCCAACTTCTGCAATGGTGATCTGCAACTTTTTGGGTCTAGCTGGGTACTACCAATGATTTGTGAAGAACTTTTAATTATTTTCAAACCCAATGACCATGATGACATGGAAGGGAGTAAAGTTTTTTTTGGACTCAAGAATGTGAAGACTGTTTCTCGGAGTTCAAAAGGAGGCTTATTACTACACCAATACTCACACTCCCTATAAGTGGAGAACTCTTTGTGCTGTATGATGATGCTTCTAAGAAGGTATTAGGATGTGTGAGAATTCAAAATGATAAAGTGATAGCCTATTCCTCAAGGCAGCTAAAAATACATGAGAAAAACTATCCCATGCATGATCTAGATTTGGCGGCTGTGATATTTGCATTGAAAATATGGTGGAATTATCTCTATGGGTAGAAGTGTGAGATATATACTGGCCATAATAGTATCAAATATATATTCACACAAAAATTGCTCATTATGTGCCAGTGAAGATGGATAGATCTCATCATGGATTATGACTGCTCAATCCACTACCATCATGGTAGGGCAAACAAGGTGGAAGATGCTCTAAGTAGAAAGGATCCTATATCTTTATAAATGATGAGAATTGAAAAGGATCTGATCTTCTTAGATTTTAAGAGGATGGATATGGGAATCATAAAGGGATGAAAATCATCAATCCTTCTTCAAATGATTGCTCAACCATCTCTTATGGAGAAAATAAAGGATGCTCAAAGAAAAGATGTAGAAATTCAAAAAAGGGTGGATGCTATTAGAAATTGAAAATACTCAAATTTCAAAATTTACAAGGAAGAAGTTGTAAGATTTTAGAAATGATTATATGTACCATATGATCTAAAGATAAAGATGGAGCTTTTGAATGATGCACATAGCTCAACCTTCTCTATCCTCCCAGGGAGAACGAAGATGTATCGAGATCTCTGAGAAAACATTTGGTGGGACTATATGAAAAGAGATATTGCGGAATATACATCAATGTTACTCGTATGTCAACAAGTAAAGGATTAGAGGCAAAAGTCTCCTCACTTGTTTACGACTTATAATGTAGAATGAAATTTCAAGGGAGAAATTTCATGAGGGGGGGAAATGTAACAACCCAATGTTTTTAAATGGAAATTAACTTCTAATAAATATGTCATAAAATCAAATGAAAACACAACATAATGAACTACTAAGTGCTAACTGACCTTTAAACAATTTTTTTCACTTTTTTGGTTGGAATTTCTAAAATGTGAAATACATGGTTGCAGTTAGTAAGCTATTTGGAGTCCGGTAAGAAAACATAATTTTTAGTTAATAATAACCTACCCCTATGAATGGTAACGTACCCTTAAGAATAGTGATATATGCTAATTAATAGAAACCTTACCTATGATAGTATATAAATAATATTCATGTTGAAATTATGATATACCTATATTTTAGAATAAGTATATGAATGTTTTAAAACTGTTTTTTATAATAAATTATGATTTTAATTAAATATTAAAATAATCATATTTTGAAAATCATTTCTGAAAAATGGAATTCATTTTTGGATTTTAATTGTCAAAAAATGGTTAGGGTGATTTTTGGGATTTTTTCTGAAATAGTTGAACTATTGATGAATAGAAAAATGTGATAATTTACGATAAATGATATATATGGGATTTATTGAGTCATTGATCATGACATGATGTGGTAAGCCAAATTGGTTAAAATTCACATGAATTTATTACTATTCTTGTTCACAGAATACTTACTATTTCTTGTCTTGTGAAGAAATAAGAAACCAATGATTAAAAAATTATGAAAAACCTCCTCTCCTCTATTATAACCCCCCCTCACTCCCTCTTATCTTCAACCCTCTCAAGCCTTGTGCCTTGACAATATTCATCCCAAATCTCTCCCCAAGATCCTCCCACTGATTAACAAAACTGGTTGTCACTATGGTTTTATATAATAATTAGACTTCACTATAAGTAACCAAATTAAATTTAAAACCATGTAATCTACTAGATTTTCACTAATATAATATAAATTCAATTCTGAACAACCACTTTCCTCTTACTTGTTTATCTGAACATGAATATAAGTGAATCAGTCATTAAACCCAAGTAAAAAAATGATCTCAAACAATGAAATTGAACCTCATAACCAATATAAATGGTTATAAATGAATGAATAATGATTATAATAAATAAATTAAATATATAAGAGGTTCTAGAATTATTAATTAATAAACCTAATTTTATTATTCAGGTCTTTAATAACAAGTGGAGAAAACCAATAGATTTATGGTAAGGGATCTCTCTATTTCACTCTTAATCATGATGTCCTCTATGCTATGTCTTTTTATGTGTAATCGAAAATTATGGGGTATGTTTTCTCACCTCCCCCATACTTCCCTCATGATTTATAAGTGATTATAAGACCCTTTTCACTCATAAATCCTTCTTAGGTACACCATACACTATGCCAATAAACCATTACGAATTCTACCCGAACCCTTTTGTTCATTCGAGGTGCCTTATCTTTATTTATATCAAAATAGAGTTATCTTATCTATTTATTTAAATATTATACAATCTTATTACTTTTAAAAAATCCATTTATTAAAAAATTTCATCACTCTCTTTTGGGGATATAAATGTTTTTTAAGGATTCCATCCTTAGAACTTTCCAATAAGAAAACATGTTTTAAGGGAACTTTCTGAAATTTTACCCAATTTAAAGGGAACTATAACCTCTGTTTTAAGCCACCATTGTCTTCATAAATTAATTTTATTTTTTTATGAAATCCTTATTGATTCAATTCTGGTTTTATATAAAAGATTTTCCTCTATTGTATTTTAAAATCTCTATAGTATTTTCCTTAAAACCGCACAAAAATGTTTTAATGCTAATGTTTCTCAAATAGTTTTCTTATATGTTGTCACTTTTGTTTGACACCACTTACCATGTTATATGCCTATTTTACCTTATGAATGTACATGTATGTTATAATACCTTTCTTTCATGGACACTTTAATGATACACCCATTGGTTATGATTTATTTCATGATTGTGGTACCCAATTCTTTCCATGGGTATCCTTATGTTTATATATGGTTGATTATGTATGATTATTTATATGGAAAGAATATTTATGTGGCAAGAATATTCATGAAAATGTTGAGATGGGTGCACCTAGTTAGAGCTCTAATGCACTGTGTAAAGTTAAGTTTCATGAGATGTGATGTGAAATGGGATTGACAATTATCCTTGACCTATACTAAAATGGGAATCAAGATTTCTAGTTAGCCTTGACTCATACTAAAATGGGAATCGGGATTGGTGGTTAGCCTTGACCCATACTAAACTGGGAAATGAGATTAGCAATTATCCTTGAACCATACTAAAGATAAGTTTTTTGATTCTTCCACATTTATATGATTTGATGTTTATATGATCCCATGCTTATATGATATGATTTCATATGTTAAATGCTTTGGATATAATTATGTCATGCCTCCTTACTCATGTTTCTAAGATGCACCCTTATGTTCATTCCCTTACTAGGATTTTTAGGTCATTCCTTTTTTATGTGTTTCTAAGGGTACCATATGCAGTTGTAAGGCCTCAAAGGATGATATGAGCTCTTTATAATGATTAAATAAAGAAGTTCTTTTTAGCCCCATGTTTTATGTTTTATATACCTAGTCATCCAAGACACTATAATTAATGATCTTTAGATAGTACTCTGATTTATAATTATGCTTAAAATCATGTAATGTTATATGGAAAAGGCTTGGGTATCTATATTTACTTAATCCATGGTGAGTATTAATACACGGTGTGTAATACTTAGGTTTATGTGAATTTGTTGTAATTTCCCACTAAGGAATTAATATTGTTTATTAATTTTGTTTCATTTATTATTGGTTACATTTCATAATATTGTCTCAGTACTTTTTAAAATAATATAAAAATATTCTATAAAATCAGAGACATAATAATAATAATAATAATAATACTAATAAGAATAATAGCTCCTAAAACATGGGAGTTACATTCTCCCCCTTAAATAAATTGTGTCCTCCCAATTTAAATTATAAATTGTAAATTATGTTAGTTGAGAGTATCTATAATGATACTTGATATTTATTTTTTAGATTGATCTCAAACTTAAAAACTTATGAAACATATCTTTTTTCCTTAGAAGATTATTATCCCTAATATTGAGTTTTTTTACAACTATTTGAGTGAGGAGTATATCATTATCCAGTACAATTGATATATTTTGTTTGTAAATTCTATTTATAATCTACCCTATATAGACTATCATAGGTTGATACAAATTTTTATATCATTATTCCAAATTTTTTTCCTCTAAGTGGAGATACCTTTCTATTTAAAAAATCACATTTAATTTATTAAGTAAGGATAATAATATTTTCACTAGACAATTTCCCATATACTTAAACATGGGATTCAATAATAATACCTCTAGAGGGTTTTATTAATAATTCAACATCTATAAATAGAGGTGATGATTTCAGGTTCTTCAGAAACATATCATGTATAATGGAGTGAGTTAAAGAAGATAGAAATATAATACTCATAGTTCTTGAGTAAATGATTAGTGTTCCTTACTCGACATCATTTTCAGAACTCACTTATATAATTGTGATTTCATAGGATCTATCTGGTTCTATTTTCCATAGATGTTTTTTATTACTATTATAGTTTTTATACTTTAAATTAGGGTATTGACTTGGATAATACCTATGTTTTCCACACTTAAGTCATTAAACAAGTAGTGGAACTTTTAGATGAATTATTTACACTCCCATATTGATAACTGAACTCTCCCTATTCTTACAATAGTTTAATGCTTAATGAACCCATATTCCATAAGTAAAACATTTTCTAATCCACTTGAGGTAATTTCTGTGATGCTTTTTCTCAAATTTTTGACACAAAGGAAAGTGAGTCTTATTTTCTTCATCATATTAATTGTATGAATTTTCAAGAGTCTCCTCCTTCTCTTCCTTGGTACACTTAGTTTTTAAACTACTTTTACATTGTTAATCATGTTTCATGATAGTTGGTTGGGAATAATAACCATATTTATCTTTCCATCACCTATTTCAATGGTTTCATCATTTATATAATCATCTAATTGTCCCTAAAATGCATGATTATCTTAGTTACTTTTGGTTCAAGACATCATTAAAACCAAATGGGTTAACATGAGAAATATACATTTATCATTATAGTGAGATTATCATAACCAATCACCTAAATGAAATTCATCCTTAAAACTATTTACCCATTTTCATCATCATTTTTCCTTATAATTCCTTTAGTTCAACATATATCCATATTGATTTATAAAGGGTCTCATTAACTTTGGATATCTTATACTTCTAAATACAGTCCCTTAATGTAACTAGGAAATAAATCATTCATCGTGGTCTGTAAAGAGCATATGACCAACAAAAGCATATCCCCTAGGATTGTAAAACTTGGAGTGAAGTTAAGCCTCTTTGTCTTATATCAGGTGAAGATGGAGTGAATAACTAATATAACCTTTTTGGGGTTAGTATCCCAAGGTAAACCTGTTTTAATTATTTCATCCACTTTTATTTTCCGAAGTTGTATTTACTTCTTGGAAAACCACATAATTTATAAATCACTGAAATTATAGGATGTTATAAAATAATTAGACTAACCCCTTATAATTTTCCTTAGGGGTTTAACTAATTTTATCTAATCTCATATCCAAAAATAACTATACATTTTCCTAATACCAACTTGAGAAAACCAAACCTTAGTGATACTTTATTTCATTATTTATAAAAAAATACCAAAAATATATGCTAAAGATCTAGAGGTCTAGTGTCATTGAAGGAGTATACATACAATTAAATCATGTTAAATATAAAAAATTATTTTTATTTAAAAAACCAAATATTGATTTTAACTCTTAAAGATCGTCTAAATTAAATAGTATATCTTGAGTAAAATAAATTAGGAAAAGGGTGATTTAAAAAACCTAGTAAGGAAGTAAACATATAAATAAAGAAAAACACAAGGGTCAAAAGTCATAACATGTTATTATAAAGTGGATGATCATATAAAAAGAGACATGAAATATGGGAATGATATGACAATATTATGGAATCATAATGATAAAAAAATAAAACATGATATCATAAATATAATTCAAGTGTGACTCCCCAGATAATCATCATAATGATGAAAATGTAGTATTGTGGATTTAGGTTCACTCCATAATCCCTTAGATAACATTTCATGAGTTACAAAGCTTTACCGAGTGTATTGTAGGGCTATATAATTTTAGTATGACACATAACATGAATTAAAATCATATATATCAATATAAAATGGTGAAAATAAAATATATATAAACCATATCCATAATCAAACCCATGATAAGGAAATGAGTTTTATAATTTTGATTCAAGAAATAACTGAAAGGAAAAATCATAATTATTACCCAGATAAGAAGTAATTAAATAATTTTGGATGTTTATATTGGAAAATAGACCTATGAATTGAATATTTAGTTCCAATTTAGTGATTTAATGAGAATTATCTATGATAATAAAGAATAAAAATATACCACTTGGGAAAAGATTTTATTAAATTTCTAATGGACATTCTAAAGTGGGAAATGCCTCATTGTTTTCTATAATACTATAGTTGATCCAATTGGGTTCTCTATCAAATTTTTAGGGGTATTATAATATACTCATGGTTCAAAAGAAATCATGGGGGAGATTCTGGACCAGAGATAATTAATAATAAAGTTACTATAAACAAGATTTCGTTAAAAGTTAGAATTTTGAATGGAACAAAAAATAGGTATAACACCAACAATGAAAAGTCTATTTCAATAGGTATATGTATAAGGGATATATATATAAAAATATAATAGGTACATGAGAATAAAACTTCAAAAAAGGGAGAAAATGAAAGAGAATGTGTAGCCAATAAGTCTTCAAGGAGGTTCAAAAGATATGTTACTATGTTTTTGAACCCCCATTATTGAAAACCTCACATCATAAAAATATAATAAAATATTATTATAAAATGATGTGATGATAAATATAAATATCCTGTGATATAAAAATATAATTAGGATTCTAATTAAAAAAGAAAAAATTTGTGGGATGGTAAATTATTGACATGGAAAGTAAATCATTATTTAAATGGTTGTGAATCATTCTTAACATAGATGAATTTTAAAAATGGAATAAAACTTAATAGTAAGGAAGGTTTGAATCAAAGAGAAATCCCAATATCCAAATATGGTGTACCATGTTAAATGAATTATGAAACTCAAGGATAGAAATTTTAACAAAATAAATTAGATTAAGTTATATAATAACCTTATATTTTAGGTAAGATTTCAATGATAGAACATAATAAAGAAGAGAATGAATAAAATTAATGTTTAGAATTCCACCAATAATTTATGATATCATAAGTCATAGGAGAATTATATACAGAATAAAAACTAATAATCGTTTATAATATAAACTCATCCCTCAGTGAGGGAGATTATTATGAAACCCTTATGGATAATTTAATTTTGAATATAAAGTAATTGGAATCTTAAAAATAATATTTTTATAAAAATTCAATTTAATAATTAATCGATACAACCAAAATATATTCTTGGTAAGTATACGTGACATCTCATATTTTTGTATGAGGTATGAATCCTTGAGTTTACTATTTTAATCTTTAGTTTTCTTTGTACAGAAGTACTTAATGGTTTAATGAAGGGTTTGGGAGAATTTAGGGTTTTTTCAGAGACTAGAGATTTTTTTTGGAGGAAACAGACTAGGTTGATTGTTTTTTTTTTGAAATCTGAACTTGAGGTTACATGGTTTTATGAAATCATATGTGGTGTTATAGAGGGATAATAGAGGGTCACACGAGTTGTGCATGGTTTGAAAAAGAAATGTACCTATCATGTAGGATTTGTTAAACATTAGTAGTGGATTTAGATGGTTGGTGCATGGTTTGGCCAAACCCTATGGCCATACAGTTCACCCTTTATATATGGTTGAAATTATCATTCTTCCACTCATTTATTTTATGTTAATTTATCATTCTTTATCCCTTTTTCTCATATGAACAACAACCGTCTCCCTAATGTTGGAAGCCTCCTCTTATAGTCCTAGTTATTTTTCAAACTACTTCATTTGACCTCATAATCAAGTGTCATTTTTCATTTTGGATCTCTACTTTTAATATATTCAATACTATTCATTCATTTCTTCTATTATCTCACCATATTGAATAATAAATCCATGTGAGACAATATACCCTAATTTTAGGTATTTCATTTTTTTCAGTTTCCTCATTTAGAGAATGAGTTAAAGGTCAATAAAGGATGAGGAGATCACAACTTATCAAAGGTATACGGTCTATAACTGTTACCTAAAAGTTTTGGTGTTTATAATTTGTTTTCATTGTGTCGTACATAATACATTGTGAGAAATTCTCCTTCAATAAATATACCCTTAAATTGGATGCATAGTAATTGATTAAAACATGATATTAAACCCTTTTTAAAGGGTTGGGGTTTTCAAGATCAACCCAAACCACCCTTGTGGTGGTTTCATTCTATTGATTATGATTATTCTACACTTGGGGTGAGTTAAGATTTCCAATTACTAATGGAATCTATAAACATTATTTAAATTGTTAAAGGTAAGATAAATCTTATTGTACCTTGTCATTTATGAATGAAAGGTGTATTGAAATGGAATAAATGGGAGTTGTGTAATGACATGGAAATACCTTGTCTTTTGTATAATTTGATAACTAAATAGTTAAGTGGAGTAGATGTAATGTCTCAGATTACTCAGTGTTTTATTTTAATGTTATGTAGGAATTATTTCGAGACCAGGCTTTGAAACGGTGCGCAGTTCCAAGGCCCGGTGAGCCCCGAACAAATGTTTGATATTTATTAAATAATTATATAACACGAGCATGTGGGTTTCTTGAAAAAGTGTAATAACATCTGAATGGTTGCTCGGATTAGAAATTTGAGGTCACCGTTGCGTTCAGAATGGTTATTTTACCTTAAGTGAGGCCTAACATCGGTCGGCGCAGGCCAGTGGTGAAATCTGGTTTTTGGGATGTAACCGTAACAAAATATTTAATTAAAATATTTTATTAAATCTTGTTGCGGAAAATATCTCTTATATTTTAAATAGAGATTTTGCTGGGGATCTGGGTTACAAATATCATAACCCTGAATTTCCCCTAGAGGCTCTGGAAAAGCTCTGGAGAAAACCCCCCAACGTGGTGACGACGTTCTTGACAAATTTCGCTGGCTACGACAACACGACGACTGGATCTTTGCCAACGAACACTGTGAATCTAGTTAGGATGTTTGGTTTTGGTTTCCTTCCCCATTCTTGATTCCTATGACGAAAAAGGACTCATCCACGAACAGATTAGCCCGTGGATCGATCATAATTGCGGTATGGTATTTTGCGGGGATTTTGGGAATTTGATCCATGTTGATTTATTATTATTGATTTCTGCTCCGTTTAAGCCTATTAATGGGAGCAGATCATTGCCGTGACGAAGGACATTGGAGGTTCGTTCCTCAAATTTGTTTCATTGGATTTTCTTCAATTTTTATTTCAGACGTTCTTCACGTTCTTCACGGGGTGATGAAAAATGGATCATTGCGCATCCATTATGCGACACAACGATCCAAAATTGAATAATTGAAACTGCAAGGATCTTACGGAGGTGAGACGACAGTTTCGGCAGACAGATTGAAGCAGATTGGAAGATATCATTCTTCAAACGATTTCCGAACGGGTGGCCCGAATTGGATTTCGGAGCCGATTGAAGGCTCGAAACCCATGGATTTGGTATCATGATGAAGAGGTGACCCAACGTCCTGAGTTTAACAGAAAACAGACAACAGAATCAAAACCGGGAGATTGGCCAAGGTGCGGAGGAAGAAGACGGCGTTCTGGAAATTTCACGACTACACGACGTGTAGTATGGGCTACATGGCATGTGTTCTTCGGGGATCACATTGCATGTACTCCGGGAGTACATGGACATGGGTTGGGTACATGGCTAGGGACACGACGTGTGTACCCCTCCCTAGCCAGACCTGACCAGATACACGGGATACCCCGTGTACTGGTACACGGGCAAGCAACACGGACAAACACCGTGTACAGGCATATGGCCAGGGTACACGAGTGTTTTCCAGTTGACAGGACACGACATGTGCTTTGCCTTACATTTTGTGTATATGCTTTCCTACACGATTTCGATTCTGGACATGAGCCATTTACACGGGTAGTACCCGAAGCCAGGGAACACAACTTGTGATCCTTCTACACGCCGTGTAGTGGAGTTTTACACAGCTTGGATGAATGACACGAGCCCTTTACACAGGTAGTACCTGGGGTCAAGGAACATGGAGTGTAACCATAATACATGCTGTGTAACCTATTTTACCTGGATTGAGCCGGTTGCCTTCTGTGACTTAGACTAGTTTCCTTACGGTTCGTCCCCTAGGTCCTTCTCCTGAAGGTTTCCGGTATCATTTCCTATGTACAGGAGTATGATCCCTTCAGTAGGACTTCCGGACTAGAGTTGTTGGAATCCCCTCTGTGAGACATAGAGCCGGATCCTCTATTCATTCCTAGAACCCTAGGTAGATTTCTTGGTATCGACATGACCAACTTTACCCGGGTGCCGATCCTCTGCTTAGAAGATTAGTTCAGACTGAGTTGTTGGAATCACCCCATAGCTATTGGTTGTGATCCTCATCTGAACATTGTATTCTCAAGTGCTTGTGGAGTATGTTATCTTAGAACGAGTAATTTTTATCTCTCTCTTCAGACCTAGGAGTGTGTTCTCCTTGTTACGTCCTTAGTGGAATCTTCAAACTGGATCTTAGTGGTGGTTTCACGATGATCGATCGTGTATGAGTATATCTGGATATTCATGTTATATGTTCTATAAAAATATGTTGTGTAGAGATGATTGTATCTTTCCTTTGTGGTATTTTCCTTTTTTTTATTCCTTTGTGGTTTTGGGGTGTCCTACTGGGTATTCTTATACTCACCCCTGCATGGGCTTTTCCCGCACGTGTCGTGTCTTATGCAGACGAGCGAGCTTTTGACAGGATTCTAGGAGGACCAAGTGTAACACCCTAAGATTTTATGAGATATACTATTTTAAATTTATTTTATGTCTTCTATTATATGCTACACCAAGACTATCTTGTAGTATACGCAACACCGTATTACCTTTCAGTATACACAACACTATTCTTGGCTCGTGTTACACACCATTTCAAGTTCGTTTTGTGGAAATTATTCTATGCAACATTAAGTATAGATTTTGTTTAATGTATAAATGAAATAAGTTTTGATTATGTTATACGCAACACAAAATTGAGCTTGTAGTACATGCAACCCAGACTTGGATTGCATTACACACAATCACGACCTTCCTCGATAGCGTGTGTTGTACGCAGTACTCGGTTTCACTAAACAACGATATGTTATATAAACTAGTATTTATGAATATTAGTACCCACATTTTGAAATTTTATAAAATTTATCTTTCAAAATGGACTTCATTTTTGGATTCGGAATATCGAAATTAGCCTAGTGTGAGTTTTTGGTATTTTTCTGAAAACTTTCAATTTTTGATGAATAGTGAAAAACACTGAGTTATAGTTTAAAACTGAATTTTTATTTAAATAATTATTTATTTTATTTAAATTTATTTTAAATCAAAATTGATATATAATACCTATATAAGTTCAATGTAATTCATTAGAGTCATTTTATAGTAATTTTAGATATATAAAAATTTTATTGAACTTTTCACGGTCTTTTACCCAACTCCTAGGAGAATTTGAAAATTGATATAAAACATAATATTACCGCTTCTGTGAGTGTAATTTCAAAAATCTGAGAGACACGGTTAATATCAAGGAGAAAAATGTGGTTTAATAAGATAAAAATATTTTTTTTGTGAATAGTAACTTTTTACTTTTATTTACCACGGTTAATAGTAAATATGGTAATTAAGGGTAAAAATGATATTATTATTATCCTAACACATATCCTAATTCTATTGGATAAGTATAATTCAACCATAAACAACATTAGGAATAAAATATTACCATTTAGGTCTACTTGGATTAGACTAGGACATTTATTATTATTTAATTCAAAGAAGAGTTAAAAGAGTTAAAATCAAAGTTTAATAAGTAAACCATTTTTCATATAGGGTTATTCATAGGATAAATTCGAATATAAATATTCTTTAGAGATCTAAAAAATTTCCTACATAATGATATTTTATTTATAATTTTTAGACATTAAATAACGTTATTTATTTATGACACAATGATGATGCATTAATTACCTTATTAATGAAATATTAACATAATTGATATTATAAATACCCAAATAAATGTAATTTGAGACTTTTTATGAATTAAACTAATATTTTAGGTTAATATGACATGTCAGTATTGATTCATTTAACTTTTTTAGAACTAATCATGCTGTTATGATTTTAACAAAAATCAATTACCAAATAGTGTCAAAAATGACTTAAAATAGTTTTTCAAAAAATATTATATTATTAATTGTTATTCTATTCCTAAATATATAAGGTTCCGCAAAATGACTTATATAAGGTTATATATATTAATAATGAACCACTTGGGGTTCTTTTGGCTAGTTATAGTAAGTTTAGTAACCATATAGTGTAAAAACACAAGAAGACACGGTAAAAGTTAAATTATTTAACTTAGAGTTAAATCTAAATGATAAGGTTAAAATAGTTTCTAAAGGGTTATTTTTTAGGGTTATAGTCTTTCTAGGAAACATACTTATAGTTTCTTCAGTATCATGTTCTTCTGAACTGGACTCAATTTTATTTATACTTTTTTCAAAATCATTTTTCAAGTTCTCAAGCCTCATGTTATCATTAGAGTCAGATTCATCCATTGGATCTGTCCTTTTCTCAAAGGGATAAGATTTATCAAATTTCACATGAATTGATTCTTCAACAATCCTTGACTTCTTATTATAGATTCTATAATCTTTGGAAGTAGCTGAATATCCTAAGAAAATTCCTTCATTAGATTTTGGATCAAACTTACCAAGATTATCCTTGGTGTTTAAGATGTAAACCTTGCATCCAAAAACTTTAAAGTAGTTAACTTTAGGTTTTCTATTATTCCAAATTTCATAGGGTGTATTTTTCAAAAGAGGTCTAATTAAAACTCTATTCATTATATAGCAGGATATGCTTATAGATTCTTCCCAAAAGTATGGAGGAAGGCTGTATTCATTTAGCATAGTCCTAGCCATTTCCTGAATAGTCCTATTTCTTCTTTACAAAATTCCATTTTGTTGAGGTGTTCTAGGTGCAGAGAAGGTGTGTTTAATACCCATATTTGAGCAGAAGGAATTAAATTCCTGATTCTCAAATTCTCCACCATGATCACCTCTTAATTAAATTATTTTAAAACCTTTTTCATTTTTAACAGTTTTACAAAAACTTTCAAATAAAGTAAAAGCTTCATTTTAAAATTTCAAAAAGAAAATCCATGTAAATATAGAATAGTCATCAACTAAAACATATACATATAATTTACCATCCAATCTTGCTACTCTTGAAGGTCCAAACAAATCCATATGAATAAGTTCTAGAGGTTTAGATGTAGAAATTTTGTTAACAGATTTGAAGGATGATTTGTGTTGCTTTCCAAGTTGACATGCATCACAGAATATGTCACTTTCAAATTTGAGACTAGGAAAATCAGAAACTAAATGTTTCTTAGAAAACTTATTTAAAACATATATATTACAATATCCAAGTCTCCTATGGAAGATCCAAGATTCATTCATTTTAGCAGTTAAGAAATTTACTTGTTGTTTACACAAGGAATTTAAATCTAGGGTATACACATTATGAGTTCTTGGTGCTCTAAATTTAAGCAATTTATTTTTGAAAACAGAACTGCAATTTTTTAAAAAATCAACAACATAACCCTCATCACATAGTTGAGAGAGACTTATCAGATTGTGTTTCAATACTTGTACATAAAGTACTTTATTAATTGAGACAACTTATGGATCTCCAAGTGTTCCAATACCAATGATTTTTCCTTTGGAATTGTCACCAAAAGTGACAAGTCAACCATCTTTTTGAGTGAGTGTGGAGAAATTCAATGAGTTTCCACTAATATTTCTTGAGCAGCCACTATCCATATACCATATGTCCTTTTTTCTCTTATGACCTGCTCCCTGCAAAGACATTTACATAGATTTCTTGGGTACCCATATTTTGTTGGGTCCGGTAGTGTTAGCTAGCAAGGATCTTGGAATCCAGACGTGCTTTGTTTTTGTAATTTCTCATGATTCGAATAGATCATTTGATACAAAATCTTTCATAATGCTGCTTATTTGGGGTTGTCTTAAGAAACAATTTTTAGAAATATGTCCCCTTATTCCAAAGTAATTACAATTTAGTCTTTTTGCACCTGGAATAAAATAGTTTTTGTACAGCTTGGGTTTTTCACCTTTACTTCCAATTCCAAATATTTCCCTTTTAATGACATTTTTCCCAAGTATTTCATTTAAAGTATTTTATCCTTTAGTAAAAACAAGGGATGTAGTTTTATAAGTTTCTTCTTTAGTTTGCAGTGATTTTATCTTTGATTCATAATCTATATTGTTAGAATTAATTGAATCAAAATTTTTAGTTAACTCCTTATATTGTTTCAGAATTGTATCTCTTTCATCAGAAATATCCTTATGAACATTCTTTAAAAAATTATGCTTCTTACATAGAGAGTCATATTTTTCTTCAAGCATATTTTAGTAGGCTGCATGTTTTTCATTAGAGTAATTAGATTCAGAACTAGAATCAGAAGATTAGTAAGATTGTACCTCATCTGTTTTTGCCATAAAACACATGTTGGATTTCAGATATGCTTCCTCCTTTTCGAAGTCTGATTGAAAGGTACTACTAGAGACTTTAGATAAACTCCAAGTAGATTTAATGGCTTTCTTGTCCTTATGCTCATAGTCATTTATTTTGAAAATTTTCTTTCGCTTGTCTTCTTTTAGCTGAGGACAGTCAGGTCTGATATGCCCTATTTTCTTGCATTCATAGCATCTTACTTCCTTATTAACTTTCTTAAAGGATTTTTTCAAGCCTATTTTATTTCTATAGAATCTTGTGAATCTTCGGGCTAGCTGATCCAATTCCACATCAGAATTAGATAACTCAGAACTCTCTGACTTCTATTTTTCATTTTTATTCATCTTTTTATTTTTGCTCTGTGATGATGCTTTCAAGGTAGTACATTCTCTTTTGATAAGCACTTTATGTTCATTATCTTCATCTTCCATCTCATATTCACACATCATTAATGTTCCAATAATTTCTCTCATGGTTAAATATTTGACAGGTGTCGACTGTCTGATTGCTGCAGAGATTCTATTCCATTTTGTAGGAAGTACTCTCAACACTTTTAAAGCTTGATCAGCTTGGTTAATGGGATCTCCCAAGGAAGTTTTTTTATTGAAAATATCTGTCAATCTTCCATTCATTTGAGTAATACTCTCACCTTCAACCAATTTGAATGTATCAAATTTAAGCTTACCAGTTGCATATATCATTTCCCTGATATTGTTAGTTCCTTTATAAGTAACAACAATAGTTTTCCAAATTTCATATGTTGTTGGGAATTGAGATACTCTGTTAAACTCATCAGTTCCTAGACCACATATAATTGAATTCGTTGCCTTTGAATTCATATCATATTCTGCATTAGTAGCTGCACTCCATGTTTTAGGTTTTTCTGGCATTTCATATGGAGTTAGAATCATAGAATAGACTCTGTATCCAAGATTTTTTAGATAGATAATCATTAGAGACTTCCAACATCCATAGTTTTCTCCGTTGAAGTATGGTTCTCTGACTATAGACATTCCCTCTCTTGTATCAGTCATCTTGCTCTGTGTATAATCACTTTCATCTTGTTAAAGCTTTTTCAGAAAGCTCAACCTTTGATACCAATTGTTAGATCATATTACACAAAACATACACAAGAGGGGGGTGAATTGTGTCTTTTCAAAAATATTTACGAGATTGTGTTATGCCTTTTAACTTTAATCAGATAAAATGATGCAGTAGAAATTTAAATGAAAAAAAAACAATATGTATAGTGGTTCGTGGAACAGAAGGCCCCTAGTCCACTCCACCAACGCTCTACTCCACGAGCTTGGTGATTTTCACTATCTGGTCCTTGTTTCAACGGACCGATTCACAACTGAGTACATGCAGTTGACACCTTTACAATCCAAGGAAAAACAAAGCCTTCTGGTTCACTTACAGAAACTATACAGCTTAGTACGAGAAGCCGATCACTCAAGAATAAAAAGAAAATATTTTCGTATTTTGAAAATACTTTCTAGATGTTCTTCACAATTTCAACAACATGCAATTGAAAGTAGATAGATCGTCACCTTCATAAATAATAATCTTCACAAAAGACACATTCTGAGTCGATACCGTTGCAGTAGATATAGAAATATAATTCACAACTTCAGCAGTAGCAAATTCACAGTATATATTCATTATAGAAAAAGTGAATCTTCGATCGCGTTCCTTCTTCTTTTAACAAATGGAGATTTGATGCACGTTTTGAATTGGCAGATCGATGTGTTTCAGTAGTCTCTATTTTTCTTTCTTTTCTTAGAATAATCAAAAGATCACACATGATCAATAATCTTAGATGCATATAAATAAAAGAACGATAAGAACTTATCCTATAAAATTAGATCCACAAAAGTCTCCTTTTTACTCGCGATATTAAAACATTTGAATTTACAGAGCAGTCATAACTTCCTTGAAGACTCAGCATAAAAATATCCTTTTAATTAGATTATCAAATAATTTATGAAACGATTTTGAATTAGTCAAACTCGTACTTTAAAATCAGCTTTAAATCCTGGCTTGAAATCAGCCTAATAATCAGCGTATTGACCGTTGCATAAAAATATCAACTTTAAATTCTCCGACGCCAAACATAAGGTTAAGCTGAACTGTATGCATCCTCTGAACGTAAGTTTGATGACATAGTCTTCAAACGTAAGGTTCACAACATAAGGTTTACAACGTAAAATTGACAATAAAATTAAGGTTCATTCCAAACGTAGGGTTGGTCACCCATACTTTTCTCTTCAACTTTCAAACATACGGTAAAAGATCCATAATTTTACTTGATCCATACTTTTCCAAGAACGTATGGTTGTTTACAAAAGTAAGGTTGATGAGCCATACTTTTGATAAATAAATGTAATGTTTAATATTTACGTACGATTCTCCTTCCATACGTTTCTGATATCCCAAACGTAGGGTTCCTTCATAACATAGGGTTCTTCTTCCATACTTTGCCGATAACGTATGGTTGTTTAACCATAATTTTTCCTTATCTAAAAAATTATACACAGATTCTATCCTTATGCTATGTTTATCCACATAGGGTATGAACAGTGTTTCCAGAACATGCTCAAGTAGATTGTGAATACGTAGCGCATGAACAGTGTTTCCAGAACACACTAAATATGAATACTTTAATAATAAATTCCCGTAATTTCAAGAGTAAAATAAAATGATAAATTCCTACAAAATGATTAACAAATAAAATCATTAGAAAATAATTAAGGGTATTTTTGACCATCAAAATTAAAATAAATAGATAGAGTATTAATATAAACTCCCCCTTTAAATAACAATATTATGTATTGTTGAAAACAACACTTGCTCAACAGTACTTTTTCCGAAAAAGTCAAAAAGTTCCTCGTGTGGTAAACAAAAGAAAGATTCCTTCCATAAAATGTGGTAAAAGTAAAAAAATAGATAAAAAGGACTTTAAAAATACATGAATTTTTTTTAGAAAATAGGTACATGGATGATAAATATGACCCCAGTAAATACTTATGAATAAACAATCTCAGATAAAACCAAGATTGGAAAAGTTATCCATTACCTTAAGTTCTGATATGCTTCGTACATATGTGAACATCCTGTATAATTATTTAAATAATGTCATTTACTTATTATAGAATCATATTCATTGTTATAATATCATATATGGTTCACTTATGACTTTATATTACCCATTCTTTTGTAAATTTCATGTTAATGCAGCATTTTGGGTAAAATCGTTTTATTTATCGTACGTGTTTGGACTTGTTGTTCTTGATATTATTATTACTTATATCACGATTTACTTACTTACAGAATTTAAATCATGATTTATATATCATATATATTCAGTATATATATATATATAATAGATAGATAAATAAAATGAAATACACCATTCATAGAGACGGTAGGCCGTACGTACGCATGAACGCTATTTTCCTTTCCTTATTGACTTAAATGGAAGTAAGTAGATGACATATATATATAAACATAAATACAGTAGCTTTATCATGTCATATATTTCATTATTATTCATTATATAAACTTTATAATTATTCTTGTGTGGTTAACATTGAGAATGAATCTCATCACGTTGTGGAGACGGTAATCCGTACATACGCACGAGCGATGATATCATTCCCACAATTATTGAATTGAATTGGAGTGGATGATATAATATCTCAGAATCATTATGATGTTATAATAACTATATATAGTTATTATTTACACCATTATACCCATCCAAGTAAGGTGGTGGTGGAAAAACAGATTACACCAGGGCGTGGAGACGGTATTCCGTACGTACCCATGCGCAGTTATTTCATTTTCCGTAGGATGGATAGAAGGTTAAATTGGCTGGTTTCATATTTATAATAACATATTATTATATTAGTGATATTTATTTTATTACTTTATAATGAAACAAATAAAGAAGAAGAAGTTAAAGAAGAAAGAAAACTTGAAAGAATCGGTACAAGAGATTACCTCTTTTTCGGAACACCTCTTTTAAGCTTCCTCTTAGGGCACTAGAGTTGGTATTTTGAGGAGAAAAGAACCTATATAATGTTTTTAGGGAAGTTTATAAGGGAAATGGGAAGGGTTTGGCTAAGCTTGAAAGCTCAAAATTGTGTAAAGAGAAGAGGGAGGAGGTGCCCTTTTTTAAGGGAGGAGAGGGGCACCTTATGAGAGACTTAAAATATTATTTTATAATAAAGCCATATTCGGTTTATAATAGCTCAAAATTGATTTATTTCGAAGATAAAGTAGATATGGGTCTCAATAATCTCAACCAATAGGTTGTAGACAAGTTTAGGATACTATTTTAACGTTATCATTTAGATTTGACTCTAAGTTAAATAATTTAACTTTTACCATGTCTTCTTGTTTTTTTACACTATATGTTTAGTAAACTTACTATAACAAGACAAAAGAACCCCAAGTTGTTTATTATTAATATATATAACCTTATATAAGTCATTTGGAAGAAAATTATATTTTTTAAAAAATAATGACAATTAATAATATAATATTTGTTTTAAAAACTATTTTATGACAATTTTGACACTATTTGGTAATTGATTTTTGTGAAACTCATAACAACATGATTTGTTCAAACAAAGTTAATTTAATCAATACTAACATGTCATATTAACCTAATAAATTATTATAATTCATAAAAAGTCTCAAATTAAATTTATTTGCATATTTATAATATAAATTATGTTAATATTTCATTAATAATGTAATTACTGTATCATCATTGTGTCATAAATATATTACGTTATTTAATGTCTAAAAATTATAAATAAAATATAATTATATATTAAATATTTTTATCTCTCTAATTAATATTTATAGTTGAATTTATCTTATGTATAACCCAATATTAAAAATTTGTTACTTATTACACTTTTATTTTAACTCTTTTAACTCCTCTTTGAATTAAATAATAATAAATGTCCTAATCTAATCCAATTGGACCTAAATGGTAATATTTTATTCCTAAGGTTTATTTGGTCGAATTACATTTATCCAATAGAATTAGGACATGTGTTATAGTAATAATAATATCATTTTTACCCTTAATTACCCTATTTACTTTTAACCGTTGTAAATAAAAGTAAAAAGTTACTATTCACCAAAAAATATTTTTATCTTATTGAACCACATTTTACTCCTTGATATTAACCATGTCTCTCAGATTTTCGAAACACCACACACATAAGTGGTAAAATTAAGCTTTATATAAATTTGCAAATTCTCCTAGGAGGTGGGTAAAAGACGACGAAAAGTTCAATAAAATTTTTATATATCTAAAATTACTATAAAATGAATCTAATGAATTAAATTGAACTTATACAGGTATTATGTATCAATTTTTACCTAAAATAAATTTAAATAAAATAAATAATTATTTAAATAAAAATTCTATTTTAAACTATAACTCAGTGTTTTTCACTATTCATCAAAAATTGAAAGTTTTCAGAAAAATACCAAAAATTCACCCTAGGCTAATTTCGATATTCCGAATCCCAAAATGAAGTCCATTTTGAAAGAGAAAATTTATAAAATTTAAAAAATTTGGTATTACTATTCATAATGGCTAGTTTATATAACAAATCATTGTTTAGTGAAACCCAATATTGCGTACAACACACGCTATCAAGGAAGGTCGTGATTGCGTGTAATGCAAGCCAAGTCAGGGCTGCGTGTAGTGAAAGCTCCCTCTGGTGTTACATATAACATAATCAAAACTTATTTCATTTATAATTTAAACAAAATCTATACTTAATGTCGCGTAGAATAATATCCACAAAACAAACATGAAATTGTGTGTAACATGAGCCAAGAATAGTGTTGTGTATACTGTAAGGTAATACGGTGTTGTGTATACTACACGCTAGTCTTGGTGTAGTGTATATTAGAAGAAATCAAAGAAATTAAAAATAATATATCTCATAAAATCTCAGGGTGTTACATTCTACCCCCCTTAAAATGAATTTCTCCCTCGAAACTCGTGAGCGTTATATGTGGTTTACTACTTGAAAGTTTCTTTAATAGAAACCCACATCATAAAAATGACTACCAAAACATAAATTTGAAAAATAAATTATGAAACGTAATGGTTACCCAAATTAACTAATCACTGGGTTTCCGCATTAGAGAACATAGGTGAAAATATGTTTATGGAAGAGAAATCTAACCATCATGTTCTAATGGAGAGTGGTAGAAAACATGGCTATGAAAAATCCAACAATCACAAAGCCATACATTTTTTATGATCTAAGGTACTATCTGAATCATCAGATATGAGGGAAATAGGACAACATTTTTGGTTTTCAAGATCATTTCCCTAATGTTGAATATTTTTTAATTAAAATAAATACTTACTTGATTTTGGTACAATCTCACTGTTGTTCGTGCCTTGAATAATTTTCACTTCATCTCTTAAAGAAATAAAGTTGAATTTTTCATTCGTGAAGTGTTAGCAGATCATGCGATAGAATGATAGGTCATTCCATCTGTCTCAAACATATGGTTAGAAAAAGTTATATACATAAGTCCATCTATAGTGAGATTAATCGTATATGTTTCCTAAAATGGACTTATACTTCATATAGCATACCACTTAATAAAATAAAACTAGTGTATACTATCCAGGGACTTCCTGTAGGCTAGTGATAGGAGATAAAGGCCTGTCGTACTTCGGTTTTGGGTTGGATTCCCACAACCTTGGCCGACGCAACGGGTTGTCGCCCATCCTTCAAGTTTTCCTTTTTCTAAAACAACATTATTATAACATCCCATCAATAATATCGAAAAAATTTATATCCTTAAACAATAATAACTTATGTCAAACTTAATCCATTCCAATATTTAGGCTTATTTAAAATACTTCTGTCCAAGCTCATAGTATGAAGAAAACAATTACTAGAAATGTCATCTACCAAGCATGTGAAAACCATCACTTATCCCCCATATATCAAAAAATATATCTTTTTGGTCACATTCCGAACATGTGAATACCTTAATGATGCATTCTCTTGAAAAATGAATACCCATTGAACCTTAGTGAAAACATGAATGCTGTCAAAATTTAACTCTTTCCACATACCAAAATCCCAAAAATTATATATACTAAAACCATGATATCACTTTGTCCTTATATCAATATTGAGCTCATTAATACTATCAAATATCTAATTATCTCCTTATCCCTTCATTATGTGCATATAATCTACTTTCCAAAAATATCTGAATGGCCTTACATAGTTACTTTTACCATTCGACATATACTTTCAAATACTTTAGGAAAAAAAATTGTGTAACAATCCTTAGATGTATATTTATTCCATAGTACCATGAAATTACTTATATAAAATTACTCTTAATAAATATGCAACCATTCCACTACCTTCTTAAACAATTAACCGAGCTTCATCATTGTCTTCCTCAAAACTTATTTCATCTCATATACCATTTTTAGTCTCTTCATCATCATCAATATAAATACTACCCATATGACCATGCTGATTCTCTTCATTAGATTTTCCCTTAGGGAAATGGTTTACATACTTCCCGTACATTCCAAAATTTAAAACATTTATCCATTTTTGGTGTCTGAGCAATACCATTATCCTTGTCCATGGTGTTAACTAATCCCTTTCCATTACAATTTCTGGCTTTCAGTCCCTCTTTTCCACACCCAAAGCATCTTCCAATTCCTTTGATACATTCTCTTTAATGCCTCTTCCCACATGATTTACATGAGGGAAATTGAACTTTCTTTCCTCTATGATCATCTTCAAAATCCATCTTTCTCTTATTATTTGAGTTGGAAAACTTACCAAAGTTGAGATTATTGATCATATTATGACACTGCTGATTAGGCATAATAATGATATGTGGACTTCTAGATCCAATTTTATTTGGTTTGTCATGAAGAATATCATTCCATTTTCTATCATATCCTCCATTATCATGAATCTTCCTGTTTCCAACCATTTTCTAAAACCCAAAAAGAATAGTGTGAGTGGAAAAAAACATATTAAATGGGGAGTACCTTCAATATCTTACATCTTAGGTTTAATTCTAATATAGTTTTCATAATTCTAGGACTATAACCTATACTTATACTTAATCTTAGGGACATACCTAGACATACCTTAGAAATATCTCTAGGTATCTCACTAAAGTTTTCGCATCCTAGTTTCCAAAGGTTAACTAAACCTTTCCTCTGATACCAACTATAGAGACCCAATCTTGACATACATGGAAATTATATTAATTTTTCAGAATATCTAATACAGAACAAAAATAGACACCAAAGGACCGTAATAGTTTAGTGTCTTTGGAAACTCAGAATATAATCTTCTAATCTTGGTGAAAGATCTTCAACATCTCCCATAAAGATCTTCCTTTTTTTCTTACCTAAAACCTTTATTTATATCTTGGTAAAAAGAAAACATATAAAGGGTGATCTCAAATGATCAGTAAGGGTAATCATGGAGAAAATAAAACAAACCATATACATTTGAATTTCAAAAACATGAACATAAAGTTTACACATCAAAATCTTGAGTTGTGAAATAAATCATGGCAGTACGTAAGGCATAAGTCATAAAGGAAAATCAATCATGATAAAATAGCATGGGAATAAATCATTTAATTATGGAAAACTATTAAGAACATGATATGATTTTCATAGTAGCCAAGGCATTGCTGCCAAGACCATGTTAGTGGACAAAGTCCCTTTCTGAATTGAGTTCACTCCTCATTCCAGTCCTGAAACACTGAACCAGATTAACATACCATTCCAGCCATGTATTTCTCATGAGATATAAATATTTACCCAATGAATTAGAGGGAAATATTGGTCCCACCCATCTCATAATGAAATCATTATTACTTGTGCCACAAAATAAACATACATCAATCATAATAACCCAACGAATAAAATGGGTTTCAAAAACATTGTCCCATCATCACATAATCCAAATAAAAGAAATGGATGTCATTTAATCATAAGAAAAATGAAACCATGTAAATAATAGACACATTATATATGAAACATAATCATACTTAATAATGTCATCTTAGATGGAAAATAATTTTGACAAAACACTTGAAATCAATTCTTGAGGAAAAAATCCTTTCTTCTTCAAAATCAATTTATTTTCTTAAAATGCATTGAGATTGTAAAAGAAAAGAATTTTTTTGAAAATAATATTGAAATTTTGTAAAGGAATATTCATGTAAATAAGGAATTATGAAACCATAAAAATCCATTCATGTCGTATAAGTTATAAAAAACATCCTCCTCGTACTTTTGTCAAAAAAGACAAAAAGTTCATCGTATGGTAAAAAAAGAAAGATTCCTTCCATAACATGTAGTAAAAGTCAAAAATAGGTAAAAATGACTTTAAAAATAAATGAAACCATTCTTAGAAAGCAGGTACATGGATGATAAATATGACCCCAATAAATACTTATGAATAAACAATCTCAGATAAAAATGAGATTGAAAAAGTTATCCCTTACCTTAGGTCTGATATGCTTCGTACGTATCCAAACCTCCTGTATAATGATTTAAATAATGTAATTTACTTATTAAATAATAAAATTCATTGTTATGATATCATATATGGTTCACTTATGACTTTATATTACCCATTCTTTGTAAATTTCATATTAAAGTGGTGTTTTGGGTAAAATCGTTTTATTTATCGTACGTGTTTGGACTTGTTGTTCTTGATATTATTAATAATTTTATCTTGATTTAATTACTTCAAGAATTTAAATCATGATTTATATATCATATATATTCAGTATATATATATATATATATATTAGATAGATAAATGAAATGAAATACACCGTTCATGGAGACAGTATGTTGTACGTACGCATGAACGCTATTTTCTTTTCCTTATTGACTTGAATGAAAGTAAGTAGATGAAATATATATATACATAAATAAAGTAGATTTATCATGTGATATATTTCATTATTATTCATTATATATACTTTATAATCCTTCTTTAATGGTTAACATGGAGAATGAATCTCATCACGTTGTGGAGACAGTAATCTGTACGTACGCACGAGCGATGATATTGTTCCCATAATTTTTGAATTGAATTAGAGTGGATGATACAATATCTCCAAATCAGTATGATGTTATAATAACTATATATAGTTATTCTTTTCACCATTATATCCATCTAATTAAGGTTGTGGTGGAAAAACAGATTACACCACGTCGTGGAGACGATATTCTGTACGTATGCACGCGCGGTGATTTCGTTTTCTGTAGGATGGATAGAAGGTGAAATGGGGTTGTTTCATATTTATAATAACATATCAGTATATTATTGATACTGATGTTATTACTTTATAATGAAACAACTAAAGAAGAAGAAGTTGAAGAAGAAAGAAAAGTTGAATGAATCGGTAGAAGAGATTACCTCTTCTTCAACGCACCTCTTTTAAGCTTCCTGTTAAGGCACTAGATTTGGTCTATCAAGGATTACATAACCTCTATAACGTTTCTAGGGAAGTTTATAAGGGAAATGGGTAGGGTTTGGCCGATATTTAAAGCTTAAAATTGTGTAAAGAGAAGAGGGAGGAGGTTCCCTTTGATAAGGGAGGAGAGGGGCACCTTAGAAAAAACTTAAAATATTATTTTATAATAAAGTCATATTTGGTTTATAATAGCTCAAAGATGATTTATTTAGAAGCTAAAGTGGATATGGATATAAATAATCTCAAAAAATATGTTTTATACAAGTTTAGGTTACTATTTTAACCTTATCATTTAGATTTAACTCTAAGTTAAATAATTTAACTTTTACCGTGTCTTCTTGTTTTCTTACACTATATGGTTACTAAACTAACTATAACAAGCCAAACGAACCCCAAGTGGTTGATTATTAATATATATAACCTTATCTAAGTAATTTGGATGAATATTAGATTTTTAATAATATAATAACAATTAATAATATAGTATTTATTTTAAAACCAATTTTATGTCTATTTTGACACTATTTGGTAATTGTTTTTTGTAAAAATCATAAAATCATGATTAGTTCGAAAATATTTAATTGAATCAATAATAACATGTCATATTAACCTAAAAAAGTAGTGTAATTCATAAAAAGTCTCAAATTACATTTATTTGCGTATTTATAATATCAAATATGTATATATTTCATTAATAAGGTAATCACTGCATCATCATTGTGTCAAAAAAAATTATGTTATTTAATGTCTAAAAATTATAAATAAAATATCATTATGTACGAAATCTTTTTATCTTTATAATTAATATTTATAGTTGATTTTATATTATGTATAACCCTATATTAAAAATGTTTTACTTATTAATCATTGATTTTAACTCTTTTAACTCTTCTTTGAATTAAATAATAATAAATGTCCTAATGTAATCCAAGTGGACCTAAATGGTAATATTTTATTCCTAAGGTTGTTTTTTGTCGAATTAAACTTATTCAATTGAATTAGGATAGGTGTTAGGGTAATAACAATATCATTTTTACCCTTAATTACCCTATTTACTTTTAACCGTGGTAAATAAAAGTAAAAAGTAACTATTCACCAAAAAATATTTTTATCTTATTGAATCACATTTTAATCCCTGATATTAACCGTGTCTCTCGGATTTTCAAAATTCCACTCACAGAAGTGGTAAAATTATGTTTTATGTAAATTTGCAAATTCTCCTAGGTGGGTAAAAGACGGTGAAAAGTTCAATAAAATTTTTATATATCTAAAATTACTATAAAATGACTCTAATGAATTAAATTAAAAATATATCGGTATTATTTATCAATTTTTACCTAAAATATATTTAAATAAAATAAATAATTATTTAAATAAAAATTCAGTTTTAAACTATAACTCTGTGTTTTTCATTATTCGTCAAAAATTGAAAGTTTTCTAGAAAAATCTCAAAAATTCACCCTAGGCTAATTTCGATATTCCGAATCCAAAAATGAAGTCCATTTTGAAAGATAAAATTTCAAGAAGTGGGTATTACTATTCATAACGGCTAGTTTATATAACATATCATTGTTTAGTGAAACCCAGTATTGCATACAACACACGCTATTGAGGAAGGTCGTGATTGTGTGTAATGCAAGCCAAGTCAAGGATACGTGCAGTGAAAGCTCATTTTGGTGTTGCGTATAACATAATCAAAACATATTTCATTTATACATTAATCAAAATCTATACTTAATGTTGAGTAGAATAATTTCTACAAAACGAACTTGAAATTATGTGTAACACGATCCAAGAATAGTGTTGGGTATACAGCAAAGTAATACGGTGTTGCATATACTACAATCTAGTCTTTGTGTAGTGTATAATAGAAGACATAAAAGAAATTAAAAATAATATATCTCATAAAATCTCAGTGTGTTACACCTGGTCCTCCTTGAATCTTTTAAAAAGCTTGCTCGTCTGCACAGGACATGACACGTGCGGGAAAAGCCCGTGCAGGGGTGAGTATAACAATACCCAGTAGGACACCCCGAAACCACAAAGGAATAAAACAAAGAAAAATACCAAAAATAAAAGATAAAGTCAACTATATATAGTATATATTTACATAACATATAACAAGAATATCCAGATATACTCATACATGATAGACCATCGCGAAACCACCACTAAGATCCAGCTCGAAGATTCCACTAAGCACATAAGAAGGAGAACACACTCCTAGGTCTGAAGAGAGAGATACGAAGTACTCATTCTGGGAGAACACAATCCACAAGCACTTGAGAATATGATTTTCAGATGAGGATCACAACCAATAGCTATGGGGTGATTCCAACAACTCAGTCTGAACTAATCTGCTAAGTAGAGGATCGGCGCCTGAGTAAAGTTGGTCACGTCAATACCAATAACTCTACCTAGGGTTCTAGGAATGAATAGGGGAACCGAATCTAATTATCACAGAGGAGATTCCAACAACTCTATTCAGGAAGTCCAGCTAAATGGATCAGTCTCCTATACATAGGAAATGATACTAGAAACCTTCAAGAGAAGGACCTAGGGTATGAACCCTAATGAAAGTAGTCCAAGTTACAGAAGGCAATTGGCTCAAGCCATGTAAAATAGGTTACATGGTGTGTAGTATGGTTACACTCCATGTTCCTTGACCCTGGGTACTGCCTGTGTAAACGGCCCATGTCATTCGTCCAAGGTGGGTAACACTCCACTACACGATGTGTAGAAGGATCACACACCGTGTTCCCTAGCCCTGGGTACTGCCCGTGTAAATGGTCCGTGTCTGGAATCGAAGTCGTTTAGGAAATCATATAAACGACGTGTAAGTCAAAGCACAGGTCGTGTCCTGTCAAATGGAAAACACCCATGTGCCCTGGCTATATGCCCGTACACGGTGTTTGTTCGTGTTTCCTGCCCGTGTACTAGTACACGGGGTATCCCAGGTATCTGGTCAGGTCTGGCCAGGGAGGGGTGCACACATCGTGTCCTTGGCCGTGTACCCAACCCGTGTCCGTGTACTCTCGAAGTACACTCCATGTGATCCCCGAAGAACACACGCCGTATAGCCCATACTACACACTGGGTAGTCGAGAAATTTCCAGATTGTCGTCTTCTTCCTCTGCACCTCGATTGATCTCCCGGTTTCGATTCTGTTGTCTGTTTGCAGTGAAAATAAATATGTTGGGTTGCCTCGTCATTGTGTTGCCAAATCTGGGGGTTTCGGGCCTTCGATTAGCTCCAAAATCCGATTCGATCCACCCATGCAGAAATCGTTCGAAGAACGATATATTCCGATCCACTTCGACCTGTCTGCCGAAACCATCGTCACACCTCTGCAAGATCACTACAGTGTCTATTATTCAATTTGGGATCGTTGCGTCGCAGAACGGATGCACAACGATACATTGTTCATCGCCCCGTGAAGAACATAAATAATGTGTGAAAGAAAAATTGAGGAAAATCCAATGAAAAAAATTTGAGGAAAAAACCTATGCCGTCGTTTGTCACGGTGTTGATCTGCTCCCGTTAATAGGCTTTAACGAAGCAGAAATCAACAATAACAAATCAACATTGACCAATTCCCCAAAACCCCACAAAATCCCATCCTGCAATTATGATCAATCCGTGGGATAATCTGTTCATGCATTAGACCGTGTTCGTCATAGAAATCAAGAATGGGGAAGGAAACCAAAACCAAACATCCTACCTAGATTCGCAACATTCGTTGGCGAATATCTGGTCGTCACGTCGTCGTCGCCGGCGAAATTCGTCAAGAACGTCGTCACCACGTTGGGGGGTTTTCTCCAGAGATTTTCCAGAGCCTCCAGGGGAAATTCAGGGTTATGATATTTGTAACCCTGATCCCCTGAAAAATCTCTATTTAAAAGATAAGAGATATTTTCCACAACAAGATTTCATAAAATATTTTGATTAAATATATTATTATGGTTATGTCTCAAAAACTAGATTTCACCACCGACCTACGCTGGCCGATGTTAGGCCTCGCCTAAGGTAAAATCACCATTCTAAACGCAACAGTGCCCTCATATTTCTGATTCGAGCATCCGTTCAGGTGTTATTCCACTTTTTCAGTAAAACCACATGCACGTGTTATTTAATTATTTAATTAAATTTCAAACATTTTTTCGAAGCACATCGGGCCTCGGAACTGCGCACCATTTCAAAGTCTGGTCTCGAAATAATTCCCACATAACATTAAAATAAAACATGGAGTAATCTGAGACATTACATATACTCCACTTAACTATTTAGTTATCGAATTATCCAAAAGACAAGGTATTTCCATGTCATTACACAACTCCCATTTATTCCATTTCAATACTCCTTTCATTCATAAATGACATGGTACAATAAGATTTATTTTACCTTTAAAAATTTAATCAATTTTGGTAGATTCCATTAGTAATTAACAATATTAAATCACCCCAAGTGTGGAATAATCATAATCAATACAATGAAACCACCACAAGGGTGGTTTGGGTTGAGGTTGAAAATCCCCACCCTTTCAAAAGGGTGTCATATCATGTTTTAATCAATTACTATGCATCCAATTTAAGGGTATATTTATTTAAGGATAATTTCTCACAATGTCTTGTGTGCAGCACAATGAAAACAAATTATAAACACCAAAACTTTTAGGTAAAAGTTATAGACCATATACCTTTGATAGGTTTTGATCTTTTCATCCTTTATTGACCTTTAACTCATTCTCTAAATGGGGAAACTGAAATAAAATGAAATACCTATAATTAGGGTGTATTGTCTCATATGGATTTATTATTCAATACGGTGAGATAAGCGAAGAAATGAATGAATAGAATTGAAGATATTAAAATTACATATCCAATATGAATAATAACACTTGATTATGAGGTCAAATGAAGTAGTTAGAAAAATACCTAGGACTATAAGAGTAGGCTTACAACATTAGGGAGACAGTTGTTGTTCATATGATAAAAAGGGAGAAATAAGGATAAAATAACATAAAATAAATGAGTGGAAGAATGATAATTTCAACCATATTTAAAGGGTGAACTATATGGCCATAGGGTTTGACCAAACCAAGCACCAACCATGTAAATCCACTACTAAAGTTTAACTAATCCTACATGATAGGTACATTTATTTTTTAAATCATGCACAACTTGTGTGCCCCTCTATTATCCCTTTATAGCACCGCACAAGATTTTATAAAACCATGTAACCTCAAGTGCACATTTCGAAAAAACAATCAACCTAGTCTGTTTCCTCTAAAACTCAAATCTCTAGTCTCTGAAAAATCCCTAAATTCTCCCAAACCCTTCATTAAACCGTTAAGTACTTCTGTAAAAATAAAACTAAAGATTCAAATAGTAAAATCAAGGATTCATACCTCATAAAAAATATGATATGTCATGTATACTTACCAAGAATATATTTTGGTTGTATCGATTAATTATTAAATTTAATTTTTATAACAATATTATTTTTAAGATTCCAATTACTTTTTATTCAAAATTAAATTATCCATAAGGGTTTCATAACAATCACCCTCACTGAGGGATGATTTTATATTATGAACGATTATTAGTTTTTATTGTGTATCTAATTCACCTATGCCTTATGATATCATAAATTATTGGTGGAATTCTAAACATTACTTCTATTCATTCTCTTTCTTATTATGTTCTATCATTGAAATATTCCCTAAAATATAAGGTTATTCTATAACTTAATATAATTTAATGAGTTAAAATGTCTATCCTTGAGTTTAATAATTCATTTAACATTGTACACACTATTTTGATATTGGGATTTCTCTTTGATTCAATCCTTCCTTACTAATAAGTTTTATTCCTTTTTAAAATTCAAATATGTTAAGAACATTTCGCAACCATTTAAATAAAGATTTACTTTCCATGTCAATAATTTACCATCCCACCATTTTTTCCTTTTTAATTAGAATCCTAATTATATTTTATATCACAAGAAATTTATATTTACCATCACATAATTTTATAATAATATTTTATTATATTTTTATGATGTGGGGTTTTCAATAATGGGGGTTTAAAAACATAGTAACATATATTTTGAACCTCCTTTAAGACGTATTGGATACACATTCTCTTTTATTTTCTCCCTTTTTTGAAATTTTATTCTCATGTACCTATTATATTTTTTTATATATAACCCTTATACATATACCTATTTAAATAGAATTTTCATTGTTGGTGTTATACCTATTTTTAGTTCCATTCAAAATTCTCACTTTTAACGAAAACTGGTTTATAGTAACTTTATTATTTATTATCTCAGGTCAAAAATATACCCCATGATTTATTTTACACCATTAGTATATTTTAATACCCCTCAATATTTTATAGAGAACCCACTTGGCTCAACTATACTATTATGGAAAACAATGAGGCATTTCCAACTTTAAAATATCCTTTAGACATTTAATAAAATCTTCGCCCAGGTGGTATATTTTCATTCCTTATTCTCATAGATAATTCTCATTAACTCACTATATTGGAACTAAATATTCAATTCATTGGTCTATTTTCCAATATAAACATCCAAAATGATTTAATTACTTCTTATCTGGGTAATAATTATGATTTTCCCTTTTAGTTATTTCTTGAATCAAAATTATAAAACTCATTTCCTTCTCATGGGTTTGGTTATGGATATGGTTTATATATATTTTATTTTCATCATGTTATATAGATATATATGATTTTAATTCATGTGATGTGTCATAATAAAATTATATAGCCCTACAATACACTCGGTGAAGCTTTATAACTCATGACATGTTATCTAAGGGATTAGGGAGTGAACCTAAATCCACTATAGTACATTTTCAACATTATGATGATTGTCTGGGGAGTCACACTTGGATTATATTTATGATATCATGTTTTATTTTTTCATATCATTATGATTCCATAATCTTATCATATCATTCCCATATTTCATGTCTCTATTCTTATGATCATCCACTTTATAATAACATGTTATGACTTTTGACCCTTGTGTTTTTCTTTATTTCCATGTTTAATTCCTTACTAGGTTTTCTAAATCACCCTTTTCCTAATTTATTTTACTCAAGATTTACTATTTTGTTTAGAATATCTTAAAGAGTTAAAATCACTATGTGGGGTTTTAAATAAAAACAATTTTTTGTATTCAACATGATTTAATTGTATGTATACTCCTTCAATGACACTAGACCTCTAGATCTTTAGCATATATTTTTGGGAATTTTTTCTATAAATAATTAAATAAAGTATCACTAAGGTGTGGTTTTATCAAGTTGGTGTTAGAAAAATGTATAGTTATTTTTGGATATGAGTTTAGATAACATTAGTTAAACCCCTAGGGAAAATTCTAAGGGGTTAGTCTAATTATTTGATAACATCCTATAATTTCAGTGATTTATAAATTCTTTGGTTTTCCAAGCAGTAAATCCAACTCCGGAAAATACAAGTGGATGAAAGCATTAAAACAGATTTAACTTGGGATAATAACCCCAAAAAAGTTATATTAGGTATTCACTCAATATTTACCTGATATAAGACAAAGAGGCTTAACTTCACTCCAAGTTTTACAATCCTGGGTGATATACTTTAGTTGATCATATGATCTTTACAAACCATGATGAATGGTTTATTTCCTAGTTAAATTAAGGGACTGTATTGAGAAGTATAAGATAGCTGAAGTTAATGTGACCCAGTATAAATCAATATTGATAAATGTTGAACTAAAGGAATTATAAGAAAAAATGATGAAGAAAATGGGTAAATCGTTTTAAGGATGAATTTCTTTTAGGTGATTTGTTATGATAATATCCCTATAATGATAAATTTATATCTCTCGTGTTAACCCATTTGGTTTTAACGATGTCTTGAACCAAAAAGTAACTAAGATAATCATGCTTTTAAGGGACAATTAGATGATTATCTCAATGATGAAACCATTGGAATGGGCGAGGGAAAGATAAATATGGTTATTATTCCTAACCAACTATCATGAAACATGATTAACAATGTAAAAATAGTTGGAAAACTGAGTGTAACAAGGAAGAGTAGTAGGAGTCTCTTAAAAATTCAGACAATGAATTTGATGAAGGAAATAAGACTCAATTTCATTTGTGTCAAAAATTTGAGAATAAGCATCAAATAAATTACCTCAAGGGGATTGGAAAATTTTTTACTTGTGGAAGATGGGTTCATCAAGCATAAAAATATTGTAGGAATAGGGAGAGGTCCATTATCAATATGGGGGTCTAAATAATGCATCCAAAAGTACCACTACTTGTTTAATGACTTAAGTGTGAAAAACATAGGTATTATCCAAGTCAATACCCTAATATAAAGTATAAAAACTATAATAGTAATAAAAAACTTCTATGTAAAATAGAACCAGATAGATCCTATGAAATCACAATTATAAAAGTGAGTTCTAAAAATGATGTCGAGTAAGGAACACCAATCATTTACTCAATAACTATGAGTATTATATTTTTATCTTCTTCAACTCACTCCATTATACATGATATGTTTCTGAAGAACCTGAAATCATCACTTCTATTTATAGATGTTGAATTACTAATAAAACCCTATAGTGGTATTATTATTATATCCCAAGTTTATGTATATCAGATGGTTTCTAGTGAAAATATTATTATCCTTACTTAATAAATTAAATGTAATTTTTTAAATAGACATATATCTCCACTTAGAGGAAAACAATTTGGAATAAGGATATAAAAATTTGTATCAACCTATGATAGTCTATGTAGGGTAGATTATAAATAGAATTTACAAACAAATTATATAAACTTTACTGGATAATTATAGACTCCTTGCTCAAATAGTTGTAAAAAACTCAATATTAGGGATAATAATATTCTATGGAAAAAAGATATGTTTACTAAGTTTATAAGTTTGATATAAATCTAAAAAATAAATATCAAGTATCCTTATAGATACCCTTAGCTAACATAATTTATAATATATAATTTAAATTGGGAGGACACAATTTATTTAAGGGGGATAATGTAACTCTCAAGTTTTAGGAGCTATTATTCTTATTAGTATTATTATTATTTTTATTTTTTAAGTCTCTAATTTTATAGAATATTTTTATATTACTTTAAAAAGTATTGAAACAACATTATGAAATGTAACCAATAATAAATTAACCAAACTTAATAAAAATTATTAATTCCAATTACAACAAAATCACATAAACCTAAGTATTGCATAGCATGTATTAATACTCCCCATGGATTAAGTACATATAGAGACCCAAGCCTTTTCTATATAACATTACATGATTTTAAGCATAATTATAAATCATAGTACTATCCAAGGATCATTAATTCTAGTGTCTTGGATGACTAGGTACATAAAACATAAAACAAGGGTCTAAAAAAGAACTTCTTTGTTTAATCTCCATAAAGAGATCATATCATCTTTTGAGGCCTTACATCTGCATAGGGTACCCTTAGAAACACATGAAAAAGGGATGAGCTAAAAATACTAGTAAGGTAATGAACATAATGGTGCATCTTAGGAACATGAGTAAGGAGGCATGACATAATTATATCCAAATCATTGATCATATTAAATCATATCATATAAGAATGGGATCATATAAACATTGAATCATATAAATGTGGAAGAATCAAAAAACTTATCTTCAGTATGGTTCAAGGATAATTTTAAATCCCATTTCCAATTTTAGTATGGATTAAGGCTAACCACCAATCTCGATTTCCATTTTAGTACGGGTCAAGTCTAACCACCAATCTCGATTCCCATTTTAGTACTGCTCAAGGATAATTGTCAATCCCATTTCACATCACATCTCATGAGAATTAACTTTACCCAATGCATTATAGCGCTATCTAGGCACACCCATCTCAAAATTTTCATGAATATTCTTGCCAGATAAATAGTCTTTCCACATAAATAATCATACATAATCAACCATATATTAACATAAGGATACCCATGGAAAGAATTGGGTACCACAATCCTGACATAAAGCATAACCAAAGGGCGTATCATTAAAGTGTCCATGAAAGAAAGGTATTATAACATACATGGAATTTTATAAGGTAAAATAGGAATATAACATGGTAAGTGGTGTCAAACAGAAGTGACAACATATAATAAATGTATTTGAGAAACATTAGCATTAAAACATTTTTGTGTGGTTTTAAGGAAAATACTATAGAGATTTTAAAATACAATAGAGGGAAATATTTTATATAAAACCAGAATTGAATCAATAAGTATTTCATAAAAAAATTAATTTATGAAGGAAATTGTGGCTTAAAAGAGAGGTTAGAGTTCCCTTCAAATTGGGTAAAAATTTAAACAGTTCTTTTAAAACATGTTTGCTTTTTGGAAAGTTCTAAGGAGGGAATCCTTAAAAAACATGTATATCCCCAAAATAGAGTGAGGAAGGTTTTTAATAAATGTATTTTTTAAAAGTAAAAAGCTTTTATAATATTTAAATAAATAGATAAGATAACTCTATTTTTTATATAAATAAAGATAAGGCGCCTCGAATGAACAAAAGGGTTCGGGTAGAATTCGTAACGGTTTATTGGCATGGTGTCTGGTGTACCTAAGAGGCATTTATGAGTGAAAAAGGGGTTTATAATCACTTATAAATCATTAGGGAAGTATGGTGGAGGTGAGAAAACATACCCCATCATTTTCTATTACCCATAAAAAGACATAGCATAGAGGACATCATGATTAAGAGTGAAATGGAGAGATCCCTTACCATAAATCTGTTGGGGTTCTCCACTTGTTATTAAAGACCTGAATAAACAAATTAGGTTTATTAATTAATAATTAAAGAACATATTATATATTTAATTTATTTATTATAATCATTATTCATTCATTTATAACGGTTTTTATTGGTTATGAGGTTCACTTTCTTTGTTCGAGCTCGTTTGTTTACTTGGGTTTAATGACTGGTTCGCTTATATTCGTGTTAGGATAAATAAGTAAGATGAAAGTGGTTGTCTAGAATTGAATTTATATTATATTAGTGAAAATACAGTAGAGTACATGGTTTTAAATTTAATTTGGTTACTTATAGTGAAGTCGAATTATTATATAAATCCATAGTGACAACCGTTTTTGTTAATCGATGGGATTGAATACAAATAACATATTTTTATTTATAAATTAATATCATTTGTAAAAAAGGATTATAGAAATAAAAATAGAATATATTACATATATAATAATCTGGTTCGACCATAAAATAAATGTATTCATTAATATAATTAAAGATGATAATAGAAATTGATAAACCGTTGTCCTTGAATGTGCTAAATTGGCACATCTAAAATAGTGCTTTCATTTCTTTCAAATAAAAGGTGGGGAAAGGAGAGAAGATAATTAAATGTCCCATTAGCATAAAAAAATTCTAGTACTTGTATGTTACTGGAGTTATCATACTATTTGGGTGAAGGGAGGTGAGGAAAGAAACAAAAAGACTAGAACTTAAAAGAAAAGAAGGAATTAGAAAGAGGAATTTACCTCTTCAGACTTCCTCCTTTGAGAACCTCTTAAGAAGATATGTTTTGGTATTTGGAAGAGGCTAGAGGATTTTGGACTTCTAGGAGGATCATGGGGAGATATTTTGGATGAATATTATCAAGGCACAAGGCTTGAGAGGGGTAAAGAGAAGAGGGAGTGAGGGGGGTTTTATAGTGGAGGAGATGAGGGTTTTCATAATTTTTTAATTATTAGTTTATTATTTCTTCACAAGACTAGAAATAGTAAGTATTCCATGAACAAGAATAGTAATAAATTCATGTGAATTTTAACCAATTTATCTTACAACATCATATTATCATCAATGACTCAATAAATCCCTTATTTAGCATTTATCGCAAATTATCACATTTTATTACTCATCAACAGTTCAAGTATTTCAGAAAAATACCAAAAATTCTCCCTAACCATTTTTCGACAAGTAGAATCCAAAAATTAATTCCTTTTTTCAAAAATTATTTTCAAAATATGATTATTTTAATATTTAATTAAAATCATATTTATTTATAAAAAATAGTTTTAAAACATTCATATACTTATTCTAAAATATAGGTATATCATACTTTCAACATGAATATTATTTATATACTATCAGTGGTAAGGTTTATATTCATTAGGGTATATCACTATTCTTAAGGTTATGTTACTATTCATAGAGGTAGGTTATTATTCAATAAAAATTATGTTTTCTTAGCGGACTCCAAATAGCTTACTAAGTGCAACCATGTATGTCAAATTTTGGAAATTCCAACCACAGAAGTGAAAAAAATTTGTTTGAAGGTCACTTAGCACTTAGTAGTTCATTATGTTGTGTTTTCATTTGATTTTATGACATATTTATTAAGAGGTAATTTCCTTTGAAAAACATTGGGTCGTTACATTATTCCCCCCTTATGAAATTTCTCCCTTGAAATTTCATTTTACATTCTAAGTTGTAAAAAGTGAGGAGACTTTTCCTTCATTACTTCCTCCAGTTCCCATGTTGCCTCTTCATACTTGTGGTTCTGCCATAGTACTTTGACCAGGTTAGTATTCTTGTTACATAGAACTTTATCTCTAAGATCCAAGATCTTCAACGGTTTCTCCTCGTAAGAGATATCATCATCCAAATGTACTACCACTGAAAAGAGTACATGTTAGGGGTCTGGTATGTACTTCCTTAAGAGGAATACATGGAATACATCATGTACTTTCGACATAGTAGGTGGAAGTTCCTATTGATAGGCCACTACTCCAACTTGATCAAGGATATCGAAGGGGCCAATATACCTGGGACTTAGCTTTCCTTTCTTCCCAAACCTCATGACCTTTTTCCAAGGATATATGCATAGAAATACCAAGTCTCCAACTTTAAACTCAATGTCTCGTCGATGATTGTCTGCATAACCTTTCTGTCGACTTTGGGCTACCTTGATATTCTACTGAATGGTTTTCACCATCTCCACCATTTCTTTTACCATTTCAGGTCCTTGAAGCTTATACTCACCAACTTTGTCCCAACACACCAGTGTTCTGCACCTTTTCGCATAAAGGGATTCATATGGTTCCATTTGGATTCTCGAGTAGAAACTGTTGTTGTAGGATAATTCAACCTATGAAAGATGTCGGTCCCATCCTCCTTCGAATTCCATAGAACATTCTCTCAACATGTCTTTCAGTTTCTGAATAGTTCACTCAGATTGGCGATCAATTTGAGGATGATAGGTTGTATTGATGTTCAGTTCTGTGCTTAGAGCATGTTGGAGACATTTCCAGAACTTTGGGGTGAATCTCGGATCATGTTTAGATACAATAGATAGTGGTACTCCATGAATCCTTACCAATTATTTGATCTAAATCCATTTAATTTGATCTAATGATAAGTCCAATAGAATTTCTATAAAGTGAGATATATTTTTAAGACGGTCCACAACGACCCATATAGCATTGTTTCCTCTGGATTTCCTTGGAAGTCCAATGAAAAAGTCCATCGTAATGTTCTCCCACTTCCATGTTGGTATCGATAGTGGTTTCATCATACCCTTATACTTTTTCCTCTCATCTTTCACTTGTTGAAATACGAGTAACATTTATGTATATTCTACAATATCCCTTTTCATATAGTCCCACCAAAAGCTTTCTCAGAGATCTCGATACATCTTCATTCTCCCTGGGTGGATAGAGAAGGTTGAGCTAGGTGCATCATTTAGAATCTCCATCTTTATCTCTGGATCATATGGTACATATAATCATTTATAAAATCTTACAACTTCTTCCTCATCAATTTTGAAATTGGATGATTTTCCATTTCTGAAAGCATCCACCTTTTTCTGAATTTCCACGTCTTTTCTTTTAGCATCCTTTATTTTCTCCATAAGAGATTGTTGACCAATCACTTGAAGAAGGATTGATTATTTTCATCCCTTTATGATTCCCATGACCATCCTCTTCAAATATAAGAAGATCAGATCCTTTTCAATTCTCATCATTGATAAAGATGTTGGATCATTTCTACTTAGAGCATCTGCCACCTTGTTTTCCCTACGAGGATGGTAGTGGATTGAGCAGTCATAATCCCTTATGAGATCTATCCATCTTCAATGGCACATAATGAGATCTTTTTGTGTGAATATATATTTGAGACTTTTGTGGCTAGTATATATCTCACACCTCTCCCCATAGAGATAATTCCTCCATATTTTCAATGCAAATATCATTGCCGCCAACTCCAGATCATGCGTGGGGTAGTTTTGCTCAGGTATTTTTAGCTTCCTTGAGGCGTAGGCTATCACTTTATCATTTTGAATTTGCACACAACCTAATACCTTATTATAAGAATCATTATACACCACAAAGAGTTCTCCACTTATAGGGAGTGTGAGTACTGGTGTAGTGATAAGCCTCTTTTTGAACTCTGAGAAATAGTCTTCACATTCTTGAATCCAGACAAACTTTACTCCCTTCTATGTCAGCTTGGTCATTGGGTTTGAAAATAATTAAAAGTTCTTCACAAATCATTGGTAGTACCCAGGTAGATCCAAAAATATATGGATCACCATTGCAGAAGTTGGACTGGGCCACTCTTCAATTACCTTTATCTTGGAAGGGTCCATAGATATCCCTTTTCTAGTGATAACATGCCCAATGAATGATACCTTCTCTATTCAGAACTAACATTTACTGTACTTTTAATACATGTTCTACCGTCTGAAATTCTTTAACACATTATTCAAATGCTCCTCATGTTCCTCCTTTCTCTTGGAGTATATCATAATATCATCAATAAAGACTACCACAATTTTTTCAAGGTAATCTATAAATACCCTTTTCATTAAATCCATGAAAATTTCAGGAGCATTAGTGAGTTCGAAGGGAATCACTATGAACTCATACTATCCATAGCTCATTCAAAAGGCATCCTTGGGAATATATTCCTTCCTCACCATTAGTTGGTGATATCCCAATCGAAGGTCCACCTTAGAGAAATGAACAGCCCCATGAAGCTGATTGAACAAATCATATATACATGGAAATGGATACTTGTTATTTATTGTGATTTTATTGAGCTCCTGATAATCAATGCAGAGGCGCATTGATCCATCCATATTTTTGTCGAAGAGGACTAGTGACCCCCCCTCCCCCCGTGAAGCACTCGGGTGAATAAAACCCTTCTCCATATTCTCCTGTAAATGCTTCTTCAGCTCTTCCAGCTCTATGATGGTCATTTTGTATGGTGTATTTGATATATGCAAACATCCAGGAATATCCAAACTTGAGATGATAGTTGATGTGGTATTTGTATAAAGATATACAATCCATGCCCAATATAGAGTCAAACTCCACTAAAGGAAGTATGAAGAGATTTTCTAGGAGGTTCAGTCCACAAATGTTGATTGGGGAGGATGTTTTTTTAACTTATACGGCGTGAATGGATTTTTTATGGTTTCATAATTCCTTATTTACATGAAGATTCCATTACAAAATATCAAGATTATTTTAAACAAAATTATTTTTTTTTTAAAATCGCATGAAATTTTGAGAAAAGAAAATGATTTTGAAGAAGAAAGGATATTTTACTCAATAATTGATTTCAAGTGTTTTGTCGAAACTATTTTCCATCTAAGATGAAATTATTATGTATGATTATGTTTCAAGTATAATGTATCTATTATTTACATGGTTTGATTTTTCTTATGATGAAATGATATCCATTTCTTTTATATGGATTATGTGATGATGGGATGATGTTTATGAAACCCATTTTATTCGTTGGGTTATTATGAATGATGTATGTTTATTTTATGGAATAAGTTATAATGATTTCCTTATGAGATGGGTGGGACCTATATCTCCCTACAATGAATTGGTTAAAGATTTATATCTCATTATATAGACATGGTTGGAATTGTAAGTTAATCTGGTTTAGTGTTACAGGACTGGAATGAGGAGTGAACTCGATTCAGAAAGAGACATTGTCCACTAATATGGTCTTGGTAGCAATGCCTTGGCTACTATGGAAATAATATCATGTTCTTAATGGTTTTCCACAATTAAATTTTTTATTACCATTCTATTTTATCATGATTTATGTTCCTTTATGACATATTCCTTACGTACTGCCAAGATTTATTTCACAACTCAAGATTTTTATGTGTAAACTTTATGTTCATGTTTTTGAAGTTCAAATGTATATGGTTTGTTTTATTTTCTCCATGCTTACCCTTACTAAGCATTTGAGATCACCCTTCATATGTTTTCTTTTTCCCAAGATATAAAGAAAGGTTTTAGGTAAGAAAAAAAGGGAAGATCTTTATGGGAGATGTTGAAGATATTTTATGAAGATTAGAAGATTATATTCCAAGTTTCCAAAGACACTAAACTATTATGGTCCTTTGGTTTTTGATTTTGTTATGTATTAGATATTCCAAAAAAGTAATGTAATGTACATTTATATCAAGATTGGGTCTCTACAGTTGGTATCAGAGGAAAGGTTTAGTTAACCTTTGGAAACTAGGATGCAGAAACTTTAGTGAGATCCCTAGAGATATTTCTAAGGTATGTCTAGGGATGTCCCTAAGGTTAAGTATAAGTACTGGTTATAGTACTATAATTATGGAAACTATTTTAAAATTAAACCTATGATGTTAGATATTGAAGGTACTCCCCCTTGATTATGATTTTTTCCTCTCACACTATTCTTTTTGGGTTTTATAAAATGGTTGGAAACAAGAAGATTCATGATAATGGAAGATATAATGGAAAATGGAATGATATTCTTCACGAGAAACCAAATGAAATTGGATCTGGAAGTCCACATATCATTATCATTCCTAAGCAGAAAGGTCATAATATGATCAATAATATCAACTTTGGTATGTTTCCCAACTCAGCTAATTAGAGAAAGATGGAGTTTCATGTTGATCATAGAGGAAAGAAAGTTCAATTTCACTCATGTAAATCATGTGGGAAGAGGCATCAGGGAGAATGTCTCAAAGGAATTAGAAGATGCTTTGGGTGTGGAAAAGAAGGACTCAAAGCCAGTAATTGTAACGGAAAAGGTTCAGTTGACACCATCGACAAGGATAATGGTATTGAGAAGACATCAACAACGGTTAAATGTTTTATATGTGGAATGTATGGGCATTATGCAAACCAATTCCCTAAGGGAATATCTCATGAAGTGAATCAGCATGGTCGTATGGGTAGTATTTATGTTGATGATGATGAAGAGACAACAAATGGTATATGAGATGAAAGAAGTGTTGAGGAATACAATGATTAAGCTCAGTCAATGCTTTAATAAGGTAGTGGAATGGTTGCATGTTTATTAAGAGTAATGTTTTATAAGTAATTTCATGGTACTCTGGAATAATGATACATATAAGGATTGTTACACTATTGTTTTTCCTAAAGTATTTGAAAGTATATATCGAATGGTTCTAGTAACCATGAAAGGTTATTAAGATATTTTTCAAAAGTAGATGATATGCGCATAATGAAGGGATAAGGAGATATTTTATAGTATTAATGAGCTCATGATTGATATAAGAAAAAAGTGATATCATGGTTTGAGTAAAATAATTTTTTGGATTTTGGTATGTGGAAAGAGTTAACTTTTGACAACATTCATGTTTTCACTAAGGTTCAATGGGTATTAATTTTTCAATAGAATACATGATTAAGGTATTAACATGTTTGGAATGTGACCAAAAAGATATATAGTATGATATATGGGGGATAAATTATGGTTTTCACATGCTCTGTAGATGACATTTCTAGTAATTGTTTACTTTATACTATGAGCTTGGACAGAAGTATTTTAGATAAGCCTAAAGAATGGAATGGGTTATGTTGGACATAAGTTAGTATTGTTTAAGGATAAAACTTTTTTCAATATTATTGATGGGATGTTATAATAATGTAGTTTTAGAAAATGGACAACCTGCAGGATGGGAGGCAACCCGTCGTGTCAGACAAGGTTGTAGGAATCGAACCCACAACCGAAGTACGACATGCCTTTATCTCCTATAACTAGGCTACATGAAGTCCCTGGTTAGTAGAAACTAGTTTTATTTTATTAAGTGGTATGATATATGAAGTATAAGTCCATTTTAGGAACCATATACGATTAATCTCACTATTGATGGACTTATGTATATAACTTTTGCTAACCTTATGTTTCAGAAAAATGGAATGACCTATCATCTATCGCATGATCTGCTAACACTTCACGAATGACAAATTCAACTTCCTTTATTTATGAGATGAAGTGGAAATTGTTCAAGGCATGAACAACAGTGAGATTGTACCAAAATCAAGTAAGTATTTATTTTAATTAAAAAAATATTCAACATTAGGGAAATGATCTTGAAAACCAAAAATGTTTTCCTATTACCCTCATATCTAATGAATCGGATGGTACCTTAGGTCATAACAAATTTATGGCTTTGTGATTGTTGGCTTTTTCATGGCCATGATTTCTACCACTCTCCATCAGAACACGATGGTTAGATTTTTCTTCCATATACATATTTTCACCTACATTATCCTATGTGGAAACCTAGTGATTAGTTAATCTGGGTAACCGTTATATTTCATAATTTAGTTTTCAAAGTTAAGTTATGTTAGTCCTTTTTACGATGTGTGTTTCTATTAAAGAAACTTTCAAGTAGAAAACGATTCATAACTTCGACGAATTTCGAGGGCAAAATTCATTTTAAGGGGGGGGTAGAATGGAACACCCTGAGATTTTATGAGATATAATATTTTTAATTTCTTTGATGTATTCTATTATACACTACACCAAGACGATCTTGTATTATATGCAACACCATATTACCTTTTAGTATACGCAATACTATTCCTGGGTCGTGTTACACACAATTTAATGTTCGTTTTGTGAAATTTTTTCTTTGAAACATTAAGTATAGATTTTTTTTAATGTATAAATGAAATAAGTTTTGATTATTTTATATGCAACACCAAAGGGATCTTTCACTATACGCAACCCGGACTTGTCTTGCATTACACGCAATTGTGACCTTCCTCGATAACGTGTGTTATATGCAATTTTGGGTTTCACTATACAACGATATGTTATATAAACTTGCCATTATGAATAGTAATACCCACTTTTTGAAATTTTATAAATTTTATCTTCCAAAATGGACTTCATTTTTGGATTCATAATTTTGAAACTATCCTAGGGTGAAGTTTTGGTATTTTTCTGAAAACTTTCAATTTTTGATGAATAGTGAAAAACACTGAGTTAGATTTTAAAACTGAATTTTAATTTAAATAATTATTTATTTTAATTAAATTTATTTTAGGTCAAAATTGATACATAATACCTATATAAGTTAAATTTAAGTCATTAGAGTCATTTTATATTAATTTTAGATATATAAAAATTTTATTGAACTTTTCACCGTCTTTTACCCACCTCCTAGGAGAATTTGTAAATTTACATAAAACATAATTTTACCTATTATGTGAGTGGAATTTTTAAAATAAGAGAGACATGGTTAATATAAAGGAGTAAAAAGTGGTTCAATAAGATAAAAATATTTTTTGGTGAATAGTAACTTTTTACTTTTATTAACCACGATTAAAAGTAAATAGGGTAATTAAGGGTAAAAATGATATTATTACCCTAACACATGTCTTAATTCTATTGGATAAGTGTAATTTGACGAAAAACAACCTTCAGAATAAAATATTACCATTTAGGTCCACTTGGATTAGATTAGGACATTTATTATTATTTAATTCAAAGAGGAGTTAAAAGAGTTAAAATCAAAGTTGAATAAGTAGAACATTTTTCATAAAGGGTTATACATAAGATAAATTAAAATATAAATATTAATTAGAAATATAAAAATATTTCCTACATAATGATATTTTATTTATAATTTTTAGACATTAAATAACGTAATTTATTTATGACACATTGATGATGCAGTAATTACCTTATTAATGGAATATTAAAATAATTGATATTATAAATACCCAAATAAATGTAATTTGAGAATTTTTATGACTTAAACTTATTTTTTAGGTTAATATGACATGTTAGTATTGATTAAATTAACTTTTTTCGAACTAATCATGCTGTTATAATTTTCAAAAAAACCAATTACCAAATAGTGTCAAAATTGGCATAAAATAGTTTTTAAAACAAATATTATATTATTAATTGTTATTATATTACTATAAATCTAAGGTTTGGCCAAATGACTTAAATAAGGTTATATATATGAATAATGAACCACTCTGGGTTTTTTTCTTATTATAGAAAGTTTATTAACCATATAGTGTAAGAAAACAAGAAGACACAGTAAAAGTTATATTATTTAACTTTGAGTTAAATCTAAATGATATGGTTAAAATAGTAACCTAAACTTGTATAAAACCAATTGTTTGAGATGGTTTCGACCCATACCCACTTTAGCTTCGAAATAAATCAATTTTGAGCTATTATAAACCGAATATGTCTTTATTATAAAATAATATTTTAAGTTTTTCCTAAGGTGCGCCTCTCCTCCCTTATAAAAGGGAACCTCCTCCCTCTTCTCTTTAGATAATTTTGAGCTTTAAAGCTTTTAAAACCCCTGAAAATTTCCCTTATAAACTTCCCTAGAAATATTATAGAGGTTCTGGTCTTTTCAAAAGACAATCTCTAGTGCCTTAAGAGGAAGCTTAAAAGAGGTGCGTCGAAGAAGAGGTAATCTCTTCTACCGATTCTTTCAAGTTTTATTTCTTATTCAACTTCTTATTCTTTAGTTGTTTCATTATGAAGTAATAACATCAGTATCTAAAATATACTAATTTTTTATTATAAATACGAAACAAACCCATTTCACCTTCTATCCATTCTACGAAAAATGAAATCACCACGCGTGCGTACGTACAGAATACCGTCTCCAAACCATGGTGTAATCTGTTTTTCCACAACCACCTTACTTGGATGGGTATAATGGTGTAAAGATTAACTATGTATAGATATTATAACATCATATTTATTCTGAGATATTATATCATCCACTACAATTCAATTCAATAATTATGGGAACGATATCATCGCTCGTGCGTACGTACGGATTACCGTCTCCACGACGTGATGAGATTCATTCTCCTTGTTAACCATTCAAAAATGATTATAAATTATATATAATGAATAATAATGAAATATATGACATGTTAAAGCTATTTTATATATATATACATACATATGTCATCTACTTACTTCCTTTCAAGTCAATAAGTAAAGGAAAACAACGTTCATGCGTACGTACGGCCTACCATCTCCATGAACGATGTATTTCATTTCATTTATCTATATTATATATATATATACTGAATATATATGATATATAAATCATGATTTACATTCTTTAAGTAAGTAAATAATGATATAAGAAATAATAATATCAAGAACAACAAGTCCATACACGTACGATAAAAAAACGATTTTACCCAAAATGCTGCTTTAACATGGAATTTACAAAAGAGCAGTTAATATAAAGTCATAAGTGAACCATATATGATATCATAACAATGAATATGATTCTGTAATAAGTAAATGACATTATTTAAATCATTATACATGAGGTTCAGATACGTACGAAGCATATCGGACCTAAGGTAAGGGATAACTTTTCCAATCTCATTTTTATCCGAGATGGTTTATTCATAAGTATTTACTAGGGTCATATTTATCATCCATGTAACTATTTTATAAAAAAAAATTCATGTATTTTTAAAGTCCTTTTTACCTATTTTTTACTTTTACAACATGTTATGGAAGGAATCTTTCTTTTATTTACCACACGAGGAACTTTTTGACTTTTCCTGGAAAAGTACGAGGATAATGTTTTTTTAACTTATACGGAGTGAATGAATTTTCTGGGTTTCATAATGCCTTATTTACATGAATATTAATTTAAAAAATTTCAATATTATTTTCAGAAAAATTCTTTTCTTTTAAAATCTCATGGAATTTTGAGAAAAGAAAATTATTTTGAAGAAGAAAGGATATTTTTCTCAAGAACTGATTTCAAGTGTTTTGTCAAAACTATTTTCTATCTAAGATGACATTATTAAGTATGATTATGTTTCAAGTATAATGTATCTATTATTTACATGGTTTTATTTTTCTTATGATGAAATGATATCCATTTCTTTTATATGGATTATGTGATGAAGGGATGATGTTTATGAAGCCCATTTTATTCATTGGGTTATTATGAACGATGTGTGTTTATTTTGTTGCACAAGTAAGAATGATTTAATTATGAGATGGGTGGGACCTATATATCCCTCCAATTAATTGGGTAAAGATTTATATATCATGAGATAGACATGGATGGAATGGTAAGTTAATCTGGTTCAGTGTTACAAGAATGGAACGAGGAGTGAACTCGATTCAGAAAGTAACTTTATCCACTAAGATGGTCTTGGAAGCAATGCCTTGGCTACTATGGAAATAATATCATGTGATTAATGGTTTGAAACAATTAAATGTTTTATTCCCATGCTATTTTATCATTATTGATGTTCCTTTAGGACTTATTCCTTACGTACTGCCAAGATTTATTTCACAACTCAAGATTTTGATGTGAAAACTTTATGTTCATGTTTTTGAAGTTCAAATGTATATGGTTTGTTTCATTTTCTCCATGATTACACTTACCGATCATTTGAGATCACCCTTTATATGTTTTTTTCTAGGGGTTTAAAGAAAGGTTTTAGGTAAGAAAAAAAGGGAAGATCTTTATGATAGATGTTGAATATCTTTCACCAAGATTAGAAGATTATATTCCGAGTTTCCAAAGACACAAAACTATTATGGTCCTTTGGTGTCTATTTTTTTATGTATTAGATATTCCGAAAAAGTAATGTAATGTACATGTATGTCAAGATTGTTTCTCTACACCAGGACCGGAGGGTGCTCAGTGAGATCAGACAGGCCGAGGTGTGTTCTTACGACTGTAGATTGTAGTCCTATTACCTTTCTTTACAGGTTGGAATTTGTTACAACCTCTTCTTTTGGTGGGCTTGTACTTTTGGCCTAGGGTTTTACATTACTACACTTTACTTTTTTTGTACTCTGTTGGTTGGGTTTTAGTGTATGCATGCATATCCATTTTTAATAGTTTTTAATTTTCAGCTTTGTGGTCTTGGAGATGTGTGTGTGTGTGTACAAGTTTATAGTCAATGCCTCCCATATTAATAGCATGCCTACTCAGTGCTAGTCACAAGCCCCTGGCCTATTGGAGGTGGGCTTGGGGAGTTTCAGATTGGGCCCCACTAGGACGGGTCGTGACAGAGTGGTATCAGAGGTGGTCGATTCTACCTTAGGACCGAGAGTCTGTCAGTTGGTGTGGAGCAACAGTGTTAAGTGTTTTGAGTTCGTCATTCAGGCCATGGACCCCAGTGTTGGTGCAGGCGGCCGACGTATCCATACACCAGGACACTGATAACTTGATTTTCGACTCGGAATATGAGAACACTAATTTCAAAGTGAAAATAATTGTACATTCATCAATTAGAAATGGGTTGTGGTTTCTATGTACTTATTGAGTCAGCTTTCCAGATATACTCACTGAGTGAGATACAACTTGTTTCTTTACAGGATGCATACGTGACGCGTGCCTGCTAGGATCCAGCTGCTCGATCATGAGGATGACCCCCTTAGTGATGAAGCTTCGATACAGGGGCCAGATCCCCCAGTTTTACCTTCGGGTGGTGTGCTAGTTATTCCAACACCTGTGGAGCAGTGTTTAGTGCCTGCTGTACCAGTAGAGGAGGAGCATGGGATGAGCACACTTCACAAGTTTCAGAGATAGAGACCCCTCAGGTTTCAAGGTGAGGCTAACCCTCAGGCAGTAGAAGACTGGCTTGAGGTAGTGACCGTAGTCTTCTGTTTATTCAGGATATCGGCAGACCAGATGGTGATCCTGGCGGTGAGCCTTCTACAAGGCTCGGCAGGGCGATGATGGAGTTTGGTTATCCAGACTCACGAAGAGGAGACTCTTGTGTGGTCAGATTTTGAGCATCTCCTTAGAGAGGAGTTTTCACCGGTTACCCTGAGATCAGTACGTATACAAGAGCTTCTTCAGCTTTAGCAGGAAGCCGATGTCAGGGACCCACGCATGGGAGAAATTTCCAAAGGAGATCCCAGGATAGGGGATCTTCCATACAGGGTTTGTAGGGTGCATCTAGCCAGCCTCGAGAGAGGCGATGTTACTCATGCGATGGCAGGGACATCTCGTCCGAGATTGTCTGACCCGCTGTACTACTGAAATGGGAGCAGTGGGTGGACCACCGAGGCAGAAGAAACGTGTGGAGCAGACATATCCGTGGGGTGGTAGACGTGGTAGAGGAGTTGGGAGAGTAGATGGAGGTGGTCTGCGTTTAGAATTTTTTCCACCACCACCCCCGGGAGGTCCACCCCAGGCTTAGGGAGCTGGTGGATAGAGGTAGGGAGAGCTGTATGTAGTAGAGGCTTATGACCTAGGTACTCCCGGAATGATTAGAGGTAAAATCTATGTCTTTTCTACTTTGGCTACCATACTGATAGAATTAAGTGATAGTCATTATTTTCTGGCTTCTTATCTTGTTCGAGACCTTGAGATTCCAATAGAGCTATTGACTCGACCCTTACGCTTAGAAACACCGACTAGAGAAGATTCAAGGATCACACTCCTTTGCAGACAGTGTGACCTGACCCTTGGAGGAGAGAGTTTCGGTTGGAACCTCTTGGTTGTAGCGTCGAGGCCTTGCGATGTCATTCTTGTTATGGATTGGATATCCATAGTTCATGCCCAGATTGACTATTTTAGGTGAAGGGTGCGGTGTGTCCGCAGTGATGGAACGAGGTTCTCCTTCGTCTGTGAAAAGGATACCCATGCAACACAAGATGGACTCATGCGTATAAGGGCACAAACGATTTCACATCAGTTGGCTAGCCTAGCCCTTGGCGCAACAGATGTTACAAGTTTCCAGTTTCCAGCAGTAGTGGCTGAGTATGAGTATGTCTTACCAAAGGATGTCCCCGGACTCCCTCCTCATCGGGAGATAGATTTTTTTATTGATTTGCAACCCCGGACGACACCGATATCCGCATCAGCATATCGTATGATTCCGGTAGAGCTTCGTGAGCTGAGAGTGTAGCTGGAAGACTTGTAGAGGAAGGGCTTCGTGAGACCCAGTGTTTCACCTTGGGCGGGCTCAGTGTTGTTTTCCAAGAAGGAAGACGGGAGATTGAGGCGCTGTGTGGATTACCAGTGCTTGAATCAGGTGACCGTGAATAATCGGTATCCACTACCGAGGATCGATGACCTCTTCGACCAGTTAAGAGGGGCACGATGGTTCTCTAAGGTTGATCTATGATCAGGCTATCACCAGTTGTGAGTACGAGAAGAGGATATACTGAAGACAACTTTCAGATGTTTCTACAGTCACTATGAGTACTTGGTGTTCCCTTCGGCATGAAAAAAACCCCGTTAGTGTTTATGGGACTCATGAACCGGATCTTTCAGCCCTATTTAGATTGGTTCATGGTGGCCTTCATTGATTATATCCTTGAGTACTCTCTGTCTGAGGAGGAGCACACGATGCACCTAAGGATGGTTCTGGACACACTCCAAGAGAACCAGTTGTTCGGGAAACTCTCAAAGTGTCAGTTCTGGATACAAGAGGCAACTTTATGGGACACATTATCTCAGTAGATGGTGTAGAAGTGGACCCTTCCAAGGTATAGGTAGTGATAGCATGGAAGCCACCATAGAACATGATAGAGGTGCAGAGTTTCCTTGGGTTGGCAGGCAACTATCTGAGATTCATCCTTGATTTCTCTAGGATTTTAGCACCCATGATAGCTTTGAACCGAAATGGGTAGCCTTTCGTGTTGACCGAGAGATGCTAGCAGGATTTTCAGTAGTTGAGACAGAGTCTGAAGAGCACCCCTATCTTGAGACTACCAGAAGAGGGTGTCGAGTACGTGTTTTTCTGCGACACATCAGGAACCGGGCTTGGTTGTGTCTTAAAGAATAGGAAAGCGGTGATTGCCTATGGATCACCTCATTTGAGGCCAAATGAGAAGAACTACGTGACCTGTGATCTTGAGTTGGCAGTAGTAGTCTTCACATTGAAGATGTGGCGACCCTACCAGATAGGAGAGAAATTTACCATCTAATATGATCACAAGAGTCTCAGATATATCATCTCTCAGAAGGATCTGAATTTGAGATAGAGGCAATGCCTTGAGTTCCTATAGGATTACGACTTTGAGATCGTTTATACTCCTGGGAAGGGGAACTTTGCGGCATATTCTCTTAGTAGGAAATCCAGTTCGCAGTTGCTGGATGAGGCAATGAGGCAGTTGGACTCTTTACAGTTATCCTTCGTGGATAGGGATAAGGGGCCTTTACCTTCAGTCGATGGTTTTTACCCCTCCCCTCTTACAACGAGTTAGGGAAGCAGAGCTCGGGGATGCTAGTTGTGAGTCTCTGTGTGCTCCGATATCCACAGGTAATGCTACCGAGGGATATTTAAAAGGTGGGGAGCACGTTGTTCTTTTTCAAGGGTGCACATTAGTACCAATGACATTATAGGAAGAGGTTCTGAGGGAGTTCCATACATCTCCGTTGGCAGTGCATACAGGCGTGGAAAAGATGTACCAGGACCTCCGATGTAAATTATGGTGGCTCGGAATGAAGAAGAGTGTGGCAGAGTTTGTTTCTCGATGCCTTAATTGGCAGCATGTAAAGGCTAAGCACCAGGTTCTAGCAGGTTTGAATCATCCCCTTGAGGATCTATAGTGGAAGTGGGATGGGATATCCATGGACTTCATGACGGGTTTACCACGTACTTCCGAGGGACATGATGCCATCTGGGTGATCGTTGATCAACTCACCAAGTCAGCCAACTTCCTAGCCATACAAGAGCAGAGTTCGGTAGAGAGCTTGGGACGCCCCAACATGCAGAAGATAGTTCATCTTCATGGAGTTCCATCCACGATCATCTTAGATCTGGATGCTCATTTCACATCCCGGTTGTGGAAGGGATTGCAGGAAGCTTTTGGGATGTCGTTATGCTTGAGAACATCATTTCAACCTCAGATTGATGGTCAGACAGAGCGGACCATCTAGGTCCTGGAGGATATGCTACGAGCTTGCATACTTGACTTCAGTCATATCTGGGAGTATAACCTACCACTGGTGGAATTTGCTTATAACAACGGTTATCATTCCACTATTGGTATGGCACCATTCGAGGCTGTGTACAGGCGACCTTTCAGGTCACCACTTTGCTAGAATGACCCAGGAGAGTCAGCACTCATGGGCCCAGAGATGGATCGAGCTACTACAGAGAAGGTGCAGGTCATCCAGGAGTAGATGAAGACTGCACAGAGTTAGAAAAACTCTTATGACGATAGGAGACGGAGGCCCTTGGAGTTCTAGGAGGTAGACCATGTGTTCCTTCGGGTCTTTCCTCGATGGGGATTGTGGATATTCGGCCGATGTGGTAAGCTATATCTGAGGTTCATCGACTCTTTTCAGATTCTGAGTAGAGTTGGCGAGGTGGCGTACCGCTTAGATCTACCTCCATAGATGGACCGGGTACACAACGCCTTCCATGTGTCGCAGCTGTGGAGGTACGTGCATGATCCATCACACGTTATCGACTGGGGAAAGATGGACATCGATGATGGAGAAAACCTTGATGAGTACCCAGTGGAGATCGAGGATCGGTAGGAGAAGATCCTTCATTAGTGAGCTATTCCCTTGGTGCGTGTCTGGTGGCAGCACGGGAATCTCCAGGAGAGCACATGAGAGCGAGAGGCATAGATTCGTGAGCATTACCCACATCTTTTTGAGTAGCCTTTGTTTTGGATTTTCGCGGACATAAATCCCTAAGGTGGGTGTGATGTAATGACTCATATTACTTTGTGTTTTATTTTAATATTATGTGGGAATTATTTCAGGACCAGGGTTTGAAACGGCACACAGTTCCAAGTCCCGGTGAGCCCGAAACAAATGTTTGAAATTTAATTAAATAATAAAATAACACGCGCGTGTGGTTTTCCTGAAAAAGTGGAATAACACCTGAATGGGTGCTCGAATCAGAAATCTAAGGGCACCGTTCCATTCATAACGGTGATTTTACCTTAGGCGATGCCTAACATCGGCTGGCGCAGGCCGGCGGTGAAATATGGTTTTTGGGACGTAACCATAATAAAATATTTAATTAAAATATTTTATTAAATATTTTTGCGGAAAATATCTCTTATCTTTTTAAATATATATTTTGCAGGGGATCAGGTTTAGAAATCTCATAACCCTGAATTTCCCCTAGAGGCTCTGGAAAATCTCTGGAGAAAACCCCCCAACGCGGCGACGACGTTCTTGACGAATTTCACCGGCGATGATGACGCGACGACCAGATCTTTTCCAACGAACGTCGTGAATCTAGGTAAGATGATTGGTTTTGGTTTCCTTCCCCTTTATTGATTCCTTCGACGAATGTGTTCTAATCCATGAACAAATTATCCTACGGATTGATCGTAATTGCGGGATGGGATTTTGTGGGGATTTTGGGGAATTGATCCGTGTTGATTTATTATTGTTTATTCCTGATCTATTTAAGCCTATTAGTGGGAGTGGATCAACGTCGTGACGAATGACGGCCGATGTCCGTTCCTCAAATTTGTTTCATTGGATTTTCTTCCCTTTTTATTTCGTGTGTTCTTCACATTCTTCATGGGGCGATGAACAACGGATCATTGCGTATCCGTTCTGCGATGCAACGATCCAAAATTAAAGAATCGACACCATAGTGATCTTTCGGAGGTACGACCACGGTTTTGGTGGACGGATCAAAGTGGATCGAAAGATATTGTTCTTTGAACAATTTCCACATGTGTGGCCCGAATCGGATTTCAGAGCCGATCGAAGGCCCGAAACCCACGGATTCAGCATCACGATGACGAGGCGACCATGTGTCTTGAATTTCATGGCAAACAGACAGCAGAATCAAAACTGGTAGATCGGCCGAGGCATGGAGGAAGAAGACGACATTCTGGAAATTTTCCGACTACACGGCATGTAGTATGGGCTACACAACGTGTGTTCATTGGGGATCACTTGGCGTGTACTATGGGAGTACACAGACACAGGTTGGGTATATGGATAGGGACACGACATGTGTACCCCTCCCCAGCCAGACCCGACCAGATACATGGGATACCCCGTGTACTAGTACACGTGTAGGAAACAAGGACAGACACCATGTACAGGCATACGACCAGGGTACATGGGTATTTTCCAGTTGATAGGACACAACGTGTGCTTTTACTTACACATAGAATATATTCTTTCCTACACGACTTCGATTCCGAACACGGGCCATTTACACGGGTAGTACCCGGAGCCAGGGAATACGACGTGTGATCCTTCTACACACCGTGTAGTGGAGTTTTACACAGCTTGGACAAATGACACGGTCTGCTTACACGGGAAATACTCAGGGTCAAGGAACATGACGTGTAACCATACTACATACTGTGTAACCTATTTTACATTGATTGAGACAGTTGCCTTATGTGACTTAGACTAGTTTCCTTAGGGTTCGTCCCCTAGGTATTTCTATTAAAGGTTTCCGGTATCATTTCCTATATACAAGAGTATGATCCCTTCAGCAAGACTTACTGAATAGAGTTTTTGGAATCCCCTCTGTGAGACTTAGAATCATATCCTTTATTCATTCCTAGAACCCTAGGTAGAGTTCTTGGTATTGACGTGACCAACTTTACCCGGGTGCCAATCCTCTACTTAGTGGATTAGTTCAGACTGAGTTGTTGGAATAACCCCATAGCTATTGGTTGTGATCCTCATCTGAACATCATATTCTCAAGTGCTTTTGGAGTGTGTTCTCCCAAAATTAGTACTTCGTATCTCTCTCTTCAGACCTAGGAGTGTGTTCTCCTTGTTACGTGTTTAGTGGAATCCTTGAGCTGGATCTTAGTGGTGGTTTCGCGATGGTCAATCGTGTATGAGTATATCTGGATATTCTTGTTATATGTTCTGTAAATATATACTTTGTAGAGCTGACTGTATCTTTCCTTTGTGTTATTTTCATTTGTTGTATTCCTTTTTGGTTTCAGGGTGTCATACTGGGTATTGTTATACTCACCCCTCCACGGGCTTTGCCTACACGTGTCGTGTCTTGTGCAGACGAGCGAGCTTTTGACAGGATTTTAGGAGGACCAGGATCGGACGGTGCTTAGTGAGATCAGACAAGCTGAGGTGTATTACTATGGCTACAGATTGTAGTCCTAGTACCTTTCTTTATAGTTTGGACTTTTATATAGACTCTTCTTTTGGTGGGCTTGTACTTTTGGCCCAGGGTTTTACATTACTGCACTTTACTTTCCTGTCATACTCTGTTGGTTGGGTTTTAGTGTATACATGCATATCCATTTTTAGTACTTTTTAATTTTCATCTTTGTGGGATTCGAGATGTGTGTGCGTGTGTACAGGTTTATAGGAAATGCCTCCAATGTTAGTAGCATGCCTACTCGGTGCTAGTCACCAGACCTGGCCTATTGGAGGTGGGCTTGGGGAGTTGCGGCTCATGCCTCACTGGGACAGGTCGTGACTGTAGACACTAACATGGACCTCATTTTTATCAATCTTATGTAAATTAATTAATGAATTGAATATGATAAATTAAACTGATAATAGTAATGGACACTAACATATCCCATTAATCCTTTTTATAACTCGATGAATGCAATTTATTTATGTCATGGACACTAACATGGACACCTTTCTTATGACTTGTAAGTGAGATGATTATGAAATTAATAAGATTAATTGAATTGATAAATATAGTGGATACTAACATAGTCTTTTGAATCTTTATATACAACATTGATAATGAATGACACGATATGGAATAGAAGATAGGTATCTAGGTGTGTCACTGATAATCCACTTACAAATTTTATATTAGATGCCTTGGACTATTACCTTGGATCTAGCTTGTTTGGACCACCCTAGGCATGATCCTCGAGATACACCCATTTCTATACCAATTTTTCTATGGATGTGTTCCATGGACTTGAAGAGGACACCATAGCTATGGTTCATGGGTTCCTGGCCCATGTAGCTTGACATTACACTATGTTTTCTATAGACAAGGTCCATGGACTTGTAAAGGATACCTTGGTAAATTTCCCAAGGACAAGGCCCTTATAAGTTTGATACTAATTATCTAGAATATACCACAACTTATTGATACATTATAGGTCAATATAGGTAGTAACTACATCTTACACTATTATTTATTTTTTCATTATTATTGAATTCTTTGATCACAACATGTACAAGTAGACTAGGTTTATCTCTTTGTTATTTATAGAATTTACTACCATTATACATATACAATACTTCATCTTATATGTACAAATTGGATTTGTTAATGACACTATTGGTGGAGGCCTACTGAGTATATCTCACACCCTATCCAAGTAGATGATTAGTACTCGAACATACTTCTAGATTGTAGATATGGAAAAAGGGAAGGTTTTAGTTCCAGATGATTATTTTGTTTAGGCTTGTACTGTGTATAAGAGTAGAGGACCAATCTTATTTGTCTAATTCAAGTAGAGATAACTTCTGGGTATTTTTCTCGTGTTTGTATAACATGAAGTATATGCATGATTATATGTTCCCATGTACTTTCCCTTTTATATATCATCATTAAATGATCATAATTTTTTTAATATGTTGTTAGATAGGATTTTTCCATTTTTATTCATCTTATCTCTTATAGTTGGGTGATTTACTTTTCTGCTACTTGTTATTCATTCTAATTCAACTAATCTTCTTCTTATTATACTTGTTTGCTTCACTCTAAACATGAGGTTATAGCATCCCCACTAAAATATCCTAAACCCTTATAGTTAGTCAGTTTCCTATGGAATATAGGGCGATGCTCTTGAGGTTAGGTGGATCTCAGGTTTTGTTTCTAATTACTGAATTGGGCCTAAGGTGCTACAAGTGGTATAAAGGCTTGTTTTACTTTTGTAGCACTATTTGGGTTTTTTATATGTGAAACTATAAATGTGTTGGAATTTATTAATGATATTTTTCATATGAATATATGACATTCATATAGGGAAAATCCATATTCCCTAATATGGGAATTCCTATTCTAGATTATGCATATTATAGTTGTATTGATTTCACTATTGGGTGAGAAACATGATTTGTGACCATATTATTATTATTATGGACCTTATTTAACCCTTGGTTGGTATGTAAAATAGGTAATGAATCATGTATCATTGTAGGTACTTGGGTATTTAAATTCCATGAATATTCCATTTCATATTTATTTTATTTCATTCATTGGTTACAACATATTGTGGTTCCTTGACTACTAGATTATGTTCCCAGTTTAATTTTTTACCACGATTATTTTATTATTTCCATTATTACTTGTATTTTTTCTTTTTGTTACATTCCATATTGTAGTTAAGATGTAATATTGGTTATTAAACTGTTTTCATTAACCTGAATAGAGTTTTGTCATATATATTTGATGGTTGAACCTTAATTAACCAATTATGATATGTTTGAGACATTAAACATCAGTTGCATGGGTAGAAACACTTTTGGTTGTGATTAAATGGGTAAAATAATAATTTATAATGTGTATGGTCCTTTATAAATTGGGAAGGGTGACCAATAAAATTTAACTATCATATATGAACTTTTTATATTCTATGACCAAAGGGGTAAAATTTGGCTACAATTACATGATGTGCCTATTTCAACTTATAAAGCACATTATTTTTTAAATTTAGAATTTTGAATCATCTAACTATACAATTATATAAATAAATTAGTACAAAATATTGATTCTTGAAAATTAAATTAAGTGGTTTTTATTAAATGGTGATATGAATTTCAACTTTAAGGGTGTTTTCCTCTATAAATTTCAATTAAAATACTATATATCGGAACCCCTGACATGAAATAGAGAACTTAAACTTGACCAGACCTTTTTAGTGGGAAGTAGGTGGTATCTCTTGTTATTATTCATGGTCTAATACATCCTCCACACCTAGTTTTTGCTGCAGGAATTGGGGTGTGACTCTTATCTATAAAGGTTTTCACCAATCCTATTATGATGTTAATGATATATATTGTTATGAAATATTTTATGAGGAATGTTCTTTGAAATGGTAGAGAAATTACACTATAAATGACTCAATTCATACACCTATAGGGCAGTGAAGAATATGCTCCAGAGATAGTGGGACCTAACCCAGTAGTATTACCTCATGTATACCACATACAACACCTATAGTTATTCCAAACTAGGGTGCTGATTCCTAATTTTGAGAGGGAGTCTTACAGCTCATGCACACCATACTGGGAGCCCCGTGACCTACCACTATTATGGAAGAGTTGATGAGGGAATTTCAATATTATCATCCACCTAAATTTTTAGGGTATGGAGGTCCAGAAGATATATATTCATGGATGGAGTCCATTCTATCTATTTTATATCACCTTAATAAACCTCTTGATAGGAGGGTTAATCTCATGGCTTACATGCTACAAGATTTATCCAAGAGAGGGTGGGAAGTTTTTACCCAAGATTATCAGAATCAGGCTATGGTCTAGAGGGAATTATAGATATACATCTATGATTATTTCTTTCTTATGATTCTTAAGGTTTAGAGAGCTAGAGACTTTATGCACCAAGATTAGGACACACACTCTGTTATGTATATTTACCTTGTGTTATGGATCTTGAACATTTTATTAATTATCTTCTTGGTCATGATCATTCTATAGATTGAAATTTTGATGATGGGATTGTATAAACCATCCAATATTAGGTGAATGTGCTTTTCATGACCACTAACACTAAGATAATGAACCATACCTTGATTTTTGAGCATAACCATATAGAATGTGAAGGTATGGGATATGGTTGTTCTTCCCTCACTATGGAACTATCTCATATAGTTATAGGAAGCGTCATTTTGAAATTTCTTTAGAAGGTAACAATAGTCATATCATTCACCCAAGTATCCACAAAATCTATCATTATTGTGGTATGGAAGGCCATATAAATCCCCAATGTGATAGAGCCCTAGTTGTGTACAGAGCCTATGGTAGGATGAGACATTTTTAGGGGTTTTATTAGACATTACCACCTATTTCAAGTTAAATAGGATCTGAAATGGATTAACCTTTAGAAGAAATATTAGTACCTCCACATCAGGAAGGGATATGGAGAATTATCATCCAAACAGGATGAGGAGGACGTCATGGTTGAGTGAGCCATGTACCAGATTTTCTGCAGCAGTAGAGCCTAGGGTTGTCAGGATGTATCTCAAGACCGTAGACAAAGATAGATAAATATAGTCCATATAATCCTTGAGGATAAGAGTAGTGATTTATATACAGTTATAAATATGAATCAAGTATCCTCTGATTTATTAATTAGTTTATTTTATACCATATCTTCCCACTCCTTTATATCTTTGGAGACTACATGGAGTATTGGCCTCAATCCTCTTCCGATGCAATTGAATCTTGTTTTTTGTCTCTTACACAAGGATGTGTCCAACCATTGAAGTCTAACATGTTTCCACCCATTAAAGTGGATAACAACATAGATTCCCATAGAATGATTCAATAGGATCCATATATATCAAGTCTGGATAACTATTGTTATAGGATAACTCTAGTAATTGTATGTGTTCCTCTCATGAGCCACCAAAATCCATTACACAAGACATAATAATTTAATCTAATATTTTGATTTCCAATTCATATTTTATAATAGTTTGAGGGAGATACAACATACTCATAGTTAATAGAGTACGAAGAGATTACAAAAAGTTTTTCAAAAAATTGATATGTAAACATGGGGTATTTGTCAGATACAATTGTGACTGGAAATCTATATTGCATTATGTCATCTCAGATATAGATTTTGGACATTTACTCTACCATATAGGATTCATTAATAGGGATAAAATGATCTTACTTTGTGATATGATCTACAATTACACATATGACATCATGTTTTCTAGATGTTATTGGATTTATTGTCATAAAATCCAAGGTTATCTGCTCCCAATTCCACATGGAAATTGTTAAAGACTGCAACATGGACACTAGTCACTGGTGTTATGCATTGACCTAGTAACTAGCGAGGAATCTTAAAACAAAATACTCCACTTCCATTTTTAATTATGAACCACTAAATCAATACTTTAATCACTCTATATACCTTTCAAATTCCTTGATGAAAATACCATTTTACATTGTAGTAATCATTATGGATTTGTTCCCAAAAAATCATATGTATCACAATATAATATCTAAACCATGAAACTGAGCCCCCATCCATCTTATTTCCCAGATTCTCTTTCCCACAACTTGGTTTGGACCTCATGGTAATAGATTCAAATCAGATATCTGATTCATTCTAAATTTCTCAACTAAATTAGGAAAAACATAACTGGGAAGAAAACTACAACATCAACCTAGTCAGTAAAATCCATGTGCATGTGTGCTATGACCAATATCAAATTCCATTGATATGAATCTTCTTTAAGTAATAGATTATGTTTCTTCATACTTAAAGAATTTTCTACTAAATTTCTTTTACCCAGTGTATACATCAAGTCAAAGTTAAACATTTTAAGGTATTTCATCCATAATCATTACCTTTGATTCAAATATTATTGTGAGAAAATGTGTTTCAATATCTTATGATCCATAAAAATGGTGAACTTGTCCCCAAAAAGGTAATGATTCCATGCATTCAGAGCATGAACTACAACAACCAATCCCCAATTGTGTTTTGTGTAGTTATTCTCATGCAACCATAAATGTCATGAACCATAAGAAACAACATTATCTCACATCATTAGAACACATACCAAACTAGATCCTAATGCATTACAATATTATAAACAGCTCTTTCTATACTCTTGATTCATAAGGATATGTGATGATGTAATTAAAACCTTAAACTCTTGGAAATATTACTAAGATTCGACATTCCATCAGAAAATAACATCATTCATCATCAAATCTATCATTAGTGATGCTATAGATGAAAAATAATGTACAAAATAGCTTTACTATCCCACAAAGACATGGAAAATACGCATCTCAATAAAATTCCTTAGCGGTTTCCAAGAGATGAAAACTTTTATCTATAAGGGATTTATAGAAAAAACATTTTCAAAAATGGTATGGCCATGGAAATGTAATTCTTGTATCCAAAAATCACACTTATAGACCTTGTCATAAAGATGATTCTCTCTTAATATGCCCAACATGATACCCAAGTTTTTCTCATGATCCAAATTTGTCCACAAATACACCAGTATATCATTTTCAAAAAAACTACAATAATGGATTAAAGATACCATTTAAATATCTAATTCATCAATGATAAAAAAAGTATAGTTAATTATTAAGAACTAAAGGTATAAAAAACTCATAATATCTATTTTTACTTTTGAAATTTGTCTCTAGAATATCCCCCTTAAGAACACATATTTGGTGACATCACAAACACATGTAAATTTTAGAAAATGACTAGGTTCCCTATAATTGATCGAATAACTCATCAATTCATGGAAGAGGATACAAAATTTTTTATCATAACTATGTACATTTTACAATAATATACAAAAATTCTAAGAGTTATATCCAAATTATTAAAAAAACATAACTAGTTATTCCCATAGAGACATACTCAGTCCAATGAACCCTTTACATTCCAACTCTTCTAACCAATCATCAATTCCTTATATTCTATTGGTTCTTTCTAATAATCTAGAAGGTAAATAGGAATGGTCCCTAGTAGGAGATCAATCCTAAAACCCACCTCTCTTTTGAGTGGAAACCTCTAGAAATTACTGGGAAAAAAATTAAGGAACTTTTCGACTATGATTAGACAAATTTTATTCTCTATATCATCTACCGATACTAAAGTAACTGCCTTGAGATTATATTATATAATACCAAACCCTGGTATGAAAGAAATTTTTATTCTTTCATCCACTTCCCCATATTTTTTAAAGAGATGTATAATAACATCAGAATATTTCAAACTCACATACCATGCCTAAAAATCAATATAGTCCTCAAAGTTCATTAGTCAATACATTACAAGAATCAAGTCATATAAATCCATCTTTATTACATAGAAATATTATACCAACTCAGACTAATCGATTGTTATCAAAGACGCTGAAAATTTTAGTGCTTAACACTCTCACTATTTCAAATGTGTTTGGAGTTTTAAAATAGAAGGCATTATCTCAATATAAAAAACCATTTGATAAATGAAATGAGAAGCAATAAAAAAAGGGACACACTCATATCAATCAAATATAGAAAATGGTTAGAATTCACAAGAATCATACATATCACCACTGAAGCTCCCAATTGATCATCCATGTTCACTTTATTAGTTTCATAAAATTTATTACTTGGTGCAATTTTCATTTTATTACATTGTCAAGAGTGAATATGTTTAAGAGTCATGGTTTTCCTAGAATCCCTATAGATTAATCAATTATTTTGATGAGAGATATTATACTACATTTTTTCCATAGTAGAATACAATGTTTAAGAAACATGAGATGTGTCCCCAGCATCCAACTTTGGAGTACTGCGACAATAATAGTGATGATTCCCCAAATGATTGCAATTATTAGATGCTCTTGGTGGTTCAATAAAATCTTGCATCATATACTCAAAAGAATGAAAATGAAAAAATATTGGATTAATCCTCGGTTGAGGAGGAAGTTTGACCAATACCATGGTTAGATTCTATGATATTACAGCCACATGAGAATATATGCACCTCCTCTACTTGTTTCTATCATTGGATTTCCCACATATTCTAGTAGGGATAATCCAGCTTCATCTGACCATGTCTCTCAAAATGTCTCTTTCTTACAACTATATTTCTATTGAAAATATTTTTATAATATATTATAAAAATTAAATAAATATTTGAACATATATTATGTTTCAACAACAACAAAAAAATGAATTACTTTTAGGGAGAGCATGTAGAAACTTTTACTGCATCATGGACTGAATTCAAAATTTTTTCCATATAATCTATTACCAAGAGATTCTACTATTTCAAACTTAGTAAAGCTGTTGATCTAGAAATTCTAAATGTGTGATAATATTTTTTTTTGAAAATATCTTAAGAATCACCCTATTCCATTCCTTAGAACAATTTATATTTGACCTTTAAATCCCATGATTGATGTGCAAGATACTTCAACATATATGATTTGGATATCACTTTGATCTTAGCTGGTCCTCCAAGGAAATTGAATATTCAATTCTTCCTATTCAGCAACACATTTAATTTTACTTTTCATAATCCTCTAAAATGGTGGGTGGGTTTTTCTTTTGGAAATGACCTAAATGATCCACTTTTCTTGGTTTATCCTTTATGTTACTTTTATCTATGTCTTGAAAAGCCAGTGCAATACTCATGATAAACTATTTTTCACCTATGGCATTGGTGCAACCACATTCTCAATAGTCTATTCCAGTTGGATTCTATGACACCTACCCAGTGACATGTAATATAACCAAAAAAACTCTCTTTAGTATCAATCTCTTAGTAATAAAGGATTATATATTTCAATTTACCACATTTACATATATCTCCACAAATATTTACACAATAATATTGATCCATAATAAACTATTTTAACCATTTATAAAATACCACCATTAATCTATTTCAAAATCTCACCATTTAAATAAATTTCCAATAATTTTTGAAAATATTTATATCTTAACATTTCCACATATCATTAACTAAATAAAAAACAATGTATCCTTAGTGGTAATCCATAAATCCAATGCATGCAATGAAACTGTCATCGGCTAATCCCATTATGATGATGTGACACTAACCTTGAAGTATGAAATTAAACTCATGTACCCAATTTCCAATTAACATGAAGTTCAACATAAATATATTAATTACACCTTTTTTCTCTATATTTCATGTTCCAAAAATCATAACACCTTTCTACCAATAAACACCACTGATACAAATGGACTAAATAACTGATAAAATTTACCACACCATGACTAAAGACAATTGATACACAAGGATTGAATAGACTAATATGATTTTTAACTTCCCGTCCCTCACCCATTATCTTAGGAATAGGTGGTTTAATGTTATTAGGACTAGGTGAAATCCCAAAAATAGAAAAGTAAGGTAATAGATTCTAGGGGAATTAAGATAATTTTTGAGGATTTTTAACATTTAAAAGATAAACATCCAAAGCACAATAAAATAACAAAAGATTATATATGAGGCATGATTACAAGAATACAAATTAAAATCATAACCCCACCAATGACCAAATTAGAGTAAAAGTAGAACCAAGTGAACCAACCACAAAATCAAAATACAAAAAAACAATAAGACACTAAATACATCCTAAAAGAAACTTCCAACATGTCCCAAGAAGGGGGGGACTCTAAACTCTATGGGATTTACCTAATGACTACCCAACTCATTCCACAAGGAGAAAAATTATTAGAACATTTATATAAAAAAATTTAAAATCAATTTAAAGAATTTTTATCATAGCCAAAATAGTTTTCCATGAAAATAAATAAAACAATCCTTTATATCATTTATCATACCATTTGGCATACCCATTAAATGATTCCACACAGACCCACACTTTTATGCCTTGGTGACAGTTCCATACTCATGAATGGTCTCTTTTCCATCCACAAAGTCATCAATAAGTGTCTTTTCTCCTTTTTCCCCAATGGAACATTCCCCTTATCAAGGGACATATCTCTTGAAATCCAATGGTACATGCCCCTTATTAAGGGTCATGTTGAAAGCATGAACTAATAAAAATAATGTTTGTGAAAATATATACAAATAAATTTCACATAAAACATTTATTTATTTAAAATAAATTTAATAACCATTTTCCATGTATTAAATGAAAACCATAATTTTAATATCTCGAATTTAAAATTATCATAAAATGGATTTTATAAAAAAACATATTCAAAAAATTCTCAAAACTATAACTAAAGATGTTTACAAAAATAATCACATGATATTTCATAATAATTTTAAGAAAAATTTAATTATATCTAAGCCTTCTAGTTCTAATCAAGTAGAGTCAAGAGAGAATCCACATACCTAGAAATCATTGGTGAATCCTAAGAATGACACTTAAAACATATAAATATGATCCCCAACTATGTTCCCTTCATTAGATCCAATAAGAATTTATCATAATACAATTAAAAACCAATAGATCTCCCCATACGAGGTTATATTCATGAGTAAAAAAGAGAGATAAACCTTGGATCTAATAAGAATATAGAATAATGAGAAGATAAAAATAAATCAATGCCTCTAATGTACTTTGATTTTCCTACACATTATTCCCAGATCAAAGGGGAATATATCTCTATCATTGTGAGAAAAAGAAATTCATGTTACGTGAGGAGTAGGGTAAAATAGATTCTTAGATTACTTAAATCAAATTAGATCATTTAATTTTATAGGTCCAACTATGCGCAACATGGTTTAGCTACATTGGATAGAAGACCATGCATTAACCATGAAGTTTATACTATCTCAATCCAAAAATTATATATTTAGATCAAATGGTTATTCTAACCATTCACTAACTATAAATGAGATAATATCTCAATGAAAGTAGGACTGCACTGTTTCTCTTGAGCACCTCGTATGTTTTATAAAAACCATAAGTCATCCGTTTGGTGATACTATAACTCCTACTATAATCCAGATGGTTTCCCGAAGATGCTAGATACTTTATACTAATCATGATAAAATAATTCACCTAAAAATGTCTCTAAATAGTAGAAAAACAAATCTGAACCACCCAAATAATAACTTGATAATTATAAATACTTAAAATACATAATTAAAGGGTCGTGTACCAGAAACCATTAGTGCTAATGGATTATTACATAAAAGGAATATAGTAGTGGAACTCTCTTTATATGTTGAAGATATATAAAGCAGAGATTAGTTCATTCACACTGTAATGAAATGGAAAATTTTGTGACATAATGGGTGATGTCATAGGGATTTGTTTTGAAAAATGATGATTTTTAATTTATTTATTAAAATATAATTATTGATGATTCATATAGGTTTTTCTAAATACCACTCATTTTTCATAATCCAATCTAAGGGTTGTGATTTATTCAATGAACTTCCTATGGATGTGGTGAATGTATAGTTAGTTAAAAATTTTGTTAAGAAGTTATATATTAATTTGAAATTAATATTACTATGAATTAGCTGAAAGGTTTTACTTTTCGATGTGATATATATGGATGATAAATTAATCAATTCATACTCAATAATGGTAATAGATATAGAGGGAGATAAGAATAAATAAATAAATCAATAAATATTTATGATTATATGTTTGAATTAAAAATTAATGTATCTTCATTAATTTTTTTTGGGAATTTCTTTTCCTCATATAGTTTAATATTAAAAAGAGAAGATTATAACATCATAGAGAACACCCTTGGTTGTGTGTCACTATTTAATTTGAATCTTACTAGTTAGAATAAATTTTATTTCCTTATTTTCACAATTTATAACCCTCTTCGAATGTTGTGAGTGGAATAGAGTAAGTGTTAGTGGATATTGGATGATAATTAACCATATCCTAAATATTGTAATAATCAACCAGTGTAGTTTGTAATATAATAATATAAATACATTATTAATTTTTGTTACTTGGATAACTCATAATACTTGTGAATCCAATACAATCTTGTTGTTCATACTCATTTATTTTTAAATTTTTTTTGTGTGGTTGTAATTTTTTTATAATGGAATACATGTTATTCTAGAAAAATAATAAAATGATTTGAAAAAGTTTTTATAAATTATAGAAAAATGAATGACTCAATATCATACCTTTTATAATTAAATTTTGTGTGTTTGGGTTATTATAAGTTTTCCTAGATCCTAATGTTTTAAATGAATTAATTTTTTAGTGGAAAGTATTAACAATGATAAAATAGTAAATTATATGGGAGTTAAAATTTTTTGAAGACATTAATTAATAAATCTTAATTAAGTGGGTGAGACTGCATATGTGATCTCTTTGACTGGATTTTTTTCCTTACTATGAATCATAAAATGAATGTTAGTTATGAAATTTATTAGTAAATAATACATGTATGTATGAATTTTATAAATGATAATGTGATGCTATAAAATACCTTATCTATGGATTTATTAAATAAGATATACATTAAGGTGATGAGTTTTACAATTGAAAAATTATATTTGGGATAAAATTTCTATCATTCATAATGGTGGAAAAAAATTAAAGATTCTAGAGTTACAAGTTCATTATAATACTTTTAATGATTTGATGACGAGATAAGGTGAAAAAATGAATATATTTTACTACACTCTCATTGAATTTGATTGTTATATCCATGGATTCATTTATGCGTGGGCAGATAACGATATTGTGAAGAAGATCATATATGGATTGGCACCTTTTTAGAATATAAAGTTATCAAACCTTAATGAATTTAACCTCACAAAACTATAAGTTCATTATCATAAATGAAAATTGGTCACATACTACATACTAGTGAAGTTAGAGATCTCAAAAAGTAATTCATCAAATGGAAAGGTTATTTATATCAATAGAGGCACTTGAATTTCAGGCTACGAAAATTGAAGAGGTAGATTTCAGTGATTATTTCTTCTCACATGTGACGCACAAATCTAAAAATTTTAAAATAAATATTTCCATGTAACCTACCTATATCATGATTTAATTATGTATTGATTGATCATATTGATTTAATATGTCTATATAATACTGATATGAATGTTATATATTAATACATTTAATTAAAATAAATAAAATTTCTCCTATAATGAATTTCAATTCTAGAAATATAAGTTAAATGAATTTTTAATTAGATATATTGACAAGTAATGAGGAAGCAGATGTAGAATCAGATACATTAGAATTTGTTTATGTTAAATTTTTAAAACACCTAAAATGTTTCATGATGGATACTATAGAATAATCTAAATCTAATGCTTATTTAAAAGATAAACATGGGGGATTAATTGATCTTAATGTGTTATTGTAGGGATATTTTGGGTTCACTAACTTATAATGAGAGAGGAATAGAAAAATTGGTTTTTTCTGAATGAATGATAAATTTATGATTGTAATTATGCTGTGTAAATTAATTGATTAGATATTTTTTTTAAAAACAATAAATAAAATAATTAGGGGAAAACTAATGATTATGTGAAATATAGGATATGGATTGATAAATAGGACATGGTATTATATGACTACAAAGTTTTTATCAATTGGAAAATAAAAAATATTAAAACACTAGTGTAAATTTTTTATCCTTAAAAAATAATATTAACTTAGAAAAAAATTAAACAATTTAAAGGAGAATATACTATTAGAAAGATAGTAAATGAATTATTAAAGAAAATTGAATAATAAACCACTAGAACTATTAATTAAAAAAAGATAAAATTTCATGGGAAAATGTTTTTTATATCAATATTGAAAAAATAATATGGAGTGTAAAATGTGTAGAGAATAGTATAATTATATTTTAACTTCTCAATAATCAAGATCTTATCAATAATAAAGTATTAACTAAAAAGTACTATATATATGGAGATAAAATGGTGGGAAAATATTACCTTTGGTTAAGTTCTAGTTCATTGGATACTAAGCCCATATGATTTTATATTCGGAAAAGGTTAATTTTTACATGAAAATAAATGGAATTAAGATTCTACAAAATAAATAAAAAACTATCCTACATATCATATACAAAATTATTTTTATAATTATTTCATTTACTGCTAAAAATTTGGTCATAAATATATTTATTTTAGGAAAATATGAAATTAGAACTTTTTTATGGAAAGCAGTGAAGAATTGATGAGATACAATCCAACATAATTAATTTTAGGATATGAGTTTTACAATTATAGTAAGAAGAACATGAATTAATTTATAATAATGAAAATAAGTCGAAGAGATTAGAATATGTATCAAATCTTCATAGGATTTAATGGATTAAAAATAGTTTAACAATTAAAGAGAAGGCTATAATTTATGGGATATATATGAAGACTATAATTAATAGATTTGTTTTCATTCTTGAGTGTGGTTTTTTATCTAACATGATGGGAAAGAAAAATATTATCAATAATATGAAAGTTATAGTAGATGGAATATTCATTGATGGAACTGAAAAATATCTAATAATTAAAGGATGAGGAAATAGTATTTTTTATTTACATGATATAAATAATATTTTTTAACTATATCTGTATGGTTTATAACATAGTCTGTTGTGTCAGATCCAATTATGTGGCTCATTATTTTAAGTCACATTCAGTCAAAAAGGTTATTATTTTAGGGGAAATTATGGAAATTATATAATGTAGGGATGAAAAACCAAAAAAATATTTTATTATCTGGATAACAATAAGAACACATGTCTTCTTATATTATAATTGGAAGATAATTTATATTCTTAGAGGCTTTTACACATCCATCAATAGAGTATGGGAAATCATATATATTTAAATGTATTAGTGGATGTCCTTTACTTAATAGGGGATAAATAAATTATATGAGCGGAATTACTGAGTTGAATGATGTTGGGAAACCTCTTTCACCAAAGGAATATGCGTTTAACAAATGGGCCCTAGTGAAAACCCAAAAACCCCGCCTTAACATGGTTGTCGGGTCCTGGCCCACCAGGTACCACCAGTTTCTCGCGCAGACACGTGGGACCCAGCCCAGGGTCTACCCACATGCTCGAACTGGTCATCTGACTAATGATTTTCCCCACAGTCTAACACATGTCATTTTTAGTGTGCTTTGTCCTCACTCACACACACCTTGGGAAACTGCCCAAAAGGTCACCCATCCTGATCACTACTCCAGGCCAAGCACGCTTAACTATGGAGTTCTAATCCCGTAGGCTCTCGAAAAGGAAGGCACACCTTTTTGACATGAGTCATATTATTTAGTCATTTAACCCTATATCATTTGAGGATGTTACAATCACCCCCCTTTAGAGCACAACGTCCCCGTTGTGGGCCCTAGATCACAACCCTGGCAGTGCACCACACTTAAGGCTGGGTTTTCCACTGATACCAAATGTAACAACTACGCCTGGTGACAACACAACACCCCACCTTAACATGGATGTCGGGTCTTGGTCACCCACCTTGATCACTACTCTAGGCCAAACACGTTTAACTGTGGAGTTCTAATCAGGTAGGATCCCGAAAAGGAAGGAGCACCTTCTTGACATGAGTCATATTATTTAGTCATTTAACCCTATATCATTTGAGGATGTTACAATCACCCTCCCCCACTTTAGAGCAGAACATCCCTGTTGTGGGCCCTAGATCTCCACCCAAGTAGTGCACCACACTTAAGGCTGGGTTTTCCACTCATACCAAATGTAACAAATGCGCTCGGTGACAACACATCACCCCTCCTTAACATGGCTGTTGGGTCCTGGCCCACCAGGTACCACCAGTTGCCCCCACAGACACGTGGGGCCCACCCCAGGGTCCTCCCAGATGCCCGAACGGGTCATCTAAATAATGATTGTCCCCAAAGGCCAACACAATTCCTTTCTAGTGTGCTCTGTCCTCACTCTCACACACCATGAGAAACTTCCCAAAAGGTCACCCATCTTGATCATTATTTCAGGCCGAACACGCTTAACTGTGGAGTTCTAATCAGGTAGGCTCCCGAAAAGAAAGGTGCACATTATTGACATGAGTCATATTATTTAGTCATTTAACCCTGTATCATTTGGGGATGTTACAATCACCCCCCCCCCCCCTTTAGATCACAATGTCCCCGTTGTGGGCCCTAGATCTCAACCCAGACAGTGCACCACACTTAAGGCTGGGTTTTCCTTGATACCAAATGTAATAACTGGGCCCTGGTAAAAACACAGACTCCCTGCCTTAACATGCCTGGATGGGTCATCTGACTAATGATTGTCCCCACATGCCAACACATGTCCTTTCTAATGTGCTTTGTCCTCACACACACACACCATGGGAAACTTCCCAAAAGGTCACCCATCTTTATCACTACTCTAGGAAAAGCACGCTTAACTATGGAGTTCTAATCAGGTAGGCTCCCGAAAAGGAAGGTGCACATTGTTAACAAGAGTCATATTATTTAGTCATTTAACCCTGTATCATTTGGGGATGTCACAATCACCCCCTTTAGTGCACAACGTCCCCGTTGTGGGCCATAGATCTCTACCCAGGCAATGCACCGCACTTAAGGCTGGGTTTTCCTCTGATACCAAATGTAACAACTGTGCCCTGGTGACAACACAAACACCCAGCCTTAACATGGCCATCGGGTCCTGTCCCACCAGGTACCACCATTTGCCCCCACAGACACAAGGGGCCCACACCAGGGTCCTCCCACATGCCCGAACGGGTCATCTGACTAATGATTATCCCCACAGGACAACACATGTCCTTTCTAATGTGCTTCGTCCTCACTCAAACACACCCTGGGAAACAACCCAGGCAGTGCACGACACTTAAGGCTGGGTTTTCCTCTGATACCAAATATAACAATTGTGCCCTGGTGACAACCCACACACCTCACCTTAACATGGCCATCGGGTCCTGGCCCACCAGGTACCACCAGTTGCCCCCACAGACACGAGGGGCCCACACCCGGGTCCTCCCACATGCCCGAACGGGTCATCTAACTAATGATTGTCCCCACATGACAACTCTTGCCCTTTCTAGTGTGCTTTTTCCTCACTCACACACACCCTGGGAAACAACCCAGGCAGTGCACGACACTTAAGGTTGGGTTTTCCTCTGATACCAAATGTAACAACTGGGCCCCGGTGACAACACAGACACCCCCCTTAACATGGCCACCGGGTCCTGGCCCACCAGGTACCACCAGTTTCCCCCACAAACACGTGGGGCCCACCCTAGGGTCCTCCCACATGCCCAAACGGGTCATCTGACTAATGATTGTCCCCACAGGACAACACATGTCCTTTCTAGTGTGCTTTGTCCTCACTCACACACACCCTGGGAAACATCCCAGAAGGTCACCCATCCTGATCAGTACTCCAGTCCGAGCACGCTTAACTGTGGAGTTCTAATCATGTAGGCTCCCGAAAAGGAAGGTGCACCTTGTTGACATGAGTCAAATTATTTAGTCATTTAACCCTATATCATTTGGGGATGTTACAATCACCCCCCCTTTAGAGCACAACGTCCTCGTTGTGGGCCCTAGATCTCAACCTAGGAAGTACACCGCACTTAAGGTTGGGTTTTCCTCCGATATCAAATTTATCAAATGGGCCCCGGTGACAACATAGACACCCCGCCTTAACATGGTTGTCCGGTCCTGGCCCACCAGGTACCACCGGTTTCCCCACACAGACACGTGGGGCCCACCCACATGCCCGAACGGGTCATCTGACTAATGATTGTCCCCACAAGACAACACATGTCCCTTCCTGTATGCTTTTTCCTCACTCACACACACCTTGGGAAACTCCCCAGATGGTCACCCATCCTAATCACTACTCCAGGCCAGGCACAGTTAACTATGGAGTTCTAATCAGGCAGGCTCCCGAAAAGGAAGGTGCACCTTATTGATATGATTCATATCATTTAGTAATTTAACCCTGTATCATTTGGGGATGTTATAATGCAAGTATACAATTTATTTTATTTTATTTATTTTTTTAACATGTGGTCAAATTAATCATGTAATAATTGAATTTGAATGATAAATTAAATAATTTATTGTTATTTATTGAAAAATATGATATTATATCTTTATTGAATCTAATAATCAAATGATAAACTATATCAATTTTTAAATAATAATGGATAATTAAACATAATGTTTAATATAGATCACGCGGTTAGAAAATTTAATAGATTAAACGTCAATTTATGAAGAAAATTATTTAAAGAAATATGAAATAATTCATGTGGCATATTCAGTGGGGAATATTTATTATAATGGAGTTATTGATTTATTAAAACACATGGATATTAATTTTGAAAATACGTTATTTTTTTGAATATTGAATCTATATATGCTAGTAGAATAAAGTATTGTTAGTTGTTATATACACAAAAAACTATGATCAACATAGTCATAGAGAGTATAAAACACCTTATGGGATGTGTCATGGTTGGAATCATTCCTTTATGAATTTTAATGTATTATAATCAGATGATTTTCAAAAAATAAGGATTTAAATCAAGATGGATGTGGAGACGTTGTGGATTAATGAATATTTCAATGCTACTCATCTAATGAAAATTCCTGTAAATGTTTGAATATGAATAATTGTGAAAATAATTATATTATAAATTTCTAACATTCACTAGAATATTAATCCAAGGTTTGGTTCTATTTTTTTCAATACATCATATTTTATACCAAGTATGATTAATCCATAAACACATATGTATATTTTTATAATTTAAAGATTACATGTTAGAAGTCACTCACCCAATTTGAGAACAATAACAGTTTTCTCTATTTAGATATTATCTAAAAACAAATGTTGTTGTGAAAAATTCTCCAAAACTACACCATACTAGATTCTATTTTAATGATCTCATAGGTTATGATTATCTTCATAAAACATGGAATGGATAAGATAAGATAGGGGTAATGTAAAATTCTCAGTAGGGTATTAATGTATTAATACAGATTTAATGGTTAAATCATAAGACTGTGAGAAAATATGATAGTGGGAGAAATATCTTTTTATAAAGAACAATAATCAGTTGGTGTTATTCATATGTCACAAATGAAGGACATGTAATAAAAACTAATCACTCATATAAAATGACACTAGATAATGCAATCCTTAAACAATAAACATGAGTAAGGGGGAAAACATAAGAATAGGACAATGTAATTTGGGATATGAGTAAACATATGAAAACATAAAATTGATACTCTTATAATTTGAAATTATAACCAAAAATAGAATTTATGAAAACAACTGTCTTCACTTAAACTCACGTATAGTCTTTGTGAGCATATATAACTATAATTACAAGAACACATAGACTTCAGGAGCATAGTTACCAAAATTACATTAAATAAATGTTATTGTGGGCATATCTTACCCCAAATAAAATCACAAATTTTTATTTTGAGAATACATTACTATATTTAGATTGAAATATAATCATTTTGAACATGTCTAACTATAATTACACTCATTAACTAAGTCATTATCTAATGAGAAATCATTATTTATCCAATTCAATAGAGATATATATAATTTTTGGACCACTAATCACATAATTAATACCATATATATGTGTCCCAAAATATTACACATGTCATTTCTAGTGTGCTTTGTCCTCACTCACACACACCTTGGGAAACTGCCCAGAAGGTCACCCATCGTGATCACTACTCCAGGCCAAGCACGCTTAAATATGGAGTTCTAATCCCATAGGCTCCCGAAAAGGAAGGCACACCTTTTTGACATGAGTCATATTATTTAGTCATTTAACCCTATATCATTTGAGGATGTTACAATCACCCCCCCTTTAGAGCACAACGTCCCCGTTGTGGGCCCTACATCACAACCCAGGCAGTGCAGCACACTTAAGGGTGGGTTTTCCACTGATACCAAATGTAACAACTGCGCCCGGTGACAACACAGCACCCCACCTAAACATGGATGTCGGGTCCTGGTCACCCATCTTGATCACTACTCCAGGCCAAGCACATTTAACTGTTGAGTTCTAATCAGGTAGGATCCCGAAAAGGAAGGAGCACCTTGTTGACATGAGTCATATTATTTAGTCATTTAACCCTATATCATTTGAGGTTGTTACAATCACCCCCCCTTTAGAGCTGAACGTCCCTATTGTGGGCCCTAGATCTACACCCAAGCAGTGCACCACACTTAAGGCTGGGTTTTCCACTCATACCAAATGTAACAAATGCACTCGGTGACAACACATCACCCCTCCTTAACATGGCTGTTGGGTCCTGGCCCACCAGGTACCATCAGTTTCCCCCACAGACACGTGGGACCCACCCCAGGGTCCTCCCATATGCCCGAACGGGTCATCTAACTAATGATTGTCCCCACAGGCCAACACAATTCCTTTCTAGTGTGATCTGTCCTCACTCACACACACCATGGGAAACTTCCCAAAATGTCACCCGTCTTGATCATTATTTTAGGCCAAACACACTTAACTGTGGAGTTCTAATCAGGTAGGCTCCCGAAAAGAAAGGTGCACATTATTGACCTGAGTCATATTATTTAGTCATTTAACCCTCTATCATTTGGGGATGTAACAATCCCCCCCCCCTTTAGATCACAATGTCCCCGTTGTGGGCCCTAGATTTCAACCCAGGCAGTGCACCACACTTAAGGCTGGGTTTTCCTCTGATACGAAATGTAACAACTGGGCCCCGGTGATAACACAGACACCCAACCTTAACATGCCCGGATGGGTCATCTGACTAATGATTGTCCCCACATTCCAACACATGTACTTTATAACGTGCTTTGTCCTCACTCACACACACTATGGGAAACTTCCCAAAAGGTCACCCACCCTGATCACTACTCTAGGCCAAGCATGCTTAACTATGGAGTTCTAATAAGGTAGGCTCCCAAAAAGGAAGGTGCACATTATTGACATGAGTCATAGTATTTAGTCATTTAACCCTGTATCATTTGGGGATGTCACAATCACCCCCTTTAGAGCACAACGTCCCCGTTGTGGGCCATAGATCTCTACCCAGGTAGTGCACCACACTTAAGGCTGGGTTTTCCTCTGATACCAAATGTAACAACTGTGCCCTGGTGACAACACAAACACCCCGCTTTAACATGACCATCGGGTCCTGGCCCACCAGGTACCACCAGTTGCCCCCAAAAACATGAGGGGTCCACACCAGGGTCCTCCCACATGCCCGAACATGTCATCTGACTAATGATTGTCCCCACAAGACAACACATGTCCTTTCTAGTGTGCTTTTTTCCTCACTCACAAACACCCTGGGAAACAACCCAGACAGTGCACGACAATTAAGGCTGGGTTTTCCTCTGATACCAAATGTAACAACTGGGCCCCAGTGCCAACACAGACACCCCCCTTAACATGGCCATCGGGTCCTGGCCCACTAGGTACCACTAGTTGCCCGCACAGACACGTGGGGCCCACCCTAGGGTCCTCCCACAAGCCCGAACAGGTCATCTGACTAATGATTGTCCCCACAGGACAACACATTTCCTTTCTAGTGTGCTTTGTCCTCACTCACACACACCCTAGGAAACATCCCAGAAGGTCACCCATCTTGATCAGTACTCCAGGCCGAGCATGCTTATATGTGGAGTTCTAATCATGTAGGCTCTTGAAAAGGAAGATTCACCTTGTTGACATGAGTCATATTATTTAGTCATTTAACCCTACATCATTTGGGGATGTTACAATCACCCCCTTTAGAGCACAACGTCCCCGTTGTGGGCCCTAGATCTCAACCTAGGCAGTACACCGCACTTAAGGTTGGGTTTTCCTCGGATACCAAATGTATCAAATGGGCCCCAGTGACAACATAGACACCCCGCCTTAACATGGCTGTCGGATCCTGGCCCACCAGGTACCACCGATTGCCCCCACAGACATGTGAGGCCCACCCACATGCCCGAGCGGGTCATCTGACTAATGATTGTCCCCACAAGCCAACACATGTCCCTTCTTGTGTGATATTTCCTCACTCACACACAACCTGGGAAACTCCCCAGAAGGTCACCCATCCTAATCACTACTCCAGGACAAGCACACTTAACTATGGAGTTCTAATCAAGCAGGCTCTCGAAAAGGAAGGTGCACCTTGTTGACATGATTCATATCATTTATTCATTTAACCCTGTATAATTTGGGGATGTTACAATGCAAGTATACAATTTATTGTATTTTATTTATTTTTTTAACGTGTGGTCAAATTAATCATGTAATAATTGAAATTGAATGATAATTAAAATAATTTATTGTTATTTATTGAAAAATATGATATTATATCTTTATTTAATCTAATAATCAAATGATAAACTATATCAATTTTTAAATAATAACGGATAATTAAACATAATGTTTAATATAGATCACGTGGTTAGAAAATTTAATAGATTAAACGTCAATTTATGAAGAAAATTATTTTAGGAAATATGAAATAATTCATGTGGCATATTCAGTGGGGAATATTTATTATAATAGAGTTATGGATTTATTAAAACACATGGGTAGTAATTCGGAAAATACATTATTTTTTTGAATATTGAATCTATATATGCTAGTAGAATAAAGTATTGTTAGTTGTTATATACACAAAAAACTATGATCAACATAGTCATAGAGAGTATAAAACACCTTATGGGATGTGTCATGGTTGGAATCATTCGTTTATGAATTTTAATGTATTATAATCAAATGATTTTTAAAAAATAACGATTTAAATCAAGATGGATGTGGAGATGTTGTGGATTAATGAATATTTCAAGGCTACTCATCTAATGAAAATTCATATAAATTTTTGAATATGAATAATTGTTAAAATAATTATATTATAAATTTCTAACATTCCCTAGAATAATAATCCTAGGTTTGGTTCTATTTTTTTCAATACATATTATTTTATACCAAGTATGATTAATCCATAAAAACATACGTATATTTTTATAATTTGAAGATTACATGTTAGAATCCACTCAACCAATTTGAGAACAATAACAGTTCACTCTATTTAGATATTATCTAAAATCAAATGTTGTTGTGAAAAATTCTCCAAAACTACACTATATTATATTCTATTTTAATGATCTCATAGGTTATGATCATCTTCATAAAAAATGGAATGGATAAGATAAGATAGGGGTAATGTAAAATTCTTAGTAGGGTATAAATGTAATAATACATCTTTAATGTAACGCCCCAACCCCAGCTTCCCAGAGTCGGTGCATTACTTCGTAACATTGGCATGATCACAAAAGATCACGTCTCGAAAGACCGATTAGTTTAGTAGCCTTGGAAACACTAGATACATTCATAAACATTACATTACATCATAAAAATGAAAACTACAATGTAAAGACCCGTAAATTTCAAGGAAAGTTTTTTCTTAATTTTCTTTGGAATTTTACATGAACACAGATTCTGACGGCGCCTGATTCCGAGGCCCGGTGTGCCCGAAATCATTTTCCGAAGTTTGGCTCGGGTACGTTCAGTGAACGGACGAGCGGGTTTTTCTAACTTTTGAACCGGTGCCCAGAATCGAATTCTGAGGGCACCGATGAAATCGGAGTGCCGGTATTCGCTTAGAAACGCCTCTTCCGGAGTTGCGTTTTCTCGGGTGTGGTTTTTAAATTTTCGGGCTTAAAGTTAAGAAATAAAATAATTTTTGCGACAACTTTATTTTATTTCGCTTAAGCCACTTGGAAGCCACTTGAAGCCACTTAAAGGCGGCTTGAACTGAGTTGAACTGGATAGGATGCTATCCAGAAATATCCTACCCCCTTGGTAGGATATTTGTGAGGTGGGGCCCGCACGAGCCCCGCCGTTTCTTTCCGCTAAGAAACGGACCCGTGAGAACCCGTCTTAATGAAAGTCAACTGACGCGTTTTCTAAATTCTTAACAGACCATTTAATTGGGCGGTTTATTTCGTGAATTAAATGGGCTGTTTCTTTCGTGAATTAAATGGGTCGTTTCTTTCGTTGAATTAATTCAACGAATTGATGGATCGTTTCTTAACCAGTTTTTCAAATTCGTTGGCGTAATAATAAAATAAGGCCAACGCTCAACCTCTGGTTATTTGCGCTTGAGAAGATTTGAGAGAACCCTCGTAACTTCTTCTCCCTCGCGAAGAACGCGAAGAACGCGAAGAACGCGAAGAACGCCGAACCCGGAAATCGACGACGCCCTCGTCCGAGACGTTCTTCCGATCTCCGATCTCCGATCTCCGATCACCGACCATTTGAGGTGAGTGATTTCGGATTTCCGCTCAAGGTTCTTTTCTTTGGGTTTAAACACAGATTTAATTAATTATAATTTAAATCTGTTGTTCTTGGTTCGTTGAGCTCGCTGACTCAACGCCGGAATCCGCGACGACGCGACGCCTCCCCGCGACGACGCGACGATCCCTCTCTTCCGCGACGATCTTATCCGCGAAGAACGCCCGCGCGCGACGATCATCAAGGTAGGGATTTTATATTATGGGATTTACCCCTTTTTAATTAAATCCCGTCAATGTTTCTTTAAAGAAATTAAAGAACCGTTTTTGTGAACAATTTTAAATCTTATTAAAATTGTTGTTTCCTGTGTGGAATAAAATTCTCCCGGTTGTTTATCTCTAACGCGGAGGGTTCGGCCCAAACGAACACGGCCCGACGACCCTCCACCGTTCTTCGTTTTGTGCGGTTTTAACGGACGACGACGGAACGTTCCGCAGCGGACGTTTGACGATCCCGCAGTAAAGAACGGATCCCGGGAGGAGCAACGGCGCAGACGGCAAGGAAAACGGGCCACCGGAGCGACGCCGGCGGCCCGCGGAAGTATCCGGCGGTGCGGGTCACCGGCGCGGCGGCGCCGGCGGCCGGAGGCGGCGGCACCCCGGCGCGCCGCCGGACGAGCCCGCCACGGCTGAAGCCGCGGCGGCGGCGGCCGACGGACCCGCGGCCGCGCGGGTCCGGTCCGTTCAGGCGGGACGCGGCAGAGCCGCGTCCGCGGTTCACCAGCGCGGCCCGCACGCGGGCCGCGATTCTTCCTCAGGCCGCGGGTCGGCGCCCGCGGCTTCCACCCGCGCCGCTCGGCCGAGCCGGACCGGCCCTGGCCAGGCCGGGCCGGGCCAACAGGGTTGGACCCGGGACGGGCCGACCCAGGGGGGGTCGGGCCGGGTCGGCCCGGGCCCGTACCCCCCATCTTCGGACGTTTTCGTTCAAACGCCCGTAACTTGAGCTTCGTGCCTCCAAACGACTCGCTGTCAGCGGCAACGCGATCCTTGGATCGAGAAGGTTGTTTCGGTATATCGCACTCAAGGTTTCGGAATACTTTGAGTTTGGCCGGGTTGGTTCGTACACGAAACCAACCGGGCCCTCGGAGCGGAAATGCTCATATCTTGAGCTACGGACGTCCGATTGACATGCCGTCAGCTTTGTTGAATTCCTCTAAGTGAGACGGATCTTTTGGCATACTCCGCCCGAGGTTTGGACGCAGGTGGAGTGCGGTCGGGTTGGTTTTGCCTTAAAAACCAACCGGGCCCCTGGGACGAAAATGCCAATATCTCTCAGACCGGGTGTCCGATTGACGCGCCGTCTGCGACGTTGAGTTCCTGTTGACGATACGGAACTTTTGGATACATCATCTTCGGAATTCGTGTCAGTTGATGTATCAGCCTCTCGGCTCGTGGAGCAGACCCTCCCGAACGAGCTTGCTATGTGCGGGAACCCTAGGCTGGCTGCGACTGCTACTTCGACAGCGACGACCGTGGAGAGATCCTCAGTGGACTGCGACGACGACTGTGCAGAGATCCTCTGTGGACTCCGACGACGACCGTGCAGAGATCCTCAGTGGACTGCGGCGACGACTGTGCAGAGATCCTCCGTGGACTCTGACGACGACCGTGCAGAGATCCTCAGTGGACTGCGGCGACGACTGTGTAGAGATCCTCAGCGGACTGCGACGACTACTGCACTCAGCGATCCTACATGGATCAGTGCTTCAGGTCCTGCGTGGGCCCGATCCTGTGTGGGTCCGATCCTGTGTGGGTCCGATCCTGCGTGGGTTAGCGCTCAGCGGTTCTGTGTGAGCCAGCACCTACAGGTCCTGCGTGGGCCCGGTCCTGTGTGGGCCCGATCCTGTGTGGGTCCGATCCTGTGTGGGTCATCTCTCAGCGGTTCTGTGTGAGCCAACTCCTACAGGTCCTGCGTGGGCCCGATCCTGTGTGGGTCACTGCAAGGTTAGTACCTATCGATCCTTCGTGGGTCCGACGACTTAGATGGTTCAATGATCATCTTTATCGTCATCCGAAGAATTATACCTGTGTGAGCTGAATCTTGTGTTACTTTTCTTTGTGGATTGTGTTGAGTTATCCTGTGTGGATTTACTGTTTACTCTCCTTTGTGGATTGTGTTGTTCTATCCTGCGTGGGTATACGTTTTGCTTTCCTGTGTGGACTGGGTTGTGCTTGGGCTCGAACGTTGGAGCCGATCGGGGAATTGCAGACTTAGGTATATGTATGGGCATATACCTAAGCCGTGTCAGATGTTACTTCGTGATTGTACCTCTTCTTCGTGATATATCCTTTGTGAATTTCGGGAGACCTTCGGGGGTCTCGGGGTCCCTACTGAGTAGCTTATACTCACCCCTGCACGGGCTATTCCCACACTTCGTGGTGTTGGTTGCAGACGACGGACATCGCTGATCGTGGAGGAGGCGTGCGGAGCAGGACAGTACCTGGAGGTAGACTACTGGGCGGGACGTACTCGGAGCGGTCAGGTGGACCCGAGGAGCAGTGGAGGCTATCTGTACCCACCCTTCAGGTGGGACTTCCGGAGGACGACTCGACGCTGCAGTTTTCCCTTTTCAGTTGCTGTTTTTCCTTTCAGTTGTACTTTACAGATGGGCTTTTATTTCCGGCCCCTTTTTACTTCAGCACAGCTTTTACAGTTTTACTTAGTGTTTACTTTTCCACTTGCTTACTCTGTGGTTATTGTTTACTTTTCGAAGGCAATGCCTTCCCTTTTTGTTGGGATTTACGCCTTGGTGCTAGTCGCCAGCCCCTGGCCTATGGAAGGCGGGCTTGGGGTAGTCACGGCACGGGCCCCGAGGACGGGTCGTGACATACAATAACATGGTCTCCCTAGTCCACACTCATATCCTCACTGACTATTCTTGCAAGTCAGTCATAATACACTTCTTCACATCCTGGGAAAAATAAAACATTGAAAGGGGTGAGCTCAAATGCTCCATAAGGATAACAATATAGCGGAAACTTTCATAAGAAAACATAAGCATGGTAATGTATAACTAAAACAAAAGCCTTATTGAACTTGAACTTCAACATAATATGGAAAAAGTAAAATTAAATAATTCCATTACTTACTCACATGGATATTCTACTAGACGAATAATCACATGAAATATCAATAACCACTTTCATAATGAGGGAATGTATAATGCCAGACATTCTGAAACATTTTGTCAAGTTCTCGGCCAAGACGTCTAAAATGATTAAGGCCTCGGCCAAAACCATAAATCAAATTGGGAAAGTGCCTCGGCCAATTCCACGTCTAGTTGTCTCATGAGACCTACCGATGCATCGAGGAGCTATAGCGGGCTCCACCCGTCACTTATTAAGTCCAATAGATTCCTCATATGAATAGGTTTAAACATAACATAAATATTCGTATTAAAACTAGAATACGAAATGTCAACAGTTTCTCCATAAACTATGGATGGAATAAAAATAACACATCCACAGTCAAATGTTTCACAGAATTCTCAATGGAAGTTTTGTATCATAAATCAATTTCAAATAAACTTAAAACCCATCAAAGGATGTTGACATGGATGAAATCAAAGCTATTTGAGAGAAATATCTCTCTTTTTTGAAATCATTTAAAAGTCCCATAATTATAAAATAATACATTTACTTTGAAAATATTATTATAAGCTTGTAAGGGAAGCTTCGACGAAGTTATAATAGTGGAAAATAGCCGCACCCGCCGTATAAGTTAAAAAAACATTCTTACCTTAAATTTGTCAAAAAGGTCAAAAAGTACATTGTTTGGAAAACGACGGTAAGATTCCTTTCAAAAATGTATAAGGGTATAAATTACTTTAACCCATTTTCCATTTAATAGTAAAAATGTTTTGAAAGACATTTTTAAGAAACATGGATGTGGATGATAACGAGGTCCCAGTAGATAATTATGTATAAACAACCTTGGATAATGAAGAGGTTGTGAAGTAAACCCTTACCTTGTACTTTTACTTGGTTGGGGTAGGTTAACCTCCTGTATAACGGTGAAATAATTGTTATTAAATTATACAAGAATCATATACATTCATATGATATCATATATGATCTTTTAACATTGCTTTGTTAACAATATCTTAGATTTATCGTTGTTTCGGGTGTTAACTTACTCGTTTTATTTTATATGTTTTGTTACGTAAGTCATGTTTTTCATGGATAGGTTGTATCTTATTCATATACAGAATGATATAATGTCCTTAAACATTATTTTTAAATCAACAAATGATAATTATACTTGAATGGATACAACGAAGAATGAATCTCATCGCGTTCATGGAGACGGTAGTCCGTACGTACGCACGAGCGACAATATCATTATTTTGATATTAAAATAATATATAATTGGATAGTATATCATATATAAAGAATCATTATCATGTTATATTTATTATTTACATGAATTACATATCATTATTATACCCATCTAAATAATAATATATTGAATAACAATTACACCACGACGTGGAGACGGTAAGCCGTACCTATGCACGTATGGTGATATGCCATTCAAATGATGGGTAGAATACTGAATATGGTTGTTCCATATTTATAATAACATCACAGTATATAGAAGATACTGGAGTTATAATTTTAGAATTGAAATAATAAACAAAGAGGGAGTGGAAGAAGAAAGAAACTTGAAAGAGGGTGATGAAAATGTTACCTCTTCTTCGGGTTCTTCCTTTTGATTTGATCAAAAGGACTCTTTAGGATGACTTTCTGACTAAAGTAAAGCTTCTAGGATGACGGGAGAGAAGTTCGGAAAGTATTTGGGTAGAGGTTGGACGAACCAAAAGGCTTGAAAGTGTGAATAATGTGGTAGAGGTGGGGGCCTTTTATAAGAGGAGAGGAGGGGCTCTTTTGGAAAGATTGAAATGTTACATTATTATACAATGCTTTTCGGATTTTAAAGGTCCCACACTTATATAATTCGTGGCTAAGGTGATAAGGGTTCTAAATCTACCCATCCAATAGTCTTTGGACAAGTGTAAGCCTTGGAGTTTACATTATCTTTTAGTTTTATTAAAATCGTTAAATAATGAGGTCATCGCTGCATCATAATGATGTCATAAATAATTTACTTTATTTAATGTCTAAAAATTATAAAAAAAAATACTATGATGTATGAAATATTTTTATCTTTCTAATGAATATTTATAGTCAAAATTTGGACTTGTGTAAACCCACTAAAAAACTGTTTTAGTAAAAAAACTCATGTTTGTGTCAATTTAATTTTAACATTAAATAAATATATATTAATGTCATTTTCCAACCAAAGTGGCTCCATGGGGTCCCCAAGTTGACCCATGGGTTGTCTTGGTCGTCCATGACTCATCCAATAGGAGTAGGACAAGTTTCAAGCTCATCTCATATTATTAAAACATTATTTTTACCTTAAACTACACTAATTACCTCTAATCGCGATTAAGAACTTAAAAGTTACTATTCACCAAAAAATTATTTTAATCTCATTGAACCAAATTTTACTTCTTAATAACAACCATGTATGTCGGATTTTTGAAAATCAAATCACAGAAGTGTTAATATTTCATTTTAACGAAAAATCAGTTTTTAACAAACACTTAGTGGTTTCACTATTCATCAAAAATTGAAGTTTTTCAGAATAAGACCAAAATTTCACCCTAAGCTATAATTGATATTCCGAATTCAAAAATGATGTCTATTTTACAAAATTCCAAAAATATATGTTTCATTAATTAATTTTATAATTAATTCCCGTTGTTACAACAAATAGCGTGTTTTTAAGAAACAATTTATATCAAAAGATTGGCAATTGTTTATGTCCAATTTCAATGTTAAATTAATTCTAATGACCACCATTGGATAAAATGGTAAAAATATATTATAATTATGCTTTAAAACCACTAAATAGTATAATTTATCACTATAAATTATTTTGAGTAAAAAAGTTGTTTTTAAGTATTTTTCACTATTCATAAAAAATTAGAAGTTCTCAGAAAAATACCAAAAATTCAACATAGGCTAATTTCGATATTCCGAATCCAAAAATGAAGTCCATTTTGATAAATAAAATTTATAAAATTTCAAAAATTAGGTATTACTATTCACAACGGCTAGTTTAATTAGTTTTGGTGTGTGTTAGAGCTTGAGGTTGCGTACAACACACGCTATTGCATTATTCGAAGGGAAACGTACCGTGGAAGCTTGGGGTGTTAGATTCTCCCCTCCTTCAAATAATTGTGTCCTCACAATTTCTAGGGTACTAATGCATAAAAAGACTCGGGTGGTTCTTCATCATAAGTTCCTCAGGTTCCCACGTTGCCTCTTCCATTTTATGATTTCTCCACAAAACCTTTACCAGACGAGTCGTCCGGTTTCTCAGCACCTGCTCCCTCACATCAAATATTCTGATGGGCTCTTCGCAATAAGATAGATCGGGTTCCAGTTCTAATTCCTCATAGGTAAGTACATGTGTTGGGTCGGGCATGTATTTTCTCAATAGCGATATGTGGAAAACATCGTGAACTTTGGAGAGATTTGGCGGCATCGCCAAACGATAAGCTACAGCCCCAATACGATCTAGATAAGAATTATGTGGCGACGATTCTGCTCTAAAGATAAGGTGTTCCTTATCATCATCATCAAGAATCGTAACCTCTTTCCTCTTACAATAAATTTTTGCATCATGGTCCGAAAGCCAATCCATTCCGAGGATTATATCAAATTAAATCATGGGTATGACGATGAGATAAGCATGTAAAGAACATTTATGTGCTCTAATGGGAACTAATCGACAAAACTTTGTTGCAACAATACTTCCCTTAGGGGTTTTGACCGAAAACTCCCTTGTTAAATCAAATTGGAAATATCTAATTTTCTTAGCAAACTGGGAAGATATGAAACAATGCGATGATCCAGAATCAAATAATGCATTTTCTAAACTTGAGGAACCATTAAATTACCTGCCACCATGTCTTTCGGAGCTTCCACCTCAGCAGTAGTGATAGCATAAGCCTGGCCCTGATCCCTTGGCCTCTTCTGAGGTAAGTTCCCCTGACGCTTAGGACATTCATTTGCATAATGTCCCTTCTCTCTACAATTATAGCATTCCACGTTGACAGCCACTTTCTTTCCCTTTCATTCATGAGCTTGGTGGCCTTTTTCACCACACTTGTAACAAACTCCTTTTCCTTTTAGACAGGCACCAGGGTTCTTCCTACCACAATTATCACAGGGTGAAAATTCATTTCTACCCTTCTTCTCTGTTTCCTTATTTCCTTTCCCAGAGTTTTCAGCAGATCTCTTCTTATCTTGCTTTGATTTAAAGTCATAAGACTTAGAGAATTCCTTTTCCATCTTGATAGCGCACGAGACAATACCTTCGTATGAAGAGAAGGTTTTTGATACTAAAGATCGATGGAGAAATGGTTTTAACCCATCAAAGAAACGATCAGTCTTACTTCTTGGGTTACGTATGTAATCTGCAGCATACCTTGCTAACCTTGTAAAGTTAGCCTCATACTTTGCGACATTCTCATCCTCCTTCTACCTTAGACTCAGAAATTGCCTTTCCATATCCGCTCGATGGTCTCGAGGAAAGTATTTTTCTAGGAACAGCTCTTTGAACTCCTGCCATTCCATGTTTGTTAATTCATCATCTTCCTTTGTGTTTTGAATTAGTGACCACCATTGATCGGCATCTCCAGTGAGGCGGTAAACTGCCATGACAACTTTCTCCCTTTCACTACTCCCCAAGGCATGGAATATTTTCTCTAAGGAATTTATCCATTGCTCAGCTATTATAGGATTTTTACTCCCATTGAAGGTTGGTGGTTGTTGCCTCATGAAACGGTCTAGCATTGATCCTCCATGTTGCGGATCAGGGTGCTCCATACGAGTAAGGTTGTTATTCATAACCTGCGCGAGTTGTCCCAGTACGGTGAGAAGCTGATCAGCACCAGTTGTATCACTAGCTCCACCATAATTATCTTGAGCAGGAGGGCAATCCCTACACGGAGTGCGTGCATTGATACGGTTTCCATTCCTTCCACTAGGAGCCATTTCTAAATAATGGCATAAACTAGATTAGTTTATGAATCAAAATACATAATTCCATACTTGTAAAACACTTAACATAAATTGAACTAATTATGGATATAATCCATAATTATAAAAATGTTTTCTTTGAGGAAGTATATACTCATAACCCTTCATAGTGGTTTGTAAAGAAAATGGGAATTATCCTAAGCATATCCCCCAGGAGTGTCGTAACCAAGAGTGAAGCAAGGCCCGTTGTCGTGCACCAGTTCCCGTTCGAGTCTAGCTCAAAGCGGTGTATTCGGGTTTTACCCCTAGGTACATCTGTAACAGAGCTGCCTCTACCTGCTCGTATCCAGACAGGTATGTATTACTCAGAAAATTCACAAAATCTCTACAATACCAAAATTTTAGGAAGTTCTTCTATACTAATCCTCAAAGTTCATCTTAGGTCTACGTGCTCTAATCAGAGTTTGTCTAAATCTACCTTCCAAGGTTTGTACTAAACTTCCTCTGATACCAACTGTAACGCCCCAACCCCAGCTTCCCAGAGTCGGTGCATTACTTTGTAACATTGGCATGATCACACAAGATCACGTCTCGAAAGACCGATTAGTTTAGTAGCCTTGGAAACACTAGTTACATTCATAAACATTACATTACATCATAAAAATGAAAACTACAATAACATGGTCTCCCTAGTCCACACTCATATCCTCACTAACTATTCTTTCAAGTCAGTCATAATACACTTCTTCACATCCTGGGAAAAATAAAACATTGAAAGGGGTGAGCTCAAATGCTCTGTAAGGATAACAATATAGCGGAAACTTTCATAAGAAAACATAAGCATTTAAGGCAATGTATAACTAAAACAAAAGCCTTATTGAACTTGAACTTCAGCATAATATGGAAAAAGTAAAATTAAATAATGCCATTACTTACTCACACGGATATTTTACTAGACGAATAATCACATGAAATATCAATAACCACTTTCATAATGAGGGAATGTATAATGCCAGACGTTCTGAAACATTTTGTCAAGGCCTCGGCCAAGACGTCTAAAATGATTAATGCCTCGGCCAAAACCATAAATCAAATTGGTAAAGGGCCTCGGCCAATTCCACGTCTAGTTGTCTCATGAGACCTACCGATGCATCGAGGAGCTATAGCGGGCTCCACCCGTCACTTATTAAGTCCAATACATTCTCATATGAATAGGTTTAAAATAACATAAATATTCGTATTAAAACTAGAATACGAAATGTCAATAGTTTCTCCATAAACTATGGATGGTATAAAAATAACACATCCACAGTCAAAGTTTCACAAAATGCTCAATGTAAGTTTTGTATCATAAATCAATTTCAAATAAACTTAAAACCCATCAAAGGATGTTGACATGGATGAAATAAAAGCTATTTGAGAGAAATATCTCTCTTTTTTGAAATCATTTAAAAGTACCATAATTATAAAATAATACATTTACTTTGAAAATATTATTATAAGCTTGTAAGGGAAGCTTCGACGAAGTTATAATGGCGGAAAATAGCCGCACCCGCCGTATAAGTTAAAAAAACATTCTTACCTTAAATTTGTCAAGAAGGTCAAAAAGTACATTGTTTGGAAAACGACGGTAATATTCCTTTCAAAAACGTATAAGGGTATAAATGACTTTAACCCATTTTCCATTTAATAGTAAATTTTTTTTGAAAGACATTTTTATGAAACATGGATGTGGATGATAACGAGGTCCCAGTAGATAATTATGTATAAACAACCTTGGATAATGAAGAGGTTGTGAAGTAAACCCTTACCTTGTACTTTTCCTTGGTTGGGGTAGGTTAACCTCCTGTATAATGGTGAAATAATTGTTATTAAATTATAAATAATCATATACATTCATATGATATCATATATGATCTTTTAACATTGCTTTGTTAACAATATCTTAGATTTATCATTGTTTCGGGTGTTAACTTACTCGTTTTCTTTTATATGTTTTGTTACGTAAGTCGTGTTTTTCATGGATAGGTTGTATCTTATTCATATCCATAATGATATCATGTCCTTAAACATTAATTTTAAATCATCAAATGATAATTATACTTGAATGGATACGACGGAGAATGAATCTCATCGCGTTCGTGGAGACGGTAGTCCGTACGTACGCACGAGCGACAATAGCATTATTTTGATATTAAAATAATATACAATTGGATAGTATATCATATATACAGAATCATTATCATGTTATATTTATTATTTACATGAATTACATATCATTATTATACCCATCTAAATAATAATATATTGAATAACAATTACACCACGACGTGGAGACGGTAAGCCGTACGTACGCACGTATGGTGATATGTCATTAAAATGATGGGTAGAATACTGAATATGGTTGTTCCATATTTATAATAACATCACAGTATATAGAAGATACTGGAGTTATAATTTTAGAATTGAAATAATAAACAAAGAGGGAGTGGAAGAAGAAAGAAACTTGAAAGAGGGTGATGAAAATGTTACATCTTCTTCGGGTTCTTCCTTTTGATTTGATCAAAAGGACTCCTTAGGATGGATTTCTGACTAAATTAAAGCTTCTAGGATGAAGGGAGAGAAGTTTGGAGAGTATTTGGGCAGAGTTTGGCCGAACCAAAAGGCTTGAAAGTGTGAATAAGGTGGTAGAGGTGGGGGCCTTTTATAAGAGGAGAGGAGGGGCTCTTTTGGAAAGATTGAAATGTTACATTATTATACAATGCTTTTCGGATTATAAAGGTCCCACACTTATATAATTAGTGGATAAGGTGATAAGGGTTAGAAATATACCCATCCAATAGTCTTTGGACAAGTGTAAGCCTTGTATTTTACATTATCTTTTCATTTTATTAAAATCGTTAAATAATGAGGTCATCGCTGCATCACAATGATGTCATATATAATTTAATTTATTTAATGTCTAAAAATTATAAAAAAACTACTATGATGTAGGAAATCGTTTTATCTTTCTAATGAATATTTATAGTCAAAATTTGGACTTGTGTAACCCCACTTAAAAACTGCTTTAGTAAAACAACTCATGTTTGTGTCAATTTAATTTTAACATTAAATAAATATATATTAATGTCATTTTCCAACCAAAGTGGCTCCATGTGGTCCGCAAGTTGACCCATGGGTTTTATTGGTCGTCCATGACTCATCCAATATGAGTAGGACAAGTGTCAATCTCATCTCATATTATTAAAACATTATTTTTACCTTAAACTACACTAATTACCTCTAATCGCGATTAAGAACTTAAAAATTACTATTCACCAAAAAATTATTTTAATATAATTGAACCACATTTTAATTCTTAATGACAACCATGTATGTAGGATTTTTGAAAATAAAATCACATAAGTGGTAATATTTCATTTTAACGAAAAATCAGTTTTTAACAACCACTTAGTGGTTTCACTATTCATCAAAAATTGAAGTTTTTCAGAATAAGGCCAAAATTTCACCCTAAGCTATAATTGATATTCCGAATTCAAAAATGATGTCTATTTTAAAAAATTCCAAACATATAAGTTTCATTAATTAATTTTATAATTAATTCCCGCTGTTACAACAAATAGCGTGTTTTTAAGAAACAATTTATATCAAAATATTGGCAATTGTTTATGTCCAATTTCAATGTTAAATTAATTATAAGGACCACCATTGGATAAAATGGTAAAAATATATTCTAATTATACTTTAAAACCACTAAATAGTATAATTTATCATTATAAATTATTTTGAGTAAAAAATTTGTTTTTAAGTATTTTTCACTATTCATAAAAAATTAGAAGTTCTGAGAAAAATACCAAAAATTCAACATAGGCTAATTTCGATATTCCGAATCCAAAAATGAAGTCCATTTTGATAAATAAAATTTCAAAAATTTCAAAAATTAGGTATTAATATTCACAACGGCTAGTTTAATTAGTTGTGGTGTGTGTTAGAGCTTGAGGTTGCGTACAACACACGCTATTGCATTATTCGAAGGGAAACGTACCGTGGAAGCTTGGGGTGTTACATTTAATGGTTAAATCATAAGACTGTGAGAAAATATGATAGTGGGAGAAATATCTTTTTATAAAGAACAATAATCAGTTGGTGTTATTCATATGTCATTAACGAAGGACATGTAATAAAAACTAATCACTCATATAAAATGACACTAGATTATGCAATCCTTAGACAATAAACATGAGTATGGGGGAAAACATAAGAATAGGAAAATGTAATTTGGGATATGAGTAAACATATGAAAACATAAAATTGATACTCTTCCACTTCGAAATTATAACCAAACACAATATTTATGAAAAAATTGTCTTCACTTAAACTCACGTACAGTCTTTGTGAGCATATATAACTATAATTACATGCACACATAGTCTTCATGAGCATAGTTAACCAAAAGTACACTAAATAAGTGTTATTGTGGGCATATCTTACCCCAAATAAAATCACAAATTTTCATTTTGAGAATACATTACTATATTTATATTGAAATATAGTCATTTTGAACATAGCTAACTATAATTACACTCATTAACTAAGTCATTATCTAATGAGAAATCATTATTTATACAATTAAATAGAGAGATATATAATTTTTGGACCACTAATCACATAATTAATACCATATATATGTGTCCCAAAAGATCACATAATCATTAAAAATTTCATTACATCTTTAATAACCCTTGGGAAGAAACATTTTTCATGAAAAAAAACTATTAAAATCATCATAACAAGACATAAAATGAATGAATATATATGGTATCATAAGATCATTTATCCATTTAACCATAACATTCCTTAAAAGATGTTAAAAGGGTTAAAACAATGTGAGAAAAAGTTTCATTAAAAACACATAGAAACTTGTAAATGAAGACATAAAACAAAAAATTTCCTTGATAATGGAAAAATACGGTTGAGATATAAACAATAAAAAAGTGTTTTTTCATACATTTTTAATAGAGGTGAAATGTGATTAGTATAACAATTATTATAAAGGATTTTATTAAATCATTTGATATGAAAGTATATTTCAGTATAAAATAAAAGTATAAATCCTTCAAATATACGCAAAACATTTTTTTGAAAAATATGGATATGGAATGTAGAGGTTAATGAACTTAAAGGGGAATTTTGATAAATTTTTATTAAAACATTTTATCATCCTTTTTGAGTACTAAATAGAAGATAAAATAGAATAAATACATAATAATCTCTCCAATGGACATAGGATAATAAAATATAATTGTGTTAAGAGATAAATAAGATAAAAATTATCATTATAGCAATTGGATTATAAGAAATATTGGTAAAAAATTGATTATAACATAATCTTTTACATCTTTACAACCATTATATTAAAACCTTATGAAATAGAGAACTATATAAGTTCTTTTAAATCCCTATAATTTTCATGAGAATAATTATTAGGTAAATTCATTTATAATTTCAGAACATTAATTATATATTTATTATTATTTTATAAATATCTTGGTACTTGATGTTGTTATTTGGTTTCAGATCAAATGACTTCCAAATGTTTTAGTTTTAGTGTTTCTGGTATGTTTTCACAACTACTTATAGTTAGTTTTCATAAAACAAATTATGATACACCCCATAGGAAAGGGTTGGGTTCATTCAATTTTATTCGTGGATATTTTAATGTGAATTTTTATAACAAGGTTGATTTTACGCCATATAGAGATCAGGGGAAAATATGTGTAAGCATGGCATGTATACGAGATAGATAAAGGTTTTCTCATGGTTAGGGGGAATAGTGCATCGAGCATATAAGATTGTTTTTAATTTTAATTGTTTTTGTTTACTATTGGAGTATTGTTTCAAAATAGTGTGGAAACCCGTGTTAAATAGGTTTGCCTATCAAGTGGAGGGTGCATGATTAGGTAAATCATGCGGTAAAACCATGAATCATATCCTTAAACTAAACAATTTGGTTTATTCCTTTTTTCCATCCTTAATTATTATCCAAAAAGGAGTATTATCCCTCCCACTCACTCGGATTGACCATGGAATACTTGGGGTGACCTCCCTATTGCTTCTCCTTTGATGTTCTATGATTCATCTAAATGGTTTTAGTAGTTTTGTTAGGTCCACAAGGATGAATACCATAAGAGGGTGGGTGAATCAGGGTATGACTAACTTAAAATTAAAGCTCATTCTAATATTGTTTATCTGTTAAGAAAAACACTCTTCTCTCTCTTTCCTATTTCACAATATAAATAGAAAGTAAAGAAAGAAATAGACACACCAATTTTACTTGGTTCATCGCTAAGGGCTACGTCCAAGGAGTATATGCCAACTGGTTGTCGGTCGTACCAAATTCCACTAAACTTCACTAGCTGTGGATTACAAGGTTCGGGCTAAATCAATTCTATGCCTAGGCTCACTGCCTTTACAATTTTTAGGGTCATCTCACTACTTTTCCAAGGGTCAATCCCTATTTCTCTCTCTCTAGCTCACGGCCGGTGGAGCGGATCACCTTCTTTCTCTTCCTTTACTCACTACTCTAGAAGGAATCCACTCACAGTTTATAGACCTGTAGGTCTCTTCATTTTCATGAAGTAATGCATCTTATTCTTTTTGTATATTCTCTGTTGAAGTCCAACTTTCACCCGTATATGAATCTCTATTTGCACCGAAGGTATCGGGCGAACTTCTAGCTTCCACACTGCTCGAAAACACTACTGGAAAAAAAAACTTACTTGGCGCGCAAGTCTAATCCGGTGCGCATGTATTGGCGCACAAGTCACAACTGGCATGCAAGTCCAGCTTAGACACTTGCGCGACACAAGATTCTGCAACTCCAAACTTGCGCGACTCACTTCTCTTTACGACCAAACCAATATTGGCGTACAACTGACTACAATCGCGCTTCTTCAAATTTGGCGCGTAAGTCCCACTTGCGTGACACACCACCAATTGTGTGACCACCACACCTGCATGACGGGATATCTGATTTTTCATAGTGTTAAACTCGGTTCAGAAATGAGGAGGGGAGGTCCAGTATTTATAGGCAATTTGACCACCCTACGCGACGGCGCACAAGTCAACCCTCGGTGCGCAAGTCTCGGCACGTAGGTCTCTTCCCTTGCCATTCACTTGCGCGACCCACTTCCAATCTTGCATGAACGCCTTTCCTTTTCCATATTTTGAAGTTATGATCTTGAAAAACAATAGGCACGTAAGTTTCCAATCCTCCTAGGCACCGACACACAAGTCCTTTCTCTTGGCGCGCAAGTCACCTACACGACCAACTCAATACTTGCACGACCCTTATCCCTTTTAGATATTTTTATGATCTGATCTTGAAAAAAATATGGCTCCACCTTGTATATGTTCTTTTTGTACCGCCTCCAGATCATCCATTCCTTTGTCGAAGTTCTTGAATCAAACATTGATCATTAACCACAGCTCTTGAACTCAACATGCCACCACGAAATCCCCTTTGTCAAAATATTTTTATGTAATTTTTTTATTTGTCAACAATCACAACACATATGTCCACTTTGTCAACAAACACAATCACCTCAAAAATGATTCAATGATACCTTGAGGGATTTTTGCCCAACAAGTTCCATTATGACTAATAATTTCTTATTCCATTCCTATCCCATTTTTATTATTCCAAAAACGTCCTTTGTCTAGGGATCATGTTGTTTGAAAACTTGGTGATTTTATGTTTCTTAAACCACGTGCCTTTGATTATTTGGGTGTCTGTATTGGTTGTTGGTACATCTTCATTTTTTATTAAAATCCTCACACCACTAGCACATCTTTGATGAATATTTTTCAACCATTTCATTTCTAAAAGTCACATTACAATTACTGAGCCATTATAAATTAAAATTAATTGACTCCCTAATGTTTTTAAATTTATAATTTAATTCATAATATATTTTTAGGTTAATGATTTAATTAAAATAGAGGGTTTCAATGATTTTCTATAATTATACACATGTCTTAAAAATATTGTATGTGGTAGATGTTTTTTAATCTTTTTATGTTCACTTTTTTCATGTTTGGGGGTCTAAGTTAATATTTTTCATTGATAAATTTTGGTGGTTGGTTTTAATGGTGATATATGTTTTACATGAAATATTTCTATTTTTTATGTTTCAAACCTTTTTCATAGAGAATTATTATGATTCTGTTTAAGAGTTGAACTCTTATTTTCAATATGGACCTTTATAATTTTTATATAAGCTCATATATATGTATATAAGTGTGGAATGTAAATATATATATGTACATAGATTTGAACATGAAGGTCTTTACTTTTATATAAACTTAAATTCCAGGAATTTATTTTTTAAATAATTTGTTTTCTCAAATGCTTCCATGCTACATAAATGTTTTCCAATGAAGACATTAATGTTGTGTTTCTTTAATATTGATCCAAAGGATCAATTTTCCCCATGAGAATGTAGTTTCCATATCTCTTGGGTTTTAAAATGAATTTTATATAGAGATAAAATTTCTTGAAAATTAATTATTAATCTTAAATACCATGAACTAATTTGTACCTTAAAATATATTTCATAGAAGCATACACTTTCAGGGAATTCAGGGAATATATTCCCATGAGTAGATGTTTGGAGGTGTGATAGGTAAATTTAATTGATGTATGTGGGATATTAATTGATATACTTATTTTAAGGAAACCTCATCTCCAAAACTTATTATAATCACGAGATCCAAGGTGTCATATTGGGAGTAAATATCTATTTCTATCTAGACCCAATTAGATGGAAAATATCTTCCATGGTAGGGAAAGGCAATTGAATTGTTATGCCACTAGTGTGGCTAGTTGATGTCATCTAGGTCAGTTATAGACATAGGAACATCATCAAATTGATTACATATGGTAATTAAATGAGTATATTTGGGGTTTCTTCATAAGATTTTTATGAATTTCCAATTACTGTGTATATTTATTTACATCCTTCTTATTATTCCAATTTTTCTTATACTCCATTGATTTATGGTTCAATTACATTCTATATCTATCTTTATCATTATCCTGTGTCTATTCTTTCATTAAATGTATAATTCATTTATTTTTATCTCCCTATTTATTATTATTCAGATACTTTAATGTGTCATTTTGGGGGTTTCTTTCATGTAAAAGTAATTTTATAATAGTGTGGACTCAAAAAGTGTATTTAAAAATGAGTTATTTATAAATATTTTTCGAAAAAACCCATAATAATGATTTGGTATTTAAATATTTGTTTTGAGGAAAACATACCATTTTTTCTTAAAAATGGTTAATGACACATTTTTATCTATATTTTCATAATTAGGTTTTTTGCCTTTTTTAGGAAATAAAATTTATTATTAATTTAATGCTTACCCATTGATTTGTTTATTCTCACACCCTACATGTGTCAATTATAATCAGTAGTTATGATCTATTTTTCAGGTTCATGCTCTGGTACTTATTCACTCTTATAGAAGGTTATCTTAGTTTACGAATGGTAAACCAAATATCACAGGGTGAACATTCCATGCATTTTGGTCTTTATTTTCTATCTCACGTGTTTCAGGAAATTCGACATCCTTTATCTTGATCATGTTTTTCCCTTTTAATTTACAATCATTTCGATGTTTATTTTTCATATCCTATTTTTCTTGTATTAGATCTCATTTAGAGTTAATTTATTATATATAGACTCTTATGTATAGTTTTTATATGTTTAAAATCCAAACAAAATCATGCTATAATTATTTATTTTTTAGGTAAAATTTCTCCCAATGATTATATCATGATCCCATGATTCTTCTTGTTAGCTCATGGGGATCAAGGATTCCCCTTAGTATTTCACACACTAGATAAATTTCCCTAGTAAGGGGTTTTCCTGGGTTGGTTCAAGGAAAACTGTTATTAAAAGAGAACATTTTTATTTTTGAATGTTAGGTAACTTTAAGTAGGAGTGTGGGAAATTGATATGTATGTGTGATAAGAGAATCATAAATTCATACATGCCCGAAGACTCAAGTTTCAAGGGTATATTTTGTTTTGAGACTATAATTTTGATGTCATATTTATGTTGTTGGTGTTCTGATTTGTTTGGTGGATTTAAGTATTTTTGGGGATGATAATGGATGTGAATGTGTGTCACAAGGTGAGTTCTCATGTCCTGAAGATCCATGTGGATCTTGAGTTCACAATTCAATATAGATTCTAGTGGCTGATGTGTGCATTAGGTATGTTATGTTAAAACATAGTTCAATGTTATTCAAAACCACTAGACCTTATTTTATAGGATTTTGTGTATGTAATGGTATTTTTAGGATTTTGAATCATGTGAGTTGGTTATAGAAAATGATTTTTATTTTTAACCTATAAAATGGAAATTTATTTTTGATAATTCAATTTTTTTAATGGAAAAAATAAAATATATTTTTGAAAATTGAAATGAGTGAGTAAAAAATGGATGTGATTTTTAGAAGTGGTTTTAGAATAAAATTTTTGATTTGAAATGGATATTTGACTGTGTTTTGAATTATGTATTGGTTTTTAAAAAATTTATTTTATTTTAATTATTATCTTATCTAAGTTTAAATTGTTATTTGGTTTTAAAATTATTTGGATTTATGTTTTCATGATATTTAGAGGATGATAATTGGAAATTTCTCAATGGTTTCTAGGAATTCTCTTCAAGAGGATAAATCTACCCAAACTCATCATTGAGTGGTGGAGTAGGGAAGTTTTTGTTCTTTTCATATCATTCTAGGTGATCGAGGTACACTAGATTATATAAAGTGTCTATTTGAAATTGATCAATCTTTATGTCCCTAAGAACAGAAAATTCCTTCAGGGTGAGAGTATTCTTTGATTGTTTTAAAGAAAGGGTTATGTATCGGTACATATTAGTTGTTCCTACCTCATTAAAATGTGCGATTATGTTAGAGTTCATTAAGACCACTTTTATTTAAGGGTTCATTCCTAAGTAGGTGAAAATATAAAACACAGAAGAGATTATGGGTGTTTAGTTAGGCTAGGGGGAAGTGAAGGAGTATAGTGAGTACTTTAATTTGATGATTTAATACTACCAGGAGATGGTGTTGAGTTATCCATCAAAGGATTATCTCTTTGTTAAAGGTCTTTATACAGAGATATGTTATCATGTTTCATTATACAATAATGTTTTCTTTAAACAGTTAGTGGATGATTATTTTTTTCAGATTTGGTTTCTCGAGGGTGACCTATGACGGGTGACAACATTATTTTCCTTGATGATGGTGAATGTTCCCCTTCTAGTGAGAGTAGAATACCTGAAGAACAAGATATATATGAGTCTCATTATCTATTTTACATCTAATATAAAAGGAAGTGTTCTAATTTATTCCTCTACTATATCCATTTTGTACATTATAATTCTTATTATTATAATGATCCAAAGACATTCCATCATTATGGCTATTTGGGTCATATTTATTAATTTTTAGTTTTGGATCTCTTTAAATAAAATGTAGATCATTATGACTCAAGAATATTGTTATCTCTTTTGTTTTGTATTTCTAGGCAACATTTCTTTTTTGGGATTTTCCATTATTCTTCCATTTCATGTCTTTCATTGGTCTTGGTGCTTCTTTTGGGTGATCCAGTATCTTGTTCTTGATTGGATACATGTGTGTCTTATAGGAATATCAATTATGTTTTGGATTACTAGCCAATTTTATTTGTTTTGATATATATCATATGTTATATTAATTATGAACCATTTTCATGCCTTATGTTATTTGACCACCTATTTAGTATATTTCTAAATGGAGGTGATACCCACTATGGGTCTAATTATTTAGCTCAATATATATATATATTTTTGTGTGACACAAGGTATTATGAATTACAATAGAGTTGGTAGTTTTATTCAATGTTGATTATGTATAAAGGTAATTATTTTAAAGATAATTATTTTGGATTGATGTTTTCAGTGTTGATTCTCGTCTTGAACTCTGTGACTTTATGAGGCCCAGAAATATTATTGTGGTTATAATCATCATACACTAATTTTTATATTAAATTTAATATTATTTATTTCTTGGTCTATGATAGTATCATTAGATTCCATGTTCAATTCTAGATGAAATTTAGAGGTTTTGAGTTTCTAGGATGTTTTTACCTATGTGAACCATTGGTGAATTCATATTAAAAGAAACATTACCACTTTAATCAATCAAATAGGATTTTAGTTAATTTTATTATTGTATGGTATTTCTCACGTGGGTAGCACCTAGTTGAGTGTAAGCCATGTGAGGTTCTATTTGAGGAAACTAAATGGAAATCATGTGAGAGTGTTTGTAATTCTAACAGAATTGTTTTCATAGTTGTCATAGAGTTTCCAATGCATATGAAAAATCCATTTCATTTTGGATTTTATATATAATGGAGGTTTAATGGTTGGTGTCTGATTTTTAAACTATTCATCCAAAGTATGTGACATGTCCAAAATGTTAAAATTTATATTTTTCTATATTTACCCTACATAGTTTTTAACATAAGGTCCATATTCCACCATGTAACATGACACAACATTGAGACACCAAGAGTGTCCTACCTTATATTTTCATTATATTTTTAGGCTTATTTATTAAGATTTAGGTGGATCATTTATGGGTAGGAATTCCTTATTCCGTTCCTCATTTTAATTTTTTTGTTCTATCTAATTGCTATATATAGGGTTTATTTTTGAAAAATCATAGGTGATTTTTGTTCGTGAAACATTGGTTCATTGAATGTGAAGGTTTGTGGTTGGGTTCTCTTGTCATATTTATCTGGTTGTAGATCCCTCGAACTATTATCACATCATTTAGGTTGGTGTTTCTATCAATTTAATTTATAGAACACACCATGTGATTCTTAATTATATCAAAATTAATTTTTAATAAAATTCCTTATTTTTTATATTTATAAATTTAATTATAAAATATATTAAAGTCAACGTTATAGTTAATTAAGGGGGTTTATGTGGATTTCAATAATTCTACATATGTGTTGAAAATATTTATTTTATAAGTATTTTCTAAAATGAAAAAGTACCCTTTTAAGGGATTTTGGTGGATTAAAGTATTATTAGACATCGGTGAATGTATAATAGTTAGTCATAAAGGGGTATTTTTTGATATCATGGTTTATTTCCTTTTTATTAGGTTGAAGATGTTTAACCTGGATAATTCCCATGTTTTGTTGTGATATTTGATTTGTAATCATTTATTTAGGCTTTTTAAATTCATATGGATATTCATATATATATATGTGTGTGTGTGTGTGTGTGTGTGTGCATTTGTGTGCTGTGTAATTATCTATATGTGTATGTATGTTTACATATAGATACATACATGCATATAATTGAAAATATAATGAATTACTTCTGTAAAACTATTATTTTCTCAAATAGTTTCATGGTTCCTAAATGTTTTACGAATGAGGTTTTAAAGTTATGTTTTCTAAATAGTACTCCAAATGACCATTTAGAACCATCATGAAGAAATTTTCATCCCAATTGGGTTTTAATGTTTTTTGTAAATCATTAAAACATTTCATAGAGATTTATTTTTATCTCAAATAATATGTTTTAGTTGGTAAAAATAAATATTTCTCATGAATTCATACATCATCATGGAATTCCTTAAATTTATATAAGGTCTTCACATACGTGGGTGTATGGAGATGGCTAAGAGAATGTGATGATATGTGTGTGAGTTATTAATTGATTATTTTTATGTAAAGGACACCTGACATAACACTCTTATTATTTATATTAGAACCATGTTTTCATTTTGGGGGCTGGGAATGTTTCTTTATAAAATGTGTATATTTTGAGTCTATTCATGGGATTCTTTAGAATTGACGAAAAATATATATATCTTACTACCTTATACAAATTGTTTTGGTTTCATTACTAATCCACCACTATATGGTTTCTTTTCATTATGTATATTCATTTATTATTGTACAATGATCCATATTTTTTAAGAGGTTTTCTTTATTATCATCTTAATTTTTATTCACATTGAGCTACTTTAGTGTTTAAATTGGTTGTTCTGGTTTACATCGAAATGGATTTTTGATAGTGTGTATTTAAAAAGTTTTTTTTGAAATGAAATGATTTATGACAATTTTTCTAAAATAATTCCTTTTAACATTATATAGTGATTAATGATTTGTATCACGGAATTATTATGTTTGTTTCTTCAATATAGATATATCCTAAATGATATCTAAATGTTCAACTAAATATTTATTTTATTATTTTGGTAAAGAAATGTACAGGATCTATTGTGAATAACTATTATGTAGTTTATGCTCTCACACATATTTTTCCACTTGGTGTTGGTAGTCAAGAGCTATTTTTTAGGTTCAAGATTAGGTTATTTTTCACTCATGGGTTGGTTTGGTCTTAAGGATTTATTGTGTAAAAGAGACAACACATTAATATTTTTCTGTTATTTTTATTGTTTTTCTCTTAGATATATTGGCCATTTCAACCTTCTTTTTCTGGATCTAGTTTCTATTCATTTTTTCTGAGAAGTTGGATGTTTATTTTGTTATAAACCATTTTATTGTTATAGAATTTATTTATTATTATATTTATATATGTAAAATATGATATACATTTTCTCCATATCAGTATTTTTGTAGGAATCCCTTTTTTCTAATTTATTTATTAGGTTAAATCTTCCCTGATGATTCAATCATGATGGCCATGATGCTTTTCAACAACCTGTGGTTATAGGGGATTCAATAGGGTATGTCATAGACCAAATTGGTTTCCTAGTATATAGGTTATCCTAAAAATGTTATTTATAGAAGAATATACTACACACAATATAAAACAAGTGGTTAATATAACATATTTTTCATAAAATAATTTTCATATAAGAAACCCATACCATTAATCTAAACTTCCACAAAGGTGATTTAAAATCTTATATAATAAGAAAAGTATATTAATAACTTATTTTATAACCTTATTCATATTTATAACCTTTAATATTTTTAATTATGAAACTTTATTATACATTCACTATCTAGTTAATTCTAAATTTCATCAATGAGTGTTATTAATTTCATCTGTTGCACACACATTTCATATTAGTGGGGTTGAAACCCATTTATTGATTAAAATTACACAATCCAAAAAATAGTTATGGAACTATAATAAATCTTAAATTATTATTTATAATTTTCTAATTTCATTATTTTTGTTGTTTTAGTTTTGATTATTTTATATGAAATTGATGATGTGATTGAACAAACAAGAGAATTAATTTTTTATTTCAAAAATATTTTGTTGAAAAGGTTAGAAACCAAACAAGTCAAAAAAATGTATGTTAAATGAAAAAAAACTAAAAAATTTATTAAATATGAGAATATTATTATTTTAATTAAAAACCCTATATAACTCCTGGTGAAGTTAAGTTATCTGCGTATCTAGATTTTTCTTGATAATATATTCAAATTGATTTTTCATCTTGTCCCTTGCATGGACATATTACTCTGAACTGATCTTCCCTTCATTAAAACCTTAATCCAAAATGTTTTTGTGTTTATTTATCCACATAGTTTTGTCCTCATTTATATATACTCAAATAATTCTCTCACATATTCTCATAACCTCACCCAATAGAGCATTGATCTTGATGATTTTTTGAGGATTCTATATTTATAGTGTGGAATGTGCTCCAAACATATTCCTTTTTACAATCCCATTTTCCCGACCATTCCATTAAAATATTCAGTAGAAATTGATTCCTAGTTCATCTTAATGAATCCTTATTTAGGAACCCAGTTAATACCAATTTGAGCTTTCTCACAAGGTTCTTGATAATCCAATACAATGAATTCTTATCATGCCTCCCCTATTCATGTACCACCAATATTTTCTTTACTTGTTGATTTGGTTTCAATTGTTTTTGGTAAATTTGAGTAATCCTTGCAGAGCCTTGATTTACCCCATTTTTAGACTAGAAAATTTCCTGATAAAAGGTTACCTTTCTTACCCTTCCTTGATCGATCTCTATCTATCATGTTTCTGTGGGGACTTTTCTCATCATCTATCAGTGGTTGTGATTCAATGTATTTATCAATATACTCAGTTTCCCCAAGGGACCATGACCTGAAATTATCCATTTTCCATATTGGTATAAAATTACTCCACCCTTCATAATTGAAAACTTATTTTTCATTTCATTTTAAATATGTAAAGTGGTTTTGATGTTAGATTGATCTTGATGTATCCTGATGACTAGAGTATCCCCGATAATGAACATTTACTGATTTTTAAATATGAGATACCCAAATTGAATATGATGGAATAGAAATATAATTCATGAAATAATCTTCTTTGGAATCAGCTGCTGGGCCAAGTGCCTATCCATTGACCATGGCTCCAACCTTCATGGATTGTACAAAGGAGGGAGAGGACTTCTTAAGAATCATTCCTTCCTCTTCAAGGAACTGGACTTTTATTTTGATAGAACCCTAATCTTATTCCAAAATATCAAATATATCATCCACCCTCATATTTATCTCCCTAGACCAATTCTCTTCTAGATTATGATGATTATTTGATGTTTCATAAACACCAAAATTTCTAATGGAAATAGTAGCAGGAGAACTAGACTAGCTCTATGATACTGAATCAACCTCCCCATGATGAATCTTGTGATCATGATGAAAAGAAGAGGAAATATTTCATAGACTTTTGAATGAGGTTATGTCATCTATCCTTTTATCAAAGGACACAACTTTCTTACACCAAATATCCTCACCAATAGTTATCCACGACAATTAAATAGGCTGTTTAGAAGCATCAACATCAACATAGATATATGAGGATATAGGGTGACAAACCAAAATGGTTCAACTATCTGAGAACAAAAAAAGTCCAACCAAGTTTCCCAAAACATTTATAATCGATGGTTTTATAAAGAAAGAGAAATTTTGGAAACATTTATCCAAAATAGATAGTTATAATATCATGTTTCATATAAAAATCATAAAACAAATGAAATAGTTTGAATTGGGATATTTTCCTTGTGTGGAGAACTTTAGACTAATCAAGGATGAGGTCCTCCTCGGATGAAAATTGAACCATAAGATGTTTATTACAAGAATCCCCATAGTTTATTGGTCTAATAATCCCTAAGAAATAAACACATACCTGTCAAATGTGATAGCTGGTGTAAAATGATGCTTTAATTGATCCACCGAGGTCAGGAATAAGAGTGTTATACTTTAGTGAACTCTGAGGATGAAATTGAGAGTTGGGGGAAGCCAATAAGAAGATTTAGAACATTAGGGTTAAGAGATTTTTCAGGCAATGGAAAAAGTAAATCTAGTTTTGGGAATGGAGAAAAAGAGAGATGATCCCCTAAGGAATGAAGTCCCCCCTCTAGCTGGGAAGGGACCTGAGCTGTGGCCATTTACTTCTATGTCACCATCAAGCTCAGTAATGATATTGTTTTTAGGTATTTTACTGATATGAATTGGTTAATTTGTAATTATTATTAATTAACTTTTAATATGAATAAAATAATATTGAACAAAAAATATTTCCCTTTAATATAATCTATATTAATAAAATTTATTTTTTGAACCATCTATGTAATAAGGTGATGAGAAATGTAATGCTTATAGAGGTGGTAGTTTTCACTTACAGATCAGCCATGTTTTCATTACATAATAGATGAAAAAATGGAGGTAAAAATATTATATTTATAAAATCATAACAATTTTATAAATTCCACAAATATAAATAAAAAAATTCATCCATATAACCATTCATGATGGGAGGTGATATAAAATAAATTACATAGTTTCATAGAGGATGAAATCTAAATATACGCATGTGCAACCCTTTCATTTTATATTTAATGGTAAGTTGATAGAAAATTATTTTACCGCTATCATAAAAAATAAAATTATATTACATATGATTATGTAATTATGATAATATGGTTTGGTATTTTTTGGAAGAGGTTTAAGAATAATAAAATTTTATAAAGAATGGTAAGAACATATATCTATCCTATATATTATCTTAATGGTAGAATACCTAACACTATCTTAGATGTGTTTTCTAGGAATATAAAAACCTCTATGATGTTGAGAGAAAAGTTAGGAACATATTTGTGTCTATTTTTTTTGAGATTATGTTCACAAGTTGTTTGGATAATTGAAAGGTGAGGTTCACTTTTTATGTTTGGGGACTTAAACCTTTATAAAAACCATAAACATGAAAATAATATTAAGTCAATTTATTGGGAATGTGGAACTATGAAAACCAATATTTGAAGATTTGATATAGTATATTATTCATTTACTATATTAATCATATGCAGACATCTGTTAATCAATTGTAAAGTCACACCTCTTAGTTTAACCCATTAAGAAACCCTTTTAATTATTTCCATAGTGATATGATTTTAAATAATCAAGAATATTCATCAGAAATACAAATTATATTAAATTATGAACTAATATGTTTTTATTATGATTAAAAATATTGAATCTAATTTAATAGATTTAAATCAATGATGATAGAGAAATTAATTTTAATATATTTATGTAAAACATAATGAAAAAAATTTAATATAATATTTTTAAGAACATAAATGAATTTATTCAAAAATCATATAGAGAATTTATTCACATAGAATTTATTTTATTATGGATAAAATATAAAAAACTTGAGTGTATCATTGTTAATATTTTCTTAAATGAAATGGACTAAAATATTTTTTTATTCAAAAAAATATAGCATACATTCCAAAAAATTCAATCAATGGAATTTGAATTCAGGATAACAGTTTAAAATTATTTATTTTACTCATTGAATATATATTTGGTTGAGATAAATGTCTCACATATTTTTATCCATTAACTACCCATTGAATAATAATCCATTTTTGAAAAATAACTTGAATTCCATCATAAGATAATACTGACATAATGATTTGAAAAATTAAATTCATTTTTCAAAAATTTACTTTTAAAATTTATAAAATATCTACTAATGTAAAAAAGTAAAAATTATAAAATAACAATATTTTTTTATAAATAAATTCCTTTTAACCAAGTATTAGTAGAGAATTATTTTTTATCATTCTATAATAATTTCATTGACAACATATAAATATTTTATTAATTTTTACCTAATTAAATTAGTTAATTTTTTTGATATATTTCCTAAATAAAAAAAATAATTCAATAAAAACGTTTAAAAAATTTTCTCAATAAGTATTTGTATTTCCTTAAGTGAATTTGAAATTTTTTAGAAACTCATTTGTCTTATCAATTTCATTTATCTATATGATAATATATATAAATTTAAAAAATAATTATTATCTTTTTTTCAATTTTTATTACCTCAAATGTTATCAAATACATTAAATTTATTAAAAAGAAATATATACCATAAACCCATTATGTTAAATTATACCTCTAAACAATTTTAATAAGTGAAATTTTATTTTCTCTAACTAATGAGGGTATTATTAGTATATTAATGACACAATTTATATTTTTAATTAAATATCAACCACACTAAAATTAGTTGGACCAATAATCCTATCTGGATTGAGTATTAAGACCCATAGAGTGGAATTAATATGGATAAATTGTTCACATTAATTCATTAAAGGTGAGATGAAAATTTATTGATTTTGGATATAAAATGTGATTTCATTAGTCTATAAATTTTATGGTGTATATTTATATTTTTTTAATAAATTTATAAAATCATATCATATTTCATTAAATTTAGAATAATAAAATTTTAAAAAACCTAATTAAAATTTTTACAGATGATGATTATAAACATTGAGTGAAACCATCATACTACAATGTGTTCTTCCCAGTGGTCAATTATATAATCATTGATGTTATTAGAAAATGTTCTTGGTGTATGTGAGTGGGATAGACAAGATTCATATAAGATAATTTAGCAGATGATGATTATAACTTTCATACTTTATTCTCATGATCCAATTCTATAGTAGTGACTCTATAGGCCAATCCTTATTCAATTTTCTATGTGGTTTTTGATGCCTATTATATTTAATTACTATTTTATTGGGACATAAATATAAATAATACCCCATCTCTCTAAATTTAAAGAATTGTAAATTCATCTCCTCTATTTCATTATCTTTCCTCTTCATCTCTCCTTGAAAATCCTAAGCTCGATGAACAATCTTTACCCACATTAAACATTCACATGTTTCTTTTTAATAATTTCCATGGTGATTCATTACAAGTTATTTTGTATGTATGAGGTTGAAAAATCAATCCTCTAGGAAGTTTCTCAGATGAGATTACCTTAAATTTATTCAAGCTTTTTTAGTAGAATAATGGGTTTCAAAAAAATTATTTCAACCTTAAGGGAACATTGTAAAATATAATTATGGTTATCAAATTTTCTTATAGGTAATTACTTTGGATGAAATATTTTTATCTACTATAGCAGTACTGTAGCAGGTACTGTAACAGGTACTGTAGCAGCGGCGGTACTGTTGATCGGCGGGTACTGTAGTGGCGGAAGGGCACTGTAGTGGCGACGGTACTATAGCAGCCGGGTTACTATTCACAGAATAGAAATTTGGCCAAAAAGTTGGTACGACGGGCTATGTAATGGGCTATAATCCCACTGGGCCTTCGGGTTATGTAATGGGTCTCCCTCTACCTAGTTAAAAGAGGTCTTTGATTTGCTTTCTTAAAAAATGAGGCTTCAGCCCCAACCTTTAAAAAAACAATCTAAATACATCACAAGTCTTACAAGACTTAGCCATATATTTCACACACCATAAGAGATCACAAACCATAATGTAAAAATTAGTATATTTAGAGCCTTTTCCATAAAGAATTTATAGTGAAGTGTAATATCCTTTGTTGTCGGGTCCTCTTTGATGATGTATTCTACATGGTAAACCAAATTATCCCATTTCTAAATAAACTCTTCCACATTTATTTTACTTTCATTGAAGCCTATGTTCATAATGAGTTATTTCTTGTTGAACCTCCCACTCTTCTCATCATTGACATCCATTGGTAACATCCTCTTGACTATTTTTTCTACAGCTTCAGGGGGATTAACTAGTATGGTGTCCTATAAATTGTCTTCCTATGAATTCCTAATTAGGTCCTATGAATTTCTATGTTTCTTTGTCTCTCCCTCCCTTACCCCGAGTTTTCCTTTTTTAGTGGACCTTGTCTCTATAGGTTTATGAAAATAGGAGTAGTATTTCATCCTTTTGGACTTCTTCCCTTTCGTCAAGATTCAATTTCCAGAGTATCAGTTTTCTTTATGACCTTTCATTCAAATTTAACTATGAATTAATATCATATATCTTCCCTCTATACTATCTCTTAATAAGTATACATCACTCTCTTCATTTGACTCTTCCCACTATGATTCTTTCTCCCCTTTGAGTTGATTCTCTCTATTTAGATCCCCTTGTTCTACTATCTGACCCTCTGTTTATAGCCCTTTAAAAGGGTGCCCCAATTTAATAGTGTCTTTTTCCATTATTAAACCAAATATGCTCACTGGATTCAACACAACCCCTTGAACATCAGATGTTCCCTACACATCCAGTTCCTAGTTGATAATATTTTCACCACCCTCATACGACTCATGTACCAAAGTCTCACCATCATATGGAATCACAATCTTTGCATATGAGGAGGGAGATGAGTTCCAGATCCAAGGTCCCTCAGTCCTCTTCCTTGCCTCATTTTATCCCCAAATCATATACCAAATGCTCATAGACATCAGCTTTCTTAGGTTATAAAATCATGGATATTATATCTTTATTGATGTGTGGAGGAATTCTTATATCACTAGTTTACATATTTTCTAAATCACGATCATTACATGGTGTGGCAGAAACTGAAGGTTCCTTTCCACACTCCCCCATGACCTACAGAGGATGTTCCTCTCTCAAGGTAACTAAAGGAAGGGCCACCTATGAAATATCGAGCTTTCTCTGCCAAAAATTGAGTACATCATGTCCGAGACGACAATAGGAAGGTTAATATTAGACCCACTATTCATAGAAAACATTTTGATACCAACATAGATCAACTTAAATTTAAATATTAATAATTTCTTTCTCTTTATTGGAAATGCCTCCTTCAACACAAATCCTCAAAGAAATCGGATGATAGACAGTGCAGGTATGCTTGTTCGAGAAGAGGAAGTGACCCACCATATTTCCAATAAAATGAAGAATATTTGTGTTCTAAAATGGTAAGGGAAGACCCAGAAGAGAGATCCATATCACCATTAAGGGGGGATATCACTTAAAGTGAAAATTTAATGACCACTAAAAGATGAAAATTCATGAACCAGAAATAACATGTGGAGAATTATCCCAAGCTGATTTTAAGTATTCTTCTAATGAGAAACAAATATAGAAATTTATCGAATCTAAATGTCCTACGGACACCAAGTCTTGAAAATTTTATATGTTGAATAAATAAATGAAAGGGAATATCTTAACAAAGTGGGATACCATTGAAGTATCTAACATTGCAGAGTCCATAATGAAGTCCATGGAAGAAATAAGAATCATTAGAACACCATCAACACATGATTGGAATTTGGAGATAACCTGATTGGAGGGGAAAATAGAGAGAAAATAAATATACTTTAATGTAATTAAGGATGAAGGAAGATTATGTGATAAAATAGATGGAGAAATCCCGCCTGGTCGAGAAGGGCCAAGGAGGGGAGGCGGTGATGCGGCCATAGCCTATGTCATCCGAGGACGGGGAGACAACATAGGTAGTGGATTATTATTTTTAGGTGTACCTTTTGAGTCTCATGAGTTTTTATTCATAGGAATTTAATGATTTATCCCCAATTTGTTTCAAAACTAGTAATAATCTCTCTATTTTTGTGTAATGAGTTCATGGAAAATATTTAGGGAATAATATAATCTTTAATGCCTCCTATTATATTGAGTAATATTTTTCTACTTTTTATATTCTTAACTAGAGTCCCCCATTTGTTAACTACTACATAATGAAAATAAAAAGATAAAAATAATTTCTCACTGATCAGCCATTAATGGATTGAAAATATACTCTCGATTTCATAAATCCATTTTTTAGAAATTAGTGGGTTTGTAAACCTACTAGTAGAGGGTGGAAGTTGCGTCATAAATGACCCAATAAAAAGTTTCTCATTCCATTGTGATTTTTGGACCTATATATGGATATAATTATTATTTATGGTTTTTTTGATTTGATTGAGATTCAAAATCATATTTCTTACTCAATCTCAATCCTCGTTAGGTTAGTATTTGGTACAATCTTCATATTTTCCATTACAACAGCTATTAACTCCATTCCTCCAACCACCTACTATTAAACTAAAACAATTAATGTTGATATATAAAAAATACACAAATTAATAAATGAAATAATGGAAAATATATAGATATAACAAAAAAATCTTAAATTATGATCTTAACCAAATATATCAATCTCTGTTTTTTAATCAAGGTTATTCATGACAATATTCTTAGTATGATCAATATCCTAACTAATTATATATTACATCATCAAATTTTATTTTATTATTTTATAATATTTTATAAATTAGGTGAGAATATCCAAATAATATCCCATATGTGTTCCAAAATAGCTGTGCAATTAGGCTTATTTATTTTGTATCAAAAAAATATATCGTTAATCATCAACTAAAAAATATCAGATATATTACCCCTAGGTGTATCTATGTACGAGCCTGTATGAATTGGTTTGTATCTAGAAAGGGATATTATTATAGTTAATTCACATAATCAAGTCCTCCAACATTTTTTCATATTATCCTATATTTAAACTTAACCCTAGTGTTCTCACCAATGTTTAGGCATAGGCTTTGATAAATAATATATTGACTCAATACAATCATATATATATCTCCATAATTTAAATGTTATATTTTGAAAGTATGTTTCTAAAACCCAAGACCATACATTTTAAATATATATGGATATTATATATATAAATATATCACTGTAAAATTATTTATATAGTCATACCACAATATACCCCCTTCAAGACCTCTTGAAGGTTATACTCATCTTTATAACACGAGGAGTGTAAAAAACAAAATTTCAACTCAAATTATCTGTAAGGGATAAAAAAAATCTACATTTTAACAAGATTGAGGTCATAACAATCTTATAAAACTTGAATATGAGAGAAATATCCTATTAAAAAGATTATGGAATAATATGACTAGTTCTTAAAGCATAATAGAATGTATTGTAATCTCAAATAATGACCATATAATAATTCATATGCGTATTGAATCGTGAGTAATAAAAATGACCCATGGAGGATAATATAAACATATAACATGATAATGTGGAATAATAATTACTATATGAAAATATAACATTGTGATCTTTTCCATTCACATTTATGACCACACAAAGTCACTGTGAGGATATCTATATTCACTTACACTCATGTACAATAATTATTATCATAGTTAACCAAAATTACAATAATAAATACTATTTGTAAGCATAGATGATGATAATTACACTCATTAAAATTATTTTTGGATATAACTTTCCATAATCAAACTAATGTGCAACCTTTTTAATCATATATCACAATAAATGCACTCAATCAAAGTCACTTTGATCATTGATAAAAATAATTATAGTCATGCACTAACATAATGTCACATTAGATGTCATTGTTAACCAAATTCATTGCAAGGATGTGTAGTTCTGATCCCATCCATAATGTAATGAATAAAATACATATCTATGCCATAAGACCACAAAATAATTCAATATTTCATCATAAATTAATTATTCCATTGGACAAAAATGGTTTCATGCAAACCTCCTTAAATAATTTTTAACATAATACATCTAGAGAAATTATTTAGATAGAATCATAAAATAATTTTCTCAAAAATCATAACAATCATTAAATTGTGTTGATATATAATAAAAATATGTTTATAAAAGAAATAGAATTCTTATTTAATGAATGAGGGAAAACATCCTTTTCATTTCATAAATTTTAAAACTAAAAATATCTGGAATAATAGGAATATAATTTCCATTGAAAAACTTTAGTAACATGTAAAGAATGTTTGATAGCGAATAAGGGTCATTATTGAAGGAAAATTAAGTCTTGATAAAACTTTAATAAAAGCCTTATTTTTTTTTAAATTTTATAAGAATGTTCGAATGGGAGTTATATGATTTTTTTTAAAAGCATACATTGATTTATATGTTAATAATTTGAATGGGAGTAGAGAATAAATTAATTAAAAAAAATTTATGAAGCCAAAAACTTCCATAAATCCATTTTGGGTACATGGATACCAAAGGTAAAGACCATTGACCTAAAAGGAAAAAGTTGAATGATTACACTTAAAAAAAATTTAGTATTTTTTGAGTACCATAGAGTGGTTAAAAGCGAATGAATTCTTGAAAACATCAAAAATAAATATAGGTGAATAAATTATAAGGGGTTTTAGAAATAATGAATAGAAAATATTCTATAATGTAAATTAAAACCTAAAAAATCAAGATAAAATTTTAGATTGTAATGTAAAACCTTACATATTTGGTAACCACTAAATGAAACCCTTGTGGAAAGTGAAAAATATATAGATTTAATTATAAACATAATTTTCATGATAATAAAAATTAATTTAATTAAACAGATTTATATAAACCAATAAATAAAAAATAAGTTGTGAATATAGAATATGTGATAATAAAATAAAAGTGAGGTGAGATATCCTCACATTTAATAATGGATTCCACTGAATTTCTATCACCTAAAATATAATTAATATAAATATTTTGATAAAATAAATCATAAACTTATTCTTGTGGATTACCTTTTAAAATATTAAGTTCTAACCATTAATTATATATTTAGTAAATAGGTAATGTGTATTTTCATTATTAGATGTTAGTAATTTTGATATTTATGCATTGGTTTTGTATTTGTGATGAAGGACGACATTATTAGATAAAAAATTAATAATTTGTAGAAGATTTATATTAATGGGATATATTTTTCATGATCAATTTAATTTTTTAATTTACTTACATGAGAGTTTTAGTTACGATTCTTGAATATGAAATCGGTGAAGAGCTTATTTTAAGGCATTTTACATATTTGAAAATGATTCTATATAATAATTGATAATTATTTTGTAATCCTTAAACATTCATATTCATGAATTATATTAATACATTAAAGAACACACACACACACACACACACACATATATATATATTCATAATGTATATTTTTATAACCTTCCATGTGAGATGTTGATTAAAATTATAGTACATCGCATCATTGAGGCAGTAGTTTGTATGTAAAGATGGGAAATATTTTCATTCTTCAATAGATGGAGATTAAAGAAAGTATACACTAATTTAACTCCCAAAAATAATATTTATTATATATATAGATATATATTCATTAAATCCATTGATATAAAAATTATTAAAACGTGGTGTGTAAAAATGAATTACAATGATTCATAGAGGCTGTAATTTTATCATACGCATGAACGTGACTTTAATTTTACATTAAATTAAAATGAGATATAAAATTGTTATATAATTAACATAAAATATTTATTTTTAATAATGATACATATGTAACTATTTAACTATATTTAGGGAATATTTTGAAGATTTTTAAGAATAAAGAAGCATGAAAATGGATAGAACGATGATATACATATTCCTTGGATAATATAATATGAACAGTAGGTTAAGGATTATTAGAAGTAAATATTGGGATGAAAAAGGCTATAGTCGGTTGGGAGGATATTTGAAATAGTATTTAGTTAAATCATGGTTGAGATAAGTTTATCATGTGGGGTAGAGTAGTGAAATGGCGATGTGCCCTTTATATGTAAGGGCAGAGTCACCCTTGAAGATGAAATAAAATATAAAACAATATAATACCATTTCTAAGTGAAAATGGAACTAAAAATGAAAATTTTAAAATATAATACATATTAAGGGAAAACACCATCAAATAAATATGTTTATAATTTTTTAAATATACTTGATTCATTATCTGTTAGATTAAACCTTTCGTTATCCCTTATTATGATGATAAGATTTTTTACCATGATAATTATTGATTATGGATAAAAATTAAGTTGAAATTATAACCTCATATTTATTATGATAATTAAAAATATTGAATAAATGTAAAAATATTCAATTCCATGAGGAGGTGAAAAATAATTCTAATTTATGTGTGAAACAGACAATAAAAAAAATTAGGAAAATTTCATTTTAAGTATAAAAATCAACATACACCAAAATCATGTAAAAAATGATTCTTATGGAATTTATTAGTTTATAGATATATAATAACTATTTTACAACATATAATGAAATCCAAAACAGAATGGAACATTGTCAAAACATCATTAAGGGGAAATTACTATAGTTATATAGTTTTAAGAATAAAATATTACTTTGGTTCAAAAAAATCATGCATGGGTTTCAAAATTCAATGTTACAGTTTTATATTATTTATTTTTATTCATAAAAATTTATTTTTTAGAGCCAAAAGTTTCTTATATTTTTATTCATGTTTATTTGATAATTATTTTATAAAATTTATGGTCTATATAAACACTGAATTTTTAATTATTCACCAAAAAATAATCCTTTCTAGAAATATCCCAAAAATTTAAACATAACTGTATTATTACATACTAAAAAAAATTAAAATTAAAATTAAAATATAAAAATTAAAAATTTTAATATTTAGATATATATTTTTCAAATAAAAAATATATAATATATTATAAAAATTGTGTTTTTAGTCAAACAAATTATCTCTAACCATGACTATTTAGAGTATAAATCCTTATCATTACATAAACATTCCAAAAATATACCTAATTCATCATATTAATTATTACTTCAATTTTTATAAGATGATTATTAATATCATTCTTCAAATGTATTAAATATAAAAGGTTTCTTATTTATAAAAAATGCTAAAAAATAGTTTCTCAAGAATTAATGGAGTTTCCTTTTGTGAATTTCATATTTTTCACAAAGGCATTTATTTTACCAATTAAAATTTACTATCTAATAATTTAATTCATTTTAATAAAGAATTATTCACTTAATTTTGGTGTTGTATAAATAAAAAGATATCAACTCCCAAGTGTTAATTAAATAGATAATTATTCTAAAATGTCAAGGTGTTATAATTGTAATGTCCTAACCCGTATGCCATGAATCAGATACTATATGTTGGTTCATTACGAGGCCTCAAGAGTACCTTTCCATATTCCAGATGATGTCGACTAGTAGTAGGGGCCTTGGGTGTGTCTGTTGAGATAATATAGCCTTAGATTTCAGTAATCCATAGTTTAAAAAACAAGATATAATCCAACAATGTAAATAACCTGATTTCAGAGGCTATAAATAAACTTAAAGAGAAATATACTGTAATAATAAATGATATTCTATAAATACAGAAAAAACAATGTCATCCATACAACACTGTTCACCCACTGATCCGAACATACATATAAGATACATAATAGAAACTAAAATATATGTAAATAGATCAAATATTAACTCGGATTTGGACCACATACCCGATCTCCAAAAACTAATGAACAACACTAGACTAATCATATGGATCAACACGAGCAGATCTGATTGATTATTTAAGCATGGACCTTATCCCTATTTACCATAAATTTTTTCTCAACATGAAAAGAATACATAAGGTATGCATGCACACTAAGGTGCATGAACATTGTTGAGAAATTATATCACTAGGAACCATAACACCCTGAGATATTTTGAATTATATTTTTTGAATCAATATAATCTTTTTGATATTTTTCATTTCATGCAACATTGAAAATTGTTAATTTTATATTTAGTAAAAATGTATGGATTACATTATATGAAAAACCCAGTTAATCATAAACTACAAGAAACATAAATTTTATCTTTTTATATAAAAAACACTGATTTTATATTGCATTTCAAGCAACAATGACTTTTTTTATCGTTTACATAACATGCATGACCAATTTTTACCAAACAATAGTATGTCATTAAAATTTTATTATTTATATAATAAAATATCACATAGCCATTAAATTTGTGGTTACGAATATTATTAACTAATTTATGAAATTATATGGTTAACACAAATATAATATGGATTCATAGGTTACAAATTAGTTAGAAATGAATATGAAAATGGATTGAATATAAAAGAAAATATTATTATTTTTATAGTCACGAAGATGTTTTAACCAAATAAATTAAATTAATTACAAATAGTAAGTGATAATAATCAAATATATATTTTATATATTCAATAAAATATATTTTATATTCATTCGATAGATTGAATAGAAAAAAGTTAAGAATAGACCCAATTTTATGCACAAATCATATTTTTTTATAAAGGTAGTTTTACCGAATTTTAATGGAAAACCAATTTTAGATAATTTTTTATCTTTTATAAACATAATAAGTGAAAATAAAATTCATATTTGGAAAAGAAATATAAAAATTAGGTTTGGATCAATTATTGGTAATTTTTGTAAGTTTTTATTTTTTAATAGAAAGTAAAAAATACTAGATTATAATTCAAAAACTATTTATCCATTTAATTTTTTTATAGGGTTAAATTATATTTTAAAATTGATTAAAAGTTCAATTAGTTAATAATTTTATAAATTAATCAAATTTAAGTTGTTGGAACCATTTTTACATTGAAATTTGATATAAAATATTTGCAATCTTTTGATCATTTTTAATTTAAAAACATGCAGTGTCGTCCCCTCAACCGAATTAATTTTAATTTAATTTTCACCACTAGTGTTATTAGAATTTGGAAAAATGGATTCCATATTTGGAATAAAAATAAATTATAATATTTAATATGGCCAATTTACTTTTTACTAATAATTTTATGGAAAGTAATTAAAATTAATTACATCGGTTGAGGTAAAATTAAACTTTACTAAGGAATAACTATAAATTCATGTCCCAAAAATACCTATAAACTTATCCAAAACCAATTTAATGGGAATTATTCATCCATTAAAATTAAATTATTTTTTTAAAATTGTCTTTTATGACTTGTTTTCATAACAATGTGGGTACACCTAACTTGTTTTCAATAATGCGAAGTATGTCCTTTCCGATCCCTATAAAAGGCCACCACCTACCCCTCTTCTTCACTCATCTCAAACCACTTAGCATTGGAAAATATAAACCAAATACAATTTAAAACTGTAACACCCCAATATTTCATAGTAATTTATATCATTAAAATAATTCAATAGCTTATATATTAAGCAACACTGACTTGACTGAAATTATATGCAAGATTGAGTTTCTATGAAACAACACTTTAGTATTATAATTATTCAAATGATATATATATAACACACCAGTTAAATATAGTAATATTAATAGTAAAAATATATTTAAATGTAATTTATAATTATATCACATAAATAAACCATATTTATAATGAAATGTATAAGTTTCATTAAAATATAAGTACTATTTTGATAAAGGAACTACTTCTTATGTCCTTTTTTGAACAATAATAAAACTAATTTCATAAACTATTATAAATTTAATTTTATTAAATTGGCTTAATTTTTGAATTCATAATATCAATATTATATTAGGCTGAAAGTTTGGTAATTTTATGAGAAGTTTCTTTTTTAATGAATAGTGAAAAATACTGAATTTTAATTCAAAACTACCTTTCACCCAATTTATTTATATTGTTATATGTTTATATTAATTGGGTTTAGAGTATATATAGCTCATATATTTATCATTTAATATAAATTTTTTTCATTTTAAGTAGTTTTATATTTAAATTTGATATAAACACATGCCAATATTTTGATAGTTTTTACTTCTTAAAAACCCGCTTTCTTGTTTTCACAATGGAAATTAATATTGAAATAACTAATGAAAATTATATGATATGAATTTGGTAAACTAGAAATAATTTTTAAATCCCAAATATAAAAATTAGATTAGGGTTAATTTTTCGTATTTTTCTAAAAACGTTCAATTTTTGATGAAAAGTGAAAAACACTACATTCTAGATAAAAACAGACATTTTCATTTAAATAATTATATTTAATCTAAATTTATTTTAAAGTCAAAAGAGATACATAATACTCATATTATTCCAATTTAATTCATTTATTAATTTTACTATAATATTAGATATATACAATTTTATTGAACTTTTTAACGTCTTTTACCCACCTTTTAGGCACATTTACAAATTTGCATAAAACGTAATTTTACTGCTTATGTGAATTGAATTTAAAAAATCCAAGGGACACAGTTGAAATGAGAATATAAAATTTGGTTAAATAGGATGAAAATAATTGTTTGTGAATAATAACGTTTGAATTTTATTTACACATCTAAAAGTAAATAGGGTAATTAAAGGTAAAAATGATGTTATAGTTACCCCAAAACATGTCCTAATTTTATTAGATAAGTGAATTTTAACCAAAATCAACCTTAAGACAAAAATATGATTCTTTTCTATCCACTTGGATTATATTAGGACATTTATTATATTATATTTAAAGAAGAGTTAAAAGTGTTAAATTCAATGTTTAATAACTAAAACATTTTTAATATTGGGTTAATCATATGTTAAATTAGACTATAAATATTAATTATAAATATAATAATATTTCCCAAATCATGGTATTTTATTTATAAATTTTAGACATTAAATAATTAAAGTTATTTATGATACAATGATGATGCAGTATTTACCTTATTAAGGAAGGATTAAAATAATTGATGTTATAAATATTAAAAAAATGTAAATTGCAACTTTAAATGCCATAAAAGAATTTTCTAGTTGAATATGACATGATAGGGTCAATTAAATGAATTTTATTTTAAGTAATAAAGTTGTTATGACTTTCAAAAAAAGCCAAATACTAAATTGTGTCAAAATTGACAAAAATGAGCTTTTAAAACAAATACTATTTTATTAAATGATATAATACTCCTAAAAATATAATATTTAGCCAAAGAACATATATAATGTTAGATATGTAATTAAATAACCACTTGGGGGTATCTTGGAATTTTATAGTAAGTTTATTAAGCATATAATATAAAAATACAAGAAGACTTGGTAAATTTTAATCTATTTAACCAAGAGTTAAATCAAAATGTTATGGTTAATATGGCGACCTAAACTTTTTTAAAACCTATTGTATGAGATTATTTATACCCATACCCAAGTTATCGTAGAAATGAATCTATTTGGAGTTATTATTGTCATGGCCCGCCTTCACCAAGATGAGGGAAGGGATATCAGGTTGTCGGACCCTTCCTTCTTCAAGTTGAAGGAGAGATAATGACTCCCTGAGACCCGCCTTCAATATGTCCCAGAGTGGCGACTACCACCATGGGTATAGAATCACACACAAGATGGAAGGCATTACCCTTTTTATTTAATAGGATCGGGAGATAAGATGGTAAAACCCAACAACACCAAAAACTGGAGTAAACGTAAAGCCAAAGAACCATTCCCATATGCATGATATAAAAGTAAACGCCACCAAATACAAGGGTCTACAATGTAAAATACCAAAAGAAATGAAAAACAGAAACTGTAACGGTCCCAACACCTGAGATAGTATGGCCCAGAATGATCCCCGATGTCCTCCTGGAAACCTGAAAGCAGTTTTATATACGTAGGTTGAGTATACAAGTATACCCAGTAGGGAAAACCAACGACTCTCATGCACAAGTGGGAGGTATTCTAATGCCCTGTGAGAAAGGAGACAACCAAAAAACCTAGCAAGGAAAACTAATCCACCCAAACCTCACCAAGGAACACTCCCCAAATAACTCAAGTCAAGTAATGTATAGTTATAGCACATCGCTGTTTGGGTACCCCGCACCACTTTCCCACCGGTTATTGAAGACATCCTACGCATCGAACCAATCCCGCCATTCTTACCGGAGCCCCACTACCACATCCGCCCTCACACACCTGGGCCACAACCACTATGCCGCCCAGAGACACCTGTTCCACAACCGCTATACCTCCCGCAGACACCTGGGTCACAACAACCACACGTAACCATGCCCACGAACTCCTAGGACAGAACAACCACTGCCATGCCCGAAAACACCTGGGCCTCATCCCGAAGATACATGGGAAAACAACCTGCCTGCAGACACCTAGGACAACCACCACAACTACCATACTCTAAGATGCTTGGGATAATAATTGACTTCAGGCCATCACAACCTTCCCGAAGAGTCTTGGGCAATTCGGGAAAGGGATTATAAAATGAGCTAATAAACAACCACTCATAGGAGTGTTGGGAAAAACACCCTCCACCATGAAACGGGGGTGTTCGACACTAAGTGATCAACATGGGCAGGGCGCGAATAAGAATCACAATAACTAAAATCCTATATACTTAACCAACAAACACTCATCCCAACCTAGGGTTTCCAAGGCCAATCCAGGCATGAACAACCTAGTCACTATTCATAGGAAGCACACTGCTCACAGCCGAGTCACAACTCATTCCCAGAACCAGTTTCCAAATTAACCCATTCTTGTTTTCATTTTCAAGTGATCCCATTTAAGTAAATTCTGCACTACTGGGCAACTAACAGGCATAAACACTAGCCAAGGGGAAAGACAACCAACAACAATTTAAATATTCACACCTAGTTCTCTTGTAAATTCACATCAAAGTGAGATCCCTCCAAGTATTAGAACTAAATAAGGCTTCAAGATACAACATCGTGTCCCCAGAACCAACCTTTTCTCAACAGTAGAGGATTCCACCCCAATTCGTGATACAAACAGAGGATCCCATCCCCACCAACATCACCCCAGCAATCTAAGCCCCCATCCAAGAAAACTGTAAGGTCACCCGAATTCGGCCCGTGGAAGAAAAAACCAAACCACTACTACCAAAAAAATGCAGGACGAAGAAGGTATTTTCAGATTTAAAAGATTTAACACACTCCATGGTTTCAATTCCACTGGGCTTAAACTGGGGTTATCATAGAAAAGGGGTTGATCCTGGTGATTTCAATTTATTTGACCGAATATACGTAATTAACCAATTTATTTTATACAACAAAAGTTCGACAACAAAAATACAAGCCATTTAAACATAGAAGGAGGTAAGAGTTCATTAGTTCACATAGAAAGACCACCAACGACCATGATTTTCAGTAGGCGCAATGCCACACAATTCAGAAATCATTAATCATGAAGGAAGAGAAGACAAAGCATCATCATCGATCATACCGCTCCCCTTAATTCTTTTAAAAGTCTATTTGTTATCTTCATTAGTGTTTGGTTCATCCATTACTAAAGAATTAGTAGCGTACCCTTCCCGCATGATACATATAAGGGAGAGATGATGGAAAAAATCCCTACTTGATTGATCAAGGATCAACTTTTTTCTCCACGCGCCAGGAACAGGGGATGCGCAGCTTGCAAGGGAGGAAATCTGTGGACTCCAAGACATGCAGAAGGTTCCAGCAAAGGTGCACCACAAGCCATGGGAAGAAGGACTCCAAGTGCACAAGTGAAGAAGAAATAAACTCAACCGAGAAGAAAAGGGGAACTCTAGCGGGAGATATAAAGAGAGTTACATGATATGGAATTTTGAACGCTGAAAAAATGGATTGTGGTTTCCTATGTGGGTGGGCAATTACACACGATGATATTAAGGAGTTATTTAATATCCCCCATTGGGGATGTTTTTCGGGATTCTTAGGAATCCAATTTGGGCTTTAAATGACTTCAAAAATGGTATTAAAATTAATTTACATCAAAAGATACGTTACTGGAACTGGAAAAGGGCACGATGCCACCATCACGGTGCCACCCTCAAGGTTCCACCGTCACGGTGCCACTGTGACCGGTGCGACCGTCACGGTGCTACTGTGACCGGTGCCACCCTCATGGTTCCACCATCATGGTGGAGCCTTGTTTTTGGTAATGTAATGGCCAGGGGGTCCGGGACATTACATCAGATACCTCTCAAACTATTCTCACCCTCAAGAATTAAAACCAGACCCGAAGAAAGGAGGGGGATCCGAACAACCACCCCGGAAGATACCTCTTAGGAGTGAACCCCTCCTACACATAGGAACACCTTCTCTTCTTAAGAAACCATTCAACATTAAGGGGTCAAGTTGTCCAGTTACACGAGTTAGGGAGATTATTCTTCCATGTTAAGATACTATCAGCTTTTGGCATCACTGAATTTCCCACACGGGTTCAATCGCATCCGCCTTAATGCGTCTCGATTCGGGATCAGGTTCTCCCCTCCCCACAGTCAGGACATTGCACATGCATCTAGAGAACAATAAAACCATACATTCCATAGTTAACAAGGTAAAGGGCTCCATCAACCAAGTATATTTAGAACAAAACAAAACTCAAAACAATTCTGGGTACTGGGCGCGCATTTACGCCTCCCGTTCCCAGGTACTCTCCTCAAGCCCACCATGTATCCATAACACACGAACCAACAGGATGGTTATTTCACAAAGAACCTTCTCCTCATGGCCCTCGATCATCATTGGTCGCTCCACGATGGTTGCATCGTCTTTGATATCTAGCTCTCCCCAGTCGAGGACATGTGAAACGTCATGCAGATATCGGCGAAGCTAGGACACATGGAAGAAATCATGCACCCTTTGTATCTATGGTGGCAATGCCAACTGATAAGCCACCTCGCCGAACCACAACAACACCTCAAAGGGTCCGAAGAACCTAAAGGAGGGCATACTTCCCCTGCCGAACCTCTGCTGCCCACACCAAGGGGAGACCTTCAAGAACACGTGGTCCCCAATTTCTAACTCCAAGGGACTCCTCCTATCATCCACATATAACTTCTTCCGGTCCTAAGCCGCCTTCATCCTCTCTCGTATAAGTTTCACCTTCTCCGTTGTGCTCTGCACCACCTCTGGGCCAAGGACGCGTACCTCTCCAACTTCTGTCAAGCACATGGGTGAGTGACCTGGCCTCCCATACAGGGCTTCGAATGGAGCCATGCCAATGGTAGAGTGGTAGCTATTGTTATAGGAAAACTCTACCAAAGGAAAGTGCCGAACCCATGATCCCTCGAAGTCCAGGACGCATGCTCTTAGCATATCTTCCATGGTCTGGATGGTGCGCTCTGTCAACCCATCTGTCTGGGGGTAGAAAGCAGTGCTAAGGCACAACTAGGTGCCAAAAGCATGCTGCAATCCTCTCCAGACTCGTGAGGTAAATCGTGCATCCCTATTCATGACTATGGACCTCAGAACTCCATGCAATCGCACTACCTCACCCACATACCTCTGTGTTAAGGAATCCACAGTGCCTAACTCCCTAATCACCAGAAAGTGAGACGATTTCATCAATCGGTCCACCCCAACCCAGATAGCATCGTAGCCTCCTTGAACATTGGGTAGCCCTCTGACGAAATCCATCGAGATGTCGTCCCACTTCCACTCGGGGAATCCAAAGGATGCAACAAACTGCCTGGAACACGGTGCTTAACCTTCACCTACTGACACACTAGGCACTTGGCCACAAATTCTGCCAGCGCCCTCTTTACCTCGGGCCACCAAAACTGGGCCCTCAGACCCTGGTACATCTTGGAAACTCCAGGGTGTACCACTAGGGGTGAGTTGTGGGACTCAATAAGAACTCTCAAACACATTTCCCCCAGAACATACAACTTCCCCTGGAAGAGAATCTGATTCTGACCATCCTCTGTCCACCCTTCTGGAGCATCACCTTGGCCAACCCAGTCACGCATCACTTCACTCTATGAGTCTCCCCACTGAGACTCCTACACCTGACGTAACAAAGAATACTATACTGTCATCTGATACATGAAACCTCTACCACTATCCATCCTCGCATCTAGGTACAGGGTATCCAACTCCTCCATCGCTCTATAGGCATCTTCTAACTCTCAGACCAGATCCCTCTGTGAATTTATGCTCAAGGAATCAGCCACCACATTCCCTTTTCCTGAAGTGTAGGAAATCTCGAAGTAGTAATCCTTGAGTAACTCCATACACCTTCGCGGTCATAGGTTCAGGTCCCGTAGGGAGAAGATATAATTAATGATTTTGTGATCCGTGAAGACCGCAAAGTTCTCACCGATGAGGTAATGCCGCCACAACATTAGTTCAAAAATGACCTCTATGAGTTCCAGATCGTGGGTGGCATAATTACACTCATGAGGGCATAGCTGTCTAGACCTATAAAAGACCACTCCTCGTCGTTGCATCAGCACACACACGAGGCCTTGTCCTGAAGCGTCACAGTACATGTCAAATGTCATCCCTTCTTCTGGAAATATCAGCACTAGGGCACTAACCAACTTCTCCATCAGATAGCTGAAGGATTCCTTACACTGCTCATCCCACACGAAGGCCCAGTCCTTCTTGGTCAAAGATGTCAAAGGTGCTGCAACTCGGGAGAAGTTGGGAACGAACCTCTGATAGTAACCTGCCAGCCTAAAGAAACTACGAACCTCTGCCACGTTCTAGGGTGATGCTCAAGAAACAACCACCTCGAACTTCGATGGGTCCACCGCTACTCCCTGCTCGGACACCACATGCCCAAGGAAGTGTACTTCTCACATCCAGAACTTGCACTTCGACAACTTCCCATAGAAATGGTGTTGTCGGAGGACCTCCAAAACCGTCCTCAGCTGCTCAGTGTGATCCTCCTTTGATCTTGAATAGATCAAGACGTCTTCGATGAACACGACTACGAACTGATCCAGACACTCCCGGAAGACGGAGTTCATGAGTCAATGAACATAGCTGGAGCGTTCGTAACGCTGAACGACATGACAAAAAACTTGAAGTTCCCATATCTGCACTTGAAGGTCATCTTCAAGATGTCTCCCTCTTTCACCCTCAACTGGTGATATCCAGACCGCAGGTCGATCTTCGAAAACCATCCTACCCCCTTCAGCTCGTCAAAGAGACCGTCTATGTATCACCCGAGATTTTTATGAGAAATATTTTGTTTTTATGTTATATAAATCATCAAAGTAATATTTCACTACACAAAACACTATCTTGGATTGCTTTACACACAATCGCGACCTTCCTCGATAGCTTGCGTCGTACGCAATACTGAGTTTCACTAAACAACGATATGCTATTACAATATTATTAAAACTAGCCGTTATGAATATTAATACCCACTTTTTGAAATTTTTTAAATTTTATTTTTCAAAATGGACTTCATTTTTGAATTCTTAATAACAAAATTAGCCTAGGGTGAAATTTTGGTATTTTTCTGAAAACATTCAATTTTTGATGAATAGTGAAAACACTGGGTTACTATTTAAAAACAGATTTTTTATTTAAATAATTATTTATTTTATTTAAATTTATTTTAGGTAAAAATTGATACATAATACCTATATAAGTTCAAAGTAATTCATTGGAGTCATTTTATAATAATTTTAGATATATAAAAATTTTATTGAACTTTTCACCGTCTCTTACCCACCCTCCTAGGAGAATTTGCAAAAATCACATAAAACTTAATTTTACCACTTCTGTGAGTGGAAATTCGAAAATATGAGAGACATGGTTAATATCAAGGACTAAAATGTGGTTCAATGAGATGAAATTAATTTTTGGTGAATAGTAGTTTTTTACTTGTTTTTTTACCACGGTTAAAAGTAAATATGGTAATTAAGGGTAAAAATGATATTATTATTACCCTAACACATGTCCTAATTATATTGGATAAATTTAATTAGAACAAAAACAACCTTAGGAATAAAATATGACCATTTAGGCCCACTTGGATTAGATTAGGACATTTATTATTAATTTATTTAAAGAAGGGTAAAAATAGTTAAAATCAATGTTTAATAACTAAAACATTTTTAATATGGGGTTATACATAAGAAAAATTCGACTATAAATAGTCATTAGAAATATAAAACGATTTCCTTCATAATGATATTTTATTTATAATTTTTAGACGTTATATAATTTAATTTATGTTTGACACAATGATGATGCGGTAATTATCTTATTAATGAAATATTAACATATATGATGTTATAAATACTCAAATAAATGTACTTTAAGACATTTTATGAATTACACTAATTTTTTAGGTTAATATGACATAGTTTTATTGATTTAATTAACTTTTGTCGAACTAATCATGCTTTTATGATTTTCACAAAAATCAATTACCAAATAGTGTCAAAATTGACATAAAATAGTTTTTAAAACAAATATTATATTATTAATTGTTATTTTATTCCTAAAAATCTAAAGTTCGGCCACAATACTTATATCATGATAGGTGTATCATTAATGGACCACTTGGGGATCTCTTGGATGTATATTGTAAGTTTATTAACTATATAATATAAAAATACAAAGTGACATGGTAAATGTCAATCTAATTAACTAAGAGTTAAAACTAAAAGAAAAGGTTAATATAATGACCTAAACTTTTCTAAAACCCATTGTTTTAGAGGATTGAGACCCATCCCTACCTTAGTTTCGAAATAAATCAATTTGGAGCTATTAAAAACTGAATATGACTTTATAATAAAATAATAATTTTAGTTTTTCCAAAGGTGCCCCTCTCCTCCCTGATAAAAGGGAACCTCCTCCCTCTCTTCATCACACCAATTTGAGCCATCAATATCTGCCAAACCCTGAAAATTTATCTTCTACAATTCCCTAGAAATATCATAGAGGTCATGGTCTTCTTTAAAGACCTTTCTTATTTTCCTAAGAGGTGGTTAAGAAGAGGCGCTTCAAAGAAGAGGTAATGTCCATTACCGATTCTTTCAACTTTATTTCTTCTTCTACTTATTCTTATTTATTTGGTTCATTATGAGGTAATAACATCAGTATCAATCATATACTGATATGTTATTATAAGTATGAAACAACCCTATTTCACCATCTATCCATCCTATGGAAAACTTAATCAACGCGCGTGCGTACGTACAGAATACCGTCTCCACCCTGTGGTGTAATCTATTTTCCACCACCACCTTACTTGGATGGGTATAATGGTGTAAATAATAAATATATATGATTAATTTGAAGTTATATTGATTCTGAAATAGTATACATACACTCCAATACAATTCCACGATCATGGGAATGATATCATCGCTCGTGCGTACGTATGGAATACCGTCTCCACGATGTGATGCGACTCGTTCTACATGATCTTCATTGCATAATGATTATATAAATTAATTGAACGAATAAATATGATATATATTAAACTAATACCATTCTTTAAATGAGGTATTTATAACCTGAAAATAAGAATAAGAATTTATTCGACAAAACACGCATAAGAACAAAAAGCAATAAACACCTGAATAACAAGTAGCAATGAAATATTTCTAATAAGAAGCTAAGAATATAATAATATGACCATATATGATATCATAAAAATAGTTATGATTATGGAATAAGTCAATAACATTATTTAAATCATTATACAGGAGGTTCAGACATTTACGAAGCAAATCGGACCTAAGGTAAGTGAAAATCTCGCAATCTCAATTTTTATCCGAGGTTGTTTATACTTCAGAATTTAATGGGGGATATTTATCATCCACATCCATGTTTACTCAATATTTAATTTTATTTATATCCTCCTACAATTTTTAAATTCCAATTCTACCCTTCGGTGAGTTTTTAGTAAAAGATGTGAAAGGAATCTTTTTTCATTTTCGTACGAGGTACTTTTTGACTTTTCCAGCCAAAGTACGAGAAGAATGTTTTTTTAACTTATACAGCATGAATGGATTTTTAGGACATTATTTCCATGAATCTTCCTTCACAAGTTTTCTAGTTTATTTTTAATCAACTTCTTTTAGTTTAAAATTTTATGACATGTTAATAAAGGAAAATGTTTTTGATGTAGAAAGGATATTTTCCTCAAGAATGGAGTTCAAGTGTTTTATCAAAATTATTTTCCATCTAAGATAATATAGGGTTCTGTTTCTATCCATATTTTTACATTGTTTTGATTATGTTATGATGGAATTATTTTTATGTTGTCTTTTTATCTTATATGAATTGTGTTATGATGACATGATGATTAAGAATCCAATTTTTATTACATATGTTATGTTATGATGTATGATTTATGATTTTATGGAACACATAAGAATGGTTTCATTATGAGATGGGTGGGACCTATATCTCCCTCCTATGCATTGGGTAAAGATTTATATCTCATGAGATAGACATGGCTGGAACGGAAGGTTAATCCGGTTCAGTGAAACAGGACTGAAACGAGGAGTGAACTCAGTTTAGAAATGGATTGTGTCCGCTAAGATAGACTTGGAAATGAGTCTTGACTAATAAGAAATGATTCTCTATGATTATGTGTGTATGAAACAAAGTTTCATTTTTTAAGTTATAATTATTGGGATTAAATTTCACTACTATGATTTATCCCATGATATGATATTATGATCTCTTTTTCAGGTTAATATTTCCAAAATGTTATGTTCTTATGATTGATATTTCTTTTGTTTACCCTTACTAAGAATTGGAGCTCAAACATTTGTATTTCTTCTTTTCCCCAGGTCAAGAAGATGTGTATTAAGTAGGATATTCCAAAAGGGACTCTAGATATGATGAAATAAATGGGAGAAAATGTAGATGATTTATGAACCCATTGTTTATGTTTCCCAGTTTCTAAAGACACTATACCTATACGGTCCTTTCATGGTTTTGTTATTTTTTTTAATAAGTATGCTTAAATTCTGAAGTAATAATAATGTATGTAAAGTATGGGTCATTATAGTTGGTATCAGAGGAAAGGTATAGTCAACCTTTGGAAACTAGGACGTGAAAGCCTTAGTAAGAACCCTAAGGATAAATCTAAGCGTAGAACACAATATTATTGTTTTAGAAATGACCATGAATAACCTATAATAAGACCTTAAGTGTGAAATTTATTCTTGATTATGTGGTTTTCCTATTATAATTAGTGTTTCTCACACTATTCTTCTTGGTTTTATTCAATGGATGGAACCTGATGGAACCATGTTAATGCGGAATGCGACGGGAAATGCAATGATTGTCCCCCTGAGTGACCAAACGTTACGGGAGCTGGAATGCGAAATCTTATAGCCATGCTCACAAAACTTTCTCAAGCTATGAATCATGAAGGACTTCCAAACGAGCAAAGTAAGAAGGAAAATTCTATTGAATCCTTCATGAGTTAGTGTCCACCTTCTTTCAGTGGGTCTAATGATCCATTAGTTGTTGAAAAATGGATCAGTACTATTGAAAATATTTTTTCAGTTCTTCAATGTTCTGAGCATGATAAAGTCATCTTAGCAGTATATCGTTTGGAAGGTGAAGCTAATCAATGGTGCAATCTTATCAATAATACGAGGCAAAGGGATGAAATTGAATCCCTGGAATTGGACGAGTTCAAGAACTTATTTTTCAATAAGTAATTCCCTTGTATTCTTCGAACAAAGATGGAGAAAGAGTTTCTTGAACTGAAGCAAAAGGATGATGAATCTGTTGGTACCTACGAAGCAAATTTTACGAGATTTTCATGGTACGCTTCTGGTATTATTATCCAACCTGAGAGTAAGATCTATCTATTCTTTTATGGCTTAAACCCAAGTCTTCAAAGGGCGTTAGACATAAGGGACTTCAATAGCTACGAGGAAATCGTTCTATGTGCTCTAAAGGTTGAGATGGAGATTGGAGTAACCCATTAGTCATATTCATTTGATAAGAAGAGGAAAATGGAATTCAAAGGAAAATATAAAGAGCACACTGAAAAGAAGATGAGTTTTCCCTTATGCTCAATGTTTGGAAAGAAACAAGGAGGGAGTTGTCTTAAAGGGACAAGTAAATGTTTCAAATGCGGAAAGGATGGTCATCGGGCATTTGAATGCCTCAATGATGGGAAGAAGATGTCTAGTGATGCGAACAAAGAAAAGGATACACCGAGTGAACCTCCTACACTTCAATGTTACAAGTGCAAGGAAATGGGGCATTATGCTAATCAATTCCCTAATCCAAGGGTTGTTGATGATGATCGACGTCAAAAAAATCTTAAGGCTAAAGGCAAAGGAAAGTCACATGAAATTTCTATCAGCGATGTGGAGTATGATAATGAAGTGGTGAAATGTACACTTACCATCCAATCTAAAGTAGAAAATGTTTTATTTGATTCTGTATCCACCCACTCTTTTATTTCTGAAGAATTTTCTAAAGGTATTGTCCTATTAACACAATAATTAGATGTTGAGTTAGCTGTGACAACCCCTAATGGCACAACAGTCGCATCAAAAGTTTATAATTCTTCTCCGATTGAAGTTTGTGGGAAATTGATTCCTGCAAATCTTTTGATCCTTCCTGTAGTGGAATTTGATGTGATTAGTGGCATGGATTGGATTTCTTTATATGGAGCTCATATCAATTTCCAAATAAGTGAAGTCATATTTCCTATTCCAGATCAATCTATGATCGTCTATCGATGTAAGGATGAACATAACCTTCCGGTGGAAATTTCTTCCATCTTATGGGTCTTGATTCCACTAAATTAAGGGTATTTTTCTCAAATGGTTGGAGAGAAACTCACGATTAAAAATATTCCCATTGTACGGGAGTTTGATGATGTCTTTCCAGAGGAATTTCCAGGTCTTCCACCGAATCGTGAAGTTGAGTTTTCAATAGAACTCATACCGGGTGCTATGCCGATTTCAAAGACACCTTATCGAATGGCCCCAATTGAGTTACAGGAATTGAAGAAGCAACTCCATGAGAATCTTGATAAGGGATTCATACGCCCTAGTGCATCACCTTAGGGAGCACATGTTCTATTTGTTATGAAGAAAGATGGATCAATGAGACTCTGCCTTGATTATCGAGAACTTAACAAAATCACTATCAAGAATAAATATCCTCTCCCATGCATTGATGACTTATTTGACCAACTACACGGAGCTCAATTCTTTTCCAATATTGATCTTCATTCAGGGCATCATCAATTAAGGGTGAAAATGGAGGATATACCAAAGACGGATTTCCGTACAAGGTATGGACACTATGAATTTATAGTGATGCCATTTGGTCTTACTAATACCCCTGCTATCTTCATGGATCTGATGAATAGATTCTTTAGAGAATATCTTGATCAGTTTGTGGTAGTCTTTATAGATGATATTTTTGTCTATTCAAAGAGCAAGGAAGAACATAAAGATCACTTGAGAATTGTATTGAAAACCCTGAGAAAGGAGAAGCTTTATGCCAAATTCACCAAGTGTGAATTTTGGCTTCAAAAAGATGCATTTTGGGTCACAAAATCCCAAAAGATGGGATATCTGTGGAACCGGAAAAAATAGAGGTTATTGAAAGATGGTCGAGACCAACAATAGTAACTGAGATCCGAAGTTTTCTTGGTTTGTCTGGATATTATCTAAGTTTTGTGAAATATTTTTCATGATTATCTAATCCACTCACCAGGTTGACTCGAAAAAGTGTTAAGTTCGTGTGGACAGAGGAATGTGAAGATAATTTCAAGGAGTTGAAAAGAAGGTTATCCAATGCACCTGTACTCACACTTCGTTGTAGTGGAGAAATGTTTGTGATCTATAGTGATGCATCCATGAAGGGGCTGGAGTGTGTTCTTATACAAAACGATATGGTGATAGCTTTTGCCTCACGACAGTTTAAAATCCATGAGCAAAATTATCGAACTCATGATTTTCAGTTAGCTGTGGTAATCTTTTCATTAAAGATTTGGAGGCATTATATTTATAGTGAAAGGTGTGATGTTTATACTGATCATAAAAGTTTAAAGTATATTTTCACACATAAGGAGATGAATATGTGTCAAAGAAGATGGTTGGAGCTGATTTAGGATTACGATTGATCAATTCATTACCACCCTGGGAAAGTAAACAAGGTGGTAGGTGCATTAAGTCGACAAGACCATGCCAGCTTATCCATGATGAGGATCACAAAAGATCCAATATTTATGGATTTACGAAGGATCGATCTTGGAATTACAATGGAAGGGGAAAATCTTATCTTTATCAAATGAATGTTCAACCATCTATACATGTGAAGATTAAAGAGGCACAAAAAGAAGATGTAGAGTTACAAAAGAAGGTGAGAAATGTTACTGAATTCAACCTTGATTGTGATGGGATAATAAGGTTCAGGAATCAGGTTTGTGTTCCTCCCATCCCAGAATTAAAGATGGAGCTTCTGGATAAGTCTCATAGTTCTTCATTCTCTATTCATCCTGGAAGCACGGAGATGTATAAGGACCTGTAAGAGTACTTCTGGTGGGATGGAACGAAAAGGGATGTTGCTGAATATGTCTCTCAATGCTTGGTTCATCAGGAAGTTAAAGCTGAGAGACCGAAGTCTAAGGGGATGTTACAACCATTACCCACACCCGAATGGAAATGGGAAAACAACACTATGGAATTTTTCACTGGACTTCCTAAAACATCCAAAGGCAATAATGATGTCTGGGTTATAGTTGATTGTCTTACGAAGTGGGCACACTTCATTGCTATTAGAGAGGATTTCTCTCTTGATCAGATTTCCAGGATATATGTAAAGGAAGTGGTATGATTACATGGAGTACCACTTAAAATTATATATGATCGGGATCCGAGGTTTACCTCGATGTTTTGGAGAAGTCTTTAGCATACTCTGGATACAGAGTTGAGCTTCAACACTGCTTATCATCCTCAGACAGACGGTCAGTCTGAGAGAACAATTCAAACTCTAGAAGACATGTTAAGAGCTTTCTCTATGGACTTCAATGGTGGTTGGGATCAACACCTACCTTTGGTGGAATTTTCTTATAATAATAGTTTTCAATCCCGTATTCAGATGGCTCCTTATGAAGCTCTCTATGGAAATAAATGCTGAACTCTAACTTTCTGGGATGAAGTTGGGGAAAGAAAGCTATTAGGACCTGATCTTGTTTATGTGATGGTAGAAAAGGTCCGATCTATTCAACAACACAGAAGAGCAGCTCAGAGTCGACAAAAAAGTTATGCCGATAACTGAATAAAAGGCCTATAGTTTGAAGTGGGTGATAAAGTGTTCTTACGAATAACTCCTTGGAAGAGAGTAATGAGATTTGGAAAGAAGGGAAAGCTGAGCCCTAGGTATATCGGTCCTTTCGAAATAATGGATCATGTTGGGAAGGTAGCTTACCTATTGTCGCTTCCACCAAATATTTATCAAGTTCATGATGTGTTACATGTATCTCTCTTGAGAATGTACATACCTGATCCTTCACATGTACTCAGCTCAGAAGTTGTACCATTGAAGCAATATCTTTCTTATGAAGAATAGCCGATAGAGATTCTAGATCGTAGCGAAAAAGTCCTACGGAACAAGACCACTCGCTTGGTGAAGTTTTTATGGAGGAACCACCAATTCTAATAAGCTACATGGGAGCTTGAGGATATGATGAGGGAGAGGTATCCTCATCTGTTTGTTACAAAGTGATGAATTTCGTGGGCGGAAATCATTTTAAGGGGGGTAGAATGTAACACCCGAGATTTTTATGAGAAATATTTTGTTTTTATGTTATATAAATCATCCAATGAAGGTTTCACTACACACAATACTAGCTTGAATTTCTTTACACATAATCGCGACCTTCCTCAATAGCTTGCGTCGTACGCAATACCGAGTTTCACTAAACAACGATATGCTATTAAAATATTATTAAAACTAGCCGTTATGAATAGTAATACCCATTTTTTGAAATTATGTAAACTTTATTTTTCAAAATGGACTTCATTTTTGGATTCAGAATATCGAAATTAGCCTAGGGTGAAATTTTGGTATTTTTCTAAAAACATTCAATTTTTGATGAATAGTGAAAACACTGGGTTACTATTTAAAAACTGACTTTTTATTTAAATAATTATTTATTTTTTTTAAACTTATTTTTGGTCAAAATTGATACATAATACCTATATAAGTTCAAATTAATTCATTGGAGTCATTTTATAATAATTTTAGATATATAAAAATTTTATTGAACTTTTCACCGTCTTTTACCCACCTCCTAGGAGAATTTGCAAATTCACATAAAACTTAATTTTACCACTTCTGTGAGTTGAGTTTCGAAAATTCTAGAGACACGGTTAATACCAAGGACTAAAATGTGGTTCAATGAGATGAAAATAATTTATGGTGAATAGTAACTTTTTACTTGTTTTTTTACCACGGTTAAAAGTAAATAGGGTAATTAAGGGTAAAAATGATATTATTATTACCCTAAAACATGTCTTAATTCTATTGTATAATTGTAATTAGACCAAAAACAACCTTAGGAATAAAATATGACCATTTAGGCCCAGTTGGATTAGATTAGGACATTTATTATTAATTTATTTGAAGAAGGGTTAAAATAGTTAAAATCAATGTTTATTAACTAAAACATTTTTAATATAGGGCTATACATAAGATAAATTAGACTATAAATAGTCATTAGAAAAATAAAAATATTTACTATATAATTATATTTTATTTATAATTTTTAGACATTAGATAATTTAATTTATTTATGACACAATGATGATGCAGTAATTATCTTATTAACGAAATATTAACATAATTGATGTTATAAATACTAAAATAAATGTAATTTAAGACTTTTTATGAATTACACTAATTTTCTAGGTTAATATGACATATTAGTATTTATTTAATTAACTTTTTTCTAATTAATCATGATGTTATAAGTTTCACAAAAATCAATTACCAAATAGTGTCAAAATTGACATAAAATAGTTTTTAAAACAAATATTATATTATTAATTGTTATTATATTCCTACAAATCTAAGGTTCGGCCAAGATACTTATATCATGATAGGTGTATCATTAATGGACCACTTGGGGATCTATGGGATTTATATGGTAAGTTTATTAACTATATAATATAAAAATACAAAGTGACATGGTAAATGTCAATCTAATTAACTAAGACTTAAAACTAAAAGATAAGGTTAATATAATGACCTAAACTTGTCTAAAACCCATTGGTTGAGAGTATTGCAACCCATTCCCACCTTATATTTGAAATAAATCTATTTGGAGCTATTAAAACCTGAATATGACTTTATAATAAAATAATGTTTTTACCCCTCTCCTCCCTTATAAAAGGGCACCTCCTCCCTCTCTTCCTCACACCAATTTGAGCCGTCATGTTCAGCCAACCCCTGTCAATTTCTCCTCTAAACTTCCATATAAATATCCTAGAGGTCCTGGTATTCTTCATATACCATTTTTAGTTTCCTAAGAGGAGGTTAAGAAGAGGCGCTTCAAAGAAGAGGTAATGTCCGTTACTGATTCTTTCAACTTTATTTCTTGTTCTACTTCTTCTTCTTTATTTGTTTCATTATGAGGTAACACCATCAGTATAAATCATATAATTATATGTTATTATATGTATTAAAAAAACATATTTCACCATATATCCATCCTATGGAAAACGAAATCACCACGCGTGCGTACGTACGAAATACCGTCTCCACGCCATGGTGTAATATATTTTCCACCACCACCTTACTTGGATGGGTATAATGGTGAAAATAATAACTATATATGATTATTGTAAAGTGATATTTATTATCAAATAGTATACATACACTCCAATACAATTCCACGATCATGAGAACGATATCATCACTCGTGCGTACGTACGAAATACCGTCTCCACAATGTGATGCGACTCATTCTACATGATCTTCATTGTATAATGATTATATAAATGAATTGAATGAATAAATATGATATATATTACACTAATACCATTCTGGAAATGAGGTATCTATAACCTAAAAAGAATAATAAGAATTTATTCGACAAAACACGCATAAGAACAAAATGTAATAAACACCCGAATACCAAGTAGCAATGAAATATTACTAATAAGAAGCTAAGAATATAAGAATATGACCATATATGATATCATAACAGTGGGTATGATTCTGGAATAAGTCAATAACATTATTTAAATCATTATACAGGAGGTTTGGACACTTATGAAGCAAACCGGACCTAAGGTAAGGGAAAATATCGCAATCTCAATTTTTATTCGAGATTGTTTATACTTCAGAATTTACTGGGGAATATTTATCATACACATCCATGTTTCCTAAATATTTAATATTATTTATATCCTCCTACAATTTTTTAAATCCAATTTTACCCTTCGGCGAGTTTTTAGTAAAAGATATTAAAGGAATCTTTTTTCGTTTTTCATACGAGGTACTTTTTGACTTTTCTGGCCAAAGTACGAGAAAAAATGTTGTTTTAACTTATACGACATGAATGGATTTTTAGGACTTTATTTCCATGAAGATTCCTTCACAAGTTTTCAAGTGTATTTTTAATCAAATTCTTTTAGTTTAAAATTATATGACATGTTCAGAAAAGAAAATTTATTTGAGATAGACATGGCTGGAATGGCAGGTTAATCCGGTTTAGTGAAACAGGACTGAAACGAGGAGTGAACTCAGTTTAGAAATGGACATTGTCTGCTAATATAGTCTTGGAAATGAGTCTTGACTAATAAGAAATGATTCTCTATGATTATGTGTGTATGCCACAAAGTTTCATGTTTTAAGTTATGATTACTGGGATTACATTTCACTACTATGATTTATCCCATGATATGATATTATGATCTCTTTTATAGGTTATGATTTCCAAAATGTTGTGTTTTTATGATTGATATTTCTTTTTTTTACCCTTACTGAGCATTTGAGCTCACCCTGTTGTATGTTTTATTTTCCCCAGGTCAAGAATAAAGGTATTAAGTAGGATATTCCAAAAGGGACTCTAGATATGATGAAATAAATGGGAGACAATGTAGATGATTCATGAACCAGTTGTTTAGGTTTCCCAGTTTCTAAAGACACTATACCTATATGGTCCTTTCATGGTTTCGTTATATGTTGTAATAAGTATGCTTCAATTGTTAAGTAATAACAATGTATCTAATGTATGGGCCATTATAGTCTATCCTTGGAAGAGGGTAGCGATTCTTGATCGTCACCTGATTCAGCCTCCTGTAGTCTATGCACAACCTGAGACCACCATCATCCTTCCTTGAAAACAAGACTGGAGCATCCCATGGTGACGCACTTGGTCGAACATAACCCCTCTTCATCAGAATGTCAATCTGAACCCGTAACTCCCGTAGCTCCGAAGGTGTCATCTGGTAAGGAGCCATCAAAATCGGACAAGCACCAGGTTGCAAGTCTATCCCAAACACAATATCACATTGAGGGGGTAGATTCGTTACCTCCTCAGGAAAGATTTCCATAAACTAACTGACGATCCCTGGAACCTCCACCATCTCTGCATCCAGCGACTCCACTGATATCTCAGCTAACAAAGAGAGGAGGGGTTTCTCTCGCCTGCTATACTTCTGGCCACCCCGCTCACTGGGGAAAGTAACATGTCGGCAACCTACGTCTGAGAACACGACCTTTCCTCGGAAGTAGTCAATGATGGCACATAAACAGAACAACCAGTCAATGCCTAGGATGACATCGTATGGCTATATCTGCAATAGTAGGAGATCCCTGACTGACTGATGTGGCCCTATCATCAGTCTGTATCCTTGAAATACATATAACAAGTCGTTCTGACCTTCGATTGGTGTGTTCAACACCAGGGGCACTGGAAGTCTCTCGGTGTCTAGACCTAAGGCACGTGCTAGACTGGGTGCATCAAAGGAGTGCAAAGCTATGGTATCGAACAATGAATGTGAAAGGGTGCTAAACAAACTGATCGTACCTTAAACGAGCTCCGGCCCCACTGGAATTACTGCCTTCACGGTGTGAAACTTCCCACGCCCAGATCCTCTGCCCCTCGGCTGTCGACCACATCCCCGACCAGGCCCTGGTCGAAGTCCCTGAGGAGTGCCCTGAGGTTAGCATCCCCCTGCAACGTCTTCCCTCAGAGGAGCGGGAGCTCTCTGCCCCTGATACTACTGCTGCTGCTGGAAGGGCCTAGCTGGAAGTAGCTGCTGAGGCGGGTGCTGGGACAACCCCCCGCCGTCGTACCGCACTCGGTCTGGGCATTTATTCCGGAGGTGCCCATGGATTCCACATATGAAGAATCTCGGTCCTGATCCCGAAGGAAAGGGGTGGGGGCTAGGGGATCGGAATTGGAACTGCGGGGGCCTGCTCCCTGCCGGTCGAAACCTAGAGGGTCCCGATGCTGGAGTCCTGCTACTAACGACCTTCCCCTTCGACAATCCCAGCTGAATTTCCTCTCATGACACACCTACCAGTGTGTGCATCCTCTCTACCACCTCATCCTTCTTCTGAACATCTATGTATGTCGGTAAGGTAAAGGGGGTAACAACGTACTGGAGGGAAGGTCGGAGTTCCTCCTTTGAACATCTCACCCGAGACACCTCATCCGGAAAGAGGTTCAGAGAAAAGTGAAGGAGATCATTCAACTTGATCCCCAACTCCCTTACTGACATACTCCCATGCTGGAGGGAGAGTAACTCATGCCTCTTCTCAACTTTAATCGTTGAAGAGAGGAATTGTGCCCGGAACTCCCTCTCGAAATCAGCCCATGCCACCTTATCCTCTCTCCTCTCCCCCAAATAGAGCATCCTCCACTGACGTGCCACTCCCCGCATCTCTCTCATGGCCATAGGAACCCAGTACTCTTTCGGAGCTCGGATCAAGCAGAAAGCTATCACCAGCTCCTCTAGCCATCTCTCCATCTCCATGTATGATATGCGGACCTCATACTTCCTGAGGGTATATCGCTGGAAAGCACAAAGCATCTTCTACCACTGATCATCCTCCTCCTCCCGGCCAGCCCTCCATCGGTCAGCCGAGTCAACCTCCTGGGCCTCGATCGCCCGCACAACTCATGGTCATCTCCCAGGTTCCATAGCTATAAGGTAATCAACGATTTCCTTAGCCCAAGTAGTGCAGAATATTTTTCTTAAAATTTCCTTAAACTTCTTATTCATTTTAATTTCCCAAAACACCCCAGAAACATGAGAACAAAAGTCATTATGATGCATGTACATTTCCTATGGTCTCTACCCTACAATCAGGGAATCCTCACTTAGTCGTTTGGTAGGTCTAGAGTCCTTGCAAAAGATCACGGGGGCCCCTAAAATTCTGTGTCCTAGCCGGTCTTCCCTAGAATATTTCACGCACTAAGATCACCCAACACTGTTGCCCTACCATCCCATACAATCATCACTGTTCCTAACTCCAGAATCCATCCTATCTCTAAACCATCACCTCTGATACCATTCTATCATGCCGCGCCTTCACCAAGATAAGGGAAGGGAAAAAGGTTTCCAGATCCTTCCTTATTCAAGTTGAAGGAGAGATAATGACCCCCCAAGACCCTCCATCAATTGGTCCCGAAGTGGCGACTAGAACCAAGGGTAAATAATCACACAAAATATTGAAGGCATTACCCTTTTTCTTTAATAGGATTGGGAGATAAGATGGTAAAACCCAACAACACCAAAAACTGGAGTAAAAGTAAAGCCAAATAACCATTTCCATATACATGATATAAAAGTAAAAGCCACAAAATACAAGGTTCTACTAGGTAAAATACCAATAGAAAATAAAAACAGCTACTGAAACGGTCCCAATGCCTGAGCTAGTACAGCCCTGCACGATCCCCGAAGTCCTCATAGAAACATGAAAGAATTTTTATATACATATGGTGAGTATACAAGTATACCAAGTAGGGAAAACCAATGACTCTCGTGCACAAGTGGGAGGAATTCTAATGCCCTGTGATAAAGGAGACAACCAAAGCACCTAGCAAGGAAAACTAATCCACCCAAACCTCACCAAGGAACACTCCCCAAATAACACAAGTCAAGTAATGTATAGTAATAGCACATCGATTTTTGGGTACCCCACGCCACTTTCCCACTGGTTATTAAAGACATCCTATGCATCAAACCAATCCCTCCATTATTACCGGAGTCCCACTGCCACTCCCGCCGGCACACACCTGGGCCACAACCACTATCCCACCCGCAGACACCTAGGCCACAACTGCTATCCCGCCCTCAGACACCTGGGCTACAACAACCACACGTTACCAGGCCCGTGAACTCCTAGGATAGAACAACCACTTCCACACCCGAAAACACCTGGGCCTCATCCCGAAGATACTTGGGAAAATAACCTTCCTGAATACACCTGGTCCAACCACCACAACTACCCTACCTGAAGATGCGTGGGATAATAATGGGCTTCAGGCCATCACAGACTACCCGAAGATTCTTGGGCTATTCAGGAAATGGAGCAGAAAAGGTGTTAATAACCAGCCACCCATAGGAGTGTTGGAAAAAACACCCTCCCCCATGAAATGGTGGTGTTCGGCACTAAGTGCTCAACATGGGTGGGGCGTGAATAAGAAACACAAGAACTATAATCATATATATTTAAGCAACAAGAACTCATCCCAACCTAGGGTTTCCAAGGAAAATCCAGGCACAAACAGCCTAGTCACTATTCATAGGAAGCACACTGCTCACAGCCGAGTCACAACTCATTCCCAGAACCAGTTTCCCAATTAACCCATTATTGTTTTCATTTTCAATTGATCCCATTTAAGTAAATTTTTCACTACTAGGAAACTAATAGGCATAAACACATGCCAAGGGGAAAGACAACCAACAACAATTTAAACATTCACACCCAGTTCTCTTGTAAATTCACATCAAAGTGAGATCCCTCCAAGTATTGGAAACAATGAAGGCTTCAAGTTACAAACCCATGTCCCTAGAACCAACGTTTTCTCAATATTAGAGGATTCCACCCCAATTCGTGATACAAGCAGAGGATCCCATCCTCACCCACATCGCCCTAGCAATCTAAGCCCCCATCCAAGAAAACCATAAGGTCAACCGAATTCGGCCCATGGAAGAAAGCAAACAAACCACTAGAACCAACATAAAGCAGGACCAAGAAGGTATTTTCAGATTTAAAAGATTTAACACACTCCATGGGTTCAATTCCACTAGTCTTAAACTGGGGTTATCATAGAAAAGGAGTTGATCCTTGTGCTTTCTATTTATTTGACCGAATATACATAATTAACCAATTTCCTTTATACAAAACAAGGTCAAAAACCAAAATACAATCCATTTAAACATAACAGGAGGTAAGAGTTAATTAGTGCACAAATAAAGACCACCAACGTCCATGATTTTCAGTAGGCGTAAACCCACACAATTTAGAAATCATTAATCACGACAGAAGAGAAGACAAAGTAGCATCATCGATCACACCCCTCCCCTTCATTCTTTTAAAATTATGTTTGTTATCTTCATTAGTGTTTGTTCATCCATTCCTACAGAAGCAATAGCATAACCATCCAACATGATACACAAAAGTGAGAGAGGAAGGAAAAATCCCTACTTTATTGATCAAGGATTAATGCTTTTCTCCACGTGCTAGAAATAGGGGATTCACGGCTTGTATGGGAGGAAATCTGTGGACTCCAAGACGTGCAGAAAGAACTAGAAGAGGTGCACCACAAGCCATGGGAAGAAGGACTCCAAGATCACCAGTGAAGAAGAATGAAACTCAACTAAGAAGAAAATGAGAACTCTAGTGGGAGATATAAAGAGAGTTACGAGATATGGAATTTCTAATGCTTGAAAAACAGATCGCGGTTTCCTACGTGGGTGGGCAGTTACACATGATGATATTAAGGAGTTATTTAATATCCCCCATTGGGGATGTTTCTCAGGATTCTTAGGAATCAAATATGGGATTTAAATGACTTCAAAAGGGTATTAAAATTAATTTACGTCCAAAGATGCGTTACGGGAAGAGTCAGGTTCTGGAAAAGGGCATTATTCCACCGTCACGGTGTCACCCTCACGGTGCCACTGTCACGGTGCCACCGTAACGGTGCCACTTTCACCGGTTCCACCATCATGGTGGAGCCACGTTTTTGGTAAAGTAATGTCCAGGGGGTCCGGGCCAATACAATTATAAACCAAAAATGATCTTATAATAAAATAATATTTCAAGATTTTCCTAACGTTCCCCTCACCTCTCTTATAAAAGGGCACTTGACCTTCTCTAAAATTATCACCTCCAAATACAATTGGTTCATCTAAAACCTACACAAATATCCTCCCAACTACCATCAATTAAATCTTGAGGCCTTAATTTGACCAGAAAGCAAACCTATGGAGCCATTTTGTTCAAATCAAAAGGAAACACCCGAAGAAAAGGTAAGTATTTCATCACCTCTTCCAAAGTTCTTTTCTTCTTCCACTTCCTATTTCTTTGTTGTTTACATACCAAAATAATAACTCATTTACCTTCTATATACTTTGAAGTTATTATAAATATGGTATAACCATATTCATTATTCTATCCATCCTATGAATGGAAAAGTCACCATACGTGTGTACGTGGCTTACCTTCTCCACATCGTAGTGTAGTTTGTTATTCAACACTTCATTATTTTGATGGGTATAATAATAAGAATAATTGATGTAAATAATAAATATAACATGTTTATGATTCTTTTTACCAAACAATTACAAATGATTTCACTATTAATAGAATGATATTATCACTCGTGCGTACATACAACTTATCGTCTCCATGACGTGATGAGATTTCATTCCCCATCAAAAACATTCGAGAGTAATTTTTCATTTTACGATTAAAAAATAATGTTCAAGAACTTAATATAAATATGGATATGAATATAATACATCCAATCCATAAGAAACAAGAAGTACGTAACATTACATATAAAGGAAAATGAATCAGTTAACACCCGAAATAATGATACTACTAAAATATTATTAACAAAGCAATATTAGAGGATCATATATGATATCATATTTATGTATGTGGTTCTTATATAATTTTATAATAGTGATTTAACCATTATACTATAGGTTAATCTTAACCTTGACTAAATGAAAGTATAAGGTAAGCGGTTTTCATATCACTTTTTATTTCCATCAGATTCATTCTATATTTGACACTATTTCTTTTTTGTGTGGTGTATGTACTTCCCATGATTGTATTATTTATGAAATATAATTTAATTTATGGATATTTACATCTTTATTGTATGATCCTTCTTTCATGGGGTGTATGTTTCATAATTTACTAAATCAGTAAGGGAATTTCTAATTTCAATTTCCACTCATTGGGTCCTACACACACTTCATTGATTATTTTACTCCAAGGATATGTGTAAAATCACTATTTATTTATTTATGTTGTAATTTTCACTCCCCTTTGTGTGGATATAATTTTGATACACATAATCACTCCATTAATAAATTCTCAAGTCATTGATATGAACTTCATAAGGGGAATCTTAACTCAATTTTCATTCATTGAGTTAAACATCCAAGTCATTGATTTTTTTTACAAGAATATGTTTGAATGTCATCTAATTGATTTACACTGTATATTCTGTCATATTGAGTGTATTTATATTTTTCACACATAATCATGTCATTTATTTATCCTTAATCTAAGGACATGATCATTATAAGGGATTTTATCTCAATTTACATTCCATTGAGACTTCTTTGTTATATTGCACTTATTCAATTTTATATGGTGTATATACTATCGTCTGACTAAGTATATCATGAATCCCTTTATTATAATGATATTATAAATTTTTTATTAATGTTATTTCTCAATTATTTGTATTCAAGCGTCTCCCATTTGGTTAGTAACTCTTTAACTAAAATATCATTTTAAATGTTTTAAAGGTTTATTCTTCTAAATATTTTTCATTAATGTCCATGTTTTAAAAATGGTTTTAAGGATTTATTTATATAGACATGAATATTTTTAAATTAAAATTACTTTCAAAAGTTTCAAAGTTATACGGGACACTTTGATTCAAAAATCACTTTTAAACGACTTCTTTGATAAATACTGGGACTTTTAAATGTTTTTAAGAAAAAGGGGATATTTTTCTCAAATAGTTTTATTGATTATTTTCAGCTCTGTCAATATGATTCATTGTATTTTATTCTTTTACTATTATACAATCTTCTATATTATATGTAATGAGTTATGTTTGACTACAGTTGTGCTATTTTTATATCATCCATGGTTTGTGGTTAAAGTATTGACATTCTGTATGTTAGTTTTAATACAAATGTATAGATTATATTTCAACCTTTTCATATGAGTAATGAATTAGACTTAGTAATTGATAGGCGGGGCCCGCTTTAGCCCCTCGATTCATTGATAGGTCTCATGAGACAAAATAGTGTCTTGGCACAAGGCTTTGAAAAAATTTATATTTAGGGTCTTGGCATGAGGCCTTGGTTTTGTGGTTAAGATGTCCGTTGTTATGCATTAAATCATCATGAGATTAGTTATTGATGTTACATGTTATTATTCGACTTGTAGAATATCCATGTGAATAATTAAATGGAATTATTTAACTTATCATATCCATATTATACTGAATTTTTTGTTTAAAGGGTTTGTGTTTCAATTTTATACCTTTCAATAAAAGTTTATGATTATTTATGATAGCTTCCGCTATATTGTTTATCCTTACTGAGAATATGAGATCACCCCTTTCTTTTGTTTTATTTTCTTAGGATGCCAATAAGTGTATTATTATTTATATGTAGGTTTAATCTAGAATAATAATAGAATTCTCAACGGATTATCTATGTGGTATTTTTTATGTTAGAAATTGTAATGTAAAGTTCGTGTATATAATCTATTTCCCAAGATTGATAAATTAATCAGACCTTCAGGACTTGATTTCTTGTAATCATTCCAATTGTTTAAAATAATGCACTAGATATGGGATTCCAGGGTCGGGGTGTTATAGTTGGTATCAGAGGAAGTATAGTACAAAACTTGAGAACTAGATTTAAAAAAATTGATTATAGAACATTACCCTATGATAATGTTGGATGATTAGTATAGAATAAATTCTTAAAATTTTGGTAATGTAGAGATTTTTTGTGTTTTCCTAGAAATACATCCCTATCTGGATACTATAAGTTGTTGTGGTTTTGGCACAGATGTACCTTGGAGTGAAAACTCTGATATGGTGTTTTGAGTTTCACCCAGGGTATCATGGTACACGACAACGGACCTTACTGCGCACATGGTTTGACACTCCTGGTGATATTATTAGGATAATTTACATTTTATTTTCATACCAATTTGAAAGAGTTTAATATAATATGAGAATAAATAACCTTGGTTAATCCTAAGATGTTTTACATTGAAAATAAGGAGTTATGATATTCTATAAATGATTTTATGACTATTATAACTCACACTATACTTTTTTCTTTTAGTCAATGGATGGATTTCAAGTAATTCATAGTAACATTGAACATGATGTAAAAGATTGGTATGATGGTGTAAATGAGAAACTAAATAGATTTTTTATAGGTGTAAAGTATATCGTGTTCATGCTGAAGTAGGTTTCCAAAAATATGATCAACAACATATATATTAACCAACTCCAAAACTCAACAAAGAAGATAAAAAAGGAGAATGATAAGAGCTACAGTAGTGGAGACCATAGAGAAAAGAAATCTCAATTTCCATAATGTAGGAAATGTGGAAGGGGACACCCATGAAAGTGTCACAATGGAACAAAGAAATGATTTTTGTATGGGAAAGAAGGTCATACAGTAAAGAATTGCCGAGGAAAAATGAAGAGTACTATAGAAAAAATAAAAATGATCCTGAGAATCCATTTATTGTTATTTTTCGTAAATATAGGGAACCTGGCCATTACCAAAGTCAATTACCTATACTATAGGATATCATCTATGTTAAGGAAGAACCAATGTGAAATAAATGGTTGGAGAAATGTTTAAAAGTGTTAATTATCTTTTTTGATGAGATTACTTTGGAAGACTTTTCTCTTGTATGTGTAACCCTAATGTTTGTTATGTAAAATTTTAATTTGAGGAATAATTATCTTTTCTTTTGTGGATATAGTTTTAAAGGACCATTTGGGTTTATATGATCCCAGAATTTGAGGCAATTACAGGTTATTAGTTTTTGGATGAAAATATGAAGTGTGAGATAAAATTTGTGGTTAAAATATGTTAAGTTTATTTTTGATGATTTATCTCATTTTGGAATGTTATAAAATTATATAGTTTTTGAAAAAGGACAACAAACAGACTGTGTGACAACCCTTCTCATTAAACAAAGTTGCGGGAATCGAACCCACAACCAAAGTGCGACTGTGATTTATCACCTACCACTGGACTATGTGAAGTCCCTGATTAGTATGACTAATTCATTATAGTTAAATGATTTTATTGATCAATAATATGTTTATTTTGTGAAATTATGATTTATCAAATGGATATACTTATTATAGGAAAAAAAATTTGCGATTAAGTGATAAATGTTATTTTTAAAGACATTCACTCTTTTGGGAACACTATATGTCTAAAGAAAATATAATACTATGAGATTTCATTTGAGAAGTAATGGAGGTTTTTTATTTTGGAAGAATATATGTTTTTATTTTGGACTTATAAATATTTAGGTTATTTATGGAAATGATTAACCTACCATAGAGAATATGTGATTAGGTTAATTACTTTTAAGTATGTGACTTTAAGAGTTGTCTATGTTATTTGGAGATAAATGTTATGATTTATCGTGGAATATTAAGTGATAAATCATTATGAATTTTGGATTTCAGACATAGTTTTTATGATTTTGTATAATATTAAGGAAAATTGTTTTTTGAATGGCTTTTTTTAAACTTTGGGTATTGTTTTATTAATTTTGTAAATTAAGAGTAGTATTTCTCTCTATAGAGGATTATCCGTTATTGGGTAATATGATCTTGTACTAACCATTTTCATTTTGGTTAATATATAAAGATAAGGGAAATATATAGTTCATCTTTTATAGATTATGTGATTCTCTATAATTTTATTATAGTGCTTCTGGAGTGACCAAGTTATCTTGAATACTCATCATTTGGATAAAAGATGAGTTTTTGGTAGAAATTTATTAAAAGATGAAACTCTACTTGAAAATTAAGTATATATCATTATTTTATAAGTTAATATCATAATTAAATTAGTCAACATTATGAAAAGGAACTTAAAACAAAAATTTTGTTCGTTTAATCTTTCTATTGGGCAATCAAAGACCGTTTAAAACATCACAAGTTTATGGTTTTCTTGTAGTTACTTTCTGGTGATCATGTTTTCAATCACTACCCATTATAACTTGATCATTTGTTTTCTCTTAAATAACCATGTTTTCCTACATGTAACCCTATTATGGGTTATCTTGGATGACCATTTAACATCTCTTTCTTTCTTCTAAAGTGAAAAATTAATTGACTCTTTTTTCGATGTGAGATTTCAACAAAGTTGTTTCGAAATTTCCAACCCCTAGTTTTTTATTTTGAGTTTTAATTTTGAGTCATAAATTATTTGAAGGAGGGGAAAATTTGACACCCTAAGATTTCATAGTAAGTTATATCATTAATGTAATTCAATAGCTTATATTTCACGCAACACTTACTTGACCTGCATTATATTCAAGATTGAGTTTCTACGAAACAACACTTTAGTATTATAATTATTCAAATGATATATTTATAAAAAAAATTAAATATTGTAATATGAATATTAGATAATAAATTTTAAATTTCATTTATAATTATATAACAAAAATAAACTGTATTTACAAAGAATTTTATAACTTTCATTAAAATATATGTACTGTTTTGATGAAGGTACTACTTTTTTATGTCTTTTTGTGGATAATAATTAAAATAATTTTAGAAAATATTATAAATTTAATTTAGTGAAATTTAATTAATTTTTTAATTTAGGATATCAATATACGATTAGGGTGAAAGTTTGGTAATTTTATGTGAAGTTTCTTTTTCAATGAATAGTGAAAAAAACTGCGTTTTAATTTAAAATTGCCTTTTCAACCAATTTATTTATATTTTTAATTTTTTATATTAATTTTTTAGAGTATATATAGACGATAATTTTTTCATTTAATATAAATTTTGTCATTTTTTTTGTAATTTCACATTTAAATTGGATATAAACACATGTCAATCTTTTGATAGTTTTTACTTCTTAAAAACCCGCTTTCTTGTTTTCACAATGGGAATTAATATTAAAATAACTATTGAAACTTATTTTTCTTGAATTTGAAAAAATAGGCATCTTTTTTAAATTTGAAATATAAAAATTATCTTTGGGTTAATTTTTTTTATTTTTCAGAAAAATTTCAATTTTTATGAATAGTGAAAACCCCGCATTGTAGATAAAAACTGATATTTTCATTTAAATAAATATTTTTAATATAAATTTATTTTAAATTGAAAATAGGTAAATAATACCTATATTAGTACAATGTATGTCATTAGAGTCATTTTATAATAATATTAGATAAATAAATTTTTATTGAACTTTTTAACGTCTTTTACCCACCTTCTATGCACTTTTACAAATTTGCATGAAACATAATTTTACCGCTTCTGTGAATTTAATTTCAAAAATATGAGAGACAAAGTTAACATAAGTAAGTTAAATTTGGTTTAATAGGATGACAATAATTTTTATTGAATTGTAACTTTTGAATTTTATTTACCAAGGTTAAAAAGTAAATAGGTTAATTAAAGGTAAACATGATATTTTAATTACCCCAACACATGTCCAATTTCTATCAGATAAGTGAATTTCGACCAAAATAAGCCTTAGAAAAAAAAATATTTTTTTGATACCCTTGGATTAGATTAGTCCATTTATTATATTTTATTTAAAGAAAAGTAAAAAGTGTTAAATTCAATGTTTAATAACTAAAACATTTTTAATATAGGGTTACACATAATGAAAATTGGACTATAAATATTCATTAGAAAGAAAAAACTATTTCCTAAATCATGGGGCTTTATTTATAATTTTTATACAATATATAATTAAATTTATATATGATACAATGATGATGCAATATTTACCTTTTTAGTGAAAGATTAAAATAATTGATGTTATAAATATTAAAAAAAATGTAAATTGAAACATTTAATTCCATACACGAGTTTTCTGGTTGAATATGACATGTTAGGGTGTATAATAAGTTTTTTTGATGTAATAAATTTATTATGACTTTCACAAAAAACTAAATACTAAATAGTGTTAAAATTGACATAAATGAGGTTTTAAAGGAAATACTATTTTATTAAATGATATAATACTTATAAAAATATATGATTCAGCCAAAGGACTAATAAAATTTTATATATCTCATTAATGAACCAATTTAAGTTCTCTTGGCATTTTATAGTATGTTTATTTTCCATGTAATATAAAAATACAAGAAGACATGGTAAATATTAAATTATTTAACCAAGTGTTAAATATAAAAGATAAGGTTAATATGGTGACCTAAAATTGTCTAAAACTTATTGGTTGAGAGTATCTCAACCCATCCCCACATTATCTTATAAATAAATTCCTTTTTATGTATAATAAACCGAAAATTATCTTATAATAAAATAATATTTCAAGCTTTTTCTGAAGTTCCCCTCACCTCTCTTATAAAGGGAAACTTACCCTTATCTTAAATTCACACATTCAAAACCATATGGCTCAACAAAAACCTAAAAAAAATATCATCCCAAAAACCCTCACTTAAACCTAGAGTAATTACTTTGATCAAAAAGCCAACCTATCAATCCCTTTTGTTCAAATTAAAAGGAAGCACCAGAAGAAGAGATAACTATTTCATCACCTCTTTCAAAGTTCTTTCCTTCTTCCGCTTCATATTTCTTTGTTGTTTCCATACCAAAATAATAACTCCAATACCTTCTAAATACTATGATATTATTATAAATATGGTCAAACCATATTCATTATTCTAAACATCTTATGAATGAAAAAGTTACCATACGTGCGTACATACGGCTTACCGTATCCAACTCGTGGTGTAGTTTGTTATTCAACACTTCATTATTTGGATGGGTATAATAATGAGTAAAATTTATTTAAATAATAAATATAACATATTAATTATTCTTTATACAATCCAATTACATAATATTTCACCATCAATAGAATGATATTGTCTCTCATGAATACGTACAACTTACCTTCTCCACGACGCGATGAGATTTCATTCCTCTTAGTAACCATTCAAGAATAATTTTCATTTGATGATTAAAAAATAATGTTTAATAACTTAATATAATTATGGATATGTATAAAATACATCATATCCATAAAAAAAACATGACTTACAAAACAAAACATATAAAGAAAAATGAATAAGTTAACAACCCAAAAAAATACAACTGAAATATTAGTAACAAAGCAATAAAGGATGATAATAAATGATATAATATTTATGTTTGTGGTTCTTGAATATTTTAATGAAAACTATTTAACAATTATAAAGGAAGTTAAACTTACCCTCGACTAAAGGAAAGTATAAGGTAAGGGGTTTTTATCTCACTTTTTATTCCTGTAGAATTCATGCTATATTTCCCAAAATTTCTTTTTGTGTGGTGTATGTACTGACCATGATTGTATTCTTTGTGTAATATAATTTTATTTATGGGTATTTAAATCTTCATTATATGATCATTCTTTCATGGGATGTGTGTTTCATATGTTACCAAATCGGTTAGGGAATCTCTAATTTCAAATTCCGCTCATTGGGTTCTACGCACACTTCATTGATTATTTTACTCCAAGATTATGTGTGAAATCACTATTTATTTTTTTTGTAGTAATTTACACTCCCCTTTATTTTTATATACATTTTATACACATAATAACTCCATATATAAATTCTCAAGTCATTGATATGAATTTTATAAGAGTAATCCTGACTCAATTTTAATTCATTGAGTTAAACATCCAAGTCATTGGTTTTGTTTTTACAAGAATATGTGTGAATGTAATATGATTTATTTAAATATAATATCCAATAATATTGAGTGTATTTATATTTTTCACACATAATAATGTGATTTATTTATCCTTAATCTAAGGATACAGTCTTTATAAGGTATTTTATCTCAATTTACATTCCATTGATACTTCTTTGTTGTTATGATCCAATTCAATTTTATATGGTGTATATAATGTCTATTGAAATAGTATATACTGAATCCATTTATTCTAATGATATTATAAATATTTGATTAATGTTATTCCTTAATTATTTTTATTCAAGCGTCTCTCATTTGGATGGTAAATCTTTAACTAAAATATCATTTTAAATGTTTGAAATATTTATTCTTATAAATCTTTCTCATTAATGTCCATGTTTTAAAAATTATTTTAAGGATTAATTTATATGGACATGAATTTTTTGAAATTAAAATTCTTTTCAAAAGTTTTAATTTGTTATGGGACACTTTGATTCAAATATCTCTTTTAAATTACTTCTTTGATAAAAAATGGGACCTTTAAATTTTTTCAAGAAAAATGAGATATTTCTCTCAAATAGTTTTACTGATTATTTTCATGTATGTAAATATCCTTCATTTTATTTTATTCTTTTACTAAAAAAAATATTATATATTTTATTTAATGAGTTATTTTTGGCTGTGGATGTGCTATTTTTATACAATTAATGGTTTGTGGTTAAAGTATTGACATTTTTTATACTAGTTTTAATACGAATGTATAGATTTATTTCACCCTTTTCATATAAGAAATGAATTAGACTTAGTAAGTGAAGGGAGGGGCCTAATATATCCCTTCTACATATTATTAGGTCTAATGAGATAAACTAGTGTCTTGACACAAGGCCTTAACAAAATTTATACTTAGGGTATTGGAATAGGGCCTTGACTTTGTGGTTAATATGTCTGAAATTATGTCTTCCATCCTTATGAGATTAGTTATTAATGTTACATGTGACTATTAGAATAGTAAAACTTCTATGTGAATAAGTAAATTTAATTATTTATGTAACGCTCTGACCCCGGTTTACTAGAGACAGTGCATTATTACGTAACATTGGCATGATCATAAAAGATCAAGTCTCAAAACACCGATTAGTTTAATAGCCTTGGAAACACTAGATACATTCATAAATGTTACATTACATCATAAAGTAAAAAACTAAAATAACAGTCTCAATAGTACACACTCATATCCCCTTTAAACTATCCTTGAAGGTCAATCATAAAATATTTCTTCACATGATGGGAAAAATAAAACATTGAAAGGGGTGAGCTCAGATGCTCATTAAGGATAATAATATAGCAGAAACTTTCATAAATAAACATAAATAATTAAGGCAATGTATAACTAAAACAAAATCCTTTTAAACTTGAACTTCCGCATAATATGGAAAAAGTAAAATGAAATAATGCCATTTACTTATTCACATGGATATTCTAATAGTCGAATAATCACATGAAATATCAATAATCACATTCATAATGATGGAATGCATAATGCCAGACTATCATAACCACATAGTCAAGGCCTTGTGCCAAGACTAGAAATAACATTTTGTCAAGGCCTTGTACCAAGACACTAGTTTGTCTTATGAGACCTACCTATGAATCGAGGATCTATAGCGGGCTCCACCCGTCACTTATTAAGTCCAATGCCTTCCTTATATGAAAAGGTTTAAACATATCATAAACCATAACATAATCGTATCACATAAAACATGCATAAAGGAAACATAACATTTCAAAAATTCAATAGAAAGATATCAATACAACACATTGATATAATAAAAAAATTATCAAAACCATTTTCAATACCAAAATAAAAGAAAATTAAACCATAGTATTTATTTTTTTTAAAAAAGTTATGTCCTGTAGAAAAAGCCAAAACTCAAATAATGGTCACGGCGACGGTGAAGTCATTGTCACCGCATATGTATGACAAAAAAAAATTTCTTTTTGACATTTAGTAAAATTATTCGTATAAAAAATATTCCTTTTGAATAAACATAAAAGTAAAATGGGTTTATACACAGTATAAAAGAAAGTTGTGTATAAAACAAAATATGCCTCAATGAAAGGAGATTGAGACGAAGTCCCTCACCTCATGTCGGACTTGACTCGATCATTCTTTAATCTCTTGAATAATAAACTAGAGTTAATATCTACTATCTTAAGAACCTTTTTCAAGTTAATTATCCATTTTATATCACTTATTACCATGTTATGAAAATTATGTAGTCATTTAAGTTAATAACTGTCATTTTGTCGACCTTTGGTACTTGAGTCAACAATAAACTTCTTATAATTACAAGTTGTTTATGTGGTAGAATATCCATTATATCCAGAATTATATTCATCATCTAGATATCATATATATCATATATATCCAGTAGATACATGCATTTATAATATTACATAATATTTATAGGTAAGAAATCAAATGCACCGTTCATGGAGATGGTAAGTCATATGTATGTATGAACGCTACTTTCATTTCTATTTCATATTTAATGGAATGAAATCATAATTATATAGTGGTATATTATAATTACAGTATAATATCATATATATATCATATATAATATTATTAACTCCATCCTTTATACATCCCACATATGGAATTAATGATTCAAATCACTTTGAGGGGGCGATAGTCCGCACTTCCTAAAATGAAATTACCGCGTTTACCCATAATGGAAATCATAAAGTTATTCCATAAATGAAAAAACAGGAGCATAAGGAAAACATAAACATAATATATATCATATATATAAATAGTTTCATCATAATGGCCACCATGAGAGGTGTTAAAATAAGATTGAACAATCATCATTTCATGAGGCAGTAATTCGCCACTAACAGAAACCGTATGTTCTTTAACCATTGGATGAAGGTGTGTGTAAGTGTAAATCAAATAAATCTCATAAAAACATCCTAGTATATTGAATATACTATTGTTTTTACAAAATAAAGGAACAAAATGAGTTTATGGTGTTGGAGAAGCAAAATAAAACAAAAGAACATAAGATAAGACATTATATTAAAATCAGGTAACTCTTTTTGATTTGAGCCAAAGGCTTCCTTGGGAAGACTTCTGCCCAAAGTGAGGCTTCTAGGAGTAAGAGAGGAGATTTTAGAGAGTATTTGGGTAGAGTTTGTCTGATCCAAATGGCTTTGAAGGTGTGAATAAGGTGGTAGAGTTGGGGTCCTTTTATAAGAGGAGAGGAGGGGCACTTTTGGAAAGATTGAAATTTTACTTTATTATGAAATGTTTTTTGGATTTTAAAGGTCCCAAAATGATATATTTCAAGGATAAGGTGATACGTGTTCGAAATAAACCCATACAATAGGATTTAGACAAGATTAAGTCTTATATTGTACTTTATCTTTTCATTTTATTTAAATCGTTCATTAATGAGGTAATCGCTGCATCATCATGGTGTCATAAATAATTTTTTTATATAATGTCTAAAAATTATAAAACAAATACCATGATGTAGGAAATCTATTTATATTTCCAATGATTATTTATAGTCTATAATATCATTTATGTAGACAAAATTAAAATTGTTTTACTTGGGTGATACATACTTTTTTATATTTTCCTTTCTTTTAAAATAAAAAGATAAAATGTCACTATCACACAAAAGTGATTCCATGGGATCACAAATTTTGGAAGAAGTAATCCCATGGTCGGAAATGAAACAACTAGTAGAATTAGGACACATGTTGGGGTCATTTTGTATTTTTATGATATTATTTTATTACCCTTAACTACCCAATTACTAATTAATCGTGTTAATTAAAGATAATTGTCGTCGTTACTATTCATATTGTCCAAAAACAAAAGCATATTAATTACATAATTTGAAGCTTCTGATTACAAATATGGAATCTATTTTACCAAATTACAAGCACAGAAATTTCAGTAATTAATTTCAAAATTATTCCCATTGTCAAAACCAAAGACGAGTTTTTAAGAAGTAAAATCTATCAAAAGATTGACATGTTTTTACATCCAATTGAAAGGTGAAATTACATCCAATGAACAAAATTGTATTAAGTGATAAAAAAATAATTCAATTATAATTTAAAACCATTTAAAATGACAATCTATCCATATAAATAAATTGGATGAAAAGACAGTTTTGAATTAAAATACAACATTTTTCACTATTCATTAAAAATGATCATTATGAGAAAAATACCAAAAATTCACCCTAGGCTATATTTGATATTAAAAATTCAAAAATTATGTTCTTTTTACCAAATTCAAAACATATAAGTTTCATTAATAAATTATATAGTTAATTCACGCTGTCAGAACAAATAGCGTGTTTTTAAAAAACAATATCTATCAAAAGATTGAAAATTGTTTCTGTCCAATTTCAAAGTGAAATTAATTCTAATGACCATCATTGGATAAAATGGTAAAAATATATTCTAATAATACTTTAAAATCACTCAATAGTATAATTTATCACTATAAATTATATTGATTACAAAAGTTGTTTTTAATTAAAGTTTAGTATTTTTCACTATTCATCAAAAATCCGAAGTTCTCAGAAAATTAACAAAAATTCAAATTAGGATAATTTCGATATTCCAAATCCAAAAAAGAAGTTCAATTTGAATAATAAAATTTATAAAATTTTAAAAAGTGGGTATTACTATTCATAATGGCTACTTTGATTGGTCGCAGTGTGTTAGTATCTCGAACTTGCGTACAATACAAGACATTGTATTATTGAAAGAGAAGAGTACCGTGGAATATTTGGGTGTTACATTCTCCCCTACTTCAATAAATTGTGTGCTCACAATTTGAAATTGTTCTTCGAAAATAAAATTTTGAAAATAGAAAATACCTTTGTGGAAAACCCACATTGGAAATAAGGCTAATAAAAGTTATCCTTAATAAGAGGGAAAGGGAAATGAAAAAGTCACCACCAAATTATGATCTCGATTAGGAGAACATTGGTGGAAATTAGAGACATATAATTGGAGGAAAAAAGTAAATATTTGTAGATAGTGATTGAGTTCATCAATCACAAACAAGTGTAAAATTGAGGGCCTCAAAGCCATCAATCAATGATGAAAATATCACCAGTTCAACAAAACATAAGGTTTTAAGATAAATTTTTTTTGTTTTAATATAACGTACCTAAAGTTTAAGAATTAATTTTTTTTATAGAATAATATATATATATATATATACACACTTGACAAGTAGAATTTCACCCTTCAACTAATTTATACCACAAACTCATCTTTCACTCAAAACGAAAACAGAACTCAAAAATATTATATTTATCCTAAGCGTATAAGGTTACAAATATTAACACATATCATGGTGAAAAATATTTTGTAATAACCAGGGACTTCCTATAGGCTAGTGGTAGGTAATAAAGGTCTGTCGCACTATGGTTGTGTGTTCGATTCCTATAGATTTGTCTGACGCGATGGGTTATCGCTCGACCCACAGGTTGTCCTTTTCCTAAAACTATAGTATTTTAATATTTGGAAAATAATCATAAAATTTTTTTAACCTTAAATAATACTATTCCAAGTTCAACTTAATCCATTCCAAACATTATAGTTATCCAAAATAACTCTGTTCAAACTCACAGTCCAAATTTTATAAGGAAGGTAAACACAATGAAGATCCTTTCTTCCATATAATAACATGTGAATAACTTCACCATGTATTCTTTTAAAACACTGCAACATCCTGAATTACCAAAAATCCTTATTGATTACATTCATGATCCCTTATTCCTTATAGAATACTAGATATACTCCAATCAAAAAATGTATACAAATCATTAATCAGCTTCATGGAAGTCAAGAATATCCAATATAATTTATCCAAATCTTTCATGTATTATTCCAAAATCACTATCTCGGTATCAGAACCATATTATGGTTTATATTTCTCTCAACCTTAAATTTTCCAAAAATTTAACCTGTTATTGAGTCACTTTTCTTGGTTCCACAAAATCTTAAGTCCTTAATGAAATAGTACTGCAGTACAATCCTTATATACTCAATAATTATTATAACCAGTACATCGTTGATACAACACTCAAATGAAATAATTATTTAATAACAACATAAGAAATCTAATCATTCCTGCTCATATGTGGTAGTATCATTACTTGATTATTATCTAATAGCATCATTTGTATCATACTCTAATGATTTGGACATTGGTTTGCGTAGTGTCCCCACTCCTTGCAGATGAAGAATTGTACATATGAAAACTTTTTCTTACCCTTGTAGTCACACACTTGGTGTCTTTTTTCTCCACACTTCTAACAAACTCCCATTCCATTCAAGAAAGTTCCAAGGTGTTTCTTCCCACAGTTATCACATATTATAAAATTCTTCTTTTCCCTCTTCCATTTATCCATCTTTCTCTCTTCCATCCCTTTCTTCTCTTGCTTCCCTTCAAATCCATAGGACTCAAGGAATTCTTTACTTATCTTATTAACACATGATAATATTTATTAATATGTTAAGAATAAATGGGAGACTATTTCCCTTATAAATGTTGGCTTAATACCATGAAAGATATGATCCTTCTTGCTCTTTGGATCATATGTATTGCTGGAGTTCACATTCCATCTACTGGGCGACATTTCTATACAATGGAATAAACTAGATCTGTTCATAAATCAAAATACATAATTCCATACTTGTAAAACTCTTAACATAAATTGAAATATTTATGGATATAATCCAATATCATAAAAAATGTTTTCTTTGAGGATGTATATACTCAAAAACCCTTCATAATGGTTTGTAAAGAAAATGAAAATTATCCTAAGCATATCCCCCAGGAGTGTCGTAACCAAGACTGCAGTAAGGCCTATTGTCGTGCACCAAGTTACCCCAGGTCAAGCTCGAAACTCCGTGTCGTAGTTTTCACTCCTAGGTATATCTGTGCCAGAGCTGCCTCTACCAGCTTGTATCCAGACATGGATGTATTTCTCAGAAAATACACATAATCTATACTTACCAAAATTCTAGGACATTCTTCAATACTAATCCCCAAAGGCAATCTTAGGGATATTGTAACATCCCAAGTAAGTAATGAATAATAGATATTTTTATCTATGTCTATTAATGATTAAGATAGTGTTATAGATGCTTAAAATGAAAATAAATACAATCTTATGCATGGAATACACTAATATTCTTAAAAGATTGTTTTACTGCCTTTTGATGGAAAACCATTTTTGAATCTATATTTTGACAATTTTATAAACTATGTTTGTCAAAATAAACTTATCCTTTATGATTGGGACATCAAAATTTACCTTGTGTGAATTTTTGGTATTTTTCTGACAATGTTCATTTTTTAATGAATAGTGAAAAATACTACATTTTACATCAAAACTGCTTTTTAATCTAATTTATTTATATGATTAGATTATGTTTTGAATTGGTTTTGAAGTGAAATTAGAATATATTTTTACCATTTTATCCAATGGTGGTCATTGGAATCAATTTCACTTTGAAATTAAACTTAAACTGGTGTCAATCTTTTGATACTTATTGTTTTGTAAAAACACGCTATTTGCTCTGGCAGCGGGAATTAATTATTAAATTAATTAATGTGACTTATATGATTTGAATTTTGTAAAATATACTTCATTTTTTAATTCTGAATATCAAATATAGCTTAGGGTGAATTTTTGGTAATTTTTTGAAAAACTTCAATTTTTGATGAATAGTGAAACCACTAAGTGGTAATCAAGCAAACTGATTTTTCAGTTAAATGAAAGTTTACCACTAATGTGTATTGAATTTTGAAAATCCGACATACATGGTTGTCATTAAGAAGTAAAATGTGGTTCAATGAGATTAAAATAATTTTTTGGTGAATAGTAACTTATTAAGTTTTTAATCGCGATTAGTGGTAATTAGTGTAGTTTAAGGTATAAATAATGCTTTAATAATATGAAATGACTTAGACACATGTCCCAAACTTATTGGTTGTGTCATTGCCGACCAAGAAAAGCCATGGGTCAACTTGGGGACCCCATGGAGACACTTTGGAATGGAAATGACATAAATAACTTTTTATTTAATGTAAAAGTAAAAATGACACAAACATAATATGTTTTACGAAAACAATTTTTACATGGGGTTATAAAGATCAGATTTTTTATTATAAATAGTCATTGGAAATATAAAAAGATTTCCTACATCATAGTATTTGTTTTATGATTTTTAGACATTAAATAAATTAAATTATTTATGACATAATAATGATGCAGCGATGAAATCATTATTTGACGATTTAAATAAAATGGAAAGATAATGTAAAATCTATGAACTACACATATCCAAAACTTATTGGATGAGTGGATTTCGAACCCTTATCACCTTATCCATGAATTATTTCAATGTGGGACCTTTTAAAACCGAAGCACATTTTCAAATAAAGTAATATTTCTTTACTTTCCAAAAGTGCCCCTCCTCTCCTCTTATAAAAGGCCCCCACCTCTACCTCATTTCACACACTTCTCAAGCCTTTGGATCGGACAACCCCTGCCCATTTACTCTCTCCACATCCCTCTACTCATCCTAGAGGATTACCTTGGGCAGAAAACTTTCAAAGGAATCCTTTAGGCTCAAATCAAAAGGAGTTACACTTTTAAAGGTAATTCATTCTCTCATGTTCATTTGTTTTATTTTGCTTCTCCAACCCCCTAAACTCTTTTTATTTACTTCTTTTGTAACAACACCAGTATCTTCAATATACTAGGATGTTGTTATAAGATATATTTGAGCTACACACTCACACAACTACATAAAATGGTTAAAGAACATACGGTTTCCGTGGATGGCGAAATTCTGCCTCCCGAAACGATGATTGTTCAATACTCATTTAACACCTTCAAAGGTGGCCATTATTATGTCACTATTTTTATATATGATATATAATATGTTTATGTTTTCCTTAAGCTTCTATTTTTTTCATTTTGGACATACCTTTATGGTTTCCATTATGGGTAAACACGATATCTTCATTTTAGGAAGTGCGGATTACCGCCCCCTGAAAGTGATTTGATTCGTTAATACCATATGTGGGATGTTTAAAGGATAAAGTTAATGATATTATATATTTTATTATACTGGAATTATAATATACTCTTATATCATTATGATTCCATTCCAGAAAATATGAAATGGAAATGGAAGTAGCGTTCATGCGTACGTACGACTTACCGTCTCCATGAACGGTGCATTTCATTTCTTACCTCTAAATGTGATGTAATATTATAAATACATGTATATGATGAATATATATGATATATATGTTATCAAAATCATTAATATCATTCTGGATATAATGAACCTTTGACCAAATTAACAACATGTAAGTGTAAGAAGTCTATTTTTGACTTAAGAACCAAATATCGACAAAATGAACATTATTAACTTAACTGATTACATGATGTTCATAACATGGTATAAAAGGAATAATGAACTTGAAAAAGATTCATAATCAAGTAGAGATTAACTCAACTTTATTATTCAGGAGATTAAATAACGGTCGGGTCAAGTCGGATACGAGGTATGGGACTTCGTCTCAATCTCCCTTCATTGAGGCATATTTTATTTTATACACAACTTTCTTTTATACGGTGTATAAACCCCTTTGACTTTTATGTTTATTCAAAAGGAATCTTTTTTATACGAAGTGTTTACTAAATGACAAAAGGGAATGTTTTTGTCGTATGTATGCGGCGACAATGACTTCTCCGCCGTCGTAACCGTTATTTGAGTTTCGGCTTCCTCTACAAGCCATACCTTCTTTTTTTAAAAAGAAAAATAAATACCATGTTTTACTTTGGTATTGAAAATGGTTTTCATAATGTTTTTATATCAATGTGTTGTATTGATATCTTGTGATTGAAATGTGGAAATTTTATGTTACCTTTATGCATGTTTTATGTGATATGATTATGTTATGGTTCTTGGGCATTATTATGAAGACGGGTGGTTCCGTGATAAACTAAGGGCGGGTGAGCCCGTTATAGCTCTCCAATGCATTGGGTAACGCGAAGGAGTGAAACGTTAAGGTTTCTCTGAAGAGATTTTAGGGAATATACTGTGATGGGTATTCCAAACGTAACCAAGAGGGTTACTCCCTACGTAAGAATGTTATGAATGCCTCAAGTTACCTTTATGTCTTATGATTTCTATGATTTATTCATGATTTTATGAGGTATGTTAAAGTGCCTATGTTTTATGGGTAAAGTATGATTTCATTCTTATGTATATATGAACTCATGTTTCCTTTCCATGTTTTTTTATAACCCATACTGAGTTTTTATGCTCATCCCAAGTTTTTGAAATGTTTTTCACAGGTCAAGGGAAAGGTACATGATAAGATGATAGAGTCAAGGATGTGTCAAGAAATAATCCATGTTTTATTTTAAATGTGTTTCCATTGATGGGAATGAATAATACTATCTTTATGTAACCACTTTGTTTATATGTGGAATGTAATGCAAGTTTTATGATCTAATTCTCTAAAACTCTAAACCCGAAAAGATCCTCAATGTGTAATCTTGTAATAACTCAAGATTAAGTAAGGTTTAAGGCTGGGGCCTTATAGTTGGTATCAAAGGTCGGTTTAGATAACTTTAGGTGTTAGAATTCTATTAAATGATTATCCAAAAATATTTTTTTTTCGAAATGATATAGCATTTAAAGATTACCATGTTGCTTCATCTAAGACATGTTTGTTCAGAATGGTTTTCCGCAGAGGAAACAGGGAAGCAGTTCTAGGAAGGCATACAGAAGGAAATAACCTTCCGAATCAGCATCCAGAAATGGTCGGAATTGGAACTGAACAGTTTGTTGCAGTAATGGCGCAGTTGACTCAAGCGATAAATGGCGGTGGTATCCATGCACGAGATCAGCCAGAACAACCGCAGAGGAACATGTCAGTGGTGGAACATTTCATGAGGCAACATCCACCATCATTCATAGGATCATCTGACCCTGTGCTAGCTGAAGGGTGGATTAAAGCACTAGAGAAGATTTTTGATGTCATGGGGTGTTCAGACAATCAAAAGGTTAGTCTTGCTATTTACCGTTTGGAGGGTGAAGCAGATCAGTGGTGGTCTATGGTTAAAAATATTAGGGACGCCGATGAGATTGATGCACTTTACTGGGATGAATTCAAAGGTATGTTTCTTGAGAAGTATTTTCCTAAGGCTGTTCGACTTAGGATGGAAAAGCAATTCTTGGAATTGAGGCAAGAGGAAGACTCAGTGGCTGCCTATGAAGAAAGGTTCACTCGATTGGCAAGGTATGCTCCAAATTTTATCTGGGACCTTGATAGTAAAATCAATCGTTTTTACTCAGGATTAAAGCCAAAGTATCGAAGGTCATTAGCTTCTCGTGAGTTTAAAAGTTATGAAAAGCTTGTTCGATGTGCTGAGAAGGTGGAAATGGAGTTTGCCGATGACCAAGTTTTCTATAACAACCAGCAGAAGAAGAGACCGAGGTGGCAGGAGAAAGGTATGAATTCTTCAAAAAAGTATGATGGTAAGAGAACTAAGTTTCCAGTTTGTGATAAATGTGGCAAAAGGCATGCTGGGGAATGTCTTCTGAATTCTGGGAAGTGCTACCGATGTGGTAAGATGGGACATAAGGCTCGTGATTGCACTGAAAAGGATCAAGGTGAAGGTAAGAACAAATTTGATTTACAGTTAGTGAAATGTTATAAGTGCAATGAGATGGGTCACTATGCAAACGAGTGTCCGACAAGGAGCTTGAGTGATGGGAAGCAGTTAGACTACAAGCAGAAAGGGGTGGTGAAATCCTTTGCAACTACTTCAGCAGATGTCGGGCCATCAAATGAAGTTGTATCAGGTACTTTGTTTGTTTTTTCAGATTATGCCAGTGTGTTGTTTGATTCGGGGTCTACACATTCTTTCATCTCTGAAACCTTTTCTAGTAAAATGGGAATACCATCTCAAGAAATGACTCCTGAACTTTTGGTAAAAACACCTGGGGGAAGTGTCGAGGCAAAAAGAATTTATAAGAATCTTCCTATCCTTATCTGTGGAAAGAACCTACTTGCAAACCTTATTGTTCTACCTCTAGTAGAGTTTGATGTTATCCTAGGTATGGATTGGATCTCTATTTACCATGCTAAGATTGACTGTAGAGCTAAAGAAGTTTCTTTTCAGAAAGACTTTCAGTTTGTTTACAAGAATGAACCCTTACTTTTGATAACATATCAAGAGGCCGAGAAACTTGTAAAAGATGGAAATGAATGTTACCTTGCACACATCATTGAAAATAAAGGAACTGTTCAGATTAATGATGTTCCAGTGGTAAATGAGTATCCTGATGTTTTTCCTGATGAGTTTCCTGGAATAATACCAGATCGGGAAGTTGAGTTTACTGTTGACTTAGTTCCTGATGCTAAGCCAATTTCAAAACCCCCTTATCGAATGGCACAAATTGAACTTTTAGAGTTGAAGGAGCAATTGCAAGATTTATTAGAGAAAGGTTTCATTGGACCTAACACATCACCATGGGGTGCTCCTGTTTTATTTGTTAAAAAGAAATATGGTTCTATGAGACTTTGCATTGATTATAGAGCCTTGAATAATATCACTGTTAAAAAAAAATATCCTTTGCCTCATATCGATGATTTGTTTGATCAGCTCCAGGGAGCTCAGTTTTTTTCAATGATTGACCTGAGATCGGGGTACCATCAGCTGAAGGTAAAGGAGGCATATATTCCGAAGACTGCGTTCCATACGAGATATGGCCATTATGAATTTGTAGTAATGCCTTTTGGGCTAACCAATGCACCTGCTGTATTCATGGACTTAATGAAAAGAATTTTCCATGAGTTCTTGGATAAGTTTGTGGTGGTTTTCATTGATGATATTTTGGTGTTTTCTAAAAGTAAAGAGGAGCATGAAAAACATTTAAGGGTTATCTTGCAAACCTTAAAAGAAAAGAAACTGTATGGGAAATTCAGAAAGTGTGAGTTTTGGTTGCAACAAATTTCTTTCCTTGGTCACATTGTTTCTAAAGATGGAATAACTGTTGATCCTGCAAAAACAAAAGTTGTGGAAGAATGGCCAAGACCCAAAAATGTAACCGAGATTCGTAGCTTCCTTGGTTTGGCGGGCTATTACCGAAGGTTTGTTAGAAAATATTCACGGTTATCTAGTCCAATGACTAAGCTAACTCAAAAGGGTGTTAAGTTTATCTGGACAAAATAATGTGATGATTGTTTTCAGGAATTGAAAAGAAGATTGGTGAATGCTCCAGTTTTGGCACTACCTTCCAGGAATGGTGAGTTTGTTATATACAGTGATGCTTCATTGAAATGACTTGGTTGCGTCCTAATGCAGAATGATCAGGTAATTTCTTATGCTTCACGACAGTTGAAAACTCATGAGGTAAATTACCCTACACATGATTTAGAATTAGCTACTGTTGTTTTTGCTTTAAAAATTTGGAGGCATCATTTGTGTGGAGTAAAGTGTGAAATATATACCGATCACAAAAGTTTAAAGTATATATTCACTCAGAAAGAGTTAAACATGAGACAGAGGAGATGGATGGAATTAATCAATGATTATGATTGTACAATTCATTACCATCCGGGAAAAGCAAATAAAGTGGCTGATGCTTTGAGTCGAAAAAGTAATGCTTCATTAACAATGTTGCGTTTGGAACGTGATCCTTTGGTTAAGGATTTAATGAACATTGGCATAGAAGTTGTTGGTGCAGGAAGTCCTTCTGTTTTGTTTCAGGTATCAGTGAGATCTTCTCTATCAGATAGAATCAAGCAAGCACAGAAGCAAGACAGTGAGTTGCAGAAAAAGGTAGAGCTGGTTCAGAAAGGTAAGTTTCCTGAATTCAACATTGATAATGATTGTGTTTTGAGATTTGGGAAGAGATTGTGTGTGCCTTGTGATTCACAGTTGAAGAGAGAGTTGTTATGTGAAGCTCATAGTTCTCCATTTTCAGTTCATCCGGGCAGTACTAAGATGTATAGAGATCTGTGGGAGTATTACTGGTGGGATGGAATGAAAAGAGACATTGTTGATTTTACTGTGAAGTGTTTGACTTGTCAGCAGGTTAAAGCAGAGCGGCAGTTACCGAAAGGGATGCTTCAGTCTTTACCAGTGCCAGAGTGGAAATGGGAGAATATATCCATGGACTTTGTTGTTGGATTACCGAGGACATCTCGAGGTAATAATGTAATCTGGGTTATTGTTGATCGCTTGACCAAATATTCTCATTTCCTTGCTATACGAGATACTTTCTCTCTTGATCAACTTTCCCGTTTGTATCTTAAAGATATAGTCAGGTTACATGGAGTTCCTCTCTCCATTGTATCAGATCGTGATCCCAGGTTTACTTCTAACTTTTGGAAATGCCTTCAGAAGTCGTTGGGTACTGAATTAAATTTTAGTACAGCTTTTCATCCTCAATCAGATGGGCAGTCAGAACGAACAATTCAGACATTGGAGGATATGCTATAAGCATGTTCTATGGATTATCAGGGAAGTTGGGACCAACATCTTTCTTTGGTTGAATTTTCATATAATAACAGTTTTCATTCCAGTATATAGATGGCACCATTTCAGGCATTATATGGGAAGTGGTGTCGAACTCCAGCTTTCTGGGATGAAGTGGGTGAAAGGAAGTTGATGGGACCAGAATTGGTAGAAGAGATGGCAGAAAAAGTTCAGCTGATTCAGAAACACATGAAAACAGCTCAGAGCAGGCAGAAGAGTTATGCGGATAACCGGAGGAAGGATCTATCTTTCGAGGTAGGTGATCATGTTTTTCTAAAGGTTTCTCCTTGGAAAAGAGTGATGAGATTTGGTAAGAAAGGAAAGTTGAGTCCAAGGTTCATTGGACCATACGAAATTCTGGAGAGAGTTGGATCTGTTGCATACCGAGTGGCTTTACCTCCGAGATTATCTCAGGTACACAATGTTTTTCACGTTTCGATGTTGAGAAAGTATATGCGAGATCCATCTCATGTTTTGAGTCCAGAGGTAGTTCAGATGGAAGAGAACCTATCTTATGAGGAACAACCAGTCCAGATTCTTGACCACAGGGAGCAAGTGTTACGAAATAAGGTGATTAAGCAGGTAAAGGTTTTGTGGAAAAACCACATGATTGAAGAGGCAACATGGGAATCTGAAAATGCAATAAGGGATAAGTACCCCCATTTATTTGATAAGTAAATAAATTGCGGGGACGCAATTTTCTAAAGGGGGGAAGGATGTAACATCCCAAGTAAGTAATGAATAATAGATATTTTTATCTATGTCTATTAATGATTAAGATAGTGTTATAGAGGCTTAAAATGAAAATAAATACAATCTTATGCATGGAATACACTAATATTCTTAAAAGATTGTTTTACTGCCTTTTGATGGCAAACCATTTTTGAATCTATATTTTGACAATTTTATAAACTATGTTTGTCAAAATAAACTTATCCTTTATTATTGGGACATCACAATTTACCTTGTGTGAATTTTTGGTATTTTTCTGACAATGTTCATTTTTTAATGAATAGTGAAAAATACTGCATTTTACATCAAAACTTCTTTTTAATCTCATTTATTTATATGATTAGATTATGTTTTGAATTGGTTTTGAAGTGAAATTAGAATATATTTTTACCATTTTATCCAATGGTGGTCATTGGAATCAATTTCACTTTGAAATTAGACTTAAACTGGTGACAATCTTTTGATACTTATTGTTTTGTAAAAACACGCTATTTGCTCTGGCAGCGGGAATTAATTATTAAATTAATTAATATGACTTATATGATTTGAATTTTGTAAAATAGACTTCATTTTTGAATTCGAAATATCAAATATAGCTTAGGGTGAACTTTTGGTAATTTTCTGAAAAACGTCAATTTTTGATGAATAGTGAAACCACTATGTGGTAATCAAGAAAACTGATTTTTCAGTTAAATGAAAGTTTACCACTAATGTGTATTGAATTTTGAAAATCCGACATACATTGTTGTCATTAAGAAGTAAAATGTGGTTCAATGAGATTAAAATAATTTTTTGGTGAATAGTAACTTATTATGTTTTTAATCGCGATTAGTGGTAATTAGTGTAGTTTAAGGTATAAATAATGCTTTAATAATATGAAATGACCTAGACACATGTCCCAACCTTATTGGTTGTGTCATGGCCGGCCAAGACAATCCATGGGCAACTTGGGGACCCCATAGAGACACTTTGGTTTGGAAATGACATAAATAACTTTTTATTTAATGTAAAAGTAAAAATGACACAAACATAATATGTTTTACGAAAACAATTTTTACATGGGGTTATAAAGATCAGATTTTTGATTATAAATAGTCATTGGAAATCTAAAAAGATTTCCTACATCATAGTATTTTTTTATGATTTTTAGACATTAAATAAATTAAATTAGTTATGACATAATAATGATGCAGCGATGACATCATTATTTGACGATTTAAATAAAATGGAAAGATAATGTAAAATATATGAACTACACATGTCCAAAACTTATTGTATGAGTGTATTTCGAACCCTTATCACCTTATCCATGAATTATTTCAATGTGGGACCTTTTAAAACCGAAACACATTTTCAAATAAAGTAATATTTCTTTACTTTCCAAAAGTGCCCCTCCTCTCCTCTTATAAAAGGCCCCCACCTCTACCTCATTTCACACACTTCTCAAGCCTTTGGCTCGGCCAACCCCTGCCCATTTACTCTCTCCACATCCCTCTCCTCATCCTAGAGGATTCCCTTGGGCAGAATCCTTTCAAAGGAAGCCTTTAGGCTCAAATCAAAAGGAGTTACACTTTTAAAGGTAATTATTCTCTCATGTTCATTTGTTTTATTTTGCTTCTCCAACCCCCTAAACTCTTTTTATTTACTTATTTTGTAACAACACCAGTATCTTCAATATACTAGGATGTTGTTATAAGATATATTTGAGCTACACACTCACACAACTACATCAAATGGTTAAAGAACATACAGTTTCCGTGGATGGCGAAATTCTGCCTCCCGAAACGATGATTGTTCAATACTCATTTAACACCTTCAAAGGTGGCCATTATGATGTCACTATTTTTATATATGATATGTAATATGTTTATGTTTTCCTTAAGCATATGTTTTTTTCATTTTGGGCATACCTTTATGGTTTCCATTATGGGTAAACACGATATCTTCATTTTAGGAAGTGCGGACTACCGCCCCCTGAAAGTGATTTGATTCGTTAATACCATATGTGGGATGCTTAAAGGATAAAGTTAATGATATTATATATGTTATTATACTGGAATTATAATATACTCTTATATCATTATGATTCCATTCCAGAAAATATGAAATAGAAATGGAAGTAGCGTTCATGCGTACGTACGGCTTACCGTCTCCATGAACGGTGCATTTCATTTCTTACCTCTAAATGTGATGTAATATTATAAATACATGTATATGATGAATATATATGATATATATGTTATCCAAATCATTAATATCATTCTGGATATAATGAACCTTTGACCAAATTAACAACATGTAAGTGTAAGAAGTCTATTTTTGACTTAAGAACCAAATACCGACAAAATGAACATTATTAACTTAACTGATTACATGATGTTCATAACATGGTATAAAAGGAATAATGAACTTGAAAAAGATTCATAATCAAGTAGAGATTAACTCAAGTTTATTATTCAGGAGATTAAAGAACGGTCGGGTCAAGTCGGATAAGAGGTATGAGACTTCGTCTCAATCTCCTTTCATTGAGGCATATTTTATTTTATACACAACTTTCTTTTATACGGTGTATAAACCCCTTTGACTTTTACGTTTATTCAAAAGGAATCTTTTTTATATGAAGCGTTTACTAAACGACAAAAGGGAATGTTTTTTTCGTACGTATGCGGCGACAACGACTTCTCCGCCGTCGTAACCGTTATTCGAGTTTCGGCTTCCTCTACAATCCATACCTTCTTTTTTTTAAAGAAAAATAAATACCATGTTTTACTTTGGTATTCAAAATGGTTTTCATAATGTTTTTATATCAATGTGTTGTATTGATATCTCGTGATTGAAATGTGGAAATTTTATGTTACCTTTATGCATGTTTTATGTGATATGATTATGTTATGGTTCTTGGGCATTATTATGAAGACGGGTGGTTCCGTGATAAACTAAGGGCGGGTGAGCCCGTTATAGCTCTCCAATGCATTGGGTAACGCGAAGGGGTGAAACGTTAAGGTTTCTCCGAAGATATTTTAGGGAATATACTGTGATGGGTATTCCAAACGTAACCAAGAGGGTTACTCCCTACGTAAGAATGTTATGAATGCCTCAAGTTACCTTTATGTCTTATGATTTCTATGATTTATTCATGATTTTATGAGGTATATTAAAGTGCCTATGTTTTATGGGTAAAGTATGATTTCATTCTTATGTATATATGAACTCATGTTTCCTTTCCATGTTTTTTTTATTACCCATACTGAGTTTTTATGCTCATCCCAAGTTTTTGAAATGTTTTTCACAGGTCAAGGGAAAGGTACATGATAAGATGATAGAGTCAAGGATGTGTCAAGAAATAATCCATGTTTTATTTTAAATGTGTTTCCATTGATGGTAATGAAGAATACTATCTTTATGTAACCACTTTGTTTATATGTGGAATGTAATGCAAGTTTTATGATCTAATTCTCTAAAACTCTAAACCCGAAAAGATCCTCAATGTGTAATCTTGTAATAACTCAAGATTAAGTAAGGTTTAAGGATGTGGCCTTATAGATATATTGTAATACCCCAAGATTCTACGGTATTCTTCTCTTTGAATAATTTGATAGCGTGTGTTCTACGCAACATCGAGTTCTAACACACCACAACCAATCAAACTAGCCGTTATGAATAGTAATGCCTACTTTTTGAAATTATATATATTTTATATTTCAAAATGGACTTCATTTTGGGTTTCGGAATATCAAAATTATTCTAAGATGATTTTTTGGTATTTTTCTGAGAACTTCCAATTTTTATGAATAGTGAAAAATACTTAAAAACAACTTTTTTAATCAAAATAATTTATAGTGATAAATTATATTATTGAGTGGTTTTAAAGTATAATTAGAATATATTTTTACCATTTTATCCAATGGTGTTCATTATAATTAATTTCACTTTGAAATTGGACCTAAACAATTGTCAATCTTTTGGTATATATTGTTTCTTAAAAACACGCTATTTATTGTGACAGCGGGAATTAATTATAAAATTAATTAATGCAACATATATTTTTGGAATTTTGTAAAATAGATATCATTTTTGAATTCGGAATATCAATTATAGCTTAGGGTGAAATTTTGGCATTGTTCTGAAAAACTTCATTTTTTGATGAATAGTGAAACTACTAAGTGGTAGTTAAAAAACTGAATTTTTTCATAAAACTTAATTTTACCACATCTGTGAATGGAATTTCGAAAATCTGAGAGACAAAGTTAATATCAAGAAGTAAAATTTGGTTCAATGAGATGAAAATAATTTTTGGTGAATAGTAACTTTTTACTTTTATTTACCACGGTTAAAAGTAAATACGGTAATTAAGGGTAAAAATGATATTAATATTATCCTAACACATGTCCTAATTATATTGGACAAGTGTATCTCAACCAAAAAAAACCTTAGGAATAAAATATTAATATTTAGGTCCACTTGGAATAGATTAGGACATTTATTATTATTTAATTCAAAGAAGAGTTAAAAGAGTTAAAATCAAAGTTTATTTACTAAAACAATTTTAATATAGGGTTATACATAAGATAAATTCGATTGTAAATATTCATTAGAAAGATAATATGATTTCATACATAATTATATTTTATTTATCATTTTTAGAGATTAAATAATTTAATTTATTTATGACACAATGATGATGCAGTAATTACGATAATAGTGAAAAATTAAAATAATTGATACTATAAATACCCAAATAAATATAATTTGAGACTTTTAATGAATTACGATAATTTTCTAGGATAATATGACATATTAGGATTGATTTAATTGTCTTTTTTCGAAGTAATAATTCTGTTATGAGTTTCACAAAAATCAACTATTGAATAGTGTCAAAATTGACCTAAAAGGGGTTTTAAAACAAATATTATATTATTAATTGATATTAAAATCCTAAAAATCTAAGGTTCAGCCAAGAGACTTATATCATGATAGTTTCATCATTAATGGACTACTTGGGGGTCTCTTGGATGTATATGGTATGTTTATTAACCATATAATATAAAAATACAAAGAGACATTGTAAAAGTGAAACTAATTAACTTAGAGTTAATACTTAAAGATAAGGTTAATATAATGACCCAAACCTGTCTAAATTATATTGGTTGAGTGGGTTTTGACCTATCCCCCCCTTAAAATTTAAATAATCGACTTTGGAGCCATTAGAAACCAAATATAAATTTATTATAAATTAATATTTCTAGATTTTCCAAAGGTGCCCCTCACCCCTCTTATAAAAGGGCACTCCTCCTTCTCATTTCTTCACACCGTCAAAGCCTTTTGGTTCAGCCAAAATCTGCCCAAATACTCTCCCAAATTCCTTCAATACAACCTAGAGGCCTTAGTTTGATCATAATGCCAACCTAAGGAGCCCTTTTGATCAAATCAAAAGGAAGAACCCGAAGAAGAGGTAATGATTTCACCACCCTTTTCCATGTTCCTTTCTTCTTCCACTTATTCTTCCTTTGTTATTACCATTCGAAAATAATAACTCCAGTATCATATATATAATGTGATGTAATTATAAATATGGTACAACCATATTTAGTATTCTATCCACCCTTTGAATAACATGTCACCATACGTGCGTACGTACGGCTTACCGTCTCCACGTCGTGGTGTAATTGTTATTCAATATATTATTATTTGGATGGGTATAATAATGATGTGTAACTCATGTAAATAATAAATATAACATGTTAATGATTCTGTATATATGATATAACATTTATTTATATATTATTTTAATATCAAAAGAATGATATTGTTGCTCGTGCGTACGTACGGACTACTGTCTCCACGAACGCGATGAGATTCATTCTCCATCGTATCCATTCAAGTATAATTATCATTTGATGATTTAAAAATGATGTTTAAGGACTTGATATCATTCTGGATATGAATAATATACAACCTATCAATTACAAACATGGATTACATAACAAAACATATAAAAGAAAACGAGTAAGTTAACACCCGAAACAACGATAATACTAAGATATTATTAACAAATCAATGTTAAAAGATCATATATGATATCATATTAATGTATATGATTCTTGTATAATTTAATAACAATTATTTCACCATTATACAGGAGGTTAACCTACCCCAACCAAGGAAAAGTACAAGGTAAGGGTTTATTTTACAATCTCATCATTATCCGAGGTTGTTTATACGTAATAATCTACTGTGATATCTTTATCATCCAAATCAATGTTTCTTAAAAATGAATTTCAAAACATTTTTACTATTTACTAAAATCTGGGTTAAAGTCATTTATACCCTTGTTTGACTTTTTATAAGAGGTTTATAAAGGAATCTTTCTGTCATTTTCCAAACAAGGTGCTTTTTAACCTTTTCGACAGAATTAAGGTAAGAATGTTTTTTTAACATATACGGCGGGTGCGGCTATTTTCCACCGTTATAAAATCTTCGAAGCTACCTTACAAGCTTATAAGAATATTTTCAAAGAAAATGTTTTATTTTATAAATATAAGACTCTTAAATGATTTCAAAATAGAAAGAGATATTTCTTTAAAAAGAATTTTGATTTCATCTATGTCAACATCCTTTGATGGATTTTACGCTTATTTAAAGTTGATTTATTATGATACAAAACTTCTATATTGTATTGAAGGTTTTGTGATATGTTTGACTATGGATGTGCTATTTTTATACCATTCATGGTTTATGGTGAAAGTATTGACATTTCGTATGCTAGTTTTAATACAAATGTTTATGTTATGTTTAATCCTTTTCATATGGGAATGCATTGGACTTAATATGTGACAGGTGGAGCCCGCTATAGCTCCTCGATGCATCGGTAGGTCTCATGAGACAAACTAGTGTCTTGGAACAAGGCCTTGGCAAAATCTTATTTGTAGTCTTGGCACGAGGCCTTGGCTATGTGGTTATGATAGTTTGACTTTATGCATTCCATCATTATGAAAGTGGTTATTGATATTGCATGTGATTATTCGATTAGTAGAATATCCTTGTGAATAAGTAAATGACATTATTTCATTTTATTTTTTCCATACAATGTTGAAGTTCAAGTTTAAAAGGCTTTTGTTTTAGTTATACATTACCTTAAATGTTTATTCTTATTTATGAAAGCTTCCGCTATATTGTTATCCTTACTGAGCATTTGAGCTCACCCCTTTTCATGTTTCATTTTTCCCAGGATGTGAAGAAGTAAATTATGAATGAGCTGCAGGGATATTATGAGGGGATAATTGTGTGGATTATGGAGACAATATGTTGTTGTAGTAGTTTTTCATTTCATGATGTAATGTAAAGCTTTATGAATATATATAGTGTTTCCAAGGCTACTAAACCAATCAGTCTTTCGAGATTTGATCTTTCTTGTGATCATGCCAATGTTATGTAATAATGCACCGACTCTGGGTAACTAGGGTCGGGGCGTTACAGTTGGTATCAGAGGAAGTTTAGTACAAACCTTGGAAGCTAGATTTAGATAAACTCTGATTAGAGCACGTAGACCTAAGATGAACTTTGAGGATTAGTATAGAAGAACTTCCTATAATTTTTTTATTGTAGAGATTTTGTGAGTTTTCCGAGCAATACATCCCTGTCTGGATATGAGAAGGTAGAGGCAGCTCTGGCACAGCTGTACCGAGGGGTAAAACCTGAAAACACCGCTTTGAGCTAGACTCGAATGAGAACTGGTGCACGACAACGTGCCTTGCTGCACTCTTGGTTACGACACTCCCAGGGGATATGCTGAGGATAACTCTCATTTTCATTACAAATCATTATGAATGGTTTATGAGTATATACTTCTTAATGATTTTTTTTATCATTATGGATTATATCCATAAATAGTTCAATTTATGTTAAGTGTTTTATAAGTATGGGATTATGTATTTTGATTCATAAACTGATCTAGTTTATGCCATTGTTTAGAAATGGCACCTAGTGGAATAAATGGAAACCGTATCAATGCACGCACTCCATGTAGGGATTTCCCTCCTGCTCAAGATAATTATAGTGGAGCTGGTGATGAAACTGGTGCCGATCAGCTAATAACCATACTGGGACAACTCACTCAGGTTATGAATAATAACCTTACCCGTATGGAGCACCCTGATCCGCAGCGTGGAGGATCAATGTTAGATCGATTCATGAGGAAACAACCACCAACGTTCAATGGGAGTAAAAATCCCTTAGTAGCTGAGCAATGGATATTTTCACTAGAGAAAATATTTCAGGCTTTGGGGAGTAGTGAAAGGGAAAAAGTTATCATGGCAGTTTACCGCCTCACTGGAGATGCTGATCAATGGTGGTCATTGATTCAAAATAAGAGGGAAGATGATGAAGTATCAAGTATGGAATGGAGGTAGTTCAAAGATCTGTTTTTAGAAACATACTTTCCTCACGACCATCGAGCAGATATGGAAAGGCAATTTCTGAGTCTGAGACAGAAGGAGGATGAGAATGTCATAAAGTATGAGGCTACCTTTACAAAGTTAGCAAGGTATGCTGGAGATTATATATGTAACCCGAGAAGTAAGATTGATCGTTTCTTTGATGGGTTAAAACCATTTCTCTATCGAGCATTAGTATCACAATCCTTCTCATCGTACGAAGACCTTGTCTCATGTGCTATCAAGACCAAAAAGGAATTCTCTAAGTCTTATTACTTTAAAGCAAAGAAAGAGAAGAAGATGCCTGCTGATCAATCTGGGAATGGAAATAAGGGGAAGAAGGGAAAGGTTGAATATCCATCCTGTGGTAAATGTGGTAAGAAACACCCCGGTACTTGCTTGAAGTGAACAGGAGTCTGTTACAAGTGTGGTGAAAAAGGCCACCAAGCTCGTGACTGCAAAGGGAAGAAGGAAGCTACCAATGTTTAGTGCTACAATTGCAGGGAGATGGGGAATTATGCAAATAAATTTCCTAAGTGTCAAGGGAACTTACCTCAGAAAATTACAAGGGATCAATCCCAAGCTTATGCTATCACTACTGCTGAGGTAAAGCTCCGAAAGACGTGGTGGCAGGTAATTTAATGGTTTCCTCATGTTTAGAAAATGCATTATTTTATTCTGGATCATCGCATTGTTTCATATCTTCCCAGTTTTCTAAGAAAATTAGATATTTCCAATTTGATTTAACAAGGGAGTTGTCAGTTAAAACTCCTAAGGGAAGTATCATTGCAAAAATGTTTTGTGAATCAGTCCCCATTAGAGCACATAAATGTTCTTTATCCGCTGATCTCATTGTCATACCTATTATTGAGTTTGATATAATCATCAGTATGGATTGGATTTCGGATTATGATGCGAAGATTTATTGTAAGAAGAAAGAGGTTACGATTCTTGATGATGATGATAAGGAACACCTTATCTTTAGAGCAGAATCATCACCACCTTATTCTTATCTAGATGCACCCCCAGTAGCTCAACTAAATTTAATTATTAGGGAGGAAGATAATGAAATAACTGTGGGTGAGGATAGTAATGTTCAAATAGAGGATGTAGCTATTGTGAAAGAATTTGTAGATGTATTTCTGGAAGATTTACCTGGACATCCTCCAGAATGAGAAGTTGAGTTTTTCGTTGATTTAATTCCTGGATCAAGGCCTATATCGAAGACCCCTTATAGAATGGCCACTGTAGAATTAGTTCAACTAAAGAAACAACTAGAGTAATTGAGTAATAAAGGATTTATTCACCCTAACGATAAAGAACATGTATCCCCTACCTCACATTGATGATTTATTTGACCAACTGCATGGAGCTCAATACTTTTCAGAGATTGACCTTCGATCTGGATACCATTAGTTGTGTGTGAAGAAGGAAGACATTTCGAAGACAGCATTTCGAACCAGGTACGGGCATTACGAGTTTATTGTAACACCTTTTGGATTGACCAATGCACCCTCTGTATTCATGGATCTGATGAATAGAGTTTTCAAGGAGTATCTGTAACACCCCAGGTAAATAAAGAATATGACATTTTCACATTCATCCATATTTGTGAATAAAATATTAATATGACTTTAAAGGGGACGCTTTGCTCGATGGCGTACCCAACACGCAACAACGAGTTTCTTGGGAATCTTACGTTGCACTCTAATAATAAAATAATATTATTTTAAATGGTAGTTAACATGTAGCCGTTGTATTGCCGGGAATGGATAGAAATAACTAAAATATGATTATATATGTTTTTTTAATGTTTTTACATTTATCCAATAAAATATGAAGGTACAAAATATGGAAATAATTCGATTTTAGGCGTATATGCCCTAGTTTTCACTAAAGGTTCACTTATCACCTTTTGATGGAGAACTGTCATTAAATATAGTTTTGTTCACTATTATACATCATTTTGGACCAAATAAAACTTTTCTTAAGAATTGGGACATCAAAATTTACTTTGTGTAAATTTTTGGTATCTTTCTGATAAAGTTCATTTTTTTAAATGAATAGTGTAAAATGTTGTATTTTAATTCAAAACCTCTTTTTAATCTAATTTTTTTATATGATTATATTATATTTTGAATTGGTTTTAAAGTGAAATTAGAATATATTTTTACCATTAAATCCAATAGTGGTCGTTGGAATTAATTTCACTTTGAAATCGGACTTAAACCAGTGTCAATCTTTTGATACTTATTGTTTCATAAAAACACGCTATTTGATCTGACAGCGGGAATTAATTATTAAATTAATTAATGTGACTTATAGGTTTTGAATTTTGTAAAATAGACTTCATTTTTGAATTCGGAATATCAAATATATCTTAGGGTGAATTTTTGGTAATTTTCTGAAAAACTTCAATTTTTGATGAATAGTGAAACCACTAAGTGGTACTTATAAAAACTGATTTTCCGTTTAAATGAAATTTTTCCACCTTTGTGTTTTGAATTTTAAAAATCTGACATACATGGTTGTCATTAAGAAGTAAAATGTGGTTCAATGGGATTAAAATAATTTTTTGGTGAATAGTAACTTATTAAGTTTTTAATCGCGATTAGAGGTAATTAGTGTAGTTTAAGGTAAAAATAATGTTTTAATAATATGAAATGAACTTGACACATGTCCTAACCTCATTGGATGTGTCATGGTCGACCAAGACAACCCATGGGTCAAATTGGGGACCCCATGAAGCCACTTTGGTTGGAAAATGACATTAATATCTTTTTATTTAAAGTTAAAGTAAAAACGAGACAAACATGAAATGTTTTACTAAAACAATTTTTTACATGGGGTTATACAAATCAGAGTTTTGACTATAAAAATTCATTGGAAAGATAAAACTATTTCCTACATCATAGTAGTTTTTTTATAATTTTTAGACATTAAATAAATTAAATTATTTATGACATCATGATGATGCAGCGATGACCTCATTATTTAACGATTTAAATAAAATGGAAAGATAATGTAATATCTAAGACCTACACATGTAAAAAACCTATTAGAATAGTGGATTTCGAACCCTTATCACCTTTTCCTCGAAACACATCAATGTGGGACCTCTTAAATACGAATACCGTTTTAAAATAAAGTGACTTTTCTTTACCTTCCAAGAGTGCCCATCCTCTCCTCTTATAAAGGCCCCCACCTCTACCTCCATACCCACACTCCCAAAGCCTTTGGCTCGGCCAAACACTGCCCATTTTGTCTCTCCACTTCCCTCTCTTACTCCTTGAAGCCTCACTTCGGGCAGAAGTCTTCCCAAGGAAGCCTTTGAGCTCAAACCAAAGGGAGTTACCCGATTTTAAGGCAATGTGTTCATTTGAGTCCTTTTGTTTTATTTTTCCTCTCCAACCACCTAAACTCTTTTTATTCATTTCTTTTGTAACTACTCCAGTATCTTCAATATACTAGGATGTTGTTATAATAAGGATTCGAGCTACAATCACACACAACTACATCTAATGGTTAAAGAACATACTGTTTCCGTGGATGGAAAATTTCTGCCTCACGAAACGATGATTGTTCAACACTCATATAACACCTTCAAAGGTGGCCATTAAGATGTCACTATATTTATATATGATATATAATATGTTTATGTTTTACTTAAGCTTCTGTATTTTTCATTTGTGGCTTACCTTTATGGCTTCCATTATGGGTATACGCGATATCTTCATTTAAGGAAGTGCGGACTACCGCCCCCTCAAAGTGATTTGATTCGTTATTACCATATGTGGTACGTATAAAGGGTATATTTAATGATATTATATATGATAACATACTGGAATTAAAATAATATCATGTATCATTATGTTTTAATTCCATTAAATATGAAATAGAAATGGAAGTAGCATTCATGCGTACGTATGGCTTACTGTCTCCATGAACGGTACATTTCATTTCTTATCTCAGAATGTTATATAATATTATAAGTACATATATATAATGGATATATATGTAATATATTACATCAAAATTATGGATATCATTCTGGAATTATAACACATATATATCTCTCTCATTTTGTTTTAATTCCATTAATAGGACAAAAAATGAAAGTAGCGTTCATGCGTACGTACGGCCTACCGTCTCCATGAACGGTGCTTTTCGTTTTTTATCTCCAAATGATATGGAATAGTTTGAAATGAATATTTACTGGATATATATGATATTTTAATCATTAATACTATTCTGGAAATTATTTACTTATAACTACATGGGCAATCTTTTTATCTCTCATCAACTCTTTTTCTGAATTTGGAAGTGACGTCGTTAAGCTGTCAAATTTTTGCATGAGAACATCTTAACCCAATTTTGATTCTTTGGGATAAACTTGTACACCTTGAATATGTCGTTCTATTATTATGTGTGATGTCCTCTGATTGTTTTACACTTAATACCCACTTATATTTCGTGTATTCATTTGTCACACATAATTATGTAACTGATTTATCCATAATCCAAGGATACCGTGTTTGTATGGGACTTCATCTCAATCTCCTTTTATTGAGGCATATTTTGTTTTATACACAACTTTTTTTTATACGGTGTATAAACCCCTTTGACTTTTATGCTTATTGAAAAGGAATCTCTTTCTATACGAAGCGTTTTACTAAACGACAAAAGGGAATGTTTTTCTTGTCGTGCGTATGCAGCGACAGCGACTTCTCCGCCGCCGTGACCATTATTTGAGTTTTGACTTCTTCTACAAGCCATAACATCTTTTTAAAAGAAAAATAAATACCATGTTTTACTTTTCTTTTATTTTGGTATTGAAAATGGTTTTCATAATATTTTTATATCAATGTGTTGTATTGATGTCTTGTGATTGAAAGGTGGAAATGTTATGTTTCCTTTATGCATGTTTTATGTGATAAGATTATGTTATGGTTCTTGGGAATTGTTATGAATACGGGTGGTTCCGTGATAAAATAAGGGCGGGTGAGCCCAATATAGCTCTCCAATGCATTGGGTAACCCGAAGGAGTGAAAAGTTAAGGTTTCTCCGAAGAGATTTAGGGAATATACTGTGATGGGTATTCTAAACGTAACCAAGAGGGTTACTCCCTACGTAAGAATGTTATGAATTCCTCAAGTTACCTTTATGTCTTGTGATTTCTATGATTTATGTTAAAGTGCCTAGGTTTTATGGGTAAAGTATGATTTCATTCTTATGTATATATGAACTCATGTTTCCTTTCCATATTTTTATAACCCTTACTGAGCTTTTTATGCTCATCCCAAGTTTTTGAAATGCTTTTCACAGGTCAAGGGAAGGGTACATGATGTGATGATAATGTCAAGGATGTGTCAAGATAGAATCCATGTTTTATTTTAAATATGTTTACATTGATGGGAAGAATGAATACTGTCTTTTATGTAACCAATTTGTTTAAATGTGGAATGTAATGCAAGTTTCATGATCTAATTCTCTAAAACTCTAAACCTGAAAAGATCCACAATGTGTAATCTTGTAATAACTCAAGATTAAGTAAGGTTTAAGGCTGGGGAATTATAGTTGGTATCAAAGGTCATTTTAGATAACTTTAGAGGTTAGGGTATTCTTTAAGCATAAGTGACATTACAATAATGGTTAGGATTTCAGAAAGAGTCCTAGTTTTAGATAAAGTGAATGAGTAAGTGTATCTCAGTGTTTACCTTCCTCATTAGTACATGATGGTTTTGTTGATATAATCACACTGGCATTTCTATTTTTAGTGAATTAATGGATCTGGAAGGCACCAAAGAGAAAACAGGTTTGAGGGAAACTGTGGTGGTTCTATGATTAAGATACTAGATAAAGTGGAGGATTCAATGAGGAAACTCGTGGTTGTTCTAAACCAACTATCTAGGAGTCATGATCAACCACTTGAACCTTGGTATGATCTTTAATGCATCATTTACGGGATGACCAATCGATGTGGAAGTTCAGGTAATAATTATAAAGGTAACCATTAGTGTTTATATGATCCTTACTTTTGAGGTAATTATGGGTTACTATATGTTATGATGGAAGTGAAAGGCATGAGATAAAATTGAGGTTAAATTATGTTATGGTTATTTTTGATGATTTTATCTCTTTTTGGGGAATGATTTAAGAATTATATAGTTTTGTAAAAAGGACAACACGCAGACCGTGTGACAACCCGTCGCGTCAGACAAAGCTACAGGAATCGAACCCACAACCAAAGTGCGACTGGTATTTATCGCCTACCACTGGACTACGTGAAGTCCCTGGTTATTTTGACTGATTCTTTTTAGTTATATGATTTTATGAATTAATAGTAGGTTGATTTTGGGTTATTTATGAAAATTATTAACCTATCATGAAAGATATGTGATTAGGTTAATTACTTTTCAATACGAGACTTTAGGAGCAATTGATATTGTTTGGAGATAAATGTTACGATTTAACTTGGAAGAATATGTGACTAAATCCTTCAAATATTTGGGTTTCAATCTTATATTGGTTTACTTTGAAGAATTTTATGGAAAAATTGTTTATCAGATGGTCCTCGTTGAACTTTGGGTTTTGTTGGACAAATTTTGAGTTTAAGAATAGATTTTCTTTTTATAAAGGGTTATCCTTTTTGGATTATCTGACCTTGTACTAACCTTTCTAGTTTTGGTTTTGGTTAAAGCCTAAAGACATGGGATGTATATAGTTCTCTTTTGTGGATTAGGTGATTCTCTAGAATTTGATTATAGTACTCTTAATGCGAACAAGTCTCCCTAAATACTCGTCTTTTGGAAAAAATATGAGTTTGATTAAGGAATCTAGTAAAAGTTGAAAGTAAAAATGATAAGTGATTATGTTTGCTTATGAATAAATTCCTCAATAAAAAGTAACTTAAAACAAAAATGTTGTCTATTAACTTTTCCTACTGGGGAACCCAACACCGTTTAACCCATCACAAGTTTGTGATTTTCTTATGGTTAACTTTCTCCTAGACATGTTTACTATCACTCTCCCTCAAGAACATGACACTTTGCTTTTTCTTCCATGTCCATGTTTTTCTACATATAGGTTAACTCGGGTGACCTCTGTACTTATCTTTCTTTATTTTAAAGTGATTGTTTTACTGACTCTTGTTCCGATGTGGGATTTTCATGGATGTTTCCAAGCTCAATTTTAAAAATTGTGAGGACGCAATTCCCAAAAGGGGGGAAGGATGTAACACACTAGGTAAATAAAGAATATGAAATTTTCATATTTATCCATATTTTTGAATAAAATATTAATATGACTTTAAAGGGGACGCTATGCTCCATGGCGTACACAACACGCAACAACGAGTTTCTTGGGAATCTTATGTTTCACTCTAATAATAAAATAATATTATTTTAAATGGTAGTTAACATGTAGCCGTTGTATTGGCGAAAATGGATATAAATAACTAAAATATGATTATATATGTTTTTTAATGTTTTTACATTTATCCAATAAAAGATAAAGGCATAAAATACGGAAATAATTCGATTTTAGGCGTATATGCCCTAGTTTTCACTAAAGGTTCACTTATCGCCTTTTGATGGAGAACCATCATTAAATATAGTTTTGTTCACTATTACACATCCTTTTGGACCAAATAAAACTCTTCTTAAGAATTGGGACATCAAAATTTACATTGTGTAAATTTTTGGTATCTTTCCGATAAAGTTCATTTTTTTTAAATGAATAGTGTAAAATGTTGTATTTTAATTCAAAACCACTTTTTAATCTAATTTTTTTATATGATTAGATTATCATTTGAATTGTTTTTAAAGTGAAATTAGAATATATTTTTACCATTAAATCCAATAGTGGTCATTGGAATTAATTTCACTTTGAAATCAGACTTAAACCAATGTCAATCTTTGGATACTTATTGTTTCATAAAAACACGCTATTTGATCTGACAGTGGGAATTAATTATTAAATTAATTAATGTGACTTATAGGTTTTGAATTTTGTAAAATAGACTTCATTTTTAAATTCGGAATATCAAATATATCTTAGGGTGAATTTTTGGTAATTTTCTGAAAAACTTAAATTTTTGATGAATAGTGAAACCACTAAGTGATACTTATAAAAACTGATTTTCCGTTTAAATGAAATTTTGCCACCTCTGTGTTTTGAATTTCAAAAATCAGACATAAATGGTTTTCATTAAGAATTAAAATGTGGTTCAATGGGATTAAAATAATTTTTTGGTGAATAGTAACTTATTAAGTTTTTAATCGTGATTAGAGGTAATTAGTGTAGTTTAAGGTAGAAATAATGTGTTAATAATATGAAATGAACTTGAAACATGTCCTAACCTCATTGTATGTGTCATGGTCGACCAAGATAACCCATGGGTCAACTTGGAGACCCCATGAAGCCACTTTGGTTGGAAAATGACATTAATATCTTTTTATTTAAAGCTAAAGTAAAAATGAGACAAACATGAAATGTTTTACTAAACTTTTTTTACATGGGGTTATACAAATCAGAGTTTTGACTATAAATATAAATTGGAAAGATAAAACGATTTCCTACATCATAGTATTTGTTTTATAATTTTTAGACATTAAATAAATTAAATTATTTATGACATCATGATGATGCAGGGATGACCTCATTATTTAATGATTTAAATAAAATGGAAAGATAATGTAATATATAAGACCTACACATGTAAAAAACCTATTTGATGAGTGTATTTCGAACCCTTATCACCTTATCCTAGAAACACATCAATGTGGGACCTCTTAAATCCGAATACCATTTTAAAATAAAGTGACTTTTCTTTACCTTCCAAGAGTGCCCCTCCTCTCCTCTTATAAAGGCCCCCACCTCTACCTCCTTACCCACACTCCCAAAGCCTTTGTCTCGGCCAACCCCTGCCCATTTTGTCTCTCCACTTCTCTCTCTTACTCCTTTAAGCCTCACTTCAGGCAGAAGTCTTCCCAAGGAATCCTTTGAGCTCAAACCAAAGGGAGTTACCCGATTTTAAGGTAATGTGTTCACTTGAGTCCTTTTGTTTTATTTTGCCTCTCCAACCCCCTAAACTCTTTTTATTCATTTATTTTGTAACAACTACAGTATATTAAATATACTAGGATGTTGGTATAATAATGATTCGAGCTACACTCACACACACCTACATCTAATGGTTAAAGAACATACTGTTCTGTGGATGGCGAATTTCTGCCTCACGAAACGATGATTGTTCAACACTCATATAACACCTTCAAAGGTGTCCATTAAGATGTCAATATATTTATATATGATATATTATATGTTTATGTTTTACTTAAGCTTCTATATTTTTCATTTGTGTATTACCTTTATGGCTTCCATTATGGGTATACGCGATATCTTCATTTATGGAAATACGGACTACCGCCCCCTCAAAGTGATTTGATTCATTATTACCATATGTGGTACGTATAAAGGGTATATTTAATGATATTATATATGATAACATACTGTAATTAAAATACTATTATGTATCATTATGTTTTAATTCCATTAAATATGAAATAGAAATGGAAGTAGCATTCATGCGTACGTACGGCTTACCGTCTCCATGAACAGTACATTTCATTTCTTATCTCAGAATGTTATGTAATATTATAAGTACATATATATAATTTATATATATGTAATATATTACATAAAAATTATGGATATCATTCTGGAATTATAACATATATATCTCTCTCATTTTGTTTTAATTCCATTAATAGGTCAAAAAATGATAGTAGTGTTCATGCGTACGTACGGCCCACCGTCTCCATGAACGGTGCTTTTCATTTTTTAACTCCAAATGATGTGGAATAGTATGACATGAATATTTACTGGATATATATGATATTTTAATCATTAATACTATTCTGGTAATTATTTACTTATAACTACATGGGCAATCTTTTTTCAAACAAGATCATTTTTGACTCACGTACGAAACATCTGCAAAAACGTCTGATATGTACTAACATTATTAAACAATTATTATAACATTATAATATGTGATATGAACTGAATAATAATATCTAAAGTAGGTACTTAGGAAATTATTAGTTGACCAAAGTTTATTATTCAGGAATATAAAGAAACGAACAAGACAAGTTGGACTTGAGGTAAGGGATCCTACACCTCTCTTTCTTCTTAAGTACACTCTTTTATGTCATTCCATTTAAAGATCATATTTCTTGTTATTGGGATGTTATTTTATATTAATATTACTATGATTTTTATATTCATGTGATGAGAGACCCTATTCTCTCTCATCAATCCATTTTGGATGTTTTGAGTGGCGCCGTTAGGCTGCCAAATTTTTGTAAGAGATCTAACCTCTCTCTTTCTTTTTAAGTACTCTCCTTTGTGTCACTTATTTTAAGCTCCTCTTTGTTATGTTGGGGGATTTTCTTTTATATTCCTCTTGATGTAAATTCTATTATAATATGATGGGAAAATCTATTTGATCTCATCAATCCATTTTTGAAGTTTTAAGTGGCGTCGTTAGGTTGCCGAGTTTTCGTAAGGGATTTTTCATCTCACTTTTATTCCCATGAGATTTATGCCACATTTGCCACAATTTCCTTTGAGTGGTGTATGTACTGCCCATTATTCTATACTTTGTGTAATATAATTTCGTTTATGAGTATTTACATCAATGATGTATTGTCCTTCTTTCATGGGGTGTATGTTTTGAAAGATACCCAAGTCGGTAAGGGAACCTTTCGCCCTCCTCTTTTTAAAAGACTTATTTTGTTATGTATTTTAATTAAAATTCTATTATGTTGGGATATGTTCTTACATATCCTTATTGATGTAAATTTTATGACCAAGTGACGAGATACCCTTTTTATCTCTCATCAACTCTTTTTCTGAATTTGGAAGTGACGCCGTTAGGCTGTCGAATTTTTGCATGGGAACTTCTTAACCCAATTTTGATTCTTTGGGATAAACTTGTACACCTTGAATATGTTGTTCTATGATTATGTGTGAATGTCCTCTGATTGTTTTACACTTAATACCCACTTACATTTCATGTATTCATTTGTCACACATAATTATGTAACTGATTTATCCTTAATCCAAGGATACCGTGTTTGTATGGGACTTCGTCTCAATCTTCTTTAATTGAGGCATATTTTGTTTTATACACAACTTTATTTTATACGGTGTATAAACCCCTTTGACTTTTATTCTTATTCAAAAGGAATCTCTTTCTATACGAAGCGTTTTACTAAACGACAAAAGGGAATGTTTTTATTGTCGTACGTATGCGGCGACAACGACTTCTCCGCCGTCGTGACCATTATTTGAGTTTCGACTTATTCTACAAGCCATACCTTCTTTTAAAAGAAAAATAAATACCATGTTTTACTTTTATTTTATTTTGGTATTGAAAATGGTTTTCATAATGTTTTTATATCAATGTGTTATGTTGATATCTTGTGATTGAAAGGTGGAAATGTTATGTTTCTTTTATGCATGTTTTATGTGATAATATTATGTTATGGTTCTTGGGAATTGTTATGAATATGGGTGGTTCCGTGATAAACTAAGGGCGGGTGAGCCCGATATTGCTCTCCAATGTATTGGGTAATGCGAAGGAGTGAAAGTTTAAGGTTTCTCCGAAGAGATTTAGGGAATATACTGTGATGGGTATTTCAAACATAACCAAGAGGGTTACTCCCTACGTAAGAATGTTATGAATGCCTCAAGTTACCTTTATGTCTTATGATTTCTATGATTTATGTTAAAGTGCCTATGTTTTATGGGTAAAGTATGATTTCATTCTTATGTATATATGAACTCATGTTTCCTTTCCATATTTTTATAACCCTTACTGAGCTTTTTATGCTCATCCCAAGTTTTTGAAATGTTTTTCACAGGTCAAGGGAAGGGTACATGATGTGATGATAGTGTCAAGGATGTGTGAAGAAAGAATCCATGTTTTATTTTAAATATGTTTCCATTGATGGGAAGAATAAATACTGTCTTTTATGTAACCACTTTGTTTAAATGTGGAATGTAATGCAATTTTCATGATCTAATTCTCTAAAACTCTAAACCTGAAAAGATCCTCAATGTGTAATCTTGTAATAACTCAAGATTAAGTAAGGTTTAAGGCTGGGGCCTTATAGTTGGTATCAAAGGTCGTTTGAGATAACTTTATAGGTTAGGGTATTCTTTAAGCATAAGTGACATTACCATAATGGTTAGGATTTCAGAAAGAGTCCTAGTTTTAGATAAAGTGAATGAGTAAGTGTATCTTAGTGTTTACCTTCCTCATTAGTACATGATGGTTTTGTTGATATAATCACACTGACATTTCTGTTTTTAGTGAATTGATGGATCTAGAAGGCACCAAAGAGACTACAGGTTTGAAGGAAACTGTGGTGGTTCTATGATTAAGATGCTAGATAAAGTGGGGGATTCAATGAGGAAACTCGTGGTTGTTCTAAACCAACTATCTAGGAGTCATGATCCACCACTTGAACCTTGGTATGATCTTTAATGCATCATCTACGGGATGACCAATCGATCTGGAAGTTCAGGTAATAATTATAAAGGTAACCATTAGTGTTTATATGATCCTTACTTTTGAGGTAATTATGGGTTACTATATGTTATGATGGAAGTGAAAGGCATGATATAAAATTGAGGTTAAATTATGTTATGGTTATTTTTGATGATTTTATCTCTTTTTGAGGAATGATTTAAGAACTATATAGTTTTGGAAAAAGGACAACATGCAGACCGTGTGACAACCCGTCACGTCGGACAAAGCTACAGGAATCGAACCCACAACCAAAGTGCGACTGGTATTTATTGCCTACCACTGGACTACGTGAAGTCTCTGGTTAGTTTGACGAATTATTTTTAGTTATATGATTTTATGAATTAAGAGTAGGTTGATTTTGGATTATTTATGAAAATGATTAACCTATCATGGAAGATATGTGATTAGGTTAATTACTTTTCAATACGAGACTTTAGGAGCAACTGATATTGTTTGGAGATAAATGTTACGATTTAACATGGAAGACTATGTGACTAAATCCTTCAAATATTTGGGTTTCAATATTATATTGTTTTATTTTGAATAATTTTATGGACAAATTGTTTATCGGATGGTCCTCGTTGAACTTTGGGTTTTGTTGGATAAATTTTGAGATTAAGAATAGATTTTCTTTTTATAAAGGGTTATCCTTTTTTGGATTATCTGACCTTGTAATAACCTTTCTAGTTTTGGTTTTGGTTAAAGCCTAAAGACATGGGATGTATATAATTCCCTTTTTTGGATTAGGTGATTCTCTAGAAGTTGATTATAGTACTCTTAATGCGAACAAGTCTCCCTAAATAATCGCCTTTTGGAAAAAATATGAGTTTGATTAAGGAATCTAGTAAAAGTTGAAAGTAAACATGATAAGTGATTATGTTTCCTTATGAATAAATTCCTCAATAAAAAGTAACTTAAAACAAAAATTTTGTCTATTAACTTTTCCTCCTGAGGAACCCAACACCGTTTAACCCATCACAAGTTTGTGATTTTCTTATGGTTAACTTTCTCCTAGACATGTTTATTATCATTCTCCCTCAAGAACATGACCCTTTGCTTTTTATTCCATGTCCATGTTTTTCTACATATAGGTTAACTCGGGTGACCTATGTACTTATCTTTATTTATTTTAAACTGATTGTTTTACCGACTCTTGTTCCGATGTGGGACTTTCAAGGATGTTTCCAAGCTCAATTTTAAAAATTGCGAGGATGAAATTCCCAAAAGGGGGGAAGGATGTAACACCAAAGGTAAATAAAGAATATGACATTTTCATATTTATCCATATTTGTGAATAAAATATTAATATGACTTTAAAGGGGACGCTATGCTCGATGGCGTACCCAACACGCAACAACGAGTTTCTTGGGAATCTTACGTTGCACTCTAATAATAAAATAATATTATTTTAAATGGTAGTTAACATGTAGCCGTTGTATTGGAGGGAATGGATATAAATAACTAAAATATGATTATATATGTTTTTTAATGTTTTTACATTTATCCAATAAATGATAAAGGCATAAAATACGGAAATAATTCGATTTTAGGCGTATATGCCCTAGTTTTCACTAAAGGCTAACTTATCGCCTTTTGATGGAGAACTGTCATTAAATATAGTTTTGTTCAATCTTATACATCCTTTTGGACCAAATAAAACTCTTCTTAAGAATTGGGACATCAAAATTTACATTGTGTAATTTTTTGGTATCTTTCCGATAAAGTTCATTTTTTGTAAATGAATAGTGTAAAATGTTGTATCTTAATTCAAAACCTCTTTTTAATATAATTTTTTTATATGATTATATTATCTTTTGAATTGGTTTTAAAGTGAAATTAGAATATATTGTTACCATTAAATCCAGTAGTGGTCGTTGGAATTAATTTCACTTTGAAATCAGACTTAAACCAGTGTCAATCTTTTGATACTTATTGTTTCATAAAAACACGCTATTTGATCTGACAGTGGGAATTAATTATTAAATTAATTAATTTGACTTATATGTTTTGAATTTTGTAAAATAGACTTCATTTTTGAATTCGTAATATCAAATATAGAATACGATGAATTTTTGGTAATTTTCTGAAAAACTTCAATTTTTGATGAATAGTGAAACCACTAAGTGGTACTTATAAAAACTGATTTTCTGTTTAAATGAACTTTTGCCACCTTTGTGTTTTGAATTTCAAAAATCCGACATACATGGTTGTAATTAAGAAGTAAAATGTGGTTCAATGGGATTAAAATAATTTTTTGGTGAATAGTAACTTATTAATTTTTTAATCGCGATTAGAGGTAATTAGTGTAGTTTAAGGTAAAAATAATGTTTTAATAATATGAAATGAACTTGACACATGTCCTAACCTCATTGGATGTGTCCTGGCCGACCAATACCACCCATGGGTCAACTTGGGGACCCCATGAAGCAACTTTTGTTGGAAAATGACATTAATATCTTTTTATTTAAAGTTAAAGTAAAAATGAGACAAACATGAAATGTTTTACTTAAACAATTTTTACATGGGGTTATACAAATCAGATTTTTGACTATAAATATTCATTGGAAATATAAAACGATTTCCTACATCATAGTATTTTTTTATAATTTTTAGACATTAAATAAATTAAATTATTTATGACATCATGATGATGCAGCGATGACCTCATTATTTAACGATTTAAATAAAATGGAAAGATAATGTAATATCTAAGACCTACACATGTACAAAACCTATTGGATGAGTGGATTTAGAACCCTTATCACCTTAGACTCGAAACACATCAATGTGGGACCTCTTAAATCTGAATACCATTTTAAAATAAAGTGACTTTTCTTTACCTTCCAAGAGTGCCCCTCCTCTTCTCTTATAAAGGCCCCCACCTCTACCTCCTTACCCACTCCCCAAATCCTTTGGCTCAGCCAAACCCTGCCCATTTTGTCTCTCCACTTCCCTATCTTACTCCTTGAAGCCTCACTTTGGGCAGAAGTCTTCCCAAGGAAGCCTTTAAGCTCAAACCAAAGGGAGTTACCCGATTTTAAGGTAATGTGTTCACTTGATTCCTTTTGTTTTATTTTTCCTCTCAAACCCCCTAAACTCTTTTTATTCATTTCTTTTGTAACAAATCCAGTATCTTCAATATACTAGGATGTTGTTATAATAAGGATTAGAGCTACACTCACACACACCTACATCTAATGGTTAAAGAACATACTGTTTCGGTGGATGGCGAATTTCTGCCTCACGAAACGATGATTGTTCAACACTCATATAACACCTTCAAAGGTGGCCATTAATATGTCACTATATTTATATATGATATATAATATGTTTATGTTTTACTTAAGCTTCTGTATTTTTCATTTGTGGATTACCTTTATGGCTTCCATTATGGGTATACGTGATATCTTCATTTAAGGAAGTGCGGACTACCGCCCCCTCAAAGTGATTTGATTCGTTATTACCATATGTGGTACATATAAAGGGTATATTTAATTATATTATATATGATAACATAATGGAATTAAAATACTATTATGTATCATTATGTTTTAATTCAATTAAATATGAAATAGAAATGGAAGTAGCGTTCATGCGTACGTACGACTTACCGTCTCCATGAACGGTACATTTCATTTCTTATCTCAGGATGTTATGTAATATTATAAGTACATATATATAATGGATATATATGTAATATATTACATCAAAATTATGGATATCATTCTGGAATTATAACATATATATATCTATCTCATTTTGTTTTAATTCCATTAATAGGACAAAAAATGAAAGTAGTGTTCATGCGTACGTACGACCTACCGTCTCCATGAACGGTGCTTTTCGTTTTTTATCTCCAAATGATATGGAATAGTATTAAATGAATATTTACTGGATATATATGATATTTTAATAATTAATACTATTCTGGAAATTATTTACTTATAACTACATGGGCAATCTTTTTTGAAACAAGATCATTTTTGACTCATGTACCAAACATCTACAAAAACGTCTGATATGAACTAACATTATTAAACAATTATTATAACATTATAATATGTGATATGAACTGAATAATAATCTCTAAATGAGGTACTTAGGCAATTATTAATTTACCAAAGTTTATTATTCAGGAATATAAAGAAACGAACAAGACAAGTTGGACTTGAGGTAAGGGATCCTACACCTCTCTTTTTTTCTTAAGTACACTCTTTTATTTCATTCCTTTTAAAGAACATCTTTCTTGTTATTGGGATGTTCTTTTATATTAATATTATTGTAATTTTTATGTTCATGTGATGAGAGACCCTATTCTCTCTCATCAAGCCATTTTGGAAGTTTTGAGTGGTGCCGTTAGCCTGCCAAATTTTCGTAAGAGATCTAACCTCTCTCTTTCTTTTTAAGTACTCTCCTTTGTGTCACTTTTTTTAAGCTCCACTTTGTTATGTTGGGGGATTTTATTTTATATTCCTCTTGATGTAAATTCTATTGTAATATGATGGGATACTCTATTTAATCTCATCAATCGATTTTGGAATTTTTAAGTGGCGTCGTTAGGCTGCCGAGTTTTCGTAAGGGATTTTTCATCTCACTTTTATTCCTGTGAGATTTATGCCACATTTGCCACAATTTCTTTTGAGTGGTGTATGTACTGCCCATTATTCTATTCTTTGTGTAATATACTTTCTTTTATGAGTATTTGGATCAATGATGTATTGTCCTTCTTTCATGGGGTGTATGTTTTGAAACATACCCAAGTCGGTAAGGGAACCTTTCACCCTCCTCTTTTTAAAAGACTTATTTTGTTATGTCTTTTAATTCACATACTATTATGTTGGGATATGTTCTTACATATCCTTATTGATGTAAATTTTATGACCAAGTTATGAGATACCCTTTTTATCTCTCATCAACTCTTTTTATGAATTTGGAAGTGACGTCGTTAGGCTGTCGAATTTTTGCAAGGGAACTTCTTAACCCAATTTTGATTCTTTGGGATAAACTTGTACACCTTGAATATGTCAACTTATGATTATGTGTGAATGCCCTATGATTTTTTTACACTTAATACCCACTTATATTTCATGTATTCATTTGTCACACATAATTATGTAACTGATTTATCCTTAATCCAAGGATACCGTCTTTGTATGGGACTTCTTCTCAATCTCCTTCCATTGAGTCATATTTTGTTTTATACACAACTTTCTTTTATACGGTGTATAAACCCCTTTTACATTTATTCTTATTCAAAAGGAATCTCTTTCTATACGAAGAGTTTTACTAAACGACAAAAGGGAATGTTTTTTTTGTCGTACGTATGCGGCGACAACGACTTCTCCGCCGTCGTGACCATTATTTGAGTTTCGACTTCTTCTACAAGCCATACCTTCTTTTTAAAAGAAAAATAAATACCCTGTTTTACTTTTATTTTATTTTGGTATTGAAAATGGTTTTCATAATGTTTTTATATCAATGTGTTGTATTGATATCTTGTGATTGAAAGGTGGAAATGTTATGTTTCCTTTATGCATGTTTTATGTGATAAGATTATGTTATGGTTCTTGGGAATTGTTATGAATACGGGTGGTTCCATGATAAACTAAGGGCGGGTGAGCCCGATATAGCTCTCCAATTCATTAGGTAATGCGAAGGAGTGAAACGTTAAGGTTTCTCCGAAGAGATTTAGGGAATATAATGTGATGGGTATTCCAAACGTAACCCAGAGGGTTACTCCCTACGTACGAATGTTATGAATGCCTCAAGTTATCTTTATGTCTTATGATTTCTATGATTTATGTTAAAGTGCCTATGTTTTATGGGTAAAATATGATTTCATTCTTATGTATATATGAACTCATGTTTCCTTTCCATATTTTTATAACCCTTACTGAGCTTTTTATGCTCATCCCAAGTTTTTGAAATGTTTTTCACAGGTCAAGGGAGGGGTACATGATGTGATGATAGTGTCAAGGATGTGTCAAGATAGAATCCATGTTTTATTTTAAATATGTTTCCGTTGATGGGAAGAATGAATACTGTCTTTTATGTAACCACTTTGTTTAAATGTGGAATGTAATGCAAGTTTCATGATCTAATTCTCTAAAACTCTAAACCTGAAAAGATCCTCAATGTGTAATCTTGTAATAACTCAAGATTAAGTAAGGTTTAAGGATGGGGCCTTATAGTATCTCAATGAATTTGTGGTGGTATTTATTGATGATATCTTGGTATACTCAAAAAGCCACGAAGATCATGACAATCACTTGCACATTATCTTGAAGACTTTGAGAAGACATGAATTATATGGGAAGTTTAGAAACTGTGAATTCTGGCTTCAAGGGATTTCTTTTCTTGGCCATATTGTCTCTAAATATGGAATCTCTGTTGATCCTTCTATGACTAAGGCAATCCAAGAATGGCCAGCACCGACGAGTATAACTGAGGTACGTAGTTTTATTGGTTTAGCAGGTTATTATCGACGTTTCATCCAGAATTTTTCCCGATTGGCTAACCCATTAACGAAGCTCACACGTAAAGGGGTTAAATTTGTTTGGACAAAAGAGTGTGAAGAATGTTTCAAAGAACTGAAGATAAGATTAGTCAATGCTCCTATATTGACTCTACCATCGGGGAATGATGGGTTCGTTATTTATAGTGATGCATCGAAGAAAGGACTTGGTTGTGTCCTTATGCAGAATGATAGGGTTATTGCCTATGCATCATGACAGTTGAAAATTCATGAAAAAAACTATCCTACTCATGATCTCGAGTTAGCTGCTGTGATCTTTTCTTTGAAGATATGGAGGCACTACCTCTATGGTGAAAAATGTGAGATTTATACTGATCACAAGAGTTTGAAGTATATTTTCTCACAAAAAGAACTCAACATGAGGCAAAGGAGATGGCTTGAATTACTCAAGGATTATGATTGCACGATACACTACCACTCAGGGAAGGCAAACAAGGTTGCCGATGCTTTGAGCAGAAAAGATCATGGAGTTTTGAACAATATGATAATTGAAAGGGATCCAATTTTCATGGATCTAGTGAATATGGACATGGGAATAACTAGGGAAGGTGAAACATCAATGTTTTTTCAAATGGTTTCCAAACCATCTTTACTAGAAAGGATTAAGAGTTCTCAGACCGATGATGAATAATTTCAAAAGAAGATTAAAGCTGTGAATGATGGGAGATTGAGAGACTTTGTGTATGAAGATGGAATTTTGAAATTTGGGAAGAGACTTTGTGTTCCCGATATACCTGATCTAAAAAGGGAATTGCTAGTTGATGCTCATAGTTCCAATTTCTCTATACACCCAGGGACCACCAAAATGTATTGAGATTTGAAGGAACATTTTTTGTGGGACAACATGAAGAGGGAGATTTCTGATTTTGTGTCAAGATGTATGGTTTGTCAACAAGTAAAAGCTTGAAGGCAACACCCTGGAGGAGTCATGCAACCTCTTCCCATATCGGAGTGGAAATGGGACAATATTACGATGGACTTTGTCATGGGGCTACCAAAGACTCCTAGAAGGAATGATTCAATATGGTTTATTGTTGATAGTCTTATCAAGTCAGCACATTTTATTTCTATAAGAGAAGATCTACCACTAGAACGTCTAGTAAGACTATATATTAATGAAGTTGTGAGACTTCATGGAGTACCCCTATCGATTTTTTCTGATCGTAATCCCCATTTTACTTCAAGATTCTGGAAGAGTCTTTAGAAATCCCTGGATACTGAACTTCCTTTGAGCACTGCCTACCACCCTCAGACAGACGGACAATCAGAACAAACTATTCATACCTTAGATGACATGTTGAGATCCTACTCACTTGACTTTCAGGGTATGTGGGATCCATATTTACCTCTGGTAGAATTTTACTATAACAATAGCTTCCATTCAAGTATTCATATGGCACCTTATGAAGCGTTATACAGAAAGAGATGTCGCACACCAACCTGTTGGGATGACGTTGGTGAAAGAAAACTTGTAGGTCTAGAACTAGTGGAGGAAACGATGTAAAAGGTCAAGGTAATCCAAAATCACATCAAAGCAGTTCAAAGTAGGCAGAAGAGCTATGCCGATAATCAAAGGAAGGATTTGGAATTTCAAGTCGGTGATCATGTTTTCCTGAAGGTATCTTCATGGAAGGGAGTCATATGTTTTGGTAAGAAATGTAAATTGAGTCCTAGGTACATCAGACCTTTTGAAATTCTAGAATGAATTGGGGCTGTAGCTTACCGATTGGCAATGCCGCCAAGTCTCTCCAAAGTTCACGATGTGTTCCACGTATCTCTGTTGAGGAAATACATGTCGGACCCAACGCATGTACTCACTTACGAGGAATTAGAACTGGAACCCGATCGGTCTTATTGCGAAGATCCTATCAAGATTCTTGATACGAGAGAACAAGTACTAAGAAACCGGACGACGCGTCTGGTAAAAGTTTTGTGGAGAAACCATAAGATGGAAGAGGAAACATGAAAACCCGAGGAACTTATGATGAAGAACCACCCGAGTCTTTTCATGCGGTAGTATTCCGGAAATTTCAAGGACGAAATTATTTGAAGGAGGGGAGAATGTTACACCCCAAGCTTCTACGGTACGCTTCTCTTTAAATAATGCGATAGCGTGTGTTGTACGCAACATCGAGTTCTAACACACCACAACCAATCAAACTAGCCGTTATGAATAGTAATACCTTCTTTTTGAAATTATATATATTTTATATTTCAAAATGGACTTCATTTTTTGTTTCAGAATATCGAAATTATACTAAGATGATTTTTTGGTATTTTTCTGAGAACTTACAATTTTTATGAATAGTGAAAAATACTTAAAAACAACATTTTTAATCAAAATAATTTATAGTGATAAATTATATTATTGAGTAGTTTTAAAGTATAATTAGAATATATTTTTAACATTTTATCTAATGGTGTTTATTAGAATTAATTTCACTTTGAAATTGGACCTAAACAATTGTCAATCTTTTGGTATATATTGTTTCTTAAAAACACGCTATTTGTTGTGACAACAAGAATTAATTATAAAATTAATTAATGTAACTTATATGTTTGGAATTTTGTAAAATATGCATCATTTTTGATTTCGGAATATCAATTATATATTAGGGTGAAATTTTGGCATTGTTCTGAAAAACTTCAATTTTTGATGAATAGTGAAACTACTAAGTGGTAGTTAAAAAACTGAATTTTTTCATAAAACTTAATTTTACCGCTTCTGTGAATGGAATTTTGAAAATCCGAGATACATAGTTAATATCAAAAAGTAAAATGTGGTTCAATGAGATGAAAATAATTTTTGGTGAATAGTAACTTTTTACTTTTATTTACCACGGTTAAAAGTAAATAGGGTAATTAAGGGTAAAAATGATATTAATATTACCCTTAAACATGTCCTAATTCTATTGGACAAGTTTATCTCGACAAAAAAAAACCTTAGGAATAAAATATTATCATTTAGGTCCACTTGGAATAGATTAGGATATTTATTATTATTTAATTCAAAGAAGAGTTAAAAGAGTTAAAATCAAAGTTTATTTACTAATTTTTTTTAATATAGGGTTATACATAAGATAAATTCTATTGTAAATATTCATTAGAAAGATAATAGGATTTCATAAATAATGATATTTTATTTATAATTTTTAAACATTAAATAATTTTATTTATTTATGACACAATGATGATGCAGTAATTACAAGGATAGTGAAAAATTAAAATAATTGATATTATAAATACCCAAATAAATATAATTTGAGACTTTTAATGAATTTAACTAATTTTATAGGATAATATGACATATTAGGATTGATTTAATTGACTTTTTTAGAAGTAATAATTCTGTTATGAGTTTCACAAAAATCAACTATTGAATAGTGTCAAAATTGACATAAAAGAGTTTTTAAAAAAATATTATATTATTAATTGATATTAAATTCCTAAAAATCTACGGTTTGTCCAAGAGACTTATATAATGATAGGTTCATATTTAATGGACCACTTGGGGGGTCTATTGGATGTATATGGTATGTTTATAAACTATATAATATAAAAATACAAAGAGACATTGTAAAAGTGAAACTAATTAACTTAGAGTTAATACTTAAAGATAAGGTTAATATAATGACCCAATCATGTATAAATTCTATTGGTTGGGTGGTTTGAGACCTAAACCCACATTAAAATTTATATAATAAACTTTGGAGCCATTAGAAACCGAATATGAATTTATTATAAATTAATATTTCTATCTTTTCCAAAGGTGCCCCTCACCCCTCTAATAAAAGGGAACTCCTCCTTCTCATTTCATCACACCTTCAAAGCCTTTTGGTTCTGCCAAACTCTGCCCAAATACTCTCCCAACTTCCCTAACTACAACCTAGAGTCCTTAGGTTGATCATAATGCCAACATAAGGAGCCCTTTTGATCAAATCAAATGGAAGAACCCGAAGAAGAGGTAATGATTTCACCACCCTTTTCCATGTTCCTTTCTTCTTCTACTTCTTCTTCCTTTGTTATTACCATTCTAAAATAATAACTCCAGTATCATATATATACTGTGATGTTATTATAAATATGGTACAACCATATTCAGTATTCTATCCACCCTTTGAATAACATGTCACCATACGTGCGTACGTACAGCTTACCGTCTCCACGTCGTGGTGTAATTGTTATTCAATATATTATTATTTGGATGGGTATAATAATGATGTGTAACTCATGTAAATAATAAATATAACATGTTAATTATTCTGTATATATGATATACCATCCATGTATATATTATTTTAATATCAAAATAATGATATTGTCGCTCGTGCGTACGTACGGATTACCGTCTCCACGAACGCGATGAGATTCATTCTCCATCGTATCCATTCAAGTATAATTATCATTTGATGATTTAAAAATGATGTTTAAGGACTTGATATCATTCTGGATATGAATAATATACAACCTATACATTACAAACATGGCTTACAAAACAAAACATGTAAAAGAAAACGAGTAAGTTAACACTCGAAACAACGACAATACTAAGATATTATTAACAAATCAATGTTAAAAGATCATATATGATATCATATTAATGTATATGATTCTTGTATAATTTAATAACAATTATTTCACTATTATACAGGAGGTTAACCTACCCCAACCAAGGAAAAGTACATGGTAAGGGTTTATTTCACAATCTCTTCATTATCCAAGGATGTTTATATGTAATAATCTACTGGGATCTCTTTATCATCCACATCCATGTTTCTTAAAAATGAATTTCAATTTTTTTAATATTTACTAGAATATGGGTTAAAGTCATTTATAACCTTGTTTGACTTTTTATATGAGGTTTATAAAGGAATCTTTCCATCGTTTTCCAAACAAGGTGCTTTTTAACCATTTCGACAGAATTAAGGTAAGAATGTTTTTTTTAACTTATACGGCGGGAGCGGCTATTTTTCGCCGTTATAGAATCTTCGATGCTTCCCTTACAAGCTTATAATAATATTTTCAAAGAAAATGTTTTATTTTATAAATATATGACTCTTAAATGATTTCAAAATATAAAGAGATATTTCTTTAAAAAGAATTTTGATTTCATCTATGTCAACATCCTTTGATGGATTTTACGATTATTTAAAGTTGATTTATTATGATACAAAACTTCTATATTGTATTGAAGGTTTTGTGATATGTTTGACTATGGATGTGATATTTTTATACCATTCATGGTTTATGGTGAAAGTATTGACATTTTGTATGCTAGTTTTAATATGAATGTTTATGTTATGTTTAAACCTTTTCATATGGGGATGCATTGGACTTAATATGTGACGGGTGGAGCCCGCTATAGCTCCTCGATGCATCGGTAGGTCTCATGAGACAAACTAGTGTCTTGTCACAAGGCCTTGGAAAAATCTTATTTGTAGTCTTGGCATGAGGCCTTAGCTATGTGGTTATGATAGTCTGGAATTATGCATTCCATCATTATGAAAGTGGTTATTGATATTGCATGTGATTGTTATATTAGTAGAATATCCATGTGAATAAGTAAATGGAATTATTTCATTTTATTTTTTTCATACAATGTTTAAGTTCAAGTTTAAAAGGCTTTTTTAGTTATACATTTCCTTAAATGTTTATTCTTATTTATGAAAGTTTCTACTATATTGTTATCCTTACTGGGCATTTGAGCTCACCCCTTTTCTATGTTTTATATTTCCTAGGATGCGAAGAAGTAAATTATGAATGACCTGCAGGGATATTATGAGGGGATAATAGTGTGGATTATGGAGACAATATGTTGTTGTATTAGTTTTTCACTTCATGATGTAATGTAAAACTTTATGAATATATCTAGTGTGTCCAAGGCTACTAAACCAATCGGTCTTTCGAGATTTGATCTTTCTTGTGATCATGCCAATGTTATGTAATAATGCACCGACTCTGGGTAACTGGGGTTGGGGCTTTACATATATGCTCTAATATGAGTTTATCTAAATCTATCTTATAATTTTCTTACTAAAACACATCTGATACCAACATGTAACACCCCAACCCCAGTTACCTAGAGTCGGTGCATTATTACGTAACATTGTCGTGATTAGAAAAGATCAATTCTTGAAAGACCGATTAGTTTAGTAGCCTTGGAAACATTAGATAAATTCATAAATGTTACATTACATTATAAAGTGAAAAAATAAAATAACATAGTCTCTATAGTCTACACTCATATCCCCTTCAGACTATCCCTGCAGGTCAGTCATAAAATATTTTTCACAACCTGGGAAAAATAAAACATAGAAAGGGGTGAGCTCTGATGCTTAGTAATGATAACAATATAGCGGAAACTTCCATAAATAAATATAAACATTTAAGGAAATGTATAACTAAAAAAAGCCTTTTAAACTTGAACTTCAGCATAATATGGCAAAAGTAAAATGAAATAACTCCATTTACTTATTCACATGGATATTCTACTAGTCAAATAATGACATGAAATATCAATAACCACTTTCATAATGATGGAATGCATAATGCCAGACTATCATAACCCCATAGTCAATGCCTTGTGCCAAGACTACAAATAAGATTTTGTCAAGGCATTTTGCCAAGACACTAGTTTGTCTCATGAGACCTACCAATGCATCGAGGAGCTATAGCAGGCTCCACTGGTCACTTATTAAGTCCAATGCATTCCTTATATGAAAAGGTTTAAACATATCATAAACCATAACATAATCGTATCACATAAAACATGCATAAAGGAAACATAATATTTCCACATTTCAATCAAGAGATATCAATACAAAACATTGATATAATAAAAAAAATTATCAAAATAATTTTCAATACCAAAATAAAAGAAAATTAAAACATGGTATTTATTTTTTTTAAAAAGTTATGGCTTGTAGAGGAAGCCGAAACTCAAATAATTGTCACGACGGTGGAGAAGTCGTTGTCGCTGCATACGTACGACAAAAAAACATTACATTTTTTATTTTAGTAAAACGCTTCATATAAAAAAATTCCTTTTGAATAAATGTAAAAGTCAAAGGTGTTTATACACCGTATAAAAGAAAGTTGTGTATAAAACAAAATATGCCTCAATGAAAGGAGATTGAGATGAAGTACCTTACCTCGTGTCCGACTTGACTCTATCATTCTTTAATATCGTGAATAATAAACTAGAGTTAATATCTACTTGATTAAGAACCGTTTTCAAGTTCATTACCCATTTTATATCACTTATTACCATGTTATGAAAATTATGTAGTCATTTAAGTTAATAACGGTCGTTTTGTTGACCTTTGGTACTTGAGTCAACAATAAACTTCTTATAATTACAAGTTATTTAGGTAATAGAGTATCCATTATCTCCAGAATTATATTCATGATGTTGATATCATATATATCATATATACCCAGTAGATACATGCATTTATAATATTACATAACATTTAGAGGTATGAAATGAAATTCACCGTTCATGGAGACGGTAAGCCGTATGTATGCATGAACGCTAATTTCATTTGTATTTCGTATTTAATTGAATGAAATCATAATTTTATAAAGGTATATTATAATTATAGTATAATATAATATATAATATCATTAACTCCATCCATTATATGTCCCACATATGGCATTAGCTATTCAAATCACTTTGAGGGGGCGGTAGTCCGCACATCGTAAAATGAAATTATCGCGTTTACCAATAATGGAAATCATAAAGTTATGCCATAAATGAAAAATAAAAGAGAATAAGGAAAATATAAAAATAATATATATCATATATAGAAATAGTTTCATCATAATGTTCACCATGAGAGGTGTTAAAAGAAGATTGAACAATCATCATTTCGTGTGGCAGTAATTCGCCACCCACAGAAATAGTATGTTCTTTAACCATTAGATGATGGTGTGTGTAAGTGTAAATAAAATCCTTATAATAAAAACATCCTAGTATTTTGAATATACTATTTTTGTTAAAAAATAAATTAGTAAAAATAGTTTAAGGGGTTAGATAATCAAAACAAAATAAAATAAAATAAGAGAAGACATTACCTTAAAATCAGGTAACTCTTTTTGATTTGAGCCGAAGGCTTCCTTGAGAAAACTTCTGCCCAAAGTGAGGCTTCTAGGAGTAAGAGAGGAAAGTTTAAAGAGTATTTGGGTAGAGTCTGGCCAATCCAAATGGCGTTTATGGTGTGAATAAGGTGGTAGAGTTGGGGGCCTTTTATAAGAGGAGAGGAGGGGCTCATTTGGAAAGATTGAAATGTTAATTTATTATGAAATGATTTTCAGATTTTAAAGGTCCCAAAATGATATATTTCGAGGATAAGGTGATAAGGGTTCGAAATATACCCATACAATAGGCTTTAGACAAGTGTATGTTTTATATTTTACATTATATTTTTATTTTATTTAAATCGTTCATTAATGAGGTAATCATTGCATCATCATGGTGCCATAAATAAATTTATTTATATAATGTCTAAAAATTATAAAAAAAATACCATGATGTAGGAAATATTGTTATATTTTAAATGACTATTTATATTATATAATATCATTTATTTAGGCAAAATTAAAATTGTTTTACTTGGGTGATACATACTTTTGTTATATTTTCCTTTCTTTAAAAATAAATAGATAAAATGTCACTATCACACAAAAGTGATTCCATGGGGTCCCAAAGTTTGGCACAAGTAATCCCATGGTCGGCCATGACACAACCAGTATAATTAGGACACCTTTTGGTCATTTTTTATTTTTATAATATTATTTTATTACCCTTAACTATGAAATTTCTAATTAATCGTGTTAATTAAAGATAATTGTCGTCGTTACTATTCATATTGTCCAAAAACAAAATAGTATTAATTACATAATTTGGACATTATGATTCGAAATATGGAATATATTTTACCAAATTCAAAACACATAAATTCCAGTAATTAATTTAAAAATAATTCCCAATGTCAAAACCAAAGACGGGGTTTTAAGAAGTAAAATCTATCAAAAGATTGACTTGTTTTTACATCCAATTGAAATGTGAAATTACTTACAATGAAAAACATTGTATTAAGTGATAAAAACATAATTAAATTACACTTTAAAACATATTAAAATTACAATCGAACAATATAAATAAATTGGATGAAAAGGCAGTTTCGAATTAAAATACAACATTTTCACTATTCATTAAAAATGAACATTATCAGAAAAATACCAAACATTAACCCTATTCTATATTTGATATTACAAATTCAAAAATTATGTACATTTTACCAAATTCAAAACCTATAAGTTTCATTAATAAATTATATAGTTAATTCCCACTATCAAAACAAATAGCGTGTTTTTAGGAAGCAATATCTATTAAAAGATTGACAATTGTTTCTGTCCAATTTTAAAGTGAAATTAATTATAATGACCATCATTTGATAAAATGGTAAAAATATATTTTAATAATACTCTAAAGTCACTCAAAAGTATTAATTATCAGTATAAATTATTTTTATTAAAAAATTTGTTTTAATTAAAGTTTAGTATTTTTCACTATTCATCAAAAATTGGATGTTCTCAGAAAAATACAAAAAATTCAACAGAGAATAATTTCGATATTAAAAATCCAAATCTGAAGTTCAATTTGAATAATAAAATTTATAAAATTTTAAAAAGTGGGTATAACTATTCATAACGGCTACTTTGATTGGTCACAGTGTGTTAGTATCTCGAACTTGCGTACAATGCAAGCCATTTCATTATTGAAAGAGAAGCGTACCGTAGAAGCTTGGGGTGTTACAATTTAACTTATAATTTCATATTATACTGATTTTTATGTTTAATGGGTTTTTGTTTCAATATTATACATTCCCATAAAATTTTATGATTATTTATGATAGCTTCCGCTATATTGTTTATCCTTACTGAGCATCTGAGCTCACCCCTTTCTTATGTTTTATTTTCTCAGGATTCCAAGATGTTTATTATGATTTATATACAGGTTTAATCCAAGATAATAATTTAATTATCATAATATTATCTATGTTGTATTTTTATGTTAGAAATTGTATTGTAAAGTTCATATATGTAATCAATTTCCCAATATTGCTAAACTGATCAGACCTTTGGGACTTGATTCCTTATAATCATGCCAATGTATTAAAATAATGAAATACCTATGGGATTCTAGGGTTTGGGAATTACAAAAACATCCATCCATTCTTTTATTAATCCTTTTTTGGTTATAAATTCTTCCAAGGAAGCCTTTTGTCACAAACCAAAATGAGTTACCCAATTAAGAGGTTACACCTTCTCTCAAGCCCCTTTATTTTATTTTCCTTCTCCACCCCTCCAATATAATAATTAGATGATTTTATAACAACAACAGTATCTTAAATATACTTATATTTTTTTGGATAATTTTTCTACCTACACTTATATAAACCTCCATCTAATGGGTAACAAACATACTATTAATGTGTACAACGAACTTTCGCCCCACAAAACAATGATTGTTCAATTTTACTTAACACCTATTATGGTGAAAATTATGAAGGAACCTATGTTTATATATATTATATTATATTTAATATGTATTTAATATTATTAATTCTATTTATGACATATATTTTTACTTTCTATTTGTTGTAAATGTGATAATTTCGTTTGAGGAAGTGTAGACTACCGCCCCTCAAAATGATGTGATTTGTTCACAGACTAAATGGAATGTATTAAGGATGGGTTTAGTGAACTTATATTGTATATATAACATTATAATTATAATTTAATGATGTTATATACATATATACATATATTTCATTTTCTTTCTTTCATTCAATACCATAATAAAAATGGAAACATCATTCATATATACGTACATATTGCAGTCTCTAAGAACAGTGTATTCCATTTAATACTTATATATTATATAGATTATTATAATAAAAATATCTTGGATATACATGATATTTATATCATGGTTTATATTATGGTATCAAGATAAAAGTATAAGGTCCCCGAATATAACAAATTAAGATAAATCCAAAGAACAAAGAGAACATTATCAGAAGTGAAACCTTGACATAGGATGGTTAACAAACAAGTAATATAAGGTAATAATCAAACCATATATGGTATTATATATAATAATATGCTTTGGTAAAATATTTATAATAAATTTACATTTATTAAACATGTGGTTTGAACAAGTATGACGAGAGTCAAGACACAAGGTAAATAGATTTCATCCCACTTTTTATTACCATGAGACACATGTTTTATTCACCACCAATTCCTTTTTTATGGTGTTTATAAATACCATGGATGTATTAAATGATTCATATAATTATGTTTTTCAGAATTTACATATCCATTATATGATCTTTATTTCATGGGGTGTATGTTTCTATTGTTTCCAAATTAGTTAAAAAGTTTAGTCTCAATTTTCCTTCTTTATGAGTCTTGTTTTATTAGGCACCTAAATTCTTTTTGAGGTGTACATAATTATATTTTACATGTTATATAATTAATCTCCTTATTTTCCTGATATTTTAATCTTCATGTATTTTCCTTCTCATACATGTAGATTATTATCGCAAGTTACAAACTAATAATTGTCTATTGAAATAATCTCATCACTTTCCAAGATTATTAATGATTATTCTTATTTTATGAAATATTATGATCCATATCTCAATATCATTCATTAATTTTTTTATAATCTAGTTATTCCAGATATATTCATGTATTTGTACCATTTTTTCACTCTTTGGTACTTAAGATAGTTAAGAATGCTTTTTTAAGAAAGCCCAACTTTACCCTCTATTCGGTTAGAAATATGTGTTCCTCCATAACAATGTTTTCTAAAAATGGTTCCCAAGAATATTATTCTATTATAATAAAATATTTAAAATTAATTTATAACCTTTTTTCATTTAAATTTTTTTTCAATGGAATATTTATGTCACTTTCTGAACGAGGTATTTGTCTAATGTTTTTAACATGCAAAAGGAATGTCCTTTTTACCTCGTACGACATGTATGGATTTACCTGGAATCAATTCATTGAATATTTATTTATCATGTTTGAATGTTTAATTTTTAAGGTTTTTTTTTAAAATTGATATTGAAGAAAATGGTTTTCAAAAGTCTTTGAAGCAATTTTTATATGTTTTTATGGAAAATGGGTTTCAAATAGTTTTCAGGCATCTTTTATAATTTTTTGAGGAAAATGTGTTTCAAAAGGTTTTATGTTTTAAAGATACTTTTTTAATGAAGAAAGGATCTTTAACTCAAGAAATTATTTCAAAATATCCTTACAATTTATTTTCTATTTATTATAACTTCTGTTTATACTACTCATTCTATTCTAGGAAATGATCCAAATGTTCCATTCATATTCTTTCTTAAGTGGTTTATGTTTTGATAGAACGATGCTTAAGAAACACATTTAACTTGAATGAGTTTTATTCTTTTGAAACCCACTTCTTTTCACAGATTAAGATTTCTTGATGTGATTATGAAACCAATATCTTTTCATAGGTTATGTTGTGATGAAATGTTTATGATACCCATTTCATTTCATGGGTTATGATTTTATGTCAATAAAACCTATCTATTTTTATGGGCCATGATATGATTAATGTTTTATTATTTTGTGGCACTTGAATGAATGATTTTATTGTGATGTGGGTGGGACCTATATATCACTCCATTAAATTGGGTAATGATAAGTTGTATATGAGTTCAAAGGGTACATGGGTTGTAGCCTAAGCCTAAAAAAAAGAAGGTATATGGGTTGTATCCCAATACTAAAAGAAAGAGGGTACACATGTTATATCCTAAGCTATTAAACAAGAAGGTTTATGGGTTGTATCCCAATCCTAAAAGAAATATTGTTCATAGGTTATAGACCAAGCCTGAAAATATGAAGGTACTTTTTTTATAGACCAATCCTAAATGAAAAAGGGTATACATGTTATAACCCTAGCCTGAAAACAAGAAGGTACATGGGTTGTATCCCAAGCCTAATATCAAGAGGGTATATGGGTTGTTATACCAAGACATTAGTAGGTACACAAGTCATAGCCAAATCCTAACATATTATAAATGTCTTGGTATGCAGCCTTGAAATTTTTTTTTTATTATTACATGTATAGAATAAATCCTATGTGTTATTCCTCAGTTATGATTTCATGGAATGTGATGTTTATTTCCTTATGATTAAGGTCTTATAAACTAAAATTATTTATCCCATAACTCATGTTTGTGAAATTTGATATGAACGGTATGATATTATAATGTAATGATCACGTTCTGATACCCATATGTTATCATTTATGCTTATATGTATCCTTTTTTTACCTTACAGAGCCTCTGAGATCACCCCTCTTTATGTTTCCTTTCCCTAGGTTATGGAGAAATGTTTTAAGTAAAATTACAAAAGGTGGAGATATTTATAGTTGATTTCAATGATCTTTTACTAGGATATAAGATTTTGTTTTCTATGTTTCCAATGACACTAAACTATTATAGTCCTCAGGCATATATTTTTTTAATGTAACAAATATTCATTTAAAATGATTTAATATCCATGTATGTTAATCCAAGGTATCTGTTATTGGTATCAAAGGAAAGGTTTAGTTATCCTTTTAAAACTAGGATGGGAAAAATTTAGTGAGATTCCTAGGTATATTTATAAGAATATGTATAGGGATGTCTATAATTATAAGTATAAGGTAGAGTCAACATTTTTAAAATAAATCCAAGTATGGATACTAAAACATGGGTGAGTGGTTTCTTGGATATAAATCCAGGTATGGATACTAAAAGTTTATGTGGATCTGGAATAGATTTACCTAGTGGTAACAACTATGATAAGATGTCCTAGGACTGACTTAGTGTAATCTGGTACACGATAATGGGCCTTAATTCACATTTAGTTTGACACTCCTAGGGGATATTCTTAGGAAATTCACAAACTATTCATGATCCATTGTAATGAATTTTAATAGAATATGACTGTTGATAACCTAGGATAAACCTAAGGTGTTATCGATTAAATGGTATGTGTTATGATTTAGACATCCTATACGTAATTTTCATGATTATGTGGCTCTCTTATATGCTATGTGTTTTTCACCCTGTGCTTTTTGGATTTAGTCAATGGATAGAACAAAAAGGAACATTGTTAACATTTATTTTTTTAGATTTGGAAATTATAGGAATTATGAAAATCAATTTTCTAAGTGGATATCTCATAAAGAGAATCAGGAAGGTGGTATGAGTATTGGATATACTTCTAAAGATAATGATACCACAAACAACATGTGAATGGTATGTGATGTTCTTCCAGTATTGTTCACATTAATCATAAGAATATTGATTAGATTAATTCTGAGGAACATTAAGACATGATGTTGGGGACCATTATGTTATACGAATAATGAAATATATAAGTATTTTTAGTATAATTTTTCATTAAGGATATAAAATTAAACTTTTAATGGTGATGGAGGCATAGAAAAGTGATCTTTTTTGTTTAAGGGAATGTAACCCTTAATTTGATCAATATGTTGAGAAAATTGTGTTTCGCTCGGGTAAATAAATGACTGATTTGGATAAAGTAAACTGCATAGCACTAATTACCCTAGATCTGATTTTTGGTTTGTTTATGAAGTATTTCATGTCATCACGGATGAATCTTAGAACTTATTGGATTTAAGGAGTATAACCAATAACATTTTGAATAAGGAAGAATGCATGTTTTCCTAAACAATTTCTGGTAATTTGGGTTATTACCATGTTTTAAGAGAATATATGATGAGGGTATTCACATCTTTAGAATGCGGTAACCAAGAGATACATTTTGATATACATGGGATCAAAGTTAAGATTATTCTATGACTTCTTTCTAATGTTTTTTGTTTTCATCTTTTGGAAGGGCTATAAGATTAATAATTAATTGAAATATTATGTTAAACTTTGGATAAAGTTTGTGAGAATAATGTATTATCCTACCACATAAATACTTAAGAATATTTGATAACCTATTATAAAAATGTGGTGTTTATGATAACTGATGATAGATGGGATGTCATATTAGGAATCTCATGATCTTTTAATGATTTCGGAATGAAAAATTCACCTTCTTTTTTAGAGAAAGAGGTGATTTGAATCAAGAAACAACCAAGGGTGAGGTTGTCCTGAAATCATGCAAGTATATCTTTTCATTAAAATTTGTTAACTTTCAGAAAAGGATCTTCAAACCAAAAATGTTATCATAGTACATCTGTTTTCGATGAATTAGATGGCTCCTTAGTTCATCATTGATATTTTGGATTTCTGATTTTTAACTTTCTCCTAACCTTGTTCTCTATCACACTCCATAAGAACTTGATAGTTATGTTTTTATTTCTTGTCCGTGTCTTCGATTCCCGCCTATATTATCCTATTTGGAAACCTAGTTATATGTTACTTTGGGTAACCATTATGGTTCCAACTTTCCCTTTTTAAGGTAAGTTTTAATATTCATTTTTTGATGTGGGTTTCAATGAATGAAACTTTCAAGTATTAAACCTTTGATAAACCATATGAATTTATAGGGAGAAATTAATTTTAAGGGGGTAATGTAACATCCCAAGATTTTGTGAATTATTGTTTTTCAAATTAATTTAATATTTTTGATATTTTTTTATTTCACACAACGCTGAAAATAGTTTATCATTAAAATGTTATTATTTAAAATAATAACATATAACCTAGACGTTAAATTAGACTTTATGGATAATATTAACTAATTTATGGAAAATATGGTTCAAAAAAATATAATATTAATTTATAGGTTACCAGTTAATTACAAATGAATATGAAAACCTATTGAATATAAGGGAAAATGTTATTATTTTTATAGTCACAAAGGCATTTTAACCTAATAAGTTAAATCAGTTACAATTATTAAGTGATATTAATGTAATATATATGTTATATTTTTACTAAAATATTATTGATATTCATCCAATCTATTCAATAGACATAATATAAGAACAAACCCAATTTTCTGCATAAAACTTATATTATTTATAAATGAAGTTTTACCGCCATTTTATGGAGAATCGATTTGAAATCCATTTTTTGAACTTTAATTGGCTTAATATGTCAAAATAAACTTCATATTTTGACTTGAAAGATACAAATTACATTTGGATAAATTCTTTGTATTTTTCTATAAGGTTTCATTTTTAATGAATAATTAAAAATTCTAGATTTTAATTCAAAAAATTTTTTCATTTAATTTATTTTTGTGGTAAAATTATATTTTTAATGGGTTTAAAAGTTTCAATAGATAATATTTTAGAAATTAATTCAATTTAAGACATTGTAACAAAGTTTACATTGAAATTGGATATAAATACCTAGAAATTTTTTGATCATTTTTTTCTTTAAAAACCCTTAGTATCGTCCCATTAGTAAGATTAATTTTATATTAATTTCATCAAATTGTGTGATTTAAATTTAGAAAAATGGATCAAATATTTGGAATAATTATAATTTATAATTTATAATATGTTCTACCTAGTTTTTTACAAAAATTATTAGTGAAATTAATTAAAATTCATTACACCGGTTAAGTAAAAATTAAGATAACAAAGAACTAAACATTAAATTTAAAACCCAAAATGACCTAAAAACATTTAAAATAGAATTTTTTTGAAAATTATTTTTCCATTAACCATTCTTTATTGAGTTGTTTTGGTTTAGTATGAATTGTCTAGGTAAAAACATTGGTACACATAACTTGTTTTAAAAAAAATGCCAAGTGTGTCCTTTCCTGACCATATAAAAGGCCACCACCTATATCTATTTTTCACACTTCTCAAACAACTTATATTCAGAAAATATCTTCCAAATAAAACTTCCAAAATCCCTAACTTCCTCCTTTTAGAATCCCTTTGGTTAGAAAGTATTCCAATGAAATCGTTTTGCATAAACTAGTAACACCTTCCCTCAAGCTCCTTTATTTTATTTTTCTTCTCCACCCATACAGTCCCTTTATTCCATGATTGTATAACAAAATAAAGTATAATAAATATATTATAATGTTTTTATTATATGTTTTTGACCTACACTTATACACATCTTCATGTAATGGGTAATGAACATACTGTTTATGTGTACGATGAACTTCCACATAACAAAATGATGATTGTTCAATTTTACTTACCACCTATAATGATCAAAATTATGATTGACACTCTATTTATATATATTATATATAGTATTTATTATGTCTTTAATATTTTTTTCCTTTTACTACTCTAATCTTTTTTAGTTTCCATTTGTTGTAAATACGATAATTTTATTTGAGGAAGTGTGGACTACTGTCCCATCAAAGTAATGTAATTCGTTCACACACTACATGGAATGTGATAAGCATGAGTTTAGAAAACTTATATGATATATATAACATTATAATGATAATTTAATGATATTATATACATATTTACATATATTTCATTTTATTTCTTTTTTTCAATACGACAATAAAAGCGGAAACAACGTTTATGCGTATGTATGACTTACGGTCTCCATGAATGGTGTATTGAAAAACATACTTATTTATTATATAGATTATTATAATAAATATATAATTCATATAGATTATATTTATATAATTTTTTATACTCTGTAATCATGATATAAATATAAGGACCAACGATGTTACAAATTAAGACATATCTGAAGAATAAAGAGAATATTATTCGAAAGTGACTCCTTAACAGAAGATGGTTAACAAGAGAGTAATATAAGGTCAAAATAAAACCATATACCATAATATATATAATAAAATGGTTCTGTAAAATAATTATAATAATTTTATATTTATTATATAGGTGGTTTGAATGAGTACGACGAGAGTTAAGATACAAGGTAAGGGGATTTCATCTTATATTTTATTTCCATGAGATATATGCCTTTTTCACCACCCATTCATTTTGTGTGATGTTTATAATTACCATGGATTTATTAAATTATTATTATAATTAATGTTTTTGGTGTTAAATATCAATTATATGATATTTATTTCTTTGGGATTAAGTTACCAAAGTTACCAAATCAGTTAAATAGTTTTGTCTCAATTTTCCTTCTTTGTGAGTCATGTTTTGGTATACACCTAATTTTTTTTCAAGGTGTATATAATTCCATTTTACATGTTATATCATGACTATAATTATTCTCATTATATTTTGAGCTTCATGTAATTTAATTTTCATACATGGATAGTATGATCCCATGTTACCAAATTATAAGAGTTTATTGAACCAATCACATCACTTTTAGAGATTATTAATAATTATGATTCATTGAAGAAATATTAGGATCCATCTCTCAATAGTTTTCATGATTTTTCATATCCACTGTTTATTCAAGATATATCCATTTATTGTTAAACTTTTTCTACTATTTGGTACTTAGGATATTCAAGAAAGTGTTTTTAATAAAGCTCAACTATACCCTATCTTCGGTCGAGAATCATTGTTCCTTCAAAATAATGTTTTCTAAAAAGGGTTCCCAATAATATTATACTATTCTTCTAAAATATTTAAAATAAATTTTTACAATTTTTTCTTTTACTAATGTTTTCAAATGAATTTTTTTTTTTCACTTTCTGAGAGAGTCATTTTTCTAATGTTTTTACAAAACAAAAGGAATGTTATTTTTACATTGTATGACATGTAAAATGTAACTAATATCAATTCTTTGAAGATGTATTTTTCATGTTTAAAATAAAAATTTTGGATATTTTTTTTTGAAAAAAATATTTTCAAGGAAATAGATTTCATAATATTTTCAAGATTCTTTTTTATGTTTTTAATGAAATTGTGTTTTAAATGGTTTTCAAGATTCTTCTATACGATTTTAAGGAAAATTATTTTCAAAAGGTTTCCAATATTATTTTATATGTTTTTATGGAAAATTATTTCAAAAGGGTTTTATCTTTTAAATATAAATTTTCAAATAAGAATGGACATTTACTTCAAGAAATGTTTTCAAAATATAATTCCATGTTATTTTCTATCTAAGAAAATATATATTGATGTTACTCATTCACTTCTCGGAAATTAACCAAAGGTTGTATTCATATTCTTTCTTGAATGGTTTATGTTTTGATGGAATGATTCTTAAGACACCCGTTTCAAATCCATCTGTTTTATACTTTTGAAACATGCTTCTTTTCATGGGTTATGATTTCCTAAAGTTATTATGCAACCTATCTATTTTTATAGGTTATTATGAGATGAAATATTTATGATACCCATTTCATTTCATGGGTTATGATTTTATGTTTATAAAACCAATCTCTTTTTATGGGTCATGATATGATGATTGTTTTATTATTTTTTTTGGAATATGTATGAATAATTTTATTATGATATCAGTGGGACCTATATCTTCTTCCAATTCATTAGGTAATGATAATTTTTATATGAGTTCACAGGGTACACATGTTGTATTCCAATCCCTAAAACAAGAAGGTACATGGGTTATATCCCAATACTAAAAGAAAAAGGGAACGTGGGTTGTAACGCAATCTAAAAAACAATAAGGTAAATGTTTTTTAGCCCAATACTAAAAGAAAGAGGGTACATTGGTTGTATCCCCATCCCAAAAACAAAAAGGTGTATGGGTTGTAGCCCAAGCCTAAGAGAAAGAGGGTACACATGCTATAACATAATCCTGAAAACAAGAAGGTACATGGTTTGTATCTGAATACTAAATGTATAAGGGTACATGAGTTGTCATCCCAATCTAGTAGAAAGTACATTGGCCATAACCCAATCCAAACATGTTATAAAGTTATTGTCTGGTAGCATTAACATACATTTTTCTATTATTATAAGTATGCCATAAATATAATATCTTATTCCTCAGTTATGATTTAATGGATCATAATGTTTATTTATTTACGATTCATTTCTTATGAACTTCCAAGATTTATCCCATAACTCATGTTTATAATCATTGATATGTAGCATATGGTACTCTAATGTTACGATCAGTTTCTTATACACCTATGTTCATGTTTAAGCTTACATGTCTCCCTTGTTTACCCTTACTGAGCATCTGAGATATCCACTCTTTATGTTTCCTTTCCCTATGTTATAAAGAAAGGTTTTAGGTATAAGTAATAAAGGTGTATAAATTTATGGGATATGTTAATGATATTTTACTAGGATAGAATATTTGGTACTCCACATTTCTAGAGACACTAAAATTTTACGGTATTCAGGAATGTATTTTTGTAATGTGCTGAATAGTCATCTAAAATGATGTAATATCCTTGTATGTTAAGCATGGGTTTCTATAGGAACCCCTAGGATAAACTTATAATTCTGATTTCATAAGTGAATTATCATTATATATCTTTAGACTAGCTGAGATATAACTATAAAGTTTGATAAAGGAAATATTGTGGTACCATAGTCGATCCTTGGTCTGTGATCTCGATGAACTTGGAATGGTGTTGTCATGTATATACATATTTATATATATGTATATATATATATATATTACCATGTACACACATACACACACATAAATATGTATACAAATGAGTAAGGTTAAATTGATAACAAAATTTATAAGTAGTTAACCCTTGGGTCTATAATCTTGATTGCTTGGATATCCCGTGAGAAGGGCGTAACACTGGATGTCAAACTACTCCAGCTGGAAACCATTAATTTGATATCTGGTTCCTTAATACCAATCTAAAATACCCACCTCTTCTAGTGTCAAAAATTTATATAATAATTCTACATCACCACAGGGGGTACTTTTCCTAACCATGGGTTCACTCTTACTCTCCCCCAATCACTATAAATAAGGATACTGTATACCAATGATCAATCATGTAAATGGTCCATGAGATGGAATTCATGATTCTCAAACCATGTAAATTAATTTTAATGTTTGATATCTAGGTATTCTTCTATATGAAGTCTTGACATTGCGACTCGAATAATCCCTAAGTGATTGACCCTTAAGCGATCCGTAAGGAGAGATAATTGGTGAGACGTCATGGGTACCCCTCAATTTATCTAATTAGAGAGTTCATAATAATCCCTATAAATTTAGAAACCATAACCATTATTGCATATCAAAAAATGTGTAATTCCATGTAAAATATTGTAGACAAGTAATCTATCATAGATATTATAATCATCCATGTCGCTCGGGAGTGTGTAATTATCCATGAGAATAATCATATTGAAGAGAGTATGATCATCCTAATTGCGCATTAATTAGAGGAGATAATAATAATAATCATCAGTTGTGATAGTTTAATCATCTCTAAGTATCATCAGATCGAGGATAGATTAATTTTCCTCATCATATGTCAATTAGAGGAGAGCTGAATCATCCTCATCACTCAGGAGGGCATAATCATACATGAGTATAATTAGATGGAGGAGAGAGTGATCATCCTAATCACATTTAAATTAGAGAACATATGAATCATCCTAATAACTTTGGAATTTTTAATCATCCGTAAGTATCATTAAATTAATGAGAACATAATCATCATCCCCAAATTTCAAATATAGGAGAGAAGAATCATTCTCATCACTCAAGAGAGCATAATCATTCATGAGTATCATCATTAAGGGAACCATTTACATAAATCATAATTAGAGGATCAAAATAAAGATCCTAGGAAGCACATCTGGAGATCCTAATAACATAATAGTCAAACATATAGGATCAATATCAAGATCCCATGTAGAACCTCTATACATACAAATAAATACAACCATAACATTGCTTATAAACGAATCCTAGAAAATATGTTGGGGAATCCCAATAACCAAATAATACAGATCTCATAAATACCTCTATACATCACAATGATTGAAGAAAGACACATCGTGTCAATATCATTAGAAAAAATCCATGAAACACATCTAGTAATCATTTCCGCAGTGTTAGTAGAAATGTGAAAGGAAAAAAATAGTGAGGTTGGTCGAACACCCAAACCCACTGCAACTCTCATAGCCTATCAGGCTTACAAGTTATCCTCATGTTCTAAGGGGAAAAAATATATGATCTATACACAAACACGTCATACTAGATTAATATTGGTCATGGATTAGGGATCACACTGGTCACTCATGTCATAATAGAAGAGAGGAATCCTTCTTATGATCATCAAGGTCTAAACACAAGTGAAAGAATGATACTCAGGATCCCCAGCTAAGAAGGCGAAGGAGGAATACTACATGGGACCCTTCTATGTTATGTCAATGGTAGAATTATACCATTTATCCTCAAAATGGTACATAGGTAGATGTGTCCTACAAGTGAACCTTCAAGAAATGTAAGAAGTAGAGGAATCCTCCACAAGATCCATGGAAATTACATTCCTCATGGCCTCCTAAGATAGAAGGGAACTTCTCAAAAATGAAATTTCCTCAAGAAAGTGATATGGGGGAATCATTAAAAAGATATTGATCATGGATCCTCTTGTATAAAAGGTTATCAATCTTAGTAGATAACTATATTCAATCACCATATGAATAAACTATCCATATAGGAAAACTATTCAAAGGCCACCTAGGATTCCTTAATTCACCACATGGATTCCACCATCATGATCTATATAGAACGATACTCATAAAAGAAAAATTATATTTCTAATTTTGACTCCTAGTCATCAAAATATGAAAATCCCTTAAAAGGGTATTAAGTGGTAGTATAATCTGTGTATACCCAGTACATAGAGTGTACTCCAAAATCCTCACTCGGTCTTGTACTGTAGCTGAATATGGCATGTGGAAACCCATATACTCCGCATGTTGAACCTATACATAAAATGTATCCTACATAGGGTACCTGAACATGTAACTCAGATGGACTAACCTTGTATATAATCTAGTCTTGTACCATCAAAAACTTTACAACATGGGTTCTGGTCGTGTACTCTACACAAGAATGTTTCTATACATGGGTTTTCTGGTTAGTTACTCAGCTATAGGGTAGAGTACTAGTACATGGAGTATATATTCCATACTTGAAATGTACTTATGAGAATATCATCTTCCCCAAACTAAAAGAACACAAGAAAAGTGTTCTCTAAACCTAACAAATTATGATTGGGATTCCAGAAAGAGAAACCCCTAAAAACACATGAAACACCTGTTTACCCACAAAAGAAATAGATTGACCCATAAGGATGTATAAGAAGGTAAAATAGGGGTTTAAAAAACCTGAATGGAACATCTATAGAGATGTATGAAAAAAACACAAAATTGACCGACATTTGGGTGGAATCCCCCAAAACTTATCCTATTTTTGCAATCCATGACTGCTACACAATTATCCATTGCGTCATAATATCCATGACAGTACCTCCCTTCATCCCTCCCTCATTCCCTTTTTCACTCTCTCTAACTTCTCTTTGTCCCGTGATGAATGAATACTTTAAGGGGTTTATACGAGAAGCATGGGAAGAAAGAGAAAAAGAAGGAAAAGAAAATATGAAAAAGAAAATAAGAAAAAGAAAAGATAATGAAAAGAGGGAATGATATGACCCTGATTCCCAACATGAGTTTATACCTTGATTAAGATAAACTCCTTTCTCAAGACACATTAGTAGAGAAAAAACCACATTTTTGATGATCTGTTCAAAATACATGGCTAAAAAACCTAGAATGAGTAAATTAATATTCAATTATTTTAATAGAAATTATTCCACAATAATTTTAATGAGTTTAAATTCCACCAAACTCTAGTACGAGGGTAAGTACCCTAATCTGAGAGAAATTGAGTTGTAGTTTTTTTTCAAATCAATATTTTATGGGAAATGAAAATTTTACCCCTTATAAGAAACCAAAAATATACATTATAATTTATACTCAAAATTCCTATATGAAAAAACATAGGTTCTTATAGTCTCCCCCCTTTTAACATTCTAATCCCTGATATTCCTTGTTAGAAGATCTAGTATTCATTATCTCAACTCGAGAATCTATGTAACAACACAATATCGACTATCCAACGACCGGTTTCATAGTGTCCACGACTGTCTTCTATATTGGAGACATTCAACAACAACTGACCTGATACTCTATACCATATGAATACCCTTATCGTCATTTCAACAACCGACATCAATCCCAATAACCCCTGACAAATCGAAATTAAATTGAGAATGATGGTCACCACCCTAAAAAATACAAAGGTACACTCACCAATATTTGTGTTACTGTATACCCCTCCTCAAGAACAACCTCTAGAGTTTCTTCTATCAAACCAGGAAATATATTTTAAAAGAAAGAAATTAGCATAGAGATGATGCTATATCAGCGTACTCAGGATGATATTACGATAAAGAATTATTTTCCCTAACTAGGATTAAACTAATTTTTCATCAAAATGTGTGTATCACTCACCTTGATCCATGCTCACATCAAATAGGCTACACATTCCATTAACCAACACTTGATTTCACTTCTCCCAAAAATACATGTCTTAGTCTAGAAATGGGTCAACCATCTCATGAAACCCAATTAATCTTGATGTCTCCTCTACCATAGAGGGACATTAATCATTTATCCATAACTCTTGGGAAACCATGACCATGAAAATTCTTAAAAAACACTGTTCCTTGACTCGCAAACAACCACTCAGAAATTTATAATTTAAATGATGCCACATGCAACTGGAATGTACCTTTATCACCTAACTCATACTCCTATAAGTCATTTACTATTAAAACCAGGTTAACTATGATTCATAAAATGTCAGTCCAAAAAATCTTGAACCATCCTTGTAAATACACATTAAAATCTAGCACCTCACATATTCCATGATTTATTTCATAACTTCTTGTAAATAAACATCATTACATACATGAGAGTTGACCCACACTCTAACTATTTTAGAAATAGTGGAAACAATGGTAGACATGGCCAATTACCTTAACAACCCTACCTATATATTCCAATCTTGATACCAATGTACCCTAGGTGACTCATCAAAAGTTGAATGCAATAATTTACCTATATTACAATACTAAAGGACCTACAACACATTGATCTCAAAATGAGTGTTTTATCATGGTCACTACCAAAATAGGTATAAAAAAACTTAGGCCAAAATATCATGAAGGTTTCCCTTGAAAAAAAACATTGATATACAAGGGTCTGAGTTAATCCTAAGGGCCTCGTGGTCTCCCACCGAGCCTAATTGATCAAGTCCCACAACTAGGTTACTGATTAAAACCACATATCTGAAAAGATTAAGCCTATCTAAGGGAGGTAAGGATAATAATGTCCTAAGAGGGTAAAAACTATCAACATGACCAAAAAGGGCCCTAATCCTCTCAATTGTCCTCATAAGGAATTGCATACTTGTTTTCATGATACCAACACTGATGTGAAACTGAACTGACACTCACTAGTAATCCATATATGGTAATATCCCATGGTCGTCCAGTTAACTAGAAACATCCTAGTACCTATCGACACCATTCATATAAATTCGGCTAAAAACCCACAAATGAAGGTCGGTTTAGTAGAATTTGATTACAATATATGCAAGAAAATAGCACACTAATTGTTACTGACATTTTAAATAACCAAAACCAAGAATAAAAAGGCCCCATGAGGGTTTGACACATGGGATTAATATGTACTACTCACCTACCAGGGTCAGTGGACCTCTTATGCATGAGTACTGAGTCATCAGCCTCCCAAAAAATCACCTCACTATAGATCTACATATACTTTCTTTAAAAGGAAATATATATGTATGTCCGCTCGATTGAGTATAATTCCACTAAAAAATAATATGATAAAACACCATTTAGGTTTTTGTTGACATTATAAACAATTAGCCTCTGTCATTGGTAATAATCACACATTAGAATGCCTGTAAAATGTGAATCCTACATGCCAAATACGACGCATGAGACACCTCTTTCCTTTGTTGTCCAAGAGTCAAAATCAATCTAAATCCTCTTTCCAACAAGACAAGAGAAATAAATCCATAATAAATCATCGCATCCACAAAAAATTTTCCTCAATAAATGGGAAAATCATATACATATGTAAGATCCAAATCCGAACAACAATCTCATATCCTTAGAAATAAGGGCTTCTTACAGGAACACATTTTTTTGATGTACTGGTTCAATATCAATCATAGGTTATCACACATTCCTCATAATCCTATATGTATATAACAAATAGTAATACAATAGGATAGGAACAACTCTAATACCACTTTCTAACATCTAACCTGGATGCCACTAATCCGGTGCTGATAGTAGATTTGTTATTAGTTATTTAGGGAAACTCTCCATATGCCAGAGGACAAAGAATAATAGTAAACAACTAAGCTATATCTGTGGAGAGACTATGAACTCATATCAGAGTAAAAAATAGTTGAAATAACTAGATATAATCTGAGAAATAAATAAACAGTGTGTAGTGGTAGAAAATAAACTAAAATAGAATCATATTGTAATAATAGATAAAATACTATAAAAGCCCAAAAACGATTTAGTACAACCACATGGGTAACCAATCGAGATGACCATACATACATGAGTACATAAAAGAAAATGAAATAAAAGTATAGGTCTATACTGTTAACTCCTAGCTAGACCACATACCCAGTCTTCATAAACTATCAAACTGAACTATCCTATTGCAATGAATCAACACGAGTGGCTCCACTCAATCATGTATCCTGGGGCCTTACACATATACACAATGATTTTATGATCAAAATGAAATGTATAAATAAGTTATTCATTTACACCAAGGTGCATATACATGGGTGAGAAATAATTTTAGTAGGACAACCCATCGATGAACCTATAATCTACTGTCATAAGTTCACACTAATGCAATATGTTTAGCCTAGCCGAGATAGAATAGGAAGGATTTATCATTTCATTAATGTAATACCATAAGCAATGTGTATATCACATACACATAATTTACTTATGAAAATATCATGTTTCCTAAATAAGAAGAACACACAGTGTGTTTTCTCAGAACTAAATGTCATGTGATTGGGATTCCAAAATAGAAAACTCCTCAAACTGCCCAAAACCCTAGTTTTCCCCCAATAATAATAAATAGAATAACAATGGGTACTAAAAAAGGAAAAATAGGGGTTTAAGACTATAAAATGAAAAAATATAAAGATATATGGAAAAAACCTCAAATGGATTACTTTTTGGAGGGCTCCATTGAAGCTTCACCCATTACCATGATCCACGACAACTACATGATGATCTAGAACAACCTCATATTTGAGAAGGTACCTACCTTTATTTCCCATTATTTCTTATTATCCCTTTACCTATCCTCTCTCAATTGTGTTATGAATGAATCCCACATGGTGTGTAGACAAGAATCCATGGGAGAAAGAAGAAAAGAAAAATAAAATGAAAAGAAGAAAAAGAAAAGAAAAATAAAAGAGGGACCAGCTAGGCCATGATGCCAATATGTGTTTATAACCATCCTATGAAAATATTACTATTATTGAATCAATGGTAGATATGGAATCTCATTAAAATGCTCCTTTCATAAGATAAAACGGAATGAACTTGAATGAAAAATTAAAATTTAATTAATTAAACATTATTTATTCTGCTAAAATTTGAACAACTTGAAATTCTAACAAAACATTTCCTAGTGTAGACACCCTATTTTTTGACTAACAGAGCAGTTAGAAAAATTAACTGGGATCATATGCTAGGGTAAAATGGCCATTATACTCTTTATAATCATTTAATGGTGAAAATTCAAATTTCTTCTAAAAATTACAATCTAGAAAAACATGATTTCTATTAATAATTTTAAAATAGTTGAATATAAAATAAGAAACATGTTAGAAATAAAAAATTTGATAAATTTGGTGAAAAATTAATAATTCTCTAATAATATTTCATGAGTAGTGAAAAATCTACCTAATGATGACAATTTTTATATTTAATCAAAAAATAAACATGTTATTAATGATATCAAATCTATGTATCTAACAAGAAGGATAATAAATACATTTGAATGAAAAAAATATTTTAGACCAATATTATATTACATATAATAACATGATGTAAATTATAGAGAAAATACTCTATTATAACATGTGGAACTAAAAAAATTAGGAAAATTGAAATGATGATTCCTATGTAAAATCCATTAATATAGAGTTGGAACAAATTTATATTAACAATAAAGGGGATCCAGTGGATACAGTTAAGCATAAAAATTTTAATATTAAAAAATTTCTATTCAAAAAAATTATTTATTTTCATGTAAAATTTATTTTTGAAATTGAAATGTTATTATTTTAATGAAATACTATGTTTATCAGAGTGATGTTGAGGTAATGATCAGAAAGGGTCAAGGTATAGAATCAAGTTAATTAATAATTTTGTTTCAATTTATAAAACATAGAGTGTTAATCAAATATATTATAATAATTCTTTCTAAAATGGAGTGGTAATAGAATTTTTCTATATCAAAAAACCAATATATTCTATTATTACTGATGATGAAAAACTTTACATGTATAACTAATCATTATATTTCCTAAAAATATAATATCATTATTAGTATGGTTGGTTGGACATGTATCAATGAAATATTGTGTTAAAAAGTGGAGGGATTTTTCAATAAACATCTACGTGAGATTATTAGATGGTGAAAAGCTTATGTCACTATTCTATATGGATGGATTCATCCATTTTGAGAACAAACTATATTTTGATGAATGGTTTACTAATTTAATGTGTTTATAATTTGATATTATAATAATAGTTAATTAGTTTACTTCATTGAGATAAAATTAAATAATGATTGAACGCAGATAACATAAGGAAGTCATGGAAGATAACTCAACATTGTATAGAAGTTATATTCAAAGTATGGTGCATCTCATTTTGATAAGGCAATATATATTTTGTGTTAGATCCGTGGGGGTTGATTATTATAGTTTTCCAATGGTTTATCATCTATCCACGGTCAATAAATTAATTTTATATATTTAATGAACTATAGTTAATGGATTGTAGCTTAAAGAAGTAAGAGATCGATATTTAGTTTCTTACTCAAACAAGGATTTTGACAAAGATATATGAGACTACAAATATAAAATTAGTTGTGTATTATTCATCAAAATAAATTTTATATTATGGAAACATTAAAAAAAATTCATCATTCAATATATAATAGGATGAGTAGATAAATGTTCCTAAGGTTATACATAATTTATTTGGATAAATAAGAAATTAAAATACAATTAATATATTGTGAAATATCCTATAATGATTCAGTGTGGTAAAAAATATTTTTATAAATTTAATTATGATCTCAGAAGAGAATTAAAAATAATAATTGAGACCAGTAATCACATTCAAAAGGAATAGGTTGAGAAAATAATTAGAAAATATGCACTCTAATGAAATATCAAGTTGAAGAAATCACTTCTATTTCATTTTATAATAATTGTTTTTGAGAATAATTAATTTAATGTTATAGTTTAAATATCTCCTTAAAATTAAGGAGGTTTGGAATGAACTCCTCTCCATGATTCAAATATTAATTTGTTTAGGTTTTTTTAGGTGATTAGCTTGACAGTTTTTTAATTGTTAGTTAGAAAATGTGAAATGATAACTCATAAAAAGAGAATAAAAATTAATGAATTTCATCAATGAGAAATTAAATAGTGATGTAACATAAATTGATTTTTTTTGGAATTGAATGATTTGAAAATTTAAACAATAAAATAGAAATTTTATAATCATATGATCTATACACTGATAATTGACTAATTTACTCATATATAATTTTATAATACCTACTTTCTAAATGTGAATTAAGTTTTATATTTAATGTTAGTGAATATATCAACTAGGTGTTTTGTGGGTGATAAATCATGATTAAAAAAATAAATAAAGGTACTTTAAATTTTATTTTCAAAGTGGTAGAATATATACATTGTAAAACCTTAATAGTAAATCTAATTCAAGGGGGAAATTATTCATTTTGGGTGGTTGATTTCAAGGAATTAATAATACACTGATTGATTAATTAAAAACAAGATAAGAAAAATCAAGGGGGGGGGGTGTCTCATCTTGAGGTTGTAATGTTTCGGGTTTTTTAAATTTTGTTAAATTATATTATGTCATCAGAGTAATGGATAACTGGAGAGGTTTTATACTATCTTATATATATTCCTATGAAATAAAAAAATTTCTATAAGAATTGATCACAACATAACCATATTGATCTTTTTTTGAAATGAAGTTATGAATAGAAGAAACAGATTACGATAATGGAATATGATAAAGAAATATGTTCAATTATAAATTATTGAATTTTTTTACTTGGATTGTAGAGAGATATCATAGTGGAATTCTACATCCATGAATTTAATGTGTAACACTATTTTGGGAATATAGTTCACTCCATCATGAAGAAATTGACCATGTAAAAAAATAGTAGTGTTTTGGATTTGAGGTAGAAAATATCATGTCTTAAGGAAATACCTATGTCATGTTATAGTATCCCCTATCAAAATTCATAAGAAGTTAAATTTTACTATTATTGTCAATTTGTTGAATCTATGGGGATTTATTTTTGAAACATCATATCATTCCATAATAGATCTGGAGTTTTCTGGAAACCACTAGAAGAACAAAATCAACATGCCTTAGTGGGTGATGTCATACAACGATTATAGGTTAATAGATGAATTAAGAATATTTTTAGAAAATAAAATCATTGATATTTATTGGATGTTCTTATACAAAAAATCAACAAGAAAATAGAAGTTAAAATGAGATTTATTTTTTCAGTATAAATCCTAGTGATGATTCTATAGTAGTGGTAGTTAAAATGTGTTTAAGTGTTTTGATATTAAATTTAAATTAATTAATGTTTTTTAGAATGAAATTATTTTTAATATGAAATATACATATGATAAATGGGAAAATAAATTAAATATAAGGAAAAAAGAGGGAGATAAATAAGAGAATTAATTGAATATCTAAGATTTCATGCATGAATTACTTCTTAAAAAATTCTAAATATTGATCAATTTTTTGAAGAATATTTTTTATATAAACTAATAAATATATTTAAGATAATATCAATTCATCATGGATAACGCCCTTAGTTGGTGGTTGTTATTCATTCTCAGTTATTAATGTTAGAAGGACTTTTATTGTGTCATCTTTACCATTTGTAACCCTATTATAATGTAGTTGGTGGAGGAGTAGAAGATATTGTGGACCATGGATATGTAGTGAGATTATCCTAAATATTGAAACCACATTCTAGTGAAGGATTTATTATTAGTTGTATCAATAAGTCATTGATTGGCCTTACTTGGAAGTAGGGAAATGTTTGTAAACCAAGTAAAATATCGTTGTTTTCACTTTTTCATTTCAATATTTTGGTTTTGTGGTTTTAATTTATTAGTGATATGGTCTTAGTATTTCAAAATACATGGGAATACAATACATTTACATTTAGTAAGAGAAAAGACTTTGGAATACCCTAATCCACACCCTCTTATGGTGTGTTTTTCAAACATCAGGTTATAAAAACATTTTATTTCATGTTTAGAATGTAACTCATATATATATATATATTGTATGGAAATTATAAGATATTATTTTTAATAATTTAAATTAAAGAATTCAACTTTTATAACAAAAATAATTTTTATTATTTCATATAATTGAGGATATCATAAATAAATAAATAAATATATTATTTGATACATAACAACTTTAAATGATTATAGTAATAAATAAATAAATAAATATAAATTATAATGCCACACTAATTCAATGTGCTCCCTTTGTCCTTTACCAGACAAATGTTCTCTAAAAATCATTTTTTATAAAATCCAATAATAAGAACCATAGTATAGTAATATTAGGTAAATAATTTCATTATTATTATATAATGATCCAAGATGATGTATCCATCCATACTCCATGTTATTTATTTATTGTTATATAATAAAACATGACATGAAATCATTTTCCACAGCATAGTTATTCATTTAGGAATATTATTTTCATAGACCCTATGTTTTTTAAGATCCCACTATAAAAAAATTTCTAATAAACATTCTCTATTTTATGTTATGAAAATCTACAAATTAATTTAAGAAAACACAACATTTATATAATTTTTTAATAAAACATGATGTAAATTTATAAACCATATTATTTATCAAACATACCTTATATACCATAATATTGTTGAGTTCACAAAAGTGAAAAAAGATTTCCAATATTTCAATTTTGATAATATTGATTCATTTTTAGTAATGGAACTAATAAAACTAAAGGGTTAATCAAGAGAAAAAATGCATAAAAGTAGTGTAATAAAATCGAAAACATATGTAAAAGAACAATCATAAGAGAAATGAATAAGATAAATGAAAAAATTACAACAATAGTACCTCACTATCTATGAAATATCATTTTAAAAGTGAGGTTGATTGAGTTTACTAATATAAATCTAAGGGGATCTATCAATAAAAGTTTAAGTTTACCAATAAAATGAATAATCATTTTATTAGGATCCATTATCCTTTAATGTTAGGCTTGAAAATATTTTGATGTCATGAATAATGTGAAGATATTATAGAGATCTTCATCACTTATAAAAATATTTTTTATACTCAAATGTTTTCAATGGACTCCAATTTAAAAATACTATTATAGAATAAAGGAATGTATAGAAGTCATTTATTTCATAAGTTCTCTAATTTCCATAATTTATCTCTCAATGATTCAAATATGAAATCATTTTCTATGTTAAAAAAAGTAATTGTAAAAATTTGTTTCCAATTATCAATCCACCTACAAGTCATCATAAGAAATAACAAAAATAAGGAAAACAATATGACAACCATTTTGGGAGTGTTGATTGAATGAATTTATTTATTATAGAACACTGTGTAATATTTGAATTTTTGAAGGATTAATTATTATTTTGGTTGTTTCCAAATAATTTATTTAATTTTTTAAGCTAATTATTGTTGATTAAGATAAATATGAAGTTGTTTGAAGTAATTTTTATATTATTTTGACGATTCTACAATTGGTAGTATAGATTTTAAATTCAATGTCTTGGATTTGATAATTTTCTAGTACTTGTGCATGGAGTTATATGAATGATATAATATATATTTTTATGTTTATATAATATATCTTATACACATATATTATTTTGTATATGTGTAAGAATTATTTGGGATTTCATAATACTTCTAGAAAGCATATGACGTTTTTTTCATCTTAGGAATTTTGATGATTACATAAGATATTTGATTCTCAAATAATATATATGGTTTTTTAATAATAAATTCAATTCATATGAACTTGAATATTTTTGGAATAAATATTTATTTTTCAAAATGAATAATATTTGGATATTGATAAGTTCAATGAATTATATAGGAAATAAATTTTGATATCTATAATTTTTTCTTTTTGATGAAATTAAAATCAGGTTTTTTGAGAGTTGTTATATAATTAATTAAAAATAAAATTTAAACTCTTATTTAAGAAACAAGAAGAATATATGATCCCAAAATCATGAAGAAATATTTTGATAACTATCATATCTTAATGAGGGAGTTCTAAATTAATCTTAAATACATTTATTCTATTTTTGTGAACAATGAAGATGTGACTATGAAGATTCCTTGGTGGACCAAATTTTCATAATGAGTGGAAATGGTTGTCGGGATTCATGATAAATATTTTATTTTAAATACATTTTTTTAAAACCACATGATTTTTTGATATATTTATATTCATATAAAATTTATTTGATAGCTTGAAATTCGCACAACCTCGAGTCTAAATAAACCATAATACAGTACACTGTTATAAACAAGCCTTTAAATTTGATGGTGTTAATAAGAATAATTTAAAAAAAAAAGAAATTATGGTTTATAATAAAATAATTTATTTATATATTAATTATAATTTTAAAAAAATAATTTGAAAGTAAAATAATGGTTTTTCTAAAAATCTGTTTTCATACATGTATTGTTATTACATCCTTATAAATTAAATTTATAACTATTGGTTTATAATTTTAGTAAAATTTTTATAGTATACATTTTAAAAAAATTCTCCACATTCATATAATAGTTTACTAGGCCAGAGATAAAAATATATATCTAGTTTTCTCTTTAAAAAATAGTTTTATAAAAAAGGGTTTGTACGAGTTTTAAAAAAAATATTTTTAAATGTATTTATTCAACTTATATAAATTTATTATTGTATAATGGATCCCAAATTTTGGAATCATGAGGATAAAAGTTTGTCAATATTTTTGTTATATATATTTTTTGATGTGAATAATCACCATTTTGAATTTTTGACACCCTGGTAAGGGGAAAATGGGTAAAATATGGTTAAAGCATTGGGATAAAGAATTAAAATTTCTCTAAAAATTTACATTATAATACTGTATGAGTTTAGTTCCACCATTTTTATCCATGTATCTAATATATGGTCAATTGGTTCCATATTTATTTCATTGTGAACTTTATATAAATTAAAAGAAATAATAAATTCAAAATGACACTCTCTTGACTTTAATATATATAATTTTTTATATACAAATAAAAATATGATAAGTTTAATTACAATTTTTAATTCAAAATAAATTATTTATTTAGCACATAATTTTTTATAACATTTAGTAAAATAATAATTACCGTAAATTATAACACAACACTAATAAAGAGTTTATTCAAATAAGAAAATAATAAAACATATAATTTTTGAAACATTAAATATAATACAATTTTTAAGAATGAGTATGTTCTATGAATTTCATAAGTTAGACTTTTTATATTTTATTATATTAAAATTCTATTGATTTGTTTAAATATTTAAAGTAAAATTATATGAATTGGTTTAAAATAAAATTAATTATAATTAATGAAAAACATTTTGGAAAATTATTTAAAAAGCATAAAAATATTGAAAGATAAAAATTCAGATAATATATGGTAAAATTTTTAATCCCTTTACCATTAATTATTCAATTATAAAATTATATGTCAAATTATATCCCATTAATTTGTAAACAGTTTTTACCATATGTAAGGTTAAAATTGATTAACCACCGAGTTAATAAAAAAGATATATTTAAAATGACACTAAAACCTATATAAATATAATTCACAGCTGATATGTTGGCCTTATTTTATTTTCCCTCAAATATATATCCATTTGGAATTATTTTACTTGAGTATGACTCAATTATATTTTATTCTCTTTTGTAATTCCAAGAAGGACCCTCCCGAAACATATAATAGGGCACATATTCTCTTCTTTTCCTGACCACTTTTTAACATTTTATATCATCCAAACCATACCATAAAACCTTTATAGATTCCTTCAATGCATATTAGAGATTCATTTATTTCCAAAATACACACACACCAAGGCATAAGGTATTATATGAAATAGGGTTCTCAAAAAAGGGAAATAATACCTAACCATACCTTTTCTATTTTATTCCTTCTTCAACCTATATTAAATCGATGGTATACATTATAAAATAATGAATTAATTATATTAAATATACTTTATTTTTATTATAATGATGTAAAATCTATTATCAATCTTTATTCCATATTACTGGATGTGAAAACATCATTTTCTGTGAACACACGACATACCGTCTCCATGTAGCAGTGTAATTTGTTTTTCATCACCAATTTTCATGGATGGTTATATTGATTTATTTAATAAATATATATGACATATATTTTATTTTTATAAGTTTATAATTTTGAGTTATTGTTTATCTTTATTTTGTTCCATCAACTGATAATTAGAAACAACATTCATCTGTATGTATGACCTTCCATATCTATGAATGGTGTAATTCATATTTCAAAAAATACCTTAAATTGATGAATAAAAATAAAAATATAATAAAAATATATGATATTAATGTATTTTTGTAACAATATGGAGATTAGTTTTCCATGATCAAATTATAATGATTCAGAGTGTTGTACAAAACTAGCATGATAAACTAAGCAGTTATCACACTAAATAGTGGTTTTAATAATATATGAGCAATAAAGGAGTCATAAGATGTTATAATAAAATAATATATGGTATTATATATATTATTATGGGTATATAATATATTTATAATAAATATATATTTATTATATTTTATTTTCAAACTTGTGTGATGAAATACGATACTTGAGGTAAAGGATTTCACTCTCACTTTTATTTCTATGGGACTCATGCCATTTTCACCACTTTTATAATTTATGGGGTTTATATAATAAAAATGAATTTATTTAATAATTTTTTAAATAAAAAATATATTAATATTAATATCCATTTATTTTTATCACTTTAATGTTGTTTTGACATGAAAGTTACCAAACTAGTCAGAGTTTTATGATATAATCCCATTGTTTATTAGGGTTTCTTATTATTATGTTCTGATAAAGAAATATTGTATTATACCTATAAAAAGTTATTTATTTTTTCCATATAGTTTATTTCTTGAAATGACATGTATTCATTTCATTTTATTCTATTTAATTCCTTATGATACCAAAAAAATATTTTTTAAATAAAACTTTCTTTAATTCAATATTTTGTTGAAAATTATTTTTCTTCCATATCTATGTTTTTAAAAAAAATTAAATTATAATTTTAATATTAAAAAATTAATGTTTAATGTCATTTTACCCATTACTTATTCTTGAAAAATGGTATAAAAGATATATTCTTGTGTTTTTATGGACATGGTTCTTTTAGAATTTTCTTTTACATAAGTATGAAATGACTATTTTCAAATTACTTATAGAGACATCATGAAATTTCACATTATATTGTCCTCTAGATTCGTTGAACCTATGTTTCTAATATTAATTTCAATGAATTTTTTTATTTATTATTTTTGAAGTTTTTATATTTAAATATGCATTTCAATGTGAAATTTGTATTTTCCAAGAAAAATGATCAAAGAAATATTTTAAGTAATTTTAATAAAATATGAAATATATTGATATTACCTAATCTTTACAAGATATTTAATATTAAAATACCCTAATTATTATTTATTTGTATAGTTTATAATTATGAGAAACAAATATTTTCGAAATTTGGTACATTTCAATAGATTTTGCTGTGTGTTTTGAATAAATATTTCAAAAACCCATTTCATTTTCAATGGATATTCCATTATGAAATATTTATAAAACTCATTTCATTACACATGTTGTGATATGAAAAATGATTTATGAACCTTTGGAATATACCAGTATGTTTTTAATATTTCTATGAGTTTCACCAGAATTATATATCTCTCTAATGAAATGGGTATAAATGGATATTTCATTAGATAATAAATACTATAATGGGGATAAACCTATATTATTAATGGAATCTATCTATAATGATAGTCTTGGAAGTGAACTTTGACTTGTAAAAATGAATTCGGTGTGAACCTAATCCACTTTGATAGACTTGGTTGCAATTCTTAACTACTATGGAAATTGTTTTTTATGTTTATTTGTATTCCAAAAATCTATGACTTATTCCAATGTTATTCTCTCATGGAAAATTTTCATTTATTCCTTTAGGATTCATGTATTATGAAATGTCATACATTATTTCATTACTCAATATTATGATCTAAAATATGTAGAGTATGGTGTTCAATGTTTACTCTCATGTTCTCATACCTTTATATTCATGGTAATATTTTTTAATAATTCATATCTCCCTTGTTTAACCTTACTGATAATACAAGCTCATACTTTGTTATAATTACCTTCTAGTTGATATGAAGGATGTTTTTTTTGAACGATGAGTATGATAAGGGATCTAATTGTGAAATATTTATTATATGATTATGTACGTCTTATATGAATGGATTTTTTATTTATTCATGACTACAATGTAATTAAACCTATATTATTCTAGTGTGGATCATAATTTTATTTTATGAATATTCATCTATAAAGATGTAATATCTATGTATAAAATGTATGGGTCACTATAGTTTTTACAAAGGGATGGTTTTGTGACCCTTTGGAAACTAGGATGAGAAATATTTAGTGGTGAATGTTAGGAAAATATTATGTATAGGATATTATCCAAAGTTTTGGTATAAAAAAGAGCACAATTCTCCTAAAAAATATCTATTTAGATTCTATAAGTTGATGTAGTTTTGGAATGGATGCAACTAGGGGTAATTACCTAGAAAATAATTGTTTGTGTGTTTCTCATCCATCACTCTAGTATACAGGGAGTGTTCCCTTACTACCCATATGAATTGAAAGTCCATGGGGATATTCGTTTGTTAATTAAAATTTTCCTTATGATCTATTATAAATTATTTTATTAGTTGATGGTCATGGATTAACTAGTTCAAAGAAATGGTTTTAATATTTAAAATATGGTTTTATGATTTAGATAACATATTAATTCTAATTAAATAAACATGATGGTCATGATACCTATTTTTATTATTATAGGTTTAATGATATAATTATAAATTTGAGGTTTTAATAATTTTAATAAAATATATATTAGTACTATATATGTGTATAGTTATTTAAATTTCTATATGTCAGTAAATGTCTTAAGTAATTTCAATTCCTATTCCCTAAAATTAAATGAATAATTTAAACTAAAAAACCTTAATGGATGGATTATTTCTTCTCATGTATATGATTCTTTTACAATTTATGTTTATGGGAATGTTCTTCCATGAAATATAGTTATTCCTCCTTTGGTGGTATTTTATGTTTCATAGGAATGGATTGTTTTCCTTTACAGAAATCCCAAATTTATTGTCAAGGAATTATGGTTAAGTTTTATATTCCAAAATAAAATTTGATATTCTATTTGTATAATGATAAATATGGGATTATAATCGAAATGAATTTATTATATGGGTCGTGATTCGTCTTAAAAATCGTCCTTAATATTATATAGTTTGATAGAAAGTCAATATCGAAGATATGTCTATTGTATGGGAATTTTTTTGTATTTTTAGAATAATTGAATAGTATTCAACACAATCATGAGGTTTAGTATATATTAAAATTCATACCACATGAAAAAACTATTTTACAGACTAAATATAGAATGGAACCAATTGGGTTTCCTGAATTAAGGAAGAAACTCCAATGAAACCTTGATAAAGGATTTATTCTGCTAATTGTGTGACATTGGGGCAGAAATTTTCCTGTTATTATTAAAATAGGTGAATCATTGATGAACTAAATTAATTACTAATAACATAAAAAGTTCAATATCAAGAATAAATATCCTCTACCCCATATTGATGAATTGTTTTATCAACTATGTGAAGGTCACTAATTTTACCAGATTGAACTTGTTTCTAGATATTATCTATTGATTGTCAAGAAATATGATATACCCAAGAAATCATTCCATACATGGTATCAAAAATCTGAATTTTATGTTATGTAAGTTATACATACTAATTCCCTGGATATATTCACTAATTTAATGAATACAGTCTTTAGATATTTTTATTATTAGTTTATAGTAGTCTTAACATACGATATTATAAATATTAAATGAGTAAGGAAGAGCATGTAGGTCAATTAAGGATTTTACTAAAGACCTTATAGATGTAGAATTTGTATTAATAATTTTACATGTGTGGATATTTTTTATATAATTATTTAATTTTTTATACTATATTTTCATTAAAGGGTATATTTGTGGATCCATTTGGGAAATAAGTTATTGGACATGTACTTATATCAACCATAGTGTCTGAAATACATATTTTTCTTAGATTGGATGAATATTTTTTATTTTTTGCTAAAATTTTACAAGGTTGTCTAATCCATTCACTCCATTAACTTAGAAGGGTGTCAAGTTATCTTGGATATATGAATGAAAGGAAATTGTCATGGAATAGAAGTGAAGGTTATTTGCGCATTTGTGATTACATTATTGTTTAGGGGTGAAGGGTTTCTGATCTACATTTATCCATTGAATAATGGACTGGGATACATCCTCATGTATATTGAAATGTTTATAGACGACCCCTCATGAAATTATAATGATTATGAGAAAAATTACCCGACTAATGATTTAGAGTTTGGTCATTTAATATTTGAGTTAAATATAAAGAGGAATTATATTTATGGACAAATGTATGATATATACAATTAAAGTTGAAGTATAAACTATATATTCAGTCATAAATAGTGGAATATTCTTCATAGAATATGGTTAGAGTGGATTAATGATTATTGATTCATAATACATTACAACCATGGTAAAGAGAACATGATAAGAGATTCGATGAGTTGAAATGATCATTTTAGTTTATATATGATTATTATCACCAAATATAAAATATTTCCAGATTTGTGATGGATGGATCTTAAGATCATTAAATAATGGGAGCAATGTCATCTATCTCAAATGAGTGACCAATCACCTATACAGGTAATGATTAAAGAGGCATAGAAGGAATATGTGGAAATATAAAAGAAAGTAAAAAATGTTCAGATGTTAAACCATAATTATGATGCAATGATAAGTTTGATGAAATTTGTCTATTTCCCTTCAATACTATACTTCAGGAAGGTGTTGTTAGATGAGTATCATAGTTAATTATTCTCTATTCATCATGGAAGTATAACGATTTATAGAGATCTGAATGATTATTTCTGGTGGGACATTATAAAGAGAGATATTGTAGAGTATGTATCTCAATTATTTGTATTTCAGAAATACAATTCTGGGATATAGAAATTTAAGGCGATGTTATACCTATTAACCACAGTAGAATAGAAATGGGAAAACACCACCAAGTATTTTTTTCATCCGACTCTAGAAAATTTCTAAAGGCTATAATTTCAATTTGGTTATTGTCAATATACTTTCAAGGTCATCACACATCATTTCAATTATTGAAGATTTATACCTTGATCGTATTCATAGGATATATATATATATATTAATGAAGTTGTAAGGATTCATAATGTACAAAATTATATTTTATCTAATGAGGATCCGAGGAATACATCAATATACTGTTGATGTATTCAATAGGATTTGGATACATAATTAAGTTTCAGAACCTCTTAGTATCCTTATAAAAATGTAAAATAAGATATAACTATTAAAAAACATAAAGGATATGTTGAGATCTTTTTATATGGATTTAAATGGTTTTTTGGATCAACACTTTCATCTAATTGAGTTATCTTCCAATAATAGTTTTAACTCGCTATTTCAGATGGATCCTTATGATTTCATATAAAGTAGGATTTTTTGAATTCATCACGATGGTATCAAGTTAGAGAAATAAAAATATTAGTACATGAATTAAAAGAGTAAATTGTAGAGAAAGTGAGATCTATTCAATAACACCTCAAGGTAGATCATAGTCCAAAAAAATGTTATGCTGATAATCATTAGTGAAATATATAATTCAAATTTGCTGAGAAAGTATTCCTATGAATTTCTATATTAAATAATTATATTAAATTTATAAATAAAGCAATACTTATCCGTATGAACATTTTCACCTTCAATATTATTTATCAAGTTGAGACTGTAGCTTATCGCTTATCACTTCAACCATAACTCTCCCAACTACATGATGTGTTCAATGTATCCCTTCTAAGTGAGTACATACCTAATTCTTCACATGCAATAAAATTAGTTATTGTACCTTTGGGTAATTATATTTACTGTAATGTCCAACCAAAATAAATATTGGATTATAGAGATAAAGTGATACGGAACAAGACAACTTACTCACTTAAAGTTCTCTGGAGGAATTAGACATTTAAAGTAGCTACTTGGGAAATTGAGGATGTGATAAAATAGAGGTATCCTCATTTTTCTATATTAGTGTGATGTAATTTCTAGTAACAAATTCATTTTATGTGGGTATAATATAACACCCTAAAATATTATGACATACTCTTTAAATATATTTTTTTAATAAATTTTGATACACGCAACCCTACATTTAACTACGCGTAATTATAACATACCATTACAAACTATCCTTTAATTTTGAGGGTATGAATAGGATTAAATAAATTATGAAAAATTTATTGTTTAAAATAAATTTATTGGTTATAAATTGATTATAAAAAAATCATTTCAATATAAAACATATTTTTTAAAAACCACTTTTATGAACACAATGTGTTTTTTAATTACCATTGGTGAATTATTTTAAATTAAATATTTATTTTATATATTCAATAAAATGATTTAACATTCATTTATTGTTTCCATAGGAATGAGATATGAATATATATGCAGTTTTATGCTTAAAAATGTATTCACAAAACAATGGTTTTAATCATGTTTTGAACACTTATTTTAAAATGAATTTCTTACCCAAATTTGAATTTAATATTATAGAATGGAATAAATATTTGTAACCAATAGGTTTAAATTGGGATAATAGGGCCCCTTTATTGTTTATCAATGTAAATAGTAACTATAGTAATTTTTGTCTAATATAGGGTTAAAATGTTGGGAAAAGAAAATAACATTTCTCTAAAACATTACTTCATCATATTTTATGAGTTCAGTTTTTCAATTTTCATCTAATTATCAAATATATAGTCATTTGTTATCATATTTTCTTTATTATGACATTTATATCATTATTATAGAAGAAAAATAAATAAATTTTCACTCTATTGAATTTAATATTTTTAATTTTTTTACATAATGATAAAAACAGTAGTAGTTCAGTTATAATTTTTTTGAGATAAAATTTATTTTTATTATAGTAATTTATTTCTAATTTTTTTAATTGAATAATTACCTTAAATAATTATTAAACATCGAGTCAATATTTATTCAATTACTAAAAAAATGATTTTTAAAATATTAAATTTAATACAATTTTATGAATTATTTTTTTGCAAAAAATTTATAGATTAATATAACATATGATAGTTGTTCTAAAAGACAATTTTATAATTCCAATATTTTATTTTTTTCTTTAAATCCAAAATTAAAATAATAGAAAAAAAATGTCATTTATTATATTTTGAATTTTTTTTTTGTTAAATTAAATAATAATAATAAAAATATTGAAATAAGAAAATTTGTATAAGATGTCATTTAAAATTACATTACAGTTCATTTTATAACCTAATTGTATCATTATTTTTAAAATTACTACCCATTAATATTTTAAATTTTTTTACCACTCGTATGGTTAAAGGTGATTAACCAAATTGTTAGTAAAAAGATAAGGTTTATATTGAAACTTAATTATTTTTCAATTTCACTATAAATTGGTATTTATATGTTATCCTTTTATTTTTTATCTTAATAAATTTTGAAGAATTTGGACAGAGAGTGAATCTGTTATACTATAATGTTTTTGGTAACTCCATACATGCCTCTCCCATCATTTATAGAAGGACACCTCTGATCCTCTAGTTCTCATACCTTTTGAACCTACTATATTGGGAAAAAATAAAACAATACATTACTATTTTCCTTTAACATATTATTGAGCTTCTTGTAATTCCAAAAGAATAACCCTTCACGGTTAATGATGTAATCTAAAATATTGTTCCCAATGAATAAGTAAAATTATTATTCTTATTAGATTCTTATAAATATATGAAATCCATTCTAAAAAAATATTTCTTTATCTTAAATAACAATAATTATTATTATTATGACGGAAAAATAATTATCCACCAAATTTACAGCCTATGAAATGTGATAGTATCACTCATGCGTACGTATTACTTACCATCTCCATGTAGAGGTTTAATTTTATTTTTATCACAACTTTTCATGGGTAGTTATAATGATAGATTAAATATATATATATATATATATGTTATTTATGAACTTATTTCTATTTCTCAATAGTGAAAAAATATTTCCCTTTCTTTAATTCAAACCATTGAAAAATGTATACAATGTCCTTACATATATAAGACCCACCATATCCATGAAGGATATAATTCAATTTTATATTTATATCTTTTACTGATGACACTAATATAAAATATAATTAATATATAATATATTAATATAATTTTTGACATTATATTTATTATGTAACCAATATTAATGTGTAAATAACAAATATTTTGAACTGAATCTTGCATGAAAAACAAATAATTTATCATGAAAAATAATGATTTTAATAAAACATTGTTAAAAGCATGTTATAATATGTTTTTAGAAAATAAAATATATTATTATATACATGATAATTGTTTTGGAGTGAATTTATAATAAATATATTTTTATTATACTAGTCTTTTAAATGTGTTTTTAGAAATAAAAGACATTAGGTAAGGTTGTTTCATCTCACACTTATTTCTGGGTGACATATGCCGTATTCAAAAGTTTTTCCTTTTATGTAGTGAATATAATTCAAAAGAACTTATTTTATAATATATTTATAAAATTTTTTATTTAAATTCATATCTATCAAAAATTTTATCTTTTATGGTGTTTTTATTCCAATGATACTAATGTGTTAAGGGTTTTATGTTCCAACGTCATTGTTTATTGGTATTATTTATTATAGGGTTTTGATGATGAAATTTATAGTGTAAATATCAATAAACTCATGAAAATTCATAACCTATATTTATTTCTAGAAATAACTTTTTTTATATTCAATTTCATCTCTTTTAGTGCTCAAGAGTCTGATATAATACTTTTATAGAAAACCGACCTTATTTATCTCATCAATTGACATTTATTTATCTTCAATATCAATGTTTTTTAATAATGTTTTAAAAATAGTTTTTAATATTATCCTATGATTTTTTAATTTCATTTTTACCCATTATTGAATTTATATAATATGGTTTTATATAAATATTATTTTCATATTCTAAATAAGTAAGTTTTTGAATTGTTTTACAAATGTATGAAAAACTTATCTTATTTTAACTTGTTAAAAAAGAACATAATTTTCCACCACTGTGAAAAGTAAATGATTTGAGGATTACTTTATAGGTTTCAAAGGTTTATTTCAAAGAAATTAGTTTCTTTAGAATGTTTCAAACTTTATTATTTTAGATATTTTATATCAATGAGAAATGATATTTTCTTCATTAAATGTTACAACTGATATTTTAAATGATATATTTTACCAGTTTAACCTCAATTGATGATATATAATATTTACTTGGTATATGATTCAATGATAATGTTCTAATTATTTATCTTAATGGTTAATTATTATTATTAAATGATGACTACAAAACAAATTCCTTCTTCATGAGTTATTCTATGATGAATTGATGAAATTTGTTTGAAACTAGTTTCTTTTCTATGGGATATGGAATGATGAAATTTTTATAAAACCCATTTAATTTCATGGGTTATGATATGATGTTTTTTATGATAATGTGTAAAACATCTCTATGATTTTCATTTTATGATGGCTATTCATCAAATAATATAACCCTTAAATTAATGGGGTAATTATGGATATCTCATGAGATAAACTATACTACATTGGGAATTAAATTTAGTTTAGTAAGAGAATCTATATAGTATAATAATAATTGGAGTGATCGTTGACTAATATGATTGAATGGGGAGTGAACCCAATCAACTATGGTAGTCTTGAAAGTGATCCTTGAACATGAAAGAAATGATTTTCTATACTTATTTCTATGCCACATATCTATGTATTATGCCAATTCTATACTCTCATATCTCATTTTCAATGATTCTTTTGTGATTCAGGTCTCTTTAACAACCATTCTTCATTCCATTAGTCAAGATTTTGGTCTATTATATACAAAGTTTAGTTTTAAAATGCTAATCTCAGGTTCCCATACCCTAATTCTCCTTTATAGTTGTGTGATCATTGTTATCTCTCTTGTTTTCCAATTATATCTCACCCTTTATTATGTATACCTTTCTCTGAATATTAAGTATGGTTTTAATAAAGAAATGCACAAGAAGGGTGCATGTTACAAATACATAATTTTGATATGATATAGATATTATATGAAACAAATCCTTATCTTTTCATGTCTCCAAAAGAACTATATATATATATATATTATGGTGAGGATTGTAATATTATGTAATAAATATTCATCTATTAAGACCTAATAACTATGTATTAAAGGTTTCTCTCAATATAATTTTGAATCATAATTTATTAAAGATGTTTATATATGGGATTTCATGAATAAAATGAATACATGTTTTCAAGTACTAGTTCACGTATAAATAAAATTTTATTTATTTAATTTTTTAAATATTGAATTACTTGTATATGTTCAAAGTATACTATTATAGGGAAAAATTTAGTTGTGTATATTCTTTGAATATTGCATGACAATATGCACTTCCATCCCGTTTGAAGGCATTGTTGACTAATCCCCATAAATTCATGGGGAACTAAAATTGATATTTTTGAATCACAATTTTTGATTGAATCTTAAAATTTAAACTATATATTATATTTTTTCATACTAAAAATTTATTTATAAAATAAACGAAATTAGTTGGATAAACCTTAAAAATATCAAGTAAGTTTAAAATTGAGATAAAAGTGGATAAATATATTCTTATATTACTATTATACACAACAGGTGTATAAAGAACTGAGTAAAAGAGTAAAATAATATTTTTATATTGAGGTCATTGTTTTTTGTGACTGAAAATGTATATTTTTATAATAATAAATTGATGAATCTAAGAGAATAATGAGAACCATATTTACAAAGTGTAATTCAAGTAGTGACTTTAGAAGACTCATTTTTTTTTCATTTTACTAATGATTTAGATTCAGAAGGGGGTTTTTCTTAAAGGGAATTAATTGTGTGCTCATAATACTATTTTACTTTCTTAAAGTTGATATGATCTCATCTATTTTTTTAATAACCACTATTAAAATAAATTCATCAATCATCTAGCTCTCTATTTTGTTAATTATAATTTCCATGAGATAGTTGAACATGAGGAAGAACTGTATATTTTGAGAAGTAAGGGATAATATATAACATTACCACGTGTATTGATAATAATTAAATATTATAAAGTATATAGTAAAATATAACAATCAATTTTATCGATGTAATGTCTTTGATTTTCAGATAAGGATGAAAACATCACCATTTTTGAATTTTGGGATTTGGTGGTTATTCTTGATTCTTTTTTGATCATCGGATCCCAATTCTGAGTTTTACATCAATCCAATTTCTTTTTTTATTGGTTTAGAGTCACAAAGAGTTATTTCAGTGTTAAGATGGGTTTTGGGTGAGTCAGATGCCTGAAGGACCTATTTTTGAGGTTAAAGGCTAGGTTCTAGGGATTAGGTACACCATGCGACCTCTCCTAGAAAACCATGCAACCTAATTTTATAGTTCTGCGTGGTTTAGAAAATAGTGTGGGTTGGAGTGCATGACCATGGGTGGAGGTCTATAGTTTTTATTGAGTTATTACAAATATTTTTCACATAGTTTGGAAAATCTGGAACAAGGATCATGGGTTTTCCTACTTAGGTAGTACCTAAACAATATTTCCCACACAGTTTTCACATGGTTTTCTGAACCAGGTGGGCTCATCGTGCAACCTCTTAAAGAGGAAAAAGTTATTTTTAACTGTCTCTTTATTTCATCTTTTCCACCCTCTTCTCTAGTACTTTCTCTCCATGGGATATTCATAGTAGGAAACCCTCTCCCTTTTCTTCATCCAGCTAGGGTTTGAGGTATCTCCTTCTTCTGAGATCTGATTCATCTACTGTAGGTTGTGTTGGATCCATCTCGTTAAGTCTATTCTCACCCATGTCTCTTCTCTTATCTGATATTATCTCATATACCACTAAATAGGTGCAAGTATTTTTTTCTTTATTTTGATGTCATTATTTAGAAACTATGATTTCTTCTAAACCGTTCAGATTTAGGGACTGATATCAGAGATACATACGTCTATGACACCAAGGTAGTTGGTGAATAACTTTATTTAAGTTTTTTATATTGGTTTAGTGGTATAAATTTTAGAACTCCATTGCATTACTAAGAGAGATTAAATGATATTATTTAATTTAAATAATTAAAATGGTCATTTTGGATTGATTTTGGGCATTACCTACCAATATTTTTATGTACAAGGACAAGGTAGAGGTTGTAGGCCACTTAGTTGGTTGGGATAGGTGTGTTCCTTTATTTTTAGTTAATCATTTATTTAATTTGAAGAGGATTATATATATTTGAAATAGTTAATATGTACTTTTGAGATCCATGGGATTGTGATGGGCTCTGGCTAAGGGTTGGAGGTGGCATGGCCATTTGGATTTAGGCGACGATGGTCATCTGGTTGGGCTTGGCCTGGACTTTTTGAGCATTGCGGATCACAATTTTGGGTGTAATGGATGTTTGTTTAAGGTGAAAATGATGTGAAGTTGTGGGCTTGGCCAATGATATTCAATGGAATGGACATCATATTTGAGTGATATGGTCACATGGCATGAGGTACTAGAGTTGGTGTGGTTAGGTACTATTTTGGTGATGCCTCCACCAGTGATAGCTAGATTTCCGATTGAATTCTTGTGCACATAGGTTGACTTAATGATGAGATGGTTTTGACCAATCATGTGGGTAGAGGCCCTTGGTATTATGGATTTGGTATTTGGTTTGGGGGTGCTTTCCATTAAATCAACATGAGTGATGAGGAGCCTTCAGATGATAACATTGAGGCTATCAGTTGAGGGATGAGGCTCACTGTATTGAGGTTGTTGGGATTACACTATTTATATTTGATAAAGATAACCAGTCTGGGGGATGTAATCTTATGAGATGATTGTGATTTTTTTATTTGAAGCTCAATATCAACGTGCCTCCGATTGTCGGGCTTTTAGCCGATGGGTGCTTTCGAGAAAGGGAATGTGGGACTAGATACATTTTTTGGGAGTTCCATCAAGAGGTCAGATTAGTTGAATTGGGACATGAGGTGTCAGAGGGAATGAGGTTCCAGGTTACTTTATTGGAGGTGGAACATAAGTGTTCACCTGGGGATATTTGACATCAGGGGATACCTTGGGACATTGGCCAAGTATCCTCTCCTCCTTAGCGATTCTGGCATTGGCTGAAGTAGGTGATAAATTCCTGGTAGCTGTTAAGAACAGGGGATGTTTTTTTATTTATTTTAATTTCATGATATATTTACTTTATTTAATTTTGTACACACCTTTTTAAACACATATGTTGGGTATTCACACTTGGGTTCTATCCTTTCGAGAATCTTTCTCACACTATACACAGGCCCTATGGGACACATGTAGAATTTATGAACTTACCTTTAAGTAAGGGTTCAGGCTCTGAAGTTGGATCCTAGTTGAGTCGACATAGATGGATAGTAATGGACCTTAAGGATTATACCTTTGTAGTATATTTCCTTTTTTGTTTTAATTTTGTATTTTTGTATGCTTATATGTATGTTGCTTCTATGGTAAGCCATTTCAGACCATTTTGGATATTGTATTTTATGAATTATATTGGACTAATGTGATGTTTTAGTAGTTTTTAGTGGCATGATTGAGAGTTTAATTTATTTATTTATGTTTTTGTTGTTTATTATTTCTTCCGTTATTGCCTTATTTAATTTTTGACCCTATATTGGTGGGTCTGGTTTAATTTTGCTGAGTCTTTTCTTCCACTACATGTTATATATATATGCAGACCAATATATCATTACTATATCATCACATTGAGGTATAGCCTCCCAAATGTTCTCTCTTTACCCCCTTAATACTTGCCAGAAACATTTGGTGTTTGAGGAGGTGCACTTAAGGCCAGTGGCACCTAGCCCGAAAGTACTATTCGAGTGGCTAATCGGGATGGGGATGCCACAAGTGGCATCAAAGAAGTTATTTCCTAGTAATTAGTAGCGGAGTTTGGTTGGATATTAATGTTATCATGATTTTTTTTCTTCTCTAATGGTCCTACTATTTGGGATATGGTAGAATGGAGTTTAGGATGTCAATAAAACTAGGTTTATAACTTGTTCTTGGGTGTCTGCAGACCCATCTAGGGGGGATAAACGAAGTTTCTAGGGGTGGGGAATTGTTGTTCTTTTTTTCAAATTTTACAGTTTATATGATTTCAACCTCGATTGGTTCACTTGGGATATTAATTTTTATCAGTTATGACATGTGATCCTTGGTTTAGTATGAAAAGGAAGGGATATTGGAACCTTTTTATATGAAGGATAGGTGTGTTTGTTATGCTTGTTATAATTTTAGGTGAATTATTGGATGATTAAATTAAATATGATTGTGCATATGATATAAATTGACTGTGATTTATATTGGGGACCTTGATTGTGCAAATAGGGGTTTGGTTTTCAAAATTTTCAACAAAAGGAAGTAAACAATATTTTCCTACCCAGCTTCTCATTTTGGAATCTTACTAAACCAGCCTAGGCAAGTAGACCTAATGGGATCTATTTTTTATGTGATATATAGATACATATGTTTGGGCCTATATAATTTAGGAGTTGAAAAATTTCTATGAAAAGGGGAGATGTTGATCACCAGTTTTGGTGACTTGGTCAATAGATTGAGGTAACATGGTTCATTAGGATCGATGTGGTCCGAGGAATATTTGATACTTGGATCAATTGAGGGGGAGTAAGGAGGCTATGAGGCTAGTGTGTTGAGTTGTATGGTTGCGATGGGGAAGAGTAAGGGTAGTTTGTTGATGATTCCTATTACCACATTCCCTATCTGCATGATATATATGTATATTATCTGGGATGTTTGACCATGTAATGGTATTCAGTGGATTACCTACTAGAGAGATCTGATGGTGCAAGATGATGGTGATGGTTTAGTGATGTAGGATAATGAGAAATTTGATACCATTGAGGGTCAGGTAGAGTAGGTACATGCTTTAGTGTAGGTGGGTCAGTCACAAGATTTGGTTGTGTTTGGACTGTGGCTAGGTGAGTAGCTCATAGCGAGCCTAGTACAGGTTGTCTAGGATATTTAGCAGGGATATCAAGGAGTAGGTATATCTATGTAATATCTTACTTGAGATTTCTAGTTTCATCCCCTGCCAATTTTTTTAGGGTGAGGGTAGTCCATAGGTGACTGAGAATTAGACCATGTCTATGTTGATGATATTCAAGTATTTTGAGATGCCTCTTTGGTGGAGGGTGAAACTGATAATGAATATGCTCACAAGACTATCTAATCACTGGTGGTACATGCATGTGTAGGCAGGAAAACCCAGGGAACTATCCTAGAAGGACATCGAGGAATGTTTTTTCGAGCACTTCTTCTTGGAGATGCTGGGGACAAAAATAACATGGTTGTTCTCGAGCCTTTAGTAGGGTGAAATTTCTATCAATGACTATGCATTGATGTTCAATGAATTTTCTTTCTTTTCACCCAGTTTGGTGAGCGATGACACCTTGAGGGTGAGGCGCTTCGAGGTTGGTTTACGATATGCCATTTAGGTATAGGTAAACATATTTAGATTAGACTCATTCATAGAGGTGGTGAACCTTGTTTTCATAATGATGGTAAACTTGACGAAACAATCATGTTGGAGTAGGGTGATGGCTCCAGGTGATTCTAGTGGAAACAAATCAGATAGAAAGAAGTGAGGCCAAGATGATTTCTAATAGGGAAACCAACTAATAGACTCGATATGGACACCTAAGAGTTGGTTTTCCATAGTTTTCTTCAAGTGAGGGCTGCTGTGACATGTTTGAACTATGTAAGAGTGGCCACCAAAGGATTTTCAGACATGTGGGTAGGTTGGGAATCTCGAGAGGTTTTTTAGGAATCCTTCTCAGATAGTCGGTTGTCAGGGATCAGGGCAGACTCAGGTGTCTGAGATTGAATCAAGATCCGTACCAGGTGAGGGAAGATGAGCTTCATCTACACATAGAGGTCATGGAAGAGATAGATGGACCCCGCAGTGGGGTCAGTGGCTGGTGGATGATGCATAAATTCATGGAGGTTAGGCTTTAGGTAGATGGGATTTAGGATAGTTTCATGCCATAGATATTCTAGGGGATGAGTAGGCTGGAGATACGATGATGGATGAGGTATGTTGTGGTTGTATCCATGTTTTTGTTTTTCTTTAGCATTGATTGTGGAGGCATGTATTTTTTGGGTGCATGAGGTGCATGAGATATATGAATGGACTAACCAGACACTTGTTAGTAGGTTGAACTAGCTTAGGTTTGTTATATATATACATACATATATATATATATATATATATATGAGGTGCACGGAACCGTGACTTTTTTGAGCACCATTAAGTTCATGGTTGTGAGATGCTTCGACATTGGGGTCCTGAAGAGATATGGGTTACTTTAGGTGCATTAGAATCTAAGCATCGTTATGATGTAGTAATAAATTTATGTTCAAGGCACCGAGTTTGATTTTGAACATATGATAAAATGTGATACCTTTTTGGTTCCATGTGTGACATGGGAACAAGGCCAAAATCGATGTAGTTTGAGATTTTGATGGAGGGAGAAATTAATGTGGTGAAGAGTGACTATGTATGATGAGATAACTTTTGAGTCTAAGAATTGGTCTATGGTCCATTTGTTTAATTTGATTTTTGGGATGTGATGCTATCTGGGAAGGTCAATCCTAGGGTGGGGAGCCCCATTGTGGTAGTTGACCTATTCCCTTTTGACCTAGGTAGTCTGTGTTATTTTTTCCAAGATGGTTATGTTCATCACCTTCTCTTGTTTCTTATAGCTTGGGTATGATCTATGTTAAGGTGGGGAGATTTTAACATCCCAGGGTTTTTAGCGGGCCAAAAAACTATCCCTTTTTAATTTTTCGATTTGGTTGGCATACTAAATTCGTTTTTGATCATTGGAACCTAATTCAAAGTTTTTTTCTAAAACAATATCATTATTTTTTGATGTGTTTAAAGGCTTGGAGAGTTCCTCAGGTGTTTAAATGGGTTTCAAATGTGTTAGAGGCAAAAGGCCCTATTTTGGAGGTTCCAGGTCAAGGTGTATGGTTTAGATAAATAGTGTGGCCTCTCCTAGAAATCTATGCCACCTAATTTTGTACTACCACATGGTTTGGAAATCCATGCGGGTTGGGGAAAATGGTTGTGTGTGGAGGTCTAAAGTTTTTATAGAGGATTTCTTCAGGGTTTTCTCATGGTTTAAAAAACTGTACATGATCCCCATGTGCAGTGTCACATATGATATACCTCAACAATATAGCCTACACGGTTTCCGCATATCTTGGATAACTATAAAATATAACCATATGACCTCTTCAAGGGTTGAAAAGTCATATTTTCACCTCTATTTATTTATTCTTTTCCTCCATCTTTTTTCCTCCTTCTTCCTCTATGGGCCATGCACAAGAGGGAGCCATCTCCATTTTCTACTTCCAACTAGGGTGTGATGTATCTCCTTTATCTGATATCCTACTTTTCCATCATCCACTGTGTTGGATCCAACCTATTAAGGATCTCCTCACACATGCATCTTCTAGTCCATTATATCAACTCAAGAACCACTAAATCTATGTGAGTCATTTTACCAAAATTTCATGGAATTCATTGGGAAATCCAATTTCTTCCATAATGGAAATGATTATGGCTTCATATCCGATGTGTCTATGTCTATGAATCCAAGGAAGGTGGTCCATACATTTCTCTGAGTTTTCATGGTTGTTTTGGGGGTGTGTATTTTAGCATGTCGTTGTGTTAACTGAGTGAGATGTCGTAAATGATATTATTACCTTTAAATAATTAAAATGATCATTTTGGGACGTTTTTGGGTATTCCCTACACATATTTGTTTGTAAAAGGCAGGGTTAGAGGTTTTAAACTAGTTTGGAGTTTGGGAAGTGCATGTTACATTATTTTAATAAAATATTTTATTTAATTTTAAGTGGATTATATATATTTTAAATGCTTATGATGTACTACCAATATACATTAGATCGTGATGGGATCGACCCGAGGGTTGGAGGTGGTATGACCATCAGGATTGAGGTGATGATAGTCATTTGGTTATGCTTGTCTAGAATTTTTTATGTGATGTTGATCATAGGATTGGGCATTGTAGACATCTATTTGTGGTAGAAAGGCCATCAGGTTGAGATCCTGGCCCATGAAATCAGATGGAATGACCATAAGAGTTGAGAGACATGGTCATAGTGGCACGAGGTGCCAAATTTGGGGTGGATTAGGTACTATTTTTGTGGTGTCATTCACCCGTGATGTAAAAAAACACCAATTGGGGTTATGTGTACATAGGTTGACCTAGTAATAATCAGGTTTTGACCACTCATGAGGGAAGATCCCCCCAATAGTGCATATTAGGTCTTTGTTTTGGGGGGTGACTTCCATAGAAATATATAGGGATGGTGAGGAGCCTTCATATGATAACATTGAGGCTATCAGTTGGTAGATGAGGCTCCCCATATTAATTCGATTGGGCCTGGACTATTTTGGGAGGACAAAGATCACCATTCCTCGAGATATCTTGTTATGAGACAATGATTATTTTAATTTAAGGACTAATATTTTTGTTCCTCTAGACGTTGGGCTTTGAGTTGATGGGTGCTTTTGAGTAGGGGTCTAAGGGACCAGATAATTTTGTTGGGAATGCCTTAGGAATGAAAGATTAATAATTAGGGACATGTGGTGTTAGTTGGCATGAGTTGATCGGTTAGATTATTATAGGTGGAACCTGATGTTCACCTGGGGATATTTGATGTTAGGGGATACCATGGGCCATGGGACAAGGATCCTATCCTATTCAGTGATTCCAACATTGGCTGAACCAGGTGACAACTTCCTGGTATCTATTGAGAACTAGGTATTTTTTTGTATTTATTTAAATTGCTTGAGTTGTTAGATTTATTTAATTTTTTACACACTTGGCTAAAATCATATGTTGGATTTTCACACTTGGGTGGTATTCTACTATTACTCATTCTCATAGCCTACAAAGTCCTTTCAGGATGCATGAAGACTTTATGATTTTACATTCAGCTAAGTGTTCAAGATCTATAGTTGGATCCTAGTTGAGTTAGCATGGATGGATGAAAAGGGACCTTGAGGTTCCTTCCTCATTTTGATCTTTCATTTTTAGTTTAATTTTCTATTTCATCATGCTTATATGTATGTAGATACTTTGATAAAAAAATTCAACCCTTATGGATATTGTATTGAGTGACATATATTAGATGAATGCTATATTTTAGTAGTGGTAAGTGTTATGATTGGATGTTTATTTTATTTCCATTACTATTTTTTATTATTGAAAACACAATTTCTTGATTTAAATATTCTTCCCCCATTGGTGAGTCTTGATTGATTCTACTATGTAGTTTCTTCCAAAACATGTTATATATGTACTCGGACCAATATATACTTACTATATCATCACTTGAGGGTATAACCTCTCCACATTTCCATCCTTACAGCCTCAAAACTAGTTGGAAGACTTTGGTGCCTTAGGAGGTGTGCCTTAGGCCATTGGTACCCAACCTGAGTGGACTATTCAGGTTGCTAATAGGGCCGGGGATTCTACAAGAAAGGAGTAGGTTCTCACATTTAGTCCAAATCATTATAGATTTTTTTTTATTTTCTAAATAAATGAACATGGATGATGATATGATTTATATATGAGAGGGTCATTTCTTAACTAACCATGAATGTGTATTTCAAATATTGGAATTATAACAATTAGGTTACAATAATTGAAACCCCTCTCATTATAGACATTTAACTCATCAAAACATTAAATTAGTTTCAAAGATAATGGTTTCCTATGCAAAATTAAATCACAATGAATGATATAAAAAATCAAACCAATAAAGATTATATTTGTTCCCACTTATCATTTAATGAATTTTAAGTTCTTTAAAAAATATATATGATACCTTATCTATTTTCTTTTTATTGAAGTTCTTAATGCATCCATAGTGGTATTTCAACCCATTCAAAAGGGATATGAATGTATTTTTTTCCTTAATGGATCCTTTAGTTTTGATGGAAAAGATATAAATAAATTTTTAAATCCACTACAAGATAAAATTTAAACTAATATGATGGAATTAAAAATAATAAAACTTATTTGGGTAATCTCGAATGAATTCTGAAAGAAATTTCAAAGTGAAGGAATCCAAGATATATATCTAGAGATACATGTTTAATGATTTAAATATGTACATGGATAATTCTTTAAATTATTGCATAAATATATTGAGTAGTATTGGGATAAATATTAGAGGCATAAGTTATAATCTGAATGATTACATTATTGAGAAGAAATTCATAAGGATATTTCTTGACTATTTTGACTTAAATTGTTTTTCTCATTAAGATATAGAAGATCACTATTAATATGAGTTATAAAATTTCATCATTTTTTATTATATGAGAAAGAAAACTATTATAAATAATAATGTTAAAGATGAGATATATTTTGATTCCATGAGAAAGGTGAAGATGAAAGTTGAATTAAATAACACTTTTACTATATCAAATGATGATAATGATATGGGTAATGATAATAATAAAATCATGTCTCTGATGTTGAGAAATTTCAAAAATTTAATGGGAGAATTCAAAATTAAATATCCCATAAAATGACTCATATGTATTGGAATTGGACAATTTTATTTAAATTATCTAAATAAGGAATAATATGAGTTTTATTTTGATGATCATCATGAAAAATCAAAAATAGAAGTGGAAAAACCTAAAAAAATGGAAATTTCTACTAATAGTAAAAATAAATACTCAGTAAGAATGATAAAAATTATGATGAGTAAATAGGAATATTAATATACTTCCTCTAAAATCCATCAAGAAGACAACTCACTTAGTAAATTATCCAATTCCATGAAACATTTGGAATTGAATGAAACAACCCCATCTATAAATATGAATATGGTGAAGAAACATATGTGGACCACTTGGTTAGATCCAATTTAGAGGATTTTATTGAATAGAATAAAACATTTATGAAGTTATATCAAACCATGATTAATATTGAAGGGATTATATTTGGGAAAAAAAATTAATAATCACACCAAAGAGTGACTAATATCTCTAAATAGATTAAAAATCAAATTATAGGCTGATAATTATAAAACGATCAGGAAGGATCATGACTGAAACTCATCTTAAAGCAGATGAAATTAGAAAATATTATTCAAAAAAAAATAAAATTGAATACGTGTTATGAAATATTAAGGTAGTCATAAAATAATATTTCTGTCATGTTTTAATCACAAATGACATTTGATATTCATAGCACAGGAATTCATGTTCAATACACAGTAATAATTTCTTAAAAATTAAATCATTTTACCTAAATGTTCATAACGAAACTCAATATATACAGTTTTTGGGTATAAATGATGAATATAATATTTATTATATATAAATTTATGAATAAATAATGAAATAAAAATAAAAAAATTTATAAGAATGAAATATTAGTGAAGATCAATAAAACGATAGAAATAATCATGAATTCAATTTTTTAGAAAGAATTTTTTTATTAAGTGAAGGTAGAGAATAAATTGGTACTAATGGGGATTTAGTATATTTGGCCACAAAACATTAAAATAATGGTACAATATGACCCTATGTTTAAATAGGTATAAGTCAATGAGAATTATGTTTGATGTAAAAAATAATGATTATCTAAAGAATATATTTATGAATTACATTTATAAAAACCGACCTACTATGAACATTTTTGAATTTTAAAAAGAAGTATATGGATTTTGTGATATATTATGGCATTATGAAAAATAGTCTAAAAAACATTCCCTGGATATATCTCCTACAAATATATAAGGATGGTGATACAGAATAAAAAACAATAATTGAAATGATATATAATAGAACTGACACAAAAAGAATGAATGAGAAAAAGATCGTGGGTCAATTGTAGTGGGGTTTCTACCCACATGACCAAAAACACTATAATCTTGAATGGATTTGAGAAATAAGATGGAGGACCTATTCTATGGTAAAATGATAGTTTATTGAGGATTAAAGGTATAAGAACTACTAAAATGGGGTCAAACTTTCTTGAATGAAATGATGTTTTGTTTGTGGAATTTTAATATCATAATATACTTATTTTTCTATAATTATGGGATGTCGGAAACAAAATAATATTTCTAAGGAAATATTGTATTTTTATAAATTGAAAGGATAAAAATTACATTACCTGAGGGGAAAGAATATGTGGGATCTTATTAAAAATTGGTGACCCATATAAACCATGTTAAATAAGTGATAATATTGTGAATGATATTTTTAATAGATATTATATACATCTTTTATTGAAAAATATGATCAAGATTTACAATTATGGATTTATGAGAGAACTTCCAAATCTAAAAATGGATAGTGAAATTTACTGTGACACATTACTAAAAGGGAATATTGTTTTAGGTAAAAATATAAAAGTTAAAGTTAAATCCATTAGTCTATTTGAACTTATATATTTATATAAGTGTTGTTATATGGAGAACAATTCAATAATGTGTGATATTTAAACCATTACCTTCATTCATGATAATATGCAGATAATAAATTTTTCTTTATCAAGAAAAACTAAGAGAAACTTTAGATGTTTTAAATGCTGAAAACGAAATTTGATAAATAAATCAACAACTATATAGAGAAGAATATGACTTATAATAGAAATTACTACACATAAAAATTATTTTAGATCTATATATACAAAATGGAATAAAGAACCAATATATACCGTGATACATTTCTCATCAAAATATAGTTAATATGGGGATGAATAGGTAAATGTCTTTATGTAAAGAATTGTGCTAGTTGAAAATAAACTATCATATTTATTTTTAAGATATTTTGTGTAAGGTACTATGAAAATTCAGAATATATTATTCTTGAGACCTAAAAAATGACTCCATTTGTGATATTGTATAAGAAAAACAAATCGATTAAATTCTTACAAGTAATTTGAAGGCCTTGTATCATGAATATATAAAATAAAAATCTAGGTATGTTTGAAAAAAAGAGGTAAAGAAGTAGTAATTTGAGTTTATCCTTTAAATGTAAGTGGGTAAACATATTGGATTAAAAATCATTATAGGTCGATAGAGTGTTTGGGTGTGAGAAATTTTTGGGATATACACACCGTGTGTATTTTTATTGAGCATACAGGTAAATCTATTAGATCTTGAAATATTTATATTTCTAAAAAACAGAATTAAAATAAGATGTAAATGAGGATTTTGTGGTTAATATTAACTAATATGTTTCTAATGATGAAGAATTAGGGGCTCATATCTAGGGAAACCAAATGATGAAGAAACATATTTATTCATTAAATATTATTTTCTAACAAGATGCACCTGTCCAAAAAAGGCAAAGGTTAATACTAGAGGATAAATAATATTTTATCTATCAAGTTGAAACTAAAACTATTTTTGGTGAAATTTAACAAAAATAATGTATTCTAACTATGAATGATAAACATGAACAAATATTGATGAACTACACAGGGTAGTTTTCTTAAGGGATAAGGAAAAGAACATAATGGGATACAAATGGGGCTTTTAAAAAAACTAAATGAGATTAGTGAAGTCGCAAGGAATATAAAAAGGATGTTTTATAGTTGGTGGTCTCATATTGGAGTACTTGACCATGTATAAATCAATTCACTAGTTTCACAACATGGGACCATAAGGATTCTCATGGAATTGGATTCTCACAAAAATTATTGAATTTGTCAAACTGATGGGAAAAATATATTCTTTAATGATTCTCTTGAGGAATACATTTTCATTGAATAACATTAGGTTTTTATCTTGATCAAGACAGATGCATTGTTTATTATCATAGAAATGATCTATATAGATTAATGTAGGCTACACGATCATGGTATTACAAGAAAAATGGATCCATTAGAAGCATGCATTTTATAATGTTGAATAATAATAGTAAACTCTATATGAATTAGTTTTCAATATACACTCTCATTGTCGTAGCATATGTGGATGATATACTTTTTAAGGGTGAAAATTAGTTTCATTGAGATGATTTTTTCAAGTAAATTAATAGTTATTTTGATATTTCTTTATTGGATGAGATTTTATATTTTCTAGGATTGCGAATCATTCAAGAGGATTGTCATATTTTTAAATCCAAAGAAAAATACTCTATAGAACTATTTATGTAGTTTAGAATGGTTAGATGAAATGGAATTTATTGTTACATCCAAAGATTTTATAAAAAATGATTTTTTTTATATTAATTTAAATTTTTAGATATCTTGAGTTATATGAAACACTGATTTTAGATTTTGATACACACAAAAACAAGTTTCTTCAATAGCGTTCATGACATGCAACGCCGAGCTTCAGTGAACCATGAGATTATATTATGTTAAATTTGACCTTTATAACATAGAAACTGGAATAGGAGGGTATGAATTAGATAATTGTTTTTTGAAAATATATGGTTTACACATGTATATAGAATGAATTATTTAGAGACCAATTAATTAAAATGAAAATAACGAAACTTTAAAAAAAATCATTTTATTAAAACTATTTTTATGAAAAAAACATATTAAATCAGTAAATTAAATAAATCAATTAGGGTGAATGATTTTAATGAAATTTATATTGTATATATTTAATCAACTATTTAACATTTAGATTTTTTTTTTTATATTCAAGGGATAAGAATAAATCTAAATTTAAGCTTAAAATTGGTTTTTTGTATGATGAATTCCCCCTTATTTTTTATTGAAAAAGTCACCCTATTTGATATTCTCAGCAAATGGATCACATTATAAGGACATTATAGGATCATCAGTTATTAAACTGATCAAAATGGATGAAATACCCAGACCCATGTAGGCTGAACATACCTCATGCACAACACCCCTTTTGTGTATCCACGTATCGTCAACTCACCAGGGCATTGCCCCATAGAACTATCACGACCACGACTCAACTTCGTCATCAACACTACTACCTATTACATACCCATCATAATCAATAGCATCTGCCTCACCCGAGTAGTGTCATAATCATCATAATTTACACCACCCATAGCCTCCTCATATTCTTCCCCAACATTGTAACCATCATTGTCTGACATGGTAGTAGCTGACACACTTATACCAACATCATTCACACATATCGCCCCCAGAGCATGCCACCCTCTCACCATGAATACATCCTCCATGACAAGACAACCAAAAATAGTTACTCACAGGTGATTTATGATTTTTAGGGGTGTAACTTCAGACCCTCTAGATGTGGAGTACCAATGATTACCACTAAACCTCACATTTGGCATCTAATGCTTAAAAATTGTATTTTTTTCTAAAAACTAGTTTAGTTTCATTTTTTAAACTTATTTTGAAATGAATTTTTGAAAATTTATGAAAATTTATTTTACAAAATAAATTTAATTTTTTAATTCATCATAAAAAAATATTTTAGTGTGCCTTTTGGGTTTTTTCAAAAAAAATATTTTTTTGATGAATAATGAAAAATACTTAATTTTAATACAAAATTGATTTTTTTTATTTTATATATATAATTAAATTATATTTTAAAATTGTTATAATGATAAATTAGATCAAATAAATTTCTTGAAATCCAAAATATATAAATGAAATCAATTTTATATTGAAGTCGAATATAAAAAATTTGTTTATTTTTGAACAATTTCTCTTTAACAACCCGCTTTCTTGTGGCTTTTGTGAGATTAAAGTTAATTTATAATTTCAATTAATGTGACTAGAATTATGAAAAATATATTCAATATATATAATTAGATTAATTTATATTATATATTAATTCCAACTTAATTTTTTACCCAAATGAACAGTGAAAAGAGTAAAAATTATTTACCTTGGTTAAGGTAAAACTGGGTTTATCAGGGGTTAAACTAAAACGCTACAGGTTAAAAATGACCCTTAAATTGTCTAATTCATAATATCTAGATTTATTTACATACTATACTTTCTATTTTAAAATATAAGGTGATTTGGAAGATTTTTTACTTTAGAATGACTATTATTTTGGAGTCTTTTGGAAATATTCATGTAGTTTCCAAGTGGGTTCCTTTCCCCCACTTATAAGTGGCTACACCACCACCCACTTATTAAGAAAATAATTTTTTTTCTGCCAATACATACCAAAAAATAATTCCAAAATTATAACCTCTCATCCCAGAAGTTTTAGATTGTATAGAAAGTAATCATAGGAAGGCTTTTGGTGGAAATATAAGGAGGATTCGCTAAGAAGAGGTAATGTTCATCACTAAGCATTTTTGTTTTATTTATTCTTGAAACTCATTAAATTAATTTTATATAATTCTTATACAATATTATAAGTATATAAAAAAATATGTTTTTATGTCAATTTATTTACCTACAACTATCTCCACTTCCATAAAATGGGATACAAAATCATCATTCATGTGTACGGTAGACTATCGCCTCGCGAACTGATGTAATTAAATGTTTCATTATCACATCCCATAGTTAACTATGATGATTGATATAAAGTATATATAAGATATTTATAAAATAATATACCTATATAGTCATTATATCATATATAACTTCAATACATTCCATTCCGTAGGGGACCTGATAATGTCGTTCGTATGCACGACGGTCTACTGCCTCCCAAAGCGATGTGATTTTTTCACTAATTCATTAAATGGAATGTAATAAGGATAAAGTTTTTGAATATATATATGACTTAAACGAAGTAATTATTATATTATTTAAATTTTTATAATTATTGAGAGATAATATATCATTTCTTTTCATACGTTTCCATTGACTGAAAGATGATAACACCGTTCATGTACGTGTGGACTACAACCTCTATGAAGTGATGTGAATATTTTTCATCACCACACTATATGGATATTTTTTTATAAGATTGTTTAATGAAATAATATGGTATTTATGATATTATTATCATTCTATAAAGATAATATATTACTTACCTCATTTCCTAAATGATCATCAAAAAATGGAAACATTACTCATGTGTACACACGACCTACCATCTCCATGATCACATCATACTTCATTTATCAAAACCATATTTAATGATTTGTATTAAAATATTATTTTTTTTATAAATTGTAAAATTATGTAATGATTAATATTTTTGTGATTATGGAACCATGATCAATGTAATAAGACCTAAAATAAAAAATCAAAACATATTTGAAAAATAAAGAGGTTATTACTAAAAAACAGAATTAAACATGGAACTATTAATAAATGGGTAATAAAATAACATAAATAAATGATATATTGAATGATATATTATTATTTTATATAATATTTATAAAATAAAAATATATTTATTTACATATGGTTCAAATTTGTATGAATTAATTCTAGACTTACTGTAAGGGATTTTCATATCACTTTTTACTTCGGTAAGACACATGTCATATTCACCACCTATTTATTTTATGTGGTGTATATTATACACATTAATAAATCTTATGATACATACTTGTAATAGTATTGGGGTTTCAATATCTATTTTATTATATAAATTTCATGGATTTTATGGTTCAAAAGGTAAGAAACTATAAATATATTTTTGTTTCTATTTTCATTCTTTGAGAAATATGATTATAATATGTTATGGTTTTCTTTTGAGAGGTGTATATAAAGACTCTTTAATATTCAATATGAAGAATTTATTTAACATAATTATAATTTAATTTCATATATTGGGGTTTATATAACCATTTTATGTTCTCTCTTTCATGGGGTTAAAGGTTCAAAAGGTAATAAATCAGTAAGGGATTTATGTCTCCAATTTTCTTATTTAGAAATATGATTATGTTATGCACTTATAATATATTACGAGTAGTATATACATCCTATTGACATTTAATATCTTGAATATATTTTTAATCTTGATATTTTAAGAATTATTTAAGGATATTACTTAATGGGGCTTACATTTCAATGTCACCAATGGGGTAGAGATTTTAGGTTACAATCTCATCATTTATTGGGATTATTTATGATTATGTTTATGGTGATAAAATATTATAATCCATATATCAATAAACCCATGAAATTTATTCTTCTATTTTTATGTCATGAGGATACATTATTTCCCTTCATTATCCTATCTCTATGTACTCAAGAGTTCAAAAATAATCCTTTTGAAGAAAAAACCCCTCTTTTCGGTCAAAAAAAAATTCTTCCAAAACCATGTTTTCTAAAAAAAATTTAAATTATTAAAATGATTAATTAAATATATTTTTAACCATGTTGAAATTTTTTAAAAATGTTTTTATTGAAATAATCCTTTCGTTTTCAAAACAATTCCTATTTGTATTTTACCAAAAATGTGATAAGAATATTTATTTTTAACAGGCATGGAATGAATAGTATTTCATACTTTCATGACCCCTCAATTATTACAAGATTATTATACAAGTTTTCAAAGATATTATTGATTAAAATAGTTTCCAGATTATTCAATAAATTTATTTATTTTAAATTATTGATTTTAAAGTGGAAATAATTTTTAACGGGTTTTGTGTTTTGAAAATATTTATTCATTGCTGAAGGGATATTTTCCTCAACAAATGAATTAAATGGGTTTTCAATATCCCTTTATATTTTTTCAGTTTTATTTTCCTTGAAAATTATTTTTAAAAATGATTTTAGTTTTAAAAATATATTTTCAATGAAATGTAATATACCTCAATAAATGTTCCATGTGATTTATCTTTCAAAATATTTATCCATCAATGGTGACATCCTTTAATGAAACTTATGATTTGAAGGGGATTATATCAAAGGATACCATTATTATTCAATATGTGAGTGTTTTATAATGAAAATGTGTTTATGAAATATGTTTCTCTTCCAAAGGTTATACTATGATTTAAATTCTTATGAAACATATTCGTTTCCATGGGTTATAGTATAATGAAAAAAATGAAATCATGATGAAGATTTTTCCTTTTACAAAGGTTATGATATGATGAAATTTTTATTCAACCCATTTAATTTCATGGGTAATGATAGTATGAATTCATTATGAACTTATAGAACAAATAAAAATTATTTTCATTATGAGTTGGGTGAGACCTATATCTCTTTCCAATACATTAGGTATAGCTGTATATCCAATGATATAATAATGGGAAACAAGTCGATGGGCTTGATCCACTATAGAAAATATGTCTGTCCAAATACACAATATGAAATAGGTGTGTGCTGATCTACTATGAGAAACAGGTGTTCTTAGATCTACTATGTGAAATAGGAATTTCCTGATCCACTAAGGGAAACAAGTGTGCCCTGATCCACTATAAGAAACATGCATGTTTTGATCGACTAGGGGAAATAAGTGTGTTAAGATCCCCAATGAGAAATAGGTGATATGACTTGATCCACTATGTTGATGGACTTGTTAGTTAATATTGACATATGAAATTTTTTTCATTATTTATGATGGTTACATACTTTTATGGTAAGATATTATTGTTCAAGGTTTATTTATGATCATTCAAACTCTATTATCCCATGTTATCTATAATGATAATGTTTTATTCCATAACTCATGTTTATGATGTTTGAAATATTGGGAAGGAACTTCTAATGATATTTTCTGGCAAAAAACCCTTATTATAATATTATTAATTTTTATAATTATATATTGATATTTCGTATGTTTACTCTTACTAGGAATATAAACTCACCCATTCTTATGTTTCTTTTACCAAGGTGTTGAAAAAAGTTTTTTATATGGGAATAATAGAGGTGAATATTTTTATGGGATACATTGAAGGTAATTCATTAATTATGAAGGTTGTGTTCCATGTTTCCAAAGGCACAAAAATATTATGGTCCTCATGAGTTCTTTCACATAATGTAATTAAAATTTATCTGAAAATGTAATTTTAATGAATTATAATCCTAGGTATCTATTGTTATTATTAGAGGATATATTTTGTTAGACTTTAGAATCTAGGATTATAAAGAATTAGTGAGATCACTATGGATATTTCTAATGATATTTATAGGGATGTATCTAAATATAATTCTAGGAATGAGACAAAATATAGGATAATATTATGGAATTTTGTTAAAGGATAGATCAAGAGCCTTCCATGAAATTAAATTCATGTATGGATAAAAAAATGATAATGTGGATCTTTTATAGAAGAACCTAGGTTTAATAAATCTTAAGGAGTGTTGATATAGACTCGATCATCACATGGTTCTCGATAATGGGCCTTGATGCAAACCTGGTTCGACACTCTTGGGTGATGTGCTTTTGAAATTTACAAACTATTTAAAAACCGTCATAAATAATTTAAATAGATGATGACTATGAATGCTCTATGGAAAAAATAAGGTGTCATAGAATAAAAATATGTTTTTATTTTGGTTTTAGTTTATGGTGGGAACTAGGAGGAACTATGTTAACATATAATATGATGGACAATGCTATAATGATCACTCAAATGGGATGATGAATCTAGTAAATGATATTGTGATTATGCCTAATCAGTTATCATGTAACATTATTAACACCTCACCTTAACCAACTCTCACACCCATAAAATTAGAAGTGGGTAGAGATAGTTGAGAGTTTGGAGGGTAGAGACCATTAAGTAAAGAATTTTCAGTTTTCTATATGGCATGAATAATAGAAGTAACACTCTAGGGAATGTCTTAATTGGACGAGAATATGTTTTATGTTTGGAGAAGAAGGGAATAGAGTAAAAAACTACAAAGGAATAAGGGAGTTTTGGTTTGAAAAATGTTTGGGAATGTCATTCTGTCTATGGTATTATCAATTGGCGAATGATTTAAATTTTAAATGTATGAGTATTATGGAAATCTATATCCTAAGGGAAATTCTTGTGAAGATAATATTCAAGGTGGTATGATTAATGGTTATACTACTGATGATGAATAGAATATGAATGAAATATTAAAGGAAAGAGGTATTAAGGGCGTAAATAATGAATCCTAGTTAATGTATTAAGAATAGTGTGGAACAAGTGATATATTAATAAATTTTAATATGAGTATTCTAATTTATAAATCGTGAAATATATATGGATTTTTTAGAATAAGTTTTTGGTTAAGTCCTTAACATTGTTATATTGATTTTATTTAGTGCTTCATACATGAAACAAATTCATCCCATACAGTAAGAGGTGAAGTGGAAATTGATCAAGGAATAACCAAAATATTAAATTGAGCCTATCAAATAAAAATATATTGAGTAAGTACATTTTATTATGTTCTCACTGTATAAGGAAAATGAATTACCCAACATAAGTAAAAGGATATTGAAACAAAATGTTATCCTACTATAATAAATTTTATTATATCAGTAACCTGTTTCAGGACTCTTTGATTTTTGGTTTTTTGGTCTCGGTCCTTTTATTGATTACCTACTTTCTTGTGATCAATTACTTCTATGACTTTATATTTATTTTCATGCTTCAACCATTTAAAAATATTTATTTCCCAACTCTATTATTTTCTGTGTAATCATAATTATGAGTTAGTTTAGATAAAATTTACGATTCCAACATTTTCTTTTTATGTGAAGTTTTATTATTCATTTGTATGTAGTGGGTTTATAAGAAGTAATTTCAAAAAGTTAAACATTTGATGAATGAGATTAATTTTTAGGGAGAAATTCATTTTAATCTGGTAGATATAACATCTGAAAATTTTATGAAATTATTTTTGTAAATTAATCTTAAATTTTAGATTACGTTATTTATGAAAAACATTGAGTTTATATTACATTACATGAAACAATAGGTTTCTATGATAATGTGCACGATATATGACACTGAGCATCAGTAAACCATGAAATCATTTTGATTTCAATATTATAATTATAACATATCCTTTAGAATAGGTGGGTATGAATAAGATTAAATAAATTATTAAAATATATGGTTTACAAATGTATATAGAATGAATTATTTGGTGAAAACTTAATTAAAAATGAAAATCAAAACAAATTGGAAATAAATGAAATCCTTTTATGAAAACTATTTTTATTTAAAAAACAAGTTTTACCTAAATAAATTTAAAAAACAAATTTTCATGAATGATTTTAAATAAATCTATATAATATATATTCAATAAACTATTTAACATTAACCTTATGTGTTTTCTAGACAAGAGATAAGACTGAATCCAATTTTAAGCTTAACAAATTTACATTTCTAAAAGTCATTTTTTATCACCTTATGTGATCTTATTTAAACAATAATTTTTAACGATTTTGGAAAATTAAATTGAAAAAATAAATTTATTTTAATAATTCATAATATCTAAAAAATAAAAGAGTGAATTTTTATAATGTTTCTAAAAATTTTCATTTTTTAGATGTATAGTGATAAATATAGAATTTTAATTGAAAAATGCAATTCTTATTAATTTATTTATATTGTTATATTATGTTTTAAATTTTCTTTAAAGTAAAATAATATCAATTAAATATATATTATTTAATTTTTTTATTATAATAAATTTGATATTTAAATCGGATATAAAAACCTTGTAAACTTTTGAACATATTGTCCTTCGATTTTTCATCATGTTTACTAAATTAATTTTTAATAATGATTTTACACTTCTTTGAATAGAATTTTTCTTAATGGATTCAATATTTAAAATCAGAATAATATATATTATCTAATAAAGAAAAATTATTTTTTCACTAAAAATAATTTTTAAAATCGTGAAAAATATTTTTCATGGTTCAGCTAAAAAATGTGTTTACTAGGGGGTTAAAAAACAATAAGGGTTAAAAATGACACAAAAAATGTAAAAAATATTACTAAATGTCCATATTTCTATATTATAATTATGAATCTCAAACATAGAGTCTTTTTCAATCTTTTTTCTTATAAATGAATATTTTTTGAGTCTTCTGAGAAATTTCCAAGTATTTTTCAAGTGGGTTCCTTTCCCCCACTTATAAAAGGCTACTACAACCCTTGAAATATTCACACATTAAAACCATTTTGGTTCAGCCAATAGCTTCCCAAAATAATTACCAATTTTAATCCTCTCTTTTATAATCCTTATGTTTTTAATAAATCCATCCTAGGAAGGTTTTTGGTTCCATCCTAAGGAGGATACCAGAAAAAGATGTTCTGTTCATCAATGAAAATTGTTGTCTTATTTCATACTCAATCTCCATAAATTATTATTATAACATTATGATATAATAAAATCATTATATTCCTTTTATAGAGATTTTTTATGTTAACTTCATGAACAAAAACTATCTCCACTTCCATCAAATGGGTTACAAGATCTTCATTTTTGGGTACGGTGGACTACCACATCGTGAACTGAAGTCCTTCATTTTTTTCATTACAAAATCTCATATTTTTGTATAATGGTGTATATAATGTATATATATGATAATTATAACATAGTTATAGCTCTATAATCATTATATCATATATACCTTTTTACATTCCATTTCATAGGGGATACACTACTACAAAAACGGCCTATATCAGCACTCAAAATGGGCTTCAACAGCACTAAAAAAGAACTGTAAAGATCAGTGATAATATAGGGGGGGGGGGGTAACTTTTATCAGTTATTTTTTTAGCGCTGATAAAAGGGACCTTTATCAGCGCTTTTAAAAATCTCTGAAAAAAGTCAAAAAAATATAAAAAATAATTTAATAATGCCGGGAGGGTTTTTAACAATGCTTGACACCTTGTTAGCATTAGGAGGTCTCCCACACGCTTCTCTTCCTACGCATCCTCACACGCACACCCCTTTTCTTCCACCCAAACTCTAACCTACAACCTCCCCCTTTTGCGGCTGCACCTTTACCACTAAACTATTTTATTTTTTCTCTATTTAATGATATATCGATTTATTTATATATATAGTTATATTTATTCATATATTGATATAGATTCATATTAATATAAATATATTTATTCATATATTAGAATATATATATTCATTCGTATATTAATATATATTTTTATTTATTTAATTATATATATGTATATTTTTAGTTATAATTTCTTATCTTTATATTTATTTGTATATTAATATAAACTTATAATATTAGTTTTAAATATATTTATGAAATATGTTTTTTATGTGTGTATATAAATAAATAAATAAATACATATATACATATATACAACACACACCCACATAAATACACACACACACACAGACACATATATATTTAAAAAAAAATACATATATATGTGTATTTGAAAATCCATAAAATGTTAAATTGGTAATAACTTATAATCCAAAATCTTGTTTCAACTCCATGACCTGTCAAATTAAAGAAAATGAAACAATCTTCAATATGATATGTGGTACAGGGATAACGAACATCTGGATCAGAAGTTATACCACTTTGAATGTAAAAAAATCGTTGTATCCAGACTAAAAACTCAGTTTTGAGGAATTTTGGTACTTTTTTAGCCTAAAGGATGTGAGAAAACCTTTTATTTAGTTGTCAGTGCATGGAGCTCATCGCAGGCTTCGATTTGATATGTTATAGAGCTCAAACCGACACATGGATCAAAAGTTAAGGCTGTTTGAATTTTGAGTGACATTTTCAACTTATTTTATATCTTTTATTAATTGTTTTGATTTTTTGTGTCTTCAAATTGTTATTAAATGATTTTTAGTCGATAATAATTATCAAATTATTAGTTAATATTATTGTTTTGAATATGTTAATTCCATTTTCAATAAATTTATTATATATTAAATTTAATAGTCTATTTATACGTATCTAAAACAAATTTAAAAAATATATATTATATTTATATCAATATAAATAAACTTATATAACAATAATTTATTTTTCATGAGTTTTTTTGAAACAAAAAATTTATCACTGGTAGGAAAAGGAGCTGATAAAGGAGGCCTTTATTATCACTTTTTTTAGCACTGATAGATGTGCCCCTTTATCAACACTTTTTTTAGCGCTGATAAAGTCCCCCTTTATCAGCATTTTTTAGCACCGATAAAAGGGCAGTGCTTCCCTTGACTATTTTTGTAGTAGTGATACGATAATGTCTCTTATGTGTATAATTGACTACTGCGTCATTATGTAATGTGATTAATTTTCACTAATGCATTACATGGAAGGTAATAAAGGTAAATTTAATTAATATATGTGATATAAATGACATAATTATTAAATTACTGACATATTCATAATTATATAAATATAATGAATCATTTTTTTCTTACCTTTAAATGCACTAAAAAGGACAATGTCGTTCGTGTATGTGTGGACTATCACCATCACGATGTGATGTACCTCGCTTTTAATAACCAAAAAACATGGATGAAATGTATATGTATATGTAAATAAATAATATTTTATTTATGATATTATTATAATTCAGTAAATATAAGAAATTACTTACTTTATTTCCATAAATATTATTGAAAATTGGAAATGTTACTCATACGTATGTTCAACCTATCATCTTTATAATTGAAATGTACTTCCTTTCTCAAAAAAATAAATAATGATCATTATTAAAAGAATAATTAATATATAAATATAATAGTAATGTGATTATTTTTATTATTTAGATTATGGAATTATGATCAATATAAGGGGACCGAAAATAACAAATCAAAACATAAGAAAACAACAAAGTGGTTATTACCCAAAATGTGACATTAGTATTGAATTATTAAAAAAAGTAATAAAAGAACATTACTAAATAATATATGGTATGATAAATTTATTTTCAGTTAATAAATTGTTTTATAATAAAATTATATTTATTATATAGGAGGGTTCTAACTAGTATGAAGAAGTTGATACTTACGGTAAGAGATTTCTGTAATAGTTTTTACTTCTATGAGAGAAATTCCATATTCACTACCAATTTATTTTATATAGTGTATATAAAAAAATGAATTTATCTTATAATAATTATAATGAAAATTAATGGTCTTTTCATATCCATTTTTTATACGTCTTCCATGGGGTTTATAGTTCCAACATTATAAAATCATTAAGGGATTCTTGTCACAATTTTCCTTCTTTGATACATATGATTATGTTATACACCTATGTTATTTTATGAGGTATATATATATCTAATTTGATATATAATATAATTAATTTATTTATCCTCTTTATATTTTTATTTTAATTTAATTATATTCGTTCATGGGGCTTTCGTTCCAATTTTACCAAAGTGGTAAATACTTTATTAAACAGTCTGATCGTTTATTGAGATTGGGTATGATTATGATTATGATGATAAAACAATATAATAAATATTTAAAGAAAATATTTAATTTTATAACCCACTATATATGTAAATAGGATACATATTTTCCCATAATTATCTTCCCTCTATGTTTTTAGGGGTTAAAAAGGGCTATTTTGAAGAAAGAAATTGTCTTTTTAGTTGAAAACCCTTTTTATTCCAAAAAAATGTAAAAAATGTTTTGAAAAATGGTTTTTACATTATTAAATGTATTTAATAAAGAAATTATTAACCATGTTTTATTTTTTACAAATTTTTTTGAAATTAATCTTCATGTAATTTTCCAAAAAATTCCCATTTATCTTTTACCAAAAATGTGAAATGAATCTTTGTTTTTGGTATGCCCAACATAAATAGTATTTCCCTTTTTCATTACTGTTAAATGAAATCAATAATTGTACATATATTTTTATAATTTATTTCTAATGAAATGGGTTTTTATAATATTTGGGTTATTTTTTAATTTTAAATAAATTATTTTAAAGTAAAAAAGGATTTTAATAGTGTTTTATGTTATAAAAATTATTTTTAAATGTGGAAAGGAATTTTTCTCAAGAAAAGTTTCAAATGTTTCTTAACGATTGTTTTATATTTTTTTCCAAGGTTATTTTCAAATAAATGTATTTTGAAATATTTTTTGTTTTATGAAGTTATTTTCAATGAAATGTTATCTTCCTCAAAAAATCATCCAAGTGATTTATCTTTGAAAAACATTTTCCATCTTGGATGAAATACATCGGTGTAACTTTATATTTTATATAGATACGAACCTAATATAAAATTATTATTATTTATTTAAATAGGTTATGATGATAAGGTATTTTGGAAAATTATTTCTCTTCCATGGGTTATACTCTAATAAAATTTATCATAAATCACACTTAATATTCCATGAGTTATTTTATGATGAAATGATGAAATGATGAAATGAATATGAAACTTATATCTTTTCCATGGGTCATTATATAATCAAATGTTTATGAAATCCATTTTATGTTATGTTTTATGATATGATTAATTATTTATAAACCTATGGAACACATAAATATGGTTTCATTATGTGATGGGTGGGACCAATATCTCCCTCTAATGCATTGGGTAAATCATTATATCTCATGAGATAACAATAGGAACAAGTTTATGGGCTTGATTCACTATGGGAAATAGGTGTGATGTGATCTAATATGATAAATAGTTGTTTCCTTATCCATTATAGGAAACAAGTATTTCTTGATCCACTAAAGAAAACATGTGTGTCCTGATCCACTATTAGAAATAGTTGTGTCTTGATACACTATGAAAAAATGGTGTGTCCTAATCTAAAATTGGAAATAGGTGTGTCCTAGTCCATAATGGGGAACATGTGATGAGTCCTAATTGACTATATAGATGGTCTTTCTATTTATCCTTGACATATGACATGGTTTTAAATATTTGTGATGGTACCACAATTATATGACATGAGCTTATGGTTCCTAATTGATTTATGATGCATATCACTCTATTATACCATTCTTTATAAAAAGTTAATGTTTTATTCCATGAATCATGTTTATGAACTATGATATGTTTTTAGGAACATTTTAATTTATAATCATGAACACATACCCTTATGATTATCATATTATTTCATATGATCATAGATTGAAATCTCTTATGTTTACCCTTATGAAGAATCTGAGGTAAAATTTTCTTATGTTCCATTTACCTAGGTGATGATGAATTATTTTTAAGTAGGAGTTTTAAAGGGGAATATCTTTATATGAGGCATTCAACATCTTTCGTGAATTAATATGATTCTATTTGATTTTTTGAAAGGAACTAAACAATTTTCGGTCTCAAGTGTGAGTTTATTTAATGCAATAAATATTTATCTAAAAATATTTAATAAATTTTTATCAGATGTCTATTTTACTATATTTATACTCCTATATTTTTGGTACAATACTGGTAAAATGTGAGACTAACCCTTTTTTAATCAATGGAGGTAAAGAAAACTAATTACCATCATTATACACATATCATCTTAAAGATCTGACATTGTTTTTATTATGATATTATGTGTTTGATTTCATGGTGATATCAATGAATATTATATGGTAACAACCATGTTGATTTGGAGTTATATCGATATCATATAGGTAATCAACCAACTATACAAATTTTTTTTTGGTTTTATATAACAGTGCTATACTGATGATATCGGGTAGGAGATTGTGTTCATTAGAATTCCACATCCAATGTCATATTCTTCATTAGGGAAGTTTTTTAGATAGTCATAACAATATGGGAGTTTTAATGGATTTCATTATAATTTAATCCCTATATATAGAATCCATACTTTTTTTACTCATATGATATAGGTGGAGGTTCAAGTTTCTGATTTAAAAGTTGAGTTTTGGGATATACTATGCATTACTTATCATAATCAATGTGTTATTGATATTTCTAATAACATTGTACAACTGTTTATATCAATTCACATTGATCTTAATAATTATTTCATCAAAAGAGGATTTGAAATGATAATTTTAGGTATGAGTTTATTTTCACTAAGTTGAAATATATAGATATTTTTACCTATGAAATGTTAAGGGATATTTTCTATAACTTAGTGTTGAAAAATCTTTTTCATCCTTCCCATAACATATAAACAATTTGTGCCAACACCACACCACCAAGATTTTGATAATTTTTTAAAATGGAGGAAAATTGTGAAATAACTTTCATTTATTTTTTAAATTAGGAGAAATTTATAAAAGGGAGTCGACATCTTATTTTTATCTAGAGATATGGTTATTGTAAAAAGGCTAAAAATATATTATGTGTTGAAAGAGACTATAAGAAATAATAAATTCAAACACTTTTAAAAAAGTTAAATATCTCCAAGAGATAGAACCCTTTAACAAAAAATATATTATCAAAGGATATTTTTAAAAGATGGATCCCACTTAAAGAAAAAAATTTATTTAATTATTCTTGGGGGATTTCTTTAAAATTAGTTACATTTTTAGTATATTAAGAAATGGTAATAATCTATTAGAAAAAAATCCAAAATGGGAGAATTAAGAACCTTATAGGATGGAGGAATTGCTAACGAGATTATTCAATTTTTATTTTATAAAATATAGTGATAGATGTGTTTTAAAAAAATTCTGAGTGATTGAGATGATGATTATATTTCTATAAGAATTTATTATTTAATTTTGAAGTATTTAGTACTATAATGTTCCATAAATTAATTTATATATCATGGATGCAAGAAATTTGAATTACCCACATTTGTCATTAAGTGAACCACATAATATATATGACTATGTATATGATATCTCCTATATACATATGATATTACATATTCCAATAATACATTATATTTAAATAGGTTTTAGATCATGTTATAAATTTATTATGTGTATGAGGTTTTTTAAAATTATGTAAAATTTTCAAGCACAACATTTAATATTTCTTGACCATATATGATATATGTAATATGCGCATGGTGTTTGATTCCTGCACTAGATATATGTTTTATGTATATGATATTTTATACATGAATATAAAAAATTCTATTGAGTATAATATATTTTCATCTAGTAATAAGATATTTTCCGGACACGTATGATATTTATGATTAGATTTTTTTTCTCAAGAAAAAAATTTTAAATTGAAAAATTGATCTTTCATAAGGAAATTATGTATAACAAATATTAAGTGATTTTTTAATGACCAAAATTTCACATTTTAAAAGTGATTAATTCCACATAAATAATATATTATCAACACATCATGATTAAAAATATTATGAACTTGTATATTTGAGTGAGTGAGATCTAAATAAATCAAAAATGGATTTATTATTTTTCAATAATAATTCAAATTTCATTTTGATGATTTGTTATTTATCCAAATTTATGAAATCATTGGAAAATATTTATGTGATTCTTAAAAATATCATTTGTTCTAAAATATTTTGATGATAATATTTCCAACGAAGTTAATCCATGAGATATCCATCATACTGTGGGTGTTGGATTACAGTATTCTTATTTATATAGAAAATAGAAATTTTTTCTATAGAGTTTTATAGGTATTTATTGAGTTTTATATATTTATTGATACTATTTTGGGAAATAAATATCTAGAATATTTATTTTAGAATACTAAATGATAACATAAGATATAGTCCCAAATTAATATGTTGGAGAGAAATCCATGCAAAATCACGGGGAACCAAAAATGAAAATTATGATTAATGATTTTTTCTTTATTAATTAAAATTATTTCAAATATACTATTTATACAAATTTAGAAAGGGGAAATTTAGTTCTATTGGTTGTATAGAACAATAAAATAACTATTATATTTAAAATAATTAATAATGGAATAGTAATATATTCTACTAATGTAGTATACTATATGTGTGTGTGAGAGTGAGTGTAGGAGATGAATAAGTATGTGGTACAATGGCCACATTTTTGTGTGATTGATAATATTTTTCCATTACCACACAATTACTTTTTTGATATAATAAGAAGAAAATAATAAATAAGTGGACTATATGTATTCATATGAGAATAAAGAGTTCATTATATTTTATTGAAAATGAGTATTTTGAAGTAGATATTCTTGAAGAGGGTCTAAAATTCATTTTGAACACTTTGTTGTCATGTCAATTAGGTGGTACTCTTATCAGTTATCATTGTAACATGAATTTAAAATAGTACCTTCACCATTTGATATTTCTTACAGATCATTAAAACTATATATATATATATTAGATCTATTGGGAGTAATATATATATTATTAAGTATTTATAGCACCATAATAACTAATCCAATTACATGTAGTGTTAAAAATATGTTATTATAAATTTAAATGATGGGATAAAAACTGACTACATCAATGAGTTGGATCATATAATATGTTTGATAATTTTAGTAACATGTGTGTGAATTATTATTCTTATTCAATCATTTAACATGGGTTGTGGGGATATTTGAACTTGAGTGGATTTATTCATAACTAACAAGATATGATTATCATAATTAATGAAATTTTAGAAAGTAGGCTACACAAACTCACACATCTCATTGTTTCTATTTGTGTAACCTCTACATCCATTTACCATTCAAATTGAACAAAACATTGATATTTAAATAATTTTAATCAAAAAATAAACAAGGAGAGGTTAATCTCAATACATCATAGATTATTATTTAGTTCATACAAAATATTAAAATATTATATTCATGTGGATCAAAATTTTAATTAAAAATTTCATCAAAAGTTTCTCATTTATGGTTTTGTATTATTTTTTATTACACATTAGTATTATATATATAACACTATTACCTATTTTTAAATCAATTTCATGCATTATCACCATAGGATTGATATAACCTATTTAATAGGGATGGATAATTTTTTTTTACATATTTTTCAAGTTATATGCCCCTTTTTAAATCTATATATAGTATTTTGTCTAGAAATAAAACCATATTCTCAAAAATTACACATATACAAGAATGAAACTCAAAAATAAAAAATAAAACCACTCATATATAATTATAATATTAATTAACAATGTGTTAGCTAACCCTTAATGTAATTGTTTTATAGAATACCCTATAAATGTTTTGTTATTAAAATAAAAAAAGGATACAAGAAAATTCAAAAATCAAATGCTAGAATAAAAGTAATATATAAGTACCAATATTCTATTTTATATTTCACATTTTTTTATTAAATACATAATAGATATGATATTTAAAATATATATCAATGAAATTAAAAGTCACATATTGATAGACCATTTATTATCTTCATACATTATAGTAATCTACTCATGAATCCCCTCTATCTCATTTTCAACAAGTTCATCAACATGAAGAATAATAAATCATTGTATCACATCAATATATATCTTCTCAATATTTCTTGAGTATATTGGAATTCATAATCAAAATATTTGACCACACCCAACCATTTTCTTTAACTTCTTGACATATTTTAAAATCATCATTGATCAGCAGTATATTTACTAATTTTAAAATTGTGTGGCTTTGTAAATCCTTAACCTGATTCTATCTTATTTATAATTATTAAAAAATTAATCCTTAAGAAATATATTTTTCTAATATTTATTAATGGTTTCCATATTGAACTTTTTAATCAATATAATTCATTATAAACCAACAAAATTATCATTTTATTTCCCTCTATAGTCTCTATAATCTTCTCACTTAGTTTTCCTTAAAATCAGTCTTTATCCTTAAATCATAAAACAAAAAATATTTTTTCATATATTCCATATCATCATGTAAAATTCATTGATTAATTAAAATTTGACGACAAAAACATAAGGTGTGATCCCTATAATTAAAATGAATGACCCAAAACTATAGATTGAATCATGTATTATCATAAAATATCATTATGATGGAGAAGAACTTTTGGTATCACCAGGTTCCTTATTTGGATTATATTGGGTTACAAGTAATGGTGGGGTTGATCTATGAGGTCCTCTAGAAATTATATAGACTTTTTATGGGATTCTAGAAAATCTTTTGTACCAAGTTTAATGGGAAATTCTACCTGGATCCCCACTTAGTGGGTTTTCAAAACATTTAAATAATTAATTGAATTAGTTATATTATTAATAAATTAAGGGGTTTCTTATTTTTCCCCTATCTGAGAGACCCACCAGCTTATCCATCATTTTTCATCATTAACCTCCTAAGAGTTATCATTAGATTGTTTTGTCTAATCATCAATACATTTTTCACTATTTTTCACTATAATTTATGTTTTATATTCTCATTCTTCTATTTCAATTTTTTCAATTGCTTAGAAATATTTAATGAAAATGAAAATTTTAGATATTTTATATGGATTCAAAATGTATTCCTCCCTATTTTAAATTATGTAATATATTTGGATAACCAAGATCCTAAATTTACTAGAAAAGTGGTCACTATATACATATTCTATTGTAAATTTTTTTCTAGATCATATGATATATAGGTCAGGGTAGGTCTATGTGAGTGATATGAATTGCAATTTGCAAAGAACTGTGAGGTGTGAGATTAATTTAATATATGTCTTTTGGAGTAGTTGGTTATGGTATTGGACGATAATTTTCAAGGAATTAATTAGGTGTTATGATGGGTACAATACTTTATATTGAATTAATATTATTGTTTCTTGCATTCATTTTATTAATTTTATTGTGTTAGAAATTTTATTTTTCAATTTGGTTTGATAGTGATATATTATCCATATTGGTTTGGTGATTGAGGTTCATTGGGTTATGGCTATAAGATTATTAGTATTTCACTCTCCATTGAGACTAAAGTTATTGGGGGTCATGTGCACATAGAGAAACACATAGGGTGGTGTTATCCAGCAGATGACTGGTAGGATCCCAGATAGAAGTGTGGATTCCTATGATGATTTATAACATTAAACTAATGTAGGTGTACACTATAGAATATAAACAACCGATTTATAATTGGTGATGGTTATCACAAGTTGGTAGTGAGATACTCTTATTTTATGGAAATTTTTAGGCCTCTTAGTTATGAATTGTGATGGATAGTTATTTTATAATTATTTTTGGAGATAGTTGGTTTCTATGGGGAAATTTATGATATGATTTCATGGATTGTGATATAATGGTTTATAGATCTTTATTTATTGGGATGATTCAAATTTTGGTTATATATTTTCATAATAGTATTGGATGAACTAGGCAGGCCTCAAACTCATGGATTCTCAAGATGGAAATGGTTTATTCTTTGTTAATTTATTATTGTCATATGTTTCACTATGCATGCACTTTTATTTGTTTCAATATTATCGAGGGAATTAATTAGTGGTGTCTTGGTGTGTTAATACTCACACCCTATATCTACCCTATATGATACATCTAGACATCATGTCACAAGTGATATAAACTATGAGGTACCTATATATAAAGAACACTGTTAATTGTTTTTAGATGTTGTTTGGAAATAAATGGTTCTATTTTTTTAAACTATCTTATTTTATACTTCATTCCATGGTGAAGGTTCCCTTTTTATTCATTTTTATGATTCTAATGAACCATACTATGATTTATATAGGTTTTTTATGAATCACATGACATTATAAATAATTCATTATATATTTTTTGATATATCATTTAATGTATTATTGAGGTTATATTTTAGTGATTTTTTTATGATTTCACTATTTGATATGGTTTTACAATAAGGTGAGTATAGTCTCCCCATTATCATAAAATATACCCTTTCTTCAATTTTCTAGGCTAAAAATAGTCGGTAGAATGTTTAATGTATGGTCTAATAAAGATTTATCAAATTTTATGCGAACATGGATCAATATAATTAAGATATTTACCAATTTGAGGTTGATCCAGTCATAAAATGAAATGTTGGATACAAATGTTACCAAGTGGGTAATTATTTTTCTACTCTATTGTGGTAATTGTAGGTTTATGATATATGGCACATGGAAGTTCCTATAATGATTCACTAGATAACTCTAATTTTTGCGATACTCATGCTATTAGGGATTTGGATATTTATTTTTATTTTTGGATTATAGTCTGGTGATTTTAAAGAATATATTTATTTTTATGGTTACATGGATTTTAATTTGATTATTACTCTATAGAAGAAAAAAGGAGTGTATTTTCATTTATCATTTAGGAATTTAGGGAACACATGACATACATAAACTTCTATAGTTATTTCTAGATACGAGATTAGTTTTTAATGTTTCAATAATAATATAAATATAGTTTACCTATATATATTATTTAATTACATTAAATTAAATCACATTCATTTATTTCTTATATTAATGGGTTTTGGACCTTTTGAGTTTTCAGTACATGTTGTACCTGATGTTAAAATGGGTAAGGTGTGTCTTGTGACATGATAGTATTTTTATTTTGTGTGGTTAGATAAGTATATGGTACGTTGGGAGGAATTTAAAATTAAAACATTACCTATAATAGTATCTAGTTTATTACATATGTATTGATTATGGAATTTGGTTTGAGTGATATGAAACCATGCCATCCACATTTATAGTGATAGAAGATTTAACATGATTATGAACCAATGTGTTTATATGATTTTCCATTTGAGGGTGATGATGAAATTTCACCATTTTGTGATCCAACTGGGGTACATGAGGTAAAAAATGATAATAAACCACAGGGAGAGGCTACTAAGTAGCCTATAAGTCTAGTTGAATTGGGATGACTATCTACTAATCAGTTGAAGGTCATCCTGATATAGGTTTCCAAGAGTATTTATTAGGGGACACATATATTTCACCCATATATATAGAATCAATATATCATGTTCTAGTCAAAGTATCCTTCATTCATCTAGAGGAGGATAATCCATAATCCTATAAGTAATGTATTGAGTTGGTTCATTCCATCAGTGATCATATTGAGTTTCCTCTAGGAAGGTAGGTAAATATAGTGGTGTTCATTATCATGGGAGTGTTGAAATACATATACAATTTATAGGTATATTCTATTGGGGTTGAGTTTAAGAATTGGAATGATTTTAATGTGATGTTATTTATACACATTTCCCTAATACACTAGGGAAATACAGAGTTTTTTGGTATAATTAATTTGACCTTGAGTGAGAATTCAGTCATAGATTTTGTAGATATGTTCATAAACATAATGTGTTTTGTATTGGAATTATATAAAGATGATATCACCAAGTTATGGTAAATTTGGGATGGTCATCATCATTCCATTAGGGTCTATGTTAACATATATAGTTGGACATAATTTTTTATGGTGTTTAAAATGACATTGTTAGTAGAGAAGAACTTTACCTATTGAAATATACCAAATTGAATAACTCTACCAATTAAAGATATTTTTAAGGATTTAGGAAGGAATTATTGGGGTATGTGGGGAATTATCAAGGATGTTAGAGTATAGGATCAACATTTAACCCTTGGAGTGGATTATCATTTAGTTATTACCATAATGGTCAGATAAGTCATATCAAACAATGTTTTATTGGACACTAAAGAATTATTGAGCATATATAAATATTTTAAAATCATTAGAAATTATAATGGATGATCAAGGAGTATATTTTATGTGGTGTAACTAGTTTTACTTGGGAATATATGGTGATATTAGGACCAATTTGTGGTGGAAATTAATTTATCTAATTTTCATTATGAGGTCATTGTTTTGGACAAGGTGATAAGTTGGGGTATTGTTCAAAACATAGTGTGAATCCACAGGGTAATCATGAATATAGAGTTTGGGTATTAGGTAAGTGGTATACGATGGAGCCAATATTTTTAAACTAGTTAAGATAATTGTTGATAGTTAGAGCTATTCCATGATCCTGTTGATTTTTTTCATAACGTATAATGAATTATTATTTCTGTTATATGTAAAGTCGGTATTAAAGGTAATAGTTATTATTTTGGAATTAGGTGTATTGTTTTTTATGATGAAGTTAATGTTTAGGACATGTTAATTCCAAGATAGTAGTCACGTAAAATACAATCATGGTGACTTGTATCTTAGTAGTGGATTGAATGACTAGGTGATATCAAATTTGTGGTTTAAACATGATTAGAAATGGTATCCATGATATTATTGGGCGTGGTATTTAAAATATACTGATTCATTTAACAACATCACTTTGTTTTATATATTTCATTATTAGTATTATTGGGTTTTTTAAGGGGTTGATAAGATTTATGACCATGGACAGTTTGATGTTGATGTGCTATGTTTTAGGTAGGTTGTAAAATCTATGTGTTTTGTTATAGTAATTTAATATTTTTTCAGATAAAGATTAATTTGGTGTATCTGATGTTTTATAGGGGTTTTTAGTGGCCTAAGGGTTGGATTTTAAATGATAATTACAATTTAGGACATCAATTTTTGAATACAGATGGGATGGACATCCTAGTCAGCTGGTACTATGTGCTTGGTGTGCCTAGTATAGGTGGGGGATAATATAAAAGTTCAATAATAGTATCGGTGGAACTAAGATGGGACTCGTGTGGTTATAGTGTATTAGGTGAAAGTGTAATGTGTAACCAAATCCTCTACGGGAGTTTTTTAATATTTAATTAATTGATTTAATTTTTTAAAATTTAATTATATCAGGGGTCTGCATAATTGTTTTCTATCTTGGGATCTCGACTCCCCTATCTATATGATTTCATTCTTCACAAGCAATATGGGGTCTTTTTCATTTATATGTATTTTTTCAAGACATATATCACTTGGGGGAACTAAAGGTGAGGCTCTATGTACTCATTCATTTAATTTTATTTATTTTCCATTGTGGTGTTTTTCAAAAAAATAAATAATTTTAGAGATTTTTTTCTACATGATAAATTTATAATTTATCTAGTTAGATAATACCCAAAAAGTTTCCCACCAACCTCCAGATTATATTAAGTAGGTGGTTGATAGACACACCCACTATTATATGTGTTTATTTTAGATTGTTTGATTTACAATCATGGGTATAGTTAAGTGGATAATTTAATTAGGATCAAATGAGGACTCTAATGTAAAAGTGGTATATTGTAGAAGTTTTATAGAATTTAGGGTTCACTATATAGATATTATAATTCAAATTATCTTCATTTAAAATAATTACTTCTATTTTAAGGTTGAACCAATGTCATACCTCTAGGTTCCTTGAAGGAATAAAGTGTGAAATTTAAATATGTTTTATTAAATGGAAACAATAGGGATTTTTAAATAAAATTGAAGTATAAAAGGAATGAAAATATCTAAAGGATATTTTATTATTAATTAAGTTTTAAGAGATTCTATAGATGTATATGGTTGTATGTTTACCACACAACATGTTTTTTCTCTATTCCCAAAAGTTCATTTTTGATTAGAGTAATTATTTTGTTGAGTTTGAAAAGAATCTTGGTTACCCTCTAGCCACATAAATTGGTTCACTATGATGTAAAAATCAATTTAATAATTGTTGAACAATTTTTCAAATCCTAGTTATGGATATTGTGTTCTTGAATGATATAATTAATCAATGTATATGGCGTAAAAATGGAAGCTTATACTATATAATCATAAATACATAAGTTTTCCTTATGAGATCATAAATTAGATCGGTTATGAGAACATATTCATTTAGTGAAATTAAACAAATATAATTGTTTGATCAAAAAATACAACATGAAACATCTTATATAATGATTATAACCAAAAAAATTAAAACACCAGTGTAGAGGTTATTTATCGGTACTCCCATAAAAACAATATATCTCCAAAAAAATGATCCCCCACCACCTAACTGAAAATTGAGAGGAGAGGAATTGAGTGGATCTACATCTTCATTTTAGCTCAACCTTTGAGGATTATGTAGTCTTGAACCTAAAAAGTGATGGTAATAAACCTAAATATTTACATAATGGTATATCCATGCCTCACAGATGAAAACTGAAATGAGATATCCTTTGAATTAATTTATAGGCCAAGTGAGGTAGTTGTTTATGAAAATGTATGTTCAAATCCTACTTTTTACATTTCTTAGACCATGTAAACAGACATATATAAACTATTAAAAACCTAGATATGTTTTTTAACGATTCATCAATTCCAATGTGTTACATTTGGTTTCCATTATATTTATATATCAGATTATATTTACTAAATATTGATTTACACTGTTTATTTTTAGAATCTTGGGTAATCATAATAGATAAACTCATTTAGGTCTTCAAATATATTTCCTTTGGTTTTGGTTCTTCTTTATTGATTTTTACCACATAGTTATTAATTCACTCACAAATATTTATCCCAATTATTTGAGTATGTTTTTTAAAATAGGAAAATGTTTCCACATGTGTGCCAGCGATTAAATGTACATTGAAACATTTTTCTTAAACACCATATTGTGCTCTCTAAATCACATATTTCTAGAATAAAAACAACATCCCTTATGAAATTGATCATTTTTATAAATATCTAAAAAATAACTGGATAATATATGAGTTTTAATTGATATTTTATTTAGAAATTAAAATTTCAAATTAGTTTAAAAAAATGGTACAATGATGAAACATAATAAGGAATCCCAATACAATCACACCCCACACCTGAACATTTAAATCTTCATAAATGAAACATGTAATTATTTATATAAATTTATGATGATATATGCGTAAAATTTTACCATATATTTAAAAATTTCAAATATAATGACAATTAAATTCATGGAACAAATGTGAAAACCTAATATATATAACAATAATGCAATCTTAGTGAGCCTAAAAATTAGAGTCTCATAAATAGATTAGAAATAAATTTCATGGAGATGCATGATACTCATCATAGTATAGAATGTTTCATGTCTACCATGTTAATAAATCTATATTTGTGTGTCAAAAAACCATTTGATTAATATATTTCAAATTATTATGGATTATTTAAGAACCATATTTAATGTTTTTTACTTTCATGGTTTGTTTCCTCTAATTCAACTATATAGTCTTTGAAATAAAATTTTGAAATCCTAGGAAATATTCATTCATGGAAGCCAAATATTTTAGTTTCACAATATATGTTTTTTATCATTATTTGTTTATTAATTTTATTTTTTGATTATCTTATGAAGGATAGTTTTTTGAAATAATAAAACTATGTATCGGCCATAGGTCAATACAACAGATTAATGAAATCAATAACATATGAATTGAAAGTGTAGTTGTTTTTATTTGAAATCTACAAATACTAACATGATTTATAGGTACCTTCAATTAAGTAACATACATTCAAATTTTATGACTGAGTTAAAATTGGTGTGGATATACTATTTGGATCAATTTATCTTATGATGAGAGTATAAATATCTAAATTGATTCATTGAGGAACAACCATTTGTATCATTATAAAAATAACTAGCTTCACTAAATTCTTTAATAAATGTTAAATAGATTCTCATATATAAATGATTAAATTGATGTAAATTTTTTTAAATGTTAAAAAATACGAAATTGGGAAAATAAACATATAATTTGAATAAATAACATCATAACATAAGAAAAAAATATTAATATTGTGGAATATAAGTGTTAAAATGGGTAAAAGAATAATACTGAAATGTCTAACACATTTCAAAAAGAAAAAATAGTAAAATATAAGAAATATGAAATAAAAAATAAATAATACAATGATGAAAATATAGTAAAAAATAAAGAGAACTAAAATTATAAATATTAACACTAATGTCCTCTATAACTCTATAAAATTTTAAACCCCCAACATTTATAATATATAGTATACTTAGGGCATTAAAGATTTATTAAAAATTTGATAATGATTTAACTTGGTAGGATTCACTGATAAATTTATTCCTGAAAGTGGAGTTTTCTAAAGAGGGCCCCAAAATTGTTTATTAGATACACTTTAGATGTACCCCATTACCTGTCACTTTCTCTTTAAATTCATCATTTTTTACCTATCCAACTCCAAAAAAATAATTATCAGTAATAGTTTACGGGTTGAACTAGTGGGGGTTAAGCAACCATGGTTAAAACATTAGTATGGAATTATAAAGGAGTACATTACACCCAATGTGTAAGCAATGATAAAGTATGTGGTGGTAATTAGTAGATAGGGTTCATTACATACAAATTAGAGAGTTCTTGAATGAATCTACTCATATTTCATCCAACATTGGAATCTAAAATTTCTGTTCACCACGTATATTAGAATGATCAAAATAGAATTTATTTATGTATCAATTATACTATTTCATTATCTCAACAAGGTGGTGAATATAATTTCCTAAAATATGATGATATGGTGAAATGATAATGGATTTTTGAAAATCTCTAAAGTATTCCAAAGAAGAAGAATTGTGTTAAATACACTATTCCACTATTTTGGGTTACAATGTTCTTTCATGGATATCATTTACAACACCTTGACATCTGTATTATTTTAAGGGTGGTAGATTATAAAAACTCATTACCTATCTCTATAACAACAAAAACGTTCTAGTATTGTGTTGTTATATAATTGAGAACCCTCTTCAAAAATGATAAACTCATACAAACAAAACATATAAAATAAATTTATTCATAAAAATTACACAAATGAAATTGAATCATATGTCCTTATGGATCATTATTATGATTATTTTCACAAAATATACTATATAATGAATGTACATGATGAAAAATGAGTTAGATCATGAACTAATAATGTTAATTCCCGAAAAATAAAAAAGGTAATGAAATAAAAATAGTTATTACAAAATTTTTCTTCATTTGGAAAAATTTCATGTCCTTTGACACTGAGTATAGGATCTATTATATTGATGGGAATCCAAAAATAGAGTTAGATAAAATATTCAAGAGTTGTGTACCTTAGAATAATTCTATTGGGGATATTATTTCTCCCATATGAAAGAGTGTCACATAACATAAGGATAAAAAACATGATATATAGAACATAATTCCTTATAAATTGATCACTATATATATGAAAAAGGTAAGGTTGTTCCCATATATAACAAAAAGACTTATATTAATATATATTATCTTATTTTTTATTTAAATAAACATGAATAAATAATTTACCAATAAATTTAAATGACATTATACTGTGGAATAAAATCTTAAATTTTAAAAATATAAAATAAAGAAATATATAAATTTTGGAATTCAGGGTTATGAGTTAATGGATTAGGATGTAATTATCATACTAATATCGTTAGAAACTACATTTTACATACCTTTTTATCCTAAATGTTAAACCAGGTTACAAAATTAGGATCATTTGTTGAATGAGATGTGGTTTGGGTTCTGGCTTATTATAGACCCTATTATTAGTAATACAAAATAATTTTAGACCCTATTATTAGTAACTATGTATATTATATGAAAATAAAACTATAGGAAATTAATTTTTTGTTATGATATATATTTATTGGGAGGGGTCTAGTGTGGGTGTGTCATATTCCTTGAAATATGGTTCATGATTGACATATTGTGTACAAATTCCATAAATTAAAAGTTGGAAGATTCACACATGGGATAAAATTATAAATCCCATTAATGTTATTGGATTACTAAGGGTGAATTCACAATCCATATAAATATTCTGAATTAAATATCAATTTTTTATCTAATTTAAAAATATTATATTTTTGGATTAATTTAGAGACTATAAGGGAACTATTTTTAAATTCAAAAATTAAAGGATGATAAAATACCAATTGGACTAAGAATCATAGTACATCCAAAACATTTCTAGGGAATAGTATTTTCAAAATGACATGCAACCGTGATGTATCTACTTTGATACAATCCATAAAAATGAAAAGGCCAATTACTATCCCATCTCATATATTTTAAAAAGGTTTCTTATAATTTTATATATGATTATATCAAGAATATTGATAAATTAAATCACCATAATCACTCAGAAACTCATAAAAATTAGAACCATATATATTGACATCATCCATAAATACTTACATATAGTTCTTTATATAATATAAAAAAACAATGTATTAATATAAATGAGATGGCACATTTTATATATGTAATGTACCAAAATATAATAACATAGAGTTGATGACTTCTTTATTAAATTGATATAAGATACAAGATATCACATTCCAAAAGAACAAATAGGTTAATATTTTTAAAGATCCGAATAAATACATTATTCCCATTATAAAGTTGAAAAAATATAAAATGTAGTGAAATCAATTATTTTTCATCCTTGAATTAATAAATGGATTTTTTATTCACATACTATATAAGGGTAAAAAATAATTACTGATATCAAACACTTGATAGGGGTTACAAATATTAGAAGCTGTCAAGAAGAAAAATTATATAATAAATGTGACAAGCTAAATAATTGAAAAATTCATTACATTTAATCAATAAGTGATAATGAAATGTATCATTGGATAATATAAATGTATTAATACCATGGATAATAAAAATTAAATTCTCAATGAAGTAAATGAATACTATTACTAATCATGATCTCAAATGTCTTGATATATTTATTGTCATGGACATTCCCTAGGATAGTTAAAATTATGGATACATAAACACTAAAGACCAATTTAAATAGGTTTATCCTATGGGTTTGCCACATAAGGCCTATAAATGCATTTAGGTTCAATATATAACAGGGCCCAACCCATCATTGATTTTTAATGCATTCCTTATTTATTGAATGGATAATTTAATTCTTATAAAATATTACTTATCAAAAAATATCTATATCAAGTAAATAATAAAGGAATTCCATGGTTTTCCAAATTAAATTTGATATCACTCACAGGAAAACACAATTTGTAGACATGTTGTATGTTTTATACAATAAAACTGCACATGATACATGAAATATAGATATTTAAGGGAAATGAAATGTTTACTGAGAAATGATCCCAAGAATTTTAAATTTTCAAGGTAATGTCAATGAATACAAAACCAATCACGACATGAGAGGTAACCAGTAGATAAATAGATTTTATAGTAAATCATGTTTTTTAATGATTAAAACTATATGAAATAAAATCATTTCATGAAAATGTTAATAAATTTTTTTCAATAAATCATTGAAATCATATAATTTTTTTAATGATAATAAAATAGTTATGGTGGTTGTAAATTCTATTAATAGAGTATATATTAAAATAAAAACCTTCTATTGGGATTATAAAGAAAGTCAGAAATATCCATTTTGGGAAAAAATTGAATGATATATTTAAAATTTTGTGAAACATTGAGGGTTAAATTAATATTTATTTTATCAAAAATTTCAGTAAATAAAAAATGAATTTTATAAAATAATTTTAAAAAATTTGGATATGGAATGAAAATCAACCCGGTCTAAAAGACAAATAAAATCATATTTAATTATAAAAATTTTCTTAGTTTTTTCAAGTGAAAAAAGGGGAGAAATGTTATAAGGAAAAATATGAACACATTAAATATAAAAAAAATTAAAAAACATATGGTAATTAATAAAAATAGATTAAAAATTTCTTCAATGAAAATAAAATAATTCCTAGAAAATGAGATTGTAATATTAATCCTTACGGATTATGTAATATTTAAATTGTGACCCCTAGAAGGAATAAAAATGAAACAAATAATTAATTACTATAAATAAATATATATTGAGGTTAAATATATAAAATGGTAATTATATACACCACATAAAATTAAATAGGTGTATCATACCGAATATGTCTCAATATAGTCGAAATTGAGATGATATCCCTTACCAAGATCATATTAATGGAATGGGAATCAGTTAATGAAGTTACTATGTGTAAAATATTAGAATCCAAAAAAGGTTAAAATACACAATAATAAAATCATAGGTCACTTAAAACATAATTATGGCATAACATACTCAACTAAGTAGAAGTAAAACCCATTTAATTGAAATTGAGTTAATAAACCCTTAACCTCACATTCAACATGCCTTGTAAGTTATTTTAAATCCATATATGATATATTTTATTTTTTAGAATATGTTATGAAAATCATAAACATATATATAATATCATATATGGTCCATATATGACATTTTATCACCCATTTGTTACAAATCCATTATTATTATTATTATTATTATTATTATTATTTCGATTTTTAACTGATTCATTCATCAAATATATTTTGATCCAGTAATTTTGGCCAATACATCTTTAATCATGGTTAAATAATCTATATAATGTCATTAATTATTTAAATATCATCTATATTCAATATAAATGTATTCATTACTAAAATCTAAAGGTATAAAAATTCATTACAATATTCCTAGAGACGGTAAGCCATACACATGTAAGAACTTTGTGTTCACTATTCAATAGATGGAATCAAATAAAGGTAAGAAATAATTAACCATCCAAGTATATTTTTGATATCATATATATCATATATATTTATTAAATATATATATTTATTACCATGTTTTTAAATTTTAAAATAATAATATGTCATATAATTTTGTAAAGGTGGTATCTCACACGTAAAGAAGAGTGACTGTATCATTTTACAACAAATTGGATGGTAAAAAGGTATATATGCTACTAAAATTTAAAAATAATATTTTTTAAATTAATGAAAAATTTATTCATTAATTCCAATTTTATAACCATACATGATAAATTTTCATTAAAAACAAATTACACCATTACATGGAAACAACAAGTCATACATATACATGAGCGATGTTTTTTCTTTTCATAGGTTGGAAGAGAGAAGGAATATTGATTTACCATAATAAAAACTATATATAAATATATTTATGAAACTCTATTTATTATTTTATTATATTTACATAATTTTAAGAAGATTTAGAAAATTAAATAAATATGAATGAGTCAGTTAAAAAGGCACCTTTTATTGGGTAGGCTTTCTTTAGATATTTCTAAAAGAGTCCTAGGGTTGGTATTTAAGAAGTAAAAAAAATAAATTACATGGATAAGGATCCTGATAAGGAAATTGTGTATTAGTTTTTTGATCTAGGTTTCATAATGTAGTGTAAATAAAAAGGGAAGTGGTGTCTTTTTATAAGAAAGGAAATGGGAATTCATGGAACTTCCTAAATTATTAAATTAGTATAAATTATTTTCATTGTAAAAATGGAACTATATTTATATAATTAGAATAAAATACAAGGGTGATTCTAAATACTATCAATATATAACATTTTTACAATTTTTGGTTATTTTTTTCAGGATTATAGTTTAGTTTTGACACATGTTAATCCTTTTGACAATTACTATGATATTAAAGTTTTATACAATTTAAGGTACTATAATTTGACCATAAAAGAAAAAAACCCATTAATATGCCATGGATTAATTTTTTAGAATATGTTTTATTAATTTTCCAAATTATAAAATGTTTTGTGATTTCTAAATCATTTAAAAAATTATTATATATTATAAAATATCATTAAATCCATATTTACACTATTCATTTAATATACCTTTAAATACATAATGACAAAGAGGGAAGTCAAATATAATCCTTTCACAAATACCTAACATGTTATATGTATCTATTAATTATTTTAAAAAATATAGTTCATCCTTTTTTTTATTATACTTAAAATCATTTATTTTTCTATTATTTTAATAAGTATACTTTTTGTGTTGCATAAGTATTTATGCTAAATTTTCAATAAAATACTATGATAAGAAACTTAATTCATATTTCAAATAACATTTTTAAATAAAAAAAATGTTGTATTTATGCCTATCAAAATATAATATATCTATTAAAAAAGAAATGTGACTTTTTTATTATCTCTTACATAAATATTATAAATTTTAAAATCAATGAAATATGAAACCATATTGTCATATTGTTGAAATAAATATTTAAATTAAATAACTATAGTAATCTTATAATTAAAGAAATCTGTTAGGGTAATTTTTATATTTTATCATATTATTTTTAACATTAATTACTTGATTTACCCTTACCTTTGTAATAAATATTTCCACAGTTACTATTCATAATCCAAAAAAAAGGGAAATATTAAAAATATTTGATATCCCAATTCAAAATATCAAATCCTTTTTTCACTATTCAATTTCAATAAGTGGACTAAAATAATTTATGATTATGAAACTAAACCTAATGAAGGACTGTTTATTAGAAAATTCCTTTTAAGAATAAAACTAATTTTAAAATACATCATAAAAAATTCATTAAAATGAAATTAATTTGATTATTAATAATATAATCGGTCAAATGTATCTTCAAATTTTTTTATAACAAAACATATCATTGTTAATAATTTAAAAAACTAAATCCTTCAATAAAAATCTATATTTTTTACTATTCAATTGAAAATCATTATTTCTAGAAAAATTAAAAAAAACTCAACACTAAATAATTTCGATATAATGAATTAAAGAATGTTTTTTTATTCAAAAAATTTTCTATAATATATAGAATGTAATTATAATAATATCTCACAAAAATAAATAAAATCATTTTTACAGAAAAGGTAACATTTAAAAACAAATAATACTTATACTAAAAATAGGGTGATTATTTATCTATAATTAATAAATAATTATATACTAAAAAGGTCCTTTATATATTTTTCATAATAAGGTTAGTAATTTAAATACCCACTATCTCAAAATCAATGTTATAATTTCAAAATTTATACAATAATATTTTGTGGTTTGTTTAGGATCAGTGTTGAGTGGAGTATACACTATCGAACATTGTGTTCTTTTTAAATATCATGATATTACATTCATTCCCAATTAAATAAATTGCATCCCAATAGTTTTAACTTTATAACAGTAATAAATGTTTTGAAATTTTAAAATATGTTATATTTATAACCCATATCATACAAAGGGTTAATAAAATATTCTCTTTAGAAGAGGGAAAGTAAAAATGAATGTCATCAAGAATAACATAAAACTGGAATTTTATATGGGATAAAATTAATGGGTATTGAAAAGACATACATGGGAGAGAAAGTTAACGGAAATGAATAATATATTGTGAAAGATTACATGGTCATGATAAAGTTAACTAACACAATACCATAAATCTATGATTGGTAAAAAGACCATCAATTCAGTTGAAATGATCATAATTAGATATTTTTTTCAATATAATTTTACTAGATACGAGGGTTTAATTTACATTATATTTTAAGAATATATTGGAATATACTTTCCTAACGTGTAGAGTATCTTCTTTAAATCATTTTCTACCACAATATCATCATTTCTCCAGATGATGAGTATTTTGGATTTATTTTTTGATGCATAATGAACTTAAAATAACATTAAAAGATCATAATATCCATAAAATAATGACAGATATTTCCTTATTTCTATAAATAATTACCAAACCCAAAAAATTTTAGAAAAATGTATCCAAATTAATCTCTAAATCCTCAATTGTTACACCAAATATTTCACTTAATTAAATCCATTTTTATTTATCATTCAAACTCTTCAAAATTACATCTGACCAAATTCATAATAAAAAAAATTAAATTAAGAAAAATAAATTTTAAAAATAAACTTTCCATTTATCCTTTGAGAAAAATAATGTTACTATTAATGTCACATAAATTTTATTTTAATACCTTGATCATAAGAAAGCCTTAATAAAAAGGTAACTACATCCAGAAAAATAACTCTATCGATATTGCTTATATAAATTCTGAAATTTATAATTGTATTATGTAAATAAAATAAATAAGTAAACTTCATAAAAAATAGTAACAACTAAATAATTAGTTCTAAGGTCAATAATATTATATTATTTACTTTATCATCAGAGATCATCTCTTTATCTATGTTAAAAATTATTATCTCAAAATTAAACACATATTAAGGGCTATATTTCACTAAATGAGGCATTTTCCACTAAAATAACAGTTTAATATGAAATCTTTTTTCTAGTTCATCAGTACTATTCAAAATATTCTTTAAAATAATTAAAGTAAAAATACCCCCAAAAAAATCCTTAAAAGATTTTGGTTTTTATAACCAAAACATCATTGATATAAAAATTTTGAAACTTAAATATAAAATAAAAATATATAAATAATTTAATCCTTTGAATTCAATGATTTACATGAAATATGTCATTAAACATTCTAGGAGATAACTCATGGATTAGGGAACTACCTTGGGTAAATACCCTGTTACCCAAATATTATATTTTAAACTCTACACTAATCCATTGGACTATGACCATAATTACCCAACCAAAAAAACCATCCCCTTACTTTGAAAAATTCCCCAATATTTCTAACATTTCAGAAATGGTGGTAATGGAGCCTTCATTTATCCATGGTCCCCACTACTTGAGTTCTCAAATACATCATTCCTTATATTTATTAGAGAGTTTAAGATATATTTATGGTGTCAGTTGGTAATCATATATCATGGTGATTGATCAGTCATAATCTCAATATTTTTCACTCCATTTATCATCGCATTTGGTTTCTCATAATCACTAGATTTTCAATCACATTCAACCATAATATAGTTTGTTCCGTTTCTAGTCATTTAGTGAAACCAGAAAGCATAGTATGATAAATAATATTAATATTGGAAACTACATGATAAATAAATTCATTTAGTGGTAAGCACCCCTTAATCCTACAAGAAAAATGGGGGTTCAAAACCTATTGGGCACGGGGTACTGTTGAAGTACTGTAATAGTGGAGGGATTGTAGCAACGGCGAGTGCTGTAGCAGAGACAGGACATTGTAGCAGTAGTGGGTATTGTACACTCACTGTAGCAGGAAAGTATTATAGTAGTACTATTCACATAATGGGAATTGTGCCAAACATTTGGGCATATAGGCCATATAATGGGCCACATGCCCACTAGGCCTTAAGGAAATGCAATTCATCCTCTTCTACTTAGTTAGAAAAAGGTATTTTCTTTTCTTTAATAATAAAATAAGGATTCATCCCCAACCTTTTAAAATAAAATTTATAGGATGTCCAATTCATGACACCAAATTTTCAACATAAGACACCTTGGGATTAATCTAGAAAGTTTTTGGTAATCATATATTCAAATCTAACATAATATTTTTATAATATAAATGTGAATTTACCCATGAATATCACCTAGTACTATCAAACTAGGAGTACAGTATGTTTACACACATCATGCACCCAAATGATGGTCAAGCAATACTCAACCATCTTTTTTCTTGGTTATTACCACTTGATTAATATGTCTTAGAACCACATCCACTTGTTTTATATAAACATGGATGCATTTCTAGGAAAACCACATATTCTATACATTACCAAAACATTGGTACGATGTCTTATAATTAGGATTATTCTTAGTCATAGGGTGTTCTCTTGTATTTTTGTTCTTTAAAAACAGACTTCGCATAGATTCTATTAAAATTTATTGGATACCATCTATAAAGACCCTAACACCCACAACCTATTGCTAGTGTCTAAAATATTAAATTTACATAATATATAAGTGAACACATCCTAATGGATAAAAGAATTTAGTAGTCTTGATGAAATATATACATACATTATTACCATATTAAATTGGAAATAAAATATAAATCATAATGATAAAAATTATTATGAATCCTTAAATTAATTCATTGAATCATTACTCATATCATGGGGTAATAAAAACAAATAAAGGGTGAGAATAGAAACTCAGTATGGGTTGTGTTCAGTGGAATTTATCATTAGTAATTAAGAAATAATAAGCATGTCGACGTAAATAATAGTTTTTTTAATTTAATCAATAAATAAGATTGAAATGAATCCATGGATAATATCATGGAAATAATAACTGAATTATCTATGAAAGAAATGCATACAGTTGGATATCATGAACTTATACAACATAATATCTCAACCGTCAAGCCCTGGATCCATTATAGTTTAAACTATAGGTAGTCATATACAAATTGACCCCTTTTAAATAAAGATATCTAATTTGTTTTTCTCATGAGATATATCAATGAATCAATGAGTTACCTATAACTGGGACCCACCCATCACTGCATGTCCAATGGATTCCACATCTATTGAATTAATAATTCAATCAATAAAAAATATTTCTTATTTGATAATATATATATTGAGTAAAGATATATATATATATACAAAGGTTTTCCCTAGTCAATTATATAACATTAATAGTGAAACACCTTATGTATATATTATATAAGGCTTAAGAAATAAACATAACCATAATATAAGGAAAATTTATATTTAATATAAATGTAATTTTCATTGAAAAATTATCACAATAAAGTGACTGTTTCAAAATAATTATAAAAATAAAAAAAAATATCAAGGTAAGAGAGGTTAGCATAAGATAAATAGATTTTATAGTAAAATAAATTCTTTTAACATATAAAAAAAATGAGTCATTTCAAATATGTATCATATATATATTTTTATTTTAAATATAATTTAAATATTTAAGAATAATATAAATATAAAAAAATATATATGGTGGTGGGAAATTCTATCAACATCATATATTTTAATAAGAAAACATTTATTTAGGATTTTTTTTAGAAAGTTGAAAATAAAAATTTTGGGAAATAATTAGAAATATTTCAATAAAACCATTTAAATTATAAAGGATTACATAAGATGGTATTAATGTATTATAAAATTATATAAAAACGAGTTTTGTAAAAAATTTTTTTTTAAAAAATATAGATCAGTAAGAAAAACGTAATTGATTTAAAAGATAAATATGATTAGATTTTCTTTTAACCATTTAACATAATTATTCATGTTCTAAATAGGGGAAATTTTGTAGATAAAATTTAAACTCATCAAATATATATAGGATAATAAAATATATGTTGTTTATGTTGAATATATTTTAATATTTCATCAACCACAAAAAAAATCAATACCAAAAAATTATATTGTAAAATTAATACTTACCCCTTTGTTAACTATTAAATTTTTACCCCTTGAAAACCCAAATAGGAATTGAAAATTAATAAGAATGAATAAATAAGTATTCTTGTTAAATATATCAAATGGGTAGTATATACATAGCATAAAATCAAATATGTTTATAATACCAAATATGAATCAATGGATTAGAAATTGAAAAAACAAAATGATTCAATCATAGTTCATTTCACATGTATTCCTGCAATAACATACTAAACATTTTCAATGTATAACCCAAATGACTGGAAATTGAGGTATGAAACCCCTTTACTTACATTCAACTAGAATTTGACATTATTATAACCTCATATATAATAGATCATTACTCTTTATGCTTATATAAAAACATTAATAAAATCTATAATGTCTTATTTGATTCATCTATAATATTTTGTCAACCACTTTTTAACAATAATTTGTTATTCTCATAAATAAAAAATATATTTTAATTAAATATATCTTTATTACCATTCATGTATAGTGGAAATGAAAAATCGATCACATTTCTTTGTTGAGGTGGTAGTATGCATGAATGAATGAGAAACATTTTAATTTCTTAATTGTTTAGTAGGTAAGAAGGTATATATGATATTATAATTAAATAATAATATTTATGTCATAAATATTATATATATTGATTAGTTCCATCCATAGGAACATCTATGTAATGTGGTGATGAAAAATGATTTACACTACTACATGGAAAAGGTAAATTATATGTATGTACGATTTATGTTTTCACTTCTCATAGGATGTAAAAGAGATCAAATATAATATTCAAATAATAATAAAAACATATTTATTTATTTATGATAAGTGAGTTATTATTCTAGGTTGTGTAAAAATATTATGATAAATTATATGAATAAAAAAAACATGAATATATCGGTAAATATGATTACATATTCTCCAATATATTTTTTTCAGATCACTTATAGAGGGACTTGTGGTGGTAATTTTGTAAGGGACAAGACCATTAAGTAATTAATAGGGATTATTAAATGGTAATTTTTCATGGGTTAGTCAAGATATTTTGATCAAGTTGGTGTAAATAAATGAGGCAAGTGGTGTCATATTATATGTGAGGTGATCTAAATTCTTATAATTTTTTAAATTATTAAATAAATATATATTTTTTTATGTGTAAAATTTTTCAAATTGATATATTTCAAATAAAAGAAGAGGATGAGTTAAAATACTATCATACAAAAAACAAATTGTAAAATATTTGATTATGTTTTATCCCTTATGTTTTAGTTTTAACCCCAAACACTTTTGATAATTTCCTACGTATTAATGATTTCTATCATTTAGGGGTAAATAATTTTACCATAAAATAAAAAACAACTCACAAATAGACAATGGTTAATGTTTTAAACAATACTCCATTTTTGTGTTTGATGGTAATATTTTCATTAATTTTAAATAATTTCATAAAATATTATTTATTATAAAATATAATTTTTGACTCTATTCGTTTAATTTGAAATTAAATGCAAAAACAAAAAGATGGAATGAAAATATAATCATTAAAAACGTCCCTAACATGTAATATGAATTGATAAAAATCATGGAACTAAAAAATTCTACTAATGAGTATTACATTTATTTATTTTTAGAATAATTTATTTTAATTTTCTATTATTTTAATAAATACTAATTCAGCCTTGCATATTTATTTAAGAAATTACCGAGTCACTAAATAGTGAAAATAAATTAACATGATAAAAAAATTCAATCATATTTCAAATAAACTTTTACAAATGAACAGATGTTTTACTTATCCCTATCAAAAAGTTTTATAGATATGAAAAAAATGAAAAGTGATATTTTTGTCTTTATCTTGCAATTAAATATTATAATGGTCAAAATCAATTAAATATGGAACAAAGATTCCATATTTTGAAACCCACATTTATATGAAATAAATCCAATAATCCCATGTGATAAAGGAAAGTGTTATATTTATTTTTAATCATTATCATATTATTTTTAACATTAATTACCCAGTTTACCCTTACTACATTGATAAATTTTACTATAAGTACTATTCATGATCCATAAAAATAAAATAGACCAATTTACTAAATTTGGAAACCCAAATTTCAAATATGGAATCCATTTCAAAGATTAAATTTAAATAAGTGGATGAAATAAATTTAATATGATTATTCAAAATACAACAGAAAAATATTCACATTTAAACTATTTTAATATAAAATTTATCTTTTTAAAATTATTGAAAAAATAAATTTTTTGATAAAAGTAGTATTTTTTACTATTCACTTGAAAATGAATAATTTCATTAATATTCCTAATATCCTCCCTAAGATAATTTTTATATACTGATTAAAAAAATTATATAATTTTTATTAAATAAATTTAATAAAAGTTCATCAAATAAATTATAATATTCACTAAAAAACTATTTTGAAGAAGAAATATTTTTGAAAAATAAAAATGAAATTATAAAAATTGGGAACTTAGTTTTTAAGCGTTAATAAATAATTTTTTGTTAATTATTACATTTATATACTTTTCCTAATACGTTTAATCATATTCCTACCCTCCAATCCAATAGCTAATTAAAAACTATAATATTTAAATAAAAATATTATTCTTTTCATTTCTGCTCTGTGCTTTGTTTCGTATATGCTAATGAATATTGTGTTCCTTTAAAATCACATGAGATCACAATAAACAAAATTGAATCATCATATATGAAAATGTTCAAACAGGACATGCGAATGTTTCTATTTCTTGATCCTTAGTGGAGTATTCTTATGAAAATATCATGGATACCTATCTAGGAAATAATATTTCTACATACCCACTAACCACTCTAGCATCTAGTAAAATAAAGGTAAAAATAAATAATCCATTATTTGTTTCTAGTTCTTTCAATAATAGTTTATCTATATAGACTAACTATTTTCCACATGGGTAGGTATCAATTGATTATTCTTAATTTAAATTACTATTAAACAAGTATTAATAGAAACGACCTGCACAGGACTAACCAACTGGGTTTTAGATATATGAAAAATAATTCCATCATCTAATAAATTATTTATGATAAATTTAACAAAATCATGGAGGTTTAGGTTTATTCATCATTATACCTACCTAACTTGTTTAGACTCAACATTTACAAATATATGATGTAGTAAATTTGATAGGATACTAATTGGTATGACAAAAAATGGTCATGCTAATGATTTATTATACTCTATGATAAGTTAAATAAAACACAATTCATGATCTAGAGGAAGACAATATGTAATAATTATAGGATTCCTATTTTCATTCCCAAAAAATAAGTAGTCTAATTTTGAGGTAGTGGTTTTTTGTTCAAATTTTGGTGTCTTTTGATTGATGAATGGGAATGGTAAAATTGGAGGTCTATGATATCATATAATATATAAATAGAAACATATTCAGATGAGGAGTTTGATTTAGAAGTGAATACAAATCATTAATTTACATTTATTCCTTGTTGTGACAACATCTTTGATTAATAATCATCTAGTGTATTTCTCAATCCCATAATAATATTGGAAAGATTTATTCAATAATAAAATTTATATCACTATTGAAAAGTCAATAATGGGATCAATGAAAATAATGGAATAATATATGAGGATAAAGAGTGAATAAATTATTATTTTTTTTGTTTTATAGGAATATTCCTTTGTGCGGTTATTTAGGGAATACAGGCGGTTGAAGCTGATAATATCACGACCAAACACCATAGATAACATACCATTTCTTATAATAGTTGTGTTTTTTGAATAAAACTATGTCAAATATAATAAATACATGTTAAATAATCCCATTGAACTTCCATTTTAAGAATATAATAACAAATAAGAAAAAAAATTCCTAAAAACTCAATATAATACCCTATATCACACAAGTGTGGTCCGGAATACATAGGTTTTATAGATGAATAACAATTCCTATAGGATTTAACTCCAAAAAACTATAATCAAGAGAATATAGAGTGATTCGTTAAATTTATAGATGTATAAAAATCTAGCATGCAATTAGAGAATAAATATTCCCCTATAGTCCATGGAATCTAGGATGTCCCCAAATCCTTACATTTATAGGGAACATATATTTATGTCAATGTTGGAGAGTTTATCTCCATGTTTACCCATTCATTCACTCAAATACCCCATTGGTGTTTAAACATGTCATTCGAGGACATGGCATATCATGGATTTTTCTTCGCAACATCAATAAAATAGATATTTACACAATCAATTTAAAAATTTCCCAGATTTCTTTATCAATATTACTTTTCCTTTTTCTTTCTATTGTAATATCTATTGGAAAATGGGAGAGGAATGATCAGGATTCGTGGTTCATCAATAGACACTCTCTTTCCTTCAGGGGCACTCATCTAAGGTCATAATTTTTTTCATTTTTATTATGTATGGTTAGAATTGTGGATTGATCAATATGGTATGTCTCTAATAGAGGGGTGGTCAGACCATTTAAAGTTTAAACACTTTACTATATGATATAACTATCATTTTCATAATACCTAGCGTAAACTACATGTTGAAAATAAAGGTAAACCAACATATAGCTATAGATGTCTTAATAAAGTTATAAAGTTAATTTAATTGAGTTTTTAGTTATTAGGTGGAATCTTATGTTGTCTTTTAGAATGGATTTCAATTCACAACTAGTTTTATAATTCAGTGTTCTTACTTTAGATAAGTCTTCAATGGAGATTGTTAGAAATGACTATAGTGTTCAATTATTTTTATGGAGTGGTAGTGCATGTCTACTCTACCCTTAGTGAATATATGTATACTAATGTTTTTTGGAATATTACATTACCTATAGTTTATTTATTTTTACATCTATTGATAGATAAAGAGTATATTTTATCCCTGTTTGATTGGATGTTTGGGAATCTTGGTATGATTTCCCCATAACACTCACGAGGTTCCCTCTATTGAGTACATAATTCTAAATATTGTTTATAAGTGTACATATATCACAATGGAGTGGGGATTACCTGATGTAATATTAATTTTTTTAAGAAGGTCTTATATATCTTAAAATATTTTGTCCACCTTATCCTCCAAATAATAACTCCTATCCTCATGAACTCATATTACAAGAAGAATGGATCTCAAATTGAACTGTTGAGTGTTTTTTCCATGTTTGTGATGAGGTTCTTTACTAAATTTTAGTATTTTACACTCAAGAGCCACAAGTCATAAAATAAATCATTTAATTAGAAAAATTAATTATTCATTTTAAAAAATTATATTATATGTCGATATCTTCTTATTTATATGGAAAACATCGACAAAGCCTATTGAAATAATCATTTTCTTATATGTTTCTGCATTATGCTGACTAATTATATAGATTTCTTTTCTAATTATTTAAAAATGGTATAATGTTTTATAGTTTTGAATAGAGAAAAATCATATTCTTCCCAACCTCATTTTAGAATGGTCACATAATATATCTAGTTTTTGTTTGGTGTCCTATAGAGAAAAATAAAATTCCACAAGTTTTATATAGTCTTCATAAATTATCTGAAATTTTAAAATCATACGAAAACAATCTAAATATATTATTTTTGGGAGGTTCCTCTCTATTATTTCAATCCACTTTATGAAATTAATGTATTAATCAATATTTTATCTCATAATTTGTTACTTCCCAAGGGCTTTGGTTGTAAGCGGGTTGATATTCACCTTTGTGTGAGGATAATCCATCTAATGTGTTAATATTTCCTCCCATAATATAAAACTAATTTTTAGTTAAATTTTAATTTATATAGTATTATGGTTTGATGTTTCTCATTATTTTATAAGTCCTACATCAATGGATTTTTCTAGGTGTTTTATTGTTTGTGTCAAAATTTCCTCTATAGTTTAGGATTAAATACTACTATTTAACCTAGATAAGTACCCCTTATCCCTAATACGAATGAAGAAAAAAGTTATAAGATAAAATGAGTAACATTAATATATTAGTTAAATAAAATAAATAAATATTTAAAAAATTATAAATATCTTATAAAAACACACTCTAATACACAATGATCCTTGGAAACATTACCAAAATTTAAGAAAATAGTTATTCTATTTCAAATTAATTTGTTTTTTAATTGTTAAATATAATATATGAATGATACCTCGTCCACTTTTAAATAGTTTTTATGTTCTACATATTTAATTTCAAATATGTTTTACAAAAAGATAATGTGAGAGGAGGGTTTTAAAGCATTTTGAAATAAATAAAAAAATAAAAAATGATGGATTTTATAAAATAAAGTATGTTATAAGTGATATATTTGAAGGTGATCAATTTATTTTTAATAAAACATTTCATGTTAAATTAAATTTTTTGTACATTTAAGTTTAGAAAGCTTATTTTGATGATGTTGTGTAGAATCTTGGTTAGCTTATTACCCCATAAATTGATGCACTATTTCATGATCCTTGGTGTAACGATGATTTTCCAAAGTTTCAAATCTCATGCATTATATTTGTGATGATGAAAAACATAATAAATTAATGATTTTGGGATATATTTTTTTATACATCTAAATAGAAAAAATATTGGTTTCCTTTGAGGAATCATCCATACTTTCGATTAGAGAGGACATGAAATTTTTGATAGAAATCTTATATAATTTTATTATCATAAATGAATCAAAAAATCGAAGTATTGAATGATTAAACAAAATAATTTCAGAAATATATTACATAATCTATTTGTCATATCTCCCTTTATGATTTTTTATCTCTCTCATAAATATAATTTATTTTATTCCTCACCATAGTGATAAAGACAATTCTTGAGTTGAACTAATTACTCAATTAAGATACCTATAGTTGGTAGAAGAATCCCAACTTGTCCAAGGTTATGATAAAAATCCAAAATCAATAAAAAAATGAATAACCTTATCCCCTAGGTAATATTTGAAATTATACACCTAATTCATGTATTTATAGTACTATAGAGGCACATGCTTTTAAGCACAAGTTTCCTAGTTACCAAATCATATTACTTTAGGAATTCAAAGTAGCCTTATATCAACAATCAAATAAATATGATATTTTTTGGAGTCACTCTTGGATATTTACCACTAATATTTGGAAACAAATTTAAGTTATATAATGATATAAATTATCTACATACAATTTTTAAATATTAACTTCATGTTGTTTTAGTTTCCTAAATAAATATCTTCAATTCATCCTATAAATGAAAAAATAATTTTAAGAATATTTTAATATGTTTTATCCAAAAAATATTTATGGATAAAAAAATCAGATTTAGATGGGAATATTTATTTGAATTTGAATATAGGAGCACATGTTTTCTTTCTATTACATGTAGTGTGGCTTATTGTTCCTCAATTTCTTCTAGGGATCTTTAAGTCATTCCCTTATACAATATAAACATCATAACAAGTTAAATTTTAACATAATAAATAGACCATAAAATAATTTAATAAAATCATATAAATAGGAAAATTCATTAATATGTTGTAAAATTATAATACAAAAAGTGTTTAATTTATTTTTATATTGGTGGAATGGAATGATGATTCCATATACGATCAAGGGCTATGGTTTAGGATTATCTCTGCCGAGTCATGTAATACTATTCCCTATGGATCGTAACACGTGGGATATATTTTAATTATGGGATAAATTATTTTTTGATATTATATGATGCAGAGGGATCCAGGATTATTTTCTTTTGTGTGGTGGTGATATATCCTTTAAAAATAGTTTGGGAAACTAATGTTCATTGGGTTATGTGCATAAGATATCTACGAAACTTCTCCTCATTATGGAAAAGGTTGAGTGGTTGTTTTCAAATAGTGGTTTTAATAGTGTTCTAATGACCTCGAAATTATTTGTAATTTACTATGTATATGTGTTTATTAAGGTGGGTATGATGATCACTATGTTAGAGGATATATACGCCAATGATTCTTAGCATGTGATATCTCGAGGCCGAATCTTATCACAAGATGGGAGCATTATTATTTTTCATTATTAAATATCATATTTATTTTTGGATATGATTTGATATGGTTTGATAATGGTTTTTGGTTCCATGGATACATCTTTTACCTGGATGTCGTAATCATGGAGATGACTTGTTTGTTTGGATTTTTAAATAAGAAGAAAAATGTATTCACCATTTGGGTGTGTTCAGAATAAGGTAAGATTATCATATTCTAGCATTTGAAAAATAATTTATTACATTCACCCAAAGGTTCTAAATAATGATATGAAGTGCATTTAGTTTCATAATATTTTTCATATGTTTCATATTTCATGAACCTAAATGTATTTGGTTATTATATAGGAAAGAGTTTGTGAAGGACGTTTATTTCATAATGACATCCTACACAGACCCAATGAGGCATATAATGATTTTATATCTCAATAACATAGAAATATAATGTACCCCCAAACCATAAGTGTTTTGTCAGTGGGGTTATTGATATACTGGAGATATTGAGGATTCTAATTTTTCACATATAACAGGTGGATCCATAATGTTGTTTTTGATTTTTTCAGTTGGTTATGTGTGAATATTGTTGGTCAATGAGTGATCAATGTCATTTTGTATTACTAATACGATATTAAATATACATATTATTTACAAATGTGATATGTTATTTGTTTCATACATTATTTTATGGTGTAGTGACTACTAAGTTTCATTCTTATACTATTGATTAAGGTTTTTAATAAAAGAGGATTTTTTAAAGGCCTGAGATTTAAAAAAAATATTCCATGTTTTTAGTTTAATATTCAACAGTTTTCAAAAACACACACTTGATAACCATTAATTTTTATTGTCTTGGGATAATAGATAAACATTCATCTTATCTCATTATTGATCTTCAAAATCTCCCATAAAGTCTTCACATGTTTTACTCTTCATAGAATATATTTCTTTAAAACAATTATTCATAACCTGAGGAAAGTAAACAAAAGAAATAGAGATCTTAGATGACCAGTAAAGGAAATAATGGAAGATATCAATAATTAATCATATAAAATAATAATAAAAGAATAATTCTATGAGATCATTACTATAACATATAAAGTGAATTCTCAATTTTTCAAAAATCATAAACATGAGTCCTGGGATAAAGAATTATCATTTTAGTTGATATGAATCATAAGAATGAGAAATCATTATAACTCAATCTTGAACCATAATTTAATTTCATAAAAATATGTAGAACAATATTAAGTATAGAACCCATTTCAAATGTCAATTTTAACTACCAGTACCATCATATCAGGCATTTGTTTCCCATAGTGGGTTAAGCTTATCAATTTTTTCCCATAAAGGATCAATCACATCGACTTTTTTCCCAAAAATAGATTAAGTAATTTGACATTTTTCTCATAAAAATATAATGAGATATAATAAATTACTCAAATAATTGGAAAAAATATAAATCCCACATAAAACATAATTAAAACTATATAGATGTATTCCATAAGATCATAAAACAACTCTCATATCATTATATCATAACCTATGAAATAGAAAGGGGGTCAATATTTCTAAATCATAGTGTAACAGGTAAAAATTGGTTTTATAAAAATATCATCATCCTAAAAATAAACCCTATAGGTAAAGAACATTGATGGTATCCTTGGATCACATTCCATATAAAAAATAAGTATGAAAATTTTTATTGTCATAAACGAATAGAAACATTACTAAAAATCATTAAAATACTTCATGAGGAAAATTACTTTTTCATTTGATTTTTTTAAAAAAAATTAACGGTATCTAAAATATTATGTAAATTATTTTTAAAACATAATTATAATCTTGAAACATAAGCTTCATGGTATTTATAGGTCATGATGGTAGGAAATTTTGTTAATGCAGTATAAGTTAAAATATAATATTCCATTAGAATATTCGTCAAAAGTAAATATTTTGGAAAATGAAAAGAATATTACTTGTAATTTTTTTTAAAATAAAACAAGGGTAATAATGAATTTAAAATTTTATAGGATAATCATAAAATCATTCTTGAAATAGTTTTAGAAAATATAGATATGGGAGGAAATTGTTTTTAGAACAAATAGTGAAATAAAGTTGATTATCATTAAAAATACATTTTTGACCTCTTAAATAATTAATGTGAGGAAAAGGAAATGAAAAAATATATTATAAAAAATAAATATATTATAATGAAATGAAATTTATTAATCATAAAAGGATCATATAATTTTCTCAATAGAAGTTCATGTATAAACAATCTCAATTAAAGTAGTGTTGAAGCAGAAATCCTTTACCTATTTGGTAGAATTTGATTCATAAGAACCATTGATTTAATTAAAATATATGGATATATAACTCACCATAATTTTATTGATAATAATCATAAATTACATTCATAGGACATATATATACACCACACAAAAGAAACAATTGGTGTATACAGCATGTGTCCATTAGGAATAAACGTGAGACCGAATATCATTACCCTATTTTGACTCCTTTTGCACATGTGGGAAACTACTAAATAATAAATATTTATTTATTATAAATATTTTGAGAAAAATAATCATATATATCATACCATATATGATTTATTTGTCAAATATTATCCCTCATTTGATAATAATTCATTATTAAAATTACTATTATGGGTGATCTCTGCTTTGTTTTTCTGGTATATTTTTGTTCTGTAGTTTGGGTCTCTATATATTGATCATTTTCAATCATATAAATTTTTTTATCATGATATACAGGTTTTTATTACAGAATAATTGTATAGATATAAAAATGAATTACACCATTCGTGAAAACTATATTCCATTTGTACGCACAAACATTATTTTTATTTTTTCGAAGGATAGAATGAATGAAATTTAAAAAATTAATCATTTTTAAAACATAATTATTATATCATAAATATTTATTTAATACTTATTTAATGAAACAAATTTAATAAAGAAACGAAAAACTAACCACATCGTTCCGTGGAGGTGGTAGTCCACACGTACACACGAACAACGTTATCATTTTCCAATGGTTTTGAAGGTAAGAAGGTATATATTATATTATCATTAATTAAGAATAATAATTTCATAAATATCATATATAAATATTAAAAAAATCATAATACTCTTCCATTAATTATGTTATTGAAAAAATAATTGTATCACTATGTAGAGGCAATAAGCTATATATACGAACAAGAGATAGTTTCACACTCCATTAAATGGAAAATAAAGTAAATATGATGTATTCATAATAATAATAACATTTAATTATATTTATCATACATAAATTCTTATTTTCTAAAGATATAATAGATTTATAAGAGGTAAAATAAAAATTAAAAATAATTTTATCATGTAAGGTGATTTCTCGTCCACTGAAAGAATCCCTTTAAATCCATTATTAATGATCCTAGTTTTTTTATTTATGGAATAAAAAACCAATAAAATATTACTAAGGAATTTTATAATGTAATTTTATAGTAAATGGTCAGTATTTAAGGCTCAATGTGTAGTAAATAAGTGGGGGAGGTATTTCTTTTTTTAAATGTGGTAGAGATACATTTGGAATTTCTTAAAAGATTATATTATAACAAAGACATTATCAAGATAAAAGGCCTAAAAAGGAAAATTATCCGAATATAAGATATTATAGTGTTTTAATAAAATCATATAATAAATTATGGATAGGTTGTAGGGTCATTTCAAACCATATCTTTTTGAAAAACCATTTGTTGACTAATTTTAACCTTAACAGTGATAGGGACCTTTTTACCTTTAGTGTGTTAGAATTTTACATATAAGGTGAAAATTGGAACATAAATAAAGAAGGGAAGAAATTATATACCATATAATATCCAAATTTTCATCTTTAAGTATTTTTATGATTTTTAAATAGTTTAAGAATATATTATTATGATAAAAATTTATAAATACCCTTTTTGACAATATTCTTTTAATTCAAATTAATAGTCATACTTAAAAATTTATAATTATAATATAATCAATTAACACAATATTAATATTTAATATTAATATTTAAAAACTTTTTCATACAAGTAATATATAAAATTGTACCACTTTTAATGTTTTTAATTTTTTTAATATCATTAATTAATGTTTTAAATTAATTGAATATATAATGTTTCAGTGTTGTGAAAATAGTGAATGTAATTTTAGAAAACCTAAAAATTATATAAAAATTAAAATATGTAAAATAAATTTATTAATGTAGAAATTTTTATTTGGATTCATTAATAACTTAATTTTCCCCTATGCTGTCACATTATAGATATTTAAAGCTAAGATAATGAAATTTTGTAACTTTTATTATTTTAAATAATATATTGTAATTTTCATGCAAACCTGTCCGTTGAATGAAGATAATTATTTCATAATCTGATAAAAGATGAATTGAATTCATCATGTATGAATTATTATTAATAATTATAGCAATATCACCTAGTTTTACCAAGATTAAACCAATTTATCCTTTACCAGAGTTATAAATTTTACCACCGTCACAATTTTTATTGACCAAAAATAAAAGGGAACTATACAAAAAATATGGATCTATTGATTCAAAATATTGTATCAGATTATTATGATTCAAAGCATCTAAGTGGTAGAATTTATTTTAAAATTAAATCAACAAAATGTGATGAAAAGTTATTTTTTTACAAAAATGTTGATTTTATGTATACAATATTTTTATATTGTATTCGAGTATAAAATTAATTTAAAAAAGAATAATTGGATTATTTTGAATAAAAATAAATAAATGAAACTTCAAATATAATAAAATATATAATATGAATATGTAAATAAATTATAAAATAATACAGTTTTCAATAAAAATCATAATTTTTTAATATTTAGTGAAAAATCAAACTTTTATGAAAATACTAAAATATTAACATTAATATAATTTTCATGTGGTGATTTAAAAATATAATTTAATTATATCATATAAATTTTCATTGATTTATATATATTATAAATTAAGATCATTTTGGAAAAAATGTATTTTTGGGGAATAAATTGACTTTTATAAAAATTGAGTGCTTATTTGTGAAGAATAAATCAATAAATTTATATTTATGAGGACCTTTATATAAATAATTCATCAGTTAGTAAATCCCATTAATACCCTCCAATCTAAATTATAGGAGCGAATTATCAATTTGAAGAGAAATATTTTAATAGTATGTCATAATTCATTTAAACTCAGTGTTACTTGTAATGGATGATATCTATGAAATGCAGTTTTATTTAAAATATACATATCTTAAATATTAGGGTGTTACATTTTTCCATCATTAAATAAATCTCACCTTCAAAATTTGACTTGATCAATAGTATTTTAATATTTTATAAATTACTTTAGTCAAACCCATATTTTTGAAAATAATAATAAATCTTCTCTTGAAAAGGGAAAGTGGGAAAAATTAAGGTTACCTGAAATAACATAAATTGGATTATAAAATGAAGATAACATTTTTGGTGAGTTAATATATGTAAGTGATGGATACAACTAACTCCCAAGGAAAATAGAGAGTTATAGAGATCATTTTAATGGGAATGTTAAAAACCACAAGACCATAAATCTGTATTAAGTTAAAAAGACCATTATTTTCTCATAATGTAAAGAGATAATATTGTTATTTCAAGTGAATTCCCTTAATGTTAATGAATTGTTTTGTAATCTAGAAAAATAACAAGATAAAATAAACTTACCTTATTTTTTCATAAAAATTAAGACCTTGTATGGTGTAAAATCCTCCTAAAATTAATGAAAATGAATGTTAAACTAGTATAAATGAAATAATTTTAAATTTTTCTATTTTAAAAATTGGAATCTACTCTTTAGGAAGGGTAGTGGAGAGGTCAATGCCATCCTAAATAAACCCATATTTTCAGGACCATTTACAAAATATTTGGCTTCATGATTAATGGGATTTATGATATAGTTTATTGAAGAAATAATTTCCAGACCTTTGATCCATCTAGTGGAAATATTCCAAGATAGGTGAATGTTACTATTTCAAATAGCATGAAGAAATATGGTTGAGTCAAACTAAAATAGTAAATTTTCTAATTAAATTAATATTACATATTAATCAAACTGATAAAATAAATCCTCTTAGCTTCCAAAGAAGATACAATACCATAAGGTTGATAAACAAAGCATGAGACATCACCACTATGATCACTACAAACATCCCAGAAGCCCCTGGGGATTGGAATTGTTATAAAACCTCCATCAATGGTTCATTTAATCAAACCAATTATAATATATTTCTAGATTATATTAAATGTATATCAATTAGGGCATAAATTACCTCTAATATTAATACATCTGCTGACTGAAAAATCATGGACTGAATTGTAAAAATAAAAATATTGGAATAATTTACCATTCTGCACTACCATAATAATTTTAAAAATGGACAACTAAATTATGAGAGGGTTCTACTCATTAATTTTATTATTCCTTACATTGTAGTTGATATAGATGAGTTGTTAACTTTCCACTTTTAAGAGATTCAAAATTTCATGTGAAATTGTAAGTTTAATGAAATCATTGAGGTGATTAAGAATTGATTCTTAATGTAAAGGATCAGTATCAATGATGTAAAAAACTAAATTCCAAAGTGCTAAGTCCATGAGAAAACTTATGAAAAGATGATTCACATCCACCTTTCATTGAAGACATAAGACACATCTTGAGAAGACGGAGACACTCACTTTTTGAAAACTGGAATCTAATGGAATCTTTGAATAGGTTATCCGCCAAAATAATGTGAATCTGGATTATAATATTCTATTTTTATTGAGTGATCTTTTCCAAATGGGACTACCCTATAGTTTTTTTAAAATAGATTGGAATTTAAGAATACCATTCACTTATGGTTACCATATCAGTTAGTCCTCACAGTTTATGAAATCATAATTGCTGACAGATGACATGACAACACTAGGAAGTGAATTTAGAAATTCAATTTGATATCTGATTAATATGTTGTGATGAATCACCAATGTAGAAGAGATTATCATTTAAACCACGTGAACACATACCAAATTTGAAAACTAAAATCTAGGAGAATAGTTTTAATTATCTAACTAGTGAGACTATGTTTAAATTTTATAGAAAATATGCTTGAATGATGGCAAGATATAAGACATGAAACTCCTCAAATTCTTGAATCTGAGCCACAATAAGATTTGTAGTTTCATGGCGCTTGGGCTGCTGAGATTGGTGAAGTCTTTGAGGGTTCTGGATGTCTCCTATAATGAAATCGGATTTCATGGTGTGGACATGACGAGATATTTGTGCTCGTCCCCCTTGTCCCATGTATCAAGAATTGATGGTGTGGAAATGGGGAGCCATTGGGAGGGTCTCTTCATGTTCAATGGATGGAATTTGAAACGACTTGATGCAGAGGGGAATATGGCCATGGATGAAAGTCTTCCGTCATCCCTCCGGAAGCTTTTTCCAGGACTTGAGTGGCTTGATGGTGAAATGTTGCATTGATAATGTGGGATAAACCTTCTCATAGGCACTTTTTATCATTCTCGATATATCACATGTTAAATTCACATGGTATTTATTTTTACAAGTCACAAATTAATCTACAATAGTTGACATAAACCTTTACGTAGCTCAATATATTTTTCTCACCTTTGAACATTGTATGTCAATTTTCAAGTTAAAATTTAATTTTAGTTGTTAAAAAACAATGGTAAGATGGACGAGTAAATATAATTGAAATTTTTATATTTCGATATAGCTGGGAATAATACTATAAGGAATAAAATATATATTTATTTATCATTTACAAACCTTCATAAATAGTTATCTTGTGTGATTTATTGGTGAAGGATATTTTTATAATGCTAGGACCATTGAGAATATGTGGCTTACAACATTTCTTCTATGGAATCATAAAAAAAAATTATTTCAAGAATCAATATATTACTAACACTATTATGGATTGATATGTTCATGAATTTTAGAATATAATTAGGAAAATTATTAATAATAAAATAATAGACAAATATTTATATAATTATTTTCTTTAAAAGTAAAATGATTCCTAATATTGATAGAGATTTACATTTACAAGATCCCAAGAGTTTTCAAATTTGGATAAAAAATATGGGGGATATAAGATACACTGGGTCTTCCATGAAACATGGGATCTTTTTAGTTGGTCAAAGAGAATACTTCTTCTATAATTCCCAGTTCACTAGTATTGCTAAATTTTTTAGATGTGGCAATATTTTTTCAAATTAAAATTAATGATTTACTCTAATTGATCTCATGGGCCATCACCTTTTCATAATGAAGGAGGTCCTTTTTAAGTTCTTGATATTTATTTTTCACTATTGGTGAAGAGAATAATTTCATCGACATAAAATAAATGTGAATATGTAGCTAAACCTCTATCATCCCTGATGGTCTTCAAGTCACTCTTATCAACCATTCTAAAAAGAGGCCTAATAAGATAATATTCATAAATAGTAAGTAAAATTGAGAAGAGAGGGTCACTATGCCTAACCTCTCTTGTGAACATGAAATATCTATATGGGGATCCATTAATCATAATTTAGATATGATCAGATAGAATAAGATATATGAACCACTAAATAAATTTCTCATTAAAGACGATTCATGTAAATACCTTACCAATGAAACATCAATCCATGGTATCAAAGGATTTTTAAATACAAATTAAACCAATATTACCTCCTATAGTAGTCTTCCAGATAATATTCATATACTCTATGTTTGTCATGAGAAACTATTTAATGGTAATCTATTTAATGGATACCAAATGATTCCAAGAGATGAATTTGTCTAAAAATTTTGTGAGTCTGTTGGCGTGTATTTTTTCCAATATTTTATGAATGGTATTGACAAGATAAATTAGTCTAAATTGTCTAATTTAGCTAGAATTATCCACCTTTAGGATTAGTGAAAGTAATTTAGAATTGGTACCATGTGTAAGAGAACCACCCACTTTATCTTTTACATTGGGAAATGAATAACTATGATGAGTTTTTCATGTATAATATACATTTAGCAAACCATAAGATCAATGAGTTATTACTGATGTCTCTAAATGTTTACCAAACTAAAAATATTAATATTATGTTATCCAATATGATAAATCCTACTTTAAAATCAAAAAATAATATCCAAATTTCAACATAATCCATTTCATAAGTATTTATCCCTAAGAAACATCCAAAATATTTCTGGCCTTTTTAAAGACCACAACACTTATTGAAATATTATCCCTATAAAATATAAAGAAGTTCATAATGTCACATTACAAACATGTGAATTACTTGGTCACATATACTAACAACTTTAATCACCATTAACTATTTTATTATTCCATGTTTCCAAAAAATGAAGTAAACTCAACCATAAATTAATTTTTGTTAAACTACCATCCATTTTCAAGGTCACCAATACAACATTATTAACATTTACAATGTAAATATTCATATTATCTGAACTGAACAATATTAAATCAATATTAGGATCATATTAAGGGATATCTTTCCATTATTCAATAATTCTACATAAATATTACTATACCACTGCATCAATTTTAATATTTAATAGTACCATTTAAAATAATTTTTTAAATCATTAAATAAATCTACTCACAAACAATACTAAGATGATTCATGAATTACTTATAACTAGTATATCATTAGTATAACAAAATTATTACATAAAAATACAAAAAAAATTAATCATTCCACTTCCTTCACAATAAAGTTTCCATGCATCACCATGTTATTCCGTAATACTTCATTAAAATAATACGAAATATGAATCATTTTTTTAAGATTCATCGAACTAAATTTTATCATTATTCTTAATTTTAATATATCTAATACTATTATATCATCCCACAACATTTGTATTTAATTAATAGTCTCTTAATAATCATCAATAAAACCATTACTCATACAACCTTACTGATTCTATTGTTCATAATTCAGACTAGAACATTTATTTTCATAATAACCACACATTAGACATTTATAACATTAATATACTATGGATTCGTTAGAGAGACCTTATTTCTCATTCATTTCATTATATGATTATTTTATTGTACCTTCAACATTACTTAATCTATTCCTTTATTCTCCACACCTAAAGAATCTTGTACTTATTTTGAGACATTCCATTGAATGTTTCATCCAACATTCTTAACATATATAAAACTGAATAATCTTTCCACTATGGTATCCAATACCCAATATCTCAATGATGTAGCATGAGTGGTGGGTATGCTAGAAGGACCCTCACTCCAGAATTAAATTGAATGTGGATGGCTCTTTTCTAGAAGGAGTTATGAAAGGGGGTAGCCTTGTTAGGGACAATAGGGGTTTGGTCCTTCTTACTTTTAGGGATTTTAAGGTGAAGGCACGTCGATAGGAGATGGGGCCCACACTATGGAAACTGGTTTATCACCCTGGAAAAACATTAATACGGATATATCCAAGTGGAGTCTGATGCATCAATTCTGGATGTGCTGATACAGAAAAACGGTAATGTTCCATGGGAGTTAAGGTGTATCATCAGGAAATTCATGATCCTCCTTAATCAAGGAAATTATATTATTCATACGTTGCGGGAGGGTAATGGTGTAGCTGATGCTCTTGTTAAAAAAGGTATATTGGAGGAAATGATGATTTTGTACAATAACCCTGGTTCCTTACCTAAGGAATGAAAGCTCTTTGATGGAGGTGATTCTCTATGGATTCATCACTTATGGCCTCTATGAGTTGGGCTTGTACTTATCATGCTTTCAATAAAAATTCATTTTTCAGTTAGAAATGATATCCTTACAAGTATACATCATCTAATTTGATTTGTCATCAACATATTATCCATATTATTTAATGTCAACTCAGTTCCTTCATGGTCTTTATATTAAATAAAACCAAAAAGTACATTGTGAGAAATAATATTCATAGTGTAAAACCTCATAACCAAGAAAAAACATTTATATGTTGTCTAAATCATGAAAACAAAATTTAATATATTATACATTTGGTATAATATAGGTAATTATACTCCTTCATAATGAATTAACACAATTATATACCTTGGGAGTGTTAAACTAGGTGCGCAGTAAGGGTACACTCACTATGCACCAAAAAGATGGTTTATATATACTCAACCAACTATTTTTGGGGTTATTTAAAAGAGATGAACCTATTCCAAATCGATATCAATAAGGATCTATATCTTTGATAAATCAAGTAAACTATTTCTTACCAATAATTTTGGGTCTTATCCTATACTTATACTTTATCCTAGGGTTTCCCCCATGTTTCCTAATCCCAATATTCAATTATTGACTAAACATTTACTCCGACACAAACTGTAAATTACCATTATTTCCATACATAAATGTTAAAAAATGTTTTATGAATGTTGAACAAATTTCATAAACATTCCATATGCCCATAATGTTTTTGTGTATTTCAAGAATAGATAAACAATATCTTTATCACAAGAAATATATTCAACATTTCATATGTCGACCATCCAATTTTTTACTCTTTAAAGACAAAGACTATTTATAAATATTATTTATTACCTAGGGAATGGAAACCTAACAAATGATAATATTATATGATCAGTAATGGTAAGCATGGGGGTTATCTATAGGTGATCACATGAGAGAATAAGATATGAATAAGGGTATGATATCATTATAATAAATTACAATGTCAATACCCAATTTGTTAATAATCATAAAAACAAGTCATCCAATAAAGCTTTCATATGTCAATATTCATAAATCATAAGAATAAGAAATCGTCATAACTCTATCATGAACGCTAATTTTATTTCATAAAAGTGTGTAGAACCATCATAAGTATATAAACCATTTTATATGACAAATTTAACTACCATTACAACCAAATCATGCTTTAACACCTATTTCCTATAGTGGATCAAGCACATGAACATGTTTTCCATGAAGGATAAACCACTCCAGCTTGTTTCCCAAAACTATCTCACTAGATATAATAAATTACCTAATGAATTGGAGGGACATATAGTGCCCACTCTTCACATAATGAAAACCATATATAGGGGTGCTACATGATTATAAACATGCATCATGTCATCATATCATAATAGATGTAAAGAAAATAGATTCCATATTTAATCAAAGCATAACATAACCCATTAAAACATGTTTCTTCATCATCTCATCCTCATAAGCATAAACCATTCCGAGAAATAATGGTGATGGTATCATTGGATCACCTTCTCAATAAAACATAAGAAACACCAAATGATGATGTTGTTGATGACAATAAATACTATTAAAAGATTAATGAATATATTCTTGAGGATAATACCCTTAACATATGAAAATAAAATTTTAAATAATAAAAATTTCTAAAATATTAAGAAAAAACATCATTAAAAGTCTTATAAACTTTTAAAGGAATCTTAAAAGTATTGAGTTAGTGTATCACCCAAATATTTTGAAAGATGCCTATAATATTCAATAGAATATATGAAACAAAAAAAAATAATAGAAGAGAATGTAACAAACCAATACATTATGTTATATATATTTTTAATTAAATCCAATATCATCAATTCGTTCAAGGAACACAATATCAAGTTTGAAGAAAACATGATATTGTCTAAAAATATTATTATTTAAATGTAACCATTATAACCTAGCTGTTAAGTTGGAGAATGAAAACAGTAATAACTAAATTATGAATGATATTTTTTTACACATTTATAAAAAAAGGTTAATGGATATATATTGACTATAAATAAAATAATAATTATTTGAATGGAAAATAATTGTTTTTCAAAAAATTGTATTTTTATAAGATGGTTTTGTTATGCTCTACTGAAAAAATTTAAAAGTAATTTTTACATAATTAAGAAAAATATATTTTACAAAATAAAAATACTTTTTTAAATCTTCATATACAAATTATCATTTTTTGAATATTTCATAATTTTTTTCAATGATTAATTTTTTGATGAATAGTAAAACAGTAAAAAATTAATTATCACAGTAAATGTAAAAATGGGTTTAATGGGGAGGGGAGGGGGTTAAAATTATATTATAAGTCTTAATAGTGACATAAGAAATGTCCATAACCAATTGTGTGGACATATATTGAACGTGTGACAATTAATTTTCTATAATAACACATTTTTTAGGCTTATGGCATGATAGAAACATGGGAGTCACATTATATTTACTGTAATTCCATGTGTTTCCTCTACTCCACTTATAAAATTCCACCCCCTCACATCCCATATTCAAACATCCAATACCATTTGGTTTGACCATGAACTTTCAACCCCACATCATAGAGGTCTTATTTTGATAATGAATCCATCGTGATAAGGATTTCGGTATAAAACTAATGAGGCTCTCAAAAGAAGAGGTAAAATTCAAAAACATGTGTATTTGTATTATTTATTCATACAAATATTCAAAATAATAAAAAAAATATAATGAAGACAAATTTTCATAACCAAAATATTAAGATGTTATTATGATGATATAATAACCCACATCAATCCCCATATCTATCAAATGGGAAATAAAACCATCGATTGTGAGTATGGTGGACTACCACATTATGAACCGATGTAGTTAATTTTCCATAACCATAATTAAAGGATATATATAGTGATGGATTTAATTTTTTATATCATATTTATATAATTAATTTAATTTTGGGATTATTATCTCATATATTGCTTTTTTATTTTCCATTCTATAGGAGATATGATAACATCACTCGTGTATAGGGTGGACTATCGCCTCCCAAAGGGATGTGATTTTTTTTACCAACGCATTATATGAAACATAGTAAGGTTAATATTAATGAATATATGTTATATTTATGATCTAAAAACAATTATAGAAATATAATATCATATCTAACTTTTAACCTTGCAATTTGGTGGAATACCATAATGTCGCTCGTGCATATGTGTAGAGTACCACCTCGACAAAGAGATGTAAAATTTTTATTATTTTATTTTAAGTGAATGTTAATAAGTATTTATTAAATGAATATAAAGAATATATATGAAATAATAATTATTATATAATGTTGAATTAATATTGTTATTTCATTTTATCTGTTGAGAAAAATAGAAACAAGATTATTGTATACGTACGAACTACCATATTAATGAACAGTATAATCCATTTTTTATATCTAAAACTAATATATTACTATGAATTCATATATAATTAATATATATGATATTTATTTCTAGATATGATATAACCTTGATCAAATTAACATGACAAAAATAATTGAACTAAAACACACATGAAAAATAAATTAAATATCACCCAAAACTATGATTTTAACAAATAATTATTAATAATCCAGTGATGAAACACAATGAGTAAATGATATATGTAATGAGATAGTTGAGTATGGTTCTATAATATATGTATAGAAACTTGTATTTATTATATATTAGTTTTGGACATATATGTAGGAAGTCACACCAGAGGTAAGGGCTTCTCGTCTAACTTTTACTTCCGTGATACATACATCAAATTTTCCACTATTTCTTCTATGTGGTGTATATAATAGTACATTTGATATTTTATATCATGAATATATTTCTATTCATATTATTTAATGTCTTTTTGAAGTTATTAATTTCATAGGGATTAGGATTCAAAATTTAACAATGTGGTAAGGGTATATTTTACAATATCATCAGTATTCGAGATTGTATATGTTTGAGACTTACCTAAGGGATTTTTTTTAAATTTTAAAAAAATCTTTATAATATGGTTATTAATAAAGTTTTAAATAAATTGTACCATTTCATCAATATTTTTAAATTTAAATGAATGATTTTTTTTAAGAAAATCATACTTTATTTCTATCTTTGGTTGAAAATAATTTTTCATTAAAATCCATATTTTCTAAAAAAAATATTTTTTTAACCTTTTAGAAATGATTTATTAATGATACTTTTAACCATTTTTTTGTTTTTTAAAAATAATTAAATGGAATACTCATGTGATTTTAAAAACATGGTTAATTTTTTTCATTAATTAAAATTTGAAAAGAATCTTTCTTTTTCGACATATACAAGATGAAAGAAATTTATTTTCATCATGACCACACAGTATTTTAAAAAATAATTTATAATTATAAAATTTTATTTTCAATTAAGATTGGTTTCAAATATTTAGTGAAATTTCTATTTTAAAAAGTATATTCTCAATGTGAAAAGGTTATTTCCCTCAAAAATGGTTTTAATTATATTATTATGGTATTTCTATTCATCAATGACATGATGTCTTTTTTATTTTACCTACTATTTGTACTATATGATACATATGGAAAGATCTGAATGTACTAGTATTTGATAGAAAAGGTACTTCCATTCATAAAATAATAATTTCAATATAAAGAGATGTATTCACAACCTACATGATACAAAAAAAATCTAATGGAAAATAATATTTTTTATCTAAATATTCTATAAATGTTGGGTGTTTGTGGAAGTTCCAAAAAAAACTTGGTGCATAAATATATCTGATGTATTACTCTAATTACCTCATGGATAAAGGAGAGTGTTGATGGTGAACCTTGGGTATAAAAGGACCCTCTTGTTATGGGGTTGTCTTTTAGACACATAGAGGCTTTCTAAAAGGACCATTATATAATTATATTGGTCTTTTCAAAGCTTATTATGCTAAATTATTGGCCTTGGTAAATGATATCGAGCATGTTTTACATCATGAATGTAATTATAATTGAATCGAATCAAATATGAATTTTAAAGTTAAATCCATGAATGATAGAGCAGTAAATGCTCCTTGGAAAATGATTCCTCAATGGATTGATTTACTTTGTTCCACTAATAATATCTATATGGTTTTCTCACATGTATACTGGGAGGATAATCAAGTTGTAGATTCCCTATTGAAGAAATAAATCATGGAAATGATCTCAATATTGTCCTTTAGGATACCAGATTTTTGTACATCCCTTGTGGATGTGGGTATTCAGGGTGAGATTCACTCCTGTAATTATTAAACCCCTTGTAATGTTTAACCTTTTATAATTTTATTATTCTCAAATAATTATTTGGATAATTATTTCTTAGATACTAAATGTTTTAGATTGTTTTTTAAATGACATGTGTTTCAATTATTTACCTTTCAATATTGACTATGCTTATTTATTTTTGATAGCTTCCACTTTATACAAACCCTTACAAATCATCTGAGGACACTATTTTCATATGTTTTATTTTCCATAGGATACTATGAAGTGTTCTTTGATTGATATTTATGGTCACTCTATGGGAACTAATGGAAGATAACAGAAAAAACTATCTATATTTTATTTTTTAAATTATATTTGAAATTAATGTATGTGTCTATTTTAACAAGAATACAAAACTATTATGACCTTTAGGATGTAATTCCCTATATCTACTACCAATCTAATAAAATATACATCAACTCTAGGATATTGGGATTAGGGTCTTTATAGTTAGTATTAGATCATGTTTAGTAGGATCCATTGGAACTCGATTTAGGAAAATAAAGAACATTGAATATAACCATATAAAATACATTTTAGATAATTCTAATTGTTGAATAATATCCTAAATTTTTGATAATGTAGAGATAATATGATTTTCCTCGTGATATATTCATATATGGATACTACAAGTGAACATGGTTCTAGAATAGATGTACCTAGTGGTAATAACTCTAATAAATGAGTGTTGGGATTAACATGAGCATTACATGGTACCTGAAAATGGTCTTTACTATGCTTCTGGTTTGATACTCCTAGGTGATATTCTTGGGTTAATTAAATTTTTATTTACAAACCACTATGATATATTTGAAAATATTTATATGATTTAGAAATGTTCCTATAGAAAACATGTTATAATTATGTGATTACCCATGCCTAAAATTTTCAATTTATGTTGAGTGTTTCAATATTTTTGGGATTATATATTATGATACATAATATTATTATCTAATAAACTGTATTAATTTATTTTTAAATGGAACATAAAAGAAATATTGGGAACAATATAAATTCATTTAATCCAAAAAGTAAGAATGATATTTTCCTTGATGAGAATAAGACAACCATTTGAAGTAAAATTGTCTCCCTAATAGTATCTTTTCTATCAAGAAAGAGGAATAATTATCTGTGTGTTATGGAATCAACAATAAATAAGAGAAGAAGAGGATGACTGATAAAAAAATTATAAGTGGAAGATAAGAATGTATGATTTTTCCCACATGTAATAATTGCGAAATGTATTCCCATCATACATTCTTCTAGGTAATGAGAGTTTGATTCGTGTTTAGAGAGAAATTACATAAAGCAAATTAATTCATGTGTAATAATGATAAATTTTACGATCACTATTTCACCTATATAGAGATGGTTCACTACACAAATAAATTCCACAAGCATCAAGGGAATATACCTCAGAAGAAGCTAAGTGACCATTACCAAACTTCTAACAATGACACAAATTAAGTGGAATGAATAATGTGTTTGTGTTCTTATTAAATAATTATGTTATTTGATTATTTTATCAATGAAATTTTGGCTATATGAATCATGAAATTTATATGAAATGTACCCCTATTCCATTTATTTAATGATTTTAAAGCATGTGATGAATAATAACTACTACCAAGAAAAGTGATTTTGCTAGAAGTTGATGTTTTTCAAAAAAAATGAATGTTGGATGATAACACTTAATTTATATCTAATTTTGAGATAATAATTATAAGGATATGTTTATGGGATATTTATTATAACCTAGAAATTGATTAGTGATTTATGTTGTCTTTGTTGCAGTTTACTGAATTTTTGGATTTAGTAAATATATTTGACAAACTGTGATTTTATTTTTGGAAGATAGAATTTTAATTAAGGTTTATGGTGATAATGGTATTCACATATTTATAATTCAACATTAAGAGACACTATAAAATTTCTAGGAATATAATGTTGTTTTGGGGACCTTCCTTCTAAATTTAATCATATATGTTTTTTATAAGCCTCATGGTTAACTATTTATAGAATAGGCTAAGTTGAACATTGTTCAATATTGTATAATTTGTTCTATCCATTTTTGTTTTAGTAAATATATGAGGATCATCATGTTAATAATTTATTGATCTTATGATCCATCATAAGTTAATTTTAGTTCTTTGGGAACTACAAATTCATTTTTCGATTTTATATTTATTGAAATAAGAGGTTTAATGGAAATTGATAGAAGAATAATTGGAGGATGAAATTATTTTTGTGAAATAGAAACATATCAAGTATGTATATATTATAATAATAATAAAAATTAATATAATTACTCAACTCTAGGAAATGGATCTCAAAACAAAAATGTTATCATAATAACTTCATTTCTAATGAACTGATGGTCTTTTAAACCATTACAGTTTTATGGTTTTTTAATCATTTACCCTCTATCGATAAACCACTTACTTATGATCACATATCTCTATCATAATCTATAATTATATATTATTTTCTTCCATTTCTGTATATTCACATCCCATTAATTTTATCCTATTTTAAAATCTAGTATGTGTAACTATTGATGACCTTCATACATTCCTTCCTGTATTATCAAGGGATGCTTTATTAACCATTTTTCTAATGTGGTATTTCAAGAAAGGTATTTTCAAATGAAAACCCTTGGATTAACATAATCAAGATTAATTTGTGAGCTCATAATTTATATAAGGGGGTAGAATGTAACATCATATGATATTAAAAGTATAAAATAACATTTGATAGCATATATGACACACGACAACAATTATAGAAGGTAATGTAACACTGTGAGACATTATGATATATATATATTTTTAAATAAATTAAATCCCTTTGATAGTAGGAAATGGAAACAACACCAGGTTTAAACATAACATGTTACACTATTAAAATATTATTATTTAAACATGATCATTATAACCTACCATTATCTTGGAAGGTGTCAATAGTAATAACTAAATTATGATAATTGTATGTTTTAAACATGTATAAAATACATTAAATAGATATATATTGATTAGATACAAAATAATAATCATTTTAATGAAAAAAATACATTTTATAATAAATTGTATTTTTATTAAAGACGGGGTTGTTGCATTTTTTGAACATAATTTAAAATTATATTATACAACTATTAGAAAATATATTTGAAAAAATTAAAATAAATTTTTAAATCGAAATGTAAAAATTATCTTTGGATTATATCTTTACAATTTTCTATAGATATTGTTATTTTTTGTTTAGTAGTGAACAAAAAAATTTATTTTCCAAGGTTAAGGTAAATAGTTGTTTACTAGGGAGTAAAATAAATTGAAAATGTTAATAAATGACCTAAAAATGAAAAAAAAAATATTTTATTTAGAATTATTTAGAACTTAACATATATAAGGTTTAATAATGACCAATTTAGGAAGCTTGTGGAATGCCAAAAATGTGGGTATCACTTTATCTTTTAAAATGTTCCATGCATGTCCCCACCCCCACTTATAAAAAGAAACCCCCTCTCCTCCCCTATTCAGACTTCCAAAACATTTTGGTTCAGAAATTCCTTACCCAAATCCCTTACATATTTCCATACCCCCATCCTAAAGGCCTTGGTTTTATTATAAGTCACTCATACGAATGCTTTAGGTATATGCTTAAGGTGGATCTCAAAAAATTATTAAACCTCCATATATGTTTTATTTCATGTTGTGCCTACTTCAAATAAAATTCCAAATTTTTAATATAATAGAACCTATAACAATTATGTACTAATATGTTATTGTACTAATATTATAACTCATATCCATATCTACTTCTATTAAATGGGAAATGAAACTGTCAATCGTGTGTTTGGACGACTACCGCCTCGTGAACCGATGTTGTTCATTTTCTATCACCAACATTAAATTCTAGATATTATTATGTATCGGAAATATTTATATGAAATTAATGAAATTATAAAACTTATTGATTTATTAAATCACATATACCATCATAATTTCCATTCCATGGGCATATGATATTGTCACTCCTGTACATAACAGAGTACCACCTCGTGAAGTTGTGCATATTTTTTTCACTTACAATTTACATTAAAGGTAATAATGTTAAATTTAATTAATATATTAAATAATAATTATTTAACCAAAATTATAGAAATATAATATTATAGATATATTCTTACCTTATAATCTTTTGTATAAAAATAACATCACTCGTGTTTGTGTGTGGACTACCACATCCACACAGTGATATAAAAGGTAATTTAGTTTATTATTAACATGCATGGTAATAAGGTTGTATTTGATTAATATACATGATATATATTAAAAAATAATCATTCTATAATTTTTATTTAATATTTTACTTCTTTTATATTCTTTGATAATTTTTGAAAGAGCATTCATACATAGGCACGACTTACCATCTCTATGAAATGTGTATCCATTTTATATCCCTAACTTTAATAGGTTACCCAAAATACATATATGATGAATATATATAATAATCATATCATTTTTCATTTTATAGATACTATGAAAAAATGATAAAATTAAATGGGGAAAAATTACCAAACTAAAACATAAATAAAAAACAAAGAAAATATCACCTGAAACAATGATTTAACAAATAATTGTTAATAAATAGGTGAAAAATACTATACATAAATAATATAAGGTAAAATATGATATAGGTTATGTAAAAGATTTATAATAAACCTATATTTTTTATACAGGGGTTTCAGAGACATACGAAGGAAGTCAAACATGGGGTAATGGGTTATTGTATCACTTTAACTTCTATGAGACATACATCGTAATCCCTACTTATTAATTTTTAATGATGAATTTACTACCTGACCGTGTTGTCGTCACACATAAATTTTTTTATTATTTGAAGATAAATTTATAGTATAGGGAAGAACCTATGTCCTCTCTCAAGGAGCGCTGATAGTTTTAGGGAATATATTTTTAATAAGAAGTACTAAAAGAGGGGGTGGTTTTGAAAACAGATTTAAGTAAATTACTTAATTAAAAAGTTAAATAGTTGATAAATAAAGGTGGTGTATTAATAATTATGATATAATAAGATCATTTCAAGTCCAATACATATCTGTTATAGTTCATTGTTATGAAAATTTAATATGGTTTTGTTTAATTCTTTGGTTAAAGGTTTTCAAGATCTTAACTCCTATCTTGCCTCTGTAAATGATGCTTAAAGAACCACCCCTTGACACAACAGTCATGTTGCCATGATTTGGTTATCAATCATAGAATAAAAGTTCTACCAAATCATACTTATATATTATTTATGTGTGAGATAAATAGGATTATTTTTTTGTCCAATTAGAACAACCCATGATTCCCACATGAAATATCAACTCAGTCAATGTTGAATTAAAAAGTGTTCCACTTAATTATATAAAATGAAATGTAATTAGGGGAGAAGTATGTCGAGATAAAAATAAGTGAAATATTAAATAATAAAATTATACAAAACCAGTAGAAGAACATGTGATGGAACTCCCTCCCATGTTTTTTTAGCTCCCTCAAAATGATCGTCCACCATTCAGCTCGCCATCGAGAGGAAGAGGAGGCTCGGGTAAAACTCCTTCTTCATCATTGATCCCCATATGAGGATAGGGGACTCCAGAACTTCTAGGATGATTAAGAGACTCCTAAAAACTCCATAATGTAAAATCTTGGCTCCTGGTTCTAACTCCCCAAAGGTGGTACCTATGGTGCTCTTTTGTAGCAAAAATGGGATGTGGTTATGGGCACACAAATTGTTTAAAACCACTTGTCACATTGTTTTGGGCGTCCAAACAGTCTTCAATCAGTTTTTAAAAAACTAGAATGTTGTTTAAAATTACTTTTATATCTCCATAGAAAGTGTGGCTTCTTTTGGACATGTACAACACTTGATATGGAAAACACACAATACACAACTTTTGACTCCTTGTAGATTCGGTGGTCTGGACAGATCACTTCGGTTGGGCCCATTAATGGCCGAATGGAGATTGGTTGTATTAATAAGAGTTGTATAAAATTGAGTTTTGGACCAGCCTACAAAATATAATCCCGTTTATATTCCAAAAGATTTGATACTATACCCAATAGTGGACAGGTGTTCATGGAACCCATGAAGTTTTCGCCCATTTTCCTTTGGGATTATCTATGGGGCCTCCAAATCACCTCCTCCTACAATGGAATCATAAAAAAAAGTAAAGTTGACCCTTTAAACAGTGATAAACAAAACATAAATGATTCAAACATGGAATTCAAAATTTTAATTATTTTTAAAATTTTCAATATAAAAAAAGTATAGCATAGTGGTGTCAGGGTGAAAAAGAAATAGTGAATCACAGTGCAATCACACCCCCACACCTAAACATTTTCACTCTTGGGAAAAGTTACATATCCAAAAATATTATGCATGCATATATTCCCAACATCAGGAAGATTTAACATTTGAGGAAATTTTAATTCATTAAAGTAATGTGATCAATGCACGAAGCACACCAAGGAGTTCTACCTAGTGAAAATGGAAAAGGATGTCTCATAAATAATATAATAATGAAATTCAAAGAGGTACATGGAACCAAATTGAGAAAGGAATTCAAAATTAAACCATTCCACTAACTCTCCATGTGTGGGAGTGAAAACCATTCAATTCTATTCTTTCCACTTTCTATCTAATAAATATATGTTATTTTAAAATTATTCAGATTTAAACGAATTTTCACCAAACCTTCCCTACATCCATTACAATCATATTTGAAGACCCACTCACTTAAGAATTCACAAGAGTCAAAACATAAACTCCCAACCCAGATATCCCCATATGTTGTAAATTTCATCACTCCCCACATTTATTATTTTTTTTTCAGATGTAGCAATTGGAGAAAATCTCACTCTTATCTCTCAACCCTTTTTTCAACTCCTCATGATACTAATTGTAATAGTTACAACAAAATAAAAAGTTGAGTAGTATTGGTTTTTGAAATACCCAAGACACACCCCAAAATTGTGTTTAGGGCATGAAAAAGTCGGATATCAAGTACACATGCATAGGTCAATCCAGTACAGTAATGAAACAGATCATATGAAGAATGAGCATATGTAAATAAGATTTTAAGATGAAAAATATTAACCAAACTTGTATTTACCTACTATTAAGTAAGAAATATTCACACTTTTTGGTTTGGTGCAAATATGTGTCGAGATATTAGTGACACATTTTTTCCAAAAACTACTCCAATAAGGGGCATCAATCATCTCAAAGGATTCACATAGATTCAACCATTTATATCATTGACAAAAAACCAATTCACTAAAAATCACTCCCTAATGTTAAATTCATAAAAATATTAATTTTTTCCTTCTATATGGTATTTTTACTTTCCACCCCTTATGGTCACCAAATCCTAGAACGTGGAAATTTTTTATGTGGAAAAAAATGAAAATACCATAAAGAAGTCAAAAAGGAGAAGAAAGAAAAAAACGGTGAAAATTCCTATCTGATCCAGGAATGTACTTATCCCCCCACACTTAGAATGTGTAGTGTCCTCACTGTAATAATTGAGAAGGTGAGAATGAAGGATAAAACCTAGTTTGTTTCACTGGTATGCTGCTTCTTAAACATGGAGTTCCTCCTTCAGGAACTCCGGAAGGGCTTTGTGGAATTGCATCATCCGCTTCCCATTAACAGTGAAGGTTAACTTGTTTTCTTCATTTTCGACCTAGATGTAACTTCATCCTTGCATTATAAAGGAGGACCTTTTTCCCAATATGGAACTGATGATGAAGTATAAGATGGTTGTGTGCAACCTTGGTTCACTCTTTATAAATCTTGGAGTTCTCATATGCCTCTCTTCTCATTTCCTCCAACTCCTAAATCTACAACTTCCTTTAAGAATGTGCACCAGAAAGATTAGAATTGAATGTTTTGATAGCCCAGTAGTCCAGGTGCACAATCTCAACTGGAAGGTGACAAATCTTTCCAATTTCAAGATGATGTGGTGACATTCCAATGGGTGTTTTGAAAGTAGTACGGTAGGCCCCAAATGAATCATCAAGTCAAAGACTCCAATCTTTTCTATTGGGTTGAACCGTTTTTTTCAAGAATCTGTTTTACTTCTATATTTGACACCTAGGGTTGACCATTGTTCTGTGGATGATATGTAGTAGACACTCTATGACCGACCCCATACTGATGCAAAAGTGATTGCATTGTTCAGTTGTAGAAATGAGACCTCTGGTCACTGATGATGAACCTTGTTAAGCCAAACCTACAGAAGATTTGGATTCTCAAAAATTCTACAACTACCTTATAATTATTTTCCCTTTTAGCTCATCCCTCTACGCATTTTTACACCTAATCAACTACGAGAACAATGAAAAAATTCCCAAAGGAATCAAGAAATGGACCCATAAAGTCAATTCCTCAAACATAAAAAATGTCATTAAAGAGCAACGGTTGTTGTTGAATTTCATTTCTTTTAAAGGAATTCCCTATTCTTTGACAATGAGGAAAATATTTGAAAAAAATTTGGTCATCCTGAAAAATTGTTGGCCAGAAAGGCCAGAATCAAGGACCATGTGAGCAGTCAGTTGGGGACCAAAGTGGCCCCCATAAGCAAGAGTGTGACAGAATATAAGGATAGATTGAATCTCGATATCGGGAACACAACACCTAAGGACTTTATCACTACATGTACGCCAGAGGTAGGGGTCATCCCAAATATACCAATGAGACTCATGTTTTATATGACTGGATTGGTTTTTATTGAAATCAATATGAGTGAAAGATGATACCAAATAATTTACAATTTCAGTATACCAAGGAATAACATCTTTCACTCAGTACAATTGCTCATCTAGAAAAAATAATTTAAAATAATACAAGGGGATGTGTCATTGTATGAGGATTGTGGAATCCTATTGATATATTCAGCCACCACATTCTATGATCCTTTATTATATTTAATTTCTAGATTAAATTCTTGATGGAGTAGCATCCAACGAGTGGGATGTGGCTTGGATTCCGGTTTCTTAAGGATATACCAGAGTGTTGTATTGTCTAAGAACACAATGAATTTGGTCCCCAAAAGTTATGACCTGAATTTTTCTAAGGAAAATATAATGGCAAGGAATTGTTTTTCATTTCTGGTGTTGTTTTCTTGGGCAGGGTCTAATGTACGTGAGGCATAGGCAATGACATGTGGAGCTATATCGACCTTTTGTGACAAGAATTCCACAACTACATAGTTAGAGGCATCACACATGATCTCAAAAGGTAAATCCCACCGATGTGGTTGGATTACTGGGGGTGACGTGAGACTCAATTTTAACTTATTATAAGATTCCTCACATTCTTTATAAAAAACTCCTTTCTTTTTTGGAGTAATTGGGAGAGGGGGAGTGCAATTTTACTAAGGTTGTGAATGAATCGATAGTAAAATCCATCATTTCCTAGGAAAGACCACACATCCTAGACATTTCTTGGGAATGGTAAGGAAGAAATGACATCCACTTTTGATTTATCTACTTCGATACCATCCCCATAAAGGACATGCCCCAAAACTATAACTTGTCGCACCATGAAAGGTGATTTCTCATAATTTATTATGAGATTATTTTCAATTCGGAAATGTTGGGTTGTAGCAAGACAACTCAAACATTCATCAAAAGAGGATCCGTAAATAATGAAATATTCTATGAATACTTCCATGAAATTCTCTAGGTAATCTGAAAAAACATATTAACCATGCATTGTTAGAAAGTACATGGAGCATCACATAGACCAAATGGAATCCTTCTATAGGAAAATGTGCCAAAGGGGAAAGGGAAGGTTGCCTTTTCCTGTTCTTCAGGGGAAATATAGATCTAAAAGTATCCATAATACCCATCAAGGAAACAATAGTGGGACTTTCCCGCTAGCATCTATAAAATTTGGTTAATGAAGGGAAAGGGGAAATGGTGCTTCCAAGTATGTTGGTTTAGTCAGGGATAGTCTATACAGACACACCAACTATTCTGCACACGAGTTGGAAACAATTCATTGTTTTCATTTTTTATTACTGTAAGGCCAGTTTTTTAGGAACTAATTGAATGGGACTCACCCATTGGATGTTAAAGATGGGTTAAATGATTACAATAGACAATAATTTTGTTACCTCCTTTTTCCAACTTCTTGGTGGATTGGGTTCAGTCGACTTGTGCCATCCTCACTGGTTTATCCTCATCATATAAAAAAATATGATGTGTAAAAATTGATGGGATAATACCAGGAATGTCAGAAAGTGTCCATCCCAAAGCTTGTTTATACTCCCTAAATAGTTCATGCAGTCTCAATTCATGCTCAGGAGGGTGTGAACTGGAAATGATAATGGGAAACTTGTTTTCATTTTCAAGATATATACATTTTAAATCTTGAGGAAGTTGTTTCTGTTCCAGTTCAGGTGGATTTTGGATTGATGGGAGTGTGAGTGAATGTGAAAGGTCACTGATCTCACCTAACTTCTCAATGGTATCATCCTCATATGAGGAATGAGATTTCAAAATATTAGCAGTATCATAGATGGTCATCGGATCCTCGTTGTTCAAGAGATTGTCTATTAATAAACATGAATGAAACTTTTCTAGACCACTATAACAATCAATGCATGATTCATTACCTAGAATTTCAATCAATGAAGAAAACTCTGAAAGGGGATCAGTGGAAGGAATTTTTTTAGGGGAAGGAATTTCATCAATTGAATTAACAGAGAGAGAGGAATGTTCTTCTGAGTGGTGCTTCTTGGCATCAATGATGTTTAAGTGGACAACATCACCACCAAACTCCATAGATAATGTACCATTATGGACATTAATTATTGTTTTGTTGGTTTTCAAGAAGCACCTCCCCAATATAATTGGGGAATGTCCATTCATTCTATCATCCTCCATTTTAAGCACATAAAAATCGTCCAGAAAAATTAAATTTTGAACCCTCACAAGAACATCCACTAACACACCAGAGGAGTCTTAGGTAGTCTGTTTGGCTAGTTAAACAGAAATTTCAGTGGGCTTTAGTTCCCTGACCTACAATGTAGAGTAAATGGAGTGAGTCATCACATTTATAGAGGCACCTAAATAAAGCATAACATTATAAAAAGAATACTCCCCTGTGGTGCATGAAATTGAGAATGTTCCAAGATCATTACACTTTGTGGGAAGTGATGGCTCTATAAATGCTGAAACATTCCTCCCCAAGTTCACTTTCTCATAACCTCTAAGTCTCTATCTGTGTGTACACATCACCTTTAGAAACACGGCGTACTGTGGAATTTGTTTCACAGCATCAATCAATGTTATGTTAACCTGTACTTTCTAGACAATTTCCAATTTTCCTTATCAAGTTCAGTTTGCTTTTATTTTCATGGTTGGGTGGCCCTTTGAGGAAATGTAAGAGGAATGGTTGGGCTAGGTGACTCATAAAGATACACACTCTTTCTTTGGAAGGGATACTCTCAAGACAAGGTTCTTCAACATTTGGAACATTTTTAATGGTTGGGATAGAGGTTTCCTCAGGAGGGGATGACTCTAATGGAGTATTAATTTTACTTTCTAGTTGTTTTCTACTCCTAAGGGTTGTGGAACAAAATTTCCTCTATCCCTAGGGTTAACTAATGGTTGAGAGGGAAGTTTACCTGACCCATGACTTTAAATTTCACCCACTGAGTTATCTAGTTTGCCTAATTGGGTTTTGAGGTATTGTACAGCTACCTGAGTGGTTTTTTGAAATTGGATATTCTTAGTAGTTGTTTGTTTCATCATATATTCTAGGCTAGACTTGGGTTTTAGAGGGGTTTTTTGGAAAGTTCTTTGGGGTGGTTGAGGATTTCTAGGTGGTGGTGGTGGATGACTACTATGCCCCGATTGGTTCCATTTTTGTTGAGGGTGGTCTGTATACCCCCTTTCCTATAGGATTGGTAGTCCTTCCACATAGGGTTTGATGGATATTAAGGTTCTTTCATAAAGGGTTGGTTATAGGGGAGGCCTGGAAAATTGTTGTGTGTTTTGCACCATGTTCTCAATCAGGTTTCTTACAGCAATTGGGGTCTCATCAACTAGGGCACCACCTACAGAAACATCGATCATATTTAGATCAATAGGTATTAAACCTTAAGAAAAATATTGAATTAAAAGTTGATCACTTATTTGGTGGTGTGGGAAACTTGAACATAACCATTTAAAGAGTTCCCAATATTCATGTAATGTTTCCCCATGAGATTATCTTATCCCACAAATTTCTTTCCTTATTGTTGCAGTTCAAGAGGCTAAGTATTTTTCAAGGAAAATGTGATTCATGTCCGCCCAGCCTCTTATTGGGTAATTAACAAAATATAACCAATATCTTGTTGTATCTTCTAATAAAATGGAGAATTCTATAAGCTTTACCTGTTCTTCATCAACATTTTTAGGTTTTAATGTAGAACACATAGTATGAAATTCTAAAAAATGCTTGTGTGGATCCTCTCCACGAAGTCCATGGAATCTTGGTAATAGATGAATTAAACCAGATTTATTTCAAAATTGGGTGATTTGCCATGTAATTGAATATAGGTGGGTAGGATATAAATATCAGGATAGGATAGTTATTTTAGTGTCCAATGGTTTGCATGCATGTTATTCACATTAATTTCAGTTTTAATGTGGGTTCATGAAGAATAAGAAGAAGAAGAAGGATCAAGATGAGTGTTGATGTTTTGTGTGTCCTCCTTCACGGGTTCCTCTTGTGTATCTCGGGGTCGCTGATGTAGGATCCTCTCTTGTTCTAGTTTGAAATGTTGTCAGTCTCCCGGAGTAGAATTTTTTATACACAGAACTTTCAAATGAAATAAATTAGAAATCAAAAATAAATGTAATTTTTGAAGATAAAACAAACAAACATTCACAAAATTTACAAAACAAATTATCAAAAACACACTAAAACCAAAGTGCTCCCCGGAAACATGACCAAAATTTGACCATGTTGTCATGAAACATCAAATTTATTATGATTTGAAGATAAATTTATAGTCTTGGGAAGATACTAGGTCATCTCTCAAGGAGCGTTGATAGTTTTAGAGAATTTATTTTTATTAATAAGTACTAAAAGTGGGGGGGGGGGTTAAAATAGATTTAAGTAAATTACATAATTAAAGAGTTAAATACTTGATAAATAAAGGTTGTGTATTAATAATTATGAGAGAATAAGATCATTTCATGTTCACTACACATCTTGGATAGTTCATTGATCTGGAAATTTAACATGGTTTTGTTTAACACTTTGGTTGAAGGTTGTCAAGATCTTGACTCCCCTCTTGCCTCTTTAAATGATGCTTAAAGAACCACCCCCTGACACAAGAATCATGTTCCCATGATTTGGTTATCAGTAATATAATATAATTTATACCAAAAAATAATTAAATCTTATTTATGTATGAGATAAATAGGATTATTGTGTTGTCTAATCGGAACAACACAAGATTCCCACTTGAAATCTCAACCCAATCAGTGTTGAAATAAAAACCATTCGACTTAATTATGTCAAATGAAATGTAATTGAGGGATAATTATGTAAAGATAAAAAATAATGGTAATATTTAACTCAAAAATTAGAGAAAACTAGTAGGAGAACATGTGATAGAACTCCCTGCCAAGTTTGTGTAGCTCCCTCGAAATGATCGTCCACCGTTTAGCTCGCCATCGAGAGGAGGAGGAGGCTTGGGTGGAAATCCTTCTTCATCCTCTATTACCCTATGAGTATAGGGGCCCCTCGGAACTTTTAGGATGATGAATAGACTCTTATAAGACTCAAAAATGGAAGATCTTGGCCCCTGGTTCGAACTCCCCAAATGAGGTACCCATGGTGCACTTTTATAGAAAAAATATGAAGTGGTTTTGGGCACACTGATTGTGTAAAACCAGTTTTTACACTATTTTCGGCCTCCATACAGTTTTCCATCTCTTTTAACCAAACTAGAAAGTTGTTTTTACATGTCTTTACTATCTCTGTAAATAGTTTGGCTTATTTATGACATGTAAAACTCTTGATATGGACAGAACACAACACACAACCTTTGAATCCGTGTAGATTCAGTGTCCTGGATAGATCACATCGTTTTGGCACCTTAATGGCTGAATGGGGCTTGTTTGTCTTCATAAGAGTTGTATAAACTTGAGTTTTTGACCATAAAAAAATCACAGCCCATTTGGATTCACAAAGATTTCATAATCTACCAAACAGTGGACAGGTGTTCATGGAACCCATGCAGTTTTGGCCCATTTTCCTTCGGGATCATCTTCGGGGCCTCCAATTCACCTCCTCTTACAATGGAATCATTAAAAGAAGTAACATTGACCCTTTAAAAAGTGATAAAAACTAATGAATTATTCAAACATGGAATGAAATTTGTTATTATTTTTAAAATTTTCAATATAAAACAAGTTTGGCATAATGGTGTAAGGGTGAAAATGAAACAGTGAATCATGGTGGGATCACTACACCATTTTCTATTTTATATCATAAAAATATTTTTGTTAATCTTATCTAATGTTTCATTATATATTTTTTATTTCATTGAGATTATGATTCAAATTTTATCAATGTGGAAAGGGTTTATTTCATAATCTCTACATTATTCTTCATTTTTAAGTTTTATTTATCTTTGGTGAATTATTTTCTTTTTAAATCATAATAATAATATATATCTTTTTCATGTTGGTGTTAAAGAACATTTAAATTAATAGTACCATTTTTACACTATTCTGTAATTAAAATGATTGGGAAAATGTTTTTTAGAATATCTTTCTTTATTTATCTCTTCCACCAAAACTCCATTATCATCAAAAACAATGTTAACAATTTTTTTTAATTTATTTTTACCAGTTTAGAATGATTAATTAAATAAATGATTACCAATTTTTAACTTTTTACATGTTTTTTTGAATGAAATATTCATGTCATACTCAAAACAAGGACTGTTTAGATTTTTCTAAATTTATGAAATGAATTCATGTTTTAACATATATAAAATAAATAGAATTTCCAACAATCATGACCACTAAATATTTTAAAAAATAATTTATATATTTCTAATATTATTATCAAATAAAATTATTATCAAAATATTTAGTGAATTTTTATTTTCTAAAAATGAAAATTTCATTGTGAAAAGATTATTTTCCTCAAAAATGTTTTGAATGAAATTCTTATGGTATTTATATTCGTCAATAAAATCAACCCTTTATTTTACTAATGATCCACTGGGGGATTTTTTCATGGATTTTATCCTTAATATTTATTTGGATGGTTTATGATCATTTTGACTGAGGATGTACAATTTTATTACTATTTTCCAAATTATTCTGGATATTTTATTATTATATTTATTTTACTAGAGTAAGTATTAACATTATATATGATAGTTTTTTAAATAAAAACTCTAATGATGATTATATTTTGCACATTTCATATAAGGAATTCATTATAATTAGTAAGTGATTGATGGGTATTGGTTATAGAGAGCCCCTTTATGCATTAAAAGGTCTCATGTGACAAGTAAGTTGGTCAAATAAGATGGGTTTCTACACATATATTTAAATTTTTTTATTAAAGGTCATGAAATATTATTTCATATGTCCTCATTTTTTATTGCCTCGTTATGAGATTAGTTACTAATTTCAATGTGATTATATGGTTAGTTATAATATCCTTGTATATGTTTTAAGCATATGAAATTATTTATATGGATTGATTTGATCATCATTTATTCCCTCTATACTATTCTCAAGTTATTTTTTATATGGGTTGTGTTTTAGTTATTTTACATTCCATAATGTTTTTTATAATTTATTTATGACAGCATAAAAAATACTTATACAATAAATAAAAATATATTATCACCCCTTTTGGGTTTTTGCTACCCCTGGATACCAAGAAGTGTATTCTGACTTATCATCAAGGATACGCCAATGGAAATAATGCAATTCTCAAAAAATCACTTTGTGGGTTTTATGTTTTAAATTTTTTGTGAAATTCAAGTATGTATCTGGTTTACCAATACTAAAAAATTATTCTTTCCTTCGAGATGTGATTATTTTATATATTGAAAACCTAATAAAGTAGGCTCTGGCTCCATGATACTAGATTTTGTTTCTTTATAGCAGCCATGATGGTTTTAAATTCAATTAATGACATATAAGTTAAAAGAAACCATTACTTTTATATATTTTCCAATAGTAACCTCATTAAGAAAATTAAAGGCATATTACTTGTAACCATTTTAGTAAAAATTAATCCAATGGTAATAATTCATTTTAGGAATCAAATTATAATCTTAAAATAATTAATGAAATTATTTTACAAATATATTTATATTGAAGAAAATAATTTTAGACCGAAGAGAGAAATAGAGATATTTTTCCTTAAAATAACCTTCTAATCTATTAAATCATTAAAGTGATTATAATTATAGAAAGAATTAAATTATAAAGAAATAACTAAAATAGAATAAAATTAACATGATTTATCTGATAAGGATCATTTTATTCCCTCAATGATAACTAAAGTATAAACAATTCTTATTTAAATAATATTGAATTATAACCCCCTTATAGCTTTGGAAATGCTAAAATTATTTTCCCAATGAAAGAAATAAAATATTATGAATATGTAAATAAAATTTCTTTCCATTTAAATAATAATAAAGCATTCCCATGATCACTATAAATACACCACTCTAAAATAAAAAGTGGTGTATATTTCATGTTTCCCAAATAAATAACAGAGAGACATAATTCCCTTTCTATAGGTATGAGTTAATTCATATGAATTAGAACCTCCTTTATATATATATATATATATATATATATTATAAAACAATATTAGAACTATAATCATATATATCATAATATATTTTTTTAGACATTTTATCACCCGTTTCTTAACAATTCATTAATAAAATTACTATTTCATGTGATATCTTTTTCATTTTAATGTATTTTAGTTTGGTATTTTTGGTCCTTGTAATTTGATCAAGGACAAAACATCTCCATAATGTTAAAAATTATATAAATGTTTATATGCAATCATAAATTTGGAGATAGAAAAATTAATTACAATGTTCATGGTGATGGTATGTCGTACATTCACATTAATATTGTTTTCAATTTTTCGACTAGTGGAATGAAACAAAGGAATAAAATAAATAAACACTAAAAAATAATTATTATATAATACATATATAATATTACTTAAATACATACTCATTAATATCATTGAAAAATATAAATTAAATATGAATCACATTGCTTCGGGAAGGTGGTGGTCTATACATACACATCAATTGGTTTAAAAGGTAAGAAGTCAGATGCTGAATTATCCCTAGAGAATTATAATTATGTCATAATTATCATATATAAGAATTATAAATATCATAAAACTCATTCAATAATGGCTATAATGGAAAATTAAATGTAATTATAGGAGGATACATTATGTCGTACAAGTTCATGAGCAATACATTCAATCGCCATTTGATGAAAAAATGGGTCAATACTGGTGGCTTCATTCTAATGATAACATTAAATTATATTTGGGATTTTTAATCTATTATATAATGTATAAAATAAAGTATTCACGTGATTTAATAGAATAATTTAAAATAAAGTGATTGGTTAAGGTGATTACCTCTCATTCAAAATAAATCCTTTAGATACATTCTTAAGGATACAAGGGATGATCTTTTGGGAAGACCGGAATGTCTATAAATTTTATAAGAAAGTTAAAATTTTATTTTTTAATGGATTATCAAGCTAGAATTATCAATTAGGTTTAAATAATTAGGGGACGATTTTCCTATTTATAATTTAGGTGAGGGTCACTTTTGAAAATTCTTAAAATAATAGGTTTTAAAAAATTATTTTCTTTGATAAAATTCCTAAAATCATAGGGATTTGATTATAATATTTATTGGGGTTATAATACAATCATAAAATTAAATTTGAATTAGTTTTTTTTTCATTTTAAAACATATCGTTTTGATTAACAACATGGTTACCAATTTTAACCTTAATGACAAGAATAAAATTTTCACACTATTAATATTATAAATATACATATAACTTGAAAATTAACACATAAATGGAAAAGGAATAGAACTTTGGACCATATATTATCCTTTTATCCTCTTTCTTGATTTTAATTATTTTAAATAATTTAATGAAAATTATTTTTTAAAATATTATTTGTTTACATTTTTATAAGACTTTATTAATTAGACATAAGAGACATAAATAAAAACATTGAATTCATATACAATACACTAAAAACAATAATATGTCATATTCATCTATGAAATTTGTGTTAAACTTTAATAAATTAATTATAATTAATCTATTGACTTAGAGTTGGTTTCTTACTTTGTTGCATTAGTATAAGAAGCATGTACCCACATCCTAAAGGACCAAATAGTTTAATAGTCCTGGTAAAATAGAAACATACAAAAGTCCAGTATTAAATTTTAAAACACAAATTAAAAAATATTTGTTTTTTATAATAATGTTATTTCATCTATCATAGCCTTTTATATCTATTATAGTACACATCCTGGATTCCTAAATAAAGTAAAAATAATGGTAGAATTAAAAGCTCAGTAAGGTTTAACTACAATAGAAGCAATCATGAATCAAAAATAATAATTAACATGGAAGGGTGAACAACTGAACATAATTACATTTAAATAACTTGTCTATCATAATCAATATGGATAGGTAAATAAATGAAAAAAATTCCATTTAATCAATATCATGACCATCATAACTGGATAAGGAATTATCAGTATGGAAATGTTAATAAATGAAAACATGTGACATTTAATCATTAAACTGATATTTAAATTAATCTAGAGATAATATCATTGTGAAAATACCATGTATAATAATAACTAAATTCTCAATGATGTAATTTCATGATTATTGAACATCGTGATCTCATGCATTAGGACAAATCTACTGTCAAGACCTTACTCAAGACGGTTTAAATCTTATGGGTAGGAATACAAAAGAAAAATCATTGAACAAATTCTAGAAAACTAATTCATCTCACGAGAAAACTAATGCTTTTAGGGGATATCTATAACTAATACCCACCTTTATTTTCATGTTCAAAGAGTTATTCATATATCAAATAATCTATTTAATTAATGAAACATTTTCTTTATCATCAAATATATCTATGGAATGAAGGATACAGATTTATCAATAATTCTCAAGTAAACCAAGTACCATTAAATGTAAAACACCATATGATGAAATGATATATGGCTTAGGAAAAAAGAAAATCCATGAGAAGTAATAAGAATAGTTATGGAAAATATAATGTTTAATGATCATAGAAATGTAAATATTTTAAGGAAAATATAATGAATACAAAAAATGAATCAATAAATTGAATGTAAATAAATTACATGGTCTAAATAATCATAAAGAACCCGTTGAAATAATAATTATGGTATCAATACAACATATACACAATGGAGTATATGTAAAATAAAGGGTTTTTTTCTTGATGAATAGAAGTACTATAAAAATATTTTTAAAAACAATCTTGTGAAAAACATCATTATTCTTTTTTAAATCCCCTTTTATAGCTAAAAAATAACACATTAGATTTAATATAAATATCTTCATAATAACCTTTAAATCATAAAATAAATGATTTAAAAAACCATGTGTTCATGATAAAAAGGAAATTTTGTACAAGTTGTATACATTAAAATAATGATTCCTTTTACATTTCAATAAAATACAAATGGTAATTGTATGGATAATGACATCAAAATTACATTAATAATATTTTCACCAAATTATAATATTGGTAAACAATTATTTTATAAATCATTATAAGTATTTCAAATAAAATTCACACATTTTTAGAAAACATGGATTTTGATGAAAAAGGTTTTTTGATCGAAGAGAGAAATAAGGTCATATTTTCTTAAAAACAATTTATAAATCATTTTATGTACCAAAGAGTGTAAAAATGTAATTATTAAATAAAAATATCATGAATAACTAGTGTATAATAAATTTAAATTGGTTTATAATAAAATTATTAAATAATTTAATTTAATGTAAATTCGAGAATAATCAATCCTGATTAAAATGAGATTCTAAAATAAATCCTTACAAATATCATAATGTTGTTGTGGGGATTAATCAATGAATCCATTATTTTTATAAAATGTAAATAAACATAAAAAAGTATAAATAGAACATTATATATTAAAAAACATTTCAAATCAAAATCGTATAATGTAAAACACAATGAATAATTAATAAAACCCACTGAAAATAAATTGAGTTATGGAATTCATTAGCAATTGGTAACTTTTAATTAAAAATACCATTAGATGAAATAATTCAAATTGAAACATAAAATTCCATGAATTATTATGTAATAAAGATATTAAATGTCAAAGTGGCATTATATAAACCATATATGGAAATCTAGGTTGATAACATTACAATTTAACTCATTAAAGGGAAATTGAGATGAAGTCCCTTACATATAAATTCCTTTTGCTTGAATGTGATTTAAACTACTATATAAGGGTTTTAATCAGATTATAAATTTATAAAAGAAACTTATTCACATTTTTAATATCATATATGATCATCTTATTACATTTTACCACCCATTTCTTAATAATATTTCATTATTTTCGTTGTTTCAGGTGTCAATTTACTTGTTTTCTCATTTATGGTTTGTCATGAATGTTATAGTACTTATATATTTATATATTATATTGTTATATATTCTCTATAATGAAATTAATGTTATAAATATCATTTCTTTCATTAGATACATCGGTATAATCATTACTGAAATATGAATATAGAAAATGCATCACATTATTGCATGGAAATGGTATTTCGTACATATGGATGAGATACATTATCATTTCCTTAATAGGTGAAAGTGAAGTTGGAAGAAAATTTAATCTCAAAAAAATATCATAAAATAAATGTAACATATATTAATTTAATTTTTCATTATTTGTAATGACCCCACCCACCAGGGCTCACTAGGAGGGTGGAAGACTGGGAAACCACAACCCCAATCCACCCTCCATAGGCCAGGGGATATCGACAAGCACTGAGAATGCATAAATAAAATTGGAGGAATTTTTTCAAATTTAAATTAATGAAAATAGCCAACTATATAAATGTATATTTTTAGAGTAATAATAAAAAGAGATAGAAACATCTAGAGTAAAAACCATTCATTTAATAACCTATCGGTAAAACAAAGGAGTGTGGAAGTTAAATCCAAATGTAAATGAGAAAATAAATACCCCCCAGAAAATATATCCAAAACATAAAAAAGATAAATAATATAAAATTGATGAGGGATCATAGAGCTTGATCACGAAGACAAACCATTATACTCATTCTATGCAGTGTAGTATCCCAATGCTCCCCTGAAATCACCTCCGATCTATCCATCGTCTCCATAAGAAATGACACATGCATGAAAATACCATGCAGTTGTGAGTATATACATACCAAGTAGAAAACCTTGAAAACAAAATATGGAACTATATAAGACATGATATAAGTATTCAACTCAACCCAAATGAATAGGGAAATGGAATTAATCATAATATATATATGCTCATATAAGATACCAAGATTAGAGAAAAAGGGGGTCCCTATATCACATCAAATATTAGGACAATGGGTCTACTAAGAGCTCCAATGGTATGTCATTGATGTACGATATCTCACATATATATCCAAAGAATTCATAAGGTGGTCTCACAGCTCACCACTAATCTACAACCCAACAACGAAAAATCTGAAAAATATAGAGGACAGAAGTCATGGTACAAGAGGGGTATGAAATTCAGGTCGGTATATATTTTATGGGTGGGAATGTATTTTTAAATTTAAATTTTAGATTCACTATCACAATATTTTGTATTACATAAATGTTATTACATGTATGGTTTTTACACTACATGTCACCGTCTGTTATTATTATTCGTTTTCACTTCAACATGGAGATGGTTGGTTTCATCCATAGAGGTACATTATGGAATTGACTCCCATTTTAGTTATTCATTCTCTTCAGCTGTCACCATACCCTAACCTATGGAGGCAGGCTTGGGATTGTGGAGACCTGGTCATCCACTACTTAGACTAGCCTCAATGGGTCTGGTCATAACAAAGTGGTATAAAGTTGTTTCAGCCTCAATATAATGATTGGGGTTTTTTCCCTTTTTGGTTTGGTAGGAATTATAGGGATACGATTCCAAATTTTATCAAGTGTGGATTTAAATCAAGTGAACCCATTATTGATACTATGAACAATGTAACTGTAATACAAGACTCTGACTAAATTCTAGTCAATTAATCATATCGAAACATTGGTTATAGGGAATATTAGTACATGCATCATATAGGAATGAGTCCTTTAAATGTCCTTCTTGAGTCAACTACCCATATATATATATCTGGGTGTGTGTGTGTGTGTTCATACTTCAGTGGTACTTCTTGATTACTTTCAAGATTCCTTCATGAAGAAATCCTTCTAGGATAATAATCTGGGATCATTATGATGATACGATGATTGATTATTCCAATATCTATGGGCCATTCAACAAGATCTTTTCTATAGGAGAGTAGGTAGAAGTACCCATACTTGTCAAGAATAATATTTTACTATATTAATAGGCTAAGCACTCAGGAAGTCTTAGTACACATCGTGAGTTCTAGTGACTATGGTAACTGAGGTTCTTAGATGATTCACATCCATTAGCATGAGAGGATTTACATAAGTCTATGATTTGATTTTTTTAGAATCATTAAAACCCCAACTAACTATATGGTTCCATAGGGAACAAGTATTTTCTAGGGAGTAGCTATGAATTTGTGGATCCTAGTCCTGAAGATGCATGATGAATTTACAAACTCATGGTCTGGCTTCCAAAAGCTATTTCTTGAGGAGTACTACCCCTTGTACATTCAATAAATTCAGATTCAAAATTGTTAAGATATATAGTATTGAGGGATGACCATTGATGAGTATACCATGAGGCTCACTGAGTTTATGTGGTATCCATAGATGTGATTCATGATATTTACTTCTAGGTTCATATGTTTGAGCATTCCCTCCATAATGAAATTTGTGTTAGTGTGCTACCCTTGTGAAATCTCATATATGCTGGAGTGCTGGAGTGGGTATTGCTAATTGAGATATTTCTCACATAGAGATACATTATGGATGACACCATTAGTAGGAATCCCAAGGTTGATTTCTCTATAGTGGATTTAATTTGATAGGTGTTGAGGCACATGAGGCCTACACATGCCTAGTCTCAAGTGCATGGATTTTAATATCAAGGACAATATAGAAAACTAGAGAATTATAAAGAGGGGCTATGTTATTCATGTAATGGTAGATTTCCCATGGAAGTTTATTTCTCAAATTTATGTGGTGAGGAGGGAAGGAATACATCAGATAGACCACCATATTAGAGGAAGTTTTGTGATAAGCGTTCTCTTAGGAATGGATACAGTGTCTTAGAGGGAGGAAGAGATAGAAGAGGAGAAGATGGGGCTCTTAGAGGAGTAGCATCCAATTGTGTACGACATTATGAGCTTGTTCTACCACTACCACTAGGTGGCCCACACTACAGTCATATAGATAGAGGTTGGGGATGTGGGAAGATGCAATCCATGGATTAATATTCCTTAAAAACTCAAGATATGATCATAATAACAATATTTGTTTATTATACTCTTTGTTTAGTACTAGTAGAAATATGTGAGAGTTATTCATTTATTTACTTACACCTAATGTGAGAGCTAGAGAAACTATATGAGTCATAGCCTAAAATAATTTTTTTGAAGTTAATATTGTCAATGGTTCTTCGATATTGATTATCTGTTGACAATGTGAGATATCCCTTGGTAGAGAGTGTTTTTCATTAAAATATTTGGTCATCATAATGATACCTTATCTCATCATCTTTGGTATAGACTGGGTTTCCAATTTCTAAGCCCAGATTTAAATTCACTATAGAGGAGTCATATTATTTTAGAGAAATAGGATTATATTCTCATTTTTTGGTGAGAGTATTCTCATGGAAGATTGAGTGGGTTTTTTCAGAAATAAGTGTCAACCCAACACCAATTAGTTGGTGAGTTTATCCCTTAGAATAGTGGTCACTTTTATAAATTGGAATTGCTCCATCATGGATGATTATATGGACATCTTCCCTAAGAACATTCTAGGATATCCTCCAAGATGAGAGATGGAGTTTTTCATAAAATTTCACTACTATACGACTTTGACATATTTTAATGTATATCTTAAGACCCATTAGAAGCAACTGGATATGAGGGTGAATTTGGAGGAAATTTGAGAGAAGGTTTTTGTTAGACCCAGTTTCTCCCCTGGGGAAGCATTAATTCTATTCATGAAAATGGATGTTGGGAACTTATGGATTTGTATTTATTATCATTTAAAAATCAAATCCATGATAAAGAATAAGTAACCCTTTGATAAGATTAATTAAAATCTTTACAAGTTTCAGGGAATGATATGGTTAATGAAGAACGATCTCACGTCCAGCTACAACCAGTTGGGGTTTTGTGAGTCTAATATTTATAAGATGGAATTATTATGTCATTATAAACTATATAAGTTCATGTGTTTGAGTTTTTCCTTTATATATTATACTATTGTGTTTATGGATTTCACAAAATGGATACTCCGGATATACATGAAAAAAATTTGGTTGTCTTTAATGGTTTAAAACTCATCTACTATGTGTTAGAGAATGAGAATTCATTGAACTTTCAGATTGTTCTAGACATTCCCCAAGAGAACTAAATTTATGGTAAAATATATAATATTCATTTATGGATATGTGAGGTTTGATTTTTTGGGAATGTCACTTATGAGGATAAATTAGCTATGGACCCGGTGATGATTTACTTAGTGAATTCTTGGTATCCACCCAAGATCATGTCATAAGTACACAATTTTTATAGATTGGTAGGGTACTACTATTAGTTCATTGTAGACTTTTGCATGACTGTATCCCATTTTAATTCATTGATATGGAAATGGAATCCATTTTCCTATAATGATCAGTTTCATAGATCTATTGTGTAGATGATGATGAGGATGGCTATTTCTCCTCTTTAAAGACTACCAATGGATGGGAATGTAGTACATAGTGTTTTGTGATTCCATTGGATCTAGGATCAATTACGTGTCAATATAGATGTAGGAAGTAATAATCTATTAGGTGAGTTAGATGATACCCAATGAGAAGAACAATGTGACTCATAAATTAGAGTGGGTAGTGGTAGTCTTCGTTCCATGGATGTGGACACACTATCCTTTTGGAGAGATCATTATTATTCACATAGACCATTATATTATTAGTTATGTATTCATGGAAAGTGATTTGAACGTGATACAAAGTTTATTCTTAGATTTACTATAGGAATATGAGTTTTATAGAGTCTATACTCCTAGGAATATCAACATTATGATATATTCCATTAGCAGGAAGTCTCATTCTCATATGGTGGAGGAGGTGTCTGAGTAGTTGTGTTATTTGTTTCTGGCTCTAGTGTAGGAGAGGGGTGAATCTTATATCCAATTGATGGTGAAAAATCCTCTTCTAGTGTGTGAGGTAGGCTTAGTTAAGAGACATCTAATATGAGGTATTACATGACAATATATCCACCAGAGATTCACGAGATGGATTCTCAGAAGGAGGGATCCAAATCATTCTTATCTAGGTATGAAATGTGGTTTTAGTAATATAGTGAGAGGAGTTGATTATGGAGTTTTATAATCCCATTTTTATTTTACACCTTATTGTAAGGAATTTATATAGGGACCTTCAGTGGATTTTTTGGAGGGCTGGAATGAGATAAAGTGTTATCATGGTCACCTCCTAGAGTCTCACATGTTAGCAGGTGAAGGATGAGCACCGTGTTTTAGAAGGTTTGTTTTAGCCTACAAAGATTCTGGAGTGGAAATTGTATAGAATATCTGCAAACATTGTTACGGGATTTTGTGGATAGTGAGAGGCCCAGATGCCTTCTAAATGATATTTGGCTAACTTGACAATTCTCCATACATCCTTACTATCATGGAGTAGGGTTCATTGGAATATTGGAGGTATTTTTACGTGTGGGAGATCACATTTCTTAATAGGGTCCCTTACCAAATTACCTTTTACCATCATGTGATGTTCATGTAACATATTTGGGGAGGTTAGTTGGAGTAATTTGGGACCTAATTGAGAATGATTAAAACTTTTCACCCCAAATGGATGGTAAGACTGATTTCACTATCCAATTGTCTTTAACCATCATGTGAGGTTCATGTAACAGTATTGGGGAGGTCTATTGGAGAAATTTGGGACCCAAATGAGGATGAGTACAACTTTTCACCCCCAGATAGATGGTAAGACTAAGTGAGCTATCCTTGTTGTGGAGGATATGTTTTGGGCTTTCATGTTAGACTTCTACTGGAGTTAGGAGGATCACTTTACTTTGTAAGAGTTTTCCTTTAAAAATATCTACACTCTACTATCAATAAGGAACCATTCAAGTCCATATAATGGATACCCAGAAGGTTGCCATTATATTATACAGATTAAGGGGAGACATATCTTGTTGTGTCAGATATGGTGTTAGATAGGATAGAGAAGGTCTAAGTGATCCTTGAGCAGATGAGGAAAACCCAAAGACGATATAAACCTTTTGAAGATTGACATCATCATCCTTTGGAACTAGATTAGGGAGTAAAAAAATTTCTAAGTTTCCTGCCATGATTAATATTATAGAATTTCTAATGGGGAGGTAATCTATCCTTAAGGTTTATCAGTCCATTTTATATCTTTGATAGAGTTAGCATGGTTTCTTACCACCTCTCTTAACCCTAATAGTTTGATCGAATTTATGAAATCTTCCATGTGTCACAGCTGAGGAGATACGTGAATAATCATACACAAATTTTTGATAGGGGTGACATTAATTTAAAGGATATATCAAACATTGTAGAGTTCCTAGTGGAAATATAGGATTAACATATGTGGATCTTGTATTTAAAGACCATTATCTTAGTTTGTTTACATTGGTAGTATGGGAACATGCAGAAGAGCTCATGGGATCATGAGATCCAAATGTGGGGTTAGTATCCCAAAATGTTTTACTAGTTTTGTGTTTTTGTGGATTAAAAATTTTGAAGGGGGGAATAATGTGGAGAATATTTTTTTAGGGAAATAATTTGGAGTATATATATATATATTCTTTAACATGAAAAATATGAGACGGTGTGAGATTCTATGGCACTGTGAACACATAATTGATATTTTAAGAAATATTAAATATATTAATATCATGCTAATGAAGTTTTTATAAAATAATTTAATATCTTCATAATAGAGAATCAGATTGAAAATATAATTATATGAAGAAATCATGATCTTGGGGTTTATCCTAGTCATGATCAATGGCTGGTCGGTGATGGATAATCAGATGAGTCAACCGTTGGAAAGTGGTTCTTATTAAAATAAATAAATAAATTAGATATTTTTCTTATTAAATGATCTTATTAAATTTCTTATAAATAATCTATTATAAATATTCTTTAGGTTTTTCTCTTTAAATCCAATTATAATTGAGAGAATATTTGATGACATATTTTGCCAAATTGACTTCAAAAAACGATCAACAATCAAATCGAGGTGGATTAATAAACAATAGACGCAATATGTCATTCATATCATTGAAAAATGTTCTCTTCACCTAAAAATTATCAATAATCAAGATAAGGAACTTAACATTTATATTATTTCTTTCATTAAAAAATTGAACATGGATATTTTATTATCTTCTTTGGATTCTTCATATTCTCACCATTTTCATGTTCCCACTGTCGGATTAATTTTTTATTCTATTAATTCATTTATAGAATGATATTTCCCTAGATTACCTAAATTGGAATCATTGGAAAATAAAGTCTATCCAATGATGTTTATCACCCTTCTTATAGTGAATTTATTCCATCATTCTTCATAATATTTTTTGTTTTCCTATAAGGTCAAGATTTGACATTCCCTAGATAGTTTCAAGCAAGATTGAACCCCCAAATTCATGAAGATTGTGTGAATGATGATTAAGATGGTGAATTATGGATAGATAGATAGATGTCACAGGATGCAGGTTATTATTCACATGGACCTAGGATCTAAAATTGAGCTGAATTTATAGGAGAAATGATGTGAATATATTAGATTCACGTGAATAGATGGAATCCATTTTATAACCACCAGAGGCTGGGAAAATATTTATAGATGTGACTACCCACGCTTTAGTTTTTCAAATAGTAGAAATCACAAGGAAGTGGTAGATATGGTATCCATGTGATAAACCAACCATTATAAAAAAGCCTTGACTACATAGTGTGTTCTGTGATAAACATAAGAAATGTTGTTACCTAGATGTGGAAGCTAGGGTTTTAGTCAAATGATAAGGATGGAACACCATATTTCTAGTCCACAAACCATGTGTCACTTTCGGGGTGGATAAACCAGGTTCTAGTTGTATAGGGCTATATCTATTTTTAGAGGATATGTCATGTACTTTGGGAGTACCCTAGAATGTTCTGAATCCTACTAATATCCTGGTACATGGCCTAACATGCATAAACATTACCAGGAGAACATAGGAAGGCCCTGAGTGGCTAAGGCACATCCTGTGGGATGTGTAAATTCAATGTAGAATGATTCATGTATAAAAGATAAAATGGCTAGGAAATGGAGTAGGATCACACACTGTGAGGACCCCATGCACATCATCTACCCCCCCCCCCCCCTTATTTAATGAGCTTCTACCTCACATATCTCCTTTTTTAAATTAGATTTTGGTTAGTGATTATCATAACCTTATTTTTCAACATAGAAAGAGATGATAGCCTTTGATTTTTGAAAATTCTATATGATGTGATATTTTCAGAGCATGATTTAACCTTAGGTGATGGTTGATTATGGTAGTGATTGGGAATGATCATCAGAGATTTCAGATAGATATGGTACTCCCCTATTGCACTTGGGTGTGGTTATCTATCCATAGATATGGTACTCCCTTATCTCACTAAGTCATGGTTCATCTATAATTTTTGTTTATAAAGAAAAATTCTCTAATATTTCACTCATTCACTGAAACTCTATGCATTGGGATGGTACACCCATGTCACACTAGAACATGGGACCTCCAAACACATAGTTGAGATAAATGAAGTACTACCATATTTAGGGCACACGTCATAAATCTATGGGTATGTTACTCCCCTGTCACACTAGAAAGTGGGAACCCAATACTCATTCTTTAAAATATAGAGATGGTACTACCCAATATAGGTGTAGGTCCTCTGTCTATGGGGATGGTACTACCTTATATAGGTGAAGTTCCTCTGTCTATGGGGATGGTACTCCCCTATCACACTAGGGGTCGGACCCCCTTACTTGTTTCTCTAGGTAGAGATTGAAGTCCCCTATATGGGGGCATGTCCTCTATCTATGGGGATGGTACACCCTTTTCACACAAGGTTATGGGTCCACGATATTTTGAAAAAATATATAGTGATGGTACACTAGTTAATAGATACAAGTCCTCTCTCTACTGAGTTACATCTCTCTATTGTACCAAAGCATGGGTCCTCTATCTCTTGGAGAATGTGATCCCTCCTGATGTGGAGATGTTACGAGGTGAGAGCCCTCCCCAATACTTCATTGGACATATAGATGATATGTCAAGCATTGATAATAATACATTGGAGCTATAGGTAGACTCATCGATCTAGGATAGGCTTTGAGATAGAGACCCCCTTCTCTCTTATATGGGTTTCTTATATGAGAATATATATATAATGACGGGTTTCATTTTTAAATTGATTTGGTTTGATTTGAATTCTTCCATTATCTGTTCTATTTATCCCTCTATTATTTTTTGGGGTGTCCTTATTTATATGAATATACTCAAACAAACATGAAATATTCCCACATGTTTTGTGTATTATGTAGAAAATAGATAGATCAGTGGTGACTTCATAGGATAATAGGGATACATTGGTACATAGACCATTTATGATGTTTGGGAATGGATATCATGAGACGATCTCCCTTATCTATTTTTTATTCTAGTTGTTGTCAGGTTGGGACATCTTTTTTATGGTGGTATGTGTCTTACAATTTACATTCTGAATTTCATTATCACACTATTGTTTATTCCTTATAGGTTATTACATGTATGGTTTTTACTCTATATGTTAATATGTTTTATTATTATTCCTATCATGGATATGGTTGGGTGCATGGGTAACATCCCCACTCCCCATTGGCATGAGTCAAGGTGGAATTTACACTTGCCTTAGGTGACATGCCCAAGACACTAAAGGCTAGAAGTAAATGCCTAGGGATTCATTTACAATTTGGGGATGATTTACCCTTTGAAAATATAACTACAAAAATTAGGATAACCACACCCAAAAAACTACTATATGATGCAAGAACACTATATAATACCACCCAATGTATAACAAATAAAACCAAACTATTTTAGAGTACCAAAGAGAATCTAAGACCAATATTTAATACATATAATAATAAAAAACTAAAAAATCTAAAATACTCCAAATACACCAATAAAGTAACCCCAACACACTCCAAGACACAAATCCACAATCCATACCCAAGTATATTTAATTATTACAAAATAAATGAGATAATTGTATTTTACCTATGTCTCAATAAACAATGTCTGCAAACACCCAAAAGTGACCAAGTAGGGAGTGAGCAATGAAACTCAGTATGTTTTAAAAATATTAATTCCATACTCTCGCCACTATGATAGAACATGTTATCACATTTCTGTAAAACAATTAATATAAATTACTATAAAATATTTTACATCCAAGAAAAAAAATTATAAGAAAAACAAATTTCACATCAAAACAATTTCTAAGCCAAACCCATTTCAATGGAGTGTAACCGTAAAACTCATTACAACCATTTTATGTACTAATTTGGAATTACCCATTTCATTTCACACACACACAAACACACAAGTTTGGTTTTACCATTGGTAGTGGAGCTTCACACCCATATTATCTCCCTTTGATAGTGGTACTTCACGAGCATTACCCATCCCATTCAACTCATTCTTACCCATTTATACCAAAAAATTATTTATGAAAAAATATCAATAAAACTATCCTTTTATTGAAAACATGTTTCCATGCATAAAAACAAAACAACCATTTTAAAATCATGTTACCAATTTCACTTTCCACCAAAAGACCCAATTTTCATTATTCCATAAACTATCACCAAAGTGGATTTCCATAAAGGATTGCACAAATATTTTACAATCAATTTCAGGTAAGATAATAAATTTGAAATCAAACCTTTATATTAAAAAAATTGAGTGGAGATTGAATCCAGATACCTCGAAAACTAGGTAAAAATGAAGAATGACACACAATTCTTCAACCAAACCAGGTTGAATCACAAAAACCCTACCTGTATCTCATTCCATAACATCAACATAGCCATATATAATCATTATTAGCATAAAATATCATAAATATATCTTCAATACACTATATATATTAATCTAAGATAGGTAATCAGTGAATATATAAGAAAAACCACCAAGAACAGAGACTTACAAAGTAATTCGACCTTCAACACATAAATAATTTCCAACATATCACTCCAGGATTGGAGGGGAAAGTATACAAAGCATTTTGGAGGAGGGAAAATAGAGTTAGGGTTGAAATAAGTGAAAAAAGTGTTTTAGGAGTAAAACTGAGTGAGCTACACTTTTTTAGGATCTGTCTTTTTTCTGTGCATTGTTGGGATGGACAATTGGGAAAACCATGCTCCAGCCTTGTGCCAACCACTACATCCCAACATCGTTCCCAGAGTTGTCTCACATGGTTCAAAAAAAAGTTCACCAACCATGTTTTCCTCTCTATTCTACTTATTAGGGTTAATCCTAGCTAGTCGCATGGTTTAAAAAAATCGTGCACCTACACAGATCTCATTCTCTAACTTTTCACGGTTTCTTAAAGGAGTTTCATGGTTTCTACAAACCATTATCGAACCCTAAATGTCTCGAAATTCTAAAAAAACATTCCAAAATTAATCTAAAACCTCCCAAACTTGACCCAATAAATTTACATAATTAAAAAACAGGAAAAGGGGTTACTTACATGAAACTGATGGTTCTAAATTATCCTCATCATTGGCCTTTATGTCATTTGAAAATAGAATATCAAAATGTACCTAAATGATTTGGGTGCATTGATCGACCATTTTGTCTCATGTTCCAATGTTTCACCTAGAATATAAAAAAGCTTCCCCCGAATTCTCACTAGACCAATGATTTTTCCACACATGAATTTATCTTGCCTATCCAAAATTCGTAATGGAATATGAACAAATGAAGCATCTAAATCTATGCCAACATGATCCCATTGAATCACATGGTCAGGATCAGGATAATAAGTTTTCAGCTGAGATACATGTTACACATTGTGTAATACACTAAACTGTGGTGGAAAATCCATTCAATATGACACCAAACCAACTTGTTCCAGTACCTTAAAAGGGCATATGTATCAAGGAGACAACTTTCCCTACTTCCTAAAAAGATCATGAAAAAGTCAGGGAGCGATTAACGAAAATAAATGTTCACTCAACTAGAATTAAAAAGGTCAATGATGATGATATATATACGTTTTCTAAATACTCTAAGCTGTCTCCATTGTTTTCCTGATTAACTGAATCTTATCCATTGATTCTTGGACAAGGATTGGTCAAACTGGTGATGTCAAACCTATTTCCTACCAACAAAGTGGAAAAAAAGTACACCCATAAAATGCTATAGAAGTATCTATATATATTCATTCTTGATAACCGTTGTTATAAGAGAACCCCAACAATGGTAAGTGTTCCTCCCATGAGCCACCAAAATCCATTACACAAGCCTGCAACTTATCATCAAGAATTTTTAATATTCTTTTAGATTGATAATCCATCTGAGGATGATGCACCATACTCATATTCAACTGAATACCAAGGGATTTCTATAAGGATTTATTGAAATGAGGCATAATCATCAAATATTTGTTACATACTATCAAAATTGGTACACCATACCTATTCACCACTTCTCGAATATACATTTTTGACAAGTCATCCACCATATGTGATTCAAGAATAAGGATTAAATTATCTAACTTTATGAACTGATCCACTATCAACCATATGAAATCATGTTTCTGAACTATTCTTGGTCGAACTATCACAAAACCAACAGCTATATTCTCCCACTTCGAATTAGTTAAAGGTAGATTTTATAGCATACTCGTTGGTCGTTGGTGCTCTTCCTTAACATGTTGAAATGTGATGCATCTTGAAACAAACTCATCTACATTTGTTTCATACCAACCCACTAAAATTATTTTTTCAATATCTTATACATCATTTTTATTTTCAGATGAACAACCCATATCGAATAGTGGTATGCTTGAAGAAGTTGGTCCTGGAAAGATAAAGGTATGGCCATCCAATTTTGAACCTAAAAAAACAATTCTCTCATCCAATTTACATACCTTAGTGGTCTCTCATCCATTGAGTTTTGACCTAATAGAAACACATTAATAATTAGATTTCAGTGACTCTTTATCTATTTTAACAAACTTAGGAACCAAATAAACAAGATAGAAAACCACAATATTTCCTCGATCTCTAAGTTCCAAGTGCATTTCAGTTATGATCAACATTAAATTCCACTAATTTGAAACCTCGTTTTCTAACTAACTATATGAATTTTTGTTTCATGAATCTTTCACCGAATTTCATTTACCCTGTGTATACATCAATTCAAAGTTGAACATTTAGAGATACTCTTTCTATATTAATTGTCTCTTATTCAAATTCCATTACATTAAAATGTGTTTAAAGATCTTATGATTATAAACACTATAAATTATCATAAATAATAAATGATGCTTGGAATTCAAATCGTAGACAACATCAACTAACCCCAAATCGGGTGTTGGTAAGTTCATCTCAAGCAACCATAACTATCCTGAGCCATAAGCAGCAACATTATCTCCATGAATGAAAAAACATCCCAAACCAGATTCTAAAACATCAAAATACACAACATATTCTCTTTCTGATTATGGAATTATCAATGTTGGTGCTAATTTAAGGAGAACATCAATCTCTTAGAATGACTTATGAAATTTCTCATTCCATTGAAATGGACCACTTTTCCTTGTAAACACTATCATAGGTGACGCTAGTCATAAAAATTCACAAACAAAGTGTCAATAATAACCATCCAATCCAAGGAAACTTTGTATCTATAATACATTATTTGGTGGTATCCTAGAGATTACAACCACTATTCATTTGGTTTCATAAAAAAACCTCTTTTAGGGATTACATGATCAAGGATATGTACCTCTTATATAAAAATCATATTTTAATAATTTTTCATACAAATTAAGATCTCAAAAAATTCCCAACATTGTCATCAAGTGTTTCTCATTCTCATCCCTTTTCCATTAATACAACAATAAGTCATCCAAAAACACTACTAAAAAATAGTCAATACACTTTTAAAATATAGAGTTCATCAATTCCAAAATGACTTTTGGTTCATTTATAAGAACTAAATGCAGAACCACATGCTCATAATGGGAATAACTACTCCTAAAAGATGTTATTGGAAACCCCACATTCCAAACCCTCAATTGGTGATTTCCTGACTGCAAGTCAATTTTTAAGAACCACTTGGATCACCTCAATTTACCAAACCAGTCATAAAATCCTGGAATTAGATAATGATTTTTTATCATAACTTGGTCTAGCATATGATATTCCACACATTGCCAAAGGGTCACATTATCCTTTTTCATGAACAAGACTGGTGCTACACATAGATACATGCTAGGCCAAATAAACTCTTTTCTTTCTTGAATTTACATATTCACTTTCAATTCCCTCAATTATATTTGTACCATCCATTAATATTGAAAGGAAATAGGAAAATTCACCAGAATGAAATTAATCATTAAATCCACTTCTCTTGTGGGTGGAAACCCTACAAAATTCTTAGAAAACACATCTATAAATTGATAAAAAAAAAACAAAAGGAAAGTTATATCCTCAATATCATCCTCTAATTCCAAGGTCAAATATACCAACTAGTATGATATTGATCCAACTACTAGAACCAATAATCCTGCTACACTTTCCTTTACACTCTTCCCCCCTTTAATGAGATACTCGATGCCATCATCAGTGGTAAATATATCCTTTGATGTATAATAATCAGTGTGAGTACTAAGTATAGTAAAATAATCAATAACTAGGTTTATGTCATAGATTTCCATCTCAAGCACAGTTAAACCCTATATCCTCTTAACGCTATCAAGAGTTATAGAACTTGTTTTAAACATAAAGGTTTGACATTTCTTTCGACAAAGAGGATTTTAAATTTTTATAATAGAATGCATTATTTCAACATGAAAACTGAGAAGATCAGCAGTATGATAAGAAATAAAAGAATGAGATGAACTCATATAAAAAAATAATACATAATAGTGGAATTAAAATGGATCATACCTCTCACTCTAAAAGGACCGTATTAACCATCCACAATCACTTGCTCAGCCCCATACAATTACTTACATGATTTACATTTATATTTATTACCATGTTTAGATTTCCCTTGCCGATGATTCATTTTATTCTCAGATTAACTGTGGATATCTTTGTTTTTCAAATGAGAACTATTCTACCGCACTTATCCTGTTCAAGCATACAATGTCTAAAAAACCTGAGATGTGTCCCAAACACCTAACCTTTGAGAACTATGATAATATAGATAAATATTCCCTATATGGTTGCAATTGTGGCTTTGTCTAAGTGGTATCATACAATCTCGCTACATATGATTCAAAATAAATACATTGAAATCATCATATCCTGCTCTTTGGCCTAGGAGGAAGATTCTTCATTCCAACGATTTGATTCCGAGTCATATTACCTCCTTGGAAATTGGGTACACTCTTCCACGTATTCCCAATATTAAAGTTCTCACTATTTCCTAGAGGCATCAACATTTTTTCTGAACCCATATCTCCTGATATTTCCTTTTATACCACAATCACTCTATTGACCATCTCAATACAATAGGTTATATTAAGCATCGAAATATTTGATCGATTATTCATCCTTATTCATGATTAAAAAACGTGTGCCTTCAAAGATTTACTTCTAGATACCTTAAGTGGAAATATAACTAAATTAAGGAATTTATATTCATACTCTATCATTGATAAGTTCTCACACTTCAAACTGAAAATGTATTTCATTCTAGAAATATTGAACGTGTAAGGATATAATTATTTGTCTAACAATTATTCAAAATCCTTCCATAAAAGTTTTTGTTCTAATTGAGCCTAAACTGGTAAATCCCACTACTAGTGTACAAGATTCTACAGCATGTACATTTATCACTTGACTTTAAGCTCATTTGGTAGGCCTAGGAAATTGATGATTCGATTAATCTTATTATTCCAAACCTCCTATTTCTCTAGTTCTACATCACACCAATATATGGGTGGATTTTGCTTCTAGAATTGAATGGAAAGACCCATTTTCCTTGGTTTATCCCTTTTTTTACCTCTATCTGTATCCTAATGGGATTGGACTACACTCTAAATCATATGTTGGTTCACATGGGGCTAAGCAGTAACCACATTATCTACAATCTCTTCCAGTTGGTTTCCTCTACCCTAACCATGTGCCAATTTCTATAAACACAAGAAATTCCATAAGTCTCTCTCTCTAGCAACTAAATTAATAAAAATGAAATTCTACCATATTATAACTATCACAACATGTATTTCCCAAAATTACACACTTTTATATTTTGGATCCATTTTTGAAAAGTCCACCATGATTTTGAAAATAAAACCATTTTAAAAATACCCCTATCATTCCATTTCAAAATATCACATTTGGAAACAATTGAAACACATTTCACAAATTAGGTTTTTTTATCAAAAATGAAAATCATTACTCAAATTAAAATATGAACTCCTATTAGGAATTCATTATTATCAATTCATGCCATTCTCTTCTCATTGGATAAACCCATGACAATGAGATTAAAATTCCGATAATTGTCTCTAAAAAATTTCAACACCCTACTCCATAGTTAATTGAACCTCAACACAAATAGGTTATCTGTGCCATTTAATTCTATAAATTTCATGTTATAAAAATTCAACACCTTTATACCAACAAAACTCAATGAATAATCAAGAACGATTTTAAACTCCATGACAGACATAATTTATGAACAAGCATCCAGAAAAATGATTACAGTTGTCCACAAAAATATTGGACCTACCAAAACTGATACTGCTTGTAACATCCCACATCTCCTCATTAGTTTTAGTCGAGGTAGAACTTTTATTTAGCCTATCGCAATATCCATAAGATTATAATGTCTAAAAATAAATACCAAGGGAATCATTTAAAATTGGGGATGATTTTACCTTTAAAAATAAAACATCCACAACCTTGATACCCGTAGCCAAACTACTACTATATGATGAATAAATGAAAATTAAAACAAATCAATGTATAATAATTCAAACCAAATTATATTAGGGTACTAAGAAGAAACTAAGAAATATATCAAATAAAAATAGGAAGAAAAAACCAAATAAGTTCAAAGATTCCAAAGATACCAACATAAAAACCCCTATCATGATCCAATTTCCAACTCTACCATACATTCCCATGAATAAAAAATAATCTATAAATAAATGAGATACTTTTCCATTACCTATGTCTTGATACCCAATATCTGAAAATGTACCAAAATGCCTGAGTAGTGGGTGGTTAATGAAACATAGTAGTTTTTCATCAAATGAATTCACTACTCACACCATTAGGATATAGCATGTTAGCACTTTTATATACAAAAAATTATATAAAAATTTTAAAAATAGTTTACATCCATACTATTCTATTTAAATAAAAATAGTTTTGACATCAGAATAAGTTCCAAACCAAAACCATTTAAAAGGAAAGTAACAAAAAACATCATTCCAAAAATTTTACAAATTCATTTGGCATTACCCATTTGATTTTCAAAAAAAAACACGCACACATACACACACAAACAGAAACAAACTAAATACTGGTGTTACCATTTAAAGTGGAACTTCACATCCATACTCAATCCATTTTATGGTTGTACGTCATGTCCATTATCCATCCCATTCAACCCATGATTAACCATTGAATCCATCAGACATTCCAAGATAATATTTTCCAAAATAATCATTAAAAATATATTTTTATTGAAAACAATTTTCCATGCATAAAAACCAATTTTTTAGATGTTTCATTAATAAATCATGTTACCACTTTCACTTTACTAAAAACACACAATTTTAAATATTCAATAAACTATCACCAAATAGGGTTTCATCAAGAATTTCTAAAAAAAATTCAGAATCAATTTAATAAAAAATAAATAAAAATAAAATAAATAAATCATGTTCTAATTAGAGGGTTCTAGAGTAAATCCACCCACCATGGAACCTATAGAGGAAATGTATAATTAAACAAATTATTCAATAAAACCAAGTTGAATATCTAAAAACCCACCATATATCTCATTCCCTTACATCAATAGAACTATATGTGATCATTTTTGGAATAAAATATCATAGACATATCCCCAACATACTAGATATATGAGTCTAATATAGTAAAGAAGAGAATATCTTAGAAAAAACACTAATAATGGTAACTTAAAAAGAAATCTAGCCTTCAACAGACCAATATTTTCCAACATATCGCGCCCGGATTGAATGAGAATGTCTCCATGGCCTCTAGGAGGAGGAAAAATTGAGTTAAAATTGAAAAAGGGGGAAAAGTAGAGGTTTCGGAGTAAAATAGAGTGATATACACTTTTTATGATCTAACATTTAACTTTGCATGGTTGGCTCACATATTTAGGAAAACCTTGTTCCAACCTTGCACAAACCACTACCTCCCAACACCCTTCACACAGTTGGATCGTATGGTTAGAAAAATCACTTCTAAATCAATATTTTCCATCTATTCAACTTTCCTTGGTTACTCCTAGGTGGTTGAACTATATGGAAAAATTTTACGCCAAACTGTGCACCTCCCCAGAGCCCACAATCTAACATTACATGGCTTTTTGAAGGTGTTTCACTGGTTCTTAAAACCATTTTCAAACAGTTAACCTCCATAAAATACCCAAAACATTCCAAAATTCCTCCAAATCCTCCCAAACTTCACTAAAATTCTTTAAATACATAAAATAAACAAATAAATGGTTTCTAACATGAATATGTTTGTTCTGAAGCATGCATATAGGTATATTTGTAAAAAGGCATCCCATTTTAGTTATTCCTTGTAGGTTCTTATCACCGCCCCTTAGCTTATAGGGGAAGATGTGGGATTGTGAAATATTTGTCTTATTCTAGCCAATACTTTCCTAATGGGTTAGGTAATTACATAATTACATTCCATATAAAGTATTACTAGTGTTGTATGATAGGTTATAATCCTCCTGACTAAAATAAAAAGAGGCATGAAAAAATGGGCTTATAGATAAAAAAAACAAATGTGAAATGTATTAATTTCAATAAATAATTGAATTATGATAATTTATTTAGAAATTTAGTTACCCATGATGTAAATTATCAAAGTAAAAAAAAATGTTTAGTGATATCATTTTATACCACTACGATTGATATTGGTAAGTCTAGTTACATGGTGAGGTGTATGTTACTTGTTTATTGGAGATATTATAATTCCCCATTTCAATCTAGTTCATTAAATTCCTTAATTTTTAAGTGAATTTAAATTACAATGGGAATATTACATCACGAATAGATGATAAATCATTTAGAAAAAAAATCTATCTATAAATATTAAAGAAACCAAGATTTAGGAATCTTCCTATATTATTAGTGGGATGGTGTTTCAAGCAAATCATGTTAAACATCCCATATAAGAATTTGATATCATTATAGGTAGTAATTAAATTAATTTTATCATTATAAGATATTATTCATATATAATATTTTTATATTCAATGATTTCATATATTTTATAACATATTCATAAGATGATAAACAGATTATAGATGGTAGTGAATGTTGCATAATTCATATTTTTAGAAAAAAAGATACTAATATATTATTAGTCTTCCTATAATGAATGATTATATAGTTTTTATGAATAATTTTCTATTTTTTTTAAATAATAAGGTTTAGTGTATTATTGATTCACATCTTGATTAAAATCCTATTTCAAACCCCACTTATCGAAAGGCTCATGTATAACTTAGGGAATTGAAAAGTAGTTTCTACATTTTCCTGATAAAGGTTTGATTCATCCAAGAACTTCACCAAGTGGTTCCCCTATTTTATTTTTTAAAAATATATATTTTTCAATGAGTCATTTAATTGATTAAAATTCCATGAATAATATCACTATTAAGAATAAGTATCTTTTTCCTCATATTAATTATTTTTTGGTCAGCTCCAAGAGGAGTCGTTTTTACAAATATTAAACATAGTTAAGGAAACCATAAATTGAATTTGAAGGATGGAGGTATTAAAAAGATAAAATTTAAAACTAACTATGGGATTTATGATTTTGTTGTTATTTCTTTTGGATTGTCAAATGCACCAATTATATTTATGGGTCTTATGAATAGTGTTTTTCATGAATATTTATATATGTTTTTTATAGTGTTTATTGATGATATTTTTTTATATTCTAAAATAAATTAAGATGTTGAAATACAACTAAAGATTTATTTTCAAATCAAAAAAGAAATGATGATATATGTAAAATTTAGTAAGTGTTCATTTTTTGTTTCAAAAAGATTATTTCCTTAGGAATATTTATTTTAAAGAAGTCCCAACTGTTGATCCATCCAAAAATAAAGTTTTTGATGAATGGAAAAGGACTATAAATGAATCATAAATTCATAGCTTCCTTGTAAAAATGGTTTAATACCATATATTTTTTGAATATATTGTTCAGTTATCAATCCTATATAAAAAGATACCTTGAAAATGTGTTTAATTTATTTTGATGAAAGACTGTAAATATAGTATCAATGAACTAGAAATAATAATAGTTAGTGCTCTTGTTTCTTCCAAGTCCTCATGAAATGGTAAACTTTTTTTGTACATAAATTCATCATTAAGTTAACATTATTGTATTATGATAAATAATTATTCAGGTATTTCATATACTTCATGTTAACTGAATCCTTATGAGTTAAATTATACTAAACATGATCTAGAATTATCTCCAATTGTTTTTTTTTTAAAAAAATTAGAGGCATAATTTATATGGAGTATTGTTTCAAATATATAATGATCCAATATTTTTTAGTTATATATTCACTAAGAAAGAGTTTATTATGTGGTAGAGGATAAGGCTAGAATAAATTAAGGATTTTGACTGAATGATTCATTACCATCTTAGAAAATAAAAAAATGCAGCTAATACATTATGTCAAAAAATAATGTTACATTAACCATGATACATTCATAAAATATTAATTTGGTTAATGATTTGATGAATTTTATTTCAAATAAATTGAATGGAGGAACATTCAATGTTTTTTTTCTGGTTTGTGTACATTTTACATTTTCATATGGGTTCAAGAATGCCAGGAATGAGGATCATGTGTCATAGGAAAATGTACAATTTCTTAATAAGGGTAAGTTTTCAAATATCATTGTTGATGAAAAAGGTGTTACTAGACTTAAAAATATATAATTTTTTCATTTTGATTATATGTTCAAGAGATAATTTAAGAGTGATGCTATAGTAATGCAATTTAATTCATCTTGATTGTAGAAAGCATTTATAGAGACATTTGGTAGTATTTCTGGTGGGATGGAATGGAGAAATATAATGCTAATTTTATGATGAAATGTTTTACAATTCAAAAGTATAAAGAAGAATGATGATTTTTGATAGGAAATTATAGAGTGTAAATGAGAAAATATATCCATGTATTTCATATTGGGATTATGAAAGACATCATAAGGTGATAATTATAATGGGATTATTCATGATTGACTAACAAAATATACACATTTACTTCCAATTAAAGACACTATATCTTTATATTATATTTCTAAACTATACATAAAGGAGATGGTTCTATCAAATTTATTTGACCACAATCCTATATTTTATTATAATTTTTGTAAATTCCTTCAGAAGTCATTGGGTACTAAACTAAATTTCATTAGAGCTCATGATACCAACTCTGATGGAATTTGGAATGATCATTTTAGGAACATTAAATCATATATCATTATTTTTAAATGAACTATCATTGAATTTTGGATCAATATCTTTCATTACATTTGGTTTCATAAAAAATATATTTTCATTCCAGATTATATATTGACCATTTTGAGTAATTATATAGAAAGCGGTGTTGGACTCTAGCTTATAGGGATGAATTAGGAAAAAGAAAGTGATTGGTAGAAGAGTTGTTCAAAGATATGGTTGATAATGTGAAGATGATTTAATAATATATCATGATGGAATTTTTTTTGAAGAAACATTATAATGATGAATTGTAGAAATATCAATTTTTAGAGGTGAGAGATCATGTTTTTGTCAAAATACTCTTTGGACAATATTTATGCATTTTACCAAAGATGTGAATCAAGTTATCTAGTTTGTTGGAATATATAAAATTAAATATAATATTGGATCAGTAAACTAACTAGTGGTATTTCCTCTAAAATTATCTTAGGTATATGACATATTGCTTATTTCATTGTTAAGATTTTTTTGGTATGCTTCTCAAGTTTTCATCTCTAAATTAGTATAATTTAAACATAAAATTTACTATGATGAATATACATTATATATTCAAGACTATAGATAAAAACTATTTCATAATATGTTAATTAATCATGTTATGGTGTTTTTAGAAAAAATATATTGGTGAAGAAGTATCATGGGAATAAATAAAGTCCATAAAGAAAAAATATCCCCACTTATTTAAGTAATGATTAAATTTACATGAACACAATTTCCAAGATGGGGAATAATGTTAAATATAGGCTATGTTTGTTATCAATTTCATGCATTATTAGTATTAATAAATTATATTTTATATAATAATATTCATTCTAAAAATTTGATGTTATTATTTAATTATAATGTAAATAGTTTTATTTGAGTTCATGTATTATATCATTTTTTAATATTCATATCTCATTATTTGAATTTTAATAGGAATAATTTCACTTTATTTTAGAATTCACATTGTCAAAATTACATTAGGATGATTTTTATAATTTTTTAAATTGTTTTATTATTCAATGAAAATGAAAAATTGATAGTTTTAATAAAAATAAATTTATTGTTTCAAGAACATAAAAAAATAAATTTTTAATAAAAATTAAATGTAACATTAGTTAATTTATATAATAAACAATATAATTAATTACATAGGAATCATCATCATATTTTCTTTTGGTATAAGTTCATTATTGGTAAATTAAAACGAATTCCATTTAGGGGCCATGTTACCTTTTATATTTACTATCATTACCCATAACGAGTCAAAAACATTTATGTCATCGTAATGGTCAAAAATGGTTAATGTGGGTTAACCAAAATCCATATGATGTCATCAATTAAACATGTAAAAAGTTTATTTTATGATATTATTTAGACTTTTAATCCTATTATATTCAAATTATATGAAGTTGGATCCATTGTTTCCATGAGAATGAATTTATTTTAATATAATACTTTGAGTAATTCCAATAGTTCCCCTCCCCTTACATATAAAAGGACACATCACATCCTCTCTTCCTCGCACCTATTACCACTCTAGTTCATCTAATTCCTACCAAAGTCTCCCAAAAACATCATTCCTCACATCCTTATAGTCCTTGTTATGATTATAAAACCATCCTAGAATGGATTTCATTGTAATCATTAAGAGGTTTTCCGAGGAAGAGGTATATATCTTAACCAAGAATTTAAATTTTATATCCTATTTACCTCCACAAATCCATATAAATTAATTATAATATAATAAAATCATTATATTATATATAAATAGACTTTACTATGTTTATGAAGTTCTATGTATCCATCTCTTCTTTCATCCAATGGAAAACAAAACAATCATTCATGTGTAAGGAGGGAAACCGCCTCACGAATGGAATTAATTCAATTACATTAAACTACTCTCATAGATGATAATAATGGTATATTTAATGTATATATATGTGAATTTAATGACATAACTATCAATATGTATAAATTATATGTCATCTATTTTATTTCCTTTCAATACAATGAATATGAGAATGTCTTTTGTGTGTATGTGTAGACTACAACATCCATGAAGCAATGTGATTCATTTTGATCACCACATCACATGGATGATGTATAAAACTTTATTTAAAGATATAAAAAGATATTTATAAAAATATTCATTTTCATATAAATATAACAATATTTACCTTTATTCTATCATGATTGTTTAAAATTGAAAATGCTACTCATGCATCCGTAGAGCCAACCATCTCCAAGATTCTATCATTGCTCATTATTCAAAACTATTTTTAATAGTTTATTTTAAAAGTATAAATGATGAATAGAAATTAAATTTATTTCATTATAATAATTCTATTGATGTGTGAATAATTACCCATTTCACTATAGTTAACTTACCAGAGTTATATTGGACATATGAGGTGAATATTTTCAAAATGGATGATGCGAACTTATTTGATTATAGAATTATATATAACAAGACAATAAATAAAATAAAATAAAATAAAAAACATTAAAAAGGTTATTAAATAATTAAATAAATAATATAATTTTGTTGTTTTCTGAAGATATATAACATACATGATGATTTAGACTCAAGGTATGGGACACATTAACTTAAAATCTCAGTTTAAATGGTTTGAATATTTATTTCATAAATATTTATCTTCTATTTACATATTATTAAAATTATTTTCTGGATATATTTATAGGAAAATAAATTAATTTTATTTTTTATTTTTTTATTTTTTTAATTTCAGACAAAAATTTTCAAAAGGAATATTTTAATATATTTTATATAAAATGTTTTGAAATTATTCACAAAAGGAAAAATCAATGTTCAATTTTAATGTATATGATGTAAACAAATATTACCACCAAAAAACTATTATTATAATTTTCAAATACTTTATAAGCTTCCATATTTACCTCAATTAAAAAAACCTACTTCACTTATTTTTGGGCATTCTTTTGAAATGGACTTTTAAAAGGAAGGAGAATAAAAATATCAGAAAGTGATTTTCATAGGGGTTCAAAAGTTTTTTCAATAGTTTCATAATGAAAAGGTTCAAGATTAAATTTTTTTATTGATGATATAATAATTTATTATTATATATGATAAATGGGTTATCCTAATAAATTTATTACAAATTTATGAGATCAATTTATCTTAAATGAATGGGTGAGAACGATATATAATATACAAGCATGTGGGTAAAAGAGAGATATCCAATGCATTGGTTAATGTTCCTTATCATAAAAGAAAATAATGAGGGAGTTATCCATGGAGGCTTCAACTATGGATTTTATAACGATCCATTTATTTCAGACATGTGTGGACTCTAGTTATGAATATGATATTATATGTCTTCTAAATTGTTTCTATTTTATTTTGAGGAATTATAACAATTTATTTGAGAAAAACATTTATATGTTTCATGTAGTTATGGTTTTATTAAAATGATCAAAGAATATGATGTTAGATATAAATAATATATGGGTTTTTATTTCTTTCATTGGACTAATATATTTATGTATTTTCAATCCCTTAATGACATTTTCTTACTCATACTATGTTTTTAATTTTTTTCAAAGGGTTTATGGATGATTAAGAACAATGAAAATTTATTACTTAAAGTCAGGAGTACTTTTCATGAAAAGAAAACATGTTTCTTTTTAAAAGTTTTATATTGTGTCAAAAATAGATTCCGATTAGAATTTTCCTTGTATTAATATATGGGTTTTTATGTAATAGTTAAGAACTAATTCTACTAAACTCTTAAAATAAAAGATAATTGGTGATGAAATTTGGAGAATACTTGTCTAAAGGTAATATAATTTAATGTTAAAATTTCATTCCTTATATGTTTAATTATTGTGAGGGAGGGGTGTTTTCTCAATTTCTTTATATAATCAATATATTGTTGGCATTCTACACACAATGGAAATATCTAAAAAAATAACATATACTATATAGTTAGAGTTACTATCTGATAATTGCATGGTAGCCCTTTATCAAATATTCAATCCTTGTTATCCTAATTTAGAAAAATAATAATAATTCCTATGAACATATACATATTTATATATCACTTGTTAAATAAATAAATATTTATTTATTTAAATGATTTTAAAATATATATAATTTTCATCATATACATTACACAAGTTCTCTATACTACTTAGCCTATAATGAACCATGAATAATATATATGTAGAAAAATAATAACATTTTTAATTAACATATAAATATATATTAAATTCACTATCCCCATGAATATTTTTTTATTTATGTTAAAATAACTCAAACATATTTATATAGATATTTAATTAAACTATTGAATAAAAAATGAAATTATTACCTTCTGAATAATAAACAAGAGATAAAATTCAACACAGATATTCTAAACTCGAATATATGGTTGTTCTATTGGTATGATCAACTGAACATAAATAATTATTTTTATAAAATTTGAGATTAACAATTTGGTTAATTATAAATTAATTATACGTTTTTTGATATTCTATATACATTTAGTGTGTTACCCCTATTACTATTTCTCTGGAGAATTAGATGAAGGCACCAAAATTACATGACCAATATATAAAAACATTATATGTATCCTATAATAAAATAATTTTATGTTGAAATGAAAGAAACATTTATATGAATATTTCTATGAATTATAATCACCTTTTGTGAATATCTCAGAAATATAGATTCATAAAATTATTAACATTAGGAATGCTTCATTTATATTTATCTAAATATAGAGAACGAAATCCTAAATTAATTAACATGTCCATAGATTTATTCATATGGTTCAATTTCAATTGAAGGTCCATATATATATATATATATTATTCAATTGATGTGGAAGTGATAAATAAATTCTTGACTTATTTAATTAATTTCAATTCATTTTTAAATAAACTAATATATGTTACTACACACGAGTATATACCAATCAAGGTTTTTTTTTTCATTCATCAATGTATTTTATCCCTAACATACATTAATAATATTCATATTTCTAATGAAAAATACAAAAATCTATTGATATGATTATCCAATGACACATTAAACATGGGGAATTCATGTTGTTGAATCAGTCCTCATAACCTCCCTTCTCGAAGATTACCATGAAAGAAAACTTAAAGAAGAAATATCTTTGTATTATGAGCCTCCATAATTTGATATTCAAACACAATTTTTGTCCCGTGAGAGGGATATTATCTAGAAAGTTGGAAATATATTTCAAAATATATTCATTGTATTTCTATGTAATCATTATATATTAGAAATGTTACAATATTTAGATGTGAAAAATAATATAAAGACATCGACACATTGACATGACATATATGAATAATAATATTGTGAAATTTTATTTATTTATATTCAAGAAATCATAAGTATAAAGACAATTGGTCTTAGGGAAATTATTTAAACACATAAATGTTATTTGATTATATTAAGGATAATGTTCAAGGAAAAAATTCATTCAAGTCGATAAAACCATTTGTTAAAGAGGAATATTAAATGACATTAAGGGTTGGTAACCTATATATGATTCAAATATATATTTCTTATTTTGTCAATAAATTGTTGAAAAATATTTGGGAACCCATAATCGGAAACCAAATAGAGTATTTTATATAGTTTTCAATTAATTTGATAAATTATATATTTAATAAAGACTATGGTGTCCATTCTATTATGGTAGAAAAGGTACAAGAGTGGTTTTAATACAGTAAGATAGGTCACTTGGGTGAAATTTACCACTCTTATATTCGTGGACATGTATAAGGGTTTGCCAACTATGAATTCTATAGAAGTTTTGAATGTATATGGTAAATTAATATATATTTTTCTAATGAGGCCAGTTATAATGGATGGAATATGTTAGTATGATGTTTCCTCTCTTATAAGGGTTTTCTAGAGAGTGATGTGAGATCAAATAGTCTATATAGCTCATGAAGCTATCCTTTATGTTCGTTAATGATAGTAAATTTAATTGTTTCATTACATATATCAATATTTGTGGTAATTTATAAAAAAAATATCGATGTTAAGGGTATTGAGAAAGGTATTTAATAGTGATAATAAAATGAATTCATTAAATTTAATGGCCTACGACCCCTTGTTGGAGTGTGATCATTGGGTCAATGGTAGTTGATGATAACTAATGCCATGATTAGAAACCAATTTCAAAAAATATGTGACAATATTAATGGGTTAATGGTTGATATAATTTGAATGGTCAAAGGTGACTTGTGTGGTATAAGGGATCCAACTGTTGGGGTTATTAAATATGTTCATGGAGATGAAGATATGACTAATGGGATTGTCATAAACTACTATATTCTATTATATATAACCCAAATGGTAATAATATTATTAGAGGGCTTGAGAGGGGTGATTAATGGAGTATATTATATGCCATTATGCTTGATGCTAGATATGGGTTGTATGTAACACTATATTGCATACAAAAATAACCAAGTTATATGTGGAAAATTTTTTTATAGCTATTGATGTATCAACATAAATACTATATCAACAATCTTTGAATCTATTAGGATTGGGAACAATGTCGGACTTGTTGGTAAATGTTGTTAATAATTTCTGTGTTCCTCATTTTTATGTGTTATTTCATTATATCACATTCCTGAACAATATATTTAAAGATATGATATAGGTCAATTAGTGAAATGTTATGATGTTTATGGTATCTCATCCGACAAATATATGAAATTAAATATGATTTTTTATAATTTGTGACATAGGTAAGATAAATTGTATGGAAAAAACATTTATAAATGAAATTCCTTTTTAAAATGAGTATATGCCTTATTAAGAAAAAAAATTTATAGAAATAACAGACACTAATTTTTTTTATTTCGGACCATTATATGGGTTTCGAAATTTAAAACCCACTTAATTGTAATAACTATTGATAATAATTTTTTTGTATAGTTTCCATCAATATTAATACATAAAGGGTTATGATAAAGTTCATTTGACATAGACAAATGAAGTGATGACATCGACCAATATGATCGAACCCTATGATCACATTTAAGGGAGATTATATGGGATATAGTGTCATTGGGAATTTATCTTCACCAAGGAAAAATATAGATTTAATAACTGATGCACGAGCAAAACCATTTGCTTGAAATGTTCATGCTCATCAAGATTGTGACCCATACCATGTTCACCAACCCACAACTTGAAAATATCACCATCATAGACCTTACCATAAGGAAATTCATTACTGTAAAACAGGTCTATCTATATATACCCTATAAATACTAATTTTTATGTTTTTCATAACAAATAATTTATTATATTTATCCCTTTTTATGTTACATTTAAAATGATTAAATAATGAGTTTGATACAAATTATATTTCGATATACTGAATCACAAATTGAGTTTTTAGAAATATATAGTTTATATTAAGACACTCATTTTTATGTATTAAATAATTTTTGGAGCAAATAATTTTTTTGTAAAACAATATTATTAAATAATAAATATTAAATATAAATGATAATATAATTTTACTAAATCATATATAAATTTATAAGGGTCAGAAAACATTTTTTATAAAAATATATAATTTTTCAATAAATGGTATTTTTTGATTTAAAAGTTTGAATTCTCATATTTATAGACTTATTTTGATAAAATAAATATTATTTTTGAAATCATCAGGACAAAATTATCCAATAGAGATTTTTTCATAATTCATAGAGATCACCAAAATTTTGTGTAGAAATTTAATATGGTATAATTATATAGTTTTTATTATGAAATCATGAAATCAAAAGAAAATATTTAATAAAAACTATAAATAGTATCCATGAATAAAATTATGTTTTCCCTTTTAAATAATCTATTTTTTAGTCATTTGATTAGTTTTATAAATCCTTATTGAATCCTCAAAAACATATATTATATTTTAATATTTTTAAAATTATTTATTCATGAGAATGACTCATTTGAAAGTCAACAATGATATTATTTTAATTTTTTCAATTAATATACATATAAAATAATGAAATCCAAACCTGTTTGGAAGAAAAAAATTAAATAAACCCAAGATAAAGATTGTGGTTTGGATACTTTATCTTATATAATCTTAACTTATGTTTAATAATTAATAATTAATTTTCCTCCCCTTTTCAATATAGAGCAAAACAAATTCCCATTAATCTTCACTGAAAAATATTTTATAATGAAGTTACTCTAAAATTAAATCTCTAGAGTCCCCCAATGCATTCCCATGAACTTATGAATCTCCTCCCAAGAATTAATAATCACCCTCTAAAGGTAAAGGATCCTCTCATTCTTTCCTTTATTCAACCACCATCTTAATAACATACCTTTTGAATTGAGGTCATTCAATTTGGGATATAATTTTTCACATCCTTATTAATGTTAATATCCTTCCCCAGTAATTATGGACCCATTTATATTTTAATAAACCATTTTATATTCATTTATATAAATCTGTTAATCTTTTGAAATTATCCTACAATTTTCCATGCCAATGATTTCTATAGTGAATACCCATCTCCACTTATAGTCATGGGTATTCACCTATTTCTACATATCATTAATTAAATGGTTATTGACATGTATATAAAACACACACCTTAAACATGTGGTTAAGAATGATGAAGTAAATCCTTATGTTGTATGATCTATATTCCAGACTTATTCATGAAGATGATATGAATGTGATAGGAGGGCCCATAATTATGTATTCCTCTAATGAATTGTGTATTTTTTATCTCATTAAAGGTCATATATTTTTCATTAGATTTTATACTAAGAATACTATGTTGTGTTACCTTATCATGTATCCTTGAATTCTATTTCTGATGTTGAATTTAACAATTCTTCCATGTTCATATGATACCTTTTTGTTATATTGTTATAACATGCCTCATTGATCAAGATTATGATTTTCTCCCCACTTGTGTTACCATGATATTCGTATTGGATCACATGTATTTATTTACCTTATTTTTTTATTCCATTATTATTCTTTACACATCACCCAATTCTTCTAGATGTACCATGGTTATGCCATTCATTTTAAGAAGATCCAAGGAATATAATGTAATGGTTTAATGTTTTTAAATAACATTTTCACATTTCAGATGCATGTTGTAATGTTATATACCTAATTACCCCAAGACCCTTGGTCTCACAATAATTTTTGGTTGTATTAAGTTTATATTTTTACAATAAATCATTAATTATTGTGTTTTATATATACATGTTTTCATAGTTGGTATTAGAGGGAAGATAAATTACTTTGACAGATTAGAATTAGAGAAATATAGTGAAATACTTTGGGATAAGCTAAAAAAATAGAGAACATCCATAAATTTTGGTAATGTATATGAAAATTAGTTTTCAATTAAGTACATACTTTATTAGATACTACTTATAGATGTGGATCTTGAATAGTTGTACCTGGTAGTAATAACCCATAGAATGAAACATTTGGATTGGATAGATCATCACCTGGTGTTCAAAAATTGGTCTTTATTCAAAACTAGTTTGATTCTCCTTGGGGGTATTCTTTGGTAACTTTGAAAGATCATAATGAACCATTAATAATGGGAGAAAAATACCCATAATAAATTATGTATGGAAATAGTTTAGGGATATCAAATATTGAAACTTAGAAATTCATAGTTTTACTAATGTATATAATTTATGGGTTATCCCTTTAATCTTCATAGTTTTCTATTTATGTGTTTAGTAGTTTTAAATTTCATATTCCTATATCTATTGTATATTATGTAAAATGTTTTATGTTTAATAAACTATTTAAAGGAATAATTATCATAAATTCATAATCTTAAAATTTTCAATGGGACTATGGTTCTAGAAATTATTTCATACCACACACATTCAGTAGAATTATTTAAACACCAACTCAAAGCATGGAATTTTAGTTATTAGTGAAGATGGAAAATGGGTCGATTATTTCATCCCTAGAATATAACTCATCCCATGTAAAAATTGTTGTTTTAATATTCCAAAAAATGTGAAATTATACCCTTAGTTTAATTTGATATTATTCTAGTCATGGATTTACTTTCCTTGTTTTGATCCAAAATAAATTTATAAGATAAGGAACTAACCTTCCATATAAAAATTTCAATATGAATCTATAAAATAGAAATTATGGGTATGAATTATCATTTTTACCAATATATAAATAGTATATATTATCATGTTGTGAGAATTCATACCCAACTAAGATGATTGAGAGTAAATAAAAAGATCATCCTCGAGGAAATTCCCACTGCATTGGTATTCATTGATGTGTTTACTGAAAATTTACATAGAAATCCATTTATAAAGTAGGTTGAGTTATCATTCGATATCATACCCAAAGCCTTCAAATTTACAAGACTCCATATAGAATGGATATTTTTAAACAAGTAGAGCTAAAGAGATAATTATTGGAGAGTATATATTAAGTCGTTATATGCTCATGTTCTTCACAATGTGGTGCACCTATCCCCTTCGTTAAGAATAAGGATGGGTCAGTGTGCCCCTACAATGATTATCTTGAGCTCAACAAGATCATAACAAAGAACAAGTATCCACTACCATGGATTGATGACTAGTTCTATCAACTATGTGTATCCCAATACTTTTCTATGGTGGTTGTTCGGTTGGGATTTTATCATGTAAAGGTGACGAATGAGGATATACCTAAAACTACTTTTTATATATGCTATGGGAATAAATAACTCATTTTGATTCTATTTTGACTCAATAATTCTCAATAAATCATCATGGAATTAATGAAGAGATTATTCTTGGATTGTGTCAATAAATTTGTGAAAGTATTTATAGATGACGGTCTTATCTAATACAAATTATATGAGTAACGTTATGATAATTTAAACAATATACTAAATACAATGAAAAAGGAATGTATATATGAAAAGAATAGTAATTGATTATTTTGGTTGGATCTAGAATTTTTTGGGAATGTTATCACAAAAAAACTGATATTTGTGGCTGCATCAAAAAAAATGATGGATGTACTAGAATAACATCTATAGTGAAAATCCATAGTTTCCATAGAATAGTTTGGTAAAATCTTTAATATCATAGAATGATGTCTCCATTTTCAATCCCACTAACTAAAATTACATAGAAGGGAATATGATATTTCTAGACTTGTGAATGTGAAGAAATCATTAAAGAGTAGAAGATGAGGATAATCACTACACTTGTTCTCACATAATAAACCGGTGCAGATGAATTTGGGATCTATAGTGATACGATAAAAAAGGTAATGGGTTGCATACTCATTTTATATGAGAAATTGATAGAATATTCCACCCACCAACAAATGAACCATCGTAAGAACTAACTAATGAATATACTATAATTGGATTTATTGTTCTTCATGTTGATCTTTTGAAGAAATTATATACACGTAAAAATGTTTGAAATATATACATATCCTAACATCTTTAACATTACATTCATAGAAAAATAGATTAATATACACTAATGAAAGTTGTTACTGATAATCAAGGATTATGATTGTTCAATATATTAAAATCCAGGGTAGGAAATTAATGTGGTTGATTCTCTAAATAGAATGGATCGTGCAATCTTATACATAATGAGTATTGAAATGGATCTCATCTTCATGGCCATAAAAAGTAAGGATATAAAAATAATAAATTTTTCTCCATCAAACCAAGCTCAAATAAATTCTCCGACATATATTATTGAGAGGAACAAAGAGTCCCAAAAAGATGATAAATTTCTATAAAATAATGGAAATAATATCTGAGAGTTTAAATTTTTTAAGATTAAGTTATATGTTTGGGAATCTGGATCCATTTATCATTTAAACCATAATTTAAAGTATAATTTCAAGACGATGAAAACTGCTAATATTTATCTATTTATCTAGGAATAAAAATGATGTTTAGTTATTTAATTCAAAACATACGGTGGAATAACAAGATGAGGGAGATTGTCATGTTTTTATATCAATGGTTCCATGCCAATAATTCATGGAAGAATGAAATAAGTCTATAGGTATGATATTTAAATTTCCCATAACAATATGGAAATGGTCAAATATAACAATGGAATTCGTCTTAGGATTCCCTAAGAAACCTGAAGTAAATAAAACCATCTGAATGGTTGTCGATTTCATACGAAGATGGCACATTTCAATTCTATCATGGAAGATATATAACACGACGAAATCTCCTTTATATATATATATATGGGAACATGTAATGATACCATTAATTAAATTATTGGTTTTATTTTATTGAGATATGAGGATTAAAATGATGTTTTGGTGAATCCTCAAGAAAGTGTTGGATATAGAAATGTGATTCAGTAATTTTAACCCAACTCAGATAGATAGTATATCAGAATGGACCATATAAAATCTGGAGGATATACTGAGATCTTGTTCAAAAGATTCAAAATATATTGGGACCAACCCCTTTTACTAGAGGAGTCCCTATATGAAAATATTTTCCATTATAGCATTAAAATTAAACATTATGGGGATCGGTATGTTAATAAGTGTCATAATTAGACATGTTGGGATGAATTTATATTGTGGAAAATTATGGGTACTTATCATATCAAATAAATTATAGAGAAGGTTCAAAACATTCAAAATTATATGAAAATAGTAAAAATTAAACAGAAAATCTATGAAAGAAATTATCTATGATGCATTGAGTTTGAAGATGGAGTTAAAGTGTTCCTTCATATATCATCATGGATGAAATTTTTAAGGATTTGGAAGAATGGAAATCTTAGTTCTAGATAAATTGGTCCATTTAAAATCCATTATCACATTAGATTGGTGGCCTATTAAATAGAATACCCACACAACATATCTTAAGTACATGATGTTTTTATTGTATTTTCCATAAGGTTTTATATTACAAAAACCTCAAATGTTATAAATTAAGATGTTCTACCATTGGAGAATGAACATAAATACGAGTAGTAACTGGTGAATTAATTAGATTATAGAGAAAATGTTATTTGAAATAATATAACTCACCTGATCGAAGTACTTTAGTGGAACTATAAATCTAAGAAAGTGACATGGGAATTTGAAGTGGTGATGAAATAGTTGTACCCTCATCTATTTTAGTGTATTAAATGAAAACACAAATTATTAAATTTGAAAAGGTGGGAATATTTTAATGTCTTAAACATTTATAAATGAAATTCATTTATTAAGTGAGTAAATGATTTATTAAGAAATTATGTTATAGAAAACACATGTCATAATGTGGTTATTTTGGAACCTTATATGGTATATTAAATTTAAAATACCATTAGGCATCATAATCAACGATAATATAACCACTGTACTATTTAAATGATTAATTAAGGAGTTTCAAAAAATTAGATTATGATACAATGTAACAAAAATAATATTTTTTTGAAATATAGTCTCAATAAGGACACATTTATTAATTAATTCATGAATTTTGTAAATAAAAGATATTTTTAATATAATAATATTATTAAATAATATTTATTATGAAATATAATTTTGCATTGTAAAATGTAATTTTTATATGGTTTAGAAAAGTTTTGTTGTAAAAATAATAATATTTTTAAATAAATGGGGAATTATTATATAATATTGTAAATTATAATATTTATATATTTATTTTATTAAAATTAATATTGTTTATAAATAATTATATATGAATCATTCGATAGTGAATAATTCAAAATTCTCTAAGATAAAGAAATTTTTTGTTAAAAATTATATATGTAATAGTTATAGTACATGTATTAAGACATAATAAAAGGAATAATGTTATATAATAAATACCATAAATAGTATCAATGAAATGAATTTTGTTTCTCTTTTAAAATAATGCCTTTTACATCAATTTATTAATATTATAAAACCTTAATGAATCTGACAAAACAAATATTATATTTTAACCTTTTAAAATAAATTCTTTATGAACAAGGTCCACTCCCCATCACTATTTGACTTATATTAATGGTTGTGGTTTACATTATTATAAAATAATGAAAAAAAATATTCATTAGTATAAAATATGATAAAAACCATGATAGGGTTTATGGTTTTGATTAGTTTATCATATAGAGTCCAAAACTTATGTTTAGACATTAATAAATAATTCCCATACCTTTTTCTATATAAAACCACCCATCCCCTTATTCCTATATAATAAAATCTCAAGGAGCATGAATTTACTCTTCCCTACCATATTTACAGTTTTTTCTGGTTTTCCACATGCTTTGAAGAGGTTCCTTCCAAGATTTAATAAAAAAACCCTCACATTATTATCTTTCTTCAAGAACATTAATTGTGTCATTCCATTTGATATATAATTTCTCAAGATATGACATAATTGCATAAATAAATCTTATTTTCCTTTTGATTCTCAGGTAATGAGAGAAATGTTTTTCTCTCATTCATCCCTTTTCTAAGAAATTTGTACACCTGTTATTTTTCAAAAAATAACTTGTGGTTTCACATTCCAACCAATTGTGTTGTGAATACAATTCACTATTTTCACTCACCAGTATTCACATAGTTGTGCATATACTTTGTTGATTTGGGATTTATATGTTTTTAAGATGAAATACTTAATTTGGGGATATAATTTATGAAATACACCCTTATGTTATATTAGATATGACTGAAATTTATGAATATACAAGATATGAAAGTGATGGGTGGGACCAAAATTATATATCCCTACAATGCATTGGGTAATGTTTTTATCTCATGAGATACAATTTAGGCTACATGTTTAGTCATCCTAAGAAAAAAATGTTATTTTTTCTTCCTAATTTTTTGTTATCATATGTTTATAATGTCATATGATACCTTGAAATGCCTCTTGGTACAAATACACTACTTTACCTTATTCTATGTTTTTTATTCCCTTAATGGTATTTATAGTTCAACCCTTTCTTATGTACATCCATGTGTTTTCCCATGCAGGATTATAATATCCATGTGATATAAGGTATTGTTTTGGGGATTCAAAAATAATGATATTGTATCTATATTGCATGTTCCTATGTTATGTTCCTAATTACCTAATGAAACTAGGCCTCGTGATCTAACGGGCTTGTATTGAGTTTATATTTATCTGGAAAATCATAAATTAATGTGTATTAAAGGTACAATTTCATTCTTATCCTCATGAAGAGGAAATTATATACAGTATTTCAACCACAAAAAATAAATATATAGATTCAGGTGGTAATTTTATATATAATACTAAAAAATCACATGTGAATAGAACCCAAAATTCCTTCATAATGTAATAGATAATTGACTATGGTGCATTGGAGGCTGGTAAAAGTTCCAAGGTGGAACCATCTTCAGCATATTGGCTAGTCGCTTTTATTGATAGTCCAATATTAATATAGGATGGGAATTGAAATTGTGATTAATTTATATCTAGTGAGAAAAAACCATATATAATTAATATCTAGAATATTATTACACTAGATCAAACAAATATCCATGTGGATTGGTAGTCTAATAGAAGCTCTAATAATCATACTATGTTTGTGCAAAATACTTTTTTTGTAGTAATTCAACCTCGAATGATTTTGTTAGTGAAACACTTTAGTAAATATTAACTGTGAATGTGATGATATCTTGGATACAAATGGAAATAAGGATGGTTCTATAAAGAAATAATCTAATAAAAAGAACTCCAGGGTGATGAAAAAAGGGGGATACAAACAAAAACACGTGCTTAAACGAGGATACTCTTTTGCAACTACCACGGATTGGCCAAACCTGAAACAACCATCTATTATAAGATTCTCTTTAAAAACCCAAACATGATCAAATAAGTTTATCTCAATCAAAAAGATAATCCATACAATGATTTATTCTCTTGAAAATAAGTGTTATAAGCTAATTATCAAAAACCAGTCTCCGAGATAGAATAAAATATTCTTGGTTCATGTTTATTCATGTATATAAGGTCTCTCTTCAATCTACTCAAATGATCATATTCAAATAAAAATTTCCAAATATATATGGATACATCAATTATTATATTTCATTTCTTCCTTCAATGGATATCAAGATTGAGTAGATTAATTACAAAACATAAATTCTTTTTATGGAACAATAAATGGTCCATAAACTCTTCTTGGGGATTTCAATATTATCTTCAATCTAGATAAGAATTTATTCTTGGTGAATGATTCTTCCTCAAATATAGAATTAAAGGATTTTATTTAATATAGAACCATAATCTATGTGAATTAGGTGGGTGAAAAATATACTTTTTATTTAAAACTCATCAACCAAATGGTGGCCAAAATACCAAAAAGTTCATTTTTCAATGATTCATCCCGTGATGTTTTGACCTGCATTTTTTGAACCATCCTTAAAAAAATAAATTCATAAAATAATCAATTTTTATAAAATATAATAACAATATATTTGTAACCACTATCTCCTTATAGATTTAATGATTCTGTTATTTTTCTCCCTGAATGTGAAATATATTTTATGATAAAAGTTGCACCTTTAATTACAAAGGTGATGCATTTTGTTCTATCTGAATGAATAAATTACACAATAAAAAGTTAAAAGGATAGAGTATATATTTTTTCATTTATCTTGACAAAAATATTTATTATCTTGAAACACCTCTACATATCATTCAATAGGAAAAAACCCACAAAAATGTTTATATAGGTATTGAACAAGAAACAATGATCTCCAATGATCTTCCTAGACCTAAAACCTTATGGAGGATATGTAGAGATAAAAATTTTCAAATAATTTTTTCTAAATATGGATACATAAATTCCATGTTTTCAATCATATTTAGTGATCCTATAAACTAGGATCCCCCTTCATTGTTCTCAATGACAATGGATTTTTTTAAACATGTTGATTTTGTTAATTTCTATTGAATTTATTTAATTGATTAAAATTATCTCGGATTCGTTAGAAGATATTAAAACCAAGACTATCAATCATGAGTAAACCACCACGATTACATTGATTCCTTTCAATTTTGAGATCAAGGAATCTGTTTTTGGTTTAATTATTATGAGATCCATAGGTTTCTATGGCTTCAATACCTTATTCTTCCAATCCTTTTGTGTTGTTATCTAATATGATTTTTTCTAACTTGTCATTTTTATTTTTATTGGATATTATTTAACATAAATAATCAATTATGAATTCATTTTTATAATTCCTAAATATGGTAATGGAAAAAATTCATCCCTTTAGTAATATAGATCTCGTTAAAACAATTAAAATAATAATATTAATACTCTTGAAAATAGGCTTACCAAAATTTCTAACAAGAATGTTTCCTAAAATAAATTTCAAATAATTAAAGGAAGAACTATAAAAGAATTCAGTATCACTGATTTTAAATATGTTAACAATTTTTGGAAAAACACTGGGTTAGGTAATATATCAATGAATGTATATGTTAAATAATATTTTGACATGATAGACAGAGGATTAATCTATATGTTCCATAATAGATTTGGTTTTTTGGAGTCTTTCATAAAATGGGTTAAATATTTCTGATTTCAGCTTATAGGTCATTTTTTACTAATGGTTCTCTTGAGGGATATATCACATGATCTAGAGGTGTTAGTCATGGTGATCCTTCTTTAACAATCATCATCTCTATTGTAGAATACTATATTTCAAAAATTCTTCTTAATATGGTGTACAGTCACATGATTTATCCTATAAGGGATTATAAAGGCTTATCCTCCCGTAATCAATTATTATATGATGATGAAATCATTACTTTCACTTAATGAGACAAGAGAAACATAAATAATATTAAATATTTTATAATTAATAATGAAAAAAGGTTTTAGGACAATATAATAGTTTGAAAAAATAATTATTTTACATTGGAATAGTCATTCATGTAGTTAGAAAGGTGTATATAATTAATGAGATTGGAATCAATGAAGGTGTGTTTCCATTCCCCTATTATGGTATCCCTATATTTCAGGGAAGTCCTTGTGTCTATCAATTTACTCATATTTTAGGTTAGATTATAAATTAGTTTTTTTCTTGGAATGAGAAAGCATCATGAATGATTGTTCAATACTATCTTATGAATTCAGTTATTATATCTAAATTTTTTATGCATTTATGTTCTAGAAATGGATTTCTTCCCTTATTAATAGTATTCATATGACTATCGAAAATATTTTCTAGAGAAGGATAAAATTACAAATTAATATTATTATTATCCTTTAGAATCAATGCTATAAATTATTTTATCAAGAATGTGTTGTTAATAAACAAGGAAATTTTAATTGTTATTTTTAGACACCTTATATGTAAATGTTTATCAATGGGAAATCATAGAGACTTAGCTTTCTTAGCTCTACATTTATTTATGGGCTTAAATATATATAATTATATTATATAGATTCCAATATATGGAATTATCTCAGGGCCTCCTTTTCTAAAATTTCAACTCATTAAAATTGGATGGTTAAACTAAAATCATTCCTTAATTTTTGATTGGATAATTTGGCAGGTACACTGCACTTTAATATATTAAAATCTCTTAATGGTTTATAGGATATGAATGATTTAATTAACGAAATATTATAGGATTTTATGATTTTTCTTTCTCTCGATATCTTGTTAGTTGATTCCAATTACAACTTTATTACTGGATATGATATGCTAATATGGGAACTATATTATAGTGGGTAGCATACCTCCAAACTACAATACAAAGAAACTTCAGCAGGACATTCCAAAACCTAGAATGGAATGATAAATTGGAGATAGATTCATACCTCTAGATTAAACCTAATGTGGATGTTGATACTCTCAAAGCTCCCAATAGATTTATGTATTAAATATGGATGGGAACCACCCTAATTTTTTGGGAAATATTTTTGCAAATTAATATAATCTTTTTGTTATTTTGTGTTACATGGAATATCATGTTTTTATTGAGTTATAAACAGACCTAAGTTTATATTTTAATTTAAGAAAAACCAATATCATCTTGTTTTATTTTAAATACTTAATTTATCTTTCATTACACACAACCTTGAGTTTATCAGCCATTATAAGAAACACAAATTTTATACAAAACATGTCATATTATTGGAATATTTTTATTTAATATTATAGACATAACCTAGCCATTAGAAAAGTGGTAATGTATAGGATCAAGTAAATTATGAAAATATATGGTTTATAAATTTATAAAAAACTAATTCTTCGGTGACCCATTAATAATAAAATGAATATATACACTATTTTCAAATAAAGGAATTCTTTTCCTCAAACACTATTCTTATGAAAAACACACATTTTAGCTAAATAAATTAAATAAAAAAACTTTTGGTGAATTATTTTAATTTATTTTTTATTTTTTATTTTTTATCTACTATTAAACATCTATATTAAATATTTTTATTTAAAATATATAAAAATAAATTCAATTTTAAATTTAAAGTAGTAATTTTGCAAATTAATTATTATTTTCCCATTGGTACCCTGATATTAAAATTATTTATGATTTTTTTAAATTAATTTGATAAAATATAAATAATTTTATAAATAAAAATTTAACAATTTTCTTATGGTTATTTTTTTATATTCTTTGAAAAGATTCAGTTTTTTGATAAATAGTGAAAATACAGTATTTTAATTAAAAACTTTATTTTATTATAATTCATTTATAAAGATAAATTATATTTTAAATTAGTTCTAAATAAATATTAACTCATATATAAATCAATTAATCCAATTAAAATATTTGGAAACAGTTTCATGTGGATTTTTGATATGAAAATAGTGTAAACATTTGATCATTTTCTCTTTAAAAACCCACATACTCATCGCGCCTGTGAGAATTATTTTAAAGAAACTTTTTCTACATATGTTAATGGAATTTGGAAAAATGGATTACATATTTTTCATAATAATTATTTATATTATTAAATAATTTAAAATTAATTTTTTTACCAAGATGATCGTTACAAGAAGTAAACATTATATACCAAAGTTAAGGTAAAAATGGTTTTACCATGTTGATTAAAATAAAATGATAAGGGTCATAAATGACACAAAACTATAAAAATATAGTATTTTAAGCCATATTTAGAAATTAGACCTTATATTATTGATATTTCCACATTATGAGATCTTTGTGACATTATAAAAGTTTTGTGGGATTCGCTCTTCCAAAATAATTACCGGTGTACAACTTAGCTCACCTATAAAAGGCCACCCCTTTTCCTATTCTATTCACATATAAAAATGATTTTTGCATCATCCAATAATATAAAAAATCACTTATTAACTTCCCTCCTGTCATCATAGAATACTTAGTTTAGACAAAGATCCCACAAAGGAATTCCTTTCATTAAAACCTAATAAGGATACCTGAAGAAGAGTTAATGTTATTTAACGAGCATTTTTATGTTTTATATATTCTTCCACCTCATTAAATTATTATTATACCATGATGATATAATAAAAAAATTATATTATATATAATAATATGTTTTATGTTAATTTCATGACTTACAATCACCTACAACTCCATCAAATGGATTATGAAATCATCATTTGTGTGTATTGTGGACTATAGCTTTGTGAACCGATGTTGTTTTTTTTCATTAAAACAACTCATGGTTGGGTATAATGGTGTAATTATTTTTTATAATGATAATTATGATATTATTATTATTATATAATTATTATATGATTCATACCTTCATGATTTCCATTTTGTGTGAATATGATAATGTTTCTTGTGTTTACAGTGGTCTACCACCTCGCGAATCAATGTGATTTGTTCGCATTTTACATAGAAGGTATTGAGAATGGTATTAATTCAAATATTCAATATATATTACATTAAAATTATTTTATAATGAAAATATATAATTTACCAGGATTTATTTCAAACCAATAATAACATGGAAACAATGTTTATAAGTACGTACGACCAACCCTCTCTATGAATAGTGTATTTCATTTTCTATAGATAATTTTTCTAGAATATTGTAATTATATACATACTAAATATATGTTATATCTATATCATGGTTATAATTATGGATATTATGTAACTCAGGTAAAATTTATAGGCCAAAATAATATAAAAAATTAAAACATATACGAAAAACAATGTTTTTGTTACCCAAAATAATATTTTAACATCAAATTATAAATAAACAAGCAATAAAAGGTCATAAGAAAATAATATATAGTATGATAAATAAAATTATTATTATTTAATATATTTATAAAAAACTTATATTTATTATAAAGTTGTTTTTAATGTGTATAAAATAATTCAAGACCTATGGTAAGGTATTTCAGTCTCACTTTTTACCTTTGTGTGACACATGCAATTTTGACCACCTATTTATTTTATGTTGTCTATTTACTAAACATGAATTCATTTTATGATGATTATAATTAAAATTAGAGTGATTTACATATCTATTTCATATAACTATTCCATTTTATTTAATGTACAATGTTTAAAGAAGTGGTAATTTATTTTTCTATTAATGTTTCCACTTTGATAAATATAGTTATGTTATGCACATATCCTCTTTTATAAGGTGAATGTACAACCCCTTTTACATGTAATATAATGAATTTGTTTATACACCAGATATATGATGTTTTATTTCATGTTATTCTTTAATGGTGATTATTTTTTGGTGTTTCCAAAGTGGAAAATAATTTATATTATAATCACATTGTTTTTCATTGAAACACCCCAGGTTTTAATGAACCCATTATTTCAAAAAACAGTTTCTTGATGTATTATTATATAAACCACAACAATATAATATTTCATTATCACTTATATTATCTTGTGTCATATAAAAAACTACATTTTTCTTGTGTTTCACGCAATGTCGATCTCTTTTAATAGATTATGTTACGTACAAGGCCGAGTTTTTTCAAACAACACTATAGTATTAAAATATTATTACATAATATAATAAGTTATAACCTAGATGTTTAACTAGATTTTGTGAATATTATTAAATAAATTAGGAAAATATATGTTTTATATTATTAATTCATTGGTTAACAATTAATTATAAATGAAATTTTATAATAATTGAATATAGAGGAAATATTCTTTATTTTAATGTTCATAAAGTCATTTTTCATTAATTTATTAATTTAACTACAATTTGTGAATGATAGCAAGGAAATATATATGTCATATATTAAACAAAATATTTTTATATATTTTTAAAATATATTTTATAGGTATAAGATAAGAACAAATCCAATTTCACACATAAAGCTCTATATTTTTCAAAATGGTAATTGTACCACCTTTTAATGGAGAACCCATTTTAAATATATATTTTTTACACTATTATAATTTTATAATAAAAATTATCTTATTATTGAAAATTGGGATTCCAAAATTTACTTTGGTTTAATTCTTAATATTTTTATGATAAGTTTCTTTTTTTAGGAATACTTAAAACCCTGAATTTTAAATGAAAAACCTTTTTAATAGAAATAATTTATAGTGTTATATTATATATTCCATTGGTTTTAAAATATAATTAGATTTAATTATTATCATTTAATAAAATTTAGGTCACTTTAATCAATTTTACATTGAATTTGGTTACAAAAAAATTTAAATCTTTTAAACGTTTTCACTTTAAAACCCCATTTTTTCATTCCGTCAACGGGATTAATTTTTAATAGATTTTAGAAAAAAATTATTTTTTAATTAATAAAAATTGTTTCAATATTTATAATTATAAGGTGAAAATTTATTAATATATCCCTTTTATTTTTGGACAATATGAATAGAAACATCAGTAATATTTATTAGCATAACTATGGGTAAATCAAATAATTAAGGGTAAAAATAGTATTATAAATTTTAAAAAACTACCCTAACATGTTTCATAATATAATTGGATGAATTTAATTATATAATTACTAATAAAATATATATATATATTAATTTTATGGACACTTTCTCATGATAATTACTTAAGTATTTTTAAACTAAAAGGGAGTAAAAAAATATCCCACTCTTACTTTTAATATATATAATATTTTTAATATGGGGAAAAGTTGATTCTATGATCAACCATATATATTATACATTATATAAAAACCATATATTTTTAAAAAAAAATTAGTGATGAAATAATTATCTTAAATAGTTACAAAATGATGATACATTAATTAAACGATTAATGAAACAATCAATTAAATGATATTATAAATATTTTAAAAAATATAATTTGACTTAACTAAGGCACTCCAAAAAATTTATCATTTAATATTAAATACTAGGGTTTTCTTAAATGAATGTTTTGGAATTTATTTTATGGTATAGGTTTTACTAAAATCAATGTAATGAATAGCATCAGAACGAAAGGTAATGAAATATTATGAAAACAATATTTTATTAAATTAGATAAAATAATAAATATAAAAAATGAGAAAAAATATGATAAATTATGGTCTAATATATCATAAATTTACCATTTATGTTCCAATTGAATATTTATATGTAAAAAATAAAATCCTCTTAGTATCAAAAACATTATTACCATAGTTAAAATTACAATCGGTTAACTAAGGGTCAATAAAATAGATAAAGACTAAAATTAAATAAAAACCAATCTAAAATTTATTGTCCGATGATATTTAAACATTATATCATATCATATTTTAATATAGTTCCTTTTAATGTATTACATACACCCCCTATCTAATTAAAGGACATATATCATTCTCTTTTATTAACCCCTACAAATCCATTTGGTTTAGCCAAAAATATACCCAAATATACACCAAATTTCCTTCCCTTATCCCAGAATCCTTCCTTTGGGAATAAATCCAACCAATGAAGTCCTTATGTTGAAAATCCAAAGAGATACCCCAAGAAGATGTAACGTTCATTAATAATCATTTTTTGTTTTATTTCATCTTTGAACACCCTTAATTATTTTTATGTCATGTTTACAAAATAAAATAAGAATAGTAAATATATTTTAATGTTATTATATTTAGGGGTCTACCAAAACTTTCACGCACTTCCATATAATTGTAAATGAACTTATCGTTCATGTTTTAGGTGGACTAATACCTCACAAAATTATGGTTGTTTGTTTTTCATTTAACACCTTTAATGGTAGGAATTATGATGGAAACTATTTTTTATGATATATATGCTATTTATTAAATATTTATACTTCTTAAATTATAGAATAATTTCTTCCTTTTTATCATATAGTCTTTTGGGAATGTATAACGTCGCTTGTGCGTACGTATGGCTTACCATCTCCACGATGCGATGTGATTCTTTTTTCATCTATATTTCACACAGATGATAATAAGGATGTATTTTATGAAGATATATTATTTATATAAAATAAAAATTATAATTTAATGGTTTTATATCAGATTTGTTTTTTTATTTTAACATTAAAAGAAATTGAAAATAGCGTTCGTGCGTACGTATGACCTACAGTCTCCATGAACAATGTATTTTATTTTCTACCTCTACTTTTATTAATTTCCATGAATAAAAATATAATGAATATATATGTATATGTATATATATCATTGATACCATTATGTAGATAATTTAATAATGATCTAAATATGAGAACATAGAATAAAAATTTAGGACATATACGATAAACAAAGGAGTTATTACCCAAAATATAACAAAAACATGGAATTATTAATAAGTGGGTAATATAATGTCATAAGTAAATAATTTGTGGAATTATATATAATATGTTTACTTTAAATAGGTATAATAAAATAATATTTTTTATATAAGAGGGTTTTATTAGTATGATAGGATTCAAGATATAAGGTAAGGGAATTTCATCTTACTTTTTTCCGTTAGATACATGCCATATTCACCACTCACCTCTTTTGTGTGGTGTATATACTGACCTATGAAATGGTATATAATTTATTTCTTTAATGATATTAATTTATTTAATTGATGTTATTATTTCATAGGGTTCACTATTCCAAAGTTACTCAAGGTGTAAGGGTTTTATGTGTCACTTTTATTTTCTCTATGACACATTCCATATACCCTACTTGTTTCTTCTAAGTGGTGTATATAATTACCATGAATGAATTTTTTGAATCTTATCTAGAAGATAATGGTATTTTTATATCAATATAATTTTATTTCATTCATGGGACATACAATTCTAATGAATATAAATTGATGAATATTTATTTCATAATCTCATCAATAGTTGGTATTGTTTCATTTTTTGTTTCCATTGAGGAATATTTATATCTAATGTCCATATTTCCTAAAAATGATTCTAAAAATATTTTAACTATTCTCTTATTGGTCTTTAAAATTATTTTTACCCATTTTTAATTTTTACTACATGGTTCGAAAAGAATCTTTTAGTTGTTTTCGAAATGAGGTCCTTTGTGAATTTCTAGTGAAAGTATAAAAATAATGATTGTTTTAATTATATGGAATTAATGTAATTTTCCAAAGTTACGAATCCTTAATGATTTGAATATTCCCTTACAATATTAAAATGTTATTTTAGAAAAAAAATCTTTTAAAATTTCTCAACATTTTAGGAAAATAAAACGTTTTCAAATAAGAAATGATATTTTCCTCAAGAATTGTTTTAATGTTATCTATCTAAATTATTTTCTATTTAAGATAAAATTATTTAATTTCTCCAATGCTTTACTAGAGATATTATTCGTAGAAACCATTCCAATTATTTGTAATAATGGTTTATGTTTATTATGCAATGATATTTATGAAACCCGTTTATTTTCCATGGGTTATGTTACAATTGAATGATGTTTATAAAACCCATTGCATTCCATAGGTTCTGATATGATAAATGGATTGTGTTATTATAGAACACATATGTATGGTTTTCATTATATGATGGGTGGGACCTATATCTTCCTCCAATTAATTAGGTAATGATTTATATCTCATTATTTATATATGAGAATAAAGTCAATGGTATTTATCCCCTATAGGATGATGGGTAAACCCAATCCACTATGGGGAGATGAGGAAACCCGATACCTTATAAGGAAAGGGCCATGACTGGGGATGGTGGTCTGTCTTAATAATTTGGTTTAGGCCTCACGAAGTGTAACATCCCAAGTAAGTAATGAATAATAGATATTTTTATCTATGTCTATTAATGATTAAGATAGTGTTATATAGGCTTAAAATGAAAATAAATACAATCTTATGCATGGAATACACTAATATTCTTAAAAGATTGTTTTAGTGCCTTTTGATGGAAAACCATTTTTGAATCTATATTTTGACAATTTTATAAACTATGTTTGTTAAAATAAACTTATTCTTTATGATTGGGACATCAAAATTTACCTTGTGTGAATTTTTGGTATTTTTCTGACAATGTTCATTTTTTTAATGAATAGTGAAAAATACTGCATTTTACATCAAAACTGCTTTTTAATCTAATTTATTTATATGATTTTATTATGTTTTGAATTGGTTTTGAAGTGAAATTAGAATATATTTCTACCATTTTATCCAATGGTGGTCATTGGAATCAATTTCACTTTGAAATTAGACTTAAACTGGTGTCAATCTTTTGATACTTATTGTTTTGTAAAAACACGCTATTTGCTCTGGCAGCGGGAATTAATTATTAAATTAATTAATGTGACTTATATGATTTGAATTTTGTAAAATAGACTTCATTTTTGAATTCGTAATATCAAATATAGCTTAGGGTGAATTTTTGGTAATTTTCTGAAAAACTTCAATTTTTGATGAATAGTGAAACCACTAAGTGGTAATCAAGAAAACTGATTTTTCAGTTAAATAAAAGTTTACCACTAATGTGTATTGAATTTTGAAAATCCAAAATACATGGTTGTCATTAAGAAGTAAAATGTGGTTCAATGAGATTAATGTAATTTTTTGGTGAATAGTAACTTATTAAGTTTTTAATCGCGATTAGTGGTAATTAGTGTAGTTTAAGGTAAAAATAATGATTTAATAATATGAAATGACCTAGAAACATGTCCTACCCTCATTGGTTGTGTCATGGCCGACCACGACAAGCCATGGGTCAACTTGGGGACCCCATGGAGACATTTTGGTTGGGAAATGACATAAATAACGTTTTATTTAATGTAAAAGTAAAAATGACACAAACATAATATGTTTTACGAAAACAATTTTTACATGGGGTTATAAAGATCAGATATTTGATTATAAATAGTCATTGGAAAGATAAAAAGATTTCCTACATCATAGTAATTTTTTTATCATTTTTATACATTAAATAAATTAAATTATTTATGACATAATAATGATGCAGCGATGACATCATTATTTGACGATTTAAATAAAATTGAAAGACAATGTAAAATCTATGAACTACACATGGCCAAAACCAATTGGATGAGTGTATTTAGAACCCTTATAACCTTATCCACGAATTTTATCAGTGTGGGACCATTTAAAACCGAAACACATTTTCAAATAAAGTAATATTTCTTTACTTTCCAAAAGTGCCCCTCCTCTCCTCTTATAAAAGGCCCCCACCTCTACCTCATTTCACACACTCCCCAAGCCTTTGGTTCGGCCAACCCCTGACCATTTACTCTCTCCACATCCCTCTCCTCATCCTAGAGGATTCCCTTTTGGCAGAAGCCTTTCAAAGGAAGCCTTTAGACTCAAATCAAAAGGAGTTACACTTTTAAAGGTAATTCATTCTCTCATGTTCATTTGTTTTATTTTGCTTCTCCAACCCCCTAAACTATTTTTATTTACTTATTTTGTAACAACACCAGTATCTTCAATATACTAGGATGTTGTTATAATATTTATTTGAGCTACACTCTCACACAACTACATCAAATGGTTAAAGAACATACGGTTTCCGTGGATGGCGAAATTCTGCCTCCCGAAACGATGATTGTTCAATACTCATTTAAAACCTTCAAAGGTGGCCATTATGATGTCACTATTTTTATATATGATATATAATATTTTTATGTTTTCCTTAAGCTTCTGTTTTTTTTTCATTTTGGGCATACCTTTATGGTTTCCATTATGGGTAAACACGATATCTTCATTTTAGGAAGTGCGGACTACCGCCCCCTGAAAGTGATTTGATTCGTTAAATACAATTTGTGGGACATATAAAGGATGGAAATATGATATTATATATGATATTATACTGTAATATCATTATGATTCCATTCTATAAAATACGAAATAGAAATGAAAGTAGCGTTCATGCGTACGTACGGCTTACCGTCTCCATGAACGGTGCATTTCATTTCTTACCTCTAAATGATTATGTAATATTATGAATGCATGTATGTACTGGATATATATGACATATATGATATCTACATCATGAATACCATTCTGGATATAATAAATACATGAACAACATGTAACTATAAAGGGCTTATTTTTGACTCAAGTACTAATGATCATTAAAACGACTGTTGTTAACCTAAATAATTACATAGTGTTCATGACATGGTAATAAGTGATATAAAATGAATAATGAACTTGAAAAAGGTTCTTAAGCAAGTAGAAATTAACTCAGGTTTATTATTCAGGACATTAAAGAACGATCGAGTCAAGTCGGACCCGAGGTATGGGACATCGTCTCAATCTTCTTTCATTGAGGCATATTTTATTTTATACACAACTTTCTTTTATACGGTGTATAAACCCCTTTTACTTTTAAGTTTATTCAAAAGGAATCTTTTTTATACGAAGCGTTTACTAAATGACAAAAGGGAATGTTTTTGTCGTACGTATGCGGCGACAATGACTTCTCCGCCGTTGTGACAGTTATTTAAGTTTCAGCTTCCTCTACAAGCCATACCTTCTTTTTAAAAGAAAAATAAATACCATGTTTTACTTTTCTTTTATTTTGGTATTGAAAATGGTTTACATAATGTTTTTATATCAATGTGTTGTATTGATATCTCGTGATTGAAAAGTGGAAATTTTATGTTTCCTTTATGCATGTTTTATGTGATATGATTATGTTATGGTTCTTGGGCATTATTATGAAGACTGGTGGTTCCGTGATAAACTAAGGGCGGGTGAGCCCGTTATAGCTCTCCAATGCATTGGGTAACGCGAAGGAGTGAAACGTTAAGGTTTCTCCAAATAGATTTTAGGGAATATACTGTGATGGGTATTCCAAACGTAACCAAGAGGGTTACTCCCTACGTAAGAAAGTTATGAATGCCTCAAGTTAACTTTATGTCTTATGATTTCTATGATTTATTTATGATTTTATGAGGTATGTTAAAGTGCCTATGTTTTATGGGTAAAGTATGATTTCATTCTTATTTATATATGAACTCATGTTTCCTTTACATGTTTTTTATAACCCATACTGAGTTTTTATGCTCATCCCAAGTTTTTGAAATGTTTTTCACAGGTCAAGGGAAAGGTACATGATAAGATGATAGAGTCAAAGATGTGTCAAGAAATAATCCATGTTTTATTTTAGATGTGTTTCCATTGATGGGAATGAAGAATACTATCTTTATGTAACCACTTTGTTTATATGTGGAATGTAATGCAAGTTTTATGATCTAATTCTCTAAAAATCTAAACCCGAAAAGATCCTCAATGTGTGATCTTGTAATAACTCAAGATTAAGTAAGGTTTAAGGCTGGGGCCTTATAGTTGGTATCAAAGGTTGGTTTAGATAACATTAGGAGTTAGAATTCTATTAAATGATTATCCAAAAATATTTTTTTTTCTTTTTGAAATGATATAGCATTTAAAGATTACCATGTTGCTTCATCTAAGACATGTTTGTTCAGAATGGTTTTCCGCAGAGGAAACAGGGAAGCAGTGCTAGGAAGGCATACAGAAGGAAATAACCTTCCGAATCAGCATCCAGAAATGGTCTGAATTGGAACTGAACAGTTTGTTGCAGTAATGGCGCAGTTGACTCAAGCGATAAATGGTGGTGGTATCCATGCATGAGATCAGCCAGATCAACCACAGAGGAACATGTCAGTGGTGGAACATTTCATGAGGCAACATCCACCATCATTCAGAGGATCATCTGACCCTGTGCAAGCTGAATGGTGGATAAAAGCACTGGAGAAAATTTTTGATGTCATGGGATGTTCAGAACATCAAAGGGTTAGTCTTGTTGTTTACCATTTTGAAGGTGAAGCTGATCAGTGGTGGTCGATGGTGAAAAATATAAGGGATAGTGATGAGATTGAGGATCTTCACTGGGATGAATTCAAAGGTATGTTTCTTGAGAAATATTTTGCTAAGGTGGTTCGTCTTAGGATGGAAAAAAAGTTCCTAGAATTGAGGTAGGAGGATGATTCAGTGGATGCTTATGAAGAAAAGTTCACTCGATTGGCAAGGTATGCTCCAAATTTTATCCGGGACCTTGATAGTAAAATCAATCGTTTCTACTCAGGATTAAAGCCAAAGTATCCAAGGGCATTAGCTTCTCGTGAGTTTAAAAGTTATGAAAAGCTTATTCGATGTGCTGAGAAGGTGGAAATGGAGTTTGCCGATGACCAAGTTTTCTATAAAAACCAGCAGAAGAAGAGACCGAGGTGGCAGGAGAAAGGTAAGAATTCTTCAAAAAAGTATGATGGTAAGAGAACTAAGTTTCCAGTTTGTGATAAATGTGGAAAAAGTCATGCTGGGGAATGTCTTCTGAATTCTGGGAAGTGCTACCGATGTGGTAAGATGGGACATAAGGCTCGTGATTGCACTGAAAAGGATCAAGGTGAAGTTAAGAACAAATTTGATTTACAGTTAGTGAAATGTTATAAGTGCAATGAGATGGGTCACTATGCAAACGAGTGTCCGACAAGGAGCTTGAGTGATGGGAAGCAGTTAGACTACAAGCAGAAAGGGGTGGTGAAATCCTTTGCAACTACTTCAGCAGATGTCGGGCCATCAAATGAAGTTGTATCAGGTACTTTGTTTGTTTTTTCAGATTATGCCAGTGTGTTGTTTGATTCGGGGTCTACACATTCTTTCATCTCTGAAACCTTTTCTAGTAAAATGGGAATACCATATCAAGAAATGACTCCTGAACTTTTGGTAAAAACACCTGGGGGAAGTGTCGAGGAAAAAAGAATTTATAAGAATCTTCCTATCCTTATATGTGGAAAGAACCTACTTGCAAACCTTATTGTTCTACCTCTAGTAGAGTTTGATGTTATCCTGGGTATGGATTGGCTCTCTATTTACCATGCTAAGATTGACTGTAGAGCTAAAGAAGTTTCTTTTCATAAAGACTTTCAGTTTGTTTACAATAATGAACCCTTACTTTTGATAACATTTCAAGAGGCCGAGAAACTTGTAAAAGATGGAAATGAATGTTACCTTGCACACGTCGTTGAAAATAATGCAACTATTCAGATTAATGATGTGCCAGTGGTAAATGAGTATCCTGATGTTTTTCCGGATGAGTTGCCTGGAATAATACCAGATCGGGAAGTTGATTTTACTGTTGACTTAGTTCCTGATGCTAAGCCAATTTCAAAACCCCCTTATCGAATGGAACAAATTGAACTTTTAGAGTTGAAGGAGCAATTGCAAGATTTATTAGAGAAAGGTTTCATTAGACCTAGCACATCACCATGGGGTGCTCCTGTTTTATTTGTTAAAAATAAAGATGGTTCTATGAGACTATGCATTGATTATAGAGCCTTTAATAATATCACTGTTAAGAACAAATATCCTTTTCCTCATATCGATGATTTGTTTGATCAGCTCCAGGGAGCTCAGTTTTTTTCAAAGATTGACTTGAGATCGGGGTACCATCAGCTGAAGGTAAAGGAGGCAGATATTCCGAAGACCACGTTCCGTACGAGATATGGCCATTATGAATTTGTAGTAATGCCTTTTGGGCTAACCAATGCACCTGCTATATTCATGGACTTAATGAATAGAATTTTCCATGAGTTCTTGGATAAGTTTGTGGTGGTTTTCATTGATGATATTTTGGTGTTTTCTAAAAGTAAAGAGGAGAATGAAAGACATTTAAGGGTTATCTTTCAAACCTTAAAAGAAAAGAAACTGTATGGGAAATTCAGCAAGTGTGAGTTTTGGTTGCAACAAATTTCTTTCCTTGGTCACATTGTTTCTAAAGATGGAATAACTGTTGATCCTGAAAAAACAAAAGTTGTGGAAGAATGGCCAAGACCCACAAATGTAACCGAGATTCGTAGCTTCCTTGGTTTGGCGGGATATTACCAAAGGTTTGTTAGAAATTTTTCATGGTTATCTAGTCCAATGACTAAGCTAACTCGGAAGGGTGTTAAGTTTATCTGGACAAAAGAATGTGATGATTGTTTTCAGGAATTGAAAAGAAGATTGGTGAATGCTCCAGTTTTGGAACTACCTTCCAGGAATGGTGAGTTTGTTATATACAGTGATGCTTCATTGAAAGGACTTGGTTGCGTCCTAATGAAGAATGATCAGGTAATTGCTTATGCTTCACGACAGTTGAAAACTCATGAGGTAAATTACCCTACACATGATTTGGAATTAGCTGCTGTTGTTTTTGCTTTAAAAATTTGGAGGCATCATTTGTATGGAGTAAAGTGTGAAATATATACCGATCACAAAAGTTTAAAGTATATATTCACTCAGAAAGAGTTAAACATGAGACAAAGCAGATGGCTAGAATTAATCAAGGATTATGATTGTACAATTCATTACCATCCGGGAAAAGCAAATAAAGTGGCTGATGCTTTGAGTCGAAAAAGTAATGCTTCATTAACAATGTTGCGGTTGGAACGTGATCCTTTGGTTAAGGATTTGATGAACTTTGGTATAGAAGTTGTTGGTGCAGGAAGTCCTTCTGTTTTGTTTCAGGTATCAGTGAGATCTTCTCTATCAGATAGAATCAAGCAAGCACAGAAGCAAGACAGTGAGTTGCAGAAAAAGGTAGAGCTGGTTCAGAAAGGTAAGTTGCCTGAATTCAACATTGATAATGATTATGTTTTGAGATTTGGGAAGAGATTGTGTGTGCCTTGTGATTCACATTTGAAGAGAGAGTTGTTATGTGAAGCTCATAGTTCTCCGTTTTCAGTTCATCCGGGTAGTACTAAGATGTATAGAGATCTGCGGGAGTATTACTGGTGGGATGGAATGAAAAGAGATATTGCTGATTTTACTGTGAAGTGTTTGACTTGTCAGCAGGTTAAAGCAGAGCGGAAGTTACCGAAAGGGATGCTTCAGCCTTTACCAGTACCAGAGTGGAAATGAGAGAATATATCCATGGACTTTGTTGTTGGATTACAGAAGACATCTCGAGGTAATAATGCAATCTGGGTTATTGTTGATCGCATGAGCAAATCTGCTCATTTCCTTGCTATACGAGATACTTTCTCTCTTGATCAACTTTCCCGTTTGTATCTTAAAGAGATAGTCAGGTTACATGGAGTTCCTCTCTCCATTGTATCGGATCGTGATCCCAGGTTTACTTCTAACTTTTGGAAAGGCCTTCAGAAGTCGTTGGGTACTGAATTAAATTTTAGTACAGCTTTTCATCCTCAATCAGATGGACAGTCAGAACGATCAATTCAGACATTGGAGGATATGCTACGAGCTTGTTCTATGGATTATCAGGGAAGTTGGGACCAACATCATTCTTTGGTTTAATTTTCATATAATAACAGTTTTCATTCCAGTATACAGATGGCACCATTTCAGGCATTATATGGGAAGCGGTGTCGAACTCCAGCTTTCTGGGATGAAGTGGGTGAAAGAAATTTGATGGGACCAGAATTAGTAGAAGAGATGGCAGAAAAAGTTCAGCTGATTAAGAAACACATGAGAACAGCTCAGAGCAGGCAGAAGAGTTATGCGGATAACCGGAGGAAGGATCTATCTTTCGAGGTAGGTGATCATGTTTTTCTCAAGGTTTCTCCTTGGAAAAGTGTGATGAGATTTGGTAAGAAAGGAAAGTTGAGTCCAAGGTTCATTGGACCATACGAAATTCTGGAGAGAGTTGGATCAGTTGCATACCGAGTGGCTTTACCTCCGAGTTTATCTCAGGTACACAATGTTTTTCACATTTCGATGTTGAGAAAGTATATGCCAGATCCATCTCATGTTTTGAGTCCAGAGGTAGTTAAGCTGGAAGAGAACCTATCTTATGAGGAACAACTGGTCCAGATTCTTGACCACAGGGAGCAAGTGTTATGGAATAAGGTGATTCATCAGGTAAAGGTTTTTTTGAAAAACCACATGATTGAAGAGGCAACATGGGAATCTGGAAATACAATGAGGGATAAGTACCCCCATTTATTCGATAAGTAAATAAATTGCGGGGATGCAATTTTCTAAAGGGGGGAAGGATGTAACATCCCAAGTAAGTAATGAATAATAGATATTTTTATCTATGTCTATTAATGATTAAGATAGTGTTATAGAGGCTTAAAATGAAAATAAATACAATCTTATGCATGGAATACACTAATATTATTAAAAGATTGTTTTAGTGCCTTTTGATGGAAAACCATTTTTGAATCTATATTTTGACAATTTTATAAACTATGTTTGTCAAAATAAACGTATTCTTTATGATTGGGACATCAAAATTTACCTTGTGTGAATTTTTGGTATTTTTCTGACAATGTTCATTTTTTTAATGAATAGTGAAAAATACTGCATTTTACATCAAAACTGCTTTTTAATCTAATTTATTTATATGATTATATTATGTTTTTGAATTGTTTTTGAAGTGAAATTAGAATATATTTTTACCATTTTATCCAATGGTGGTCATTGGAATCAATTTCACTTTGAAATTAGACTTAAACTGGTGTCAATCTTTTGATACTTATTGTTTTGTAAAAACACGCTATTTGCTCTGGCAGCGGGAATTAATTATTAAATTAATTAATGTGACTTATATGATTTTAATTTTGTAAAATAGACTTAATTTTTTAATTCTGAATATCAAATATAGCATAGGGTGAATTTTTGGTAATTTTCTGAAAAACTTCAATTTTTGATGAATTGTGAAACCACTAAGTGGTAATCAAGAAAACTGATTTTTCAGTTAAATAAAAGTTTACCACTAATTTGTATTGAATTTTGAAAATCCGACATACATGGTTGTAATTAATAAGTAAAATGTGGTTCAATGAGATTAAAATAATTTTTTGGTGAATAGTAACTTATTAAGTTTTTAATCGTGATTAGTGGTAATTAGTGTAGTTTAAGGTAAAAATAATGCTTTAATAATATGAAATGACCTAGACACATGTCCTACCCTCATTGGTTGTGTCATGGCCGACCAAGACAAGCCATGGGTCAACTTGGGGACCCCATGGAGACATTTTGGTTGGGAAATGACATAAATAACGTTTTATTTAATGTAAAAGTAAAAATGACACAAACATAATATGTTTTATGAAAACAATTTTTACATGGGGTTATAAAGATCAGATATTTGATTATAAATAGTCATTGGAAAGATAAAACGATTTCATACATCATAGTATTTTTTATGATTTTTAGACATTAAATAAGTTAAATTATTTATGACATAATAATGATGCAGCGATGACATCATTATTTGACGATTTAAATAAAATCGAAAGACAATGTAAAATCTATGAACTACACATGGACAAAACCAATTGGATGAGTGGATTTCGAACCCTTATAACCTTATCCACGAATATATCAATGTGGGACCTTTTAAAACCGAAACACATTTTCAAATAAAGTAATATTTCTTTACTTTCCAAAAGTGCACCTCCTCTCCTCTTATAAAAGGCCCCCACCTCTACCTCATTTCACACACTCCTCAAGCCTTTGGCTCGGCCAACCCCTGCCCATTTACTCTCTCCACATCTCTCTCCTCATCCTAGAGGATTCCCTTTGGGCAGAATCCTTTCAAAGGAAGCCTTTAGGCTCAAATCAAAAGGAGTTACACTTTTAAAGGTAATTCATTCTCTCATGTTCATTTGTTTTATTTTGCTTCTCCAACCCCCTAAACTCTTTTTATTTACTTATTTTGTAACAAAACCCATATCTTAAATATACTAGGATGGTGTTATAATATTTATTTGAGCTACACTCTCACACAACTACATCAAATTGTTAAATAACATACGGTTTCCGTGGATGGCGAAATTCTGCCTCCCGAAACGATGATTGTTCAATACTCATTTAACACCTTCAAAGGTGGCCATTATGATGTCACTATTTTTATATATGATATATAATATGTTTATGTTTTCCTTAAGATTCTGTTTTTTTCATTTTGGGAATACCTTTATGGTTTCCATTATGGGTAAACACGATATCTTCATTTTAGGAAGTGCGGACTACCGCCCCCTGAAAGTGATTTGATTCGTTAAATACCATTTGTGGGACATATAAAGGATGGAACTATGATATTATATATGATATTATACTGGAATATCATTATGATTCCATTCTATAAAATATGAAATAGAAATGAATGTAGTGTTCATGCGTACGTACGGCTTACCGTCTCCATGAACGGTGCATTTCATTTCTTACCTCTAAATGATTATGTAATATTATGAATTCATGTATGTACTGGATATATATGACATATATGATATCTACATCATGAATACCATTCTGGATGTAATAAATACATGAACAACATGTAACTACAAAGGGCTTATTTTTGACTCAAGTACTAATGATCGTTAAAACGACTATTATTATCCTAAATAATTACATAGTGTTCATGACATGGTAATAAGTGATATAAAAGGAATAATGAACTTGAAAAAGGTTCTTAAGCAAGTAGAAATTAACTCAGGTTTATTATTCAGGACATTAAAGAATGATCGAGTCAAGTCGGACCCGAGGTATGGGACATCGCCTCAATCTTCTTTCACTGAGGCATATTTTATTTTATACACAACTTTCTTTTATACGGTGTATAAACCCCTTTTACTTTTAAGTTTATTCAAAAGGAATCTTTTTTATACGAAGTGTTTATTAAACGACAAAAGGGAATGTTTTTGTCGTACGTATGCGGCGACAATGACTTCTCCACCGTCGTGACCGTTCTTTGAGTTTCGGCTTCCTCTACAAGCCACACCTTCTTTTTAAAAGAAAAAAAATACCATTTTTTACTTTTCTTTTATTTTGGTATTGAAAATGGTTTACATAATGTTTTTATATCAATGTGTTGTATTGATATCTCGTGATTGAAGAGTGGAAATTTTATGTTTCCTTTATGCATGTTTTATGTGATATGATTATGTTATGGTTCTTGGGCATTATTATGAAGACGGGTGGTTCCGTGATAAACTAAGGGCGGGTGAGCCCGTTATAGCTCTTCAATGCATTGGGTAACGCGAAGGAGTGAAACGTTAAGGTTTCTCCGAAGATATTTTAGGGAATATACTGTGATGGGTATTCCAAACGTAACCAAGAGGGTTACTCCCTACGTAAGAAAGTTATGAATGCCTCAAGTTACCTTTATGTCTTATGATTTCTATGATTTATTGATGATTTTATGAGGTATGTTAAAGTGCCTATGTTTTATGGGTAAAGTATGATTTCATTCTTATGTATATATGAACTCATGTTTCCTTTCCATGTTTTTTTTATAACCCATATTGAGTTTTTATGCTCATCCCAAGTTTTTGAAATGTTTTTCACAGGTCAAGGGAAAGGTACATGATAAGATGATAGAGTCAAGGATGTGTCAAGAAATAATCCATGTTTTATTTTAGATGTGTTTCCATTGATGGTAATGAATAATACTATCTTTATGTAACCACTTTGTTTATATGTGGAATGTAATGCAAGTTTTATGATCTAATTCTCTAAAAATCTAAACCCGAAAAGATCCTCAATGTGTGATCTTGTAATAACTCAAGATTAAGTAAAGTTTAAGGCTGGGGCCTTATATGAAGTGCCCTATTATGTTTTAGTAATTGTACTTGACTTATAAATAATGGTATTATATGTTTATGTGTCTTCCAAAAATTACATGGCATGTCCTTATGTTGTGATTTTATGGGCTATGTTTAATGATTCCCTTATGATTCATGTCTCATAAAATACCAATATTTATTCCATGATTCATGTTTTTGATATTTGATCTATAGGTTATGATCTTATAGTGTTATGATCACTTTCTCATACCCTTTATTCTCATGTTTATGCTTACATATCTTCCTTGATTAACCTTATTGAGTAGTTGAGATCACCCTTTTCTTATGTTTCTCTTCCCCATGTTATAAGGAAAGGTTTTAAGTAGGATTAATAAAGGTAATGATCCTTGTGGTAAACTTTTATGATCTTCAACTAGATAAGAATTTTGGATTCTATGTTTCCAAAGTTCCTAAAATAATTTGGTTTTTCGGCATGTAATTCTTTAATGTAAGAAATGATCCAAAAAAATGATATAATATCCATGTATGAAAATACTATGCTATTATTGTAGGAATCGAAGAAATGGTTTATTCAACCTTCAGAAACATTAATGAGAAAACATTAGTGATATCCCTTGTGATATTTTGAAGGATATGTATTGTTATTTGTCTAAGGATAACCCTAATGTGTAATAGATTAAATAATAGGTCATAGTTTAAACATAATATATGATATTTGACATATTTATGTTGTTATATTATATGATAAGTGTTCTCATGCTATGATTTTATGTTTTAGTCAATAGACAAAACCAGAAGGAACACGATTAACATTGAGTGTGATAAAAAAATTTCTAATGAGAAGTCAAATGGGGTGATCACTGGAGGGAAGGACATTATGATCTTGCCTATTTGGTTTTCATGGAATATGATTAACAATGTGTACATCAAATAGATCTCAAACTCACCTAGGAAGGGAACAAAATAGTTTACTATGAAATATTGTAATGGATATCACATAGGAGAAAATATTCAGTTTCATTGGTTTCAATAATGTTGTAAGAAACATGTAAAGGAATGTATTTGAGGAACAATAATATGTTTTTATTGGTGGAAATAAGGAAACAAATCAAGCAACTATAATGGGAAAATGAAACGCTTAGCTAAAACAATTGATGTGATATTTTAATCCCTACGGTACTATCGATTGATGAATTCTTCCACTACTAAAATTTTCACCTTTAGCGACCGCCAAAAGTGGTCGCTAATGGTATTTAGCGGCCGCCTTGCGACCACTTTTGGCAGTCGCTATTGCTCCATCGATAAAGACCAATAGCAACTTCCAATGGCGGTCGCTAAAGGTCCCTATGTAGAAAACACGATGGGCACGCGGGGACAACCGTGGTGGACATGGTGGACTGTGGCCGCCGGCCATGGCGGAACTACGGTGGTCAGAGGGAGGGGTGGCGACGGTGGTGGCCGAGGTAGGGGTGGCGGTGGGGGGCGACACCGGCGCTGCTGCAGAACGGCGTGGGCGGAGGGTTGCAGTGGGGAAAATGAAGAAGACAGAAGCGGGGGTGGGAAAAATCCCGCTAAAATAATATTAGTTTTAGCGACCGCCAATGGCGGTCGCTAATATTATCAATAGTGACCGCCTTTGGCGGTCGCCCGTGTCCAGAGGCGCAGAAACCAGATTTTCTGGTAGTGTTCAAAGGTGGAAACATTGAGTATTATAGAAATCAATGTCCTTTGTGGAAACCTCGTGAAGATAATCAGCAATGTGGTAAATGTAATGGTTATATTATGACTGATGATGATAATATAGGTGACATGTGTATGTAAATAGTGGTTAAGTAATAATATGAGGTTTCCTTTTTATGGATTAAGTATGGAGTGAAATAATCGATGTGTTTATGTATTTGGATTCAAGAATTAAGGTTTATGAATTTTGGAATATATAAGGATTTTTCAATTTATTTTTTTTCTAATGATTTACTAGAATATGTTAAATGGTTCTAATGGACTTGAAAAGTAATTTAATGTAATGGTGGTATTTGTTTTTGAAAAAGATGATTAAAGGAAGGATAACCCTTAATATGTGCATAATTTTGGTACAATTAAATAAAGATATGTTAGATTATAAATGGCATAGTATTAATAACCTTGTGACTTATAACATGAAAAGATGGTCTATGATATCTAGGATTGAGTTTATAGAGTTTCTTTCTTTATTTTCTAAGGAAAGAGTTGGATTTTGAAAGCATTCATGTTTTCACTAAGGTTACATGGTAATTCAGGTTCTTACCATGTTTCAAGATAATACATGAAAATGGTCTTCACACATTTGTTTTGTGAAAATTAATATCTACATCATGTTTTGATGGATAAATTATATGTTTAGTTACCTTCTTTCAAAGGTATCAAATTTTAATATTTTTTAATGTTTATAAGGGTAACCATTTAGGAAATTATTTACATTGATATTTGGATAAGGTCTTAAAGATTATTTTCCCATTTATTCATATTGAATAACATATGCTAACCATTTTTTGTAATGGTAATAAGAGAAATAAGGAATTCATTTTCATCCTATTAGGGATCATATAATACACTAGTTCTATAGGTATTAGAATTTCAACTTCTTTTATTGGAGTAAGAAATAAAGAGGTGATTGATCATGACACAACCAAATAGTGATAATATACATATGAGATGAAGTCAGGTATGTATTTCTTTTTATAATTAGATTTTTCCAACAGGGGTATATCTGTTGGTAAAAGTGCATTTTCTGTTGGCAAAAGGTTTTACCAATAAAAATTGTCCTATCACTAAACTATTGGTAAAAACTCTGTCGCTAAATGTTATTGCAACAGATAAAATAGTTCTGTTTCAATTATAATAATACCAATATATAATATACATATATATATTGGTAAAAATGCTTAGAAACATATTAATATGACTAATATATCTATTAGTAATATTATTAACATTTGTAAACAATATCAGAAATTAAAATTTGTTTATAAATTATACTCTAAAAGTTGATATTCTGATATTTATTGTTAAAATTTTATATTATATTTATTAAAATAATTATATATAATATATTATTATATATATTATATAATAATTACAAAATTAGATTATATAAAATACCAAAAAATAAAGTATTTCTTTGTAAAAACATGCTCTAATATAATTTAAATATATGTTCACACTTTATGAAAAGACAAGAAGCTTCAAAAAAACATATTACAAACATGTTCAAACACTAAGACAGTTTACATGAGACTCAATGTAACTTCTTCAGGAATCTATTTCTCGCAAACATCAGACGTCACTATCGTTGAATTTCCATAACTTCACAAGAGCTATTATTTGTTATAGTAGATCAAGACACGCAAACCATCACTACCATCCCCTTAACTATAGTGGACCACCCTTCAATACTTGTAAGAATCACTTATCCCTACTCCCTCCACTTTAGACATGCATCATCATCATGAACAACATTCTGATCACAAAAACAAAAATTTAAAAATAGTTTTTCATTAAATGAAAGATATAAAAATAAGAACACATGATATAAAACTATCATACCAAAGTATAATCTAACCACTGGAAACAACAACCATAAGATAGTCAACTTTTTTTTCAACAAACTGTGGCATGAATTTGTTACCCAATTCATGCCCCAAAGTCATTTATTAATGAAAAATTATTCCAATACAAACATGAGTTGTAATAAGCTTACACCATCTGATAATTGAGGGAGATACATGATGGTGTAATAATAAAACATGAACAAAAACTCACAATCCATCTTACCTTCTAGAAACATCCTCCAAGTAAGAAACCACCTCATTCAAAAAAGGAAGCAACAACAAGATAGCACCAAAACCTCATATGTAAGATCTGTAGTCTTTACAAGACATATTAAAGAGCTATGAAATACATCAAAGTGGCATTAGTGACATCATAAATGAAAGTAGTATAAGTGATAGAACTACCCAGAGAAAAATCCGCAAGTAAAAAATGCAAACTCCCATCAGGTGCATAAGATTAAAGAATATCATCCAAAAATAATGCACTATAAATTCTCCAGTGCATGTGAAATACGCAAAAGAAACCAAAGGGGGTCCTAGAAGGTCACTTCCAGCTTCATAATGGAGAGTAATTTCATCCATATTGATAAACATTGGGATGTTTCAGTAAATCAAGGAGCCTCTATTCCCTAACTTAAACAAGAATTAGAATTAGGATATAAGGAGCCAAGCATTAAATATGAACATCCAGCCTATGGCATCCAACAAAGCATCAAAATTAACTGATTTAGGAATCATTGCATAAGAGAGGAAATTCCCCAATACTCTTCTCAAATAGGAAGACGACTTGGTCCATAAAGAAAAGGTAGGGAAGCATGTGTCAAAATTCTCCCAATTATATCAGCTTCTAAGTTGACACTCCGAAACACCAAATGCACTCCATCAAGCAGCAAGAAAATGATCCAAAAAACACTGAGATCCAATAGCACAATAATCCTCTAGCCAAAGTTAGTCGCCATAAAGAACAACCAATAGATCTCAACAAGAATATATAATGAATACTCATTTCAAATCATTAACAACATGGAAAGTATAAATTGATATTGAGGGTGAACATTTACAATATTAATCTCAACTGTAAATTGATCAATAACCATAAAATTCACAAGAACACTTCATAAAGAAGAAATTTTTAGTTCGCATTGACAAAATAAGTTGGTCTCAAAAATTTACTTCAGAATAAAATTCAGAAAATAAAAGTAAGAAGTGAAATATATACTCCCCCAAAGAATGAAGTTGTATCCTATGAATTTAGCCACAAAATATCACCCTTACTATTAAAAATAATGAATCCTTGTTGCAATATACAATTCAAAACAGTGTTAACCATTAATTATAGCAATGGAGTTAAATAAAAAAAGACATAACAAGACAGTAAAAAAATAGAAGATGGAAGTTATCTCAATAACCTCTAGTTGTCAAGGATGATTTTAGAAGTAGCATGAAATTATTCCAAAAATAGGGCACCATAATCTCTTTTTGTTTCCATTAATGTCGATTTTTATTGTTCCAACAAAACAGAGTGATTCAAACATGAGATTCATCATCACCGTTAAAAAAGATAAACAATCAAGACTCAATTAGAGTGGTGATGTAAAGAATCTCCTAGGACAAATTTTTTTTTTTATTTTGAAACCCAAGGCCCTAAATGTCGCCCAAACTAAGAGAATGAAAAATCAGCATGTGAAAAGACCCTTCTTCCACTGTTAAAAGAATACAGGTTTTGAAACTTGGCACCTTATGGTGAGAAGATATTGAGATGTTAAAACTCATCTTTAAAACTCAAGAGAGAGAAACAGGTTCTGAAGAGGAAAAGTGCTTCCAAAACATAAAGGTAATAAGAAGGTTAAAAAAATCATTCCTCCCTAAAGTAACCAGATTCATCCCTTTTTGAAAGAAAATTCAGTGCAAATATGAATTAGTTTAGTGGAAACTAAAAATGATTTACAATTAAACACACAAAACAACATGTAAAGAAGCACTTTTCAGTAGGATAAGAGACAAATTTAACCAACATTTAACATTACAATCAACTTGAAAACATTTTTTAATAACAAATCTACCACTGACATTCAACAGAATAATCATGAAATATAAATTTCAAAACAAACAACATAATGTATTGAAACTCAACACTCTTCATGTTTTACTAGAAGATAAGAAGATTTTAAAAAAACAGTCTAAATAGATTCAGTGAAATAACATCATTATGAAAAGTATTTCAGATTCAAGCACAAACACTCATTAATAAATAACCATAAAATGAAGGACATACTCAAGGAGAACAACACCTGCATGCCTTTAGACTCAACAACAAACATGTTTTATAAGAAATCAATTAGTTTTCTAATAACCAAGTTGTACAGACATAGTGTAGTGATTATTTGAATGAAAATAGTAGGCACTAACACACAACCATCATAAAAAATGGGGTTCCAATAGAAATCAAAATGAATGAGAAGTTTGATTCCGATTAAAATTAAATGAAGAAATTACTTACATACAATGAGAGGGTGTTATCCTTGAACCATCCATCCTTCTCTTTTTAAATGAACTCAACCTGATGGTGGGTGGCAGTGAATATAGGTTGAGAGGGGATGTGTATGCTAGGTGATGCAGATCAGGGCTAGGGTGACTGTGGAAGGTGGGTTGTAGTAGGTTTTCAAAAGGATGTCATGGATAGGGGTGTGTTGGGACACCAAAGATGGAGGGGTCATGGGGGGATGCTGAGGCATTGGGATGTTGGGGATGAAGGGGTCCTGGGGGGATGCTAGTCGAGAATCGGATAGGGGTTCACGTGAGGATGTCGGCGGGAAATCCATGGATGATGAAGGGGCCGACAAAGACGGAGGTCGCGCTATTGAGGGAAACGACTAGGGGTGGGGGAGGACATGGTAGGATGATGGGAGGTGAGTCTGAAGTAAGGAAGGGTGGGATGTGAGGCGGGAGAGCAGGATGAGAGGGAGTGTTGTGGGAAGCGAAACAAGGGGCGGTGATGGGTCACTCATTAGGGACAATAATAAAGGTGCCACAAAAATAAAAAGTAACCAAAAATTTCAAACACCGGTTGATATATAAAAACTAAATATTCCAAATAGGTCACAACAATCAGAGGAAAGGTCCCATATTCTTTTCAAGGGTTTAACCTCACATCCCCGTTTGATGAAATTAAACTTCCATGATTATTGGAACTAACGAAATCAAGAATCTCTAGAAAATAAATGACCTTGTTCTCATGATAATTAGTATGTATTGAAAAAAACTTTCATGGAACTGTTAGGGATTGCAACATTCATAAACCTAAACCCAAGATTATCTTAGTATCTTTATTTATTGGAGGTCCAAAAAATTCTTCCTCCATAATAATTAGAAAACCCCTACACTAAATGGTTCAATAAGCTGCATGAGAAAGAATAAACTCTATGAACACCTCAACAATGAAGATAAAACACATTTTCATAGAGATTTTAACTGTTCAACAAAACTGTATACAGCAGGTCAAACATCCTAACAGATAATATTGAAGATGTGATTTGCAGTCATAAAATTCTATGTATAAGCATCCAAAGGCTATTAATTATACTATCAGAGTGTTTAAAAACAATATATTAGAGCCATGGAGAAAGGGAATTCACCTGACATCAATCCATAAATTGGTTTCCCTACCCAAAGCGACACAATGTCATACAATAAAATCAATCGAATGTGCTGATTATTCATCCATCTTCCAATCCAAAAAATCGCTCTCTTCAATTTGGGGATACATTTATAATATCTATGAATGATTGAGAAATGAAACTGAGAAAAAATGAAGGAGGTTGGACGGAGGCGGTTTATGGCGGCGACAAGGAGGGAAATGTGTGGGAAGGAGGCGGGCGATGTGTAGTCGATGGGATTGATCGAGGATGGTGGTGACAAGGAGGAAGGATGGAGGCAAGATGAAGGTGGGACAAAGGCGGGATGAGGGCGGGCGATATGTGGTCGATGGGATAGATCAAGGATGGAGGCATAGATCGGGGATGGCGGTGACAAGGAGGTGGGACGGAGGCGGGACAGAGGTGAGACAGAGGCAGGTTGATGGGATAGATCGGGTGGTCGGATAAATCAGGGATGGCGGCAATAAGGAGGCGGGACGGAGGTGGGATGGAGGTGGGATAGAGGCGGCCGATGTGTGGTCGATGGGTCGCCAATTAAGGTTTAGTGGTGTTATTTTTTTTAAAAAAAGTATTTAGATGTTTATTAAATAAATAATATTGGAAGATATAAAATCATTTAATATTTGGAGAAAATTGAATAAACAATATTGAAAAATATAAAAAACATTAAATATTTTGAGAAAATTAAAAAATAAAATAAATTATGAGATCTTTTTAATAAAACTCATGTAAATAAAAACATGCTTTGGTCATATAAATAATATATATATATATAAACTATATTTCTCTTTATTGGATATTGATAAAATAGTTTTTTATTGAATGGTTTATTTTAATATCTTTTGTTGATGGAAATGTTTTTTGGTAATAACATTATTCATAACAAATTCATGTGTTAGTAAAAAAATGTTGGTATTAGTATGATAAAGCAATAAATTCAACTGTTGTTAAATGATTTGTTGGTATTAAATGATCAATATCTATAGATCTATCTGTTGGTAAAAAGAAGTGTTGGTATTAAAAATTAATACCAATAAAACATAATATCTGTTGGAAATGCTCATTTTTACTAACAAATATACTCTATGTCAATAAATTTCTGTTGGTATAAGCCATTTTTTGTAGTATTAATTGATTTTAAAATAAAATGTTATCTTATTACCATCAATTATGAAGAATTTATTGACCTTTTCTAGAAATATTTGTTCTAGGGTTTTGTAGTCATTAACATTATAATGACAATATATATATCTATCACTCTCCATTAGAACTTGATATTTTGAATTCTATTCTATGTCCACGTTTTCACTTCCCCCTATGTTCTCATATTTGGAAACCTAGTTATTATTTACTTTGGGCAACCCATTAAATTTATAACTTTACATTTTTAAAAGGATGTTTTAGAAATCATTTTTATGATTTGGGTTTCTATAAATTTAATATTTATATATTAAACCTTTCATAACCCAAATGAATTTCTAGGGTGAAATTCATTTAATGGAGGGTATAATGTAACACCCTATGTTTTCATGAAGCTTTTTTAAAAAAAATTAAATTTCCTTGATAGAATGTGTTATACACAACACCAAGTTAATATTTATCTACAAGAAACACTTATATAATCTTGAAGTTCATGAAACTCTATGTTTTGATTTTTGTTACACACAATGCTGAGTTCTTTTGATGGATTTTGCAAATGCAAGAACGAGTTTTCCCAAACAATAATATATAATTAAAATATTTTAATTTAATATAATAAGATTTAGCCTACCCATTAAATTGTCTATTATGAATGGTATTAAAAAATATTATGAAAATATATGATTTATATGTTTAATTCATTAGCTACCAATTAATTATAAATGAAAATATATACAAATTGAATATAAAAGAAATATTTTTATTTTTATGCTCCGAAAGATGTTTTGTCTTAGTAAATTAATTTAATTATAAATATTGAATGATATTAATGAAATATATATGTTATATATTTATTACCTTTCTTTATATTCATACAATATATTTTATTGGCATAATATAATAACAAACCCAATTTTAGATATAAAACCCTATATTTTTAAAAAGGGTAATTTTACCGCCTATTAATGGATAAACCATTATAAATGTAATTTCTGAAACTTTTATAAATTTTATAAAATAAAATAATTTTTTTTTGATATAAGAATATAAAAATTTACTTTGGATGAAAGTTTGATATTTTTCTGATAAGTTTCATTTATGATGAGTAGTGAAAAATACAAACGTATAATTGAAAACAACCTTTTCATAAAAAAACTTTATAGAGTTAATTATATATTTGATCATTTTTAAAGTATAATTATATCAAATGTTTTTCATTTAACTAAATTTATGTAATTTTAATCAATTTCACAATGATTTTGGATGTTAATACATTTAAAAGGTTTTAACATTTTCACTTTAAAACTAGTTTTTCTGTTATGTCAACATGATTAATTTTAAACAATTTATATAAAATTATGTGTTTTGAATTAGGAAAAATGTATTCAATGTTTTTATTCATGAGTTCCACATTTAGTAAATAGGTCCCTTTTATTTTTTAACAAAATTAATAAGATCTTTAATAATATTTATTACCATGACTAAGGGTAAATTAGTTAATTAAGAGTAAAAATAATATTATAAATACTATAAAACTACCCTAAAATTTTCCAAATGTTATTGGAATAAGTTAATTAAACCCTTAACACAAGAGAATATAAATTTAATAATTTAATGGTTAATATTTAGGAAAATGTCTTAAGTAGTATTAAACTCAACAGGAGTCACAAAATGTCACCCTCTTACTTTTAGTATGTATAATATTTTTAAGATGGGGATGAATGGAATATATGATTAACTATATATATTATTAAAAAATATAATATTTTCATAAAATGAAAATAATTATTTTTTAATTTTTAGTGAAGAAACAATTATCTTACATAATTACAAAATGATGATGCAGTATTTATGGAATTAATCAAAAAAACAATTAAATGATATTATAAATATTAAGTTAAATTTAATTTGAATTTACTAAAGATATATAAAAATTTTATATGTTATTAGTACTTATTAGTTGTGTATTACACAAATTGGTTCTAAGTCATCTTTATGTATGGATTTTATTAAATCCAATGTAATGAATATCGTTAAAATTAACATTAATGATCTTTTTTTGGGAACAATATTTTATTAAATTAGTTAAAAATAATAAAAATAAAAAATGGGGTAAATGAGAAAAATTATTGTATAAAATATCATAAATTGACAATTTATGGTCCAATTTATACATTATATCTAAAAATTACATCCTATTAATATTAAAAACTATGTTACCATAAATAAAATTACAATAGTTTAAATAATGGCTAATTGAAATGATAAGGTCTAAAATTACATCAAAACTTTTATAATATTTATTTTTTAATGATATTACTACCTTATATAATTCTATATTCGAATATATTACCTTTTGGAGGTATTTGGATTGAGTTTGTATTTATTAAAAATTAATATTCTTTGGAGTTTTCAAAAGTGCCCTTCCTCTTTCCTATAAAAAAGATCCCCTCCATATATTCTATTCACACATATAAATATATTTGTCTCAGTAGAAATTTACAAAACTATCCTCCCAAATTCCACAAATTTATCATATAATCCTTAGTCTGAGTAAAAATCCAACCAAATAAGTCATTTTGTGCAAATAAAAAGGAGAGTCCCAAAGAAGATGTTACGTTCATAACCAAATGTTTTTATTTCATTACTTCCCCAAACCCCCTAAATTATTTTTATTTCTTGTTTATATTATAAAATAAGTATAATAAAAAATCTTATATATTTTTTATATTAATGGTTTGACCTACACATTCACACACTTCCATCTAATGGGTAATGAAATTACAATTCACATGTAAGACGAATTGTCGGCTTATGAAACCATAATTGTATGTTTTTCCTTTACCACCTATCTGGGAGGTAATTTTTATGGAAATAATATTTTTTGTGATACATATGATATTTATTACATATTTATAGTTATTTAATTTTATACAATATCTTCATTTTTTACTATCTAATCTTTTTTGAAATGATAACATTACTTGTGTGTACGTATGGCTTACTATCTACACAATGCAATGTAATTCATTTTCATCTATATATCACATGTACAGTAATGAGGATGAATTGTATGAATATATATTATATATATAACCTAAAAATTTCTCTCTAGTTATAATTCATCATATTATTATCAATATTTTAATATGAAAAGAAAATGAAATCACCATTCATACGCACGTACGGTCCACCGTCTCCATGAACGATGTATTTTATTTTCCATCTATAACTTTTATGAATCAAAAATAATAAACATATACATAATATATATATATATATATTAACATTATTGAGATAATAAAATCAATATATAAGTATGGTAACCAAGAATAACAATTTAAAACATGTATGAGAAAGAAATCGGTTATTACCCGAAACATAACTTAAACAAGGTATTTCTAATAAGCAGGTAATATAAATTCATAATTAAATTATATATGGTACTATATATATGAATATGTTTCATTAATATATTCATAATAAAATTTTATTTATTATACAGGAGGATATTTTTAGTACGGTAAGAGTTTAGACATAATGTAAGGGAATTTTATTTTGCTTTTTTATTTCCATGAAATACATGTCATATTCCCCACTTGCTTATTTTGTGTAGTGTATATAATAACCTCTGAATTTTTATATCATTAATTTAATTAATTTTATTATACTAAAAACATTAATTTATGTTATTATTTCATGGGGTTCAGGATTCAAAAGTTGCTCATGTAGTAAAGGGTTTTGTTGTCGCTTATATTTATGTGGGACACATGCTTTATACAATAATTGTTTCATCTATGTAGTATACTACCCATGAATGTATATGATGAGATTTATCAGGAAGATTATGGTATTTTTATATCCATGTAATTTTCTTTCTTCGATAGGGCATACTATACTACTTATTATAAATTGAGGAATATTTTTTTCATACTATCATCAATATTTTTTATTGTTTAATTTTATACTTCCATTGTGGAATATTTATATTCCATACCCATGTTTTGAAATAATTTTTTCGAAAATGATTTTACTATTCTCCTATAGATATTTAAATTCATTTTTTTACCCATTTTTGAATTTTTACCACATGGTTTGAGAGGAATATTTCTGTCATTTTCAAAACAATATAATTTTGTGCCTTTTCTGGAAAAAACATGATAAGAATGTTTTTTATCTTCTATGGAATGAATAGAATTTGTCAAAATCATTAATCCATAATTTATTTAAATATTAAATTATAAAATTACTTGGATATTTTTAATGAATATGTTTAATTTTAAAATTGAGCATCATTTTAACATAGAATTACATTTTCAAAGAAGAAAGGATATTTTCCTCAAGAATTTTCTTAGGTGTTCTATCAAGATTATTTTCCATCTATAATAAAATAATTTGATGTTGCAAATTTTTTACTAGGGATAAAATTCAAATATATGGTTATAATTATTTTTAATAAAAGTTATTGTTTATAAAGGACTGATATTTATAAAACTTATTTCTTTCCCAGGGGTTATGTTATGATTGAATATTGTTTATGAAACCCATTTCATTCCATGGGTTCTAATATGATTATTGACTTAATGACTTCTACAGCACATATGTATGGTTTTGATTAGGTGATGGGTGGGAACTATATATATCTCCAATACAGTGGGTAAATATTTATATCTCAAGATAAAATAATGGGAAGAAAGTTGACGTGTTTGATCACAATGGGAATATTGAGAAAGTCAATCCACTATGGGATGATAGGGAAACCCTACCTACATTGGGAAGATTAGTAAAACTAATCCCCTTTAAGTAATGGAATGTAACTAGGGTTGTGGATTGTTCCATCCATTAGGTGTAGTTCCCATGTAGTAGCATGTTATATTTGAAAACATCCACTTGACATATAGGTAATGATATTATATGTTTTTGTGTCTTCCAAAAATTCCATGTCATATTGTTATGATATATTTTTATAGATTATATTCCATGATTTCCTTATGATTCATGTCTTTTTAACTAACCATATTTATTACTGCATTCATTTTTTTGATATTTTATATGAATGTTATGATCTAATAATGTTATTATCACATTCCTATATAATTTATGACCATGTTTATTCTTACATATCTTTTTTCATTACCCTTACTGATCATCTAAGCTCACCCTTTTCTTATGTTTTATTTACCCATGTTATAAAGAAAGTTATTAGGTAGGGGTTCTGAATGGAATGATCTTTGCAGAAAATATTGAATATCTTCAACCATACAAGAAGTTTGTGTTCCAATTTTCCAAAGGAACTTAACTAATATGGTTTTGGCTGTGTGATTGTATAGTGTATGAAATGTTCTAAAAAAGGGTGTAATACCCAAGACTGAAAATCCTGGGTCATTAAAATCTTGTTCCTTGATGATTATTTTTCATTTGATAAAATATTATTATGTTTCTCTTTAGAAACTCATAAATTTTAATCTCCTCTAGTTATTCATGGTATTTTTCTGAAAAAATATAATTTTTCACTATTTGGTATTGAAAATAATTAAGATGTTTTTTAAGAAAACCTGATGTTATTTAACTCTTTAGTCAAAAAAAAATTTTAATCCAAAAATATGTTTTCCCAAATGTTTTATTATTATAATATTATTCTTAAAATATATTTCTGACAATGTTTAATTTTTTATATATTTTTTTAAAATGAATATTCATGTCTTTTATAAAATCATTTCCTATTTGGAGTTTTACAAAAAAATGTGAAATATATCATTGTTTGAACATGTAAGACATGAATAAATGTTTTTTGGAACCACTACAATTATTTTTGTTGATACTTATTTCATATGTTTTCAATGTTGTTTTAAAAGAAAATTATTTTGAAAATATTTTATATTTTAAAATTTAATTTTCATTGAAATTTTATTTTATAAGAAATTTTTCAAGTTATCTCTCACAAATCCACCTCCATATAGGAAGAAATAATTTGATAGAATTTATTGTTTACTAAGGATATGACCCAATCATACCATTCTTATCGTTTCTCTTAGAGGTTTATATTTATGTGGAGAATATCTATATAAAACTCATTCTCTTCCAAGGGTTATACAGAGATAAAACTCTTATGAAATCCAATACTTTTTTATGGGTTATCCTATGATGAAATGTTGAAATTATTATGGAATATTTACCCTTTTTAAAAGTTATTATGTAATAAAATTTTTATAAAACCCATTTCATTTCATGTGTTATAACATTTCGAATGTTATATGATCTTGTGGTGGTCATTTTTATGAGTTTAATTATATTATGGTGGTTATATTATAACCAATGAAAATTTTTATATTAAAACTAAGGAAACTTGGTACATTGTGACCAATGATGGGTGGGACCTATATCTCCCCCGAATGAATTGGGAAAATATTTATATCTCATGAGTAAGATATGACTATAATTGGGAGCGAACTATGTTTACTAAGGGAATTTGTCCTATATGATGGTTTGGGGAGTGAAATCATTACACTATGAGGAAAGGAATGCCTTTGGGGATGGTTATTTGTCCCTCCCTGGATGTATAGCCTCCAATACAGTTCCCTTATAAGTTTTAGAAATTATCATTAACTAATAAATAAATGATTTTATATTCTTACATGTATGTACCAATTATATTTATTATTCCAATGTTACTCTCTTATGTATCATATACTTTTAATATTTTATGATTCATATCTTTTAAACTATAAATCATTGTTCTGCAACTCGGGATTATGATATTTTATATAGTGGGTATTTTTTTATTTTATGATCATATTCTTATACCCTTATTTTCATGTTATGTTTACATATCTCCCTTGTTTACCCTTATTATGAATCCTAAGTAATGAAGAATTTTTTTTAAATAAGAGTACTAAAGGGAAAGATCATTAAGTGATACATAGAAGATAATTCATGTATTATGAATATTTTTTTGCAAGATTACAATGGCACTAAACTATTATAGTCTACAAGTGTGAGCCTTTATAATGTAATTAATAATCATTTAAAAACATATAATCTCTAAATATAAGAATATTGGGTCACTATAGTTGGTATTATATTGATGGTTTAGTTATCCTTTGGAAGCTAGGATGAGAAAAAAAATAGTTGAATACCTTGGGATATTTATAAGTAAATATCTAGGTATATCTCAAAGGATAAATCTAAGGATGATTCAAAGTATGGGAAAATTTCCTATAATTTTGGTAAAATAACAAGCAATTGGTTTTTATGAAATTACACCATTGTGTGGAAACTACAAGTGGATGTGGCTCTGACTTAGATATACCTAGGTTTAACGATCCTAACAACCTTGTATTGAGCTAGACTTGATGGGGAACTAGTAGATGAGAAATGGTCGTTCCTCAAAACTGGTTTGACTTTCTTAGTTGATATTAATTGTAAATTCCCAAACAATTTAGGTACCATAATGAAGGATTTAAATATATTATGACTATGAATGACAAAGTATATAACTATAGTTTCATATATTAAAAATAATTTGTCATGATTTATACATCATATAAGTGATTTAATTTCATGATTATTTAGTTTTCAATTATTATTAGTTTTTCTCAAACTATCCTTTTAGTTTTTAGTAAATTGTGTGAACTAGAATGAAATAGAATAAAATTGAATATGATGAATTGTTTCTGGTTGAGAATCCAAATAGTATGATTACTAGAGTGAAGGATGTTGTGATTATTACAAATTATTTTTTATTGAAAATTATTAATAATATGTTACTAACCATCTCTCATACTCACCAAGGAAGAGAAGGAAAAATTTAACTGAGTGTTCGAGTTGTGGATACCATAGAGGAATAAAGATTCAAGTTACTATGTGTTGAGAATGTGGGATGAAACACCCAGTTGGATATATTAGAGGAATGGGAAGATTATTTGAACATGAAAAATAAGGACACAAAAAAGTAACTAAATAGGTAAAATGAAATGTTTAGTAAACATGATGGATGAGAATAATCTCCTACTTACAATATCATCGACTTTTGAATGTTTTAATTAATGAATGTATATAAATTTTAAAAATAATTATTCTAGGGGTAATTCTCTTGATGAAAATTGACATGGTTGTTTGAGTAATGGTTATATTGTTAATGATTAAAAGACTAAAAATGTCATATGAAATGAATGGGGTATTAATAAATTACAAGATGAAGCATAGTTAAAAGTTTGAGAAGGTAGTGGGGTGAATAAAGTATTTATGTATTGGAAATAAATGATTATTTTATATGAATCATGAATTATATAAGGGTTATTTCATATATATTTTTCATTAATAATTATAAAAAATATGTTAAATGGTACATATGGAATAAAGATATTATTTAATATCAATGTGATATATTGATTTAAAGATGATGACCCTTAAAATAGTATACATATTGAGATAATTATGTTGGAATAAAGAGATGATAGATATGAATAAATAAATTGGAGATTAATTATTACATTGTAATTGATCAATTATTTGTTGAAAAAATATATTATCCTATCATTGATGGAGTTTAAAGAATTTTTGGATTAAAGGAACATATCCAACAAACTATGTTATATGTAAGGAATGAGAAATCATGTATAAGGTTTTCCGTTAATTCAATTTATTACTATGTTTCAAGATAATGCATACTGAAGGTATTCAAATGTTTGGTATGTGACCATCAAGAGATACTTTATGACATATGGGGGACTAATTTTATGTTGAGTTTATAGAATTTAGTGAAATTATTTATAAATTTTTTTAATTTGGAAGGGATATAAGGAAAACTCTTTATGGAATGGTTTAATTTGAGTTCTGAATTACATTACATTGATTAAATTATAACTTAACCATATGAATATTCATACATATTGGATAACTATTGTTAACCATTGTTCTAACTATTTTTTGAAGGAATGAATTATAATTATTTTATTGATATAATTTAGTGCTTCAGACCTAAAAAATTCATCTCATAAAGTAGTAGAAGAAGTGGAAATTTATCAAGGAACAAATAAAGGGAGATATTGTTCTTATGAAATGGAATGATGTTAAGTATGTTTATCTTATAGTGAAAATTATTCAATAATAGGAAAATGATATTGAAAAAAAACTATTCTCCTATTATCACAATTTCTTATGATATTGAGTATCTTTTTCTCGCCTCTTTGATATATGTGTTTATGGTCACTAACCTTACCTAGATCATCCAATTTATTGTGATATGTGATATTGATCTCTCTGTATACTTATTTATTATTTTATTCAATGTTAAAATATTCACTTCACACCTATATTATCCTATTTGGAAACCTAGTTATTAGTTATTTGGCTAACTGTTATTTTTCCATCTTTCCCCTTTTAAAAGAAGATTTATTATTCATCTATATGATGTGGTTTTCTATGGTAAAAATTTTCAAATACTAACCCTTTGATGACTAAGTTGAATTTCATGGGTGAATTTCAATTTATTTGTGGAAGAATGTGACACTGTAAGATTTTTGGAAATATTTTCTTCAAATGAATTTAATCTTTTTAGTATTTTATGTTATATGAAATATCGAGTGTAGCTTGTGTTACACCCAACACTACAATTTTCTTGAATTATACACTAAACAGAGTTTATATTGAATTACATAAAACATATATTGTAGTTTCCATTATACAAAATATTGAGATTATCTTTTGTTACCTGTAAAAATAATCTTAGTTTTTGTTACATGCAACATTGAGTTTAAATGAAACAAGTCATGATATTAAAATATTACCATTTAGTATGATAATAATATCATATCCATTAGTATTATGGTTATATATAGTATAATGTAATTTGTATAAATATATGATTTACACATATATAAAAAAGTAATTCATTGGTGGAAAATTAATTAAAAATTCAAAATAAAAACGATTTAAAAATAATGGAAATCTTTCCATAAAAATCTATTTCTAGAAAAATTGAGTTTTACCTCAATTAATTAATAAAATAATTTATGGTGATTTATTATAAATAAATTTATATTGAATATATTCAATAAACTACTTATCTTTCATCTTAGGATTTTTTATAGACAATAGCTAAGAATTAATCCAATTTTACTCTTTAAATTGTATTTTTCTAAAATAGAAGTTTTTTAACTTTTTGCGCACTTATTTTAAAATTTATTTTCAACTATTTTAGAAATTTAATTTGGTAAATAAATTTATTTTTTAAATTATAATTTAAAAATTATCAAATGGTGAATTATTTGTGTTTTTTTCTTCAAAGTTTCATTTTTTATGAATAGTGAAAAATATTCAATTTTAATTAAAAAATTCATTTTTATTTAAATTATGTATAAAGTTAAATGATATTTTAAATTTATTTTAAAGTAAAATTAGTTATAATATACATCCATTAGTAAACATTTATTTCACCGGAACATATTTTTTAATTATTTTTTATATGAAATCTTTGTAAATTTTTGAACATTTTCTCTTTAAAAACCCACTTTCACATCATGTCAATGGGATTAATTTTAAACTATATTTTTACCCTTATGTTAGTGGAATTTTGAAAAATGGATTCCATATTAATATTAGAAATAATTTATATTACATAATAATTTCATTTTCATTTTCGTTCTAAATGAATAGTAAATTCAGAAAAAAAAATTACATACCCTGGTTAAGGTAAAAATGGTTTTACTAGAGGGTTAAACAAAAATGATAAGGGTCAAAAATTACCCAAAACATGTCTAAAACCCATTGTATGGAAATATTTTGAACTTATCCTTATATTGTGGATATGATTCCATTATTTGAGAACTACGAAATGAAAAATGTGGGTGAAATTCACTTTTTGAAAATAGTTACAAGTGTGCCACTCACCTCACTTATAAGAGGCCACCCCTTATCCTCTCATTTTCACACTATAAATATCCATTTTTTTTATATAATAACTTAACATTAACATATTAAATTATATAATATAATCATATAATTCTTATATTGTACATGAATCTAATCAAGGAAGGCTTTTAGTGCTAACCTAGGGAGGAAACCTAATGAAGAAGTAACATCCATCAATATGTTTTTTCGTTCTATTTTTTCACAAATTAATTTATTTATTATTATACCATGATTATATAATAAAATTTGTATTTTACATATACTGATATTATTTTATATTAATTCAATGACCTATAACCATATCCCCATCAATAAAATGGTTTATAAAATCATTGTTTGTGGGTAAGGAAAACTACAACCTTGCAAACTGATGTTGTTTGTTTTTCAATTACCACCTATCATGGATGGAAATAATGATTTATTTATTGTTAATATATTATATATATGATATTATTATACTAAAATAATTACTTTATCAACCATACAATCATTAATTTCATTATTTTTGAATATGATAACATTTCTCGTGTGTACGGAGGACTACCGCTCCATGAAGTGATGTGATTCATTCAAAATTAACATGAAAGGTTTTATGGATGGGTTAAAAGAACATATATGTTATATGTAACATGAATATTATTATTTAATGATAATATATCATTTACCGTTCATTCATTTAATGAAACAATGAAATGTAAATTACATTCATTCGTACGTACGACCTACTGCCTCCCTGAACGACGTATTTCATTTTCTACCAATAAATTTTATGGATTAAAATAAATAAATGTATACTGAATCTATATTATATTTATATCATGGTTATAATTATATATATTATGGATCCATTATCAATGTAATTGGAAAAAAAATATAAGAAATCAAATCATATACAAAAAATCAGTTATTATAAGAAACAAATTTTCACATGGAATTGTTGATAAAGGGTAAAAAAATTTCATAACAAAAAAATATATGGTATGATATATTTAAGAATATTTTTTAATAGATCTATAATATACTTATATTTATTATACATGAGTTTTTAACTTTTACAATTTTTTACAAAACTTAAGGTAAGGGATTTCAGTGTCACCTTTTACATATGGGAGACAGATGTATTATTCACCACCTATTTCTTTTATGTGGTGTATTTACATTACATGAATTTATTTAAAAAATATTATCCAAAAAATTATGGGGATTTACATATCCATTATAGGATTCCTCTTTTATCAGGTTTTCAGTTCAAATGTTACCAATATGGTAAGTAATATTTGTCTCAATTTCCTTTCATTGAGACATAAGGTTATGTTACATACATATATTATTTTAAGATATGTATATACAACAACCTTTTCATGTAATATTATTAATTTAATTATCCAGATTATATTTTATGTTTCATTTTACATTTTTACAACATGGTGCTTATGTTTTATAGTTTCCAAAGTGGTAATGATTTTATATTACAATCGCCACATTTAAAGGGGATATTTAGGATTTTTTGACAATAAAACACTATGATCCATATCTCAAGAATGTGGTGTATTGACCTGGGGGCCAATTATTAGTTATCCTAGATATTCATCCACAAGGCCATAAGTATGCATCCCTGTATGCCATATTCTTATGACTAGCAATGAGGGAAGATGGTTTGTCTTTGGGGATACTATTCCATAATAGTTTAGAGTATAACACAACGGTATATGATAAATATAAGTAGTTTAATAGAATAATTGGATCATCCCAAATAAATAATAAGTTTTAATATTATCCAATAATAGATACAAAAAATGATGATTATCGTCATGTCATGGAGCTATAAAATAATAGGGTTCATGGGATACAAAGGAAACATACATGTACCACATGTCATACAAAAATACAAAAGGCCAATTGATTAAACTACTAGTCTCACAAACATAGGCTCGATCCCCTACTCCCATACTACATCCTAGAATTAGAAATAATACATTGGAATCTATATTTTTCTCTTTACCTATATCTATAATCATGATGTATGCATGGGTTTCAATGGAATCCCTAGATGGGTGTGAGATATAATTAGTAGGCCACCATCAACAGTTTCTATATCAAACCATCCAGCACATATAAAATGAGTAGTGTGCAGATAATAATAAATACGAGACAATAAAATAAATAAATACATTATAATAGGTTCATCAGAGTATACTCTCCTTCCACTATCTACTTCAGCCTAGGACATAATGTCTCTAAACTAAGGAAACCTATACAAGTATTATATGTTGTATACATAGTAATTATCGATAAAACATCAAGCTTGGACTGATCCCAAATATGTGGTCTGGATTGGTGGTCATATTTTCTAATTTATCTGTTTGACATAATAAGGATTTCATATACCGTATCTCTAGAATTTATCTAAGGGTAATCGTTGTTATTTCCAAGATTAAACTCATATAGTAATTTGATTATCACATCGTGTGTATCACATTGGGAGAACCAAAAATACCCTACACTAAAGAGTCCATCCAAGGAAATAAAAAAAAGAATTCTGGGTGTCACTCTTGGTGTGGTGTAAAGAATGACCCCTAATCCCATCACAGGAATCTCACATAGGGGATCGAGTATCACTCAGGGAATGGTATAAGCATTTTTACACTGATCTATCCATGGAATCTTTACTTGGTAACCAGTATTGCTCATATATATAAGTAATATTACCAGGGATCCCATCCAATTCATACCATGTATCGCTTCTGGTGCATCTTACAATTATAAAAATAGAGAATGAAAAGTTTATATGGCGTATCCTTATGTCAAGGACCTTGCATCACTCTCATCCCTCAATGAAGTCCTAGTTTGTTAAGTAATTCACATATCAACATAAAAGAAATGTAATTATAAAAATTTTAAAAAAATACAATTCATTTTATACATGAATACAGAGATATTACCTAAATCATAATATATCAACATAAGGAATTGAAAATGAAGTCCTAACTCATTGAAATTAAATTCTTAGAATTTAATTTACTATTTCAAAATCATTTTTTTACAAGAGTGATCAAACATAAAAAGGATGGCTAAAAAACTCCAGGAAAAGGCTGTTAGGATTTTAAGGTATGAAACACCCATCAGGGTTTATCATTCCAAGATCTTTGCCTAACATAAATGACTCGTAGGTATAAATGGTCATATTGTATTTGGAAAAAACATTAAAATAATTAATTTATTATTACATAGGTGTATATGAATGGTATATCATGTTTTAGTACGATGAATGATATAATAGGAATACAAATTGGGGGAAATAAGCTAGACAACCTGCCTTCTTCCTTTAACACTCTCCTCATATAGTGTCAGATGTTGAATCAAGCTAGAATAGAAAAAAATCATAATAATATTTGAATGCCATGAGAATAGTCCTAATGATTCTACACTAAAATATTTCTAAAAGAGGGAAGATATACTAGGAAAACAATAAAGTGGATTGTATAGATTACTAAGAGGGATCCAATGCACCTTACAGAGAATGAAACAAATACTATACATGGAAGTTTTAAAAATCCCTAGATGGAAGATCAAATGGAGCTTCAAGCATGTGGGATATCCATTGGAAAAGGAAGAAAGGAAAAATTGGGTTCAAAACAATTTAGCTGAAAAGGTAAAATTCCCATGAACTATTTTGTCACATTTTTTGGATGCACAGTTAGCATAACTGTGATCTAATCATATGGTAACTACTAACTAAGGATACCTCTCACACTAGTTAGGTGCTAGTGTAGCTAACTATGTACAATCCCTAAGAAAAGAAACTAGCAAGGATATCTAAAATTCCACAAGGGTGTGTGTCCCTTCCTACACAGTTGTGGAAAAATAGTGTAGCCTCTCATTTGAACTAGGCATATCGTCTAATTATCCAAACCATGCTCCAACTGTGCAACAACTAATACCCAAGAAGACACCTCACACTTATTAGGCACACAGTTTAGATTACCATGTAAAATCCATCATAAAATACTCTATAAAAATGTTTAAAATACAACAAGGGTTTGTATCCTTACTCACCCTGTTGTAGAAAAATAGTGTAGCCTCCCATATACACAAGGTACCTTTCACGGTTGAGGAGCATCGTTAACACTAATTGTGAACTAAGGGTGCAGCTAAATCTACCTTCTTATGTTCTATAACAAGCTCCATAATATTCAAACCACTCCTTATACTTTAGATTACCATACAAGTATAAAACAATAGGCTCTAAATAGTAACTTAAAAGTAAATACCTCTATGAAAATAACTGACATTACACCACCTATTTAAAACAAATCTTCCCTGAGATTCCCTTTCAAGGGTGGAAAAACATCATATGAGAAAATTAATAGCCATTGAGAACAAACACCATCCTCCTTCTCCCAAGTCTCATCTTTAACACATCAGCACTACCATAGAACCAAGAAGAGTGGAGTTGACATACCTTGAATATCCTCAGGATAAAACAAATTAGATGGGTCATCGTGATAGAAATGAAGCTGTGATACATGGAAGACATTTTTTTATAGCATGATTACCTTGAGGTTGTAGTACCCCAAAAATTTTATGTTATGTTTCTCTATTCATCACTATGTTCCTTTGAAACAACACTAGGTTATTTAGGATATAGTTAAAACCTATCCATTAAACATAAAGTTCTCACTTCTATGTTTTCAATTTCAAAAAATGGTCATCTAGAGTTGTGCTCAGTAAGTCATTTGGAGTCTGATAGAACAAACTTGATTTTTATTGAATAATAACACACCCATATGAATAGTAATATGAATAGTAACATACCCTTATGAATAGTAAATAATTTGATAATTTTATTTTCTTAATGCAATAACAAAATGAGATCTTAATTAGTTTTTTAATGAGAAATAAAACTAGTTGCACTTTAAGATTGTTATTTTTCAAATTAATTATGACCATATATAAAAATTAAATTAATAATATTTAGAAATTTATTTTTGAAAAATGGTTTTCAATTTTGAAATCTACACGTCGATAAATGGTTAGGGTGAATTTTGGGAATTTTTCTGAAACAGTTGATTTTTTAGTGAATAGAAAATAATACAGTTTTTGTTTCGGTGTGTTAATGACATCATTAATGATTTAATAATGATGTAATAAATCTGGTCAACTTTTTTATAGTTAAATAATATGTGAGGTGTCCCACATTTCTTATACCATGGGCAATCCCATGGCCTTGCAAAAACCACTCCTGAGGTGTCCCTTGAAAATTATTAAAATAATCCCTCACTTTTCCTTTAAATACCAACTCTTACCTTCATTGAAGTCATTCCCAATTCTCCCTCAACATATTTCTGGCCACATTACCTCCATATTGGTCCTCCCAAGTTTTTTTAAATCCCCCATGGTCCCAACCTTCATGTTCTAAGGGTTATTTAACAAGATAAGAAAATTCTCAATTTCTTTCCTTTTTCCTTTCAAGATCTATTTTATGTGGTATATCATTGAATTTTACATACCATGTTCTTATTTTTATTCTTATTATTGATCTAATCTATATTTTGATTAATTTATGGATAGGTGACCCTTTTCCCCTCTCTTTTTAATGTTTTCTAAAAACATATTGCGTAGCAGTTATGCTGCCGAATTTTGTAAGCGATCTCAAAATTATTCTTTTATCTTGAGTTCTTCATATCTTCTTACCCAAGAGGAATTAAATATACAGAATCTTTTATATTATGTATGTTCACATGTTCATGATAAATTCATCATCAATCTTCTTCTTTTCCCCCACTTATTCAAGGAAATAAAAACATTGTTCGTGACGTGTCGAATTACAGACATCATAGGCGACGTGATTTCAATTCGCATTAATTCTTTCCAGTCTGGTCATGAAACCATTAATATGGTTGAACCGGGTTATAATATATGTTTTATGACTCACCCATTGTTATTTAATTCTTTTTTACTCATGGTTCTAATTTATAATACAAAATGAGGTTGTTATTATCAAATAACCATTAAAATGATCTAAACAAACATCATTAATGTTTTAACTAATGAATCATCATCATTGTATATAACCCAAAATCATTATAAGATCATTTATATCTTCATAATTTCATTAATAAGATGTATTAACAATTATTTATGTTTAACCATGTTTTAAATGAACTTCCATTCATGGAAACAAGTAAACGAACCATGAAAACCAAGGAAGAAAATGCTTCCAAAACATAAAAATTTAACCAATTGAACCCATAGAAAGGGCCATGAATGAACCTAATAAGGTTATACTAAATAAAATACATGTATAAAAGGTTTTGGAAATATTAATTTATGAATATAAATTTGATTATTCAGGTCATTAAAAAAAATGAAGAACACACTCGAGCATAAGGTAAGGGGTTTCTCATCTCACTTTCATTTATTTTAGATTTTCATTGTTCGCCAATTATTCCTTGTATGTGCTATATGTGTACTACCGCATGAAACAATCCAACACAGGGGTGTAACGAATAACCATTCCACACCTTTTTTGGATCGTTTCACGCGGAAGAATCCCCCATCTTTCAGTGGGACTACTAATCCAGTGGTTGCTGAGCAATGGATCAAGTCCCTTGAAAAGATATTCATGGCGTTAAGATGAAATGAAAATGAAAAGGTAGTACTAGTAGTATATTGTCTCAAGGGATATGCTGGTCAATGGTGGTCCTTGATTCAAAATACCACGGAGGAATAAGATATAGAGGATATGTAATGGAGGAATTTTAAAGAAATATTCTTCAAAAAATATTACCCTCGTGAGCAATGAACTAAAATGAAGAGGAAATTCCTTGGCTTGAAACAAAGGGAAGAAGATAGTGTTGCGGAGTGTGAGGCTACCTTAACAAGGCTAGCTAGATATGCCATGGATTACGTTCATGACTCTGCAAACAAGATTGATAATTTCTTGGAAGGTCTTAAGCCAAGTCTTCGAAGGGCACTAGCTTCTCAATCATTTTCATCATATGATGAAATTGTATCAAGTTCTATCAAAATAGAGAAGGAACTTTCTAGATAAATTTTTTTCAAAGGAAACCAAGATAAGAAGCAGAAATCCGATAACAAAGGAAAATGAGAAGCACCAAAGAAGAGCAAGGTAATGAACAGTTTCCCATTATGCAAGAACTGTGGAAAGAATCATCTCAGAAAATTCTTGAAAGGTAAGGGAGTCTGCTATAACTGTGGAGAAAAGGGTCATCGATCTGATGAATGCAAGGGGAAGAAAAAATTCAATGATGTTAAATGCTACAATTGTAGAGAGATGGGACACTATGAAAATAAGTGTCCTAAGTTCCAAGGAAACAAGCCTCAAAAAAATCCAAGAGAGCAAGGAAGAGCCTATACGATTACAACCGCAGAGGTTGATGTTCCTAGTGACATGGTGGCAGGTACTTTAATTGTTTCCTCAAACTTAGACAACACTTTATTTGATTCTGGATCATTGCATTCATTTATATCCTCTCAGTTTTCCAAGAAAATTAGATATATCCAATTTGATTTAATAAAGGAGTTGTCAGTCAAAACTCCCATGGGATGTATCATTGCAACAAAGTCCTGTCAACTACTCCCCATCCAAGCACCAAAACTTTCTTTAGTTTCTAGCCTTGTCATCATACCCATGACTGAATTTGATATAATTCTCGGTATGGATTGGCTATCAAATTATTATGTCAGGATTTATTGCAAGAAAAATAAAGTTAATTTTTTTGAAAATGGTGTAGAAATCCTTATCATTAGGGCAGAAACTTCGCCACCTAATTCTTACCTAGAACCAACCCCAGTAGCTCTATTGAATGCAATACTTGGAGAGGAAAATAAACCAATGTCTATGGGAGAGGAAAATAATCTTCAAATTAAATATGTGAAAATAGTGGAAGAGTACATTGATGTATTTCCAAGGGATTTATCTAGACATCCTCCAGAGTGGGAAGTTGAGTTCTCTATTGATTTAATTCTTGATGAAAGACCTATATCAAAGACTCCCTATAGAATGGTCACTTTGGAATTAGTAGAGCTAAAAAACTAATAGAGTATTTGAGTGAAAAAGGATTTATTCGACCTAGTGTTTCTCCATGGGGAGCCCCTATCCTCTTTGTCAGGAAGAAAGATGGATCCATGAGGATTTGCATTGATTACAGAGAAATCAATGCTATTACAATAAATAATAAGTATCCTCTACCCCGGATTGAGGATTTATTTGACCAACTTCCTAGAACTTAATAATTTTCGAAGATTGACCTTCGATTTGGATATCATCAACTACATGTGAGGAAGGAAGATATTCCGAAGACAGCATTTAGAACTGGGTATGGGCATTATGAGTTTATAGTGATGCCTTTTGGAATGAAAAATACACCGTCCGTTTTCATGGATTTAATGAATAGAGTTTTCAAGGAATATCTTGATAACTTTGTTGTGGTATTCATCAATGATATCCTGGTATACTCAAAAATCTATGAAGACCATGAGGATCATTTGAGAACTATTCTGAAAACTCTTAGAAGAAATCAATTATATGGGGAGTTTAGAAAGTGAGAATTCTGGCTTCAGTCAGTTTATTTTCTAGACAATATTGTCTCTAAGGATAGAATCCTAGTTGATCCTACAAAGACAAAGGCAATCCAAGAATGGACCACGCCAAAAAACATAACTGAGCTAGGCAGTTTTATTGGATTAGCAGGTTATTATTGGCGTTTCGTACAAAATTTTTCCCGACTTGCTAACCCGCTAACGAATCTCACATGTAAAGGGGTTAAATTTGTTTGGGAAAAATATTGTGAAGAATGTTTCGATGAACTGAATATAAGATTAGTCAATGCTCCTATATTGACTCTACCATTGGAGAATGACGGGTTTCTTATTTATAGTGATGCTTCAAAGAAAGGACTTGGTTGTGTCCTTATGCAAAATGATAAGATTATTGCTTATGCATCATGACAGCTAAAAGTTCATGATAAAAACTATCCTACTCATGATCTTGAGTTAGCTGCTGTAATCTTTACTTTGAGGATATGAAGACATTATCTCTATGGTGAAAAATCTGAGATTTATACTTATCCCAAGAGTTTGAAGTATATTTTCTCACAGAAATAACTCAACATGAGGCAAAGGATATGGTTTGAACTACTCAAAGATTACGATTGCATGATACACTAGCACATGGGGAAGGAAAATAAGGTGGAAGATGCTTTGAGTAGAAAGGATCATGGAGTTTTGAACAAGATGAGAGTTGAAAGGGATCCTATTTTCATGGATCTAGTACAGATGGATATGGGAATAACCATGGAAGGTGAAACATCAATGCTTTTTCAAATGTTTTCCAAACCATATTTACTAGAAAGGATAAAAAGATATCAATCTGATGATGAGGAGTTTCAAAAGAAGATTAAAGCTGTGAATGATGGGAGATTGAGTGACTTCATATATGAAGATGGAATTTTGAAATTTGGGAAAAGACTTTGTGTTCCCAATATACATGATCTAAAAAGGGAATTATTGGATGATGTTTATAGTTCCAATTTCTCTATACACCCTAGTAGCACTAAGATGTATAGATATTTGAAGTAACATTTTTGGTGGGACAACATGAAGAGGGAGATTAATGATTTGGTGTCAAGATATATGGTTTGTCAACAAGTGAAAGATGGAAGGCAACTGCCTGGAGGAGTATTTCAACCTCTTCCCATACCTGAGTGGAAATGGGATAATATCATGATGGAATTTGTCATGGGACTACCAAAGACTCCTAAAAGGAATAATACAATATGGGTCATTGTTGATCGTCTTACCAAGTCAGCACAGTTTCTTGCTATAAGGGAAGATCTACCACTTGAATGTCTAGAAAGACTATATATTAATGAAGTTGTGAGACTTCATGAAGTACCCCTATTGATTTTTTCTGATTGTGATCCACTTTTTACGTCAATATTCTGGAAAAGTATTCAGAAGGCCCTAGATACTGATCTTCGATTGAGCATTGCCTACCACCCAAAAACTAATGGACAATCTGAACGGAGTATTAAAACATTGGAAGACATGTTGAGGTCTTGTTAAATTTATTTTCAAGGCATGTGGAAACAATATTTACCTCTCATGGAATTTTCCTACAACAATAGATTCCATTCAAGTATTCGAATGGCACCCTATGAAGCATTATATGGGAGGAGATGTCGTACACCAACTTGCTGGGATGAAGTTGGTGAAAGAAAGCTCATGGGCCCAGAACCTGTTGAAGAAACAACAGAAAAGGTGAAGATTATCCAGAACCATATCAAAATATCTCAAAGTAGGCAAAAAAGCTATGCAGATAACCAAAGGAAGGACTTGGAGTTTCAATAAGGTGATCACATTTTCTTAAAGGTATCTCCATGGAAGGGTATTATACGATTCGGTAAGAAGGGAAAGTTAAGTAACAGGTACATCAGACCTTTTGAAATTTTGGACCGAATTGGAGTCGTAGCTTATCATTTGTAAATGCCACCAAGTCCCTCCAAGGTTCACAATGTGTTCCACGTGCCAATGTTAAGAAAATACATGGCAGACCCAACACATGTACTCACTTATGAAGAAGTAGAACTTGAGCCAGATCTATCTTATTGTGAAGAGCCTATCAAGATTATTGATACTAGAGAACAATTATTGAGAAATCATACAACTTTTTTGGTAAAGTTTCTACGGAGGAACCAAAATATGGAGGAAGAGACATGGGAGCCAGAGGAGCTCATGTTAAAGACATACCCGAATCTTTTTAGGTAATATTTTGTAAATTTCGAGGAAGAAATTTTTCGAAGGAGGGAATAATGTAGTACCCCAAACACTTTATGTTATTTTTCTATATTCATCACTATGTTCCTTTGAAACAAAACTAGGTTATTTAGGAGATATTTAAAACCTAGCCATTAAACATAAACTTCTCACTTCTATGTTTTGAATTTTGAAAAATTGTCATCTAGAGTTGTGTGCAGTAAGTCATTTGGAGTCTGATAGAACAAACTTGTTTTTTGGTGAATACTAACATACACATATGAATATTAATATTAATATTAACATACACTTATGAATAGTAAATATTATTATTATTATTTTTCTTAAGGCAATAAGATAATCAGGTCTTAATTAGTTTTTCAATGAGAAATAAAACTAGTTGCACTTTAAGATTGTTATTTTTCGAATTAACTATGACCTTATTTAAAAATTAAATTAATAATATTTAGAAACTTATTTTTGAAAAATGTATTTCACTTTATAAATATACACTTCGATAAATGGTTAGGGTGAATTTTGAGAATTTTTCGAAAATAGTTGATTTTTCAGTGAATAGTAAAAAATGAAGTTTTTAGTTTCGGTGTGTTAATGACATCATTAATGATATAATAATGATGTCATAAATATGATAGAAATTTTTATAGTTAAATAATATTTGAGGTGTCCTAGGTGGCTTATAACATGGGCAAATACCATAGGCAATCCCATGGTTTTTCAAAAACCACTCATGATGTGTCCCCTAAAAATTATTATAATAATCCCTCACTTTTCCTATAAATACCAACTCTTCCCTTCATTGAATTCATTCCAAATTCTCCCTCAACGAATTTCTGGCCTCCTTACCTCCATATTAGTCCTCCCAAGTTTATCTCAATCCCCAAAGGTCCCAACCCTCATGTTCTAAGTGTTATTCTACAACGTAAGAAAATTCTCAATTTCTTTCTTTTTCCTTTCATGATCTCTTTTATGTGGTATATCTTTCAAGTTTCCATACAGTGTTTTTATTTTTATTCTTATTCTTGATCTAATATATATTATTATTAATTTCTTGATAGGTGGCCCTTGTCCTCTCCCTTTTTAATATTTTCTAAAAACATATTTCATAGCTGTTAGGCTACCGAATATTTGTAAGTGATTTCAAAATTATTCCTTTATCTTGAGTTCTTTATTTATCATTTCTTCATATCTTCTTACCCAAGAGGAATGAAATCTCCATAATCTTTTATATTATGTATTTTATCATTTTTATGATAAATTCATCATCAATCATCTTATTTTCCCCCACTTGTTCAAGGAAATAAAAACATTGTCTGTGGCATGTCGAATTACCGACATCATAGACGACGTGATTTCAATTCGCATTAATTCATTAAATTATGGTCATGAAACAATTAATATGGTTTAAAAAGTTTATAATATATGTTTTATGACTCACCCATGGTTTTGGAATTCTTTTTTACTTGTGGTTCTAATTTATAAGACAAAATGAGGTTGTTATTATCAAATAACCATTAAAACAATCTAAACAAACACCATTAATGTTTTAACTAATGAATCATCATCATGGTATATAACCCAAAATCATTATAAGATCATTTTTATCTCCATAATTTCATCAATAATATGTATTAACAATTCTGTATGTTTAACCATGTTTTAAATGAACTTCCATTCATAGAAACAAGTAAACGAACCATGAAAACCATGGAAGAAAATGCTTCCAAAACATGAAAATTGAACCAATTGAACCCATATAAAGGGCCATTAATGAACCTAATAAGGTTATAATGAATCAATTACATGTATATGATCTTATGGAAATATTAATTAATGAAGATAAATTTGATTATTCAGGTCATTAAAGCAAACTAAGAACACACTCGAGCATAAGGTAAGGGGTTTCTCATCTCACTTTCATTTCTGTGATATTTTCATTGTTCACCACTTATTCCTTGTATATGGTATATGTGTACTTCCCTTTTATATATAATAACATGATTATATTTATATTCATGTTATTTAATGTTTCATTTGATGTTCATTAAGTATTTTTCACTTGATTCGACGTATTACATTGTGGTAAGGGACTTCGTCTCAACTACCTTTTTGTTGTAACTAACTTTGTATTGTGCACCTAATAATCCTTATGTGGGATACCTACTACCCATTTGATATCAATTTTCATTTGAAATTGTATTTATATTAAATATCCATAATCTCATGTCATGGATATGATTTTTGTCTAAACCGTATATCATTTTACATATGGTGTTTATTTGGAAAGTTATTATGGAAATATTGGTGAATCTGTATACTATAATCTATACAGATATTGAAAGGGAATATTTCTCTTGTATTGAATCAATGTATAAATAATTATTTGTAAATGAAGTGGGGGGGTGGGTCCCACTATATCCCCTCGATGCGTCGGTAGGTCTCATGAGAAAAAACAGTTTGGAAACATACCCTTCAAGTTTGTTTCCAAAAAATCAGAAGGGTTTCTACCCATAGAACTAAACCATTTTTACGGTATTATAGTTTCATGTTCCTGATACATGATGTCCAATTAATAAGAATTCTCTTTATTCATTATCACTTATTATTATCCATGAGGTTTTCACTATGACAAAATCTATGGATGCAGTTACATTCTCAGTTTGTTAATGGCATTCGTATTTCATTTATTCAGCATTCCCTATTGATTCTGTAAAATTGTATATGTTTAACTTATTATTTTATTCATTCTTCCACTATTTTTAACCCTTAATGAGAATTTGAGCTCACCCCTTTCATTGTATACCTTCAACAGGTGATGAATGGAAGGCCTTTTATTGAGTTCCTGTGGATGCATTTTTTAGTTTTTATTATGTATTGTATTTTGTAACCTTTTCCAATGTAATATGGGTTACATCACTGTATCTAGTTTCTTCAAGACTAATAAAAATATCATTCCTTCAGGATATTAATTCCTTAAAGCAATGCCAATATCACAAGTAATACATCAGATCCAGCCTAGATGGGTAGGGGTGTTACAGAGGCAACTAAAATCAATAGGCTACTGAGTCGACTCTCTCTATGATCTCAAACGACCTAAAATAATGATGAAATATATTTCATTGTTTTAGAATATTTCTATGAACCAATATATGAGAAATGCATAAAAATACCAAATATTCCACCTTGAACTTCAGAGGTTAGTGGTGATTATCAGTATAAGACGTATTCCTTGACTGAGCAACATCCATACATTTCTGAATCAGTTTAATTTTCTATATGTTCTCCTAAATGAGATAAATACTTAGTAGTGCTACCTCACCTACCTCTATCCAGTATAGAGGTGAACGGAATGGTGTACCATAAAGTGTCTCATATAGAGACATTAGAACTATTTCTTGAAATCTTGTATTATAGTTAAACTCAACAAGAGTTACATGTTTTTTCCATGAACTTCTATAATCAAGGATGTATTCCAAGAGAAGGGAATCTAATGCCCATATCATATATTGGGACTTCCTGTCGGGTTGAGAGTGATATACAGTACTCAAGATAACATGTGAACCTACTTCCTTTTGCAAACCTTTATAGAACCACTATGTAAACCAAGTGTCTTTTACTAATATGATACAACCTGAAACTCCTTGAATTTTCATAATCACATAAATAAAAATCATCTTAATCTCATCAAATCATAATTTATATTAGATGTGTATGTAGTATGTGACCTTGGTTATGATGTCGAAGACTGCCTATACTGAATCACTCCTTTAAGGGGATCCTAGAAATCTAGCGGTTAAATACATGATGGATTAATTCTGTTTCTACACTAGAATTCATAAAGGATATATAATTCTAAAAGTTCGATGGTTCTTATCCTTCACAAGCTGATAGGTGTGGCATCGAAGGGTAAACCCTATAATCTTCCTCTTCATAGCCAGTCACCAATATTAGAGAGCCATGTTTCGATATATATTGGTAAGAACATGGTGAAATATCTGGAAAGGCGTGTGAGATTCCCTCATTAACTCTTCTTGTATGTCTATAGTCACCCATACACACCCATGGAATATTAGAATATCATTCTCATCAAAAACCAAACCAGGCAGTGGGTTCTCACCTGATACATTCTCCCCCAGTAAGAGACCCTTAGGCCATGATAGTTGTCTCATCTACACCCACTCAAGATGGGAGGATTTCACTAATAGAGCTACTAAAATAGGATTCCCATGATATTTCTGAATATCGAGGTGCATCTATGAAAACACATCCATTAATAGACACTCATTACTGGCCTCCTGAATGGATTTTTTCAATGTTGTCCAACTTTGGGCTTCATCAACTGCATTACCCTTTCTATGTTTTTAAGAAAGATTGATGATGAATGAATATAGGCATTCTACTCACTTGTTCTGCCTCAAATTCAAGTCACAATGTGTCGTGATTTATTTCAGTCTTTTATGGCATGTGTAAACCCTAAACCACTCTACCAATAAATATTTCTTTCAGAATCATAGATCATGAACCACAATTGATAGCTCGAGGTTCCTATTTTATTAATTTAACTCATGAAGTCGCATCTATAAGGACCCATATAGAATAAATATGACAACACTGATTTTTATTACAACTTAAACATGCTTTATTACATAAAACTTCACATGATACAACAAAGAAGATAGAGAGGTTTAGTGTCTTTGGGGCTTAGGATCATTACATAAAAACTTTAAACTTGAAATACAACATCCTTATTGAAAACTTCCTTTACATGACCACTACATTCCTTCGTACTTAGCATTGCATGGGATAACCTGAGGACATGCATAAGAGAAGGGTGAGCTATAAAGCCCAGTAAGGGAGTACACAATGAATAACATGAGGAGTACAATACATGTTAGGCAATAGGCATATCAATAGAGCATAAGAGATACATGATCATAAAGGCATGATAAAGCATGATAATCATAACATGGAAATGTGGCAACAACACTTAACATTGAATTAGCATGAGCCAAGGCTCATTGCACATGGAGCATGAGTAAACCCTCATTGCATTTGAAGCACGAGTAAACCCTCGTTGCACTTGAATTAGCATGAGTCAACACTCATTGCACATGATGTATCATGATACTATACTTTACCCAATGCATTGGAGCGCTATAAAGGGCGCACCCTTCTTAAACATTTCTTTTCATGCATAAGTGTGCCACATGGATCATAAAACATGGATTCATAAAACATAATCATTTCTTCCACGATAAAGGAATGTGGAATTAATACATGAAACTTTATAATCAATATGTAAATGTGCATAAAGTTGAATACCCTTGATGGAGAAATGGACATGGTATTCACTACACAAAGACATTGGCTTAGAAAATCGGTGCGATTTCGGCAGCGTAACGACGTGACATAAGAATTCATAAAAAGGTTGATGAGGGAGAAAGGGGTTCCTCATCATATTTACATGTAATGGACAGTAAGGAGATCATATATATACATGTCCCAACAATAGAAATGGAATTTAGATTCATGATACAAAAGTATTGCTTGAATATAAAAGAAGAGAGAGAAGTTCCTTTCGGAATTTCGGCATAGTAACGGGCGTACATGGGAGGCATTTAATGAGAGAGAAAGGGTTCTCCCATCACTCAAACAATAAGAGGGCAGTATGGGGGAGGTGATAAACCATACCCCAACATTCATAATTGAAATAAAAAGGGCAATACAACTTAAAGAAAATTGACAAAAAAAGAGAAATGAAGAAAACCCCTTACTTGGAAGTGTGCTTCCAAAGGCTAGAGAGAGGCTTGTGAGAGGCTTCTTGGGAGCTTGGGGAACCTTGAGAGGATTCTAGAGAGAGTAGGGCAGAGGTTGGACGAACTTCAAGGGCTTTGAGTGAGGAGGAAGTGGGATCTTGGGTGGGTTTATATAGGAAAGGTGAGAGAATTCTTTATTATTTAGGTTTGGGACCCCTTATATTAAAATAATCCAAACCACAAACCATCCCATGGTATTTGCCCATGGTTTCTGGAAAAGGAAAGAGGAAAACAATATTTTACGAGGACAAGGTCCGAACTTATTAAAAAATTAGGGTTGCTTATGTGGAGGTGAGTCACACTCCCATGGAAATTAATTTAAAAAGGAAAAGTGTTGAATAAGTCTTGAGGGCTCCATTAATACTTTGAAAAGTAAGTCAAACAAACTAAAAACCTCATTATTTTAATGATAAAACACATATTGGCCGAACATAAGGATTATGGTATTTTATTACATCACCATTGGGTCATTATGATGTCATAAAACACATTATATATTTAAATGGTATTTAATTTTTACCCAAAAATTTGACTGTCTCAGAAAATTATGAAAAATTCACCGTTGGATAATTTCGATGTCCTGATTCCAAAAATAATATTTATTTTATCTAAATAATTTTCTAAATATGTGAATTTTCACTTTTAAAATAAAAACCGACATTTATAAAAAATTCACGGGTTTTGACAGAAATGGCTTTCAAACCTTAATAAAAAATTTAATTGCATTCATAAAATTATAAGATCATTTATATTTAATAAAAATTAATTTAATATTAATAATAATATTTTATTAAAATATTATTTATTTCAAAAATCATTTAATTTAATAAAATATAATTCTTAATTAAATAATAACTAAAAACACCATTTGTACTTTAAAAACTAATTACAATGTATCAAAAATGACTAGAAATTATATTCATTATTATATACAAAAATAATGTACATGAACATGGTGCTACTTATTTGTTACATAACCCCTTAAAATAGCCACATAAGACCTAAGGGTAAGGTGTGCGATGGTGTCAGACTCTTGGGGTTGCTCGGATAACATCGCTCGAGTGGTAATCTCTATCAACTTCCATTTTTCCCGTAGACGATCGCGTTCGAGCTTGACTTGATGAAGCTCAGCTTGGGCTTGGTCAAGGGAAAAGCCCAAAGACGCCACCTCTTTTCCAAGCTCCGACAAATGGGCTTCGTAAGGGGAAATTCTACTAGATGAGGCCATCGCTTCCTTTGTCTGAGTAGAGAATTGGTTCGTTAAAGCCTTATATTTATACTACTCAGATGATCATTGTTCAACGGCTATAAAAGTAACGGTCACAAATCTTAACGTAAAACTAAAGAAGTTGACATCTTATAAAAAAAACATTTTTCATAAAGAAACATTTAACTGGATCAAGATGGATTTTCCATTAATGAAACTTTGGGTCGTTACAACATTCCCCCCTTAAGAAATTTCGCCCTCGAAATTTTCCTTTTCCCACACTAAAACAAATGTGGGTAACTTAGCTTCATCATATCCTCCGACTCCCATGTTGCTTCTTCAAACTTGTGGTTTCTCCACAACACCTTGACGAGGGGTATTGTCTTATTTCGTAGAACTTTTTCTCTACGATCCAAGATCTTCACTGTTTTCTCCTCATAAGAAAGATCGTCTTCTAATTGTACCACCTCAGAAGAGAGTACATGTGAAGGGTCTGGTATGTACTTCCTTAAGAGGGATACATGGAAGACATCATGCACCTTGTCCATAGTAGGTGGAAGTGCTAGTCGATAGGCCACAGCCCCAACACGATCAAGAATCTCGAAGGGGCCGATGTAACTTGGACTTAACTTCCCTTTCTTTCCAAACCTCATGACCTTATTCCACGGAGATATGCGTAAAAACACCATGTCTCCGACTTTAAACTCAAGGTCTCATCGACGATTATCTGCATAACTCTTCTGTCGACTTTGGGCTGCCTTGATATGCTGCTGAATGGTTTTCACCTTCTCCACCATTTCATCGACCATTTCTGTTCCAAGCAGCTTACGTTCACCGACCTCATCCCAACATGCCGGTGTTCTACACCTTTTCCCATACAGGGCTTCATATGGTGCCATTTGGATGCTCGAGTGGAAACTATTATTATAAGAGAACTTAACTAGAGGAAGATGTTGATCCCATCCTCCTTTAAAGTCCATTGAGCACGCTCTCAACATATCCTCAAGTGTTTGGATAGTCCGCTCGGATTGGCCATCAGTTTGAGGATGATAGGCCGTACTGAAGTTCAGTTCAGTATTCAGAGCATGTTGAAGACTCTTCCAAAACTTAGAGGTAAATCTTGGATCTCGGTCAGACACAATAGATAGTGGTACTCCATGCAACCGTACCACTTCCCTGATATATATCCGTTCCAGTTGATCCAAAGAGAAATCCTCTCGAATAGCAATGAAGTGTGCAGTCTTTGTAAGACGATCCACAATAACCCAGATTGCATTGTTGCTTTTGGATGTCCTTGGAAGTCCAGTGACGAAGTCCATGGTGATGTTCTCCCATTTCCATTCTGGTATGGGCAATGGTTGCATCATCCCCTTAGACTTCTGCCTCTCTGCCTTCACTTGCTGACACACCAGACACTTTGATGTATATTTGGCGATCTCCTTCTTCATATTATCCCACCAAAAGTTTTCTCGGAGATCTCGATACATCTTTGTGCTCCCTGGGTGAATAGAGAAATTTGAACTATGTGCATCATCCAAAAGTTCCTTATTCAGCTCCGAACTTGATGGGACACATAGTCTTTTCCCAAACCGTACAATTCCTTCTTCATTAACATTAAACTCTGAGGATTTTCCCTTTTTGATAGCTTCCACTTTTTCTTGGATTCTCGCATCATCCTTTTGAGCATCCTTTAACCTTTCCAAAAGAGATGGTTGAGCAATCATTTGTAAAAGGATTGATGATGTTCCCTTCTTTATGATTCCCACGTCCATCTTCATCAAGTCTAAGAAGATTGGATCCTTCTCAATTCTCATCATTGATAGAATTGTTGGATCCTTTCTACTTAGGGCATCCGCCACCTTGTTCGCCTTCCCAGGGTGGTAATGTATTGAACAGTCATAATCCTTTATGAGCTCTATTCATCTTCTCTGGCGCATATTAATCTCTTTCTGTGTGAATATATATTTAAGACTCTTGTGGTCAGTATATATCTCACATTTCTCTCCATAGAGATAATGCCGCCAGATTTTCAAGGCAAAGATCACCGCCGCCAACTCCAGATCATGCGTTGGATAGTTTCGCTCATGGATTTTCAACTGTCTTGAGGCATAGGATATCACTTTATCATTCTGCATCAGCACACATCCTAAGCCCTTCTTCGAAGCATCACTGAATACCACAAAAAGCTCCCCACTTGTGGGTAAAGTGAGCACAGGTGCAGTGATAAGCCTCCTTTTCAACTCCTTGAAGCTTTTTCGCATTCATCACTCCAAGCAAACTTTACTCCATTTCGAGTTAGCTTAGTAAGAGGGTTGGACAATCGTGAGAAGTTTCTCACAAATTGTCGATAATATCCAGCTAACCCCAAGAAGCTACGGATATCAGTTACCGATGTTGGCCTCGGCCATCCCTCAATTGAATCTGTTTTGGAGGGGTCCATAGATATCCCATTGCTTGTGATGATATGGCCCAAGAATGAGACCTCCTTCAACCAGAACTCACACTTTCTGTACTTGGCATAGAGCTTCTCCTTGTGCAAAGTCTCCAGTACAGTTCTTAAATGCTCCTCATGGTCCTCCTTGGTTTTGGAGTATATTAGAATATCATCTATAAAGACTACCACAAATTTATCTAGGTAATCTCTAAAGACTATATTCATCAAGTCCATGAATATTGCTGGAGCATTGGTGAGTCCAAAAGGCATTACTATGAATTCATAGTGCCCGTACCTTGTACGAAAAGCAGTCTTGGGGATATCTTCCTTCTTCACCCTTACTTGATAATATCCCGACCGCAAGTCGACCTTGGAGAAGTATTGTGCTCCACGCAGCTGATCAAACAAGTCATCGATTCTTGGGAGAGGATACTTGTTCTTTATCGTGATTTTGTTAAGTTCACGATAATCGATGCAAAGCCGCATTGACCCATCCTTCTTCTTGACGAAGAGGACTGGTGCACCCCATGGTGATGCACTTGGGCGTATAAACCCTTTATCTAGATTCTCCTGTAGTTGTTTCTTCAGTTCTTCAAGCTCAACCACAGCCATTCTATATGGAGTCTTGGATATTGGTAGCGCCCCAGGTATATGTTCAATTGAGAACTCAACATATCTTCTTAGAGGAAGACTAGGAAGTTCCTCGGGAAATACTTCAGCGAATTCCCTCACAATAGGCATTTCTTCAAGGGTGGTTTCTTCCTTGGACTCAATCATCTGAGCCAGATATGCGTGCTCATAAGGCAGTAATATCCATTCTTGAGATGATGGAGCTAAAGGAGATTCATCTTCCTCCTGACACTTGTAAAGAATCGGGGGTCGATTCTCCATATGGAGTGTGATTCCCCTCTCCCGACAATTTATGTTGGCTCTATATAAGGAAAGCCAATCCATGCCAAGAATTGCATCAAATTCCACCAAAGGGAGTATGACGAGGTTAGCCGGGAAATTCAATCCACAGATTATAGCATGGGAGGACTTATACTCATGGGATGCAATGATTGCCCCATTTTCCGTACTCACCGACATCTTTACTTCCATGATTTGTGGTGGTGCAGGGATTGTTCTACTAAACTTTTGAGATATAAAAGAATGCGTAGAACCTGAATCAAAAAGTACGTTCGCTATTCTTGAATGAATAACTAGCGTACCTGTCACCACTTCGTTGTCGGGGTTCACTTCGGCAGAAGTGATGGCAAAAGCTCTTCCTTGCTATCTTGGAGGTTGTTGATTGCCTCCAATAACCCTTGGATTAGGGCACTGATTCGCAAAATGACCTGGTTCTTTGCATTTGAAGCATTGAACAACGCGTTGAGGTTCGAACGGAGCGTTCCTCCCCTCCGTCGCAGTCGCGGGTCCTTCTTGCTGACAGTTAACAGCTAGGTGCCCTTCTCTTCCACACTTGAAGCATTTTCTTGTCCCCCTAAGGCAATTTCCAGGGTGTTTTTTTCCACACTTTTGGCAAGTGGGGTGCTGGAATTTCTTAGCGCCGTTGGATTTATCCACCGGACCACCAGCATTGAAGTCCACCTTCCGCTTCTTGTCCCCATGATACCCCTGTGATTCTCCGATCTCCATTTCAACCTTGAGGGAACATCGGACAATTTCCTCATAGCTGTCGAAGTCACGGATCGCTAATGCTTTCCGCAAGCTAGGCTTCAACCCACCAAAGAAGCGGTCAACCTTGCATTCGGGGGTAACGACAAAGCCGGAAGCGTATCGTGCAAGCCTTGTGAAGTTTGCCTCGTACGCTCCCACAGATTCCTCATCTTTCTGCTTGAGGGAAAGGAAGTCCCTTTCCATCTTAAGACGGAGGGTACGTGGAAAATATTTATCGAAAAACATCTTCCGGAATACCTTCCATTCCAAAGCCTCGATCTCCTCCTCAGGCTTCGTATTTTTGATCAACGTCCACCATTGATCAGCTTCACCCTCCATACGATAAGCCGCCAGGAGAACCTTCTCTTTTTCAGAGCATTGGAGGATGGAGAATATCTTTTCAATGGAGTTGATCCATTGTTCAGCAATCGTGGGATCGGATGATCCACTAAAAGTAGGAGTCCTTTGTCTCATGAAGCTTTCAATAGCGACTTGTTCTTTCTTAGGGGGGGTTGAACGTTCCTCTTGACCAGTGTTTCTATTCAAAACTTGAGTTAGCTGAGAGAGAAGCGTGACAAAGTTCGCGATTCCCGTTCCCATTGGATTGGGCATCTCATAAGTACAATCATCACACTAATCTTCACAACGGTTGTTAGCCCGAGTTCTCCTATTACCGGCCATTGGCTGGAATAAAAGGAAAGTTAGGGGTAACACATAAAGGGTAATCCAAAGACAAAAGTTGATGACTTATAAATAAACTTTAATCTCTTTAACTCATGAGTCTATAGGATTCAATCCAGGCTTTTCATGATCTTCCTTCTAACATATATCCTTAGGGGCATTTTTCCCTTAATAAGGGTTCATACTAAGATTGTGAATTTATCAAAACATATCCCCCGGGAGTGTCGTAACCAAGAGTGCATCAAGGCCCGTTGTCGTGCACCAGTTCCCGTTCGAGTCTAGCTCAAAGCGGTGTTTTCGGGTTTTACCCCTAGGATACATCTGTGCCAGAGCTGCCTCTACCTGCTCGTATCCAGACAGGGATGTATTTGTTTGATAAACCACTTACTTAGTATTTACCAAAACTTAGGGATGTTTTTATTATGATTAGTCTTGTATCTAAGGCTTTACTAGGGTTTCCTAATCCCAAAAATAACTAAACCTATCCTTTGATACCAACTATGACAACCCTGCTTTTTATTACAACTTAAACACGCTTTATTACATAAAACTTCACTTGATACAACAAATAAGATCGAGAGGTTTAGTTTCTTTGAGGCTTAGGATCATTACATAAAAACTTTAAACTTGAAATACAACATCCTTATTGAAAACTTCCTTTACATGACCACTACATTCCTTCGTACTTAGCATTGCATGGGATAACCTGAGGACATGCATAAGAAAAAGGTGAGCTATAAAGCCCAGTAAGGGAGTACACAATGAATAACATGAAGAGTACAATACATGTTAGGCAATAGGCATATCAATAGAGCATAAGAGAGACATGATCATAAAGGCATGATAAAGCATGATAATCATAACATGGAAATGTGGCAACAACACTTAACATTGAATTAGCATGAGCCAAGGCTCATTGCACATGGAGCATGAGTAAACCCTCATTGCACTTGAAGCACGAGTAAACCCTCGTTGCACTTGAATTAGCATGATTCAACACTCATTGCACATGACGTATCATGATACTATACTTTACCCAATGCATTGGAGCGCTATAAAGGGCGCACCCTTCTTAAACATTTCTTTTCATGCATAAGTGTGCCACATGGATCATAAAACATGGATTCATAAAACATAATCATTTCTTCCACGATAAAGGAATGTGGAATTAATACATGAAACTTTATAATCAATATGTAAATGTGCATAATGGTGAATACCCTTGATGGAGAAATGGGCATGGTATTCACTACACAAAGACATTGGCTTAGAAAATCGGTGCGATTTCGGCAGCGTAACGGCGTGACATAAGAATTCATAAAAAGGTTGATGAGGGAGAAAGGGGTTCCTCATCATATTTACATGTAATGGACAGTAAGGAGATCATATATATACATGTCCCAACAATAGAAATGGAATTTAGATTCATGATACAAAAGTATTGCTTGAATATAAAAGAAGAGAGAGAAGTTCCTTTCGGAATTTCGGCATAGTAACGGGCGTACATGGGAGGCATTTAATGAGAGAGAAAGGGTTCTCCCATCACTCAAACAATAAGAGGGCAGTATGGGGGAGGTGCTAAACCATACCCCAACATTCATAATTGAAATAAAAATGGCAATACAACTTAAAGAAAATTGACAAAAAAAGAGAAATGAAGAAAACCCCTTACTTGGAAGTGTGCTTCCAAAGGCTAGAGAGAGGCTTGTGAGAGGCTTCTTGGGAGCTTGGGGAACCTTGAGAGGATTATAGAGAGAGTAGGGCAGAGGTTGGACAAACTTCAAGGGCTTTGAGTGAGGAGGAAGTGGGAGCTTGGGTGGGTTTATATAGGAAAGGTGAGAGAATTCTTTATTATTTAGGTTTGGGACCCCTTATATTAAAATAATCCAAACCACAAACCATCCCATGGTATTTGCCCATGATTTCTGGAAAAGGAAAGAGGAAAACAATATTTTACAAGGCCAAGGTCCGAACTTATTAAAAAATTAGGGTTGCTTATGTGGAGGTGAGTTACACTCCCATGGAAATTAATTTAAAAAGGAAAAGTGTTGAATAAGTCTTGAGGGCTCCATTAATGCTTTGAAAAGTAAGTCAAACAAACTCAAAACCTCATTATTTTAATGATAAAACACATATTGTCCGAACATAAGGATTATGGTATTTTATTACATCACCATTGGGTCATTATGATGTCATAAAACACATTATATATTTAAATGGTATTTAATTTTTACCCAAAAATTTGACTGTCTCAGAAAATTATGAAAAATTCACCGTTGGATAATTTCGACGTCCTGATTCCAAAAATAATATTTATTTTATCTAAATAATTTTCTAAATATGTGAATTTTCACTTTTAAAATAAAAACCGACATTTATAAAAAATTCATGGGTTTTGACAGAAATGGCTTTCAAACCTTAATAAAAATTTTAATTGCATTCATGAAATTATAAGATCATTTATATTTAATAAAAATTAATTTAATATTAATAATAATATTTTATTAAAATATTATTTAATTCAAAAATCCTTTAATTTAATAAAATATAATTCTTAATTAAATAATAACTAAAAACACCATTTGTACTTTAAAAACTAATTACAATGTATCAAAAATGACTAGAAATTATATTCATTATTATATAAAAAATAATGTACATGAACATGGTGCTACTTATTTGTTACATAACCCCTTAAAATAGCCGCATAAGACCTAAGGGTAAGGTGTGCGATGGTGACAGACTCTTGGGGTTGCTCGGATAACATCGCTCGAGTGGTAATCTCTATCAACTTCCATTTTTCCCGTAGACGATCGCGTTCGAGCTTGACTTGATGAAGCTCAGCTTGGGCTTGGTAAAGGGAAAACCCAAAGACGCCACCTCTTTTCTGAGCTCTGACAAATGGGCTTCGTAAGGGGCAATTCTACTAGATGAGGCCATCGCTTCCTTTGTCTGAGTAGAGAATTGGTTCGTTAAAGCCTTATATTTATACTACTCAGATGATCACTGTTCAACGTCTATAAAAGTAACGGTCACAAATCTTAACGTAAAACTAAAGAAGTTGACATCTTATAAAAAAACATTTTTCATAAAGAAACATTTAACTGGATCAAGATGGTTTTTCCATTAATGAAACTTCGGGTCGTTATAATAACCCAATTTCCCTATATCCTAACTACTCCAAGCCTGCCCAAAAGTATCATAGTAAATAGTATAGATTCTTGTTGACTCTAGTAGAATCTGAATTGGTGATGAAGTTAGGCTCATCTTCAATTATTAATAGGTTGTCTCAAAATCTTATGATGAGAATTACTTCAGACACAATTCTTAAAGACCATAAGAGTCACTTCAAGGCATGAAAAGTTATAAATAAATCCCTTCTAATATCCATAAATTTGTAAGAAACTAATTATATCAAACACATTCCCAGTATAAATCTTGGAAAATTTGATTCTAACCTTCTTTGGGTAAACATATACACATGCCTATGAAGTGATATGGCCAAAGAAGATAACCTTATTGATCAAAAATTTGATATTTTAGAACATCATATGTAGATGGATATGCCTTAGTGTATTCAACATGATCTAAATATGGTTGGAATTTTCATGTATGGTGAAAGAAAAAACAAAGATATCGCCACCAGAAATACCACAAATGAATCTAGGTACAGATGGAAAACCCAATTCATTATTTCCCTAAAAACATACGATTCATTTTTTATACCAACTTGGATAAATTGATAATCATATAAGCTTTACCTACATCAGAATGTTGTATGTAGTATGTCTGATGGACTCACACGCGCATGATGGTATCCCAACCTCAAATCAATCTTAGTGAAAACTATCGCACCTTTGAGTTTTTCAAAGGGGTCGTCTATATGAAGAAGATGATAGTGGTCCATTACCCTAAGGTGGTATAGTTAGATATAATCCTTGAAAAATATGATGGTAATGTCTCCTGTCTAGGTGAAACGAACTGTTGAACCCTATAGTGATGTGTTGGTCCCTCTAAAACCACTTACCCCTATGTTTTCAAACTTCTTCTTATGTTCCTGAAGCTCAGTAGGATCCAACATATAGGGATGAATGAAATGTGGTGCTTCACCAAGAAAATGATCTATAGTGAACTCCACCTCTCTTATAGATGGAAACCCAGATAAGTCATCAAGAAATATTTCCTTGATCAAGTTAACTACAGGAGAAACCTATACAAGACAAATTACATGGTTTCTCATAAATAGACTAGCCATATGTTCTTTCACTGTACCTAGTCCTGGATGCCCATGTCTAGATTATCCCACGTATATATTTCATTCTTCCTATTATAAATACAATTTTTTTGGGTCCTAAAAATTATAAAAATAAGATCATGGTAATTCCATTCATTTGTAAAAGAAATAATTATAATCCCAAAGAAGATAGAAGAAAATATTCAAAGAAAGGGTTACAATTAAGAAAAAACCCTCTGTGGACCGCAACTCCCCATGGCATTCCAATGCTATAAGAATCACCCGTGAATAGGAATGGTTAACAGATACGAGCAGAGCTAGTGAAAAAACACAAACTAAACAAATTCATTTATAGGAATAGGTGGTGATTTCCACCGTATAAATAGCCCATCCCGACGGATGAAATTGTTAATGGGAGAAATTTGTACCATCAACTCCTGCAAACAAAATGAATTCATTTTCAGGGCTACGTGGGATTTTGTTCTTACAAAGGGTTCCCTTCTGATTGAATCCTTCATGGTCTCCCAAAAAAAATCACTTCACAACCCACTATGGATGATCAATAATGATGGTATTTGGACCCTCCCCTCATCTATAAATAAGACCTCAAGGGGAGGGATCAAGGGGAAGAAAATAAAAGAATCAAATGAGTATAGGAGACTGAGCTTAGGAAATCTGAAGTTCTATAAGTCCAAAATCCCCTTCAATGATTACTAGTATGTAAAATCCACCGCAAACCATTAAGGAAGAAATAATAAATAATTCAGTGGTCCATGAACCTAAAACCCTTTATGGACAAAATTTTTGTAAGGTAAGAACTGATGGACCTTTTGTGGATGAACATCGCCCACATCAAAAATATATGCACAAATAACCATGCCCTGTAATGGAAAACACTACATAACTAGAACTCGGCCCCGCGTATAAACATGAAACATGGGTGTAAATTTATCCTGCATAGCAACATGCTTTGCGGTATGACCCCTACTCTACATAGCACAACATTACATAAACTGTCTCCTTACCCGCATAGCAATACACTACATGGAGGGAACCCCCTCCCATGCTAGAACCTGCTATTTGGAATGGGGAATCCTAGGGTGTTCCATCCTCCAGGTCCTATCATTCTCTTTCTCCACATTTTTGGAACCAATATCAGCCCCTCTGTAAACTAGTCTATTGTAATTAGGACAATGCCTCTTCCCAATCCACATGAAATATAAGAAACAATCATTAGGCACATCATCATTCCCTTGTTATTTTACATACCCATGGTAAGCGGAGTGACATGGTTAATCCCAAAAGAAAGAGGTTCCTCAGAATGTCCCTAAGTTTACATTCCCATGGTAACTTGAATTATGACCTTAGGATAATCGCATGAACCTACCCATTTTTTGGATTGAGGGGAACTAATATGATTTCCCTTAGATGAGGTCCAGTTTCTAATACTCCCACCTCACTCTGAACTAATTTCATGGAACTCCTCCTAAAGTAATCCCTTATACATTCTTGTGGGAGGTAGTTCTCTTCCTCCTCTTCAACTCCGCTTAGGGAATTAATGGATTGATCACCAAATGTGACTATCATGGATATGAAAAAAAGATAAGAAATGGGAAAACCGAAATGCCAATCTCTATCTTTCCCATTGGTCTCCATCACCATCCATTATTGGATTGAGTATGTCATAAGATTTTCAGATCCACTACTTCATTTTGTTTCTCACACTGAGCATGAATTAGGTTGGCATAGAGGTTAGTGGTGATCATGAAATTTGCACGATCTCATCCCTAATGGGACTTATCCTTATATGTAACCCCAACGTCAAAACCTAGATGGGAATATTCCACATGTAAGCCACTAAAATTTCCCCTTTATGGGCCTCCTCTAATGCATATGTTCCAATATTATTGAACTATGTGGGATTTAATTGAAAACTAACTGCGTACATATGAATCCTATTTGAGTTCTAAAACCAACACCCAATCCACCCTAATGTTCTTATGGTAAAATATCCATTAATATCATTCCACAACATAGGATATAAAATCTCTTTCGAGTCCCTTGGGACAACATAGAATATGTATAATATCAAAATTTGACTAGGATCCATTCATCTAGACGTCCTTGCCACATAAAGTTAAGCTTCATGGTTGGATCCTTATTAAAAGACCTTAATTGGTGATTTTTCTAGTTAAGAGACATAGAAATATAAGAGTTCTAACTCATATTATGTGAATACATTGGAATTTCATCTTATGGGTTTGATCCTAACATCAAAGTAACATATGTCCCCCCATAGATTATAATAAACTCCAGAGAACCTCATCAAATGGATTAAACCCGGTTTTGTACTAACAAACGACCAAAGAATCCTTATATTTTTCATAAAAGTGTAACATTTATGGGGTACCTAGGATACATATATATCCCTCCATTGATAGAAAACCTTTGATACATATAGATGATTCTAAACCCATGCATATTTGTTATTGATCATGACCTAGGGGTAATCTATAGATACATACTTCATAATGAACCAAGGATTCATGAACATACAAACATCACTTAAATATGTAATGGAGTCTTGGAATGGGAAATAATTCCCCCAAAAAGGGTGTGATGAGCCCAAATTCCCATTCTTTCAACCAATGTGAGTTCTTAAGTGTTGCTGGCCATGTTACCCAACGAGTACCTTCCTTTAGAAAGTATGTCCATGAATCAAGGATATAAGAGTAGTTGAGTGTTTTTGGCTCCATGAATAAACTTATAGGAGACCGTTCGATGACCTTGTAACCAATTTCAATGATTTTACACCATTTGACCCCTTAAAATCAACAATTTAGGCCACAAATGCACCTTCAGGCAAAACAAAATGGTGAACTTTGTCTAATTTTACTCAACTGACAAAAGTTATTGGGTTTTAATCCATCATACCATTATATTTGTATATTAAAATGAAACAATTCTTCTGTAAAGTTATTTAAAAGAGAGACTCTCTAGTTTTGACAATAAACATGGTTGCGAAAATGTACTAGCAAATCCATACTGAGAATGATGGTGAAACTAAAAATATATAGAGTAAGAAAATTAAATAGGAAATGGTACCCAACTTTCTCAGGGGGCAGCCCCTAACACTGGTTCAAACTCTCTAAAAGAACCTCTAACGATGTGTCATGAGTCACTTTCCCAAAAAATTTGTAAAGACCCATAAATTTAAAGGAAATTTTTTTCTTAAATTCTTTCAGATTTTACGAGTTCGCAGTTTCTAACGGCGCCTGATTCCGAGGCCCGGTGTACCCAGAATCAATTTCCGAATTTTAGCTCGGCTACGTTCAGTGAATGGACGGGCGAGTTTTTCTAACTTTTGAATCGGTGCTCAGAATCAAAATCTGATGGCACTGATGAAATCGAAACGCCAGTAATTTCTTAGGAATACCTTTTCTGGAGTTGTGTTTTCTCAGGAAGAGTTCTAAAAAAATGTGGATTAAGTTTAAAGTGAAATAAAAATTGTGTTACAATTTTATTTCACATCCAAGTGGTTTAACCCTATGTGTGGGAGTTGAGTGGGACCCACTTGAACCTAAATCCCCTTTATAGCATATTAGTGATGTGGGTCCCACACGAGCCCCACCCCTTCAAATTCCCTTAACTCCTCTTCCACATTAATGATGCCAAATTATTCCACCATTTATTATGACAACTTAAGATTAATTAATTGGGTGAATTTAACTTTTGATTTTTGAAAGGTTTGGCAAAGTAAAAATAAAATAAGGGTTAGATTCTTTTATTTTGGGGGTTGTTGTGTGGAGGATTGAGAGAGGGAGAGTTCTACACTTTGAAGAACTTCATCTTCCTCCTTGAAGAACACGATGAACGCCGACACGCCTTCCATCTTTCCTCCGCATCAAAGAAAGGGAGATGTTGCTTCTTCCATGGAAGTTCACCATCAATGTACAAGGAGCCTCACCTGCGACGCCGTATTCCACGATGTGAGGTTCCTCTAACTTCTTTGAGGTAGGGGTTGGTCATCATTCAAGAATTATTATTTGACGTTATTCGTTATTTCTTGGACGCTTGTTATCAATATAACGGGAGGAGGTCGGACCGCACGAACACGGCTGAACCTCCTCCCCCTTTGTTGTTGGACTTCGTTGTGGTTTGGAACAGAGGCGACATGGTGCAATGGCACCGCGCGGGAACGAGGGAACCACGGCCAGTGCGGGCCGCGGCGCTTTCGCGCCGCACAGTCGAGGCTGAAAGAGGCTGCGGCAGAGGGGCGCGACACCGTCATGCCGCGCTGGGGGGAGAAGGGCCGAGTACTTAGGCCGCGGCGGTGCAGAGGAGGGCATCCGGATCCGCCGGTCGGTAGCGCTCCAGGAGGCGGGACCAGCAGGTCTTGCGGCGGCACACCGGCCAGCCATTACGGTCGATCGGATTTCGGAAGACCGGGGGTCGTAAACCACGACAGGTGGCAAGGACGGGCCCCCCAAGTGGGTTTTTCCGTTTCAAAACGAGGGGGAAACCCCCCCCCCCCCCTCGTCCGCGTCCGCTCAGCACGGGGGGCGCCTGCAACGGGCCATACTGGCCGCGCCGAGCCGGACTTCCCGCGCCGGGCCGGAACTCCCGCGCTGGGCCGGACCACCCGCGTCGGACCGGACAGCCCACGTCGGGCCGGGCCTCCCACGCCAGGCCGGTCCGCCCTGTAACACCCCAAGATTTCATAGTGTGTTACTTCTTCAAAATAATTAAATAACTTGCACTACACGCAACACAGAGTTCATGCGCACCATGACTTACCAAACAAGCCGTTCAAAAGAGGTTATGAATAGTATTAACTAAATTTTTAACTTTATATAATCCTTATAATTTTAGAATACGTATTATGAGTTTATTAGACATAATGTAATAACAAATTCATTTTTTTCAGATAAAAGAAGTATTTCTCATAAATGAACTTTTACCAACTTTAAATGGTGAACCCTTTTTAAATCCAATATTTTAAACTTTTATATATTCAATTTGACTAAATAAATTAATTCTTTAGAATGGAGACATCAAAAATTTACAATTTAACACCCCAATCTTCCATGGTATGCTTTTCTTTGAATAATACGGTAGCGTGTGTTGTACGCAACTTCGAGTTCTAACACACACCACAACCAATCAAACTAGACGTTATGAATAGTAATACCCAATTTTTGAAATTTTATAAATTTTATATCTCAAAATGGACTTCATTTTTGGATTCAGAATATCAAACTTAGCCTAGGGTGAAATTTTGGTACTTTTCGGATAACTTTTGTATTTTGATGAATAGTGAAAATTACTAAATTTCAATTAAAAACAACTTTTTTAATCAAAATAATTAGTAGTGATAAATTTTGAATTTGAGTGGTTTTAAAGTATATTTAGAATATATTTTTACAATTTAATACAGTTTTGTTATTTGGACAAAATTTCACAATTAAACCGGACATAAACAAGTATCAATCTTTTGATAGTTATTATCTCTTAAAAACACGCTTTTTGTTTTAACAATGAGAATTAATTTTAAATTAATTTCTTCCACTTATGTGTTTTGAATTTGGAAAAATGGATTCCATATTTGGAATCAGGATTTCCAAATTGTGTAAATAGGTAACTTTTATTTTGAGACATTTTGAATAATTACTTCGGTAAATATTTTATTTACCATGGTTAAATGGTAAATCCAGTAAATAAGGGTTAAAAATAATATTATAATAATAATAAATTACCCTAAAACGTGTCCTAAACATATTGGTGGATACATGTCTGACCATGGGTATCTTTGGGTCGATTATGGGACCCCATGTAGCCACTTGTAGGTGATAGGGACACTTTATTTTAATTAAGTTAAAATAAACACAAAAATGACATAAGCATATATCTTTTTGAAAAAAAAAATTTACATAGGGTTATATATGTTGGATTTTTTACTATGAATATTCATCATAAAGATAAAATTCTTTCCTACATAATGGTATTTTATTTATAATTTTTAGACATTAAATAATTAGAGTTATTTATGACACACTGGTGATACAGTAATTACCTATTTAATGAAAAATTAGAATAATTGATATTATAAATACCCAAATAAATTTAATTTGAGACTTTTTATAAATACAAATAAGTTATTTAGTATTTATTTAACTAACTTTGTTAAAAGTAATAATTCTGTTATGAGTTTTACAAAAATCAATTATTGAATAGTGTTAAAATTGACATAAAAGAGTTTTTAGAACAAATATTATATTATTAATTGATATTAAATTCCTAAAAATATAAAGTTAGTCAAAGAGACTTATATAATTATAGTTTTATCATTAATAGACCACTTTGGGGTAACTTGGATGTATGTAGTTTATTTATTAACCATATAATATAAAAATACAAAGAGACATTGTAAAAGTGAAACTAATTAACTAAGAGTTAATACTTAAAGATAAGGTTAATATAGTAACCCAAAACTGTCTAAATCCTATTGGTTGAGTGGTTTTCAACCTATACTCACCTTAACTTTTAAATAATCTACTTTTGAGCCATTGGAAACTGAATATTAATTTATTATAAAATAATATTTCTAGCTTTTCCAAAGGTGTCCCTCACCCCTCTTATAAAAGGGCACTCCCCCTTCTCATTAATTCACACCATCTAAGCCTTTTGGTTTAGCCAACCCCTTCCCAAATACTCTCTCTACTTCTCTCACTTCATCCTAGAGGTCTTCCTTTAGTTAGAAAGCCAATCTAAATAGCCCTTTTATCAAATCAAAATGAAGAACCCGAAGAAGAGGTAATGATTTCACAACCCCTTTTCAAGTTTTTTTATTCTTCCACTTCGTCTTTCATTGTTATTAACATTATCAAATAATAAATACAGTATATTATATATACTTTTATGTTATTATAAACATGTTACAACAATATTCCAGTATTCTATCCATCCTTTCAATGACATGTCACCATACGTGCGTACGTACGGCTTACCGTCTCCACGTCGTGGTGTAATTGTTATTCAAAACATTATTATTTTGATGTGTATAATGATGATGTGTAATTCATGTAAATAATAAATTTAACATGATAATTATTCTTTATATATGATATACCATCCAATTAAATATTATTTTAATATCAAAGGAATGATATTGTCTCTTGTGCGTACGTACGAACTACCGTCTCCATAAACACGATGAGATTCATTCTCCATCGTATCCATTCCAGTATAATTCTCATTTGATGATTAATAATAATGTTTAAGGACTTAATATCATTCTGGATATGAATAATATAAACATATCCATAACAAACATGGCTTATGTAACAAAACATATAAAAGAAAATGGGTAAGTTAACACCCGAAATGACAATAATATTAAGATATTATTAACAAAGCAATGTTAAAAGATCATATATGATATCATATTAATGTATATGATTCTTGTATAATTTAATAACAATTATTTCACCATTATACAGGAGGTTAACATACCCCTAACCAAGGAAAAGTACAAGGTAAGGGGTTTTCATCTCACTCCTTATTCCCGTGAGATTCATGTCATATTGCCACTATTACATTTTGTGTGGTGTATGTACTGCCCATAATTGTATTCTTTATGTAATAAACTTTAATTTATGTGTATTTACATATTCATTTTATGATACCTCTTTCATGAGGTATATGTTTCATAAGTTACCAAATTGGTAAGGGTTAATTTCACAATCTCTTTATTATCCGAGGTTGTTTTTACGTAAGTATCTACTGGGACATATTTATTATCCATGTACATGTTTTATGAAAGAGTTTTAAAAATGATTATTTTAAGGGAATTTTTACTAAAACATCATTTCAAATGTTTTAAATATTTATTCTTCTAAATCTTTCTCATTAATTTCCATGTCTTCAAAATGCTTTTTAAGGATTTATTTATATGGACATGAATGTTTTTAAAATGTTAATTCCTTTCAAAAGTTTCAAAGTGGTATGGGAAACTTTGATTCAAAAATGTATTTAAATGACTTCTTTTCTAAATTATGTGAATTTTAAATTTTTTCATGAAAAAGGGGTATTTCTCTCAAAGAGTTTTACAAATCATTTTCATCTATGTCAAAATTCTTTAATTGATTTTAAACTTGTTTTGAAGTTGATTTATCATGATACAAATCTTCCATATTGTGTTGAAGATTTTGTGACGTGTTTGACTATGAATGTGTTATTTTTATACCATTCATGGTTTATGGAGAAATTATTGAAATTTCATATGCTAGTTTTAATACGAATGTTTATGTTATGTTTAAACCTGTTCATATGAGGAATGCATTAGACTTAATAAGTGACTGGTGGAGCCCGCTATAGCTCCTCGATGCATCGGTAGGTCTAATGATACAAACTAGTTTTTTTGGTGCGAGGCCTTGACAAAATATTATTTGTAGTCTTGGTACGAGGCCTTGGCTATGTGGTTATGATAGTCTGGCATTATGCATTCCATCATTATGAAAGTGGTTAGTGATATTGCATGTGATCATTTGACTAGTAGAATATCCATGTGAATATGTAAATGGAATTAATTCATTTTATTTTTGCTATATTTTGATGAAGTTCAAGTTTAAAAGGCTTTTGTTTTAGTTATACATTACCTTAAATGTTTATGCTTATTTATGAAAGTTTTTACTGTATTTCTTACCCTTACTGAGCGTTTGAGATCACCCCTTTGTATATTTTATTTTTCCTAGGATTCCAAGAAGTGTATTGTGATTGGTATGCAGGGTTAAGACAAGGGAATAATGGAATTCATAATGGATTATTTATGTTGTTTTGTATGTTATGAAGTTTAATGTAACATTCATGTATGTAATCTATTTTCCAAGACTACTAAACTGATCTGTGCTTCGGGAATTGATTCCTTGTGATCATGCCAATGTATTAAAATAAGGCACCGACTCTGGGTAACTGGGTTCGGGGTGTTACAATTGGTATCAGAGGACCTTTAACAATAACCTTGGAAGCCAGATTTAGATAAACTCTGATTAGAGCACATAACCATAACATAGACTTTGAGGATTAGTATAGAACAACTTCCTAAAATTTTGGTATTGTAGAGATTTTTTGAGTTTTATGAGAAATACATCTCTGTCTAGATACGATCAGGAAGAGATGGCTCTGGCACAGATGTACCTAGGGGTAAAACCCGAAAACACCGCTTTGAGCTAGACTCGAACAGGAACTGGTGCACGACAATGGGATTTGCTACAATCTTGGTTAGAACACTCCCAGAGGATATGCTTAGGATAATTCTCATTTTCTTTACAAACCATTATGAAGGGATCATGAGTATATACTTACTCAAAGAAAACATTTTTATGATTATAGATTATATCCAAAAACTGTTCAATTTGAGTTAGGTATTTTACAAGTTTGGAATTATTCATTGCAATTCATAAACAGACCTAGTTTATGCTATTGTATAGAAATGGAACCCAGTAGAAGGAATGTGAACCCCAGTAATACGTATAATCAAAAGAGTAAGAAGGATCATATCTTTCGTAGTCCTAAGCTAGAATTTAGAAGAGAAATAGTCTCCCACGTGTTATCATCATATGAAGAAATAATATCATGTGTTTATAAGATAAGTAAAGAATTATTGAAGTCCTATGGCTTTGAAGGGAATCTATAGAAGAAAATGATGATATAGAGAAAGACAGATAAAGGGAATATGGTAATGAAGGGTTTTACCATATGTGATAACTGTGGAAAGAATCACCTTGGAAAATGCTTGAAGGGAATGGGAGTATGTTATAAGTGTGGAAAAAAGGACACCAAGTACGTGACAACAAGTGTAAGAAAAAGGTTTCAAATGTACAATGCTTCATCTACAAGGAGTTGGACACTACTCGAACCAATGTCCCAGTTATCAGACTATGCCGCAAATGATGATATTGGATAATAGTAAAGTTATGATACTACCACAGATGAAGAGGAATTACTAGTGTTCTTATGTTGTTATTTTGGAATTATTTCATTGAAGTGTTGTATCAATGATGTACTGGAAATAAATAAGGATTGTACTGCAGTACTATTTCATTGAGGATTTGAGATTTTATGGTAATTAGAAAAGTGACTCTACAAAGAGTTAAACTTTTGGAAATTACATGGTTGAAGGAAAGATAAACCTAAATATAGTCCTAATATTGAGGTACTGATTTTGGAATAATATATGGTTGATTTGGTAAATTATATTGGATATTCTTGACTGTCTTGAAATTGATTAAAGTTTTATATATTCCATCATTGTTGGTGTTTACAAAATTTTTGGATGTATGAAGTATATCCAGTATTCTATAAGGAATTAGGCAGCATGAATGTAATCAATAAGGTCTTATGGTAATTCAGGATGTTTCAGTGGTTTAAAATAATACATGATGAAGGTATTCACATGATATTACGCAGAAAAAAGGATCTTCATTGTGTTTACCTTCCTTATAAATTTTGGACTCAGAGTTTACAGAAGTACTTTGGATAAGTATAAAGGTTGGAAGAGATTAAGTTTGAAAGGTTATTTTGGGATTTTTATAAAAGGACAACACGCAGACCGTGTGACGACTCGTCGTGTTGGACAATGCTGCGGGAATCAAACCCACAACCATAGTGCAATTGGGATTTATCACCTACCATTATGCTACATGAGGTTCCTGGATGGTATAATGTACTTTCATTTCATAAAGGGTCTGATATGTGAATTTTAAATTCATTATATTTAGAAACCTATACGATTAGGATAAATAGAGTATTTTTGAGTGGTATTATGTTTTGGGGTGAAAGATGAGTTTGTGGTAGAAATTTATTAATGGATAAAACTCTAATTATAAATTAATTATATCTCCTTATGATCTAAGCCAATCTCATAAATAAATTTCTCAACATTAATAAAAGCAAATTAGAACAAAAATGTTGTCCTAGATGGTACCTTAGACCATCAATAATTTATGGCTTTGGGATTGTTGGCCTTTTCATAACCATGTTCTCTACCACACTCCATCATATAATTGATGGTTAGATTTCTCCTCCATATCCATATTTTAATACATGGAACCCTAGTATGTGTTATTTTCAGTAATCTTCATACTTACCACTCTTTATTTTAAATAGAGGTCTCATTAATTCATTTTTCGATGTGGGATTTCAACTAATATATTTTGAAACGTCAAAAATGTGTTATCCTAATACCTTTTGTTTTGTTGAACCGATGGTATTTTAAATCATCATAGATTGAGGAATTTATGGACCTCAATTTTATGCTTGTTTGTGATTGATGACCTTAATCACTACCTATAAATATTTATGTTTTTCCTCCAATTATATGTCTTTAATTACCACCAATGTTCTCCTAAACGATATCAAAATTTGGTGGTGACCATTTCATTTCTCTTTTCCTCTTATTAAGACTAAATTTTATTAACCAAATTTCCGATGTGGGTTTTCCAACAAAGATATTTTTTATTTTCAACCTTTATTTTCAAAAAACAATATCAAATTGCGAGGATTCAATTTATTGAAGGAGGGAAGAATGTAACACCCCAAGATTTCATAGTGTGTCACTACTTCGAAATAATTCAATAACTTGCACTACACGCAATACCGAGTTCAAGCACACCATGACCTAAAAAACAAGCCGTTCAAAAGATGTTATGAATAGTATTAACTAAATTTTGAACTTTATATAATCCTTAAAATTTTATAATCCATATTATGAGTTTCTTATACATAATGTAATAACAAATTCATTTTTTTCATATAAAAGAAGTATTTTTCAAAAATGCACTTTTACCAACTTTTAATGGTGAACCCTTTTTAAATGCAAAATTTTAAACATTTATATATTAAATTTTACTAAATAAATTAATTCTTTAGAATGGGGACATAAAAAATTTACAATGTAACACCCCAAGCTTCCATGGTATTCTTCTCTTTGAATAATACAGTAGCATGTGTTGTACGCAACTTCGAGTTCTAACACACACCACAACCAATCAAACTAGCCGTTATGAATAGTAATACCCACTTTTTGAAATTTTATAAATTTTATCTCCCAAAATTGACTTCATTTCTAGATTTGGAATATCGAATTTATCCTAGGGTGAAATTTTGGTAATTTTTGGATAAATTTTATATTTTGATGAATAGTGAAAATTACTAAATTTTAATTAAAAACAACTTTTTTAATAAAAATAATTAGTAGTGATAAATTATGAATTTGAGTGGTTTTAAAGTATATTTATAATATATTTTTACCATTTAATATAATTTTGGTAATTTTACATAATTTCACAATTAAACCGGACATAAACATGTATCAATCTTTTGATAGTTAATATCTCTTAAAAACACGCTTTTTGTTTTGACAACGGGAATTAATTTTAAATTAATTTCTGTCACTTATGTGTTTTGAATTTGGAAAAATGGATTCCATATTTGGAATCAGGATGTCCAAATTGTTTAAATATGTAACTTTTATTTTTAGACATTTTGAAAAATTACTTCGGTAAATATTTTATTTACCATGGTTAAAGGGTAAATCCGGTAAATAAGGGTTAAAAAATAATATTATAATAATACTAAATTATCCTAAAACGTGTCCTAACCTTATTGGTGGATACATTTCCAACCATGGGAATCTTTGGGTCAATTTTGGGACCCCATGGTGCCACTTCTAGGTGATTGGGACACTTTATTTTAATTATGTTAAAATAAATACAAAAATAAAATAGGCATTTATCTTTTAGAAAAACAATTTTTCCATAAGGTTATATGTGTTGGATTTTCGACTATAAATATTAATTATAACGATAAAAATATTTCCTACATAATAGTATTTTATATATAATTTTTAGACATTAAATAATTTAAGTTATTTATGAAACAATGGTGATGCAATAATTACCTAATTAATGAAAAACTATAATAATTGATACTATAAATACCCAAATAAATGTAATTTGAGACTTTTTATAAATACAAAAAAATTTATAGGTTAATATGAAATGTTAGGACTGATTTAATTAACTTTTTTTGAACTAATAATTCTGTTATAAGTTTTAAAAAAATCAATTATTGAATAGTGTCAAAATTGACATAAACGAGTTTTTAAAAAAAATATTATATTATTAATTGATATCAAATTCCTAAAAATCTAAGGTTTGGAAAAGATACTTATATCAAGATATTTGTATCATTAATGTACCACTTTGGGGTCTCTTGGATGTATATAGTATGTTTATTAACCATATAATATAATAATACAAAGAGACATTGTAAAAGTGAAACTAATTAACTAAGAGTTAATACTTATAGATAAGGTTCATATAGTAACACAAACCTATCTAAATCCTATTGGTTGAGTGGTTTTAGAACTATACCCACATTAAACGTTAAATAATCAACTTTGGAGCCATTGGAAATGGAATATAAATTTATTATAAAATAATATTTCTAGCTTTCCCAAAGGTGCCCATCACCCCTCTTATAAAAGGGAACTCCCCCTTCTCATTAATTCACACCTTCAAAGCCTTTTTGATCAGACAAACCCTGCCAAAATACTCTCTAAAATTTCCTAAATTCATCCTAGAGGCCTTCCTTTAGTCAGAAAGCCAGCCTATTGAGCCCTTTTGATCAAATCAAAAGGAAGAACCCGAAGAAGAGGTAATGATTTCCCCGTCCTTTTTCAAGTTCCTTTCTTCTTCCACTTCTTATTTCATTGATATTAACATTATAAAATAATAACTCCAGTATATTATATATACTTTGATGTTATTATAAACATGATACAACCATATTTCAGTATTCTATCCATCCTTTGAATGACATGTCACCATACGTGCGTACGTACGACTTACCGTCTCCACGTCGTGGGGTAATTATTATTCAAAACATTATTTTTTGGATGGGTATAATAATAATGTGTAATTCATGTAAATAGTAAATATAACTTGATAATGATTCTGTATATATGATATACCATCCAATTAAATATTATTTTAATATAAAAATAATGATATTGTCACTCGTGCGTACGTACAGACTACCGTCTCCACGAACGTGACGAGATTCATTCTCCATTATATCCATTCAAGTCTAATTCTCATTTGATGATTAATAATAATGTTTAAGGACTTAATATCATTATGTATATTAATAAGATACAACCTATACATAACAAACATGGCTTATGTAACAAAACATATAAATGAAAATGAGTAAGTTAACACCCAAAACGACAATAATATTAAGATATTATTAACAAAGCAATGTTAAAAGATCATATATGATATCATATTAATGTATATGATTATTGTATAATTTAATAAAAATTATTTCACTATTATAAAGGAGGTTAACCTACCCCCAACCAAGGAAAAGTACAAGTTAAGGGGTTTTCATCTCACTCCTTATTCCCATGAGATTCATGTCATATTACCACTATTACCTTTTGTGTGGTGTATGTACTGCCCATAATTGTATTCTTTATATAATAAACTTTAATTTATGTGTATTTACATATTCATTTTATGATACCTCTTTCATGGGGTGTATGTTTCGTAAGTTACCAAATTGGTAAGGGTTACTTTCATAATCTCTTTATTATCCGAGGTTGTTTTTACGTAAGTATCTACTGGGACATATTTATTATCCATGTCCAGGATTTATGAAAGATTTTTCAAAGGGATTATTTTAAGGGAATTTTTACTAAAACATCATTTCAAATTTTTTAAATATTTATTCTTCTAAATATTTCTCATTAATGTACATTTATTCAAAATGGTTTTTAAGGATTTATTTATATGGACATGAATGTTTTTAGAATGTTAATTCCTTTAAAAAGTTTCAAAGTGGTATGGGACACTTTGATTCAAAAATGTATTTAAATGACTTATTTTCTAAATTTTCTGACTTTTAAATGTTTTCATGAAAAGGGGTATTTCTCTCAAAGAGTTTTACAAATCATTTTCATCAATGTCAAAATTATTTAATTGATTTTAAACTTGTTTTGATATTGATTTATCATGATACAATTCTTCTATATTGTGTTGAAGGTTTTGTGATGTGTTTGACTGTGGATGTGTTATTTTTATACCATTCATGGTTTATGGAGAAAGTATTGACATTTTTTATGCTAGTTTTAATAGGAATATTTATGTTATGTTTAAACCTGTTCATATGAGGAATGAATTGGACTTAATAAGTGTTGGGTGGAGCCCACTATATCTCCTCGATGTATTGGTAGGTCTCATGAGACAAACTAGTGTCTTGGCACAAGGCCTTGATAAAATCTTATTTGTATTCTTGGCACGAGGCCTTGGTTACGTGGTTGTGAAAGTCTGGAATTATGCATTCCATCATTATGAAAGTGGTTAGTGATATTTCACGTGATCATTCGACTAGTAGAATATCCATGTGAATAAGTAAATGGCATTATTTCATTTTATTTTTTCCATATTTTTCTGAAGTTAAAGTTTAAAAGGCTTTTGTTTTAGTTATAAATTTCTATAAATGTTTATTCTTATTTATGAAAGTTTCCGCTGTATTTCTTACCCTTACTGAGCATTTGAGCTCACCCCTTTCTATGTTTTATTTTTCCCAGGATTCCAAGAAGTGTATTGTGATTGATAAGCAGGGTTAAGACAAGGGAATAATGGAATTCATAAAGGATTATTTATGTTGTTTTGTATGTTATAAAGTGTAATGTAACATTCATGTATGTAATCTATTTTCCAATACTGCTAAACTGATCGGTCCTTCGGGACTTGATTCCTTGTGATCAGGCCAATGTATTAAAATAATGCACCGACTCTGGGTAATTGGGGTCGGGGCGTTACACGCCCGCGCCGGGCTGGGCCGCCCGCGCTGGGCCGGGCCGCCCGTGCTGGGACGGACCTCCGCGTCGGGCCCGGCCGCACCGTCTAGGCCGGGGCACACCAGCCAGGCCGGGTCGCGCCCTAACAGGCCGAACCCGGACCCGGGTCGGACCTGGCCTGAACCCCCTGTTTTCCGGACAGATCCGTTCAAACGCCCATAACATGGGATACGGACCTCCGATTGACACACTGTGAGTTGCGTAGCGATCCTTGGATCGAAACGGTTGTTTTGGTATATTATACTCAAGTTTTCGAAGAACTTTGGGTACGGACGGTTTGGTTTGAACACGAAACCAACCGGGCCCTCGGAGCGGAAATGCTTATAACTTGAGCTCCGGATGACTGAATGAAGTGTCGTCAACTTTGTTGGATTCATCTTAGTGATATGGTTCTTTTGGCTTACATTGATTGAGTTTTGGACACTACTGGAGTACGGGCAGGTTGGTTTTAGCTTAAAAACCAACCGGGCCCCTGGGACGACAAAGCCAATAACTCTTAGACCGGGTGTCTGATTGACGCGTCGTCTGTCGCGTTGAGTTCCTATTGATGAGATGGAACGTTGGGATACATCAACTCCGGACTTCATGTCAGTTGACGTATCTACCCCCTTGGCTCGTGGACCAGACCCTCCAGGAATCGAGCATGCTGTGTGCGGGAACCCTAGAGCTAGCTGCGATTGCGACGACGATGACGACTGTACTGGGATTCTCCAGGGGTTAGACAGCGACGAAGATCATACTGGAATCCTCCGTGGGTTCGACAGCGATGACTACTATTCTCATATCCTATGTGGGTCCATCAGTACTTGACTACTGTTCTTGTATCCTATGCGGATCCGACAGTATTTGACTTTGTACATGTATCCTATGTGGGTCCGGAAAAGTATCTGGTCTTGTATCTTTTGTGGATCTGACAGCATAGCTAGTCTTGTATCCTATGTGGGTCCGACAACTTAGATGAATCAGTGGCTACATATGATCATCTCTATCATCTTATGAAGAAGTATACCTTTGTGAGCTGAGTCTTGACTTTCAATCATTATCTTCATTATGATTGTCTTGCTTTCCTGTGTGGAATGGGTTGTGCTTTCCTGTGTAGATTAGGTTGTACTTTCCTGTGTGAAATAGATCAAATTTGGGCTCGTGTGCTGTAGCCGAGCTGGAATTGATGACTTAGGTATATTTATGGGAATATACCTAAGTAGATTTGGTTTTTACTTCATGATTGTATCATTCCTTTGTGGTTTATCTTTCGTGGATTCTAGGAGACCTTCGGGGGGTCTCGGGGTCCCTACTAAGTAGTGTAAACTCACCCCTTCACGGGCTATGCCCACACTACGTTGTGTTGGATGCAGATGATGGACAATGTTGATTTAGGTGGGAGCTTGTTGAGCTGGATGGTACCTGGGGGTGGATCACTGGACGGGAAGTGCTCGGAGCGGACGGTTGGAGCCGAGGAGTAGAGGAGACTATCTATACCCACCCTTCAGGTGGGATTTCCAGAGGACAGCTCGGACTCACTACTTTACTTTCTAGTCGTTGTACTTTCATTTTAGTTGTACTTTACTTTCAGTTGGGTTTGTATTCTGGCCCATTTTCTTTACAGCACTTACTATTGTACTCATTTTACTTAGTGTTTACTTCTGCTTTCATACTTTGTGGTGTTTGTTTTATTACTTAAAGGAAATGCCCTCCCCTATGTTGGGTTTTATGCCTTTGGTTCTAGTCACCAGCCCCTGGCCTATGGAAGGCGGGCTTGGGGTAGTTACGACACGGGTCCCAAGGACGGGTCGTGACAAATTGGTATCAAAGGAGTTAGGTTCTACCGCAGAACTCAGGACTCTGAACTTCCATCTATGTGAAGCAATAAAGTTAAGGGTATTGAGTGTGGTTATCAGTCCAGGGAGTCCAATGTTGGTGCGGTGGCCGACGTATCCATACACCAGGACCCTGACATCTGATTTCGGACTCAATACTCGAAAACATTGATTGCATGTGTGTTTCAAAGCTTTCTTTGTGAGTAATTTGTGTCAGCTCACCAGGTATACTATATTGATCGTGGCGCACCTGTCTCTTTTCAGGATGGCCCTACGATGGCAGCCAGCTAGGGTTCCAAGCTTTGTGCGAGACGACAACCCATCAAGCGACGAGGCCTCGGTGCAGGGCCTTATTACAGCGGAGGCACCGGCGGTGCCTCTACCGTCGAGCCACCGATGCCACCAGCCCCAGCAGCTGAGAGTGCACGTTTCCTTAGTGCACTGCATGAGTTTCAGCACCATAGACCGCCCCGGTTCCACGGGGATACGGACCCTCAGGCAGCCGAGGATTGTCTGGAGGCTGTTGTATGAGTTTTCAGGTTAGTAGGGACACCAGCGGACCTCATGGTGATCCTTGTAGTGAGTCTCCAACATACGGTAGCAGGTAGATGGTGGAGCCTGATGCTCTAGGTGCATGACGAGGAATCTCTCCTTTGGTCGGACTTTGAGAGCCTCTTCCAATCAAAGTTCGTTCCATCCACCCTCCATGCGGTGCACATTCAGGAGTTACTGTAGCTGCGGCAGGGCAACATGATGGTAGCCCAGTACTCGGCAAGATTTACCGATCTATCACGCTATACCACGGACATGGTACGAGAACTGTTCTTCCGAGCCCGGACCTTCGAGTAGGGACTGAGGCATGATATTAGGGTATCGATGATCTCTCTCAGCATTCCGATGCAGGAAGGAGTACTGGAGTGAGCCCTTATTGTAGAGAGATTTCTTGCTGAGCCTACACCAGCAGCGAGACCTACCGCAGGGCGGCACGTAGCAGAGTCTTCTACAGCTGGCATTCGATGGATGTCACAAGGGTCCAAGTGGACAAGACCATCAGGTGGATGACCTCAGGATACTGGCTCAGAGGTGCGGGGCACACGGTGCAGATCTAGCCTTACGAGGAGCAGACAGTGCTATGCATGTGACGGGCAGGGCCACATGGCTCGTGATTGCCCGACCCACCATGTAGAAAAGCAGTAGACAGTTGAGGGACCAGCCAGGCAGAGGCAGAGGTTTGACCGTGGCGGTCCGTAGTGGGTAGGCAGACAAGGAAGAGGAGTTGTCCGAGCAGTAGGTGGTGGGTGATGCTTTGAGTCTCTACCACCACCACCACTAGGAGGTCCACCCTGACCATAGGGAGCTGGCGGACAGAGATAGACCCAACTCTAGGCAGGGGAATCCTACGACCATGACACACCAGAGATGATTCGAGGTACTATCTAGGTCTACTACACCCTTGTTGCAATTATTATAGACACATGAGTGATTCATTCTTTCATTGTCCCTACCCTTGTTCAGATCTCGTAGATTCCGATGGAGTCGTTTGCTCGACCCTTACGGCTAGAGACTTTTACGGGAGAAAACTCGATGATTATGCACGGGTGCTAGCATTGTGAGTTTATTCTAGGAGGCGAGAGATTCGGCTGAGTTCTTCTTGTAGCGGCGTCGAGGCCTTATGAAGTCATCTTGGGCATGGATTGGTTATCTACAGTTCATGCTCAGATAGATTGTATTAGGCATAAGGTACGGTGTGTTCGCACCGATGGGAGCAGGTTCAACTTCACCAGTGAGAAGGGAGCCTTTGCAGCGTAGGATGGACTCATGCAGAGGAGAGGATATCTGATCACTCATCAGTTGGCTAGCCTCATCCTAGGAGTAGTGGACTTGCGGAGTCCGAGTTTTCCTGTTGTGGTGGATCAGTATGCGGATGTTTTTCCTGACGACGTTCCAGGAAAACCTCCTTTTAGAAAGGTAGAATTCTATATTGACCTGTACCCCGAGGCAACCCCGATATCTACTCCAGTATATCGGATGGCTCCCGCAGAGCTTTGAGAGCTACGGGTATAGCTGGAGGACTTGTAGGGAAAGGGATTCATTCGACCCATTGTTTCACCATGGGCTTCCCCTATATTGTTCGCCAAGAAGGCGGATGGGTACTTGCGACTGTGTGTCAATTACCGTCGCCTGAACTAGGTGATCATGAAGAACAATTATCCACTTCTGAGGATTGACGACCTCTGTGATCAGCTCAAGGGATCACGGTGGTTCTCGAATATAGACCTCATGTCAGGATATCATCAGCACAGAGTTCGAGACGAGGATGTGCAGAAGACGGCCTTCAGGTGTCGGTATGGCCACTATGAGTTCTTGGTTATGACTTTTGGCATAACCAATGCTCTACCAGTGTTCATGAGTCTCATGAACAGGATCTTCCAGTCTTACCTCGATTTATTTTTTGTGGTCTTCATTGACGACATATTGATTTACTCGACCACTGAGGAGGAGCATGCCTACCACTTGCGGGTTGTACTGGACACACTCCGAGAGAACCATCTTTATGGTAAGCTCTTGAAGTGTCAGTTTTGGATATTTGAGGTCCACTTATTGGGATAAGTCATCTTTGAGGAAGGAGTTGCGGTGGATCCTACGAAGATCGTGGTAGTGCTAGCTTGGGAGCCACCCAGAAGCGTGATAGAGGTGCGGAGTTTCTTAGGTCTGGCTGGGTACTATCGAAGATTTGTTCTAGACTTCTCCAGAGTTGCAGCACCGCTTACAGCTTTGATGAAGAAGGAAAGACCCTTTGTGTGGTCAGATAGATGTCATCAGAGCTTCCAGGAGCTGAGATAGAGATTGACTAATGCACCCATCTTGAGGCTACCGAAGGAGGGAGTAGGGTACATAGTCTACTGTGATGCATCAGGGACTAGACACGGGTATGTCCTGATGCAGGAGCGAGCAGTGATCGTCTATGTATCACGAAAGTTGAGGCAGCACGGGAATAACTACACTACCAATGACCTGGAGTTAGCAGCAGTGGTCTTCGCTCTGAAGATGTGGTGGAACTATCTGATGGGTGAGCGCTTTACAGTCTATTCTGACCACCAGAGTCTCAGGTACATCTTCTCACAGAAGGACATGAACCTGAGACAGTGGCGATGGCTTGAGTTCCTCCAGGACTATGACTTTGAGATAGTCTATACTCTTGGAAAGGGGAACGTAGTAGCCGATGCTCTTAGCAGGAGGACGAGCATTCAGCTACTTGGTGAGGCGACGGAACAGCTAGCCGCGTTTCAGATATCCTTTGTGGATAGAGATGGGTCATCCTTTCTACAGTCGCTCACAGTCACACCTCCACATCTCAAGTGGGTCAGGGAGGCACAATGTGGGTACGTTGATTGTGAAACACCGCGTGCATAGATTTCCATAGGATAGGATGGATTCTCTGTAGGAGGAGAGCACATCGTCCTTTTCGGAGGATGTACCATGGTACCAGCTGCATTACAGGAGGAGGTGTTGTTGGAGTTTCACACTTCCCCTTTACCGGTACATCCAGGAGTGGAAAAGATGTACCAGGATCTCATACGACAGCACTGGTGGCCGGTTATGAAGAAGGTTGTGGCAGAGTTCGTTTCTTGATGCCTCACCTGCCAGTAGGTGAAGGTGGAGCACCAGGTACCAGCAGGATTGGTACAGCCCTTAGAGGTCCCGGAGTGGAAGTGGAATGGGATATCTTTGTATTTCATGACTGGGCTTCCACGTACTTCCCGAGGGCACGACTCCATTTGGTTGATCATCGACCGACTCACCAATTTGGAAAACTTCTTACCTATCAGAGAGTAGGGCTCAGTAGAGATCTTGGGATGCCTCTACGTTCAGGAGATCGTATGACTTCATGGTATTCCATCATCTATCATCTCTGATCGAGATGCTCGCTTTACTTCCCAGCTTTTGAAGGGGTTGCAGGAGGAATTCGGGACGCAGCTACGCCTGAGCACCACTTTTCACCCTCAGATGGATGGTCATATGGAGAGGACCATTCAGACTCTCGAGAACATGCTCTGTGAATGTGTCCTCGACTTTGGTCGCAGCTGGGAGGATCACCTACCTTTGGTGGAGTTTGCGTACAACAACAGCTATCACTCCACCATCGGGATGGCACCATATGAGGCATTGTATGACCGACCTTGAAAATCACCTCTATGCTGGATAGACCCTGGGGAGTCAGCACTTGTGAGACCAGAGATGGTCCAGGCCATGACGGAGAAGGTACAAGTCATCTAGGAGCGGATGAGAACATCTCAGAGCCGGTAGAAGTCTTATTCTGACAGGAGGTGGATACCACAAGAGTTCGAGGATGGTGAACACGTTTTCTTACGGGTCTCACCACGATGTGGATTACGGATATTTGTTCGGGGTGGCAAGTTATCTTCGCATTTTATCAGACCATTTCAGGTTCTCAGTAGGATAGGCGAGGTGGACTATCGCCTAGCTCTACCACCTCAGTTGCACCGGGTGCACGGTGTCTTCCACGTATCTCAGCTGAGGAGATACGTGCACGACCCGACGCATATCATCAACCATGGGGAGCTGGACATTGATGACGGGGTGTCTTTTGTGGAGGTCTTAGTCGAGATCGAGGATCGACAGGAGAGGGTCCTATGTGGGAGGTCGATTCCTCTTGTACGCATCAGATGGCTCAGATGCGTGCTCAGTACCCTCATTTGTTTCCCTAGTTTGTGATGTATCTTTACGGGGAAATAAAGTCCTAAGGTGGTAGTAATGTAAAGACCTGTAAATTTCAAGGGAAATTTTTTTCTTAAATTATTTGGGATTTTACAAGTACGTAGTTTCTGACAGCACCTGATTCCGAGGCCCAGTGTACTCGGAATCAATTTCTGAAGTTTAGCTCGGGTATGTTCAGTGAACGGACGAGTGGGTTATTCTAACTTTTGAACCGGTGCTCATAATCGAAATCTGAGGGAACCGATTAAACCGCAACACTAATAATTTCTTAGGAAGACCTTTTCTGGACTTGCGTTTTCTCGGGAAGGGTTGTTAAAAACAGTGGATTAAGTTTAAAGTGAAATAAAAATTGTGTTACTATTTTATTTCACATCCAAGTGGTTTAACCCTATGTGTGGGTGTTGAGTGGGACCCACTTGAACTTAAATCCTCTTGATAGGATATTAGTGAGGTGGGGCTCACAAGAGCCCCACCCCTTCAAATTTCCATAACTCCTCTTCCACATTAATGATGCCAACTTTTTCCACCATTTATTATGACAACTTAAGATTAATTAATTGGGTGAATTCAACTTTTGAATTTTGAAAGGTTTAGAAAAGTAAAAATAAAATAAGGGGTAGCATCTTTTTTTTGGGGGTTGTTGTGTGGAGGATTGAGAGAGGGATAGTTCTACACTTTTAAGAACTTCATCTTCCTCCTTGAAGAACGCGAAGAACGCCGACACGCCTTCCATCTTTCCTCTACATCAAAGAAAGGGAGATGCCACTTCTTCCATGGACGTTCACCGTCAATGTACACGGAGCCTCACCCATGACTTCGTATTCCGCGACGTGAGCTTCCTCGAACATCTTTGTGGTAGGGGTTTTTCATCGTTCAACAATTATTATTTGACGTTCTTCATTATTTCTTGGATGATTGTTATCAATATAACGGGAAGAGGTCGGACCGCATGAACACGACCGACCCTCCTCCCCCTTTTTTGTTGGACATCGTTGTGGTTGGAACGGAGGCGGAACGGTGCAACAGCACCACGCGAGAATGAGGGAACTGCGGCCGGTGTGGGCCGCGGAAAAGGAGCGCGGCACCGTCGAGCCGTGTCGTTGAGGCCGAAAGAGGACGCGGCCGGAGCCGGGTCGTGACGGAGGGGTGCAGCGCCGTCACGTGGTGTCAGAGCACCATGGAGGGCCATGGCCGGGGCGAGCCGTGGCGGTGCAGAGGTGGGCGGCCGGATCCGCCGGCTGTCAGTGCTCCAGGAGGCGGGACCAGCAGGTCTCACGATGACACATCGGCCGGCCGGATTTCTGAAGACCAGGGTTCGTAACCCCTGGTAGGTGGAAAGGGTAGGCCCCCCAAAGTGGGGGCCGCCATTTCAAAATGAGGGGGGCAGTGCCTCCCACCCCCCCCCCCCCCTCTTCCGCATCCGCTCTGCGCGCGGGCGCCCGCACCGGGCCGAATCGGCCGCGCCGGGTCGGGCCGGACCCCTGCGTCGGTCCGGGCCGCACCGGCTGGGCCGAGCCATGCTATCCGGGATGGGTCGCGCCCTAACGGGCTGGACCCGGACCTAGGTTGGGTCGACCAGGTTCGGGCCGACCCAGGGGTATCGGTCCGGGTCGGACCGGGCCCGAACCCCCTATTTGCCGGACATATCTGTTTAAACGCCCATAGCTTGGGTTACGGACCTCCGATCGACGAACCTTCAGTTGATTAGCGATCCTTGGATGGATACGGTCGTTTCGGTATATTATACTCAAGGTTTCAAAGAACATTGGGTACGGCCGGGTTGGTTCGAACACAAAACCAACCAGGCCCTCGGAACAGAAATGCTTATAACTTGAGCTCCGGACATCCAAATGACGTGCCGTAGACTATGTCAGATTCCTCTTAGTGAGACGGTTCTTTTGGAATACTCCACTTGAGGTTTGGATGCAGATGGAGTACGTTCAGGTTGGTTTTAGATTAAAACCCAACCGGGCCCCTAGGATGAAAAGGCCAATAACTCTCAGACCAGGCTTCTGATTGACGCGCTGTCTATCGCGTTGAGTTCCTATTGAAGAGATGGAACTTTGAGATACATTAACTCCGTACTTAGTGTCAGTTAATGTATCGACCCCCTTGGATATTGGAGCAGACCCTCCCAGAATCAAGCATGTTGTGTGCTGGAACCCTAGAGCTGGTTGCGACTACGAAGACGATGACGACTGTACTGGGATCCTCCGTGGTTTCGGCAATGATGACGACCGTAATAGAATCCTTCGTGTGTTAAATGGTGATGACTACTGTTCTTGTATCCTATGTGGGTCCGACAGTACTTGACTACTGTTCTTGTATCCTATGTGGGTCGGGTAGTATTTGACTTTGTACTTGTATCCTATGTGAGTCTGGCATAGTAGCTGGTCTTATATCCATTTTGGGTCTGATAGCTTAGCTTGTCTTGTATCCTATGTGGGTCCGACATCTTAGATGAATCAGTGGCTATATCTGATCATCTGTATAGTCTTATGAAGAAGTATACCTGTGTGAGATGAGTCTTGACTTTCAATCATTATCTTCATTATGATTGACTTGCTTTCTTGTGTGGATTGGGTTGTGCTTTCCTGTGTGGATTGGGTTGTACTTTCCTGTGTGGACTAGATCGAATTTGGGATTGTGTGCTAGAGCCAAGCTGGAATTGATGTCTTAGGTATATGTATGGGAATATACCTAAGTATAGTTGGTTGTTACTTCATGATTGTATCATTCCTTTGTGGTTTATCTTTCGTGGATTCTAGGAGACCTTTGGGGGTCTCAGGGTCCCTACTGAGTAGCGTAAACTCACCCCTGTACGGGCTATGCCAACACTACCTTGTGTTGGATGCAGACGACAGACAACGCTGATTGTGGTGGGAGCTCGTAGAGCTGGACGATACCTGGTGGTGGATCACTGGACGAGATGTGCTCGGAGCAGATGACTGGAGATGAGGAGAATATGAGACTATATGTACCCACCCTTCAGGTGGGATTTCCAGAGGACAACTCGGACTCGCTGCTTTACTTTCGAGTTGTTGTACTTTCATTTCAGTTGTACTTTACTTTCAGTTGGGTTTGTATTCTAGCCCATTTTCTTTACAGCACTTACTATTGTACTAAGTTTACTTATTGTTTAATTTTGCTTTCATACTCTGTGGTGTTTGTTTTTTACTTAAATTAAATGCCTTCCCCTATATCGGGTTTTACGCCTTTGGTACTAGTCGTCAGCCCCTGGCCTATGGAACGCGGGCTTGGGGTAGTCGCGACACGGGTCCCAAGGGTGGGTCGTGACAAAATTACACCATATCTAATCCCAAAGATTATATGATTATAATCGATATTATAATGTGTGATTCATCTATATAAAACATATCAGGTTCCAAAGTAGAGTCTACTAGAACAGTAAGTCATAATATAGATAGACTTTTGATCTGATACTTAGGTGTAGGTTGAACTTCATATATATGGCCTGAATGGAACCCTATGATATAACTTGACTGGCCTAAGAAGGTCCACTATGTTGGAATTGAACCTTAGATGTCTAACTACCTTAACTATGAAATAATATTTGGCTTGATCAGCTAATATTTAACAAAATCTAAGAATGTTATAGAGATAAATACCCTATTCCTAAATTTTGTGTAGGTACAGATCCCCTCTCACTGGACACCAGGGGTAAAATTTGGGAGACCCATTGAAAGTGACCCATCCTGCTGCATTCTCAGCACTGAGTTAGGTTCCTCAGACACTTGGTATTTTTATACCAATTCCTACCAAACATTTGAAAACCCACATAATTGTGGGTGTGGTTTATCTAGATGGAACTTCCCCCATGAGAACCCTTTATATTTTTCTTCCATATTCTAGAAAAACTATCTCCCAATCTTGATTATGAACATCCCTAGCTCAAATTTCCAACTTCCCCTGGGTTCTTCACTCTGATGAGTTAATGGTTGACTATCTCAGAATTAATATTCAAACAAAACACATTCACTTATGATCATATGGAGTGAATAATCCCATCCTCAAATCACCCCACTATCTTTAGATCTTCACCAGTCAGTGTCAGAGTCTAACACTGAATTTCAGTTAAACTAAATAAGAACTCCATCACTAAAAAATAACCCTGCAGATTATGAGAAAACTCTATAGCACGGTCCTATATCAAGGTTTGTAGAAAGGAGTTTTTATTTAATGTTTTCTAGGAGTTCTCCCATATTGGACCCTAATTTCAACCAACATGAGTGATCAAATCACAAAAATTCTTGGTAGAGTAATAGAGAATATTAGTGGTGAGATTGATCATATTCTCTGAAGGCATCTCTATACTATTGAATATCAACAACATGTACTCTAAATAGTAATTAGAAGCTTGAGGAGTGTTATCCCTTGATAAGGTGGGAGGATGTTGGAACTCAAATTCCAGGTTCATCTCTTCTACAGTAGGGGTAGTTTGCTGAGCTCCCTGTAGGAACATCTTAAACTGTAAGAAACTATCTTAAAACGAATCATTTTCAACCTGTGGAAAATAAATGAGAGGTTCCTTATATGTCACTACATGTGGTATTACAAGGGTCTCTATTCCAATCACCTTTAGGGAATGGTCATCTCAACCCTCCTAGTGTATTACTCGAGGATTCATTGAATGTATAACTCTAAAATGTACAAATTAATTCCTCTTAAAATATTTAACCATATATAGAGAACATAAAAATTAGTAAAGGATATGTGCATAGGCTTCCTATAATGAGTTACACACTCAAAATACTCTTAAATCCTGATATAATTGAGGAGAAAGAGTCAAAAAAGTGTTAGGAGACACTGCCTACATCCCACTATTAAGGCGTTTTAGGGTTATGGTCCCATATATCACAATAAATTTTCTTGTATATAGAGTGTTAATTGAAATATATATAGGAAAACACCCTTTATATTTTAATTTTAATCTCCATTTAGATGAAACCATTTTATTTAATAAGTATAAATTTAATTTTGTTCTAACTATTTTTTATATATGTATCTCATGATCAAGTTAAATGCATCAGCATTCCCAATTTTTAAAGGGTTATACTCATTATAAACTACAGTTGTTATGGAAAGAAAAAAAATCTGACCATTAAGTACCACATCTAGATGTAAAATTTTATCTATATTTATTTGATTTAATTAAATACTATTACTAATTTATAGATACACTAGCTTCCAAAATTTAAATTTGCATGAATCAATCAAATCAACTTATAATTCATCCCATAGAACTAGTGGTTAATGGATCAAATATGTAATAATTGGTTTACTATGTTTTATCACCAATATATGTGGTAAAAACTAGTTAGATTTATGTAGGAATTTTCATTAATCTGATTATGTTACCCATTCATGAAATTTTAGAAAATTACAATTATATATAAATCAAGGCCCATGCAACAGGGACATGAAATATAGAAAAATAAGGTAAGAAGGTAGATATGGAATGGAATAATTCATGACATTTATGTCCTAAGGTTTTTAGTATGACGCATGAGTTGATACTCCCTCATCTCATTGAGCTACACTATATGAAATCCAATTGTAATAGTATCAATGATAATGAAGTCACAACCATGTGGGTCACCCAATTATGAAAATAAATAAAAATGTAATAGGAACAACAAATAAAAACATTAACCCATCCTATGTAAATTTGGTTTCCCCTATATGTGGTTCAACTGCTCGCAAGAATAGGATCATTAAAAAAATTTAATGCATCTTAGTCTCCTATATAATTCCAAACCAAAAAGAAAAAAAGGAAAAAGGACCATGATACCAAATAATTTCATCCCTCTTTGGAAACCACTTAGCAGTGCCTCAAGATGGTTGACCACATGACCACAAGCACATAGCTCTATAAGATAGCAGCTAATGACTTGTAGTGAGGGCATAGGGTTGTCTTTTGGGAGACTATTCCCTCATATATCAGAGTGTAGGAGAATGGTATATAATAAATATAAGTTGAATATTGAAATGAATAGATCATTATAAATAAATAAGAAGGTGTCAGATTATGCAATAATAGATACAAAAAAATGAAGACGATCATCATTTCAGGGGGTTATACAAAAATAGACTACAAGGGATACAAGGTAAACATGAATATACCACATGCTATACAAAAAATGAAAATTGGCCAAAAGCTATAACTTTTAGTATAATGACATAGGCTTGGTCCCATTCTCTCGTACTCCATGCTAAAACTAGAAACGAAACATCAGAATGTAAACGCTTATCTTTGTCAACACTTGAAATAATGAAGTCTTATTGGATACCAAAGGAGATCCAATAAGGGTGTGAGATATTTTCATTATGCCACCACCAATGGTGTCTAGTTCAATCCAGTCTATTCATATAAAATGATAATTGAAATAGTAATAATAAATGTGAGATAATAAAATAAATAAATATGTTGGACATGGTTCCTCAATGGATACCCCCCACCACTACCTAGTTCAGACTAAGATTAAATGTCACTGAACTGAAGTAACATGTACAAGTAAGATAGGGTGTATACAAGAACATTTTAACCAAAGCATTAAGTTTGGATGTAGTACGGATGTGTGATTTGGCATGAAAGAAACATCCTCTATTTCTGTAGATTTTCATAGCAAGTATTTTCTATATGGTATCTCTAAAATTTAATAAAGAGTAATATCGGGTCCATCCAATGAGAACCTCATAAAAGATTCCAAGTATCACCCCAATATAACCAAAAATAAAAAACACCAAATTATTCATACAAGGTGATTCATAATGGTATATTGAGTATCAGTCTTAGTGGGGTGTAAAGGATGACCCTCTTATCCTTTCCTAGGTATCTCACATAGGGGACTGAGTATCACTAAAGGCATAGTATAACCATATTTTCCATAGATTTTATTCACAGTGTCTCCCATAGTTAACCCGTATCATTCATGAGTATAAGTTATCTTCCAACAAATCGTGTCCAAGGTGTATGAAGTAACTCTTATGGTGAATCTGAAAATTCAAAAAACAAAGAACAATGAGGTTGTCCAAGGAATCCTTAAGTGAGGATTGTTGTATCCCTCTCAAACCATAATTAAGGAATCTTTCATCAATTAATTCACATGACAATATACAAGAATGGTAATTATAAATATTTAAACAAGTTTTAAAAATAATCTAATTCAAGTAAACTATATTATGAACCAAGGCATGTGACATAATCATAAGTTATTATGAATGATGTCCAAATTCTTGGCCATTAAATTATCACAATTCAATTTATTATTTCAAAAGTATTTATTACAAGAGAGATCCCACCTCTAAATAGTGTCTAAGAAACTCAAGGAAAATGTAGAGAGGATTTTATGGAACTACACACTCATAGGGGTGGTTTGTGTCAAGGTAGTCACCTAATGATAATGACTCTTGGGTAGAAAGAGTTATATTACATATTAAAAACCACCTTTATATTTATTAATTTAATATTACATAGGTGATGTTGGATATTCTAGTGCGCTACACTATGGCGCATGATATAAGGGAAACTATGCTTGAGGGATAGAAGCTAGACCACCAACATTAGTTTCATTAAACACTCCTCTCTAGTTTCAGCCTATAAAGTGAGCCATAATTAGAGAAACATGTAAGAAGAATCAAATTCCCTATGAATAGGTAAAAATAGTTCAAACATAATTATAAAAACATGGGGGTATATAAACAATTAAAATATGGAAGAGGGGTGTAGAGCTTACTGATAGGGATCCAATTCTCACAACAGTGAAGAAAATGGAGATCGTATGTGAGAGATATCAAAATCCCTTGATTTAGCTGGAAAGTGTGATTCGGGGTGATGGATGTCCACTTAAGGAGGAATAAAAAGATAAATATGGTTTAAAAAAATTCAGATGAAAAATTGTAAAATCTCTATTCAACATGGGTTTGCATGTTATGGAATCACTATTGTCCAAACCATGCACCAAAAATGTGGAAGATACTTCTCAAGGAGACCCCTTGAGATCGAAAGGAACAATATTTAGAAAATAGTGTAGAAGCTATATGAGGAGTCACTATCAAGGATTCATTCAATCCCATATGGGAATGCGACCTAACATGGATAGTTTTAGACAAACCAAGAAACCTCCCATGTGCACTGGGTACCTCGTACGATTGAGGTGCATGGTAAACAAAAACTGAGTTCTAACCATGATGCTTAGTCCACATCTTTATGTTTGAGATATATAATCCTAGAAAAATCCCTAGATTCTCATGAACCACTCCATGGTATTTGGGCTACCTTACAATCTAAAAAACAGAGGTTTTGAACACTAACTGTAAAGTGTGTACCTCTCTGAACAACCAAGATATTACAAAGAAACTCGTTAATTTTCCTCTCTTTTAGGTATTTAGGCTACCTTACAATCTTAAAACCATAGTTTTTAGAAAAATGTTTTAAAAGGATTCATTATGTTATTTAAAAAAATTCCTATTTTCATTTACTAAAAATGTGAATGGAATAATTTTATGTGTATGTTATGAAACAACTTTTCATTGACATAAACATTATTTTCTAGGAATCTTCCTTCATAAGATTTCAACATTTTTTTTAAAGAAAAATTAAATTAAAAAAGTATAATGTTTTAAAATTTAATTTTCATAGATTTTTTATTTTCCTTAATAAATGTGTCAAGGGTTCTTTCAAAACCCTTCTCTATATAAAATGACATCCATCTATATAATTTATTGTTTACATGGTATATGAACCAAAATACCATTCTTATCTATTCACTTACAAGTTTAGGATTATGATGAAAACATGTCCATGAAACACATTTATCTTCCATGAGTTATACCATGAAATGAAACTTATGAAACCTACTTCTTTTCATGGGTAATGCTTTAATGAAAAGTTGAAATGATTATGAAACCTATATCTTTTCTATAGATTATGATATAATGAAATGTTTATGAAACCCAATTCATTTCAAGGTTTATGATAAGGTTTATATTTTTTTATCTTCTGGAACACATATATATATGGTTTTCATTTTGTGATTGTGGTTATGTTATAACCAAAAACTGTGATTAAATTATAATCAAGGATGATGATTATATTATAACACATGATGGGTGGAACCTATATCACCCTATAACAAATTCAGTAAATATTTATATCACATGAGATATATAGGACTGGAATTGGGAGTGAACTTTGTTCATTAAGGTATTTTTTCTTCTATAATGGTTCAAGTAGTGAACCCAATGCACTATGAAGAAAGGTCCACCACTGGTGATGGTGTTGTTTCCCACTAAGGATTTATAGATAACTATAGAGTTCTTTTATTAGTTTTGGTATTGATCCTTGACTACTGAGGAAATTATTTCATATGATTATGTTCATATCACAATTATATTTTATATTCCAATGTTATTCTCTAATGGATCATATTCATTGATTAAAAAATAATTTATGTATTGTGAACTACTAATATATATTCCATGTCTCAAGATTATGATCTTTTATTATAAGTGTATATTTTTCAAATGTTATGCTCATGTTCTCACACAATTATATTCATATTATTCTTACACATCTCCCTCGTATACCATTAATGAGAATATAAGATCACCCTTTCTAATGTTTACCTCCCCCAAGTTTTTATGAATGGTTTTATGTAGGATTATTAAACAGGAAGATCTTTATGTGATAAATTGAATATCATTCATTAATTTTACAGATTTTTCTCCAAGTTTCAAATAGAACTAAAAAAATACATTCTTAAGAAATGTGTTTTCATAATGTAATGAATTTTTATCTAAAAATAAGTAATATACATGTATGATAAGCATGGTTACCTATAAGAGTAATATATCTATGATTAAAATTTATTTGTTTCAATCATTATAGAAAGTATATCAACCATTTATTCTTGAGTTGAAACATGACTTCGATGAAATGGTGTGTTGTTGATCATCTCTATGAGGTGAAGAATCCCAGGATGGCTAGTGACTATGAACATTTAAAATAAATCCTCAATGTAGAGATATCTTAAAATATTTCTAATATTGTCTTGGGGACTACTGCATAAGTGGTTCATATAATATTTAATTCTTGTAATAAATTTATACATGATAGAACCCCCTTCTATCATCAAAACAAAAAATGATCAGATATTGGTTATAGTAAATTATTTGAATCTTATTCAAAATGGTATGTTCAGTAACTCTATTGATAATTTTATAGTCCCTATAATTCTTCTCATTCCATGTAACTATCATCCACCTTTTGGATATTTTAATGTTAATTGTGTTCCTCCATTATCTAAAATGATTAAATGAATCATGCATGGGGAATATAGAGAGAATATTTGAACTTATGGAATTCAGAATATCTTATAAGGTAACAACAATATAATCATGGGATTCCTCTATAGGTTGTGTGGAATAACCACATATCTTGAAGATTAAATTATTAGAATGGTCAATTTGTTTGAAATGGATAGACAATGTGTTTGGTTAAACATAAGGTTTTAATGTTATTATAGCACTATCGGGAAAGCTATAATAAATTCTATAGTTCATCTCACTTGTATGTTAAATTACATATGAATCAAATAAATGTAAATTATTTATTCCATGAGCCACATCATCATAATCACAGACACACACATAGATACATACATACATACATACATACATATATATATATATAGGGAATCCATTTTTTGGCTGATGGTCATTATAACAATGGCGTGTCATTACTGAAATGATCTATTTAAATGATTTTATAAATTATTTTTTCACTCTTTTAGAGGGATTTTTTCAAAAGGACTTACACTAGACTCTTGGAAATTGTTTATTATTCAATAAAATGGACTTTCCCATTTTGAAAATTTATCATTAAAATAAAAAAAATAAGATACTTGTCTCCCTATGAGTAGAGACTCACAATGCTTTCATGTTTTCAATATGTAACATATAGAGATATAGTGTAATCCATATTTTAAGTATATCATTTTTATAATTCAATAGACAATAATATACATGAAATATGGGATGGATAATATTAAATTTATTTAATGAAAGGATAATAATATTTTCTCATTATAGAAAACAATATGTAATATCAATACATGTGATATGTATTTCCAATATAATTTATCGTGGTAGTGTTTGAGCTAGAAAACATAAAATATATGATTTACTAATACTTTATCAAGAGACATAATATATAATTGTCTCACTATATTCCATACAATAAACTATGTAATAGATGCTATAATATTCTAATTTGGTTTACATCACGTTGACTTAAATTTGAATACTCAGCACTAAATTTATTTTAAATTATAATATTAATGATATATGAAGTGGTAATATGAAATAATAAGTGGGATAATAATAATTAATATTTAACATTAATTTTATATATTTTTAAATATTAATGATTCCTATTAATTATTTAGTTTAAAATATGATATGTTAAAACTTATGAGCTTTTTTATGAATGTCGATATACATCATGTTTTATGGTATAAATTGTTTGTATTTTTTCGTTTATTAAATTTCCACATGTATTATGATAAAATATAGGTAATTTAAAACAATTTAGAAATTACTAATTTATAAATATTTTTATAATATGAATTTATAAAAAATGAATATTTACATGAAATGGTAAAAATATATTTTTTGATATATTGAATACAAAGAATTGATAGAGTTTACTGCTATGTATAATATATAAAATGGTTCTTGTATTAATTTTAATTATTTAATTATATATATATATATATATATGTGTTTATTTTTGAGATTGAATATGGAAAAATGGATCATTATTCAACATTTGTTTCTATTAACCCCTATCATTGGATACAAATATATAGTGTTGAGTAATATTAAAAAGTACTATAGGTTAGTGTTTTCTCATGATAGAGTAAAGTGTAGGATTATCTTATACAATAAATAGAGTAATATTAATAAAAAAGAAAATAGTTATCTAAAAAATTATAAGATTAATCTATAATTTTTTGAAAGTAGTCTCATGATACTATTTTTACCCCCTCTCATTTGAATTTTTTGGTTTATTTTTCATATAGAAATTAAAAAAATTAAGGTTATTCAAATTGAAACATTTTAATGTTATGATTTTTATTATATTTTTGAAATTATTTGTTTAATATAGGGGATTAAATGGTATTGGTATAGTTATATCTAGTTAATATGGGATAAATTATGTCATTAAGTCTTTGTAATGTTATTCATTTTTGATAGGAAATTAAATATTGAAATATAAGTGAAATATAACTGGGAATAAGTCATGAACATCTTGATGAATAATAAGAAGAGAATATGAAAATGGATATGTGAAGGGAGTATAAAAAATTAAAAAACTCATTAGATGAAACATTTATATTAGATTTTAAGTGATTAATGAGAAAATTCCATTATTAGTTTGTAATTGATTTTGTTTAGTGTATATGTGTACATTTTGGTTATAAAATCATGGTGGATGTTTTTAATAGATATAATATATTAAATAAATATATTTTTGTATTTATATTTATCAACATAAAAAATTAAATAATAGATATCTATTAGTTCTCACTCACCTCATAGGTACACTCATAATTGTTTAAATCATTTAATCAAGTACTATGAGTTTTTTATTTTTATTAGTTTTATCTTTTTATGAAGTACCCTTTATAATTCACATTTTTTAATCAATGTTAATATTTTTTTGGATTTTATTTTGAAAAAAAACGTTTTATTCAAGGAGAGAAAATAAGGTGGTTACAAAATGGTTTTCCAAATCTTTCAAATAACCCAAATTAGTGTTTATAACCATATTATTTTTCAAAACAATTTGAGTTGCAGTGCACTCATTAATATTACTATATTTTGTAACAGGTTTTTTAGATTACTACCACATTAGAATAACAACATGATTTTGAGTTTTGAGTTTTTAATTCCTAACCATTTAATATTTTTCACATTTTATTTATTTTGAACATGATCATGGATTCAATTAATATTGGCTGTATTTGAACTTGATTTAATGGAATGAAGAAATTGAGATAATTCTCAAACAACAACATGCTTTATTCAAAACCAATTTATATATTTTATGTATGATTTTATTTCTTAAATGTTAAGAAAACCACCCATTGTGTAGTTCATATATCCTGGAGAAGAATATTAGATCTCATTCGAAGGCATAAAGATAAAATTAAGCTCTTGCTTTTGATTTTAATGTTATATTTTTTTTATGAAAAATGATTAAATTTGGTTATTAGGACCATATGTAGATTCTAGGGGAGGTTAAACAAATCCACTATTTTCCATCATATGAAAAACATTCAGTGATAATTCATTTATGCCTTGTTATAAAGTAAAAATATTCAAGGAAAAATAAAAATAATTCCTAATGAAGCATAAAAATTACCTAAACACACTAGTAATTACAAGAAATAAAAATATATTAATGTAAATGTGATTACAACATAAAATATAGGATACACACTCTTTCCCAAAAAATTATTTAACTGGACCATAATTCCATGTCATTATCTAAAATATAGTATTCGACTATATTAATCAATATTTTATAGGATAAATGGAAATTGTCTAAAATGTTTTAGAGATATTAAAATTCTCACTCTCTTTTTTATATCTACCATTGACCAGATAACACATCAATATGTTTCTTCTTTCCATTAAATTTTTTTAGTGGTTCATAAGAAACTAGTAAAAAAATTATAATTTTCGAGATATATCACCAAATAAATTTATAAGATAATTCCATATAATAAATTATTATGTTTAAGATAATAACATGGAATCTATTTGTTTCATAGATGGGAGACACTTTATGAGTATTATAGAAAATATTATGTAACTCCCCGACCCTAGTTACCCAGAGTCGGTGCATTATTACATAACATTGGCATGATCACAAGAAAGATCAAATCTCGAAAGACCGATTGGTTTAGTAGCCTTGGAAACACTAGATATATTCATAAGTCTAACATTACATCATAAAATGAAAAAATACTACAACAACATATTGTCTCCATAATCCACACTCATATCCCCACATAATATCCCTGCAGGTCATTCATAATTTACTTCTTCACTTCCTGGGAAAAATAGAACATAGGAAAGGGGTGAGCTCAAATACCCAGTAAGGATAACAATATAGCGGAAACGTTCATAAATAAGAATAAACATTTAAGGTAATATATAACTAAAAAAAGCCTTTCAAACTCGAACTTTCAACATTGTATGGCATAAAAAAAATGAAATAATTACATTTACTCATTCACATGGATATTCTACTAATCGAATAATCACATGAAAAATCAATAAACACTTTCATTATGTTGGAATGCATAATGCCAGACTATCATAACCACATAGCCAAGGCCTCGTGCCAAGACTACAAATAAGATTTTGTCAAGGCCTTGTGACAAGACACTAGTTTGTCTCATGAGACCTACCGATGCATCGAGGAGCTATAGCGGGCTCCACCTGTCACATATTAAGTCCAATGCATTCCCATATGAAAAGGTTTAAACATAACATAAACCTTCGTATTAAAACTAGCATACGAAATGTCAATACTTTCAACATAAACCATGAATGGTATAAAAATAGAACATCCACAGTCAAACATATCACAAAACCTTCAATACAATATAGATGTTTTGTATCATAATAAATCATCTTCAAATAAGCGTAAAATCCATCAAAGGATGTTGACATAGATGAAATCAAAACTCTTTTTAGAGAAATATATCTTTCTATTTTGAAATCATTTAAGAGTCATATATTTATAAAATAAAACATTTTCTTTGAAAATATTCTTATAATATTGTAAGGGAAGCTTCGACGATTTTATAACGGCGGAAAATAGTCGCACCCGCCGTATAAGTTAAAAAAACATTCTTACCTTAATTTTGTCGAAAAGGTTAAAAAGCACCTAGTTTTGAAAATGATGGAAAGATTCCTTTATAAACCACTTATAAAAGTAAAAAATGGTATAAATTACTTTAACTCATATTATAGTAAATAGTAAAAATGTTTTGAAATATATTTTTAAGAAACATGGATGTGGATGATAAAGAGATCCCAGTAGATTATTACGTATAAACAACCTCGGATAATGAAGAGATTGTGAAATAACCCTTACCTTGTACTTTTCCTTGGTTGGGGTAGGTTAACCTCCTGTATAATAGTGAAATAATTGTTATTAAATTATACAAGAATCATATACATTAATATGATATCATATATGATCTTTTAATATTTATTTGATAATAATATCTTAGTATTATCATTGTTTTAGGTGTTAACTTACTTGTTTTCTTTTATATGTTTTGTTACGTAAGACATGTTTGTAAAGGATAGGTTGTATATTATTCATATCCAGAATGATATCAAGTCCTTAAACATCATTTTTTAAATCATCAAATGATAATTATACTTGAATGGATACGATGGAGAATGAATCTCATCACGTTCGTGGAGACGGTAGTCCGTACGTACGCACGAGCGACAATATCATTATTTTGATATTAAAATAATATATAAATGGATGGTATATAAAATATACTGAATCATTAACATGTTATGTTTATTATTTACATGAGTTACATATCATTATTATACCCATCCAAATAATATTATATTGAATAACAATTACACCACGACGTGGAGACGGTAAGCCGTACGTACGCACGTATGGTGACATGTTATTCAAAGGGTGGATAGAATACTGAATATGGTTGTACCATATTTATAATAACATCACAGTATATATATGATACTGGAGTTATTATTTTAGAATGGTAACAACAAAGGAAGAAGAAGTGGAAGAAGAAATGAACTTGGAAAAAGGGTGGTGAAATCATTACGTCTTCTTCGGGTTCTTCCTTTTGATTTGATCAAAATGGCTCCTTAGGTTGGCTTTCTGATCAAACTAAGGCCTCTAGGTTGTAGTGAGGGAAGTTGGGAGAGTATTTGGGCAGAGTTTTGCCGAACCAAAAGTCTTTGAAGGTGTGAAGAAATGAGAAGGAGGAGTTCCCTTTTATAAGAGGGGTGAGGGGCACCTTTGGAAAAGCTAGAGATATTAGTTTATAATAAATTCATAATAGGTTTCCAATGGCTCCAAAGTTGAATATTCAAAGTTTAAGGTGTGGATGGGTCGAAAACAACTCAACCGATAGAATTTAGACAGGTTTGGGTACTTATATTAACCTTATCTTTAAGTATTAACTCTAAGTTAATTAGTTTCACTTTTACAATGTCTCTTTGTATTTTTATATAATATGGTTAATAAACATACTATATACATCCAAGAGACCCCAAAGTGGTCCATTAATGATGAACCTATCATGATATAAGTCTCTTGGCCGAACCTTAGATTTTTAGGAATTTAATATCAATTAATAATATAATATTGGTTTTAAGAACTCTTTTATGTCAATTTTGACACTATTCAATAGTTGATTTTTTTGAAACTCATAACAGATTGATTACTTCGAACAAAGTAAATTAAATCAATCCTAATATATCATATTATCCTAGAAAATTAGTTTAATTCATTAAAAGTTTCATATTATATTTATTTGGGTATTTATAATATCAATTAATTTAAATTTTCACTATTTTAGTAATTACTGCATCATCATTGTGTCATAAATAAAATAAATTATTTAATGTCTAAAAATTATAAATAAAATATCATTATGTATAAAATCTTTTGTTGTTTCTAATTAATATTTATAATCTAAAATCCAACATATATAACCCTATGTAATAATTGTTTTTATAAAAGATATATGCTTGTGTCATTTTTGTATTCATTTTAACTTAATTAAAATAAAGTGTCCCTATCACCTACAAGTGGAACCATGGGGTCCCAAAATCGACCCAAAGATGCCTATGGTCGAACATGTATCCACCAATAAGGCTAGGACACGTTTTAGGGTAATTTAGTATTATTATAATATTATTTGTTAACCCTTATTTACCAGATTTACCCTTAACCATGGTAAATAAAATATTTACCACAGTAATTATTCAAAATGTCTAAAAATAAAAGTTACATATTTACACAATTTTGAAATCCTGATTCCAAATATGGAATCCATTTTTCTAAATTCAAAACACAGAAGTGGCAGAAATTAATTTAAAATTAATTCCCGCTGTCAAAACAAGAAGCGTGTTTTTAAGTGATAATAACTATCAAAAGATTGACACTTGTTTATGTTCGGTTTAATTGTAAAATTATGTCCAATGACCAAAATTATATTAAATGGTAAAAATATATTCTAAATATAATTTAAAACCACTCAAATTCATAATTTATCACTATTAATTATTTTTATTAAAAAAGTTGTTTTTAATTAAAATTTAGTAATTTTCACTATTCATCAAAATATGAAAGTTATCCGAAAAGTACCAAAATTTCACCTTAGGGTAAATTTGACACTACGAATCCAAAAATGAAGTCAATTTTGAAATATAAAATATATATAATTTCAAAAGGTAGGTATTACTATTCATAACGGCTAGTTTGGTCGGTTGTGGTGTGTGTTAAAATTCGAAGTTGCGTACAACACACGCTACTGTATTATTCAAAGGAAAGTGCACCGTGGAAGCTTGGGATGTTTCATTTTAAATTTTTTGATGTCCCCATTTAGTCAAAAAGTTTAAAATATTGTATTTAAAAAAGGGTTCACAATTAAAAGTTGATAAAAGTGCAATACTGAAAATGAATTTGTTCTTGCATTATATCTAAGAAACTCATAATATGGATTCTAAAATTATAAGGATTATATAAAGTTTAAATTTTAGATAATACTATTCATAACCTCTTTTGAATGGCTTTTTTTTGTAAGTCATGGTGTGATTGAACTCGGTGTTGCGTGTAGTGCAAGTTATTGAATTATTTTGAAGAAATAACACACTATGAAATCTTGGGGTGTTACATTCTCCCCTCCTTCAATAAATTGCGTCCTCGCAATTTGAAATTGTTCTTCGAAATTAAAAGGTTGAAAATAGAAAATATATTTGTGGGAAAACCCACATCCGAAATTGGGTTACTAAAATTTAGTCTTAATATGAGGAAAAGAGAAATGAAAGGTTCACCACCAAATTATGATCTCGATTAGGAGAACATTGGTGGCAATTAGAAACATATAATTGGAGGAAAAACATAAATATTTATAGGTAGTGATTGAGGTCATCAATCACAAACAAGTATGAAATTGAGGTCCTTAAACTCATCGATCTATGATGATTTAAAATACCATCGGTTCAATAAAACATAGGGTATTAGGATAACACATTTTTGACGTTTCAAAATATCTTAGTTGAAATCCCACATCGAAAAATGAATTAATGAGGCCTCTATTTAAAATAAAGAGTCGAAAGTATGAAGATTACCGAAAATAACACATACTAGGGTTCCATGTAGGAAAATATGGATATGGATGAGAAATATAACCATCAATTATCTGATGGAGAGTGGTAGAGAACATGGCTATGAAAAGGCCAAAAATCCCAAAGCCATAAATTAGTGATGATTTAAGGTACCATCTAGGACAACATTTTTGTTCTAAGTTCCTTTTATTAATGTTGAGGAATTTATTTTTGAGATTGGCTAAGATCATAAGGAGATATACTTACTTTATAATTAGAGTTTTATCCATTAATAAATTTCTACCACAAACTCATCTTTCACTCTAAAAGATAATAGAATGTAATTTTTTTTCTATTTATACTATTCGTACAGGGTTCCAAAATAATGAATTTATAATTCATCTACCAGATCTTTTAAAAAAAACTACATTATTTAATCCAGGACATCTCATGGGCCAGTGGTAGGTGATACACCCTTGTCGCCCTTCGGTTGCGGGTTCATGTCTCGCAGCCTTTCCGGACGCGACGGGTTGCCGCCCGACCTCTGAGTTGTCCTTTTATGGAAATCCAAAATAATCCAAAATAGAACTATCCAAAATACTTCTGTCCAAACTCACAGTCAAACATTTATAAGGAAGGTAAACATAATGTAGATCCTTTTTACCCCGTAATAGCATATGAATACTTTCATCATGTATTCTTTTAATACACTGAAACATCCTGAATTACCATATTCCTTATTGATTACATTCATTCTCCCTTATTCCATATAGAATGCTGGATATAGTTCATCAATCCAAAATTGTTTTAAACCCCAACAATGATGGAATATACAAATCATTAATCAGTTCCAAGGTAGTCATGAATATCCAATATAATTTATCCAAAGCAATCATGTATTATTCCAAAATCACTACCTCGGTATCAGAACTATATTATGGTTTATCATTCTCTCAACCATATATTTTCCAAAAAATTATCCCGCTATTGAGTCACTTTTCTTTGTTCCACACAATCTCAAGTCCTTAATGAAATAGTACTGCAGTACAATCCTTATATACTCTATAATTATTATAACAAGTACATTGTTGATACAACACTCAATTGACATAATCAACATAAGAACTCTAATCATTCCTCTTCATCTGTGGTAGTATCATAACTTGATTATTATCCAATAGCATCATTTGCGGCATAGTCTGATGACTGGGACATAGGTTCGCGTAGTGTCCAAACTCCTTGCAAATGAAGCATTGTACATTTAAAACCATTTTCTTACCCTTGCAGTCACGTACTTTGTGCCCTTTTCTTCCACACTTATAACAAACTCCCATTCCTTTCAGGCAAGTTCCAGGGTGTTTCTTTCCACAGTTACCACATATGGGAAAATTCTTCTTTTCCCTCTTCCCTTTATCCATCTTTCTCTCTTCCATCCTTTTCTCCTCTTGCTTCCCTTCAAAGCCATAGGACTCAGTAAACTCTTTAATTATCTTATCAACACATGATATTATTTCTTCATATGATGATAATACATGCGATACTATTTCTCTTGTAAATTCTGGCTTAAGACCATAAAATATATGATCCTTCTTTCTCTTTGTATTATGTGCATTGCTAGAGTTCTCATTCCTTCTACTGGGCGCCATTTCTAAACAATGGCATACATTAGATTAGTTTATGAATAAAAATACCTAATCCCAAACTTGTAAAACACATAACATAAATTAAATAGTTTATGGATATAATCCAAAATCATAAAAATGTCTCCATTGAGGAATTATATACTCATAAACCCTTCATAATGATTTGTAAAGAAAATGAGAATTATCCTAAGCATATCCCCCGGGAGTGTCGTAACCAAGAGTGCAGCAAGGCCCGTTGTCGTGCACCAGTTCTCGTTCGAGTCTATCTCAAAGCGGTGTTTTCGGGTTTTACCCCTAGGTACATCTGTGCCAAAGACACCTCTACCTGCTCGTATCCAGACAGGGATGTATTGCTCGGAAAACTCACAAAATCTCTACAATACCAAAATTCTAGGAAGTTCTTCTATACTAATCCTCAAAATTCATCTTAAATCTATGTGCTCTAATCAGAGTTTATCTAAATCTAGCTTCCAAGGTTTGTACTAAACTTCATCTAATACCAACTGTAATGCCCCGACCCTAGTTACCCAGAGTCGGTGCATTATTACATAACATTGGCATGATCACAATAAAGATCAAATCTCGAAAGACCGATTGGTTTAGTAGCCTTGGAAACACTAGATATATTCATAAGTCTTACATTACAACATAAAATGAAAAACTACTACAACAACATATTGTCTCCATAATCCACACTCATATCCCCACATAATATCCCTGCAGGTCATTCATAATTTACTTCTTCACTTCCTGGGAAAAATAGAACATAGGAAAGGGGTGAGCTCAAATACCCAGTAAGGATAACAATATAGCAGAAACTTTCATAAATAAGAATAAACATTTAAGGAAATGTATAACTAAAACAAAAGCCTTTCAAACTTGAACTTTCAACATTGTATGGCATAAATAAAATGAAATAATGCCATTTACTCATTCACATGGATATTCTACTAATCAAATAATCACATGCAAAATCAATAACCACTTTCATTATGTTGGAATGCATAATGCCAGACTATCATAACCACATAGCCAAGGCCTCGTGCCAAGACTACAAATATGATTTTGTCAAGGCCTTGTGCCAAGACACTAGTTTGTCTCATGAGACCTACCGATGCATCGAGGAGCTATAGCGGGCTCCACCCATCACATATTAAGTCCAATGCATTCCCATATGAAAAGGTTTAAACATAACATAAACCTTCGTATTAAAACTAGCATACGAAATGTCAATAATTTCACCATAAACCATGAATGGTATAAAAATAGAACATCCACAGTCAAACATATCACAAAACCTTCAATACAATATAGATGTTTTGTATCATAATAAATCATCTTCAAATAAGCGTAAAATCCATCAAAGGATGTTGACATAGATGAAATCAAAACTCTTTTTAGAGAAATATATCTTTCTATTTTGAAATCATTTAAGAGTCATATATTTATAAAATAAAACATTTTCTTTGAAAATATTCTTATAAGCTTGTAAGGGAAGCTTCGAAGATTTTATAACGGCGGAAAATAGTCGCACCCGCCGTATATGTTAAAAAAACATTCTTACCTTAATTTTGTCGAAAAGGTTAAAAAGCACCTTGTTTTGAAAACGATGGAAATATTCCTTTATAAACCACTTATAAAAGTAAAAAATGGTATAAATGACTTTAACTCGTATTCTAGTAAATAGTAAAAATGTTTTGAAATATATTTTTAAGAAACATGGATGTGGATGATAAAGAGATCCCAGTAGATTATTACGTATAAACAACCTCGGATAATGAAGAGATTGTGAAATAACCCTTACCTTCTACTTTTCCTTGGTTGGGGTAGGTTAACCTCCTGTATAATGGTTAAATAATTTTTATTAAATTATACAAGAATCATATACATTAATATGATATCATATATGATCTTTTAATATTGATTTGATAATAATATCTTAGTATTATCATTGTTTCGGGTGTTAACTTACTTGTTTTCTTTTATATGTTTTGTTACGTAAGACATGTTTGTAAAGGATAGGTTGTATATTATTCATATCTAGAATGATATAAAGTCCTTAAACATCATTTTTTAAATCATCAAATGATAATTATACTTGAATGGATATGATGGAGAATGAATATCATCGCGTTCGTGGAGACGGTAGTCCGTACGTACGCACGAGCGACAATATCATTCTTTTGATATTAAAATAATATATAAATGGATGGTATATCATATATACTGAATCATTAACATGTTATATTTATTATTTACATGAGTTACATATCATTATTATACCCATCCAAATAATATTATATTGAATAACAATTACACCACGACGTGGAGACGGTAAGTCGTACGTACGCACGTATGGTGACATGTTATTCAAAGGGTGGATAGAATACTGAATATGGTTGTACCATATTTGTAATAACATCACAGTATATATATGATACTGGAGTTATTATTTCAGAATGGTAACAACAAAGGAAGAAGAAGTGGAAGAAGAAATGAACTTGGAAAAGGGTGGTGAAATCATTACCTCTTCTTCGGGTTCTTCCTTTTGATTTGATCAAAAGGGCTCCTTAGGTTGGCTTTATGATCAAACTAAGTCATCTAGGTTGTAGTGAGGGAAGTTGGGAGAGTATTTGGGCATATTTTGGCCGAACCAAAAGGCTTTGAAGGTGTGAAGAAATGAGAAGGAGGAGTGCCCTTTTATAAGAGGGGTGAGGGGCACCTTTGGAAAAGCTAGAGATATTAGTTTATAATAAATTAATAATCAGTTTCCAATGGCTTCAAAGTTGACTATTAAAAGATTAAGGTGGGGATGGGTCGAAAACAACTCAAACAATAGAATTTAGACAGGTTTGGGTACTTATATTAACCTTATCTTTAAGTATTAACTCTAAGTTAATTAGTTTCACTTTTACAATGTCTCTTTGTATTTTTATATAATATGGTTAATAAAATTACTATATACATCCAAGCGACCCCAAAGTGGTCCATTAATGATGAAACTATCATGATATAAGTCTCTTGGACGAACCTTAGATTTTTAGGAATTTAATATCAATTAATAATATAATATTTGTTTTAAGAACTCTTTTATGTCAATTTTGACACTATTCAATAGTTGATTTTTTTGAAACTCATAACAGATTTATTACTTTGAAAAAAGTAAATTAAATAAATACTAATATATAATATTATCCTATAAAAGTATTTTAATTCATTAAAAGTTTCATATTATATTTATTTGGGTATTTATAATATCAATTAATTTAATTTTTCACTATTTTAGTAATTACTGCATCATCATTGTATCATAAATAAAATAAATTATTTAATGTCTAAAATTTATAAATAAAATATAATTATGTAGGAAAGCTTTTTATCTTTTTAATGAATATTTATAATCTAAAATCCAACATATATAACCCTATGTAATAATTGTTTTTATAAAATATATATGCTTGTGTCATTTTTGTATTAATTTTAACTTAATTAAAATAAAGTGTCCCTATCACCTACAAGTGGCACCATGGGGTCCCCAAATCGACCCAAAGATGCCTATGGTCGAAACTGTATCAACAAATAAGGCTAGGACACGTTTTAGGGTAATTTAGTATTATTATAATATTATTTTTTAACCCTTATTTACCAGATTTACCCTTAACCATGGTAAATAAAATATTTACCACAGTAATTATTCAAAATGTCTAAAAATAAAAGTTACCTATTTACACAATTTGTACATCCTGATTCCAAATATGGAGTCCATTTTTCTAAATTCAAAACACAGAAGTGGCAGAAATTAATTTAAAATTAATTCCCTCTGTCAAAACAAAAAGCGTGTTTTTAAGTGATAATAACTATCAAAATATTGACACTTGTTTATGTTCGGTTTAATTGTAAAATTATGTCCAATGACCAACATTATATTAAATGGTAAAAATATATTCTAAATATACTTTAAAACCACTCAAATTCATAATTTATCACTATTAATTATTTTGATTAAAAAAGTTGTTTTTAATTAAAATTTAGTAATTTTCACTATTCATCAAAATATGAAAGTTATCCGAAAAGTACCAAAATTTCACCTTAGGGTAAATTCGACACTACGAATCCAAAAATGAAGTCAATTTTGAAATATAAGATATATATTATTTCAAAAGGTAGGTATTACTATTCATAACGGCTAGTTTGATCGGTTGTGGTGTGTGTTAAAACTCGAAGTTGCGTACAACACACGCTACTGTATTATTCAAAGGAAAGCATACCGTGGAAGCTTGGGATGTTTCATTTTAAATTTTTTGATATCCCCATTTAGTCAAAAAGTTTAAAATATTGTATTTAAAAAAGGGTTCACTATTAAAAGTTGATAAAAGTGCCATACTGAAAATGAATTTGTTCTTGCATTATATCTAAGAAACTCATAATATGGATTCTAAAATTATAAGGATTATATAAAGTTTCAAATTTAGATAATACTATTCATAACCTCTTTTGAATGGCTTTTTTTTTGTAAGTCATGGTGTGATTGAACTCGGTGTTGCGTGTAGTTCAAGTTATTGAATTATTTTGAAGAAATAACACACTATGAAATCTTGGGGTGTTACATATTATATGATTTCTCACAATTAATGTTGATATTTACTCACTTATATAACAATTTTAATACATTTATAGAGTCTTGTACTAACTTTCTAATTAATCAATTATATTTATTTATAAAATAAAATATTTTCTGACCTAGGATAACAATAATTATGGGTCTAAAATCTCCCAAATAGGGACCAACCTAAAAAACATAAATTGATAGAAAAAATATGTGGGACTACATATTTTTAACATAAAAGTACATTAATGTTTAAAAAACAAAGTATAAAAACACACCCAAATCATGAAATACAATTTAATATAACATAGACAAGAACATATGAATGATATTGATAGAAGAACAATGTGATGGTCACCAAAAAGGATTATGATGGTTGGATAAAAGTTATAATCCTTGGGTGGAACATTGTAATAATTTATTAATGAATGTAAGATGACTAAAATGAATCCCATGTGCCCATGAATTATTAGTAAATGTTTCATAGAAAAAATATAAGAATTTTGTTTCTACAACCATCAATGTTTTATAGAGATAGTGTATTCATAATGAAAATATCATTGGAATATCATCATTTCAATAATAGAAAATATAGCTACAACCCATTCATATATTAATGATTTAAAGAATTGATTTCATCAATATAGTTTAATCATACATGGATCATCTTATTAATATTATTTATCCTTTTAATTTTACTAGAAAATATAATATGATATTTAGGTTACTGTTATGTATCCTACACCTTTTGTGGTTTTATTATGATCCACCGCTTCCATTTATCCTAGTTCTAGACATCTGAACGTTTATTCAAACACATTATCATCTCTATCTGGTTATTTTTTAGAAATATGGGATCAATAAATTCATTTATTAAAGTAAATTTATTGTTTTGTTGGGAAATGGGATATGTAATGGGCTCTACCTAATAGCTTAAGTATAGGGGGCTTAAAGCCTTGTTCAATTGATTGCACCAGGTTTTCCATTTGTTTAGTCTCCCCTAGAATCTCCCAATGGTTCCAACATCCATAACTGGGTATGGAGCTACATTCTAAAGGTAGGTGGTGTTTAGGTTTTCACTCCCAATGAAACTTAAAAACTCATGTTGATTGAGAATATGGGAGTTCTGGATAATCACACCCTTTTTGGGGGGAATTGTTTCCTAGTATAGGAATATATTATAGATTTAAGATATGTTCATGAAATCCTTCCTTGAACCCAATAAAATACTGGTTCGCCCATGTCAATGGCATGATTATTAACATATATCTATAGGAACAATTGTGTGCATATCACATATTCGTTTTTTCTCTCTTAATTATTTATGATGCTTTGGGTAATGGATATGTTTCAGTCATCTAAAGTTTATTTTCACCAAAGGAAGTGGATGATGTCTCATATATGGGATTGAAACTCAATGAGTCATCCTTAATATCTTGTTAAAATAAGAACACAAACCCACATAGTTCATTTGGCATAGTTTAAGGTTGGGTGACTGGACCCATCCTTGTAGTTTAAATTCATGGAGTAAGGATGTGAATATCAGCGTCGAACATTAGTAAGGAATCTTACTCATCCTAATTATATAGGAATTATAGTGTATATAAATCTTATAATGGGAATATGTATCATGAGAGATATGAAAATTGAGGCCCTATGTGGGAGTTCTTCATATGAGACTTCCCTGGATTGCTTCTTCGGGAATATATCCTTTTGAGTGGAGATGAGATGTAATCATACTTACATCCCAATGGTGAAGGTCCCATATTGGGTAAATTATTATCATGATTTTGATTCAATCATTGATGGTATCTAAGTTCATGTGAACGATGATCATTGTGAGAAACCAGATATAGCGGTAGATCAAACACATTTCATATGAGCATATCTGGACGGGGATTACAAATTATTTTTTCCCTTCAAGAGGCATGATTTCCCAACTCATAGAGGATATGGTATGGATCTCGGTGCTTAGTAATGTGTTTTACATATCTTGTTTTATAATAAGAATCAGACTTATCATATTTTAGTTCTTCCTCAAACATGCTAATTGGTTTCAGGTACTTGAGGGCATGATCGGGGATTATACTTAAAATAATTCCCATGTATGGCCCCACATATCTGATTCTAATGGATGAGGAATGATGTAATAACTATGGGATAATTTATTCCTCTAAGTCAATAATACATAGGATATGAAGAGACATACAATAAATTTCATTCCTATTAGAGCTCTGGCCTTTAGAAGGCATGCTACATATCTTGGATATGGAGGGAATCAAGGTTCTTATAGTTTATTTATCCTTTAAACCACTGATGGCCTAAGGTGGATGATCACGCTCAGAGGAATTTTTATTATCCCCCAGTTTATAGGGATATTAGGGGCTTATACCATGATGGATTCACTATTGATTTGGGTTTACACACTAAGGATTCCCTAGTGTATACACATTCGTTATCTTCTGCTGGATAAAAAGAGGTAACCACCATAAAAGGTATTTCTGAGGGAATGACACCAATAGGGTCATGTGAGTTCATAACCCTATCTTATAAAGGACACTTCCCTTATAAAGGGGGTATCAGGCTGAAGGTTCCTGACTAGGCCTCTCATGGCATGAGTCTAAATGGGTCGGATGAACAAGGTTGACATGTCATTGGGGATCTGTATGACATTTATTAGATATATACTAGAAATGTCTTGATTAATTTCCCAACATGATTGGGGGATCAATATGACATGTAAGACACATCCAATGGTTTCTGAATGAAATTTCAAATATGCTTCACATGATTTATGTTGACATGTCCAATATATTTCTCTTCTAAAAAATGGATGTGATCAAGGAACTTCTCATGATCAAATGACTCATCATGGATGAATTCACATGAGTAAAATGGACATGTCCAAAATTCTTCACATAACCAGAGCAGACATTCTTGGGGTCTTGTTCATGATCAAAGCATACATGACTATGTGATGTCGCATGATCAACCTTACTTATCTTCAGACAGTTGTTTGTCAATGCGTACATGTCTATGGACAATTTCACGATCACGATGAAATGTCAAAAACTATTTTTCATGATCAAATTTAATTATCTTAGATATGATCACATGATCAAGGATTACAATTCCAAGGTTCCCTTCATGGTCATCATGACTTTTCAAGGTATGTCGTGTGAAAATGTAGACATGTTGAGTGGGACAATCGCATGATTAATTCAATTGTCTTGAAACCGCCATAGTGACACAAAAACTAGCTATCATGAGATCAACTTTAGTTTCCCAAGGATTTTATTCTGATGAACATGACATGTTGAAGGTCTTTTAAGGTCATTGTGAGACCGCCAAAGGGTCTTTTGATCGCATTTCCTTAAACTAGTCATGTGGTGGGGTCTCGTGGATGTGTTTGGGGTCTCACGCTTTTTTTAGTTCCATAAGTGAACTTATAACGGGATAATTCACTATGTCTCATGGGTAATGATATATTCTAGAGATTACAAGTTGAAGGTGTGCACCATAGGGTATTCATGGAAAGTGTAGGTGATGTTCACAAGAACATACAAACACTATTAGGGAGTTTTCATGTTGACCCTTTGTTTATTTTATTCACATGAAGTGAAAAGGGAAATGCAAGGAAGTCTATGAATGTCTATAGAGTATCCATAACAATATCATAAGCATGGGTAAGGTTAAATTGTGCACACTCTCGGGGTGTTTCCTCTAAATTGAACCTCTCAGGGTCTCCTATAAGGGCTCCTCATGAAGTTCTTTGGCCTACATGACTTCAATGAGGTCTTGTGATGGGTTTCTTTCTCATTTGGAGGGGATGAAAATCAAAGTTGTTTCACATATGGAATAAAATTCACATTTCAAAGTGAGGCAAAGTTGATGGAATGTGTGGAGTGAAATACCTAGAGTTTTTACCATGAGGTTGAGTAGAGGAGCACTATGAGATTGATTAGGGGAGGTCACCATGAGAAAAAGGAGGAATTTTTTAAGACTTCATCCTTTCATAGAATGATCCCTGAGGGGTCAAATGAAGGGATCCATGGACATGTTTTGAGGTTTCATGTTTATACCGCATTCACATAAAAATATTTTGATTGAAGACTATTGGTCCACCATCACTTATGGGGTTCCTATTATCGGTGTCTCTTTCACATAACCAAGGACCCTTGGGACATTGCATACTGATGCTTTTTCCTCTGAGGCTATGTTCTAGCATCACAAATCTGGGAGCTCATGACTTTATGAGGTGCATGTCCACTGGTGTGTGCCTACGGATACCTGCTTAAGTGTTTTTTATATCCAAAATCTTATCCTTCCATGATTCATGTGGTTCTATAACTCATTTGATTGCTTGATCTCGGGGTCTTTCTATGGATCCTATAAGATTTCAAAAATTAAATCATGGTCGAGTGGATAATATAATTTATTGGGATTGTTCATGCTATTATCTAGTCATGAAATCATGTGATATTATAAAGATCAAATGATGGGATGTCATGATAACATCCCATGGTATATTTTCATGAGAGGTTCCACTTATTTAACAAGAGATGATCTCTAATTGCGTTGGTCATTCACCCTACTTTTTCATAGATCTACCTTGTTTTTTCTCCTCCACCTATTTCATGTGTTTTTCTTGATAGGAGAAAGGTTTTTTATAGGATGTTGGAGGCCAATTTTTATACCTCTCTTCATGTGGAAGATATCATTTATTCTGACTGAGATGGTGGAGGTTTTTAATATTATCATCATGCATCCATACAGAGGCTTCACATTTTTTCCATCCCCTCAGTTTTCTTAAATGAAGATGCATATCATCCTATGATAAACCCTATTTAATTCAGATAAAAACGATTCAATAGGTAGAAGGTATTTTGTTTTTAAACACCTCGCAATGAATGCATTTGTTTTCCTCATTTCGATTGCATTATCAATGGATGATCATGTCACAATTTTGAGTGATTACAAAAATCTTACAAAATTCCAACAGTATTCATGATTGGATCTCGTGAAATCTTGTGTTGTTTGTCTCAAACTATATTATATATGAACAAAGTTTTAAGGGATGGTTATGGAATCGAGCGGATGTCGGGTGTCCCTCATGACATCAAACCAAAATATCAGGTGGTGGAAGATGAGGTCTTGTTCTGTGTGGGACAGGTTGTTTTTAAAAACATGCATTGTGAGACTAGTTCGATTTCAAATTTGTGATGCACAGAACTGAAGCACAAGTGTGAGATAAGTTGAGCGAATGATCGACTGACTGAGATTCGACAATGTGAATAGTATCATGAAATCTCTTATCCCACATAGAAACCTTTTTTGTGCATCCCTTTGGTATGTAATCCATTCCACAACTTTTGTGGTTTTGATCTGACAGTGGGGTTCAACACCTTTACGACATTCATTTCCTCCACCTCAGTGATAGACCTATGGGATTTGTGCCCATGTTATGTGTGACATCATCCTCAGGAACCGTAGGCCCCTATACATGGGTATTACCTCCTTCTGCTGGGGCCATGATTCCTTCTCTCCACTGGCTATCCTAGGACATCTCCCATTGGGTGTTGTAGAACCTAGTCCAATATGTGCCTTGTGGTTGATCCTTTTTATGGATGACTAGTGGATAGCCTTCTGGTTTGTCAAATTAATGTGTTAAAAACCTATAATGAAGTTATAAGATGTCTATAACAAGGGAGTAAGTTATGTCCCCTTAAACAGATAACACGCCATTATGTATTACATTCCAAAGTTCATTATAAAAATTATTTCGAATATTTTCAAGGTATTCACACATCTCAAATCTTCAAAAAAGTGAAGGATACCCAATTATCTATGGAAAAAATCCCCCCCCCATTATAATTAGATTTGATTAGCATGAAAAGAATCTGATTATATGGAAAATATAGGTCACTTTTCTATATATTAGAACATCTTGAAGACCTGCATATTGAGTATACTGATAAGATATATCTCGAGTATGTCAACTAGGATATTTTAGGTTATATCCATAAAATACTTCTGACCATGAGTTCATGGCTAAACTCGAGATAGGAAGTGTCTTTGGTTTGGGGAATGAACACCCCAAACATGGAATATGATTGAATTATAGATTGTACTTAGGATTGGGTGGAGCAAAACTTAATGATGGATCCAAATTAGGGTACTCATACATCTCTATGTATCCCATAGTAATGAAAATCAAGACATATGTTGTTTTAAAATATACCACTATGCATATCAAGTTCATGCATTGGGAACATAGAATCATGAATAAAGAACTCTATGGTTAATGTTCCTATATAGATCTATCTCATACATTGGATGAGGATATCACTTTTTTGTGATGAAATCCCAGGTAAATACCCATGTTCAGGTGGAAACACCTCTGGAGATAAACACAATACGCATCCTCATGCGTAATACTAAACAAATCCAACTTCCTGAATTTGATTGATTAACTTATTTCAATTTACTCTTTGATAAATTTTCATTAATCCCCACTAAAATAAAGTTTTTAATTTATTTATTTCTCAAGTATTCTTGAGATTGTGTTATTTATTTGGGAAATTTGGACATGGTATCCTTCCAGAATACTCTATCACCAGCATATGTCATGGGACATAGTAAGCATGGCTTGATTTTTTCTACAGGAATCTTGTGAGCCCCACAAGTTTTGTATATTTTTATTTATTTTTCACTAACATTTTCTTAATATTCATATGGAATAAGAATTTGTGGTCATGTAATTGGATTTTTTTCATGTCGCATTCTTAGAGTTTTTCAACCTAACAAGTCTTTATGCCTCTTCTATCTTACAGATGATGAATACTCCATGGGTCACACGAAGTCCACGTCCAATGAGAAGATACATGACATTTTCCAAGGATTACCTTATTAGGTTCTAATATGATCGTGTATCATGTATTTTTTTGTTTTATGTTCTTTCAAGATATATCATCACTGTGATGTAGTTTTGTGCCTTTTATTTTTAGTCCTTTGTTTTACATTAGTTTAGGGTATTTTACCTTGTACCATTGATGTGTTATAGTTTAGTGTATTTTAACTTGGAATTTTGATATGTTATATTTTATAGTATTCAAACTTGGACTATTGATGTGTATGGATTATGGGATATGAAGACCATGGATGACTCAAAACACATTAGGGTATTTATATCTTCTATGGTGTTTCTAGGTCTCACGAGGATTGGATTTCCTTTCTTGAAAGAATGATACTCCTTTAGTTGATGGGTTAAATCACTTATTAATCAATAGACATTCCAAAAGAATATAATATCTACTATTTTCCAAGGTTCATGGAAGACTTATGGAAGTAATATAGTTTGATAAATAAATACTTGTGATGTTGGGTCCTCCTAGATAGTTAGAATGTGGGTGATGTAATTCATAACCCAAAATATTGAGTCTTTGAATATAGGATAAGGAAGGAGTTCCAGGTATATCCTATAACACTCTAATATGTTTGGTTCCACCACGGTTTCATCGGGGCTCACATAGATTACAAATCCTATCATATAGAGCCAAGATGTCACATATTGGGGGTTATATGGCATTCAACATCAATAGTATGTCCGGACCAAGAGAACTATTTTTATTTCCATCATATATGAAAGATTTTATAAGACTAAAATGTTTTAGCACTGAAGTTGGGTATAGAAAGAAAGATATCTAGAAAGGGATCTTGCACCCTAGGGAAATTTAGCTTCAGTTTGTGAAGCCCAGTCTCTATTCCTTGTGGTTTCAAATAATAAGTTCTAGGCCATCAAATGTTTGAGATTAAAGTCTCACATTCCTACATTTATAAAGGGTATATAACATTGTGAAGTAACAGTTAAGATTTAACATCCAATCAGATATTTTTCTATAGGGATTGAAAATGTTGTTCTAAAGTGTTCAGTTCATGGGGACATTATGAGACAACCATATCAGGGATGACCCAAAACACCCTAGGGTTATGAGATCCATGATGAGTATTTTAGGATCACAAGGATTGGAAATACCTTTATATTTGTCCAATATTTCACTAGTCAGTGGTTCTTAATCCCTTATTCATAAATATCATGGATATACCGAGATATCTATTTTACCCTACAGGGGCTATGGGAAGTTTTTGGGGACCAAAAGTGCTCAAATCATATCGTGTAATTTATGGGGAATATAATAAACAATAAGGTTTTGAGAAACCTAAAAGTAATTTCATAACATAAAGAATGAATTTCATAAGGGTTGATGATGGGTTATGGCCTTCAAATTTAAACTTCATGTAGTGGGTATGTATTTTCTTCCATACAGTTCAAAATATTGTGGTAAGGCGTGTTTGTTGTGTTGTTTTAATGTCATGGGACCTGGATGTTCACCTTGCAGTTTAATGTCATGCATTAAGGACTTAGTTCCATTTAGTTTATCTTTGTCCGGTAAGGATGTTATCCCATGCATTTTAACTTCATGAGGCCCATACTTATTCTCTATACATAATTAATTTCATGCGACCAAGACATTTTCCTTCCATTTTAACATCATGTAGAGAGGATGAAGATGAACCGATATGAAAGAATAAAAAAGGTGTGGTTGGGCCCCAAGGGTGGGAGTCCAGGAATCACTACATATATCATTAAATAGATAATAAATCCACACATAGTTATGAAATGGTTTTATAGTTTAACATCATGCAGTTAGGATGTGGTTCCCCCAATGTGAAATGGTAATATTGCAATTGGGCCCATGAATTGAATTTTGGGTGTCACTATGTATCCCACGGTGGAAGGAGTCAATCCATACATATTTCTAAATGGACATTCCTATGTATGTCTATTCCATACACAAAGAGGGGTATCTATTGTGACTGGTCCTCGATTTGGATATCATGGCATCACTATCTATCCTATGAAGACCAGAATCAGTTCACACATAGTTTTTGAAAGAAAAATTCTCTCTTCAATGGTTAGAATAGTGTAGAGAGGTGGGGATTGTTTCTATTGATTTTTTTACATAGGTTGAGGAATAGATATCTAGGCATCACAATGTATCATGTGATAGTAGTAATTAGGATACATATAATTATTGAAGATCCATGTTGTTTTATGTTATGCATCAATGACATTAACTATTTAGTTTAATATTATGTTGTAAGTACTTGTGGTGTGCCCTTTATAGTCTTGCATTCAGGGCCTTGTTGTACATGTCTTTTTTTCTTTCATATTTTGTTCATATGTGGAATCTCATGCTTCAATTCACAAGCTCACATGAGCTTTTCTGAGTGTGAGAAACAAGGAATAACAAGGGTTCCTCTCACCACATAGAGGTAATCAGTAGATAATAGGGGAATTCTATATCATTTGGTTGTTGGACCAAGATATAGGATCGAGGTGTCCCTACATATCTCAATGAAAATGAGAATCAAATGATACATAGTTATAGAATAACCTATTCCATTTAATGTCATACAAAAAGGGAATCATCCATGTAGTTTAACATCTTATAGAAAGGATGTGGATCACCTAACATGAATGAAAAGGAATATTGTGACCGAACCCAAGACTGTATGTTCAGGTGTCACTATGTATCCCATGATGGTCAGAATCAAGCACATGTAGTTATATAAAACCCATAAATCTAAACAACATTCATAGAGGATAAAAGACATGTATTTTTTGACGTCTTGCAGTAAGGAAAACTCCATACAATTTAATTGTAGGTGGTCTTGATGAACTCCGTACTCTTTAACCTCATGTAGTTAAGATGAAATCCCTACAATTTAACTTCATGTGGTTAAGATGAACTTCATAAAGTTTAATGTCAGGTGGTTAAGATGAAGTCTGTATAGTTTACCTTCATGTGGTAACACATAATCCATACAGTTTAACATCATGTGTTTAAGGAAAACTCCATAAATTTAAATGTCATTTGGTTATGAAAAAATCAGTATAGTTTAATTAAATGTGGTTAAAATGAACTTTGTACAAATTAACATCATTTGGTTAATAAAAACTCCATACAGTTTAACATCATGTGGCTAAGATGAAATCCATATAGTTTAATGTCATGTGGTTAAGAAAAACTCTATTCGTTTTCACATCATGTTGTTAAGATGAACTACATACAGTTTAATGTGATTTGGTTAAGACAAACTCTATACAGTTTAACATTATGTGGTTATGATTAAATCTATAAATTTTATTTCTATGTGGTTAAGATGAAATCCGTACAGTTTAACATCATGTGGTTACGCGGAAATCCGTAGAGTTTAATATCATTTTGTTAAGAAAAATTCATTCATTTCATTTTTACCCATTTTGGATCTCATGATTGGAAATGGAAATGAGTTTGGGATTGTTTGGGATGTTTCTCCTGACTAACACTCTCCATATCTATACATCAATCATTTCTTAATCAGAGCCATATATCATTACCTAGGTCAGACCATAGAGGTTTCCTCTCAAGGTTTCTTTATGACCATGGTGAAGTACTGCTGATGGTTTGTAGGGAACTATATATGGTGAACACCAATATTGTGAGAAACATTATATACAAAGGTTCCTAATACTTTTGAGAACCTCTCTATAATAATTTGTCTAAAAGTTTTGAGAACTTCTGTACTAATGTTTCTGAGCAAGGTAGGATTCCTTATCCTTGAGAGATATCACAATGGGGGAGGTTGGCCTTGTTAGATGTCAAGATTAGTGTCTCTACAATCCATCACCACACTACAATGATGAGGACTATCATGGTAATGATTGCCTTCTTCTTTGGTTGAAGTCTCTATAGACCCTTTGGGGTTCAAAGAATGTTCCTTGAACAACTTCATGGACACTTGGCATTGAGTATGTCATGATTTTTTGCCTCAATCTTCATCGTGGTGGTAATATATCTTCCTACCTTTTGGGTTTGAGTAGGGGTATAAGCCTTCTCTATGAAATATCCTGTAATCCATTCATAACAGTCAGGTGCTCCAAGAATATGTCCCCATGGATGAGAAGCTACTAGAGTATGAAAATGGGATTCTTTGACAGGGATATTATCCTATCCTAAGGTATATGATACTATCATTTGGTGTACCTCATCCAGTACTATGATATATACCTGATCCTCGGCCTTTGGAATATATGGTTGGCCTTTTTTGATAGGAGTATGCACTCATCCCAATGTTTGTTCTACTCTCACTTGTTGAGGCTTGGTTGGAGTATGAATTTGAGACATGTCTAGATTTGCATTCCCTATCAGAATATAATAAAACCCCATTGGAATATGATAAGGGATATGATCCTACACCTGTATTTCCTTAGAATGATTCTAGTGTGGACATTCATTGGTGGAAGTATGAATATTAACCTATCTTTCGCGATCTTCTGAATATTTCATGTATATTATATGACAGGAATATTAGCTTGTCCTGAAGATTGTGTAATTCTCACTTGGTTAGACCTGGCCTAATGAGGGTATAAGCCCAATCCTTATCCTTTAAATTATTACACTAGACATCTTTGATAGGAATATGAGCATGTCCCAAGGCTTGTCTCCCTCTCACATTGTGATCCCTAACCAGGACAGGGATATGAGCATAATAATGGGCCATTGGAATATGCCTCCATACTTTTGTGGTTTGAATGTGAGCCAATCCCAAGGAATGTGCCACTCAAAAATTGTGAGCCCTGTTTGGAATGATAATATGATCTCAGTCCTATTCCTCTTTCTATACTAGTATATAATGATAATTCTCTTGGATAGGAGCAATATTTTTCACTTTTGATGGATAAACCACTTGTTCACAATGATTAGAGTGTTTAGCTACCCTAACTGTAGGGATAGGAATATACTCATTTACTTACATCATAACCAGAATATACTATTGGGGATCCTCTATTGTTGTCACAAATCACTCACAATTCTATGGGGGAGGTACATGAATGTATGCATGTATGCTCTCATCTACCAGGATATGCTAGTTGATGCCTTTGATTGAAGTGGGGATATACACCCACTCGAGTCCTCCTTATTCCATTGGAATATACCGATGGACCTTATGCACTATGGTTGGGATATTCACCCCCCCCCCCATGCATGTTGCATGAATATGCCTACAGACTCACTCTGAGTGAGTAGGGATATGAGCATACTCCCTATAGTCAACATCTTTCCACATTTTTACAAGATGTCCTCGATTCCAAGATATAAGTGTTTGATGAGGTGACCTATTCGAGAAAACCTTTTGTGGGTGACTAAGGGGTATTGGTAGTTTTTTGATATAACTGGGATTGAGACCGTAATGAATTAGTGGTGCTTTTGAAAACAACAATTTCCACCCGATGTTGACGATGTCTCCCAAAGAATCAACTTCCACACTGTTTATTGTCTTGTGGTTGGGATGTGTTTCATGTGGTTTACCTTCATGTAGAGAGGATGTAAATATAGGTTGTGGGTCCATGATATAGGATCTTTGTATCCCTATGTATCTCATTGAGATGAGAATCAAGTTGTATGTTATTCTAGAAAACCCATTCTATTTAATGTTGTATGGAAAGGATGTCATATATACAGTTTAATGTCTTTTTTATGGATGTAAATATAGGTTGTTGGGCTAGTATATAGGATCTACGAAACCTACACATCTCATTTGGAATATAATCATGTTGAACATAGTTCTATAGAACTCGTGGAGTTTATTGTATTATAGAAAAGACATTAGTCGTGCCGTTTAACACATTTTGATAAGGAAGAGATCAATGAAATTTAATGTCTTCCTATAAGGACTATGGACATTAAATTTAATTTCATTTGGTATGGACATCAACTGTTCAATTTAATGTCTTCTGGTAAGGAAAATAGCCACGCAGTTTAACATCATTTGGTAAGGATGATGGACATGCAGTTTAATGTCTTGTGGTTAGGATAATGGCTATGCAGTTTAATATCTTCCAGTAATTATGATGGCCATGAATTTTAACATCTTGGGTTAAGGATGATGGTCATTATATTAAATGTCTTGCGATAAGTATAATGATCATGCAGTTTAACATCTTGTGGTAAGGACACCGACCATGATGTTTAATGTCTTGAAGTAAAGATGATAAATGATTATTTTAACATCTTTTATTAAGGATGATAGTCGTGCAATTTAACATCTTGTGGTAAGAACAATGTTCATGTTTTTTAACATTTTTTGGTAAGGATGATGGCCATGTAGTTTAAATTCTTGCAGTAAGAATATTCTTCATGCAATTTAATGTCTTACGGTGAGGATGACAACCTTGAAGTTCAACGTCTTGCTGTAGGGATTCTGTAAATTTTTTATTGTCCTGTGGGAAGGAATATGGCCATGTATTTTTACAAATTGTTATAAGGATGATGGACATGTAGTTTAATATCTTCCGGTAAGGACATTGGCCATGAATTTCAACATCTTGTGGTAAGGATGATGGATAATAACCTATCAAGAGAGTGGCTCTTATAATGGGGCTTTCATAACTTTTATGCATATTTCATGAGTTTCTGGATCATTAAAATCAACCAAACCTGCACTAATCTATCCCTCCAGCCAATATTTGAAGAAAAAACAACTATCTATTGCATGATCTATATTTCAATGGTAGGGATAATGATTGTCATGGAATGACAACCCTAGCTCATTCGCCTTCTTTATTGTTGGAAGTTCAATCATACCATTTTCCATGGAACAATCAAAATACATTGGGATATGTTTTGTTTGGAAGTAATAGACTTTGTTCAGTCTTGATTTGAAAGACAGATGTTTATCCCTTGGAGGTATGTGGCTCATACTCTAATGCACAACTTGTGGGTCCTTATTGGAGTGTTCAAATTACCGAAGAGGGGATTCAAGTGTTGTTGGATCTGAAATCCCCATTTCTATATGTACCTAAAGCCAATTATTAAAGGAAAAGCAACCATCCTTCATGTCCCCAAGACATTGATGATAGGGGAAATGATTTTCATGGCCTACCATTTGTCTCACATGGATTTCTCATCACTGGGAGCACTATCAAATCATATTCCATGGAATGGTTGAAATACCTAGGAACATGTCTTAATTGGAGTGAATACACTTTTACATGTATGTATTCAAGTGATAGGTGAGCAGCTTGATTCTAATACATGTTATCTATACCTCCATTGGCATTATCACATGGTTTACTTTGGAGATCAGGGTACAAATACCTGGTCTTTATTGTTCATGGGGTAGGAATTTAAGAATTATGGGTCTTGGAGGATGTATATGCTTCCCCTTATTTAAAATATCCCAACTATCTTGGAGGATTTTTGGCAATATCTGAGGGTAGATGGTTTTCAAAATATACCCAATGAGGAAGTGGAAAAATAGAAATTATCCTCACCCTGTTGGTTAGGGGACTTAGAAATAATAAAATTCCCCCCAGCCTTATGGTATAGAGTGTGGTGAAACAATGTTTATATTTCTTCCGACTAGGGGATGAAAATTTTGAAAATCCTCTAACCCTATGGGTTAGAAAACTTCACTATAAGGTATGATTCTATAACCAAACATTTTCACATCATCCCATGGTAGGGATCTCAAGATTATTCACACAATTATCTCTTAGATATCCATATTAAATTATTGGAGTTGAGTGATCTATTATTCTATAGAAATTCCAATGTCATATTCAAGGGTATGGTTGGTATGATACATGGAAAAATCCTTTCCTCTATCAGTGGTTGGGTGAGTGGATGATAATGGGATTTCTGATGTAGACCCTAGAGACTGAATCTACTAATTACACTATTTACGTGTTCCATTATCATTACCCTCTAAAATAATAAAACAATTGGTAACACCTTCTATATATTTCTGAAAGACACTACTGGGCCTTTCTTTTTCTATGCAAGAAGAAGATGGTAGGCCAAAATATTGTGGATCAGATGAATTCAAGAGGGTATGATTATACTCATCAAGATTATGCTTTTCCACATTTGATAAGGACTCATAATATCTAATTGATATCATATTTAATGAAAAAAATTACTGGTTCCCCTCCTTGACAAAGCATCCTGTTTGGGGGGGTTGGTGCCCATGGTACCGATTAAGGGGTTGGTTACCATGGTATTATTTGAGTGGTAGGTTCCCATGGAACTGTTTGAGGGGTAATTTCTCATGGAACCATTTTAGGGTTCAATAACCGTGATACCTTTTAAGGGGTCTGTTCCCATGTTAATGATGATACTAAGGTAAAATATTGTAAATATTACCCCATCCCTATGGGCTGGGGTGCTCCTTGGGATTCCACAACCACCAAGGATACTTGTGATGATGTGAGGGGATCATTGTTTGTGATGATCTAGGATTGACTCCAGAACACTATTAGGATACACTTATGGGCCTTAGACATATTGTTGATAGCCGAGATATAAGACTCCTCTAGATCTAAAACATTGGGGGTTCCCAAGAGGGGCTCTTATTCTAGATTCCCTAACTTGGATAGTTGGTGTAGGCATAACCTCCTCTACAAATCCTTGTGGAATCCAAGTCATATGTGGACGATGATGATCGAAATAGATATGATACCTCCAAGTCAACTCATGAGTTATTGAGTTTTCATATTGAATATCCTCATCCACCTCCTTGTGGTAGGGAAGGTATGCATTGTTGTTCTATAGGGATAAGCTCCCAAAGTAGTTTAATGTGGAATTCAGGGCCAATTACACTAATGTGGCATTTCAATGGAAAGAAGGAAGATGGTAACTCATCATTTGAATTATTTCATTGGTTGACTAAAAATTCAGGATAGAGCTATTGATGTGGTATTCTTGGACCAAGAAATTCACCAACTAACACAGGAAGAGGTGTGCTGGTGACAATGTACATCGGGGCCTTAGGGCCAAAGAAGCATGTCCAACTATCATAGAATCCATTGTCACATTGAATGATGCCATTTCAATTTCAAGGAATCTTGAGAATCCCTAAAGTATAAAAAAAGACACCTTATGAATGCAGCATCATATATAAGAGTACATGTTCGATCTATACTTTCACAGTTAAAGGATAAATAGGAAGTCCCTTATTTTTATGCAAGGTCCAGTGTAGTTAAAACAAATGGCATAGGTTTACCATTTTTTTGTGAAATGGGAAAAAAACTAATAGTATGTTAGCTACTAGGAAATATATCCTTTTTAACCCAATAAATGGATGATGCAGTTAAAGAATTAATGTCGTGTTAACCATTTTTTTTGAAATAGGAAAAGGAATGGAATCTGCCTGAAAGTTTGATTGCTAGGGGTTTGAGGCATTTTTCAATCACTTGTATCGGGTTTTCCACTTTTTAGTCTCCCCTGGAGTCTCCCAATGGTTCCCACGTCTATAATTGGGTACCAAAATGATATCCAAAGTAAGTTGGTCTTTGGGTTTTCATTCCTAATGATGATTAGGAACTCAGATTGGCAGAGAGGATGGGAGGTTAAGCTCATCACACCCATTTTGAGGGAATTGTTACCTACTCCCAGACTCTCATACAGATTTAATATATTTCTGGGAAATCCTTTCTAGACCTCAATATGTCACATGTTACCATTGTTTCATTGACATTATTATGATCACAAATCGATATCAACAATTTTGTGCATATCATGGGTTCTTTATGGCTCTCGTATTTGTTTAGGATTCTTCTTGTTATGGTTATGTTTCGACACGATGGAGTTTATTTCCCTGCTGGGGAGTGGTTGGTGTTTCATATATGGGATTGAATATCTTAGAGGCATCCCATGTATCTTGTGAAAATAATAATCAAAAACCACAATGTTTTTTTGGCGTAGTTTAAGGTCGTGTGATTGGACACATCCATGCAGTTTAACATCATGTGGTAAGGATGTGAATATCAGGCTTAGACCATAGTGAGGAATCCTATGAATCCTTCTAGCGATAGGAATAAAAGTCTATTTAGTTTTTATAATGGGTTTTTATGTCATTAGATATATGAAAATAGAGGCCCTAGGTGACACTTTTGCATATAAGATTTCCCTAGATTTCTTCTTAGTGAATATGGCCCTTTGAGAGATGATGAGATGTAATCAGACTTTCATCCCAGTGGGGAAGGTTAGGTATAGAGGGAATTCTCAAAATGATTTTCATGCAATTATCAGTGCTATATAATCTCATGTGATCTATGATTTTTGTGAGAAACACGAGATAGTGGTAGATCAGACACATTTTATGGGCTCATATCCATATGGGGGTTACACATTAAAGTTTCTATTCAAGTGGAATGATTACCCATCTCATGGAAGATATGGTATAGAGATCAGATATTATTAAAAAATCCTACATATCCTATTTTATAACAGGAGTCAGGGTAATCATAGTTCACTTCATCACCAACCCCTGATGGATTTGAGGTACTTGAAGGAATGATTAGAGATTATACTTAAAATAATGCCCATGTATGAACCCACTTCTCATCTGCTAATTGATGAGAAAGAATGCTAGAACTATGAGAGAATTTCTTCCCATAAGTCAAGAATTCTTTTGAAATGAAGGTACTTATATTGAAATGGGAGCTCGGGCCACTCGAAGGTATCCAATCTAACCTAGATATGGTTGGAATTTGAGTTAGTGTAGTTTATTAATCCTTTAACCCACTGATGGGATAAGGTGGAAGGTCATGCTCTGAGACATTATCATTATACCCAATGTTCTAGGGATGTTACAGGCTTATTCCATGATAAATTCCCTATTGATCGGGTATGATACACTAAGGTTTCCCTATCATATACTCATTATTTATTGTCTAATCGATAAATAGAGGTCACTACCATAAAAAGTTTGTCTGAGAACATGAAACCAATAGGGTCGTGTGAGTGAAAAAACTCTATCTCATCAAGGAAACCTCCCTTAAAATAGGGTTGGAAGGTCGATGGTTCCCGTTCAGGGATATCATGACATGAGTTCAAATGGGTTTACCAGATAAGGTTGACATGTCCTGGGGGATCTGCCAATCATGTCTTGGATGACAGCTGCACATGACCTGATTTCATGGTAGACATGTTTTGGGCATTAGCTTGAAATGGAAGATAGGTCCAAGGGGATATTCTTGAAATACCTAATATGGTTCACATGATCTATGTTTACATTTCTAAGATGTTTCATGTGATCAAAACTGACATGATCAATGTACTTCACATGATCGACTAACTCATATTGGATGTCTTTGCATGAGTAAATGGACATGTCCAAAATGATTTGAATAACCAAAAAAGACATGTTTGGGGTCTTGTGCATGATTAAAGTAGACATGACTATGTTTTGTCCCATGATCAACTTGACTTTCCTTTAGGTCGTTGTATGTCAGTTCAGATACATCTAGGAGAAATATAATGATCAAAACCACATGTAAATAAATCCTTTGAATGATAAATGTGAATTGTCTTCAATATCTTCTCATGATCAGTGCATAAAATTCAAAGGCACCTCGCATGATTGAAAAGACTTGTCTCAGGCTTATCATGTGATAATAAATACATGTTGAGGGGGACTATCTCTTGGTTAATTCACTTGTCTTGAAACCACTATAGTGATATGTCAACCAGTTGTTGTATGATAAACTTGATTTCCCCAAGGAATTTGTTGTGACCAACATGACATGTCCAAGGTCTTATATGGTCATGGAAAGACAACCAAAGGGGTTTTCACTAGAAATGATATATGCATGATTTCATTGGTTTAGGGCATACAACAAAGTATTTTCTTTGAAAAAGGAGGTCATATCCACAAGATGATGAACCTTTGTTCATGAGATTTTCATGAACTCAGAATAGGATTTTGAGGTAGTATATGAACACATGCAGAGGCTTCCTAACAATATCGAATGCATGGGTAAGGTTCTATAGTGCACATTTCTAGGGGTTTTCATTCAAACTATGCCTCCTAGGGTCCTGCGATACGGCTCCTCATGAAGGTTGGTGACCCACATGACTTCAATGAGGTCTTGCAAAGGGTTTCTTTTTCATGAATAGGGGTTGAAAATCAAGTTTTTTTCACAAATGTATGAAAATTGAAATTACACGGAGAGGTGGAGTACATGGATTTTGGGGGGAAATCCCTCGAGTCTGCACCATGAGTTTAAGCAGAGGAGTATCACCAGATCGAGCAAGGGAGGTCACTGTGAGACCAAGGAGGCAATTTTTCCACACTACACCCTTTCATCACATGATATTCAAGGGATTACGGGGGGGGCTCTATGGAAATATGTTGAGGCTTCATTTTGGTGTCTCATGTGCATACAGAGGTTTCAAACAAAGTTTTTTGACCCACCTTCAGGTATGGGGTTCACATTTTTGATGTCTTGTTCATATTATCGGGGACTTACAGGACATCACATACTGAAGATACTTTCTCCAAGGAGGCATTTATCCAGTCATGCGATCATTAAGTCTTATGAAGATCATTCAATGGGATATCATGGCAACATCCCCCATAAGAGTTTCATGAGAGGGGCCTCAAATTTACCTAGAGAAGATATCTGATGGTGGTGGCTGGAAATCCTGTTTTCCACAGCTCTACACTGATTTTTCTTCTCCTCCACTTGAATTTGTTTTTTTATTGTGTTGGGATCATAAATAATTGGCCCACCGATACAGTGATGATTATTATATAAAATAATGTGAAAAATGTAGAAAAATAAATGACACATGATATAATGTGGAAAAACCCACAAATAGAAGGGGTAAAAAACAATAGGAAAACAGAAAATCACTATGGGGTAAAAGTGGGTACATGCTCCCTCACTATTACAAGGAGAAACCCCTCCTAAATATCTCTCTTGAATATGGTGGGGAAACCGCCTCACAAATACCGCTCAAATAAACTGATGATGAGAAATTGGGTGAAGGTGATGATGAGATGGTGAAAATTGGATGAGGATATTGCCTTTTAAAGGTAGTCCTCACCTTTACTTATCCTCTATCATAGGATTAGTTGGTGGGGTTGGCCACCCATTATCCACACCTTCCCCCATTGACAATTTGGGTGGTGGCACTGTCCTGAGAGAAACTGCCGAGACATCTCCCACATGGAGATGTGATAAAGAACCAATCACATCTCCACATCCTTTATATCTGCCAAAAATGTTGTTGAAGTATCTACAAGGACGCTCAAGGATCTGCACCATCTGAACTTATCAAATTTAATCGCCTTCATCAGGAAATATTACAGATTTTATTTAGTGTGAATCTTTTACATGTCCACACTTCCTTACTCCACCACATTTTAGACTAACTGATATTGCACCCCAATGTGCTTCGTCCTGGAATGAAATGATAGATTTCCTGCAATGTGCAAGGCACTATGACTGTCACAATGGAATCTTCTCATGTCTATGCCCAAGCTCCACCAAAAACCTTCTCATCCAAATTGCCTCTTTACAAGCCTATGTAGCTTCCATGTACTCTGCCTTCATCGTGGATAAAGCCACAAATGACTGTAACATTGAAATACATCTCACAAATCCTGTAAGATTAAACACATAAACTGTAGTGGATTTCCTCTAGTCAGAATCACCTACAAAATCTGAATCAACATTTCCTTTGATAGTGTAATATGATCCCCTATATCATAATGCAACATTTAAGGTCTCTATAATGTATTTCTGGATCCTCTTCACTATGATCCAATGCTCCCATCATGGATTCGCCTTGTGCAAACTAACTACTCTCACTGCATGTGTAATGTATGGTCTAGTACAAACCAAAGTGAACATAGACAACCCACTGCTGATACATACGGTAGTTGGGACATTTCCATCCTCTCTACTCCACTAAGAGGAATCATCGTAGAGGATAAATTGAAATTAATGGGAAGTGGGGTTGAGATTGGATTAAAGTCTTTCATGATGAAATATTTTAAGACTCTATGTAAGTATATCTTAAGTGATAGAAAAATCTTCCCATTATTTATGTCTCGGTAAATTTTCATCCCAAGAATCATGTTTGCTGGTCCCAAGTCCTTTATATCAGACTACATAGAAAACTTTTCCTTCGTCTCCTGGATCTGATCATTGTTGGGGCCTGCAACCAACATGTCATCCACGTACAATAGAATATTTATGAAGTAATTACCAAACAAACCCTTGAAATATGCACAAGGATCTGAATGAAGTCTTTCGTATCCAAGGAACATGATTTAGGAATCAAATCTCTGGTACACACTCCTCAACACTTGTTTAAGACCGTACAATGATTTTTTCAACCTGGAAACCAAGTTCAGTTTTCCTTATTCTACAAAACCTTCCAGTTGGAGCATATAGATATCTTCATCAATATCCCCATGGAAAAAAGGAGTCTTCATATCCGACTTCTCCAGATGTAATATTTATGTAGCACACATCTCCAGAACTAACAAAAGAGTTTCCAGTCTAACAAAAGGAGAAAATATTTCATTGAAATCAATAACCGCCTTATGAGAAAATTCATTGACCAGAAATCTTGCATGATATCAATCCACCCGGTCCATTCCATACTTATTGATCTTAAAGACCCATTTTTTTCTGATATCCTTCCTTCCATGAGGTAATAGAACAAAATCCTATGTCTTGTTCGGGTGCAGGTCTTTGAGTTCCTCCTACATCACCGTCATCCATGAGGATACATATGGACTTTGGGTCACCTCCACAAAAGAAGATGGCCCTCCATACTCCGTCAATATGAAGTACGCAATATTTCTCTCAGTGACATAGTCTTAGTGCCATACTACTGATATTTTCTCCCAAGTTGACCATCATGGTCTAGACTCAATCGGTACTTGACCTCATGCTCTGGTAATGCTTTAGAGAAAACCAGTTCTTCCTTGGATTTTCCCTCTACTTCGACTGTTGTAGTTTCTATATTCTCCTTCTATGTGTCTTGATCAGTTTTCATTTGTACCTTGTCCTCTACAAAAATAAAATCTCTACTGATAATAAATTTATAGGTAGTGGAGTCCAACAAACAATACCCCTTCACACCATTTGCGTACCCTAAGAAGATACATTTCCTGGATCTCGATTCCAACTTTGATCTTTCCTTGTCATTAAACACTTCATATAAAGGACATCCAAAACTATATAACCAATAATAGTTAGCGGGATTACCAGTCCACATCTCCATCGATGCCTTCAGATCAATCGCCTTTGAAGGACATCTGTTAATGACTTAACTAGCGGTATTCATTGCTTCTACCAAATTTTTTTGGGAAATTATAGCAGTCTTTAACATCACCCTTGTTCAATCCAACATGGTTCTGATCATCTACTCGACCACTCCATTATGATGAGTGTATTCCACCATGAACTCTCACTTAATTATTTCTTGTCAAAAAAAGTATCAAACTCCTCACTTGTATATTCTTTACCATTATCAGTCCTCAGACACTTGATCTTCTTTCTAGATTCAAGCTCTTTAAATGATTTAAATTTTTTGAAGACTTTAAAAACATATACCTTCCTCTTGATAGGTTATACCCAACATCTCTTGGAATAAACATAAATAAATGATACAATTTACCTTGCTCCTCCCAGGGATATAACCGGTGCTTGCCAGACATCGAAATGGGTCAACTCAAAGATCTCTTTGCTTCATGCTATTGATGTCTTGAACTTTAAAATGTGTTTCTTGCTCAAAACACAATGATTACAAAATGGTAAGGATACCTTTTTCATCCCAGGAAGAAACTTCTTATCCGTAAGAATATTTAGGACTTGTTCTGACATATGGCCAAGCTTCTGATTCCATAACTTCATCAAAACTTCCATTGAGGTAGTTGATGAAACCACTAGCTCCACCTCCTTTTACATTTTACCAATATGCACGTATAGATTTTTTGAGATCTTCTCCACCTTAATTAAGACAGGCGCACCTTTAACAATTTTCATAACCCCATTCATGGTGCGATTATTGCATCCAATGTCATCAATTTTTTCCAAATAAAATATGTTCTTATCTAGGCCCTTCACATGGCATACTCCTTAGATGGTTTGTACTATTCCATAATGAATCTTCAGTTTGATGGTACTGACTCCGACGATCATCAGGGGGTGAGCGTTCACCATGTACATAAGTCCTTCTGAGATAATTTCATACTGGTCAAACTATTCTTGTTAAGGCGTCATGTTCCATGTTGCTCCCGAGTCGATAATCCACGTATCGTCAAGATGTTGCTTACTTCTAGCAGTCAGCGCCGCTCCACAGAATAGTATATATTCTTTTCCAGAAGTACTCACCACATTCCCCTAAGAGTTTTTTTCACCACTCTTCTTATTCCAATAACACTTCTTGACGTGCCCCTTCTTAACACAATTGAAACATGTGACATTCTAATTATTACACCTTGATTTGGACCTTCCATTATTTTGGATCCCACTGGAACCACACTCCATCTTCTTTCCTCTCTCCATTAACAGAGCCTCTGCTTGGTGTGAAGTTGTTTATCCATCCTCCTTGTTCTTGCACTAACTTTCTTCTTCTAGAACCATGGCTTCAACATAATTATAGAGCAACATATCTACCAGGATATTGATGGTGAGGTTGATAATGAGTTGGTTATACAAATCTGGAAAAATCAGGAGTAGAATATCTACACATTTAGTCTCCACCATTTAATAGCCCAACAATATGAGCTAAGAAAATAGGGTATTGAGGTTGTTGATGTTGTCAGACACTGATGATGAATCAACCATCCTAAGAGTGTAAAATTTTCTTTTCAGGAAAATTTTGTTGTGTAGTGACTCGGCCTCGTATAGCTTCATCATAGTATCCCATTTTCCTTTTCCATATTTTTCCCCACAATGCTTGATAAGACCTTGTCTTCCAAATCCAAATGGATATTGTCAACGACATTCCCGTCCACATCATTCTATTTTTCCTTTGTCACACCCACGAGATTTTATCTAATTTCTAGTAGGAAATTAAGCTTCCATAGCACTTCCCGCTTCTTTATTTTCCATAATGAAAAATAATTCATCTTGAATTTTTCGATCTCAAATTTCAATGCCATCTGGACCCGAAATCAGTCTAAAACCTCTTATGTTTCAGAAAATTTTATTTAATAATATCATTTTTTTCTAATTTGACTGATCAACTAAAGTTTCAATCACAGAGCATACTAAAATTTACAAGAATTATTAATACTCAAAAACGAGAACAACAACGGACTATAACCTAACTCTGAAACCACTTGTTGGGACTGTAAATGATTGGCCCACTAGTGTAGTGATCATTACAATATATAATAAAGAGAAAATTGCAGAAAAATAAATGACACCAGATGTAATGTGGAAAACCCCCCAAATTGAACAGGTAAAAAACCATAAGAAAATAGATGATCACTATGGTGTAAAACTAGTTACACACTCCCTAAAAATTATAAGGATAAAACCCTCGTGAATATATCTCAGGAATATGGTGGGTAAACTGCATCACAAATACCTCTCAATTAAACTAGTGATGAGAATCACGATGAAGGTGATAATGAGATGGTGCAAATGGGATGAGGCTCTTTCCTTTTATAAGAAACCCTCACTCTGGATTCTCCTCTCTCATAGAATCAATTGGTGGGGTTGGACACCCACCAGCCACGCCTTCCCCCTTTTCCAATTAGAGGGGAAACACCATCCTGAGAGAAACTGCTAACAAATTAAAGTTGGGTTTCTATTGGCTGTTGGAGGTAGAGTTTGATGCCTCTCTTTAGAGGGAGGATGTCGTGTATTCTAACTGAGATGGTGGATATTTTCTAAATTTTTATTATGTGGAAGTAAGGTAGTTTAACATGATATCCTTCCCCATGATATTCTTCTATGACACCATTTAAATGTGATTTAATCCGGATAAAAAATCATCCAATAGGTGAAAGGGTTCATGGTTGTAAACTATTAATAAATACTTGATTCCTTGCCCTCATTTGGATTGCATGATCAAAGGATTACAAAGCGATGTCTTCGAGCATGGGGGATATATCGTGGCATGCCACCGGTATTCACGATTGGATCTCACAATGTCTTGTGTTGGTTCTCAATTTTCAATAAGGAATTGCTTTTGGAATGGTGGTGATGTTAAGAGGGTGTCATCAATGCCTCGTGACGTTGAAACAAAAGGTTGGGAGGTTTATGATAAGGTGTTGAGAAGCAAGGTATTGGCACAATTTCAAAATCTCGATGTGTGGGACTGAAGCGGACTATTGAGACTAGCCGAGTGAATGGTCGAGCAGCCGGGATTTGATTGCGTGAACAATGTCAGAAAAAATAACATCCCACAACAAAACATTTGATGCACCTCCCTTAAATATATAATCCATTATGTGGCTACTATCCGGATGAACCAAAAATGGGGTTTAACACCGGTACTACCTCCATCATCTTCTCCTGAGATTCAGCCTTACAAGATTTGTGCCCATGATATTCGCGGCTTCGACCTTGCCCATCATGGTCACATGGACCTGCTAGTTTGGCTAGCCTGTGTTTAGCCTAATTATTTTTCAATGGAAAGTGCTGAGCAACTTAGAATTATGTTCTAATATGTTTGAAAGAAGGGCCTAAGGTATACTTCCTTAAACCAAGCACAATCCTTCATGTATGACATTCATATGTTCATTATGAATATTATATAAATGATTTACAAGGACATCAAACTTCTCAAATAATCTATTAAAAAGTGAACGATGCATGTTTATGGGTTCCAAAATTGAGGAACAATTGTTTTCACACATGGAAAGGCCTAACAATCTCCCATTTTCTGATTCATTTTATAGAATTTCCTAGAAATAAATCTATTTGATTCACCTAGTCAACTCTATTATCAATAAATTATTAGGGTAGCATGATAAACCATATTTTCGATGTGTAATTATGTTACTAATAAGTTGGAACACTATCTAATCATATCTTAAATTGTGAATTTGGTCAGAATGTTTGTAAAATATCAAACTCCATAACTGTGGCATCTAAAAAATCTATATAATTTGATACATCAATTGATGTTGCATCTTCATGGGGTTAAATAACATTTTTTTTGCTAAATGGATCAATCCATTGAATTATAAAATGGAATCGAAACATTTTACCTTATTAAGAGGGCCTCTAAAATACCCTTCATCAAAATCAAGTCATTCCCATCTTTTCTACATATGTGATAATTGACCTCAATTACTGTAAATTAAACAATAGGCTGAAATTTAGACATCCAACATATATATGTTCTTTCATAAGTGAACACATATCCAATAGTACACCATTAGGATTCCATTTATCCAATTACATTCAAATTAGTAAACCACTATAACAATTCATTTTTTCAAAAACAAAGTGGCAGTACTTTAGATGCATTGAGATATTCAAATGAGGGGCTATATAGTCTTTGTTGATTATATGTTTTATTAATATGTATGTGAATATGTTTTTTTATGGAGGATGATCATAATGATTATGATTAAAGATATTACTTTGATTATGGTAAATTATTGGTACAATTTATTACTCTTGTTGGAAAAAGAGACAAGGAAGAGTTTTTTAAATATGATGATTTGATTGGTATTCTTGTAATGAATCAATGTTAGGTGCTATGGATAATTATATAACAACAAATAACACAATATATTTATGGGATTTTGGTAATATTTTTTATTATTTGTGCATAATAGAGTTTCTAAGATGCTAAGGTTATGAGAATAGTTAGATGGAAGATTAAGAATTAAACCTAGGATTATTTTTCATATATGTTATTATTATTGTTGTTCCATAAGTTATACTTATTAATTTTACATTTATTTAGTTTTTTAAATTACAAACACATTCTTAAAAACATGTTTACTAACCTTTTATTTCCAAAGTGTTTTTAATGTTTTTTGTAGAAATCATTACCTTTTACCATACTTAGAAAAAAGTTCTAATGTATTATGGAAATAAATTTACATTATTCACTATGATTATCAGAATTAGTATGTGTCTAATAAATTAGATTCACCTTTATCAGAGTTAATGTTAGATTATATTCATGTCTTTCATACTGAAAAAAGTCTTGACAATTAGACTAATAGTAATACGAATACAACCAAACATACACTTATAAAGATTATCTTATTGAAATTTTTAAGGAATTTCATTCAGATGAACATTTTTTGTAATCAGAATAAAAAGACACATTTATAATATGAGGGAAGTCTTAAACACTTTAATGGATTTAATAAATACAAAATCATAAATTCAGTTATGCCAGATTGTTATGAGCTATCATGTTCTGGCTATCCAATTTTGTTGCAATAAACATAGAAATATGACCATTGGGAGAATGCTTATAAATTATGAGTCATTAGAAGAGTTTTTAGGTAATGATTTTTTATCTCATGTTTTCTAATTATTACTTAGTGTTCACTTCTAAATTCTTAGTCTTTTTTAATTATTTATAGAGTTTTATTATTAATGAATTCTGAGATTTTTCATTAAGAACTTTTGAAATTTTATTTATGCCCAATTATAGTTATGATTAAGAGATTATTGGGATAGGAATCCAGTGAATCAGATCCATCAGATTTAGGGCTTCTAGGGCTTGGAAGATAGAAAAAATTCAATCATCATATCGATGGATTATAGGGATTGGTGCAAAATTTATTCCGGTCTTTGTATCGAGTTATTTTCATGTAAGGAATGACATAATTACTATAAGGAAAAAATCTGATACATTTACTCAGGGTTATTGAATACCATATTATTAAGGTTAAAATAGGTTTATCTTTTTAATAACCTGTAATTCATTCTTAAATTTTTTAGTTATTTCATTACTTGTTTTTTATATGTTTTATTTTCACTATGCATGTAGTAGAAAGATAGTCATCTGACACAACTTTCTATAAAATTAGTAAATTAGTTATACTCTAGTTATGTTAAAATCAACACTTTAATAAATAAAATCTATAGTGATTTCTATATTCACTCTAATATAATCAAACATAGTCTGATTCTAATACATTGATAATTAGACTGGGTCTTAGTCGGATACAATTACTTAAAGAGGATTTGTGTTTTGTTAAGTTTAAATATTTTAATCTATGTTTTTAAAAAAAATTAACCCACATCTTGTAAGTATAGCCATATAAGATAAATCATATGATCGTATAATTATTATCAGAGTATTTTTCTACTGCTCATACAGTTGTTGAGTTTTTACTTTCTTTACATGTTGTAAGTTATTTAAATGTTTTGTTATAAACATCATGTTTGTTATGTTTGTTACACTAAATTGAACTTGTGAAAACGATTTTCTATTGTTTTTAAAGATGAAATGTATTATTGTTGGTTCTATATAAAATATAAATACAAATAGACCGCCTATATTTGATTGTGCCGATTATGAGTACTAGTGAGATAGGATGAAAAAATTTATTATCAACCCTAGACTTGATACTTTTTTATTCTTACTAGAGACTCCAAGATTCCTAATAAGGAAGTCACTTCTTTTACACAATAAGAAAAACAATAGTATTAGTTAAATTACAGAGTAAGGAATCCTTTTTATCTTCCATGACTAGAGGTATATACAATCATATATATTCATGTGAAGATGTGAATTGAATAATTAAAAATATTGAATTCACACATTTTGGTGTTTCTATATTTGTAGATACTAGAAGATCTATGTTTACAGAAGAAAGTCATGATTTTATTTCTTAACTAGGTAATTAGTTACAAAGATGCACAATAGATTTATGAAAATCATAAATAGTTTACAATCTATTTCTGAAAAAAGGTCTTGATGATGAAATTATTAATTAAAAGATAATTTATATTATTCTCAATGTATGAGATTCTAAAAGAAAAACTATTGATGAGATTGGAATGATTAATAATATTAATTTAGATGAATTGAATGGAACTTTTATCTAGTATGAGGGAATATTAAAAATAGATGCAGAGAAATAGAAAAATAAGAATGGTAGTGTTTCCTTTCTAAAAAATTTACCATACATCCTAAAGTTTAATATGCATAGAATGTTTTTAAATATTCATGAAACAAGAAATTAATTGTTTATTCCAATCCTAGTAATTATAAACATTATTATAATGAGTTAGAAAACTTAACGAGAATAATGAAAAAAATTATTAGAAAGAAAGATTTATAATAATTATAAAAAATGTCATAAAGATAATAATGATACGAAATATGAAGTCATTTAATATGAATGTAAGAAATTTATACATATCCAACCTGATTGTCCAAAGATGAAATGGAAATACAGAAAGGAAAAAATTCAAAATGGAATTCCAAAAATTATTGTAAATCTAAAGGGAGGAATGTTATTAAAGAATATAACACATGGACTTCTAGTGGTAGTGATTCTTCTGAAATTTATATAAATAATTAATGTTTTTGATAGAGGAACATATATATTTTTTATAAATCTCCCAAAGTTAATCAATGTTTCATGGATAAGGTAAACAAAACTAAATCTTTTACCAAATTGTCTTTAAATACTAATTATATTGACGAGAAAGATTGAATATAATTTGAATAAGAATATTACTTAGTAGAGGAAAATTATTTACCTTCTTATGATGAGGTTTCCAATTTTTCAAAATTACTTGAGAATAAAAATTGTAAAATTTTCAAAAAAAAACCTGATGATGCTATGGATAAATTTGTTAAGGCTGATTCAAGGATATATATTTTAAAAAATGAAATATCATATCTATCTAAATATCGAGATGAGAATATTTATGAAAAATAAATTCTTTTTAATGATTTTGAAAATTCTGTCTTTGAGAAAAATAATTTACAACAAAACATAATTGTAAATATAATACTAATTATGATAAAAATTTCTCTCTTAAACTAAAATCTGAAATTTCATGTTTAAAGAAACCTTTATCAAAGTTTACAACTGGTAAATAATTTTTTTAGATGTATAAAAAAAATAAAACCTCATATTAATAGTTACATATTGTGTTTTACATATAAAAACAGTTTTAAGTAATAATTATTTTGTTCCTAAAAGTGCCCCTTTTTGTACAATGTTCCAAAGTGGTGCACACTGTAAGAAAAACTATTCCTTAAATGAAATATAATCATTATAATGTCATAAATATTATCTCTCTATGGAGATGAAATTTTATCAAAACAATGTTGGACAAATGTGGTTATCAAAAAAAATGTTTTATGAAAATACCATACCTAAGAAATATTAGGTTCCAAAAAGCAAATATTTTTGTTTTTAGGATAACTGAGAAAGTACACAAATTCTTGAAATATGGATAGTAGGTTTTCTAGACAGATTAATAGAAATAAATATTTATTCAAGAAGATATTCAAGTTGAATGGTAGAAAAGTATCTTTTTGAGATAATGCTCATAAATAGATTATTAGAATAGGTAACATTTGTATTCTTGGAAAATCCCTTATTTCAAATGATTTTTTTGTAGTTATTAAGAACAACCTTATAATCATAATTCAATTATGTGATGATGATTTCCTTGTTAACATTAAAAATGATTAATTTTTATTACATAGTTAAATAGATGAATTTATTTATTCTACCAATCAACATGACAATGTCTATACATGTAACATATAAGACCATAGGATACACAAATTAGCTTGTAAAAATAAAATAGATGACCATTGTTGGTTATGTAAAATAATGGTAGGGGGTTGTGACCTTAGAAACTTATCTAATATGTCTAAGAAAGGAATTAGTAAGGATATATCGGAACTTAGGTTTGATACTTCAATAGTCTGTGATTACTATAAATATGGTATGAAACATAAGTGAATTCATACATCTATTAGCGAAGTCTCAAGTTATAATAAATTATAGTTAGTGTACATGGACTTATTTGGTCCTAAAAAAATTGGATGTGCTGGTGGAAAATACTATGTATATGTCTTAGTTGATCATGACACTGAATACACATGGATTTATTTTGTCATAAATAAATCTAAAGCCTTTAGTTATTTTAAAAGTTTATTAACCAGAGTTAAAAATGATAAAATCCAATCCATGATAACTATTCATAGTGATCATGGTAGAGAATTTAAAAATTATAATTTTGAATCTTTTTATTGTATGAAAGGTAATTATCATTACTTTTCAGCACCTAGTACCCCCCATCAAAATGTTTTATTTGAAAAAAAAATTAGAATTCTTTATGAAAGTAACTATAACCTTGCTGAGTGAATAATTAGTTAGGAAACATTATTTGGATGAAATAGTTAGTACTGCATGCTATATTTTTGGTTGAAAAGTATTCATCCTAAATAATGAATAAATTTACATACATTTTCACCCAAATACATGAAGGAAAACTTTTAGGTTATTCCAATACTTTTAAGGTTTATAGAGTTTTTGATAAAAAAAATTATACTGTTGAGGAAATAGTACATTTTAAGTTTGGTGACTGTAGAATAGATTGGAAAAGTATATCTAGAACTTTTCATTTCAAAGTAGATTAATTAGTTTCTATGTCTTATAAGAAACAACACTCGGTAGAACTTCACCATTGAAGAGGAATTTGTGGTAGTTAGAAGTTTTTGTTCTCAAGGGTTTTTGATGCAACACACACTCATTGACTATGGAATGAGATTTAATAAAAAAAATTTGATAATACAAGTTCCATTTATTTAAGTAAAACCCATCACATAAATATCTTACTAAGCACAGAGATATAAGACACCATTTCATCTTGGATCACATTCTTAAAGAAGATATAACTTTACAATTCATCATAATTTAAGATCAACTTGCATACATTTTTACAAAACCACTTAGTTCTGATAGATTTGAATATATCAAATAGAAACTTAGAAAAACTAATGTTAAGAAATAATTTATATCAACATCTTATTGACTTGTCTCCTTAAATTAACTTACTCCCTTTCATAAGGGGAGAACTTATTTTTTATTTTATTTTTAAACTTTTAGTTTCTAAAATTGTTATATTTTCTAAGTCTTTTACCATAATGGGTTTTCCGGACACAAGTCTTTTTATAAACATTTCAGATATAGAATCTTCAAAATTATTTTCAAACATAAACTATGTTATACTTTTTTTAGACTATGTTTGTTTGATAAAATTTTCAGATTAAAAGTTTTCTATATATAGTTTTATAAATAAAATCATTCATAATAAATTTTTTATTTTAAAACAATCATATTCCAATTTTTATTCTAAAAAATGTTGTAATCTACATAGTTTACAAAAACCAATATGAAAAGGTTTTTAATAATAATGAAATTTATCACTCTAAAAGGTACTCTTCTATTCTTTTATGTTTTTTCACTTTTTCATTTCTTTAGTTTTACATTTATTAATGTTATAATTTTAGTTTAATAAAAATTCATTTTAATTTTTAATTTTTCTTAAAACAATTCCTTATTAGAATGACCTTCACTCTGATAAATGTTTTTAAAAACATTGATAGTTAAAAATTATTTTAAAAAAAATTAGAGATGATTTTCAACCATCAGATCAATTTGGGTTATCATCTCAACTATTGATCATCATTTAAAGATGAACATTCATAGTGAGTGCCTTTATATGTGTGGGACACCCCATATCCCAAATAATTCATTCAGTGCTTGTGATCTTGACATTCTACACCCCTCAAAGGACCGAGTCATGTTTCTTTACATTTCATTTGATTCACCAGTTTCAATTTCAAATTTGATGGAATCCAAAGAGGATCATGGAATGTGGTTATTATTGAGGTAAATATTGATTTAAAGATCATGTTATAAGAAATATGAGTTGAATATGAAAAATATAATTTATTTTCAATAATGGGAATCAGCTTGTGTAGTGAAAACAAACAAAGAATTTGATCTTTATTACCAAAATTTAGTTCATGAGTTTTACGCATCCATTCAATTTTTTAAAGAGGTCAGAAACGAAAAAGATTCTTTTTCATTATATGGGAAATGATACAAGGTGTCTTAAATTAATCTTACATGTACTGTAGGAATTCCATCATAAGGTGAAGATTATTTTCTATATTATAAGTTTCTAGAATGTCTTGGTTTTTTAACAAACCAAAATCTTAATAATAATTGTTTTCAGAATAAAAAAAGAAATAAATGATTCTCATCTCTCTATTAATAATAAATTTGTTTCTATTTGGATACAAGGATTATTGATGCCAATAAAGGGATATCAGTATACATTGATGGTATTAGGAATTTATCTACTGAATTATCTTGTTAATAAGAGGAATGTGGATCTTGTGAAATTTATTGTCCTAACACTAGAAAACATTAAAAAACCTCAATCAAATAAAATATCATCTTATTTCTATATTTTATAATAAAAATGTTATAAAAGTGTATGAATATTTTTAATGTGGATTTTATATCATATCCAATGCGGGAGAAAATTTTGTTTATCATCAAGGATGTGATGAACATATCAATATTTTTTTATAACAATTAAAAGAAGTTTTTTTTGAGAAAGTTGATGGTGATAATTAAAAAGAAAAACCATCAATAAATTCATAACAATTTAAAAATAATACGAAGATACAAGTTAATACCTATCATAAAAGAAACAAAATAATCTAAAGAAGAATCTAGATGATTTTTTTAATGAAATGATGAAAAATAAATCTTAGAAGGAACAAGGGAATCTACTGATCATAACCAACACCACATATCATAATTCTTTGAATATTCATGCTACTTAAACCATAGAGGAAGAATTTAAGAAGAAGAAACAAATGAAAAGGTTACAAGGAGACTGGTTGTGTGAAATACTATTGAAAGGATTTGAAAGGGACTCAAATAATCCATTTCATTAAACATATTAGACTGATCAGATAATACCAAAATGATGATTAGTCATTGGAGAAACAGTTTTGGTTCATGCAGATAATGCGTCATTGAAAAAGGAAAAGAAAAAGTTGATGATGAATAATCGGTCTCGAACATTCTGGAAATTCAATTAGAACCAGAAAAAGCTAGAAAAGGATATCTTAGAATAGGAAGAAAACTTAAAGAAGTACTATATAAGAATTTTAATGAAGTAATTGAAGGAAAATAAGGGGAAGGAAAATATTTCAAAGAAGAATAATAAAAATAAATAGAATAAGAAGTTGAGTTTTATGAAGATGAAAAATAGAAAGAGGAAGAAAAATAAGGGAATGATATTAAAGATACTCAATATAAAAAAGAATCGACAAATTCAACCTCATCAGATTTACCCTGTAAGAATAATAAGGATAGAAAATCAAAGGGTTCCCTGGAAGAATCAGCCTCATCACTAGAAGATGTTGAGACGTCATCAAATAAGTAAGAGGAAGTTCAACAGTCTAATATAAAAGTTGATGATAAATCCCATACCAATTAAGATATCAACATTAGGGAAATATTATATGATAAAAAAATTACATATAAAGTTTATAAATTTCTTTCAAAGATAGATTAAAATAAAGGAAATTAAGCTGATGATAGAATCAGTTAGGAAAAACCTCCCTAACCCAAGCCAAAAAAAATTGATAAGTAGGAATAATTTCTCAAAAAAAAATTTATTATATTATTAATATTTTGAGAAGTGTGGAAGCAACAATTCCTTTTTTTCAATCCTTGAGTCTTGGTTTTATCTTATTCAAGAATTTTTTAATCATAAATTAAAACTGATAAATATTTTAATAGAGAAAGTGATTCATATTGAGGCATAGTTGAATGTATTTCAATAAACTTATAAGAATCATAAAATATAATTCAATCAAACTTTTAAGTGGTTAAAATAGGTTGATTTTGATATCAAAATGCATGATGAACAATTCAATGCAGTTAAGAATATTTTGGTAGAAACAGCTTCATATTTCAAGACTATATCATTGGAAATGGATGAAATAGATAATTTTTTGAATATTTTAGAGATGATAATGATGAAATAACTAAGTATGTTAATGTTTTTAAGAAGAATATACACAATAATGATTTAGATATTACTATACTCTAATCTTTTGAATCTGAACTTTTGTTTCTTAAGGAGGTGAATAAAACATTCTTTGTGGAATTAAAACGGTTGAAGGCCTAAGATTTGAATCAAGAATAAAGGATAGGGAAGGTGGAGAAAGATCAGAAGGAGTTCAAGAAGACAATTTCCATTGTTAAAACCTTAATATATATTGAATTATTTTTTCTCTGGTCTCTTGATGTATTCATTTTTCGTTTTTTTAAAACATTTCAATGATTGTAATGAATTACTATTCATCCGAATATAATTTTCTTGAATTTTATTAAATAAAAATTTGTTGAATATTTATTCATAATTTCAGGGGATTATTAGTTAATTAATTAGTTTTTTTTCATTATCAATCCTTTCAGGAAACTCCATACTATTCCACATTCAATTTTGAAAATCACAAAGGTGGAGAATATTTTATAAAAGGGGATTTACAATATAAATAGGTAGATATTTTATTAACAGGGATTATATGATCCTTAGGAGGAGATACATTCCTATGTGGGAGAAGTTTTCTTAATATAATAACTATTCTAAAACTCCTTCGAATCCAACGATGTATTCAGAAGAGTTAAAAACTCAAGGGGACTTGAGGAATCAAAGAATAACTTTGAATACAAAGTTATTAAAAGAAAAAGGGTATTATGTTTTATTAAATTTCTTTTCATTTATGTTTTTTGATTTTGATTTGAAAAAGGGGGAATATTTTTAGTAAGAATTTATACTTCTTACTACTCCATTTCTTTAGTTGTGGAAACCAAAAACACTTTATTAAAGACATGTTTACTAAATTTTTATTTACAAAGTGTTTTAGAAAGTTTTTATAGAAAACATTAAAGTTTACCATAAATAGAAAAAATTCTAAAGTATAATGAAAATAAACTTACATTATTAATTATTATTATCTTAATAAGTATGTGTCCCATAAAGAAGACTCGCCTATAACAGACCAGAAGTTATAATTTTTTCATGTCTTCCATACTGATAAATTTCATGATAATTGGAATGATACTGGTACCGATAATATCAAACAGAAATTCATAAAGATTATGATATTTCAATTGTTAAGGAATTCCATCATACAGACTATGTTTATAATCGGAATATAGATACTTATTTCTAATTAACGGAAAATATTATACACTGTAATGGTGGTAATAAATATGACTTCAGAAATTCAATTATTCTAGATTATTATGTGTTGTCAAGCACCAGTGATCAGAATTCGTTGCAACAAACCTGAAAATACGACCAGTGGTATAATTACTATAATGACCCTATACTTTTACATATATCATTACATGATTTTAAGAATATTTAAACATCAAATTACAAGACAAGGATTGTGAATTCTAGTGTCTTTGAAGACTAGGTACATAATCAAACATCATAAAAAAAATTATTATTTTATATCCATAATGAGACCCTAACATCCATTGTGTTCATAAATCTTTATAGGATAACCTTTAGATAACAAGAACAAAATAATGTGCTAAAATTCTAGTATGGGATTAGGCATAAGAATAAATCTTTAGCATCTTAGTTAGGAAGCATGACATAATGATATAAAAAGGTATATAACATAATTGAACATATGATACTATAACATGTATAACATAGGATCATATAAATATGGAATCATAGTACTGTAGAAGAAAAATAAAAAATGAATTTATCATAGTTCAAGGCTTGTTGCACTTAGGGGAGCACAAGTCAAGGTTAACCACCAAGACCATTTCACATGGAAGCACCAATCAAGGCAAACCCCTAAGACCTTTTCACAATGTAGCACAAGTCAAGGTTCACCGCCAAGACTATTGTAATAATTTCTCATGAGACTCAACTTTACCCAATGCATTGGAGCTCTATCTTGGTGCTCCCATAATAACATGTTCATAAATATTCTTTCCACATAAATAACCAGACATAAACATATGGGTACCCATGTAAAGAAATGGGTATCATAATCATGTCATAAAGCATAATAAATTGAAGTATCATACAAGTTTTCATGAAAGAAAGGAGTTAAATCATACATGGACATTGATAAGGTAAAATAAGAATATATAATGGTATGTTATGTCAATCATAAGTGACAACATGTATGAAGAGTATTTGAGAAATTTTAGAATTAAAAAATTTTAGTTTGGTTTTAGGGAAAATACTAAATAGAATATTAAATAAAAAAGGGAATAGTATTTTATATATTTCCAGAAGTGAACCAAGAAGGTTTTTTTACTAAAAATACTAATTTTATAAAAACCATGGTGTCTTAAATCAAATGATACAATGCACTTGAAATTGGGTAAGAATTCAAGAAGTTCCCTTTAAACAGGGTTGCTTTTCAGGAAGTATTGAGGTGGGATCCATTTAAAAACATGTATATCCCCAAAATAGAATTTTTAATGGATCTTGATACATGATTTTGGACATATAAACAGAAATTATAATATGTAAATAAGTATAATATAGTAATTAATTAGCGTAAAAAGTGAGTGAAAATAACCCAAAGGAATAATGTAAGTTCGGGTAGAATCCCTTACCTTAATTATGATGGTGTTCCCAACATGATATTAATCACCAAAATAATAAAATTAATCTCATTAATTAATAATTCTAGAACCTATTTTACATTAAATATATTTATTATATCCTTTTTGTGTTCATTTATAACCTTTCTTATTGGTTAGGATGTTTAGTTTCATTGTTCGGGTCCATTTGTTTCATGATTGTTTTACTTATATACATGAACGGATAATCATGAACAATGAATATTGTTGTCAAGAATAAGATTTATATTAGCTAAAATACATAATTTGACATTTTTGTAAATTTCAATTGGTTACATTGAGTGAATATGAATCATTATATAAAACTTTAGTGATAACCTTTTGGGTTTATTGGCATTCTTCGATCACAAAAAACACATTTCATTTTATAAGTTAAAAAAATGTGTAAAAGATATTATCAAACCGTAAATGAGATATAATACGTATATTAAAGTCTAGTTCAACCATATTAATGGTTTCATGACCATAATATAATACAGTAATGGAAATTGAAAACCCATTATCCTTGAATGTGGTAAATTAGCACATCCCAGATGGTGTTTTTACTACCAGTATAAAAGAAGGGTGAAGAAGAGAAAATAATAACTTTTTACATTATCATAAAAACATTAAAGTAAATATATGGTTCTGGAGTTTTCATAAAATTTTTATGAGGATAGGTAATGATAGAAAAGAAAACAAAGGAACATGGAAGGAAAGTAAAATAATTGAAAAGTGGAATTTACCACTTGAATTTATCTTTCATAAGAGCCCCTTAAGGGGAGAGGATTTTGTCTTTTGAGGAGACCAAGGGATGATAGACATGGGGGAGAATCTTGGGGAGAGATTTGAGAAGAATTTAGTAAAGTAAAAATTCTTGAGATGAGTGAAGAGAAGATGGGAGTTTGGGTGGTTTTTGTAGTCGAGGGGAGGAGGATTTTCTTAATATAAGAATAATTAGTTTATTATTTTTACATTAGAGAATAAATAGTGATGAATCCATGAAAAATAATAGTAATAATATCATGTGAGTTTGAACCAATGGTTATTACAAAAGTAGACCATCACCCATGACTCAATAATTAATGTATTTAGCTTATTTTGTAAATTATTGTATTTCACTATTCTTCAAAAATTGAAGCATTTCAGAAAAATCCCAAAAATTCACCCGAACAATTTTTGTTGTGTAGAATCCAAAAATGAAATCCATTTATGGAAAATAATTTTCTAAATATGATTAATTTAATTTTTAATTAAAATCATAATTTTCTTGAAAAATGAAAATTTTGAAACTATAATGGATTTTATAAAGATTTCAAAAATTACTTAAGGTCTTATAAAATTATCTTAAAACCAAAAGAAGTAAATTTTATAGTTTATGAAAAAAATTTAGGAAAATACATTAATTAATTAAATGTAATTAAAGATTTAAGACTTAAAAAAATACCAATACTTTTACTATAGTCATATTATCATTTATAAGATGCCTAAATTTTATTTATACATTCAAGGGTGAGTTTAATATTCATTTATATTATTTAATATTCATAAGGTTCATATTACTATTCATAAGTTTAGGTAACTATTCATAAGGGTATGATACTATTCACAAAAAATTATGTTTGTTCCATCAAACCCAAAAAAACCATGAATGCAACTGTTTATATCAGATTTTTGAAATTCAAGACACCAAAGTGGAAACAATTAGTTTAATGGTGACATAGAATTGAGTATCAACAAATTTCATTGTGTAAAATAATGTGATTATATTATAAAGAATAATTATGATAAGGTAATTCCGTTAATAAAACATCGGGTTGTTACATTCATCCCCCTTATAAAATTCCTCCCTCAAAATTTCATTTTACATTCTATGTTGTAAGCAATGGCATGTACTTTTATTTATTTTCATTATCTAGTTACCATGTTTCCACTTCGTACTTATACTTCCACCATAGTACCTTGACTAGGTGAGTAGTCGTGTTACGTAGAACTTTATCTCTATGATCCAATATGTTCATTGATTGCTCCTCATAAGAAAGACCATTCTCCAACTGTACCACATCTAAAGATAGTACTTGTTAAGTATCTAGTATGTAATTTCTTAAGAGGTATACATGGAAGAAATCATGTACTTTAGACATGGTAGGTGGAAGTGATAGCTGACATTCCATAGATGCACCATGATCAACGATCTAGAAGGGGACGATATACCCGGGACTTAGCTTTCCTTTCTTCCCAAACCTCATGACCTTCTTCCAGGGAGATATGTTGAGAAATACCATGTCTCCAACATTGAACTCAAGGTATCATCGATGATTGTCTTTATAAAACTTTGGTAAACTTTGGGCTTCCTTGATGTGTTTCTGAATAGTTTTCAACTTCACCAACATTTCTTCAACCATTCCAGGTCCTAGAACTTTATTCTCACTGACATTGTCCCAACACACCTATGTTCTTCACCTTTTCCCATAAAGGGATTCATATGGTTCCATTCAGATTTTGGAGTGGGGACTATTTTTGTAGGAGAATTAAACTAGATGAAGATGTTGGTCCTGTCCTCCTTTGAAATCCATAGAACATGCTCTCAATATATCTTCCAATATTGGGATAGTTTTCTTAGATTGGCCATTAGTTTGAGGATGATAGGTCATAATGATTTTCAGTTCAGTGCTTAGATCATGTTGGATACATTTCCATAAATTCAAGGTGAATCTCAGATCTCTATCACATACAATAGATAGTGGTACTCCATGAAGCCTTACCACATGTTTGATATATGTCCAAGAAAAATGATCAAATGATAAGTCTTATCAAATTTTGAAAAAGTGAGATGTATTTGTAAGATGATCCACAATGAACCATATAGCATTGTTTTCACTGTATGTCCTTGGAAGTCTAGGGAAAATTTCCATGGTGATGTTCTCTCACTTCCACATTGGTATGGGAAGTGGTTGCATCATCCCCTTATAATTTTTTTTCAACCTATGCTTGATGACATACTAGTCACTTTGATGTAAACATAGTAATCTCCTTTTACATATTTTCTGACCAAATTTTATCTTGGAGATCTTGATACTTCTTTGTGCTCCTTGGTTAATAGAGAAGGTAGAGATATGTGTGCCATTCAAAAGCTCCTTCTTTATCACTAGATAGAATGGTACACATAGTCATGACCCAAATCTTAAAACTCATTCCCCATCAATCTTGAACTCAGAGGATTTCTAATTTCTATTAGCTTCCACCCTTAATGATTCTCAAGTCCATAGTCTACAAATATAAGAAGATTGCATCCTTTTCTATTCTCATCATTGATAAACATGTAGGATCCTTTCTAATTAGAGAATCTACCACCTTATTTTTATTACATGGATGGTAGTGGATTGAGTAGTCATAATCCTTGATGAGCTCTAACCATCTTCACTAGCACATATTAAGCTCTTTTTTTTGTGAATATATATTTGATACTCTTTTGATTAGTATATATCTCACACTTACCCCCATAGAGATAATTAATCTATATTATACACACAAAGATCACAGCCTCTAACTCCATATCATGCGTAGGATAGTTTTGCTCATGGATTTTTAGCTTTCTTGAAGCGTAGGCTATCACTTTAATATTTTTCATCAGCACAGAACCTAGTCCATTCTTTAAATCATCACTGTACACCACAAAGAGTTATCTACTTGTTGAGAGTATGAGTATTGGATCAGTAATAATCATCTTTTTCAACTCTTTAAAGCGGTCTTTAGATTCTTGAGTCCAAACAAACTTCACCCCCTTCTGTGTCAACTTGGTCGTTGGGTATGAAAATTGTTAAATTTTCTCCACAAATCTTCGGTAATACATATATAGAAAAAGTAAGATATGGATCTCCATTATAGATTTTTTCCTAGTTCACTCTTCAATTACCTTTTTCTTGGAAGGGTCTACAGATATCCCTTTGTTGGTGATCGCATACCCCAAGAGTGATACATCCTCAATCCAGAACTCACATTTATAGTACATTTCATATTGTTTCCCCCTTTTCAAATGATTTAGCACAGTATTCAAATTCACATCATGTTATTCTTTTCTCATGGATTATATCAGAATATCATCAATAAAAACTACAACAAATATTTTGAGGTAATCTCTAAAGACTCTTTTCATTAAATCTGTGAAAAGTTCTGGAGCATTAGTGAGTCCAAAGGGAATCACTACGAACTCATAATGTCTATACCTCGTTCTAAAGGAAATATTGGGAATATCTTTCTTCATCACCTTTAATTGGTTATATCTCGACCAAAGGTCCACCTTAAAGAAATAACTGGCCCCACAATATCTATCCATGGAATGGGATACTTGTTCTTTATCATGATTTTATTGAAGTCACGATAATAAATGCAGAGGCACATTGATCCAACATTATTCTTTACTAAAAGGACTGGATCACCCCATGGTGAAGCACTCGGGTGTTTAAAAACCTTCTCTAAATTCTCCTGTAATAGCTTTTTTATCTCTTCTATCTCTACAATTGTCCTTCTATATGGTTTCTATGATATAGGCAGAGATCTAGAAATAAGTTCAATTGAGAACTCAACCTCTTGATCAGGAGGAATACCACACAACTCTTAAAGGGATACATTAATGTAATCCCTCACAATGGTAATATCTTCTAGAAGTATCATATACTTTTTCTCAATAAATTTATCTAGAAATTCTTTCTCATAAGACAGTAATATACACACTTGAGAAAATTATTCTAAAGAAGATTAATCTTCCTACATACACTTGTAAAGTATTTCAGAATTCTTTGGGATGTTAAAAGTGATCTCCATTTTCTAATAGTTGGTGTTGTATTTTTATAATGATGGCCAATCCATGAACAAGATAAAATTAAACTCCACTAAAGTAAGTATGACAAGATATGCTGGGTGGTTCAGTCTACAAACATTTACTAGTAAGGAGTTATAAAAATTTGACACAATAATTTCCCCCATTCTATTTTCTCATCGATAACATAACCTCCAAATTTTTTTGGTGGTTTTTGATTAATTCAACTAAACATGAAAGATATAAAAGAATTCATTGATTCAGAATCAAATAGTATGTTCAATATTCATTAATGAATAACAAGAGTACCTTTCACCACATCAATGTTTGGCTCCACCTTAGTAGTAGTGATAGAATATGCCCTTCCTTATTTCCTTGGAGGTTGTTGATGATTTCATATGACAACCCTTGTCTTAGGGAAATGTTTCACAAAATTCCCATACTCATTATTGTTTGTAACACTATAAACCTGGCTGAGGATTTTCTGAACATTCCTCTCTTCTTACAAATTATTGGGATTCTTCACACCCCTTCAGCAGTTTTTATCAATATGTTCCATTCTTCCACATTTGAAGCAATTCTTAGTTCCCTTTAAACAGTTCCCTGGATACTACTTCCCATTATTTTGACACGTGGAATGTTCTATATTCTTTCCATCGTTAGATTTATTTTCTAAACCAACCATATTAGAATCCATCTTATATTTTTTGTCAGCGGTCCCATGAGACCACTGTGGGTCTTTTATCTCTATTTGATCCTTAAGGGAACAACATACAATATCCTCATGACTATCATAGTCTCAAATTTCTAATTCTTTTCATAGACTTGGCATTTTTTGCTAAAAAACTGATCTACCTTTCTTTCGGTGTTCATGAAAAAGTCAGAGGCGTATCTTGAAATCCTTGTGATGTATTCTTCATACTCCTTGATAGACTCATCTTCCTTCTTTTTTATTTCAAGGAACACTCTATCCGTATTAATTCAGAGGGTTTGTGGAAACTATTTATTGAAAAAAAAATTCTTGAATTCCTCCCAATCCATGGAATCAATTTCCTCTTGGGAATTCATATTCTTAATCAGTGTCCACCATAGATTATCTTCCCTATCATAATGATAAACCACCAGTATGAATTTATATTCTTCTAATAACTAGAGCATAGAGAATATCTTTTAAATGGAGTTAATCCACTATTCCATGAGGAGGGGATAAGAATATCTACTAAATATGCGATGACTTTACCATATGAAGGAATCAATGGAAACGTGTTCCACACTTATGTGAGGAGGGAATTCCACATGATTTAAGCTATTACTCATAACATGATTCATCTAAGAATGTAATGTCATTATGTTTTGAGCACCTGGTCAAATCATATTTGGCATATCATTAGGGTAATCTTTACATTCCCTATCACATTGATTGTTGGAACATGTTATTATGTTTATTTCCATTAACTAAGAAGAAGAACGTACAATTAGAGGGCTTTAATACTTAGCTATTTATCATAAAAGGAAACATTGAACCTAAAACGATAAACTTGTAATGGAAAAGTATATCTTATATTTTTGATTCCCGAGGATTAAATCTAGGTGATCCTTGTTCTATTTCATAACTTATATTCTTATGGATTCTTTTTTCATTCCCTTAATAATCTTTTCTACCACGCCCATGAATTTACCAAAGAATATCCCTTGGGAGTGTCAAACCAATAGTGCAGCAAGGCCCATTGTTGTGCACCAGTTCCCATTCGAGTGTAGCTCAAGGTGGTGTTTTTGGGTTTAACACCTAGATTCACCATTTCCAGTGCCACCTCCAACTATTTTTTCTAGAAAAGGAAGTATTTTCTTGATAAACTACTTACTCTATACTTATGAAAATTTAGGGATGTTTTATAATACTTAGTATCATCCTTAAGGTTTTTACTAAAGTGCTCTATTCATAATCACCAAAAATAACTAGAATATCCTCTGATACCAACTATTGTGATCCTATTCTTTTACATATATCATTAAATTATTTTAAGCATAATTAAACATCAAATTAAAATCCAAGGATCATAAATTCTAGTGTCTTGGAAGACTAGGTACACAATCAAACATCATAAAAAACAACTTTTTATTTAATCGCCATAATGAGCTCCTATCATCCATTGTGCTCATACATATTCTTAGGATAACCTAGGGATAACATGAACAAAGGTATGAGATAAAATCCCATTAAGGGATAGAGAATAAGAATAAATCTTCATCACATTGGTTAGTAATCATGAACTAATGATATAAAAGGGCCATATGGAACCATAACATGCATAACTTGGGATCACATGGACATGGAATCATGATAATGTGGAAGAATCATAAAACATGAATTTAGCATGAGTAAAGGATCGTTCCAGATAGATGATCAAAAATCAAAGTTAACCACCAAGATCGTTTCACATAGTATCACAAGTCAGTGCTAACCACCAAGACCGTTTCACAAGGTAACACAAGTTAAGGCTAACTGTCAAGACTGTTGCACATAATGTCACATGAGACTCAACATTACCCAATAAATTAGAGAACTATCTGGGCACACCCATATTTACATGTTCATGAATATTCTTTCCACATAAATAATCATACATATTCAATACATAAACATAAGGGTACCCAGAGAATGAAATGGGTCTCATAATCATGTAATAAAGCATAATAAATGGCCATACCATACAAGAATCCACGAAAGAAAGGAGTTATAACATACCTAGAAATTCAAAAGGAAAAATAGGAATATATCATGGTAATTTATTTCAATCATAAGTAACAGAATTTATGAATATTATTTAATTAATTTTAGCATTAAAACATTTTAGTGCAGTTTTTATGAAAATACTAAAGAGCGTATTAAATATAAGAGGGAATAGTATTTTATATAAAAACATAATTTAACCAAGAAGGTTTTCATACTATAAAAGACTAATTTTTTAAAAAACATGGGGTCCTAAAATAGATGATAGAGTGCACTTGAAATTGGGTAAGAATTTGGACCTTTCCTAAAAACGAGTTTTTCTTTTCAGGACGTATGGTGGATGGAACCATTTAAAAACGTGTATATCCCTGGAAGAGAATGATTAATGGATATTGGTAGATTAGTTTGGAAATATAAATAGAAAGTATAAAATGTAAATAAAATTAATATATAATTTTATTTGGTTAAAAAATGAGTAAGAATAACCTGAAGCAATAATGGATGTTCGAGTATGATCCTTTACCATATGTCCAATGGAATTCTCCACTTGATATTAATAACCTAGATAATAAAATTAGGTTCATTAATTAATAATTACAGAACCTAATTTACATTTAATTTACATTTAATTTACTTAATTTAAACTTTTTGAGTTCATTCATAACCCTTTTGATTAGTTATGAGGTTCAATTTCATTGTCCGGGTCTGTTTTATTCATGATCGGTTTACTTATATACAAGAACGGATAATCATGTAAAATTATGCTGGTAGTACAGAATTAAAGTTATATTAATGAAAATACATAAGGTTAAATGTTTTTAAATTTCATTTTGTTACATTTTGTGAATATAAATCATTATATAAAACTTTAGTGATAACCTTTTGGGTAATTGGCAGTTTTTGAACACAACAAACACATTTTGTTTTATAAATAAAATCCATGCATAAAAAATATTATAGAAGAATATATGAGACATAATAAAAATATTATAGTTTGGTTCAACCATAATAATGGTTTTCTGACTAGAATTGAATATGTTAAAGTAAATTGAAAACTCATTGTCCTTGAGTGTGGTAAATTAACACATCTCAGATGGTGTATTTAGTACTAGTATAAAAGAAGGGTAAATGAGTGATAATAATAACTTATTACATTATCATAAAAAATTTCAAGTGGATATGAGGTATTATAGTTTTTATAAAAATTTTATGAGGATATTTAAGGATAGAAAAGAAAATAAAGAAACTTTAAAGTAAAGTAAAAGAATTGAAAGGAAGAATTTACCTCTTGAATTAATCTTCCTTGAGAGCCTCTTAAGGGGAGAGGATTTGGTCTTTTGAAGAGAAAAAGGGATTCTAGACATAGGTGGAGAGTGGGTTGATATTTGAGCAGAATTTTGGTAGGGCACAAGGTTTAGGGGATTGAATAGAATAAGGGAGTGTGGGTGGTTTTTATAGTGGAGGGGAGGAGGGTTTTCTTAGTATTTAAATCATTAGTTTATTATTTTTCCATAAGATAAGTAATAGTGATGAATCCATGAAAAATAATTGTAATAAGTGGATATGAGTTCAAACAAATGGTTTTTACATTAGAATAACGTCACCCATGACTCAATAATTAATGTATTTAGATTATTTTGTAAATTATTGAATTTCACTATTCATCAAAAATTCAAGTATTTCAGAAAAATACCAAAAATTCACAATAACCATTTTTTGACGTGTAGAATAAAAAAATAAAATCCATTTTTCAAAAATAATTTTCTATATATTATTAATTTAATTTTTAATGAAAATCATAATTTACTTTAAAAATACATATTTTAAAATAATAACTAATTTTATAATTATTTCAAAAATTACATAAGGTCTTATAAAATTATCTTTATATTAGAAGACATAAATTTGTTAATTTATGAACACATTTTAGGAAAAAAATTAACAAATTAATTGTAATTATTTATTTATCACCTACAAAAATACCAATACTTTTATTATGGTCATATTATCACTTATAAGATGCATAAATTTTATTTATACATTCAAGGGTGAGGTTAATATTATTTTGGATGATTTACTATTCATAAGGGTCATATTAATATTCATAAGGGAAGATTAATATTCACCAAAAATGATTTTTGTTCCATTAGACCAAAAAATCACTCTGAACACAACCGTGTGTGTAAGATTTTTAAAATTCAAGACACGGAACTGGAAATATTTTTTTAACGGTCACATTGTATTTAGTATTATGATATGTCATTATGTTACATTATGTGATTATACAATAAGGAATAATTATAAGAATGGAATTTTGTGGATAAAACATTGGTTCACTACAATGCCTATAAATACCGAGTCGTTTGATGTAATTACATCTAATGATTTTTCAACCTCAACTAGACTATATAATACTTAGTGTGAACATCTCTTTCTTTATCTTTTATTTTTTTTAGAGAGTTATATTTGTAGAAAATCCATGTCAGTAATTCTTCTTTAATAAATTTTGAATTTTTATTCACATTCAATCATATTTATGATCAATGGATTCTGGGGGGTTGGAAGACAGAGAAAATAAGATCATTATATCGAGGGCTTCTAGTGATAGGATTACAGATCCATTATCATATTCATATCTAGGTATTTCATGTTAAGGAAGCACATAATTTATTGTATGTATAAAATAATGGATACCACTAGTCAGGTTTACTTACTACCTTACTCTTAAGGTTAAAAGAGGTTTATATTTTTAATATCTTATAAGGCATTGTTAATTCTATTAGATATGGTGTTACTTTTTTTAAAAGATTTATTTATTCCCTGAATATAATTGAAAGATATTATTCAGATATAACATTCTATAAAATTGGTTTTATCAGTGATACTTTTTTATGATAAAATTAATACTATGATCAATCAGATCCATAATGGTTCATATATTCATTCTCATATAATAAAATGAAGTATGATTCTGAAACATTAATTCATAGATTGGGTCTGATTCTGATAAAAGTACTTAAATATGGTTTGGGTTTTGTTATGTTTAAATCTTCTAAACTATGTTTTTTAACTACAATTCACCCCTCTTATAAATATAGACATATAAGATAAATCTTTCGGCCTTAGATTTATATATTGAAAATCCTCTATATTAGGTTTGAAATGGTTAAGAGTAATTTTAGATTTTATGAGTTAATATATTATTATAAAATAACTAAATATAGAGTGTTCATATGGTTTAACATTTTGAAATTAGGTTTAAAAGGGTTGAAGATATTATGATATTTTTAAAATTTAGTTTATGAGTTTTCAATTGATTTATGGTGGTTTGACATTCTCTTTGTGTATTTGAAGAAGTAATAGGCCTATTTGAATACATATAAAAATTAGAGATTTTACTTAAAAATTGAAAAATACATTAATAAATAACAGTCCTTAGTATAATTTATAACCTCTACTCTGAAAAAAAATAAAAATATTTAAAAATGACGCGATCTATAAAAGTGTCATCTATAAAATATTTGAATTTATATCTATAGAAGAACTATTGAATTAAAAATGGAATAATCATGCGTATAATTCATATAAAACATGTGTATAAATCATTACATAATTATTTAATTTCACATCATATATAGAGAAGAATATATTATAAATAGAAATGTGGATGAATGTAATAACTATAATACCTAAAATTAGTTCTACAAATTTATTTAATCTATAAACAATTTAGTGGATGTGTAAAAGTAAGCATGGGAATAAATAAATATATTATATCTATTATATGAGTAAATAATGGAAAAGTAAAATTAATTCTATGATAAATGATTGTAATATAGAGGATCTGTAATTTTCAATCGATCGTAAGTGATGGTATATCTATTAGTGAAATTTGATATTGAGTTATTCTAAAAGGAGTTCTTAGAAGGAACGTTAGTTGATTCCCAATTTGGTCATTAATGATCTAGTTTACATAATAATTTAATTAATGTTTTTATATATGTTGATTACTTAGATAATTATCATCACAAATTATATTAGAAGATAGATTGATGGAGTTGATTAAAAAATATTGTATCATGATAAATATGGTTACATAAATTTAGAGGCTCTCATGTCAAGATATTACAATTCGATATCATGATGATATTCATGGATTCCAAATTTAATTTGTAAAAGCCTATAGATTTTTTGGATGTTTTTTATAAATAATGATCATGAATCCCTTAGATAAGATAACATAGATAAATATACATAAAAAGGATACATATATTTTTTTAAAAAAACTTAATGATAATATTGATATGTCATAATTAAAAGATGTTTCCAAATTAAAATATGGATTTTATTTTTGGTGGCAATGTATTTAGTAGATAAAAAAGGATAAATGTTGATAACAGTGGGAACTGATACTATGTTCAAAAAAGGACCATGAGTATAAAAAATATTTGTTTATGAAATTAATGAATGTAGAATTTATTCATCAAGGAGGAAGGTTGAAGACAAATTCATGTGACATATCCATAAAATAAAAGATTTATAATAAGATACTAATGGCTTAAACTACTGATGTTGTGTCATTTGTTTCAAAGAAGTTTAATGTATGAACTATTATGTCCAATGATATCATTATATCCTAATTATAACAATAATAAGATAAGGACAACATGTATTTTCTACCAAAAACGAAATTATTAGTTAAATTCATATTCTTTAGGAAGAATATATTATTATTGGTGATGTGGGGACATTTATATTACCCTTACAATCTTTTATAGGGAGTTTTGTTGGTCCCATTTTAAAATAGAAAGAGATCGTCTAATGAAAAAATATTGATAAATTGTTATAACTATGAAAATAAATAATATTAGTTTTTTATATTCACATTTGAAATAATGTGGATACATAAATCCCATACTTGAACCATAAATATCTATGATTAGAAACACACATTGGGAAAGAAATTTGTAAAAAATAATTCTTTCTTTTATTACATTCATTAATCATGTCATTTGAATGCAGTGACGAAAATACCATGAATTTTCATATATTATATTAATTAATAATAGAGTTTTAAATGCTGGGAAGTTAATTTAAAAGAGTAATATATTTTCAATAAATGTCTTCCAAATTTACACCCTTATGTGACTACATGATAATACAGATTCACAAAAATTCGTATCAAATGAAACCATGTTCCCTCTTAATGGATCTAATTTTCCCCTCTCAATTATATATATTAGAAATAAATGAATTTAATTTATGAAAAATGTAAATCAGTGTCTCTGGTGAAACATTTATTTTGAATTCATATTGGTGAAAACCTTTAGATCTTCTCCATAATCTATATGCATAGGAAGACTGTGGAGGCTAAGAATATAAGAAATTTCTTAAATGGGGAGGAGGATTTAACACAAAATAAAGGTAATTGGAGTGGTAATAGTTCTTATAAAACTAGAAGAAATGATATTTCATAGGAATCATAATCATTCATGAAAAGTATGATCTAACTAGATCAATTGTTTAACATATGTACATTGAGATTTTTAATAACTTTAGTAAAGTAAGTACTGAAGCAATAAATCATTTGTTTGAATTCAACATGGATTTAAGGGATGAGAAATCATAGTTGGTAATTTATGCAATAGATTCAGAAAACAAAATTGGGTATTTTGTTTCTAGAGTAAAAAAAATAACAAAATGGTGAAATATAAGGCATAACTAATATTATTCTTTAATGTAAAATATACCCATGATGGGGATAAATTGAAAGAGGAAAATGATGAAATGTTTGAGGATATCAAATCAAATGAAGAAAAAATACATTATATATAAGATAATAAAAAATATATTATTTAAGTCATGGATTAAATATTGGAGGTAAAATACTATAAAATAATATTCCTTGAATACTCCATACAAGATAGAATAAAATAATCTGATGATCTGATTGGGATGATAAAGAGAAACATTTGAATACAAAAAGAGGGTAGTTGAGGATGAGAAAAATATCATTGATATGATTTTTTTTGAAATTAAAAACAAATGATAGAATTTGGAAATTGTTCAATGGTTTATATGAGCATATTCTAATGGATAATATATTTAATAATAGTTCCAAAGGATGGAGTCACATCCAAAAAAATTACACGAAAAAAATATAATCAATATCAATACAAATACGTGAGAAAAATGACTATAAGATATTATTTGTGTAGTTAGGGTTATTTTAATAAGGAAAATTAATGATGGGATAATATGTCAATCTATAGATATTATTCATGGAATGAATTATGGGAGAACTAGTCAGAAATCAGAATAATTCTACTAGAAGAAATTAAAATCCATAGAAGAAGATGAATATGTCATTCATAAATTATATTTTTTATTTATTAACAATTCATATTGGGACTGGTATAATGGTGGTCCCAATAGTATATAGTGATTCTATAAATCCATTAATCATAGAGCCCAGTCTCTCTATGGATTAACATAATTGATGTAGAAGTTGAATAAAGATAAAAGTGATTTGTATTTGGATATTAACTGGAGAAAAGTGTCATGAAAAATACATATATGAATAATGTTGTAAAAAAAATCATTACAAAAGAATATATTCTTTTATTGGGGATTAAAGGGTTGAATTGTAACACCCCAAGATTTCATAGTGTGTTATTTCTTCAAAATAATTCAATAACTTGCACTACACGCAACACCGAGTTCAATCACACCATGACTTACAAAAAAAATCCATTCAAAAGAGGTTATGAATAGTATTATTTAAATTTTAAACTTTATATAATCCTTATAATTTTAGAATCCATATTATGAGTTTCTTAGATATAATGAAAGAACAAATTCTTTTTCAGTATTGCACTTTTATCAACTTTTAATAGTGAACCCTTTTTTAAATACAATATTTTAAACTTTTTGACTAAATGGGGACATCAAAAAATTTAAAATGAAACATCCCAAGCTTCCACGGTACGCTTTCCTTTGAATAATACAGTAGCGTGTGTTGTACGCAACTTCAAGTTTTAACACAAACCACAACCGATCAAACTAGCCGTTATGAATAGTAATACCTACTTTTTGAAATTATATATATTTTATATTTCAAAATTGACTTCATTTTTGGATTCGTAGTGTCGAATTTACCCTAAGGTGAAATTTTGGTACTTTTCGGATAACTTTCATATTTTGATGAATAGTGAAAATTATTAAATTTTAATTAAAAACAACTTTTTAATCAAAATAATTAATAGTGATAAATTATGAATTTGAGTTTTTTTAAAGTATATTTAGAATATATTTTTACCATTTAATATAATGTTGGTCATTGGACATAATTTTACAATTAAACCGAACATAAACAAGTGTCAATCTTTTGATAGTTATTATCACTTAAAAACACGCTTTTTGTTTTGACAGCGGGAATTAATTTTAAATTAATTTCTGACACTTCTGTGTTTTGAATTTAGAAAAATGGATATAATATTTGTAATCAGGATGTCCAAATTTTGTAAATAGGTAACTTTTATTTTTAGACATTTTGAATAATTATTGTGGTAAATATTTTAATTACCATGGTTAAGGGTAAATCTGGTAAATAAGGGTTACAAAATAATATTATAATAATACTAAATTACACTAAAACGTGTCCTAGCCTTATTGGTTGATACATGTTCGACCATAGGCATCTTTGGGTCGATTTGGGGAGCCCATGGTTCCACTTGTAGGTGATAGGGACACTTTATTTAAATTAAGTTAAAATGAATACAAAAATGACACAAGCATATATCTTTTATAAAAACAATTATTACATAGTGTTATATATTTTTGGATTTTAGATTATAAATATTAATTAGAAAGATAAAAATATTTCCTACATAATTATATTTTATTTATAATTTTTAGACATTAAATAATTTATTTTATTTATGACACAATGATGATACAGTAATTACTAAAATAGTGAAAAATTAAATTAATTGATATTATAAATACCCAAATAAATATAATATGAAACTTTTAATGAATTAACCTAATTTTATAGGATAATATGATATATTAGGATTGATGTAATTTACTTTTTTTGAAGTAATCAATCTTTTATGAGTTTCAAAAAAATCAACTATTGAATAGTGTCAAAATTGACACAAAAGAGTTCTTAAAACAAATATTATATTATTAATTGATATTAAATTTCCAAAAATCTAAGGTTCGTCCAAGAGACTTATATCATGATAGTTTCATCATTAATGGACCACTTTGGGGTCTCTTGGATGTATATAGTAAGTTTATTAACCATATTATATAAAAATACAAAGAGACATTGTAAAAGTGAAACTAATTAACTTAGAGTTAATACTTAAAGATAAGGTTAATATAAGTACCCAAACCTGTCTGAATTCTATTGGTTTAGTTGTTTTCGACCCATCCCCACCTTAACCTTTGAATAGTCAACTTTGGAGCCATTGTAAACCGATTATGAATTTATTATAAACTAATATCCCTAGCTTTTCCAAAGGTGCCCCTCACCCCTCTTATAAAAGGGCACTCCTCCTTCTCATTTCTTCACACCTTCAAAGCCTTTTGGTTCGGTAAAACACTGACCAAATACTCTCCCAACTTCTCTCACTACAACCTAGAGGCCTTAGTTTGATCAGAAATCCAACCTAAGGATCCCTTTTGATCAAATCAAAAGGAAGAACCCGAAGAAGAGGTAATGATTTCACCACACTTTTTCCAAGTTCATTTCTTCTTCCACTTCTTCTTCCTTTGTTGTTACCATTCTAAAATAATAAATCCAGTATCATATATATACTGTGATGTTATTATAAATATGGTACAACCATATTCAGTATTCTATCCACCCTTTGAATAACATGTCACCATACGTGCGTACGTACAGCTTACCGTCTCCACGTCGTGGTGTAATTGTTATTCAATATAATATTATTTGGATGGGTATAATAATGATGTGTAACTCATGTAAATAATAAATATAACATGTTAATGATTCAGTATATATGATATACCATCCATTTATATATTATTTTAATATCAAAAGAATGATATTGTCGCTCGTGCGTACGTACGGACTACCGTCTCCACGAATGCGATGAGATTCATTCTCCATCATATCCATTCAAGTATAATTATCATTTGATGATTTAAACAATGATGTTTAAGGACTTGATATCATTTTGGATATGAATAATATACAACCTATCCTTTACAAACATGTCTTACGTAACAAAACATATAAAAGAAAACAAGTAAGTTAACACCCGAAACAATGATAATACTAAGATATTATTATCAAATCAATATTAAAAGATCATATATGATATCATATTAATGTATATGATTCTTGTATAATTTAATAACAATTATTTCACCATTATACATGAGGTTAACCTACCCCAACCAAGGAAAAGTACAAGGTAAGGGTTATTTCACAATCTCTTCATTATCCGAGGTTGTTTATACGTAATAATCTACTGGGATCTCTTTATCATCCACATCCATGTTTCTTAAAAATATATTTCAAAACATTTTTACTATTTACTAGAATATGAGTTAAAGTAATTTATACCATTTTTGACTTTTATAAGTGGTTTATAAAGGAATCTTTCCATCGTTTTCAAAACAAGGTTCTTTTTAACCTTTTCGACAAAATTAAGGTAAGAATGTTTTTTTTAACTTATACGGCGGGTGCGACTATTTTCCACCGTTATAAAATCGTCGAAGCTTCCCTTACAAGCTTATAAGAATATTTTCAAATAAAATGTTTTATTTTATAAATATATGACTCTTAAATGATTTCAAAATAGAAAGAGATATTTCTCTAAAAAGAGTTTTGATTTCATCTATGTCAACATCCTTTGATGGATTTTACGCTTATTTGAAGATGATTTATTATGATACATAACATCTATATTGTATTGAAGGTTTTGTGATATGTTTGAATGTGGATGTTCTATTTTTATACCATTCATGGTTTATGGTGAAAGTATTGACATTTCGTATGCTAGTTTTAATACAAAGGTTTATGTTATGTTTAAACCTTTTCATATGGGAATGAATTAGACTTAATATATGACGGGTGGAGCCCGCTATAGCTCCTCGATTCATCGGTAGGTATCATGAGACAAACTAGTGTCTTGGCACAAGGCCTTGACAAAATCTTATTTGTAGTCTTGGCACGAGGCCTTGGATATGTGGTTATGATAGTCTGGCATTATGCATTCCAACATAATGAAAGTGGTTATTGATTTTGCATGTGATTATTCGATTATTAGAATATCCATGTGAATGAGTAAATGGAATTATTTCATTTTATTTATGTCATACAATGTTGAAAGTTCAAGTTTTAAAGGCTTTTGTTTTAGTTATACATTGCCTTAAATGTTTATTCTTATTTATGAAAGTTTCCACTATATTGTTATCCTTACTGGGCATTTGAGCTCACCCCTTTCCTATGTTCTATTTTTTCCAGGAAGTGAAGAAGTAAATTATGAATGACCTGCAGGGATATTATGTTGGGATATGAGTGTGGATTATGGAGACAATATGTTGTTGTAGTAGTTTTTCATTTTATGATGTAATGTAAGACTTATGAATATATCTAGTGTTTCCAAGGCTACTAAACCAATCGGTCTTTCGAGATTTGATCTTTCTTGTGATCATGCCAATGTTATGTAATAATGCACCAACTCTGGGTAACTAGGGTCGGGGCGTTACAGTTGGTATCAAAGGAAGTTTAGTACAAACCTTGGAAGCTAGATTTAGATAAACTCTGATGAGAGAACATAGATTTAAGATGAATTTTGAGGATTAGTATAGAAGAACTTCCTAGAATTTTGGTATTGTAGATATTTTGTGAGTTTTCCAAGCAATACATCCCTGTCTGGATACGAGCAGGTAGAGGCGGCTCTGACACAGATGTACCTAGGGGGAAAACCCGAAAACACCGCTTTGAGCTAGACTCGAACGGGAACTGGTGCACGACAACGGGCCTTGCTGCACTCTTGGTTACGACACTCCCGGGGGATATGCTTAGGATAATTCTCATTTTCTTTACAAATCATTATTAAGGGGTTATGAGTATATAATTACTCAAAGGAGACATTTTTATGATTATGGATTATATCCATAAACTATTTAATTTATGTTATCTGTTTTACAAGTTTGGGATTAGGTATTGTTATTCATAAACTAATCTAATGTATGCCATTGTTTAGAAATGGTGCCCAGTAGAAGGAATGAGAACTCTAGCAATGCACATGATACAAAGAGAAAGAAGGATCATATATTTTATGGTCTTAATCCAGAATTTACAAGAGAAATAGTCTCACATGTATTATCATTATATAAAGAAATAATATCATGTGTTGATAAGATAAGTAAGGAGTTTACTGAGTCCTGTGGCTTTGAAGGGAAGCAAGAGAAGAAAAGGATGGAAGAGAGAAAGATGGATAAGGGGAAGAGGGAAAAGAAGAATTTTCCCATATGTGGTAACTGTGGAAAGAAACACCCTGGAACTTGCCTGAAAGGAATGGGAGTTTGTTATAAGTGTGGTGGAAAAGGGCACAAAGTACGTGACTGCAAGGGTAAGAAAATGGTTTTAAATGTACAATGCTTCATTTGCAAGGAGTTTGGACACTACGCGAACCTATGTCCCAGTCATCATACTATGCCTCAAATGATGCTATTGGATAATAATCAAGTTATGATACTACCACAGATGAAGAGGAATGATTAGAGTTCTTATGTTGATTATGTCAATTGAGTGTTGTATCAACAATGTACTTGTTATAATAATTATGGAGTATATAAGGATTGTACTGCATTACCATTTCATTATGGACTTGAGATTTTGTGGAACAAAGAAAAGTGACTCAATAGCGGGATAAATTTTTTGGAAAATATATGGTTGAGAGAATGATAAACCATAATATAGTTCTGATACCGAGGTAGTGATTTTGAAATAATACATGATTGCTTTGGATAAATTATATTGGATATTCATGAATACCTTGGAACTGATTAATGATTTGTATATTCCATCATTGTTGGGGTTTAAAACATTTTTGGATTGATGAAGTATATCCAGCATTCTATATGGAATAAGGGAGAGTGAATGTAATCAATAAGGAATATGGTAATTCAGGATGTTTCAGTGTATTAAAAGAATACATGATTAAGGTATTCATATGCTATTACGGGGTAAAAAGGATCTACATTATGTTTACCTTCCTTATAAATGTTGGACTGTGAGTTTGGACAGAAGTATTTTGGATAGTTCTAGTTTGGATTATTTTGGATTCCCATAAAAGGACAACTCGGAGGTCGGGCGGCAACCTGTCGCGTCCGGCAAGGCTGTGAGACATGAACCCGCAACCGAAGGGCGACAAGGGTGTATCACCTACCATTGGCCCACGAGATGTCCTGGATTAAATAATGTAGTTTTTTTTAAAATATCTGGTAGATGAATTATAAATTCATTATTTTGGAACCCTGTACGAATAGTATAAATAGAAAAAAAATTACATTCTATTATCTTTTAGAGTGAAAGATGAGTTTGTGGTAGAAATTTATTAATGGATAAAAGTCTAATTATAAAGTAATTATATCTCCTTATGATCCTAGCCAATCTCATAAATAAATTCCTCAACATTAATAAAAGGAACTTAGAACAAAAATATTGTCCTAGATGGTACCTTAAATCATCACTAATTTATGGCTTTGGGATTTTTGGCCTTTTCATAGCCATGTTCTCTACCACTCTCCATCAGATAATTGATGGTTAGATTTATCATCCATATCCATATTTTCCTACATGGAACCCTAGTATGTGTTATTTTCGGTAATCTTCATACTTTCGACTCTTTATTTTAAATAGAGGCCTCATTAATTCATTTTTCGATGTGGGATTACAACTAAGATATTTTGAAACGTCAAAAATGTGTTATCCTAATACCCTATGTTTTATTGAACCGATAGTATTTTAAATCATCGTAGATTGATGAGTTTAAGGACCTCAATTTCATACTTGTTTGTGATTGATGACCTCAATCACTACCTATAAATATTTACGTTTTTCCTCCAATTATATGTCTCTAATTTCCACCAATGTTCTCCTAATCGAGGTCATAATTTGGCGGTGACCCTTTCATTTCTCTTTTCCTCATATTAAGACTAAATTTTAGTAACCCAATTTCCGATGTGGGTTTTCCCACAAATATATTTTCTATTTTCAACCTTTTATTTTCTAAGAACAATTTCAAATTGTGAGGACACAATTTATTGAAGGAGGGGAGAATGTAACACCCCAAGATTTCATAGTGTGTTATTTCGTCAAAATAATTCAATAACTTGCACTACACGCAACACTGAGTTCAATCACACCATGACTTACAAAAAAAAAGCCATTCAAAAGAGGTTATGAATAGTATTATCTAAATTTTAAACTTTATATAATCCTTATAATTTTAGAATCCATATTATGAGTTTCTTAGATATAATGCAAGAACAAATTCATTTTCAGTATTGCACTTTTATCAACTTTTAATAGTGAACCCTTTTTTAAATACAATATTTTAAACTTTTTGACTAAATGGGGACATCAAAAAATTTAAAATGAAACCTCCCAAGCTTCCACAGTACGCTTTCCTTTGAATAATACAGTAGCGTGTGTTGTACGCAACTTCGAGTTTTAACACACACCACAATCGATCAAACTAGCCGTTATGAATAGTAATACCTACTTTTTGAAATTATATATATTTTATATTTCAAAATTGACTTCATTTTTGGATTCGTAGTGTCGAATATACCCTAAGGTGAAATTTTGGTACTTTTCGGATAACTTTCCTATTTTGATGAATAGTGAAAATTACTAAATTTTAATTAAAAACAACTTTTTTAATCAAAATAATTAATAGTGATAAATTATGAACTTGAGTGGTTTTAAAGTATATTTAGAATATATTTTTACCATTTAATATAATGTTGGTCATTGGACATAATTTTAAAATTAAACCGAACATAAACAAGTGTCAATCTTTTGATAGTTATTATCACTTAAAAACACGCTTTTTGTTTTGACAGCGGGAATTAATTTTAAATTAATTTCTGCCACTTCTGTGTTTTGAATTTAGAAAAATGGATTCCATATTTGGAATCAGGATGTCCAAATTGTGTAAATATGTAACTTTTATTTTTAGACATTTTGAATAATTACTGTGGTAAATATTTTATTTACCATGGTTAAGGGTAAATCTGGTAAATAAGGGTTACAAAATAATATTATAATAATACTAAATTACCCTAAAACGTGTCCTAGCCTTATTGGTTGATACATGTTCGACCATATACATCTTTGGGTCAATTTGGGGACCCCATGGTGCCACTTGTAGGTAATAGGGACACTTTATTTTAATTAAGTTAAAATGAATACAAAAATGACAAAAGCATATATCTTTTATAAAAAAAATTATTACATAGGTTTATATATGTTGGATTTTAGATTATAAATATTCATTAGAAATATAAAAAGTTTTCCTACATAATGATATTTTATTTATAATTTTTAGACATTAAATAATTTATTTTATTTATGACACAATGATGATGTAGTAATTACTAAAATAGTGAAAAATTAAATTAATTGATATTATAAATACCCAAATAAATATAATATGAACCTTTTAATGAATTAAACTAATTTTCTAGGATAATATGATATATTAGGATTGATTTAATTTACTTTGTTCGAAGTAATCAATCTGTTATGAGTTTCAAAAAAATCAACTATTGAATAGTGTCAAAATTGACATAAAAGAGTTCTTAAAACAAATATTATATTATTAATTGATATTAAATTCCTAAAAATCTATGGTTCGGAAAAGATACTTATATAATGATAGGTTTATCATTAATGGACCACTTGGGGGTCGCTTGGATGTATATATTAAGTTTATTAACCATATTATATAAAAATACAAAGAGACATTGTAAAAGTGAAACTAATTAACTTAGAGTTAATACTTAAAGATAAGGTTAATATAAGTACCCAAACCTGTCTAAATTCTATTGGTTGAGTTTTTTTCGACCCATCCCCACCTTAAAATTTGAATAGTCAACTTTGGAGCCATTGGAAACCGATTATGAATTTATTATAAACTAATATCTCTAGCTTTTCCAAAGGTGCCCCTCACCCCTCTTATAAAAGGGCACTCCTCCTTCTCATTTCTTCACACCTTCAAAGCCTTTTGGTTCGGCCAAACTCTGCCCAAATACTCTCCCAACTTCCCTAAATACAACCTAGAGGCCTTATTTTGATCAGAAAGCCAACCTAAGGAGCCCTTTTGATCAAATCAAAAGGAAGAACCTGAAGAAGAGGTAATGATTTCACCACCCTTTTTCCAAGTTCATTTCTTCTTCCACTTCTTCTTCCTTTGTTGTTACCATTCTAAAATAATAACTCCAATATCATATATATACTATGATGTTATTATAAATATGGTACAACCATATTCAGTATTCTATCCACCCTTTGAATAACATGTGACCATACGTGCGTACGTACGGCTCACCGTCTCCACGTCGTGGTGTAATTGTTATTCAATATAATATTATTTGGATGGGTATAATAATGATGTGTAACTCATGTAAATAATAAATATAACATTTTAATGATTCAGTATATATGATATACCATCCATTTATATATTATTTTAATATCAAAAGAATGATATTGTCGCTCGTGTGTACGTACGGACTACCGTCTCCATGAACGCGATGAGATTCATTCTCCATTGTATCCATTCAAGTATAATTATCATTTGGTGATTTAAAAAATGATGTTTAAGGACTTGATATCATTCTGGATATGAATAATATACAAGCTATCATTTACAAACATGTCTTACGTAAGAAAACATATAAAAGAAAACGAGTAAGTTAACACCCGAAACAATGATAATACTAAGGTATTATTATCAAATCAATATTAAAAGATCATATATGATATCATATTAATGTATATGATTCTTGTATAATTTAATAACAATTATTTCACCATTATACAGGAGGTTAACCTACCCCAACCAAGGAAAAGTACAAGGTAAGGGTTATTTCACAATCTCTTCATTATCCGAGGTTGTTTATACGTAATAATCTACTGGGATCTCTTTATCATCCACATCCATGTTTCTTAAAAATATATTTCAAAACATTTTTACTATTTACTAGAATATGAGTTAAAGTCATTTATACCATTTTTGACTTTTATAAGTGGTTTATAAAGGAATCTTTCCATCGTTTTCAAAACAAGGTGCTTTTTAACCTTTTCGACAAAATTAAGGTAAGAATGTTTTTTTTAACTTATACGGCGGGTGCGACTATTTTCCACTGTTATAAAATCGTCGAAGATTCCATTACAAGATTATAAGAATATTTTCAAAGAAAATGTTTTATTTTATAAATATATGACTCTTAAATGATTTCAAAATAGAAAGAGATATTTCTCTAAAAAGAGTTTTGATTTCATCTATGTCAACATCCTTTGATGGATTTTACGCTTATTTGAAGATGATTTATTATGATACAAAACATCTATATTGTATTGAAGGTTTTTTTATATGTTTGACTGTGGATGTTCTATTTTTATACCATTCATGGTTTATGGTGAAAGTATTGACATTTCGTATGCTAGTTTTAATATGAAGGTTTATGTTATGTTTAAACCTTTTCATATGGGAGTGAATTGGACTTAATATGTGACGGGTGGAGCCCGCTATAGCTCCTCGATGCATCGGTAGGTCTCATGAGACAAACTAGTGTCTTGCCACAAGGCCTTGACAAAATCTTATTTTTAGTCTTGGCACGAGGCCTTGGCTATGTGGTTATGATAGTCTGGCATTATGCATTCCAACATAATGAAAGTGGTTATTGATTTTGCATGTGATTATTCGATTAGTAGAATATCCATGTGAATGAGTAAATGGCATTATTTCATTTTATTTATGCCATACAATGTTGAAAGTTCAAGTTTTAAAGGATTTTGTTTTAGTTATACATTGCCTTAAATGTTTATTCTTATTTATGAAAGTTTCTGCTATATTGTTATCCCTACTGGTCATTTGAGCTCACCCCTTTCCTATGTTCTATTTTTCCCAGGAAGTGAAGAAGTAAATTATGAATGACCTGCAGGGATATTATGTGGGGATGTGAGTGTGGATTATAGAGAAAATATGTTGTTGTAGTAGTTTTTCATTTTATGATGTAATGTAAGACTTATGAATATATCTAGTGTTTCCGAGGCTACTAAACCAATCGGTATTTCGAGATTTGATCTTTCTTGTGATCATACCAATGTTATGTAATAATGCACCGACTCTGGGTAACTAGGGTCGGGGCGTTACATGAATCCTGGAACACTATAATTTTTTTGTTAATATCAATGATAATTGTTTTGATATTTAATCTAATAATGAATCAATAAAGAAAAATATAAGTATTTTTTATATATGTCATCCCGGAAGAGGATTTAAATAAGTTTCCTATGATGGGAAACTCAAATTATTCCAATTTTCATTGTTGAAAATTCAATAAATCTAATCATCACACAACAAAATAGTATTTTATTTAATTTTCTAAATTAAATGTTTCTAGAATGTTATAGAATGTACAATTAAATAGATGTAATGAACGGAAAAGTGGTTCCAAATTTTAAATATTTGAATTGAATGTGAGGTAATTTTTAATTTTATAACCCATGTGTTCTTAAAAATATACATGGATGGTTAATAAATCCTATAAAAATTCTGAATTATTTCATAACATTACTAAGTAGATAGTGTGAGATTATATAAACAATATGGAGGAATATTGGTTGAATTTTATTCATTTAAAAATTTGAAAATATTTAAAGATAATAATAAAGGAAAAAAATAAAATATACAAGAATATGATATTCTTTGATATTCAAATATGGATAATCAATGGAGGAGAAATAATGAATTGTTTTATTAAATACAAAGAAGAATGAAAAATAGTATCATAGTTCAGAAGAAAATGTCATCTCATTTGTTATCATTAAATAGAAATAGATAATAACCTTATTCCCGTTTTATTTTATTTAGATGTATGTGAAGGTAATTGAAGGTGAAGAATTTAAGTGATAGAATATGTTTCCTTTTTTTATAAATATATATCAAGTTAAATAATTAATTATTGAGTTCCTAATGATATTTTAAGAATTGTTGATTCTATTTGATGGAATATATAATTTTCAAAATCTGGGTGAATTAAAAATGGAATCTAATATTATAATTCTATACAATAATGTGTAAATATAATTCCAACCCATTACTAATGATTTAAAAAATTCTTGATATATATAATAATAATTTTAAGCATCCATGGAAATAACACTAGAGAAAAATAAAAAAATTTGAAAAAGGAATGAGCTTGAATAAAACACTTATGTATCATGCATAATTTTAATTAAATAATGATATAAAGTAACATATACTTAGAAGGGAAGAAATTGTAAAATTAAATGAATGCATTAATAATCATGAGAATATATTAAATTAATTCTGATTGTCCACTAGAAATTTAGAATAGATTATAGATGTGAAAAATTGATCATTGTCATACACAAGAGACTTGATGATGTAGAAAGGTGTGTTTTTTCACTATTATATGTGATATTATGTTTGTTATATTTAATGTTTGGGGTTTCATGCATAAATTTCTATAATTTAGTGACTTTTGATGTTGATTTTTTTAAAACCAGGTTTTTTGAATGAACATCAGTCAATGAAATGGTATACCATATTTATTTAATCATCACAACTATCGAAAGTGATTTTTCAATTAAGAAGAGTGTATATAAAGTGGTATTCATTCCAGGGAGAATATTATCACACCATGAATATGATATGAGAATAATTAATAAAGTAAATAATTATTCTATATATTTAAAGACACTCTCACAAGGATATTATAATTCAATCCTGTGGTGATATTCATGAATCTATGCATGGAATATTTAAATTATCATTATTTTTTGGATATTATTTTCATATTATAATAATTTTTACATATAATATTATGATAATATTAAATAGAAATAGAAATCTAGAAATATGTTTGAATATCTTTATATACATTATCAAACTACCTTAAATAAAATTGGTTTTCAAATTAAATTACCGAAAAGTATTTTAAGGAACTTTGGTGGTTCATAATATTATTAATTAGAAGAAATATAAAGATTATAATCACTACTTATATTGAGAACTGATAATGATTTAAAAAGTGAGTGTTTGGATTATGGAAGAGAGTCACTAGTGAAATTTATAAGTGAAGAACATGTGCATTGATGAAGAATGAAGTCAAAGAAGTAATTTGACATAACCATATAACTGAATATGGATAAGATTATAGTGAAATGCAACATTTTTTTATTCAATTTTTAGGATCATGAAAATGTAATATGTGGGAAACAAGTTATTTACTATGATATATTTGTATAGTCATGACAATAGTTGATTAATAAGTCTAACATGAATTTTATATTAGAAATAATATTGGTCCGTGAATATTTATTTTTCAGGATGATTATATTACCATCAGAAACATAGTTACATCCATAGAAGATTAAATACCAATTTTGGGGGTTTTAGTGTGACCCATTTTAAACTAGGATGAAATAGTACAAATAAAAAATAAAGAGATTTAGGAACATATTATGATTTTAAAAGGCTTTCCGAGATATATAATAATGTGTTGAAATATGAAAGATAGTTTATTTGAGTATCTTTGACAAATATTTAATAGATCATTGAGTAGGTACCCTCATTGGAACAAAACATATCAAAATATCATGTATTATGCATTCTTAAATTATTCCATGCCAATATTGTTAATGTGGTGAGGGAAATCATATGTATCTATATTTATTATCTTAACCAATAATAGAGTATCTAATAATGAGCATATTTTAAAAGAGAAGTAAAATTTTGTCAAAAGTTCATACTTATTCATTACTCACCACCTTAAGAGACTACATAATCCGATAAAGGAACAACATAGAATATTAAATTTACCGAATAACAGTATTCTATTATGGGATTAACCACTAATGTATAGATAAATAAAATTTAATTCCCAATGTGAGACCTATAACAAACTCTGGATTGTATCAAACATAAACTGAATGATGAAAATATAAAAATCAATCAATAGACCTCATATTTTTTCATTCTTGGTGTTGTCTCTTTATTCAAATTATGCTTTCTACAAAGGGGTGGTAATAGGATTTACTTCACTCATTATAACTACATTTAAAATAAATCAAGATGGATTTATAAAATATTATCTAAAAAATAATCCATTTAAATTATGAATCTCTAATATATAGTATAATGGACTGAGATCCTTTATCTAAATATTTATAAACAATTTAACCTTCATCCAATAAATCCTCTAATTCACTAGTCTTTCTTAAATAATAGAGTCAATATAAAGAAGTAATGTGACAAGGCCCCAACCATCAAACACCTTTTGGTACAAAAAAATGGTCCACATTTCTCTAAACAAAAATCAACATTTCCATAATGGAATTGAACTTTTGGTTTTAATTCATTGGTGTATATTTCAACCCATAAAATATCCATCTGAGGTGAAAATACAAAGGATCATTATTTTTTTCATGAAAACCATTGGAAACTATATATCAATGACCTCCTCAATATCTCTATGTATTAATGTAAATATAAAATAAAACACCTCAACATGTATCCTTTCATTGGAACCTATTTTGGGACTTTCCTGAATCATTATATGATTAAAAAAATTTAGAAATTTTTTTAAACAATATAAACTATCCATTACTTTAAATACCTTCATGAAAAACCTTTCCTTCTACCAATTTCATCCACATACATCATCCTTCAAAAGATAAATCCACTTATTTTAAATCACTCACAAATAATAAGGCCATTTTATTTTCTCCAATGTCCCAAAAACATGGATTGAATCTATTTGATCTCTCATGGTTATATCTAACTTACTAGATTCACTTTAAATTGTATCATCATTTATATATATAGGTATTACATTATTATTAAAAATAATGTAGTATATATCAATTAAATATATCTACACATGGCACTGAAACTTGGTAAAAATTTGTAAGTCACATTAAAACATATATAATTTGGAAACAACTGATGCTATAAGATCTCTATATAGATATCTACCTCGATATTTTATAGTCCAAGCTATGTCTTATTCATCAAGATAATAAAAAATAATTTGAAAATACCATCAATCTAAATTATCTTTTGACTATTACACTATTTTTAAAACATTCATACACCTAGAACTATCTCGTACGTCTTAAATTCCACATTGGTAAACCTCCACATATGAAAATTCATTAATAACTTTAAAATTTCCCTCCTTATTTCAATCATCCATCAATTCAACACCATTTTTTTAACATTTATACTTTTGATGAAAATTTTTATGTCATTATCCAAGAGTAAAAATTTAGTTTCCTCATCACTATACCTTATAAATATACATGCTCAAAAAATAACCATTAAATTAGTCATTTTTTGTTTTCAACATGTATTTAGGTGACTTATGAGAATTAATTTAATATTAGAAGTCTCAATCATCTTTATATTCTAAAAATATATTTTATATTACTACCCCAATAGTGTATAATGAATTATATTCACCATATAGGCTTCATAATTAATTTCCTCCCTCTAAAATTCATTGGGAAAACATTTATGAAACATTATACTCCTCACATTACTACTATATTCTTATCCCTCCACATTACGACATAATTTTTGTCTACAATTACTTCTATATTCATATAAAACTGTATACCTTTATACCTATAAAAATCATGGAATTACATGGTTTTGTAATCAATAAAATTTTAAAATATAAAAATTCATCTTTGATCCAGTTTCTATTCTCAATATAGATCACTGTTAAATGAGGAATTGAAAAACATTAGAATTACTCTTAATAATTAACACACACCCCTACTTCATTTCATCCCCATTGAAGGTAAAAAATTTATAATGAAACACTAGGAGAATGGATTATTGAAATCCATTATACTTCTTTTAGAACATTCTATGTAATTTATCATAGTGTATTTTTTATTCCACTCAGAAACTTAACAGTCACAACTTCGGAATAGTATAGCTTTGACATGTTCTATGTCACACCCCTTCCTCAGAAACCCACTTTTTTATTCTTTTATCGGTCTCACGTTGTTGGATGACATTTAACTGGACCCCGGTTTAAAAATATTGAATCTTTGATTTTATTTGGTGGGTCTCAGGCTAGTGCGCAGTCATTGCTCCATTAGCGGTTACCGCACATTCGGTCTTGGTGAATGAGCGGTCGCCCGATAGTTCAAATAAAAAATAAATTAAATAAATAAATTATGTTAATTTAAAATTAAATCCAAATGAGATTTTATAATGATACAACAACGTTAATTTTTAAATAATAATATTATTATCATTATACAGATGATAATAATAATATTATTTAATCTGTTAATAATACTATTATTAATATATTATTTAAAATATTATTATTATTATTATTATCATTGTACTATTAATATTATTAATATTATTCTCATTGTAACATTGATAATATTATTATTATTGATAAAACAAAAATGTATAAGAAATTACTATTATTATAACACATTATTTTAGATTTATTTCAAAAACAAAATTAACTTTTTCAAGGGAGAAACCCTAGGGGGTCGATTTCCCCCTACCCCCATTTTTTCCCTTTGTTGCGCAGCTTCACCCCCCCCCCATATCTCTATGCTTTGCAGCCATGCGAGGTCACCAACCTCATCCTCCCTACACGAAGCCCGTAGTGGTCTCCTCATCCTGGTGTCGTCGCTCGCCCTTGCTCCTCTCTACATCGTCTCCCACCATGGATCTTTCCTGCACCATCCGGCCGCCATTGTTCCACCTATGATACACTATATGGTCGCCACCCACCTCCCGTCTTACTTTAGAAACACATCCTCCTTTCAGCACTATGCTCTTCCTGTGTCGGTCGCCCGTAAAGCCCCACCTCCAATCCATTCTCTAGAATCCACATTCGGCCCATCTTTGATCATCATCCGACCGACCTCCGGCCTCCGCCCTGCTTCTAGTGACCTGAAATCTCAACTAATCCCCTTTTCAAATACCCACCTTCATTGTTAGTGGAGTTCTCCGATGTGCACGACCCCACTGGTACCCTCTTCGTTGCACAACTCACAATTGAGTTTGTGATGACCTCATCAGGTCTTGTTCTTGCATGTTTTAACATCCACCACGGAAAGGAAGGAAGATTAAATATGCTTTGGTTCGCTTCCACCATTCATGGTGAGAGTTTTTTTATGGAACACAAATTGTTTTAGTTTTGTAATTATGTTTTGATGTCCTAGTATTCTATATATAGTGTGGATAATTATTTTGGTTTGCAATCTTACATTGTCATGTTCTCAAGATCGTCAGTACTATCCAAGGTTATGTTCTTCATCCCTAGTTTTCTTGTGCACTTTATTTTTGGGTCGTTTTTATATCTTTGAGTCCATGGTTTTTATTTAGAGGTGCGTCAGTCTTTTCCGCTTTAATGTTGGGTCCCTGATAATTGTTGCAGTGGGTTTTTGAACATCATTAAGGGTGTGCATGGATATACTCAGGTATGAATATATATATATATACACACATATCTCATGTGTGTGTTCCCACAAGGCGTGGGGAACACATGCATTGGTTTAATGGTATATATATATATATATATATGGATGTATGTGCGTGCAAATGGGAGACTGCTTGAGTTAGAAAGTGTCGACTCAACTCTCCATTGGGATTTTGTCATGTCTGTTCTTGGTTTGAGGTAGGAGAATTCATGATTTTCATTTCCTTTTCATCTCCTTTAATGCTTTATGTTTATTTAAATATATAAATTTTTTGCTAACCTATATGATATTTTTATATAGCTTGTTTTGGTGCTTTAATGTTGCTTGTTGTTGTTAAAAAAAGAGTTTTATTTGAATCTTTGTGTATGACCATGAATTTTTATGCCATTGGTGATTGATAAAATGTTTAGTGAACCATTTTAGGGAAATTTTTTTGGTTTTATGAGTATTTAAAATTTTATTTTTTTTAGATGGTTTTTGTTCATAATTTGGAATTTCTTTTTTATATATGAAATGCAAAAAATATTTCCTTTAATGTGGTTTGAAACATGACCTGAAAAAAGATTCTTGGGTTTTGAACATGTGTTTTGATTTATGAATGGTTGCAATGGATGGAAATGAGTTTCAAATGTTTTATTTGGTTTTATAATTTTCCATTGGATGAATACACAACAATGGTTGCACTAGGTGCACACATGGATGTGCATTCAAGAGAAGATGGCACTCTTTAGCAAATACCCTTAAAGAGAACCTCTTCACACCTTTATTTTTTTTCCCCTGAAATGTTTTCATGTTTTAAAAATTGGTGAAGTTGTGCTCCTTGAGTTTCATAAATTATTTCAAATTCGTTCCCCGTGGATTGGCCCGATTGGTCTTAAAACATGTTCCGGTGAGTGGTTGGAAACTATGGCCTTTTGGTGCTTTACGAATGGGTGTTAGCTTATGAGTATTGTGAAATCCTTTTTGGCACTATCTTAAGCATTATTTCTTTAAAATTTATTTAAAATGAGCTTGGGAATAGTTTGGTAAGTGCTTGGTGTAAGGGCCCATTTGACCATGCATGTTTAAAATGATGTTTATTGTTTTGTTGGAAATCTATCTATATATTTTAGGTAAATGGATGATTGTTGTGAAGGTGAAGGCCCAGTTGGAATTTTAAAATGTCTATTTGAAAAGGGTTTTATGTGTGGTATTTGAATAAGGCTCATTTCGCATCTTTAAAATGGTATTTTCAGAAAACCCCTCTTTGGATGGGACTCTTACCTCTGCTTATGGTCATGAGATAGGAGGGACCTCAGGATGGGTCCTCCATTGGATTATATTTATTTATTGGCATAAGACTAATCTTGAGGTTGTTGGGGTTGTTCCATATTGTGTAGTGAGCTTGGTTATATATGTGTATGGATTTTTGTTTGACTCCTTGGGACACCTCTTTCTGAACATAACACGAAAACCTAGCATTAAAATGGGTTACTGAGAATGATTGATGCACCGGAATTTCATGTACTATCTAACAACCCATAGTACGTGTATATTTGGGATTATTGCTACAAGATTGGGCCCCTCAGTCTGACCTGAGAAAGGGTAACAAGACATTATGGAATTTGATTCTGCCGTGTGTGGCATGCTACCAGGGATTCAGTCACAAGTAATAGTATGTTATGGTCTTCCTCCGAGTTCCTATGTTTTTCCATTATCCTTTTGATAAGAGGTCTATTAGTACCATTTCCCTTTCTTTGTGTAAAATCATAATCTTGATTTTGGTTTTAGTATTTTCATAGAAAACTTTGTATGTACGGTTATTTCTAAAAATCATCTCAAATTAGCTGTTTCAGAAAAGTTTTTGTGCGCCACTCTTTATTTTTTTTAATTATAGGAAATGGAATTGTCATTGATCATTTTCAAAATTAATTTTATATATGAAAACCTTATTTTTATAACTGTGGTAGAAACTAGAATAATTGGACTATTTTGGAATTTGTAAATACAAGGATTATGTGGTTATTTTTTTGGAATTCCTACTAAGCATTTTAATGCTCATGCCTATCATATATTTTCATATATAGGTTTAGTTTTTGGGTTCGATGTCATGTTTTGTCTGCCTTTGTGAGGTAAGTTGTTAGTTGTTGGAGGTGACTAAGAGGTCACTTGGAGGTATGTACAGTCTTTTTTTCTTACTACTATTAGTTTTATTTTTATTTGTCTTGTATTCATTAATTTATTTTCCTTTCATTTATGGGAAAAATGTTTCCCACCCATTTAGTTTTTGATGCCTGGAACTTGTTTCCAAACCGAGGGGATCGGGAACGCCCTTTGGGACTTGTCGTGGACAAGCTCGGGTGACCGGTTCAGAGTCAAGTCAGGTTGGTTCGTGAAAAAATGTTATCATAGGAGGCCCTTGATATATGGGATGTCCAATAGATGGAGATTAAGATTTTTGGTGCTCAGGAGGTAGGTTATAGGTCGGTTCCTGATCACTACCGCTCGTGACGAGACCTGAGTTACCAGGGGTAGTCTGGGTTTTAGGGCTTTTTTCTTTGTTTTTTTTGGATTGAGGGATGACAATTGAGGTGAATTATTTTACGTTGCATCCTTAAAGGGGGTGGAGACCCATGTGAAGCCAAAGTTCCCGACTAAAGGTCCTATTAGTGTTATACCTTACTTAGGGCATGGATCACCACCATGACGCCAGGTTAGACATGTGCACTAATTCTTAATTATAGTGGGTTATTGTTGGTTGTGTTTCGTTTTGATCTTGGTTGATGGGAGTGTGTTAAAAATTAAATTTATTTTGAGATGGAAATTTTTTTTCTTATAAATTTTTTTGAAGTCAGTGAAGTGGGTTTTAAAGAACATGTTTTTAGATTTGGAAAAAAATTTTGTGTGTCTAGATTTAATAACGGAAAGAATTATTCGAACCTTGGTGTCCTTTATGGAAGGGTCACATGTGTGTTCTTAGGCATGGAGAGTGCATGTGGGGCACTTTTTCATAGATGATGTAAGCAGGATTGAATGAATGTAGATGTGATGGTTCATAAGATTCCATAGGTGAGTTTTAAAAATTTTAAAAAAAATCACAGTTTTTGGAAAAGAAAAATTAACTTTTTTTGTTTATATTAGGAATATGCTCCTACCGCCCTTGGCTAGGGTTGTTTCTTTGATTGAGTCTTGGTTTGATGTCGATCATAGTTGTGTTTTTTGTGTTGTTCTGAGTAGGCCACCAAGAAAGGTGGCTAAGGTTTCCAATGATTCAGGCCCAATTTTTTTTTTCTTTTTTGTATTGCCTATCTATCAACGTAATCAAAGTCCTTTTGAGGTAGTTGTGTGATTTGTAGAGTTGGAGTGGTTCTTCAGGTCATTGGAAACTCATGAGGGTGCTAAGGTTCGTACCATCCTAGAGTTATCTGTGGGACCAGTTCTAGACTAGTAAATATTTTATGTCACATTTATGTGAGTATTTTTTGAGTGATTAATGGTGGTCAACTTTGGATAAGGATCCCCATTTGGAAATGAGTGCATGTCGGCAGAACCTATCTCCAAGAAACCATTTTCGTTGATGCTGGCACCCAGTTTGTCGGATCATTCTCTTGTGTGCTACCAGTGTGTCCAGTTCGGGCATTCTAAGCCATCATCTTTCATCCCTTTGAAAAATTTCTACCATGGTAGTCGTTTGAATCATTGGGTGGAAGATGTAGTTGCGAAATGGAGGATGTGAATGCCTGACTGTGAGGCAATAGATGCTTCAACCATCAGGGCCCAACCAAAGGTGTCAGCGTGATGCTCGTGCACAGTCAAGAGTTTCCAAGGGTGTGTGGAACCTCAGTCTGGTTTATTTTTTCATTTTTGCGATGGAAATTTCCAATGTTTCCTTACCATATTCTTGTCACCTTTGTAAGATCATCCTCGTTGTGGTGGTGTGATGATCCCGTTCGACCACATTCCAAGAATCTTTATCTTTTCTTAGTGTGGTTTCTAATTCACTCAGATTCCTTGAAGGTGTATTGAGCCCCTGAATAAACAGACATGTTCTAATTTTTAGTTTGTTCTCTGTTGTGTTTGTTAGGAAGATGTTTTTTTGAAATCAATGGGTTTGGTTTATGGGCTCTTTCTTAGTTTGGGAGCCTCTGTGGATTTTCCTCTAGTGTGTTTCGATTTTGTGGGGGATTCCTCCATCCCAGTGTCTCAGAATACTAGTTGGCCTCATAATGGTTTTAGATCCTGGTTCTAATGGTGTAATTGTTTCACTTGTGCTATAGAAGTTGTATTAGATTTGTGGGAAGTTCCCTCTTGCTTCTTCTCCCCCCATTCATGGGATGGTAAGTTTGGTTTTTTCTTTTTGTGCTGGTGGAATCCTTTTGGTGGGGAGAACCCCTCATGTTCTCTCCTTTTTTAGTGGGGGTTCATCTAGGTTGGTTGGGTGTGACTTGGGTAATAAATAGTCACCCGAAACTCTTTTTTCTTCTGGCTGTGTTTGGTCATGGACTCGATTCATAGATATATTTGGGCTTGGTGAGTTTTTGGGGGAAGAAAGTGTCTGTGGTGGGGAGAATTGTCACACTATGACCTCAGACACCCACTTTTTTATTCTTTTATCAGTCTCTCATTGTTGTACGAGGTTTAATTGGACTCTAGTTTAAAAATTTTGATTCTTTGATTTTTTTTGTTGGTCTCAAGCCAGTTTGCAGTCACCACACCATTAGTTGTTATTGTGCGTTCAGTCCTGGTGAATGTGCGGTCTCCCAATTGTTCAAATAAAAAATAAATTAAATAAATAAATTATGTTAATTTAAAATTAAATCCAAACGGGATTTTATAATGACCAAAAAAAGTTAATGTTTAAACAAAAACAACAACAACAAAAACAATAATAATAATAATATTGCGCAGATGATAATAATATGATTATTTAATATATTAATAATACAATTATTATTAAATTGTTACAAATATTATTATTATTAATTTCATTTTTCTATTAATATTATTTCTATTATTATCATTGTAACATTGATAATATTATTATTATTAATCAAACTAAAATGAATAAGAAATTAGTATTATTATATCACTTTTTTAGATTTTACTTCATTTTTTAATTTTAACCTTTTTTAGGGGAGAAAACCCTGGGGTTAATTACCCCATCCCACCTTTTTTCCTTCACTACATGACAATGCTCCCCATTCTCTCTGCACGCTGCAGCCATGTGATGCCACCAACCTCCTCCTTCCCGCACGAAGCCCGCCATGGTCTCCTCTTCCTGGCGCTACTGCCCGCCGTGGCTCCTCCCTGCGATGTTCGGCCGCCATTGTTTCCCCTCTGAAACACCATCTGGTGACCAACCTCCTCCAGGACTCCTCCCGATGTGTAGCCGTAGTTCTGCACCATCCTCTTCATGTACCAGCAGCCCACAGTGCTTCCCCTCCCTTATGTTGGTTGGCTATTGTGTCCATCCCATCTTAGGTCATCGTCCAGCTACGTCCGGCTGACCTCTGGCCACCACCCTGCTCTCGGCAACCTGACCTCCCAGCGATTACCCTTTTTGGCCGCCCTCCTTTACCGGTAGCGTCCATCTCTAGTGTTTCAACCCCACTTGTTCCCTCTATGGAATGTGTGACCCTGCTGGTAACCTCTTCGACGCGAAACTCACAATTGAGTCGGTGAGGACATCTTCATGTCTTATTCTTGCATGTTCCAACATCCTCTGCTGAAGGAAAATTGGATTGACTCTATTTTTGTTTTTCACCTCCATTCATGGTGAGATTTTTATTATTAAACACACATTTGTTTTAGTGTCTTAATTGTGTTTTGAAGTCTTTGTATTCTATGTGTAGTGTAGACAATTATTTGGGTATGCATTCTTGCCTTTCTGCATTCTCAAGATCGCTGCCACTTTCTGATGTGATGTTCTTCATCTCCAATTTTGTTTCACTCTTTATTTTTGGGATGTGTTTATATCATTGAGTACTTGGTTTTTATTTAGTTGTGTGTTGGTCTTTGCAGCTTTAATGATGGGTCCCTGATAATTGTTGCAGTGTGTTTTGAACATACATAAGGTTGTGCATGCATATACTCTGGTATGAATATATATATATATATCTGTGTGTGTGTGTGTGTGCATGTATGTATTTCATTTCTATGTTACCTCAAGGAGTGGGGAACATGTGCATTAAGTTATGGGTATATATATATATGGATGTACGTGCATGCGAATGGGAGACTGCTTGAGTTAGAAAGCATTGACTCAGTTATCCATTGGGATTCCGTTGTGTTCGATCTTGGTTTGATGTAGGTGAATCCATTATTTTCATTTACTTTGCATTTTTTTAATACATGATGTTTATTTAAATTTATATATTTTTTTTCACCTATATGATATTCTTATACAGCTTGATGTGGTGCATTTATGTTGTCTATTGTTGTTAAAAATAGAGTTTTATATGAATCTTGGTGTATTCCCATGAAATTTTATGCCATTGGTGATTGATAAAATGTTTAGTGAACCTTTTATAGAAAATTTGTTGGTTGTATGAGGATTTGAAATTTGAAATGTTTTATTAAATGGATTTTGTTCATAATTTGGAATTTTTTTATATATTCAATGAAATGTGATTTACAATAATGTGGATTGGAACATTAATTGAAAAGAGATCCTTGGGTTTTCAACATGTGTTGTTATTTGAGAATGGGTGAAATGGATGGAAATGGGTGTCAAATGTTTTATTTTTTTAAATGTTTCATTGGATGAATACCAAACCATGGGTTTACTAGGTGCACACATGGATGTGAATTCAAGAGAAGATGACACTCTAGAGGAAATCCCCCTTAAGATAACCTCTTATACCCTTTATTTTTTGTCTTGAAATGTTTTCATGGTTTTAAATATTGGTAAATTGGTGCTCCTTGTGATTTAAATATGATTTTAAATGTGTTCCCTATGGTTTGTCCTGGTTGGCCTTGAAACATGTTTTCATGAGTGGTTGGAAACTATTGCCTGTTTGGTGCTCTGCGAAAGTGTGTTAGCTAATGAGTGTTGTAAAATACCATTTGGAACATTATTAAGCGTTCTTTGTTTTAACTTGATTTAAAATAATCCTTCGAATGTTTTGGTAGGGGTTTGGTGTAAGGTCCCATTTTCCATGCATGTATAAAATAATGTTTATTTTCTTGGAACCATGGTTATATATGCATGAATTGGAGTATGGTTTGTGTTTGTTTTCAATCCTTAGAAGAAGTTCAGAATGTGTGCCAGAAAACTAATCATATAGGTCAATAAAATAATAGTATTGAATGTGGCACCATTTTTCAGTGTTTTCCAAATTTCTGGACCTCAAAATTGACAAAAGGGGAAAATAGTGTTTTTTGGGAAAGGGACTTGCGCGTCGGATATGTGTCGCACAAGTGACTTGCGCGCCGAGAAAGGACTTTCGCGCTAGTGCCTAGGAGGATTGGAATGTTTTGCGCCATATGTTTTTCAAGACCAGAACTTCAAAATATGGAAAAGGAAAGAGGGTCGTGCAAGTATTGGTTTGGTCGTGCAATTGAGCAGCACGACAGAGGCTAGGGCGATTGGAGTTGTGCACTGGAACTTGCACACCGAGAGGAGGCTTACGCGCCACCGCACAGGGTGTCCAGTTTACCTATAAATAGAGGACCACCCCTCCTCATTTGGAACGGAGTTTAAGACTTATATATTTTCTGAGATCCCATCATGCAAGTGTTTTACTCTCACAAGTGGTAGTTTTGTTGCGCAAGTAGATGTTGCGCGCCAATTGTCGGTTGCGCATCCAAGGTGGTTCGGGCATAAAAGACGGTGAGTCGCACAATTTTGGAGGTGAATAAGAAGGTTTCATGCAAGTGGTTTTTTAACACTTGTGCGCCGAATTTGTGTCGCACAAGTGACTTGCGCGCCAGGAAGTAGAGAAGCGCGACAGTGTTTTTGAGCTACGTGAAAGTTGGGAGATTTCCTGGTACCGTCGGTTCAAAGTGAGATTCATCTATGGGTGAAATTTGGACTTCAATAGAGCATCTACATACAACATAGGATGTACTGATTAGCGATGATGAAGAGATCTTCATGTCTATAAACTGAGTGGGACTTCACCAAAGGTAGTGAGCTAGGGGGAGTCAACGGGAGTGACCCTAGGGATGTAGTGAGCTATCCCTTAACCTTTGTAAAGTAAGTGAGCCTGGGACATAGTGATTGTGCCTGAACCATTGTAATCCGCAACTAGTGAATAATAGTAGAATTTGGTACCATCGATAACCTATCGGCGTATTCTCCTTGAATGTATCCCTTAGTGATGAACCAAGTAAAAAGTGTTGTATCATCTCTCTGTATGTGAACGTTTGATTTCTGATCATATTCATCATACATGTTTAACAAATTCCTACCAATGTGGGAACAAGATATATCTCATTTAAAGAAAAATTTGTCCCCCTGATTCACCCCTCCCCTCTCAGGGTGTCCTAGGGTCCTACAAGTGTTATCAGAGGGAGGTTACTGGTGTTGAATCTATCTTTTGTTGTCATGGAGAATGCAGTCAATGTCAGGGGAGTCATGCTCTTCAATGGAAGTAATTTTTAGATCTAGAATAATAGAATGAGATCTCATCTAAGATAACTTGGAATGGAAGTCCTTTTCTCCATTGTCCAAGGTATACATGTTACTGATCCAACAGGGCTGGATATGATGGATGTCGATAGAAAAATTCATGATGCTGATGCTAAAGCGCAGAATGCTCTCACCGCAGCCCTTTCTGATCAGATCTATCTAAAGTTAATTATTTTCACCTCAGAAAATTCCATGTGGGATAAACTTGAAAATACTTATGAAGGATATAGAAAATTGAAGGAGGAAAAACTACAAGTCCTACACAACTGGTTTGACGATCTAAAGATTCATCCTAATGAGAATGCAGGTTCATTCTTCAATCGAATTACTGAAGTTGTGGGAACAATTATAGGTCTTGGAGAAGAAATCAAAGACATTAATATCGTAAAGAAAATCTTCAGAAGACTTCCTCCTATGTACAATGAAAAGGTGTTAGAAGTTGAAGAAAGAGATCAATCTAAACTATCTCTGGATGATCTTTTAAGTAGTCTAGTTGGATTTGAGATGAGAGTTAAACATGAAGATGCCACAACTTGTGTAAGCAAGGAAATGAAATTCAAAGCCATGGACAAACTAAAAATTTCAGAAGATAGTGGTGATGAAGATGAAGAGGAAAAGGAAATTCTTTCTCTCATCGCCAAGAAGCTGAAGAAGGGAAAATTTAAATTCAATGGTAAGATACATCTGGCATGTTTTAATTGTGGAAGATTCGGTCACATTGCCTCTCAGTTCCAAAGAAAGTTTGATGATGATGAAAGCGAAGAAGAAGACATCGAGAAGCCTCGGAAAATGTTTTTCAAAAATGGAGACTTCAAATCTAGGAAAAATATATAGAGGATAAGTTTTGTCTGTGAAGAGGAAGACGAAGATATTGAATTTTCTAAAGAAGAAGAGCCAGAACTTAAAATAGAAAACCATGCTTCCATGATGGCTACCATTGAAAAGTCATAACCATCGATCAACAAAGGCAGAGATAATCAAATTACTACTAATGGTGATCCAAAGATTCAAATTAAGTATTCCCTTTAAAAGATTTAGAATAAATGAAAGAGAAGAAATAAGTGGAAGGAAATGGTGGAAGAATCATCAGAATATGTCAATGAGAATGAAGAATAAATTGAACGACTAGAAGAACTAGTGAATGTTCAGTCTTCAATCCTTGAAAGAAAAGATGTCATTGTGGAACTAAATCATAGAATCGAAGAACAAGAAAAGATCATAAATGACCTTTCATCCAGACTGGAATAAAATTCTAAGACTATTGAGGGTCTTGAGGAAGAAGTTATTACTCTTAGGAGTAAATTGAATGTCAATCAACCGCAAGTTATGGTAAGAAGAAAATTCATTTTGGAAGATTCTCAGATGCAGAATTACTGGAATGAGCCAAGTGTGGTACAGATGGGGTTGGAAAAATCTTGAGTGATCAAAGACCCACTATCATGGAAAAGAGTGGAATTGGCTGTGAATCTGAGACATCAACTACTAGAAGTGAAAAGAGCCAAAATAAATATAAGATTAAAGTTGGACATGATGAAACAATGCCTAAAGTGCTGAAAAAGGAACCCCCAATCCAAACTAAAAGGTGAACTGAAAATTATTCTCAAACATTCAGAAATGACAGGCAGTCTAACTATTCTCCTAAGGAAGAAGGTATGAGGAGAAATTCCAGTGAGAAGACATTTCCTCTCATGAAGTGTCAGTTATGTGGCTATTTGGGCCATACCATGTCATATTGCGAAGAAGAAAGGATATACTTGAATGGGAACATCTGGGAGTTCAATGAAGGAGAAAAAATTCATATCCTAATTATTTTAGAAGAAACAACTTCTATGGATATTTTTTTCATTGTTCTAACTTTGGTCATAAGGATGTTAATTTCAAGTAGTGAAGGGACATGGACACCTCATACCGGAGTTCAATACAAGTCAAATCTCGTCTACAAGATAGTGTTGCTCTTACAAACTGGTTTTCTCCCCTTGAAGTAGACTTCGACTATGAAGAACGAATATACGCAGATGAGATAATTGAAAGGCCATTAGTGCTCTATACTCAATCCAATGTCTCATGGAAAGAAAGGAAGAAAATTGAGAAATCCAACCTTGCAGAGGTGGCCCTCAAAGCAACAAAAATAAACATTACCTGGATTCTAGATAGAAGTTGTTCATATCATATAACAGGTAATGGTGGCCTATTAATGGATATCAAAAGGAAGGTTGATGGTACAGTACGATTTGGTAATGATGGAGCTCTGAAAATCAATGGTAGTGGAAGTACTGAATTAGCTAATGGAGAGCTAAAGAAGACTATAGTCTTTTATGTAGATGGCCAATGTCATAATCTACTCAACATGAGTAAACCCTGTGACTCAGAACATATAGATACTTTTAGTCAGAAAGGCTGCACTATCAAGGGAAAGACAGGAAATTCACTTATTAAGGGATGCATAATAGAAGGCAACTTGTATCAGGTTGATAGTAAATAAAATGTTTGTTACATGAATATTGAAGAAGAAGAAAATATATGGCATCGGGGACTGGGACACATCAATCAACAAGACATAGAGAAAATATCAAAATTGAGGATTGTCATGGACATTCCCAACCTGAAGAGTGAGTGCGAAAATTTTTGTGATGCTTACATTCGTGGGAAGCTGGTCTGTAGTTCATATCGGCCAAAGAAGAAAAGGGCATCCCATATTCTTGATCTAATTCATATAGATGTATGCAGGCCGATTAATGTTGCCAGAACTCATGTAGAAAGGTACTTTCTTCTTTTCATTGATGATTATAGTATAATTCCTTGTGTAAAGGTGATTCACAGGAAGTGACAAGTACTTGATTTCATGAAAACTTATTGCCAGATTTCCAAGAATGATACTATATGGACAATAAAAGTCATGCGATCTGAAAATAGAGGGGAATTCATGTCCATTAAGTTTAATAATTACCTAGAAAAAGATGGAATACAACATGAGGTAGCTGCTGTGAGAACTCCACAGCAAAATGGAGTTGTTGAGCGCCAGAATCGACAGGTCAAAAATATGGCTAGGACTATGCTGATTGAGAGTGGTATCTCTCTCCATTACTAGAAGGAAGTTGTTGAAGCTGTAGTGCACATTCAGAATTGAACAGGGCTTTATATGGGAGAAACGAAGAAACCATATGAATTTTGGCATGTAAGAAATCCTTCATTGAAATACTTTTGTGTTTTTGGAAGAAAATGTTTCAAATAGAATAAATAAGGAAATCGAGGGAAGTTTGGTGACAATGCTGATGAAGGAATTTTTCTTGGGTATCCAACAAACGGAAAAGCCTACAGGTGTTTCAACAAGCTATTAGGAAGGATTGTAGAAAGCAGTGATGTTAAGATAATTGAAGAGAAAACCACAAATTCTTCAAGGATGTCATATGCTGATGTGATAGAAAGTGAGGAAGAAAGTGAGCGTGGAGAAAATACAAATACAGAAATATAGGAAGTTGTATAAAACACTCAGCAGTCACGTCATGATGTTGACTCAGAAGAAGAATTTAAAGAAGAAACTATGGCTAGAGAGAATTCTACTGAACCATACAGGAGAAATAATAGAGCTAAGATTTATGCATCTAACATAATTGGGGACAGGATTGCACCTACTCAAACAAGGATGATGATGAATAACACGTAATATGAGTTTTTTCCAGTTTTAGAGCCATCCTCATTCGAAGAATCAACAAAGGATGAATCTTGGGTGAAAACCATGAATGAAGAGTTAGATTAGATTGACAAGAATCAGACATGGGATCTTTTCCAGATACTCAAAGGTCACAATGTGATTGGTACGAAATGGATCTTCAAGAACAAGTTTGATGAGCATGGAAGTGTTATTTAAAACAAGGTTCGACTGGTATGTAAGGGATATTCCCAGATTTAAGGGGTTTATGTTGAAGAAACCTTTGCTCTAGTGGCTAGACTGGAGTCAATCAGGCTATTCCTTGCCATGGATCTCCAAAGAGGATATAAAGTATATCAAATGTATGTCATGACAACATTCTTAAATGGTGTACTCAAAGAAGAAGTATACATTGAAAAACCAGTGGGTTTTCTTCTTGGTACTAATGAAACAAAGGTCTAAAAACTAAAGAAAGAACATTATGGCTTGAAACAGGCACCACATAAGTGGTACTCCTAGCTGGACTCTTATCTCAAGAAGCTAGAATTCAAAATAGGAGGAGTAGATCACAATATATATGTGAAGAATTATTTAATAGAAGAATTAATGGTTATAGTCTACATTGATGATATCATATTTGGTGGAAGCAGGCAGAAATCAGTGGATGAATTTTCCAATCACATGAAATCAGAATTTGAAATGTATATGATTGGGGAGCTCGCATATTTCTTAGCGCTATAGGTGATTCAAAAGTAGGATTACACTTTAATTTCTCAGGAAAAGTATGCAAGAGAGCTGCTGAAGAAGTTTAATATGCAAGATTCCAAACCAAAGTCAACTCTGATTGTAGTTGGAACTAAATTTGGAAAGCATGAGGATGGGACCTCTGTAGATCCCAGCATATACAGACGGATAATTGGAAGCCTACTCTACCTGACAGTGACATTGCCAGATATTGTCTTTGCCACATATCTTGTAGCCGACTTTCAGAGTAATCCAAAGGAGGAACATATAGAAGTAGTAAAAAGAATCACAAGGTATATTAAAGGTACTCACAATTGTGGCTTATAGTTTTCTGTAGGAAGGAACGTTGAATTAGCATCATTTTCTGATGCTGACTGGGCTGGCGATGTTTTGGACAGAAAGTCCACCAGTGGTGGAGCATTCTATATTGGGAATAAATGTGTTGGCTGGTTGAGTAAGAAACAAGAAAGTACTTCTCTTAGTACTGTTAAAGATGATTATATCTCTACCAAAAAGAAATGCACTCAACTATTATGGATGAAACAATAATTAACAGATATTGGTGATGAGGTGAAGCAACCAATGGTGATTTACTGTGATAACAAGAGCGCAATTGATCTTATGAAGAATCTGGTTTAGCATTCTCGTACAAAACAAATTGAAATTAGGTATCACTTTATCAAAGAGAAAGTTGAACAAGGTGTGATTAGAATGGATCATGTGGGAACTGATGAGAAATTGGATGATATCCTGACCAAGACACTGTCAATGACTGTGTTTATGAAGCATCGGTTGAACCTCAGTGTTCAGCCACCTCTCAGTACATAAGTTGGTTATGGAAATCCCCTCTCTCTATTTATGTTAATTATTTTTAATCTATTTATGGATGTGATGTAGGTTTGTGGGGGAGATACTATCTAGGGGAGTGTGGTTTGAGATGAACAATGAACAATTACCTGTCTTTGCGTTTATTGTCAATGGGGGAGAAAGGAATAAATTCAGTCCTGTAATGCTTTAGTGACACATTGAGAATTCAGTGTAGGTGATTGGATGGGAAGGAATTCATTCGATGGGAACCCAATTCAATCTTTCTCTCTTTTTTTCTATAACGAGCATTACTCACGTAGACGTATAGTGTTGGTTGAGTTGATTCTTGTGTTTGTTGTTTGCATGTGGATGGTGATCTATTGAATTTATTTACTGATGGCCAACAAACCCAAAGGGGGAGATTTTTGGAACCATGGTCATCTATGCATGAATTGGAGTATGGTTTGTGTTTGTTGTCAATCCTCAGAGGAAGTTCAGAATGTGTGCCAGGAAAGTACTCATATAGTTCAAGTAGATAATAGTGTTGAATGGGGCACCGTTTTCCAGTGTTTTCCATATTTCTGGACCTCAAAATTGACAAAAGGGGAAAATAGTGTTTTTTTGGAAAGGGACTTGCGCGCCGGATATGTGTCCCGCAAGTAACGTGCTCATCGAGAAAGGACTTGTGCGTTGGTGCCTAGGAGGATTGGAAAGTTGCACGCTATATGTTTTTTAAGATCAGAACTTCAAAATATGGAAAAGGAAAGAGGGTTACGCAAGTATTGGTTTGGCCGCGCACGTGAGTAGTGCGGCAGAGGCTAGGGCGGTTGGAGTTCGGCGCCGGAACTTGCCCGTCGAGAGGAGGCTTGCACGCCACTGCGAAGGGTATCCAATTTTCCTATAAATAGAGAACCACCCATTGTCATTTGGAATATAGTTCAAGACTTATGGTTTTTCTAAGCTCCCATCGCGCAAGTGTTGTAGTCACGCAAGTGGTAGTTTGGTCGCGCAATTATAAGTTGCGCGCCAGTTGTTGGTTGTACATCCAAGGTGGTTTGTGCATAAAAGACAGTGAGTCGTGCAAGTTTGGAGGTGAATAAGGAGGTTTCACACAAGTGGTTTGGTTACACTTGTATGCCGAATTTGTGTTGCACAAGTGACTTGCGCGCCAGGCAGTAAAGAAGTGTGACAATGTTTTTGAGCTGCGTGAAAGTTAGGAGATTTCCCGGTACCCTCGGTGCAAAGTGAGATTAGTCTATGGTTTAAAGTTGGACTTCAACAGAGCATCTACATACAACATAGGATATACTCATTAGCGATGATGAAGAGACCTTCATGTCTATAAACTGAGTGGGACTTCACCAAAGTCAGTGAGCCAGGGGGTGTCAATGGGAGTGACCTGAGGAACGCAGTGAGCTATCACAGAACCTTTGTAAAGGTAGTGAGCCTGCGACATAGTGATTGTTCCTAAACCATTGTAATCCACAACTAGTGAATAATAGTGGAATTTGGTATGACCGAAAACCTATCAGCATATGCTCCTTGGACGTAGCCCTTAGTGGTGAACCAAGTAAAAAGTGTTGTGTCATCTCTCTGCATGTGAATGTTTTCTTTATGATCATACTCATCATATAGGTTTAAAAAATTCCTACCAACGTGGGAACAAGATCCATCTCATTAAAAGAAAAAAAATTCACCCTGATTCACCCCTCCCCTCTCAGGGAGTCCTGGGGTCCTACATATTGATGTGTTTGAAATCATTCCATGTTTTTTTGGTAAATGGTTGATTGTTTTGATGGTAAAGGTCTAGTTAGATTTTGAAAATGGCTATTTGAAAAGGGTTTTATGTTTAGGATTTGAATATGGACCGTTTGGAATCTTTTAAACCATATGTTTGGAAAACACCTCTTTGGTTAGGTCTCTTTCCTCAGTAGATGGTCATGAGATGGGAGGGACCTCAAGATGGGTCCTCCTATAGATTATATTTATTTTCAGGCATAATACTAATCTTAAGGTGGATGGGGTGGTTCCAGATTATGTTGTGTTCTTCGTTATATATGTGTATATCTTGTTCTTTGATTTTGGGGCACACCTCTTTGTGAACATAGCATAGAAACCTAACATAGAAAGGGGGTTACTGAGAACAATTGATGAAATATAAGTTCATGTACTGTCCAGTGGCCCATATTTTGTGGACATTTGGGATTATTGCTATGGGATTGGTCCCCTTAGTCTGACCTAAGAAAGGGTATCTAGGTGTTAGGGTGTCTGATTCTATCTTGTGTGGAATGCTACGAGGGATGGAGTCATAGGTATGAGTATATTCTGGTCTTCCTCGGAGTACCTCATTTTTCTATGATCTTTTGATACAACCTCTATTAGTACCATTTCCCTTTCTGTGTGTATAATAATAATATTGATTTTGTTTTTAGTCAATCTTGATTTTGGTTTTGGTATTTTATTGGAAAATATTGTATGTATGGTTGGTTTTAAAAATCATTTCAAAGTAGTTGTTTCAGAAAATTTTGTGTTCACCCCTCATTATTTCTTTTCTTTGTTTTTGAATTACAGGGAAATTGAATTGCAATTGTTATTTTAAAAAATGCATTTTATATATGAAAAAATTATTTTTATTACTATATTTAAAAATAGTATTATTGGACTATTTTGGAATTTGGAAATGCATGGATTATGTGGTTCTTTTTTTGGCATCCCTACTAATTATTTTAATGCACACACTTATCTTATATTTTTAGATACAGGTTTAGTTGATTGGTTTAGGTTCTTATTTCGTCTGCCTGTGTGAGGTAGGTTGTTAGTTTTCGGAGGTGACCAAGAGGTCACATAGAGGTATATGAAGTCTTGTTTTCTTCCCACTACTAGTTTTATTTTTCTTTTTCTTGCTTTAATTAATTTATTTATCATTATTTAATGGGCCAAATTATTCCCACCTGTTTAGTTTTTGATGCCCAAAACTTTTTTCCTTCTTAAGGGGATCAGGAACTCTCTTCAGGGCTTGTCGCGGACCGACTCGGGTGACCGGTTCAGGGTAAACTCATGCTGGTTCATGACATTATATAATGAAGGATTATCTAATTCTTTTTTTAGAATCATGGATGTTAATACCATTCTCACATTAGTGATGAAGATACTCAATTCTTAACTTTTTGGATTCTAATTTTTCTCCAAGAATTCTTCGTTCCCTCTAAAAATCTAGTCAATAAAGTGTTTTATATTTCAATACATTAGGAGATACAATAGATCTTCCTAGAATTTTCTATGATCCGTTTTAAAATGTTATTATCAAACCAAAATCATTTAGTCATCATATCATTTTCTTATCATCCTTAACCATAGCATGTGTTAAAAACTATCCAATTTTAGAAATTATATATTCTGTGTATAAATGATAATTCACCCCTTCCCAATATCATGATAGATTCTTTATCCTCATGTTTTACCTAGATCACTATTCCATAAGTATAATTACTCATATTTCTTCTCATTGATTTATAATTAATAAATCCATAGAGTTTATGATACCAGACTCATATGTGTACAAACACTTCGGAAAATTTAAATTTTGTCTTGTGAGACATGATTTTTGGATTCACTAACTGAGGAATACATTTTTTATTTTATCTATAAATCACCATAATAATTAATTTTTTTTATTTTATTATAAAATAATAGTATATGACACAACCTTCAGTTGAACTACAATGTATTCTACTTCATCCACAATTAAAATTCCTATGACCTTTTCATCTAACGATATTCCCTATAACTTCCTCACTATGGTTATTTATGGTATAATCCTATATCACCTTCCTCTAAATTTCTTCATTTATAATTGGATCATGGAAGTCCACAAACAATTAGTAAGACTTAGTTCTACAGTTTCCCACCATTATAATAATGACATAAAATAATTACATGAGTGATGAATGAAACTCTCTTTCCCACAATGGATCCTAGATATATACCCTAACTGGTTTCAATAGACCATGAATCAAGATATTGATAACGTTTTTGAAATTTCTAGTCAATAGTTTTCCCTCCCAATTATCACAATGAATGATCACCATAATTAAAAAAATTATCTAAAGATTCCTTACCATAAATATTAGCATGTGTCTTCATAAGACCTAATGTCATCATCACTACACAGATGAATTAAAGAGAATTATAGGTTAGTGCTATCCAGATCAATCATAGTGTTTTATTATCCAACCATCCCAACATTATGTTTTCCCACATTAGGTTTAATGCTCATCAATAGAATATTGAAATCCTTTTGTAGTAGGAAAATATCAATCATATAACTTTTATAATTAAAATCAAATCTTTTCAATAATTACAATAAAAACATTACCCTCGTCTATCACCATTGTTAAAAAAATTTAAAAACTCAAAATAAATATTAAAAACATAATAGTGATCAAAAATTGATTACCATAATTCTTTTATATGGTCAAGGGATGGTAATTTTATTCCATGATTCTCTGAAGAACTTTGGATAGTGTTTGATTAGGATAAACTATCCAGATGATCTCTAATACCACATGTTGGGGCTCAATCCACCAAAACTCAAATCACCCTCAGATTATCCATAAGAAAAAACAATTTCCATATATACCAAATCAAATAAAATTTGAATATTAATGTTTATAAAACTAAGAAGAAAAATTAAACACAAGCATGCACACTAATGAAATGTACACTATAAAAGATAAAAATAAAAATAATGAAATGTGAAAAAACTAAAAATAGTATAAAGGATTAACTTTGTTTATAAATACTCTACATGATATAGATAATAATATAATTTTTTTATTAACGTGTGATGATTACAATCATTATGATTCAGACTCAAATGAATAGTTTTCATTGATTTATTTTTTAGTTTTCACATCACCCATTAAAACATTAAATTTAAATATAATTCCAATACTTTTATATAGAATTCCTCTTATAAACAATATTCATTTTCATTCCTTCTGTTGGATAAAGGAAACAACTTCATGAACCCCACATGCATGAAAATAGTGTGATCATTAATTTCTCCAATTTTGATTAATATAATATTACTTTTATTATTAATATTATGTGTCCTTTTAAACATCCAAGTTACAAATATAAGAGAGTTTGTATCCACTTTTATATCCTTTACTGTCTAGAGTCAAGTTACAGTTTTTCAACTATTATTTTTCTATTTCCAAACATCGAGACATTGGAACTTCTAGAAAACTAGCTCTACCAGGTTCCATTATGGACATTCAGGATTACAATGTTCATCTATATTTTGACATAGTCATTTTTTACTAGACCTATACAACAGTAACAAACTAATTATCTTTATGATCAAAAAACTAATAAACATAGAGAACCATTTCAAACCCACTTTTCTCATGTACTGTTAAATAACACTCTATATATCTCATTATTATTTATTATTTTTTCATTTGAATATTATGCACTCTAACTAGTATAACATCTTAATTAATTTTTATGGAATAATATTTTTTATCACTAATTAGAACCATCTTAGTCGTATTTCTTCTCTTATAGAGAATTTTTTTATATGATATGAGTTTTACTCTTAATATCTATTGGTTATTTTAATGTAATTATATATATATATATATCAATTAAATAGACTATGATTTTGTGTATATATACTGCTAATAATAATTTAATTCTTAAGGTTAATGAAAAAATGTTTTCATTTGTATATGGAGTGGATGGTTCCATATTTAATTTAGTTGTGATTATTCATGATAAATCCCATAATGATTACATTACACTACATTAAATATGGAAAAAAATATTTCTCAACTGCATAGGTTGAATATTTTGGTCGATGAAAGAAATCAAAATTAATTATATACATACCCCCCGTAGAAATATCGTATATTGGTAGTGGTTTACAAAATTATGTATAAGATATTGAGAAAATTATAGATATTTATATATTATTAAAAATGGTTAATTATTTATGAAATAAAACATTTTGGGATCCATTTGAGGATATAATCCTGATTAGTGATGAATCATGGGATAATATATTCATACATGTGAACACAATATTTATAATTATTCAAAATAGTATAAATAATATAAATATTGAAAATTTGTTATGAAAATGTTGAGGTTAATTTAAGAAATATTTAATACACTAGTATCCTCTCTTGAGTATTAAGTGGTAAAGGCATTTATAGTCAATAAAGAGAACAAGATCATGATTTTGTATGGGTTGGGGAGTGGTATCTTCTTAAATAAAAAAGGGAAATTAAAAAATGGTAACACATATAAAATATCAAATGGAATTAAGATCAATGAAAAAAGTTTTTCACTTAATCATGAATACGAGGCTGGTGATTCTGGAATAAATTTAAATAGAATTATAAAAAAAATCTATAAAGGTTATCGAAGAGAAATGTGTACCAAAAATAGTGTAATTCGTTTTAATAATTTATTTAAATAACGATTCGATATTTTCTTGTGAATTTAAAAAAAACAAATCATGATGGTGGTGAGGATAACCAACCCAATAAATCATCAATAATTTGTTACAATCTAGATAGTATTTATAGTGTAATGGGATACTCCAATATAAGGTTTGAGAGAAATACACTATGAAAGGGGGATTTTTGTTGAAAAAATAAAGGGTAATATTTTGATGAGGAATATGTTGAAAAATAATAAAAATAGAATATAAAGGTTATATAGTATCCATTGAAGAAACAATGAAATCTAATCGACACTCAATTAATGGAAATGGTGATAATGAAATTGAAGATTAAGAATATTAAATGAAAATACAGTTTAAAAATGATTTGTTCATAATTTTATGTATTAAAAATTAAAAATCTGAGAATGATAATGAATCATTGATGAAAACATATGAAAATTAAAATGTAAAAAAATTGAAAAAAAATTAATATTAGTTTAAAAAAATATTTGGAATCTCAATATTATTCTTATTAAAATAGATCTGATTCCTAATAATTTGGTTTATTGGTTCATTGAAATGTAACAGGATGTGTACATATATGAAGAAAGGTCTCATGAAGGTGGATTTTCTTCTATGAAAGTGGATTTTGGTTTTAAAAACATTAAAAAAGATGTAAAATTATCCTAATTAACCAAAAAAATTGTGAATGCCAATATTTTTTTTAATTGTCTAATATAATAGTGAATATAAACATTATATTCATAATAAGGTTTATAATGAAAATGAATTAGTAGAATGCATAGAATTAATGTTAAATATTTAATTTAAATTTTTTATAGTAAATTTTATTTATCAAGTTGAATATTATAAAAACCAATATCAATTTGAGATTGAGGAGTTAGATAATTAACCTAAGTTGAATATGATGGAGGAACATATCTAACTATCCTTGAAATTAAATAAGAGTTTATAATGACACATTATAAATATGGTCTAGTGACTATCTATATGTTATAAATACAGGATCTTAGGTAAATCCAAACTATTCTTATACTAAGACATAACAATTTCTTTTTCATATTTATATTAATAAATGGAAAATAGGGTAAATTATAGTTTATTTCCCTTATTCTCATCACTGTTTATAATTTTATATCCTATGGTGTTTTATATGTAGTGATATAATGAATTGTCATAGATTTCATACACATGGTTTGAGTTGATGATTGAGTTCCAACAAACTATATTCTTATTATATGTTCCCATGTTTCCTTTGTGAATTTGGGACACAAATAGTGATCCCCAGGCTACTTAACAAAACCTCACATCTCAATGCTTGATAAAATCCCAATCAAGAGAAGATACTTCCAGTATCATGATGTCTATATCCTTCATTTCCCAGCCACATGACTACAAATACTCGAAACATCAGCACCCAAATAAAACCATTCCATATTAAATAGATTTAATTAGAAAACTATATTTAAATTATATTCAATATAAAATGATATATAGTCGAATGAGTAAAAAAATTACCAATGATTGGTTATACATTTTGACTCTACAACACCCTGAGATATGGAATTATAATTTTTTCATTAAAATGAATGTTCATGAATATATTTCTTCACAAAAAAACTAAAATATAATGAAAATGTGGTTCAATAAAATACATTAAATTTATTTAGTTAAATTAGTTGTTATTTAAGGATGCATTTTTTTTTGAAATCTATGAAGAATACGGAATAAAATGGAATTAGGTACCAAAATCCTACATTATGAAGCTCATTTCCGATCATTGTAATGATGTATCTCCACAACGGTTTTATATTTAGAAATCATAAGTTGAACTTGGACTATTTTGGTATGAGGGGATTTCTATCTAAGAGAAACTAAAAATCCTGGAAATTTCTATGAGGTATATGCTAACAAAATCACCACACTGGTCCACCATCAAAGAATACCTAATTCATACTCATTACAATGAGATATTGAGGGTGTATAGAATAATAAATTTTTAATATTTAATCAGGTAATTATTAATTTAATAATTTTTTCACAAGTATTTTAATTTTATTATTATACTATTATTGACAAGGAATGTTTATTTTAAAAAATAATAATTTTCCCTTTTACTTCCTATTGAAAAAAATTAAAAAAATTAGAATTATAATATGAAGGAAAAAATTATTTTGAAACTAATCATGTTAATATTATTTTATGGGAAATTTATTATATTTTTTGGGAAAAGATAATTTTATGTTTAATAGGGAAAAATATTTTAAAAAATATATCAATTTTATGACATTATCATAATACAAGAAGGGGTTATATTTTTATGAATCCATTTTAATATAAATTTTTTATTAATTAATATAAATCATTTAAATGAACTATTATAGATATATATAATATATGACTAATGTTTAGGAAACGTGGATATTACTTTACTATGGTAAAACAGTTATTTCTCAATGATTGAAACTTTTCTAAATATTATTTATTTTTTAGTTAAGTTGATCAATTTTAAATTAAGAATATATAATGATGTCTTTTCATATATAAAAATTTATTAACCTTCATTTAGTTTATATAAAATATTAAAATATGATTACCATAACATTTTAATTAAAATGTAATTTTTTGAATGTAACTATTTTTCACATATTATATGTTTTAACTTAAAATATAATTGTATCATATTTAAAAATTACAATATATAAAATGGATTAAAAATTCATATTCATTTAATATTTTTTTAATAAAGGTAATCTTATTTCGTTTTGAAATAAAATATTTTCCTTTGTCTGATTGTATTCATGATTAAAAAATTCTTAAATCATGTAATCAAACGTGGCTCAAATTTTACTAAATCACATTGACACATAAACCCCATAGAATACATTTTATGGTATATGAAGTTATAACAACATATTTCACCTAGAGTTTTCAACAAAACACATCTAATTCTACTATAATTTCATTTTAACCATTTAAAAAACATTCATTTTAAAATATTTTCACATGTTTTCAGATATAAAGGAAAATCACTATCACCCATTTCAAGCCACATTTAATGTTCAAAAATCCCAATAATATATTAAAAAGGTAAATTATATATAGACCCAATAATTATTTTGAATAATATAGCCTTAAAATATATACACTTGTTTTTTATATCTTATGGATAATTTAATAGAAGATCCAAATTTTAAATAAAAGTATTACTTACCCTTTATTATTCTTTCATTATCCTTATTATCCACCCTCAACCCAACTAATTATAAGAATATGTATATATAGAAACCCATATAAAAAATATACTTAAATTTTATTATATTTTTGGAAAAACTATATTCTATTCCTCTTTCATTCAATCGGAAAAATGAAAATTATTACCATGTGCATGTGCAGACTATCCCCTCCATGAATGATATGTCTCATTTTTCAAAAACACCATTTATGAATGGATATAGAAATGGATTTATCTAAGAGTTTATATTTTATATTCAAGATTTTTGTTTTCAAAAAATAAAAATTAGTGTATCTGTAAAGACACGAAGCTTGACGTACATGGACATTACATTACTTTTGCGGAATACTTAGTACATAACAAAAACACACACACAATGATCGTAATAGTTTAGTGTCTTTGGAAACTCGGAACGTAATCTTCTAATCGTGGAGAAAGATCTTCTATATCTCCCATAAAGATCTTCCCCTTTTTTTTACCTAAAACCTTTCTTTATATCCTGGGGAAAATAAAACATAAAAGGGTGAGCTCAAATGCTCAGTAAGGGTAAACAGAAGAAATATCAATCACATCATATACACAAGCACATAACTTTTGGAAATCTTAACCTGCAAAAGAGATCAAAATTTCATAACATGGGATAAATCATGGCAGTGAAATGTAATCACAATAATCATAACTTAAAACATGAAACTTTGTGGCATTCACACATAATCATAGAGAATCATTTCTTGTTAGTCAAGACTCATTTCCAAGACTATCTTAGTGGACAAAGTCCCTTTCTGAATCGAGTAACCCCCGTTTCAGTCATGTTTCACTGAACCGGTATAACCTACCATTCCAGCCATGTCTATCTCATGAGATATAAAATCTTTACCCAATGCATTAGAGGGAGATATAGGTCCCACCCATCTCATAATGATACCATTCTTATGTGTGCCACAAAATCATAAATCATACATCATTACATAACCCATGTAATAAAAATGGGATTCTTAAACAACATGATATCATAAAACAATTCATATAAGATAAATGAATTCATAAAAATATTTCCATCACAACATAATCAAATCCATGTAATAATAGGGATAGAAACAGAACCCTTTATTATCTTATATGGAAAATAATTTTGATAAAACACTTGAAATCCATTCTTGAGGAAAATATCCTATCTACTTTAAAAAACAATTTTCCTTTCTTAAAATGTCATACAATTTTAAACTAAAAAAAGTTGATAAAAAAATAAACTTTAAAACATATAAAGGAATATTCTTGGAAATAAGGTTTTAAAAATCCATTCACGCCGTATAAGTTAAAAAAAACATTCTTCGTACTTTTGTCGGAAAAGTCAAAAAGTACCTCGTACGAAAAACGACAAAAGATTCCTTTCATATCCTTTACTAAAAACTCACCAAAGGGTAAAATTGGAATTAAACAATTGTATGTGGATGGAAATAATATTACATATTGAGTAAATATGGATGTGGATGATAAAATACACCCTAGTAAATACCAAAGTATAAACAATCTCGGATAAAAATGAGATTGTGATATTTCCCTTACCTTAGGTCCGATTTTCTTCGTATGTGTCCGAACCTCCTGTATAATGATTTAAATAATGTCATTTACTTATTACAGAATCATATTCATTGTTATGATATCATATATGGTTCACTTATGACATTATATTACCCGTTCTTTTGTAAATTTCATGTTAAAGAAGCGTTTTGGGTAAAATCGTTTCATTTATCGTAGGTGTTTTGACTTGTTGTTCTTGACATTATTATTACTTATATCATGATTTACTTACTTACAGAATATAAAATATGATTTATATATCATATATATTCAGTATATATATATATAATAGATAGATAAATGAAATGAAAAACACCGTTCATGGAGACGGTAGTCCGTACGTACGCATGAACGTTGTTTTCCTTTCCTTATTGTCTTGAATGGAAGTAAGTAGATGACACACACATATATATATATATACATAAATCCAGTAGCTTTATATATATTTCATTATTATTTCTTATATATACTTTATAATCATTCTTAAATGGTTAACATGGAGAATGAATCGCATCGCATCGTGGAGACGGTATTCCGTACGTACGCACGAGCGATGATATCATTTCCATAAATATTGAATTGAATTGGAGTGGATTATACAATATATGAGAATCAATATGATGTTTTAATAACTATGTATAGTTATTCTTTACACCATTAAACCCATCCATGTAAGGTGGTGGTGGAAAATAGATTACACCACGGCGTGGAGACGGTATTCCGTACGTACGCACGCGCGGTGATTTCATTTTTTCCGTAGGATGGATAGAAGGTGAATTAGGGTTGTTTCATATTTATAATAACATATCAGTATGTAAGTAATACTGATGTTATTACTTTGTTATGAAACAACTAAAGAAGAATAAGTTGAAGAAGAAAGAAATTGAAAAGATCGGTAATGGTTATTACCTCTTCTTTGAAACGCCTCTTTGAATCCTCCACTTAGGGAACTAAGATTGGTCTTTGAAGAAGACCAGGACCTCTAGGATTATTCTAGGGAAGTGGATAAGGGATTTTGGCAGAGTTTGGACGAGCTTGAGTGCTCAAATTGGTGTGAGGAGGAAGGGGGAGGAGGTGCCCTTTTATAAGGGAGGAGAGGGGCACCTTAGGAATATCTCAAAATATTATTTTATATTAAAGTCAAAATCGGTTTATAATGGTTCCAAAGGGTCTTATTTAGAAGCTAAAGTGGGGATGGGTCGAAATCCTATCAACAAATAGTATTTAGACAAGTTTATGATATTATTTTAACCTTATCAATTAGATTTAACTCTAAGTTAAATAATTTAACTTTTATCGTGTCTTTTTCTTTTCTTTCACTATATGGTTAATACACTTACTATAACATGCCAAACGAACCCCAAATTGTTTATTACTAATACATATATCCTTATCTAAGTAATTTGGCCGAACCTTAGATTTTTAGGAATAACATAACAATTAATAATATAATATTTGATTTAAAAACTATTTTATGTCAATTTTGACACTATTTGATATATGATTTTTGTGAAAGTCATAACAGAATTATATGTTCGAACCAAGTTAATTACATCAACACTAATATATCATAGTAACCTAGAAAATTAGTGTAATTCATAAAAAGTCTCAAATTACATTTATTTTCGTGTTTATAACATCAATTATGTCAATATTTCATAAATAAGATAATTATTGCATCATCATTGTGTCATAAATAAATTAAATTATTTAATGTCTAAAAATTAAAAATAAAATACCATTATGTAGGAAATATTTTTATATTTCTAATGAATATTTATAGTCGAATTTATCTTATGTATAACCCCATATTAAAAATGATTTACTTATTAAACTTTGATTTTAACTATTTTAACCCTTCTTTAAATAAATTAATAATAAATGTCCTAATCTAATCCAAGTGGGCCTAAATGGTCATATTTTATTCATAAGGTTGTTTTTTGTCGAATTACACTTATCCAATAGAATTAGGACATGTGTTAGGGTAATAGTAATATCATATTTACCCTTAGTTACCCTATTTACTATTAACCGTGGTAAAAAAAGTAAAAAGTTACTATTCACCAAAAAATTATTTTCATCTCATTGAACCACATTTTACTTACTGACATCAACCGTGTCTCTCGAATTTTTGAAATTCCATTCACAGAAGCGGTAAAATTAAGTTTTATGAAAAATTCAGTTTTTTAACTACCACTTAGTAGTTTCACTATTCATCAAAAATTGATGTTTTTCAGAACAATGCCAAAATTTCATCCTAAGCTATATTTTATATTCCGATTTAAAAAATAAATTCTATTTTACCAAATTCATAACATAGAAGTTTCATTAATTATTTTTATAATTAAATCCCGCTGTTAAAACAAATAGCGTGTTTTTAAGAAACAATATCTATCAAAAGATTGACACTTGATTATGTCTGGTTTAAATGTGAAATTACAACCAATGACCAACATTGTATTAAATTGTAAAAATATATTCTAAATATACTTTAAAACCACTCAAATTAATAATTTATCACTATTAATTATTTTGATTAAAAAAGTTGTTTTTAATTAAAATTTAGTAATTTTCACTATTCATCAGAATATGAAAGTTATCCGAAATGTACCAAAATTTCACCTTAGGCTAAATTCGATACTCCGAATCCAAAAATGAAATCCATTTTGAAAAATAAAATTTACAAAATTTCAAAAAGTGGTTATTACTATTCATAACGGCTAGTTTTAATAACATTTTAATAGCATATCGTTGTTTAGTGAAACTCGTTATTGCGTACTACACGCTATCGAGGAAGGTCGCGATTGCGTGTAATGCAAGGCAAGTCAAGGATGCCTGTTGTGCAAGCTCCTTTTGGTGTAGCATACAACACAAGACATTAGTGAAATAAAAAAGAATATTTTTCATAAAATCTCGGGCTGTTACATTCTACCCCCCTTAAAATGAATTTCTCCCTCGAAATTCGTCGGGGTTATAAATGGTTTACTATTCGAAAGTTTCTTTAATAGAATCCCACATCGTAAAAAGGAATACCAAAACTTGGATTTAAAAACTAAAGTATGAAATGTAACGATTACCCAAATAAACTAATCGTTGGGTTTCCACATAGGTAAAAATATGGATATAGAAGAGAAATATAACCATCATGTTCTGATGGAGAGTGGTAGAGAACATGGCTATGGAAAATCCAGTAATCACAAATCCATAAATTTGTGACGATCTAAGGTACCATCTGATTCATCAGGTATAAGATCACTAGGACAACATTTTTGGTTTTCAAGATCATTTCCCTAAAGTTGAAAATTTGAATTAGAATAAATACTTTCTTTATTTGGGTACAATCTCACTGTTGTTCATGCCTTGAAAAATTTCCACTTCATCTCTTAAATAAATGAAGTTGAATTTTTTATTCGTGAAGTGTTAGCAGATCATGTGATAGAATGACGGGTCATTCCATCTGTCTCAAACAAAAGGTTAGCAAAAATTATATACATAAGTCGATCTATAGTGAGATTAATCACATATGGTTCCTAAAATGGACTTATACTTCATATATCATACTGCTTAATATAATAAAACTAGTTTCTACTTAACAGGGACTTCCTGTAGGCCAGTGGTAGGCGATAAAGGCCAGTCGCACTTCGGTTGTGGGTTCGATTCCCACAGCCTTGTCCGACGCGATAGGCTGTCGCCCGTCCTGCAGGTTGTCCTTTTTCTAAAACTACATTACTATAACATCCCATCAATAATATCGAAAAAAACTTCTATCCTTAAACAATACTAACTTATGTCCAACATAATCCATTCCAATCTTTAGGATTATCCATAATACTGCAATCCACTCTCATAACATAGTGAAAACGATTACCAGAGATTTAACACCATCGTTGATCCCCATATATCATAAGATATGTTTTGTTGGTCATATTCCAAACATTCAAAGTCTTTAATCATGTATTCTCTTGAATACCTTAGTGAAAACATGAATGCAGTTAAAAGTTAACACTTTCCACATAACAAAATCCAAAAATTCTATATACTTAAACCATGATATAACCTTCTCCTTATATCATTCATGAGCTCATGAATACTATCAAACATTTAATTTTCTCCTTATCCCTTCATTATGCGCATATTATCTACATTCCAAAAATATCTGAATAACCTTTCATGGATACTAGTAACATTAATCAGACAACAGTGTAACAATCCTTACATGTCTCTTTAATCCATAGTACCATGATATTACTTATACAACATTACACATGATAAACATGTAATCATTCCACTACATTCCTAAACCATTGACTGAGCTTCAACAATTCTTTCATCTCACATATCATTTGTAGTCTCTTCATCATCATCCACATAAATACTTCCCATACGAACATACTGATTATCTTCATGAGACTTTCCCTTAGGGCATTGGTTTGCATAATACCCGTACATTCTACATTTAAAACATTTAACCATTGTTGATGTCGTAGCAATACCATTAACCTCATCCATGGTGTTAACTGAACCTTTTCCTTTGCACTTACTTGCTTTGTGTCCTTCTTTTCCACACCCAAATCATCTTCCAGTTCCTTTGAAACATTCTCCTTGATGCCTCTTCCCACATGATTTACATAGGGGAAATTGAACTTTCTTTCCCCTATGATCATCATGAAACTCCATCTTTCTCTTATTAGCCGAGTCAGGAAACTTACCAAATTTTACTTTATTGATCATATTATGAGATTGCTGATTCGGCATAATAATGATGTTTGGACTTCCAAATCCCATTTCATTTGATTTCTTATGAAGAATATCATTCCATTGTCCATCATATTCTCCATTATCGTGAATCATCTTGTTTCCAGCCGTTTTCTAAAACCCAAAAAGAATAGTGTGAGAGGTAAAAATCATAATAAAGGGGGAGTAACATAAATATATAACATCTTTGGTTTAATCTAATATCGTTACCATAGTTCTAGGACTATATCCTATACGTATACTTATCCTTAGGGGCATCCCTAGACATACCTTAGAAATATCTCTAGGGATCTCACTAACATTTTCGCATCCTAGTTTCCAAAGGTTGACTAAACCTTTCCTCTGATACCAACTGTAAAGACCCGAAGCTTGACGTACATGGACATTACATTACTTTTGCGGAATACTTAGTACATAACAAAAACACACACATAAGGATCGTAATAGTTTAGTGTCTTTGGAAACTCGGAACGTAATCTTCTAATCGTGGAGAAAGATCTTCTATATCTCCCATAAAGATCTTCCCCTTTTTTTTACCTAAAACCTTTCTTTATATCCTGGGGAAAATAAAACATAAAAGGGTGAGCTCAAATGCTCAGTAAGGGTAAACAAAAGAAATATCAATCACATCATATACACAAGCACATAACTTTTGGAAATCTTAACCTGCAAAAGAGATCAAAATTTCATAACATGGGATAAATCATGGCAGTGAAATGTAATCACAATAATCATAACTTAAAACATGAAACTTTGTGTCATTCACACATAATCATAGAGAATCATTTCTTGTTAGTCAAGACTCATTTCCAAGACTATCTTAGTGGACAAAGTCCCTTTCTGAATCGAGTAACCCTCGTTTTAGTCCTGTTTCACTGAACCGGTATAACCTACCATTCCAGCCATGTCTATCTCATAAGATATAAAATCTTTACCCAATGCATTGGAGGGAGATATAGGTCCCACCCATCTCATAATGATAACATTCTTATGTGTGCCACAAAATCATAAATCATACATCATTACATAACCCATGTAATAAAAATGGGATTCTTAAACAACATGACATCATAAAACAATTCATATAAGATAAATGAATTCATAAAAATATTTCCATCACAACATAATCAAATCCATGTAATAATATGGATAGAAACAGAACCCTTTATTATCTTTTATGGAAAATAATTTTGATAAAACACTTGAAATCCATTCTTGAGGAAAATATCCTTTCTACTTTAAAAAACAATTTTCCTTTCTTAAAATGTCATACAATTTTAAACTAAAAGAAGTTGATAAAAAATAAACTTGAAAACATATAAAGGAATCTTCTTGGAAATACGGTTTTAAAAATCCATTCATGCCGTATAAGTTAAAAAAAACATTCTTCGTACTTTTGTCGGAAAAGTCAAAAAGTACCTCGTACGAAAAACGACAAAAGATTACTTTCATATCCTTTACTAAAAACTCACCAAAGAGTAAAATTGGAATTAAACAATTGTATGTGGATGGAAATAATATTACATATTGAGTAAACATGGATGTGGATGATAAAATACACCCCAGTAAATACCAAAGTATAAACAATCTCGGATAAAAATGAGATTGTGATATTTCCCTTACCTTAGGTCCGATTTTCTTCGTATGTGTCTGAACCTCCTGTATAATGATTTAAATAATGTCATTGACTTATTATAGAATCATATTCATTGTTATGATATCATATATGGTTCACTTATGACATTATATTACCCATTCTTTTGTAAATTTCATGTTAAAGAAGCGTTTTGGGTAAAATCGTTTCATTTATCGTAGGTGTTTTGACTTGTTGTTCTTGACATTATTATTACTTATATCATGATTTACTTACTTACAGAATATAAAATATGATTTATATATCATATATATTCAGTTTATATATATATATATAATAGATAGATAAATGAAATGAAAAACACCGTTCATGGAGACGGTAGTCCGTACGTACGCATGAACGATGTTTTCCTTTCCTTATTGTCTTGAATGGAAGTAAGTAGATGACACACACATATATATATATACATAAATCCAGTAGCTTTATATATATTTCATTATTATTTCTTATATATACTTTATAATCATTCTTAAATGGTTAACATGGAGAATGAATCTCATCGCGTCGTGGAGACGGTATTCCGTACGTACGCACGAGCGATGATATCATTTCCATAAATATTGAATTGAATTGGAGTGGATTATAAAATATATGAGAATCAATATTATGTTGTAATAACTATGTATAGTTATTCTTTACACCATTATACCCATCCATGTAAGGTGGTGGTGGAAAATAGATTAGACCACGGCGTGGAGACGGTATTCCGTACGTACGCACGCGCGGTGATTTCATTTTTTCCATAGGATGGATAGAAGGTGAATTAGGGCTGTTTCATATTTATAATAACATATCAGTATGTAAGTAATACTGATGTTATTACTTTGTTATGAAACAACTAAAGAAGAAGAAGTTGAAGAAGAAAGAAATTGAAAAGATCGGTAAAGGTTATTACCTCTTCTTTGAAACGCCTCTTTGAATCCTCCACTTAGGGAACTAAGATTGGTCTTTGAAGAAGACCAGGACCTCTAGTATTATTCTAGGGAAGTGGATAAGGGATTTTGGCAGATTTTGGCCGAGCTTGAGTGCTCAAATTGGTGTGAGGAGGAAGGGGGAGGAGGTGCCCTTTTATAAGGGAGGAGAGGGGCACCTTAGGAATATCTCAAAATATTATTTTATATTAAAGTCAAAATCGGTTTATAATGGTCCCAAAGGGTCTTATTTCGAAGCTAAAGTGGGGATGGGTCGAAATCCTTTCAACCAATAGGATTTAGACAAGTTTATGATATTATTTTAACCTTATCAATTAGATTTAACTCTAAGTTAAATAATTTAACTTTTACCGTGTCTTTTTGTTTTCTTTCACTATATGGTTAATACACTTACTATAACATGACAAACGAACCCCAAATTGTTTATTACTAATACATATATCCTTATCTAAGTCATTTGGCCGAACCTTAGATTTTTAGGAATAAAATAACAATTAATAATATAATATTTGATTTAAAAACTATTTTATGTCAATTTTGACACTATTTAATATATGATTTTTGTGAAAGTCATAACAGAATTATATGTTTGAACCAAGTTGATTACATCAACACTAATATATCATAGTAACCTAGAAAATTAGTGTAATTCATAAAAAGTCTCAAATTACATTTATTTTGGTGTTTATAACATCAATTATGTCAATATTTCATAAATAAGATAATTACTGCATCATCATTGTGTCATAAATAAATTAATTTATTTAATGTCTACAAATTACAAATAAAATACCATTATGTAGGAAATCTTTTTAGATTTCTAATGAATATTTATAGTCGAATTTATCTTATGTATAACCCCATATTAAAAATGATTTACTTATTAAACATTGATTTTAACTATTTTAACCCTTCTTTAAATAAATTAATAATAAATGTCCTAATCTAATCCAAGTGGGCCTAAATGGTCATATTTTATTCATAAGGTTGTTTTTGGTCGAATTACACTTATCCAATAGAATTAGGACATGTGTTAGGGTAATAGTAATATCATATTTACCCTTAGTTACCCTATTTACTATTAACCGTGGTAAAAAAAGTAAAAAGTTACTATTCACCAAAAAATTATTTTCATCTCATTGAACCACATTTTACTTACTGACATCAACCGTGTCTCTCGGATTTTTGAAATTCTATTCACAGAAGCGGTAAAATTAAGTTTTATGAAGAATTCAGTTTTTTAACTACCACTTAGTAGTTTCACTATTCATCAAAAATTGATGTTTTTCAGAACAATGCCAAAATTTCATCCTAAGATATATTTTATATTCCGATTTACAAAATAAAGTCTATTTTACCAAATTCATAACATAAAAGTTTCATTAATTATTTTTATAATTAAATCCCGCTGTTAAAACAAATAGCGTGTTTTTAAGAAACAATATCTATCAAAAGATTGACACTTGATTATGTCTGGTTTAAATGTGAAATTACAACCAATGACCAACATTGTATTAAATTGTAAAAATATATTCTAAATATACTTTAAAACCACTCAAATTAATAATTTATCACTATTAATTATTTCGATTAAAAAAGTTGTTTTTAATTAAAATTTAGTAATTTTCGCTATTCATCAGAATATGAAAGTTATCCGAAATGTACCAAAATTTCACCTTAGGCTAAATTCGATACCCCGAATCCAAAAATGAAATCCATTTTGAAAAATAAAATTTACAAAATTTCAAAAAGTGGTTATTACTATTCATAACGGCTAGTTTTAATAACATTTTAATAGCATATCGCTGTTTAGTGAAACTCGTTATTGCGTACTACACACGCTATCGAGGAAGGTCGCGATTGCGTGTAATGCAAGGCAAGTCAAGGATGCGTGTTGTGCAAGCTCCTTTTGGTGTAGCGTACAACACAAGACATTAGTGATATAAAAAGAATATTTTTCATAAAATCTCGGGCTGTTACAGTATCAATAATTAATATTATAAATAGTTTATTATTTAAACACTAGCCTCCTAAAACAGACCTACCAAGAGGAAAAGTGATTTATTTATAAGTGAAATTATCTTTTTAATTTACCATTTTAATATAACCCAAAAAAATTCTATTTTCCACCTTCAAAAAAACTATATAGTATCAATATACTTTTTTATAGTGATATTATAATAAAATAATTTCTTCTATTTCCAAACTCTCACATAGATTGTAACATGTTATTATTTTGTTAGATTGACCACCCATATGTAAAATGCAATATCTAGCTAACAAAAATGGGGAAACTATATATTGGATATGAAATCAAATATAATGATTTATTTTAGTTATTTTTTGGAAATATAAATATTAAACTTGTTAATAATGAAAAAAGTGTTTGTTCGTTATAAATTACCAAGTCATGCTCTTCAACGACTTCGTTATCATAAATAATAACGAAAATAATTATAAATCAAAATTAGAAAAATTATAAAAAATATTTTTTTATACCATATATAATTTGGGAATGAAGAACTTTTGGTGAAGAATGACTAATAACACAACTATTATTGAACTAATTCTAATCAATCATGATTAATCACCCCTGATAGTGAAAATATATAATAACGATCAAATATATATTTTTAAAAAAATTATAAATGTTTTTTATAAATTTTTAAATATTTTAATATGGTTATTAAATATATTATTAAGATATTTATTCTTTTATTATAGTGATTCAAGTGCTTTAGTGGAAGTCATGAATTGATGTTAGGGGTTCTTTCTCTAAAATTTGATTATCTTGATAAATATTTAGAATTTTGTGGCAAGTTATCTCTAAATTGGTGTTATTACTTCAAAATAAATAAATTGTAACAAATTCATGTGACTCATCAGTTTTTAAGAGTTGTATATTTTCCTTTCTTCAAAGGGAATATGATTCAAAAGTAAAAAGGGATTTTGTTCACTCAAATTCATTCATAGAGTTATAATCATTATTATTGAACTTCTTTATTCCCCGATTTGTTTGATTTACCCACCAATTCTATTTCATGGTATTTTGAATTCATTTCAAGGTTTTATTATTTCCCAATTAAATATTATACCTTTCTAACATTATATCACAAAAATTATATCATTGTTGATAATAATTTTCATCTTCTTTAACCATGGTTTACCCTCATTGTACATATTTCCTTTCCTAAAACTTTTCTCTTATATAATTGGAAATATAATTATGTGTTATCCCATTTGACATCCATAATCATTTTATATTTATTTATATAAGATTTTTTACACTATTTATGATGTGGGTTTTCAATAATTATGCTTCAAATTATTAAAAATGTTATTTATCCATTCATAATCAACATTTTTCTCTTTAACCCCACATTTATATTGATAATAATAATTTATTTTCAAGTAAATATTATAGATGTGGTTTTTTTAAAAGAAATTTTTCCCATGTATTTTGATTATTCTTCCATAAATAACTTTTAAAGATGCCATGTAACTTTTTGATGTTGAAATATTATTAACAATTAGTCCTAAAATATCTTTTTAATTTATCAAATATGTAAAAAAATATTTCCAATGCATTTCACTTTTCATATTAAACTTCTTCTCTGATAATGCAGTTTTTCTCAAATAAAATCCTAATATTCTAGTTTTATTAATGATTTTTTAAATGATATTATATATTTCTTATTTTTAATGAATTTATTAAATTCAGTAAAATAGGGTATTTTCCATCTAGTTCAACACTCTTTACACATTCATATATTATTATCTTATGATTACCAACCATATTTATAGAGATTGTGCATTATTATGCGTTGTGTTGTCATGTAAACCATTTTTTATGTGGGTTAATTATTATTTGATGAAATTTTGTATGATTTCCTTATATGGGACTTACAATGTCATGAAAATGAATTATACACCCTAATATATCTCTAAAAATTAGTTAATTAATTAATATCTAGAGATGACATGATTTTATTTTTATGGAATCATGAATTAGTAATTTTGTATGATAACATGGAGGATTCTTCAAACATTTGACCACATTAAATCCTTATAAAAATGTTATTTAATTAAATTTTTTGTCAAAATTCATTTACAAACATCCTTAATACTCAAAGAGTATAATGATATTCCTCCTTGATTATTCAAATTTTTATAGACTAACTCACCAATGTCACATTAAATTGTTCTAAAAAAATTCAAATCTCATCGAAAAATCTGTCTAGTTTATGTAAAATAATTGATTTATTTTTTATAAAAAGTTCATGATAAGTCTTTGTTGGGTCATATCTTATTAATCACTAGTAAGAAATATTTTAATGTTTTGGTTTGTATTACCTAATTACTAGTTTCTATCTAAGGGAATCAAGAATTCACTTAAAGCTCGACAACTAACATGTTGGACTTCCTAGTTCAGGGGTAGTATAGATTGGTTCCTATAGAAGTTTATATAAATGTAATGTTATTATAATATATCAACGATATATACAATAACATGTTTTTTTGTTGATATAGTTCATTACTTGTGTCTTTTATTGAAGAAACTATTGTGTCTTATCTTACAAAAATTCTTTAATAAGATGAATATTAAAATAAAATCTATGAATAACTTGGGTATTTCAAGTTCATAAGATGTATCAATTTTACCATATTATATTGATGTAAATCATATGAGATTAAACAGATATCCACATGAAGCTATATTTATATTCTCTATTGACCACTTCACTAATGTTAAATGCTTATTCAATATATTTTTAATGTGTCTCCGGTGTCATTATTGAAATTAAGGAACATAATACATAAGTTTTGTGATAATATAATCATATTTCCAAGTACATGACCCTTTTGATATCTTATATAATTTCTACAAAATAAGGATTTGTCTAAAAGGTTATATATCAATTTTAGGGAAATCAGTTAAATTACTATTATGAACATGTATCTTAATCCTTCATTGTTTGATGAAATTGTGTATTATCTACACCAAGATCAATATATATCAAAATTTTATCTTTATTCTGGTTCACATTAATTAAATGAAGAAAAGGTTGATTTACCACATAACTATACTATCCCACATCTACTAATCCATCGATAATAGAATAAAAATTGAAATTAAGAACAACAATTATTGATCCCCTTAAACCTTCCCCAAGGGTCCCATAGTAAGTTACGATACCCCATGACCATGGAAATAATAAAAGAATAGTTGGTTATGATAAAAAAACACAAACTAAAAAATAAATTAAAATATTGATGTGATTATTATATAATATTATATAATGAATCCCATGAATGAGGAACCACTAAGGAACTACCTGAAGAGTGTCATAAGTCTTATAAAAATATATGATGTTTCAAATTATATTAAAATAGATATATTTTTATAGATATTGAGTGTCTTATTCTTACAATGATGTTTTTACATTCCCACTCTAAGTAGTTGGATGAAGTTTTCAATTTAATTAGATATCTTTTTTCATTTTTCATTGTAAAATTGACATGTAGATTGTCATTTCGAATGTTTAATTTTTTGGTATAACTATATGAGTATTTTTGCTATTTTTTTAGAGATAAAATATATGGATTCATTATGTAATGTAATTTGTATCAATATAAACTATTGTTATTTATAAATTTTAATTTATCTCTTAAATATATCTTGGATATGATCATTATATTTGGAATCGGTCCTCTTTGTGATCATTGTGGATGATAATAGACAATCATTCATGATTATTCCCCTATTATTATGTAAAATTAATATCATATTTTATTATATGGGAGAGTTTTATCTTAGATATCCTATCATATTCTATGATATATCCCCATCATAAGAAATCATCCCCAGTGTTTCTTATCATGTTTTTTATTATAAGCATCAATTGAAACATTTACTTCATTTCCATATCAATAACCACCTTGTAGTGAAAAAAATTATCCTTTATCATTCAATACTTTACCATGAATGGTAATATTATTTTTCATGAAAATATAATATGGTAAGTGAATAGTCACTTAATGAGATCATATGATATGATACAATCATTTTATATTATTTACATATGTACAAGAAGATGACCCACATTCCTAGTGGAAAACACCAGTCATGGCCAACGATTTTCTAATAGTATAGGTTGGAATATCATATTAAATCCCATTTTACAACTAGATTATATAATAAATTATATTTTTTGGAACATCTCTATTTTTTCCATGAAATATTTTGAATATATCAAGTAATATTTTCTGATCCAGGAGTAAAGATGGGGTGAGATTGTGAGGACTGATGAAGATAGAATTGATATTATAAAAATAATAAATATATTAATATCACATGAAAATATTTTTCCAAAAAGAGTGGAATAACTCCTAAATGGATTCTCATGTTAGATATTTAAGACAACAATTCAGTATTGAATGTAGGTTTTATCAGTGTAGTGACATAGTCATTGTCCACATCTGGTTTTCATCTTGTGCATCATCATTGGAAAAATAAATAACTAAGTTAAATATTTATTTAATTAATTAATTTAAAATTACTACCCTATAGAATATCTATAAAAACCTCATTATAAAAAAATTATATATTTTCATCACAATATTCGAATTTGAGAGTAGAGATGATTGAGGAGTTTTCATGGATTAACAACATCAGATTATGATATAATGATCTGTGTTCCAAAAGAACCTATGGATCTCATCAACAATAACATCTTAGAGAATTTCTTCATCAATGATAGATCCAATATTAAGTAAGAACATTTTTATTTTGTGGATTCATCCAGTTTAATTTAACCCATGTCGTACGTGGCTCAATTTGACTAGTAGAAATTGATTCGTGGATATATTTTTTATATTGAATATATTGTTTGGATTCTACATAGTTAATTAATATTTTTTCATTGATTATATGATAATGTATTAATTAAAAAATGGTCAATGTCCATGTATCATTCCTCACATGATTGTTTATTGGATTTATTCACATGTTCTCTCTGCATTCATTATCGATATTTGATTTCACTAACCTTTTGAAAAATACCTAGTGGATGATCATTGCACATATTATATTTTTGGAAATATATCACCACCATGGGATAAATATGGATAATGAAGACACGGTTATGATGTGTGTGATTTATAGTAGATTATCATTCTAATTTGGAGTTTATATGTATGTTTTTTGGCATCACAATATAGTAGATGAAGGGTAATAATTTTTGGGTAAATGAAACACTAGAATCCAATCACCGGTGAAGGAAGGCACCCTTATATCAGTGATATGTGACTCAATGAAAAATTTATGGGGAAATTTTTAGGGGTGGAAGACCAAGAATATATAGATAATAACCACAGTTTTCTAAAAATATCATGTTAGAGAGTTTTTAATTTGGAGATACACATCATGTAGGACCCCTGGCTGGGATGCTATGTTTTCTATGAAAATTAAATATCACATGCTAAGTGACATTTGTAACAAGATGTGTGAACCTTCAATATCAACAATTATTTCATTAGGGAAGTTACACTTGAAAAGACAAGTCCATACATAATCTTGTAGGGGTATAGTACATGGGAACTAAACAGAAATCATACACGACCAAGTACATGGGCACAACCAAAGGTACAAAGGCATAGCTAGGTGTACAAAAACATAGTCTGGAGTACACTGACCAGGTATGGTTCATACAAGAATACATGGGGTAGTTATGAAATTAAAAATACTACTAGAAAACATTATGTAAACTTTCTATAATTTTTTGATACCATTTTCCTCTTCTGTGTGGAATAGTTTCTTCAAAATGCATTCCCTTGTTCTGTACCTATGATGTTATAGTATGTAATTATGTCCTAGACAATGTATTTTTATCCTCTTTATATAATTTTTTTAGTTATAGTTATTGGTGTCTCCCCATTTCCCTGAGTGAGATCCTCTATCGCCCTATTCCCTTCATGGGGTTCCTATAATTCACATGACTAGTATACAAATTCATTGATCCCTTACATAACATGATATTATAGACTAGATTGTTGGTAAACCCCATATAATAAGGTTTAATCCCTCATATGTGTATCAATATCTTCTAACATTCTACATGTACTTCATTATGGTGATACCCAATGAGCCTGAACACTTAGACGAATTCCATTAGTGTTATAAGAATCATGAAGTGTGTTTTGTAAGTTGAGTGTTACTATAAAAACTCGAGTCAAACCATAGGCTAACAATGTTGTTGTGACCTTACCTTGAGAATCAGTGTCTACTAAGAGTATATTAGAATATTTTATTTTATGTATCATATTATGATTTTTATATCCTTGTAATGAGATGACTGCTATTATGATGTGTTATTCTTATTGGTTTTGGGGTGTCCTATTAGGTGTTGTTTTACTCACACATGCATTGGATCTTCGTATAAATGTTTTGTATTTCTTGGATGACCGTTATTTTAATGGGGTTCTCGGTGGACCAAGAGTAGGAGGATATTATAATGGGTTTCCTAGACCTTGGTTCATACAAGGAGTCACATTTTTTAGTAGACCCTTCCTTCTGAGTAAGTTGGAATACTTTGTTATTATTTTGGAATTTTATTTGGAACCTTTATAACATTTTTTACTTTTTTCATACTAGGATTTTGGGATATATGTTATTCGTAGATTAGTATCCATTTTTTTGTTTTACCGTTAAATATTTTACTATAATGTAAAACTGTTTGTGAATAAAGGTAAAATATAATAATGCCTTCCATGGGTGTGACATGCATTCTCAACACCGGTCGACAGTCCCTTCCCTATTGGTGGAGGGATTGGGGTAGTCAAAATTGACATATCACAGGCCAGGTAGGACATGGTGGTTTAGTTAATGAAATAGTGGTATTGGATAATTCATCATAGGACTATATTTTGGATATTTCAATAGATGTGAGATTGATTTTTGTTTTATGGAAACTATGTTAAGTGCTTCGAGTTTAGTTTTCAAGATGTAGACTCTAATATTTGTGTTGCTACTGACATATCCATTTACTAGTAATCTGACTACCTACTTGTTGACTATGTAAATATAGGAACTAATTATAGGAAAAAATCATTAGTACATGAATCATATTGGAATGGCTTATGGTTTTTATGTCCTTCTTGATTTAGTTCTTCTGACATACTTATTAACTAGGGTACAATTTTCCTATTTCAGGATGCCTCTATGATGCTTTTCACATAGTATTCATCAATGATATCACAAGTATGATCCCTTTAGTGATAAGGATTCAATACATGGACATTTTTAGATAGTGGTTCTTATTGTTAGTTTTCTAGACATACTTTCACATGTCAAGAAGCACCCATTTTCAAACCCCAAGGGAAAAATAAATCATAAAGAGATGAAAATAATATAAAAAAATTAATGTCTTTACATTTCCTTAATATATCTCAATATATATTTTTTATCCCAAGTTTTTTAAAATAATAAAATTTTATTTATAATCTCAAAAAACACAGTATAAGATTAAATAACTGTTATTTAAAATATCATAATATATTAGTTTTGACATCAATACTAAAATTCATCATAAAAAGTATTAAAAAATGTTAAATTATAAAAAATGACTATAAATATTTTTGATGGCCAAAAATTAGTGGTTCGATGTTTATTAGCCGCCCAACCAAGTGTGAAACCCTGTATGTTAGTTAATATTTCCAATTTTATGCATTGACTTATGGGAAAGCCCTATAAAAAAGGAACTAAAATCTGAAATAGTATCTAAATTTTGAATTAATAGTCCATCAAAATTTAATGCTACCACACAATGTGAATTGTCAAGGTTCAAGTCTATGCTTTATTCTAGAAGATCCAATAATTTAATTTGAAAATTTAATCTTATTTTCTAAGAACCAAAATGATTTAAGGATCAATGGACTAATAAGAGAAGTATAGATAATAACTTCTATAGAACATGTACAAGTTCTATTAGTTCATAACACCATAAATGTATACAAAATATCCATAATTAAAAATGATCTTTTTTAAGTGTTAGTTATGAATGGATTCATTTTGATAAGTCCTGAACTTCACATAAGATTCAACCCATTGGATATTTGAGTATAAATTTTTATTTAAGGGTTGAAACTGTCCATATAAAATATGAGTTACCATTATAAATTACTAATTTACCTAATGGTATTTTGGGTCCCCATCAGGGGGTGTCCCCTACCTTACATAAATAACTTATAGACCATAAAAGTAGGGTTTCTTTTTCATAAGTTGGAATCATGTCACATTCTCTCTGCATATGGTTGGTTAACATGTACTGCATACCACATGAGATCCAAAGATGATTGTGTATTAATTATATATTACCTAGTACAATTAAATGGGGTTTAATTTCTTTAAAACTTTTTTTTAACCCCCAACATGTGAGGACTAGCTTCCGTAATGGTATATTCCAAACTTTTCTCCCACATGTTCAAATATAAAATGGGTCTAGTTGTCACTCCCTATAGTTTATTTATATAAGGTTGGTGTGTAAATATAAATAGACTTGAATAATATTTTTATAATTTTCATGTACACTCCATACACATATTCCAGGATCATATATTGATGTAAACCCATTGGTATGTTTAGAACCAAACCCACACATTATAACTTTCACATAGTTGTCCATGTTGAATGAAAATAAACTTTAAAACACTACAATAATATTTTTATAGATTAAAAATAAATTACACCAAATTCCATATGATATATTACGAAACAACAATGGATATTGTTTCATTATTTAATACCCCAAAATATACCACTAGGTTTCTTGTACCCCCACTATAAAATTTTTTATAGTCCTTATGTTGTCGAATTTAAAATATTTATAAAAGCATTTTGTGTTTTTATTGTCAATATGGGGATTTATATGAATACCATTTCATGGGAACAACCCCATAAACATGGAACCTTATATCTCACCTCAATAAATATATCCTCTTGGGAGACCATAAACACCATTGTACCCCTACACCTACCTAGATGACATGGAACATATTTGTACCCTTACCACTGAGTATTATTTAAAATGAATTCCCTACAATCAGGAAATGTATTAGTTATGATATCACATATAACTAATTTTTGTAGTTATATGAAATGTCATATTTCATAACCCATATATTCTATAACATATTGATGAAAATATAACAATCCTATTATTCTATATATGGAGGGATAATAAGTCCTCATATTTACTAATAATGTACTATTAGACCATAAAACAATTCTGTAAGATTCTAGTAAAATAAGAGATCAATTTTGGATGAATAAAGATATTTAATACAATCTAGTGAACATCTAAATTCATTTTTAATGCTCCAACTCATCGGTGATAGCCTGTAATCCTCTATCTTATTGGTGATAATCCATTATACAAGAAAATAAAATTGTAAACCCTTTAGGCATCTGGTAATTTAAAAAAACACTTCAAACATATTTAAATGATGGGAGAGGTCACCAATTCAAAAATTGAAGACTAATATACTGGTAATGATCCAATATACACCCATATTTATTAGTTATTAGTTAACCTGGTAATAAAATCCTATAACACAAGAAACACACTTTTTTGTAGAATGTTAACACCAACAATCCTATTATTGAGGTTAAAAAGAAACATTAAATATTATTTTGAAAAAAAATTAATTCTAAACACGTTGATGATGATTTAAAGAGTCATTAAATCCCAACTTAATAATCCAGTGAATATGAACATATTAATGATGAGACAGAAATCCCCATATCCAATAATGATGATCTTGTAAGATGAGAACATTTAGAAAATGACATAATAAATCTGAAATCCATTCCTAATGATATATTAAATTTGAAACCTTTTTATAATTATTTGGAAACCACTATTGATGAGGTTATAAACCTATAATCTTTTTTTAATAATCATGAAAATCAAAAATATATTTTATTTCCATTTTGAAACTCATAAATCAATTTTAAATTTTAATGTGTACATAAAATAATATTTCATTCCTCAGATTATGGGGATGAATTTAAATATACAATCACATCTATCTTAAAACTTTATTGTAGTCACACCCATAAAATTCATTTTAAATAAAATGGGATACCATACTGGGTGAAAAATGGGACATAAGATTTAGTTTTTTGGTAATTCAAATGTCTCAATCAATTAATAATACTCATAATAAGTGTATTCATCACTATGCTGGAAGTTGATGTAAAATAAATTGGTATAGTTACCCGGATTTATTTATTGAAAATGTATCAATTGTATAAGATGTTCTAGAACTAAAAAAGTAATATCATATATAGTTTCAGTTCAACTATCATCATTTCCATTTTGACATATACAGTCGACTATTCCTATTATCCTATAAAATAAATATAAGGAAATATAAATTTAATAAAAGGTAAAAAATATATAATTAGGGTGGAAATGTCATGAAATAAAAGAAAATTATGAACCATATTTTAATTGTTTCTTAATATAATATTTTTATAGATTATATATGATGATTTGTGATAATTTACATGGGCATTCAAAAAATACAAATGTTTTCTGAAAGAATTTATTCTTATAGTTCCCTCAATAGGAATGAGTTGTCTTAAAATTCATTGATCGATCTATGATTCACTAGTAGAATATTGTAATCTCTCAAACATATGTTATCTATTTAGTTTCCACTCCTACCACCTAGAACTATTGTTCATATAATCTAACTTGGGGTCTTATTATAATGATAGTTAATAAAATGACGTGTGTGTATATGTGGTATGTTGTAATCCCAATTCACCCATATAAATGGACAACATTAATGAAATGATCCTATGAAATCCTATTTAGTGGCTAGAGTTGAATATATGGTCAGTGGACCCAATCGTCTCCTCTAAACTCTATCTTATGAAATCCAAAAATTATTTAAATTCACACCTATAAATTTTTCATTAGGGTTAAAAGGATTTCATTTATAATTATCTAACTACACTAGAGCTATCAAAGGTAGATCATACTCACAATAGCCATTTCCATCATTATATAAACATACCTACCAAAAATTAATTAGGAAATTTTAGAAATCTCTATATTTTTTGGGGACCATGGATGAGTTCTCACAATTGGTATATAAACCATATATAATAAATAAATTTCAAATAATATCCTACCTCTATTCAGAAACCTAATGCACCCTACCTCATTCAATTGACACATGGGTAGAATCCTACATTACATTTCATGAAGTCCCCAATATCTTATGAAGTGAACTGGAGAGGTAAAATGAACTACTTTTAACATTAATATGAGATAATCTATAGTATGTTTTGACCCTAGGAAAATCTAAACAATTTATAATAGAGGCATACCCCCACCAAGGATGATATAACCCATCGAGGATGTTCTAATGTTGAAACGAATCAAGTTCAACTATTAAAAGAACAATATAATATCAACATTTAATCATAAATTTCCTTTAATTTTCTATTGAATACATAACTAAAATATCTCTTTAATAATATTTCATCACAATTTGTATCCTATGATGACATGATGGATTCCAAATCCTTCATCTCAAACATGCTCCCTAAGATAAGAATCATGTCCTAAATGTATGTGTTATCCTCTTCTTAATTATTTATTCTATATTTTTATCACCCATCTATTATAAAATATGATTTATCAGTATAATGAAATGTTTTGAAAGTCATTAATCCTCTATAAAATTCATAATATATCTATAAATAAGCATTCTCTTACTCATTAATTTATTATAATGTGTTTTTTCATGGGTTTATTCTACCACATATATAAATGATTCTATATAATATATATAATGAATGATTTAGAAACAGAATCCTGAAATTTTATTATATAATTTTATATTTAATATATTTTTATGATTATATAATTTAAATACATAAATTCATATTAATTAAAAAGTCAATTAATTTATTGAATTGAAATTTATAAAAATTTAAGATAACTACTCTGGTTGAATAACCTCTATAGATTATATAATATTAATATTTCTTATTATATATTATTTATAAAAAATTATATAAAATAATTGAAATTTTTATGGTTATGAACACATGGTAAATAAAAAAGGACTTTAATATCTATACCAATTCTAGCACAAAACAAACATTACAATTAACTCTAAAATTTTATTTTTTGCAAAAAAATGATTAATAAAAGGGTAATAATAAATTATAAATCACTATAATAAAGTAATATTAATGTTAATATTATTTTAATATAGATGAATTATAATCTTATGTGGATTATAATGTATGATAGGACCACCCGACCGAACTGGAATACAATGTGTGGGTTTGATGTCTTACGTTTTCTTCTTTCATAATTTTTTAATATTATTTAGTTATTTTCATTTATATGTTGTAAATACAGATTAATTGAAATACTATACATATTTAATTATTTATCCACGATAATTAATGCTTTATATTAACATTTTATCATTCAATGTGTTTTCATTAAAAAAATTTAAATGTCGTAATGGTTTTTCATTCTAATCATATTTTGAATCTGAGATGCTTTATTATTAAATTCCCATCCATGTAAATTAAAATTTATTTCTCTCTAAAAACTATATAATATATCCTCTAGTTATTTATACTTTTATTTTATTCCTTCCATTTTGTATAACTTTTGTTCACAATTAAACTGAATTATTCCATGTAATAGAGAGAAAAATTATATCACATTTTTATATGTGTATCATTTTACTCCTTGTATATATTCATTATTATTTTTAATTTTCATCATAAGTGTATAATTATTTTCATTTTATATTGTAATTTAATTTTATGACACATATTTATAAGGAATATTATTAATTTTTTCTGTGTGAGTTATAATCTATCAAATTGACTTCCATACAAATGTATGAAACTAATTTTTCTTTTAAGTGATTTAAATATGAAGAATTTCCCATAATAGTATATAAATTTTATTTTATAAAACTTCTATTAAATGATTTATCTGTTTCCTAAAAGTAATTATTCTCTATATTATCTTAGAAATTATTTTTCTATAAAATTAAAATTAATGATTATATGATTTTTTTTATTTTTCAAATAATATTACAATTCTATGAAAAAGTTTTTTTTATCTATATTAATATCACTAAGTGATTTCTCTACACCAATTTGAGTATTCCATAGTAATTAAATCCACTTTATTTCATTATATTATCCTTTTTATGGAAAATCATTTTTAAAAAATTTATTTCCAATAAATTAGTTGTCATACATTGATATTTTGACTGTTTTCCTATTTTTTTGGAAAAAAATGTATATTTTGTCATTATGTGATGGGTGGTTTCATTATAGCTCCCCAGTGCAATTGTAAAAGTTTTATATCATATATGATTTAGTTTTTTTACATGGGTGGTCACCCCAACACCATAATATTTTAGGGAAAATATGGTTAACCCATATCAAAATAATTATGGTGGGTGTATGGTTTAACCAGTACCAAAATGGTATAGAGGCGGTTAAAGTAGGATAGAAGTATTATGTGACGGTTTTAAGAAAGTTATCTTAAGAGATGAATGTTTCATTGTTAAACCTTGACATCTATTTTATATTAATATTACTTCAACTATCTTATGTTATGAATCATTCTAATTATTTTATCACATATTATAGATCCATCTTTCAACACTCCTAAGGATCATGATTAAAAAAAATTATGATGTCATTGCTTGAGATAAAAGTTTTTTTGTGTATGAGTATATCATGTTATATTTTTCTACTATGATTATGTTATCATACCCATATGTTCATCTGATAAAAAATTATTCTATTTAATTATTAACTCTTTTTTATACTTATCGAGAATCTACACTCAACCTTTCTAATGTTTCCCTTAAAATGGAATCATAGATGCTATTTATATATAATATTTCTATAAGAATATCATGTCTAGAAAATGTTCTCATAAATGTTGAATATATATTTCAAAATAAGAATATCATTTAAATATTATATAAAATAAATATATCTATATTTTATAGGGTGTTATTTAGTGTGATATTTATGAAATAAGAATTCATATTGAGTAAATATTTATGTATGTTAATATTGAAATTTCTCAGTCGGTATCATAGAAATTGTGTAAAGTTTTAATTTTTTTCTCTACATTAGGAAATGTGGGTTTGTGGAACTTCTCAAAACATATATTTAACTTTTATGTAGTCATTTCATAATAAAATTTCTAATTTCTGAAGTTATCCACCAACATAAATGTATGAATAAAATGTAGTGATGGATCCCTTTTCATATAACTAAAATGTGGTCAGATTTTTTCAAATAATTTAAGATGACAATGTTTAAAGACCAATTAAAGGGGAAAAATATGTGTCAGATCTTAATGGTTTGTTAGTTAACCATTCCAATTTACACATTTTTAGTGACCCAACCTCACTAAGTCAGGAGCCGGTATAATTCTATAATTACAATGGAATATATACAATAAAACCACCCCCCAAATGATTGAACAGTTTAGTAGTATTGGAAAACTATATACTTACATGATTCTTGATTTATAATTGAATACAAATTACCATATAATTTTTTCCTAAAATAATAACCTTACTCCATCTAGAATATATTTATATATATTTATTAGGTAATTGATATAATCATGGGGAAAGGATAAAAACAAGTTGGCTCTCAAATTCCCTGTAAGGGTTAAGTACAACGGAAGAAATAATGAATCAATGAGCATAAAAATATAGAATGTTATTAACATAAACACACAATCTATATAATCAATAAAATTATAAGGAAGTGAATAAATAATATGGAAAGGTAATTAAATAGAAAAACAAGTAATTCAAATAAATGGATAAGGAATAATCAATATAGAAATATAATTAACTAAAAACCTTTCCATTTATTCAATAAACTTAGAATGAAATGCATCCACATATTTTTTTCATAGTGAAAATATCAAAGAAAACAATAACTGAATCATTAATGATATAATTGGTTAATTATTAGACACCATGTTATGAATGTACATGATACATTTACCATTAAGACCATTCACAAGATAGTTTTGAACATATTAAGTGAAAACCCCACTAAGGCCATATAACTAACTCATTCTATGAGACTAAAAATTCCTCAAAGGGATACCTATAACAGGGCCCCACTCATGATGATCATATATAATCATTCATAATATATCAAATAATATATTTAATTCAGGAACAATGTTCCCTATCAAGTATCCATATTGAGGAAAAGATACAGATTTATCAATATTTCCCCAGATATCAAATAACGTTTAATATAAACACCATATGTGAAAATGGTATAAATTTTATCGAATAATTATATCCAAGAAAAATGATATGAATATTTTGGGTAAATTTAATGTTTGATGATCAATGGATAGTGAATGATTCATTAGGACTACAAAAACCAATCATGGAAGTGAATGTCAATAATATCCTTGGACAAATGAATCATAAAGAATCTTGAGGAAGAATAAAATTGTATCAATAAAAAATATCTCAAGTGGAGTAAAAAAAAGGTTGTTTTCATTGATGAATGGAAATAGTGTAAAAATATATATTAAAAACATTCATAAGGAAATGTCCTTTTCATTTTGAAAATTATTTTTAAAATTATTTTATTTGAAAATAATTTTTAAAAAGAATTATATTTAAAAATTATTCTTTTAAAATTTAAAAGTATGATTCAATTGAATAATAGTTTCTAAATCCATATATACTATACATGGTAAATAGAACATTATTTTTTCATGGTAAATAGGTTATAAAAGTTCCTTTTTCAGAAATCAACAAAAAGAATAATTTGAAAACTTTTTTAAAAGAAAAAATTAAAAAATATATATTTAATAAATCATTTTAAAAAGGTTAAAAACCTTTTTGAAATTATTTTTAGAGAATATGGTTTTAAACCAAAGAGAGAAATGAAGTCATGTTATCTATTTTTTTCTAAAACATTTTATTTACAAAATAGTGGAAAATGGTAATATTATATGAAATATATCATGAATATCCAAAGGAGAATAAAATTAAATGGCTTATTAAACAATTATTATATAATTTACTTTAATTTAAATTCAATAATAAACAATCTCAATTAGATTGATATTGTGAAATAAATCTATAAAATGAAAATATTATTGAAGTGTGAATTAGTCATTGAATTTATTGTGTGTATTAACTATAAATCCACATAAACTAAGGAAAAAATACAACAATATATAGTCAAAGACCTCATAGATATAGTCATATAACAATAATGACAATGATCTCTAAAGAGACACTCAATTTAGGACCCAGAGAGAGTTTTCTCATGGTGAAAATGATCCACTAAATTCTAAAATCACCCATCAGACCCCTGAAGAAGACTCACTGTGAGGTCCACCGTATGATCTATAAGCATCCTCATAAGGTGGAAAATGTGAGATACTTCCTCTATCTAGTTCTCAGATACCTAAAGGTCTAGCTCACTCTAAAACCTATGAGGTTTCTTCCACTGAAACTCATTCAGTGAACTCATATCATGTGCATCCTCATCTGGTACTTCTAGTTCTAACTACTACTAAATGAGTGGTGGTATAGCTGGTAAACCACGTGGAGATTATATATTTAATACAAGACCCTATATTGATGCCTCATCACAGGGTGGATCATCTTCTTTATAACCTAGTGGAATCCTAGATAGATATCTTCATGAAGGAGTCCTAAAATAAGACAAGTTGTACTAAGATCAAAAGAGTATATCAATATTGATGACTCAATAAGTACATGGAAAACACAACCCATTATTATATGATGTATGTGACAAAAGGATTCCCCACAAACAATGTTTACATGGGTTGAGCGGAAAGGTGGGTGATCAGAGTCCTGGTGTGTGGATAAGTCATCCATTTACCCATCACTAGAGTCTATATCCTAAAAGTCTATCTTAAATCACAAATAACCCTTTCCCCAATCCAATATCATTAAATCTAGTCCTAAGGGGGAACTAACCATTCTAGTACCACTATTTTATTACCCAACCCACTGAGGTTTAACCCATGACTACCACAAGCTGGCTTCCAATATGTCGGGGGCTAGAAGATAGAACTGAGTAAAAATATCCCACAAATGGGAGGCACCAATATAAAGAAACTATAATCACATGCACATATCTAAGCCCATAAAATAATAAAATATAAAAAAATGAAAGAAAGGATGCATAAATCTATGTCCCCAAAATAGAGTATGAAAATAAAGTAATGAAAGAGAAAAGGGGTACAAATAATAGCCAAAACAAAAACATTAAAGAGTCCAACCTACTCCAAGGGCTAGGACTAAAGTCAAAAGAAGTCTCCTAGTAAGCACTTCCTTCTAACAATCTCATGTTATCCTCCACCTGATCTATATCCTCCTCAGACATCATCAAATTGGTCATCATCTTCTTAAGACACTATACATGCTGTCAATGCCCATGCATGGGTGAGTATAACAATGCCCAGTAGGACACCCCAAAAACTATAAACACAAAGCACTATGTATAGTCAAATAAATAAAATATATGAAAGACTATGCATAATGGAAACACCTATATATACACATGGAATAAACCACACAACCTAGAGTTCATAACCCACTTCCATCCCCATGATACTGCTTAACAAAATTCTCATTCCAACAAAATCCAATCCATGAGACACACTATCATTAGAGATGCTTGAAGAAGAGTTATAGATCATTCAGACCCACCTAAAAAACCCCACGAGTCTAAGAAGTCCATGACCCACATATAGGGGATCCTGCCGAGAACCATATAGGGACACCACAAACATAGTATGGATCAACCCACAATGTATAGGATCATATACCGATGATACCAGAAACTATAACAATACATCCTTTGAGATGGTAGATCCATTCCCTACTCAGGTAGTTCATGCTAATTTCACAAACACCACCTAGGGAAGAGAGATGATAGAGGACCACATTCAAGTCTCACAGAGGGACACAAAAACTCTATCCAAGACTTGGCCTATGGAGGGGATTGAAATCCTTTGATGTGGATGTAATGTAACACTTTACCCTTGAGGTAATAAACCAAGGGAACACAATCAACCTATTTTGGTCAAAACTAAGGAATTGTAGATCTAAAAACACTCTTAAAGGGGATGAATAGAGTGTAACAGTGGTGACACGATGAGTCCAACTATCTGCGTGTCTTCCCATGTGGAAAATACATACAAAAAAATTATATATCAATATACACAGTGTAAGGAAGGATTATGCGGACTTTGAAGATCACTCAAAACCTACCTGTGTTTTTCTGGTCGTGTTTGTATACTTTGGATTGTCTATGTACTAACCCCAATACTGGTGGTCGTTTCAATGTACACATAGCAGTATCATTTTCCAAGTACAAAACATGCATATTTCCATCTAGATTTTATCATGTCTAATTAATTTTATAAGTACATTCCAAGCCATTATGGTGGGGTCACAAGGTATGTGACCGAGTCCCATGGTGTGATACTTAACTTCAGTTAAAACCCTAGCACCACTGATAGGGGCTCCCACACGACATGTAAACCCAAAATACATGTTGTGTTTCTCGGGAATTTAAAGATTTGTTGGATCTTCCTCCAACAGATAGCTGGGATCAAGGCCGTCGATCTGCTTAGAAAACCATCCATCAAACATGTTTTCCTTTGTATATCAAAAACAAGGAAGAACGAAACCTCAAATCAGTCTAATATTCCTCCAATCCTTCATGGACATTTTCACACTCCGATCGTACCATTAATAACAAATTGCACCCCAGTGTTGATCCATTTCTCCGAATAATGGTCATGCAATGATCAAAAACTGAGTATTCAACCAAACATAGGCCCAAACAAAATGCTTGAAATGAGAGTGAAATGAATGAGGGATGAAATACAAAACCACAAAACATGAGGAAAAAACCCTATCAATTTTTCATTTGTCATCAATATTTTTTTTTTGAAGGAGTGGAATGAAGAGGGATACACCAAACTAATACATAAACCATTCCATCAATTTAATTCCACTAATGATGCACTATCAATAATGTTTGTGGAATTTATCCAAGTTTATATATACTTAAGAAAAGGATGGAAAAAACACCATACTTGATATTTAGATCAGTCATTGATGAAGAGAGAATTTAGTTCCATCGTTAATGAGATCCACGAAATCGGTTGGTCCAACGATCCACAATCTATCGAAATTCACCAAGAAAGATCTCCAATGGTTGTTTGAAGCTCCAGGGAATGAGTGTCCAAAAATGATGAAATCATATAACTATATATTTTAAGGGGAAAATAATCACTACCTCAAAATAAAAAAATATTAATTTAATTTATTTATTTACACTCATAAAAATGTTTTGAAAAATAGCCCATGCAAAGAAATATAGTTTTGTACCTAAGGTAAAACCCATATTCTGAACTCAATGGTGCCATCATATTTCTAATATAGGTCCATGTTCAAGAGTTATTTCAATTTTTCAAGAAAACTACACATCTTTTCATTTCAATATATATAATATATTTCATACATTTATTTCGGGCACAATGGACCTCCGAAGCACATGTCATCCCAACTCCTAGTCTCAAAAATAGTTCGCATAATATAAAATAATAATATATGGATAATAATGTTATTAAAAAATTATTGAGATAAATAAATTTTCCAAGGTAATAACTGAAACACATGTTCTATATAATCAATTAATGTAGAAGGAATTGAATAAACAATATAGAAGGGTAATTAACTAGAAAACCAAGCCATTCAAACAACCAGATAAGGAATAATCAATATGGAGAGGTAATTAACTGAAATCTCTTCCATTTAATCAATTTAATCATAATGAAATGCAGCCATAGATATTTTTGGGGGGTAATCTCGTTGATAATAGTAAATTGAATAGTGAATGAAGGAAATACCTAATTATTGGACACCATGTTTATTGGGTATATGATACCTTTAACATCATGATTTTCATAATATATTATAAAGCATACTGGGTGTAAACCACACTATGGTCAACCAACCAAATCATCCCATGAGTCTACCAATTCATTGAGGGGCTATATATAACCAGACCCAAACCATTTGGTACCTATCCAAAGTGTTTATCATATATCCAATAATAAATTTAATTCATGAACAATGTACCCCATAAAATATCCATATTTAGTTAAATATATGTATTTATCAATATTGCCCTATATATAAAATAACATTCAACATAACTACCATATGTAAAAAATTTATAAAATTTAGTAAATAATCATACCAATGATAATTGATATGGATATTTTGGTGTAGTTTAATGTTCAATGGTCACAGTAAATTGAATCTTTCAAGGGGAATACAAAAATGAATTAAGGGAGTGAACGTCAATACTATCATGGGAAAATTCAATCATAAACAATTGTGAAGAAGATTAAAGATGGAATAAATACAACATATCCCAATTAGAGTAAAAATAAAGGTTTAATGTCATTTATGAATATAAATATTATAAAAAGATCATTTAAAAACATTCTTGAGTAAAATACCATTTTCATTTTGAAAAAAATTGAAAATCATTTTCATTAAAAATCACTTTTACTGAAATATTCATTAAGAATTAACCATTTGAACGTGTTATATAATCTTTAATGGTATGGTGATTGGTAAATCCATATATGTTGTACAATGTAAAAAAAACATTACTTTGTCATGGTAAAAATGTTAGAAAAGTACCTTGTTCAGAAAGAGAAAAAAATATTCTTTTGAAATAATTTCTAAAATATAAATTGTGAAAATATTTTATTTAACAAATAATTTTGAAAAGGGTAAAAATATTTATGAAATAAGTTTTAGGGATTATGTTTTTTAGATAAAACAAATTTCTTACAAAAGAGAGAAATTAAGTTGGGTTTTCTTAAAAACATTTTCTATAACATTTTAAGTACAAAAGTGTGGAAAATGATATTATTACAATAAAAATATCATGAAAAAACATAAGATAATATAATTAAATATTTTATAAAATTACTATTATATTATTTCTTTTAGTGGAAATTCAAGAATAAACAATATCGATTAGAATGAGATTGCACTACTGGAATTAGAGGTATTTGTGATGGGATCATGTCCAAAATAGGCTTTAGCGACGGGGCCCTATCGCAAATAGCCCGTTTTAGAAAATGTCGTCACAAATATGTCTCTGATTATATACATAATATATAAATAAATCTTTTGTGACAGACCCATCTCAAATAAGTCTCTGTTTATATAAATTATATATAAAACTTTTTGTGACGGGCCCATTACAAATATTATTTGTGATGGGCCCTTCGTCTCGTCACAAATATTTTTTTAAAAAAATTTATATTTAAACGATATGTAATGGGCTCTCGTCGCAAAAGGTCTCATCGTAAATACTAAACAAAATAAAAATATATATATTTAATAAAATTGTGATTAATGGAAAAATTATATTAATATTATTAAAATACTATAAAAATAAAAAATATTAAAATTCTCAATATTCTCAAAAAAATATAAAAATGTCATCAATTATTATTATTATTATTATTATTAAAATAAACAAACATTAAAAATATAATACTAAAAAAATATATTTAATAAAATTCTGATTAATGAAAAATTAATATTAATATTATTCAAAAAATTAAAAAATAAAAAATTATTAAAATTCTCAGTATATACAAAAAATATTAAAAAATCATAAAATATTATTATTATTACTATTAGTAAAATAAAAAAATATTAAAAAATATAACACTAATAATTAATAATAAAATATTAATTATTCTTATTTATTACTAATTATTCCTATTTATTACTAATTATTCATATTTATTACTAATTATTCCTATTTATTACTAATTAGTCTGGTTTCTTCTGTCCAAAAAAGGGGGCCCTTGGAGCCTGGCCTTGACGATGAGCTGAAGGTGCCTGTCGATGTCGCAGTGCCTGATTGTCCTGCCTAGGTGGTGGCGGTGCATTACGCGGGGGCACCTGCTGATTTTGAGGCAGCCACTCTGGGGCTGGAGGCTGCGCCTATGGTGGAGGGCCTCTGCTAGGTTGCGAAGGACTATAACTAATTATTACTATTTATTCTTTTTTATTCTTATTTATTCATACTTATTTTTAATTATTACAAATTATTACTAATTATTCATATTTATACCTATTTATAGCTAATTATTCCTAATTATTCATAATTATTTCTATTTATTTTTATTTATTACATTTATTACTATTTATTACTACTTATTACTAATTATTACTAATTATTACTATTTATTACTATTTATCACTATTTATTTCTAATTATTACTAATTGTTACTATTTGTTACTATTTATTAATAATTATTCCTAATTATTACTGATTCTTCCTAAATATTACTAATTATTCTATTTATTCCTAATTATTTATATTTATTACTATTTATTCCTATTTATTCCTATTTAATCCTAATTATTCCTATTTATTCTGATTTATTTTTATTTATTCATATTTATTCCTATTTATTCATATTTTAATACTAATTATTCCTATTTATTACTAATTATTCCTATTTATTACTAAGTATTCATATTTATTACTAATTATTCATATTTATTACTAATTATTCCCATTTATTACCAATTAGTCCTATTTATTACTAATTATTCCTATTTATAACTAATTATTCCTATTTATTACTAATTATTCCTATTTATTACTAAATATTCCTATTTATTACTAATTATTCCTATTTATTACTAATTATTCCTATTTATTAATAATTATTCTTATTTATTACTAACAATTCCCATTTATTACTAATTATTCCTAGTTATTACTAATTAGCGTTAATTGATATTATTAACTACAATTTAAAACTACTAATTACTAATTACAAGTAATTATTTTTATACAATACTAATTTTGAATAATAATTATTAATTATTATTGAATATTAATTATTACTGATTATTAAGAATTAGTACTACCAATTTCAATTTATTATTACAAATAAATACTGATAACAAAACAATTTAAATCTAATTTAATTACAACTAATAAATAATAATTAAAATTATAATAAAAAATTAAATAAATAATAAATAAAATAAAATGTAAATACCTTTAAACTTGGTCTGCTATTGATGTAAATGAATTCACAACTTCTCCGTAAAAAAACTAACTCAGAGAAATTTTCACTCAAAAAATAGAGTTTAGAGAGAGAGCGAAAATAAGAATTGAGGGAATGAGAAAGAAAAACAGAGTGGGTATATATAGGGTAGATTATTTGTGATGGGACTATTTGCTATGGGATTTCCGTTACAAATACCTTTGCCCGCATTAATTGTTGTCGGTTGTTAAAAAGGTATTTGCGACGGGCCACGTCGTAAAAAGTGTCATGCCGACACACTTTTTGCCACGGGACAATATCCCATTGCAAAAACCCATTTATTCTGCCGATATTTGCGATGGGACCCATGGAAAAATGTTTCCTATCGACACACTTTTTTGCGATGGGACAACATCCCATCACAAAAACCCATTTGCCACCTCTGGTATTTGCAAAGGTGTGATTTTCCCATCACAAATAACCTTCATGTGGTTTGCGGTGCAACCCACGCCAAACCGCGCATTACCTTTTGTGATGGGACCCTAAATCACATCTCGAATAAGAAGTTATTTACGATGGGTCAAACCCCCAGTCAGAAATAACCTCTGGGATAAACTTTTTGTGACGAGAATTAATCGTGTTGCAAAAAACTCGTCGCAAAAGCTAGTTTTTCCTGTAGTTTTGTGAAATAAACCCTTAAAATGAACAGAACATTGAATTATGAGTTGATCGACGAATTGATTGTGTTTCTCATCATTAAATACCCATTAAATAAATTTATATTAATAAATATATATTATAATTCATTATAAACAAAATCATATAATTATAATGAAAATGATGAAGTAATTAATGCAATGAAAAGGAATTGAGTCATAAAATTCTTTACCACTAAGTAACTCTTAATTAAAATCACATTTGAAGAAATAATTCAATTTTAAACTCAAAATAAAATGAATATAAACAAATTTATTAAATAATATTTCAAAAGGAGCTGTATAAACACCACCCAAAACAAGTAACTGGTGACTGTGACATTTACCGCATAGCTATAAAAAGTGAGATGAAAATCTCATACCTTACGCTCCTTTTTTAACACATATTTAACTATTTTATAATGGTTCTGGACATGTTAATAATATATTATTAAAATAGAAAAATATTTTTAAAATATTATATAATGCTTTATTTTAATATCTTATTACCTGTTTTTATAATCATTCATTTTTTCCTTATTTTAGGTAGAAATTTCCATGTTTTCAAGAATGTTTTAACTTATTATTATTGTTCCTAGTAAATAAATCATTATTTAATCATCTAAATAATTTAAACCATGATTTAAATATTATATATATTATTTAAATATGTATTTATATTAATCCATAAAATTTGGAGATAGGAAATCAAATACATCGTTCATGGAGATGGTAGGTGGTACGTATGCATGAACGTTGTTTCCATTTTCTTGTCATATTAAAATAATGAAAACTAAATGAAATTTAGGAGTATATTATAAATAAATTAAATTTTTTTATATATGTCACATATTTCTATTATACTTATCCATAATACATTCCATGTAAAGGGTGAATTAATCACATCGCATTGAGTAGGAGGTTTTCCACATGTCCCAAATGATGTTATCGTATTCCCACAAAATGGAAATCGTTAAGTTATATTTTATATAATAATTAAATAGGAATAAATAAATTATAAATATAATATAAAAAATATATAAATTATTAATCCATCTTTATTTCAATCCTTGAAATATGGTAATGGAAGACTGGACGACATTGGTTCGTGAGGAAGTGTTTAACCATTTAAAGTAATGATGATTGTGTATCCCATTTTATGGAAGTGTGTGTAGGTGTGGTTCAAAAAAATACATTAAAAATGTATAAGTATATTTTGGATACATATTTTATTATATAAAAAATATATAATAACAATATAAGGAGTTCACAAATAAATAAATAAAAGTTCTCATTGAATAACAGTACATCATATTTGGGTAACTCCTTCTGTTTTATACCGAAATCTAAAATTGGTTTCATTTTTTTTCCTAGGTATGAGTGGAGATATTTTGGGTTATTATATAGTCTAGATCTTGATGATCCAAAGTGGTTGATTAGTTTTTAGAAGTGAGAAGGGTGAGTTCCTTTTTATAGTGGATGAGGTGTGAGTTTTTTATAAAAATAAAAATGTAACCACTGTTGAAAAATATTTAATCCATTTTCGCAAAATTCAAATCATAGAAGTTTATGAGGTGTGACGTTTTAATTTCATTCACTAATATTTTTTGGATAAAAACCAAGTTTAAATTACTATAAATTTTCAATTATTCTGATTAAAAATATTTAATCCATTTTCGAAAAATTCAAATCATAGAAGTGGCATAAATTAATTTAAAATTAATCCTATAGACGGGTGGGAAAGCATGTTTTAAAGTGAAAATGTTGAAAAGGTTTAGATATTTTTTATATTCAAATTAAATATAAATTTAGCCCCAATAAACTATATTTTATTAATATATTTAAAATTTCACCAATAAAACATTTAAACTAATTAAAAATATAATTTAAACCTACAAGTTATTTAGATTAAAAGGCAGTTTTTAATTTAAATTCACTGTTTTCACTATTCATCAAAAAAAGAAATTTCTTGAGAAAATATCAAAACTTCACCCTAAGGAAATTTTGATGCTAAAATTTCAAAAATTAAGTTTATTTTGACAAATAAATTTTATTAAAGGGTCAAAATATACATTTCAATTAGGTGCACTATTAAAAGATGGTAAATTTACCTTTTAGAAAAATATACATGTTTTACATAAAACTAGATTTGTTCTTATATTAGGACAATTAAATATATTGGATGATTTTTAAAAATATTTTTATAGTATATAATATATATATATATAATTATTATAACTTACTAATTGAAATTAATATAATTTATTAAGACAAAAAACCTTTGGAAGCATAAAGATAGCTCTTTATAAAAACATTTCAATTATATTCAATTGGTTTTTAAATTCATTTCAAATAAATTTTTTACCAATAAATTAAACCATATATTGTAATAAATTGTTTAATCTTATTAATAAATTCCAATTTAATTTTTAGGTTATATATTATTATAAATATTTATATTTTAATAATATATTGTTGTTTGGTAAAACTCAGTCATGTTGTAACGCAATCTATTGAAAGAATTTATTATTGTGTGTAACATTGTCTAACTCAGTGTCGTATGAATTGAAAGCTATATAATATATTAAATATATTTTAAAGTCCTAGGATGTTATATTCCCTTCTACTATTGGTATTTCATTTCATACACTATGAAATACAATGTCATTATTTTAGAATTTCATGTCATTGCAACACTTATGTAAATGATATATCTTTGTTTCCCATAAATAGAATAGAATTAACCAAGTAAATATTAATAATATACATTCTAATCACACTATAGGGGAATGATCCCCTTAAATAACATCGTCTCCAATATAAGTGATTTTATAGTTATCAAATTATTCTCTACTTGGAAGGGAATAATGTTTATTCATTTTAAAACAAGAGACTAAACCCCCTTATTGTGACCCTTAAACAAAATTCAAGGTTTTATAACACATAGGAACTATAGTCTAGGAATATTGATTAAATAATGAATCATTTTAAATGAAATACGTGGTTCTTGGGATCTTCCATCAATATTTGTATGGTTTATTCATAATTTGAATGTCTATAATTTTATCTTACTAATGTTTCCCTTTATTCATATAGAATTTATTTAGTTCCATTATTATACACTATAAAATATATTCAATTATACATCCCAAATGATCCTAATAAGATGGAATATAACAATTATCCTCATTCTCTTCAGAAAAAAATATATAAAAAATATATAATGTTCAATTAAATCCTAGTCCAAATAAAAATACCCAGCCCATATTAATTACTGGTGTCATGTCCCTAAAATAATATAATAAAAAAATAAATTAATTAAGAATTCTATAGATTTTTATATAGTTAAATTACTCCAAAAACACAGGAATGGATCTCTAGGTTTTCATTAATAGTTTTAGACTTCCAACAAATAATTATGGTTACAACTATGATATAAGTAATATATTTCCATCCCATAAATTTATATTAAGTCATGAGGTGATAAAAAACTCAAGAATTATTTCTTCTAAGATGTTTAGTAACAAAATTTTTTGGAATAGTTTTTCAACACCAATAATAAGAATCGAAAAATAATGGTCATTTTAGATTTTAGGTACAATAATCACAACGAACCAAGTATGATTTCTTAAAACCATACACCTAATAATTGATCACTACAATGATCTATTTTCTACACTATTAATTTTAGAGATATATTATGGGTATAGTAAAATAATAATGAATCAAAATATTAATATGTTTCTTCTTTGAACACAACTTAAGGGTTATTTTATTTTCATGTGATGTTGTTATGTCCCATGAATTTTGAGTCAACCTATCATTGAGATTTGAATTAAAATTTTAAAAACATTTCATAGATTCATTTAGAATAATTTATAGAAGAACTAGTCATCAAATAAATTCATCACTGTGGAATGATTATTGATCTTTTTTGGTGTTCACCAAATTATAGATAAATTACATGAAGATAAAACCATTCAAGTTTTCATTTTGAGTAACATCAAATAAATCCCCTAGATTCATGGTCTTCCATCATGGTATAAAGGCTTATCCAAAATGGATTATGGGTATTTTTCAAATGAATCCCCCTATGAACCACTCTGAATTGAGATAAATTCAATAAAGAATCACTTATATCCTACTATATATTATAAATATAATTCTAAGGTTCAAAAATATCAAAATAAAAACTATTTTATAATTATTTGATATACATTTTGAAGAGAGAGTACCAACGTGAATTTTATTTCATGAAGCAATATCTCTCAATCCATCTAGTTTAGATTATAAATCTAAAAGGAAGAAACTTTATTCCAATTTGAAATAGTTTTGGTGTAGTCCCATAATGGTCTCTATTACAATTATAATTATGAGGGAATATTAAATAATCTCTATTAACTTAGATAGATAATACTATAATATTAGAGCATGTATAAAATAATCAAAAAGAAGTTACTTAGATTAATTATTATTGTAATTATATTCCAACACTACCTGAAACGATATGGACATTATTTAATCATCTTTATTGATCCATTGAAGTACATTGTTAAATTCACATTTTTTGAACCATTTTTTGGCATTGGTTGTTGATCATAAATATATAAACATTTATATTATCACTATAAATGAAATCAAATAAAAAATGCCAAAAAATTCATAGTTTTCCATCCTTCAATAGGGAAAGTTCCTTTATATGTGGAGTTATAATAATAGATGAATTCTCTTTCAACAAATAATCTTAATCATGGAAATTTTCATTGATGAAATTTCATTATTTTACTCCATGAAAATAATATTGGTTTGTAAATTAAATTGAGTTTTCGTTAGGATAATGTACATTTACAATATCCTGACATTCCTTCCATACTCATTGATCATCATGGATGGTTGCAATAAATATTTTTTATAATCCCAACACTTAATCAAGTGGATGTAGTTAGATATATTAATTCATAAAATGTTTCTCAAAATTATGGGTATTTTATTCATGGTTATAAAATAGATAGTACAAAATATTTCTTTAAGAATGATAATTTTTACCCATACTTATTCATAATTGATAATTTATGAAACAATTAAATATTGAGCTGGTTAGATATTACATATCAAGGGTACACAATAGTTATGTTAATGTATTGTTAAATGTTTTTCCACCCTTACGAACTTGATTCTACAACTGGTCCAACTCAAAAGAGATAAAAATTATAGATTATCTACAAAATTTTTCCAATGGTATTTTGACAATTCTAAACTAAATAACTCTTAGTGAATCAATTTCGGGTCCTCCTTCTATGAAAAGAAGAAGAAGATACCATTAAAGTAATTGATGATATTTATATCAGGAATATGTAGTGATATTCAGATAGGAAACAAATATTAGCATCAAACTAATAGGGTTGGTTACTCCAAGCCCAAAATTATACATGAATATGGAATTCCTACAAGTTAGGTATGCGTATCCATGTCCATTATAATTTCAATCATTATACCCTATAATTTTTCCAATATATAAGATAATTACGGATTTTTCCATATGGGGTTTAGATATTATGTAATGCCCCACCCACAAGGCCTGTTTGGCCAATAGAAGATCGGTCTTCTATAACACCAATCCTTCCTCTATAGTGTAGGGATAACAACATTCACTAAATAGAATAACTAAAATGGAAGGACTTTTCCAAATGTACCTATATGGGCACATCCAAAAATCGCCATGATGAAGTGCACTTGAATAATTATATAATACTATGAAATTTAGATTAAAATACATACATGAAATATTCTACAGGTAATACAAAAGAGAGAGTCTGAGTATTTCAAAAAGAAAAGGGAAAAAGACATGTCCACACAGATAATATATCCCATCCTGAGAATAACTGGATAAAATATTTAGAGAGATTGGTTCCAGATTTACAAGCACGACCACCAAATGCGATCAATGTGCCAATGTTTCCTTAAGCTCCCCTAAAATCATCATTAACCTACATATATTCTTTATCATACATAACATATGAGGGAAACAATAATGAAGGTGTGAGTATAGACATATCCAATAGGATTCCTTTAAAACTGAAGAGGGATTAATTGAAGACATGATAGAATTATTGAGCTCAAACCAAATAAAGAATGAAAAGAATCCCAACAAAAATTATTTTATATATATATATGGTCATATAAGAAACATATTTTAGAGAGAAAGGTTATCTCTATATAAATGACCATCCTAGGATGATGAGTCCACCTTTAGCTCTAGAGTTCCATCAATGATGCACAACCTCTTGAATTTCTTTCTGAAGAAGTAACTACATAGAGGAACAACACCTTTCCACTGTGTCATGCATTCGATATGAAAAAATATATAATTATAAGGAATCAAAATATTTGTGATAATTGTTTTCAAATTAATATATAGCTTGAGGTACCACATCCTAGTGTGTTAGTGGTTCCACTAAATAGGTATAGGACCCACATTATAGTCGGTCGAGGGGGACCAGTCAGTAGGTGAAGAACCCATGCCTTATTATATAAGGGGGTACCACTTAGTAGGTTGAGGACTCAATCCCAATGAAGTCAGGTGGTACAACTCAGTAGATAGAGGACCTACTCCCATGTCTATCAAAGGGGTACCACATAGTAGATAGAGGAACCATTCCCTAGTTTGTTAGGGTTCACTACTCAGTATATGTAGGACACATGGGATAGCCCTTTAGAGGGTACCCCTTAATATATAATAGAACTGTTACCTTGTCTATTAGCCAATACCACTAAATAGGTAGGGATTTATAGGGGACCCATTCTCAAGTAAGATAGGGGAGTGCAAACATTGATCCCTCTCTGATGATCTAGGTCGATCACAGTTATTTTCAAGTGTCGTCTAAAAAACATCATCCTCAAAACACCTTACATAATATCTTAAAATACTCTATGATTCCCAACAAAATTTTTTTGTGAAAAAAACATAGTATTTTCTACTATTGAGATAAAATATGAGTTAGGAAGAATGATATATGCATGTATAGATTTTGTAAATAATTAAATGGTGTGTAAGGGGTTCAAAATTTTGCGTGACATCACTAGGACTTTTGGACATGTCCTCTAAAACACACAGATCACTGGACATGTAATACTAATGGAAATTTAAGGGTGATATATGAAATTTCTCATCATCATTGGGTTCATCCATGTTCTTCTGGACATGAATATGTTTTTTATTCTGTGTTAGTGTACTTTGAAAGTAAAAAAGCATGATCCCCACATGGGCTCCTAAGAATGTATAGCTAGAAAACTACATGGATTCCAGTGGAGAATCACATGGTGTGTTTTTCAGAAACCTGGAGTGAAATCCATATATTTATCTTCAAACCCTAGTTATCATATCTTGGGGACTACACAACATGTGTTCATCCCGGAACACGCTATGTAGTCTGGATTTTTCATAACTCCATATCCGTCATGTAGATCCATGATCCACCATTTCCACCTCCATTTATTCATATTTGATCAATAAAATATACTATAAATATATAATCCACCGCTAACCATTTATTTTAGGGATCTATTGGCTAGAAATCAGGAATATAAATCACTATTACAAGGCCATAACACCTCATGTCATCTTCTATAGCCACATTGAGTCTTGAATCCAAAAAGGACCACCCAAAAACATCATGATATTTAGAATAAAAACTGAACTAGTAATCATACACACATCCACTATTAAACTAGGGGTTCTATAACACTCGAAACTTCATAATAATATCAAACCATGGCCTAGTAGGCTAACAACAAAACACACAAAGAATAGCTAGGTGCAAAGAAAAAAGACAAAAGTTGAACCAATTGTTATCCAAGTGTTCTTATCCAATGAGAAGAGATCATTGGTATTTTGGGTGAGAAAAATGAAATAAAGATAAAAATATTATTTAAACAATTCAAATTATTGAGTTGGATAGGGATAATAATCAATTTATCATAGATCAAAGAATAACATATTAAAACAAGTTCAATAATTTCATCAATTGATGAAACTGAAAATGGAATGACTTTTATCCTGATTAGATCAATCATTGGTGACGAACGTGTTCTCCCATTATGGGGTTGATCTGCTATATTCACTTCCTATTGATTCACCTCAATTTGATAATCGGTTGTTGTCTCATTTTGATCCTCTAGAAAACAATAAATAAACCTACTCTCAATAATTGAAGGGTTATGAATCTAACCCTAGAGAATTTCCATGATAGGATATATTTGGAGGGATATTATATTTATGAATTATATACATTTATTTAATAATTTAAATAATTAAATCACATATGATATCTTCTAAGGACCAACTCATCTGAATATGTGGTGATGAATTTCTTTAGGTCACACATACAGTAATCCCGATTCTCCAGATTGAAATGTGGTCTCAAATTTTTGATATGAAACTCCATTCAAGTGATATTTAATTATGTATAAAAAATCATTTGTGATATAAAAAATATTTAATAGTTTTATGATATTAATTTGGGATACACTATTCCATGGAATCATTTGACGTCTCAATTATTTGATAAGAAAACATTTCTTAATATATTTCAATGTCTTACTAGAAAAAATAGCATCTCTAAATTATTGCATCATTCAATTATTTTCATACCACAAAAGAAAAAAATAGATAAAAAATGGTTGGGATATAGAGTCAGCATCTGGTTCTCCTTCTCCTAAGAGCTCTCATTCATAATCCCATGCTTCTACAAAAAAGAAACTAAGGGAATCGTCCTTCCTCACAGGATGATATCCTCTTGATTCTTGATCACCACCAAGTACTCCGTGAAGGTGCACCCATCCTAAAAATCCTTTTTTCCCTATTTAATAACATTTAATGGATAATTTATGTATCACATATACTAAGACACATAGATGAATTCATACACCCACTCAAATTGTGGGTCTATGTCTATGTGGTATTCAACCCCTCCAACCCTCAATAGGATCTGAAACGACCCTATGAACCTCAAAGATAATATTACTATGGGGATAAATATTTATAATCCTCATCATGGGGTGAATATTATGAAAACATGGTTCCCCCATTTGAACTAAAAGGGCCTAAAATTTGACTCTCCCAAGACTTGATGCCTACTAGGGGTGTTCCTCAGGAACAAAAGGATCACTGTGAACTTTATTCTTCATTTACTGTACCATCACTATCCCAAAAAGAGACAACTCGCTGAAATTAGTCCATCATTATGGTGACCTGAAAGGTCTTCTATGTGTTTCCTTGAAAGGTTCCAAGAAAATAGTAGATTTATAGATATTATTGAATGTAAAATCCACCAAAGTTATGTGATCCTCCCATATTTGGAAATATAATAACACACATTCTCTCAAACAATCCTCTAACACCAAGATAGTGTGATATATCCACCCATACTTATATGGGTGAAAATATGTACTCATCCTCAACCAAATCTTACATTCCTCAGGATTTCCTCTCTATAATTATGATATGAACTATGCATAATGGTTAGAGAAAATCATTAAGGGGATCCGATGAAGGCACATGATCTCCCATGCATAAAAATTCTCCATGTTATCCACCAAAATAGTCTCTCTTATAGAAATGGAGAGTGTATAATTTATAATTAAGAAAACTATCAACAAGTTAGATTCATAGACTCTATTTTTCTATAGAATACCTATGATAAATAAAATTGAAATTTTTTCCAATTTCCACTTCAGTATCTCTACAATAGACAAAAAAATAGGTACAATATTATTTTGAGCCTTCACCTAATTTCTTATGATGTAATGAGAGATTAACTCATCAACAATACACATCATACTATCTGGCCAAAACTACCATTGAAGGTCCCTATACATAATCCTTAAACTATTATGTATAGGAAAATTATATGTGTGAAGTTACCTCATCACCTCATCTCACATCACATCTAAAAACACTATCCATCCATATAAAAGAATGAAATGATTCCCTAATTTAGATTATCCATATATTGAATATAATAAGGATATATTGTTGTTGAGAACATCACATTTGATGTCTCCCAACTGAGCCTCCCTCATACCCTGGATAAAAATAAGATTCATAACTATCGATTGGAGATAAGATCCACCCCACTGCTACCCTAGGATCAACTATAAATAACTAAAAAACATAGACTCCCCCGCCACTAGGAAAGAATGTGACTATTAAAAAGGTAATTTATGACCATATTTCCCTTCCCTTGAGTATAGACTATCTAAAATTCAAACCCATGTAGAAAATCCCATCAGTGACTCTATAGTATTTTTAGGTTCCCTTGTATGAAGACATAACTGAGAATTTGATTATGTGATTAAACAACAATGTTCTATCCCAAAGGATAGTGTTTCCACATACTCAATGTGAAGACTACTGATAGTAAATCTAGGTCATGAATCCTATAGTTATACTCCTGGTCTCTCAACATACTCAACCCATATATGATCATTGTCTTCCTCTACATCAAAATATAGCTGATCCTGTCTCTAGAGGCTTCACAATATAATATTTACTCCATGACCTCCAATAGGAGTCTCAAAATAGGAGTATTAGTCATCCTTAGCCTCAAATTCTTAATGGATATCTAACACTATCTAGTATATGTATATGACAACCCTTTCTTCATTGGGGCAGTCAATGGGATTTTTATCCTAGAGATGTCTACCATAATCCTCCTGTAGTACCCCCTCCAATTTAAGATAACTCAGCACCTCTAACGTGCACTTAGGTGGTTCCAAAGAAAGTAATATATCGATATTCACTAGGTCCATAGCTAATACACTCCTAGAATTGACATCCCTAAGAATAAGAACCTCATGGATCTAGAATTTTCACTTTGAGATCTTATCAAAAATTTGTTTCTCCAAAAGAGATTCTAGGACCCTCTTAATGTGCTCTATGAGATACTCCTTTGATGTAGAGTATATGAGGATTTTATCAATGAATACTACCAAAAATTGGTCCATGTATGTCTAGAAGATCCAGTTCATCATATCCATAAAAATAGTGGGGTAATTTTTCACACAAAAGGCATAAGCATGAACTCATAATGTCTAATGGGAAATCATAATTCCAGCTTCAGAATACCATCTTTAGAAACCCGAAATTGGTGGTAGAGAAAACTATAATCATTCCTCAGGAACCATATCACACCGCAAAACTAATCAAAGGGGATTTCAATCCTTTTAAATGGCTATTTTTTTTTGTTTATCATGTCCTAGATCAGGTGTCGATAATGAAGACAAATACCCAAGTTCATATAAAATGTTTTTAGAAACGATACCAGAGATGCCCAAGGGGGCACACTGGGTTTGATAAAACTATTCTATCAAATGTCTTAAAACTGATCCCTCATCACCTGCATCTCATTAGGTCCCATCCTATATGCCTATGAAGATGTATGAGTTTTACTTGGGTAAAAGTCAATGAAAAAACATCTTATATCTCATCGTAGGTAGTCCCAAAATATATTTCGGAAAGACATCTATATAATTTTCCCTGAATAAGGATCCTAGATACCTGGAGAGACTTATGCTCCAAGGGATATACTCTCCAACTGATGGGTGATGGGTTGTAGCTTTCTACTTGAAAAAGTCAAATTCTATATTAGGAAATATCTATCACCCTAAAGGAGGACCTCATCCTAGATGTCTGAAGGAAAATTATTTGTATGTGGTGACAGTCAATCTGAGATCAAATTATAGACAAACAATGCACACAAAAGATGATTCTATATGGACTCATTTTTGTGACCTAGTGTTCCCATGAGAAACTCTCTATACCAAGTGATATCTTACACTACTTAAGGATAAACAATATCAAATAATTTTTCCCTATTGGAACCTTAAACCAAATTTGTTAGGTTAAAGTATCAAATGAATTCTCCATCTCCCACACAAGGAGTAAAATGACAAGGTAATGAATCACATTGGGTTCTAATAGTAGTAATACATGAGTATAATAAACATAGATGAAACCTATAATGTTATTATAAGATACTGGGTAATAAACCCCCATGTTCTATAGCTTCCCACAGCCCTAACACCAGCTCCCTGAACCTGGAGTGCACCTTCATGCAGTGATGCTGGATGTAGCCAATAATTTCATCCACACCTTGAAGCTCCACTGTTGGGAGACAACCTACTCCTCTTCTAGGTCCTCCTTCCTTGGGGATACCCAAGCCATGCCCTAGAGAACCATGGTCATGATGCTACCTCTATCAGGGTTTTTTTATCAACTACCTTCTTATCCTCTTCAACAAATAGGGTTAGGAAATAATGGTCCATGTGACCATTACTATCACATGTGTAAATTCTTCCTTCACTAGGATACTTGAGTCCTCTATGTTATCCCAATGCTTCTTTACCATGAGCCCGAGTCTGGCTGTGAATAGATATCTTACACCAATACCCTATTGACCAGTGCTTTCTAGATACTGTAGGTTACTCATCCCCATGAAATCCATGGACATTTCTAGCTATATAGTGTTCTAAATATAGGAATCTCTTTATCACTAGAACCCTCCCTAAAACACTAACATATGTGTGAATTTTCACGGCTACCATCAAAGAATATACATAAATAAGGAGACCGTAATCAAACTTCTACACTTGTAAGTATCCATCTAGACTGGTATCAAGGTAGTACTTCATAAAGCTAGTGAACCTTTCATCATACTCAAAAACTATCATCACTACCTGCTAAAGATCTATGACTACATGAATCTGAATAGTGCCATCATCATGGGTAGTTCACCTAAGGAAAAATCTGATGAATTTCGGACTATGAGAGTATCTACTCATCATGCATTTACATGGATAAAATCCACCAGTAAAAAGTTACCCTGTTCCAAAGGCTGGATACCCAAAAAACTATCTGATCAGTCAGGGTCTGTATAATACCAAACACATGAACCATCAAATCAAGAAAATTATTTACTTTTTGGATATCTATATCACCATAAAACCCCAAAGGTATTATATCACTGTAACTCACAGAGTGCACATAACCTACATGCATCCTCATCCAGATCTACTGGAATAATATACTTCATAGAAGGAGGGGGTGATGCTACATAGCAGCCAAGATGAACAATATCATGAGATATACCTTGAATTGAGGCCTCATAAATCATCCTATAATTATTAGAATCCTGAATAGGCACTAGATGCCTATCTTCCTGGAGGAATCCATAAAATTAATCAACACCTACCATGGTAGGGTGAGCATATATATATGGGGATCTGAATCTTGAAGGATGGTCACCTGACTAAATTTTATATGACTCATGTTCCAATTTGATATATAACCAATGTATTAGTATTCATAGTCAAACATTAGGTAGTTAAAGTCGTGGTGAATGGATACATCGGTCATCACACCAATACTGGTTTCTTGAGCTAGAATTCCATGCTTGAGACACTTTAACATGGTTACCCTATGTTACTAACAAAACCTCATAAGATTAAAAAACTCAAACCACCATCCTAAGGTCAAATGTCCCTATGATACCAATCTATAATGACTCTAACCACTAAGGCCTTCTAGGCCAGTTAAATATTAGGAACCGACAACCCTGCTCCTATATCCATATGCTTGGGGCATGTGAAAAGCACCAAAATGTAAAACTAAAATGGGATACAATTTCCTAAAGTAAATATATGCATGCACCCAACTATCTCTATGAAGAAGTTTTGAGAAATAATAATAAATAGTAGTAACATAAATTCTAAAAGCATCCATGCAATAATCTCTAGGGAATAAAAAAGTAAGTGTAACACCCAGATTTTTTATGGACCTTTTTTTTCGAAAAATTTTAAATTATCATTTATATATTGAAATTTACTAGTTAAAATATTCCTTTCACATAGAAATGACTTTTCATACATTATATACAACACCTAAATGGTATATAATGCACACAACAATGAGTTGGCATATGATACATGCAACACTGAGTTTTTAGGAAATATATATTTTCATTGTTTTAATTATTTAAATAAGATAATTATAACATAGAGGTTAAACATAGTAATATTAATAGTAATAAATAATTATAAAATATTTTTTATAATTTTTATATATAAATAAAACATATTGATAAAAAATATATGATTTTTTGTAAAGTCCTTTTTATGTTTAAAAATATAATTTTCTCAAATGAACTGCTTATAATAATGAAAGTAATTTATGACATATTTAGATATTTAATTTGATAAAATTAAATTACTTTTTTAATTTATAAAGACCAAATTAACTTAGGGAAAAGTTTTGGGATTTTTCTGCGAAACTTCATTTTTTGATGAATTGTGAAAATATTGCTTTTTAGTTAAAAACTACTTTTTTGACTAATTAATTATTAATGTTAAATGATATTATAAATTATTTTTAAGGTTACATTAGATAGAAATATCATCCATTAATACAATTTCATTCATTAGAATCAATTTCACTTTGAAATTGAATATAAAACCTTAAAAAACTTTTGAACTTTTTCCTACATTAAAACACCATTATTTCATCCCATATGCGGGATTAACACTAATCTTTTTTTTTATTTTAATTAAAAAAATACAAAAAAACCCTTTTATTCATTCTAGTATTTATAGTATAATAATAAAAAATTAATTTTTTACTGAAATGATTAGTAAAAGTGATTGAAATTAATCACAGTGGTTAAGGCCAAATTATACATATTCAGGGATAAAACCTTAAATTTAATGGCCTAAATGACCTAGAAACTTTTCCAACACCCATGTTCTTCCCATTTTTCGTTAATAAACCTCAAATTAGTTATTTTATTTATTTATTTAATACTTTTTTTTAGGTAATAACATGTGCACACCTTATTTGTTTCTAAATATTTGATGTGAGTCCTTTTCATTCCCTATAAAAGACCACCACCTCTACCCATTACTCACACATATAAAATCATTTAATTGTGTCCATTATCTGCCCAAATATCCTCAAAAAAATACCCCCTTATACCTTAAAGCCTCATTTTTGGTAGAAATCATCTCATGTAATCCTTTTGGAATAAACCAAAAGGAGTTACCAGATTTAGAGGCAACATCTTCTTTCAAGATCCGTTCCTTTATTTTCCTTCTCCATCCCTCCACACTCTTTGTTCCATTATATTTTGAAAAACAAATTATAATAAATATAATAGGATTTTTTTTATTCAAATTGTATGATGTACACTTACACACACCTCAATTGAATGGATGTCGAACTTACTCTTTCTGTGTACAACGAACTATAGCCTCACAAAATGTTGATTGTTCATTTCTCCTTTACCACCAATCATGGTGGAATTTATGATGGGATATTAATTTATATATGTAATGTATTATATTTACTATTGATTTATTATTATTTATTACTTTTACAACACACATAATTTTATCTTCCATTGAGTTTTAATATGATAATCTCATTTGAGGAAGTGTGGACTACCGCCCCTTTAAAGCGATGTGATTTGTTTTCACACCACATGGGATGTATTAACGATGAGTTTAAAAAACTTATATGATATATTAATGATACTATAATAATTATATATATATATTCATACATACATACATACATATATATATATATCATTTTATTTTGTTCTTTCAATATGACATTTTAAAATAGAAACATAGTTCATGTGTATGTGCGGTTTACCGTCTCCATGAACAATGTATTACATTTCATACTTCTATATGTTATAAATTATTATAATATGAATATAATTTAAATAACTGATAATTTTATCATGATATACATTCTGGAATAATGATATAATTATAAGGACCAACGATATAAAAAATTAAGACACGTGCGAAGAACAAAGCGAATATTACCCAAAGTAAAAAACTTAACACATGATCATTGATAAGAGGGTAATATAAGGTAAAAATAAAACCATATATGGTATTATATATAATTATATTCTTCTCTAAATCATTTATAATAATCTTATATTTATTAATAAGTAACCTAGTACAATTATGAAGAGAGTCAAGACACAAGCTAGGGGGATTTTCATCTCACTATTAAAATATGTGAGATACAATCTATTTTCGTCACTCTTTCCATTTTATGTGGTGTATATAATACCCATGTTTATATTATATGTATAATGTACTTAAATTTATGGGTATTCACATATCCATTCTATGATCCATCTTTCATGGGGTTTTATTTCAAAAGTTACCAAATCGGTAAAATAGTTTTGTCTCAATTTGCCTTCATGGGGACTCATGTTTTGTTAAGCACCTAAACTCTTTTCTGAGGTGTATATATTTCCATTTTATACATTATGTCACGAATCTATATAATATCATGATATATTATTATTCATTTAATTTCATTTTTCTTACATGGATAGTATGATACCGAGTAACATTTTTATAAGAGTTTATTGAGAGAATCTTATCTTTTTTCAAGATTATTTATGTTTTTACATCCTTTGATGAAATATCTCAAGAATATTAAGGAGTTTAATTCTCCTATATTTATTCAATATATCCACATTTTTAGTACCATTTTTTCCACTCTAAGTTACTTAATATAATCTTTCTAATAAAATCGTACTGCCTCTCTCTTTGGTCAAAAATCCATAGTATTCAAAAACAATATTTTCAAAAATGTTTTCAAAAGATCCTTGAAAATAATTTTCAAAAAAAATTATTTTAAATTATTTAATTATTTTCAAATCTTCTTTCATATGTTTTCAAAGCTATTTTCAATGAATTTTGTTTTCAAAAGGTTTTATGTTATAAAAATCTTTTTTCAAAGAAAAAATGATATTTTCATCAGGAAATGTTTTTAAAAGACCGTTCAAAATTATTTCCCATATCAGTTAACATCCATTGGTTTTTCTCATGCCTTTATTGGGAAGTTATTCAATTTTACAATAATATTCCTTCTTTAATGTATTTTGTTTTGATTTCATGATGTTTTTGAAGACTATTTTCCTTTCATGGGTGATATGATTTTGAAAATCGCTCCTTTTCACATGTTATCTTTATGATGAAATGATTATAAAACATGTTTATTTACACAGGTTATGACATGTTTACTTGTTTATGACACCCATTTCATTTCATGGTTTATGTTATGTTTATTTATGATCTTGTGGAACATGTATGTATTGTTTCATTATGTGAGGGGTGGGACCTATATCTCCCTCCAATGCATTAGGGGATGATTTATATCTCATGAGATAATATACGGCTAGAAAGAAGGTTACTCTATATAGTAATATAGGGCTGGAAATAGTTACTCAGTTAAGTAATATATGGTTGGAATGAGGGTCACTTGGTTCAGAAATACAAGGCTAGAATGGTGGTTACCCAGTTCAGTAAAAGAATATTCCACTAATATGGTCTTTGCAGTGACGCCTTGGATACTATGGAAATAAGTATATTCTTATGTTTTGTCACAATTCCATTTATTACTCCTATGTTATGATTTCATGACTTATGTCATTTACTTACTCATGATCCATGGCTTATGAACTACCAAGAATTATTCTATGATTCATGTGTATGATCTTTGATATACAGGGTATGATCTTCTATTTTCATGATCATGTTATAATACCCTTATGATAGTGTTTATACTTACATGTATCCCTTGTTTACCCTTACTGAGAATTTTATCTCACCCCTTTTTATGTTTCCTTCCTCAGGTTATGAAGATATGTATTATTGATGATGTTTCTAATAAGGGTGGTATTAATGAAGAACCTAGTGGGAGATAATTTTTCTCACTTTTGTACCAATTTTTATGATTCCATATTTCCAAAGGCATTATACCAACTTCAGTTTTTAGGTGTCTGTTTGTATAATTTTTAAGTATTATTCAAATGATGTGTAATGATTATATTTGTAAATAGAGGGTCTTTATAGTTTGTATCAGAGAAAAAGTGTAGTTAACCTTTGGAAACTAGGATGGGAAAAACTTAGTGAGAACCCTAAGGGAATGTAGAGGGATAAATCTACGTATAAAAAAAGTATAGTAAACTTTCATGGAATGTTTTGGAAATATAGGGTTAGTAGTTTCTTAGTAACACATCCATTTCGGGATACTACAAGTGGATGTGTCTCTGGAACAGATGTACCTAAGGGTAACCAATCTTATAAGATGTTACGGGCTTGACCCAGGGTTGTTTTGAACACAAAAATGGGCCTTGTTGCACACCTAGTTTGACACTCCTGGGGCATATGGTTTGGGATTTCACAAAATCATCAAGAACCATTATGAAGGATTGAAATATAATTTTTCTATGAATAACCTTGTATAATCCTAAGGTGTAATAGATTAAGGAAGGTGTAATAAGTTATACATTCTACAAGTAATTTTTCATGATTATTTGGTTCCTCATATTTGATTCTGGATCTACCCACTCTTTCATATATAAATAATTTTTAAGGGTGTTGAGATTACTCCCAAAAAAATAGATGTGGAATTAGCATTACAAACACCCAATGGTATGATGATTTTATTTCAAGCCTATGATTCCTGTCCAGTTGAAGTTTGTAGAAATGGGATTCCTATAAATCTTGTCATTCTTCCTTTAGTATAATTTGATGTCATCTTAGGCATGGATATACTTTCTCTACATAAATCCCACATCAATTGTCAAGGAAGGGAAATTATGTTCAATATTTCAATCCCTCCTATGATCATCCATCAATATGATGATAAGTTTCAACCTCCTGTGGAGATTAAATCTAGTTTATGGGTCTTAATTATTATTAAAAAGTGTTTTTTATCTCAAATAATCAAGTATAAGATTGAAATAGATGATATTATTGTTGTTCAACAATTTGTGGATGTCTTTATAGATGTTTTTTCTAGTCTTCCACTAAAACGGGAAGTTTATTTCTCAATATAACTTATACCTAGTACCACCCAAATTTCAAATACTCCTTATAGAATGGACCTGATTGAGTTGTAGGAATTGAAGAAGCAATAGTAAGAAAACCTAGATAATAGATTTATTCGGTCAAGTGTGTCACCTTGGTGTGCATCAATTTTTTTTGAAGAATAAATATGTATCAATGTGACTCTGCATTGATTATAGGGAGTTGAAAAGGTCCCAATAAAGAAAAAGTATCATCTTCCCTGTATTGATGACTTGTTTGATCAACTATATGGATCTAAATAATTTTCCAAGATTGACCTTCATTCTTGATATCATTAATTGAGGGTCAAGGAGGATATACCCAAGATGACTTTTCATACTAGGTATGGTCACTATGAATATATAGTGATGCATTCTGGTCTTACTAATTACCTGTTCATCTTTAGGTATTTAATGAATAGAGTCTTTAGATATTACCTCGATATGTTTGTGGTCTCCATTATAGAAGATATTATTATATATTCAAAGAGAAAGGAATAGAATGAAGATAACTTGAGAATTGTACTGAAGACCCTATGGAAGGAGAATTTGTATGAAAAAAATCTAATTGTGAATTTTGACTAAAAAAGGTTTCATTTTTGGGTCATATATTCTCAATAGATGGTATAACAGTAGATACATCATAGACAGAGGCTATTGAAAGCCGGTGTAGACCAACCATAGTGACTAAGATCCATAGTTTTCTTTGTTTATCTAGATATTATTGATGTTTTGTGAAGAATATCCCATGACTATCAAATCCTCTGACCAATATAACACAGATGATAGTGAATTTCTTCTAGATAGGTGAATGTGAGGGAAATCTCAAGGAACTGAATAAGAGGTTGGTTAGTTCACCTATGATTACATTACCCTATAGTGGAGAAGGGTTTTTAATCTATAGTGCTGCATCCAAGAAGTTATTAGGATGAGTTCTTAGGCAAAATAACATGGGTATAGCCTATTTCTCACGACAATTGAAGATTCATGAGAAAAATTACCCAACTCATGATTTGGAGTTAGTGGCTATAATATTTCCATTAAATATATGAAGACATTATCTTTATAGAGAAAATTGGAATATATATACTGATCATAAAATCCTGAAATATATATTCATAAAAAATTAGTTGAACATGAAACATAGAATATGTTTTGATTTGATAAAGTATTATGACTTTTCAATACATTACCACTCTAGGAATGCGAACAAGGTGACCGATGATTTGAGTCGAAAAGATTATGCAAGCTTGTCCATAATGAGGATCACAAATGATCTAATATTTCTAGATTTGAAAAAGATGGATTTAGAAATATTGAATGAAGGGTAAAATTGTGTCTTTCTCAAATGAATTTTCATCCCTCTATCCATGTGAATATTAAGAGGAATAGAAAGAATATGAATAGGTAAAAAAGAATTTTAACAATGTTCCTATGTTTAGCCTTGATCAGGATGTAATGATAAGGTTCATGAACCATGTTTGTGTTCCTTCCAAGTCAGATTTGAAGAAGGAGCTGTTAGAGGAAGCTCCAAGTTCTTCCTTATCTATTCATCCGAGAAGTAGGAATATGTACATGGACTTGAAAGAATGCATCTGGTTGGATTGAAAGAATAGAGATGTCGCAGAGTTTTTATCTCGTTGTTTGGTATGCCAGCACATTAAGACTAAAAGGTAAAAGTTGATAAGGATGTTTCATCCATTACCCATATCAGAATGAAAATGGGAATAAATCACTATGGATATGGTCATTAGACTTCCCTAAACCTCTAAAGGGTTTAATGATATATGGGTGGTAGTTGATCTCCTTATTAATTCATCACACTTCATTTCTATCATAGAATATTTATCTCTTGATCAAATTTCTAGAATATACATAAAGAAGTGGTAAGGTTGCATGGTGTACCAAATTTTATTGTATCAAAATGGGATCAGAGGTTTATCTCAATGTTCTTGTGAAGTATTCAGAAAGTACTTTTTACAAAATTGAGTTTCAACACTACTTATCATCCTCATATATATGGTTAGTCTGCAAGAACAATTCAAACTCTAGAGGATATGTTGAGATCTTATTATTTGGATTTAAAAGGTGGTTGGGATCAACACCATTTTCTAGTTAAGTTTTCTTAGAACTATATATTTCACTCAAGCATTCATATGGCACCTTATAAAGACCTATAAGGGATGAAATTTAGATCTCCAATGTGCCAGAACGAGGTTGGGTAAAGAAATCTATTAGGGCCTACGATCGCTAAAGAAATGTTTGAGAATGTTAGAACCATTATGCAACATATCAAGGTAGCTCAAAGTTGAAATAAAATCTATGATAATAACTTTTAGCACTATCTATCATTTAAAGTTGTCAAAAAGGTGTTTTTATGAATCCCACCTAGGATGAAAGTAATGAGATTTAGAAAGAAGAAGAAACTAATCCCAAGGTATATCAGCCCCTTTGAAATTATTGATCGTATTGGAATAGTTTCATATCACTTGTAACTTCCTAAAGATCTCTCTCAAGTCCATGATGTGTTCCACTTATCTCTCTTGGGGATGTACATACCTGACCCATCACATTTATTGAACTCAACATTCATACTGCCAAAGCATGATCTTTCTTATGGGGAGAAACATGCTGAAATTATATACAGATCATAGAATGTTCTTAGAAACTAGACCACTCATCTAGTCAATGTTTTGTAAAGAAATTACCAGTTAGGGGATGAAACATAGGAACTTGAGGATATGGTATGGTTGAATTGTTCTCACTTTTTTTTACCCGAGTGATGAATTTTGAGGGCGTAATTCATTTTAATGGGGTTAGAATGTAACAACATGAGTTTTTATCGATATATTTTTTTCAAATAAATTTAAAATATCATTTATATATTAAACTCAAATAAGTCAAAGATTCGTTTTACATTGAACTGACACATCGTACATTACACACAACACTGACATGGTGTACTAAGCACACAACACTGAGTTGGCATACGATACATGCAACAATAAGTTGCTCCAAATAAACCTCTTTTCATTGTTTTAATTATTTAAATAAGATAATTATATCCTTGTGGATAAAATTAATAATATGAAAATTAATAACTACTTTTAAAATATATTTTCTTATTTTTTTATCTAAATAATTGAAATTGATAATAAAATATATGATTTTTTGAAAAGTCTTGTTTATGTTTAAAATCATCATTTTATGGAATGAACTAATTATAATAATGAAATTAATTCTAAAAAAATTATATATTTATATTGATAAAATAAAATTTATTTTTTAATTGAATACGTCAAAATTATATTAGGGTGATTTTTTGGGATTGTTCTCAGAAGCTTCATTTTTTGATGAATACTGAAAAAACTGCTTTTTAGTTAGAAATAGCCTTTTTATAATTAATTATTAAAGATAAATGATATTATAAGATATTTTTAAGTTCAAATTAGATAAATATTAAATCTATTAATACAATTTCATTCATTATAATCAATTTTACTTTGAAAATGAATATAAAACCTTAACAAACTTTGGAACTTTTTCCTTCTTTGAAAACCCGTCATTTCGCCCTGTCTGCGGGATTAGCACTAATATTAATTTTTTTTATATGATTTGAATTTCAAAAATCTAACATAAACTATTTCATTCAATATAATTTTTATATTCTAATAAGACCATGTTAATTTTTGGCCAAAATTATTAGTAAAGGTAATTGAAATTAATCATACTGGTTAAGGCCAAATTAAGCCTAATTAGGGAAAACCTTAAAATTAAGGGCCTAAATGACCAATAAACATGTCCAAAAGACATTTTCTATCCATATATCAGCCATAATACTCCTATTATTGAGTTTTTTGGTTTGTTAATACTTTTCTTTTAGGTATTAACATGTGTACACCTAATTTGTTTCTAAAAATTCCATATGAGCCGTTTCCCTTCCTTATAAAAGTCCACCACCTCTACCCATTACTCACACCACTAAAAAATTTTATGTTCATCCAAGATCTGCCTAATTGGCCTCCAAAAAATCCTCCCTTCGACCATGAATCCTTTTTTTGGGAATAAATCTTCTTAAAGAATCCTTAAGGCATAATCTAAAAAAAGTTACCTGATTTTGAGGTAACGTCTTCTTTCAAGATCCTTTACTTTATTTTCCTTATCCACCCCTCCACTCTTATTATTCCCTTATTGTGTGAAAACAATATTATGATACATATACTAGGATGTTTTATGCAACTTTTCTAACCTAAACCTACACACACCAACATCTAATGGATGTTGAACATACTATTTTGGTGTATGGAAAACTACTGCCTCACGAAATGATGATTGTTCATTTATCCTTTACCACCAATCATGGTGACCATTATCATGGAAACCTTATTTATATATGTAATATATTATATTTATTATTACTTTCAGATTCAATAATAATTTAACAACACACATTTTTTTACTTTTCATTTTGTGTTACTACGATAATCTCATTTAAGGAAGAGTGGACGACTACCCCCTCAAAGCGATGTGATTCGTTCACACCCTCCATGGGATGTATTAAGGATGAGTTTAATAAAATTATTTGATATATATTATGTAGTCATCCTAATATAATAATTATACATATACATATTTATACATATATATTTTTCAATTTCTTTTGTTCTTTCAATACGATAATTAAAAACAGAAATAATGTTCATGCGTATGTACGTCTTACCGTATACATGAACGGTGTCTTCCATTTTCTACTTATATATGATATAATTTATTATAATATGAATATAATATATATACCTGATATTTATATCATGATCTAAAATCGTTAATCATGATATAAATATAAGAACCAATGATATAATAAACTAAGACACATGTGAAGAACAAAGCGAATATTACCCAAAGTGAAAACTTAACATAGGATCGTTGATAAGAGGGTAATACAAGGTCATAATAAGAAAATATATGGTATTATGTATAAGTATATTATTAAATAATATATTTTTAATAAACATATATTTATTATATAGGAACCTTTTACCAGTATAGAGAGATTCAAGACCCAAGGTAATGGGATTTTCATCTCACTATTAATTTATTTGAGATACAAGCTATGTTCACCACTCTTTCCTTTTTTGTGGTGTTTGTACTACCCATGATTGTATTCTATGTATATTTTACATAATTTATTATTATTCACATATCCATTATATGATCCTTTTTTCATGTGGTTTAACTTTCAAAAGTTACTGAATAGGTAAAATAGTTTTGTCTCTATTTTCCTTCTTTGAGACCCATGTTTTGTTATGCACCTAAACTCTTTTTTGAAGTGTATAAGTTTCCATTGTATATGTTATATAATTATTTAACTTATTTATTTATATCCTAAGCTTCATGTAATTTCTTATTCTTACATGGAGAGTTGGTTGCGCCCAAATTTACCCTACATGTATGCGGTTGTTTGTAGTACAGGTAGGGGTTGAATCCACAGGGACCGAAGAAGAAACCTAGAGACACTATGATTTTGGAAGGATTTGGCTATGGAGTGGCCAACTATTTGGATTGATTTCATTTGAATAACTAATGATTTAATTTAAAGAAAATAAATTAAAACAAATAATTACTTATTCTAAAACAATTAATGGAGATGAGATAATCCTAAGTTGTTACTAGGGTTAGATTGGATGTATTTATTTTCTTATAATGTTTGTTTCACTAATTCAAGACGTATCCACAAAATGATATAATTCCTTAACATAATTCACATATTTAATCCCTACACAATTCCAAGTCTAATAACCAATGCACTTAGAGTATTAATTTAAGGATCACTCCAAGGAATTGGATCGTACTAGCACTCGAAATGTGTCATTGTTAAAGTTGGCGAAGACGAAGAAGAAAATAAATCATCAAAATGGAAATCTTAAAATAATGAAATGATTAAATAATCTAAGGTCACAAAATAACATCCAATATTCCCCATGAAACTCCCTAGGACCAAACCATAAGGGGTTATCCCTCTATTTATGCTATTCAATAAATGGAAGCGGGAAGTTGACTTAAAGAAGCGGGATTGAATAAGAAAAATAAAACAATGAAACGATCAGTCCACCATTATGTGAATAAATTCACAAGTGTTGGTGTGAATAAGATCACAACTTGGGGAAACGGTATAAATGTGAAAAGATAAGAAATGAAAAAGAGAAGAAGAAGAACTTTTATTGAAAACTAAGGTGATTCAAACAACTTACATGCGAAAAAAGAACGTTACAAAGAAAATTTGGCATAACAACATTACAATCAAAAAAAGCTCCAAGATCCTTCAAATCCTCCTCCACTACTGCCTTAAATAGGAATTTTGGATGTCTTTGGCCGATCCCCCATCATTCCATGTGCCTTTAATTAATTTTTTTGGGGAAAGGTGGGTGAACAATTAATGGAGATGTGACTTTTCAATCTTTTCCCCGAAGTGGCATCCAACTTGCATCCACCAGAAAGACGCGCCGAAAGGACCTTCTAGAAGACTGAATTTGAGTGGGCCATAAAAAACATAAATGAAGCCCCTGATGTCCCCTAACATCCTGTAAAATTTAATCCCATAATAATAATCCTTTCTCGAGATATTATTTAAATGGTGGGCTGTTTTTATGGGCCGCAGAATCTGCCCAGAATTGCATCTTCAACTTGGTCCGCCTTAATCACCACCATGTAGGACGAATTAGAACTGGATCTAGAAGGATGATTTGTTCCTATATATTTCTTCTAGACTCTTAAGAAATTTTGGATTTAGTGGGCTGTATTGTAACACCCCAAGCTTCCACGATACGTTTCCCTTTGAGTAATGCAATGGCGTGCATTGTACGCAACTTCGAGATTCTAACACACCACAACCAATCAAACTAGCCGTTACAAATAGTAATATCCACTTTTTGAGATTTTATGAATTCTATCTCTCAAAATGGACTTCAATTTTGGATTCTGAATATTGAAATTAGCCTAGGGTGAAATTTTGGTACTTTTCGGATAACTTTCATATTTTAATGAATAGTGAAAATTACTAAATTTTAATTAAAAACAACTTTTCTAATCAAAATAATTAATTGTGAAAAATTATGAATTTGAGTGGTTTTAAAGTATATTTAGAATATATTTTTACCATGTAATACAATGTGGTTCATTAAACATAATTTCACATTTAAACCAGACATAAACAAGTGCCAATCTTTTGATAGTTATTATCTCTTAAAAACACGCTTTTTATTTTAACAACATGAATTAATTTTAAATTAATTTCTGCCACTTCTGTGTTTTGAATTTGGAAAAATGGATTACATATTTGGAATCAGGATGTTCAAATTGTGTAAATAGGTAACTTTTATTTTTAGACATTTTGGATAATTACTTCGGTAAATATTTTATTTACCATGGTTAAAGGGTAAATCCGGTAAACAAGGGTTAAAAAATAATATTATAATAATACTAAATTACCCAAAAACGTGTCTTAACCCTATTTGTTAATACATGGTCGACTATGGGCATCTTTGGGTAGATTTTGGGACCCCATGGATCCACGTTTAAGTGATAGGGACACTTTATTTTAATTAAGTTAAAATAAATACAAAAATGACACAAGCATATATCTTTTAGCAAACCAATTGTTACATAGTGTTATATATGTTGGATTTTAGACTATAAATATTCATTAGAAATCTAAAAATATTTCCTACATAATTATATTTTATTTATAATTTTTAGACATTAAATAACGTAATTTATGTATGACACAATGGTGATGCAGTAATTACCATAATAGTGAAACACTAGAATAATTGATATTATAAATACCCAAATAAATATAATTTGAGACTTTTATTGAATTAAACTAATTTTCTAGGTTAATATGACATATCAATATTGATTTAATTAACTTTTTTCGAAGTAATAATTCTTTTATGTGTTTCACAAAAATCAACTATTTAATAGTGTCAAAATTGACATAAAAGAGTTTTTAAAAACAATATTATATTATTAATTGATATTAAATTCCTAAAAATCTAAGGTTCGGCCAAGAGACTTATGTCATGATAGTTGTATCATTAATGGACCAATTGGGGGTAGATTGGATGTATATGGTAAGTTTATTAGCCATATAATATAAAAATACAAAGAGACATTTTAAAAGTGAAACTAATTAACTAAGAGTTAATACTTAAAGATAAGGTTAATATAATGACCCAAACCTGTCTAAATTCTATTGGTTTAGTGGCTTTCGACCCATACCCACCTTAACCTTTAAATAATAAACTTTGGAGCTATTATAAACCTAATATGAATTTATTATAAATTAATATTTCCAGCTTTTCCAAAGGTGCCCCTCACCCCACTTATAAAAGGGAACTCCTCCTTCTCATTTCTTCACACATTCAAAGCCTTTTGGTTCGGCAAACCCCTGCCCAAATACTCTCTCAACATCCCTCAATACAACCTAGAGACCTTATTTTGATCATAAAGCCACCCTAAGGAGCCCTTTTGATCAAATCAAAAGGAAGAACCCGAAGAAGAGGTAATGTTTTCACCACCCCTTTTCAAGTTCCTTTCTTCTTCCACTTCTTATTTCTTTGTTATTACCATTCTAAAATAATAACTCCAGTATCATATATATGTTGTGATGTTATTATAAATATGGTACAACCATATTCAGTATTCTATCCACCCTTTGAATAACATGTCACCACACGTGCGTACGTACGGCTTACCGTCTCCACGTCGTGGTGTAATTGTTATTCAATATATTATTATTTGGATGGGTATAATAATGATGTGTAACTCATGTAAATAATAAATATAACATGATAATGATTCTTTATATATGATATACCACCCAATTATATATTATTTTAATATCAAAAAAATGATATTGTCGCTCGTGCGTACGTACGGACTACCGTCTCCACGAACGCGATGAGATTCATTATCCATTATATCCATTCAAGTATAATTATCATTTGATGATTTAAAAATAATGTTTACTAACTTTATATCATTATGGATATGAATAATATACAACCTATCCATGACAAACATGGCTTACGTAACAAAACATATAAAAGAAAACGAGTAAGTTAACACCCGAAACGACGATAATTCTAAGATATTATTAACAAAGCAATGTTAAAAGATCAGATATGATATCATATTAATGTATATGATTCATGAATAATTGATAAACAATTATTTCAACATTATACAGGAGGTTAACCTACCCCCCAACCAAGGAAAAGTACAAGGTAAGGGTTTTCTTAACTCACTCTTAATTTCGTGAGAATTCCATTGTTCACCACTTAATTATTGCATGTGGTGTATGTGTACTACCCATGATTGTATTCATTGTGTAATATAATTTAATTTATGGGTATTTACATCATCATGGTATGATCCTTTTTTCATGGGTGTATGTTTAGTAAGTAACCTAATCGATAAGGGAATTTGAGATTTCAATTTCCACTCATTTGGCTTTACGCATATTTCATTGATTATATTACCCCAAGATTATGTGTGGAATCACTATTCATTTGATTATGTCAAAATTTCCACTCCCCTTCCAATGGATATACTTTTGATACACATAATCACTCCATTGATAATTTCTCAAGTCATTGATATGAATTTGATAAGAGTAATTTTAACTCATTCTCCATTTGTTGTGTTAAACATCCAATTCGTTGGAGTTGTTTTTTGCAAGAATATGTGTGAATGTACTTTGATTGTTTTACACTGAATATCCAATCATATTTAGTGTATTTATATTTTTCACACATAATTATGCTGTTGATTTATCATTAACCTAAGTATACGGCCTTTATGAGAGATTTCATCTCAATTTACATTCCATTAAGACATCTTTGTTGTTATACACCAAATCACTTTTATGTGGTGTATATAATGTACTTTGACATAGTATATCATGAATTCCTTTATTCTCATGATATTACGATCTTTTGATTACCTCAATTATTTTTATTCAAGTGTCTCTCTTTTGGTTAGAAACTCTAACTAAAATACCATTTTTAAATGTTTTAAAGACTTATTCTTCTAAATCTTGATCATTAATGTCCATGTTTTAAAAAATGGTTTTAAGGATTTACTTATATGGACATTAAAGTTTTAAAATTAAAACTCCTTTTAAAAAGTTTCAAAGTGGTATGGGACACTTTGATTCAAAAATCTATTTTTAAATGGATTCTTGACAAATAGTGTCACTTTTAAAAGATTTCAAGAAAAAGGGGGATATTTCTCTCAAATAGTTTTGATGATTATTTAAATCTCTATCAAAATACTTCATTATTCTTGATTGAGGTTAATGTGATACAATAAAATCTTCCATATTTTATCAAATGAGTTATGTTTGACTGTGGATGTGATATTTTTATACCATTCATGGTTTTTGGTAAAAGTATTGACATTTCATATGCTAGTTTTAATACGAATGTTTATGTTATGTTTAAACCTGTTCATATGAGGAATGCATTGGACTTAATAAGTGATGGGTGGAGCCCGCTATAGCTCCTCGATGCATCGGTAGGTCTCATGAGACAAACTAGTGCCTTGGCACAAGGCCTTGGAAAAATCTTATTTGTAGTCTTGGCACGAGGCCTTGGCTATGTGGTTATGATAGTCTGGCATTATGCATTCCATCATTATGAAAGTGGTTATTGATATTTCATGTGATCATTCAACTAGTAGAATATCCATGTGAGTTAGTAAATGGCATTATTTTATTTTATCTTTTCCATTTTATGCTGAAGTTCAAGTTTAAAAGGCTTTCGTTTTAGTTATAAACTGCCTTAAGTGTTTATACTTATCTATGAAAGCTTCTGTATAATGTTATCCTTACTGAGCATCTGAGATCACCCCTTTCAATGTTTTATTTTTTTTCCCAGGATTATGAAGAAGTAATTTATGAATGACCTGCAGGGATAGTATGAGGGGATATGAAGATAATATGTTGTTGTAGTTTTTTTACCTTATGATGTAATGTAAGACTTATGAATATATCTAGTGTTTCCAAGACTACTAAACTAATCGGTCTTTCGAGACTGGATCCTTTGTGATCATGCCAATGTTATGTAATAATGCACCGACTCTGGGTATCTAGGGTTGGGGCGTTACAATTGGTATCAGAGAAATTTTAGTACAAACCTTGGAAGCTAGATTTAGATAAACTCTGATTAGAGCACATAGACCTAAGATGAACTTTGAGGATTAGTGTAGAATAACTTCCTAGAATTTTGGTATTGTAGATATTTTGTGAGTTTTCCGAGCAATACATCCTTGTCTGGATACGAGAAGGTAGAGGCGGATCTGGCACAGATGTACCTAGTGGTAAAACCCAAAAACACCTCTTTGAGCTAGACTTGAACGGGAACTGGTGCACGACAACGGGCCTTGTTGCACTCTTGGTTACGACACTCCCGGGGGATTTTCTTAGGATAATTTACAATTTAATTACAAACCGATTTAAAGTAATATATATATAAGATGAGAGTAAATGACCTTGGCTAATCCTAATGTGTTTCAAATTGAGAATATGGTGACATGTTAATCTCTAAATGATTTTTTGACTACTGTTACTCACACAATGCTTTCTGGTTTTATTCAATGGCTAGATTCCAAGGAAGTCATAGTGACTTTAAGAATGATGTACAAGGTGGGAACGGTGGTGGCAATGAGAAAAAAAATGGAATGTTGATAGGCGTAAAAGATATCCTCTTTATGCCAAATCAGTTTTCCAAAAATATGATCAATAACATATATATTAACCAACTTCCGGACTCAACAAGGAAGAGAAAGGTGATGAATGATAAGAGCTCCAGTAATGGAGACCATGGAGAAAAGAACCCTCAATTTCCATCATGCAAGAAATTTGGTAGGAGACGCCCGGGAAAGTGTCTCAATGGGACCAATAAATTCTTTACGTGTGGGAAGGAAGAACATAAAGTGAAGAATTGCCGAAGAAAAATGAAGAGTACTATGTAAGAAGATAAAAATGGTCCCAAGAGTCCATTTACAGTCATTTTTCGTAAATGTAGGGGACCTGGCCATTACCCGAGTGAATGCCCTATTCTATAGGATATTTTCTTGGTCAAAGAAGAAGCCATGTGGAAATAAATGGTTGGAGAAATGTTTAAAAAGTATTAGTGCTCCTTGTTGATGGGTTAGCTTTGGAATAATTTTCTCTTGTATTTGTAACCCCGCAGTCTGCCATGTGAGAATGATATTTGATGAAGAATTATCTCTTCTCTTGTGGATATAGGTATAAATATCCATTTGGTTTTATATGATCATTGGGGTTTGAGAGAATTATAAGTTATTATAATTTGGGATGAAAATGCAAGGTTTGATATAACATTTGTGGTTAAATTATGTTATGGTATTTTGAGGAATTTATCTCATTTTGGTAATATTATAAAATATAGTTTTTGAAAAAGGATAACACGTAGACCATGTGACAACCCGTCACTTCGGACAAAGCTGTGGGAATCGAACCCACAACCAAAGTGCGATTGGGATTTATCGCCTACCACTGGACTACGTGAAGTCCCTAGATTGTGTGACTAATTTTTTTTTAGTTAAATGATTTTATTGATCAATAATAAGTTGATTTGGGTTCTTATGTCTTATCAAATGAATACCCTTGGTATAGGAAAATGATTTGGTGATTAAGTGATAAATGTTATTATGGAAGATGTTCGCTTTGTTGGGAACACTATATGCCCATGGAAAATAGAATACTATGGGATTTCATTAGAGGAGTAATGGTGTATTTTTATCTATGTTTTTATTGTGTATTTATAGTGATTTGGGTTATTTATGGAAATGATTAACCTATAATAAAGAATATGTGATTAGGTTAAGTATGTGCCTTTAAGAGTAGATGATGTCATTTGGAGATACAATTTAACGTGGAAGACTACATTCTTATAAGTTTTGGGTTTCAGTATTAGTTTGGATTATATTGAAGGATTTTAAAGACAATTTATTATTGAATGGTATTTATTTAACTTTGGGGTATTGTTGGTTTAATTTTAGAAATTAAGATTATTGTTTATTTATCTCAAGGAATATCCTTTTGGGGTATCATTAGATCTTGCACTAACCATTTTGGTTTTGATTAATCTCCAAAGACAATGTAAATATATAGTTTATCCTGCATGGATCATGTGATTCTATAGAAGTTTATTCTAGCTCTTCCATTGTGACCAAGTCTTCTTGAATACTCATCGTTTAAAAAAAATGAGTTAGTGGTGGAAATTTATTAAAGAATGAAACTCAACTTAAAATGTAGGTATAAATCTTTATATTCTTAGTCAATATCATAAATTAATTCCTCATCCTTATGTAATGTAACCTAAAACAAAAAAATGTTGTCCGTTTACTTTCCTACTAGGAGACTAATGGTCGTTTGTCCCAACACAAATTTGTGGTTTTCTTATTGTTAACTTTCTCCTGATCATGATTTCTATCCCTCTCCATCAGAACATGACACTTAGTTTATCATCCATATCCATGTTTTCCTACATGGAATCCGAGAATGGATTATCTTGGTTGACCTTTATACCTCTCTTTCTTTCTTTTAAAGTGATAGTTTTATTGAAACTTTTTCCGATGTGATACTTTACATTATATTCCCAAGTACAATTTTAAAAATTGCGAGGACGCAATTTATTTAAGGAGGGAAGAATGTAACACCCCATGCTTCCACGATATGTTTCCCTTTGAGTAATGCAATGGCATGCATTGTATGCAACATCGAGATTCTAACACACAACAACCAATCAAACTAGCCGTTATAAATAGTAATACCCACTTTTTGAGATTTTATAAATTCTATCTCTCAAATTGGACTTCATTTTTGGATTCGGAATATCAAAATTAGCCTAGGGTGAAATTTTGGTACTTTTCGGATAACTTTCATATTTTGATGAATAGTGAAAATTACTAAATTTTAATTAAAAACAACGTTTTTAATCAAAATAATTAATAGTGATAAATTATTAATTTGAGTGGTTTAAAAGTATATTTAGAATATATTTTTACCATGTAATACAATGTGGTTCATTGAACATAATTTTACATTTAAACCAGACATAAACAAGTGTCAATCTTTTGATAGTTATTATCTCTTAAAAACACGATTTTTGTTTTAACAACGGGAATTAATTTTAAATTAATTTCTGCCAATTCTGTGTTTTGAATTTGGAAAAATAGATTCCATATTTGTAATCAGGATTTTTAAATTGTGTAAATAGGTAACTTTTATTTTTAGACATTTTGGATAATTACTTCGGTAAATATTTTATTTACCATGGTTAAAGGGTAAATCCGGTAAACAAGGGTTAACAAAATAATATTATAATAATACTAAATTATCCTAAAACGTGTCTTAACTCTATTGGTTAATACATTGTCGACCATGGGCATCTTTGGGTCGATTTTGGGACCCCATGGATCCACTTGTAATTGATAGGGACACTTTATTTTAATTAAGTTAAAATAAATACAAAAATGACACAAGCATATATCTTTTAGAAAACCAATTGTTACATAGGGATATATATGTTTGATTTTAGACTATAAATATTAATTAGAAATCTAAAACGATTTCCTACATAATGATATTTTATATATAATTTTTATACATTAAATAAGTTTATTTATTTATGACACACTGGTGATGCAGTAATTACCATAATAGTGACAAATTAGAATAATTGATATTATAAATACCCAAATAAATATAATTTGAGACTTTTATTGAATTACACTAATTTTATAGGTTAATATGACTTATTAGGATTGATTTAATTAATGTTTTTCTAAGTAAAAATTCTGTTATGTGTTTCACAAAAATCAACTATTGAATAGTGTCAAAATTGACATAAAAGAGTTTTTAAAACAAATATTATATTATTAATTGATATTAAATTTATAAAAATCTAAGGTTCGGCCAAGAGACTTATATCATGATAGGTGTATCATTAATGGACCACTTTGGGGTCTCTTTGATGTATATGGTAAGTTTATTAATCATATAATTTAAAAATACAAAGAGACATTGTAAAAGTGAAACTAATTAACTAAGAGTTAATACTTAAAGATAAGATTAATATAATGACCCAAACCTGTCTAAATTCTATTGGTTGAGTGTTTTTCGACCCATCCCCACCTTAACCTTTAAATAATTAACTTTGGAGCATTTAGAAACCAAATATGAATTTATTATTAATTACTATTTCTAGCTTTTCCAAAGGTGCCCCTCACCCATCTAATAAAAGGGCACTCCTCCTTATCATTTAATCACACCTTCAAAGCCTTTTGGTTCGGCCAACCCCTACCCAAATACTCTCTCAACTTCCCTCACTACAACCTAGAGATATTAGTTTGATCAGAAAGCCATCCTAAAGAGCCCTTTTGATCAAATCAAAAGGAAGAACCCGAAGAAGAGATAATGTTTTCACCACCCCTTTTCAAGTTCCTTTCTTCTTCCACTTCTTCTTTCTTTGTTATTAACATTCTAAAATAATAACTCCAGTATCATATATATTTTTTGATGTTATTATAAATATGGTACAACCATATTCAGTATTCTATCCACCCTTTGAATAACATGTCACCACACGTGCGTACGTACGGCTTACCGTCTCCACGTCGTGGTGTAATTGTTATTCAATATATTATTATTTGGATGGGTATAATAATGATGTGTAACTCATGTAAATAATAAATATAGCATGATAATAATTCTGTATATATGATATACCACCCAATTATATATTATTTTAATATCAAAAGAATGATATTGTCGCTCGTGCGTACGTACGGACTACCGTCTCCACGAACGCGATGAGATTCATTCTCCATCATATCCATTCAAGTATAATATCCATTGAGGATTTAAAAATAATGTTTAAGAAATTTATATAATTATGGATATGAATAAGATACAACCTATCCATGACAAACATGGCTTACGTAACAAAACATATAAAATAAAATGAGTAAGTTAACACCCGAAACGACGATAATTCTAAGATATTATTAACAAAGCAATGTTAAAAGATCATATATGATATCATATTAATGTATATGATTCATGAATAATTTAATAACAATTATTTCAACATTATACAGGAGGTTAACCTACCCCCCAATCAAGGAAAAGTACAAGGTAAGGGTTTTCTTAATTCACTCTTAATTTCGTGAGAATTCCATTGTTCACCACTTAATTATTGCATGTGGTGTATGTGTACTGCCCATGATTGTATTCATTGTGTAATATACTTTAATTTATGGGTATTTACATCATCATGGTATGATCCTTCTTTCATGGGTGTATTTTTATTAAGTTACCTAATCGATAAGTGAATTTGAAATTTCAATTTCCACTCATTTGGCTTTACGCATATTTCATTGATTATATTACCCCAAGATTATGTGTGGAATCACTATACATTTGATTATGTCATAATTTCCACTCCCAATCCTGTGGATATACTTTTGATACACATAATCACTCCATTGATAATTTCTCAAGTCATTTATATGAATTAGATAAGAGTAATTTTAACTCATTCTCCATTTGTTGAGTTAAACATCCAATTCGTTGGTATTGTTTTTTACAAGAATATGTGTGAATTTCCTTTGATTTTTTACACTAAATATACAATAATATTTAGGGTATTTATATTTTTCACACATAATTATGTCGTTGATTTATCCTTAACCTAAGGATACGGCCTTTATGAGAGATTTCATCTCAATTTACATTCCATTGAGACATCTTTGTTGTTATACACCAAATCACTTTTATGTGGTGTATATAATGTACTTTGACATAGTATATCATGAATTCCTTTATTCTCATTATATTAAGATGTTTTTATTACCTCAATTATTTGTATTCAAGTGTCTCTCTTTTGGTTAGAAACTCTAACTAAATTACCATTTTTAAATGTTTTAAAGACTTATTCTTCTAAATCTTGCTCATTAATGTACATGTTTTAAAAAATGGTTTTAAGGATTTATTTATATGAACATTAAAGTTTTAAAATTAAAACTCCTTTTAAAAAGTTTCAAAGTGGTATGGGACACTTTGATTCAAAAATCTATTTTCAAATGGCTTCTTGACAAATAGTGTCACTTTTAAATGATTTCAAGAAAAAGGGGGATATTTCTCTCAAATAGTTTTGATGATTATTTTAATCTATGTCAACATCCTTCATTATTCTTGATTGAGTTTAATGTGATACAATACAATATTCCATATTGTATTGAATGATTTATGTTTGACTGTGGATGTGCTATTTGTATACCATTCATGGTTTGTGGTAAAAGTATTGACATTTCGTATGCTAGTTTTAATAGGAATGTTTATGTTATGTTTAAACCTGTTCATATGAGGAATGAATTGGACTTAATAAGTGACGGGTGGAGCCTGATATAGTTCCTCGATGCATCGGTAGGTCTCATGACACAAACTAGTGTCTTGGCACAAGGCCTTGGAAAAATCTTATTTGTAGTCTTGGCAGGAGGCCTTGGCTATGTGGTTATGATAGTCTGGGATTATGCATTCCATCATTATAAAAGTGGTTATTGATATTTCATGTGATCATTCAACTGGTATAATATCCATGTGAGTAAGTAAATGGAATTATTTTATTTTATCTTTTCCGTTTTATGCTGAAGTTCAAGTTTAAAAGGCTTTAGTTTTAGTTATAAACTGCCTTAAGTGTTTATACTTATCTATGAAAGCTTCTGTATAATGTTATCCTTACTGAGCATCTGAGCTCACCCCTTTCAATGTTTTATTTTTTTCCCAGGATTATGAAGAAGTAATTTATGAATGACCTGCTGGGATAGTATGAGGGGATATGAAGACAAGATGTTTTTTTAATTTTTTTTACCTTATGATGTAATGTAAGACTTATGAATATATCTAGTGTTTCCAAGACTACTAAACTAATCGGTCTTTCTAGACTTGGTCCTTTGTGATCATGCCAATTTTATGTAATAATGCACCAACTCTGGGTATCTAGGGTTGGGACGTTACATGTATTGTGGTCCCCACATTCTCATTAGTGGGATGATATCCAATCTGCCTTTTCTGGAATTATTTCCTTTCATCGCCAAATATCCTCATCATCCTTTATGAATCCTCAATTGATACCTGAATGAAAAATGTTCATACTTATGTTTATATCCATTTCCCAAAATATCAAATTAAAATATAGATAATTACATTATTTAAAATCATATGAAACATTGTCCCTAAATTGGTGCATATTAGGCATGAAGTGCACAAATAATGAGAATGAATGTTCAAAATTAAAATCCACTAACTCAGGCCCATAAGATCAAAAATGAACATTTAATACCATTAAAATTTAATCAAAATATGCATTTTTATTGGCTAATCACACCCCCCAACTTGATTTTTTATAGTCCTGTGAAAAATATATCTCACAAAAATGAAATTCGAATGACCTTTTCCAAAAACATTTTAATACACATTTCTCACCCAAAGATCTCATACCAAACAATTATGAAACCCATCAAAATCATTTAAAACAAGCCATGTCCATAGGCATATCTCATGCCCAAGCCCATTCCTTTGTTCAAATTCATCACCATATTTCAACCAAATTCAATTAAGCATGATGAAGTGTTGTGCATCACAATAGACAAGGGGGTTCATTTTCATTCAAGGGAGAAAAGATAGAAGTGCTAGGAGAAATAAAATTTTAATTTTAAGATGAGTACTCGTTTTTTATTTTTTTTGTTTTTGTTTTTTTTTTGTTTTTTTTTTCAATTTTTCCAAGGTGATTGATATTGAATTCAATATTGTCAACCCATGTAGCAAGACTTTCCCGATGACTCCCAAGCTCAAAGACCTTAGGAAACAAAGTGAAGCTCACATACTCAGTCATCATCTCGAGTTAACTCAATCAACAAAAAATTCAAATAACCAAAAATAGAGATAAAATGCCCAACTCCGATCCAGAAAACAATGGAGTCATGATCCCCAAGTGTAGAAAGCCACACATTAGGTCAATTCATTGCTCTATGTGCAATTAATGTTTTTTGAATACTCTTGTTAAAATTAAAATGATCACTAACCCTATGCCATTTATTATGGACCCTAAGAACTCAAACTAATACCCCACAATCTAAAGGATGTGCATTGTGTTTTTTTGAATAATTGGATGAAAATATAAACGGTGAAAAATCACATCGGATAACTTCACTTTCCAATATCTATGCACATGAATATAAACTTGCATTAAAATCAGAATCAAGGCATGCAAAATTATTTGATATCCAATTTCAGAGTTTGGAATGTGTGTTATCATGTTTAAGGTTTATGAAAATTTTCATTTCACACATTTTATGATGAAAACAAAATCAATGCTTTTATTTTATCTCCCCCAACATAGAATAACATTGTCCCAAGTGTTTAAAGAAAAGAAAATTTATAAGGGGGGTAGGAGAGGAGTTCAAAGAGGAAATTGAAAATGATAAACATGGAACAAATTCACCTGATTTTTGAAGTTGAAGTTCATGATGCTCCAGATTACTCCTTTGATCTCTTGGGGGATGTAGGCACCTCCTTGATTGAATATGTATCACCCAAAATAGTCCCTAAACCATACAAAGAAGAAAAAAACCAGACAAAACAAACAACACAACAATTGATTTAAATCAAGTATCAACATTTTTATGGTTTTCCCTATTTTTTTAAATCAATTTGATGATACATTGTCTTCTTTTAAATTTATGGGTAAGGTATTACTCAGAGATCACACCGCATGACACGAATGAATATGGTTCTCCCCTTTCATAAACATCCATACTCATAAAAGAAGAACTCATCAACTGTCTAATTTTTTTAACCTACAAAAACATAAATAAAATAAAATAAACTGATGATACATTGTCTTCTTTTAAATTTCTGTGTAAGGTATTACTCAAGGATCACACCGCGTGACACAGATGAATACAATGCTCTCATTTCATACCCATACTTACTCATAAAAGAAGAACAGGTCAACAATCTATTTTTTAAAAAAAATAACAAAATGAAAAAGAAGGAAACAAATGATGATTCACAATGATTAGAAACATGAAAACCATGGGTTGTCTCCCATGCAGCGCTTTTGTTTAACGTCGCTAGCTCGACAAGAACCCCCAAACTTATCCAATTACAACTTTCAACATTTTAAGAACCCCATATTTCTCCACTTCTACTTTATTAAGATTGATTCTTTATTTAGGATTTGTATCATGTACAACCCTATGTTCTACAATGAGTGGGAAAATCCTAGGAATATCATAAATGGTTGATCTAGATTCGTCTGTAGTCTTTCCTAAGAAATCAAAGATCAACCCCCCCTTTTTGGGTTTCATGAGATGAATGAATGAAAACCCCAAGCTCTTTCTTAACACAAATGATGGGATACTCAAGTGGGGAAGGAAGGAAAATTATTTTGAGTTTGGGTTTCATAGGACATTCAAACAAAGGTTCAGATTTTGAATCCAACTCACATTCATTTTCCAAATTTCTCAACAAAATTGATTCCTTTAGGATAAAAGATTCAACCAAAAAATTGGAGAGATTAGTGTTCGGAATGGGTATGGACTCAATTTTTTTAGTTTCTCTCAATGGACAAGGGATTGGTATTTTTGAAAAATCACCAATAGAGTTATACTTAGGAGACTCAATCCAAGATGTCAAATTTCCTTCTTGTGAATATATGAAATCAATTTCTTCCTGATTTATAGACCCTTCAACAATTTCTTAATTCACTTCCCCTACCCCAAATCCAAAGGTTGGTTCTTCAATAAATTCAAAAGAGTTTTGTGGGAAACTAGACACTCCACATAAGGTTTCATAAGGAACTGTTGGTGTATGGATGAGTTTCTCACAAGTATTAATGCATTGTAGTTCTATTCTCAATGATGATACCTCAAAGCTCAATATCTCTATTTGATTACACAATTGTTTAAGATGTGTCTGAGGATTAGGCTGGATAGGAGTTTTTAAATCATGAACTTCATTTAGTTTCATCTCTTCAATCAACCTCGAGAGGGCTGGAAATTGATCCTTTAAACAATCATCATCCCAATGATTGTACATCTCATCGGGTGTGTCATAATTAATCAAGGGTGGATCAAAGAAATTTTATAATTTAGGGGCTTCCCAATATTGATTTTCAATTTGATTCCAGCATGAGTTTTTGACATGTTAATTTGTAAGATACTTCATTGGAGTAAATAGAAAGTTGGATTCTAGATTCCCAGGATAGACACAAACAGAAAGGGGTAAAGATAACAGAGATGAGGGTGAGAATAGAGAATGTGGGGTGAGAAAAGGATGATGTGTGTCAAGTTAATTACTTGGGTCCCCCGAAACGATGCCAAAATTTGGTTGCGCCCAAATTTACCCTACAGGTATGCGGTCGTTTGTAGTACATGTAGGGGTCAAATCCACAGGGACCGAAGAAGAAACCTCAAGACACTGTGATTTTGGAAGGATTTGTCTATGGAGTGGAAAACTACTTGGATTGATTTGATTTGAATAACTAATGATTTAATTTCAAGAAAATAAATTAAAACAAACAATTACTTAGTCTAAAATAATTAATGGATATGAGCAGATCCTATGTTGTTACTAGGGTTAGATTGGATGTATTTACTTTCTTATAACGTTTGATTCACTAATTCAAGACGTATCCAAAAAATGATAAAATTCCTTAACATAATTCACATATTTAATCCCTACACAATTCCAAGGCTAATCACAAATGAACTTAGAGGATAAATTTAATGATCACTCTAAGGAATTGGATCGTACGAGTACTCGAAATATGTCATTGTTAAAGTTGGCGAAGATGAAGAAGAAAATAAATCATCAAATGGAAATCTTAAAATAATGAAATGATTACTGAATTTAAGATCATAAAATAACATCCAATCTTCCCCATGAAACTCCCTAGGACTAACCCATAAGGGGTTAGACCTCCATTTATGTTATTCAATAAATGGAAGCGGGAAGTCGACTTAAAGAAGCGGGATTGAAGAAGAAAAATAAAACAATGAAATGATCACTCCACCGTTGTGTGAATAAATTCAAAAGTGCTGGTGTGAATAAGATCACACCTTGGGAAAATGGTATCAATGTGAAAATAAGAACAGAAAAATAGAAGAAGAAGAACTTTTATTGAAAACTATGGTGATTCAAACAACTTACATGCGAAAGAAGAACATTACAAAGACAATTTGGCATAACAACATTACAATCAAAACAAAGCTAAAAGATTCAAATCCTCCACCACTGCTGCCTTAAATAAGAATTTTGGATTTATATGGCCGATCCCCCATCATTTCTTGTGCCTTTAATTAATTGTTTTTGGAAATGTGGGTGAACTATTAATGGAGATGTGACTTTTCAATTTTTTCCCCGAAGTGGCATCCAGCTTGCATCCACCGGAAAGACGTGCCGAAAGGACCTTCTAGAAGGCCAAATTTGAGTGGGACATAGAAGGCTTAAATAAATCTCCGGATGTCTTCTAACATCCTGTAAAATTTCAGATCAAAATAATTATCCTTTCGTGCGATATTATTTAAATGGTGGGCTGTTTTTTTGGGCCGCAGAATCTGGCCCAGAATTGCATCTTTAAATTGGTCCACCTTAATCACCACCATGTAAGACAAATTAACACAGGATATAGAAGGATTATTTCTTCCTATATATTTCCTCTATCCTACCAAGACATTTGGGATTTAGTGGGTCTGTATTGTGGGCCCACATTCTCATCAGTGGGATGATATCCAATCTACCTTTTCCAGAATTGTTTCCTTTCATTTCTAAGTATCGTCATCATCCTTTATGAATCCTCCATTGATCCCTGAATGAAAAATGTTCATACTTAAGTTTATATCCATTTAAAAAATATCAAATTTAAATATGGATAATTACATTCTTTAAAATTAGATGAAACATTGGGCCTAAATTGGTGCATATTAAGCATGAAGTGCACAAATGATGAGAATGGATGTTCAAAATTAAAATCCACTAACTCAGGCCCATAAGATCAAAAATGAACATTTAATACCATTAAAATCTAATCAAAATATGTGTTTTTATTGGCTAATCAAGAGTATGATCCCAAGTAACCATATTATAAGAGTTAATTGAGGCAATCTTATCGTTTATCGATATAGTTTACGTTAATGCTTCTTTGGATGAAATATCTCAAGAATATTCACGAGTTTCCGTATCCTATATTTATTTATGATATGATCATTTGTTAGTGCCATTTTTTCCACTCTTTAGTTGTTAATATAAGGTTTTTAATATAATCGTACCGTTCATATCTTTGGTCATAAATCCATGGTATTCAAAAATAATGTTTTCAAAAATGTTTTCAAAAGATCCGGGAAATTAATTTTCAAGAAAAAAGGATTTTTTTACTTTTTTATTGTTTTCAAAGAATAATTTATATGTTTTCAAAGATATTTTCAATGAAAATAGTTTTCAAAAGGTTTTATGTTAAGAAAATATTTTTCAAATAATAAATGATATTTTCCTCAAGAAAGGTTTTTAAAAGACCTTTCAAAATTATTTCTCATCTAAGATAACATCCATTGATATTTATCATGACTTTATAGGTAAATTATTTAATTTTTCCATTCGTACTATTTCTATGAATTGGTTATGTTTTGATGGAATGATGTTTATGAAGCCCGTTTCCTTTTAATGGGAAATATGCTTTTGAAACCCACCTCTTATCATTGGTTATGTTTATGATGAAATGATTATGAGACCTATCTCTTTCCACGTGGTATGTTTTGTTTACATGTTTATGATACCCATTTCATTTCATGGGTTATGATATGTTCATTTCTGATCTTGTGGCACATGTATGTATGATTTCATTATATGACGGGTGGGACCTATATATCTCTCCAATGCCTTAGGTAATGATTTATATCTCCTGACATAATACATGGTGGAAATGAGGGTTAATAGGTACTTTAATATAGGTCTATAATGAGGGTTACACTATTCAATAATACATGGCTAGAATGAGGGTCACTTGGTTCAGTAATACAGGGCTGGAATGGGGGTTACCAAGTCCAATAAAGGACAGTTTCCACTAAGACTGTCTTTGTAGTGATGCCTTGGCTAATATGGAAATCAGTATATGGTTATGTGTTTCCAAAATTCCATTTCTTACTCCTATTTTATGTTTTCATGTATTATTTCCTTTACTTCCTTTTTATTCATGTCTTATGAACTTCTAAGATTTGTGGAATGATTCATGTGTATGATCTTTGATATATAGGGTATGATCTTATATTTTCATGATCATTTTATCATACCCTTATGCTCATGTTTATTCTTACAGGTCGCCCTTTTTTACCCTTAATAAGAATTTTAGATCACCCCTTTTTATGTTTCCCTTTCTAGGTTATGAAATATGAATTATTTTTTATGTGTATGAGAGGGGTTCTTGTAACGAAGAACCTAGTGGGAGATAACATAGCTCACTTTTGTACTAGTGTTTATGTTTCCATGTTTCCAAAGGCACTATACCAACTATAGTATTTGGGTGTCTTTTTGTATAATGCTTAATTATTCAGAAAATGTTATGTAATGATTATGTTTTTAAATTGAGGGAATCTATATTAACAATTAGAGTAATCCAAAAAGAAATTGGAAAAATACTTGACCACCTAGAAAAGACATACCAACCGGAAAAAAACTAGAAATGAAATACTCAGGGATCCTCACACTAGATCTACAAACCCAACCACCTTATGTGATCAACAAACCCAAGTATCCCAAATATCCAATTAAATCACTACTGACATACCCTTTATTTGAAAAATACATGACATGTGTGATAAAATCCCATGTCGGGGTGATTATATTCATACCAAGTACGATGCCTAGAAAATTAAAGAGGGAGAAATAGAAGACATGGTATAAGTAGCCAACTCAACCAAAAGAAAGGGGAAAAACAACAAATATATATATATACATATTATTGTATGAAACCAAGATAAGAGAGAAAATATATCTCTATATAAACTAGCAATGTAAGATGATGAGTCTTCCATCACATTGGAAGGTCCATCAATGATGCCAAGAATCTCATTTGTCTATCAGAAGAAGTAACCACATGGAGGACACACACCTCACAACTATGACACAAGTCAAGGGGGAATAATATACTAGTAGAGGAACCAAACATATATAAGATATAGGGGGTCCAATTTGTATATACATAGAGGAAGCATGCCTTAATTCATCAGGGGAGAAACTCAATAGGTATAGGACCTATTCCCTAGTCTATATGGGTGTACAACTCTGTAGGTAGATGAACCATAACCTAGTTCATTTGGGGTACAATTCAGAAGGTTTGGTACCCACACTCTAGTCCATCATGGGTTAAACACTTAGTATATAAGGGATTCGCACCCTAGTATTTTAGGGGTACAACTAAATAGATAGATTAACCACACCCCATTTTGCTAGGGGGTACCACTAAATTGATAGAGGACCCACGACTAAGTCCATCTATGAGGTAGAAATTAGTAGATAAAGGACCCACCTTCTATCTTGTCAGTGGGCACCACTAAGTAGGTAGAGGTGTATGGGGGACCAACACCCTAGTTTGAGAGGGGGATTTTTAATCCTGACCTCTTTTTAATGGTCCATCTTGATCACTACCATCTTCAAGCACCGTAAAATGAATCATTATGCTTAGAACATCTCACATCATATATCAAAATATTCTATAAAGTACATTGATGAGTTCTATATGAAAAACAATAATTTGGGGTTCCTACTGAGGGGGAAAATATAAGTAAAAAACAAGTTAGATAAGAGAAGAAGTAGTTATATAATGAAATACATAGCTTGTAAGTGAGTCCAAATGGAATGTGACTTCACCTTGAGACATTACTGTATCCTCACAAACACAAGGATCTATAGGTATATAGTACAACACAGTGGGTAAGGGTACTACATTGTGTTTCTCAGTTTCCTGGTTGTGATCTATATACTCAAGGCCCTTCCCATGTCCTTTGGGCCATGCCCATGTATAACCATAGTACACAACATGTCCTCCCAGATGTAGTCCCATGTGTGTGTAGTTAGAACATGGAATGGATTCCGAGGAAGGGTCACACAACCTATCGCTTATCCCCATATCATGTTATCCTTATCTTTTTTCGGTAACCATATCCATCATAGCTATGGGGCTATATGGAATGTGTTCCTCTATGTACATACCATGTCTTCAAGATTTTTGTAGAGATTCAAATATATCATGTTGATCTCATATTACTTTTTTTCACCATCATCCATGCCTATTTTAATAGTAAAACCCACAAAAAAAATCGGAATATGTACTGATAATTGATTTTTAGGCTCCCGTATCTGGAAATTGGGAATCTGAATCTCCCATAAGGGGTAGTAGCACCACCTTCCATCTACCATAGCCACTTCAGGTCCCAAATCCAATAATAAACACATAAAAAACATTCATATTTTTCTGTAAAACAATTCTCTAGTCATCTTTCACACATACACCATGAATACAGGGGTCTGATCAGGCTCAGACCCACCAAACAATTTCAAATAGTTACCATATATTCTAATGAAAAGAACATTAAGAATAGGGGTAATGGTACAATAAAAAGGTGTATTAGTCATTAGAAAATAATTCTTGGTCAAATATATTGGATTTGGGATATCTTTAGAAACATTTTACAGTGATAATGGTATTATTTAAACAATGTAAATGATCTAATTTGGTCATACAATGAATAAATTAATCATAAATTAATAAATACTAGAAAAAACATTTTCAATAATTCTTATAAAATGAATAAACTTAAATTTACAAGACCTACCTAATTATTGGATCAATAGTCGTCTAATAGCGCTTTCTCCAGCAATGGGGATGATCTGCTTCATGCTCTTCTTGTCGATTCACCTCAATCCAGTTAGCAGTCATCATTTGATCTTGATCCACCAATGATCAATGAATAAACCTCATCTCAACAATCCCATGTTTATGTGGTAAACCTTGGAGATTTACCATTATAGGATACTAATATATGAAAATATGTTTTGGTATTCAAATAAATAATTAAAAAAATTATTTATTCATTTCAATTAATATAATCCCCAATAGATGCCTCATCTGAACATCTGGCACTAATAAACATTATGGTGCACATAGGGTAAACCACATCTCTAGATTCAACCACAGTAACATATTTTTTAAATGATACTCTATTTATGATATATTACATTATTTATGAAAAATTATTCTTGTGTGATATAAGTTATATTTAATAGTTTTATAAAATTAATTTATGTTTCATTGGGCCTCAGAATCGTGTGTCATCTCATATTCTAGATCCAATATTTTTAAATATTTTTAAATTGCTAAAAGTAGTTAAATATTTTTAGTTAATTATTATACTCAGAGTCATTAGCCTCTTCTCTAGATGGGTTATGAAAATTTCTTTTAATGAATTCAAATTCATAAAACTAATATAATTGATAAAATAGTATATCATCATAGTATTTAGAATCCTTCATTTTATCCTCATAGAGTACTAATAAAATATTAATATGAATGAGTTTAAATGGTTTTACTCAAAGAAAATTAATTACTCCAAATTATCTTCCAACAAATATATAGCTTCAAATGAACAAATAACGGTGTTAAACATGACTATACTGAAAAATTCATAAATTTTTATAAAAAAATATTAAAAAAATATTTCATAATAATATTTTTGTTATGTAGTGGGCTTATCAAACCAATATATGTACTCCTATATAGGAATTTAAATTTCCCATAGTATATATGATTGAAGTAACCAAATGAATTGTACCTCCACTTCCCTCAGTAATAATTGTTATTTATGAAAAAAAATAAAGATGAAAAATCAAAAAACTTGTCAATTAATTTAGAAAGTAATGATGATATATTATAATATTTTCACAACCTCAAGGTACACTAAATTAATATTTCCTAAAAATTTAATAGAAGGTTTTTTATTTGGTCATATATATAGAGAGAATTAGTATTAAAAAATTTGAAGCCAACTGGGGGGGACACATTCAATGATAAAGGTCTATTACAATCTAATATATTACCACATCAGGATGTATATAATGAATATCCCAACTCCTTTAATTCCAAAAAATATAATTACATACAAAACAATAATTATTGGTAGATTTATATGGTTTTTTACTCATGAAACTAGACTAAATTAAAAAAAGGTGTTTATTGTATAAACCATAATTGAATGACCTAGTTTTCTTAGCTTTTTTCCTTAAACTATATGGTTAATGTTCATTTTCAAAATATATGTATATTATATTACTCACTTACATAACATTATAGATAAAATCACTAAAAATTATACAAATTATTGAGAAATGTATACATAGTGGACCCCTAACCATCTCCCTCTTATCATTATTAACCAGTACAATATTTTTCTTGATTCATATTCCCGATGTATAAAGAGTGATCTATATATCTAGTATAATGTTCTGAGATTCATGATACCCCTCCATTTTATATCCCCCCTTAACTCAATCCTCTGAAAGAATTGACCCTAGTTATATTAATTTTTATTTCATCATTCTTATAATCATATAATACATAGTAATTCCAGGATACCTATACTAGTCTTATCCATATAATTAAATATTTAATATTTCATGGTTTTCTATGCCACCATGGTGTCTAACCAAATTTTTTATCAACGCTTCTCTATTGTCCTACTACTAGGACAAACCCGTTAATTTTAACAACAAATGGTTTCACTATTTCTTATTAAAAAATTATATATGTTGATTTATGTATCTTTTATATCAGTACTATCTGTTGATTTATATTTTACATTTCCCATCACTTATAGCATCTTAGTGAGTGTGTTGGAAATTTATTTTCCTATTTATTACTATTAAACCTATACAATGATTACAAGTTATTTTCATGAACTATGTGTTTAATTATTATAATTAAAACAATATATATACTATTTTCTGGATCTCCCTTAATGGTTTATGAAAAAATACATTAGTTAATTACATTCCTTTCTTATTTCTTGGTTCTAACTCTATTATATCATTTTGGAGTTATAAAATCCTTGACATCTTCAAATATTTCACTCCCATAAGAATGATTCATATTAAAACTACAAGAATTTCTTAAATAATCCTCATTCATATTTTTAATGAGTGTATATTGTATGATTAAAGTCCATTTTAGGATATGAACTAACATTTTCCAAATATATAGATTTCTCATATCCATAAATGGGCCTATATTTTTCTAGATGTGATTATTATCAAATTCAAACACACTTTATTGAAATATAGTGAAGTGATTAATTAAAATTTAATTAGTGGTTATCCTTGATTTATGATTCTAATTGAATGAGAATACCTCTTATTCAAATGTAGTTAAAATAGTTTCTATCATATATATTTTCTTTCACATATATCAAATTTTAATATTTTTTCAATCATTTTCCTTGAATGAAACCATTGTATCCATGGAATCAAAAAATTTCCATGTTCTACTGATTCCAATTGATTCACATATTTATTCCCCACCAAAAAATATTTATGACATCAGTTATTTCATATTCACCATTCATGTAGGGTCTCCAATAATCATGTTAGTGAAGTAACTGACAATATTATTTTTTGAACTCTAAAAATCTAAACTAGGATATAATTCATAATAAATAGTGTATATCTGTATAAACTCAACTATATTTGAGTTAAAAACTTTATACCATGAAAAATATACTTAAATGAGAAATGAATATGAAATTAAACCATACCTAAATTATTTTATGAAATATAGGACCACCAACTAGTATATACATCTTTGTTAAAGTAGTTTAGACATAAACCTTAACTATATAATTATTCAGGCTCTAATAATCGAAACAAAGTGATAAATTCAAAAATTCAAAATATCATGATCAACATGGAATTATATTATATAAATGTTTATTTATTAAATTTATTTGGAAAATTTTTTATTTCTTTATTTATAAGAGGGAAACATATTAAATTATTTATTGACAGGTCTTCAAACATCAGTCAATAACCCACAATCAAGTTAATGTTGTATGAACTTAAACATCATAAATATTATAGTTTGATATTAATGATATTAAACTAAGTTATTTTACATAGGTAAAATTTTATATGATTTGAAATAATATACTCAATTTTTTCTAGAGAAATGAAATTTAATTATTATTATTAAAGATATGTAAATCTCTATTCTTTGGTAACTTGTAACAAGAATATTAAGAATATTTTACTTCATGTATAGAAAGAATATATTAACATCTTATTGAAGTACCCAAATTTACATTATTCAGAATAGACCATCCATCGATCCCACTTTGTTGCATTAACATCATGGAGCCATTAAAATCCTTTCAAACACAAATGAACCAACTCCTTCTTATGATGCAGGAATACACACCCCACTAATGACCTTTAAATAATCATTTAAGATAACACATCCTATAATATATCATTTTGTTCTATATATTTCATAAAATATATCTATAGCCATTACTGGTAAATGAGTTTATGAATATAAAGATCCAATATTAGTATAAGAATATACACCCTGAAGGAAATTGAATGTTCACCATATATTTAATAGACTTATATACTATTATTATGGTATTGTAGGAACCCATTATATAGTTCTCCTTTACAAATATATATTAAAAAATATAATGAGTAATTTATCATTTAACACTTTCTATCCTAAAAAACATTACTTAATAATCTTTTATAACAAATACCACATTTCATTGTACTCAATAATGTTTTGTCACATTTTTTGTTATTCTATTTGAATGCTCACTAAAAGGATGAAAAAATTAATGATTTGGGGTAATAAATTACTATATAAGAGGAAAAAATTGGTTGATGCATCATTCTAAAAAAATCATACTACTTTCCATGACCCATCTACATTAAAAATTAATTAACCCATGTTTTTTTAGAATAAAAAATACGGAAGAAATTTTTTTATCCAATCCTATTTTTATAGAAAAGTTGAATTAATTCATTTTTACAAATTTTTTTAGTTTAATGTTTCGTATAAATGATTAATTATTGGAAATTTATGACCTATTACTAGGAAATAAACAATATTATAGTATATGATTTCATTTTTTTGAAATAATATAATACTTAAAAACCATTGGCTCTAAGCTTCACAAAAACGGTTTAGTATAATTCATTGTATTTGAATATCGTCCTTGAAATAGTTGGAGTATAGTTTTAGTTGATCTAGTTTGATTTACTTACCATTATCACGATTGTGGGGTTGGTCATTGTTTGACATCAATAAGCCAATGAACTCTTCATGTTTTATCAAGGGATAGGTACACATACTCATCCATCAAACCCTATGAAGGTCCATTGACAGAACCATTAAATACTATAATATAAAAATAGATAAATCAATATTGGTATAAAATACCTATTTTTTAAAAACAAATGTTTGAAATTACTTAATATAAAGGTATTATTAGACCAAATTTTCAAAAAATTCTCTAATAAAGTATCAGGGAATAAATTATAGAAATTGTTCGAAATCCTTTTTCATATATGCTCATTTTCTGCAATGGATTTTGGACTGAAACCATGCCTACACAATGCCATGAAAATAATGTATGGATTGGGGTCTACTATAAAAAATACCCACATTGGGTATCAGATCTTTCAGTGCCCCTCCCCAAAATTTACCCCTCCCATATCAACAATGAGACAATGGAGATTAATATTTCTGAAACCTATCTCTAATATGCCATAGGTTGGTGATTGGATCAGAGGTTATGAAATACACATAGATAAGAGGAATTACCATATATGATTTGAAATGTAATCAAGAATAGGGTAAATAACATGAAACTAATCATGATTGTGATAAATAAAGATGCAATATTAATACATGAATATAATGAAATAAACTGAATACAACTGAAACCATTAGAAAATAAGCATGGAGGTGAATACTATTCACCTGATAATATTTTTTGGTTCCCAATGTGGATAATAAATATACTAAATTTATTAAAATACTAAAACTATGTTACCAATTGATTAAACTAAAGAATCTGTCATGATCAAGGATGACTGCACGTGATAGTTCAATCAATAATTTTATGTTTTCAAAAGAAATTATTTTTATAACATGATGTGCGAGGAAATAATGATTTCTTTATTTGGAAAGTGTGAGAGAGAAAGAATAGAATTTTTTTTTGAAAAATCACGTTTTAAAGTTTGTTGGGGGTTTCTAGTTTTAGGGTTAGGGTGTAATTGGATTTACCAATTAATTTAATTATTTCATGTTTTTTATCAGAGACGAGACTATATAGATATAATGGTCATTGTATACCCTCCTCAATGAGGAAATCTCAATTTTCCCATTATTAGGTAATTTAGGGAATTTTCTAATCATTTTTCCTCAATTCAATTTTTAAATTTAGTTACCCTAGATATGAAAATAGGCTGTATTTTACAAAAAGAGAGATTGGAATTGGATAAAGAAATTATAGTACACCCAATAGTTGAGTTCAATTTTATATTTAAATTTAAAAGAAGCATCACCATTTGGTTATATTGTCATAAAACAGGGAAGAACTTTCCCCCTCAATCAAATCAAGAGGAACTATGGACAAAAGAGAAAATAAAAAAAGAAAGCACACAGAAATTAGAGATGTCAACCGGTGAGGACCTTATACAGTGGAGCCCCCCCCCCCCAAATATTGTTCTATGGAATCAGTAATTAATTGTATCATAGTAATCCTCTATTTATCAAAATCCAAAGGCTTTGGTTTAATTTAATTTTCCTTTAATAAATACCATAATGTGTTTTGGTTCCACTATAGATAGTGAGTGGTAGTTCATGGAAACAATCTTGTCTTCTAATCAAAATTTACATTGAATCATTCAAAACTAAATCTATCGATCCACCATCACGATGTGAATAATGAATTAATACCATAAAATTTGATTCCATCTTTTGTAATGGTCCATGTCCTATTTTCCTTTCATGTCTTGTAAAACTGTCACATCCTAAACATCATTCATGACATGAAGTGTTAAATTCTAGTTTCAAAACCCCCTTTTTTCTCTGTTCATCGGTTTTGACCACCTGATGTATTCCATATATACACATTGTCATGGTAATCCATTATTTAGTGAAAATATTATTTTTTAACTCATATTATTTTTATCATAAATTATTTTTTTCCTACAAAATATATATATAATATCATATATATAAGAATTAATTAAAACAAAAATTATAAAAATAAATGTCTTGTTATTTAAAAAATGTCTATGTAAAATGTACATGTCAAATCTCCTACACATTAATTCAAACATTTCATCAAGGATATAATATCAACATACTGCAAAGGATTATTATCCTATTATACATTAAATTCAATTTTGATAAAAGAAACTAATTAAATTAAAAATTAAATGTTCAATCATCCCACATAAAAATAAATTAATATATAAAATTTCAAAGAAAACAAATCAACTTACTATTTTTCATTTCTTTTTCTGAAAAATAAAATCCTTATCATCCATCCATTATTATTTTTTAATTTATTATTTATATGCATCACATTTTAAATTTTCCCCACATTGAAATTTACAACTCATCATGAATGTATAATTTTAAACAGAGTCCAACATATACCTCATGAACATGTCACTTAACATATTATTGGAATTCTTTAATCATGTATACCACTTAAGGAATGAAATAGTAGTTAATATTGAGGGTATCACCATTTATAATAAAATTACTACGAGGCCTAGGGTTGGTAGTTAAATGATTTAGAACAATTAAAGATAAAAAAAGTTTTTCTCCTAACTATATAGAATGAAATCAAATGATAAAATCAGTGAAACTCTTCCATTAAAGATGGTATCCCCCCAATATCAATACAAGATAATGATAAAAGTATAAATTATTAATGAACCACCCTGTATTAATCTTTTTTAAATATATGACTATAAAAATCTCTCGTCCATCAGAAATCTAGATACGATAAAAATATCATCAGTATCATAATGGTGATTTTTTATCCCGTTAAAACAAAACACATTATATATATATATAGTAGAGGAAAATAATGAAAATGTACAATGACTGATATCTTGGATTCTCCCAAATTTTATTAAAAACCATTAGAAAAAACTCCCTAGTGTAGTAAAACCCCATATAACCTGGATATTATAGTGACCCTAGCCTTTTAAACATAACATTACATGATTTTATGCATAATAATACATCATATTACAGGCCAAGGATCTTTAAATCTAGTGTCTTAGAAGAATAGGTACATAAAACTAAAAACATGGGATGAAATAAAAAATTTCTTTATTTAATATTCATAAAGAGATCCTAACATCAATTTTTCTCAAACATATTTAGAGGGAAACCTGGGGATAATATGAAAAATGGATGAGTTTAAATCCCATTAAGGGAAAAATATTAATAATAAATATTTAGCGCATGGGTTAGAAGGAATAAAATAAGATATAAAAAGGAATGGAACATGTGAAATCATAACGTATAAACATGGGGTTATATAAACATGGAGTCATAATAATGTGTAAGAAAAATAAAACATGACTTTAGCATGAGTCAAGAATGTTTGCACATAGAATAGGAAAATTCAAGGTTAACCACTAATACAATTGAAAATGGTAGCACAAGTAAAGGCTAACCACCAAGACCGTTGCACATAACATCTCATAAGACTCAAATTTACCCAATTAATTAGAGTGTTATCTTGGTTCACCCATCTTAACATGTTCGTGCATAATCTTTCCACATAAAGAATCATACATAAACATAAGCTTTACCCATGGAATGAAATGGGTATCATAATCATGTCATAACACATAATAAATGAGCATATCATAAAAGTTTCCTTGAAAGTAAGTAATTAAATCATACATGGGAATTCATAAAGTAAACGCAAATATATCATGATAAGTGATGTGAAATAAATGTTACAACTTAAAAATTTATTAAAGAAACTTTAGAATTAAAACATTTAGTGTGGTTTTGATGAAAATATGAAAGAGAATTTAAAATTGAAAAGGGAATAATATTTTATAAAAAACCTGAATTGAACCAAGTGGGTTATCATATTAAGGATATTCATTTTATAAAATCAATTTTGGCTTAAAATAGATGATATTGTGCACTTTAAATTGGGATGGAATTCGGGACGTTCCCGTAAAACGAGTTCGCTTATCGGAAATTATTGAGGTGAGAACCATCTAAAAACACATATATCCCAAAAATAGATGATGAAAGGGTATTAATACATGAATTTTGTACATATACACAGAATTTAAATACATACATAAAAATAATAGATAACGTTTTTGGTTAAGAATAAATATAAATGAACCTAAAAGAGTAAAGGTGGTTCGGGTTGAATCCCTTAGAAAACCTCGGCATGGTAACAAGTGTACTTTGGAGGGATTAATGAGAACAAAATGGGTATCTCATAATTTATATATCATGAGGGAAGTATGGGTGAGGAGTTAAAATATACCCCCATCATTAGTTATTAAAAATAAAAGGTCATAACATAAAAGTGATACGTGAATAAAAGTGAGAAAGAGAGGATCCATAACCTTAAGTCTGAAGGTGTTCTACACTTGATATTAATGACCTGAATAATCAAATTTGGTACATTAATTAATATTTCCATAATTTATTTTACATGTCAATGATTTAGTATAACCATTTTGAGTACATTCATAACCTTCTTGATTTTTTATGATGTTCAATTTCATTGTTTGGGTCTGTTTGTTTCACAATCATTTTACTTGTATACATGATGAAATAATCATGTAAAATGGGTATGGTTTTATAGAATGGGAGTTATATATTATTATTAAACATCTCGAAGTTTACATGGTTGTAAAAATAATTTGGTTACTTGGATTGAATATGAATCATTATATAAAACTTTAGTGAAAACCTTTTGGGTAAATTTGTTTTTTTGTCACAACAATCACATTTTGTTTAATAAATTCAAAAACATGTTTACAAAAGAATCGAGAACCATAGATAAGAAATAATATATATATTATAGTCTGGATCAACCAAAATAATAGTTTCATGACCAGACTTAAAGATGGTAATGGAAATTGAAAACTCATCATCCTTGAATGTTGTGAATTTACACATCTTGGATGGTGTTTTCACTACTAGTATAAAAGAAGGGTAAATGAGAAACGAAAATAAATTATTACATTATCATAAAAAAATTCCAATACATATTTGTTACTGGATTTGTCATAACATTTTTAAGTGGAGAGGTAAGGATAGAAAAGAAAGAAAAGGAACTTGAAAAGAAAGTAAAAGAATTAAAAAGATGAATTTACCTCTTGAATTAATCTTCCTTGACAGCCTCTTAAGGAGAGAGTATTTGGTATTCTATTGAGAAGAAGGGTTTCTAGAAATGGGGGGGGCTTGTAGAGTGATTTGAGTAGAATTTATGAAAGGCACATGGCTAGAGGGGTGTGAAGAGAAGAGGGGAGAGTGTGTGGTTTTTATAGTGGAGGGGAGGAGGATTTTGTTAATATTTCAATTTTTAGTTTATTATTTTTCAATAAAACAAGAAATAATGATGATTACATGAAAAAAAAAATTAATAAGTGCATGTGAGTTTGAACCAATGGCCATTAACATCATCCGTGACTCAAGCAAGATACGGATATTCATGTTTTAGCACTTATCATAAATTATCATATTTTACTATTTATAAAAAATTCTTGTATTTTATAAAATTACCAAAAATTAACCATAACAATTTTTTGACATGTACAATTCAAAAATAAAATCTATTTTTTCAAAAATAATTTTCTAAATATGATTAATTTAATTATTAATTAAAACCATAATTTACTTGAAAAATATAGATTTTAAAACTATAGCTGATTTTATAATATTTTCAAACATTGCATAAGGTCTTATAAAATTATCTTAAAACCATAAGAAATAAAATTGTTAATTTATGAAAAAATTTTAAGAAAACTAATTTTATTTTAAATTAATTAATTAATTAATTTTATTTAATTATTTGTGACTTAAAAAAATACCAATACTTTTACTATGGTCATATTATCACTTATAAGATGACTAAATTTTATTTCTACATTCAATGGTGAGGTTATTATTATTTTGGGTGATTTACTATTCATAAGGGTCATATTAGTATTCATAGGGGTGGGTTACTATTCATAAGGGTAGTTTACTATTCACAAAAAAATGTGTTTGTTCCATCAGACCCCAAATAACTTTCTAATCGCAACCATTTATGTTAGATTTTTGAAATTCAAATCACATAAGTGAAAAAATTTAGTTTAAAACATAGGTTATAAAAATATCCTTAAAACAAAGTGGTGTTTCATAGAGAATTATGAATATCATTAAAATTACTTATAAATCCTTGGGGTGTTACATTCTTTCCCCCTTATGAAATTTCTTCCTTGAAATTTTATTTTACATTCTAAGATGAAAATAGTTGAGGGTTTGAATACTTAGCTAATAAGCCTAAAAATGAAACATTAAACATAAAAGGATAAAGTCTAAAAGGAAATGTATATTATAACATGTAATTCCATATGTTTGAATCTTAGTTATCCATGATATATTTCTTAAATTATATTATTATGGGATATTTTTTTTATTCCTTTAATAATGGATTGTACAAAGCTTAGGAATTTACCAAAGCATATCCCCCAGAAATGTCAATATAAGAGTGCAGAAATTCCCATTGTCATGCACCAGTTACCATCTGAGTCTAGATCAAAGCATTGTTTTCAGGTTTTACCTCTGGATACATCTATTTCAGATCCACCTCTACCTATTTGTATCAAGATAGTGATGTATTTCCTTGATAACCACTTACTCTATACTTACCAAAATTTGGGGGTGTTTTATTATAATTATCCTTATCCCTAAGGTTCTTACTAAAGGGATATATTAATAATCTCCAAAAAATAACTAGACCATCCTCTTATAGTAACTATAGTGACCCTAGACTTTTAAATATATCATTACATGATTTTAAGCACAATAAATCATCATATTACTATCTAAGGATCGTGAAGTCTAGTGTGTTGGACGACTAGGTACATAAAATTGAAAACATGGGACTAAATAAAATTTTTTCTTTATTTAACCTTCTTAAATATCTCCCAACTCTTATTGTGCTCATATATCTTCATAGGGTAACCTAGGGATAACATGAACAAAGGGTTGAGCTAAAAGCCCTGTAATGGAAAAAAAGCATAGTAATAAAGCTTTAGCACATGGGTTAGAAGGCATGGTATAAGATATCAAAAGGCATGGAATATCAAAAATAATAATATATAAAAATGGGGTCATATAAACATGGTTTCATATAAACATGGATTCATAATAATGTGGTAGTGATATAAAACATGAATTTACCACGATTCAAGTCTCATTAAACATAGAGGGGCACAAGTCAGGGTTAACCACAAAGACAGTCACACATTGTAGCATGAGTCAATGTAAACCGCCAAGAATGTTGCACATAACGTCTAATAAGACTCAGCATTACCCAATTATATTGGAACTATCTAGTAACACCCATCTTAACATATTCATGAATATTATTTCCACATAAATAATCATACATAAACATAAGGGTTACCCATGGAAAGAAATGGGTATCCAAATCATGTCATAACACATAATAAATGGGAGTATCATACAAGTGTCCATGAAAGTAGGGGTTTAAATCATACATGGTAATTCATAAGAAAATAAGGAATATATTATGACAAGTAATGTCAAATATAAGTGACAATATAAAAAATTATTAAATAAACTTTATAGTTAAAAAAATTTAGTGTGGTTTTGAGAAAAATACCATAGAGCATTTAAAATAGAAAAGGACATAATATTTTATATAAACACAAAAGTGAACCAATAAGGTTTTAACAATAAATAGTATGGTTTTATAAAAACAATGGTGTCCTAAAACATTTTATATTTTTCACTTGAAATTAGGAAGGAATTTGGAAAGTTCCTTTAAAACAGGTTTGCTTATTGGGAATTATTGAGGATGGAACCATTTAAAAACATGTATATCCCATAAAGAGATTATTAGAGGGTATTGATATATGAATTTAGTATATATACACAAAATTAGAATATTTCATAAAAATAATAGATAACTTTTTTGGGTAAAAATAAAGATAAATAAACCCAATGAAGTAAAGGAGGTTCAGGTTGAATCCATTACAAAACCACGACATTGTAATAGGAATACTTTAGAGGTATTAATGAGAGATAAAGGGGTATATCATAATTTATATATCATGAGGGAAGTATGGGAGAGGTTATAAAACATACCCCCATAATTAGGTTTTAAAAATAAAAGGGCATAACATAGAAGAGATTCTTGAATAAAAGTGATAAAGATAGGATCCCTTACCTTAATTCCAAAGTTGTTCTCCACTTGATATTAATGGCCTAAATAATCAAATAAAGTTAATTAATAAATAATTAAATAAATTATTTTACATTTAATTGATTTAGTATAACCTTTATGAGTTCATTCATAACCTCTTTAATTTTGTTATGATGTCCAATTTCATTGTTCGGGTTAGTTTATTTCATGATTGGTTTACTTATTTACATGAATGGATAATCATTTAAAATGAAGAATGTTGTCCAGAATTGGAGTTATATTTTATAATTGAAAATAAACAATGTTACATGGTTGTAAATTTAATTTATTTACTTTGATTGAATATGAATCATTACATAAAACATTAGTGATAACCTTCTAGGTTAATTGGCTGTTTTTTATCACAATAAACATATTTTGTTTTACAAATCCAAAACCATTTGTACAAAAGATAATTGAACCATATATGAGACATAATACATACATTATAGTATGTTTCAACCATAATAATGGTTTCATGACCATAATTTAAGACAGTAATGGAAATTGAAAACCCACCGTCTTTGAATGAGGTAAATTCACACATATCGGATTGTGTTTTTACTACTAGTATAAAATAAGTGTAAAGGAGATATGATAAAAAATATATTACATTATCATAAAAACATTATAGTACATATATTTTACTAGAGATTTCACAAAATTTGGATGGGGGTAGTTAAGGATATAAAATAAAACAATGGAACTTGAAAAGATAGTAAAAGAACTAAAAAGAGAAATTTAACTGTTGAATTAATGTTCCTTGAGAGCCTCTTAAGTAGACGGGATTTGGACTTTTTAGAAGACCAAGGTATGATGGAAATGGGGGAGTAACATGGGTTGAGATTTTAGCATAATTTAGATAAGGGACAAGGCTTAAGAGGAGGGAATAGAAGAGGGGAGTGTGGGTGGTTTTTATAGTTGGGGGAGGAGAGTTTTCTTAATATTTTAATCATTAGTTTATTCTTTCTCTATAAGAAAAGAAATAGTGATTATTCCATGACAAAAAATAGTAATAAGTGCATGCGAGTTCGATCCAATGTCTATTTATATAATCTATGACTCAAGCATGATGTCGATATTCAGCTTTTAGCACTTATCATAAATTATCATATTTTACTATTTATCATAAATTAAATTATTTCAGAAAAATCCCAAAAAACACCTTAACCTTTTTTCAAAGTTTATAATCACAAAATTAAATCGATTTTCTAAAAATAATTTTCTAAATATGATTAATTTAATTTTAAATTGAAATCATAATTTACATGAAAAATACACATTTTAAAATTATAACTAAATTTATAATGTTTTTAAAGATTATATAAGGTATTATAAAATTATCATAAAACAAGATGACATAATATTGATAATTTATGAACAAATTTGAGGAAAATAAATTTTATTTTAAATTAATTAATTAATTTTGATAAATAATTTATGACATAAAAAATAACAATACTTTTATTGTAGTCATATTATCACTTATAAGATGACTAAATTTTATTGTACATTCAAGGGTGAGGATTCTATATTTTTTGATGATTTACAATTAATAAGGGTCATATTACTACTCATAAATATAGATTAATATTCAGAAGGGTAGGTTACAATTCACAAAAAAAATTATGTTTGTTCCATCAGACCCTAAATAACTTACAGAACGTAACTGTGTATGTCAGATTTTGAAAATTAAAATCACAAAAGTGAAAAAAAAAATATCGTTTAAAGGCTAGGTTATAATAATATCTTTAAAATAGTATTGTTTCTCAAAGAATTAGTGTTTCATGAAATTCATTAAAATTACTTTTAAATCCTTTAGGTGTTACATATATCTTATCCCCCAAACTTATTATTTTAAATATCATGAAAAATAATCCAAGTATGTTAGGAATCAGTATAATAAGATTTTCACTTGAATGATTTCATAACAAGGATATTCGTAGATTCTATGGCCTTAAAATTATTAATGTTAGGAATTTACATGGGTAATGGGCTTAAAATGATACAACATTCATATTCAAAGTTATTCACTTTTGTCATACCTTTGATAAGATGCTAATTATGTTTTAGAATGGAACATCTTTGATTATCATAGGAAATATAGTACACAATGGGAAATAATGTTCTCATGTAATGTCATAGGAATGTCATGTATGATTTGGAAAATAACTTACAGATATCCATATGAATAATTTAATGAATTAACAAAAAAATAAAATCATATCTAAATCTGAAAAACATTTCATTCACAAAAAAATTATCATTATCCTTTAAAAAATGATTCAGTAAATGAGAAACACATGTAATTTTTTCTAATTATTTTCACAATTATTATCATTATAATTCATTAGAAATGAAATATAAATTCATTGAATGGTGATTAACCTAAGTATTTTATGACTCTTAAATAGGTTGAGTAAATAATTAATCAAGAAAGGAATGCAATTGGAATTTTGAAATCATTATAACAAATCATTGTTTGGAACATAGTAAAAAAATAGAATTAAAATTATCAATCCCATTTTCATAATACTTTGAACTTTTCTACATGGGTACATCCTATAATAGATTTGTGATCTGAATAGATTTCTTAATGTGTATTTTAAGGATTTTATAACTTTAATGTTGTTCACAATGTGAATTGGCCCTACCAAATAATTTAATGATCACTGATAGGGTCTTGATGGTCTTGGAAAATAAATGTTACTCAGTAGGAGTAAAATAAATATTAAATTAAATTTTAATGACTTCAAGGAGAGAGGGAGGTCCTTAAAATAAATAAAAATTCTGAAGACTCGGGTTTCCTCTTATAAGTGAATTTATTTAAAATTGTTGGATCAACCTTTACACCATAATCTTTATCTTAAATAATGAATTAATGAAATTATTTTACTTATTTGAGTTTTATAAATGGTCTTACCTCTAACCATTCTATATTGGTACGTCCTTTTCTTTCTTCTCAAAACTGCTTATGTATTCCCACTGGCATCACTTTGGGAATCTCCATTGGGGTGATCCACCATTTTCATTTTAACAATAAAAAACCAAATGGTTGGTCTTGTACCATCAAAACCTACTGTAAATTTTGATTATTAGTGGTGTTTTTTGATCTTACAATGTTATTGGTGTTGGACCTCAGCTTCCTTTTCTTATTTTCATTACCTTTAATTTTGCTATACTCTTATACAAGAACAACTACATCCTTAACATCATAAATTTCAGTGATGTATTAAAATTGTGGTATTTTCTCTTCTTCAATATCCCCATATTATCTAACATCACATTTCCATATTAAAAATTAGATAATGGAAATTAATTTATCCCTACCAAATCTAAAACTGAGTTCTCTACCTTTTAACCCAATCACTGTACACCTAGTTTCAAAATAACTTTTTCCCAAAATGAGAGGGTCCTTCTCATATTCCATGATCAGGACTATGAAATTAAATGAGGAGTTGAATTTTTTCAATTTTTACTATGATATCTTGAGTGACTCCTCAGTGGTATTTCAATTTCGAGTCATCCAGTTAGAGTGAAACTTTTGTTTTCTTTAGCTATTCCAAACACAAGATCTTGAATGTCCAATATGAATTTTTATTTACGTTGGAAACTAAATCACACAATTATTTCTGAATTTTGTTAAACCAATATGAATTGGAATTGAAAAACTACCTGGTTTATGTCTCTTTTTCAGTATGTCCATTGATAATTCCTCTGAAATCTCTATTTCGATTGTAATATTTTATTTTCCCTTCAGCTTGTTCTTGTTGGTAACTAGCCCTTTCAAAAAAAATTAGGTTATAATTATTGTGAGATAATATGAAAATGAAATATTGAAATGTAAATTAATAAATTATTCTATAAATTTACCTTTTTTATTTATCTTTACATGTGTAAGAATCATTGGAAAATTTATTCCTGATTCTATTACACAAGTTATTATTTTGCTAATTTAGAAGATGCATTCTCTTTTTTATTCTCAACCTCTGGAAATATTTTTACACTTTTTGTTCTTGTTGAATATTTCTTGATTCAGGTGTCTCCTGCGTGAATTTTCCACTTTTTTAGGGAACTGACTCCAACTATTCCCATGGGTGAATATATGAGGATCCTGGTTGAATTCATCTTTCTCTGTCTTTGATTATCTTCATGATGTTTCTTATATGTAATTCTTGGATCCAATTTGTAGATTTCAGATAGCCTAATTTATCCTTTAAGTCCCTTATTTATGCACTTTAATCCTTTAATAATGATATAATTTCATTGATGGAATTTCCCATGGATGTTATGAAGGTAGTGAAATGAACCTCTCACCTATAGACCTAGCTCTGCAATGATGGTCCATTCACTGCATAAAGTTCCATTTATATATATAGGTTACCTTTCCACTTTTTTATATTCCCACCCACACTAATAGTTATTTTAATTGTGTTAGTCTGAAAAATTTACTTCCTCTTAATACAATCCTTGGATTTTTTGTTATTGGCCCAAAATTATGTTCTTCTTCCTTTTAATTGTTTCCATTTGTTATACCATCCAAATATTTTTTCCAATGATGTAGATCTCTCTTCATTTCATTGCCTCATTCTTCCATTGGAATCTATCATATCTATCTCTTATAGTATATTGTATTTCTCCCCCATGAACTTCTTCATTAAAGATACTCAAACTATTGTGTCTAAAACTAACATATTTACTTATGAATGACATTTAAAAATATTTATATTAAAAACCAAATTTAAATTACATAATGTGGGAATTTTTATTTAATTTCAATATAACTTTATAAAGTCAGGTATAGAAATTAATCTTTGAACTGATAGAAAATTAAAAATTTTACTCAGATATCCATTAAAATAGAAGGTAGGAATAAGAGAGAGGAAAATTTAATTTCTAGACCATCCCATGTGGTGATTGAGTTTGTGGAAAAACACTAAATATAATCATGATCTCATTCAATTAATTAAAATATAAAAAATTAAAGCCATACCACATCACAAATGACTTTATGAAACATAAATGTGTCATAGAGATCAATGATGTTTCTCAAATGCATGTTCAGGCCTATATGAGGTAGACCAAAAAATATTATTATGTCTTAAATAATTTAAAATATCACTAGTGTAATCTATAAGTTATTTTCAATAATAGGTGGCACCAAGATGTTAAGTTTCAATCATGTGTTTGATGAATGTATATATTCTTTTACCATATGCATCCCTTAATATCTTATTTTTACCTTAAATTTTTTTTCTGATTCCCTATGTCGGTCGTGATCATATCTAAATTATTTCTCATTAGATTTTGTCCAGTCACAATATAAATTTCGGGGAACTTTTGGAAGTTTTACCTTGTGTTGTAATAGTGCATTATGGTTTTTAGAGGCCTAATATTACAAAATGAAAATACATGGTATAAGAGAGGAATTTAAAGAAAAATATAAAAATAAAAATAATTAAAAATTAAAAATATAAAAACAAATATGCAACAATATGTCACAAAATTGTAGGTTTTGATCTCCTACAGAGCTCGTTAGTTCTGTATGGGGAAAATAAAAATACCCAAATTAAAAAAATACTAAAAATATGCTACGAATTAATCAAAATAGGAATGCAACAAAATCGAGGTAAAACCGAAGGTATATTGAAATTATAAATTTTAGGATTTCAAATGAAAATTTTAATTAATTTGAAGAATGTGGAAGGAAATAAATTTTGTTATTTTAAAAGTACGAGAATTAAATCAATATAGATATGGGTTTTCAGAAACTTTGTTTGCTGGTGTACCATGATTTTTAGTTTTAGGGTTTGTGTATAATTATATTTAAAAAACAAATTAAATATTTCATGTTTGGGATCATATTCAGGACACTGTGGATCCAACGATCTTGGTATCCCCTCCCCAATGTGGGAATCACTCTTTTCCCATGGTCAAGAAATTTATGGTATTACCAAATAGATTTTTTTTCAATACCATTTTCAAATTTGGTTACCCTAAATGAAACAATCTTCATGCCTAATTTTTGTTGTCTAGAAGAGAAATTAAATTGTTCCTTTCTGATTTCTCAATCAATAGTCATGCTTAAACAGAAATAAAGTGATTTTAATTGTGAAATGATGTTGTGGAAAACTATATACATGAATAAAATGAAATAAATAAATGGAAAACACCTTCCAACTTTGGCTACATTACCCAATAAAGAGTCGATAATTACTCCCTAATCCCAATAATGATGAAGTAAGGAGGAACAAAAAAGGAACAAAGAAAACCAGGAGAAATTAGAGGCATAAACTGGAGAGGAATCTACACAACACAAATTCTCACCCCAAGATTTGGCATATAGAATATATACTCTATCTCTGGGTAAAAAATACACTATTTTTAGAACTCTGAGGGCTCCGATACCATTTAATTTTTGATTAATTCATCTCTTTGTGAGTTTGAGGTCTTCCCTCGGTATTGAGTGTTGTTCAATGGAATATATTTGATATTTTACTCAAAATAATCAATGAAATGTTAAAAAAATAGGCCTTACCATCCACTATCACATCAAAATTGTGAAGTAAAAATGGGTCTTTTTTCCCTCCTCTAGAATGGTTCAGTTCATATTTCCCCATCATATATTTTAAATGTTTCACATCCTGAAATTCTTTCATGATGTGATTTTTTAAGTCCCCATCACATAATATCTATTTCATATTAGTTCTTTAGATTTGACCCCCCCCCCCCCCAAAGTATTCTATATTTTTTCCAATGTTGTGGGAAGCTGTCATTTAGTAGAGATTTTGGTCAGTTTTATCTCTATTCTCATATTTTCATAAATTATCTTTTTCCATCCAAATAGGTAAAAATATTAAATGTTTACGAAAACATTTACACATAAATTTTCACAATCCAAGTATTTATATATAAATACCCATTTAAGTCCATATGTTACACTACAAAATCATTTCCTTCAGGCTAGAATCATGGTCTAAAATTGAGATATTTGATTATGGAAGCATTCAAGATCTATCCAAGAATTTTAATAATTATTCTTCTAAATTCTACAAGTCACTGGTTGAAACTCCATTCTCCAAGGCATGGTAAAAAAAATTGGTCATTTCGTCCACAAAACATCAAGAACTAAATGTGGTCCTCTTTTGTTTCCTATTCTTCATAGGAATTATTTTATTATTCCATGAGCATCACTATGGTGTGGTATAACATTCATTATTATTTCTTACTCTAACACACTAGGAACTACAGTGTGGTCACATATTATTGATTTTTTTAGCTTGCAGCTCCACTTTACAACAATGAACACCATCAAACACCACCATGGCCATAATAGTCTTACATATGTTCTACAAGGATCCTCTTGGACCACTAAACCTTTCACTATGTAGTGGTACATACCATGTTTATTATTTTTCACTATAGTTATTTAATGTATTTCATCACATCGACTGCAGCCACCACTATAGTCCATTTATTCCAGTTTTTTGTAGATTCTCTTCAATTAAACCACATGGACCACTACTACATGGCCCCTTACTAGTTTACTATGTTTTTTTCCTTCTAAAACATGGCCTATGTTATGGAATTTTTTCTTGAATATATCATTTTTGACATACTCATTGGTTTCCTCCATAGTGTGGTCTTCTTTGGTTGGTTAGGTTTCACTCTTGTGAAATTATCTTCAGTTCTTTTAACATCCAGATTTCCTCTAGACATCCTTCCTTCATTTTTATGGATAATTTTTCCAACACAACATCATTTAAAATTACTTTTCAATAAGCCCATTCATCATGAAATGAATATCATTATTAACAATACTCCATGCACCAACTTGACCTTCATTCTTCTCATCACGGTCATCATTCTTATTTTCAATATCATTATTGTCAAAAAAATCCAATACAATTGTTTGAGACTCATAATAATATTATCTTTTATATTTGGTTGAATATATAAAACATATGTAATTCCAATTCCAATAAATAATAATCCCCCTTATTAGAAATTAAATAGAGGAAAACATAATCTTCCTTCAAATATAAGGATATTTCTTTGAAGCTCAATCTCCCCTTTGAATTGGTTAAACTCATTTATTTTCAAGACTTTTATCCCAATTGGTGCGTGAAAATAAACTCATAGAAAACTGAACTCTAACTTTTAATTCAACTTTTAAAATGGCTTCCTCGTGGGATTCAACTCCCCTATGAGAATAGGGTGTAATTCCTCATCTTATGTCTTCTAACCCAATATAGAAACACCATTATATTTTGGCATCAACCACATGATGATTATCCACATCCAATAAAACCAAAAGGAAAAAATTAGATGTAATTGATAACTCCAAAAAAACACCCAAAATCCAACTTCTATAACTTCCATGATCTTTATTAAAATCCATGGAGTGATACTCCCTATTAGAATTTTTGCTGTCAAAAAATACTATAATCATATGGATCATAATATCTATATATGAGACATGATTCCACAAAAACAACCTCAAAGGTTTTTCTTTTCACTCATGAAAAGCAATGAATTCTCAAGAATCTTTATATCTTCCATATCATAACACACAACCTGTTATATTTATCACATTTTCACACCAAAAAATCATGAAAAAAATAAATAATTTTTTTCAGGGTAAAACCACTTGATGAAGTAATTGATACCACTTGTTAAAAATTAAAAAAAATGATACCACTTTAACTCCTTGTATTTCAGTTCTTTATGGGATTCAAATAATATCCAAATCAAAATAAGTCTAAGAGGCCTTTGAATTTTTATCACCACTCCCCATGAGACTTTATATTTTGACCTTAATTTATTGATTCTAAAGTTGTATAAAGCACTCATCAAAAAAACTAATACATATAAGAATAAATGTTTTCCCTAAAAACATAAAACGATACTGAACACCAAACCACTTGTTAGATAAGAAAAAATAAGAGGGAATTTAATTTTTTTGGCTACTGATATTTTCCATTTTAACTCCATTATTATTGAAACCACTTGGGTATTAGCCTTATAAAATATTCATTTAGATTCATAACATGTGTTTTTTATAAAAAAACACCACATGGATAATATATCCCCAAAAATTATACACAAATTAAAAAATTATTAAATATATTAAAGCATCTGGGGAGACGGGTACATCAATCTTCCTCAGGTTGAGGAATTAGGTTGGCCATATTTGACCAACCCTTTACCTTCATTAATTAATTTCCACTTTTATAGCATTTGGAAAAGGAATTTCATCCTATCTAAAACTATTCTTCATTATTTTTATCTGACCTTAAAAATATATTCTTAATGGATCACACTTTTATCTTTAGGGATTTTAGAATTCTCATCTTTTATTATGTTTTTATTTTCCACAATTATGGAATTGATCGCATCTAAAAAAGTATCGTATTATGTTTTATAATAAATGGATCTCACCATCGGTTTTCTATTGTATTTCTACATTATATTTTTCCTTTTAGGGGTTTTTGTGGAACCAATTTTGAAAAAATCTTCATTGATTTCCAAGAGTTCCATCTTGGAATACTTCATCATCATTACTAGATAATCTTTTACAATTTAATCCATCTTTCACACAATATGTGCAACCTCTTTCATTTTCTATCATATTTTCTTTATTTTATTCAAATAAATGTTTTGTTATTATCCTGATCTATGTTCTTAATACACCATTTTAAGGCTCTTTCTCATTATCAAAAACATTATACCTATTTTCCTCCCTAATAGACCATTCTCATGGATAAAATCATTCACTATATATCATAATATTAAAGTGTCTCCTTATCACAACTTTACACTTCTATGATTTCTTTCAATGATAATACCTTTCCATGTGATTGAGTTTATAAAAAATGAGATATCAAAAAAAATAATCATACCTCAGGTAGAATCTCCTTTATTGATATATAGAAATTCCTAGAGATCTTATAAAATTGATAGGATTATGTGATTTGAAAAACCTGCTCATAATGTTCCCAGTTCTTCAAAAAATAATAACTCTTTGGGGAATCTTTATTTTATAGTCCACATATTTAAGATTTATCATGGATCCTTTTTCCATCAAAATTTTAGATTTTAGACTATTTATAACTATTTTGAATGCTTTTGTATGGATTCTCATATTCACATTTGAGGGGTTTTTCCTCTCCTCAATTTCTATGGTATTTTGATATTTTTCTCCCAACTATACATCCTTAAATTTTATATTTGAAAAAAACCAATATTGTTTGGTCTTATTTCATTAAGTTGTGTATTTATATTAATTATCATTTCCTTAAATTCCTTATTCATGGCCATTTACATAAAAATTAAAGGATAAATATCATCAATAGATTCTCTTTATTACTTCATAATTGTTCGCAATTTCATTATATTAAAATTCAAGGCCACATACTCCATATTTTGACTCTTTTTTCAAAAGAAAAATATTAAATCATAACAAAATTAACATTATACATGACTTAACATTGTTCTAAATTCTCTTATAAAGTTGTGATCTCCTCTCATCCATTACATGAATCCACCTTGAATAAAAACTTTATATTATTTCCACTTATTCATCACAAATTATTTTCAAATAAAAAAAACCTAAAATGCCACATACTTTCACCAAATAAATGTTAGAATCACATATGACATTAGATTTATATTTTTATTATCTTTTTAAGAGAATTAATATTCATTGATGGATCCCTATTATTATTTCTCTAAATTTATCTATACATAAAGAACTCTTTATCATCTTTTCCATGGATTTCTTCGAATTTCAATCAGATTTATTTGGAGATTCTTCCATGTGAGACATCCTTATACAATACTTATTTAAGGTAATTATTTATATCATTTATCACTAAGTAACTATTCCCAATCTTCCATTGATATGTTTCAAAGATAAATCTTTTTTGGGTTAATATAAAAATTCATTCTTCTAATTTAATCATGTAACTATAAGTGAATAATCCATGAAGTGAACTCTATTTTATATTATTAGAAAAGATTTTGTATTAAAAATTTGATCCAACATGATGGATTTTATTTCTATTCACCACACATTAGATCAATTTAGAGATATAAAAAATCAAATAAGGGTGAAGAAAACCTTCCATATGATTCCACTTTATAGTCCCTTAATTGGGACATAGTGCAAGATTACCCTGATAGGGGGGATAATCAGGGTATTAAATGTTTTTATTTTGTTTTTTATAATTCTCATTAATATATAACTTTAGTTATGGATCTTGACCTCTTAACATTTAAGGTCACTTATTATACTCTTTCACCAGATATACTTTGAATTTTATTATCTGTTTTAGTGTGTGTGTATCATGTAAATAAGGACCTCATAATTTACTTGGTTCAACCCAAAAGAGAAATTTCTACGGAGTATGTATCAGTAATGTTCTATGCCCTAATTCACTATAAATATCACTGGACTTCATAGTGGTCACTCCCCAAAAAATGATTTAAGGGCACATCATTTCATTCTATGGGTCACTCCCTTAATCATTCATTCCAACACCCAATATTGAGGGAATGGACCTAATTCATATAGTTTATTGACTTTTCATCCCTTAACCAACTTTAATTAATTGTCTTTCATCTTCAAGTGTAGATAGATACTCTATTGTAGTTTATCTAGGATTATTTTTCATAGTCTTTGAAATCCTCCTATTGTAGTATACCCTATTAAAATAAGGTGGTCATGCACACATTAATTGGATAGATGTTATAATCATTATTTGTTAATAAAATCCCCCACAAATCCTCACTAACATCCCTTAATTTCTATAGCCATAGTCCTCCATAATTTATTTTTGGTCGATATTCTCTCCTTTGTAGCAAGAAATTACACCTTTGAAACTAGCTAAAATCATTACTTAAAATTGAGAAACATGATTATAGATACATTTAAGATCCTTACAAGTATATCCATAATTAATTCTCTGAAATTCTTTGGTAAAACATCAATATTCCCCTCACCACAGAATTTTGAAAAAATATCAGTCATTTTGGTCTCAACACACTAAGTACTATAGTATGGCCCTCTTCTGTTTCCCCTTTTTCATACTAATTCATTCATTACATCATTTTATTATCTATGTAATGTTTCATAATTATTTATTTTTTTACAAAAAACACACAAGCACTATGATATTTTCACTAATTACTGGAAGTTTTGACTTGTTTCTCCATCTGGCGACCACAAACTCCCCAGAACCCCACCAAAACCATAAAATTATAAACCATGTTATGAAAGAATCCTCCTATGCCACTAAAACTTTTTCTATGGCATGTTACATCCCATTTTCCCATTTTTTCACTATAGTTCTTCAACATATTTCTTCATGTTGACTACGAACACCACCAAAGTCTTCTTATGCAAGTTTTACACTAGCAATATAAAATTCAACCATATGGACCACCATGACATGGTACATTCCCATTTACCATGTTAGTTATTTATTCCCCAATCACAAGCTATGTTATTAAATAGTTTACCTTTAAATATACTTTATAACTTGGACCATGACCGCCACTATAGAGAGAACTTCTTTGGTTAGTCATGTTATACTCTCGTGAAATTATCTCTCATTCCTTTCAATTTTGAATTTCCCCTAGACATTCTTCATTACATTTTGGGGATAATATACCCAAAAAATGATGTTTAATACTCTTTTTGACCAAATACAATTTTCAATATAATTTCTATCAATCCCCCAAGTATCACATTGACCTCATTTTTTATCATTAAGGTCATTCATATTATTATCAACATCCCTACTCTCAAAAATATATTTGAATCCTTTGGTACTCTTAACATATTGTAAACTAGTCATTTATTCCCAAATCAACAACCATTCTCATGTCTTCAAATTTTTCTCTCGAAATATAAACTCCGAATTTCTTTATCTTTGCATTTCTGTCATATATATTCTCCACCTTCTCTCATGTTTCCCTCACATTTGTAATTCGCATTATATTAGGGTGTAACTAACTGAATAGATATTATATGAGGTAATTTCTAGCTTTTCCATCCACTTCATGAAACCTCTTTTTAGAATAAGTCTGGGGATCATCCCTTCTATGTGGAGTAAATCCCACTGTAACAGAATCACGTACCTCCAAACGATATGATATTAGATATTGAAGCATCTAGTTCCTCCATCAATGAAATATATTATATTCAAAAATAATCATCCCTATATTATGAATAGGATTTAGACTCTATACTCATAACCATGGACCTTTTAGAGGAAACCTATATTATCTATGATTACACTTACAGTTCCTAGGTGAGATCCTTGAAAGGGTGAGTGGGTTAATTAGTTATCCTGATTTAAAAAATATTCATCTATTTTAATTCAACATCTTTAATTGGTTAGAGTCTGATCAACTCTTTTTTGTATCTCTCAGCCTCACTTGAGTAATATATTATATAAAGTTTGGAACACAAGAAAATTACAAGGTTTTTCATTTAAATCCTACTATTTACTAGGTTTGGGATGATTTTTTTACAAGGATTCTCTAATATGAAACAACATGAGTACAAGTATAAACTGCCTATTCAATATTATATCATAAAATCTCCAAAAACTTATAGTCTCAAGTGATCATAAGGGTTATATCCTAATAGTTTATTTATATTGCCTTCCTCCAATTGAATATATTTACCAAGAAAATTATTCCATATCTTGATAGAGTCTTTATACTTCCTCCATATAGTTATTCAATGGGACATCCCAAACTCCTCCATAAATGTATCATTGAATTTCTTTATCTACTAGTGTAGTGGTGATTTATCCATGTTTGATTTTAAGTACTCATGTCCCAATCTTCTAAAATTTCACTATGTCATGCTCACTAGTTCTCCAAAAAATTTAATATTGTAGGTTATGGTAGATTAAAATCTCTCATTTCTCCTTAGAAGAAACACTATAGAAGCATCATCAGTAATAACAGGTGAAATGTATTTCACCATAAACTTATTAAACCCATTATTTCCCTTCAAGATGTTTCTCCTCCCACTCATTTGATCCACAATATATTTTCTTTATGATTATAGTAGTATTAGAATAATAAATTTATCAATATTTCTTATCTCTCACTTGAATTTTTAATATTTATATATTCCTGAATATTATTTCAATTTTTAATCATGGAAACATCTCCTATGTTTTAGAAATGATATTATATTCATTCAATATAGGGAATTAATTCTAATTTTTATCCTCTTTCAAAATAATCATTCAAATTAAGTCAAGGTCTTCCTTAAGTCTCAGGTTTGAATTCTCTAGGAAATTTTTTAATATCATGTTCTTGTGTTGTAGAAACAATAATATAACTTTTAATTAACTCAAAATATTAATACAATTAATTAGGAATCCTGAAGAAACACAATGTTCTCCATAGTATTGATCTTTTCATGGTGGATCTTGGAAAATTTCCAGAATCAAGGGATTCTCAAAATGGTTACCAAAAATAGACTATGATGTAGCTCTCACCATTTAGATTCCCATCATTAATCTGTATTGTGAGTTAACAAGTCCACCTCTAAATTATGTTATAAATAATTATTTGACATAAATAAAAAAATCTAAAATGATCGTCACTATGTTGTGTGTTCCATCAACATTCCATTTTTCATCCGCCATAGCTTCCACTTTAATATATGCTTCCTTATCTATCTAATTCCCCATATCCATGTTTTTACTATTATACAGGGTGCGATAATATTTTTTTCATATAGTATCATACCACTCATTATGATATATAAATATATTAATAATATTTCTATCATAATTTTAATTTAATATCTTATTATATAAAATAAATTATTCAAAAAGTCATCATATTTCTATTTCATAGTTCTTATACAATTCTAGCTAGTTTTTATTAGATGTTTTGTATATTTTGTTTTTCATATCTTAAGAAGTGTTCCTTTCAAACTTATTATACAATTCTTTCATTTGATTTAGTTTTTATATTACATTGTCACCTCTCATATGTGTTCTACCATTATATGAATTCAACCTTTCATGGCAGAATATCCTATCTTATTTGAGTCTCCCTATATCAGTATCCATTTCAATCTAAACTAATTCATTCTATCTCCATTAATTATAAATAAAATAAAATGAACCCCAAACCTTATACAAAGGATATTCCATAGATTGATGGATCTTCTCACACTTTTAAGCTATAATTTTCTTGATTAAAATTCTGTTCCACATTCTCCCAACTAGATAGCCTAATCTAAACTCATTCCCAACCAATTATAGAAAGTATTTCTTCATTATTAATTTTATTTATCTATAATAACATTTCATAAGTCATAAAATAAGGGTATTGTACATAAAATATGTCTATGTAAATACAAAAAAAAATTACCTCCTTTTCCATCCCATAAATGCATCTAAAAATTCATCCTCAATAGTTATTAAATGGGAGTTATTACTCCATCATCATCCATTTCTAATCAGAATGGAAGCACATTTATAATTTTTTCCACACATCTCCAAAAAGTATTAAAAACATTATTTCTTGATGATAAATAAAATCCATTCAAGGTAACCTATATTTAAATGAAAAAACTTACTGTTGGAATTATATATAATATTGAGGACTATTTAGACAATGATTACTCAATTTTTTATTCAAAATGAAATATAAAATTGTCATGGTTAAATTAAAAATGAGATTATAGAATTCTTTAATTATATTTGTTTTGAATTGAGAAAGTATAATAAGACATTAATGGGTATAATTATTCATTATATTTTACATATTATTTTTTGAATTATTGAGAATAGTTCAAATATGTCGCAAAGTAACAAAATGATATAAAATAAAAAAGAGAAATTAAATAATCAGTATACTTAATTATACTCTTGTAACATTTATCACATGATTAGAAGAATAAAAGGAGAATGAAAATAAGTATGAGAATAAATAAGTATGTTGATGTCTTGACGATTATTTTCTACTGCTACTATGTCTATTGAAGATCAATTTATAGAAAATAATTTTTCTGAAATGTTCCCCTTAAAGACATACTTTATTAAGTAATATCAATTTATTATTAGCTGATGGAGTTCTAACTGTACACTAATAAAGTTTAATTTTTATACGTCCCATATAATTCTATTTTATGTTTTGGTTTCTTCTACTTAATTATGGGTGATGTTTTAACCTATTTCAATTTGTTGGGGAATAAGTGTCATCTACTAATACATAGTTGTTGAGTTATGTTTCAATTTATTTTAATAATTTGTGAGGTTCTTAAAAAAGGAATCTAAATTCCTAGTAAAATACATGTTCTAAGTGATAACTAATTTCACAAAGATGTGGCATCTCTATGAAATTGAATTAAATAATAACCATCACGCATGCATTAGTTGTTGGTGGAGTGAACTAGTGGGTGTTCATTGTATCCTCATACCACTATAAAACCTAGTGTTTTATACCCTTTGCATTACGTTTTTTTCTTTACATAATGTGATTAAAAGAGAAGGAAATGTATAACAACTTTAATAAGGAATATTAAGTTTTGTGAAATCATTTAAAGGATTTAACTCACCCCCAATTGAGTCTCCCAATTACTTATCTTGTATAATACATGGTATCAATGTTGAGATCTTGACATCTTTTTATTGATATTAATAATTGGTATCAAATAAGGACTATTGAATTATATATATAAGTATGAAAATTGTTTTTAAAGATATTATATCCTTTTGGACTTAACATGATAGAGATAAATATTCAACTAGACTAAGAAATATTGATTTGGATTATCCAATAGAAGTTACATATAAAATTAGATATCACTATTTTAATGGTGATAATTATGGTATATAGACATATATAATGGTCATAAATTTAAATAATATTAATTATATAGTTTATATGAAGACTTATGAACCCTATAATATTAATACTGGTGGACTTGAATTGTAGTATGTTGATTAAGAAGATGGCATTGAATCAAATTCAAAAGCTATATTATCATTTATGGATTATGAATAAATAAATTCAATTGAGTTTCACAATGTCCTAATGCTCATAATTTATAGGAAATAATTATTATTTTATTGGAAGTAAATGATTATTTATGATTGTAAAATTACAAAAACTTCATTTCTAATGTGCAATAACTTGAGGATATTTAATCTAAAAGTCATTACTTAAATGATCAAAAAAATCACTAAGATAGTGAATGAAGTATCTTCTTTGGTTACTTCTATACCAAAAATCAATCAAGATTTGAAATATTTTATAGATCTAAAAATAAAATGAAGTGGAATATCTACTTTTATTTGAAAATAAAAACCTATTCAAGATTAGAAAATAATGAATTTAATTGGAACTCTCATGATATATAATGGTAAGATAGAATAAGAAGATGATGATCATTATCTAGTAAAAAATGAGAAGGTTTTTCTTAAGGTTTGTATTTAAAGGGATGATAAAAACATAAAATTTGTATATTATTAATTATCTAATTATGATTTTAGTTTCTCATATTCATGTGACGAACTATCACAAATCGATAAATGATTAAATAATTTATACATTGGGAGAAATGGATTATATATAATATATAAGAAGGATGATGGAAAATAGGTTATATGATGTTAACACAAGTATATGGGATATGTTGGATTGAAATAACCTAAACTAAACTATGAAATATTTTATAGAATATTAAATTACAAAAAATTTAAAATAGATATGAAATCTTAATTGAGTGTCGCTGAGGATTCAAGTAAGAATCAAACACAAATTATGAAGTTGATCACTCAAATGAAAATTAAAATATTTATTTTATAGCACAAACTAAAAATTATAAATCTTCATTCTATGAAAATTATAAATTTAGAAATTATATATTTGTAATGATTATTTATTATTGCTCTATGATTGAAGATAAATATGATACTTTAAAAAATGATGAAATATATAAAGAAATATTATGATTATTCATTGATTGAAAAATATTATTTTAATATATTGAATTTAAAATTAATCTCTCTAATTTATAATGTTGTTTCTTATTATTCTCTGAATAATTCAACAATTAATAATTTTTAACTTGTGTAAATTCTTTGAAATTGGGTGACAATATGTTCAAAAAAGGATAAGATTTCATTAATAAAATCCTTAGGAAAAGTAATGTAAATAATGTTTTAAATGTAATAAAAATAAATTGTGAAAATTATAAGTTTTATTGGAATTTTTTATTTCCAACCTCAAATGGAAAATTCATTTCTCTTATTATGTGTTATCAATATTGTATTTTTTGTACATTATAATAATGATTTTTATTCTAAAGTTACTTAATTTTGTGGGTTTAATCATGCTTATTTTTATTAAAATATATCTGATGTTAAATATGGAATTTTTATTCAGAATAATTCAATTTGGTTACGAAAAACATTTATTATTAACAATGTTGGACCAAAAATCATATAGGTAAAAAAGGAATACTTATTGATATTCAATAATAATAAAAACACTGAACTGAAATGATAAATATTTAATGGGTGGTGGCTGCTTATGTATATGAATGAAGACTTCTTGAACTTCAAACCCTATTCAAAATAGATAAAATCCAAGGACATAATACTACCGTAATATCACTGTTTTTATATCTATTATAAATATGAAACAATTCCTATTAGTTAAAGTAATTTGTGATGTAGTTTTATAGACCCCTAAATGGGTGTTCACTAGACTTTGGAATAATTATTTCAATAAAGTATTTATTATATTTACATTGATATAAAGAAATTCTCATACTATTTTATTTAGGGCCAGATGATTTTATAATAGTTTGAACCTTTTTCCATTATATTTTATTATCTTAATTACTATTTTCTATGATAAAGTGTTGATTTAAATTATTTGATTGTCTTAAAGTCAAAATGAAACCTATTTATAGTTATATTTACTAGCATGTTGGAAAGATATTATTTGTAATATACCATTTCACTAGTAATAATATATTTACCATTCTATCATTTTGGTTTACACACTTGTGATATTTTATTATTTTATTATTTTATTTTCTTGAATGGTAATTTGAATTGATATATTAATTTTTTTTATTCATTATTGTACACATTTAGTATACATGAAATGTATTGAACTACTTATATAAAAATATATGAATATTTTTAACATTGATTATGGATACTTATATTTAATTATTTTATACAGGAGTCTACTTTCATAAGCTTTCAATGTTCTATCTTCTCAAGAAAGAAGTATTAGATTGAGGAGAAGATATTATAGTTCTTTATATTTGATTATTTTTTTAATAGTTGATAAATCATTTCAATATTAATATGTTTAAACAGGGATATTATTATATATTATCTGTATTTATGTATGAGCATGTTGTGTATTCAATTTTTACAAATTTATTATTATCTAAATCGTACTTGTTTTCTATTTTGGTTATTATTCCTTACTAGGGAAGCAAAATATATCTCGTTTATCACAATTATTTTTTGTAAACAAGATTGTTTATTGTTTTCATAGTTTTTCCAAGGATGTTAAAAAAAGTGTGAGAATTATAGTTCTATTAAAACAGGTTTATTTATTTATTTATTAAATTACTTTAGTTATATTCATGATTATTTATTAATGGTTGTATTTTTTTACCTTACTGTTTATTAAAAGTGATAGAATTTATTCACGTATCCATGGTTCTAATGTTATATTCTTTTAAAGGGATATTTTTTTCTAATTTTATTTTCTATTAATTTATTTTTACTTTACATAATCTTACATGTCATACCAATTTAGCCTTACAAAAGTGGGATATTGTGTTTGATATTTTTGGATTCTTTATTATTTAATTTTTGGGTTTTATAATTAATTAAAAGCATTAGAATGTTAAGTACATCATTTCTAATCCTATTTATTTATGTTTTGATCATTACTTTTTCCATTATTAGTTTATTTATGTGTTTTCATTTACATTATATTCTTTGATTTTATTATCTTCTATTAACATTCTTCACCCATTATCTGATATTATCTATTGTGATTACATTTATTAAGTTATTATATGTTATTCACATGATATTAACTATTAAAAACTTTATTAACTATTATTATCTATTATTCTAGAATAATTATGCTTATAATATCTTTTGTTAAGATTTATTCTATGTTTTTTATAAGGTAGGAAGCCCGAAACACATATGCATTAGAATTTGGTTCAAAAGTTATAAAATCTCGCTCTTATATATTCTTAATTATAGAATAATATTCATGGAAGAAGAACATTATGAAAGGATGAATATTCATATATATTTGAGATGTTCAAAAAATTTATTTAGGAACATTACACATAGTAGAGGATTCTTATATACTATGAACAACCCTACATGTAATATCCTTCACTATAGTGACCCATTATTGGGGAAAATTTCATTACATTGGTATAAGATACTGGGGATCACATCTCCAATAATCGATCCGTTTAGTATTTTTAGAGAACCAAATATATAAAGGATACCAGTTTTACATTGGGAAGAAAAATACAATGAATAGTAATGGAAAAATTTGACATCCTTGATCTCATTCAATGAATTCATATTCATATCCTGGGGAAAATATAAAAAATTAGAGTGACTTAAAAATCTTGGTATGTTTTATATATAGTTAATCTATCATAAATCAATAAGTATTAATCAATATGGAAAAGTAAATAACTAATCACACATTCCATTTAATCAATAACTTGACTATCATAATTAAATAAGTCATAATCAATATGGCACAGTAAATAACAGAGCACACATGTCATTTAGTCAATAACTTAAAATGAAATGAATCTAGATATAATATAATTTGTAAAAGTACAACGAAAAAAATAATAACTGAATTATAAAATAATTAAATGATTAATTATTAGACATCGTGGTCTTAGACATCATGACACCTCTACAACCAAGACCTTTCACAATACAGTTTAAAACTTTGGGTAGAGACCCATTTAAAGTTAGATTACTAGTTTGTATCATTAGAATTTTTGATTAATCGAGGGCCTATATAATTTCATGCCGAACCCAAAACTTCATTTCCAAACAATTCATCATATATCAAATAATTTATTTAATTCATGAATAATATGTCTTATCATAAAAATCTAAATTGAGTACAGAATATGGGTCTATCAATATTTCCCCAGTTAATCAAATAACATTCAAATTAAACACCATATATAAAAATGGTTTATGTTTTAAGAAAGAATCATTTAAATCAATAAAATATAATGTTTATTTAATAGGTTCATATTAACAAATATTTCTCAATATGATGGAAATTGAGACAAAATCCCTTAGCACGTTCTTTCTTTTGGTTGAACATTATTTAGCCTCATATATAATGGTTTTAATAATGTTATTAATTTATAAAATAACATTATTAATAAGTTATAATATAATTTATGATCCTCTTATAACATTTTCAAACTCATTTAGTAATAATATTTCATTCTTTTCATTTGTTCTGGTGTTAATTGATTTGGTTTCTCATGTGTATTTTGTCATGAAAGTTTCAATTATTGTGAATAAGATATAGATCCATCATTTATAGAATGATAATAATGTTAAATATATATATATATATAATATAAATAATCTATTAATGACTTTTAGTATTAAAAATTTGACATAGGAAGTTAATTGTATTACTTCATGGAGACGGTAAGTCTCACATACACGTGAGTGACGGTATCATTTCCTAATGGTTAAAAGGGTAAGGATGTGGGTTATATATTAATTTTATAGAATAAATATAATGTCATATATATCTTATACTTTAATTAGACATATATTTAATATCTTCAATGTAAAGAATAAGTGAAAAAAGAATCACTTTCCTTGTGAGATAGTAGTCCAGCGTACCCATGAGATACATTACTGTATTTTAAATTTCTTGGAAAGTAAAAAGTTATAGGTGATATTATAATTATATAAGTATAATAATATCATAAATATTATATATATATATATATTAAATTCATCATTTTATACAATCATAATATATGGAAAACAAGTTACATTAGTTCGTGAGGCAGTAGTCCACCATAGACACGATCGACAATTTCGTTTCCCATTTAATAAAAGATGAGATGGAAAAAAATTATTCCATGAACATAATAAAATATTATTATATGGGAGATAATTTTATTATTATATTTTAATTTTTTTCTCATAATTTAATTTTTAAATTGAATAAATTAAATGAAAGTGTTTCGTTAAGACAATCACCTTCTCATAGGGAAACCTCCTTTGGATCTCCTCTTAAGGACCCTAAGGTTGATCTTTTGGGAATACTAGAAGTTATATAATGTGTATAAGGACGTTTGGTATAAAATTTGGTAGGTTTTGGTTTATCTAAATTACTATATATGATAAATTAAAGGGATAGAGTTCCCCTATATATTTGAGGAGGAGGATACACTTGGATGTTTTGAAAAGAAAATGTGATACCCATTCTTTTCGCATTCTAAAAGGCTCCAAAAGGGACCATTATTGAACCTTTTAAGATATAAGGATGAACTAAGACCATAAAATAGGATTTAGAAAAAATTAACGTCATTATTAACCCTTATATTTTTATTTTAACCCCAGATAAACATGTTTCCACCTTAACAACATTAATTAATTTTTATTGTTTTCACTATTAATTATAGAAAAAAATTACATTTTACTAATTAGATAATATTAATTTTCTTATTTTAAAATATGGAATCCATTATCCAAATTCAATTCAAATAAAATTAACAAATCAATAAAAATTAAACCCTCATATGCATCGAAATATGGCTTTCCCAAAGAAAAACATTCAAAAGATTAATGTATTTTTATACCATTACTATATTTAAAATTTATTCCAACTGCCTAAATTATTTAAATTAAAATATAATTGAAAACCATTTACTTTAAACCAATAAAAAAATTAAATTTATAAATTTTTTAAATAAAAAATGCATTTATCAATATAAATTAGTATTTTTTACTATTCATTGAATAATTATTCTTTTCAAAAAATTATAAAAAATTAAATCTAATATGATTTTTAAATGATTATTAAAAATATTAAGTTAATTTTGAAAAATAATTTATTTAAAATTATTAAATATAAGTTTTAAATTACGTACACTAAATGTTACCAAACCACCTTTTAGAAAAAACCCAGTTTTTAGAAAACATTTATTTTTCATTCATATTATTTTTATTTTTATTCAAATAAACATATTAACATGGAATATATTTTATAAATTATTAAACCATATAATGTTTTAAATTTATTTATTCCTTAATGGATTCTTATAATTTTTATATTTAAATAATAATATTTTAATATAATAAATTAAATTTATTATAAAAAAATATATTGAAAATTATCATAGTGTTACACTATACATTTACATTTCAATAAAGGGGGATACTTTATGAATTAATGTGGAAGAAAAAGGTACCCGCAAGTAGAACTTAATTTTCTTTGGGATGACCCAAGGGGAATTGTGGCTCATGGATTTTTCATGAGATGATTACTCAAACATCAAAATTATGAATTATATTTATAAATAAAGTTATTTTTATGATGTGGTTGAGAACCATTAAAGTTTGACAAATATTTATTGAACACATAATCAAGGAAAATTTATTTGACATATAATGACTTGGGTATTTGATCACTTAAATGTAAAGCCCTTCTCAATGTGATGGGTTTACCTTTAAATGAATAGAAATGTACCCATGACACAATTTAATCTTGCATGCATGAATTAAGGACGATTTTCTTTAACATTTTTCGAGACCAGTTTGTATAGTGACCATTGCATTAATTTTACATGTGTAATGTGTTGGTCCTTAAAATATTTTTATATTTTTCATTTTTCACACTAATTATTTCCTAAGATTAGAAAATAAAAGGATTATTTATCAGAGAATTTTTTTTTCTCCGGACACCCTTTATGGTTTTTAGCCAAATGATCCTTGGTTATTATTAAGGTGTTTCTCCATTTTATTTTCTTATTATTTTATACTCTAATATTTACTTAAAAATTAATGGAAACAATATTATTTATTATAGAAATTAATTTCTCTCAATCTATAGTTTTTGGTTTTTAAACCTAACAAACCTTTGTTTATTTTTCATTTTCAGTTAATGGTATGGAAATTTGGGCCAAAATGGGTCACTAAAGCTTAAGGTCGCATAGATTAAACTATAAAATGATGATTTATATTTGTATAGAGGGGAATAGAATAGCCTGATGTAAATTATACATGGTACTTTGGTGTTTTAAACCTCAAATAGTAGGAAATATGAATATTTTTTAGAGTTATAGTGTGTGGAACAATGGTGTATAGTCTTTAAATTCAACCATAATTGACTAATAGTGGGATTTCTTGTATGGAGATAATGTAAAAGATGACCGAATATGAATTATGAACCTAATACTTGTTCGAATAACCTTAGACAGACAATAGTTCATGAGGTTTAGCCATATTCTTATAAGAACAAAGCACTACTTATAGCTTATGTTTATAAAATCATACCAATTTAGTTTTCTATGATTTCACCATATATATATATACCATGAATTATATAATATTAAATGGAATGAATACATACCATGGAGAAGTAAGATGAGTCCAAACTCTACATGGATTGGTAGGATTTAGACACTAGAGTAGACTTTAGGATTCAGTTAGAGTAAACATTATGGTTAATCCTAGGATAAGAGACCATAAAATCACTATGTTTCCTATAGAAATAATAATTATTCCATGTATAGTCATAAAATACTGTTATTTTTTCATAAGTTTAGTGAGCCTCATCATTAGGTATGTTAGGTGTAGTCAACGCGATTAAATTTCTTAAAAGGAGATCTCTTGTATAGATTGATATCTTACATAAGGAGGATCTCACCATTTATGGTCCTATGTGATGGATCAATCCATAGAGTTTGAGTTCATGCAATGTTGAGATTCAAAAGTTTTTTATTGTTAAAAACAATAAAACTTAATGTAGGAGGATGGAAAATTTTAAAACACAATAAACAGACTCAGGTTTAACTTATTAATTGGGGGATTATTTTTCATTGGATATATAAACCCTAACATGTTTTATATAAAAACAAGATTTCAAAATTTCCTTGAATTCTCTTCAAAATGAGCATATAAGGATTTAACTCTTAAGAATAATAGAGGAACACAATTAATGGTCATTTGGTATTAACCCCTCCAAATAGTTTAAGTTTATTGGGAATAGACCTAGAATTGTGTAATATTGGGTCATGTGCTCACTAGCATATTCCATGTTGTTTTGGGTCTTATGAAAAAGTCCTAATGTCATTTAGTTTGATGTTTTATGATAAGAGAATTTGATTGTGATGTGAGTTTCCTGGCATGAGTCTTTTATGTTGTAGTGAGGATTACTTGCATATGTGTTATTTGTGTCTCATGATTCTCTAGTTTTATTAAGCCTTTATTTATATACTTTTATTTACAATCATTAAAGACAAATATTAATTGGATTGTATATCAAAAAATGTAGTGGTTGATAATGTAATTGGGAATATCATTTAAAATTTACTTCTTGGGCCTCTGGATCTCTAAAATATTTAGAAATCTATGCTTAAAGGAATAGATGAATTATTTAGACACTTACATAGGCCAAAATAAATATAAACTATCTCAATTTTCATTGATAGAATGAAAACCCTGATTCATTCATATATATTTGGTATTATTTTTAGGTTGATAACATGGATTTAGGGGAGATTTGGATATCACTCACTCTATTATACCCTAATTTATGTGCTTCTGAAACCAATCCTTAAATACGAAGGACATTTAGATTGTATTCCCAACAAATAAATAGTTGGGTTAATAATTAGTATATTCACTCAAGTCTACCTATATGGGTTTCTTGATCCTTGCGATCTCAACCATATTATTCTCCAAAGAAAAGTTAATGTACTAAGAAATGTTTTTTGGTTGGAAGTAATATAACTTGTTTTATTTATTCTTATTAGGATAACAAAATTATTTCCCATGTGTTCTATATATGAGTCGATCATCATATACATAATAATGAATTCTGGATTTCATGGGAAGTGACATAATGATAGTAAATTTGGGAGAAAATATTTAAGCTGTTGATTACCAAGAAAACAATAGTGTTTCCCCCAGTTTGGAGAACACTGATTATCTTGGGGAATATATAGTAAATATTGAGGGTTTTCATGATTTGGAAGGAAATACATAAGGGGTAAAAATATGAAAACACCCTAGATAATGGGATGGTCCACATTAATATATGGATGATCACAATAATATGGGTTATAAATTGTTCATTAGTAAAACATCCAACTAATGATACAAAATGGTGTTATGATGATAATGGGTGGATTTTATTGGAGAAGTAGTTATAGTGGATTTGATTATTTATATTAGTTTTTTTCAATACATAAATCAAGTTTAATTGCATATTTATTGTGAGTTGAAGGTGTTTAGAGACTGAATGAAATGATTCTTATTTTGGTTAGTAGTGATTATAAATCATTAGAAAATTACATGATGTATATTGTTAAAATGAAGTATAGAAGGAGCCTTATTCCAAATATCTCATTATTATTCCCTCAATGTTTTTAAAGGAATAATAATTTTACTATAAGAAATGTGCTACACCACATAGGAGTATTGGTCATTTTTTATGGACCTAGAGTTTTTAGAATCTCCATGTCATAAGATGTTAATACAAAATAGAGAAGAATATGCCAATTATTTGTGGCCCTAGAAATTTAAGGACCTCCAGGTCATAAGATACCACCATCCTATAAATAATCTTGGTCAATTTTTATGGCTATAGAAATTTGAGGACCTCCATTAATTAAGAATATTATATGCCTCAACTAGTTGAGATAAAGGTAGTCTACACCACATGAGAGGTATATATGATGATATTATCGATTGTTCTAGAATTTGATAGGCCTGGTAAATTTGATACAACCACATCTTACTTATCCACTATGCTGAAAAATATTTATCTTGTTAAAAATAATAATTTTGAACCATTATGCCTTGCTATAAAGGGGGTTTTTTCATATATTTTGTTTCTTTTTGGTGGTTCAAGTATCTTTGAATAGTTTGATTCATCGAAGATATTTGGTGGTTATTTTAGCCTATATTAACTACCAATTTTAATTAAATTATAATGATAAATTAGTACAATGGTCTAAATTATGATTTTGAAATTGAAGTTGAAGGATGTTAATGTTTTCAATTCGAATGATAAATTAAAATTTGAACTAAAGTAATTGATTGGTTTCTATGCATTATAGTGATCTATAGCAGAGGGATGAAATAATATGAAGATAGTGAATATATATAAACTTAGGAGACCGAATAAGAAGATGTTATAAATATGTGTAATATAGTGAATATTCAATGATTATCAAAAGAAGAGGAAGGGGTAGAAAAAGGAGATCTAAGTGGTTGTGTGCATGTGGTGTGCATAAAAAGTATATAAGAAACATATTCCTAGTGAAAATTGATGGAAATTTTCTTATTGATTCATGCAGTGAAATTAGTGTTGAAATAAAAGAATTTAGCATACTCAATGACTTAAAGGAATTTTATTTGATTTAATAATATCTATTTGTTACCAAAATTTATCTTTATAAACATCGGGATATACTTGATGTAGGATGCACCAAATCATTTTTGGGATACATGTATTCATGCTTTTCAATAATATTCCTTACTCATTTTGTAATGACCCGATCATTTATGAATAAAATTCCCATTATTTTAATTTCTTATGGATATAGAAAACACATTAACAGATTTTTTTATTATATCCAATTGGATTTAGATGACCTCTATGTATCCTTAATGTTTATAATATAGTCGTTTAACAGTGCTATGTGAATAGTATAAATATAGGGTTTTAACAAATCATTTTGAAATAGAAAAATGAAGTGATTGCCTCAACTAGTAGGATAATACCCTATGAATACCATTTATTAGAACCTTAAAAGGAGATATAATTTATTGGATTTTCCCTAGACCAAGCCCATTCCAAGATCCAACAACTTAAGCATGAGTGAAACCATTGATAAGATAAGTTCAAGTTCATCGAGATCATGGCCCAAACCATGTTCACTGAACCACCCCATTAAATCCCCAACATCACACACCTTACCTATAGTGAGTATGATGGTGTAATAAATGGATATGTAACATAAGAGTATCAATATAATTATGTACATTATTTTTATATAGAATAATAAATATACTTTCATTTTATTATTGTTACTTTGTAAATGATTTTTAAAGCACAAATAGTATTTTTTTTGTTTAATATTAAACTTCAATTAAGAAATCTATTTTGATTCATTTTTGAATTAAATAATATTTCAATAAAATACTATTATTAAATTTCTTTTACTAAATATAAATGATCATATAATTTTAATGAAGTAAATTATAATTGTTATTATGGTTTGAAAACCGTTTTTGTCAAATCCCATCAATTTTCAATAAATGTAGGTTTTTATTTTAAAAAATAAATTTAAAATATTTATAAAATTATTTATATAAATTTTATATTATTTTTTGAATTGTAGTTTTGAAATTATCTAATAGTCATATTTTCATAATTTTTTGAGATAATTGAATTTTTGGGTAAAACTTAAATACTGTATAAATATATAATATGTTTTATGACAACATAATGACCTAATAGTGATTTAATAAAATAATATAAAGTTTATATTTGGACAAATAAATTTTTTCCTTAAAATTAAATTAATTTTATATTTATTTTATTTATTTTATTAATATTTAGTCAATCCTCCAAGACATATAAAATATTTTTAATATTTTAACATAATTTCCTTGAATGTGTGACTCACCTCCACATAAGAAATGTCAATATTTTAATATCTTTGTCCCTTATACTTATAAAATAATGTATACCACTCCAAGTTTCTAGAAACCGTAATAATTAATATTGGTATGTTTTTTGGTTTTGAATATTTTAGTGTGTAGGGTACACAAACATAATAATAATGAATTCCCCCACTATTACTATATAAACCCACATAAGCACCCATTCATTTTCACTAAATCTTATTTACTATAATCCTCATTATTATCTAAACTCCCAAGATTCCTACCATTTTGAGCCCAATCTTCCAAGAATCATCTCCTAAGCCTTTGGGATCACATTTCAAATTAAGGGTTCCTTCCTTTCATATTTTTTCCCAGTTTAATTATATATCTATACACTTTATTTTTCAATTAAAATTGATGGGGTATGTTTTAGAACCTCCAAAATACTTACCTTATCATGTTTTTTATGATTAGAGACATATTTCTATCTCATTAATCTCTCCCATGTAAACCTGTAACCATGTCGAAATTTCATAAGAGTTATTTCATTTCCCCTTTCTTCAAATTTCTTTATTATGTTACACATTCTATTTCCAAATTTCTTGTGTTGGGATGTGTATTTATATGAACCCTTTAATTTCCATTTCATGTATATATGATTAGATACACCCCTTTCTCTCTCATCAACCATTTTGACGAATTTTTATGTCACATCCTTAGGCAGTCGGGATTGCACTTCGAATTTCCATTACAAAATCACTGTGTAGTGAATACTGTACCAAATACCTATCAAGGTTGTTCACTTTTATACACATATACCTTTTTATTTTTGAAAAACATTTATTTATTCTAAACTCCTTTATTAGGGAATAAATTATGATAATTAAGGAAAACAGTGTTTTTTGATCAATGTGGAGCATTTAAGAATTAGAATAAAATGACATTAACGAGTGCACCCAATATTATATATCACTCGAATGCATTGGGTAATGTTTAGTATCATGATACATCAGGTTGAGATATGGTTTTACCTGATTCCTATATATGAATTTTTTCCATCATGTGGGGATAGGGTTTTACCTGATTCCTTTATGTTAATGATGCAGTGTTTTAAGTTTTTTCCACATTCCCATGTTATGATGATTAGTATATATGTTTCTTTTATGTTTATACTTATCTAATGCTCCATTGAGATATCTATTTCTAAAAATGTATTTTATACTTCATGTTATACAATGTTTACACCCTTACTAGGCTTTATATCACACCCTTTTTATATGTATGTCCTCATGTTATCCAATACAATGTTAAGTATGAAGGAATGTTGTGGTCCTGTAAAAGAAGTTTTCAATAAAGATATTTTATTTTATGTATTAATTTTTCATGTAATGTTCCAAATCCTCAAATCCACTAGACCTATTGATATTATGGGTTTTATTAAGTATAAGTTTATGTAATAAATCATGTCTAATTATGAAATAAATATCAGGGTTGTTATAGTTGGTATCGAAGGAGAGGTTTAGTTATTTTTGAGATTAGGATTAGAGAACCCTAGTTGAAGAATTAGGGATACGAATAAGTATAAGAAAAGAGTTCCAATTTTTTTTGAGTATATAGTATGTGTTTTATCAATATAATACTTCAATGTATGGATTCTAACAAGTAGAGGTGGATCGGGAAGAGATTTATCTAGGGGTAAAACATGAAACACTAATTTGAGCTAGACTCGAATGGGAACTGGTCCACAACAATGAGTCTTCCTGCACTCTTGGTTCAACACTCCCATGGTATATGATTTGGTAACTTCATAAGCATAATATGTACCATTATTAAGGGAATAAACAAATTTCATAATAATAAACTTTATGTAGTAGATCATTCATAACTTAGATCGAACCCTAGAAATTCATAAGTTAAGAAGATAAAAGTAATTTATAACTTATCCCTTTAATGGACTTTGATTCCCCTTTATGAGTTTAACTATTTAAGGTAATCATACCCAATTTTACTTTTATTGTATCCAATTTCCGATAATATGAAGAATCAGGTCAACAAATAATGCGAAGGGTAATGTGATGATTTCCAAAACATGATTCTCAATTAGATGGGAGTTCATTAAGGACATATCATTATTATGCAAAACCAACTATAAAAAATCACGATAAAAATGGTAATTGGTTGAATTCCTTAAGGATTCAAGGAAGAGTAAGATGACATCTCATAAAAGACCATATGATAAAGGTGATAAGTTAAAAAAGACCTAATTTCCTTTATGCAACATGTGTAGAAAGATGCACTAATGGAAACATCACAAAGGGACTAGGAGATGTTTTAAGTGTGTAAAGGAATGTCACAAATTATAAAATTTCTGTGAAAAAATGGATAATGTGATGAATGGAAACAAAGATACATCTACGGAATCACTCACATATCTATTTCATAAAAGTGTATAAGTCAGGAATTATCCCAGATGATGCTCTATTTCATGTGTTGAGAATAATGATGAGCATCAACAATCTTCATGATCAAGGGACCACAGTAAGTCCTATTCTAAGATAGATAACGATGAATGAATTACATGTAACCACAACTTCAAAGTAGTGTATATCATAATATATTTCAATTCATTTCCTATAAGAATATCTGTTATGTTTTCTAAGAACATTGAGTCCCCCCAGAAATGATATTAAATCATTAGGGAAAGACTTCCTTAAGTATTGTATCACATGTAAATGTTTGTGGGAATTTTCTTCTTGAAAATATTATATGTCTAAATATGATGTAATTTTAAGAAAAATGATAAAATCATTTTTTACACCTCAAGGAAGTTGAAAATTCATGAGAAAAAATATCCCACCCACGATTTTGATTTGGAATCTATGATAATTTTGTTGAAAATATGGTTGCATTATCCCTTTAGGGAGAAGAGTGAAATATAAACAAATCAAAAAATTGTAAAATAATTATTCACATAGAAATAGATGAATATGAATCAATGATGATGGTTTGATCTCATCATGGATAATTACTTCTCAATCAATTACTACCCTCGGAAAGTGAACATGGTGGTAGATACTCTAAGTATAAAGGGCCCATCAATTCTATCATTGATGAGAATTAAAAAGGATACAATATTCATTGATTTGATGAAGATGGACATGGGAATAATAATGAATTCAAAATAATCAATCCTTTCACAAATTATTTCTCAATAATATCTTTGGGAAAGGTTAAATTATTCTCAAAAAGATGATGTGGGAATTCTGAAGAAAGTGGAAACTATCAGAAAAAGAAAATCCTTGGAGTACAATATTAATGAAGAAGGGATTGTGATATTTGGATCAATATTATGATTTCTATAAAATCCAAAGTTAAAGAAAGAAATTTTGGATGATTAACATAGTTCAAATTTATCCATTCACCCAGGAAACAAAAAGATGTATTGGGATCTTTGAGAGAATTATTGGTGGGATAACAGGAAGGATGAGATCACTGAATAAAAATCAAAGTTCCTGGTATGTCAGCAAGTGAAGGCTAATAGGAATAATTCTAAGGTGATGATGACTCCATTACCCATACCAACATGGAAATGGTAAAACATGATCATGGACTTTTTCACTAGACTTCCGAAGACATCCATAGGAAACAATGCTATATGGTTTGTTGTGTATCATCTCAAAATGGTTGCACACTTCATTACAATTCGAGATAATTTCTCCCTGGATCAACTTGAAATAATATACATCATATATGTGGTAAGGATTTATGGAGTAAAACTATTGATCATTTCTGATCGATATCCAAGATTCACCTCTAAGTTCTGTAAGAGTCTCCAATACGCTCTAAACACTATGTTGGAATTCAGTATGTCTTATCACCCTCAAATTGATGACCAATCTGAGAAGACTATCTAGACACTTGAGTACATTTTGAGAGCTTGCTCAATGAAATTAAAAGTCATATGGGACCAACACATTCCTTTGATGGAGTTCTATTACAACAACAGTTTCCACTCAAACATCCAAATGGATCCTTATGAATCCCTTTATGGGGAGAGGTGCAGAACACTGAAATGTTGGGATGATGTTGGGGAATGAAAACTTTTAGGTCCAATATTTTTTGAATAAATAGTGGAGATGGTTAAGACCATCCAAAAGAACATCAAAGATGCTCAGAGTCGACAAAATATCTATGCTAGAAGCCATCAAAGAGACCTAGAGTTTGATGTTGGAGATATTATTTTACTCTTTATATCTCCATGTAAGTGAGTGATGAGATTTGGGAAGAAGGTAATTCTTTTTCCAAGGTACATCCTTCCTTTTTAGATGCTTGATCATTTCAGAGTAGTGGCCTATCGAATAGGACTTCCAACGAACCTATCTCAAGTACATGATGTATTCCAAGTATCACTCTTAGGGAAGTACATTCCTGACCCATCAGATGTACTCAATCTAGAGGTGGTACCATTGGAGAATGACCTATTAAATTAAGATAATCCTATAAAGACCTTATATCATAGGGAAAAAATTCTATGAAATAAGATGATGCCCCTCGTCCAAGTGTTGTGGAGAAACCACATGTTTGAAGAAGCGACATGGGAACAGGAGGAAGTGATGAGGTAGAGTTACCCTCGTCTATTTTAGTGTGGGAAAAGGAAATTTTGAGGGAAAATTTTCTTAAGGGGGGAAGGTTATAAGGACCCGGTCATTTATGAATAAAATTCCCAATCTTTTAATGTCTTATGGATATAGAAAACACATGCACTCCTTTTGTTTTATTATACTCAATTGTATTTAGATGAACATTAAGTATCCTTATAAATGATAACATAAACCTTGAATAGTGATCACATGACTGGTATAAATATAAGGTTCTAAAAATCTTTTTGAACACAAATAATAGAACTGATGACATCAAAAAATAGGATCGTACCTTATGAAGCCCATTTATCAGAGATTTCGAGGGAGATAGAATTTCTGGGATTTTCACAAGTCCAAGACCAATCCTATATCTAAAATCATAAGGTTTATGATGTTATAATAAATGGATATATAACAAGACCCTATAATTATGGTAATGTCCATTATTTTTGTATATAATAATGAATATAATTTCATTTTATTATTGTTACTTTCTAAATGATTTTTGAAGGACACGTAGTATTTTTTAGTTAATATTCCAATTCAATTAAGAAATCTATTTTGATGTATTTTTTAATTAAATAATATTTTAATAAAATATTATTATTAAATTAATTTTATTAAATATAAATGATCATATATTTTTATGAAGTCAGTTGTGATTTTTATTATGGTTTAAAATTTGTTTTGTCAAAACCTGTCAATTTTGAATAAATGTTTGTTTTTATTTTAAAAATTAAAATTAATATATATTGAAAATTATTTAAATAAAATGAATATTATTTTTGGAATCAGGACATCTAAATTATCCAATGGTGATTTTTTCATAATTTTCTGAGACAATCGATGTTTTTGGTAAAACTTAAATATCATATAAATATATAATATGTTTTATGACATCATAATGACCCAATAGTGTTGTAAAAAAATACTATAAAAGGTATCTTTGAAAAAATATATGTTTTCATTTAAAATAATTTAATTTCATGTTTATTTGATTTATTTTATAAATACTTACTAACTTGTCCAAGACATATAAAGTATATTAAGATTTTAAAATCATTTCCTTGAAAGTGTGACTCACCTCCGTATAAGAAAGGGAAATATTTTAATACCTTTGGCCCATATAATTAATAAATAATTTATACCACTCCCCTTTTCCTCAAACCATGGGCACAAACCTTAGTACAGTTTTCGGTTCTGAATATTTTAGTTTGTAGGGTCCAAAACCAAAATAATAAAGAATTCTCCCACCATTCGTATATAAACCCACACAAGAACCCATTATTCTCGACTAAAAAAATTTGAAGCTTTTCATCACACTTCTATATCTATATTCCTCCCAAGGTTCATGCAAACTCCTAATAATTTTCTCTAAAGCCTTTGGGATCACACATCCAAGTAAGTGTTCCTTCCTTTCTCATTTTTGTCCAAGTTTCCTTATATTTTTATACCCTTTTATTTTTCACTTAAAAATGATGGGTAATGTTTTCTAACATCCCTCTTACTTCAATTATTATGTTTTTATATTGATATACCTCTTTATTTCTCATTAATCCCTCCTATGTACACCCATTACCATGTCAAAATTTTATAAGTGTTATTCCATTTGTCCACTTTCTTCAAGTTTATTTATTATGTTACACCTTCTATTTCCAAATTACATGTGTTGGGAAATGTATTTATATTACCCTATTACTATCCATTTTATTTATATATTATGAGATACCCCTTTCTCTCTCATCAACCATTTTTATGAATTTTTATGTCACTCTGTTAGGCTGCCGAAATTGCACCATGAATTTCAATTCCAAAAACACTGTGTAGTGAATACCTTACCCATTCCCTGTCAAGGGTTTTCATTTTTATACACATATACATTTTTATTTAGAACATATATGTATTTATTTCACACCCCTTTATCATTTAATTAATTATGATAATGAATTAATATAATGTTTTAAGATCTATGTGGAACACATAAGCATGATAATGGAGTGAATGTGATGGGTGCACCTGAAATTATATAGCACTCTAATTCATTGGTTAACGTTTAGTATCATGAGACATCATGTTTGGATAGGTGTTTACCTGATTCCATTATAGTACTTATTTTGATCATGTTGGGGAAGGTGTTTACCTTATTCCATTATGTTAATGATTCAGTGTTTTAAGTTGTTTGAACATTACCATGTTATGATGATCATAGTTTATCATTCCTTTATGTACATGTTTCTATTATATTACATTGATATTTCGATTTCCTAACATGTATTGTATTCTTCATGTTATGTTTTTGTTACTCCCTTAATGGGCTTCATAGCTTAAATTTTTCTTATGTATGTCCCCAGGTTATTCCATTCAGTTCTAAGTACAAAGGAATGTTGTGTCTTATAAAATAAGGTTTCAATAAACATGTTGTATTCTATGTCTTAATATGTCATGTAATGTTATTAAGCCTCAAATACACTATACCTCTCGATCATATGGGTTGTTTAAGTGAATTTTTATGTAATAAATATTGTTTAAATACGAAATAAAGAGGAATTTTGTTATACGTTTGAACTCAAATGATGACCCTAGTGTGTAGTGTTATCCTGGATGGAACTAAATAAACCCAGGGATGATCCTTATCACATTGAAAGGTGAACCTTATAAGTATTTAATGATCCCTTGTGTAGTTTTTTTGTGTGCGGTTTTGAATACAAACTTAATCACTATATTTTAACAATTGGAGAAGGTTTTTTTAAATAACATAGATGAATTTATTGATAACTCGTTCAGTCCCAATTGATCTTCCATGGATCCTGTTGGTAGATTTACAAGTGGTATCTTTGGAAGGATACGCTCATTTGTGAATTATTTTCTGAAGTCATAGTCTAGAATTATAGTTCCCCGTCATTTTTTGCATCATATATATACAATTTTAATTTAGTGAAATGTAAGTTTATTCTATCATTTTATTGTAAAATATATCATGTTTGTAAAGATATATTTTTCCATAGCTTCTTTTTATCAACTATGATTTTTTAATTCATATCTAATGTATTTACCCTATGTATTTAATAATATTCTATGAAATAAAGTGATAAAATAAATAAGGAGAATGATGACCATTCTAGAAATGAAATTGAATCATCCCTTTTAAAAATATTGTTTCTAAAATTCGATGGAATAAAAAAAGGAATATGGGATACAATTTACAATATTCATAAAGGGAAAATAAAAAAGAAGTGAGAAAATTTGAATTATTAGAGACAGTAATAGGAAGTTATTCAGATGAATTATGATGAAAAAATTATCATCTTCTAATAAAGTATATGTGAATTTGTTAGAATGTAATTCAGTTAAGGGGAGATATTATAAGATTCCAGCATTATACAGAATATCATGTGTGTCTTACCTAAAACGTTTGATACACAAGTATCTAATATAGAATAAAATAAACTATGATAAATATTTTATGATGATAATCATATTACTCTTATTTATTATGAAATATAGAATGAAAATTCAATCTAGAAAAAAGGAAACACAAAAAAAAGAGTTTGATTTTAAAGTCTCATGATCTGAGAAAATTCAGAATGATTCTTGTGAAGGTAATAGTCAGGTCCATTCATATTCATGTTCTGATGTAGATAATATGATGTCACATATCTCTAAAAATGTGATAAATATTTTTGAAAATTAAAAGGGAATCTACCATATAAATGTTTATATTTTGCATTTGTTGATAATAATTCATTGAACTATCTAAATACAAAGTAGTTGAAGCTATTGATGATGAAAATATGAAAATAAATCTTATTATACATTAAAAAATTTTCTTTTCTGAAAAAATGTATACTAAGTTGAAGTATCCACTTTGTAATTAATATTTTATGGATGGTTCCTTATAATTAGTATCATAGGATAAGGTTTAGATAACTATAGAGATTAGGATAATATAAGTAAATACCCTAGAGATATTCTAATTTATGGTTTTAATGATATATAATTTGAATAGTTCCATGTTTCTTTATATAAACTATATATATTCAGAACATTTATATACAAAGAAAACATGGAAGAAAAAGTAAGAAAGCATCAATAAGATAATATCCTTCCAATTTAATGGCCATGATTGGTGGGAATTGGAACTGGGTAGTTTTTTCTATGATGTATCATATTACATAGGCTATAAATGGAGTTATAGTCCATGTTGGAGAGAAATTGGATCTATCACATAGGAACATCTCAATAGAGGATCATTTTATTAGAAAACCCCACCAGCACTTAGTGGATATTCTGAATCATTAGTAGATAAAGAATGTATCAAGTCTCTGGAAAAGATATTTCACGTCATGGATTGCTCATAGAATTATATGGTAACTATTTATATATACCATTTTAAGGTTAATCTGATTAGTTGTGGTCAATTTTTAGGACTACTAGAGAAATAAAATAGTTTTAACCCATGGAATTGGATATTTTTATGAATATTTTCCTTGAGAAGTAGTTTTATTTAGTTTTTTTTGAATTTTTATAAAAAATAAACTATTAGAATTAATGAATAAGGAGGAATATTTTGTTGTTATTTTTGAAGAAACAATATCACCTAATTGTCAAGGTACACACCAAATTGTATTTGAGATCTTGATAGTAAAATTAATAAGCTTTTCTTTGGATTAAATCCAAGATATTGAATTTATATTACCTCCCATTAATTTAAGAGTTATGTGAAACTTTTTAATTATAAATATAAAGTAGAAATAGAGTTTGATAATGAACATAATTTCCATGATAACATGGAGGAAAATAAATCCAGGTGGTAGGTAATAGGAAATAATCAATCCAAGAAATATAATGGTAAGAAAACTAATTTTCTATTTTGTGATAGTTATTGTAAAAATTGCCATGGGTAATGACATATTAAATCTTAGAAGTGTTTCTGATCATGTAAGTTTGGTCATATAGCTCATGAATAAAAATAAAGGGATCTTGGCAGTGGTAAGACTATTTTTTATAAGTAATAAGTATGGTGATTTAAATGTAATTAGATAGGTCATTAGGTGTATGTGTGTCCGAAGAAGAGAATGAATGATGGGAAGTAGTTAGACTATATTAACATGGGTGTGGAGAACTTTTTTAAGACTATATCAATAGATGTTTGGACATAGAAGTAAGTGGTAATAGGTACATTAATTGATTATTTAGACAATTCTAATGTCCTATTTGATTCATGTTCAACACGTTCTTTCATTTTTGAGAAATTTATTGGTAGATAAAAAATTTCACCTCAAGATACAAGGATATATATTTTGTTTGAAACACCTAGGGGAATTATTAAGGTTAAAAGAAGTTATAGGAATCTTCATTCTCTTATATGTGGTAAGGATTTAACTTCAACCCTTATTTACATTCCCCTTTTATTGTTTTATGTTATTCAGGGTATGGATTAGCTATTAGTATATCATGCTAAGAAAGATTGTAGAGTCAAAGTATTTATTTTTAGAAATGAGATGTAGTTTGTATATAATAATGAATTTATACCATTGATAATATATCCATAATATGAGAAACTAATACATTTAAGAGTAAGATTTATCATTCTCATATTATTAAAAATTAATAATGTTTCCATGTAACACCCTGAGTTTTTATTAAATATTTTTTTTAATTAATTTATCTTTTTTATATTTTTCATTTAACGTGACACTAAAAGTAGTTATATATATATATATATATTAAATCACAAAGTCAAATATTCCTTTCACATGACACTGACTAAGATTATGCTACACGCCACAATGACTTCACTTGCGCAACGCACAAGACTGAATTGGATTGCACTACATGCAACACTGACTTGGCATGTGCTACACACAATATCGACTTGTAGAATGTTACATGCAATGCCGAGTTTCTACAAAACATCATTTTATTGTTATAATTTTTCAAATGAGTTAGTTATAACCTAGAAATTAAAACATAGTAATATAAATAGTAATTACTAATTTAAAAATATTTTTATAATGGTTTTATACAAATAAATCATATTCATAATGAATAATAAAATTTCTTAAAGTCTTTATATGTTTAAAAAAAATTCTAAAATGAACTACTTTTTATGTCTTTCTCTGTAGAAAAGGTAAAATAATTTTAGAAGTGTCTAGAATTTCAATTAGTTAAAATAGACTACATTTTTTAATTTAAAATTATTAAATTAGATAAGAATGAATTTTTTATAGTTTTTTGAGAAACTTTAATTTTGGATAAATAATGAAAAAAAACTTCACTTTAGTTAATAAATTCCTTTTAGATTAAATAATTATTAATTTTAAAATATATGGAAAATTTATTTTAAGTTCACACTAGATAAATTATACATATATTAATAAAATTTTGGTTAATATAATCAATTTCACATTGAAATTGAATATACAAAATTTTGAATATTTTTCTACTTTAAAAACCTATTATTTTGTCTCATCTACAGGATTAGCATTAATCATAATTTTTCCGCTTTTGTGAATTGAATTTTGAAAAACAGAAATACACCATTTTAATCATTATAGTATTTATATTATAATTATATAATGTTAATTTTTTACCAAAAATATAAGTAATTGTGATTAAAATTAATCACAATGATTAAGGTCTAATTAAGATTAATTTGGAACTAAACCTTAATATTAGGGGCCCAAATGACCTATCCACTTTTCCAAAACTGATTTTATGGAAATATTTCATCCATAAACCTTTCATTATTTATTTTTTGGTTTGTTATGACTTTTTTTTAGGTAATAACATGTTTAAATATAACTTGTTTTCAAAAATTTAAATTCAGTCATTTTCCTTCCCTATAAAATGTCACCACCTATCTCCCATATTCACACCTATAAAATATCTTAGTATCAGCCAATATCCTCCCAATACCTCCTAATTATCATTTTTATTTTCAAACACTTTTAAGGGGGAAGTGAGAACCCTACAAATAAACATGTCAATCATCAAATGTTACAATTGAGCAATTAAACTCAAGTCTCAAGCGATTGGTGTCACCTTCCCTAAACAATTTCCAGGGAATGGAATTTACCTGGAAGCTTGGATCTTCCCCTATGTTCTCTTCATAGTGCCTTGCTAGATAATCCCAAGCCTGTATGTATTATTCTTTGATAATATTATCCATATTGAAGCCTTTGACTAGTATAATGTAACACCCCAAAATTCCACGGTACGCTTCTCTTTGAATAATACAGTAGCATGTGTTGTACGCAACTTCGAGTTCTATCACACACTACAACCAATCAAACTAGCCGTTATGAATAGTAATACCTAATTTTTGAAATTTTATAAATTTTATCTCTCAAAATAAACTTCATTTTTGGATTCATAATATCTAATTTATCCTAGGGTAAAATTTTGGTACTTTTCGGATAACTTTTATATTTTGATGAATAGTGAAAATTACTAAATTTTAATTAAAAACAAATTTTTTAATCAAAATAATTAATTGTGATAAATTATGAATTTGCGGGTTTTTAAAGTATATTTAGAATATAGTTTTATAATTTAATACAATTTTGGTCATTGGACATAATTTTACAATTAAACCGGACATGAACAAGTGTTAATCTTTTGATAGTTATTATCTCTTAAAAACATGCTTTTTGTTTTAACAACGGGAATTAATTTTAAATTAATTTCTGACACTTATGTGTTTTGAATTTGGAAAAATGGATTCCATATTTGGAATCAGATATTCAAATTGTGTAAATAGGTAACTTTTAATTTTAGACTTTTTGAATAATTACTTCGGTAAATATTTTATTTACCATGGTTAAAGGGTAAATCCGGAAAATGAGGGTTAACAAAATAATATTATTATAATAATAAATTACCCTAAAATGTGTCCTAACCTTATTGGTGGATACATGTCTGACCATGGGCATATTTGGGTCGATTTTGGGACCCCATGGAGCCACTTGTAGGTGATAGGGACACTTTATTTTAATTAAGTTAAAATAAATACAAAAATGACAGAAGCATATATCCTTTAGAAAAACAATTTTTACATAGGGTTATATATGTTTTATTTTCAACTATAAATATTCATTATAATGATAAAAATATTTCCTACATAATGGTATTTTATGTATAATTTTTAGACATTAAATAATTTAAGGTATCTATGACAAAATGGTGATGCAGTAATTACCTAATTAATGAAAAATTAGAATAATTGATATTATAAATACCAAAATAAATTTAATTTGATACTTTTTATAAATAAAAATAATTTTATATGTTAATATGATATGTTAGGATTGATTTAATTAACTTTTTTCGAAGTAATCATTCTGTTATGATTTTTACAAAAATCAATTATTGAATAGTGTCAAAATTGACATAAAAGTTTTTTTAAAATAAATATTATATTATTAATTGATATTAAATTCATAAAAATATAAGTTTAGGACAAGAGACTTATATCATGATATGTGTATCATTAATGGACCACTTGGGGGTCGCTTGGATGTATATAGTAAGTTTATTAATCATATAATATAAAAATGCAAAGAGACATTGTAAAAGTGAAACTAATTAACTAAGAGTTAATACATAAATATAAGGTTAATATAGTAACCCAAACCTGTCTAAATCCTGTTGGTTGAGTTGTTTTAGACCAATACCCACCTGAAAATTTAAATAATCCACTTTGGAGCCATTAGAAACTGCATATGAATTTATTATAAAATAATATTTCTAGCTTTTCCAAAGGTGCCCCTCACCCCTCTTATAAAAGGGAACTCCCGCTTCTCGTTAATTCACACCTTCAAAACCTTTTGGTTCAGCCAACTGCTACCCAAATACTCTCTCAACTTCCCTAAATTCAACCTAGATGCATTAGTTTTATCAAAAAGCCAACCTAAGGAGCCCTTTTGATCAAATCAAAAGGAAGAACCCGAAGAAGAGGTAATATTTTCACCACCCTCTTTCAAGTTACTTTCTTCTTCAACTTCTTCTTTATTTATTATTTATATTATAAAATAATAACTCTAGTATCTCATATATACTGTGATATTATTATAAATATGGTACAACCATATTCATAATTCTATCCATCCTTTGAATGGCATGTCACCATACGTGCGTACGTACGGCTTACCGTCTCCACGTCGTGGTGTAATTGTTATTCAATACATTATTATTTGAATGGGTATAATAATGATGTGTATTTAATGTAAATAATAAATATAACATTATAAGGATTCTTTATATATGATATAACATCCAATTATATATTATTTTAATATCAAAAGAATGATATTTTCACTTGTGCGTACGTATGGATTACCGTCTCCACGACGCGATAAGATTCATTTCCAAGTTCACCATTCATTGATGATTATAAAAATATATATTACTAATAAGTATGTAATATATGACATAATAATTCTACTGTATATATATATATTTATATATATAATTATTTATGTACTTACATAAATCTTATTCACTTACTTCCGTTCAATACTATATGAAAACAGAAACAGCATTTATGCGTACGTATGGACTACCATCTCCATAAACAGTGTTTTCCATTTCATATATATGTCTATTATACATATTTATATTCTAAATATATATGATATATTTATCATATTTTATATTCTGGAATTATTTAAATCATGATCTAAGTGATAAAATCAAGAGTAACAAGTTAAAACACGTACGATAAAGAAAGCGATTGTTACCCGAAATGTTAATTTAACATGGAAATTATTATTAAATGGGTAGTATAAAGTCATAAATGAATCATGTATGATATAATAAATATTAATATGGTTTTGGTATAATTTAATAACATACTACTATCTTCGTACAGGAGGTTAAACGTACCCTCGACTAAAGGAAAGTGCAAGGTAAGGGGTTTTCATCTCACTCCTTATTCTCGTGAGATTCATGCCATATTGCCACTATTTCCATTTGTGTGGTGTATGTACTGCCCATAATTATAATTTTTATGTAATACACTTTAATTTATGTGTATTTACATATTCATTGTATGATACCTCTTTCATGGGGTGTATGTTTTGTAAGTTACCAAATTGGTAAGGGTTAATTTCACAATATATTTATTATCCGAGGTTGTTTTTACGTAAGTATCTACTGGGAAATATTTATTATCCATGTCCATGTTTTATGAAAGAGTTTTAAAAGGGATTGTTTTAAAGGACTTTTTACTAAAACATCATTTCAAATGTTTTAAATATTTATTCTTCTAAATCATTCTCATTAATGTCCATGTCTTCAAAATGGTTTTAAAGGATTTATTTATATGGACAAGAATGTTTTTAAAATGTTAATTCCTTCAAAACGTTTCAAAGTGGTATGGGACACTTTGATTAAAAAATTTCATTAAATGACTACTTTTTTAAACTGTGTTAATTTTAAATGTTTTCATGAAAAAAAGAGATATTTGTCTCAAATAGTTTTGATTTCATCTATGTCAACATCCTTTGATAAATTTTACACTTGTTTGAAGTTGATTTATTAAGATACAAATCTTCTATATTGTATTTAAGGTTTTGTGATATTTTTTACTATGGATGATTCCTTTTCATGACATTAATGGCTTATGATTAATGTTTTGGCATTTCGTATGCTAGTTTTAATACGAAGGTTTATATTATATTTCATCCTCTTCTTAAGATAAATGTGTTGGACTAGTATGTTCCAGGTTGGGGACTGGTAAAAGTAATCCCTCCGGGTTGGTGTCCGGTTATTAGAGGCACTCCGGGTTGGTGTCTGGTTATTAGAGGCACTCCGGGTTCGTTTTCGGTTATTAGAGGCACTCCGGGTTGGTTTCCGGTTATTAGAGGCACTCCGGGTTGGTGTCCGGTTATTAGAGGCACTCCGGGTTGGGTTCCAGTTATAGTATGCCCCTAGGTCTTGGTACGAGGCCTTGAAAAATATATTAAAGTTTAGAATTATTCATTCCATCATTATGAAAGTGGTTAGTGATATTGCAGGTGAATATTTGACTAGTAGAATGCCCATGTGAATAAGTAATTAGAATTATTTCATTTTATTTCTGCCATATTATGCTGAAGTTAAAATTTAAAAGGCCTTTGTTTTAGTTATACATTGCCTTAAATGTTTATGCTTATTTATGAAAGTTTACGTTGTATTTGTTGGATCTGAATCTACGGATTACACACAAGAGGGGGGTGAATTGTGTCTTTTCAAAATTATTACAATCTCTTCAATTTAGACAAGTTCTGTCCTCTATGCTTTTGCTCGATTAAATATGCAGCGAAAAAAGTAAAAGCATGAACACAAGGATGTATAGTGGTTCGGGGAACAGAAGGCCCCTAGTCCACTCCACCAACGCTCAAATCCACGAGCTTGGCGATTTTCACTATTTGGTCCTCGTTTCCACAGACCTGTCCACAACTGAGTACAGGCAGTTGACACCTTTACAAGATTCAGGCACACACAGCCTTCCTGGTTCAAACACGAACCCACACAGCTTAGAACGAGAAGCTGATCACTCAAAAATAAAAAGAGTTTCGATAAAGAAAACACTTCTTCAGTTTTTCTTCACAATTGCAACAGAACGCAATTGACAGTAGATAGATCGTCGTCTTCAGAAAATAAAGATCTGTAATCAAAACAGTTCTGAGTCGATCCAGTTGCAATAGATATTACCAGAAACTTCACAACTTCAGCAGCAATAGATTCACAACAGATAGTCGATGTAGAACACGTGAATCTGCTATCAAGATCTTCCTTTGGTAATAAGGATTTTACACTTCTTCTTGATCACAGAAAAGAACACCTTTACACAGTCTCTGTTTCTTGCTCATTAAAAGATCAATCTATATATTTCACACACTTTCCTGTGTATATATATATCTCCGAAGTTTCCAAGATAGAACATATATATTCAAATCTGAGAAAATCATCCGCATAAATAGATCCATAAAAATCTCCTTTAGATTCGCGATAACAAAAGAGTCGTTGTAACTCCCCTGAAGAATCGGCATAAAAAGCTCCGTTTAAATCAATCAGTAATCCGTTGTAAATCGTCTTTGATTCAGTCAAAGTCGCACTTAAGAATCGGCTCGAAATCCGCCTAATAAACCGCTTTCTCTTCAGCATTCAAACGTAGGGTTGATCATCCATACTTTGTCTCGCTTCAACTCTTCAAAGAACGTACGGTTGATTATAAAAGTAAGATTGATGATCCATACTTTTGAGAAACAAACTCAACACTGAAAACTAACGTACGGTTTCTCTTCCATACTTGTCCAACAACGAAAACGTAAGGTTCCTTCCAAACGTAATGTTCTTCTTCAATACTTTTCAACAACGTAAGGTTCATTAACCATACGTTTCAAAATAACGTAAGGTTCCTTAACCATACGTTTCTTTTAACATAAAAAAAAAACTTTTCATCCATACGTTACGTTCATCAACGTAGGGTATGAACAGTGATTCCAGTACGCGCTAAAATTGATCTCGCGCTACAGTGACTCCAGAATGCGCTAAAATTGATCTCGGAATAAAATGAAGTATGAAATCTCGTTATATGAAATAAATAAATGAAATAAATTCCTGCAAAATACTCAACGAAATAATTAGTAAATAATTAAGGGTATTTGTGAGCATCAAAATCATCATAAAGAGACAGAGTATTATTTAAAATAATCTCCCCCTTTAAAAACATTATTTTGAATTGTTTGAAAACAATACATTGCTCAACAATCTCCCCCTTTTTGATGATCACAAAACCCATAAAATAATAGAACTAATTTAATTGCAATCTTTATTGAAAAAAAAAGTTTTATAAAATTGTAGAATTCTGAAAGGATTAAAACAATATTTAACTATAATAAAATTTCTCCCCCATAAATAAATTTTCAGCTAAAAAAAAAATAATGTCTTCTCCCTCCCATATATCCAAATTTCTTCATAGGAAACAAATGAATTTAAATGTTGTGTTTATCCAAATTCTCCCCCTTTTTGTGATATCAAAAAGAATGAAAAATTACGGATTTGAACACATTCAATATTGCACTGAACTATAAGTAAATGCTATAATTAACTGTGTATGAATAAGTGAATTTGTTATACTGGCTAACTTAGTCATAAATCAATAAACAACAAAACAAAAAAAAGAAATCAGAAAAGAATGTTCATTCACAAGCTGTTATATATATAAACGATTGTGATATACAGAGGAATCAAGGTTTATGGATAAGACAGGGAAAAAAGGTGTCTATCTCCTTTGAATCACGGTCTTGATCTCTGTAAACTGTTCTCTGAGCCTATTCATCATCCCATCTCCTAACTTGATGATAAGATCTCTGTTCTCTTGAGTCATATGAATATCTTCAATCAAATTAACTCTGAAAAACTCATGCATCCTTTCTTCTTTGTCAACAAAAAGAGCCAGCTTCTCTGATAACTGATTCAAAAGAATCCTAATCGGTTGCTCTCCAGATGTCAACTGATCCACTAAAAATTTCTGATTATCCAGCAAAACTGATAAAGGGGCACTATTACACTGAAGATCGTGTAATCTGTCACTCATATTGCTTAGTGCTCCTGTAATTGCTTGAAATCATCGAATCAAATCAGGTGAAGAACCTGATCCACTCACAGCATTGTTTGCAATAGACTCAAATTTATTCTCCATGTAAATCTTCAACTCAGATAAATCATCTTTCTTTACCATCTCTGATTTTAACTGATCAACAGCATGCAGCATATCAGTCTTAAACAAATCTACTTCCTGTCTTGAAACAGTACATTCTTTCAGCTTCTGAAACTTTAACTGCTCTAAGTTCAGAGAATTTCTGAGACTAACATTCTCAGATTCTAACTGAGAGATACGCTTGTACAGCTCAACAACTTCTTCTTTTCTCGAATCAGGGGCACCCTGTGCTCTATTCTCATGTCCAGAAAAAGGTTGATGAGGCAAGGCAAGTGGTAAAGAATCTGCATCTGATTGTTCTTTGTCCTTGTCCTGACAAGGTTGATCCACTGAACTAGCCTTTGAAGCCTGAAATTCTTCCACTGAAAATTCTTCCTGAAGTACCTCTGTATTAGCTTCAGAAATATGTTCATCACGAACAGTAGTCTCTCTGACTTCTACTGAATGGTCAAGAACAATATCTTCATGTAAATCTTGAGGTCGGGCCACTTCTTCACCAGGCACTGCCTCCATAGGTTGTTCTTGTGGTATTACATTTTCAACAGCCACAGCAGCAGATTGAGGTTATTTTTGGATTTCCGGTTGAGCTGCTGGTTTCTCTATCGGTGCAGTCTGCTCCACAACAGCTTCTCTCACAAATGAATAAGAAATTTCCGGTTCAGAGGATTTCAAGGCAGGAGAGATAATTTCTTCATCAATTGACCTCTTCCTTCTAGATTGAAGTCCTTCCTGACTTCTCTCTTCCTCAACTTCCTCCATCTCAAAACGAATTCTCCTTGCTACTGTACTAACCCTTGATTCTGCTTGTCCCTCCTTGGACTTAGCCGGTTGAGCCTGAGCACTCTCCGAGTCTTCCTCAGCTCCAACAGGTAAGAGTTTTCCTTTAATAGTGCTCCAGAAGTATCCAACTTTCCTCAAAGTCCCAGCATTAAAAACATTACTGTGGTGACATTTCACCCCAGCATCGACCAATCTGATCATTCCTCTTTTAAACAAAAACAAAGAAATGAACCTTCCATAAGGGAAAAAGGTCATTCTTGCTTCACTCTGACAACAGTATCTCAGATATATTATCATAAACCGAGGAAAATTAAACTTAATATCACACATCAGAAGATACATTATGTACATGTCAGGGTATAGAATTTTCTTCATCTCAGCCATCCTTGGTGCTAAACCAGTCTGAACAAATTTTACCAAGATTTTCTGATCGGGCTCCAAATCTTTAATAAGCATTTTCTTTATGACTCTGGTTCCAAACAGAAAAGACATAATGTCTTCAGACTTATGTACAGAATCTCCAATATTCCGTAAATCGAAATAAAAAACTCCTTCATGAGGGAAGTTAAGAATTTGACTTATCTCTACAGTTGATATGGAAAAGTCCTTATCCTCTATTTGAGCCAACAAACTGTCCTCCGTATCTCCAAGGCTAAACTGAACAGTTCTAAAGAAATGTCTCATTTCTGCCTCATAAAGAAACTCAGAATTTTCACTATTAAAAGCTTGCTCAAGGCTTTGAAACGATAACGCTTGATTCAATAGTAAATTAGTTTCAAACAGCCACTCTAAATCGATGACTTTACCTTGCAGTATTTTCCGACCAACTACTTTAGGTTTCTTTGCAGCACTGCTCTCGGCTTCATCTGGACGCTTAGTCTTTGCCATTCCAACAACAATTTCTGAAGGTTCGTAAGTTTAGGGTTTGAAGATTCAGAAAAGGGTTTTGGAGCAGATGTGTGGGTTTAGGTTTTCGAAAGGGTTTCCGAAAAAGGTGAAACAGTTTAGAAGGTGAAACGGTTCTGACAGCCTTGATTCTCGTGTAATCACTAATTATTACTTTTATTTAAAACAAAATAAAATTACTTATAGCGGGAAACAAAAAATTAAACAGAATTCGAAAACAGAATAAGATAGAGAAAAAAAAACTATTTAAAATTAAATAAACCTAACTCCCCCTTAATAAATTCAAACCTTGCCGTGGGAAGTGGTTTAGTAAAAATATCTGCTAATTGATTTTCTGTATTTACAAATTCTAAAAATATATCCTTTTTAAACACATGATCTCTTAAAAAGTGATGTCTTATATCAATGTGCTTAGTTTTAGAATGACTAATAGGATTTTTTGAAATATTAATTGCACTAGTATTATCACATAAAATAGGTGTATTATTGAAATTTAATCCAAAGTCCATAAGAGTGTTTTTCATCCACAACACCTGTGCACAGCAACTACCTGCAGACACATATTCTGCCTCGGCTGTTGACAGGGCAACTGAGTGTTGTTTCTTACTAGACCATGATACTAAAGACTTTCCTAAAAAGTGACATGTTCCTGAAGTACTCTTCCTATCTAATCTACAGCTTCCAAAGTCAGCATCTGAATATGAAATTAAATTAAAATCAGAGGTTTTTGGATAAAGCAGAGATTGATAAATAGTACCTTTTAAATATCTAAAAATTCTTTTAACAGCAGTTAAGTGGGATTCTTTGGGATTTGATTGAAATCGAGCACAAAGACATACTGAATACATTATATCTGGTCTACTAGCAGTAAGATATAACAAACTACCAATCATACCTCTATATAACTTGTTGTCCACTGATTTTCCAGTTTCATCCAAATCAAGTTTTATATTAGTACACATAGGAGTTGTAAATGGCTTGCTGTTTTCAAGTCCAAATTTCTTAAGTAAATCAGTAATGTATTTGCATTGATTCAAAACATTTCCAAAATCATTTTGAAATATTTGAAGACCCAAAAAGAAATTTAATTCTCCCATCATACTCATTTCAAATTCTTTTTGCATTAATTCTGAAAATTCATGACAAAGAATTTTATTGGTCGATCCAAAAATTACATCATCAACATAAATTTGAACCAACAAAACATTATTTTTCACAGTTTTCTTAAATAGTGTTGGATCTGCTAGTCCAACAGTAAAATCATTTTTCAAAAGAAAAGAACTTAGTCTTTCATACCAAGCTCTTGGTGCTTGTTTAAGGCCATAAAGAGCTTTAGTAAGTTTGAAAACAGAATCTGGTTTTTGAGAATTTTCAAAACCAGGAGGTTGCTCAACATAAACTTCCTCCATTAAATATCCATTTAAAAAGGCAGATTTAACATCCATCTGAAATAATTTAAAATTCATATAAGATGCATAGGCTAAAAGGATTCTAATGGCTTCTAACCTGGCTACAGGTGCAAAGGTCTCATCATAATCTATTCCTTCTTCTTGATTATATCCTTTAGCTACTAATCTTGCTTTATTTCTAGTTATTATCCCTTGATCATCCTGTTTATTCCTAAAGACCCATTTAGTTCCTATTACTGGATAATCATGTGGTCTTTCAACTAATTCCCAAACCTTATTTCTCTTGAACTGGTTCAATTCATCCTGCATTGCTATTACCCAGCTCTCATCATCTAAGGCTTCTTCTATGGTCTTAGGTTCTTGTTGGGATAGGAAAGCAGAGAATTCAACTATGTTTCCAAAGTTTCTTCTAGTTTGAATACCAGTCTCTAAGTCACCTATCACAGATTCTAAAGGGTGATTCTTTAAGGTTCTAGACTCTCTAGGCATTATATTCAAGGGTTCTTCAGTATCATGTTCTTCTGAACTGGACTGAATTTCTTTTATATCATTTTCAAAATCATTCTTTAAATCCTCAAGTCTCATGTTTTCATTAGAATCAGGTTCATCTATTTGTTCTATCCTTTTCTCAAAAGGATCAGATTCATCAAATTTCACATGAACTGATTCTTCAACAATCCTTGACTTTTTATTATAGACTCTATAAGCTTTGGAGGTTGCAGAATATCCTAAGAAAATACCTTTATCGGATTTTGGATCAAATTTACCAAGATTATCTTTGGTATTCAAGATGTAAACCTTGCATCCAAAAACTTTAAAGTAATTTACTTTAGGTTTTCTGTTATTCCATAGTTCATAGAGTGTCTTTTTCAAAATAGGTCTTATTAAAATTCTATTCATTATATAACAAGCTGTATTAACAGCTTCTGCCCAGAAATATATAGGTAGGCTATATTCATTTAACATAGTTCTAGCCATTTCTTGAATAGTTCTATTTCTTCTTTCTACAATCCCATTCTGTTGAGGTGTTCTTGGAGCAGAGAAGGTGTGTTTAATACCCATGTTTGAGCAAAAGGAATTAAATTCCTGGTTCTCAAATTCTCCACCATGATCACTTCTCAATGAGATTATATTAAAACATTTTTCATTTTGAATAGATTTACAAAAACCTTCAAATAAACTAAAAGCTTCACTTTTAAATTTCAAAAAGAAAATCCAAGTAAATCTAGAATAATCATCAACTAATACATAAACATATAATTTACCAGCTAAATTTGCTACTCTTGAAGGTCCAAACAAATCCATATGGATAAGTTCTAGAGGTTTAGTTGTAGCAACTTTATTAACAGATTTGAATGATGATTTGTGTTGCTTGCCAAGCTGACATGCATCACAGAATCTGTCATTTTCAAATTTGAGACTAGGCAAATCAGAAACTAGATGTTTCTTAGATAATTTATGTAAAGCATATATATTGCAATGACCAAGTCTTCTATGCCAGATCCAGGATTCACTTATATTAGCAGTTAAGCAGTTTACTTGTTGTTTACACAAGGAATACAAATCCAAAGTATAAACATTATCAGTTCTGGGTGCTCTAAACTTAAACAGTTTATCTTTAGAAACAGTACAACCATTGTTAGTAAAATCAACAGTGTATCCATCATCACAGAGTTGAGAGATACTTATCAGATTGTGTTTTAACCCTTGTACATAAAGTACTTTGTTGATTGAGACTGTCTCTGGATCTCCAACTGTTCCAATACCAATAATCTTTCCTTTGGCATTGTCACCAAAGGTGACAAGTCCTCCTTCCTTTCGAGTAAGAGAAGAGAAATTAGCTGAAGTTCCACTCATGTGTCTTGAGCAGCCACTGTCTATATACCATATTTCTTTCTTTCTTTGGTGACCTGCTACCTGCAAAGACATTTAAACAAATTGCTTTGGTACCCATATTTTGTTGGGTCCAGGAGTGTTAGCAAGCAGTGATCTGGGTATCCAGATTTGCTTTGTTTTCTTAAAATTGATTGAATCATATAGATCATTGGAAATATAAGCTTTCTTAATTCCACATATTTGAGGTTGTCTTAGAAAACAGTTTTTAGCTATATGACCTTTTGTTCCACAGCAGTTACAAATAACCTGTTTAGTGCTAGGAACAAAATAATTTTTGTATAACTTAGGTTTTTCTCCTTTACTTCCAATTCCAAACCTTTCCCTTTTAATTACAGTTTTTCCAAGTATCTCATTTAAGGTGTTTTCTCCTTTTGTAAAAACTAATGCAGCCTCTTTATAAGATTCTACTTCATCCTGTAGAGTTTTTATTTTTGATTCAAAATTAATTTTATTTGAGTCAGCAGAGTTGTATTTGTCAATTAATTCCTTATGTTGTTTTAGCAAAGTATTTCTTTCATCTGAAATAGCTTTATGCAAGTTCTTTATAGATTTATATTTTTTAAATAATGAGTCATACCTTTCTTCAAGCATATTGCAGTAAGCTGCAAGTTTTTTATTTGAGAAGCTTGTTTCAGAGTTTGATTCATTATTTGAGTCAGAGGAGTAGTATGAGTGTACCTCATCAGTTTCAGCCATGAAACACATATTTCCTTTTAAATTGGCTTCCTCCTTCTCTGAGCTTGATTCAGAAGAATTACTTGAGTCTTCAGAAACACTCCAAGTAGCTTTCATAGCTTTCTTGTCTTTCTGCTCATAATCATCTCTTTTGAAGAATTTCTTCTTCTTTGCATCTTTCAATTTAGGGCAATCCGGTCTGATATGTCCCATCTTTTTGCATTCATAACATCTCACTTCCTTGCTATCCTTCTTGAAGGATTTCTTGAAGTCTTTCCTCTTACTGTAGAACTTTCTGAATTTTCTGGCTAGCTGAGCCAGTTCTTCATCCGAATTTGAAGAATCAGAACTTTCTGATTTAGCACTTACTTCTCTGTTCTTCATCTTTCTATCCTTTTGTTGAGAAGTCACTTTCAACGCAGTGTTTTCCCTTTTTATGTAGACTTTATGCTCATTTACCTCATCTTGCATTTCAGCCTCGTACATCATCAATGTACCAATCAGTTCTCTCATAGTTAGATCTTTAACAGAAGTTGATTGTCTGATTGCTGCAGAGATTCCATTCCATCGAGTAGGAAGTACTCTTAGTACCTTCAACGCTTGATCAGCCTGCTTGATTGGTTCTCCTAGATCTGTTATATTATTGACAATTTCTGTCAATCTTCCATTCATCTGAGTGATGCTCTCTCCTTCAATCATTCTGAAAGTATCGAATTTTAACTTAGCAGTTGCATATCTCATCTGTCTTACATTATCTGTTCCTTCATAAGCAACAGCTATTGTTTGCCAAATTTCATATGCAGTCGGGCATTGAGATACTCTATTAAATTCATCCGGTCCTAGACCACAGATGATTGCATTCATAGCTTTTGAATTTATGTCATACTCAGCCTCTGTAGCAGCACTCCATGTATCGGGATTTTCAGGAATTTCATAGGGAGTCAGAATCTTTGAATAGACTTTGTAACCAAGGTTTTTTAGATAAATAATCATACGTGATTTCCAGCAGCCATAATTATCTCCATTAAAGTAAGGTGCTCTGACCATTGACATTCCCTCTCTCATATCAGCCATGATACACTATGTATAATCTTTAAATACTTCTAGCTTGATAAGACTTTAAAAATAAGAAGCTCCTCCTCTGATACCAATTGTTGGATCTGAATCTACGGATTACACACAAGAGGGGGGTGAATTGTGTCTTTTCAAAATTATTACAATCTCTTCAATTTAGACAAGTTCTGTCCTCTATGCTTTTGCTCGATTAAATATGCAGCGGAAAAAGTAAAAGCATGAACACACGGATGTATAGTGGTTCGGGGAACAGAAGGCCCCTAGTCCACTCCACCAACGCTCAAATCCACGAGCTTGGCGATTTTCACTATTTGGTCCTCGTTTCCACAGACCTGTCCACAACTGAGTACAGGCAGTTGACACCTTTACAAGATTCAGGCACACACAGCCTTCCTGGTTCAAACACGAACCCACACAGCTTAGAACGAGAAGCTGATCACTCAAAAATAAAAAGAGTTTCGATAAAGAAAACACTTCTTCAGTTTTTCTTCACAATTGCAACAGAACGCAATTGACAGTAGATAGATCGTCGTCTTCAGAAAATAAAGATCTGTAATCAAAACAGTTCTGAGTCGATCCAGTTGCAATAGATATTACCAGAAACTTTACAACTTCAGCAGCAATAGATTCACAACAGATAGTCGATGTAGAACACGTGAATCTGCTATCAAGATCTTCCTTTGGTAATAAGGATTTTACACTTCTTCTTGATCACAGAAAAGAACACCTTTACACAGTCTCTGTTTCTTGCTCATTAAAAGATCAATCTATATATTTCACACACTTTCCTGTGTATATATATATCTCCGAAGTTTCCAAGATAGAACATATATATTCAAATCTGAGAAAATCTTCCGCATAAATAGATCCATAAAAATCTCCTTTAGATTCGCGATAACAAAAGAGTCGTTGTAACTCCCCTGAAGAATCGGCATAAAAAGCTCCGTTTAAATCAATCAGTAATCCGTTGTAAATCGTCTTTGATTCAGTCAAAGTCGCACTTAAGAATCGGCTCGAAATCCGCCTAATAAACCGCTTTCTCTTCAGCATTCAAACGTAGGGTTGATCATCCATACTTTGTCTCGCTTCAACTCTTCAAAGAACGTACGGTTGATTATAAAAGTAAGATTGATGATCCATACTTTTGAGAAACAAACTCAACACTGAAAACTAACGTACGGTTTCTCTTCCATACTTGTCCAACAACGAAAACGTAAGGTTCCTTCCAAACGTAATGTTCTTCTTCAATACTTTTCAACAACGTAAGGTTCATTAACCATACGTTTCAAAATAACGTAAGGTTCCTTAACCATACGTTTCTTTTAACATAAAAAAAAACTTTTCATCCATACGTTACGTTCATCAACGTAGGGTATGAACAGTGATTCCAGTACGCGCTAAAATTGATCTCGCGCTACAGTGATTCCAGAATGCGCTAAAATTGATCTCGGAATAAAATAAAGTATGAAATCTCGTTATATGAAATAAATAAATGAAATAAATTCCTGCAAAATACTCAACGAAATAATTAGTAAATAATTAAGGGTATTTGTGAGCATCAAAATCATCATAAAGAGACAGAGTATTATTTAAAATAATCTCCCCCTTTAAAAACATTATTTTGAATTGTTTGAAAACAATACATTGCTCAACAGTATTGTTATCCTTACTGAGCATCTAAGCTCACCCCTTTCTATGTTTTATTTTTCCCAGGATTCCAAGAAGTGTATTGTGACTGATATGCAGGGTTAAGCCAAGGGAATAATGGTATACATAAAGATTATTTATGTTATTTTGTATATCTTAAAGTGAAAAGTAACATTCATGTATGTAATCTATCTTCCAAGACTGCTAAACTAATCGGTACTTTAGGACTTGATTCCTTGTAATCATGCCAATGTATTAAAATAATGCACCGACTCTGGGTAACTAGGGTCGTGGCGTTACAATTGGTATCAGAGGAAGTTTATCAATAACCTTGGAAATTAGATTTAGATAAACTATGATTAGATCACATAGACATAAGATAGACTTTGAGGATTAGTATAGAAGAACTTCCTAGAATTTTGGTATTTTAGAGATTTTGTGAGTTTTCTGAGAAATACATCCATGTCTGAATATGAGAAGGTAGAGGCGGATCTGGCACAGATGTACCTAGGGGTAAAACCCGAAAACACCTCTTTGATCTAGACTTGAACGGGAACTGGTGCACGACAATGGGTCTTGCTTCACTCTTGGTTACGACACTCCCAGGGGATATGCTTAGGATAATTCTCATTTTCTTTACAAACCATTATGAAGGGCTCATGTGTATATACTTACTCAAAGAAAAAAAATTATGATTATGGATTATATCCAAAAACTATTCAATTTTCATTAGTTATTTTACAAGTTTGGAATTATTCATTGCAATTCATAAACTGACCTAGTTTATGCTATTGTATAGAAATGGTGCCCAGCAGAAGGAATGTGAACTCCAGTAATATGTATGATCCAAAGAGTAAGAAGGATCATATCTTTCGTGGTCCTAATCCAGAATTTAGAAGGAAAATAGTCTCCCACATATTATCATCATATGAAGAAATAGTACCATGTGTTGATAAGATAAGTAAAGAATTCTTGGAGTCTTGTGGCTCTGAAGGGAATCCAGATAGAAAAGGATGGTAGAGAGAAGGACATATAAAGGGAATAAGGTAAAGAAGGGTTTTCCCATATGTGATAACTCTGGAAATAATCACCTTGGAAAATGCATGAAGGGAATGGGAGTATGTTATAAGTGTGGAGAAAAAGGACACCAAGTACATGACTACAAGTGTAAGAAAAAGGTTTCAACTGTACAATGCTTCATCTGCAAGGTGTTTGGACACTACACGAACCAATGTCGCAGTCATCAGACTATGATGCAAATGATGCAATTGGATAATAATCATGTTATGATACTACCACAGATGAATAGGAATGACTAGTGTTCTTATGTTGTTATTTTAGAATTATTTCATTTAAGGGTTGTATCAATGATGTTCTGGAAATAAATAAGGATTGTACTGCAGTACTATTTCATTAAGGATTTGAGATTTTATGGTACTAAGAAAAGTGACTCTACAGCGAGTTAAAATTTTTGGAAATTACATGGTCGAAGGAGAGATATACCTTAATATGGTCCTAATATTGAGGTAGTGATTTTTGAATAAGAGATGGTTGATTTTGGTAATTCAGGATGTTGTGGTGTTGTAAAAGAATATATGAGGAAGGCGTTCACATGTTATTACCTGGCAAAAAGGATCCTCATTATGTTTAACTTCCTTGTAAATTTTTTACTGTGAGTTTGGATAGTAGTATTTTGGATAAGTCTAAAGGTTGGAATGGATTAAGTTTGAAAGGCTATTTTTGTATTTTTATAAAAGGACAACACGCAGACCGTGTGATAACCCATTGCGTTGGACAAAGCTGCGGGAATCGAACCCACAACCGTAGTGCGATTGGGATTTATCGCCTACCACTAGACTACGTGAAGTTCTTGGATTGTATAATGTAGTTTCTTTTCATAAAGGGTCTGATATGTGAATTATAAATTCATTAGATTTGGAACCCTATATGATTAGGATAAATATAGTATTTTTGAGTTGTATTATGTTTTGGGGTGAAAGATAAGTTTGTGGTAGAAATTTATTAATGGATAAAACTCTGAATATAATGTAATTATATCTCTTTATTATCTTTTCCAATCTCATAAATAAACTCCTCAACATTAAGAAAATGAACTTAGAACAAAAATGTTGTCCTAGATGGTACCTTAGATCATCACAAATTTATGGCTTTGGGATTGTTGGCCTTTTCATAACCATGTTCTCTACCACTCTACATCAGATATTGATGGTTAGATTTCTCTTCCATATCCATATTTTTCTACATGGAACACTAGTATGTGTTATTTTCGGTAACCTTCATACTTACCACTCTTTATTTCATAGAGGCCTCATTAATTCATTTTTCGATGTGGGATTTCAACTAAGATATTTTGAAACGTCAACCCCAAGTTTCCAATACTCAGAATAAATTGCGAGCATGCAATTTATTGAAGGAGGGGAGATTGAAATACTCCAATCTTCCACGGTACGCTTCTCTTTGAATAATACAATAGCGTGTGTTGTATGCAACTTCGTGTTCTAACACACACTACAACCAATCAAAATAGCCGTTATGAATAGTAATACATACTTTTTGAAACTTTATAAATTTTATCTCTCATAATGGACTTCATTTTTGGATTCTTAATATCTAATTTAGCCTAGGGTGAAATTTTGGAACTTTTTGAATAAATTTTATAGTTTGATGAATAGTGAAAATTACTAAATTTTAATTAAAAACAACTTTTTTAATCAAAATAATTAATAGTGATAAATTATGAATTTTCATGGTTTTAAAGTATATTTAGAATATATTTTTACCATTTAATACAATTTTGGTCATTGGACATAATTTCACAATTAAACCGGACATGAATAAGTGTTAATCTTTTGATAGTTATTATCTCTTAAAAACATGCTTTTTGTTTTAACAACGGGAATTAATTTTAAATTAATTTCTTCCACTTCTGTGTTTTGAATTTGGAAAAATGGATTCCATATTTGTAATCAGGATTTCCAAATTGTGTAAATAGGTAACCTTTATTTTTAGACATTTTGAATAATTACTTCGGTAAATATTTTATTTGCCATGGTTAAAGGCTAAATCCGATAAATAAGGGTTAAAAAAATAATATTATAATAATAATAAATTACCCTAAAACCTATCCTAACCTTATTGGTGGATACATGTCCGACAATGGGAATATTTGGGCCGATTTTGGGACCCCATGGAGCCACTTGTAGGTGATAGGGATACTTTATTTTAATTAAGTTAAAATAAATACAAAAATGACATAGGCATATATCTTTTAGCAAAACAATTTTTACATAGGGTTATATATTTTATATTTTCAACTATAAATATTCATTAAAAATATAAAACTATTTCCTAAATAATGGTATTTTATTTTTAATTTTTAGACGTTAAATAATTTAAGTTATTTATGACACAATGGTGATGCAATAATTACCTAATTAATGAAAAATTAGAATAATTGATATTATAAATACCAAAATAAATGTAATTTGAGACTTTTTATAAATAAAAATAATTTTATAGGTTAATATGACATGTTATTATTGATTTAATTAATGTTTTTATAATTAATCATTCAGTTATGATTTTTAAAAAAATCAATTATTGAATAGTGTCACAATTGACATAAAAGTTTTTTTTAAAAAAACTATTATATTATTAATTGATATTAAATTCTTAAAAATCTAAGGTTCAGAAAAGTGACTTATATAATTATAGTTGTATCATTAATGGACCATTTTGGGTTCTATTGTATGTATATAGTAAGTTTATTAACCATATAATATAAAAATACAATGAGACATTGTAAAAGTGAAACTAATTAATTAAGAGTTAATACTTAAAGATAAGGTTAATATAGTAACTCAAACCTGTATAAATCCTATTGGTTGAGTGGCTTTATACTTATCCCCACCTTCAACTTTAAATAATTCACTTTGGAGCCATTAGAAACCGAATATTAATTTATTATAAAATAATATTTCTAGCTTTTCCAAAGGTGCCCCTCACCCCTCTTATAAAAGGGAACTCCCCCTTCTCATTAATTCACACCTTCAAAGCCTTTTGGTTCAGCCAACCCCTACCCAAATACTCTCTAAAATTCCATAAATTAAACCTAGAGGCCTTATTTGGATAAGAAAGCCAACATAAGAAGACATTTTGATCAAATCAAAAGGAAGAACCCGAAGAAGAGGTAATATTTTAACCACCCTCTTTCAAGTTCCTTTCTTCCTAAACTTCTTATTTCTTTGTTATTTCTATTACAAAATAATAACTCCAGTATATCATATATACTGTGATGTTATTATAAATATGGTACAACCATATTCAGTATTCTATCCATCCTTTGAATTACATGTCACCATACGTGCGTACGTACGGCTTACCGTCTCCACGTCGTGGTGTAATTGTTATCCAATACATTATTATTTGGATGGGTATAATAATGATGTGTATTTAATGTAAATAATAAATATAACATTATAAGGATTCTGTATATATGATATAACATCCAATTATATATTATTTTAATATCAAAAGAATGATATTTTCACTCGTGCGTACGTACGGATTACCGTCTCCATGACGCGATGAGATTCATTTCCAAGTTCACCATTCATCGACGATTATAAAAATATATATTACTAATAATTATGTAATATATGAAATAATAATTCTAATGGAGATATATATATTTATATATATAAGTATTTATGTACTTACATATATCTTATTCACTTACTTTCGTTCAATACTATGTGAAAACAGAAATAGCGTTTATTCGTACGTACGGACTACCGTCTCCATAAACGGTGTTTTCCATTTCATATATATGTCTATTATACATATTTATATTCTAAATATATATGATATATTTATCATGTTTTATATTCTGTAAGTATTTAAATCATGATCTAAGTGATACAATCAAGAGTAACAAGTTAAAACACATACGATAAAGAAAGCGATTCATACCCGAAATGTTAATTTAACATAGAAATTATTATTAAATGGGTAGTATAAAGTCATAAATGAACCATGTATGATATCATAAATATTAATATGGTTGTTTTATAATTTAATAACATACTATGATCTTCGTACAGGAGGTTAAATGTACCCTCGACTAAAGAAAAGTGCAAGGTAAGGGTTTTTCATCTCACTCCTTATTCCCGTGAGATTCATGTCATATTGCCACTATTACCTTTTGTGTGGTGTATGTACTGCCCATAATTATATTATTTATGTAATTCACTTTAATTTATGTGTATTTACATATTCATTGTATGATACCTCTTTCATGGGGTGTATGTTTCGTAAGTTACCAAATTGGTAAGGGGTAATTTCACAATCTCTTTATTATCTGAGGTTGTTTTTACATAAGTATCTACTGGGAAATATTTATTATCCATGTCCATGTTTTATGAAAGAGTTTTAAAAGGTATTCTTTTAAATTACTTTTTACTAAAACATCATTTCAAATGTTTTAAATATTTATTCTTCTAAATCATTCTCATTAATGTCCATGCATTCAAAATCATTTTTAATGATTTATTTATATGGGCATGAATGTTTTTAAAATGTTAATTTCATTAAAAAGGTTCAAAGTGGTATGGGACACTTTAATTCAAAAATTTCTTTAAATGATTTATTTTTCAAATTGTGTGTCTTTTAAATGTTTTCATGAAAAAAAGATATATTTCTCTCAAATAGTTTTGATTTCATCTATGTCAACATCCTTTGATAAATTTTACACTTGTTTGAAGTTGATTTATTATGATACAACTCTTCCATATTGTATTTAAGGTTTTGTGATATTTTTGACTATGGATGATTCATTTTCATGACATTAATGGCTTATGATTAATGTTTTGGTATTTTGTATGCTAGTTTTAATACGAATGTTTATATTATATTTCATCCTCTTCTTAAGATGAATGTGTTGGACTAGTATGTTCCGGGTTAGGGACCAGTAAAAGTAAGCCCTCTGGGTTGGTGTCCAGTTATTAGAGGCACTCCGGGTTGGTGTCCGGTTATTAGAGGCACTCCGGGTTGGTGTCCGGTTATTAGAGGCACTCCGGGTTGGTGTCCGGTTATTAGAGGCACTCCGGGTTGGGTTCTGGTTACAGTTAGCCCCTAGGTCTTGGAACGATGCCTTGACAAAGAAATTAAAGTTCATCATTATGCATTCCATCATTATGAAATTGGTTAGTGATATTGCATATTAATATTCAACTAGTAGAATGTCCATGTGAATAAGTAAATGGAATTATTTCATTTTATTTATTCCATATTATGCTGAAGTTCAAATTTGAAAGGCTTTTGTTTTAGTTATACATTTCCTTAAATGATTATGCTTATTTATGAAAGTTTCCGCTGTATTGTTATCCTTACTAAGCATCTGAGATCACCCCTTTCTATGTTTTATTTTTCCCAGGATTCCAAGATGTGTATTGTGACTGATATTCAAGGTTAAGACAAGTTAATAATGGCATTCATAAAGATTATTTCTGTTGTTTTGTATGTCTCAAAGTGAAATGTAACATTCATGTATGTAATCTATCTTCCAAGACTGCTAAACTAATCGGTCCTTTGGGACTTGATTCCTTATAATCATGCCAATGTATTAAAATAATGCAATGAATCTGGGTAACTAGGGTCAGGGTGTTACATATATGACCTTTCTTGTCAATCCATTCTGATTTCTCCCTCGTAACTACCACTTGGATCAGTCTTCCCATCATTTGATCAATGTCTTCTCTCATTGCCTTTATCACCAGAACATCCTCCTTCATTTCTTCTCCATAATGCATGAGAAGTTTCAGCTAAGAATCCAACTCTTTCTCCCCCATGCTCTACAGGCCGACTGAAGGACCTTCTGTAAGTTTTTTACTGGGGGAAAGGGGATCTGTCCTTTCTAGCATTAGCTTCTCCAGTTTCGGACTCCCCTGGAATTGGTCATATGACTTTAAGACTCCATCTACTTGAAATTGGGCCACTATGGCATCGTCCTGCCTAACCTCCTCTCGTGTCTCTTGCTGAAACTTGTGCTCCTTGGGTTTGCTCTCTTTTTTGGCCAACCAAGTCTCCATCAGTTTAGGAAGATAAGAGTAGTATTTCCACCCCTTATATTTCAGCTTTTTGGAAACAATGTAACTTCCCGGTTCCCTGTTTTCTTTACTCTATTTCTTCTTTCTTTGGTTGTGCAGCCCTTTCTCAGCCCCTCCCAAAACAATATATTTTGGGGAAAATATCCTCCCTATACACATCCCAAAATCACTCCCTCATTTAATCCACCCTTTGTTCATAAATCATTCCAAGGAAGCCTGTTGGCTTAAACCAATAGGATTTACTCGATTAGGAGTTATCATATTATCTCAATCTTCTTTATTTTATTTTCATTCTACACACCTACACTATATTTATTACATGATTATATTAAAAAAACATTATATTTAATATAATAAGATTTTTTTATGCTAATGGTTTTACTTTCACTTATATAGACCTCCATTTATGTGTAATAAACATAATGTTTAAGTGTATGACAAACTATCGCCTCACTAAAAAATTATTGCTCATTTTTATTTTACCACATCTCATGGTGGAAATTATGATGGAAACTATATTTATATATTTTATATATTATATATATTATATATATTATGTCTTTAATCTTATTTATTACTTTTACAACACATATCTTTTTTACTTTCCATTTAGTGTAAATACGATAATTTTATTTGAGGAAATGTGGACTACCACCCCCTCAAAGTGATGAGATTTTTTCACACACTACTTGGAATGTATTAATGATGGGTTTTGTGAAATTATATGATATATATTATATAATAATTCTAATAGAATAATTATATATATTCATATATATACATATATTTTATGTTCTTTGTTTCTTTTAATATGACAATAAAAAACGAAAACAACATTCATACATACATACCCATTACCATCTCTTTGAATGGTGTATTCCATTTCATACTTATATATTATATAGATTTTTATAATAAAAATATAATGAATATAAATTATTTTCACATCATGTTTTAAATTCTTGAAATCATGATATAAGTATAAGGACCAGTGATAAAACAAATTAATACACAAACGAAGAAGAAAGTGAATGTTACTCAAAGCGTAGACTAAGCATGAAATTACTAACAAGAGGGTAATATAAAGTCATAATAAATATATATATATATGGTATTAGATAAAATAATTTTGATATTTAAAATATGTATAATTAATTTATATTTATTGTACAGGTGGATTGAATGAGTACAACGAGAGTAAAGAAATAGGGTAAGGGAATTTCATCTCACTTTTAATTTCCATGAGATACATGATTTATTCTCCACAAATTCCCTTTTTGTAGTGTATAAAATTCTCATAGATGTATTCTATGAGAATTATACATACATTTATGGGTATTCTAATTTCCATGATATGATCTTTATTTCATGTGGTTTAAGTTTCAAAAGTTACCAAATTGGTAAATTAGTTTTGTCTCAATTTTCCTTCATTCAGACTCATGTTTTGTTATGTACCTAAATTCATTTAGAGGTATATATAATTACATTATATTATATCATGAATATCATTATTTTATATATATTTAAGGATCCATGTAATTTCATTTTCTTACATATAGAGTATGATCCCATGTAACCAAGTGGTAAGAATTTATTGAAATAATATCATCGGTTTTTGAGGTTGGTAATGATTATGCTTATTTGATGAAATATTATGATATATCTCTAAGTAATACTCATGAGTTTCATTCTCCTATTTTATTTCTTGATATATTCATTTATTGGTACCATTATTCCATTCATTGGTATATAAGACATTTAATAATGTGGTTTTAAGAATGCCTGATTTTCCCTATCTTTGGTCAGAAATTTATGTTCCTTCAAAACCATGTTTTTTAAAAAGGGTTTACAAGAATATTCTAATATTATCCTATATTAATTAAAATATATTTTTTACCTTTTTTTCTTTTACCAGTTTTTTCAAAGGAATATTCTTGTCACTTTCTGAACAAGTAATTTTCCTACCCTTTTAAGCATGCAAAAAAATATTTTTACCTCATACGACATGTACAGATTTACCTATCATCATTTTTATAAATCATTATTTTCTTGTTTAAAAGGTTAATTTTTAAGAATGTTATTTTAAAAGTATTTTCAAAGAAATATTTTTCCAAACTTTTTCAATCTTCTTTTATAAGTTTCCAAGGAAAATGGTTTTCCAAATATTTTTGAGCCTTATTTATAAGTTTTTAAATTATATTCCAAGAAATGTTTTTCAAAAAAAATCAAGCTTCAACAAAGAGTTTTAATTTAAAAAGGTTTAAAAAAAAATTCCAACTTCTTTCATGAGTTTTTATATAAATAGGTTTTCAAATAATTTTCATGTTTTCCTTATATTTTTTGAAAGTTATTTTCAAAGAAATGGGTTTCAAAAATATTTCATGCAATCCTTATAAGTTTTCAATTTTTTTCAATCAAAAAGGTTTTTAAAATGTTTTGACGCTTATTTTATATGTTTTCAAGGAAAAAGGTTTTCAAATATTTTTCAAAATTCTTTTAAAATTTCTCAAGGAATAATGTTTTCAAAATGTGTTCAAGCCTTATTTATATATTTTTAAACTATATTCAATGAAAATGGATTTAAAAAAGGTTTTATGTTTTAAAAGACTTTTTTTCAAAGAAGAAATGATATTTTCCTCAAAAAATGTTTACAGAATATTTTTTCAAGTTATTATCCATCTAATATGGCTTACATAAATGTTACTAAATCACTTCAAGGAAATTATCCAAAGGTTCCATTCATATTATTTCTTGAATGGTATATTCTTTGATAGAATAATTCTAATGAACTCATTTCTGTTCCACTGGTTATACACTTTTGAAACCCAATTCATTTCATAGGTTATGCTTTGATGAAATGTTTATAAAACCTACCTCTTTTATATAGGTTATAATGTGATGAAATGGTAATGATACTAATATAATTTAATGGGTTACGATTTGATGTTTATAAAACCCATATCTTTCCATGGGTTAGGATATGGTGAATATTTTATGGTATAAATATGTATGAATTTATTATGTGACTGGTGGGACCAATATCTCCTGATAATTCATTGGTAAATGATAAGTGTTTTATGATATCAAAGCATACATGAGAGGGCTTCCCAATCCAGAAACAAGATGGTATATGGGAGGACATCCCATACCCAAAACAAAGGTTATATAGGAGGAAATCTCAAGCCCAAAACAAGAGGGTAAACAAGAGGACACCCCAAGCCTAAAACTAGAGGGTACAAATGAGGCCATCCTAAGACTGAAAAAAGAGGTTACATGGGGGGATCCCATTTAAGAAGTAGGTACATGGGTGATTAACCCAATCCTGACATTTTACAAAGACCTTGGTAGGCCTCCTTGACATAGAGTTTTTATATTCTTATATGTTTTACATAATTCCATGTTCTCTTCTAATTTTATTCTTTCATGGATTATGTTCATTATTTCATAATGATTATTTTCTTATGAACTTACAAAATTATTTTGATCCTTGATTTTCAGGATATGATCGTTAAATGTTACAATCAAGTTCCATACCCTTTTGTTCATGTTATACTTACACATTTCCTTTATTTACCCTTATTGAGCATCTGAGATCACCCCTTTCTTATCTTTCATTTCCTTAGGTTACGAAGAAAGGTTTTAGGTACAAGTAATAAAGTTAGAGATCTTTATGGGATACATTGAAGATATTTCACTAGGATATATTTTTTTCTACTTTTCCAAAGAAACTAAACTATTACGGTCCTTGGGTATGTATTTTGTAATGTATTGAATATTCATTTAAAATGTTGTAATATCCATGTATGTTAAGCCTCTTTTTATATAGTCGGTACCAAAGGAAATGTTCAGTCATCCTTTGGAAACATGTATGAGAAATATTTAGTGAGATCCCTAGGTATATTTCAATAGACATATCTTGGGATATATCTAAAGAGAAGTATAATGATGAGTTAATGTTTAAGAAAATGTCATGTAATTTTGATAAGGATATAGTTAGTGATTTCTGAAAAATACATCAATTCCTGGATAATAAAAGTGGATATGGATATGAAACATATGTACCTAGGGGTAACAACTTGGAAAAGATGTTTTGGGCCTAACTCAGGGTAATCTGGTACATGATAACAGGCCTTATTAGACACCTAGTTTGACACTCTTGAGGGATATGCTTTGAGAATTCGAAAACAATTCTTAAATCCCCATGAAGGATATAAATGGAAGTTTCTTAAAAATTACATAGGACCAATTTAAGGGGTCATAGTTTAAGGAAGGTGTCCTAATTTAGATATCCTATATGTAATTATTTTTCATGATTATTTGGTTTTCCACTATGATCAGTGTTTTAACACTATACTTTCGGGTTTTAGTAAATGGAGAGAACTATAAGGAACATTGTTAACATTTAATGTTTTATATGTGGAATGTATGGAAATTATATAAATCGATTTCTCAAGTTGAAATCACATAAATTAAATCAGGAAGTGGATACTTGTATTGGTTATACTTCTAAAGTTAAAGAGACTGAAAACTACTTATGAAAGGTATGTGATGTTCTTATGGTATTTTTTATATTAAACATAAGAATAATGATTAAATTTATCTTGAGGAACCTTAATACATTATTCATATTCCACATTATAGTAAATAGGTACTAAGTAATAATTTAATAAAGTTTTAGGAATTGTTTAAGAATAATAATGGATGAATAAAGTATTTATGTTTAGGAATTCAAAGATTATGTTATATGAATCATGAAATATAAAAGTATATTCCGTATATTCTTTAATTAATTTATTAAAAATACAATTTTAATGGTGATTAAAACATAGAAAAATTATTTCATGGAAAGGTGCAATTTTTATTAAGTGATTCATAATCCTTAATGTGTTCTTAATGTTAAGATAATTATTTTTTTGATGAGAGACATGTTGGATATAAATAAGTGGATTGGATGATACTGATTATCATAATATAAGTATTTATTGGTTGAAAAACTATTCTATTTCATCATGGATGATATTTAGAACTTCTTGGATTTAATTAATATATCCATTAATCTTTGTAATAAGGAACCATGAATGTTTTTTAAAAGGATTTATGGTAATTTAGGTTATTACCATGTTTCAAGAGAATGTACGATGAGGGTATTCACATGTTTCGAATAAGAAACAAATAGTTACTTTGTGTTTTGTATGGGATCATTGTTATTTTTATTTAGTAACCTTAATAATAATGGTTTAGAATCTTAGATTTTGTAAGGGATGTAAGGTTAACCATTTATGGAAGATTAAGTTAAACTTCGAATGAAGTTTTTTAGAATAAAGTGATATCCCACCATATGAGGATTTATTCACATTGAATAACCTATGATAAACTTTTTACTGAGATGTTAAGTAAAGTAATATGGAATTAATTATCATTCTTTTTATAGATCTCATGATTTTTTGGTTCTTTAGGAATGAAAAATTAACCATCATTCCCTAAAATAAGAGACGATGTGGGAATTGATCAAGAAAAATCCAAAGGGCAAGATTTTACATATAAAAGGAACAAAATAAAGAATGTATGTTTCCATAGGTTAATATATAGTAAAAAAAATCCTTAAGTCTAGGAAATATATATTGAAAAATATTTATCCTATCAACTTTATTTCTAATAATTCAAAAGGTCCCTTAGATCAACACAGATTTATGGTTTTGTGATCACCCAATTCTATTGATCCATGTTCTATATCAATCTAAATTAGAACTTGATTGTTATATTTTTCTCCCATGTCTATGTCTTTACTTCCCACCTATTTTCTCATATGTGTAAACTCAGTCATATGTTACTTTAGGTAACAACTATGTTTCTAACTTTCATTTTTAAATGATCTTTTAGTATTCATTTTTATGATGTTGATTTCTATGAAATGAACTTTCAAGTATTAAACCATTGATAACCCAAAAAAATATTGAGGGGGAAATTTCTTTTAAGGGGGTTAGAATGTAACTCCCTGAAATTTTGTGAAATATTTATTTTTGAATTAATTTTTTTTATATTTTTCATTTCATGTGACAATAGAAATAGTTATATAAATATGTGTGTTGTGTGTGTGTTTATTAAAACACCAGGTCAAATATTCCTTTCACATGACACCAAACTGGATTTCTCTACATGAAACACTGGCTTGGAATTCACTATATGAAACATGGACTTGAATTTTCCTACACACAACACCAACTTGGTAGGCACTACACATAATACCAACTTGGCATACGTTATATGCAATATCAAGTTTCTATAAAACATCATTTTATTATTATAATTATTTAAATGAGTTAGTTGCAACATAGATACTAAAACATAGTAATATTAATATAAATAACTACTTTCAAAATATTATTATATTGGGTTTATATAAATAAAACATATTGATAATGAAAAACATTAGTTTTTGTAAAATCTGTGTATGTTTACAAATAATATTTTCTCAAATGAAATACTTTTCATATCCTTCTGTGAAGAACAAAAAATATTAGTTGTAGATATATCTAGAAATCAAATTTTATAAAATAAATTTCAATTTATAATTTATAATTTTGAAATTATATTTGGTTGAATTTTCTAGATTTAAGAAACATCATTTTTTAATGAATAGTGAAAAACATTGCATTTTAGTTAATATATTCCTTTTCATTTAAATAATTATTAATGTAAAATTACACTTTACATTTGTTTTAAGGTCACATTAGATCAGTTATAAATATATTAATATAATTTATGTCATTATAATCAATTTCATTTTGAAATTGAATATAAAATCTTTACAAGCTTTTGAACATTTTTCTACTTTAAAAACCTAGTATTTCACCCCGTCTGTGGGATTAGCATTAATCTTAAGATTTCCACTTTTTTGAGTTGGATTTAAACAAATAGACGTAAAAATTGAAATAATTTTAATACTTATATTCCAATAAGTTCATGTTAATGGTTGAGTAAAAATATTAGTAAAAGTGATTAAAATTAATCACATTGATTAGGGTCAAATTAAGCTCAATGAGGGACTAAACCTTTACCATAGGGGCCCAAAGAACATAGCCACTTTTCCAAAACCAACTCAATGGAAATATTTCTACAAAAAACCTTCCATTATTTATTTTTTTGTTTGCTATGTATTTTTTTAGGCAATAATAATTGTACACCAAACTTGTTTTGAAAAATTCCAAGTTAGTCATTTTACTTCCCAATAAAGGCTACCACCTCTCCGTATTCTTCACACCTTTCAAACCTCTTAGTTTATTCCAATAACATCCCAATATAATTAAAAAATACCTCCCTTACTCATTTAAGTCTACATTTGGGCATAAATCTATCCAAGTAAACCTTTTTTCACAATCCAAAAGGAGTTACCCGATTAAGAGGTAACGTCATCTCTCAAGATCCTTTCATTTATTTTCTTTCTCCAACCCAAAAAAACTCTTTATTTAATTATTTTATAAAAACACAAGTATCATAAATATACTAGTATTTTTTATGCTACTTTTTTTACCTACACTTACACACACCTATATCTAATGGGTAACAAACATATTGTTTATATGTATAGTGAAGAACTGCCTCACTAAATGATGATTGTTCATTTTTTCTTTTACCACCTCTCGTGGTGAAAATTATAGTGTAATATATGTCTATATATGAAATATATTATATTTATTATGTCTTTAATCTTATTTATTCATTTTTTAACACATATCTTTTTTACATTCCATTTTCTGTTAATATGATAATTTCATTCTAGGAAGTGTGGACAACCTCCCCCAAAGCAATGTGATTAATTCACACACTACAGGGAATGTATTAAGGATGAGTTTAGTGAAATTATATGATATAATAATTATACTATGATGATTTTTTATACACACACACAAACACAGACATAGATATATATATATATATTAGGAACTTTGTTTCTTTCAATATGACAATCTAAAACAGAAACATCATTCATGAATACGTACGGCTTACCGTCTCCATGAACAGTGTATTCCATTTCATACTTATATATTATATAGGTTATTATAACAAAAATATAGTGTGTTTAAATTATATTTATATTATGGTTTAAATTCCTTAATTCATGATATAAGTATAAGGACCAATGATATAACAAATCAAGACACAAGTGAAAAAAAATTAAATATTACAAGAAGCGTAACCTTAATAGGAAATTGAAAACAATCATGTAATATAAAGTCATGATAAATCAATATATGTTATTTGATATAATAATATGGTTCTATAAATGTTTTATAATAAATTTAATCTTTGATTATTATAACAAAATTTTTGGGTATCTTCATTTACATTATATGATATTTATTTCAAGGTTTTTATGTTTCAAAATTTACCAAATCGGTAAAATAGTTTGTCTCAATTTTCCTTCTTCGAGACTTATTTTGTATTATTCACCTAAATTATTTTTGAGTTATATATACTTAAATTATGTTATATCATTATTATCATTATTTTCATGATATTTTAGGATTTACTTGATTTCATTTTCTTACATGGAGAGTATTATCCCAAGTAACCAAGTGGTAAGAGTTTATTGAAATAATCTCATCATTTTCAAGATTGTTAATGATTATGCTTCTTTGATTAAATATTTTGATCTATATCTTAAGAAAACTCACAAGTTTCCTTCTCCTCTATTATTTCAATACATATTAATATATTTTTACAGTTATTCCACACTTTAGTACATAAAATAGGTAATAATTTGTTTTTAAGAAAACCACCATTTACCCTATCTTTGGCCTTAAATCTCTGTTACTCAAAAACCATGTTTTCTAAAAAGGGTTTGCAAGAATATTCTACTATTATCATATAATAATTAAAAGAAATATTTACCCTTTTCTATTTTACCAATATTTTTAAAGGAATATTCATGTCACTTTCCAAAAAAGGAATTTATTTAACCTTTTTACCATGAAAAGGAATATTATTTTTACCTCGAATGATATATACGTATTTACCCACCGTCACTTCTATAAATATTACTTTGAATTTTTAAAAGGATGATTTTTAATAAAGTTTTTTTTAAATTAGTGTCAATGAAATGGGTTCTAAAAAAATTTCATAATTAATTTTTATGTTTTTAAGTAAGATGGTTTTAAAAATGTTTTTAATCCTTATTTATATGTTTTCAAGGTATTTTTAAAGAAATGGTTTATAAGAAAATTTTAAGATTATTTCACTATTTTTCAAGTAAAAAATTTGTCAGAACATTTTCAAATGTCTTTCATGAGTTTTAAGGTAAAAAAAATTCAAAATATTTTAAAGCTTTCATTATATGTTTTCAATGTTTTTTTCTATGAAATAGGTTTGAAAACATTTTCACTATTTATTTATAAGTTTTTTATGTGTTTAAAATGAAAAATGTTTTTAAAATTTTTGGAAGATTATTTTATAAGTTTTAAAGTAAAAAAGTTTTCAAAATGTTTTTATTATTCTTTTAAATTTTTAGAAGGAAAATAGTTTTCAAAATTATTTTAAGCCTTATTTCTATGATTTAAATTAATTTTAAAATAAAAGGGATTTCAAAAAGTTTTTTGGTTTAAAATATTATTTTTTAAATAAGAAATGATATTTTCTTCAAATTCGCCATCTATGATGACATCCTTTGATATTACTAAATCGCTTATAGGAAATGATCTGAAGGTTCCATTAATATTCTTTCTTGAATGATTTATTCTTTGGTGGAATAATACTTATGACACCCATTTATCTTCCCCATGTTATAATCTTTTGAAAATAGCTTCTTTTAACAAGTTATGATTCAATTAAATGGTTATGAAAACCATCTCTTTTCCATTGGTTATTATGTGATGAAATAGTAATGATACCCATTTCCTTTAATGGTTTGTGATTTTATGTTTATAAAACCAATATCTTTTCATGGGTCATTATATGATGAATTTTTTGTGGAAAATGTTTTTATGATTTTATTATGTGATGAGTGGAACCTATATCTCCCTACAATGCATTGGGTAATGTAAAATTTTTTATGAGCTCAAAGGTTACATGAGAGGGAATCCATAGCCTTAAAAAAGAGGGTATATAGGAGGAAATATCAATCCCAAAACAAGATGGTATACTGGAGAAAATCCCAACCTAAAAACAATAGGGTAAACAAGAGGACATCCCATGCCAAAAATAATAGGTTACATGAGAGGACATCCCATGCCCGAAACAAGAGGGTGCATAAAAGAGTGTCCTAGGCCCAAAGTAGGAACACATGTTATTAACCCAAGAATAACATGTTATAATGTCCTTAGTAGGGAACCATGAAATAGGGTTTTATATTCTTACGTGTTTACCAAAAATCCATGTTCGATTCCAATGTTATGATTTCATTGCTTATGTTCATTATTTCTTTATGATTATTTTCTTATGAAATTCCAATCATTATTATTATATGTGATATACATGTTATGATCTTAAAATGTAATTCTCATGTTGAAAACCCTTTTGTTCGTGTAATTCTTATGGATTTCCTTTATTTATCCTTACTAAGCATCTGATCTCACCCTTTTCTTATGTTTCTTTTTCCTTGATTATAAAGAAGGTTTTTGGTGGTAGTAATAAAGGTGGAGATATTTATGGGAGATATTGAATATCATTCACCAGGATATAATATTTTGTTTCCAAGTTTCCAAAGACACTAGACTATTATTGTTCTCAGATATGTATATTTTTAATGTACTTAATATTCATATAAACAAATTTAATATCTATCTATGTTAAGCCTAGTTAGATATATTCGATATTAATCATGTTCTAGTAGTAAAAGAATATCTGGATGTTTTTTCAGATGATTTTCTTAGTATTATACCTTATTAGGATGTTTATATTATTACTAACCTTATTCATTATGAAAAAAATTCAAAACCCCCTTATTTAATAGCTCTAGTATAACATTTTGAATTAAAAAAATCAGTTTCAAGAGTTTCTTGAAAAAGTTATAATTCATATGAGCAATTCTCCATAGGGTGTTCCTATTTTATTAATTAAAAAGAAATATGGTTTCATGAGGATATTTGTTAATTATAGACTATTCAATAAAGTAACTATTAATAATAAATATATGATTCCTCGTATTAATGACTTGTTAACTCAACTCTGTATATATCATTATTTTTCAACGGTTTACCTCAGGTCTAGGTACCGTCAGCTAAAGTTAAAGAAATATGACATCCCTAAGATTATGTTTCATACAAGGTATGAGAATTATGAGTTTGTGGTTATGTAATTTGGTTTGAAGAATACTCTTGATATATTAATGGACTTTATAAATGGATTTCTCTATGAATATTAGTATAAATTTTAGGTCTCTTTATTGATTATATTTTTGGTTTATTCAAATATTTATAGGGATCATGAAAAAAATATAAGTAATATCATGTAAACCCAAAAAGAAAACTAGTAATATGGAAAACATATAAAATTTGATTTTTATTTAGAGTAGATTTAATTCCTTGTAAATATTATCAATAAATATGTAATAATGGATGATGCCACTAATAATAATGTGGTTGATGGATTTCTGAGACTAATAATGTTATTATGATTCATAGTTTTCATGGATTATCAATATATTATTAGTGTCTTGTTGAAAACATTTCATCATTATCTATTCAACTAACCAAGTTAACAAGTAAAGTATTTAGTTTTGTCTATACAAAGGAATGTAACGAATGTTTCTATTAAAATAAAATAAAGATTAGTTAATGATCTAGTTTTGGCCCTACCATCTAAAATGGTAAATTTATTATCTACAATGATACATCATAAAAATGATAGGGTTTTGTTTTAATAAAAAAATGATTGGTTAATTTCTTATTCATCACATCAATTAAAAAATTATATAAAAATTATCCTACACAAGGCTTTGAACAAGCCCTTATAGTGTTTTCTTTAAAAGTTTAGAGACATCATTTATATGGAGTAAAGTGAAAAATATATACTAATAATTAAATTTTAAAGAAAATATTCACTCCAACATGGTTAAACACGTGACATAGAAGATAGTTATAATTGATAAAGGATTTAAACTACAAAATTAATTACCTTCAAGGTAAATAAAATCGAGTAGATAATGCTTTGATTTGGAAAGATAATGATATATTAACCATGTTACATTTGTAACATAACCCTTTGGATAATGATTTTATGAATGTTGAATTATAAATTATGCATACAAGAACTCCCTATATTTTTTCATGTTTCAATGAAATCATATTTGAAAAAAATTATTACTCAAGATCATAAAGAAGATAGTGTTTTACAAGAAAAGGTAAAATTGGTTAATAAAGGTATGTTTACTAAATTTAATTTTGACCAAGAAGGGGATTTGAGCGTTAGAAAAAGGTTATGTGTTTCATGTAACACCAAGTTAAAGAAAGAACTACCAATTGAGAGTTTTATCTCTCCATTTTCAATTCACTTTGGTAGAAAAAAATATTTATAGAGACCGTTTAGGTGACATCTGGTGGTAAAGAATGAAAAATTATATTACTTATTTTAATTTGAAATATTAGACTAGTGGAAAGGATAGATCCGAAAAACTATTATATAAGGTGATTATTCAACCTTTACTTGTTCTAGAATGGTATTGGGGGAATATATCCATGGATTTCATAGTTGGATTAAAAAATTCATCTTGAAGTAATGATATAATTTTAGTAATTTTTTATTATTTAACGAAATATACTCATTTTCTTCCAATTATGTTTAATATTTATTTGTATAAAATTTCTCTAATTTATGTTAAATAGATAGTTAGATCACATGGGTTCTCTATTTCCATTTTATCTAATCATGAAACTATATTCACCTCTAATTTCTAAAAGTAATTTAGAAGTTATTGTGTACTGAATTATGTTTCAATATAGCATTTCCCCCACAACTTGTTTGATAGTTATAGAAAACAGTTAAGAATTTAGAGGATATTATTTGAGCTTGTTTAATAGATTATCATGGAATTTGAGATCAAAATATGACTTTCATTGAGATTTATTATAATAAATGTTTTCACTCAAGTACAAATGTGGATCCTTTTGATTCATTATATTGAATATTGTTTTAGACTGTAGCTTGATGGGATGAAGTTAAGGAAAAAAAGTTGTTGGGACTAGAATTGGAAGAATAAATGGTTATGAAAGTGAAGATAATTTAGCAGAATACAAGGATCGATCAGAACTAGAATAATAGTTATATAGTTATGTGGAGGAAATATATTTTATTCTTGGTAGATGATTATGATTTCTGTATATCCCTTGAAATGTGTTATTCATTTGGATAAAAGGGAATATTAAATACATAGTTCATTATAGCATATGAAATTCTATATAGCGTGGGATCATTTTCCTATTGAGCACTCTTTCCTATAAATTTATCACAGGTACAAGACATATTTCATGTTTTGTTGTTAGAAAAATTTGTCTCGGATGCATCTCGTGTTTTGATCCAGGAAATATTTTAGTTGTAATAAAACCTTACAACTAAAATAGATTATTGACCATTGAGAGATATTATTTACGAATAAATAGATTAACCTGTTAAGTTTTTGTGGAAACCCATATTACAAAAGAAACAACATGTGAGTCATAAAATATATGATGGAAAAATATCATCATTTGTTTATATAATGAATAAAATTACAAGGTTCAAATTTAAAAAATATTGGAAGAATGTAACAACCTAGATAATGTTAAGATAGAATATTTTCATAATTTATTAATATTAATTAATTATATATTATAGAGTTTTATATATTATAATAATATTATGGAATTTTTTAGTAAAAATGGAAAACACTTTATTTCTAACTATAACAGGTTTTAATGCATTATATCATTTTATTAAAAATATTGATTTCCAAATTATTGAATAGGAATTAAAAAAATTAAATTAAATATTTCATTCAAAATTTTAAAATAATATTAATATTAGTTTTTGATAATTTTATAAAATGTTTTATCTTTGAATGAATAATAAAAACATTGATTTTTATTTAAAACTATATTTTCATTTCAAGTATTTACAAAGTAACAATATATTTTGGATTAGTTTTAAAATTTTAATAGTTTCTTTTTATTAAAAATAATTCAATAAATTTAATTTTAATTAACATTATACTTGAATTTGGTATAAAATAAATTTATATTTAAAAATTATTTTTTCTAAACAACTCTTTTGGACACATTTTTCTGATTTAATTTTTAATTAAATTACGTGACATTTATGATTTGAATATGATAAAATGGATTAAATATTAGGAATAATAATAATTAATATTTTTTTATAATGTTAACTTAATTTTAGGTCTTAATGAATAGTAAAAATAATAATAATCGGTTTTCATAGTTAAGGTTATAACAGGTTTACTAGGGGTAAATATAGCGACCTAATCCATTTATATAAAACATTTCATAATTTTAAGTATAAATAATCATCAGAGTACAAGCCAAGGATCATTAAGTCTAGTTTCTTGGAAGACTAGGTACATATAACATAAAACAAGGGGAAAAACTTCTTTATTTAATGTCCATAAAGAGATTCTAACTTCCTTTGATCCCTTACATCTTCATAGGGTACCCTAGGGAACACATAAACAAAGGGATGAGATAAAAATCCCATTAAGGGAATGAACATAAAAATATATCTCAAGAACATGATTTAGGAGACATGACATAATGACATCCAAATCATGAAACTTATAAAATCATTTAATATAATCATGGGATCATATAAACATGGAATCATATAAATGTGGCAGAATCATAAAACATTTCTTTATTATGGGTCAAGGCTAACCACCAATCCTGTTTCCCATTTCATTACAGGTTAAGGCTAACCACCAATCTCGTTTCACATCGCATATCATGAGACTTATCCTTACCCAATGCATAGGAGTGATATCTGGGTGCACCCATCTCAACATTTTAATGAATATTATTTCCACATAAATATTCTTACCACATAAATCTTCTTTCCACATGAGTAATCATACATAATAAATTGTTCATAAACATAGGGTTACCCATGGAGAGAATTGGGTACCACAATCATGACATAAAGCATAACCAAAGAGTGTATCATGAAATTTTCCATGAAAGAAATGGATTAGAACATACATGGACATTCATAAGGTAATTTAGTCATAAAACATGGTTGGTGGTAACAAATATAAGTGACATCACATAAGAAATGTATTTGAGAGACATTAGCATTAAAACAGTTTTGTGTGGTTTTAAGGAAAATTCTATAGAGATTTTAAAATAGTAAAGAAGAAATTATTTTATTAAAAACCATAATTGAACCAAAAAGGGTTTCATAATAAAAATAATGAATTTACAAAGACAATGGTGTCTTAAAATAGAATATAGAGTGCACTTGAAATTGGGTAAAAGTTCGGGAAGTTTCTTTAAAACGAGTGTGCTTATTAGGAAGTATCAAGGAGAGATTCACTTAAAAGAATGTATATCCCGGAAAGAGAATGAGATATGGATCTTGGAACATGAGTTTGGAGAATAAAAACATAATTTTTAATTTATTAATAAAAATAAAAGACAACAAAATTTTGGTAAAAATAAATACAGAGCAACCCGAAGGAATAAAGGAAGTTCTGGTAGAATCTATTATGGTTTATCGGCATGGTATCGGGTGTAACTAAGAGGGTGTGATGGGAGACATAAGGAGTTTATCATCACTTATAAATCATTAGGTAAGTATGGTGGAGGTGATAAAACATACCTCATCACTTGGTATTACACAAAAAGGCATAGCATAGAGAACAATCTTGATTAAGAGTGAAAAGGGGAGGATCCCTTACCTTAAATCTGTTGGTGTTCTCCACTTGTTATTAATGAAATGAATAAAAAAATTAAGCTTATTAATTAATAATTATAGAAACTTTTCTATATTCAATTTATTTATTATAACCCTTTTTATTTCATTCAAAGACTTTTTTATTAGTTATAAGGTTCAATTTTATTGTTCGGGCTCATTTGTTTTCTAGGCTTTAAAAGAACGGTTCACTTATATTCAAGTTTGGATTATATGAAAGATAAAAGTGGTTGTCCAGAGTTGTAGTTATATTATTTAATTAATATCTAGTAGATTACATGGTTTTAATTTTAAATAGGTTACTTAGAGTGAAGTCTATTATTATATATATAACCATAGTGATAACCGTTTTTTGTTAATCGGTGGATTTGATTAAAAAGAATGTGTTTTTCTATAACTTAATTCCATTTGTACCAAAGGTTTATAGAACCAAAAATAGGATATATTACATATATAATAATCTGGTTAAATAATAACACAAATGGCTTCATGACCATAATTAAATATAATAATAGAAATTGATAAATCGTTGTCCTTGAATGTGCTAAATTAGCACATCTCAAACGGTGCTTTCATTTCTTTCAAATAAAAGGGTGGGGAAAGGAGAGAAGATAATGAAATATACCAATAGCATGAAGAAATTCCAGTACATGTATGTTACTGGATTTATCGTACTATTATGGTGAAGGGAGGTGAGGAAAGAAATAAAAAAGAAAAGAACTTAAAAGAAAAGAAGAAATTGGGAAGAGGAATTTATCTCTTGAGACTTCCTCCTTTGAGAACCTCTTAAGGTGAGAGTTTTTGGTATTTTGAGGAGGCTGAGAGATTTTTGACATGGGGGAGGACCTTGGGGAAAGATTTGGGTAGAATAATTGAAAGGAACATGGCTTTTGAGGAGTGGAGAGAAGAGGGAGTGAAGGGGGGTTTTATAGTGGAGGAGAGGACGGATTTCATAATATTATAATCATTAATTTATTATTTCATCCCAAGATAAGGAATAGTAAGTATTCCATGACCAATAATAGTTATTTTATTATGTGATACCGAACCAAGTGGGCTTACATCAGCATAACATCATCGATGACTCAATTAATCCATTATTTAGTATTTATTGTGAATTATCGGATTCTACTATTCATCAAAAATTCAAGTATTTCAGAAAAATCCCAAAAATTCACTCTAACCATTTTTCAACATGTAGAATCCAAAAATGAAGTCCATTTTTCAAAAATAATTTTCTAAATATGATTATTTTAATATTTAATTAAAATAATAATTTATTATCAAAATCAGTTTTAAAACATTCATTAACTTATTCTAAAAATATAGGTATATCTTAATTCCAAATTGAATATTGTTTTTTTACCACCATAGTTGAGGTTACTATTCATTAGGGTATATCACTATTGACAATGGTATGTTACTATTCATTAGGGTAGGTTACTATTCACTGAAAATTAAGTTTTCCTTATCAAACTCCAAATAACTCACTAATTACAACTGTGTATACTGAATTTTAGAAATTTCAACCAAAGAAGTGACAAACCTATGTTTAAAGGTCACTTAGCACTTAGTAGTTCGTTATGTTGTGTTTTCATGTGATTTTATGACATACTTATGAGAAGGGAATTTCCATTTAAAAACATTGGGTTGTTACATTCTTTCCGCCTTATGAAATTTCACCCTCAAAATTTTGTTTTACATTCTAATCCAAAAATAGGTGTGGGTACTTTTCCTTCATTTCTTACTCCAATTCCCATGTTTCCTCTTTGTACTTATAGTTTCTCCATAGTACCTTGACCAGATGAGTTGTCTTGTTGCGTAGAACTTTTTCTCTACGATCCAAGATCTTCACTGGCTGCTCCTCATAAGAGAGATCATCCTCTAACTGTACCACCTATGAAGAGAGTACATGTGAAGGGTCTGGTATGTACTTCTTTAAGAGGGATGCATGAAATACATCATGTACTTTTGACATGGTAGGTGGAAGTGCCAGTCAATAGGTCATAGCTCCGACTCGATCAAGGATCTCGAAGGGGTCGATGTACCTGGGACTTAACTTCCCTTTCTTCCCAAACCGCATGACCTCTTCCATGCGGATATACGTAGAAATACCATGTATCCAACTTTTAACTCAAGGTCTCGTCGACATTTATCTTCATAACTCTTCTGTTGACTTTGGGCTACCTTGATATGCTGCTGAATGGTTTTCACCTTCTCCACCATTTAGTCGACCCTTTCAGATCCTAGAAGCTTATGCTCACCGCCTTCATCCCAACATGTCAGTGTTCTACACTTTTTCTCATAAAGGGCATCATATGGTGCCATTCAGATGCTCGAGTGAAAATTATTGTTGTAAGAGAATTCAACCAGTGGAATATGTTGGTCCCATCCTCCATTGAATTCCATTGAACATGCTCTCAACATGTATTCCAATGTATGAATAGTTCACTCATATTGGCCATCAGTTTGAGGATGATAGACCGTAATGAAGTTCAGTTTAGTGCTCAGAGCATGCTGAAGACTTTTCCAGAACTTTGAGGTGAATCTTGGATCACGATTGGATACAATAGATAGTGGTACTCCATGTAGCCTTACCACTTCTTTGATGTAAATCTGTGCAAGTTGATTCAATGAGAAGTCCTATCGAACCGCAATAAAGTGAGCTATCTTCGTAAGATGATCCACAACAACCCATATAGCATTGTTTGCTCTAGATGTCTTTAGAAGTCTAGTGACAAAGTCCATGGTAATGTTCTACCACTTCCATGCTGGTATGGGATTTGGTTACATCATCCCCTTAGACTTTTGTCTCTCAGCCTTCATTTGCTGACATACAAGGTACTTTGATATATATTCAGCAATATCCCTTTTCATATTGTCTCACCAAAAGTTTTCTCAGAGATCTCGATACATAGGTGTTCTCCCTAGGTGTATAGATAAGTTCAACCTATGTGCATCATTCAATAGCTCCTTCCTTATCTCGGGATTAGATGGTACACATAATCGTGTCCCAAATCTTACAACTCCTTCCTCATGAATTTTGAAATTAGAGGATTTTCCAACAGCTCCCACCCTTTTCTGAATTTACACATCCTTTCTTTAAGCATCCTTTATTTTCTCCAAGATCGATGGTTGAGAAATCATTTGATAAAGGATTGATGATGTTCCTCCCTTAATGATTCCCATGTCCATACTATGAAAATCTATAAAGATCGGATCAATTTCAATTCTCATTATTGATAAAGACGCGGGATCATTTCTACTTAGAGCACCCGCCACCTTGTTTTCCTTACCAGGTTGGTAGTGGATTGAGCAGTCATAATCCTTGATGAGCTCTGTCCATCCTCGTTAGTGCATATTAAGCTCTTTGTATGTGAATATATAATTAAGACTCTTGTGGTCAGTATATATCTCACATTAACCTCATAGAGATAATGCCGCCAGATTTTCAATGCAAATATCACAGCCAAGAACTCCAGATCATGCGAGGGATAGTTTTTCTCATGGATTTTCAACTGCCTTGAGTCATAGGCTATCACTTTATCATTTTTAATTATCACACAACCTAATCCATTCTTAGAATCATCACTATACACCACAAAGAGTTCTCCACATGAAGGGAGTGTGAGTACCAGGGCAGTGATAAGCCTCTTTTTCAACTCCTTGAAACAGTCTTCACATTCCTGTGTCTAGATGAACTTTACTCACTTCCGTGTTAGCTTGGTCATTGGGTTTGACAATCGTGAAAAGTTATTTATGAGTCATTGATAAAACCTATCTAAACCTAAAAAGCTGCAGATCTCCATTATAGAAGTTGGCCTTGGCCACACTTCAATTGCCTTCGACTTGGAAGGGTCCACAGATATCCCTTTCTTGGTGATAACATTCCCCAAGAATGATACTTCCTCCATCCAGAACTCACATTTACTGTACATTGCATACAAATTATCCCTTTGTAAAGTCTTTAACATAGTTTCCAAATGCTCCTCATGTTCCTCTTTGCTCTTGGAGTATATCAGAATGTCATCAATAAAGACCACCTCAAATTTGTCAAGGTAATATCTAAAGACTCTATTCATTAAATACATGAAAATTGTTGGAGAATTAGTGAGTCTGAAGGGCATCACTATGAACTCATAGTGTCCAAACCTCATTCAAAAGGCAATCACGGGAATATCTTCCTTCCTCACCTTTAATTGGTTATATCCTAATCGAAGGAACACCTTAGAGAAATAATTGGCCCCACGAAGCTGATTCAACAAGTCATTTATCCATGTAAGGGGATACATGTTCTTTATAGTGATTTTATTAATCTCACGATAATCAATGTAGAGGCGCATTGATCCATCCTTCTTCTTGATGAATAGGACTGGAGCACCCCACGGTGAATCACTCAGGCATATAAAACACTTCTCTATATTCTCCTGTAACTACTTATTTAGCTCTTCTAGCTCTACGGTGGCCATTCTGTAAGGTGTCTTTGAGATTGGAATAGATCTAGGTATAAGTTCAATTGATAACTCAACCTATCGGTTAGGAGGAAGACCAGGAAACTCTTTGGGGAATACATCAGTGAAATCCCTCACGATGGGTATGTCTTCAAAAATGATTCCATCCTTCGTCCCAATCATTTCAGATAGATATTCTTTCTCAAAAGGAAGCAGTATCCAAACTTGAGATGAAGATTCTAAAGGAGACTCATCTTCTTCTTTACACTTGTAAAGAATCAGAGGATACTTCATGATGTGAAAAGTGATCTCCCTTTCCCGACAATTGATGTTGGCCTTGTACAAAGATAGAAAATCCATGCCCAAGATAGCGTCGAACTCCACTAAAGGATGTATGACAAGATTTTTTGGGAGGTTCAGTCCACAAACATTAATCGGGGAGGAGTTATAAACCATGGGTGCAATAATTTCCCCATTCATTGTTCTCATAGGTAACATTTCCTCCAAATTTTGTGGTGGTGTTTGAATAGTTCTACTAAACTTTCAATATATAAAAGAATGCGTAGAACAAGAATCAAATAGTACGTTCGCACTACTGGAAATATAGACAATACCAATGGTTCAAAACTTTTGGTATCGGCTGGAAAACCATTGGTATAAGATATACCAACGGTTTCCCAAACTGTAGGGAAGTAAGGCGTTGGGAAAGTCCTTTACCAATGGTTTAAGGAAAACTATTGGCAAAAGGTGGTGGAAGTTTTAATTTCCCAACGGTTCCTCTAAACCATTGGCAAAAGGATTTACCAACGGTTTAAAACCATTGGGAAATTCATATTTTTGAGCTTATACCAATGGTTCAAAACCGTTGGTATAGCTTTTTACCAACTGTTTATATAAACCGTTGGTATATGTTCATATAGGGTCAAAGTATACCAACATTTCTAAACCATTGGTATAGATTTTTACCAATGGTTTAGATAAACCTTTGGTATATATTTATATGTTCTCAAAGTATACCAAAGGTTATAAACCGTTGGTATTGGTTAGTTTCACAAAAAAACCAGTAGCATGCATACAGCTGCCTCCACTTGATACAACTTCATAAAAAACATCACAAATAATAGCTATAAATAGACTTCAAACACCATAAAATACATTGTAAATAGCACAAAAAAACACATACAAACATCACTCTTCCAACCATTCCATGTACTAAAAGTCCCCATATCAATCTTCATATGACAACAACTCTTCCAATTAACCTATTTCAATTTATTGGGTTCACACATATCAATTTTTTCTTACTCAAAAAGGTGATTATTATGATAGAAATTGGTGCATGAGGGGTATGTGTGATAAAGTGAATTAACAATGTGGTTAATATTTGTGCATCATCTAGAGTGATGCATGACTTGCATTGAATGTGATATGGGGGGATGTCTAGAGAGGGGAGGGGGTTGTCCAGAAAGAGGGGAGGGTAGATTTCCAGGGAGAGATTATGAGGGTCATGGAGAATGTGAAACAAGGATTTTTATTCAAATTATAGCATATCATCACATGCATTTGATGAGCATGAGCTAATAAGCTTACCAAGTCATTCATATAGTTCAAGACGTACAAAAATGGAATAATCTCAAATAATATTGCATGATCAAAGAAATAAAAAAAGGTATGTGAAATCAACATGCCTACATTTACATATCATCCATGAGGTATAATATTTAATCAAATTGTAATATAATTATACATAAGGCATACGAGTCTCATTTACTTTCATACACAGTGGTAAAAAAGGAAAATGTTATTCATGTCCGGGGGGGCTGTCCGGGGTCCAAGGAGGAGGGTGGGGGTGCTGTCCAGGGTCCAGGAAGTGGGGTGGGGTCTGTCCGAGGCTATTTTTTCATGTCACATTTGACTCATGGATCGTTGTCCTTAAGTTTCAACAGAATTAGAATGTGTTTGGTTAGTTTTTCGTATGTCAGTTGTTGATTTCACTTAAAATTAAGTCCATTTTTAACAAAATAGAGGAACTTTGAGTGGTGTCGGCCACACCGGGCCTCGTATTGAGGCAGGTTTGACTCGAACATGTCACATTTGAGACATGGATCGTTGTGCAAAAGTATCAACACAATCAGAAGCCGTTTGATCGGTTTGGCATATGTACGTAAAATATTGTCCATTTTAAACAAAATACATACACATGGAGTGATTTCGGCCACACTGTTCTTCGTATTGAGCCGGAGTTTACTCGTACACATCACATATAACCCGTGGATCATTTTCCTAAAGTTTCAACACAATATGAAGGCGTTTGGTCGGTTTCTCGTATGTTAATCGTTGATTTCACTTAAAAATAAGTCCATTGTGAACAAAAGAGAGGAAGTTTGAGTGGTCTCGGCCACAACGTGCCTCGGATAGAGGCGAAGTTGACTTGTACAGGTCACATTTGACCCATGGATCTTTTTCCTTAAGTTTTAACAAAATCTGAATGTGTTTGGTCGGTTTGTCGTATGTCAGTTGTTGACTTCACTTAAAATTAAGTCCATTTTTAACAAAACAGAGGCACTTTGAGTGGTTTTGGATACACCGAGCCTCATATTGAGGCATGGTTGACTCGTACACATCAAATATGAGTCATGGATTATTTTCAAAAGTATCAACACAATCAGAAGTCGTTTGATTGGTTTGGCGTATGTACGTAAAATATTGTCCATTATAAACAAAATACATACATTTGGAGTGATACCAGCCACACCGTGCTTCATATTGAGCTGGGGTTGACTCTTACACATCACATATAACCCATGGATCGTTTTCATAAAGTTTCAATACAATTCAAAGGCATTTGGTTGGTTTACCGTATGTCATTTGTTGATTTCACTTAAAAATAAGTCCATTTTGAACAAAAGAGAGGGAGTTTGAGTGGTCTCGACCACATTATGCCTCATATTGAGGCGAAATTTACTCGTACACGTCACATTTTCCCCATGGATCGTTTTCCTTAAGTTTTAACATAATCCGAATGCGTTTGGTCAGTTTGTCGTATGTCAGTTGTTGATTTCACATAAAATTAAGTCCATTTTTAACAAAAAAGAGGCACTTTTAGTGGTTTCAGCCACACCAAGCTTCGGATTGAGCCAAGGTTGACTCGTACACATCACATATGAGTCATGGATCGTTTTGAAAAAGTATCAACACAATCAGAATTGGTTTTATCAGTTTGACGTATGTACATAAAATATTATCCATTTTAAACAAAAGAAGGACATTTTGGGTGGTTCTGGCCACACCGTGCCTTAGATTGAGGCGAGGTTGACTCGTACACATCACATATGACCCATGGATCATTTTCCTAAAGATTAAATAGATTCATAATGCATTTGGTCAGTTTTTCGTATTCTAGTTGTTGTTTTCACTTAAATTTAAAGTTATTTTGAACAAAAGAGAGACATTTTAAATGGTATCATCCACACCGCGCCTCGGATTAAGGTGGGATTGACTCATACCCTTCACATATGACCCATGGATCATTTTCCTATAGTATCAACAGAATACGAATGTGATTTTTTGGTTTACCGTATGTCAGTTGTTGATTTCACTTAAAATTAAGTCCATTTTTAACAAAACATAAGCATTTTGAGTGGTGTCGGCCACACCGAGCCTCGTATTGCTGCAGGTTTTACTCTTACATGTCACATTTGACTCATGGATCGTTTTCCTTAAGTTTCAACATAATCCGAATATGTTTGGTCGATTTGTCGTATGTTAGTTGTTGATTTCACTTAAAATTAAGTCCATTTTTAACAAAACAGAGGCACTTTGAGTGATGTCGGCCACACCAGAACTCGAATTGAGGCGGGGTTGACTTGTACACATCACTTATGAGTCATGGATAATTGTGAGAAAGTATCAAAACAATCAGAATCTGTTTGATCGGTTTGACGTATGTACGTAAAATATTGTCCATTTTAAACAAAAGAGGGACAGTTTGGGTGGTTCCGGCCACACCGTGCCTTGTATTGAGGTGGGGTTGACTCGTACACGTCACATATGACCCATGGATAATTTTCCTAAATTTTCAAAAGATTTGAAATGCATTTGGTCGGTTTTCCGTATGCCAGTTGTTGTTTTCACTTAAAATTAAAGTCATTTTGAACAAAAAAAAGAGACATTTTGAATGGTACCGTCCACACAACGCCTCGAATTGAGACGGGGTTGACTCTTACACATCACATATGACCCATGGATCGTTTTCCTATAGTATCAATAGAATCCGAATGCGTTTGGTTGGTTTACCATATGTCAGTTGTTGATTTCACTTAAAATTAAGTCCATTTTGAACAAAACAAAGGCATTTTGAGTAGTGTTGGCCACACCGAGCCTTGTATTGAAGCGGGGTTGACTAGTACATATCACATTCGGGGGGTGTCCGGGGGGCTTTTGGGTGTCTAGGTAGGAGGGCGGGGTGGATGTCCGAGGGGCTGTCTGGGGACTGAGGAGGAGCGTCGGGGGCTGTCTGGGGTCTAGGGAGGAGGGTGAGGGGGTTGTCTGGAGGTGTCCGGGGGGCTGTCTGGGGACCATGGAGGAGGGTGGTGGGGCTATTCGGGGGGCTGTCTGGGGGGGCTGTCTGGGGACCAAAGAGGTGGGTGGGGGGCTGTCAAGGGGGATGTCCGGGGTCCAGGGAGGAGGATGACATGTCAGTGGGAGGGGAAGGGTCTAGTCGGGTACGCGGAGATGCTCTTCTAGCTCTGGTACGAACCTCCCTCGTACCATCGGCCTAAGCACTGAAAGAATGGAATAATGAAAAGTGAGCATACTTATATACCTATAAAATGTACACATAGACAGCACATATCCGCATCATGTCATAAAAAATAACACCAAGGATCAGATAAAATAGAAGCAGTCATGCAGAGTAATGACAAGTGCACATACAAATCAGAAGCAGCTAAAAAATTGTTGCATACATGCCATGTTTATTTCCTAAAACAAAGTAAAAAAGAAAAATGATTAAACTCTAGAACATCGGTTTCCTCCAAGGAAGTGCTAAGTTTAACGTCTTCATCCATATGGATGGACACTGGTCAATCGTCTTGGTTTATCAGCTCAGAACTCCTCTGCCTCTTACAAGAACTGGTGGTCGTGTCATCAAGCTCATAGGGATGCTTAGTGGGATTGATCACTTCAGGAGAATAGCAGGCGTGAATATAGTGTGGAAGTAAGAGAATATTGTGCTCGTCATTAGCCAGACGCTGAGTCACCCGTCGTGCGAGGTCTGATGGAGACAGGACGTGCACATCAATGATCATGGAAGAGGTAGACAAGCTAGACATTGTTGGTTAAGCTGCATCCACAAATAGATTTATTTTTATATATTAGAACCTTTATAAATGTTTGTCCCATTTTTACAAATAATTAATGTGTGAAAATTGTGAAAAATAACTTATCATATATATAAAAATGGATTTACTCATGGACATGGTGCATAATATCTCAAATATTCCTCATTGGATCCCAATTTGAAATTTTAATCCATTATCAAATGTCTTATATCAATTTATTTTTATTTGGATCCTTAAGGTTGAGATATTTTTGTAAAATCTAGCCAAGGGAGGATAGACTAGTGACTTGCCATACAATTGGATGTTATGTGGTGAAAACCACATTATAAGCATTATTTAGGATATTATTGAGGTGGTTTGAGGATCAAATCTATCCTTTTAGAGAAAATTAAGAATGTCCAAGTTTGGTGGTCAAAGTTTTGAAGTGGGGGGGTATTTGGTGGTTAAGGAGGGGGTTATGGGGATGTCTAAGGTCTAGGAGGTGGGGTGGGGGGCTGTCCAGGGTCCAGGAAGGGGGGTGGGGGGGCTGTCCAGGGTCAAGGAGAAAGGGAGAAGGGGCTTTCCATGGTCCAGGAAGGAGGGGGGATGTCCAGGTTCCATCGAGGAGGGGGCTATCTAGGGTCCAGGGTGGAGGGTGGGGGGCTTCCTAGGGTAAAGGAAGGAAGGGGGACTATACAAGGTCCTGGGAAGAGGGTGGAGGGGGTTGTCCAGGGTCCAGGAGGGGGGATGTCCATGTTTCAGGAAAGAGGGGGGTAGGCTGTCCAAGTTTCAGGAGGGGGGGATTGTCTAGGGTCAAATAGGGGGGGTGTCCAGGGTCCATGAGGAGTGGGGGCTCTGTTAAAGGGAGTAAATCCCTAAATAATTTGTTGAAAATTAACTTAACTTAATCCAAAAAACATCACAATTCCAATCCATCACCCAACCAACATCTAATTCATCATCAATATCACTAACCTTCACATGCCATAAACAACACAACCTAGTTTATACCAAATTAAAACAGAAAACAAAAGTAATAGATGAAAAACTTTAAAACTAAGGTATTACTTATAGATTTAGAGTGTAGAACTACAAAATTGTTTGATTTAAGATGGATCTATGAGTGGAATGAGTTTCTGAGTCTTTGTATATAGAGATCCCTCACGATTTAGGTCAAATCAAAATAGAAAATAAAAAAATATATGAAGAACATTATAACTGAGGTAGAACATACAGATTTGAAGTGTAGAATAGAAAAATTGTTTGATTAAAGAGGATGGGTGGAGTTTCAGAGACTGGGTAATGAGAGTGCATCGGTAGAGCTTCAATTTCAGGGCTGCAGTCGGGCGAACAGAGAATTGAGTTGGGTGAACAGAGAATTGGGGGCTCTATGTATTTAGAGGAACTTTTCCCCAACGGTTTTTTAAAAATGTTGGGAAAACTATGATTTACCAAAGGTTCACTAAAACTGTTTCTAAAGGTGGTGAAATTGGGAGATATCCCAACAGTTTTATCAAACCATTGGAAAAAATGGGTTCTATTGGGAGATATCCCAACGGTTTGATAAAATCGTTGGGAAAAAGGTGTGTACTCCCCATATACCAAAGGTTTTCTATAACCGTTGGCATCAAAGTGTTGGTATAGCCCTCCATTCCAGTAGTGTCGCTATTCTTGAATGAATAACAAGCGTACCTGTCACCACATTGTTTTCCGGCTCCACCTCAGTAGTAGTGATAGCATAAGCCCTTCCTTGTTTCCTTGGAGGTTGTTGCTGATTTCCTTCGACAACCCTCAGCTTTGGTAAATTGTTCTCATAATGCCTAAGCTCCTTGTAGTTATAACACTGCACTGCAGGCTGAGTGTTGATCTGAACCTTCATTTCTTCTTCAACATTAGCGGGATTTTTCATATCCCTTCGGCATTTCTTGGCCATATGACCAAACTCTCTGCATTTGAAGTAATTCTTGGTTCCCTTGAGATAGTCACCAAGATGCTTCTTCCCATAATTTCTGAAAAGGGGAGAGTTAGGATTCTTTCCATCATGGGATTTGTTTGATGAGCCGCCCATGTTATTCTCTATTTTCCACTACTTTCCACTAGGCCCATGAGACCACTGAGATTCTCCAATCTTCATTTCAACCTTTAGAAAACAACGGAAAATCTCCTCATAGCTTTCGAAGACTCGAATCACCAACACTTTTCATAGACTTGGCTTTAGTCCGCTAAATAAGTGATCCACCTTTCCTTCAGTGTTCATGACAAAGCTAGAGGAATACCTTGAAAGCCTTGTAAAGTTCACTTCATATGCCCCGATGGACTCATCTTACTTCTACTTGAGTCCAAGGAACTCCCTTTCCATCTTGAGATGCAGGGTTTGAGGAAAATATTTGTTAAAAAACATCCTCTTGAATTCCTCCCATTCTATGGATTCAATTTCCTCTTGGGACATTGTATTCTTGATCAGTGTCCACCACTGATCAGCTTCCCCATCAAAATTATAGACTTCCAGTACAAATTTTTCTTATTTCGAGCACTGGAGGACAGAGAAAATATTTTCAATGGAGTTAATCCATTGTTCTGCGAGGAGGGGATCAGAAGACCCGTTAAACATGGGAGGCCTTTTCTTCATGAAGGATTTTACAGCAACTTTCTCTTTCCTTGGAGGAGGGGAAGGTTCCACCTGATTCAAGTTATTATTCATAACTTGAGCCAGCTGATCAAGTACTTCCAAGAAGTTTTGGGCACCCACTTCTGTCACATCAGGAATTTCATTAGGGAAATCATCACATTTCCTATCACAGTGGTTGTTGGAATTTGTTCTTCTATTTCTCTCTATGAACTAAGAAAATGAACTTATAATTAGAGGTATTTAATACTTAATTATTGTGCATAAAAAGAAACTTTGAACATAAAAGTATGAACTTATAAAGAATAAGTATATCCTAACTTGTGATTACTTATGTTTATATCTAGGTTATCCTAGATCTATTTCATAACTTATATTCTTATGGGATTATTCTTGTCCCTTAATAACGGTTTGTACTAAGCTTGTGAATCCACTAAAGCATATCCCATGGGAGTGTCGTTACAAAGAGTGCAACAAGGCTTGTTATTGTGCACCAGTTCCTGTTCGAGTCTAGCTCAAAGTGGTGTTTTCGTGTTTTACCACTAGATACATCTATGTCAGAGCTGCCTCTACATGCTCAAATCCATATAGGGATATATTTTCTTGACAAACCACTTACTCTATACTCACCTAAATTTAGGACTGTTTTCTTATAATTAGTCTCATCCTTAAGGTTCTCACTAAGGTTATCTATTCTTAATCTCCAAAAATAACTAAACCATCCTCCAATACCAACTATAGAAACCCAAGACTTTTATATAAAACATTTTATAATTTTAAGCATAAATAATCATTAGAGTAAAACCCAGGGATTGTTAAGTCTAGTGTCTTGGAAGACTAGGTACATATAACATAAAACATGGGGCAAAAAAACATCTTTATTTAATCTTCATAAAGATATTATAACTTCCTTTGATCCCTTACATCTGTATAGGGTACCCTAGGGAACACATGAACAAAGGGATGAGCTAAAAATCCCGGTAAGGGAGTGAACATAAGGATACATCTCAAGCACATGAGTTAAGAGGCATGACATAATGGTATCCAAAACATGAAACTTATAAAATCATTTAATATAATCATGGGACCATATAAACATGGAATCATATAAATGTGAAAGAATCATAAAACATTTCTCTAGTACAGTTCAAGGCTAACCACCAATCTCGTTTCCCATTTCAGTATGGGTTAAGTCTAACCGCCAATCCCGTTTCACATCGCATCTCATGAGACTTATCATTACCCAATGCATTGGAGCACTATCTGGGTTCACCCATCTCAACATTTTCATGAATATTCTTGACACATAAATATTCTTACCACATAAATCTTCTTTCCACATGAGTAATCATACATAATAAATTGTTCATAAACATAAGGTTTCCCATGGAGAGAATTGGGTACCACAATCATGACATAAAGAATAACCAATGAGTGTATCATTAAAGTGTCCATGAAAGAAAGGGATTAGAACATAAATGGAAATTCATATGGTAATTTAGGCATAAAACATGGTAGGTGGTAACAAATAGAAGTGACATCACATAATAAATGTATTTGAGAGACATTAGCATTAAAACATTTTTGTGCGGTTTTAAGGAAAATACTATAGAGATTTTAAAATAGTAAAGAAGGCATTTTTTATATAAAACCAGAATTTAACCACGAAGGGTTTCATAATAAAAATACTGAATTTTTCAGAGACAATGGTGTCTTAAAACAGAAGATAGAGTGCACTTGAAATTTGGTAAAAGTTCGGAAAGTTCCTTTAAAACGAGTGTGCTTATTGGGTAGTATCGAGGGGAGATTCACTTAAAAGAATGTATATCCACGAAAGATAATGAGAGATGGATCATGGAACATGAGTTTAGATCATAAAAACAGAATGTTGAAGTTATGAATAAAAAGAAAAGACAACTAAATTTTGGTAAAAATAAAGATAGAGAAACCCAAAGGAATAAAGGAAGTTCGGGTATAATCCATTATGGTTAATCGGCAGGGTATAAGGTGTAACTAAGAGGGATTTATGAGAGATATAAGTAGTTAATAATCACTTATAAAACATTAGGTAATTATGGGGAGGTGAGAAAACATACCCCATCACTTGGTATTACACAAAAAGTCATAGCATAGAGAACAATCTTTATTAAGAGTGAAAAGGGGAGGATCCCTTACCTTAAATCTGTTGGTGTTCTCCACTTGTTATTAACGACCTGAATAAGAAAATTAGGATTATTAATTAATAATTCCAGAACCTCTTCTATATTTAATTTATTTATTATAACCCTTTTTATTTCATTAAAAGACTTTTTGATTAGTTGCAAGGTTCAATTTCATTGTTCGTGCTCGTTTGTTTACTTGGCTTTAAAAGATCGGTTCACTTATATTCAAGTTTGGGTTATATACAAGATGAAAGTGGTAATCCAGAATTGTAGTTATATTATTTAGTTCATATCCAAGAGATTAAATGGTTTTCATTTTAATTAGGTTACTTAGAGTGAAGTCGAATTATTATATATATATAACCATAGTGATAACCGTTTTTGTTAATCGGTGGATTTGATTACAAAGAATTTGTTTTTCTTTATAAATTAATTCCATTTGTACCAAAGGATTACATAACAAAAAATAGGATATATTACATATATAATAATCTGGTTCAACCATAACACAAATTTATTCATGACCAGAATTAAAGATAAAAAAGAAAAGAACTTAAAAGAAAAGAAGAAATTGGGAAGAGGAATTTACCTCTAGAGACTTCCTCCTTTGGGATACTCTTAAGGTGAGAGTTTTCAGTATTTTAAAGAGGATTAGAGCTTTTGGACATGGGGGAGGACCTTGGGGATAGATTTGGGCAGAATAATGGCAAGTCACAAGGCTTGAGAGGAGTGGAGAGAAGAGGGAGTGAAGGGGGGTTTATAGTGGATGAGAGGAGGGATTTCATAATATTATAATCATTAATTTATTATTTCTTCCGAAGAAAAGGAATAGTAAGCATTCCATTACCAAGAATAGTGATTTTATCATGTGATCCCGAACCAAGTGGGATTACATCATCAGAACATCATCGATGACTCAATAAATCCATTATTTATCATTTATTGTGAATTATCGGATTCTACTATTCATCGAAAATTCCAGTATTTCAGAAAAATCCAAAAAATTCACCCTAACCATTTTTCGACATGTATAATCCAAAAATGAATTCCATTTTTAAAAAATGATTTTCTAAATATTATTATTTTAATATTTAATTAAAATAATAATTTATTATCAAAACCAGTTTTAAAACATTCATTAACTTACTATAAAAATATAGGTATATCGTACATCCAGCTTGAATATTATTTTTATACCAACATAGGTGAGGTTACTATTCATTATTGTATATCACTATTCATAAGGGTATGTTACTATTCATTAGGGTAGGTTACTATTCACTAAAAATTAAGTTTTCCTTATCGGGCTCCAAATAACTTACTGATTACAACTGTGTATGCGGGATTTTCGAAATTCCAAACACAGAAGTGGCAAACTTATGTTTAAAGGTCACTTAGCACTTAGTAGTTCATTATGTTGTGTTTTCATGTGATTTTATGACATACTTTTGAGAAGGTAATTTCTATTGAAAAACACTGCGTCGTTATAGTTAAACAAAAAATACAAGGGTTAAAATGACATAAAAACTTGAATAAATCATATTTTCTATCCATATTTAGAACTTTTATCCTCCCTTATTCAAGTATTATCCATTTTAAATCCTTTTTATTGAATAAGACGTTAAGGTATTTTAATATGTTAAAACAATTCAAGTATATCCTCTCCCGCACTTATAAAAGGACACCCCCTCTCCTCTCCTATACATAATTCAAGATATTTTTTAAAAAACCACCAACCCAAATCCATTCCAAACATCCTTCCCCCACCATAACCTACATGCCCTGTAATGATCAATAATCCATCTTAAAAGAAATTATGTATAAAAATAAATAGTTTTCCCAAAGAAGAGATATAATTATTAATGGAGTGTTTTCATTTTATTTACTATTATATCTAATTTTAATATTAATAAACCATGGTGAAATAATAAAATCAGTATCTTTCACAGCCTAATATTTTATTATATTAATGTAATAACCTATATCCATCACCAATTCCATCAAATTGGAAATGAAACCATCATTCGTGTGTACGTCAGACTACCACATCGTGAAATTATTTAATTCCTTTTCCATCACCACCTCTCGCGTTGCATTATAATGATTGATTTAATATATAAATATTATATTCATGAAATATATATATCATTATATAAAGATAATATATCTTTTATTTTATTAGCTTTCCAACTATAGAAAAATTATAAATTTGTTCCTGTATACGTGTAGATTACTACTACCATCAAGCTATATGATTCATCATTCATCACTACATCACAATAAAGGTATATATAACTTCATTCAAATAAATAATATTATATTTATTATATAATAATCATTCTATAAAATAAAAATAATTCTTACCTTCTTTCTCTAATGTTTGTGGAAAAATGGAAATGTTACTCAGGCATACATACTGCCTACCATGTCTATGATTGTAATGTAATTAATATTTAATAACAATATTTAATGGATGTTTTTAAGTTCTTAATTAATGTGTAAAAATGATAACTATGTCAATATTATTATTCTTTTGAGTATGGAATAACAACCTCTTAGAGAATACTCAACCTACCAAAGTTATTTTGGACATATGAGTCGAATATCATCCAAACATCTGACGCGAAATTAATTAATAATTTAATAGAATATAACATGGATATAAATAAATTAATTAAATAATAAAAATGAAAATTTTTGTTAAGTAAGAAAATAATTAGCAGGATTTTATTATTCTGAAAGATATAGAATATATGTGATGAGTCATACTTGAGGTAAGGGAAACATTTCCTTAAAACCTCATTTAATATATTTTAAGTATTTATTTTATAATTTTTTTTATCCATTTCCATATTCTTAAAAATAATTTATTCATGTATTTATATGGACATAAATTGATTATAAATGGAATTTTATGTCACTTTTTAATTTATTTTAATTTTTTTCAAAAGGAATATTTTTATGTATTTTATACGAAATGTGTTGATAAGGAAGAAATAGGAATGTTAAATTTATACAGGGCCAATGGGATTTCCATTCATTGTAACCATTATTTTATTTTTTTGATTTATTTAAAATATTTTTCTTATGTAAAAACCCTCCTTCCATTTTTTTGGTTATTTTGAAAAAAACAATTACATGTAATGGATATTTCATTATCCAAAAATGTTTTTATGGGTATAATGGATATTTTTATTAGTATAATGATAAAAATAATAGATTTCACGTGTTATGATTATGTTATGGTTCTAGTGAATTTTTTATGATGATGGGTGAGAATAATATAACTCATAATTATGGGTGATACTAATATATATCTTGATTACAGTTGAACTGAAGATAGATCTCTAATTCATTGTGTAAAGGTACAGAGTTAATTGGTTATAGTTTTCTATAAAGATATTATTGGAATTTTTTGGGTAGTTTATTCAATTTATAATAGTGATTGTAAGACTGATATTAAAATGATATCCAATGTCACCAATATGAATTACAAATTATGTATATGGGGTTTTATGGGAATATTATGATTTTACAAGTTAATCTAATGATAATATGTTTAAAGGAAAGTTTGTTCTACTTTTAAGGGTGAAATATATGACTTTGTGAAAACGTTTTTATGAGTTTTTCATGATTGTAAATAATAAATTATGATTTTTTTCCTTTTGGATTTCTTGTGAAATGTTTTATGAAAATATTTGGGTAGAGAAGTTTATTTCATAGGGTAGAAAATGTTCATTTTAATCTCCATGTTTATTTTGAAAAATGAAAAATTTATAATGAGTATTCATAGAATAACAGGTTTATTTCATTCGTTCTTTTTATATGTCCCTAAATGAGATTTTTGTGCTCGTCCAAGATTTTTTTTAAAATTTCATGGGTTTTAAGGATAATTAGTGAAAAATATGAGGTCAATATGGATATTGTATAGATATTTCAGAAAAGATAACTAGGTATATCTTTGAATTGTTTTATTGTGATAAAATTTGATACTAAGTGGAAGTGTCTACTTTGTGATGTTGTATTTTATTATGTAAGGGTGATGACCGAATTCTCAAAAACATTAAACCTTAAATATATTTTACAAATTAAAAAAACTAATTCTTTTCTAAATTTAATTTTTATAGAGTGTTCATTGATGGGTACTTATATATACTTACTATATAAGTAAGTGGGGGCTCAGTGCAAAGTAATAGTGTGATAGGTAAAGAGGTGATCAAGGATAGAGAGAAAAAATAATTAATTTTGTTTCCTTGTCATTATTATTTATACCTAGTAATATGTTTTTTAATTATTATAAACTTTAATTATAAAGTAAAGGGTAAAATAACTATTTCTCCCATGCATGTAGGATACATTGTCTGACACCTGTTAATCCCTTACATTTTATCCTTACTTTATGTTCTTCCATATATTTAATTTTCATTTATTTTAATGTGTGTGGTTTAGTTTGAGTTTTGTGTTAGGGTTGAATTTGTGTGGTGAGTAGGGTTTCAAGACTTCCTTCTTGTAGAACACTTAGTTAAGGGAGTAATCTTTTGGAATTCTCATTTCCACTATAGAGAGACTCTACCATGTAAAATTATTATGGATTGAAATACTTCTTTTTATGATCATATGGTTACCCACCTCCCAACAAGTGGATTTAAAGAATATGTATTAGTTCTCACTCAAAACACAAGGTGGATCATGTTTTTCTCAATCATTCTATATTGATATTTTATTTTATATAGGTGGTTACTGTCAGTGGAGTTATATCATAAGATGAATGTATGGACTAGTTATATGAGTTTTGTGGAAGGTTTTTTGGATTATTTTGAATTATTTTTAAGTATAATTTAACTCAAAATTATATGGGTATTCCACTTAGTGGTATTCATCAAGATAAAATGGAGAAGGTGGAATGAGGATTATTGGGTAGGAAGGAACAAACATTGAAAACCTCGACTCCAATAAACTATATCTAGTGGTTATCTTATTACATTGTAATAACATATAAGAGATCATATCTTAAATTATTCAATATTTTAGCAGTATTGGGAGTCTAGATACATACATGATTCTCACATAAATTTTTAGAACATGAAATAAAACCTAGTATTCATATTATAACTTTATTAGTTCTTATTTTATATCTCTAAAATCATTCATAGATCCCTTATTGGTACCCCAAGAAAAAAAATAAAGGTTTATCACAGATACTTAGTAAGGGAAAGTATAAAACTAAAGCTATCACGTAATAAATAAAACATTAATAATATGATAGAGTTAAGAAATAATAAAATACATAATATAACTAATATCATAATAGGGGAATATATCTATGTATTACATAAAAATATAAATAATTTCATGGAAAACAATAACAATTTTTATAATTATAGAATGCATAATGTTGGACATCATAATCTTACCATCAATTCCTTGTTCCAAGATATCATATATAAATAGGTAAGGCACATGCTAAATACTCAATCTTGTTTGTATTACGAGACATACTAATGCATCAAGGGGCTATAACGGTCAAATTCCATTGTTTACTAAGTCTAATTGATTCATCATATGAAATAAATGAATAACAATTCAATACATAATCAAAATAAACATTTTTATTAAAAATATAAGATATGTAATGATGATATTTCCCTAGTTAATAAATAAAAAATTATCATAATCCATCCAAATAATTAATGTATATGGTATCAATAACTTATATCCCTAGTAAAGAATAATATTCCTTAAAATATGAATACATGGAGGAAAATTACTTTAAAAGAAAATTTGAGCCTTTCTTTGAAAAAAATGATAAAAATATACTTTTCTTGTGATCAAATTTAAAATAAAAATTCCCAGAATATTAGAAATTATATTCTTTTAAAACAACCATGGATATTTTTAAAGTAATTCTAAAATAAAAGAATATTTATAGCAGTGGGAAAAGTCCTTCAATCGGAAAACTTTTAATCAAATGTTCCTTCTACAATTTAGGTAAAAATTCAAGGGTTCCTTTCTCAATAAATAATAAGTGGATTCATTTTAAACCAGTTTAAATAAATTATAATATAGATGATGATGACATTAAACAATCATTATAATTTTGTGGTTAATATAATGATTTAATTATACCAAGATGGTTTTTGAATATATGGAGGACATTTAAAAAAGGGGAACATGAAAAATGTTAGTAAGAACATATGCCACTTCTTTTGGTAGATTCTTCTATATTACAATATAATCCTTCTTAAAGTGGTGTTTTGGTGAGAAAAATACCACCAGTAATATGAATAAGGATGTTTTGAATGTATTTATGAAGGTCTTGTTCAATTTAAGTAGCTCAAGTATTGTGGATAATAGGGGACAATGGATTACCTTATATACATGAGGTGTGTAGAAAACATGTAAATAATTGAAACTTTATTAAATAATATATGACTTTCTAAAATTTGGTGGTTCCAAATTGTCTTTATAAAACTCCTCTATTTTAGGATATATTTATTCTCAAATAAATATAGTTCCATAAATAGTATGTGATACACAAAAACCAATGTTTAAATGAATCATAAGATAATATGTCATTATAACCTAGCTGTTAAATTGACATGTGAATAAGAATAACCACATATTATTGAAAAATATGTTTAATGGTTTTTTATAAACAATATATGTTTATAAATACCTATAATTTTTTCAATAAATTCATTATATGCATTGAAAATACTTTTTCCCTTAAAAATGGTTTTTATTTATTTTTCACGGAAACTAATATATTAATTTTTTCTATTATTAGAAAATTTATATTTAAAAATTAACATCATTTTTTAAATAATCATATAAAAATTAACTTAGAGTGATATTTTGAAAACTTTCTGAAAAGGTTGATTTTCTAATGTATAGTGAAAAATAATAATTTTTATTGAACACTATCATTTCATTTCAAGAATATAAAAAGATTCATTTTGTTCTAAATTGAATTAAAAAGTAAACTTGGTAAATCTGTATTAATAATAATCCAATTATGGTCATTGAAATCATTTTTTTATTTTATTATTGTGTAAAAACATTATATACTTAAGGATACCACTTTTTTATAAAACCTTTGTTCATCACTTTATGTGGGTTTATTTTTAAATTACATTCTTTTACTAATGTGAATTGAATTTGATAAAATGAATACAAATTTTAGAATTTTCATAATTAATATTATATAATATTTTCAACCTAAATTTTATACATAATTAATAGTACCAATATTAATAATTCATTATTGTTGTTAAGGATAAAACAAGTTTACTGAGGGCTTAAACAAATAGATAAGGGTATGTTTTCCAATTAAACTTTTATAAATCCTATTTTATATCCATATTTAAATCACATCCTATCCCACCATTAATTATTAGGAAATTTTTATGAATTTTACTTGATTATGACTTTATTATATTTTTATCTTTTATTAAATTCCAAGTGTGACATTCCCCCACTTATAAACGTACACCAATTCTTTCTCTTATTTACACCACTATGAGACGTTTAGTTCAACCAAACCCTTACCAGTTATCTTTTAATCTTCCATAGAGACAAATTAAAGGCTTTGGTAATATTAAAAGACTTTTAAAAGGTTTATTATAAAATTATCTAATGGATTCCTACCGAAGAAGAGGCAATCATCCTACAAGACATATTTCAAATTGGTTCTTTATCTACCTCCTCTAATTCTGTGGTATTGACTATACTGAATGGTTTCATTGATTAAAAATAGGAATTGATCATATTAGAATTTATATACCCCAAACTACACTCATTTACTAAGGTATAACATAGTGAAAGTACGGTGGCACGCCGATAGGGACAACTGGTATGTAAGAAGTAAAAACCTTATAGTAGAATTCCTCATGATCAAAATCAGGTTTGGGTACTCCAGAACAATGTACATTGGTGGTAAATCAAATAATAGATAAGGGTTCAGGTTTAAATTTAGGGTTTAGGAAAAAGAAAATCCAATATCTGGCTTGGGATAGACCTATGGATTAGGTTGTGAAGTGATGCAAATGTAACAAATTGGTTATGGTGAATCCAATTGGATTTGTCTAAGATAAAAAAATTAGTCCAGAGATAGTCAATAACCTAGGTTAAGTAAGGTTAACTTCTATGAAAAAATTATTATAAGCTATTTTTCCTAGATTTCACAACTCCATATAGGTAGGGTTCCTTTGATTTCATATATCATGGTCAGGGTAGTAAAAAAGAATGAAATTAAAAAAAATAACAAAATTACTAGACATATGGTTTCTAAATTTCAATCTAGGAATTCATTATTTTTATATCCACCCATACTCTCAACCCCTATTACTAAGTAGATTAGTTGTTCATGATGGTGTTAAAAATTATAAAATAGATGGAAATGTGTACAACATGATATATAATTAACATAAATAAAATAAATCCAAAATTTAAATCATATGAAAAAAATAAAATACTAACTTCAATGAAGAAACAATGAAGAATTTAGGGAAAATTAAATTTTTATTGAAATAGATATTTAAATAGAGCATCAGAAAAGAGAACACAAATAATACAATTTTGAATGGTAATTGGTAACAATGGAATGATTAAAAAAACAAAAAAAGAACAATTTTTAAATGAAAATGGAAAAGAAATTAATAATAAAGGAGAATAAGTATGTAGGTATACCACTCCCTCTACACGTGTGGGTTTGCTGAATATTTATAGATATTGAGTGGTTCACAACGCGTAATTGTTTCATGTTATGAACATTCTTTTAGTGACTCCTTCATCATAGATTTCACAACATGTAACAAGAATTCATTTCATGTATATTGAAACCAAAATTTTATCTGAATATATTAAGTCTCGTGGATTTTATATCTTGTATATTTGATGGAAATCGTAATTATAACTTCTCACATCATGTAATAAGTTCACATAGAGTATCTCATTAGGTTTGAAATTCGAGTCTTTCACAATGTTTAATCTATATTAACATCATTTAATTGATTTATGAAATTAAATTTGAATTCATTGGCTGGCATATGACTGACATAGGTGCTCTGATCAAGGAATACACATCACGCACTTCATATTCAAGACATATAATGTCTATTTTCCCCATTTTTCAATAACTTCTCTTTCGATTATGGAATTCCCAATTCCTATAAATACAATAAATAACCAGTTCATTATCAAATAAAAAATTATTAAACCTTAAATAAATGTATCGAAAAGATTTATATTAATTTTAATTATCACATTACAATGCACTCGAACAATTTCTTATCCTCAAGGAAAAAATATCTCAATAGGGATTCTAAATGAAACATTTTTTAAACAGCAAATGTACATTCTAATGAGGAAAATTAATCTAAGTGAAAGTGAAAAAATAATGACTTATAAAATAAATCCTACAAAGATAATTAGTCTTTCCTCATAGTTATGTTATTTATTAATATTTTTTTGTTTTAATTGCAACATTAAAACTATTCCTTGGAATCTATACCCAATTTTTAATTCATCTTACATTGAATTTAATCTATTCTCCCAAGGTAAAAGAAAATAGAGAAATGATCATATCCAAAATAAATTTTCCTAAGAATAATATTTCATTTGTTATAATAGCACTACTTCATAATGATAAATACACAATTAATCAGGAGGGATTAAGAAATATGGTTCAAATGACACTAAGTCTAGGGGTTGGTAGGTAGATAATAAAAATTAATCTAAGAAAGGTGGGTAAACTCCAAAGTATAATTTATTAAAACCATTAATAATTCATTGAAGAAACCTCTCCTAGAAAAAAATGATATCTTATTGCTCTTATTAGTTCAAATAAGGTCCATGAATATGTCAAAAAATAATAAATAATGTTTCTTTTACTTTTATATTTTTTATTTTATTTATTTTTAAAAAGTAATGGCTTGTCTAGATCTCACTTAAATCACTAAACCATAGATGATCTGTCATGAGATTCATCAGTCTAGTAATTTTGATTTTTGAATTTCCTAATAAATACATTTTTTTCTTATTTTTATTATATATATATATTCAAATAAACAATGTATGCATTGAAAATATAAAAAGTAATCATGAACCATGTCACATAATTCTAGTGAAAATATTACTTTACATCTCTTCAGTTTCAATATCTCATGTATGGTAGAGATGAAAAATACCCCACACCTGTCCAAAAGAAAAATCATACATAATAAAAAGAGTATGGTAGGAAGTGATAATAGACTTGAAGTGGTTGTAACCTAATAAGGTTATTCATGGATACTCTGGGATAAATAAGGAAATATGTAAAGGTGGTTCTCAATATAAGTATCTCAACAATTATTGCCTCAATAATTTTAATAGTGTATTTGTTCAATCATATCCTCCATAAGATCTCAATTCATGTTCTGATAGTTTTACATGTCCCAAATATCTCTCAAGAAATATTCTCAAAAAATAATATGACAATGTAGGTCTATAATCCTCCCAGGAAAGTGATTATAAAATAGTTGACCATCACTCGGTCCATATTTTCCATTAACAATTCAATGAAAAGAAATTTCAAGAATCTATAATTGGAATTAAATTTCACAACTGAGCTATCATGCTCAAATTAAAAACATGAATAAAAATATATTTCCATAATCTATAACAAAAAAAATTATATTTCATTTAAACAGTTGTAAAGATATATTATGTTAAAGTATGTTATTAATGAAAAATGTCTCCTAGAATAACTAAAACATGAAATAATCCAAGTGTATCGACAATTAATCTCAAAAAATAATCCTCTAAGCTTAAAATGAAACATTGTGCACGTTATTCTATAAAGTGATATGGTAGAGATATCAGTAGTATCATTGATAGAAATTAAATGTAAATTTATTTATTTTGAATAACAAAATTGAATGATCTATATAGTGAATTTTATGATATGGGGGAAATTATAGGACGGTTATTGGAAAATTAAATTACCTATAAATATTGTTAGAAACAAAATACCTACAACAGATAAATCATTAATACTAATGAGTTAATTAATATATAAGAAAACAATAAGAAGGTGTACAAAATAAATATTTTGAAAAAATATCTCAGATAAATGCATGAAATGAAAAAAAAAGCTTTGGAAGATCAATAAACATAAAATTATAGGAAAGAAAATAAACGCTCTTATGTACACAATGAAAATAAAGAAAACAAAAAAATATGTGTTCACTACCATGATGTGTTAACAACGACATTTTTGTCTATATAGATGGAAAAAAAGAACCATTAAATGTTTTCTATAAACTTATATGTCCTCTTCCTCCTGTATAAACTGGTGGTGGCATCTTCATGCTCACTGGGGCACTTGGTGGGGTTAACCACCTCCGGAATGGATCGACCAAAATACTCATGTGGAAGATTAAGATTCACGAAAACCAAGGAGGAGGCTTCTAGTGAGTATGAAGTTGGAATTGGAGCTCCACAATATGTCTATATATTTCATCCATATGATGATACCCGTCATGCATAAGGATAGAGGGTGGCCAAATAGACCTATCAATGACTATGGATGAAGCAAAAGAGATAGGAATGGATAAAATAATTCATAAATGAAAATGAGATAATGTAATCATGTATTGCTATCAAAATTGTATCCCATCGATAGATATGATAAATTGTTCCTCAGTTAATATGTAATAACAAGAGAGTAAAATAATTGGAACACATAAATAGCATAAAATATGGGAGAGATACATGGTTATAACTAAATATTATATATAGTTTCCCTGATATCTGAATCGATATCCCCTCCCAAATAGTGGGTTCTTGAAGCTGCCCCACCCTATCTATGTCAATTGTGGATACTTGGACTTGTGGATAGATTGTTTTAGTGGGTATCATTATGTTGGAAGCTAGCTCCATTGGGATAGGTGGAAGAGAGGTACTAGAGGATAAAGTAAGGATTGTGGTAGTAGGTGGTGGGTGGTTAGATATAGGGGCTAGTGGTGGAGTGAGAGTGGGGAATTGGAACGGGTTAGTGAATGGAATGTGGAAGTCATAGAAAATCTATCACTGGTTATGAAATAAAGACTAGATAATATACCATCTATCAGATGGTATAGGTGGAGTTGGAACAGATGGGGAAAGGGTGGTGGTGGTGTGGTGGTGGTAGGAGGTATAGTAGGAGCGGTAAAGGCAGTTGGGGAAGATGAAAAGGTAGAGGAAGGTTTTGGTTTAGTATGGGTATGGGGATCATGAGTAGGGGAAGGGGATAGAGTTGAATGAAATGGAGCCTCAATAGGATCCTCCAAGTACTTGGGGTCTAACTTGTATCTCCCCCTATCTTTCTCAAGATCCATATCTTGTAGATTATGAGTATGTAAATTGAATCAATCTTCCCAAGTAATGAAATAGGTTGATACATATCAAATACTCAAATATTAAGGGAAATGTAGGTGATGAAGCGTCCTCCCATCAAGATACATTAGTCCCACTTGACCTAGGTCTGGTATTGAAGCTTGAACTGACGATTCACGTCGATGGATGGGCCACCCCTAGATGAGGTGAGAATGAGTACCATGATCTATTTGATTATACCATGAGCATCTCCTCTAGACAAACAAGGATGAGCAAGATCCTGGTGGAGAATCCTTAAATTGGAACTATGCATCTGGTCGCCCTTTACATGGATCGTGAATACTATACAAATCTCGGGTGATTAGTGGAAAATCCCTCCCCAAATCTCCTTTTCTCCGCTCCAGTTTCATGGTTATGTAAGCAGGGGAAGTGACAAAATCCTTGCTGTAGATAATGAAACCAATGTTAAAATATCATAGAGTGAGATCCCAAGTACTTCCACCGAGTTAAAAGGTGACATGCGCCATGCCGAGCAACACTGTGGTCAAGAACTCAAGGAAAAAATCTAGGTACGACTCCTCACATTCCTCGGGGATGATGTAGAGGTACATACAAGCAATAAGATCAAGGAACTCCTCATTCACGTGTATATTTTCCTGAATGGATAGGTCCAAAGTCTTTTTTGACCTCATTGGATTGGAATATACATGGAACAAGCATAGTCGGTGATCGAGGGTGGAAATGTGGTGGCACGAGTGCAGGTTCAGAAATTGATCCACACTCTGGGATGGATTGGATTAGGCCTCAGACTGGCTAGATGATGAGGGGGTAAAATAATTAGATGCAGATTGTATGGGGGTGGGATATATGGGTGGTATTGGGGGTGCGCAGTCCAGACCCTTGGGAGATAGAGGATCATCTTCTCATTTGGAAGCGCACTTCACAATTTTGGTCTAGGACATGAAGAATGGGTGCAACAAGTAGGGTGAGGAATAGACTATAAATTGTGGGAAGATCAAAAAGTAATGAAATGTGCTGGTGAGTGAGTGAGGAGGGGAGGCATAGTGATAGGGAGGTCGACGGTCAGTATTAGGGGAGTAAACCATAGAAGGGGGAGGGGGCATTTCTTCAATCATGAACCCTAACTCAGAGCTTAAAAAGCCTAGACGATTTTTTCATGTCATGTATTTAATACATGATGTGTAAATATCGTGATATAATTTTTCAAGGCCCCAACATTATCACATCATGTAATTTCTTTACAAGACAATTTTTTTAATAAATTTAAATTTCATATTCTAAATCTGAAATTCAAAAAAAAATAGAAGCCTATACCTTTAATCCATTTCCAGTGTAATTAACTCAATAAACTATAATATAACATATTTAAACTATATTGGGTTTCCTCCTAGTCATAAATTAATTTATTATCAATATCTAGACATGTTTCTATTTAGATTATTTTAAAATTAAGGACCCACACCTTTCAGAATAGTTATTGATAATAGAGGGTACATAAGGTGGTGATGCATCCTTTTTCAGATATGTAGTGTAATTCATGTACTTATGATTACTATATGTATTTAAGTTAGTATTTAAGGTCTTTCTATTATCCTTATAGGTTATATAATCATATTTCTAATCTGTAGGAAATATTTCTTGAAAATCCAATTACTCACCACTTATCTTAATAGATTTCACTATGTCCAAAACATCTTTTTATTCTCCTACTCTAAATATAATATTTCTTGATTTACATCAATCAAATCCTTCCCAATGGAGATAAATAATCATACAATAATTATGTGAACATCTTATCCTTCATCAATATTCAAAATCTTGAAATCATTGGGAAATTTGAACATACCCACCATGACTAAAACATTGTCAAGAATTCCTTGTGGATACCTGACTATGAAATCAACTAGTTTAAGTTAAAATCTTGTTGGAATCAATTCTATGAGCCATATATTTATTAATATACTCAAAGTCATGATATTAGTACTTTATCTAAGATCTCTTATTGCTCTTTCAAGATTGAATGTCCCTATAGTGCATGGAATATGAAAACTTCTGGGGTCTCACATCTTTGGAGGGAACCTCTCTAAAAACATGGATTATTTTTCATTTAATGGGATTTATCATAAGTATTAAATTTTCATTTTTTTGGTAATAAATTCTTTTAGAAAATTAGAATAGGTACTCTTTTTAATAATTTCTTATGAAAATGGATTGATAATGTTTAATTGTTTAAACATATCTAAAAAAATTGTACTGCCCACTCTCATACCTTGTCTCATCCTCCATGAGAATAGTAGAGGTATTTATAAGGTATCAGTGTCACAAAAGCATCATCCTTTTTAGGATTATCTTTAATTGGATCTTTTTTAGTTATCTCCACTTCTATATTTTTCTTCTAACTTGATTTATTTGTGCTATCATCGCCATCATTGTTGATGATTGGTGCACACTTTTCAAATTCTTTAAACTATTTTTCCTATCTTATGCATGGTTGCTAAAAATCAAGCATTTTCCACTCCTAAGAACCACCAATTTATCCTCCTATTTTAGATGATTCTTGGTATTACTAGGAAAAAAACACAATAATCCGTCTTATAGGGTCTTTAATAATTAAACTACATGGTTCTAAAATATTCAGAGGTCTTACCTTAGGTTTTTTATTTTAGTCTCTTGGGATTTCATCATTAATTCATTTTTAGATCAAATGTTGTGATAAAGTTCCCAAAATTAGACTCGAGAGGTGGGTATTATTGTGGTGGTCTTAGTATAGCTTTCTGGAATTGATGTTTAGCTATAGGGGGAATGGTTGTTGAGATATTTCTTGTTGCGATCATTGAGATGGATTCTACAGTGGGAACCTAAGTGGTCCCTGATTCTGTGTTGGAGCATGACCACTCCTATATTGAAAATAACCTTGATTGGACTATTATGACTACTAATTAAACATATACTGATAATATTTCTATTGATACTGTTTGACTTTTTGACACTACTAATTTTGTTGGTTGTAATTAATGTAATTACAATATTGACTTTAAATCTCTTCCATACCTATCCTACAATACTTATATGGGAAAGAGCCTATATACATATCACAATATTAGATCTCTATAACTAGATAATGATGTGGTAGTGGTGTAGTAGGTATATAAAATGTTTTAGTATTTTCAATGAGGGATTAAACATGAGATGTTTGGTACGTATTCTCCTCCACTTAATTAATTCCATTTCAGGCTGGCCCTCGATCTCTCTTACACATACTAGTATTTTGTGAAATCCCATCAAATGTAGCTCTTCCAAAAAATGATCTTAATCATGAGACCTCCATCAGTGAATGCATCCACAACTATGCATGTTGTGGGATGGAGTCCCTGATAAAATGTTTTCAGTTATAACCACAAATCATATTTATGATGTGGGAACTTGTGGGTTGGATTCTTACCATGGTCTCTAGATGCCAATAGTGATTCTCTATTTCTCTTGTTAAAATTCTACATAAAATTTATTAGTTTCCATGTTTGAATTGGTGGGAATTATTTTTTATGAACATCTTTTCTAAATTTTCCAAATCCATTATTAACTCAGTAGATTAACTTTAAAACCAAACATTGGCATGGTAACAGAAGGTTTTGGGGAGGACTCACAGTATAATGGAATCTAGTGATACACATTTATTCTAAAAGGTGTGACAAAACATTAGTAAATTTGAAATCTACTCATGGAGATCTTCTCTTTAAATTCCACCAAATTTCCCCATGTTTTATATCATATGGATGAGTTCATGGATTATTTCAATTGAGTGTTCCTAAATATGATGGAACACCATTCTAGGTGTAACACCAATAATAGACAGGATTTTGTAGTCTTTGATGGTGCCCTCATGAAGTAATGTTCTCTCTCCCTATTGTTTAGGTGGTGCATATTGAGAATTGGGGGGGTAAAATATGGTTGTTTTCATCCATAGTTAAACATCAATGTCCAGCTAGACATCCATTGATATCATTATTGAATTCAAGTCGTTCATAATAATCAAGTCCCTTTGTGCGAGTAAAATAGCCCAGATTCATGCACTAGGCTGAAGAATTGTGGATTCAACTTCTAGTCTATGAAAGGAAGTTGTAAAAAGAAATGGGGAAAAGGAATGGGTGAGGAAACCAAATCATGGATATCCATAGAAATGGTACCAATATTTGACCTATTTGCACAATGTGTTTCATTATTCATGGGAATTGATTAGATTAGAATTTATATTTCATAAACTAAACTCAACTACTAAGGAATATCATAGTGGAAGTGTGGGGTCGAACCCATAGGGAAAACTGGTATTCAAGAAACCTAGAGGTATGAACCCTGTGGTAGGAGTCCTCACGATCTCTATTAGGCTTGAGTTTACAAAACCCATACCTCTTGTGGATAAATTAGATAAGATATAAGGGTTTAGGTTCAATTTAAAAGTTTTGTCAAATTATATTCCTAAATATAGCTTGGTATAGACATATGACTTTGGATGTGAAGGTTTGAAAAGATAAAGAATTGATCTAGGTCAAACCAATTGGATCTACCTATGATTAAACAATTCTTTATCCAATAGATAGTTAGAAACCACAGCGTAGTAATATTAGCTTCTAGGTATATGGCATAAAAAGCTATTGGTCTTGGATTTCTCAACTCTAATTAAACCTGGTTCCTTTGATTGCATCACTCATAGTTAGGATGGCACAAAAAATGAGATTTATAATTATTTTTAACTTAATTACATTCCATTGTGTTACCATGTTATGATAAAGAAATTCAATAGGTTAAAATCCACCATTACTCTCAATCCCTAACCCTAAGAATATTATCCATGGATGATGGTGTTAAAGGAAAGAATGGAAATAGATGTAAACATGCCCCACATGATAAATAATAAACATAAATAAAATAAATCCAAAATTGAAATCATATGGAATAAATCAAATAAAAACTTGAATGAAGAAAAAATAAAGAAGGTGGTGGAAATTGAAGTTTTAGGGAAATCAATATTGAAATCAAACATTGGAAAAGAGAAATGAAAATAATGCATCTTGGAATGGCCAAGAGTAATAATAGAATGATTAAAACACTAAACGAAAGTGAATGAAATATGTTTAGATGAAAGAATAAAAGAAATTAAGAATAATGGAGAATATATCTCATAGTGTACAACTCTCTCTATCAATTGGGGGTTGCTAAATATTTTTTCATCTCAAGAGGTTCATGATGTGTAATTTATTCTCTGTATGAGAATTCATTAAATAACATTTTCATCAAGGCTTTCATGATTTGTAACTGGAATTCACACCATGTACTTAAGATCTACAATGTTCTATAAATATATTGGTTCTCATGGATTTCATGGCCTGCATCTTTGATGGGATTCATAATTATAACTTCTTAGGTCATACAATGAATTCAAGCTATATAACTGATCATGAAAGAAAGTAGATTCATTAATGACATGTGGTTCAGATTTAAGTCATGTACCTAGTCCATGCTTTGTACATTGGATTCACGGGTTGGCCTTCGGCCCGCACAGGTGATCTTCTAAAGGAATACGCATCACATTATTTTGATTCACGATGTGTAAAATCTATTTTTTCAATTTTTTAAAAACTTCACCTTTGATTCTAGAATTACAAATTCCTACAAAAACAAACCAAATCCCAGTGCATTATCTAATGAATCATGATTAAACCTTAAATAAATGTATCTGAAAGGAATATATGAATTAAAATTATCAAGTATACATTATAAAAATAATATCTTTAGTATTATAAATATATTTAAATTTTATTATTATATTGTATCTTTCATTATTCACCCTATTTTCCATCAAATGGGAAGTGGAAGTATTACTCGTGCGTAAGTGTGAACTATCACCTCCACATAGCTACACAATTCATTTTCCATTACCATATTGAATGGATGCGTATTATAATGGGTTTAGTATTTATAAATTATATTTATGAAATAATTATGCTTCTTTAATTATAATATCATTTATACCTTCTTTCCATCAAATCCTTTTGAAAATAACAATGTCTCTTGTGCGTGCGTGTGGACCGAAACCTCCATAAAGCGATGTGATTCATTTTTCATTTACGATTTAAACGGATACTAGTAAGGATAGGTTTAATGAATATGTATGATATATATTATATAATATTATTTTTTAAATATTAATTATAATTCACCTTTCTTTTTTTCCATCCACTGAAATGTGAAAATAGTGCTCATGCGTTTGAATGTCCTACCGTCTCCAGGAATGGTGTAATTCATTTTTCTATCTCAAAATTTAATTAATGAATCAAAATATTGATTTATTAAATATATATTATATTTATATCATTATTAAAATAATTTTTATTATTTAACCATAATAAAAGTAGAACGACCAGCCCAACTGGAACAAAATTCTCATAAAAAGAGAAACAATTAACCCATAAAAATGTCACTTTCAATGATGAATTATTATTAAATGGGTGTCAAAATATAATATGGGGATTTTATTTCATATTAAAAGTTTATAAATTATTTTTTTGTATAATGATAATAAATTTAAATTTATTATACCATTGGTTAGATTATTTTCAAATAAAGTCTAACTTGAGATAAGTGATTTTTGTCTCACTTAAATTTCTATGAGACTCATACCATATTAATCCCTTTTTACATTTATGTGTTCTGTATAATTCCCATGAATGTATTTTATGATTATTATTAAGAAACTTATCTTGATATATATATATCTATATGTGGTTTTATCATTCATAAGGTTTTTATAATGAATAAACAAATATGGTAAGGGTTTTATGTTATAATCACATTATTTACTAGGAGTGTTTCTGATTAAGTTTTAGATGATTACATTTCATGATATACCTCTCAATAATCACATGAATTTTATTATCCTAATTTTATCCATGAAATTTTAATTTAATGGAATCATTTTCCTAACTTTGGTACTTAAAATTATTAGGAAATTGTTTTTAAGAAAAACATACTTTATTTCCTCTTTGTTCAGGAATCGTTATCTTCCATGTCGATATTTTCTTTAAAATATTTTCAATAATTTTTTTAATATTATTCTAAATTTTTTTAAATTATTTTTTTCCATTGATTTAATTTTTCTAACATGTTTTAAAGAGAATATTCTTATCATTATCTAAATGAGGTACATTTAACTTTTTACCAAAAATGTGAAAGTGGTCCTTATTTTAACATACATAGCATGAATAGAAATTACATCATTATAACTACTCAATTAATTGATGATTCATTTAAAAGTATCCAATTTTCACTTAAAAAAATATTTCCTTAATATTTTGGAAACTTATTGATTTTAATTAATTTATTTGAAAATGAAAAGGTTATTTTACTCAAAAATATTTCAACTGATCTTTTAAAGGAATTTTTATATATGATAACAGCCTTTGATATTGCTTATAATTTATTGGGGATATGATCCATTGTTACCATCCTTATTATATCTCTAGATGGTTTATGATTTCGATGATTAAAGGTTTATAAAACCTATTTATTTTCTATGGGTTATTCTATGAGAAATTTTGAAATGTTTTTGAAACCCCTTTTATTTTCCATGGTTTATGATATATGATGATTTTTTAATGATTTTTTGTAACATGATTAAATGGATTATGATTATATAAGGGATGGACCCAAAATTATATATATCTTTAATGCATTAGGGAAATATGTATATCACATTATATAATAAGAAATGAAATGGGGAGTGAACATAGTTTCGTAAGGGTCTATATCTGATATTATAATAATGGGAGTGAACCTTGACTAAGGATATGATTGAATGGGGAGTGAACTCAATCCATTATGATAGTATAGTTACATATCCTTGACTAATTAAATGATTTTATATGATTATTTGTATTCTACAAAGTTATGTCAATTTCCAATTTTATACTCTCATGGCTCAGGTTCTTTAGATCCTTTATGATTCATAGTGTAAGTCATTCCATAATTTATGTCATGACTTTAGATTATTATATATGTTATAATATTTATGGTTTTTAAATGTTAAAATAATGTTATCATACCATTATTCTCATGTAATTTTTAAGTGATCATTGATATCTCCCTTTTTAACCTTACTGTGCATCTGAAATCATCCTCTATTATGTTTCATTTCCCTATGTTATAAATAATGATTTTAAGTATGATATTTCTAATAAAGTATCCAATTTTTAAAAACATAGTAAGAGATGATTTAGATCTCTAATGAAAAATTTCTTTATTCATTAAGTTTCCAAATAAACTAGAACTATAATATTCTGCAATGGATTTTAATATTTTATATTGAATATTGATCCAATAGGATGTAATATTTATGTATAAAAAGTATGGGTCGTTATAGATTGTATCAAATAAAGTTTTAATGATCTTTGGAAAACAACATTAGAAAACTTTAGTGAGTACCCTTAGGATAATACTATGTATAAGAGAAAATCTTATATTAAGGTATAGTAATAAGTTCAGTTTTCCCAGAAAAATATCTATGTATAGATACTACAAGTTGATATGGTTTTAGCACAGATTGATATAGGGTTAATAACCATAATAAGAGTTGGCTAAGTATATCTCGACCATTATTCTAGTGCACAGTGACGTTTCTATTACTAAACAACTGATTTTACACTCTTGGGGGTTATTCTTGGGTTAAATCATATTTTTTTATGAAACCTTATGATATATTTGAATAGATAATGTCCATGAATGAACTAGGTTAATCCTAAGTTTTCATAGATTTAAAATATCTTTTTATGATTTAGACATCCTCTAGATTATTTTTCCTCATTGTGTACTATGATTTTAGGTTTTATTCAATGGATGGAACCAAAATAACTATGTTAACACTGAATGTGATGCATAATGTAATTATTATATTCCTGAGATAAAATATTTTAGGGGAGTTGAATTGAAAAATTTTATTTTTATGCTTACAATAATTACTCAATATATAATTCATTCAGATCTTCCAAAAAGTAAAAAAGATGGAACTCCATTCTATTAAGTGCTCCATGTGGTAACATCCACCTTATTTTAGTTGGTCTACTGATCCACTATTTTTTTAGAAATGGATCAGTCCCACAAAAATTATATGTTCTACAGTCTATTTTTTATAAAATGAAAATGTTATTTTGGTTGTTTATCATTTGGAAGGTGAAGCAGATCAATGGTGGAATCATATCAAGAACACATAGAAATGGGAAGAAATTAAATCTACGGAGTGGGATGAGTTTAAGATCATATATTTTAATAGGAATTTTGCCTGCATAATTCATATGAAAATGGAGGAGTAATTCCATGAGATAAAGTAGAATTGTGTTGAATCTATTAGTATATTTGAGGAAAATTTTACAATACTTGTGAGGTATGCTTCTCGTAATATCATCCAACCTAAAATCATGATTTACCGATTCTTATGTGAATTAATAACAAGTCTCTAAATGGTATTATCCATACAATACATCCATATATATAAAGAAATTGTTCGATGTGATATCAAGGAAGATATAGAGACAAGATTAAAACATTAATCTCAAGGATTTGATAAGAAAAGAAACACGGAATTCAAAGGACGTTGAAATAATAAGAACCATGGAGAGAAGAATATGATCCTTTATTTATACATGAAATGTGAAGGAAACATGGATGAAATTATTTTAAGGGGACATGTGATTGTTTTAACAATTGAAATTAAGGTTCTTAAGAAATAAAATACTAAAGTGGTGGGAATAAGAAGTTACCTAATGATTTAGTGAAAGTACCACTAAATGTACCACCCACACTCTAGTGTTTAAAACATATGTAATATGGTCATTTTGATAACCATTGCTCAAATCTAAAGTTTATTGATGATTATTGACATCAAAAACCTCTTAATACCAATGTAAAAAGTAAATCTCATAAGATCACTATTGTAAATGTGAGGTATGATAATGTTGTGGTGAAAGGTAGACTTTCTATACACTTTAAAAATACTAATGTATTATTTTATTCTAGATCTACCAAATATTTTATGCATAAATAATTATATAAATTTATCAAAATACCATCCCAATTATTATATATTGAATTATTAGTGAAAATTACTAATGTTTGAATGATCACATCTCTATCCTATATTTCTTCTCCAATTGAATTTTTTATTAATATGCTTCCTCAAAATCTCATTATTCTCCCTCTAGTTGAATTTGATGTTATTTTTGAAATGGATTGGATTCCTTTATATAAATACCAGATAAATTTATAATTAAGGGAATTCAAATTTTATTTTCTAAATAAGAATTTTATCATCTATAAGTCTAATGATAAATATGAACATCCAATGGGTATTGAATTCAATATATTATCCATTATTCCTATTCAAATGGGGTATTTATCTTAGATAGTTTATGAAAAACTCAAAATATGAAACTGAAATATTGTGTGATAGTTAGTTTATAACTTTCTAGAATAGTTTCTGATTCTTCCAATGAATCTTGAAGTTCAATTTTTAATATAACTCAAACATGGTGCTACACCTATTTCAAATAATCCATATTGAATTGGCTTGATTCAGTTTTATAATTGAAGAAGAAACACCAGGAGAATATTTTCAAGGTATTCATTCCACCATGATTGTCACCTTACTATGCACCTAAAAGTTTTTCTAAGAAGAAAGATGGATCAATTTTATACTACATTTATTATTAGGAACTTAAAAAATCAAAATCAAGAATAAGTATCATATATCCCATATTGATGTTTCGTTTGATCAATTACGAGGAGAACAATATTTTTCCAAGATTGATCTTCAATTTAGATACTATCATTTGATTGTCAAAAGTGAAGATATACCCAAGAAAATATTTCATATGAGGAATAGGAAATATAAATTTGTAGTGATTCCATTTTCTTTAAATAATGAACTTATTATCTTCATGTATTTATTAAATAAATTATTTAGATATTTCCTTCATCAATTTTTTGAAGTATTTTAAGAGGACATTACTATATATTCCAAGAGTAATAAAGAGCATAATGTTTACATGATTATTATACAAAAATCCTAAATTTGGATAATCTTTATGAAAAAATTAACATGGATCAATTTTGGATATAAAAAATCCATTTTTTAGGTCATATAATCTCTACAGAGGGTATATTGGTGGATTTGTCAAAGGAAAAAAATTTATTGAACATTGGACCAAACTAACCATTGTAACTGAGATCCCTAGTTTTCTTATTATGGATAAATATTATTGATGATTTATGGAATATTTCTTAGAAATATCTAATACACTTGGCATGTTAACTCGGAAGGGAGACAAGCTCCTTGGGATAGTTGAATGTGAGGAAAATTTCAAGGATCATAAGAGACGGTTATTCAACACACCTATGATTATAGTACCATATAGTGTATAACGGTTCATGATATTTAGTGATTCATATAATTAAGGATCAAGATGAATCCCTTTATATAATGATATGGTGATAGATCATGCTTTGGGATATTTTAAGGTTCGTGAGAAAAATTAACCAACTCATAATTTAGAGTCAGTTTTGGTTATTTTTTCATTAAAAATATAGATTCATTATATTTATAGAGAAATATTTGATATATATACTGATCATAAAACTTTATAGTATATATTCAATAAAAAAGAGTTTAATGTGCACTAGAGAAGATGGTTGGAGTTGATTCCGAATTATGAATTCCCAATTAACTAGCACACTTGGGAAAAGAACAAGGTAAAAAATGATTTGAGTTTATAGGATCATGATAGCTTAACTTGAATGAGGATAAAAAAAGATACAGTATTTATGGATTTAGAATGGTCAGATATGGAAATCTAGATAGAAGAGTAGAAATATTATCCTTCTCAAATGATTGTTCAATCATATATCCAATTGAATATAAAATAGGTACAGAAGGATGATGTAGAGTTGAATGATAAGTTAAGAAATGTTCATATGATTAACCATTATTATTATGGATTGATAAGGGTTAGGAACCAGGGTTTTATGTCCTTTCCATGCCAAATAAAAAGGATTTTTTGGATGAAGCTCGTATTTCATCATTCTCAATTCATCTTGGATGTATGAATGTATACAAGTATGAAAAAGTTTTTTTGGTGGGACAATATGAAGAGATAGGTTGTAATGTATGTATCTCGGTTCTTGGTATGTTATAAAGTTATGTTTAAGTGATATAAGTCTAAGGGGATTCTATGACCATTACATATACCAAAATGGAAATGTCAAAACGTCACTATGTACTTTTTTGTCAGACTCCCCATAATGTGAAAGTCAATAATAAAATATGGGATGTACTTGATTTCATTACAATTAAAACACACTTAATTTGTATAAGATAATATTTCTCTCCTGATCATATATCCAAAATATAAAATATTTAAATGTTAAGTCTTTATATAGTACCAAATTCTATTTTATCTGATTGGGATCTGAGGATTACTTTGATGTTCTTAAAAATTCTTCAGTAAGATCCAGATTTAATGTTTTTAGAGCTACCTATTATCTTCATATACATGGTTAGTGTAAGATAACCCTTCAAATATTGGAGGATGTATTAATGTATTTTCTTGTGGATTTAAATGTTATTTGGGATCAAAACCTTTGTCTAGTTGAGTTTTCTTACAACAATATCTTCTACTTGAGAATTCAAATGGATCCATATGAAGTAATCTATAGAATTACGTATAAAATCCAAATCGATTGGATTAATTTGGTGAAATAAATATATTGGTACGTAATCTGTCTAAGTAAATGGAAAATAATGCCTTGTTTATTCAATAACACATCAAGGAATCTCATATTCAATAAAAACTATATGCCAACAATCATTAGTGAATTACAGGATTAAAGGTTTGTGAGAAGTTAAGAATATAAATTTCCTGATGGAAAAAGTTTATAAGATTTAGAAAGAATGAAAGGTCGATCCCTAGGTGTATTGGCCCCATCATGATTCTTGATCATGTTGGGATGGTACCTTATCAGTTAGTTCATTCATCGAAGCTATATCAAGTTCATGATGTGTTTCATGTATCTCACCTAGGTATATAAATACCCAATACCTCACCTATACTAAACTCAAAAATTGTCTTGTTGAACCACGATCATTCCTGTGAATAATAGATAGTCAAAATCATGGATCATACAGATAAAGTTCAAGGGAAAACACTAATCATCTCGTTAATATTATCAAAGGAATCTGAAATTCGAAAAAACCACAGGGGAACCCAAGGATATTATCAAACAAATATATACTCATTTTTTATATTATAGTGATGTACTTTCAATGGTAAAATTAATTTTAATGGGGTTATAATGTAACACCATAATATTTTATGATATATTAATCATCAAATAAATATAATTTCTCTCTTTGCTCATGACACATACAAACCTGAATCTAATAGAACCATAATATAATATATTATTATAAATTAGATATTATGTTGGAGGAGTGAATAAGAATAATAATATATTAAAAAAATAAAGGATTTATATAAAGAAAATATATTGATAAATAAGGACTCAATTTTTATTAAAGTCATTATATGCTTTAAAAATACATTTCTCCTAAAAAATGTATTTTATTTATTTTTTAGGGAAAATAATATAATCAAATTTTTTCATTTTTAGAATTTTTTTTTGAAAAAATGAACTTAATTTTTTATTTTTATTTTAAAAAAAAATATCATAGAGTGAAATTTTAATAATTTTCTGAAAAGATTGATTTTTCAATAAATAGGGAATGTTACTTTTATAATTGAAAATATTTTTTTTCAAATAAGGAATATAAAAAGTTTTTTTTGTAAAATTATTTCAAAGTAAAAATAGTTAATTTTTATAATTAATAATCCAATTAAGGTCATTTAAATCAATTTTTTGTTAGATTTGGAATAAGAATGTTTTATACTTAAAAGAACATTTTTTTGGAAAATCATTTTTCTTCATATTTTGCAGGATAAATTTTAAATTAAATTCATCCAATAATATGAATTTGTTTTGATAAAAAGGGTTATTTTTTTAATAAATATAATTAATATTATATAATAAGTATAAATAATTTTTTTATCATAATGAATAGTGTAAATAGTAAAAAATCATTATCGTGGTTTTGGTTAAAACAGGTTTATAGGGGGTTAAACCAATGGATAAGGGTATGTTTTCAAATTAAAAATGTATAATACCTATTATATTTCCATATTTAGAGCTCATCCTATCTAACCTTATAATATATGTATATTTGGAATCATTTTTCTTGAGTATTTCTTTATTATATTTTAATCTTCTATGAAATTATAGGTGTGTCATTTCCCCCACTTATAAAATGAAACCTCTCATTTCTCTAATTTACACCAAATTGAGGTATATAACTTGACCAACCCTAGAAAACATTTCTTTTAAACTTCCCTATCTTGTAATTATAGGTTATTGTTTATTAAAGGACCATTCCAAGGGTCCTTAATAAAGGATCTAAAGAAGGCCTTCTCAAGAAGAAGTAATCATCCCACCCAACCTGTTTCAAATTATTTTTTATTATAACTCATATACTTATGTGGTACTAATCATAAAATAATATCTTAAATATCAAAAATATACTCAAGTTTTATTATATTTATGTAACCACCATTATTTACCCTCCTTTATATTAAATGGGATATGAAAGTATCACATGTGCGTACATGTGGACTACCACCTCCACATAGTGATATAATTTATTTTCCATCACCATATTTCTTGGATGGGTATTATGTTGGGTTTAATTTTTTCTCATCATATTTATGGAATTATTATTCTTATGTAATTATAATATCATATCTACCTTCTTCCCTTCCAATCAGTTGGAAAATGATAACGCCGCTCATGCGTATGTATGGACTACCACTTTCACGAAGTGATATGATTTGTTTTTCATTTCCAATTTACATAGATTTTAATAATGATATATTTAATGAATATATATGATATATATGATATAATAATTTTTTTATAGAGGTGAATTATTATTTACCATTCTGTCATTCCAACTATTGAAATATAAAAATAGTGTCCATGCGTATGAAAAATCAACTATCTCCATGAATGATACAATTCATTTATATATATATATATATATTTTATTGATAAATATTAATATATATTTAATGAATATATGTGATATTTATATAATGATTAAAATTCTTTATATTATGGATCCATGATAAAATTATGAGGATTAAAACTATTGAACTGAAAGTTTCATGAAAAATGAAACAATTTACACCCAGAAACAACAATTGTAGTAATTAATTATAATTAAATGGGTGTTCAAATGTTATAAGTATATAATATATGATATCATAATTATGAAAATTATTATTTTATATAGTTATAATAAATTTAAATTTAATATACATTATGTTAGATCACTTTCAATGAAATTTAAACTTATAGTATAGGATTTTCATTTCATTTTTATTTATGTGTGACACATTTCATATTCACCACTTGTTTTATTTATGTGATGTATATACTACCCATGAATTTATTTTATTTTTATTATAATAAAAATTGTTTTTATTTATATATCCATCAATGTTTATCTCGTTTATGATGTTTTTTTGGTAGTTACCAAAGTGGTGAGAGTTTTACATTATAATCTCATTGTGTATCGGGATAGTTTATGATTAAGTTACGATAAATAAATTTCATGATATACCTCTCAACAATATCATGTAATTTTTTATCCTATTTTATCCACTAAATAATCAAGTAATAATACCATTTTTGTCTATTTTTTCACAAAATGATCTGGATAATGTTTTTAAGAGAAACATACTTTATTACCTCATTGGTCAGGAATAATTTTCTTCCATGTTCATGTTTTCTTTAAAATGTTTTCAATAATCTATTTAATATTCACCTATGATTTTATACATTATATTTTACCCATAATTATGTATTTAAAAAATTGTTTTAAATGAATCTTTTTTTCATTTTTTGAATAAGATAATGTTTACTTTTTTCTAAAAAATTGAAATGGATTTTTATTTTAACATAAACATCATGAATATAATTTCACACCATCATGACAAATCCATTATTTTATGTTTCCTTTAAAATTTTAAGATTTTATTTCCAAATAAAATTATTTCCTGAATATTTTATAAATTTCAATATTTTAAATAATATATTTCAAAATAAAAAGGATTATTTCCTTAAGAAATATTCCAAGTGAACTTTTAAAGGAATTTCATTTATGATTACTTAATTTGATATTAATTTTAAATTACAAGGTAAATGATACATGGAAAACAAAATTATTATTTTTATATATATTTTATTATTATATTGTTGATATTTTTGTAAAACCCATTTATTTTCCATGGGATATGTTATGATGAATTGTTGAAATATTTATGAAACTCATTTCTTTTCTATAGGTTATGATTTTAAGGGATGTTTTATGATATTTTGGAACAAATATGAATGGGTTATGATTATTTTATAGGCTATCATAGAATTATATATCCCTCCAAAGAATTGGGTAAATATGGATATCTCATGCGATAATTTGGACTGAAATGTGGAGTTAACCTAGTTCATTAAGGGACTCTGTACACTATGATAATCTTGGGTGTGAACCTTGGAAAAGGATTGAATGGAATGGGGAGTGAACCCAAAAGAAAATGATAGTATTTTAAGTGATCCCAAATTAAGGAAATTATTTTCAATGATCATGTGTATTCCATGAACTTATGTCTATTTCCAATTTCTTGCTCTCATGGCTCAGGTTCTTTGATTCTATTATGATTCATATCTTATGAACTTCCAAGATTTACAACATGACCTAGGATTATAACATCTGAAATGATAGGGGTAATTCAAAATGTTAATTTCGTACTATTATACACTTATGATAATATTATTATTAAGTGGTCATTTATATCTTCTTTATCCACCCATATAGAACATCTGATCTCACTATTTCTTATGTTTCTTTTTCCCTAGGTTATAAAGAATGTTTTTAAGTATGATATGTCTAAGAAGGGTATAAAAATGAAAAAAAATAGTGGGAGGTGATCTATATCTCTTATGATTATATATATATATATATATATGTATATATATATATATATATATATATATATATATATCCATGTTTATAAAGACACTAAACCTATATGATTCTGGAATAGATCATAAATCTTTGTATTGAATATTCATATAATAAGATCTAATATTTATATATAAAAATATGAGTCTCTATAGAAATATATTAAAATATTATAAGTTTATGTTTTAAATAAACCATTTCATGAGATTTAGGAAAGTGTTTGGTGTTATCTTGAAGCCTTATCACTATAATTTACCCCTTTTAGCACATTTTACCCATAAAAAAAGTGATAAATATTTTCCATGGTACCTATTCACTATGAAATAAAAATGAAATTGACCTTATTAAATATTATTAATTATTATAATTTAAAATATGGAATCTATTTCACAATATGAACTTTCTATAAGTGGTAAAAATTAATTTTAATATATGTTTGTAAAATTCAACAAAATTTGTTTTTTGAAAAATGTTTTTTATCATAATAATTATTTCATAGAACAATAAATAATAATGTTAATTACAATGGAATTAGTTAGATTATTTAAAATAAAACAGGTCATATTTTTATTTCAAAAAACCTAAAACCTAAAATAACCTTCTGCATACATTATCAAGAGTAAACAACTAAAAATAGTTTTTATTTGAAAAATAACTTTTCCTAGTTTTCCTAAATTTTAATTATATATTTATAAGTTAGAAATTATATGTTTTTAATCATTATATTACTATTTAAATATATTTTTTTCTATCAAATTTTTTTTATAAAATTTTAAGTTATTCTTTCATTATTTTAAGGTCATAAAAATGATAGTGTTTGTAAAATCAATATTTTTCACAAATCACCCAAAATCACATATTTTTGAAAAATATCAAAAATTAACCTTGAGTTAATTTTGACATTATAAATTAAAAAATTAAATTAATTACATAAAATTAATATTATAAAATAATTAATTCAGGTTTTAATCATATGTATGAATAAATATATGTTCATTATGATATTTTTTTCTTTAGAAAGAAAGGCTTACATACTATAAACAAATCACAGGTATTACATTATTCCCTCCTTTTAAAATTTTTTCCTCAAAATTTAAAACATTTCCTACTAATGAAATAATGTGGGTATTTATTATCATAACTTCTTCAGGTTCCGACATTCCCTCTTCGATTTTATGATTTCTCCAAAGTGCATTCACCAATCAAGTCATTTGATTCTGCAACACTTGTTCTCTTACATCAAGAATTTGGATATGCTCTTATCGTTAAGATAAATCACATTAGAATTATATTTCCTCATAGGTGAGAACATGAAATGGATTTGGTATGTACTTCTTAAATAATGATGTATAGAACACATCCTAAACTTTAGAGAGGCAAGGTTGGATTTCCAAATGGTAAGCTACAACTCCAATTATTTACATAATTTCAAAAGGCCTCGTATTCCTATGACTTAATTTACCTTTATTATAGAACCTTATAAAACACTTATTTGGAAATACCTTTGATAAAATATGATTTTTTGCTTGAAATTATAAATCCTTCATTTTATTATCATGATATATTATTTTTCTACTTCTATCAGCCTTTATATAATTCTGAATAGTCTTCTATTTTTTCATTTTCTCAAGCAAGAGTTCTAGGAATACATTATTACATTCATGAACTTCATCCCCAAAAGTTATAGTACAAAACCTATTTTTGTATAATTATTTATATGGTTCCATTTTAATATTTTAATTGAATCTATTATTATATACAAATTTCACCATAGGTAAATATGAATCCCATATACCTTGAAAGTCAATTGACTATGAACTTATATATTTTAAAATCTCTAAATATTCCTTTAACACAACACATTATTAACAGGATTATATGTGGTTCTAAAATTTAGCTTCAAGTAAAGAGATTTATGAATAATTTTTTATAATTTTTATGTAAACTATGTGTCATGATGAGCTAAAATCAAAAGTGGTGAACCATAAAGTCTCACAATTTAATTGATATAGAGACAAGAAAGTCACTCAAGTGGTATATATTATTAAAACCCAAAATTTTTTTACATGACTATTACATAATTTTAAGAAAAATAACATAATAGTAATAAATTATAGGATAAAAAATTTTAGTATCTTGGGGAAAATAGGATCATACATCTCTTGTTTGTAATAAAACATTAACATTATATCATTCTTCCATCATATACCTCCAAAATATCTCATTTACTCCTTGGTATATGTATTCACACACAATTCAAATAATTTAATGAGATATATCACATTGACCATTGAATTAGAGGGGTTTATAAATTAGGTCCCACCAATCACACCATAAAATGCTCAATAATCATGCATGCCACATGGAAATAGAACATAGATTAATTATAGAAATAAAATAAACCCATGAGAATGAATAGGTTTCATAAGGGTTTCATAAATCATCCTTTAAGGAATAACCTTTAGGGTTTTTAAATTAATAATATAGATCTTATTATTTCATAAAAGATGTTTTTATTTGAATATGAAATAACTCAATATTAGTCAAAGAAATATTTGGGGAAATAAATTCCTTTTTAAAAAATAATTTTAATCATGTTAGAAATCCTTTAAACAAGGTAAAATATGTATATCCCCCAAAAAATATAAAGTATTTTAAAAGTATCTTTTATGTAAAATATAGGAATATATATGTGGAAAACAATATGAATTGGAAGATAACCCAAAATAAGGTGTTTGGTTCGAGAATCTCCTTAACTTAAATCCAAGTACATTTTCTCACATTTACACATTATATTTAATGAAATTATTTTGATAATATATGTAAACAGAAGTGAACTATATTAATTTATCTAACTATTGATTAATTATAATTATTTGATTCTAGTTTATAATACTCTTTGTTAAACATGAATTGTTTTGATATCATGTTTCCATTATATTATCATTTCTTGTTATGATTTCCCTATTTTTATTCAGTGTCATTTATAAATAAGTAAACTTAATTTCAAAATCTTGGAAATGAATATATTTATAAATTTTTATATCATAAATAATTTATTATAACCATACATATGGTAGTTGATATGAAAATAATTGGTGACGTCATCATTGGTGGTTTACCAACCATTATTGTGACATTGTACAAAGAGGAGGTGTGATATATATATTATGAAATTATATTATAAATAAAAATTTTATAGGATATTAACATTATCAAGATCATTTTAATATATTATTTAATTTTTTTAAAAAGGTCTGGATTTTAGAAAATGAGGATAGTTAATTAAGAAAAGAAAAACATTATAAAAAGAAAAAAAGAAAATTACATCTCTCTTGAATTTGTTCCATATCTACAACCCTTAACTTCTTGAAATATTAGAGTTTAATTTATCCATAACTTCCGTAAGGATGATAATAGAATTATGATATGGTAATTGGGTATATATATGTTTGGTAATAGGAAGTGAATTTTTTTTTCAAGGGGAGGGATAGGGGCTACTTACATTAGGATAGGAGCATTTTGACGATAAAATATTGAATAAAATATGTTTTCCAAGGTAAAACTTGTAATAGTAATATTCTTGAACTTGTTAGTTTTATTTCAATAAAAATTATTTTTAATAATTTAAAACTCTTTATAAACCTAATTAATTAGTTTATTAAAATAGGATAGCGTAAAAGGAAAAACAATTTAATGGAATTATTTACAGTTTAAAATATGGAAAATATTTTTTATGTTTTGAAATTGATTTTTATGGATTATTTAACATATGAAACATGTTTTTGATTGATTATAAAATTTTATAATTGATTAGTTCATTATTACATCATAAATGATTTGATTTAAGACATATTAGTTATGAAAATACTGTATATTTTACAATTCACCTAAAAATTGTCGTATTTAAGAAAATTACTAAAAAAATAACCCTTCAAAAATTTTAATATGAATATTATAAAAATGAAATGGATTTTATTAAAATAAATTTCTAACAGATGTGATATTAATTTTTACAATATAAAAATTAATATTTTTTAAGAAAAATTAGAAAGAATCTTTAAATGTCTTTGAGTTTTTAATAATAGTGTTTATTTTATGAAATTAAAATATTTATATTTTATTAAATTACTCCTGATAAGTATTATTTATATTAAATTTTATTATATCAAGTTCAAATTATTATTCCATTGGTCATATTATAATTCCTAATGGCTAGAATACTATTACTAATGGTCATGTTACTATTCCAATGATCACATTACTATTAAAACAGTAAAATAACTATTCCAATGGCCATATTACCTTCTATAAATAAATATTTGTTTCCCCATCCATCATTCACCTAAAAATCTCTCGATATTCTATATTTGTTATTTTTAAAATGTCAATTTATTTTCTAATATTTTTATTCTTTTCCATAGTGTGGTTTATGGTAATGGTAATCCTAGTATATAGGGATAATTCAAATTTTCCCATTATAGTTTTTCAATTTTTTATTTTTTTTCCCATTATAATATTTGAAATTTTCATGGGTTTAGTGTTTGAATAATGTAATGATATCCATTAATGAAATAAATTATTGTTGTTTTATCTATGTGTTGTATGTATATAATACTATTTGATATATTATAAAACACATTTAATTAAAAAATAAATATCATTTTTTAGTCTTGGTCATTAAATTTTACACTCTTTAGAAATTTCATCCATGAAATTTAAACTCATATTCTTAGTTTTTAATATGTGAGGGCGCTTCAGTTTCATTATTTTCCCTTGTTCTTTGGCCATCTATTCATATTTATAGTTCTACCAAAACACTTTTAAAGGTTGAGTTATTTTATTGTGAAGAGCATTGTCTCTGTGAAATGAGATATTCACGGGATTATCATCATAAAAGACATCATGTTCTAGTTTTACCAACTCTAGATTCAGTACATGTGAGGGATCATGTATGTTCTTCTTCGGTAGAGATATATGGAACACACCATGAACTTGGAAAATATTTTGTGAAAGTTCTAGCCAATATGACACTAATATTATGTGATCAAGTATATCAAAAGGGACAATATACCTAGGGATTATATTTACCATATTTATAAACATTATGACTCTTTTTTATGGATATATTCAAAGAAGAACTAAATCGCAAACTTTAAACTTTAGGTCCCTTGCATAGTTGTCATAACGACCTTGGATTTTCAGACATTAACATTACATCACTTTTTTAGAATAATTTATACATTATAAAAACATACGCCCAAATACCGTATTATTATAGTGTAGTTGGAAACATGGAAATGTAAACACTAGTATATAAGTGAGATATATTATCTCCCTATAAGTTCTTCATGACTAGAACCTTCTTAATCTCATCAAACTTAATATATATATTCACAACCTTTGATGAAAACATAAAAAGGGGAGAGAATATATTCTAAGTAAGGGTTAAAAAGGGATACATGTAAGCATAAAATGAGCATAGGTGTATGAGAATGTGAATATTACATTAGAAGATCATACCCTATATATCAAAGATCATAAATATGAATCATGGCCTAAAGATTGGAAATTCATAATACATGAATCATAAGGGTATTAAGAGAATAAACCATTAAATCATAACATAGGAGAAGGAAATGGAATTATCGCATAAACATAAAAATGTAACATCATACCCTATAAGCCTAGACACAGTGCTATAACATATGAATGAACATCATTGGAACTAAATCTACTGGGTGGGACACACCAATATCCCCAGTCGGAATCCTTTCCCAATAATGGATCAGGTTTCCCATCTTCCCATTGTGTATTGAGTTTCCCCATATTCCCATGGTGGATCAGGTTTCCCCATCTTCCCCTAGTGGATATGGTTTCCCTATCTTCCCATATTGGTTCAATCCCATCTACTTGATCTCCATTATTATCTCATGAGACATAAATCATTAACCAATGAATTGGAGGGAGATATAGGTCCCTCCCATCGCATAATGAAAACCATACATATGTGTGCCAAAAGAACATAAATCATTCATCATATAAGAACTCATGGAATGAAATGGTTTCATACACATCATTCCATCATAAACATAAAAAAATCTTTGAAATAACATCCAATAATATTATCATATTTTAAAAATAGTTTTGAAAGATCATTTGAAATAATTTTTTATGAAAATATCCTTTCCACGTAGATAAATTATTTTTAAATCAAAAAACATTTAGAAATAAATTTTCATTTAAAATATCCTTGAAAATTTTTAAGGAATATTTTAAAATAATTTTAATCATCTTTGAAATTATTTTTCATTTAATATTGACAAAAGTTCATTTAAAACACGTTCAAAACATTTTTAAAAAACATGGTTTTGATGGAACAAAGATTTCAAAACCAAAGAGAGAATAACATTACATGAAATATATAATAACATGAAAAGAAATATATTCATGATAAAACATGTATGTTTTCAGTATTTAAACCACACAAAATAATCAAGTGGTGAATATCAAATTTATCTCACAGAAATAAAAAGTGTGATAAAATTACCTTACCATTAATCTTAACTTCTTTCACAAGCGTTAGAACCTTCTATATAATAAATTTATTTTTATTATACATATAAAATATATTAATAGTAATATGTATATATATTCCATATATGATTTACTTATGACTTAATATTACCCATTTATTAATAATTCCTTTTTAATGTTACACTTTGGGTAATATCTGGATTGTTTTTCGTTAATGTTTTGACTTATTATCCATAGTCCTCTTGTATAGATCAGGATTTAATAATATCGATAATTATAATAATGATAAATATCATAAATATATTCATTATATATTTATTCATAGTGATTCAGAAAATTTAGAGATAGAAAATAAAATACATCGTTCATAGAGACAGTATGTCATACGTACGCATGAACATTATTTTCATTTTCTTGTTTGGTTAAAATAAAGGAATATATATGATATATTATCATTAATGAATAATTTTTAAATCATAGATAACATATATATTCATAAAATTAATTCTTATTAGCATCCATGTGAAATATAGTTGAATAACAAATCACATCATGTCATGGAGATGGTAAGCCATACATACACACAAGCGACACTATCATTTTCTAAAAATGTTAGATGGATGATAAATATGTAGAAATGATATTATCATTGAAGAATTATATTTATATCATAAATATCATATAAAAATTTTAAACCCATCATAAGTATCACTCATAATGTATGGTGATGGAAAATTAATTGTATCGCTACGTAGAGATGGTAAGCCGTACGTATGCACGAGTGCTACTTTCATTTTTTGTTTGATATGAAAAGGGATGTATAACGGTGTTTTAATAATAATAATAAAATTTCAGAATATTTTGGATACTAAAGTTATTATTTTATGATGTATATCATATATTTAGAGGATGTGTAGAAGAGTATAAAAAGAGACTGATCAGTTAGAGCGATTACGTCTTATTTGGAATGGCTCCTTTATATATCTAAAGGAATCTAGATTTTGTCCTTTGGGAAGACCAGAATCTCTATAATGTGGCTAGGGAAGTTGGTAAGGGAAATGGTTAGGGTTTGGTTGACCTAGAAGGCTCAATGTGGAGAAATGATATGAGGAATAATGTTCACTTTAATAATAAAGGTGTCGGGAACATTGATAAAATCCAAAAATATTAATTTATATAAAAATAAATATCAATGAAAATTTCTAAAAAATTCCATCAATAGAAATATAATAAATTTTAATGTTTTAATATCATAAATCAAAATATTTTATATATTTTTTGGTGTACTTTTTATCTTTATAATTTTGATTAACTTTTAATTTACACATTTTAATTTTAATTATAGAAAATAATTTTTCTATACTAAAATGATGTAAGTTTTTTACTTATAAAGTGTCAATTGGATCATATATGGCTCATTTAGGATATTTTAGACAATATAGGATCCCCTTGTCCTTATTTAGTTTTTTTATTATTTTTAAATAATTTAATAAAATATTATTTTCGTAAAATATCACAAGTGTCAACTTTGACACTATTCATAACATTGACTTTTAGAAAATACATACAATAAGATAACTTCAAAAAAATTAACTTAACACACCCCTAAAATATATTATTCCCCCATAAAATTTGTGTATCACCTTAATTAATTAAAATTATATTTCTTTTAATATTTCTAATATCACATAATTGATTATTTGGTTAATTGAGTAATTATTGTATCATCATTTTGTAATTATTTATGATAATTATTTCTTCCCTAAAAATTAAAAAAAATATTTTGATAAAAAATTGATAGTTTTGAATAATATATATAGTTGATCATATATTATATTTATCCCTATATTAAAAATATTGTACATATTAAATGTATGATTGTGACATTTTTTCACTCCATTTGAGTTTAATAATATTTAAGTCATTTTCACGGACAAGGGTCTATTAAATTAATAAATTTAGATCTTTATGTTTTAACAGTAGAATTAAATTCATCCCATATCTTTTTAAAATGTTTATCTATAGTTTTCTTGAATTTATTATACCATTTTTATCCTCAATTACCTGATTTACCAATAATCGTGGTATTAGAAATTACTAAAGTTACTATTCGTATTGTCCAAAAATAAAATGGAACTATTTACTAAATTCGGACCTTATGATTAAAATTATGAAATCAATTTTTCATAATTCAGAACACAAAAATTTCTAAAATTAATTTAAAATTAATCTCATTGACGGGGTGAGAAGATGAGTTATTTAATATACAACATGCAAAAGATTGAAACATTTTTTAGATCTAAATTCAATTTAAAATTGATTCAAATGACTAAATTATGTTAAATGATAAAAATTTGATTTACTTATAAAATAAAACCGATAAAAAATATAATTTAAAACTAAAAAATTAATTCGATGAAAAATATTGTTTTCATTTTAAATTTAGTATTTTTCTACTACTGATCAAAACATGAAACCTATCAGAAAAATACCAAAAAATAAACTGAAGAAATTTTATATATTTTTATTTAATATAATAAGTTTATTATATTAAATAGAATATATAAAAGTGTCAAAAATTGGATTTAAAATGGATTTTCCATTAAAATGCAGTAAAATTACCCCTTTTGAAAAATATAGATTTTTATTCATAAGATTGGGTTTGGTCTAATATTAAGCCTAAAAAATATACTAGATTCATATAAAAATAATTAAATGAATATATAACATATATATTTCATTAATATAATTAAATAATTTTAATTAATTTAATTTGTTAATACATATATATATATATCCTTTATATTCAATTGGTATATATTTTTAGTTTCTAAATAATTAATAACAAATGAATTCATCTTATAAACCATATATTTTCATGAGTGAGTAAATACTATTAATAAATGTTATTTTAAAGGATATATTATAATTTCTTTTTTTAAATAAGTGTAATAATAAAATAATGTTTTATAGAAACTCAATGTTGCCGAAAAATAAAGATAATCCAGTGTTGTTTGTAGTGCAAGCTTACTTTATGTACTGTATAACACAAGATAAAAAAATTAATTTATTCAAAATAAAGGTTCATAATACCCAGGGTGTTACACTATACCCCCCATAAAATGATTTTAACCCTTGAAAATCATCATTATGTTTCAAACAAATTATGATACTTATGCATCATTGTATCCTCAAGTTCCCATGTAGCTTCCTCTAACTGGGGGTTTCTCCACAAAACATTAATCTGGTGAGTGGTCTTGTTTAGTAGAACTTTCTATGTAAAATCTTGAATTTCAACTAGTTGTTCCTCATTAGAGTTATCCTTCTCTAGTGGTATTATCTCTATATTTAGTACATGTTAAGGGTCTAATATGTACTCACTTAGGAGAGATACATGGAACACATCATACATTTGAGATAGATTTGGAGGAGGTGAAAAGAAATAGGCTACCATCCTGATATGATAAATATTTTTAAATGCAATGATATACCCAGGGATTAGATTCCATTTCTTCTCGAAACTAATAACATTTTCCATGGATATATTCATAGAAAAACTTTCTCAACAACTTCAAATTATAAATCAAATCATCGATTATCGATATAACATTTCTGTCAACATTGTGCGGCATTGATACATTGCTGAATAGTTTTATCCATCTCTAAAATTTCTTTAGCCATCTCAGGACCCAGTAGCTTTATTTCTCCAACATCAACCCACCATGTTAGAGCTCTACATTTCTTCCCATATAAGGATTCATAAGAATCCATATGAATTCTTGATTTAAATATATTATTGTAAAAAAATAATCTAGAGTAAGGTGTTGATCCCAAATTCCTTAGAAATCTAATAAATATGATCTTAACATATCCTATTAGTTTTTAATTATTCTTTTATACTGACCAAAAATCTATAGATGATAAGAATTTCTAAAACACAATTCAATATCATGTTTTTGTTGAATAATTCAATAGAAATTTTAGGTAAAACATAGATCCTCCTTAGATACAATAGAATTTGGTACACCATGAGAAATTATCACTTATTTAATGTATATCCTATCAAGTTTATTTAGAGAGAATACTTATCTAATAAAAATTTCGTGTAATTAATTAGTAAGGAGATTGACTACCACCCATATTGCATTAAACCCATTAGAGTTTTTGCAGAGTCCAAAGTCAAATTCCATAGTGATGTTCTCCCATTTAAATTAAGGTTTGGGTAATGGATGTAACATCCAATTAGGATTTTATCTTTTATCGTTAAAGTACTGGCATACCACTGAGATACAATCATTTTGATATCTGTCTTTATACCATCCCACTATAAGAATTTTTTCAAGTCTTTATACATCTTTGTATTTCTAGGATGAATAGATAATGAAGAGCTCAGAGCTTCCTCTAACATCTCCTTCTTAAAATATGGTATGGATGGAATACATACATATTTCTTGACCCTTATCATTCCATCCCAATTTTTGTTAAACTCTAGAACATCTCTAAACTTATTTTGTAGCTCTACATCTTCCCTCTATGCCACTTTGATGTTCACATGTATAGAGATTTGAACATTCAAATGAGAAATATAATATTCTCCCCCTTCCTTCAAGATTTATAGATACAACCTTTGAATGCCCATAAATATTGATTATTTTGTGATTCTAATCAAGGATAAGCTATCATGATCCTTTAAACTCAAAGAATCATCCACCTTATTCACTTTCCCAAGGTATTAATGTAATAAGAAGTCGTAACATTTTATCAAATCTAACCATATCTCTGGCCCATGTTCAACTCCTTCTGTTTAAATATATATTTCTGACTTTTATTATTGGTATAACTATCACAGCATTCTCCGTAAATATAATGCCTCCATAACTTTAAGGAAAAAAATACCCCAGATAACTCCAAATAAAGATTTTGGTAATTATTCTCATGGATCTTCAACTTTCTCGAGGAATATGTGATAACATTGTTATTCTACATAAGGAAACATCCCAATAACTTCTTGGATACATCCTTATAGAATAAAAATCATTATTAATTATAGTTTAATCTATGAATAGGTTCACTGACCAACCTTCTCTTTAGATCCTTGAAAATTTCATCACGTTGTTATGTCTAGAGGAACTTTGCAACCTTTTGAGTTGTCTTTGTTAAGGGGATTAGATATCAATGAGACAATTTCAAAAAACAAGTGATAATATCCCACTAATCCAAAAAAAATGTGGATCTTAGTCATAGTGGTTATTCTGGGCCAATAGTCAATATCCTCCATCATTTATGGATCTATAACTATACCATCTCTTGTGATTATATGACCTAAAAAACCTTTTTCTGCTAAAAATTGACATAATAAATTTTTCATAAATCTCCTACTTCCTTAGGTTATTTAGTAAAATTCTCAAGTTTTCTTCATGATATTACTTTATTTTTGAGTAGATAAGGATATCATCTATAAAGGCTACTAAAAAGTTGATTAAGGAATTCTTTAAAGACAATATTCATTAAATATATGAATATTTTAGGGTAATTAGTATGAACAAAAGGAATCACTATATAATCATAGTCTTTATACCTTTTATGGAATGTTAAATATGGTATATCATCTTACTTTTCCCTCAATTGATGATATCCAGAATCAAGTTCAGTCATAGAAATGTATTGAGCTCCACATAGTTGATCAAACAAGTCATCAATATATAGATGGTGATAGTTTTTCTTAACTGTGATCTTGTTCAACTCTCAATAATCAATGTAGAGTAACATTGATCCCTATTTATTTTTCACAAAAATAAAAGGTGCACCCCAAGGAGACACACTTTTCTAAATTAATCCCTTATCATGGTTTTCTTGGAGTTGATTTTTCAATTCATATAACTCAATTGGGACCATTATAAAGGGAGTATTTGAAATCGATGTATGAACTGGTATGAGTTCTATCAAGAACTTTGCTTCATATTTTGGTGGAATAATGGGAAACAATTTTGGAAATAAGTCCAAAAATTCACAAAAAATAGGCATGTTATCAATATCAATTTTTTCCCCAACCATTAGAGATAAACATGCTTTATGAATAGGAATTAATACTTTTAATCACAATGATAGATGATCATAGGTTGGTCTAAAACATCAAATGTAACTTACCATTCTTTAACATTTATGTGCGATTTATGTAGAGAAAGACAATTAATGCCTACGATGAAATAAAATTTGACCATAGGAAGAATGATAAAATTTGAAGGAAATATATTCCTAAAAAATTCAATTATATAATAATTATATACTTGAGAATATATCATCATACCATTAGTGGTTTCATTTATAATTCCATATCTAATAATTTGGGTATAATCTTAACAGCCTTATAAAATTATTTTGATTTGAAATAGTTAGTAGATCCAGAATTAAATAAAGCATTAGAAGTTCTAGACCGAATGGTAAAAGTACCTTTCACCACATCATTAGCATACCCCTCATTAGAAATAGGTATCACATGATATTTCCCATTTTCCCTTGGATTAATAGGTTACTGACGCTGAACATCATCACTGACCATCTGGTGGGGGAACTGGTTATCATAATGACCATTATCTTTACACCTGAAGCACTAAATTTTGGAAGGTTCAGCCTATCAATATTTCCCAATATTCACATCACTTTATGACTTCTTCTTCCCATCAATTCGATAGTCAATTACCTGATGGAATTCTTATCAAAACTAAAATAATTTATTATACCCCATAAGATAATTTCCCCCATATTGTTTTCCACATAGTGCATAATGGAAATTTTGTATTCTTATCTCAATGGTTTTTGGATTTTAGATTGAAATTAATCTTCCTTTTCTTGTTAAAACCATTATATTGATACGTAACACCATCTTCTATTTAAAATTTTATTACACAATGAATAACATCGTCATTTTTACTAATGTATCTTGTTTCCAACTCCCTTTGGAGACTTAGCTTTAATCCACTGAAGAAGCTATCAACTTTACTTTCGGGTTGGATGATAATACTAAAAGTAAACCTCACAAGTCTTGTGAAATTATCCTTATAGGTGACGACCAATTCTTCATAATTTTTCATCATCTCAAGGAACCACTTTTCCGTATTCATATGAAGAACATGCATAAATTACTTATCGAATAATAAGTTCTTAAACTCATCCCAATCAATGGACTCACTTTCATCTTTCTTCCTCGTGTTATTGATTAGAGTTGACCACTGTTCTTCTTCACCTTCCAACTGATAAACAACCAAAACAATTCTCATATAACTAACTTTGGAGGATGGATAATATCTTTTCAGTGGTACTGATTCAATTTTTAGAAAAATGTGTATTAAAAGACCCACTAAAATAAGTTTGAGGTTTCCTCTTGAAGGACTCAAAAGAACATTGTTCCATCCTTTTCTATTTTGGAATCTCTACATGAATCATATCTTGAGAATACTATGTGAGCATAGAGATGAGGTTTTTCAATCTAGATCCCATAGAATTAAGATTATAAAAATAGTGATCATTTAATTTTCCATCTCAATCACTATTAATATGGTTGCTTTGGGTTGCAGTCATTGACTAAAAAAAAATCATAGAGTAAGAATATTTTTTCAGGGTGAGGAACCAAAAAATCATAAAACAAAATTTATATTATTTCTAAATTATGACACAATTCATTAATCTATGACACACAAGGGTTATCTAAAGTTATTCATATCCAAATTATTTTTAAATATTTCATGATGGTTAATGAAGTGTTTTTAAATTCCCATAAAATATCCCCAATTATTGTCAAACTAGGTACACAATAAGGTATGTTGTCGTATACCAGGTTATGCTCGAGTTAGGGCCAATGAACCATGTTGGATTTTTTACTCCTTGGTACATTTTTGCCCAATCCATGTCCACTGGTAGTATCCAGATAAGGATTAATTTCTAGGAAACAACTCAATCTATCCTTTACCAAAATTTCATGACATTTTCCTATACTTTTCTTTATCATAATACTTATCTGTAGACATGTCCTTAGAGTTCACACTAAGGTTTCATCATCCTAGTTTCCAAATTTTAACTAAAATTTTTCTCTGTTTCCAACTATAATGACCCTTCCTTTTCAGATATTTTCATTACATTACTTTTTTAGAATAACTAATACATTCTAGAAATAGCCACCCAAAGACCGTATTAGTCTAGTGCATTTGGAAACATGGAAACATAAAAACTGATACATAAGTGACCAATATTATCTCTCAATAGGTTCTCCATGACTATAACCCTTCTTATAATCATCAAACATAATAAATATCTTCATAATATAGATAAATAAACAAAAAATGGGTGATCTAAAATGCTAAGTAAGGGTAAATAAGGGAGACATGTAAGCATAAACATTAGCATAGGGGTATGAGAACATGACCATAACATTAGAAGATCATTCCCTGCATATCAATTATCATAAAAACATATCCTAGCATAAATATTGATAATTCATAAGATATGAATCATAAGAGAATCATGATCATAAACCATGTAATAATAATATAGGAATAAGAAAAAAAGTATGGTATAAACATAAACATATGATATCATTCCCTATATTTCAAGACGAATTCCTAGAACTTATCAAGGAACATAATAGGGACTACACCTACTGTTAAAAACACACCACCATCCCTATCCATTTTCCTTTATTTATAAGGGATTAGTTTTTCCATCTTCTCATAGTGGATCAGGTTTCCTCGGCTTCCCATAGTGGACCAGGATTCCCCATCTTCCCTTAATGGACCAGATTTACTCTTCTTCCCATAGTGGATCAATCTTGTTGACTTGATTCCCATAATTATCCCATAAGACATAAATATTTACCCAAAACATTATAGGGATATATATGTCCCACCATTCACATAATTAAAACCATACAAATGTGTTTCATAAGAACATAAAGCATTCATCATATCCGAAACCATTTAATGAAATGTGTTTTAGAACATCATTCCATCAGAAACATAATCTATTATTAGAAAGAATAATAATTTTAGCATTGACACATATCTCTAGTAAAACCTAAGCTACATCAACTAAAGTTATCAAATATGAATAATGGTTTTGAAATATCATTTGAAAAAATTCATGTGGAAATATCCATTCCAATTTGAAAAAATAATTATATCATAAAACATTTATTAATCATTTTTCATTGAAAATAACCTTGAAAGAATATAAGGATTCTTTGAAAACCATTTTAAACATCTTTTAAATTTATTTTCCATGAAAATGGATAAAAGTTCATTTAAAATACATTTAAAACATTTTTAGAAAACATTATTTTTAAGGAACATATATTTCTAACTGGAAAGAGAATAACATTACATGAAACTTATAATATCATGAAAATATGGTGATTTATAATAAAACATGTAAATGTTTAGTATATAAACCACATGAAATAATTGAGTGGTGAATATGGAATGTATCTCATTGAAATAAAAAGTGATATTAAATTTTGTTACCTTAAATCATCACTTCTTTTGCACATGTCAAAACATATTGTATAATAATTATAGTTTTATTATACATATACCATATAATAATATTCAAATATATATGAATATATATATTCTGTATATTATTTACTTATGAATTAACATTACCCATTTATTAATAATTCTTTGTTAATGTAACGCATCGGGTAATATCTGCTTTAGTTTTTGCTCATGTTTAGACTTGTTATTTGTGGTCCTCATAACTAGATCATGATTTCATCATCTACAGAATTATAATAATGATATAAATATCATATATCAAGTAATTATATATGTATTTATAGTTATTCATAAAATTTATAGATAGAAAATAAAATACAACACTCATGGAGACGGTAGGCCGTACGTACACATGAATATTGTTTTAATTTTATTTTCGGGTATAAATAAAAGAAAAATAGATGATATATTATCATTAAAGAATCATTTTTATGTCATATATAACTTATATATTTATAAAATTCATCCTTATTATCATACATGTGAAATATAGGTTAATAAAAAATCACATTGCATCATTAAGATGGTAATCCATTGGTACGCATGAGTGACGTTATCATCTTCCAAAAAATATTAGATGGATGGTAAAAAGATAAAAATGATATTATAATTCAATAAGTATAAATAAATAACAAATAAAATATATAAATATTATGTTGATCATATTTCTCACTCATAAAGGATGGTGATGGAAAATAAATTGTATTGCAATGTGGAGATGGTAAACAGTATGTACACACGAGTGATACTTTAATTTTTTTATTTGATGAGAAAGGGAATGTATATTGGTATATTTATAATCATAATAATATTTGAGAATATTTTTGATATTTAATTTATTATTTAATGATATATATCATATATTTATAGGATTTATAGAATATTATAAAAAGAGAATGATCATTTAGAGCGATTACCTCTTCTTCTGAATGGATCCTTTAGATCTCCTCTAAAGGAATATAGAGTTGGTTAGTTGGGAAGACCATAGTATCTATAATGTGTATAGTGATTTTTATAAGGGAAATGTTCAGTGTTTGGTAGATCTAGAATGCTCAATATGGTGAAAGGAGATGATAGATGAGGTGTCCTTTTATAATGATGGTGAGGGGAACTTTTAGAAAACTCAAAAATATTAATTTATAATAAAATAAATCTCTATAAAAAAACCTCAAAAATGAAATTTATATGAATATAAGATAAGATAAGGTTTTAATATCACCAAAAAATATATTTTAGTAAATTTTTTTGGTTATGTTAATCCTTATCATGTTTATTAACCATTAATTTGCGCATTTTAATTTTCACTATGGTAACTAATATTTCTTTTCTAATAGGATGTAATATTTCACCCATTAAGTGTCAATTAAACCAAAAATGGTCAATTTATGATATTTTAGAAAATATATCATACCCTTTTCATTAATTAATATTTTTATGATTTTTAAATAATTTAATAAAATTTTATTATTATAAAATATCACAAGTGATAGGTTTGATTCTATTCATAACATTGAATTTAAGAAAATACATACAATATAATAAATTATAAAAATTATGATTAAACACCCCTAACATGTCATATTAACCCAAAATATTCGTTTATAACCTTTATTCATTCAAATTATGTTTCTTTTAATACTTATAATATCATTTAATTGATTGTATCATTAATTGAGTAATTAGTGTATCATCATTTTGTAATTATTTATGATAATTATTTCTTTAAAAAAACTAAAAGAAAATTTATATGATGTAGATAAAAATTTTATATTTTATGATAATATATATATTCCATAAGTTATTCTATTTACCACCATATTAAAAATATTATACATATTAAAATTAAGAGTGTAACATTTTGTTACTCCCTTTGAGATTAATGATATTTAATTCATTTTCATGTAAAAGTATCCATAAAAATTTCAATTTAGATCATTATTTGTGAATTTTCAAATTAAATTCATCTAAAATATTTTGGACAAGTGTTTTGGTAGTTTTTTAATATTTATTATATCATTTTGACCCATAATTACCTGATTTACCTTAATAATGGTATTAAAAATTACTAAAGTTACCATTCATATTGTCCAAAACTAAAAGGTTACTAATTACTAAATTTGGAAATTATGATTCCAAATATTAAATACACTTTTCAAAATTCAAAACACATATATTTCTAAAATTAATTTAAAATTAATCTCATTTACGGGGTGAGAAAACGGGATATTAACATTAAAACATGCAATGAAAAAGGACATATATTTGATTAACTGATAAAAAGTTGATCTAATTATACATTTAAACCAATAAAAAATATAATTTAATGCTAAAATGTATTTTTATAAAAAAATATTTTTTCAATTAAAATTTACTATTTCATATTATTCATCAAAACAATAAGATTATCAGAAAAATACCAAAAAATTGAACCAAAGAAAATTTATATATAATGATTTAAAAGAAGTTTATTTTTTCAAATAGAATATATAAAAGTTTCAAAAATTGTATTTAAAACGGGTTCTCGGGTAAAAGTACGTAAAATTACCCTTTTGAAAAATATAGGTCTTTATGCATAAAATTGGGTATGTTCTTATCTTATGCCTATAAAATATATTGGATGAATATAAAAAATATTTGATTGAATATATAAAATATATATTTCATTAAAATAATTCACTAATTTCAATTAAGTTAATTTTTTAGAAAAAATATAAATATTCTCCTTGTATTCAATTGTTATATATTTTTGTTAAAAAAAATTAATAACCAATTAATTCATCATACTAACCATATATTTTCATAAGTTAGTTAATAATATTAAAAACTGCTAATTTAATGGATAGGTTAAAATTGTCTCGTTTAAAAAAGTGAAATTGGTGTTGTTTTTAGTGCAAGATTAACCTAGTGTAGCATATAACACAAGATAAGAAATAAATTAAATTTATTTGAAATAAAAATGTTCATCAAAACTCAGGGTGTTATAGTTGTTATAATTGATCTTATATTGACTCTAATCAACTTTTATATGTTTTTTGGATGGATTAAACCTTTTCTGAAATTTCTTGTAGAATATGAGGACCAAGTGGCTTCAGGTCACTAACTTCATACTGATATATAAGAGTTCTACATCACTTCTCATATATAGCTCTATATGGAGCCATTTGAATACTTGAGTGGAATTTGTGGTTATAGGATAACTAAAATAGGGGAATATTTTGATCTCATCCTCCTTTAAAATATATTGATCAAGCTCTCAGTATATCCTTAATTGTCTGAATGTTCCTTTTTGATTTTTCATCTATTTTGTGATGATAGGTTTTATTTAAATTCAGTTCAATATATTGATAAAACCAAATAACTCTCTATAATTTATAGGTGAATATCAGATCATGATCCAAAATTATCAAAAATTGTTCTCCATGGATCCTCACCACTTACATTAAATATATCTTATCAATTTTTCTAAGTGATAAATATTCCCAAATGGTCATAAATTTGGATGACTTGGTTAGTTGATCAACCACAACCCATATCACATTTATTCCTTTTGATGAATTTAGGAGACCAATGATAAAGTCTATGGTGATGTTATCCTATATCCATATGAGTTTTGTGAAGAGTCTATTCACCCACCTTGGACTTATGTTTCTCTTATTTAACTTGATGACATACCAAGAACTCTGAGATGTACTCAGCAGTCTTCTTCTTCTTGTAATCTCATTAGAAGTTTTCTTGAGGATCGTGGTATAACTTGGTACATATAAGATGGATAGAGAAATATGACCAATGTGCATTATACAAGATCTATTTATTTATATTAGTTTATTATGGAATATAAAAAGTAGTTTAAAACAAAATTAAATCATCTTTCTCAATGTGGAATTCATGAATCTTCCCTTCCTTAACAACTTTACCTTTATTTGAAACTCCAAATCATCCATTTGCACCTCCTTGATATTATCATAGATGTATGGTTGGGAAAACTTTTTTTAAATGTGGGATAAACTCAATCTTGTTATCATTTCCAATTCCATCCTTTTCATATCCATGAATATGGGTTCTTTCTCAATAGGCATGATAGATAGTATAAGAGGTTATTTTTTTTCTAAGAGAATCAGTTGCCTTATTCTTTATTATAAGATGGTATTTAATAGAATAGTCATAGTACTTAATCATATTTAACCATTGTAGGGTCCTGAAAAATCCGCAAAGGAGAACGATGATCCCCTTTAACTCAAGGGAGATTCTTCCCAATTTCCCTTCAAAAGGGATGGGCAAATATGGATAATACTCAAGGATGGAAAAGGAGGAACTGGTCCATGGACTGGTCTAATGTTAACGATGCACGGCCGGTTCCACGAAGCGTCCCCCCTCTGCAGACCATTGTTGTTCGCGGAATGGAGGTAGAGATCCTCCGCGGGTGCGAAGCAGGGTGGGTGCTAATCAGATTCATCGACAGGAACCGCCCCAGCCATGATTCATGTCAGCCGTCCGGAACCGCCTCCACTGTTGTTCATGAAATGGAGGCGGAACCCTCCGTGGCCACAAAGCACTCCCCTCGTTTGGTTCACGGGGGGGGGGGAATCGCTCAATACCCACCACGAATTAAGGATTGACCAAGTCAGTCGTAAACCGGTTATTCATTCATGGGCCTATGCAAAAGGTGCCGCGTGACCGCAGATACATCTCTTTTCCCACTCTATAAAAGGAGACCAAGGGGGGAAGGAAAAGAAATTCGGATTCGGAGGAAGAGGATTCAGAGGAGATCGATCAGATTCAGGTGGAAGGATTTTGAAGGAAGGCTTAGGATTTCGAAAGTTCCAGTTCGCGAACCAGAGCAGGTATGAACCTGTGAAAGAACTAATAAGGAACCGAAAATGCATAATAATTTGGTGAACCGCAGACTTAAAATAACCTAAAAAGAGAAGACCGCGAACCATAGCCCCTCTTCGGATGCACTCCCCATGGACCAGGGAGTTTATGCCTCTTTTCTGATCCGCCACACCGCATAGCGCCCTTCTACGTGGGCGAAGCCTCGACCGAAGAACCCCCGACCGACGCCAACCTTGGCCGCCGCTGCTCGCGTGGAACCCTCTGCATACCAACCTTGTATGCGGACTGAACCCGAAGCCGTGAACCCTCCTGGTTCGTGGGATGCCAATCAATCCGTAGAACCACTCTGTTTCACGAACGACCTCTCAATTCGCGGACCACTCTGGTTCACGGACGACCTCTCAGTCCGCGGACCCTCTTAGTTCGCGGACAGCCTCTCCAACCGCGTAGCACTTCCCTACATGAAGGGCGCCACCACCCATACCCCTATGTGTTCCACCGAATCCTTTGAAGTTACCATTCCCCGAGCCACATAAGATCCTCTCGATCTGGCCCAATCCCCTATGCTCCCTCATTGTCTTACTCATCGGCCCCGAGCCGAGGCCTCCACCCGAGCCACCAGATCTGTGTGGTGTAATCCTCAGGTGCACCAACGCGCCATTTGAGTTCACATACCCATGGTAAACAGGGGAAAAGGGGTTGCCCCGACCCTTGGCCAGATTCCTGAAGCATGCCTGGGTTCACATTCCCACAGCAATGCGGGGTCTGAGCCCAAGATCCCCCTTCCTGCCTCTACTCACCTGGATGGGGGGCTGCACGCTTCGGCGGTCGGGCACTTCTCCCCTCCCCATAGAGGGGGTGACATACCCATCAGAAGGCAGCCCTCCCCATGCACCTCGGCACTTCCCCGGGTACTTCCCCGGGGAAAAAGAGAGGTGACGGGCACAGGATCACCCCTTTTCCTCTCCCGCTACGCTTTATTGCCATGGGCCACCCTCATGCGTAAGCCTCACTCCAATTCTTACTGACGCACCTTTTGCGACGTGATCTTCTGGTCCCTACTACCTCTTGTTTCTCACACCTAGCATGACTCACATGGGCTTAGAGTAAGCATCGACCATGAAATCCTCTTATGGGCCTCCTCAGAGTGTAAACCCAAATCCATCGCCCTGGTATGCCTCAGAGCGTAAGCCTTATGCCCATGCAAACGACGTGGACTTTGATCTCTGCCTCCTAGGCAGGGTACGTAGGAAGCCTCCAAGAGGTTCAAGCCCGACCACCTTCGGACCCCCGGGTCCACATTCACGTCGGTTCTCTGACACTCCCATGTGAACTACATGGACTTTGATCCATGTCCCCTAGGTAAGGTACGTAGGAAGCCTCCACAAGGTTCAAGCCCAACAACTGGTCGATCCGACTATCCTCACATCAGTTCATCGCTTCACTGCTAGTGTTGAATCAATGAGTTCTGACTCCTTGGGGTCATTAATCCAATGAGGGATGGTAAACCTCAGGCCTAAATGATTCCGAACCCCCTTCATCCAGTTGACCATTGCCCACCAGGGTTAAATCTATGGATACTATGTTTGGGTATAAACCAAATATTCACGAACATATGAATACGTCTTAAATCTATAAGATAATACTAGAATAGGAAATAATTCCCCCCTCCCAAGGGTGCGATGAGACCGACATCTCATCCTCTCGACCAATGTGAGTTCTTAAGAGTCGCTGGTCAGACCATCCGGCAAACGGCTGCCTTTGGAAAGTAGGTCCACGTGTCATCAGATACAGAACCATTGGGCATTTTGAGACCTAAACCCGAAACAAAAATGGTGAACCCGACGTGAATCTTTAACCAATCATGATGGATTTAACTAAATCCCATCCAGTTCCCCCTTTTAATCACAATGAGGGCCAAGAAAGGTCATTAATTACGCATGGGATCATGAGATACTGCTTTGATTGGTTTTCTAGTTGTATTTGCTAAAATTTTTTGTAGGTACTACCTTCAGAACTCCCTTCGATCCAATGGCGTCCCTAAGGAACTCATAAGAGCGCGCTTCCAACTACGCAATGACAGGAATTCCTCACCTACAGAGGACCCTATCACCCACCCATTATATTCAATTATAGGTCTCAGACACGCTAATCCGAGATTACCACGTGAATGGTACTCTCCCAATGGTGGAGGTGGCCATCCACACCCTCCAGTCTTCCAGGACTCACCGGTCGCCTGCCCAGCAGCGGCTGCAAAGGCAGGTACAGATGGCCCCTGTTGCTATCTCCAACTGTTTCGAGAGTCTATCCCCAGAACGGGACAACATGTACCTCACTTATCTTAGGGAGATGGACGAGGTCGACGTTGAGGACTTCATCCCCACCGAATGGGAGTCCCGCTAAAAGGCCCCTGCTGGAATCCGTCATTGCGGTCACGCTGCGACCCAACATCCTCACGCAGAGGAGGATGTCTCCCTGAGGATTCTTTCCCACGCTACCTGAGATCCAGCCCCTCGAACCGCCCGACGAGGGCGATAGACTTACAATCAGGGACCGTTCATCACCCTGGTCTCTAAGGAGGAGCTCCGCTGCCCAGCCACGGAGACATACCACGAATAGGCACCTACACCTGTTCGCTCCTCCCGAGCCCGCCATCCAGATAGGTCGGCATCATACAAGTTGGCGTGCATCCCCGCCATGCTCCATCAAGCCCATTACTCACACAAGACGGCACTTACCAGGTAGGCACCTCTCCCTGCCCAGGGTCGTGAAGCCCACCAACCTAACATGGTGGCAACCCGGCACCTGCGGGACCAGCTCCTAGCAGTTTCTTCTGACGCCTGACATCCTGATATGGTGGCGATCAACAAATCCCACCACCTTGATGTGGCGGCAAATCATAGGCGGGCACGTCTCCCCGCAAACAAAGGCCACCGACTCGATACGGTGGGAAACCAATATATGCAGGGCCATCTCCCTGAGGATGCAAGTAAAGTCCGCCATCCCGATGTGGTGGAAAATGGAGAGATAAACCAGCATATCCTAGTACAGGGGCAGATTCGTTCACTTGCCCCAACACAGGATAATTTTCAGTACCCCCTGACCACCGGAGGACCGAAGCAGGATATTTCTACTCCGATACTGGAATGGGCCTTCATACCTGTTCCAGCCAAAGATGTCTCTCTACATATCCTGGAAATAATGTATGAATAGGTATCTATCCCAGATCATATCTTACAGACTTTCTAGAATGTAATTTCATTAGTGGAGACAACAAGGAATCGGGCCCGTGATCCCATCTCCCCAATTGAGGCAACTCATCTGAGAGACGAGATAGCTGCCTCGGCGCAGATCTTCATCCCTGCTTCCGCCCAGGAGGTTCACTGGCCATATTCCGTGACGCAAGGGCATCTGGATCGAGCAGAATCACTCATTCCAACTGGGGGACACCTGTCCATCACGGTGGATGCTCCAGAGTAGGTATATATCCCTTCTAAAAGTCAATATGTTCGTCGGCGTATCCCGGAAGAATCACAAGACCCAATTAGACAGGGACCCAAAGGTTAAGGCTATTGTCAATAGCAGAAAGTCCCCACTGCCTACAAAAGAGCGCCCAAACATGTCGAAGGTAGCCTAAAAATAAAGAGGGAGTTCATGACTCTGCTCGGCTGTAATTTGGGGTTCCCAACACCGCTAAGCATACATCAAAGGCTCAGAACCCTGCCCAACCATTACCATATTATGGAAGTGGCAGTAGCAGTTGCAAAGGTCCTCCCCGCAATGTTTCTACCAGTAGATCTGAAGGTCCTCCCTAGATCACCCATGGGGGCCTCCCTCGCAGGCATATAACGATCGATCACGAGATCTCCTCTTTTGATGCGAGTCACGGAAACCCTCCACATGACCATAAGATCGAGCAGCAAGAAGGTCCTCCACTTGTTACGGTCCACCCTTAAGGTCTTCCCCGGGGTATACACTATAATAACTCTCCATTCAGTGGGACCACAGATTATGATAGTATTCCTCGCTATCATAGTCGCAACTACGGAGGCCCTCCCCACAGTGACGTCTCATCATGACAAGAGGGCCCTCCCCTTGTCGTGTCCTGCCCTGAAGGTCCTCCCCAGGGGTTATGCTGAAATGACTCTCCACGCAGTCGGGCATCAGATCACGGTGGTAGTCATCGCCACCTTGATAACGGAGGTCCTCCCCGTAGAGACGTTGAGTAATGAGAAGGACCTCCCCTCGTTTAAGTACATTCTTTAGGCCCTCCCTAGGATGTATCCTATAGATATTCTCCCTACAAGAGCAGTAATGGTAGTCCTCTCCATTTCCGCAGCTGTGATGGTAGTCCTCACCGCCACGGCCGCCATTGCGAAGGTCCTCCTCACATTGGCCCCAAGTAACAAGAAGGTCCTCCCCTTGTTGCGGTGTGTCCTGAAGGTCCTCCCCAGGATGAACGTCAAACTTCAAGCCATGATGGACATCCTCACCATGATGGAAGTTGTTGCGAAGGTCCTCCCCGTAATGAAGCTACGCAGCCAGAAGGTCCACCCCTTACTGTGACATGCCTTGGAGGTCCTCCCCAGGGTGTGCACTGCAAAAGTCCTCTATGCAGTGAAACACCAAGCAGTAATGGTAGTCCTTGACATTACGGCTGCCATTGTGGAGGTCCTCCCCACGATGACATATCATATCGACATGAAGGTCCTCCTCCTGCCAAATCGAGCACCGAAAAGCCCTCGTATGCCGAGGCACTCAGAAGGACGGGATCAATCATGTCAGATTCCCAGTTAGTCACTGATGACATCCTTCTGCAATCAAGAGACAGTCCAGGGTCGCGTTCATCCTCTGAACAACCTCGGAATCTCCCACATAATGACTCATCACCTACCAGTCCCACTGCCTCCTACCACATTGGCAGCGAGCATCTCGGTTGGGCCGACCAGGTAGAGGAGTCACTAGAGGAGGAGTATGCCGATATGTTACACCTGAGAAAACGACTGGCCTGGGATGATATACCAGTTATGTTTTGGCCTACGGCCACCTCTCAGTTCGACATACCTAGAGAGTTGTCGGAAGAATGTGTGCATGGAATCCGCCATAATATATGGACAACCCTCAACTAACTGAAATCAAGCTTCCTGCCCTACGACGGGTATGTAGACCACGTCAAGACAATAGGGGGCCTCTTGTGTCACATCGACCTAGAAGATATTCCTTCAGCACGGAAACAGAGACCCGAGAGGCGTAAAGGAAACATGGAGATAGCCTGTCTCCATGCGCTGCACCAGTTACGCCGCCTCATCGGTGATGCTCCGACGGGAGTCCATATCAGGGGATGGGGGGAACACGGAGCTCTGCATTTTACTCTAATCCCCGCTTAGAAGAACCCGTTCGTCATGGTTTCTTGAAACATCATCATGTAAAGACGGAAATTGAGTGGTTTTCCTGTTTAGGAAAGGCAACACACCCAACAGAGTCAGACCTTGAGTAAGTCCCAGAAGTGTCAGGCCCAACGGGAACAAGCCATTCAAGAAATCCTGAATCAGGCCAACGATATCATACAATAGGCCTCTCGCCTAAGAGAGTCCAATCAGAGATTTTTTCCTACATCCCCAGAAGGGATTGATTCATAGAAGAACTCGGCACCAAACCCATTTCACCCCCGAATGGGGGCATGCAAGATCAGGAAGATAACGATGGCCGCAACCACTGCCGCAATCCATGGTCAACCCCAACCTGCAGGGCTGGGGGAATTTTTGAAAAAAAATTCCCCCATAAGACCAATAAAACTAGGAAGGGACTCAATGTCCAAGGAACGGAGCCAACCCCAGCCCTCAGGGCTGGGGGCGTTATTACCCCCTCAACAACAACCTCCCCCACAAGAATCAGTATTCTCTCATCTAGGGAGGACAGTCAGAATAGGAGGTTCCTATCATATCCCATCATTTGAATCACCATATCCTCTTAGAGGAAGGCGCACCTTAAGGTCGCATCAAAGAACTCTCCACATCACCCTTTTTCAAGAAGTCTGAAGGCAATCTCAGGTCACGAAAGGGAAGGCCAGCAGAAGACGCGGGAGATCCTCTTCCCATTTGGAAGATGACATCTCCTCCACCCCGCGATATGCATCTATCAACGTCATAGAGGTTAACCCCATGGGTGACACCAGATATACTGCAAATCAGGAGGGATCGGGAGACGATAGTTCCGGTCAGGTTGTGACTCACAACGAACCACCAGGTGTGCACACCCGAAACCAGAGGGCCGCCCTAAATATGGTCGTCCTTCTAGCCGACCCTCCTCTATCTACCTTGCGAGCTTCCAATAAGGATAAGAACAAAGGACTGATTACCCTTAACCCTCCTCCTTCTATCGACAAAAATGATCCGCTCACGCTCGAAGATAGATTCACTCGATAGGAAGAGGAGATGAAATAATTGAGGCATCTTAACGCCGAGCTACTCCAGAGGAACTGCCTTATTGAAAGTGAATCCCAAGAGGAGCCACATAATGAACTCCCAACAAGTGCACCTCAAAGACTAAGGTTTTCCCTAGAAAAAGAAACATGGTCAGGGCTCCCGTCCAACGAGGCGCTCGGCCCGTCCAACTACCTAAACGTAGATTCCGATGAATACCAAGACATCCCTCCACTCAGGAAGCAACCAGAGTGAGTACGCTTGAACCCTCCGAAGGTGCCACAAACGGAACACGCACCCCTGGTGCCGGCCAATTCGGATCCTCAGGCAATGCCTCGGGCTACGCCTACCCAGGACCGGGCCCAACAGGATGTACACCAGGGTCTCACCAACACCATAGAGGCACTAACAGCTTGATTGGAAGTGATGGAAGGTCGACGTACTCCAATACAGCCAGAGTGGAAACCCTACCCGGATTGGGTGAGCAACACACTGCCTCCACCCAACTTTGGGAGCCATGTATTCCCTATCTTCAATGGATCAGGCGATCCGGAACAACATTCGATGCACTACCTATCCTATTGTGACCCTATGATGGGAACTCTGGAGCAAAAAGAAGCAGTGAAACTCATATGCTTCGTGTGGACCTTGTAAGGATCCTTCTTCGTCTGGTACACGAGTCTGCCATCCCAGTCAATAAAGAGTTGGGAAGACCTTCGCCAGCAATTCCTATTCCACTTCAGCTCAACGTTGCCTAAAACAACGGTCGGCGATCTCATGAACTGCAAGTAGAGGGAGAACAAGAGGGTCTCAGATTTCATCGCTAGATGGAAAGGTCTGAACTATTCCCTGAATAGGCCAATGCCTCAAGATGATATGTTATCTGTATACATCAATAATCTTTGAGATGAACTGCGAACACCGCTCATACCAGTGGAGTGCACCATTAGCTTCCGCCATCTCTCGTCCATTTCCCATAGAATTGAGGACTCCCTATAGCAGATGAATTTGATGTCCCAAATATCCTCGCAAGCTCCTGCGAAAAGAGCCCCTAGAGCTGAGGCATCCGTTGTCACACTCAGGCCGGCCCCTGTGCCCGCTCCACCGCTCAGGCCTCCACCAAATCGTCAAGGGCTTCCTGCATATCAGCGGCCGCCTCTGCCTAAACGGGATGATTAGTGAGGACCAAATCGTAACCATTTTTAGGAATGAGGACAAAACTTATACTCATTCTGGGATGATCAAGTCTGTGGCTAATTCATTTCTGCCATTAACTGCAACTTGCTCCGCCTCTTGGAGCCTAGGAAACCTGAAGAGGTCGGCCGCAACGACAAGCCAGATTATTTCCCCTACCATCAGATGTTGGGGCACAGTATCCAAGAATGCTTCGTCTTCAAAGACCTCTTGCAGAGGATGGTAGACTCTAGACAGGTCGAGCTGGGACCACACCAGCACATGTGGCATGTATCTCTACCACCGACTCCGACAAAGAGGAGGGGTGGAAGAAAGTCACCAGCAAGCAGGGGCAGAAATTTGACAACTGGATGACTCGAAAGACTATCAACTGAGCCCAGAGCATACTATGAGCTCAACTATAGTAGCCGGTGTTTCCATCAACAGCCCCTGAAGCCGTAGAGCCGACAGTATCGACCTCGCAACCCTCCACGAGCCAGTCATCCGGGCGTAATCAAAGGAGGGGGAAAATCGCAAGAGGATCAGTCCACAACGAAGCCAAAGTTAGTCCCGAACCTGGAAGATTATATGCCCTCGAATTTGGCGCCACGGGCACCAACCCACCAAATGGCACCATTAGGGACAACCGACCAGGTTGACCTGTCAAAGGATGAAGATCCAATATTTGGTTCTATTAACATCATTCATATTATGGAATCATTCCCTGACGAAGGGTACGATTACGAACTCGAGTTCCCTACATGAGGTGCCTAGTGGAGGAATCACAGAGGTAGGGGATACCAGGAGAGGCCCAGCCACGGCCGAAACCAACCCTACGGTTGGACCTGGGCACAAACCATTAGTATCATGGAAACCCGTGGGAGAGCCCTTCAACAGACTCAGAAATAGAAAGAATGCCCCTCCACCTCCACAAGCAGCCACTCTGGACCTGTTGTTTTGTGATACCCACTAGAGGAGGAACAAGTGTCTGGCCACCTAGTGCACACAAATAGACTGGTCGGGAAATGTCCTCAAAACGCGGGGACTCCATCGATATCTGACCCTGCGGCTAGTCTCTCCTCGTCAAATGCTCCATCCCCTAAAGCACCCGCTAAGACTCTCCCGCCAACGGAGAAGCATCGGCCGTTGGAGTAGAAATATGACATCCTTAAGCAGCTGGCATTGGTACCAGCCAAGTTATCAATCCTCGATGCCCTAAGTCTGTCTTCAGACCTCAGGGAGGCACTTATAGAAGATTTGATCAGCCCCCAGGAGTTTCAAGTCGAGGTAGCTGCCACCGAAATTTACCAGACGGAGACTGACCCGGCTAAATGCAATGCGGTGATTTCCTTTACCGATCAGGATAAAGATTCCATCATTCAAGGACACATCGGACAACTATATGTGTCTGGAACACTAAATGGTATTGAGATCCGGAAATTCTTTATAGACAATGGCCCTGGAGTTAACCACCTTCCCCTACGAACACTCCGCAAGTTGGGCTACAGTGAGGACGATCTAATTCCCTCAGCCACAACTCTGTTGGGTTACGATATGAATGAATAGAAACCAATGGGACAAATTAAGCTGAAGACCCATTTTGGTGACCTAGTAGCCTACACGGAATTCCTGGTGGTCCAGCAGAGCACAACATTCAATGCCTTGCTGGGAAGGTCGTGGCTCCATAAGCACATGGTCATCCCTTTATCCTACCACCAGTGTATCAAGTACTGCATCAATGGAAAAAGTGGAACATTGCACGCCGACAAGGCCCATTAAGAGATCTCTGAGTCACATTACATTGACATCGGGTTCTATGAGAAAAGGAAAAAAAGAAGCCTTTGGTCGATGGTGTCGACTGGATCCCCACTTCAAATGGCCTGCAAATGGTTCTTGATGACCCCCTCAGGCATCTTGGTAGAGATTATGTCATTCCCATAAACCATGTTGAGAGTAGGAGTTCATGTATAGACACGCATTCGAATGTCCTCATGACTTCAGCCACGATGGCCGAGCACGAAAATGTGGGAACATCCACCAACCCTCAATTTGGGGATGAATACTCAAGCGGGGATGCCCATGATGCCTCTCCCTCAAACCTTAAAAGGATCAGACCGGAAACTCTCCCCCCGTCAGATCCATAAGATGTAGACTTGGGATAAGAAGAGGAGGAAGATCTCCAGGATGCACCTCCCGCATTTGAGGAGGGTATCTCCACCACGGTGGACGAACTCAGGGAAATAAACATGGGTACTGAGGAAGACCCGAGTACCACTATCATTAGTGCAGCCATGTCTCCCGAGGAGCACGAGGTGTATACCTCTTTCCTGAGGAAAAATCGGGATTTTTTTTCCTGGAATTACACAGAAATGCTGGGACTCGATCTCGAAGTGGCGACGCATCACCTAGGTCTTCCAGAAGACCACCAGGGCTACGAACAGGCTTCCAAAAGGACGCATCCCTCACATGCTGCCAAAATAGAGGCTGAAGTCGATAATCTCATTAAATCAGGATTCATTCGGGAGGTCTAATACCCCATTTGGTTGGCCAACATCTTCCCTATCAATAAAAAGAATAGATAAATCCACGTCTGCATTGACTTCAGAGATCTCAATCGGCATTGTCTGAAAGATGATTTCTCGGCCCCGATCACCGAATTATTAATTTATGCGACAGTTGGGTAAGAGGCTCTATCCTTCATGGATGGATATTCTGGATATAATCAAATAAAGATGGCCCAATAAGATGAGGAAGCTACTGCCTTCAGGGCCCCTCAAGGTGTATTCTGTTACAGGGTCATTCCCTTTGGTCTCAAGAACGATGGTGCCACATATCAGCGTGCCACGCATCAGATCTTTAAACTGTTCCTGGGGAAATTAATTGAATGTTACGTGGATGATCTGGTGGTAAAGTTCAGACAGTGCTCGGATCACCTGTTATACCTTAATATTATCTTCAACAAACTTCGACAGCATAGCTTGAAGATGAAACCCTTGAAATGCGCCTTTGGGGTTACCTTAGGGAAATTCCTTGGCTTCTTCATTCGCCATCGTGGCATCGAAGTCGACCCTGAGAAGACAAAGGCTATATTTGGCCTGACACCTCCCCACAATATCACCGAGTTGAGGGGATTCCAAGGACACCTAGCCTATATTAGGCATTTCATAGCCAACCTGGCAGGCAAATGTTTTCCCTTCACCAGGTTAATGAAGAAGGGGTTCACGTACCAATGGACAGATGACTACCAAGAGGAATTCGACAACTTGAATAAGTACCTCTTAATCCCACCAGTGCTCATGCCCCTGGTTGAAGGAAGACCTCTCATATTGTATGTGATGGCCCTAGAGCGATCACTGGGAGCCTTGCTCGCACAAAAGAATGACGCGGGCAGTGAAAACAGTCTCTATTACCTCAACCGAACCATGATTGATGCTGAGACTCGATACTCAAATATTGAGAAGAGTTGTTTAACCTTAGTCTTCATGGTTCAAAAGTTGCGACATTATCTGCAGCATCATGAGGTCCATTTGTTCTTGCGGAGTAACCCTCTCAAGTACATCCTTAGTCGCCCGATGCTAACGGGACGCCTATCCCAATGAGTGGTCATCCAGCAACAGTTTGACATCCGGTTTGTGCCTCAGAAAGCTATCAAGGGTTAGGCATTAGTATATTTTCTAGTAGATCACCCTTCAATAGGGACCACTGCATTGGACTCCAAGCTACCTGATGAATACATCTTCTCGGTTCGAGAGGAGTTCCCAGCATGGGAAATGTACTTCGATGGCGCATCCCGAAGCTCAACCGGGAAGAGGATGGAGGATCCTAGATTCAACAAAGTGGGTTTTGGAAAAATACTCGTGTCCCCAGAAAAGACAGTCTTTCCATATTACTTCCTCCTATCGGAAGGATGTATGAACAATGAAGCAGAATATCAAGCTCTCATTGTAGGCCTCGAACTCGCACTCCAGGCACACGTACAGCACCTTAAGGTAAAAGGTGACTCGAAACTGGTCATAAAGAAATTCAATGGTGAATATGATATTAAAAAGGAGGAGATGATTCCCCTGTTTGACCATGTCTGAGGGTTAATGGCGGAATTCTCCACAGAACCAATATTGACCTATATTCCCCGGTCCCAGAACGCTCAGGCTGATGCATTTGCCAACGCGGCCACAGCCATAGATGACCTAGGCCGGGATGAAACAGTTATCAGTATTTCTCATCGCCGAATGGTATTGACATTTGTTCAGACCAAGATGGAAGAAATCCAAAAAGTCAGTCTTGTCCCTGAGCCATATGCTCCTGCCACCAGCTGGATGACCACCATTGCAACCTACCTTCAACGGGGAGAACTTCCATCAGACAAGGTTGAACGAGAGCAGATACAGATAAGGGTAATCAACATTGTCCTATATGGTGGCAAGGGTCAGCAAGAGCTCCTCTACAAATGAGGCCTCGACGGAGTGCTCCTCAGATGCATTGACGGAGAGGAAACCACTGCCGTCATGGCTGAAGTGCATGCCGGAGTATGTGGAGCACATCAACCTGGGACCAAGATTTCCCATTAGGTTCAAAGGCTTGGGTACTACTGGCCCTCAGTGGAACGAGACTACGAGCATTTTACCGCAATATTCCATTCATACCAGATTCATTCCAACTTCATACACCAACCCCCAGAGTTACTTCATCAAGCCAAGTACTTCTGGTCGTTTGCCATTTGGGGGATGGACATCGTGGGACCATATCCTCCTGCCACGGCCAAACACCTAAAGTATATCCTCATGGCAACCGACTTCTTTTCCAAATGGGCAGAAGCCATACCCCTCAAGGAAGTCGGGGCAAGAAGTATTGTCACCTTTGTGAAGACCAATATCATCACCAGATTTGGTGTCCCTCATACCATACTGACGGACAACAACACCAACTTCTGCTCTGCTGAATTGAAGAAACTATACCACGAGTATGGTATCAAGGATAACCACTCATCCTGTTACCATGCAGTGACCAGCAGACAGATAGAGGCTTTCAACAAGGCCATGTCCAACATTCTCCAAAAAATGGTGGACAAAGACAAGAATTCATGGCTGGATAAACTCCTCCATGCATTGTGGGCTTATCGAACCACAATCTGCGCTGCTACTCAGGCCACCCCGTACTCAGTGGTGTAAAGCACAGAGGCGGTCCTGCCCATTGAACTCCAACTTCCCACACTCTGTGTTTCCATCTGTGATCAATTATCTGATGATGATTAGTCATAAAAGCAGCTAGGTGAATTGGAATAGCTGGATGAGAAGCAGTTGCACACTTTGCACCATCTGGAAGTCTACCAGAACTAGATTGCACAAGCCTTCAATAAAAAGGTCCTTCTCCAGTCTTTCTTGGAAGTAGAATTGGTATTGGTCCTCCAAACCCCAATGATACCTGGAAAGAAGCCTCCAAAGCTGGAGCCCAAGTGGGAGGGACCATACGTTGTACACAAGGTCTACTCCAATGGAGCATATACCCTGATCTCCATGGACAGACAATTTATAACCGCTCCTAAAAATGTTAAATTCATGAAGAAGTATTTTTCATAATAACTAAAAAAAGTTATCGTCTGAGTTGCATGACGTTAAACTGCCAAGCACCCAATGGTCCAAACTCTATAACCCTAAACTAAGAGTATCCCATCCTCATCGGTAAAACTAAAAGAAGTTATCATCTGAGCTGCATGACATTAAACTGCCAAGCACCTAATGGTCCAAACTCTATGACCCTAAACTAAGAGTATCACATCCTCATCGGCATAACTGAAAGCAGTTATCATCTGAGCTGTATGATGTTAAACTGCCAAGAACCCAATGGTCCAAACTCTATGACCCTAAACTAAGAGTATCCTGTCCTCATCGGCATAACTAAAATCATTTATCATCTGAGCTTCATGACGTTAAACTACCAAGCACCCAATGGTCCAAACTCTATGACCTTAAACTAAGAGAAGTACGTCCTCACTACATGACGTTAAACTGCACGGAGTCCTTCCTCACCGCATGACGTTAAACTGCACGGAATCTAATAATACCCCTCATACTAACCACATGATGTTAAATTGTACAGCTTTCTTCCTTAGCACATGACATTAAACTGCACGGATAATAAAAGTTAAAAATGCATTCTGCCCCCATGTACAGACCAGACCAGCACGGGGTGTATTCCTCGTCCTTACCGCATGGCGTTAAACTGTACGGATTTCAGATAACTATGTACGGCTTGATTCCTTCCCCCGTAGGATACGTAGTGATGCTGGGATCCCCTATCCTGGCCTAGCCACTCCCAAATAAAAGTTAAAAATTCCTTATTCCTCCCCGTGTACAGACCAGACTTGCACAGGATGTATCCCTCGTCCTCACCACACGATGTTAAACTGCTTGGACAAGAAGTTTTAATAATGCCCATTTCCCCCCGTGTATAGACCAGACCTGCACGGGGTGTACTTCTTTCAGAGAACTACGTATGTCTTGATTCCTGCCCTCGCAGGATACGTACTGATGTCAGGGTTCCCCTTCCTAGCCCATCCACCTCCAAATGAAATAAAATAGAATTTAAAAAATGCCCTCTCCCCCTTGTATGGACCAGACCTGCACGGGGTGTACTTCTTCCAGAGAACTACGTGTTCCTTGATTCCTGCCCTCATAGGATACGTAGTGACGCCAGGGTTCCCCGTCCTATCCCAACCCCTGAATAAAAGATAAAAATTCCCTTTCCCCCATGTATTGACCAGACCGGCATGGGGTGTACTTATCTTCCATATCGCATGACGTAAAACTGCACGGATAGAAAAATTTAAAAATGATCCCTTTTCCCCATGTATGGACTAGAACTGCACGGGGTGTATTTTTGCGTCCTTTCCGCATGACGTTAAACTGCACGAACAATAATGTTAAAAATTCCCCCTTCCCCCGTGTACAGACCAGACCTGCACGGGGTGTGTACCTCGTCCTTACCGCATGACGTTAAACTGCACGGACTTCGTCCTCACCGCATGACGTTAAACTGCACAGACTTCATCCTCACCGCATGACATTAAACTGCACGAACTTCATCGCGACCCACCCAAGACACATGGCGATTCAAGATAGAGATACTCCTTGGACATTTGGATGCATCATCTCCATACATCAGACTCCACGACCCAGATAATTATGTATCTTCATAACCACTCATGGACATCAAAAGTGGAAAGTCATTGACCCATGGAAACCTTTTCCTGACTAAGCATACCATTCCCTCAGCGGATCTGCATAATGATAGCCCCTGGCTCATCTACCAAAGGCAAGATATCCACAGGCGACACTCTTCCTAGCTCTGTACGCTTACCGGCCTCAGAGCCCCCATACCATACCTCCTGATGAAGAAGTTTATAGTGAAGTGATTTACAAGTTCATTCCCCTTTTCACATCCAAGTGTTTCTAGGGTATCCCTATCTGGCTAGCCTATGTGTCCACCTGTGGTTCACAGAGCAACCTGTATCGACAAACATCAAGCCAAGACTAGGCTACTTTGACTCAACGGACAATTGCAGTGAAGATGTTTCTTGTATACTCAGACACCATTATCCCCACATGTCGAACTCTACACTGTGAGTGACCGCGGATCCTCATAATCATTCACAGCAATTAGAAGTCAAAATGTATCCACCCGGGGACACCTTTGTATGACTATGCATACCATGCCCTCAACGGCTCTGCATAATGATATCCCCTATCTCATCCATCAATGGAAAGATTTCCCCGGGAGGTACTCTTCCTAGCTCCGTATGCTTACCGGCCTTAGAGCCCCCACGCCACACCTCCTAATCCGGGAAAACTCAAAGTTGTAGTTTACAACCTCCATCCCCCACCTTGTTCCAAGTATATCAGAACATGTTGACTTAGTTATCCTTTGATTGACTGCAGTAATAGGCACCCAATGGTTTGAGCTCTATGACCGCTAAACTAGGAGTACCTCATCCTTACCGCACAACGTTAAACTGTATGGAGTAAAGGTACACCCCCGCGCACTAAATAAATCAGCACAGGGAGCTCTCTAAGCTTTAACAGCAACCAGGGCCGAGTATGCCCGACATGTTCAGATATTTCCTTACCTGACGATAGACTTCGTGGCCCGGATGGATCTTCATAACCATTCATGGCCATCGGAAGTGGAAATTCATCGACCCGGAGACACCTTTGAATGACTATGCATACCATGCCCTCAGTGTCTCTGCATATTGATAGCCCCTGGCCCGTCTACCAAAGGCAAGATTCCCCCAGGCGATAATCTTCCTAGCTTCGTACGCTTACCAGTCCGAGAGCCTACATGACATCTCTCTTGATCCAAGAAGCCCCGGAACCATGATTTACACCATCAACCCCCCCCCCTACATGTCTTGTACATGCCAGGATACTCAGGTCCTGTTACATTTTAATCAAGAGAGGCCTTTTTAACTATGTCTTCACTAGAAGACGTTAAACTGCATGGTCAATAATCCTTGTTGCATGACGTTAAACTGCACAACATTAAAAAAGGAAAGAAAAATGCCCCTCATCCTCGCTACATGACATTAAACTTCACATCATCCTTTAATAATGCTCTTCTTATTTTCTGCATGATGCTAAACTGCACGGTCAGACCCACCCCAGGTTTAGTAAGGAACGAAGGCTTTTCTCTGTCCTTCAGTGCATGGGTCAGACCGGCACAAACCACCTTCTCACACCGGCGTGAGAAGGAATTACTTCACCCATTCTTGGGAAGTTCAGTCTAGATTTTTCTCCCATATCCAGGCACCCTCTCATCATAAATCATACTCTGTACTCAAAAAAAAAGCCGGACTCTCAAAATCCACCCCCGGTGGTCTCGAATCTCAACTTCCCTGAAGTTTCTTGGATATCGGGGGAATACAATCATTGACCTAAGGACACTTTTTCATGACTATGCATACCATTCCCTTATCAGATTTTCATATTGATCGCCCCTGACCGGTCTACCAAAGGCAGGATTCCCTTAGGCAATGCTTCTCTCCGTACACCTCTTGGCCTCTGAGCCCCCATGTCCATCCTAGGATTCGGAAATCCTCTGAGCTACAGTTTACCAACCTCTTTCACAATCCTTCCTGAATATGGTGGAATGTCTCTGACAAGATTACCTAGGACCAGGAGAAGTCATTCCATTCTAGATGATGTCCTAGCTGCATGACTCTAAACTGTACCAAGCCCCAACCGTCCTTTATGCTAGATAAATGCGTAGGACGGGAACCTTGCTTCCTCACTCCTGATGGATACAGATGTTCTCAAAACCTTTCAGACGTCACATACCCTTTCCGAGCCACCCCCGATGGTTTTCATAACTCTCCAAGCCACCCATGGTGGTTTCCATAAGCCAGACTTTCATAAAGTCCTATGGCCATCAGAAATGGAGAGTCATTGACTTAAGGACACCTTTGCACGACTATGCATACCATGCCCTCAGCGGCTCTACATATTGATCGCCCCTGTCCTATCTACCAAAGTCAAGATTTCCTTAGGCAATTCTCTTCCTACCTCTGCATGCCGACACGGCTCCCATTCCTTGAGACATGCCCTACATGTCGTTCAAATTTAAACACACACCCTCCAAATGTGTCTGAAGGACACCGAGACATATTTTAATCAACCAAACCCTATTGGGGCCCTTGCCCCACCATATTTGGTCAAATCCGTTCGACCTAAAACATCAGTAATGATAGTCTTGATGGCGGGAATTTAAACCACCCAAGAAAAGAGGCACAAATCTTGTTAGTCCGAAAACCCAAAAAGGGAGACCTAAGCAAAAGTCAGGCCATACCCACTGGGTTCACACTAAATGAGCCCAGGAAAATTTAGGGCATTAAAAGAAAAGACAAAAAATTTGTAGGTTTTTTCTATAAAACCCTAGCAATAGTCGAACTATGCTCGCTGAGTCCCTTGGCTCTGGAAAAATTTAGAGCATTGTCCATACCCTCATCGATTTTCAGGACCACTCTACATAGGAATGGCCTCCTCTTCATTCTGATCGGACCCCATTCCGATGGGGGGAATTTGTAGGGTCCTGAAAAATCTAAAAAGGAGAACGATGATCCCCTTTAACTCAAGGGAGATTCTTCCCAATTTCCATTCAAAAGGGATGGGAAAATTTGGATAATACTCAAGAATGGCGAAGGAGGAACCGGTCCATGGACTGGTCTAATGTTAACGACACACGGCCAGTTCCACAAAGCATCCCCCCTCCGCGGACCGTTGTTGTTCGCGGAATGGAGGCGGAGATCCTTCGGGGGCGCGAAGCAGGTCGGGCGCCAATCCGATTCACCGACCTGAACCGCCACAGTCGCAAGACGTGTCAGCCGGCCTGAAATGCCTCCACTGTCATTCGTGAAATGGAGGCAGAACCCTCTGTGGCCACGAAGCACTCCCTCATTCGGTTCGCGGGGGGGAATCGCTCAATACCCACCACGAATTACAGATTGACCAAGTCAGCTGTAAATCGGGTATTCGGTCATGGGCCTCTGCAAAATGTGTCGTGTGACTACAGATATATCTCTTTCCCCACTCTATAAAAGGAGACCGAGGGGGGAAGGAAAAGTAATTTGGATTCAGAGGAAGAGGATTCAGAGGAGATCGATCAGATTCGGGTGGAAGGATTTCGAAGGAAGGCTTAGGATTTCAAAAGTTCCAGTTCGTGAACCAGAGAAGGTATGAACCTGGGAACGAAATAATAGAGAACCGAAAATGAAAAATAATTTGGTCAACTGCGGACTTAAAATAACCTAAAAAGAGAAGACCGCGAACCATAGCCCCTCTGCAGATGCACTCCCCACGGACCAGGGAGTTTATGCCTCTTTTTCGATCCGCCGCACCAGGTAGCACCCTCCTACGCGAGCGAATCCTCGACCGACAAACCCCCGACCGGTTCCAACCTTGGCCGCCACTACTCGCGTGGAACCCTCCACGTACCAACCTTGTACGCGGACCAAACTCGAAGCCACGAACCCTCCTGGTTCGTGGGATGCCAATCGATCCACAGACCCACTCTGGTTCATGGACGGCCTCTCAGTCCGCAGACCACTCTGGTTCACGGACGACCTCTCAGTCTGCAGACCCTCCTGGTTTGCCAACGGCCTCTCCAGCCACGTAGCACTTCCCTACGCAAAGGACGCCACCACCCATACCCTTATGTGGTCTTCTGAATCCTTCATAGTTCCCATTCCCCGAGCCACATAAGATCCTCCCGATCTGGCTCGATCCCCTGTGACTCCCTCATTTTCCTACTCATCGGCCCCGAGTCGAGGCCTCCACCAGAGCCACCTGATCCGTGTGGTGTAACCCTCAGGTTCACCAACGCGCCATTTTAGTTCACATACCCATGGTAAACATGGGCAAAGGGGTTTCCCCTAACCTTGGGCAGATTCCCGAAGCATGCCTGGGTTCACATTCCCACGGTAATGCGGGGTCTGAGCCCGAGAGCCCCCTTCCTGCCTCTACTCGCTAGGATGGGGGGCTACACGCTTCAGCGGTTGGGAACTTCTCCCCTCCCCAGAGAGGGGCGGCATACCCATCAGAAGACATCCATCCCCATGCACCTCGGCACTTCCCCGGGTACTTCCCCGGGGAACAAGAGAGATGACGGGCACAGGAGCGCCCCTTTTCCTCTCCCGATGCACTTTGTCACCATGGGCCGCCCTCATGCGTAAGCCCCACTCCACCTATCACAGACACACCTTTCGCAACGTGATCCTCTAGTCCCTGCTGCCTCTTGTTTCTCACACCGAGAATGACTCACGTGGGCTTAGAGTAAGCATCGACCATGACATCCTCTTATGGGCCTCCTCAGAGTGTAAGCCATAATCCATCACCCTGGGCTACCTATGAGCATAAGCCCCATGACCATGCGAACTACGTGGACTTTGATCCCTGCCTCCTAGGCAGGGTACGTAGGAAGCCTCCAAGAGGTTCAAGCCCGACCACCTTCGGACCCCCAGGTGCACATTCACATCGGTTCTCTAACACTCCCATGCGAAATACATTGACTTTGATCCTTATCCCCTAGGTAGGGTACGTAGGAAGCCTCCATGAGGTTCAAGACCAACAACTGGTTGATCCGACTGTCCTCACATTAGTTCACCACGCCACTCCTAGTTCTACCTTAATGAGTTCTAACTCCTCGAGGTCATTAATCTACTGAGGGATGGTAAACCTCAGGCCTAAATGATTCTGAACCCCCTGCGTCCAGTTGACCATTGCCCACCAGGGTTAAATCCATAGATACTATGTTTTGGTATAAAAAAAATATTCGAAAACATATGAATACGTCTTAAATATATAAGGGAGTCCAGTAACATGCAATAATTCCCCCCAAAAGGGTGCGATAAGCCCAACTTCTCATCCACTCGACCAATGTGAGTTCTTAAGAGTCACTGGTCAGACCATTCGGCGAATTCCTGCCTTTGGAAAGCATGTCCACGCATCATCGGATACAGAACCATTGGGCGTTTAGAGACCGAAACCCAAAACAACCATATTCACTTATTCATTTTGATATATTTTAGTCTCAATATAAAAATTAGAATCTTGTGATCTATATATATGTCACACTAATCACAATATAGGTGTCACCACCAAATATTCAAAGCGAAGATCATAGATGCTAACTCAAAACCATTAATTGGGTAGTTATTCTCATTCATATTCATCTATCATGAGGAATAAGCTATCAATTTATCATACTACATGAGTATAAAACCCAATAATTTCTTTTAAACTTAACTATTTATCACAAACCCTTATCCACATGATGGTAGTATGAGTACTGGCATAATGATTATCCTCGTCTTGAAATAATTAAATATTTTTTCATATTATTTCATCCATAAATATTATACTCATTTTTATGTTAAATTTGTGGGCTTGAAAATAATTATAAATATATCAGAAAATGCCAATAGTTCCCAAATAAGGCAAGAAAACCATCGATTTTCATGACACTAGAGTGTCTAGTCCATTACTTAAATTACTTTTTTTGTAGGGCCCATAGAAATTCCATCACTTGTGATTAGGTTCCCCAAGAACGTGACTTCATGCATCCAAATTTACACTAACTAAAATTAACATTAATTTTATCCTTTCTTAATATCAATAGCACAATCCTAAGATATTATTATTGTTCCTCCTTGATTTTGGATTAAATGAGAATATCATCAATAAAGACTATAAAAAAATTTCATAATAGTATCTAAAGACTTTTTTCATCATATACATAAACATTGAAAGGGTATTAATAATACTTAAGGAAATAAATATGAACTCATAGTGCCCATATATTTTACAAAATGATATATTCAAAATATATTCCATTGTCACTATCAACTGATGATATCTATAATAAAGATCCACCTTTGAGAAATAATGATCTCCTTATAGTTGATTGAACATTTCATCAATATTTAGTAGGGTACAGTTGTTATTTATGGTGATCTTTCTTTTTATTGGTAATTTAAACACAACCACATTGATCACTTATTTCCCTGGAATAAGATAATTCGAGATGTAACACTCCGTTACTTTTCAGTCATGTTTGTTTTAACCTTACTTCAGTTTTCCTTTTTAGGTGGTTGTGTTATTCTGCAAAAGGTAATTTAGAGGATACCTATAATGGTAAAGTCATGATTTATTGTAATTTCTTTCAAAAACCAATAGTTTCTATTACTCCTTTGACAATTACATTCAGTTCTAGTGAATTATACATTGTGTAATGGTTTCTAGGAAGAATCCATGAATTGAGTACATGTTGTGAGTTTTGTACATACCATTTAGTGGGTACATACCATGTATTAATAAAAAATGTGTTTTAATAAAAAATTTATGGGATTTTCAGTGTATATGAACCCTGAGGATTACACGGCATGTAAATGGGTTACAAGTCTAGTAAATTACATGGTTTTGGTTCTTAGGGTTTTATACAAGTGATATATTTCATTAAATCATTTGATTCTTCCATATTCTCAACATATATATCTACATATGTAATTTTGGGTGATTCATTCCCATCCAGATCTTTTCTTACAGTGATTGATTTCTTTTTGGGTTGGATTTGTTCTATTTGGGTAATAATTCCTTTTGGTTCTTCTTTGTTTTTGGTTTCAATTATTGTATGGATTTAGTTTTTTGATCACATAGAGTTTTCAATCAATCCTTCTTAGCCTTTTGGAATGCCTTGTCTTACAGTACTTATTCTTTTGGTTTCTGATCTCCATTGTCAAATTAAACTAGGTTTCTACAATGTTGATGTAGGTTTTTCTATAAAATGGGTTAATTTGATGAATTTTATATTGTTCTTGATATATTACTTTTATTTTTTTCATTTATTTGAAGTGATGAATTGTGTGAAATGATTTCAGGGAAAATAAAATGTTTTAAAAATGGGTTTTGCTATGAAAAATAGATTTTATTGATTTGAGAATGGGGTCTAAAACTTCAATTAATATTGGATTAGCTTGGAAAATGTTTTATGAAATTATAACATGTATTGAAAATGTTTTGGATAATTTCACATTGGAAACCTTGGGTGTGTCAGGATAGAGACACAGGTTTCCTTAGTGTTTGTTTCACCGCTAAGAGGTAAATTTTATGGTATCTACTAGCAAAACTCGATATATTTTGGATCCAAAGTATGCCTTTTTAGGCTTTTGAGTTCTTAGTATGCATTGTCCCATATAATTGATCCAAAACATTGTGATTTTTCATTTTTATATTCTTGGTTATTATCACATGATTTTTTATATCATAGATTGTTGCCCAAATATTTTTATATGAGGTTGTATCACATAGCCTTACATGATAGGTTGTTTCATGGATATGATTTTACTTGTATAACTCTTAATGAATGAATGTTCTTTCCTATTTTATCATTTCAACTGGTCATATTTCTAGATTTAGAATATGAAGGTTTTATGAAAACCAAAGGAAGAAAAGGTATAATTATTTATAGATGGTCTAGATTTATAAAATGATTTTTAAAACATTTTTTAAGATAGAATTGTAGAATTAATTATATTAGATATTTTATAAAAACTATGGTGGTATCCCAATAGGATTTTGACCACACCATATCTTTTACTTTGGGTGTTTTATATGTTGTTTTTCAGCATCTAGGTAATGGTAACATCATCTTATAGCAATATGGATTCTCAAGTCATTGTTTATTTTGGATCTGGTAGGTCTAAAGGTGATTGTTGGTCACATGGGGATATGGATTACTTTCTAGTCTAGCCTTTTTGGATTGGGATTGTATGTTTTTTCGTATCTAGTCTATTTTATCTATGTACTTTGGTTGTATGTATTGTTTTACTTCTATAAAATATTTTTTTTCTATTATCAAATTTTACCCATATCACGTGACGATCCAGTTCAGGTGGCTTGTCTAGTTGGCCTAGGTTGGTTCGTTACAATTTTGTATGAGAGGAGTGATCAGCCTGAAGTTTGTTAGAAATACTTGATTCTGGTTCTGTGTATTGTGTATACCAAAGTTAAGACCATCAAAATTAAAATAGTAGGTGAAATAAAGAGGACTGTCTAGCTCACTCCCTTGACTGAAAAAAAAAATATATGATGGATGGTCATGGATTTTTACAGGTTTGATACATGGAGTTTGAGTCATTTGAATGCATGTATTAAATTTTTATTTACATGGACCTATTAATTTTTGTGTACTATTTTTTATGGTTGATTTAATTTCTTAATTTTTCAAATATTTTTTATAAATACCAAAAGTTGGTCTTATGATTTTAGATTTTTCTCATGACTAATTGGATTTTTGTTAGAAAATTATTATGAGAAGATATCTTCAAAATCTTAGAGAGGATGCTGTGAAAATGGTTCTATGATCGATCCCTCAAGTGAACCATACATTGGTAGAATCTGTTATCCACACTTTTCAGACTCTGGGTTTTGTGGGTGTTGGTAACCTAAGATGCATAGTGGATCATGGATCAGAATTTACCAAGAATTATACACCCATCTTTTATGGTGAAAAGGACCCCATGAGTCCAAGGAGTTGACTAAGAGGATAGAGAGGATATTAATTTTTTTAAGGATCCTAAAGACTCTAAGGTGATTTTTTTCATATATATTCTTGAGGGACAGAGAAGATGATGGTGGGACTTTATTGTGCAAGTAATGTCACACCAGGATCTTACCTGGGATTTTTTCAATAAAATATTTAATGAGAAGTTCAATCTAGAGAAATTTTGAGTGGTTAAGGCCCATAAGTTTCTATATTTAGTTAAGGGATATCATACAATTCTAGAATATTCTACCCATTTTATTGAGTTAGTGAATCTATCACTAGAGCTTGTCACAAATGAGTACCTGAATTCTTAGAGGTTTGTGTTAGGACTAGGGCCTAATATTCAGTCAATGTTCAAACTCTTATTCCTTACAACCTTTAATGATAAAGTTGAAAATTTAGATTTAGATGAGGAATATATACATGTAAATACAGGTTTGGGTGGAGCTTTAGTTGGTTCAATGTTCAGCTAGGGTGTAACATCTACCCAAAAAAGGAAGCATAGGAGTGGTCAGTTTTTCATAGGACTAGTATTAGGGGAAATGATAGGGCAATATTTGGTTTTTTCTACCAGTGTGGAAGGAGGGGTCATACTAAGCATAAATATACAACATATCATAGTAATTTTCATATTTTTTAATGGTCTATCTATCTTCAAAATTTTTGTGAAAAATATATCTCATGGTAGTAGGGATGGATCCACTCTCACCAAGGGTTTTCATGTTTGTTTGGATGCTTCCAAGGGTAGTTGGTCTAATTTTTAGGCTAGGGGATATGTTCATTTGTCTATGATAGGATTACTATATGCAGTAGATTATGCCCCAGAAGAATCTATTGTAGGCCCATTAACTTTTAGAGGTACGGTGTTTATTTTATATTCTATGGTGCTAGATTTTTTTGATATGGGTTCCACCCATTCTTTTATATCATAAATTCTATTTGATGTGTTGATCTTTCATTCAGAACATATTTCATTCCTATTGGATCCTTACATGAATTTAGAAAAGAGATCTATATAAGGTTTCAAATGTCCCACATGTTGGGTGATGATAGTCGACTTTGAGGTGGAGTGGGACTTCTTAGTGATTTATCTTAACATATTCAACTAGATTATCTTCATGGATTGGATGATCAATGTTAAAATATAAAATATAATTTTTTCACCATCGGGTTTAGTTCTTTTCTTCGGATGCATTAAATAATGTTTTCCTAGTTGAGTGGGACTCTAGATCGAGAAGGGTAGGGTCAGTTGTTTCTTATGACAGAGTAACATCATGTAAGTTTTCAGAAATGTTTCTTGATGTAGTTGACCCTTTTTGTGGTGGTCGACTTCTGGCAATTTTTTGTGAGTACCCTGAGGTCATTCTGGATGCTTTTTCTAGTTTTCTTCCATAGAGATAGCTCGAGTTTACTATTGACCTACCCCCTGGTACGATACTCATTTCTATGTCATATTACCATATGAAACCATATGAGTTGGTGGAACTTATATTCTATCATTAAGACCTATATGATAAAGGATTTATTTATCCTATAATTTCATCATGGTATTCTCCACTCCTATTTTCTATGAAGGTATACATGAGTCTTATCGTTTGTATAGATTACCAAAAGTTTAATCAGGTGACTATTAAGAAAAAATATACTTTTCTAGGGATTGATGATAATTATGATCTACATGGAGGGGATTTTTTGTTTTTTAATATTGAATTTAGGTTAGTTTGATACTATTTGAGAGTCCGAGAAGAGGATATAACTAATATAGATTTTAGGAGTCGATTTGGGATTTCTAGTTTTGTGTATTTCCATTTGGTCTCACTAATGATCCAGCGGTGTTTATGGATTTTTTGAACCATATTTTTCATCAGTTATTGGAATATTTTTTTTATTTTGTTCATTGAAGATATTTTGGTGTTCTCAAAGTCCAACAAGAAGCATATAGACAATTCGGGTATCATTCCTCAAACATTGTGGGAACATTGTATGTATGATAAAATTTCCAAGTGCGAGTTTTAGATCCAAGAGGTGAGGTTTCTGGGGCATGTGATGTTTGATAGTGGTATTAATAGTACGTCTTAAAAAAAATTTTCCAGTTGTGTATTTGGAGTATCATAGAAATTTGTTTGAGATCTCTAGCTTCTGGGGTTTTGATGGTAACTATAGATAGTTTCTTCATGATTTATCCAAACACACATCTTTTATGCCTTCTTTATCTAGTAAGGTTGTCATGTTTGAATGGAATAAAAATTTCTAGAGATATTTTGAGGAATTGATGGTGAGGTTTAATTCAACACCATAGTTTATTCTTTTATAATCAGTGTTGGTTTATGGTGTTTTCTGTTATTCTTCTAGTATGAATTTGGGATGTGTCTTGATGTAGGGGAAATATTTTGTGGATTATGGATCTCGTTGGTTGTTCCCTCATGAGAAGAACTACCATACCCATGATCTTGAGTTGGAAGTTGTTAGGAATGGACTCAAAACATGGAATCATTGTCTCTTTGGTGTGTGGTTTATAGTATATTATGATCATAAGAGACTAAAAATAGATTTTTACTCTGATGAATCTAAATTTGAAATAGGGAAGCTCAATAGAGTATCTATAGACTTTTTAATTTAATTTATTTTATACCCTTGGTAAATGGAATACATTTTTCATTGTGTTAAGTAGAAAATTACAAACAAAAGACAAGAATAAATTTGTTGAGTAGTGGTCTTTGATGATTATTTTTCTTGGATGATCTTGGAAGTGGAAGAGGTTGGTGGAAAGGTGTTTGTGGATTTGATGGATGTTGACTTGTCTTTTAATGAGTGAGTTATGATTGATAAGGTGATATAAACAGAGTGAAAATGCTTTAGTTAAAGCCTTTATAGTGGGGATACCTCTCATGAGTGGTCTCGGCCTCCCAGTGTAGCTCTGTGTTCCCATAGTAGGATGGTTGTTCTATTTCCCTTGAGAAAGGAGATGTTGGACTGTGGACACCAATCTTGTTGGTCCTTTCACCCTAGTAATACCAATATGTATTGAAACATTAGTTGTCAGTATTGGTAGAAAGGGGTGAGGTGATCAATTTAAAATTTTGTTTCATGATGCATTACTTTTTAGAGAATCAATGTTGGGCACCAAAGACCTTCAAGGTTATTACATCACTTAACCATTCTGGTATGGAAGTGGGATTATATTTCCATTGATTTCTTCATTTTTTCCACAATATCATAGTTTAAATAATGTGATTTTTGTAATGATTGATCAACTCATGAAATATTTTCATTTCCCACCTATCAATGAGATGATGAAAGTGTAATATCTTAGGGACTTTTATATTCGAGATATTATGAGACTTCATGGGATCCCTTCTATAGTTGTTTCTGACAGGGATCTGATGTTCATATATTTTGTTTTTAAAGGTTTATAGTAGGTGATGGGTTCCCATATTTGTAACATCCCTGAACCGGAAGCCACTAAACCGGTGCTCCGAGCTGGGTGGTTACATGACCTTAAGCGCGCCTCCCCGTATGCCAAAGGTTGCCAACTAGCAGTGGGGGTCTATGGGGTAAAGTGGGGAGACTATACCCCATTTTTATCAGAGTAAGACACAACAGAAATAAACCAAATAGCAGAAATAATAACAAATAAACAAGGAACATGTATAACAATCATTTCCAACAATAAATATTCCATGTCATACTATAAGTGCAAGAGTAAACAAAACCCCCAAAACAAAGAAAACGTCCAAAATCCCCAAAATGGTCCCGACTCCAAGTCCACATCCTCCACCAAGTGCTACTCATGTCCACTCAACTATCTAGAAGGAACCCTTTCCCTTCTCCTGACCTGCAAACATAAAGTCTGCTCGGGTACCCAATGGCATCCCGAGCAGGGTGTGAGTACAAATCAGTAGTCCACCACCAACGGTGTCTACAAAACATCCAGTATGAACAGGTAGTGCATGAAAAAGGAATATGAATGATAATTTCCACATAAGTAATTAAGGTTCCATTAAAAAGTTCAGAGCCAAATCCATTTCCATTTCCATTACCATTCATTTATTACCAATTATCATCACTTACCATTTCATCACATTTCCATGGGTTAATCACATACATTATGTTACATGGGTCTAAGTCCAATAACCACATGTAAGAGGGTAAACACATCGTTATTCTGTCTCATTAGGAATAACCCCCTCATAGCAACCATATCCTCACCTTGAAGCCTCAGTCTGGGTGGATGAAACCGTTAGAAGAATAGACCCTCAGTCCCCTTCCCTAATCCGTGCATTTAGGGTGGAGTTTAGAACCTCATTCTTGGCTCAACCCATGGGCAAAGATCATCATGTCATACCACACTCTACGAAGCAATGTGCACATGCTTATATATAAGTAACCATCAACCATCTAAACCATTTCCCTTCAGCAAACACTATTCACAACAACCCACATGGGAATCCACATCATGCCTTAACCCATTAACACATTACCATTTTACATGATTTAACCATTAACCCAATTCCCATGTGTGATGCCTATCTCACTAAGCATTGAACATTAAACCCATAACCTATCTCGTTGTGGTCTTAAATCAGTTTATACATTAACCCATTTAACCCGTTCATCATTTTCAAGAATCAACCATTTATTCTATTTCAAATAACCCCTAGGTTATTACCAAGTCTAGGTGAATCACTTGACTTATATTCCAAATTCAACCAATCATGCCAGCATGTTCATCAAGGGATCTACAATTTACTACAACAAGGCCACTTTTTTAATAACAATCCCGAAACTCGGGAAAAGCCGGCACATCCCATGGATGGACCTAATTAGGTCAAGACAATCCTAACACATCCCACGGGGATCATGAGGCTTCCCATTTTCCATTTTAAACACCATTATTACCAAACATGCCAAGGTTATTCAAAACATAACCAAGTGGAAACAAGAACACAACTAAACATGCACAAATTCCCAAATAACTATGGGATATAACTTGTAGACCACCTACCTTGAAACCGTGGTAGAATGAACTCTCAATATAGTCCCTAGACCTCGATCCAACCAACCTTTGGAGCTTCAACATAAAAACCACCCAAAAGTTAGGGTTTTAGAGCTTCGGAATGAGAGGGAGAGAAGATACAAACCCTAAACCAAAAAGAGAAGCAAGGATGGGATTAGCCTTACCCTGAGCTTCGATCCACAACCAACGGCACCAAAAACTCCTTAGAAATGAGGTAGATCAGTCTCTTAGATCATTTGGGTGATTTTGTTCATACCTAGGATGGAGAGGGAGGAAATGAGAGGAAATCCCGAGTGGGGTTTTAAAGCCCGGAGTGGAAAACTTGTAATTTTTCCAAACTCTAAGTGGCCGCATGGTTTGTCCACACAGTTTGGAAAACCGTGAAAAAACTGTGTGCATGCCACTTTCCATAGGAGGAGGGTCGCACGGTTTAGATGCATGGTTTGGAAAACCATGCACAAACTGTACACATGCTTCTGTCCAGAGGAGGAAGGGTCACACGGTTTAGCCTGGGTAGGCCGCACGGTTTACTTGGTCATGCGCAAGCCGTACGCCCTGGCCTTTCTTGCCTAGATTTCCTTTATTTCATTCCCCAAGCCCCCAGAACACCCCCAAGGCCTCTCACACTTTTAGGAAACATTTTAAAGCCCCAAAATCAAAGGGTTCAACCCAAAACACAGCAAAAACATACCTTTCCAAAAACTGGGATCTTACAACATCCCCACCTTATAACGGCTCATCCTCAAGTCGATTTCCCAAGCCTCATTGATCTACCAAGAAGAGTTCGGGCCACTAAGCCCGAATATCCAATTATCACTCCCAAGTTTCTTCCTGAACCTTCCCATGCTACCAAAGTACTCGCACTAGTGGCACAACCTTTCCTCACAAGACCTTTTCACTACGATCCACCACACGGACCGAATGATCCTCAAAGGACACATCAGCTTCAAGCTCCAAATTTTCAACATCAACCATGTGAGATGGGTCAGGGTGATACCATCAAAGCTACGACACATGAAACACATCATGCATCCCACCAAGACCCAAGTCCAAAAACTCACAGAGTTTAATTGGTTGTGGGATAAGTTTATGGAGAACAAGGATGAATTTGAGAATCCATGCAGTATGGTGGAGAGGTCATTTTGGATTTCATTAAGCTTATGAGGCCTTACCTTCATGTACAGATTACAACCATTGTTGCTCCTATGGTTTCACATCTCAAACCTAGATTTCCTACCTTCACCTATACCCTCGCCCCCACTTCTATGTCTTTTAGTCCATCTCTGAGTCAGATTAGGCATGTGATCCTTGATCAACAAATTCCTCGATCTTCTACTACACCTACTCTGGCTCCATCTGTTTTTGAAGGCTTTCCTTTACCTTCTCTATCAACCACCTCACTCCCTTATTCTACCTCGACCTCTACTAATATGGATTCCTCTTCTGTTATTTCTGATAAAGGCAAAGAGAAGACTGGTCAGTGAAGAAGAACAGTGATTACTCATTTTTTATAGGAATGATGTTGCTTCAGTTTTTCTCCTTTTTGTTTGTACTAAATCTTATTTTATTTAATGAAATGTTCACTTTTCATGAATTCTCTTATTTAATCTTTTTGATAATCCCAAAAGGGGAAGAAATCTCTATATGTTATACATTTATCTCTATATCTATAGTTTAATCAAATATACACTTTAAATCTACATGATTTGTGATCCTCAAAAAGGGGGAGATTGTTGGACTCTGCATATACTAATCATGTTTTAATGATCACAAATCCTATTCAACCTGGTTAAATCCTATAAATTATATCAAATCATGTGTATTATTGTTTAAGTATTATAATGATTTAAGAATAGCCATTCAAGTTCTTAATTTCTCTATATTTTTTTAATTACTTTATATTATCCTTGATTTACCTTTATAATAATTTCTCTAACAAATGATTTATTTTAATTATTTCTATAAGTATCACTACTTAAGTCTGAATAAAGATATTTTCATAAGTCTGAGACACCGTGAAGCAGATACCTTGAAGATTCAGATACCATGAATCAAACACCATGAACATTTATACACCGTGAAGCAGACACCGTGAACATTCAGACACCGTGAAGCAGACACCGTGAACATTCAGACACTGTGAACGAGACACCGTGACCATAAGACACCATGACCATAAGACACTATGATCATGAAACACCATGACCGCGAGACACCATGACTAAGAGACAATATGACATCCAGACACCATGACCATTAGACACCGTGAACAAGACACTATGAACAAGATATGGTTTCCATAACATACTGTGACACTGTTTCCTAATATATTTTTTCATCTTTTAATTTAATCTCTAATGGTAATATTTGAATATTTTAATGCACCGACATAATTAATATTTATTTTTAGAAATATCATCAGATAGTACGAGGTAAAAGGTATAGAATACAAGAAACTTTTCGGCTCCAACACATTCACTCCAAGATAAAAAGAGTTATGCATCCCAAAAACAAATGGCCGAAAATCTTGTAGGAAAAACACGATACAAAAGAAAAAGTTGGTGAGAATGACTGTAACAAAAAAATAATTTCTTACGAATTGGATCATGAAACTCGATTCTGATGAAGAACAAACGAAGCATACTAGAATCCTGAGAACATATTCTCGATGTAGAACACCACGAAGAACACAATCTGAATCTATTTAACTTGTGACACTCTGTTTTCCAGAAGAGGACCCGAGTTATGCATCTGCTTCATATCAGAAGTCCAGAGATGCAAAGATCAATAATCAAATAATTTCTAAACATATCTCAATATAACTGCTCTGTTGTGTATTGTTTTATTAATTTTCAATCAGAGTGGTATCTACATAGAAACACACTCTGTATCCTGCATTAAACTGAAGGATAAAAGATATCCTTACTCAAACTCTCATTTAATCTTGTGTATACCCATGGATAAGTTTGGAAGAGGTCCCTGTGTGTCCTGGTAGTTTGTACCCATGAAGAACTATGGAAGAGGTCCTTGTGCGACCTGGACAGTCCTATATACTATTGTTTAACCCCGATCCAGGGTTTGGATCAAGTTTATTTATATAAACTGCTTAGTGGAAGGTGATCAAAAAGTGGATTGGATTAGGTCTTGGATTGCGACTGAACCACTTGTTGTATATCTGTTGTGTTTATTACATTAGTTTTCTCTATTTTAATTCTCTACTGTATAATTCAGAAATCACAAAACTTACTTTCATAATTAATCTTGGAAAGAAGTTATAATTTCTTTATCTTAGTAAAATAGTTTCAAAAGTAATATTAATAAATATTATTATTAATGAGAAATAATAAATATTATATAAGAAGTTATTCAAATAGTCAAACCTTTATAACCGCATTACATTGATTAACTGGGATAAATTTAACTTGAAGGGGAAATCCTAATAAGAACACCTTTTTAAAACGAAATTTTTATAGATACTCAATTCACCCCCCTCTTGAGTATTCTACTCCGACCAAAAATATTTAATAAATACTTATTTTCTATTTTGTGAATATAATATTTATTTATTTATTATTAAATTTGAATGTATTATTTTCTTACCTTAGAACTATTTAGACCAAATTATATTATTTCTTACCTAACCTTTAACAATTTGTTTGGTTGTTCAAAATGACATACGGAGATTCCTCAAACCATAGAGAGATCCTCTCTAAGAACACTCTAAAAATAGAGATAAACCCACCTCAAATACCCCTCTCAATTTAAGGTAGAATAAAGTGAGTCCTTCTTCAAATAATTCTCATCAATATCAAAGATGAATAGAACAAGCATTGGTATCTCCCTCACTATCACTCTGAAATTTCTATAGTGACTCTCAGAGGTTCTTGGTGCGCATGTGGATCACCACATGATGGAATTTACACTTTATTCTTGTGAAATAATGATTATAAAATATAAATATGTTTTTATATTCATTAATGATGAAATAATTAACCATAATTTAATTATTTAGCAACTTAAATTAATTATAAATCATTATGTGATGACCCTGCGTTTTTTTATGTTCTTTAATCAATTAATTGTTGAATTTATCTCATTGGTCATTACATTATATGTCATGTACATCTCATAGTAATCATTTATTATGTTGAAAATCTGATATGATAAAGGAAAATCACATACATTCACTATGCCCAAAACCATCATGTGGTACCAAAATAGTCTCATAATTATTTATAATTATTGAAATATAATTGATTAATTTATGAATTTATCATTAATTTTAAATCTTGGTTTAATCATTTGTAAAATATGAATCAAGATATATCCTCTTATTCTACTTTATTATAACAAATATAATCAAAATGGATTAATTATGATCAAATAAAATTCGAATAACCCATCTGGAGGTGCTTAGAATTCTGTCTGAATTACACAATAATACCTGACAAGTAGCTTATAGGTAAATGACATGTACCCAGTTTAATGCACTACGATGACACAAGAATTAATTCTAAGTGTCATGTATTAATTTTATGTGGTGGGTAATTAATCAACACTGTATGTTGATCGGTCCAGTATGTCTCAAAGTTCTCCAGACTAATGGATGTGTAACTAGTGTACATGATATATAGCTCATTTTTCAAAGATGAGTCATATTTTTATATCATATAACATATGACTAAAAACCGTGTAACTCAGTGTAGTCCATTAATGTAAAAGGAAAGATAAAATTCCCATTCCTTAGGCATGTTCCATAGATATACTGTGAGAAACTATACATGTCATGTAGTTGGATAGTAAATGTATTTTATATTTCTTTTTTATAAAAAAATTAAAATTTATTAATTATACAATTTAAACATTATCAACATGTTTTTTTCCATTTATTTGACTCATAATTTATATTTGATGGGTTATATATATATATATATATATTAAATTTTTAATTAATTTCTGTGTAATATTCTGAACTACATATCGTGTATAAGTCATAATATTATGATCACACTATGCAAATTAAAACATAACATGATCTATTAATAAATTGTGTTTGTGAGTCATTTATTTGATATTATAATCCATGAAATTATGCTATATGACATGTATTCTACATTATTCATGAGTAAAAAAAGTATATTAATATCATACATGTTGGGTAGTTTGGATGGATACTGATCATGATGACTCTAAATGTACATACTTTAAATTTAGTCAATTTTAAATAAATTTAATAAATTGTTTAAATTTGTGATGGATGAGAATCTTAAGAATGTTTGGATGATAATTAAGATAATACAATTGATTAATTAAATAAGATAAATAATTGATTCAATCAAGATTTATCTTAAATGGGAATGATTAGGATTGAATTCTAGTTTATTACATGTGTAATTTATTGCTTTTATATGGATGATCATAATAATAGACCATAACTTTGTATGTGATTGGTTTCCTTTTAATTTATTATCATTATTAAGTTAAATTGAAGGCATAAGCATCATCCCACCTCTCATTATGTATTTTCATGCATGCTTGTGTTTTACTTTGATGTAAAACCCTTAAATTAATCCTTGGGTTCCCTTCATCTATATATGAGTAAAATATTATGTAATGGATTGAAATTATAGAAGATTGTATACGGTTCATGTTTGTAGTAGAGAAAATCCAATATAAGAGATACATTTGAGGATAGGTGGACTCTTGCAACATGAACCAACTTTTGGTTCATGGTGTTTCCCCCCTTGGTCGAGGGATAGTATAACATCTACTACATAAACTAAAAATTAAGAAAGGGTTTTTATAGTACTAGTTTTAAATATTTTGTGTCTATCAATCTAGCTGGTTAATTTCATTATGTAATTTTTTTCACATGATCACATAAATTAATCAATTAACAAGAATGAAATATTGAACTAAAATAAATTGAATTATGCATAAAGATTCTCTAATACATGGTTAATAATTCAAGTAAATCTGCATAATAATAACAAGCATGTAATAATGAAAAAAATGAAAAATTTATGCATAAAGATAAAAATTCACAAACAACATATATTAAATTGATATAGTATTCCATTACTAGAGTAAAAATTGAACCATAGTTCAAAGTACTTAACCGTCCCAAGTAAGGGTGATTTCAATTATTAAGAAATTTTAGCTTGAGTTTTGGGTTGAATTAAACATTGTTCATATCAAATGTTGACTACCCTACCCAAACATGATGTAATATGTATTTAATAATAAATGAAATATTTATTCATCATTTTATGATTGGGGAGTCTGGTTGATAGATCAATGAGATATTATTTAATACATATGGAATATTATGCCTATATAAAACTTTTAAAATAACTTGTGAGGCCCATGTATGGGTTATGAGAAGGGGAATATGAGTCATTTTCACTAGAAGTTTTAGGCAATAGGGTATTCTGAGACCAATGATGGGGGTTATTGGATTTCTATAAAATAGTGGGAGATTAATAAATTTATTATTTATAATATAATTTTTTAAATGATATAAAGAACTAAAATAATTATCTTCTTAATTTTAGAAATGGAAACTCACATGAATTAAAACATATCACTAAAATATAAACATGATAAGTATAAAATTCTCAAATACACTAATTGTCAAGAGTGGAAAAGAAACGTGTTCATTATTATACACCAAGAGAATAAATTATATGTTTTGGAAAACCCCATTCCTAAAGTGATTGGACAATAGGCTAGTGAGAAAGAATTATCTCTATACATTAAAATTTTGGATGATGCCATAGATTTTCACTATTTCATGAAATAATCCATGTAAAATGATCTTCTGAAGAATCATGAGGATGTGGATGTGTATAGAATAATGTCACACCTTTGAGGTATATATCACTAAAAGGTAAGATATGAGAGATATTAGATCTCAAAAAAAATTTCACATATATTCTTGGATATTAGATGATGGTAGGGCCTCATGTAATCAAAATGAATGGAAATATAGATAACTTATATATCTTGTTTTTTAAGACCCCATATGAGCTATGGATAGATCTAATTTGTTCCTCACTGCCTAAAGCCTTGTTTTGTTTCATTGTTTATTACAACATAAGAAATATCAAGATGATTCAATTAGAACTTGTTACTCTCATTCACTAAATAGATAAGTACATGGGGCATAAAAACATATGGGACTTATAGTTAATTGGAAAATAAGAATAAAGAAAAGGTCCCCAGGACTCATTCCTTGTATAAGGATCCCAAGCACCATACTCCAAGAATAAAAAGATTCAATATCCAAAAAGGGAACAAAATTCAGTATGTTTTTCTTGTGGAATTAAAGACTACTAGAAGAACTTTACCTAGAAGAAAGGGGAATCTAAAATCACTACATTATCAAGAGAAATATTTCTATATATACACATTGGGAGTTAGATAAAAATTTTAGTGCTCACATTTCTATCCAAATACAAGAACTATGTATATTTTTAATGATTTTGATATGATAAGTGCATCATCAAATAGACAATATGGCATGAATTTCTACTTTGGATATAGAAGACCAGCTCCCACCATTGAAAACTATAATCATTTTAGTTTTAATGAACTGTTATTTTGTGCCAAGTGTTTTTAGGAACATCATATTTATTTATTTTATAAAAAATGATGGATTTATTTTAAAATATGGAAATAAATAATTCATATTTTACAAAGTAAACATTTGTTATGGTATTGAGTAGCTAAATAACAGTCTTTATGTATGAAAATATGAATAACAAGTGATGCAAATAGAAAATGAATCAAGTTTACATGAAACATATAACACCCAGTTGTGGAATCGACAAAATTTTAATATAAATGAGAATCAAATGAAAAATATCAATCAATATGATTACTTATACACTTTTGAGATAATACCAATTGAATGATATCATTCTTATTTACAAGTAAAATTTACCAAAACACCATTCTATGGATAGGGTGAGAGGGCCACAAAGATTTTAGTATTAATATTCATCGATGTGAGTATAAATTTTCCAATAGAAGATTGTGGTGGTTATTATTATTTGTTAACAGTTAACTGATGACTTGGGTGGATATGGATATGTCTACTTGATGCTTTATAAGTCTGAGACCCTTGAGAAATTAAAATAATTAATGAAATAAGTAGAGAATCAACTGGGTAAGAAGATAAAGAAGATTAAATCTAATCATGGTGAGGAATATCTTATCCATGAGTTTATTGAATTTATATGGGAGAAAATCACTTCACATTATACACCGTAGTGGAGTGGTGTTAGTGAAAGGATGTACCATAACTTACTAGACATATTGAGTGAAGTTTACAAGGATCGGTTAGATACCTCTGAGAAGGGGTAAATCTATGGTAAATTATTTTTTTATAAATTATTTCCTTTAATCCAATATATGGGACTAGTTAAAGTCTTTATTCCTCATATTTATTATGCTTCCTCACCCTGTAAGAAATAATAAAAAGATAACATAACACACATGTATTTTTACAAGGTTCATAAAAAAGTCTAACTCCTTTTTGTAATTGTTTTTTCCCCCAGTTATAGATTCTTCACTATATATAGGTGGTTATAAATAAATAAATTCCCATTCCCATTAAAACTGTGTCCCACAGTATTCCACTTTAATGTACCACTAGATATTACAAGTTTCCACATACACTAAAAACTATTGAGTCTCGTAGAAGGTTCTTTATACTACCCGCCACAGTGTTTCCAGCATCCCATCAGCCTACTCTAGACTCTCACTAGAGGCTTATTCAACATAAGATAAACATTGAAGAATCCTACTAATATTGAGTCACATAATATATGATCCATAAATTAAAATATATTTTCGCCTTCTGACTACTCTTTCACTTCCTCATGATGAATTATTTTTCCATACACAAATTAGATCACTTGATCTACTTGTGAACAATCTTCAAGAAATACATAAACTGGTAAAAAATTATCTGATACTACTAATTGTCTTCTAAAATTCAAATTCAAAGTATTGATCTTAGTACACTTCCTACTTGGGTATATGTCTTCTTAATTAATTCTCGATATTAGTCTCAAAAACAAGTCACACTACTCATGCACTATATATTTCATGTTGAATTATCAATCTCCATGAATGTATAAAAATTCCTGGATGTATCACTTTTTATGTGCATGAAATCACACATATACTGCCTTTAGTTTATCATTCACACCATACTTTTTTCCTGCATTCATATCATCATAGGTATCATGTATGTTATACAAATAATGAATGAATATTACATTTTGTGCATGAAAATCATTGGAATGCCTTTAGTATTTCCTTCTTACATGTTAAAAAACATGAAACTAACTTATCATATATTTAGAATTATTCACATAAACTAATCAATTTATACCACTACTTCTTTGGTAAACTGGAAGTGTGTGCCCTTTGTCATAGTTATTTTATATGAAAACATTAAAATATCTTCAAAAAACTCTCAATCATATACAAGCATCTTATTTCATGCGTTTATTTCAAACAATTTCACATAAAAAATATGTAATTCCTCTATTATTATTTATTATTCTCTTAAAAGTATACATGAGTTATTTTTTCTCCTTTATGTAACTCAGTGTGTATGTTACTGTAACACCCTGAGATTTTATGAGAAATATTATTTATTTGATATCTTATGTTATACACTACACCAAGATCATCTTGCACTATATGAAACACCGTATTAGCTTGTAATATACACAAACATTATTCTAGGCTTGTGTTGCATGCCAGAGCAACCTTCCTCGATAGCGTGTGTTGTACGCAATAACGAGTTTCACTAAATGAGATATTATTATAATATTATTATGAACTAGCCGTTATGAATAGTAATACCCACTTTTTGAAATTTTATAAATTTTATATTTCAAAATTGAATTCATTTTTGGATTCGGAATATCAAAATTATTCTAGGTTGAATTTTTGGTATTTTTCTAAAAACATTCAATTTTTGATGAATAGTGAAAACACTAGGTTACTATTTAAAAACCAACTTTTTATTTAAATAATTATTTATTTTATTTAAATTTATTTTAGGTCAAAATAGATACATAATATATATATAAGTTCAATGTAATTCATTGGAGTCAGTTTATAATAATTTTAGAGATATAAAAATTTTATTGAACTTTTTACCGTCTTTTACACACCTCCTAGGAGCATTTGAAATTGTACATAAAACTTAATTTTACCGCTTATGTGAATTGAATTTTGAAAATATGAGAAACACAGTTAATATCAAGGAGTAAAATTTAGTTCAATAAGATAAAAATAATTTTTGGTGAATAGTAACTTTTTACTTTTATTTACCACGGTTAAAAGTAAATCGGGTAATTAAAGGTAAAAATGATATTATTTTTACCCTAAAACATGTCCTAATTCTATTAGATAAGTATAATTATACCAAAAACAACCTTAGGAATATAATATTATCATTTAGGTCCACTTGGATTAGATTCAGGAATTTATTATTATTTAATTCAAAGAAGAGTTAAAAGGGTTAAAATCAAAGTTTAATAACTAAAACATTTTTAATATAGGGTTATACATAAGATAAATTCCACTATAAATATTCATTAGAAATATAAAAATATTTCATACATAATGGTATTTTATTTATAATTTTTAGACCTTAAATAATTTAATTTATTTATGACACAATGATGATGAAGTAATTACCTTATTAATGAAATATTAACATAATTGGTGTAATAAATACCCAAATAAATGTAATTTGAGACTTTTTATGAATTACACTAATTTTTTAGGTTAATATGACATGTTAGTATTGATTAAATTAACTTTTTTAGAACTAATCATGTTGTTATGATTTTCACAAAAATCAATTACCAAATAGTGTCAAAATTGACATAAAATAGTTTTTAAAACAAATATTATATTTTAAACTGTTATTCTATTCCTAAAAATATAAGGTTTGGACAAATGACTTAGATAAGGTTATATATATTAATAATTAACCACTTTGGGTTCGTTTGGCTTATTATAGTAAGATTATAAACCATATAGTGTAAGAAAACAAGAAGACACGGTAAAAGTTAAATTATTTAACTTAGAGTTAAATATAAATGATAAGGTTAAAATAGTAACTTAAACTTTCCTAAAACCAATTGGTTGAGAGGAATTATACCCATACCCACTTTATCTTCTAAATAAGTCACTTTGGAGCCATTATAAACCGAATATGACTTTATTATAAAATAATATTTTAAGTTTTTCCTAAGGTGCCCCTCTCCTCCCTTATAAAAGGGCACCTCCTCCCTCTTCTCTTTACACAATTCTGAGCCTTCAAGATCGTCCAAACCCTGCCCATTTTCCTTATCAACTTCCCTAGAAAAATTATATAGGTTCTGGTATCCTAAAAAGACCAACTCTAGTGACTTAATAGGAATCTTAAAAGAGGTGTGTCAAAGAAGAGGTAATCTCTTCTACCGATTCTTTCAAGTTTCTTTCTTCTTCAACTTCTTATTATTCAGTTGTTTAATTATAAAGTAATAAAATAAGTATAAATAATATACTGATATGTTATTATAAATATTAATCAACCCCATTTCACCTTCTATCCATCCTACGAAAAACGAAATCATCGTGCGTTCGTACGTACGGAACACCGTCTCCACGCCGTGGTGTAATCTGTTTTTCCACCACCACCTTACTTGGATGGGTATAATGGTGTAAAGAATAACTATGTGTAGTTATTATAACATTATACTGATTCTGATATATTTTATCATCCACACCAATTCAATTCAATAATTATGGGAATGATATCATCGCTTGTGCGTACGTACGGATTACCGTCTCCACGACACGATGAGATTCATTCTCCATGTTAACCACTCAAGAATGATTATAAATTATATATAATGAATAATAATAAAATATATTACATGGTAAATCTAATTTATTTATGTATATATATATATGTGTCATCTACTTACTTCCATTCAAGTCAATAAGGAAAGGAAAACAGCGTTCATGCATACGTACGGTCTACTGTCTCCATGAACGGTGTATTTAATTTCATTTATCTATTTATTATATATATATATATATACTGAATATATATGATATATAAATCACGATTTAAATTCTGGAAGTAAGTAAATCATGATATGATAAATAATAATATCAAGAACAACAAGTCCAAACACATATGATAAATAAAACGATTTTACCCAAAACGTTGCTTTAACATGGAATTTACAAAAGAACGGGTAATATAAAGTCATAAGTGAACCATATATAATATCATAATAATGAATATGATTCTTTAATAATTAAATTACATTATTTAAATCATTATACAGGAGTTTCGGATACGTACAAAGCATATCGGACCTAAGGTAAGGGATAATTTTTCAAATCTTATTTTTATCCGAGATTGCTTATACGTAAGTATTTACTGGGGTTATATTTCTTTCATCCATGTACATAAAAATGTTTTTAATAAATTGTTTAATATTATTTCCATGTATTTTTAAAGACATGTTTACCCCTTTTGACTTTTACATTGTGTTATGGAAGGAATCTTTCTTTTGTTTACCATACGAAGAACTTTTTGACTTTTCCGGAAAAAGTACGAGGAGAATGTTTTTTTAACTTATACAGAATGAATGAATTTTTATGGTTCCATAACGCCTAATTCTCATGAATCTTCCTCTACAAGATTTCTTGATTATTTTCAACAAAATACTTTTCTTTTAAAATTTAATGGCATTTTGTGAGAAGAAAATGATTTTGAAGAAGAAAGTATATTTTACTCAAGAATTCATTTCAAGTGTTTATTCAAAACTATTTTCCCTCTAAGATTACATTCTTTAATATAGTTATGTTTCAAGTATAATGTTCATATTATTTACATGGTTTTATTTTTTTATGATTAAATGATATACATTGTTTTATATGGATTATGTTATGATGGGATGATGTTTATGAAACCCATTTTATTCGATGGGTTATTATGAATGATGTATGTTTATTTTGTGGCACATGAAATAATGATTTCATTATGAGATGGGTGGGACCTATATCTCCCTCTAATGAATTGGGTAAAGATTTATATCTCATGAGATAGACATGGCTGGAATGGAAATTTAATCTGGTTCAGTGATACAGGACTGGAACGAGGAGTGAACTCGATTTAGAAAGGGACTTTATCCACTAAGATGGTCTCAGAATCAATGCCTTGGAAACTATGTAAATCATATCATGTGCTTACTGGTTTTCCACAATTAAATGTTTTATTCCCATGTTATTTTATCATGATTGATGTTCCTTTATGATATATTCCTTACGTACTTCCAAGATTTATGTCTTTGCTCAAGATTTTGATGTTTAGATTTTATGTTCAAGTTTTTGCACTCAAATGTTTATGGATTGTTTTATGTTCTATTGTTTACCCTTACTGATAATTTAACACAATCAACACATTTCATCAAACATAAGAAAATTTTAACAATCATCACATTAATTAACGGTTGTTTCTATAACATTCCTCAACATCACTCAGATATTGACATCATCTTCACATCAAGTTAATCACCCTTATTGAAAAAATGAAATTCAACTCAAGGAGTCCTTTAATACCCTATTTTGAATATTTTTTAATTACCACCAAACATCATCAAGATCAATAGGTGTGTTTTAATTTCTCCCCCATATTGACAATGGATATAAATGAAAAAAATAGGGAAAATCATTTATCATCAAACTGCTTCTTCTCCCATTTTGATGATACCACATATTTCCTATTTCAAAGATCCTTTAACCAAAAAACTCTAATTATATGTGGGAGACCCTAGTGTAGAAAATAAGAGTTTATATCTAAGGTTATCAATGTTTTCTTTGGACAATAATACATGTGATATCATTCTTAGGCAATTATCACACCATACCTTAGTGCTTCTTAGACTATAAATTCATAAAATACATTTATCGTGCACTCATTTAAATAATCACATTATAAATTTCAAGTGAAAAACATATAGCTCAACTTTTTAACTCAATATCAACTCTCTTTTGATAACTGTTTTTCAAGAATATTCAGATTATGAATTTGAGATAGATTATCAGATTCACAAGGATTGTGAATACTTAACAGCTACAGATCATCTATGATCCCCTCAATGTATGCATCCATCTCCTTAAATTCCCTTCATATTTGTTAAAAATAATATATATATATATATATATGTGTGTGTGTGTGTGTGTGTTTTTGTGTGTGTGTTAATAAGGAGGTACCTATTTGTTTTTCATAAATAGCACTCGGGATGAGTGCTTCAACTTAACCTTTACTTTCCCTCTTTCCTTATGATCTCAGATTTGGAAGAGTTTATATCCTCGTAAATAGTTTCTTTGTATGGGGATATTTTTTACACCTTTTCAAGTAAAGAAACTTTATTTTCCTCAAATTTTATAGAGTTATTATTTTCATCTCATGTTTATTCACACTAATTATTTTGGTTCTTAAAACTGTTACAAGTATATGAATTATTATGATTTATAATATCTTCTTATAAAATAATCTTCTTACCCTCAGTTGTAGTATAAATTTTAGATTTCTCCAATTGTTTTATATTCTTAGTTGATCTGCACAAATTATCATATATTTCCTTTTTTGTATGATAATACTTTTTGGGTGTCTCACGCTGATTCTGAGATGTGTGTGACTTCCTCTCTTTTTCCTTCTAATTTTTCTTCCTTTGTAAATAATAAAGAACTTATCCAAGTAATAATTTCATGCATATCTCATCTCTATGAAAATTTAATTCACATCTATCGAACACTTCTTTTAAGCATCCATAGTTATTTTTCATTGTCACTTTTTATGGATTTCTTTGATATTCTATTATAATTATTCCATTATAGATACCCCTTGGTTCATTATTGATTCCTAATAATTACATTATGTACTAGCATGAGTTTTCTTTATGCCCATAATTTCAACAACACTAGAATAATCTTTTGAGCTGTGACATTCTATTCTATTGATAAAAATATCTATAAAATTAATGATGTTTTATTATTTTAAACCATGATTTCTTTTTCCTAGGAATAAATGTTCTTTATAGAATATTATTTTCATGATTTTATGTGGTAAAATTCACCTCTATTGACTTCTTAGTCATTATATATTCACTTGTATATTGGTGATATCATATCTTTTTTTAGAATACGTAGGAGAAACTTTACATTGTATGTTGTAAGCTTTAATGTCACTAGATTGAGATGACTCTGCTTTTATCTCAATATAATTATTTATTTCTTCTATGTTCTTCTTCAATTTATGTTGGAATTTTAGATTCATTGATTTTGTCTTAGATATCTCTTCCTCCTTGTGAGTTAGTTTCTCTTCAATATCACTTATCATCTTCTCTAGCTTAGCTACCTTAAATATGTGCTTCTCATTTTCATCAATAATATTTATTTCACATCAATCATGCTCTTAATTTTTAGAATCTATTTTTTATTTACTTTCTAAAGCTTTATCTTATCATTTTTAGATGAGTTTTTTGATCAAGATTATATTCCATCTCTTAATTAATCCTTTTTTCGAGATTTGTTTTCTAAAATCTCCATCATTATCACTACTCGAAGAATTTGAGCCTTTCTTGACATTATAAAAGAAATCGAGTTCATATTATGAAGAACTAATTGGTGATGAATATTCTTATGTATTTTTTCTCATAAAGTTCTTCTTTTTATTACTGGAATAATTTTTCTTCTTCTTATCCATTTTATTTTTTTGAGGTTTCTCACTTTCATCATCAAATTTTGATTTATCCATTTTCATTGGAAAAATTATAGAAAAAATGAAAATACCATTAAATATAAAGAACTTGATTAGTTTCATACATTTAAAATTAAATTTACTTGTTTTGAACCCACTTGTAATAAGATAAAAAAATCAATGAGGTATTAAATAACTTTATCATCATCAATATCACTAGATTCATCAACTTCTACTTCATTGAACTTTTCATTTCTTATATCCTCAAAGGTCGTCTATTATTTTATATTCTATTTGAAAGTAATATACTTTATCATTTCATAATATATTATAATTTTATATAACAAATCCAATTAAATGTATTACATATCTTCCAAGTTTGAAAACTTAGCATCAAATTTATCAGGGAAATTTCTCACAGTCTTTTTCATAATTGTTGAATCTTCTAGCTTATCACCAAATCCATAGATATTAATTACTATCTCATTTAATCTAAATAAGTAGACATAAATTATTTAATTATATATCATTTTAATACCCTATATATTTCTTCTCTATATTTATATCTTATATTCCTTGAGTTTAAGATTTCCTTCGTAGTTGTTTCTTAGTTTATCCCATATCTCCTTGGCAGTTTAGAGACTCATCAATTTAGTGTATAATTTTTATGATAAAGCCATTAGGATAGAATTTTGAGTTTCCAATAAAATTATATATTTATATTTTCATATTCAGTCATATAAATGTTCTTATTAATAGGTGTAAATCCCACTGTTGCAGCATCACTCACTTTCAGACCAAGAGATAAAATGAAATGAAGCATTCAATTCCTCTTGCGGTCATAGTTGTTTGCAATCAGAAGTAGGATTTCCATTTCTGTTAAATTAATTATGAATTTTTATTTATTATAATTTTATTGGATATTCATAAGGTACTTCCCTCTGATACCAATTAAAGTGTCTAATGGTCTGTTTGGTACCTCTGAGAGGGGTAAATTAGTGGTACACAGTTTTTTAGAAATTCTTTCTTTTAATCCAACCTATATGACTAATTAAATAGTTTATACCTTATCTTTAAGTATCTTTCTCTCCATAAAATCAACAATAAAAAGAAATCAAAACACACTAGAATTTTTAAATGGTTTGATATAAATACCCACTCCTTACTTTAATAGGTTATTCCCCTATTTATAGATTCTTCACTATATGCAGGTGGTTACAACAAGGGAAAGTCACATTCCCATCAACATTGAGTCCCATTGTTTTCTAATCTATAATACCACTAGATATTAAAAGTTCACACCAACACTATGAACTATTGAATCCCACATGAGGATCTTTATGATACATCCCACAATGTTACCATCATCTGAATATCCTACTCTAGAGTCCCACTAGAGGGATATTATATTTTAAAATTACCACTAAATAATTATTCTAATCTTGAGTCACAAAAGATATTATCCACCAATAAGAAAAATATCTGTTGGAAACTAACTTCATATGCACTGCCTCAAGATGAATTCTTTCTCCATAAACAAACCAGATCACTTAATATGATCATGTACAATCTTTAATAACTTCAGCGATTGATAAAAAATTGCATGTTCCTTCTCACTATCCAATAAACTTCAAATTATGTGGATTGATCTCAGTGCACTTTCTACTAGTGTATATGACTTCTGAATTACTTCATTACTTCAATATCAAAAGAAATGAACACTATTCTTAAATTGTACATTACTTGTACATTCTCAAACATCATGCATTTAAACAAATTCATGGATGTCTCACTTTGTATGTGCATGCGATCACACATATATTTCCTTCCTCTTATCAGTCAAAAGTTACATCTTTCATTCATTCATATCATTATATGTATCATTTATGGTCTAAAAATCATGAATTCATCTTACATTTTATGCATTTAACTCATTCCACTGCCTTCAAAATTTCCTTTATGTATGAAAAACACATCATGAAACTCACTTGGCATATATTTATAATTCTTCACACAAATTAATCATGTGATAACACTTCTTCTTCAGGTAACCAGATATATGCACCATTTTTTCTCATTTTTTATTCATTAAAGATTCAAAAAATCGTTGTAAAACCCTCAAAAATATAAAATCATATTATTTCATGCATGTATTTCAAACACTTTGGTGTAATAAAATAGGTGATGCCTCTGTTCTTATTTCATCTTCACACAATGGTATACACAAATTCTTCTTTCTCCTTCACATGACTTGGTGGGAATGTTGCACTAATTCATGGAATCAGAACAACATCATGTGAACATGAAGGCCATAATATTAAAAAACCATGTGAATAGAACCTTCTAATAAATAGAGAGCACATTTTGGTCTATGTTTTGGTCTATCTCTATCAAAAATCTCTCTCAAATATGTATTGAGTTCATACTATCAAATGGTCTCCTCATGGGGTATTTATAGACAAAACCACTCCAACATAACTCCACTACCTCAAATATATGTGCATCAAATTGACCCATGCAATTCAGTTATGGTAAATCATTCACGATAATAAAAATTACCATCTTCATTCTCCAATGTATCTTTGTCTTGGATTAAGCATCTATTTTTCATGAAAAAAAATTTGCAAGAATAAATTGATCTCATTTGATTATTTTGATGGGTATAAGGGGTTTTCTTAATCACATTGGATCAAAATGAATTTATTTATACATTTAGAAATGTGAGAATGGGGTGCACAACCCACTACCCAATAGCACCGACCCGTGCTGGCTCATCATCCACTACCATTCAACCATGCACGGTGGTTCCTCTATCCTGACATGTTCCTCTCTATGGGACATAATAAACATTAAAATTCTCACTTCTTCCTTACTAGATGGGTAGGGGTTGACTACCCACCTAAGCATTGGCAGTGGTTCTCCTTCTATTGGCCAATGTGGTTGGATTATTATTTATAAGTCTTCAATAAAAAGAGTTAAGACAATTTCACGTGCCATATAAATTTCATATCAGATCTCTTCAACTTCTAAACTCAAATGGAGTAAACATTGTGCCATATTAACTCAATCAACACATGTATTTGAACTTAATACCAGTTAAAAAGTCATCAAATTAAGATGGGGATGTTTACATAACATTCCTCGTCATAAATCACATATTGACATCATCTTTATATCATGTTAATCATGATTATGAATAATAAATGAAATTCAAATGGAAGGGAACTTCAATGAGGTCTATGATGAGTCATGAAAATCTTCCATTATCCTTTTGGTGATATGCATTACCCAATCCATCATACATACTAAACCAAGTACCGAAAAAAACACAATTCCGTTTGTATTATGGAGTGTAAAGAAACATGTTTTATCACATACTCATGTATAGGTATGTGAGTAATTTTTTAAGGCCAGACTAGGAAACAAACTAACACCATGAGGCATGAAATGTATCATTATAGGGTATCCCAAGGATACAATGGGATATTATCTATACAACCCCTCATATATGAAAGTAACCATCGTAAGATAGGCCATCATTCTTGAGAGGGAGAAAATCCTCAATAAGGATAGTGGGATTAAGATTGACTTTGATGAACACGATGCTTAAGATACTCTGTATGTATCAGCTCATGATGGGTTTTCACAAAGGGGTAATGTTTTTGTGACCATGTTTTCTATGGAATAGAACATAACAGATACCTTGACTAGATCCTTATCTCAACAAAAGTATTAATATCATGTGAGATTGAGAAAATTGATGTTTGTTTATAGTTATCTCTAGTGAAAGTGAGAATATGTTGGAGTTGGAGCCTTAAAACCAACTTTTATGTACATTATTATTAACTATATTAATTTTTCTTAATATTAATAAAATTATTATCTCATTATTATTGTTATCTTATGTGACAAGGTATGTTATAATGTCCTAATAATGACTAACACACTAAAAATACAAAGTAGTTCACCGCTATAATGATAACTTAGAAGTGTCATGATAGTGTTCATAAATATATTTTATATATCAATATGACATCATTTTAAGGTATTAAAATGATATAGGCTATTAAGTGTGGAGACTCATATAACATTAAGGAAAATTTTTATGGTGTTCACCCTTGTTAATTTCCAGTGTATGGAATTTTGAGATCATGACCCACCAGTAGGAAATATGTGTTTACATGTGTCATTAAATGTTTCTATCTATGGGCATCTATAATGATCCTTAGAATTTAATATTACTATTAATGAGTATTTAAATTCATGTGTGGTTATGTATTTAGGGAAACCCAAATGACATATGCTAATGGATAATTAGGATATATTGGGTGATCTGTAAGTAATATTACATTAAGGAATAATATTAGAAGGGGTTTATCCCTTTTGTTCATAAATAGATATTGATATCTCAAGCCCTTATATAGAAATGGAGTGACAAAATTAAATACATGTCCATGGTGATCAAAGGAATGTTCAAATTTATAATATAAAAGAAAGAATAATTGAGAACATAGGTCAATGACACTAGCATGAAACCTTATTCATTAGAGTAATCAGGATAAAAAGATTATATTACCCAGCAAACATTAATATGAGTTAGTTCGTAATTATGATATTTATCTACTTTCTCTATGGGTTCCTTGGGATGCTTATAGATTATAACCTTGGACTTTATGTAGTTCTTACAAATGCCATTGGGTAAGGATCCTAGAGGATCACAAACTATGTGTATCTAGAACCGTAGTTCAATATTATTATTTAAATAAATATTATTCTCGTGCATAGTTTAATAATTATTCAGGTTTTATTGATCTTGTATATTCACTCACTAGTTATTCTGGAGAATAATTTTTATCATAATATTTGTTAAATATTTATTTTTTATTTATTGAATATAATATTTATTTACTTGTTGTAAAATAATGTAGTGATATTTATTTATTAAATAAATAGTCATTATTCAAGGAATGATGCATTTTTTTGAGGAATGGTGTATCTAGTTTAATGTTCCAGTGAAAAATAATATTTATTAAATATTATTTGAATAAATTTTAAATGATTTATCAAGAAATCATATTTAATTAATTTGTGGGCGTTGTGTGTGTCTATTATTATTATTATTATTATTATTATTATTATTATTATTATTATTATTATTATAGACATGGATTTGTATGCAGATTAATGAAATAATAAGGGTGCATGTGTAATGTAACAATTGTGCCCCACTAGTAGCACAAGCATGCTACCCTGACATGGTTGTCAGGTCTTGGCCCACCTGGAACCACCAATTTCCCCACAAACACATGTTATCCCTTCCCTAGGGCCCATCCATATTCTGAAATGGGTCATCAGACTAATATAGGTCCCCACATGCCTATACATGTTATTTAAGTCTGATTTTTCCCTCTCTCACACAAACCCTATGAAATTTACTAGGAGGTCACTCATCCTGACACTACTCCATACCAACCCTCACTTAACTATGGAGTTAGAATTGGATAGGATCTCAAAAAGAAAGGTTAACATTACTGACATGGGATGTAACATTTTTTCTTTTAACCCTTTAAATTTTTGGGGTGTTACATACCCCTTTAGAGAACGACATCCATATTGTGGATCCTGCATTTTAACCTAGGAACTGCCACTACGCCTCTGGATGGTTGCCCCCTATAATACCATTGTAACAACTAGTCCTCATTAAAAAAACAAGAACCCATCCTTAACATGGTCATCAGGTCTTGGCCCCCTGACACCACTAGTTTCCCCACAAGCATGTGTTATCTCCTCCCTGGGGCTGGTCCACATGCCTAAATGGATCATCAAACTAATAACTATCCCCACAAGAAAACACATTTTATTTTAGTGTGTTATTTTCCTCACCCATATACAACCAAATAAGCTTCCCATAATATCACCCATTGTGACAATACTTTTATCCATTCCTTTCATAACAATAGAGTTTAATGATGTAGGATCCCAAAAATAAAGGTTCTCCTAATTGATAAGTGTAGTAACATTTAGTATTTTAACCATTTAACTTTATGGGGTGTTACCAGAAATTATAATTTTCTTACCCTAACACTATTCAGACCTAATAATATTATTTACAACCTAATATATTTATATTTTGTTTTTTTTTCACACAATGAAATCTAGAGAATCCTCTCAATTCATAGAGATATCCTCTCTAATAACACTATTAAGAAAAGAGAGGAGTCCTCCTCCACAACACCTCTCAATTCTAGAGAGGAAATGGAGAGTCCTTCTATGAAGTGATTCTCATAGAGATAAAATAAGAAGATCATAAGAATTACTATATCCCACTCTAACACTCAAGTATTTCTATGGATATTCCAAGAGGTTCCTGGTGCATGTGTGAATAACAGCTAGAGAAAATCTATAGTTGATTCCAGTGATGCAATGACAGTATGATGTAGATACTTTTTTCAGATTCATTAATGATGAAAGAATTCATCACATGGTAATTCATTAACTACTTAAATTAAGTATAAATCATAATGTGGTGATCTTATTTTTTTGGTTTTTATGTTCTTCCATCAAATAAATCATGAATTAACTTCATAGATCACGATATTCTACGTTGTGTACATCTCTGAATAAACATTGATTATGATAAAAATATGAGTATTTTGAGGCCAATCAGGTGCTTCAACTACACTAAAAACCATCACTAAGTATAGATAGTCTAGATTATATTATACCTACAAACACCTATTGATATCTTGTACTAGAACCTACTTATTTTAATGATCCCAACCCATGTTTATATTCTTCTTAATGAATCTAATTTTTTCTATTATTATGTTTTTTTATAGACAAAGCATGAAAAAATGAATAAGTATGGAGATTACCATGCCACCTTACCATGTGATAGTCAAGTGTCTGTTTCACCTTAAGACATGTTATATTTCACCTTAACACATTAATAAACTACTGAATATGATTCATATAAGAAAATAATATATGTCATGAACCGACCATGCATTTATGTTTGCTTATTCCATATTTTGATTATCACCTTACTACATGTACAATCAAACTATCATGAGATAGAGTTGTAATACCGTGTCTATAACCATATGAATAAATGAAGTGATTGATAAATAAACTACCTATCACATGAAGAAATCAAGTTACCATGCCAAGGTATGTATAATATTTCTCTATGTAATATACTAACAATATCTATTACTTGAGTGAGCACATGAAGAAACAGATGTAGTCATTAAACTAACACATCTGCTAATGAATTTACTACAATAAGGGATGAACTTGTCGTTCCAACTAATCTCATCAAGTGACCGTTCCCACCAACCATGCCATGTTTTCATGAGATCAACTAACCATGAATTAAGTGAAGATAGCTTGTCTTGTCTGACATAGTAGTGGAGCATTTCAAATCTCCAATGGCTAGGTTTTTAAGCATTGAATAAAGTGTATTTATTATTTCATTGACTCTCCCCAATAGATACTTGTGGAAAAAAATATTTTTAAGATGAAAATTTGATCATGAAAATTATATTGTGTGAGGAAATGAACATATTCTCTAACTTAGATTTGGTGTGTGTGATACTGCAAAGTTTTACTATTACACAAATAATAATAGAGGATCCTATACATGTGAAGTTATGAAATTGAGAAGAATCTATGGAACTCTATTTTCCTAAAATTTCAATAAAATTTTTCCAAGGTTCTTCCAAAGATAATTTCAAGAACTCTGCATAGGAGAAGCTCTTCATATCGATCTGCATCACATTTTCTCATTCTTAATATATTGATTCTTTTTTTTCATAACTTTCAATTTATATTTTTTATTACTCTATTTATCTATAAAATCAAATTCTCTTCCACTAAATAAAAGACTAATTGATACTCACTAAAATATTTCATTTTTATTCCCATTAAAAATTGTGGAAGAGGTCCCGTGTGACCTGGTATTTTATTTTTTCCCAAGAAGAACTATGGAAGAGGTCATGTGTGATTTTGATTTTATCCTAACCCATGTACAAGTATGAAGGAGGATCTATGCCTGAACAATCCTATGTAATATTTTTTATAAAACCTAATCTAGATTATGGATTAGTTTATTTTATAAGAAACTATTTAGTAGCATGTGATTTCCTAGTGGAGTGGATTATGTCTCAGCTGGAGACTGAACGTATAATGACCCGAATCCGGAGCCCCACCACTGGTGCCCCATACCCGGTTCGCCACATGACCTCAAGCGCATTTCCCCAAATTCCAGAGGATGCCGACTAGCAGCGAGGGCCTTGGTGATTCAGTGGGGAAACTATGCCCTCATTCGGTAAAGTATACAGTGGAAGAACAACCAGACACAATAGTGGAAACAATAACATCAAACAACAACTGAGCTGAACAGCGGAAGCAATGTATAAAATAATAATTATGAAACATGGTACATATGTCTATGGAAAATATTAAACAAACCAACGTTCTGAATTAAAACTAAAAAACAAAGTACAAAAGAAAACAAAGTAAACTCCTCAGCATCGCAAGCCACGGCTCGGTCCCATGCTCTCTAACTCCAGTGCAATCAAGAACCTGAAGTAGAAGGGAGCTTGACCTTATCTATTCCTGCAACAACATAATCTTCTTGGGCCCAAAAGCATGGACCAAATAGGGTGTGAGACAAATTCCCAGTAGGCAACCACCCAATGATCTGTGCCTAATAGTCAATGAATACATGGAATGTTAGTATAGGAACAGTAAACAGGAAAATACACAGCAGTCACAGTCCACAGTTCTAGCATATAAAGTACACAAGTAAACAACCAGCAACAAGAACAATACAGGTAACCCTCTGGGTAGCTCTCATAGCCTAACCCCTATGGTTCAACCTACAAGTTCTAGAAACCCTCTATGAGGCACACACAGTCTCACACTTCTGGTTCAGCTAAGAAATAGACTCTCTGAGGAAGCACTCACCGTCAATTCCCCCTATAGTCTCATATCGTGCTAAAGGCTCTCTGGGGAAGCACTCAACGTCTCATTCCCCATGTGGCCCGTTTCAAGGATCTGTAGACTCTCTGGGGAAGAACTCATTATCAATTCCCCCTGTGGTCTCACATCGTATTAAAAGACACTCTGGAGAATCCCTTATGTACATTCTCCCTATGGTCTACTGCACTAGGTTCTCACAGTCTTGTGTGTAAATAAAACATGATCATCGCATGTGCATCATCCAAGTAAACCTCAATAACTACTTGTCTATCAATCTAAGGCTCAACAGCATAACAAAGCAACAGCTCCACTATCCTACAACTGGGCATGGCAACTGGAAAACGCCAAATAGGAAGAACAAGCATAGAAAACATCCAGAGTACAGTAAAAACAATCATAAAAACAATCAAAACATATACTCTAGCAATCAAGCAAAGTAGGCCACACAACAAGGGAAAAACAGGAACACACAATACCCCGTTCAAGGGTATTGGTGGAATTTGCAGAAAATAATCCTCAACTTTCTATATAAAGGCACAAACCACCTACCTCGATCTTAGGAGATCAATATACATGAACAGTAATGACAGATTATCCTTAGAATGACATAGATCTGAGAAAACACAAAAACCATTCAACCTTAGATAACTTGAGAAGGAGGAAGAATTGGAAAACAAGGCTCAAGAAGGATGGAGAACTCACTGTTGTGCTTCCAACGCAATCGAACTTGCTCGAATCGGATAATGGATGGAGAGGAGGGGGCTCGGGGAAGATCCGGCCATACGGGTCACTCTCAGATGAATAACTTGGAGAAGGGGTGTGTTCTGTCCGTCAGGAACGACCCCGGTGTGTTTAGTGAAAAAAAATAAAAGTACACGGTGTGTACTTTGGGAATACACGGCGTGTACTAGGTTTTTCTGTACTCCTCCAAAATCGGTCTCCACATCAGCCCTACACACCATGTGTGTGGCCCGGACACGGCCAGAACACGGCTTGAGTGGGAAAAGAGTACACGACGTGTACTTAGGAAGTACACGGCGTGTACTTCAAAAATTTCCAGAAACTTTATTTTTATTAAAAACTCCAGAAAAAGAAGGCGTACCTGAAACGAAGATCCGGGTTCTTACAAAATTCCCCCTTAAAGGAATTCATCCACGAATTTCCCTAGTGAGGCGTAGAATAAGAAACCCTGAACAACTCTAACCACTATGATCGTACATCGGCCTCCCTATCCCAGGTCTCATCCTATACTCTCCCATGCTGTCATAGCACCCGTATAAGAGGGATAGACCGCCCACAGAGAACCTTCGTACTGCGATCCACAATCTGGATGGGATGCTCCTCAAACGATGCATCCACTTCGAGCTCAACTTTCTCAGGCTGAAAGACATGAGATGGGTCTGAAAATTAACGTCAGAGCTGAGAGATGTGGAAGACATCGTGCATGGCCCGGTACCTCTGAGGTAGCTAAAACTGATATTCAATCGGCCCAACTCTCTCCAAAACCTCAAACGGCCCGACGTACTGCAATGAAAGCTTATCCTATCTCTGAATCCTCTTGTGTCCCAACCTCAGTGCGACACGTAGGAAAACCTAGTCCCCGACCTCAAACTCCAGAGGTCATCTCCACTGATCAGCATAATACTTCTGTCGAGACTGTGTTGTATCCATCCTCTACTGAATCAATTCTATCTTCTCTGAAGTCTCCTGAACAAGACGAGGTCCCAGCAAAGCTACCTCTCCTGCCTCCAGCCATCATAAGGTTGATCGGCATGGCCTACCGTACAGAGCCTCGTATGGTGCCATCTGAATGATTTCCTGAAAGCTTTTGTTGTAGGAAAACTCCACCAAATGGATATGCTTCTCCCAAGAACCTCCAAAATCCAGAATGCATGCACGGAGCAAATCTTCTATCACCTGGATCATATGCTCGGACTGGCCATTAGTCCGGGGATGGGATGCTGTACTCAAAAGTACCTATGTACCCACCGCCTTATGAAGTCCCTACCAGAACCGAGAGGTGAAATGCGCATCCCTGTTTGAAACAATTGAGTGTGGAACTCCATGCAGAAGTACAATCTATCGGGTGTAAATTAGTCCCAGATCATCGACACAGAAGGTCTCCTTAATCGGTAAGAAGTGAGCAACCTTCATGAGCCTGTCGACGACAACCCAAACAGAATCGTTCCCCAGAGGTGACCTCGGAAACCCGGTCACGAAGTCCATCGCAACATCGTTCCACTTTCACTCCGGAATGGTTAACTACTGCAAAAGGACTGCTTGTCGTTGATGCTACGCCTTCACCTGCTGACAAGTAGAGCATCTCATGACAAAACCAGAAACATCCCTCTTCATACCTGGACACCAGTACTGGTGATGAAGATCTCGATACATATTGGTGACGCCAGGATGAACAACCCAAACAGAGGAATGAAAGTCCCGCATCAGCTCCTCGCGTATGTCTGTTGGCACCCATACGCGTCTTTGGAAACGCAAGATCTCATCCTCACCCACTGTCCATCTAGGAAGAGGGTCCTATCCTGACACACTCTTCCATAGGACTAAGCCTTCTGATTCTAACAGTTTCCTAATCCGTACCCGATCAAATAGTGTAGAGGTAACAGCTACGGAAAATAGGAAGGTCTGTTCCTGCCTATCGTTCACCTCCAGATGCATCTCAGAGAGCAGAGCCATAACCTGCCACTCACTGCTGGCCTCCTGAACTGCCTAAATATGAGTTCTCCTACTCAACGCATCTACCACTGTGTTTCCATTTCCCGTTGTATAGGCAAGCTTGAAATCAAAATACTGAAGATACTCGACCCACCTGCGTTGGCTCAGATTCAGATCACGCTGAGTGAAGATATACTTGAGACTCTTGTGGTTAGTGAAGACCACAAAGTGCTCTCCCAGAAGATAGCCTCTCCAATAGCGTAAGGCATGAACAACAGGTTCCAAATCCAGATCGTGCGTAGGGTAGTTCCTCTCATGTGGCCTCAACTGCTGAGACCCGTACTCAACGAATCCATCTCCCTGCATAAGCACAGCACCCATCCTGATACCTATAGAATCAGAATATACTGTATGAATCTTGTCTGGCTCTGGAAAGGATAGTATTGGTGTCAACGTCAACCTTCCCTTCAGCTCCTGAAAGGCTGACTCACAAGAATCTGACCATAAGAACTTAGCCCCCTTCTTGGTCAGACCCGTCAAAAGTGCTTCTAGGCATGAAAGTCCTGAATGAAGCGTCTGTAGTATCTAGCCATCCCTAGGAAACTCCTGACCTCAAAAATGTTCTTCGGATGCTCCCTAGAAACTATATATATCACCTTCTCTAGGTCCACAGATACTCATTCCTTTAAGATGACGTGACCCAAGAAGTGAATCTGATCCATCCAAAAGTGGCACTTTGAGAGTTTAGAATAAAGTAAGTGCTCTCTCAGTGTACTCAAAACGATCTCAAGGTGGGTATCATGGTCGTGTCGAGTGTGAGAGTACACCAAGATATCTTCCACGAAGACCACGATGAAGGAGTCCAGGTAAGGATGGAACACTCGGTTCATCAGTTCCATGAAAACTACAGGTGCGTTCGTGAGACCGAACGGCATGACTATATACTCGTATAGACCATACCTGCTCCTGAAGGCTGTCAGAGGTATATCTGATGGTCTAACGAGCAACTGATGATAACTGGACCTCAATTCGATATTCAAGAACACCTGGGCTCCTCGAAGCTGATCAAATAAGTCATCGATCGTTGGAAAGGGATATTTGTTCTTGACCGTCAACTGGTTCAGCTTCCGATAATCCACACAAATCCGAAGGGTACCGTCTTCCTTCTTCGCAAATTGGACAGGTGAACCCCAAGGAGAAGTACTGGGTTGGATAAAACTCTTTTCCTGCAACTCTTCCAACTACTTCTTGAGCTCCTGCAACTCAGGTGTAGCCATCCTATAAGGAGGAATGGACACTGGTGCTGCTCTAGGCACGAGCTCAATAGAAAAGTCTACCTCACGCTCTGGAGGCAAACCCGAAAAGTCCTCTGGAAAGACATCCCTGAACCAATTTACCATAGGAGGAAATTCCAACTACGAAGTCCCCTAATCATCCAGATAAAGACTGGAAATCTAGGTCGTCACCCTTCCTATCCCATGATGCTTGAGTCCTGCTCGACTCGCTTGAACATCTCATTCACCTTTATAAAGAAAAGACTCACCCTCTGGTGAAACGAAACTCACTCTGCGGCGATAATCGTCGACAACTGCCTGGAAAGGAACCAACCAGCCCATCTCGAGGATGAAATCATAGCATGTAATCTCTAGGACATAGAGATCCCATAAGAAACGGTACCCTGCACCCTTGAGAGGGAACTCTCTACACTGGTATACACTAGATGTCCTCATCCCCAAAGGTGTGTCTAGTGTCAATGAGTTGGAAAAATAAAAGACACAGATCCCAATGCTTTCCACAGCAGCCAAAGAGATAAATCTATGCATATAACCAGTATCAAAAAGAGATAAAGATAAAACTGAGGCTACTAAAATCGTACCTCGAACTCTAGAAGGGTTGGGATCCTACTCCTGATAGGTCCTCTCCACGGTGAAAGATTGGCCTGCACCGCGGCCCTGCACCCCTGGCTGAACACTCTGAGCTGAACCTCCCTGCTGGTGATGAGGGGCTGGTGGCTGACTGCCAGGGCCTCAACCTCCACCTCAACCCGAACGGCCAGAAGAACTCCAATTCCCTAACTAGTGAGAAACTGGTGGGGCTGCTCCTGAACGAGGAGTCATGGAAGAACCCCAGTCACCAGCTGCTGGTGAGAAAACCTGGCAGAAATGCTAAAGGTGACCCATCTTGCCGCAAGATCGGCACTCTATGGGGTCTCTCTGGCATTGTGGCCTCGTGTGCCCTAACCAGCCACACTGGTATCATACCATCTGGATGCCTAATGATGCATCTCGCTTCCTCAGATCACCGCGCGTAGACTCCCTACAGCGCTTCTTGTTGTCATCTGGAGGAAAACTAGCTCTGGAAGCAGAACCACCCTGACTCGCAGCTCTGGAGTCTCTTAGGTTGCGCTTCGAAATCAGTTCCTGATTGACGATGGAAATGATAGAAGTCAACTGGAAGATATTCACCTACGAGCGGATCTCCTGCCTAAGACCATCCTCGAACTTCCTTACTAAGAACACCCCACTTCCATCCCGGAGGGGTGTGAAACGTTGCAGCTTAGTGAAACGAGAGAAATACTCCATGACAGAAAGAGTACCCTGCTCTAACCTCATGAACTCTCGGGTCTTAGTCGGCCCTCAGGGTCTCCGGGTAGAAGTAGTCGTAAAACACGCGCTGGAACTCCTCCCAATCCATAACCTGCTGGTGCCTCGCCTATGAGATCACGTCCCACCACCTCTTGGAAAAGTCTTGGATCATGTAGGTAGTGAGATTGACTCGCCTCTCTGTAGGCGTCTCCAGATGCTCGAAGATAGTCAACATGGCTCCCAGCCATGACTCTGCAGCCTCAGGTCCTCCTTCCCCTGAGAACGTGGGAGGATGCTTCTATTGAAAAAATCATGTCAAGTCTTCCATAGACGTGGAAGGAGGTGGTACTCCATGAAAGGTCTACATAATCCTCATAAAACCTTCCCTGAACTACGCATCAGTACCTGCAACTGGTATGACAGCCGGTGCCAAGGCTGGCCCGACTGGAGGATCGGCAGGAAGTCCCTGATCCACCATATCTAGCATCTAATCACTACCTGATGACAGATGTACAACCAAAGGACGTCTCGGAGGCATAGCTCTGAAAGATCAAAAGCACACCTTAGATTATAAAATCAAGGACAGGAAACATGAGAGTACAAAATGGGAATAGGGAAAGGAAAACACACAAGTTTACAAAACACGAGTACACGACGTGTATAAAAACTACACGATGTGTCTTCTTAAGCCACTGACATGGGAGTGTACCCCTACCCTACAGGTCGTGTGACACCTCAACTACACGGTGTGTTGACCCAACACACAGCGTGTACTTGAACACTATTCCCTTACCTGAGTCTCCTTACATGGATAACCCACAAGGTCCGACGTAACCCGAGACTACACAACGTGTTTTGAAAAAACACGGCGTGTACTAGACAAGGCTTCGGTGGCCCGTGTTGTTAAATACACAGTCGTCTACATGGCTAGACCTTACACGGGGTGTTCCAAACAAACAAGGCATGTATAGGTGAGGGTGACACCATCTCATGTTGTTCGTGACACGGTCGGGTACCTGAACAAGACTACACGGCGTGTTCCGAAAACAACACGGTGTGTCTAAGAGAAGGTGATGTTGACCCGTGTTTTGCGTGACACAGACGGGTGCCTGGATGGGACTATACGGCGTGTTCCTTTAAAAACATGGCATGTTCTACTCGAGCTTCCCTGACCTGTGTTGTTAGTGACACGGTCGGGTACACGGCTCCGAACTACACAGTGTGTACCAACCATACATGGCGTGTTCCTGAAGTTACTTCCACAATAGTGTGTTCCTGCTCACACAGTCAATGACACGGCCTAAAAACTACACGGCGTGTAGTCAAAAAGTACACACCGTGTATTCTGGGTTTTTCTGGGCAGTAGCTCAGAAACTGCACAGAAGCCTAAAAACACTGAAAACAAGGCAAAGAGGTTCCAAATTCCAATCCGTGAGGGCCCATACTCCCCGTAAATCAAAGCTTGGCATCTCCTACAATCATAAACAAGAGAAAATAGGATCCTCATCCACCAATTTCCAATTCAAGAAGACCCGTAACACCTCAATAATAAAATTTTGACGTTCATTTAAACAAATTATGAAACAAACAATCCTTTAACAAGGAAGTATAGATTCTATCAAGCATCTATCACAACAGCATTCAGAATCTACACGAATTCTATCACAACAGCATGAAATTGCTAATGCACCCTAGATGGCATGGCAAGAATGCATGGCATGTGATTGTACAAGTGCCTATATGATGAATAAGATGGAATACCCTCATCTCATCAGGCTGCGACAGAAATAGAACCGCAATTGTCAAGAAAATTACAACACAAAGCATGTTAATCACTCTAGGTGAAATCATATCAACCGTAAAATCTCAAACCAGCAAACTGCAGTTAACGAGGTAGTATGGATTTTCCTTGTACATGGGTTAGCTACTCCCGAGAACAGCTTAATACCAAGTACCGAATCCATCCTATCTCTGGATAAAGTCTCCAAACAGTAAGGTAAGAAAAAAAACCTCCCTCTGATACCACTTTGTAACGACCCGAATCTGGAGCCCCTCCACTGGTGCCCCATACCTGGTTTGCCACATGACCTCAAGCGCATTTCCCCAAATGCCAGAGGCTGCCGACTAGCTACAAGGGACTTGGTGAGTCAGTGGGGAAACTATGCCCTATTTCGGTGAAGTATACAGTGGAAGAACAACTAGACACAATAGCGGAAACAATAACAGCATACAACAACTGAGATGAAGAGCGGAAGCAATGTATAAAATAATAATGATGCAACATGGTACATATGTCTATGGAAAACTGTAAACAAACCAACATGCTGAAGTACAACTGAAAAACAAAATGAAAAAGAAAACAAAGTAAACTCCTCAACATCGCAAGCCATGGCTCGGTCCCATGCTCTCCAACTCCAGTGAAATCAAGAACCTGAAGTAGAAGGGCGCTTGCCCTTATCTATTCCTACAACAACATAATCTGCTTGGGCCAAAAATAATGGCCCAAACAGGGTGTGATACAAAGTCCCAATAGGAAACCACCCAAAGATCTATGCCTAACAGTCAATGAATACATGGAAATTAAGTACAGGAACAGTAAACAAGAAAATACACAACAGTCACAGTCCACAGTTCTAGCATATAAAGTACACAAGTAAACAACCAGCAAAAAGAAGAAAATAGGTAACCCTCTGGGTAGCTCTCACAACCTAACCCCTATGGTTCAACCTACAAGTTCTAGAAACCCTCTAGGAGGCACACACGATCTCACCCTTCTGGTTCAGCTAAGAAATAGACTCTATGAGGAAGCACTCACCATCAATTCCCCCTATAGTCTGATATCGTGCTAAAGGATCTCTGGGGAAGCACTCAACATATCATTCCCCCTGTGGCCCACGTTGAGGATCTAAAGACTCTCTAGGGAAGCACTCATCATCAATTCCCCCTGTGGTCTCGCATCGTATTAAAAGACACTCTGGAGAATCCCTTACGTCCATTCTCCCTATGGTCTACTACACTAGGTTCTCACAGTCTTGTGTGTAAATAAAACATGATCAGCATGCGTGCAACATCCAAGTAAACCTCAAGAACTAATTGGATATCAATCTAAGTCTCAACAGCATAACAAATCAATAGTTCCACTATCCTACAAATAGTCATGGAAACTGGAAAATGACAAACATGCAGAACAAGCATAGCAAACATCCATAGTATAGTAAAAACTACTATAAACATAGGAAAAAAATCTACTATATAAATCAAGCAAAGCAGGCCACACAACAAGGAAAAAACAGGAACACACAATACCCCGTTCAAGGGTATTGGTGGAATTTTCACAAAATACTCCTCAACTTTCTAAAGAAAGGCACAAACCACCTACCTCGATCCTAGGAGATTGATATACGTGAGCAGCGACAACAGATTCTCCTTAGAATTATGTTGATCTGAGAAAAATCACAAAACGTTCAACCTTAGATAACTTGAGAAGGAGGTAGAATTGGAAAACAAGGCTCAAGAAGAGGGGAGAACTCACCGCTGCGCTTCTAACACAATCAACCGTGCTCGAATCGGAGAACAGACGGAGAGGCGGGGGCTCAGGGAAGATCTGGTTGTATGGGTCGCTCTTTAATGAAGAACCTGGAGAAGGGGTGTGTTCTTTCCGTCAAGCGCAGCACTGGTGCGTTTAGTGAAAAAATGAAAATTACACGGCGTGTACTTTGCTAGTACACGGCATGTACTAGGTTTTTCCGTACTCCTCCAAAATCGGCCTCCACATCAGCCCTACACACCGTGTGTGTGGCCCGGACATGGCCAGAACACGACTTCGAGCAGGAAAAGAGTACATGGCATGTACTCAGGAAGTACACGATGTGTACTCAGGAAGTACACGGCGTGTACTTCAAAAATTTCCATAAACTTTATTTTTCTTAAAAACTCCAGAAAAATAAGGCATACCTGAAATGAATATCTGGGTTCTTACAGAACCCCTAAGTAAAAATTTAAATGTGATTTATTAATTTTAAACTAAAACTTTCATTGATATTATTTACTATTAAAAAGCAATACTTTGATAGTTAATCATAATTTTTGTTTTATATAGAGTATTTTTTTATGTAAATTAGCTTCCAAACATTGAGTACTTGGAAATTTATTTTAACCAAGCCTAGATCCTGAATTTGAGAATCTTTTTGAAATATATAGAGAGAGAGAGAGTTTTTTAATTGGATATTTTTATCATATTAGGGGATTTAGTTTTTAATTTTTGTTTAAATAGGAATTTTATTGGAAACTCAATTCACCCCCTCCCCCTCTAAAGTTGTCTACTTTGACCAACATTTGCTATCAAAGGTTTTTTAAATATATTTTTAGCTGTGATATAGTAGTATTTAAATATATTAAATTTATACTTTATCTAAATTTAATTATTTATGGATATAAATAGATAATAAAGAACAACCACTATCGACCACCTTATTTTAATGGAAATAATTATTCTCAATGGAAGATAAAAATTAAAATTTACATAGAATGTATTTTTTTTCATATCTGGATGGTAATTGAAGATAAACATGAAAAAAAAATCATGTTGATGGAGTTTCATAGAATGATTCTTCTAAGGAATCATATTATAGTAGTTTTAATGTTATGAATGATTTGTATTATGCTTTATGTGAAAATTAATTTAATATAATATCTACTTGTGCTACTGTATTTTAAATCTCATATACCCTTTCTATATCTCATTAAGGAACTTCTGATGTTAAATAAATGAATTTAAACAATTAAACTATTAAATATGATAATTTTAAGATGAATCCTGAGGAATCTATCTCTAAAATGTATCTTAGGTTCAATGAGATAGTTACCACGATCCGCACACTAGTAAAGAAAATTAATAACAAAGAAAAACTCGTGGGATTTCTCAAACGCTTACAAAAAAATATAGAGAGGGATATCTATGTCTATAATAAAATATTATAAAATTATCACAATACCAATGAAATAATACTAGAAATATCTTGATGTATTAGGAGGAAATCAATGTGAACAAATAAGAAGATGATGAACCAAAGAAAAGGTTGGTATCCTTAAAGACTTATGACTCAAAGAAAAAAAGAATGGAAAAACTATGAAAGATCCAATTATGATGAAACAATGTATATGTAAGAACCTAGATATTTTTCTCAGGTATGTTTTCCTTTTTCAGGTGTTTTTGAGAAAAACTGGAGTTTCTGGAAATATTTGAAGTACACGCAGTGTACTTTATAAGTACACACCATGTACTATGTTGCTGCTCGTAGCCATGTGTTGGCAGTGTAACGACCGAGCACACAGCTGTGTGTGGTGACCTAGAGACTGCCTAATGCGGGGGCCAATAAGGGAAAGTAAACATTGTGTACTTTTAATGCACACACCGTGTACTCTCTTTTTATTTAAATTAAATGGACTGGGGTCACGTCTAATTGGCAGAAATCCCTCCTTTATGACCTAGTTCATCCGGGAGATACTGTATGACCGTGATCTTTCCCTGAGCTCCCGATCGAGCATATATTCTCCGAATTGACCATCATTGATTGTGTTGGGATCACCTTGATAAGATATTCCTTCTAATAGAGCTTCGTTTCTTGATTCCTCCTCTTTCAAGAGTTATCATCAATTGAGTGTTTTGAGCATTTTTTGAGATCTATAGTGTTCTTGGGAAATTCAAGGATTGAGGTTCATGTATAACGATCTCGCAATGCTGAGGTAGGTGGTTTGTGACTTTCTATTGAATTTTTTTGAGTTATATGTGAAAAATCATCAAACACTCTTGATCCAGGTATTTGATGTTACAGTTTTAGCCCCGTTAATTTTCTGTTATGATTTTAAGCTTGAGTAGAGGTTAATTGAATGTGAATAGGGTTAATCGTTATGATTTGGAAGTTTTTTCCCATGCATGTTTTGTTTATGAAGGTTTTTTCTTGCTTAGCCTATTAGGATGCCTTTTTTTATTCCCATGCCAAGTATTATAGGATGGAGTGTTTATTATCTGACATACTGTTGTGTTATATAATGGTTAGCCAAGAAGTTCTTGAGGTTTACTTTGGACTCTTTGCATTTATAAGCTTGATTGATATACATAGGGCTGTGAGAACCTGGTGTGGTAGACCATAGGTAGGATGAACGTAAGGGCTTCTCCAGAGTATTTGTTATTTTTGTTACGATGTGAGACTATATGGGAAATTGACGTAAGTGATTCCTCATAGTGTTTTTAGTTCCTTGACATGGGCTACAGGGAAAATGTGATGTAAGTGCTTCCCCAGAGAACCTTTTATTTATCGATACGAGACTATAGGGGGAATTGATGGTGAGTGCTTCCATAGAGATTCTATACTAAAGCTAAACCAGAGGGGTTAGACTGTGAGTAATTTCCAGAGGGTTTCTTGTCTTTTCTAGGTAGGACCAGAGGGGATTAAGCTATGAGTAAAACCCAAAGGGTTACCTGTTTTGATTATCTATTTACTTGATATGTGCAACTGAATGATTTGAAACTTTGGAATTGTTACTATTGAGTACTTCCTTGTTTACTTATTCTTTTGTTTATTGTCTTCTATATATATTCACTGACTGTTAGGAACAGATCTCTTGGTGGTTGACTACTGGGATTTAGTCTCACATCCTATTTGGGCCATGATTTTGGTTCCAAAAATATTATATTGTAGTAGGTATTGATAACATAAAGCACCCTTCTACTTCAGGTACTTGATTTCTTTGGAGCAGGAGAGCATGGGACCAAGATTTGGCTTGCGATGTTGTGGATCTATTTATTGCTTTCCTTTGTACTTTGGTTTAGTATTTTCTTTCAGTATTGTGACTTGTTTGGATACTTTATTAAACATATGTATCATACATCATTTATATATATATGTGCTCCAGTGGTTATTGTCTTCTGTCTTCTGCTGTTTTCTTTCATATGGTATTATCACTGCTTCTGATATTGCTTTGGGTTTTATTTCTGCTATGTTATTCTTCCAATGAAGGCATAGTTTCCCCACTATCATATCTAAGGCCCTCTCTTCTAGTTGAAAGACTCTGGAATTCGGAGAAATTCTCTTGAGGCCATGTGACCAACTAGGTATGAGGCATCTCTGGGCGGCTTCCGAAATTGGGATGTTACAGTATATTTAGTCATACATTTCAATAAGTTTATTAAATTGAGGAAACTCTTAAAAAACCCAATTATAACTTAAAGTATGAAAAAAAAAGAATTTATATAAAGTAATTGAGTAAGGATGGCTCTGCAAATGAAATAATCTATTATGAATTTAAAAGTAACGTACACATCAAATAATATTTTCCTAAACTCATTTGTAAGTAGAAATATATAGTAAAGGGGAAGAAATAAAAAAATTATATGAAAGAAACATGGAGTTACTTAGAGTAAAGTTCAATTTAATCAGATTCTAGAAATGTAGAAAGAATTTATAATGCTAATATTTGTTTTTTCAAAACACATTAGAGGTATTAAATGTTTTCCCTGAATCTACTGATCATATTTCAAATCATTCAGAGATTAAAAATTATGCAAAAAATATGTCTACTGATGAATTATTTTAATATAATAACATGATATAGGACATATTTAATAAATTAAAAGATAAATATAAATGTTTAAAGAAGCATCATGATTTTTCTGCTCACATAAAAATAGATATTATGGGAGAAAATGATAAAAAAATATCAATTTATTAAAGAAAAAATGAGTTGAAGTTACGAAGTGAACAACTAAATAATGATCTGGAGAGGTTCACTAATGTAAGAAAAAACCCTAATAAAATTATTATTAAATAAAAAACTCCTAAATATAAAACTTGAATAGGATATTAACCTTGATAGAGGAGAATATAAAAAAATAAATTTGTTCTGAGTTCCAATTCTGCAAATTCTTCTAGTAGTTTTTATCATGGTGGACCGAATAAAGCCTTTATTTATGAGATTTTAATATCTACTTATAGGAAACCTATAAAAAATTATGTATTCCTAAATCACTTATTACTAACATCTCTAGTCATGAAAAATATGAGTACCAAAATCATTTTTGGATTAAATCTATTTTGTAGGAAATGTGCTTAAAGAGTTCCTATAAATAATTATAGTCCCTGGATAGTGGAAGTTATAGATATATGAATAGAGACTACTCAATATTCAAAAACATTATTATTTTTATTGTGTATATGTCACATCTTTCTAAAAATTCAAAAGGAAAAATAATTGGACTACGTAAAATTGGTAACTCTAGTACTGTTTTAATTTATAATTTTTTTGTAGATGGATTAAAGTATGGTTTTAATGTTATGTTTGAGAACATTTCTTGTAATGTTTTTTATAGAAAACATTATTTAGTTTTTTATTCCATGATAAATGAGAATTTTTATACAATAGATTTAAATTTTTTGCTTTTTAAAAATTTTCCTTGTATAAGTACCTTTCCCAATGAATCTTGGCTTTGGAATAGGATACTAGTTCATTGCAATATAAACTCACATAAAAAGATAACTAGGAAAGGTTTAGTAAAGGATCTACCAAAAAAGATGCCCCATTATATAAAGTATCGAATCCTCTTAAAAAGAGAAATCATCAAAAAAATTATTTCAAATTAAATAAAAAAGTCTACAATTCTCAAACTTTAGAGTTAGTTCACATGGATTTTCTTCAACCCTATATAGTTTCTAGTTTAGCCAGAAAAAATTATTTTTTTGTTATAGTTGGTGATTATTCAAGATATACATTGGTATTTTCTTTTTCTCATAAAAGTGATGATCTTCCCTATTTTTCTAAATAATATAAATCTATATAAAATCTTAGTGTACTGTAAAGATCTAGAATTTACATGTAAATTTTTTTAAATATATGGAAATTTTATGAGTCCGTGAAATCTGACGGCGAGTGATTCCGAGGCCCGGAGTGCCCGGAATGATCCGTCGAAATTTTGTTAAGCTTAAGTTAAAGTGTGTAAGCAGTTTTCTTGAAAATGTGGGATAACTCTTAACCGGTTACTCGGATCAGAAATATGAGGGTACCGTTGCGATCAGGATGGCAGGTTTACCCAAGGCGTGACTGAAGATTAGTCAGCGTGGGACTCCTATGAGAAAACCCAAAAATGGCATAATCATAAATAAAATAATTAAATAAATTATTTTATTTTTTAAATGCTTATAACTCACAAACGGTAACTCGGATTAAAAATCTGAGGCCACTGCTGAACTCGTTAGGGTATGCTTTCTTTACGAAGATACTGACTTTGGACGGCGTGGGCCACCAGAGAAAGTTAGTTTTTGGCCGCAAATAAAATAATTAAGTGACAATTATTTTATTGTAAAATTCATAGCTTCTAAATGGTAACTCGGATTGAAAATCTAAGAGTACCATTGGGTTCGTTGGGGTGTGTTTCACCTAGGCAGATCCTAACCTCAACTGGTGCGGGTCGAGGGTGACTGATAATAATTTTTTGATCTTTTTTTCGGGTACGTTCTATAAACACACGAGCGGTGTATTATAACTTTTGAACCGGTGCTCGGAATTGATATTCGAGGGCACTATTGAACTCACAGCACCGGTATTCGCTTAAGGAGACTTTAACCTCAACGGTAGATGGACAAGGGAAAAAGTCAATTTTTGGGTTTTTTGTGGAAATAATAAAATAAAATAAACTTCATTTTGTTTTATTTTGAGCTTCCATATGGATATTTCAGGTGGGGTCCACCGGAACTAAACCTCCATGTGGAAGTTGGAAGTGGGGACCACCAGACCTTAACCTCCCATGAGAGGTTATGGTGGTGGGGACCACCTGGGATGAAACCCCCCTTTTAATTGGAAGAAACCCTCAACTCCCACAATTAATGAGGGAGAGTCTCTTGACCTCCTCCACCTTAATTGTTCCAATGCACTTACCATTAATCTTGTCAATGCACCGCATCATTTGCGCTAGCGTAAATTAATTGGCTTTCCCCTTTTAAAATTAAGTAACACCATCATTGGAATTTAGGAAGGTTCCAAATAAATGAACCGTCATAAATTCTAACGATCGTTACCTACCTACCCCTCTCCTATATATATAGAGCTTGGGAGGAGGATTTGGGATGGCTTCACCAAGCGACGAAGTGCGGGTAAAGTGATGTGATTCCCAACACTTGGAAGATTACGCTCTCCAATGAAGAACGTGTTCTTTTACGAAGAACGCTCCACCGACGAAGAATGCCGACCAACTTATTATTCCCTTGTTTCTTTCCTTCAAAAACAAAGAACACAGACCAACTTATTATCAAGTTGATCCGCGTATTTTTTTCCTCGTGGGTTGGGAATATATTGTTAATAAGGGATTATGGGAATTAATGTTTTTAACATATCTTCCATGCTCGTTCTTTGTTTATGTTCTTGATGAACCGTTTGCTACCACCCTAAACGTGGAGGGTGCGGGCCAAACTAAAATGGCCCAACCCCACTCTTTCATTCTTCTTTGTGATGTTCTTCGGCATGGAAACATGGAAAAAAGATGACGAAGGCAACCTGCGCTGCCCCCGTGACGCTTCGGCGCCTCAACCGAATCGGCTCTGCCACCCCGGGCTGAACCGCACCGCCCTTCGGCTTCTGAGCCGCCCTGGCCATGCTGCCCGCCCGCCGCACCGCCCACCAGTAGAACCAGCCAGAGCCGTGCCGCACCCCGTCCGAGCCGCGCCCCAGATCTCAGCTGTCGCGCCTCCCGGCCGAGCCGGCCTTGCGGTGCCCTCCTGAGCTGCCCCGAATGCGCCAGCTGCTAGCCTCCCGAGCCCAGGCCGAGCCGGCCTCCCACACCCCGGTCGAGTCGGCCTCCTGCGCCCCTTGCGGTGCGCCGGCTGAACCGGCCCGCACCCTCGCGGTGCCCTCCGGGCTGAGTCGACAACGCGGCACCCTCCGGGACGAACCGCCCTCGCACCGAACCATGGCCGGTCCACACCCTCGCGACCAGTCTGCACTCTCACGGCCCTCCATGACCCCTCGCGACCTGCTTTCCTAGGCCCAGCGGGCTGGATCGGTCCAACTGGGTCGGACCGGACCCGGGCCCTCTCTGACCCTTTACCTTCTTTGGCCATATCTTTAGTATCAGGCGTCAATTTAATGAACCTTCAAGGGCCCTTTTAATCTTGGATCATGATGGTGCCTTTGATTATACCCCACTAGATTTTGGGTTATAGTTGAGGCACGATCAGGTTGGATCATGCATGAATCCAACCGGGCCCTCGAGACTAAAAGGCTAATAACTCACATACTAGGCGTCTGATTGATGCGCCGTCTGTTGAGTTGAGACCTCTATGACATGGAAGACCTTTGAGATACTTCTTTGTGGGACTTCGTGACAGTTTGAGTATCGACCAGTAGCTCGTGGAACGGATCCATCCTGAGACGAATGGATAAAGTGTGGAGACCTAGTAGCTAGCTGAGACTTGATGACTGCTAACTGATTGACTTGGAGTGACTCGACAATCCTAGTGGGTAGCGCCTGGTTATGGAGGTATACCCGTGGTACTCGATAGGAGGAGTACCTCTGCATGCTATTAGGGGGAGCACCTGATTTTGGCAGTAGACCCACGGTGGGGACACATGTAGGCTTAGTGCCTTACATGTGTTTCAGCATCAGATACCCCTCAGGTTCTGAAGTGATCCCGACTCACAGGTGGATGATGACTAGCTTCAGGAGGTGGATGAGAGTTCTATAGAACTTATACAACTTCGTTAGAATGACATGTAGGTATCTGAGTATTCATCGAGGTATACCGATCTTTCCGGGTACTCAATGAAAACGATTCGATTAGTGCTTCGGGTCTCAAACTTTTGAGCAAGGTGTGTTTAAAGGACATATGAGCCAGCATTATTTCTCTATGTATTCCTACTTATGTTAGGGTGCTAGAGATAACCTTTGTTATTGAATATTACTTGGATGAGCAGATAAAGCCAGTGAATTTTAGTAGTGGGAAAGCAAGAAACTAGCGCCAGTCTTAGAGACTTGGGTATGTTAAAATGTTTCGGGAAGAAGAAGTTTTAGGGACAGATGAATCTATAGGGCTGCAGACATGGAAGCAGATCTAGGGGAGTAGAATAAGGTGGTGTACATTTCAACATGTTACAACCACCCCCCCCCCCCTTGTGGTCCCTACCAGGCTCAGGGAGCTAGAGTACGGGGGGAAGAGAGTAGCTGCATGCGGTCAAGTAGTGCGACCCTTAGGGATCTAAGAATGATTCGAGGTACGGTCTGTGTATAATACTAGCTTCTGTATCAATATACATAGGTACCAATCATTCCTCCCTTCCAATAATCTTGTCCAAGACCTAGTGTTTCTGGTTAAACCATTGACTTGACCCTCACGTTTGGAGATACCTTTAGAAGGAGACTCGATAATCACACTTACGCCGACAGTGTGATATGACCCTTGAGGCTAGATTTTTGGTTGGAACATCTTGGTGGCAGCGTTGAGAACTTATGACTTTAGTTTGGGTATGATTGGACATCCACAATTCATACTCAGATTGACTGTATTAGGAAAAAAGTTTGCGTTTTATCTACAACGTTGGGATGGGGTTTTCCTTGGTTAGTGAAAAAGGAAACCCCGGAAGCACGGGTTAAACTCAAGCATAGGAGGGTGAATTTAATCACTCGTGAGTCGGCCAACATCACCCTCGTGGCAGCAGAAGTTGACTTTGAGATAGTCTATACTTCTGGGAAGTTGAACATGGTAGCAGACGCACTCAGTAGGAGGTCTGGCCCGCATCTGCTGAGTAAGGTGACATATCATCTAGCCGCTTTGTAGATATCCTTTGTGGATCTAGAAGGAGCAAATTTTCTTCAGTCTCTTACAGTAACTCCTCCACTCCTTCAGCGATTCAAGGAGGCGTAGCATGGAGATGTGGACTGCATGACACGACATGCTCAGATATCCATAGGACAGGCACCTGATAGATTTTTTGAAGGTGGGGAGCACGTCATTCTCTTCAAGAGACATACCATGGTACCGGTGTCACTTCAAGAGAAATTGTCTGGGAATTTCCACACATCCCCTCTAGCGGTACATACAGGAGTGGAGAAGATGTACCAGGACCTTCGATGACATCACTGGTGGCCAGGAATGAAGAAAGCTGTTACAGAGTTTGTCTCTCGGTCCCTCACATGTCAGCAAGTGAAGGCGGAGCGTCAGGTACCAGCAGACTTGGTTCATCCTTTAGAGTTCCTAGAGTGGAAGTGGTATGGGATATCCATGGACATCGTGACAGGACTTACACGTACATCTAGGGGTCATGACTAGATTTGGGTGATCGTCGACCGACTCACCAAGTCAGCCCACTTCCTACCAATCAAAGAATAGGGTTCAGTAGAGATCTTGGGACACCTCTATGTGCAGGAGATTTTGCGGTTACATGGAGTACCCTCAATGATCATTTCTAATTGTGAGGCATGTTTTACTTCCTAGCTATGGAACGGGTTGCAGGAGGCTTTTGGGATGCAGCTTCATTTGAGCACCACCTTCCATGCTCAGATGGATGGTCAGACTGAGCGGGCCATTCAGACCCTCAAGGACATGTTGTGTGCTTGTGTCCTTGACTTTAGTCATAGGTGGGAGGATCACTTACCTTCGGTGGAGTTTTCATACAACAATAGCTATCACTCCACCACAGGGATGACACCTTTTGAGGCTTTTTATGGGCAACATTGCATATCACCTTTGTGCTGGACTGACCCAGGGGAGTCAGAACTTGTGGGACCAGAGATAGTATGGCCTACCACAGAGAAAGTACTAATCATCCAGGAGCAGATGAAGACTGTACAAAGCAAGCATAATTCGTATGTTGATAGAAGATTAATACCTCTAGATTTCGAGGATGGTGACCACGTATTTCTACAGGTCTCGCCTAGACGAGGTTTGCGGAGATTTGGTCGAGGTGGCAAGTTATCTCCAAGATTCATTGGACCCTTTTAGGTCCTCAGCAGAGTTGGCGAGGTGGCTTACCACTTAGCTCTTCCACCTCAGTTGCACTGGGTGCACGACGTCTTCCACATATCCCAGCTGAGGAGATACGTGCACAACCCTTCTCACTTCATCGACCATGGCGATCTGGATGTTGATGATGGGGAGAATTTTACGGAGGTTCCAGTAGATATTAAGGATCGACAGGAGAGGGTCCTTCGTGGATGGTCGATACCTCTGGTGAAATATTTTCTAGCAGCACGGGAACCTCCAGGAGAGAACATAGTATCCAGAGTCTCAGATGCGTGCTCAGTACCCCCACTTGTTCCCTTAGTTTGAGTTGTGGATTATAGGGACGTAGAGGCCTGAGGTGGGGAGAATGTAAAGACCTGGAATTTTTGTGTAATTTTTTTTAAATATATTTGAATTTTACGAGTCCGTGAAATCTTGCAGTGTGTGATTCTAAGTCCCGGAGTGCCCGGAATTATCCGTCGAAGTTTTTCTAAGCTTAAGTTAACACACATAAGTAGTTTTCCTAAAAAAGTGGGATAACTCTTAAATGGTTACTCGAAACAAAAATCTAAGGGCACTGTTGCGCTTAGGATGGCGGGTTTACCCAAGGCACGACTTAAGATTAGTCGGCGTGGGCCTCCTGTGAGAAAACCCAAAAATGGCATAATCGTAAATAAAATAATTAAATAAATTATTTTATTTTTCAAATTCTTATAACTCAGAAATGGTAACTTGGATTAAAAATTTGATACCACCGCTGAACTCATGAGGGTATTCTTTCTTTAAGAAGATACTAACTTTGGCCAGCACGGGCCACTAAAGAAAGTTAGTTTTTGGCCACAAATAAAATAATTAAGTGACAATTATTTTATTGTAAAATTCATAACTTTGAAAAGGTAACTCAGATTAAAAATACGAGAGTACCGTTGGGTTCTTTGGGGAGTGTTTCACTTAGGCAGACCCTAACCTCGACCGGCGTGGGTCGAGGCTGACTGATAATAATTTACCTAACTTTTTTTTCGAGTACGTTCAATAAACACATGAGCGGCGTCTTATAACTTTTGAACCAGTGCTCGGAATTGAAATCTGAGGGCATTTTTGAACTCGCAGCGCCGGTATTCGCTTAAGGATACTTTCACCTCGACGGAAGATGGAAGAGGGAGAATGTTATTTTTTGGGTTTTTGGTGGAAATAATAAAATAAAATAAACTTCATTTTATTTTATTTTGAGCTTCTATGTGGATATTTCTGGTGGGGTCCACCGGAACTAAACCTCCATGTGGAAGTTGGAAGTGGGAACCACCAGACCTTAACCTCCCATGAGAGGTTAAGGTGGTGGGGACCACCTGAACCAAAACCTTCCATGAGAGGTTATGGTGGTGAGGACCACCCGGGATGAAATCCCCCTTTTAATTGGGAGAAACCCTCAACTCCCACAATTAATGACTGAGAGGCTCTTGACCTCCTCTACCTTAATTGTACCAATTCACATACCATTAATCTTGAAAACTCACCGAATAGTTTGCACCAGCATAAATTATTTGGATTTTCCCTTTTTAAATTAAGTAACAGCGTCGTTGGATTTTAGGAAGGTTCCTAATAAATGAATTGTCATAAATTCCAACGATCATTACCTACCTCTCCCATATACTATATATATGGAGCTTGGGAGGAGGATTTAGGACGGCTTCACCAAGAGACGAAGAGCTGGTAAAGTGACACGATTCACAACACTTGGAGGATTATGATCTCCAACGAAGAACGTGTTCTCCCATGAAGAACGCTCCACCGATGAAGAATGCCGACGTGAAATGTCTTCGACTATGAAGAACGACCTCGACTTTGACCTTCCTCCTCGGAACTTCCTCCGGCATAGGACATGTTCATCTACAACGAATCAGCATCCACCTTCTCGCGCCAACATCAACCAACAACGATTAATGTAGGGATTTAATTTAAGTATGATATTATTCCCTTATTTATTTCCTTCCAAAACAAAGAATGCGGACCAACTTATTATCAATTTGATCCGCTTATGTTTTTCCTTACGGGTTGGGAATATATTGTTAATGATGGATTATGGGAATTGATGTTTTTAAGATATCTTCCATGCTCGATCTTTGTTTATGTTCTCGATGAATCGTTTGCTACTGCCCTAAACGCAGAGGGTGTGGGCCAAACTAACATAGTTCGACCCCCTCCACCATTCTTATTTGTGATGTACTTTGGCATGGAGACTAGGCGATGAGATGATGAAGCATACAAAGGCAACACGCGCCGCCCCTGCGACGCTCCGATGCCCTGGCCGAATCGGCTCCACCACCCTAGGCCAAACCGCACCGCCCTGAGGCTTCTGAGCCGCCCCGGCCGCGCAGCCCACAGGTTGCGCCACCCACTGGCCAAGCTGGCCCGAGCCGTGTCGTACCCCGACTGTTCCACGCCCTGGTCGTGTCGCACCCCGGCTCTCAGACGTCGTGCCTCTCGGCCGAGCCGGCCTTGTGGAACCCTCCCAAGCCACCCCGGCTCCCGGCCGCCGCGCCTCCTAGCCGATCCGGCTTCGCTGCACCCTCTCGAGCCACCCCTGCCACACCATCCGCCGGCCTCCTGAGCCCTGGCCGAGCCGGCCTCTCGCGCCCCTCTAGGTGCCCCGGCCGAGTCGGCCTTCCGCGCCCCTCACGGTGCCCCAGCTGAGCCGGCCTCCTGAGCCCCCCATGGCGCCCCAGCCGAGCCGGCCTCCCGTGCCCCTCGTGGAACCCTAGTCGAACCGTCATGCGCCCTCGCAGTGCCCTCTAGGCTGAGTTGCCCACGCGGCGCCCTCCGAGCCAAACCTCACTCGCGTCGACCCGCGGCTGGTCTGCGCCCTCACGACCGATCCACGCTCTCACGGCCGTCCGTGACCCCTCACGGTCTGCTGGGCTTGGCCCAGTGGGCCGGGCCAAACCTAACGGGACGGCCTGCCTAACAGGTTGGGCAGGACCCAATGGGTCAAGTCAGGTCAACCCAAACTGGGTTGTCCCAGACTGGGTCAGGACGGGTCAGTCCGACCAGGTCAGACCAGACCCGGGTCCACTACGACCCTTTACCTTCTTTGGCCATATGTTTGGCACTGGGCGTCCATTTGAAGAACCGTCAGTGGACCTATTCATCTTGAAGCATGACGGTCCCTTTGAGTATATACCCCACTAGAGTTTGGGTTATAGTAGAGGCATAGTCAGGTTGGATCGTGCATGAATCCAACTAGGCCCCTGAGACTAAAAGGCTAATAACTCACAGAACGGGCATCTGATTGGCGCACCATCTATTGAATTGAGACCTCTATGGCATAGTGGACCATTGAGATACTTCTTCGTGGGACTTCATGATAGTTTAAGTATCGACCAGTAGCTCGTGGAGAGGATCCTTCTAGAGATGAGCGGATAAAGTGTGGAGACCTAGTAGTTGGATGAGACTTGACGACTACTGACTGATTGACTCGGAATGACTCGACTAGCCCAGTGGGGAGAGCCTACTTGTGGAGGCAGACCCACGGTGGAGGAGCGCCTGGTTGTGGCGGTAGACCCACGGTACTCGATAGGAGGGGTACCTCTACTGGCTATTAGGGAGAGCACCTGGTTGCAGCGGTAGACCCACGGTGGGGAGCGCCTTGGTGAAGCAATAGACCCACGGTACACGACAGGAGGAGTACCTCAAAAGTCCAAGGTTTGTAGGAAGCACCTTGGTGTCGTGGTAGGCCCACTATACTCAACAGAGGAGGAGTTCTCTAGTAGTCGTGGTTTCGATAATGTAAATAAAAATCCTGGTTGAGCTAAGTCAGTAACTTTTGTGTTTTTCTCATGATTGAGATGGATTACTTGATAACTTAGGTATATGTATGGGCATATACCTAAGTGGGGTTATCTTTTGATTTTATACTTTGTGGTTTATCCTTGTTAGATTTTGTGAGACCTTGAGGGTCTCAGGGTCCCTACAGAGTATCGTTATACTCACCCTTGCACGGGTTATGTCCGCACCTTATTTTGTTGGTTTCAGATGACGGACAGTGTTGACTGAGATGGAGAGTACCAGGACTGGACAGTACCCGGAGGTAGACCTTACGAAAAGTCGGTACGTGGAGGAGACTGACATATGTGGAGTGTTGAGAAGGCCATATGTACCTACCCTTCAGGTAGGAATCCTGGAGGACAACCCAACAACTATTTTTCCTTTCTTCAGTTGTACTTATACTTCTAGTTCCTTGTACTTTACAGTTGGGCTTGTATTTCCGGCCCCTTTTAATTTCAGAACACTTTTGTTATACAGTTTTACTTAGTTTTTTGTTTCTATCTTGTGCTCAATTGTGTGTGTTTATAGGTTATAAAGTTAATGTCTTCACAGTTTTAGGTAATTACGCCTTTGGTGCTAGTCTCCAGCCCCTGGCCTATGGAAGGTGGGCTTGGGGTAGTCACGACATGGGCCCTGGGGGACGGGTCATGACTTGTACTTATAATTAATACCATAGGAATTAAATATGTCTCTTAGATTCCAAATCAATATTTTGAATCATTATTCTCACAATATCTCTAGTCACAAATTTTCTTCTCCTAGGACCCCACAACATAATTGTGTTAGAGATCAAGAAATATAAATCTTCAAGAAACTTATCAAACCATGATCACTGAGTAAGATTTACCTATTAATTTTTGGGAAAAATTATTAACCATATATTTCTATATAATTAATAGAGTTTTAATAAGGCCACTTTAAAATAGAACCCCATATGAGTTTTAGAATGGTAGAAAACGAAAGGTTAATTACATTCAAATTTTTTGTTGTAAAGTGTTTATACTCATAAAAAAGATAATTTATAAAAAATTTCATCTAAGAGTGATGTCATAATTTTACTTGGATATTATACATACAGTAAATCATATAGGGTGTTTAATAAAAGCAATAATATTTTGTATAGATCTGCACATGTCAAATTTGATGAGACAGATCCAAATAAGCCTATTCTTTTAGAAACTCTAGAGGATGAAATTATAGTATGAACATAAATACTAAACCTAGTGACAAATCTTCCAAACATCCTATAAATAACCCTCCCAGTTCTTATAAAAAACCCAAACCCAAAATTGTATTAGATAATGAAGTGTCCAGTTCTTCTCTTCCTAGAGATATTAGGAATCATTAGTATCATCCTTTCAATATAGTTCATGGAAATATAGATAAAGGAACTTAGAAAAAATCATCTATTAGAAACCAAGTTGAACATCAATCTTTCTTATCATAGCATGAACTTAAGAACATATATTATGAAATTAATGATGAATTCTGGGTAATGGATATGAAAGAATATTTCAATTAGTTTTAAATAAATAGAGTATAGTAATTAATTGAAAGACCAAAGGACTACCAAAATATGAGAACTGAATGTGTGTTTGGAAACAAGGTTGATCCATCAGTTATAATAAATAGAAACAAATACAGACTGGTTACATAAGGATATAGTCAAGAAGATGGTATTGATTGTGAGGAAACCTTTCATCTTTTATCTATACTTGAAGCAATTATAATTTTTATTACATAAGAATAAAATTTTAATTTAAAAATTTATCAAATAGATGTCAAGAGTACATTTTTAAATGGTTATATTTAGAAGAATTTTTTATTTAATTACTCCCTAGATATCAAAACCCTCACTTTCCTACTAATTTTTTTAAATGAACAAAAAAACTTATTTGGTTTAAAACAAGCTCTTAAATATTAGTATGATAGGATCAACTCATTTTTTATTTCCAAAGGTTTTAATAAAGGAATAAATAACACTTAAAATAATTTCAAAGGATTCATTAATTATAAAAATACATGTTAATGGTATTGTTTTTTTATACTATAAATTCTTTATGTACTAAGTTTTCAAAAATGATAAAAAGTGAAATTGAAATGATTTTGATGGGTGAACATAAATTATTTCTTGGTTTTTATATTTTTTTAATATAATGAAGGAATTATTTTAAATCAAGGAAAGTATACCAAATATCTTTTAAAATACTTTGGAATGGACAGTACTAAAGGTAGTGATACTCGCATGAGTACTAGATGTAAGTTTGATCATGATGAAATTAGAAAACTAGTTGATAAATCCACTTACATAGGAGTGATTGGATGTTTAAAATACATAACTACTAGTTATCCTGGTAATACATTTAGTCTGAATATGTGTTCTTATTTTTAATAAAATCTAAAAGTGTCACATTTTCTAGATTTCAAAATAATTTTTAAATAACTCATAAATACTGTAAGAACCCGAATCTTCTTCTTAGGCATGTTTTCCTTTTTCTGGTGTTTTTGAGAAAAAGTGGAGTTTCTAGAAATTTTTGAAGTACATTTCATGTACTTTATAAGTAAACGTCATGTAATATGTTTCCACTTGTAGTCGTGTGTTGTTCGTGTAACGGCCGAGCACACAGTCGTGTGTAGTGACCTGGAGACCGCCTAATGCAGGGGCCGGTAAGGGAAAGTACATGTTGTGTACTTTATTTTTATTTCATTAAATGGATCGGGGTCGCTTCTAATTGGCATAAATCCCTCCTCCGTGACCTAGTTCATCCGGGAGAGACCGTACGGACTCGATCATTCCCCAAGCTCCTGATCGAGCATCTGTTCTCCGAATTGACCATCGTCGATTACATTGGGATCACCTAGGTGAGATCTTCCTTCTGTTAGAGATTCATTTCCTGATTCCGCCTCTTTCAAGAGTTATTCACGATTGAGTATTTTGATCATTTTTGTAGATATACAGTGTTCATAGGAGATTCAATTATTAAGGTTCAAATATAATGATCATAAAACACCAAGGTAGGTGGTTTGTGCCTTTCTGTTGAAATCCATTGAGTTATATGTGAAAAATTTCCCAATACTCTTGATCGGGGTATTGCGTGTTATGGTTTTAGCCATGTTAATTACATGGTGTGCTTGTATGCTTGAGTAGAGTTTAATTGAATGTGAATAGGTTTAATTGTTATGCTTTGTATTTTTTTTCCATGCATGTTTTGTTTATGACCGTTTGGTCTTGCTTATCCTGTTAGGATGCCTTGTTTGATTCCCATGCCTAGTATTAAAGGATGGATTTTTTATTATCTGACATGTTGTTGTGTTGTAGACTGGTTATCCAAGTATTTCTTGAGGTTTACTTTGGCGGCTTTTCATTTCTATGCTTGTTTGACTTACACAGGGCCGTGAAAACCTGGTGTTGTTGACAATAGGGAGGATGGATGTAAGGGCTTCTCCAAAGTGTCTGTTATTTTTGTTACGATGCAAGACCATATGGGGAATTGATGTAAGTGCTTCCTCAGAGTGTCTTTAGTTCCTCGATGTGGGCCACAGGGTAAATGTGATGTAAGTGATTCCCCAGAGCACCTTTTAGTTACTGATACAAGACTATAGGGGTAATTGATGGCGAGTACTTCCCGAGAGAGTCTATACTAAAGCTAAACCAGAGGATTTAGACTTTGATTACTTCCCAGAGGGTTGCTTGTGTATTCTAGGTAGGATCAGAGGGTATTATGCTTCAAGTACATCCCAGAGGGTTACTTATTGGGATTATCTTTTTAATTGACATTTGGAACTGAATGCTTTGAAATTGTGGAATTGTTATTGTTGAGTACTTCCTTGTTTACTAATTATTTTGTTTATTGTCTGCCATATATATTCACTGACTGTTAGGCACAAATATCTTGGTGGTTTCCTACTGGGATTTAGTCTCACACCCTATTTGGGCCATGCTTTTGGGCCCTAACATATTATATTGTTGCAGGTATAGATAAGGGAAAGCGCCCTTCTACTTCATGTACTTGACTGCTTTTGGAGCTGAAGAGCATGGGACCAAGCTTTGGCTTGCAATGTTGTGTATCTGTTTACTACTTTCTGTTGTACTTTGGTTTAGTACTGTCTTTCATCACTGTGACTTGTTTGGATTATTTCCTAGACATATGTATCATTCATCGTTTATATATATATGTGCTCCATTGGTTATTTTCTTCATTATTCTGTTGTTTACGTTCGTATGGTATTATCACTGCTTCTGCTTTTGATTTGTGTTTTATTTTCACTGTGTTACTCTACCAATGAGGGCATAGTTTCTCCACTATCACACCCAAGGTCCTCACTTCTAGTCGGCAGCCACTGGTGTTTAGGGAAATGTGCTTGAGGCCATGTGACCAACTGCGTAAGGGGCATCTCTGGGTGGCTTCTGGAACCGAGATATTACAAAGTATTATCAGAGGGATTCTTTTCTTCTTGACTTACTATTTAGATCCTATAGCTAGGTATAGGAAGAAATAGGTACTTGGTAATAAGTTTTGCCTGGGAGTAGCTAACCCATGTATAGGGAAAATCCAATTTACCTAGTTACTAAAATTTTTCTAATTTTTCAATTTTTACATTTGATTTTATTTTCACCATTGGGTTATTCAAATGTTTTGTGTGGTTATTTTCATTGTTATTGAGGTTCTATTTCTGTTGCAACCTGATTAGATGAGGTTATTCCATCTCATTCATCATATAGGCACTTTCTAGAAATCACATGTCATGAATTCTTACCATGCCATTTTAGGGTGCATTAGCAATTGAATGTTGTTGTGATAGATATTGTTCTAGATATGCATGTTGTTATGATAGATTCCTTGATAGAATGCCTTCTTTTGATAGATTATTATATTGTGAAAGTTTTGGTTAAAAGAACACCAAAATTTGGTTTTTGAGGTGTTATGGGCCCTCACAGACCAGAATTTGGTGGATCATTGCCTTGTTTTCCTTATTTATGACATTTAATATATGCCAAGATTTGATTCGTGGGGCATATGGGCCCTCACGGATCATAATTTGGAACTTTAATGTTTGTTTCAGTATTTTTATGGGTTCCGGAGAAGTTTATGAGGCTTACTGTTTGGGAAAACCTAGAATACACATTATGTAGTGATGAATACATGCCATGTGTTCTTCTGTTCGAGAAGAAACTGTTTTTATCAGGTATATGCCGTGTACTGTATGTACACACCGTGTAGTCTCTAACCGTGTCACTGGCTGTGTGGGCAGAGACACGGGGTTGGAAAATCCTTGGGGGAACACACCGTGTACCGGCTGTACACGCTGTGTTATTTAGACCATGTGTCCACCCGTGTGACTAATGACACAGATGGATAAAAACTTATGGAATACATGTCGTGTTAGTCTTGAACATGCTGTGTAGTGTAATCCCTGGAATTCTTCTTTGTCACTAACTTCATGGGTCAGTGGAAATCCTTTAGGTCATTTCATCTCTAACTAGAACACGTCGGGTAGTGTGAGTCGTGTATCAGGCCATGTCACTAACAACACGGGTCGGTGAAGCTCGTCTAGTACAAGCTGTGTCTGGCATGAACACACCATGTAGTCTTGTTCTAGGAGGACCGTGTATCTTAGTCGTGTAGAAGAACTTAGGTAGGGGAAGATGATTCAAGTACACGCTGTGTGTTAGGACAACATGTTGTGTGTTTTGGGTGTTACATGGCCAGTTTTGGCCGATGTACACACCCATGTGAAGTCTTAAGGGAACATTCTGCGTGGTTAAGTGTACACACCGTGTATCCATGTTTTGTAAAACTTTAATGCTTTATTTCTCATTTTCCCTTATGAATCTTCTAGTTTTCAGTCCCTGTTAATCTTAGGTGTGCACTTGACCTTGCAGAGTCATGCCACTAAGACGTCCTCTGGTTGTATGCTAGTTACAGGGAAACGATCAGACACCGGACATGGCTGATCAATGACTTCCAGTAGATCCTCCAATTTTTCCAGTCTTGGCACCGGCCATCATTCCGGAAACAGGTGCTGGTGCACAGTTCCAAGAGGGATTCATGGGGTTCATGTAGACCTTCTGAGGAGTACCGCATCCTGCCCCTTCTATGGCAGAGTTTACGCGGGTCTTTTAGCAGCATCATCCTCCCACCTTCACTGGGGAATTATGACCTCAAGCTTTATAATAATAGTTAGAGTCCATGCTTTCTATCTTTGAGCATATGGAGATTCATCTAGAGAGGAGGTTCAAGATCACTACGTATATGCTTCAGGACTCCTCCAAGAGATGGTGGGATGTGATCTCACAGGCAGGACGCCAGTAGGTTTTGGATTGGGATGACTTCCAGTGTGCTTGTTATGACTACTTCTATTTAGAGACTCTGAAGGCCAATCAAGCCTGAGAGTTCATGAGTTTAGAGCAGGGTACTCTTTCCATTATGGATTATTATTATCACTTCACTAAGTTGTAGTGCTTCACGCCTATTCCAGGGGGCGATGATTTATTCCTAAAAAAGAAGTTTGAGGATGGTATGAGGCATGAAATTTGATCTCAGGTGAATATATTCAGGTTGACATCTATCACTTTTACCATCAACCAAGCGCAGCTCACAGAGCGCAATTTAAGGGATTCTGGAGTTGTGTTCCAGGACGGTTCGACACCCGGAGATAGTATCCCTCAAACTGATGGTAGGAAGATCCATAGGGGGTCTTCGTGCAGTGATCCAAGGAGGTAAGACATTTCTTCCTGTAGCTAGGTGGTGTTCTACCAGTGTGATAAGAGTGGGAATATGAGGCCACATTCCCAAGAGACCCAGAGGAGTGCCGATATTGCGGAAAGATGGGACATCATCAGTGCTTTTGTCAGATCTTCTCACCAGAAGCTTGTGACAGGGGGTCTTCTATGACTCCATGTTTAGGAGTTGTGCCACTAGTTTCTAACCAGTCTAGGAACTGGAGTCCTTCTGTCCATTCAGGATGAGGTGGAGGTCGTGGTCGGGGTATCCAGTCACAAGACTTTCAGTAACAACAGGGTGGATCAACTCCGAATGGTCAGGCAGAGTCACAGGGTTACGGTGTAGGTCATACTTTTGTAGTGGAGAAGACCCACCAAGAGCAGGATACCGGACCCTCTACAGTTTGAGTTACAATTCTTGTTGCCTCAGTTTTAGAATCTTCTCTTTTCGATACAGGGGATTCCCATATCTATATATTAGTTTCTGTTGTGGAGAGACTTGGGATCTGTGTCTTTTCTTCTGTTGATATCTTGATGTTAAAAACTGCGTTGGGGACTAGAGCGGCTAGTGTACATCAGTGTAAGGAGTTCCCTCTTGAGGTTGGTGGGTGTCACTTCTTATGGAACCTCTATGTCTAAGAGATGACAGGTTATGATGTCATTCTCATAATGGACTGGTTAGTTCCCTTCCAAGAAGTTGTAGATTTCTATCACCATAGGGTGAGTTTCACATCACCGAAGGGTGGATCGTTTCTTTATAAGGTTGAATGGGATGTCCAGGTGAGCAGATCGGGACCCGAGTATCATGGGTTGGGAGGAGTTACAGCCTATATTGCTAGTCTATATCTAGATGACCAGGGGACTTCACAGTTGGGCATTCCTCTAGTGGTGGATCATTTCAGAGATGTATTTATAGAGGACTTTTCAGGCTTTCCTCTAGTGAGAGATGTAGACTTTTCTATTGAGCGTGTTTTAGGAGCAGCACCAATGTCCATTCCTCCTTATATAATGGCTACACCAGAGTTGCAGGAGCTCAAGAAGTAGTTGGAGGAGTTTTAGGAAAAGGTTTTCATTCGACCCAGTACCTATACTTGGGGTTCTCATGTCCTGTTTGCGAAGAAGGTGGATGGTACCCTCATACTTTGTGTGGATTATCGGATGTTGAACCAGCTGATGGTCAAGAACCGATATCCCTTGCCGAGGATTTATGATCTCTTTGATAAGCTTCGAGGAGCCTGGGTGTTCTCAAATATTGACTTGAGGTTTGGTTATCATCTGTTTCATATTAGAACATCTGATATACCCCTTGCATCTTTCCAATGCAAGTATGGTCTATACGAATATGTAGTTATGTCGTTCGATCTCATGAACGCGCCTACAGTTTTCATGGCCCTGATGAACCAAGTGTTTCATCCATACTGGGATTCCTTCATAGTTGTCTTCATGGATGATATCTTGGTGTACTCTCACACTTGACATGACCATGATACACATCTTTAGATTGTTTTGAGTACACTGAGAGAGAATTGGTTATATGATATGCTCCCAAAATTCCACTTTTGGATGGACCAAATTCATTTCTTGGGTCATGTTATCTCAGAGACACGAGTATCAGTAGACCCAGAGAAAGTGAGAGCTGTCTTTTCCTAGGAGCAGTCTAAGAACATCTTTAAGATGCAAAGTTTTCTAGGGATGGCTAGATACTACAGAAGTTTCATAAAGAACATCTCATGCTTAGCAGTGCCAATGATGGGCCTCACTAAGAAGGGTGTGAAGTACTTGTGGACATATTCGTGTGAGTCAGCCTTTCAGGAATTGAAAGGGAAGTTTACTTCAGCACCAATACTAGTTTTTCCAAACCCAGGAAAGAGATATATTGTGTACTATGTTTCATCGGGTATCAGGCATGGAGCAGTTCTTATGCAAGAATAGAGAGTCGTTGGGTACGGGTCTCGGTAGTTGAGTCCACATGAGAACAATTACCCAATGCACGATCTAGAGTTAGCTGTAGTTTTTCATGCCTTGAGATATTGGAGACATTATCTTCTAGGAGATCATTTTGTGGTTTTCACCAACCAAAAAAGTCTCAAGTATATCTTCACTCAGCATGACTTGAATTTGAGACAGCGAAGGTGGGTCGAGTACCTCTAGTCTTTTGACTTTGATCTTGACTATACGCCTGGGATAGGAAATGTGGTGGCTGATGCACTAAGCAGGAGTACTAATGTACAATAAGTTCAGGAGGCTATCAGTGAGTGGAAACTTATGGATCTGTTCTCTAATATTCATTTGGAGGTACACGATAGGCAGGGGCAGACATTTCTTTTTTCTGTAGCTGTTACCTCTACTCTTCTTGATCGAGTGCGAATGAGGCCACTATCAGATTATGAAGGCCTAGTCCTATGGGAAAGTGTGTTAGGAGAGGACCCTATTCCTATATGGATCATAGGTGAAGATGAGATCTTGTGTTTTCATGGGCATATATGTCTGTCAACAGACATACACGAGGAGAAGATGTGGGACTTTCATTCCTCAGTTTGGGCAGTTCATCTGAGTGTCACCAAGATGTATCATGGTCTACACTATTATTTTTGGTGGCCAGGTATGAAGAGAGATGCTTCTAGTTTCGTCAGAAGATGTTTCACCTATCAGTAGGTGAAGTCGGAGCATCAGCGACCCGTGGAGATTTTGCAACAATTACCCTTTCCCTATTGGAAATGGAATGATGTCCTGATGTACTTCATAATAGGTTTGTCGAGGTCGCCTCGAGGTAATGATGAAGTTTGGGTTGTCATTGACAGAATCACCAAGGTTTCTCAATTATTGATGATCAAGGAAACCTTCATTGTTTATGAGTTGGGAAGGTTGTACATATGAGAGATTGTATGTTTACATGGATTTCAACACTTCATTGTCTCAGATGGGGATGCCCGTTTTATTTCTTAGGTCTATCAGGGATTAAATAAGGATTTGGGTACACAGGTACTTTTGAGTATAGCTTACCATCCCCTGACTGATGTCCAGTCCAAGCATATGATTCAAGTGCTTGAGGACATGCTTCGAGCATGCATCCTTGATTTTGGTGGTTCTTGGGAGAAAAACATACCTCTTGTAGAGTTTTCCTACAACAATAGTTTTCAAGAAACTATTTAGATGGCACCTTATGAGGATTTGTATGGTAGGCCATGTCAATCACCCTTATGTTGGATGGAGGTAGAAGACACAGCTATGATGGGACCTATTTTTGTCCAGGAGACCACAGAACAGGTAAAGTTGATTTGGAAGAGGATGGTTACTGCACAGTCTCGACAAAAGTCTTATGCTGATCGTTATAGAAAACCTCTAGAGTTCGAGGTCAAAGATCATGTTTTCCTACGTGTCACACCGAGGTTGGGGCACATGAGTATTAGGATATAGGGTAAGATTTCTCCAAGGTACGTCAGGCCGTTTGAGGTTTTGGAGAGGGTCGGGTTGCTTCCTATCTGTTGAAGTCACCTCAAAGGTTCCGGACTATGCATGACTTCTTCCACATTTCTTAGCTTCGATGTTACATATCAGACCCATCTCATGTTTTTCAACCCGATGAGGTTGAATTAGAGGTAGACACCTCATTTGAGGAGCATCCTATCTGGATTATTGATCGAAGTATGATGGTTCTTCGTAGATGGTCTATTCCTATTTTGTGAGTTCTATGGCAGCAAAGGCAAGTACAAAATGAGACTTGGGAGAGAGAGATCGATGTACGATCGCAGTGGTTGGAGCTTTTCGGAGTTTCTTCTTCCACGCCACCTTGATAGGGAAATTTGGGGATGAATTTTTTTAATGGGGGATGTTTGTAAGAACATGGATCTTCTTCTTAGGTTTGTTTTCCTTTTTCTGTTTTTTTTTATAAAAAGTGGAGTTTCTAGAAATTTTTGAAGTACATACCACGTACTATGTTCTCGCTAGTAGCCCTGTGATGATCGTGTAATGGCCGAGCACACAGCTGTGTGTGGTGACCTAGAGACCGCCTAATGCGGGGGTCGGTAAGGGCAAGTACACACCATGTACTTTTAAATTACAAGCTGTGTGCTTTATTTTTATTTCATTAAATGGATTTGGGTCACGTCTAATTGAATAAATCCCTCCTTCATGACCTAGTTCATCAGGGAGAGACTATATGGCCATGATCTTTCCCTGAGCTCCCGATCGAGCGTCTACTCTCCAAATTGTATTCTATCGATTTCATTGGGATCGCCTCGGTAAGCTCTTCCATTTGATAGATCTTCATTTCCTAATTCCTCCTCTTTCAAGAGTTATCCTTGGTTGAGTGTTTTGAGAATTTTTTATATCTATGGTGTTCTTGTGTGATTCAAGGCTTGAGGTTCACATATAACAATCTCACAATGCTGAGGTAGGTGTTTTGTGCCTTTCCATAGAAAGTCTTTGAGTTATATGTGCAAAATTTCCCAATAATATTGATCGTGGTGTTGAATGTTATGTTTTTAGCCTTGTTAATTGCCTTCTATGATTGTATGCTTGAGTAGAGTTTAATTGAATTTGAATAGGGTTAATTCCTATGATTTGGAATTGTTTTCCCATGAATGTTTTGTTTATGAACGTTTGGTCTTGCTTAGCCTGTTAGGATTCTTTGTTTGATTCCCATGCCTAGTATTATAGGATGGAGTGTTTATTATCTAACATGTTGTTGTGTTGTAGACTAGTTAGCCAAGTAGTTCTTGAGGTTTACTTTGGCTGCTTGTCATTGTTGTGCTTTCATGACTTACACAGGGTTGTGAGAACCTGGTGTTGTGGACCATAGGGAGGATGGACGTAAGGGCTTCTCCATAGTGTCTGTTATTTTTGTTATGATGTGAGACCTAAGGGGGAATTGACTTAAGTGCATCCTTAGAGTGTTTGTAGTTCCTTAACGTGGGCCACAGGGGAAATGTGATGTAAGTGCTTCCCCAAAGCACCTTTTAGTTACCAATACAAGACTATAGGGGGAATTGATGGTGAGTAGTTCCCCAAAGAGTCTATACTAAAGCTAAATGAGAGGGGTTAGACTATGAGTACTTCCAATAGGGTTGATTGTGTTTTCTAGGTAGGACCAGAGGGAATTAGGCTATGAGTACATCCCAGAGGGTTACCTGTTGTGATTATCTGTTTACTTGTTATGTGGAACTGAATGCATTGAAACTATGGAATAGTTAATATTCAATACATCCTTGTTTACTGCTTCTTTTGTTTATTTCCCTCCATATATATTCACTGACTATTAGGCATAGATCTCATGGTGGTTTCCTAATGGGATTTATTCTCACACCCAGTTTGGTCCATGGTTTTGGGCCCAAAAAGATTATATTTTTGTAGGTATAGATAAGGGAAAGCTCCCTTCTACTTTAGGTACTTAACTGCTTTGGATCTGGAAGAGCATAGGACCAAGATTTGGCTTACAATGCTATGGAGTTGTTTACTACTTTCCTTTATAATTTGGTTTAGTATTGTCTTTTAGCACTGTGACTTTTTTGGCTGCTTTCCTAGAAATATGTATCATGCATAATTTATATTTTTTTTTCTCCAGTGGTTATTTTCTTCAGTCTTCTTCTATTTACTTTCGTATGGTATTATCATTGTTTCCGTTATTGCATTGTGTTTTATTTACGTTGTGATACTCTACCAATAAGGGTATAGTTTTCCCACTATCACACCCAAGTCCCTCACTACTAGTTGACATCCTCTGGAATTTTGGAGATATGCTCTTGAGGACAAGTGACCAACTGGGTACGAGGCATCTCTGGGCGGCTTCCGGAACCGGGACGTTAAAAATACAACCAACCTGGGATTGTTTTACTCCAGAGGATAAGCATTTGATTTGGTTAGTTATTCAGATGCAAATTTTGGTTGTTATAGGTTAGATAGAAAAATATCTTCTAAAACATGTCACTTTTTTGGAAAGTCTCTAGTGTCATGGTTTAGTACGAAATTGATTTTTTTCATTATCCACTAATGAAATTGAGTACATATCTACATGTATTAATTGTGTGCATATTCTATAGATTAAGAAAACATTAAAAGACTATGGATTTCAATTCTGAAATTTCACATTAAATTAGGATAATAAAAGTTTGAATAATATTTCTAATAATCCATTATCACATTATAAAATAAATCATATTGATATAATACATCACTTTTTGAGGGATATTTTTTAGAACGGTGATATAACTCTTGAATTAATTAGTATTGAACATCATCTTAGAGATATATTTACAAAAATAGTGAATGTAGAGAGAATCAATTATATAATACATGAATTGGGTATGATTAATTATGCCTAAATTTTTTAATTAAATTTTATCCCTGGAAGTTATTTATGTTATATTTAGAATCTTTATTTCGAGCTTCTTTGGAAGTAACCACGAAGTATAGTTCATACGGTCAATGTTCCAATCATAATTTTTTCTTCATATAGTCAGTGTTCCTCATTTGAAAACTTACTCATATTATCACTATAATTACTATGAGTATTTATTAACATGGTAACTATGATTACCATGTATTCTGATTCATATGGTTAGCACTTACATACCAAGAAATTCTTTTCCATGCGGTTAGCATGCTAACAATGGTTATGTTATTTCTAATCCACGGTTTTTAGACTGACCATTTATATTTACATAGAATCATTTTCATGAAATTATTGAGGTTTATTTATTTTAACATTATTATTATTTTAATCCTTAAATGATTTAAATTTAATTAGAGTTTGAATCTGAATCCTCAGACATCTTTTCCCTTAAAATCTATTCATTCTCCCAACGCCTTACCATTTTTTTGGCCCCTCTCTTTCTTTTAATGTCTCTCTCTATCTCTCTCTCAAATATGAACCTATAGAGAATTAATTTAAAACTAAAAATGTATAAAGTGAAATGTATTTTTATGATGAGCCTCTAGTTTATGTGACTCCTACTAATAAATCATTGAAATCAAAAGGAAGTTCTAGTGGATCTGTAGTAATGAAGAATCCACATATAATCAATCATCCATTTTTAGAAAAAATATATATATATAAATGCATAGTGGTTAAAATCAAACAGATCATTGGTCTAGAACATGATTCAAAATCAGGTATGGGTTGCTTAGTTTATCAAAAATGGTAGGCCTATTATCCAATTTACAAAGAGTTTTTCTCTTATAAGAAAAGAGATCTCATTAGAATTGTGGTCACTGGTGAAGTTCCATAGTTTTCCTCAAAATGTTGTGAAAAATATTTTGGTGTGTCACATAGAGGAGAGTATGAGGAATACAAAATATCTTATCCTATTAATCTTTCACATTTCGAGTTTCAGAATTCCTAGGATGAACTAACTTTGAATGTAACCCCTAAGAGACCAACCACTATTGAGATAAGTATATAATTTAGGCTACTAGTAAAGTTCATTGAACACCTAATATGTCCAAGAAAATATTATTTCAATATCCTAACTCATTATGATTTTTTCTTGTTATTTTTATAAATAATGATATTCAAATCAATCTTGAGATGTATGGTTGATTTATTTAAGCCATCTCCATTGTCTTGTTCTTTACCTTATCCGGATCTCATTTCGTCATTGATAGAGTATAATGGATTAGTTTCTCATGGGGAGGGAGGAATTAATTCATATGATATATTTTTTCTTACTCATAAGATTTGTAAAAAAATTGAGTTAATTAGATTTCATGGAAATAGGAATGGGTGGATGACCTAGAGAAACTATATGAACAGCTAAATCAAGTAAAGTATCTTTCTATACTTAGGGATATGTTGAATCTAGGTCTATAACCTCATGAAGTTTTGGAGTACTCAAATGATGGTGATTCTCCTTCTAAATAATAAAAAGAGTTTCAAGTTGTATACCTTAATGAAGAAGCAAGAAAACCATATGAAGATGATCTAGAATGGGGTCAATCTATTGGATCAAATGAATATGGGTGTAGCTTAGAAGGATCTCCTATTATTGGGAGTAATCCTAGACATAATATACCTAGTGCACCTACATTTGGTGAGATGTCCCATGGAACTCTTTTTGGGATTAGACTATCCTAATTCTGATGATTATGATCATGGAGGAGGTCTAACTAGACATGGTGGACCTTCCATTCTCTCTATTTAAAGAATATTAGGAATATATTTGATTGATAAGGTTGATCATGAAAAAATAATTGAGGTGTATCCTACAATACATTATATTGATCAGACCATTCATGATTTCATTAGTCCTATTCCCACCAAAGATGATAAGAATTCTCATATTTCTGTTAATGTGCAGATGGTTGAAGATTTTGATAAATATAAAGTTAAAGCCTTTGATAAGATTGAGGATCATACTATGAGAAATATATTTAAAATGAATGGAGCTGAGCTCGATGGTAGGATTTAGGCTAGTGATCCATCTCCCTTGGCTCATACACCCTCCATTACTTCAACTTCAAATGTCACTAAGAATTTTATGGCTATGTTCAAATTAGAAATTATGGATATGTTCAATTGAGTATTTGATGATTTTGACAACTTCTTATAACAAGTGAGAGAAGATGATATTTCTAAAGGTGTTACTTTGGTAATTAATCTTCATTAACACATATTTAATTTCAAAATTAAGATAATGTAGAATGAGATTGGAGATTGGAGAGATCTATTTGGTTCTATTAAAGTTGATCTATCAGACATGATGATTTATCTAGACCAATGGTTTACGGATGATGTTTTTTAGATAGATCATATACCTCCTCTTTCTACTCTTGTTAAATTAGTTGTTGATGATGAAAATATCAAACAAAATTTAAGAGATGAATTTCATGATTTTTTAAATAATTATAATGAATCATGAGATTTTTTATGATGGGTTTCAAACCCATGTTTCCAAGAGCCTGATATTAGTTTAAGAGGATACCATGTAAGGTAATAAAGACCAAGAAATCATTAATATGATGGTTGATTATTATCTAAGTAAAATCTTCACAAAGAATTATCTAAAGGAGTGTTTCAATATCCTTCTTTGGACATGAATATTCTCCCCTCTAACTCAATATTAAAAATACCTAGTTAAGAATCTCAAATCTATGAATCCAGTTATGGAAATAATAATTGAGAATAAATATTATTTTCTTCTAGCTATGGAACACATTTATATGGTTGTTAGTGATTTCATCCTTTTTAAGGAACCCTATTTTTATACTTTTAGATAGTATTATTATCCCCCTAACCTATTCATTTAGACCTACATAATATCACTTCCACCATCAATATTTTTTTCCTAACTCTTTCCCAAGCCTTACATAAGCTTAGAATAGTTTCCAAGTGTATAGTTTTTAGAGACCTTTCCTACCCATCTTCTCATGAGACTACTTCTTCTCATGTATCTACATCCAAAGGTAAGGACCCTATTCTTCCTATGTATGTTAGTGATATACCTCATTCGGATTCAATTAAGAGTTTATGATAGGTATCTTTTGTAATATTTTTTAAAATATTTTTTTAATATCTTTCGATATATTTATAGGATACTCTAGTTTATTATCATTTTTTTTATTATTATTACTCTTACATTTCTCTTTTTGACTTTATGATAATACCAAAAGGGGAAGTAAATTGTTGACTAACGATACATTAAGATAAATTGAATTAATTAGAAAACATTTCATGATTTCAGGAACTTTCTAAATGGTTTTTTTAATCCTCTATAAATATTATTTTATTATATATGTTAGGTCCACAAGGCTGAATACCCTGAGAGGGGGGGTAAATCAGGGTATGAATAATTTAAAATTAAATCTCGTTCTGATCTTGTTTCGCTGTTAATAAAAACACTCTTCTCTCTCTTTCCTGTTGCACAATATAAACAGAAAGTAAAGCAAGCACAGGACATAATAATTCTTACTTGGTTCACCGCTAAGGGCTACGTCCAAGGAGCATACGCTGACAGGTTGTCGGTCGTACCAAATTTCACTAAACTTCACTAGCTGTGGATTACAAGGTTCGGGCACAGTCACTATGTCCCAGGATCACTGCCTTTACAAGGTTTAGGGTTAGCGCATTGCTTTCCCAAGGGTCACTCCCTGTTTTTCTCTCTCTGGCTCACTACCGGTGGAGAGGATCACCTTCTTCCTCTTCCTTCGCTCACTACTCTGGAAAGGATCCAATCTTAGTTTATAGACTTGTAGGTCTCTTAATTATCTCTAATTAATGCATCCTCTGTTGTATCTAGATGCTCTGTTGAAGTCTAACTTTCATCCATAGATGAATTTCTCTTTGCACCGAAGCTATCGGGAAAACTTCCAGCTTCCACGCAGCCCGAAAACACTGCTGAGAAATCAACCTTACTTGGCGTGAAAGTCTAATCCAGCGCGCAAGTATCGGTGTGCAAGTCACAACTAGAGCGCAATTCCACCTCAGACACTTGAGAAACGCAAGTTTTTTCAACTCCAAACTTGTGCGAATCACTTCCCTTTACGCCCAAACCAATATTGGCACGCAACTAACAGCAACTGCGCTTCTTCAAATTAGGCGCACAAGTACCACTTTTGTGACCCACCACCACTTGCGCGACCACCACACCTGCGTGATGGGAGCTCTGATTTTCTCTAAGTCTTGAACTCCATTGAATATGAGGAGGGGTGGTCTGATATTTATAGGCATTTTGAACACCCTGTGCAACGGCGCGCAAGTTAACCCTCAGCGCGCAACTCTTGACGTGTAGGTCTCTTCCCATGCAAGTCACTTCCGCGACCCACTTCCAAACTTGCGCAAACCTATTTCCTTTTCCATATTTGGAAGTTCTGGTCTTGAAAAACAATAGGCGCTCAAGTTCACAATCCTTCTAGGCAGCGGCGTGCAAGTCCTTTCTCTTGGCACGTAGGTCACCTGCGTGACCAACTCAATACTTGCGCGACCCTTATCCTTTTGTCATATTTTGATGATCTGATCTTGAAAAACATATGGTGTGCAAGTTTTCAAGCCATCAAGTACATGGAGTGCAAGTCCCTTTTCCAACAACCACTTTTCTTCATTTGTCGATTTTCAGGCCCAAACATTTGGAAAACACTGGAAAACGGTGCCACCTTGTATTTGTTCTTTTTGTACCGCCTCCAGATCATTCATTCATTTTTCAAAGTTCTAGAATCAAACATTGATCATTAACCACAGCTCTTGAACTCGACATGCCACCATAAAATCCCATTTGTTAACAAATTTGTATGTCATGGTTTTCTTTGTCAACAATCACAACACAGATGTCCACTTTGTCAACAAACACGATCACCTCAAAAATGCTTCAATGATACCTTGAGGGATTTTTTTCCAACAATCTCCCCCTTTGGGTTTGTTGACAACTCTTCTATAAAAATATACATCGTTAATTCTTAAGATACTATTCGCCTTTTGAGATTCTGATAGCGATCAACGATTTACTCAATACATACTCTAATCTCACATGATCAATGCTCAGTGGGAGAAACAAGAGTAAATGAAAAGTGCATCAATGAATCACTTCATCTATTACACCCATTGTTGACACCAAAAGGATACGAGTTTTCACCAAACTAATACCAATTTTTGGAAATATTCTTCGAACACCACTCATCTACTTTTATCATGATCCCCAGCTATCGTGATATCTATTCTTTGATCGATCACTTCTAGCATTGTCTGATTTAAAACTTTCCCCCTTTCTCATTGCTCTCCCCCTATCTCACTGCTCCACCTGTCAGCTTCTCCCTATATCATTCATGATTTATCAAATTGCCACACTGTCCCCCTCTTGAATAATCACTATTTTCTCCCCCTTTTTCAACGAACCTAAAGGTCACTCCTTTGAAGTCTGTAACAGAGTAGAGAACACATATCATCACCTTAGGGAAAAACACATCATACCTCGGGGAGAGGGGGGGTTTCTACATCCACACTCTTTCAAGTGTGGGGAGTTCACTAAACTCCCAGATCCAGTCGATGCCTCTCAGAAGCGTCTTTGGGTAAGACCTTTGTCAGAATGTCTGCAACCTGTAGCTCTGTAGGAACATACTCAAACTTCACGATTCCCTGCTCAACCTTCTCCTTGAAAAAATGATACTTTTTCTCAATGTGATTTGTCCTTGAGTGATGGATAGGATTTTTGCTGAGATTTATAGCACTTGAGTTATCACACTGGATTTCAATCAGAGACTTCACTTCAACTCCCATATCTTCAAGCTGCTGCTTCATCCACAATAATTATATGCATTCTTGAGTGGCCGCAATATACTCAGCTTCCACAGTGATCAATAAAATGAAATCATACTTCTTAATTAGCCAAGAAATACACAATCCACCAAGATAGAATGCACCTCCTGACATTGATTTTCTATCATCTGCTGATCCGGACCAATCTACATCTGTGTAACCCAATAACACTGATTGAGATTTCTCATTATACATCAGACCGAAATCCAAGGTGCCTTTGATATACCGAAGTATTATTTTCACTGTAAGCATGTGGCTTTCCTTGGGATTACTCTGATATCTTGCTACTTGGAATGTGGCAAAAACAATATCAGGTCTTGTCACAGTCAAGTACAACAAACTTCCAATGATTTTCCTGTATTCTTTGATATTAACTGCCTTGCCATCCTCATCTTTTGATAATTTCATCTGGGTAGCAACTGGATTCTTCATCTCCTTGGAATTATCCATGCCAAAACTTCTTAAAACCCCCTTGGAATATTTGGATTGAGAAATTAATGTTCCCTTCCTTACTTGTGTCACCTGTAGACCAAGGAAAAATGTTAGCTCGCTAATCATTGACATTTCAAACTCATTTTTCATGAATTTGGAAAATTGTCTGCACTGAGCTTCGTCTGATCCACCAAATATTATGTCATCAACATAAACCAACACCATCATCCTTTGATTACTATTGTTTCTGAAATAGAGATTGTAATCAACTCCCCCACACTAGAAACCAAGCTTCTTCAAGTACTGATCAAGCCTTGAGTACCATGCTCTTGGTGCTTGTTTTAGCCCATACAACGCCTTCTTTAGCCTGCAAACTTTGTTCTCATCCTCATGAATAATAAAACCATATAGTTTCTCAATATACACCTCCTCTTCCAAAACACCATTCAAGAATGCAGATTTGACATCCATCTGGAACACTTTGAACTTTCTTTGCACTGATATGGCCAAAAATAGTCTGATTGTCTCCAACCTTGAAACTGGTGCAAATGTCTCATCAACATTTATTCCCTCTATCTCTGAGTATCCCTTTCACACTAGTTGTGATTTGTTCTGAATCACTGTGAAATCTTCATTCATCTTGTTACAATAGACCCATTTAGTCCCGATGACATTCTTGTTTGCTGGCCTCGAAACAATCTCTCGTGTTTGGTTCTTCTCAATCTGATCAAGCTCATCATTCATAGCATGAACACATTTTTCATCTTCAGCTGCATCAGAAAAACATTTCAGCTCCACCTAAGATAAAAAAAAATATGTTTTCTATAATGATTTCATTCTTCAAGTCTGAACTGGAGTTTCCTGATCACCAATGATATTCTGCCTATCATTTTCAGCTCGACTCTTTGGCTTCCTTGCAGACACAGAATTGACACTTTCTTGTTCATCATCAGTATCTTCTTCTAAGTTAGCCTCTTCCACTTCTGCTCCCCCTATGTTGCTTACCTCATCATCACTTTCATCCAGAAATTGTACACTGGGTCGTTGAGTATTCTATTCATTTTCAACTATAGTGACATCATTTCTCTCAATAAGTTTTCCCAGCCTTTTGTAAAAAACATTTATATGCTTTGCTTTTCCCTGAGTAGCCAGGAATATCCCCTCATCTCCTTGTGACTCAAACTTCCTGTGATTTTCTTTGTTGATAATGAAGCACTTACTCCCAAATATTCGAAAGTATTTTAGCGTTGGCTTCTTTCCGTACCATATTTCATACGGAGTCTTCCCTTCCTTCGAACACAATAGAAACCTGTTCGAAATATAGACCGATGTCAAAATTTCTTCCTTCCAAAATTTCTCTGGTAGGTCCTTTTCAATAAGAGTCATTCTATCCATGTTGTTGATGATCTTATTTCTCCTCTCAACCAATTCATTCTGTTGGGGAGTTCTCACTAATGAAACTTGATGCCTTATCCCGTGTTTCTCAATATAGTTTTTAACTTGACTATTTTTGAATTCCATACCATTATCAGTACGAAACTTCTGAATTTTATGCCCAAGCATCTTTTCTGATTCCCTCCTATACTGCTTTAGGCAACTGAACACCTTTTTCTTATGGGTAATGACAAATACCCAAGCCATTCTGCTATAATCATCAATGAAAATAACATAATACCTTTTCCCATTTATAGCTCATGGTGAGATAGGTCCACATACATCACCATGTACCAATTCGAGTACTCTAGTTGATTTCTATTCCTTTGGCCTGTATGGATTTCTGATGATCTTCCCTTGTTGGCAAGCATCACACGTATGAGTTCAATCACGTGATAGTTTGGGAAGGTCTCTAGCAGCATCACACTTTACCAGATCTTCCATAGATGGTTGGCATAGATGACCAAGTCGCTTATGCCATAGCTGGTTTTCTTCCTCTCTAGATAAAAGGCACGTATCTTTTTCCCCACCTACAAGGTAAAGATTTCCCATTGTTCTTTTTCCCAGTAGAACAACTGCTCTATATTTTCCTTTCACAACACACATCTTCTTGGTAAATCGGATAGAATTCCCAGAGTCACATAGTTGACTGATACTGAGCAAGTTATGACTAAGACCCTCTACAACAAATACATCAATACGTCTCATTTCTTTGCCCCCAAACTTGGATTTTCCTAAGCCAAAAATCTTTAGGCCTTCATCGTTTCCAAATTTGACAACTCCTTCTTTGTCATATTTTATGACTATAACAAGATCCTTATTACCTATCATGTGAGAAGTGTATCCAATATCAAGGATCCATACACCATAGCGATCTAATGCCGTAAGGGAAATTTCTTCCACCAAAACCTTCTCATTTTTCTTCTTATTGGTCCATAATTTTGCCGTCACACTCGGCATGGATTGAGACTTCTGTTCTTTATTAGAGTATGATGGACCAACTTCATCTTGCAAAGCCGCAAATCTGTTTTGCATTTTTAACTCACATATTGGTTTATTGATTAGCTTCTTGTGAACGTTTTAATTTTTCTTTGGAACATTTCTCTGTATGGTCGAAGTGTAGTACCTATCCATGTGCCCAAATCCACCACACCAAAAATAGTGTCCTTTGAAATATGTTCTGTAAAACCATTCTCTGTTTGGTTGCCACCTCTGTTCTTGTTCCCTTCGATATATCTTGGATATGTAACACACATACTGTGAGTGTCCCATCTTCACACAATAATAACACCTGATATAATGTGCATTCCTTTGTGTTACTTCATCACTACGAGTTTCCCCTTGGGATCTCTGAATATTCTGATTCTGCTTTGTGCCCAAATCAACCTTCAATTTTGGGACGGGTGCTTGTGGTACGACTTCAATTTCCGCAGATTTTTTGCTTCTTATCAGGCCCTGAATCATCCTTAACATCTGATCTCAATTGCTGCTTCTTTCCTAATGAAAAACTAGGCTCTTCGTTCACCTTTTCAGCCTTTGGAATGACCTGCTTTCCTGAAATCACATTAGAGGTCAAGAGTTTTTCTTGATCCTTCATTTTTTGTCATAGACTGACCACTTCTTCTTCAAGCTCTTTGATACGTCTGACCTGCTCCTTTCCTGTGTTAGTCAAACAATCAATTTCCTTCTTTTGTTCCTCAATTTTAAGCTTATGCTCAACAATATTTTCTGAGCTCTCTAGTGTTGAGTATTTTAGTCTTTCAATTTCTTCTAACAGCTTAGTCTTTTCTTTATCATGTTGTTGCATATAGAGTTTGTCATCACAAAAGAATTTATTGGATTTCATTGTTTTGGATCTCCAAATGTCTATCTCCTCAAGATCTGCTTCCAATTCGGCTTCCATATCAACTCTTCCTTCAACTTCTTCTTCTTCTTCCACAGCGTCAGTTTCTTCCTTTTCATGAGAACTACTGACGACTATCACCATAGCATTTTCTCCACGATCTTTTCATTTTTTAATCTCCTCAACCTCTCCAACCTCAGACTCATCTAAACTATCTATTTCTTGTGAAAGAAGATTCTTCTTCTTGAATAAATTTCTCTTGAACTGCTTCTTCCCTTTCACATAGGCTGAAGATTTATTCTTGGTAATTTCAACATCATCTTCATCATTTTCTTCTTGAAACTTTTTGGGGAATCTTTCTACAATATGTCCAACCTTTCCACATCTAAAGCATTCAAGAGGAAGTTTCCCTTTGAACTTTCCTTTTCCTATTTGAAGGTTTGAGGAGAGGAATGACATTACCTCATATGTCTCTTCTTCCTCCTAAGAATCTTCAATGGTGAGCTTCTTCATGGACTTAAATGCCACCTATTTGGATTTCCCCTTTTCCACAGCATCGTTATTAGCATTTCTCATTTCATATGCAACAAGGGTGTTGTACAGGTTATCCAATGTCAATTATTTTGGGTCTTTATCTTCCAAAACATAGACTTTCGGATTGAACTGAGGTGGAAGTTTTCTCAAGATGTTATTCACAATCTTTATGTCTTTGATAATTTCACCAAGACCTCACATTTATTCCACCATAGCATTCACCCTATTAAAGAATGAATCAACAGACTCATTCGGGTTCATTCACAGATCTTCATACTTGTTCCACAATACCTGCAGTTTTTCCTCTCTGACCTTTGTATCCTCTTCATATATATTCAAAATATTTTCCCACATGGCATGTGACATTTTTCATGACATCACTTTTGTATAGATGGGATTGGAAAGGGCTCCCCCTAAGGAATTAATTTCTTTGGAATCAGCATCCAACTCTCTATACTCAGCTTTAGATAATGCGCCACTATTAATATCAGTTGTGATACCATGCATAGCTGCTGAAAACACATCCATTCCTAAGGATCGGAAGTAGTGTTGCATTCTATTCTTCCATATCGGAAAATTAAATCCGTCGAAGATCGGAACCCCTTTATGATTAGTGACCTCCATTGAGAGAAGAACTGATATCAACCTTTCCCTCTGATACCAATTGTTAGGTCCATAAGGCTGAATACCCTGAGAGGGGGGCTGAATCAGTGTATGACTAATTTAAAATTAAAGTCCGTTCTGATCTTGTTTTGTTGTTAAGAAAAACACTCTTCTTTCTCTTTCCTGATGCACAATATAAATAGAAAGTAAAGCAAGCACAAGACATAGCAATTTTTACTTGGTTCACCATTAAGGGCTACGTCCAAGGAGCATACGCCGACAGGTTGTCGGTCATACCAAATTCCACTAAACTTCACTAGCTGTGGATTACAAGGTTCGAGCATAGTCACTTTGTCCCAGGCTCACTGCCTTTACAAGGTTTAGGGTCATCTCACGGCTTTCCCAAGGGTCACTCCCTGTTTCTCTCTCTCTGGCTCACTGCCGGTGGAGAGGATCACCTTCTTCCTCTTCCTTCGCTCACTGCTCTGGAAAGGATCCACTCTCAGTTTATAGACTTTTAGGTCTCTTCATTATCTCTAATGAATGCATCCTCTATTGTATTTAGATTCTCTTTTGAAGTCCAACTTTCACCTGTAGATGAATTTCTCTTTGCACCGAAGTTATTGGTAAAACTTCCAGCTTCCACGCAGCCCAAAAACACTACCGGGAAATCAACCTTACTTGGTGCGCAAGTCTAATCCGGCGCGCAAGTATCGGCGTGCAAGTCAAAACTGGCGCACAAGTCCACCTCAGACACTTATGCAACACAAGATTCTTTAACTCCAAACTTGCGCGACTCACTTCCCTTTATTCCCAAACCAATATTGGCACGCAACTAACAACAACCACACTTCTTCAAATCAGGAACGCAAGTCTCACTTCCGTGACCCACCACCACTTGTGTGACCACCACACCTACGTGACGGGAGCTCTGATTTTCTCTAAGTCTTGAACTTTGTTGAAAATGAGGAGGGGTGGTCCGGTATTTATAGGCATTTTGAACACCTTGTGCAACGGCCCGCAAGTCAACCCTCGGTGTGCAAGTCTCGGTGCATAGGTCTCTTCCCCTGCAAGTCCCTTGCGCAACCCACTTCCAAACTTGCACGAACGTCTTTCCTTTGCCATATTTTGAAGTTTTGATCTTGAAAAACAACAAGCACACAAGTTCACAATCATTCTAGGCACTGGCGCGCAAGTCATTTCTCTTAGCGTGCAGGTCACCTGCGTGACCAACTCAATACTTGCGCGTCCCTTATCCCTTTGCCATATTTTGATGATCTGATCTTGAAAAACATATGGTGCGCAAGTTTTCAATCCATCAAGTACACGGCACGCAAGTCCCTTTTCCAAAAACCACTTTTCTTCATTTGTCGATTTTTATGCCCAAAAATTTGGCAAACACTGGAAAACAGTGCCACCTTGTATCTGTTCTTTTTGTACCGCCTCTAGATCATCCATTCCTTTTTTGAAGTTCCTAAATCAAACATTTATCATTAACCACATCTCTTGAACTCGACATGCCACCATGAAATCCCCTTTGTCAACAAATTTTTATGTCATGGTTTGCTTTGTCAACAATCACAACAAATAACTCAAAGTCAAAAAGGGACTTGCAGGGGAAGATACTTGTGCACCGAGACTTGCACACTGAGGGTTGACTACCATAAAGATAAAATAATATCATTTCATATTTATAAAAGAATTGGTTAATGTACATTAACATGTAACAACTCTTGTTAAAATTGATATCAGTCATCATGAAAAACATGATATACAGGTCAATAAAATATTTTTCTATAAATTTTCAATTTTTGGAATGACTCTAGTCCACATAAACTTGACAAGAACCTTCTGGTCATCCTTTAAATACTTCACCATAATCTTATTAACTTGAGTAGTTCGTAAAAAATTACATGCTATCTTTAGTCTTTTAAACTTCTAAATCAACAAATCTTAGACTAAAATTGATATTCCATTAATGAGGAAATTAATAAAATTGATCTATTGTGACTGTTAACACTGAAAACCCCTTATCATCAACTTTGAGGAAACAAAATCCTCACTATCACCGAAAATGACTTATTGGTTCTCATAAAGATAATTTACTTCTCTTTCAAAGAAATATTTTGAATTTCCTCTATCAATCATGAACTCCAGTCCTTGAAAGCTTCATTCTTGATTTAGTATTAGATTCATCTCAAAAAAAAACTCAAAGTCAACAACATTCCCTAGTATAACTTTATAATCTGAACTCTAAGGCCTTTTACTTTTTCCATTACTAGTTCCATACTCCTCTATCTTCTTCATCTTCACTGTCATAAGAAGAAGTAAAAGAATTATGGTACAAAATATCTAAGGTTCAAAAGATCAAGAATTCATGAGATTGAAAGGATGGGGCTTTGAAGGATGGAGGGAGAGAAAAATATCAATATTGATTTTTTAATTGATGGTTCATTATCTCAAGGTAATAATTCAGTGTAATCATTTGTTATTTTAAAAGTAAAATTTCATATTTGTAAAAAAAATACACAACTAAAATAAATAAATAAAAAATAAAAACTATATAAGAGATATAATAATTAAATCTTTAAAACAAAATAAAAAAAATTACAAAAATAAATAGAGATTAAAAAATAGAAAATTTGGATTTACTTATAATTAAATAAACCTAACTCCCTAGTAATAAATTCAAAACTTGTAGTAGGATGTAGTTTGGTAAAAATATCAAAAAGATGGTATTCAGTATTAATAAATTCAGAAAATATATCCTTATTTTGGACATAACCTCATAGAAAATGATATCAAATATCAATATACATAGTTCTATAATGGATCATAGGATTTTTAGAAATATTTATACCACTTGTATTATCACATAAAATAGGAAGATAATACAAATTAATTTAAAAGGTCAGAAGTGTGTGATTCGTCCCCAAAATTTCTATACATCAACAACCAAAATAAAAATATTTTGCATCAGTAGTTGACAATGAATCTAAAAGTTTCTTCTTACTAGACTATGAAACTAGGGAATTTCTTAAAAAGTGGTAGGTTTATAAGGTTTTTTTATCTAATATAAAGCCTCTAAAATCCATATATGAATACGAAATCAAATCAAACCCATCAGTTCTTGGATAAAGTAAATAGAAATAAATAATTCCATTTAAATATCTTAAAATCCTTTAAAAATAAATCAAATGAGAACCTTTTAGATTTTATTAAAATATTTCACATAAATAAATAAAAAAGATTATATTTGGTATGATTTCTATAAGATACAAAAAACTATATATCATACCTTTATATAAATTTTTATCAAATAGTTTACTAGCTTCACCCAATTCAAGTATTATATTAGTATACAAAGGATTTTTTTATGGATTAATATTTTTGAGGAGAAAAGTTTTCAAAAAATAAATTATATATTTACTTTGATTTAAAAATATTTCCTTTTTTTTGAAATATTTGAAATCCAAGAAGGAAATTAAATTCTCTCATTATACTCATTTCAAAATATTTTTTCATATGTTTTGAAAACTCATGACAATGTTTTTGATTAGTAAATCCAAATATAACATCATTCACACAAATTTAATCTAACACAGTATCATATGAATATATTTTCTTAAAAAATAGTAAGATCACCCAGTCTAACAGAAAAACCATTTTCTAAAAGGAAGTCACTCAACCTTTTATACCAATATATTAGTGAATAATTAATAACATAAATATATTTAGTGAATTTAAAACTAAAATTTGAAAAATGTAAATTTTCAAAACATAGGGGTCATTCAACATAATCTTTTTACATTAAAAACCCATCTAAAAATAAAAATTTAAAATCCATATAGTATAGTTTATAATCCATAAGATATGCATGGGCTAAAAGGATCTTAATGGTGTCAAGGATAGAAATAGGGGAAAAGGTTTCCCCATAATCTATACCTTCCTCCTGATTGTAACCCTTAGTAACTAGCCCGGCCTTATTCTTAGTAATAATAACTTAATCATCATTCTTATTCCTAAAAACCCCCCATTTAATTCATATTATTAGGCAGTCTGGGGTTCTATCAACTAATTCCCAAACTTTGTTTCTCTGAAATTGATTTATCTCTTTATGAATATCCAAATCCCAACTCTTATCATATAATATTTTCTTCTATAGACTAGGGAACAAAAATTGATAAAATTAAAATAACTAAACCAGGTTTCCAATATTCCTATATTCTTAACTCCTTCATCTATATATCCTATAACAATACCTAAAGGATGATCCTCTAAAGCCCCAATTTTTATAGGTAAGACATTTTATGTCCCTCAGTTTCATTTTCTTCAAACCCATATTGATCATGATCATGTTCTATTTTAATTTCAAAATTATAATTTGTAGAATCATGCCTCAAGTTATTTTAAGAAACAATAGCTTCACCTGATTGTATTTTATTGTGATCAAATGGATCAATTTCATCAAACTTCACAATAATAGATTCTTTAGTTTTCATTACCATTTTATTAAAAACTATATAAGAATTAGAAGTATAATAACACCCAATAAATATTAATTTATTATCTTTTGGATCAAACTTACCAAGATTTTCTTTATTATTTAAGATGTACACCTTAAATCCAAAAAATATTAATGTATACAACTTTTGGTTTTGTATTATTCCATAACTCATATTGTGTTTTTAAGTAAGGTTCCTAATTAAAACTCTATTCATAATATGAGATATTTTATTAATAGTATATGGTCAAAATAAGTAGGTACACTATACTCATTTAACATAGTTCAAGAAATTTTTTATGAATTTTATTTTTCCTTTCAACAATTCAATTTTTTTGATGTTCATGGAGCATAAAAAGTATGTTTGATTCTCAAATTTGAGAAAAAAAGAATTAAATTCTAGATTCTAAAATTCCCCTCCATGATCACTTATCAAATAAATTATTTATGAAATTCATTTTGAATCAAATTATAAAAACTCATAAATGTTTTTTGAAGATTCACTTTTAAAGTTCAAAAGGTCAAGACAAGTAAATATTTACAAATACTCAATTAAAACTAACAAATAATATTCCCACTAATCTTGCTACTCTAGAATGTCTAGAAAAATTCATGTTGATGAGTTTTAAATGATTATATGTAACAACCCTATTGATTGATTTGAAAGATTTATTATGTTTCTTTCCTATTTAGCATGCATCAAAAAGTATTTTCTCATAAAATTTATGGCAAGGATGATTAGAAACTAACTTATTATTTGATAATTTAGACAGAGAAAATATGTTATAATGAATAGTAATTTTATGCCATATCTAAGATTCATATATTTTATCATTTAAAAAAAATCATATTTTTTACACAAGTAAATAAGGTCTAGTGTATAAACATTTTTTTCTAGGTGATTTAAATTTAAGAGTTTATATCTAAACACAAAAAATACATTATTATATAAATAAATAGTAAAAATATCATCATAGAGTTGAGAAATACTTATCAGATTATGCATCAACCATTGAAAAAAGAGAACCTTGTTGATCAGGATAGATTTTGGATCTCCAACTAATCGAGATCAATTATTTTACCTTTAGAATTATCATTAAAGGTAACCAAAACTACATCAAATTTAGATAGTGTATGAAAGTTTGAATAGTATCCAATCATATTTATTTAATAGAAACAATCCATGTACTATATAGAATTTCTAATACTTTGTATTTTCCCCTGTAATAACATAAAACAATAATTTTTTTGGTACTTAAAATCTTTTGGGTCCTGTAGTGTCTGCAAGTAAGAATCTTATGATCCAATGTAGTATATTTTTTTTAAAAACTCTAGAATTAACTTCTTATGTGTCTTTAGAAACATAAGATTTATTAACACTAAAAATTTGATCATTCCTAGAGAAATAATTATTAGCATAATAATCATTAATACCAAAATAGAATCTAGTAATATTGGATATGCCATGGTTTTCTAAAGTTGGAATTAAATAACTTTTGTACAGTTCACAATTATCACCATTTATATCAATTTCATATCTTTATTTCTTATTCATATAAATTACAAGAATTTTATTAAAAAACACTAATCCTTTGTTAAGGACACTAGAATTAATTTTTAATAATTCTACTTCAGTGTTTTACCCTATAATTATATTATTATGTCTAATGCATATTAAAGTGGATTTGTTTAATTTTTTCGGTTCTAAATTCTATTTTAGAATAAAATATTTCTCACTTAGAAGATCATTTTGAATATTCCTGATAGATTTACAATTTTTCTTCATGATTTAATATTTTTATTTTAACATGGTGTAATATTCAATTAATTTATAATTTGATCTAGTTTCAAAATCAGAATCAAAAGTAGAAGAGTAATAAGATTGTACCTTGTCTTATTTATCTATAAAGCCCATATTTTCTTTTAGATATGATTTATATTTATCATATTCAGAACTTTAAGAATAGTTGGCATCTTCAGATAAACTCCAGTTAGCCTTTATGAATTTATTCCATTTTCTCTCATAATCATCTTTCATTTGAATATTTTTTCCCTTCTTCTCCATTTTTCTTTTTTCTTTAAGCTATGGGAAATTAGGTTTGATATGCCATGAATATTTTCATTCATAACATTTGACTTATTTTAGACTATAACAAATTTTATAATAGTCATTAAACAACTTCCTATAACCTTTCTTCCTTTTATATAACTTTTTTGTATCTTTTTTACAAATATTCAATATCTTTTCCTAAATTTGAATATCTTGATTCATTAGGGAATAAAACATCCTCCTTTTACTTATTTTCACTTTTAGGGATAGAAATTTTAAGAGTTTTATTTTCTTTATTGATTATTTTTTTATCCCCATACATTGGTTGCATCTCAGTTTCATATACTATGGGAGTACAAATAAATTCCTTCATTGTTTAATTTTTTACTGGTGTGGATTGAAAAATTGTAGAAAAGATTCTATTCCACTTAGAGGGAAAAACACAATAACATTAAATACATGATCTAGTTCAGGAAAGAGTGTTTTAAGAGTAATAACACCATTAAATATCATAGTTAATCTTCCATTAATTTGAGTAATTATTTAACCTTCATTTATTCTGAAAGTATAAAACTTAAATTTAGTAGTATTGTACTTCAATTTCCTGACATTGTCAGTTTTTCATTATAAATGGATATTGGTTGACACATTTCATAAGCAATATCACATTTAGAAATGTGATTAAAATTATCTTACCCAAGTTCTCAAATTATAGCATTCATATTTATAGAGTATAGATCACATTAACTTCCTTTAATAGTATCCCTTTTTCCTGGTTCATCCTTGGGAATTTCATATGTCTTGACAACCTTTAAATAAAGTGTCAAACCTGTATTTTTAGATATATAACCATTTTATATTTCTAGAAACCATAATTTTCACTATTGAAATAAAAATCACTAATTATTAAAATCTATTTTTAAGGTTATACATCAAAATTGGTCTTTGAATAGGTTTTAAACAAAATCATATTTGAGATAAAATATATTTTCATGTGAAAAACCCTTTAATATGAATTTTTGAGTCAACATAATGATGAAGACACAAGAGGGGAAACTTTTGTTCTTTTAAAAACATTTAATAATTTTAAATAAATACCCCTTGATCATATAAGATATTTTTTTTCATTTCTTGAAATAGAGTATGTAGTGGAAATTAGAAAAGGAGGACACAATGAATTTTAATAGTGGTTCATGGCACAAAGACCCCCTAGTCTACTCCACAAACACTCTATTTGTGAGTTTTGTGATTTTCACTCATAGATAATTTTCCATGGGATCTCAATAGTTATGTTCAAGTAAATAAAAATATTTTAAAAATATTTTTCTGGAATTTAAAGGTGTACAATTAGTAGTCCTCAAAAAAATCCACGCCCGAGTGTTTACAAACTATAGAAATTGTCTTTGGTTATAGAAATCCTCTTTGAAAGTATTTATATGCAGACGATTCAACTAAAAATGCATATATATTTAGTATAATATAGTAATATATTCATATAATTTTCATTAACAAGAATCTCTAAATTTATTTTAGAATATTTTTAGATAAATCAACATTTGTATAAAATAACTGAATCTTCATAGAATAAAGAAGAATAATTAGTATCTTCTATAACATGTATGTCTCCAAATTGTATTCATAAAAAGATTATATGAAATGAAATAGATGTGACATAGGTAATAAGTAGAAATTATAGAAGAAAGGATAATAGATTTTGTGATAAGAAATATACGATGAAATATTTGAAAAATAGATTAAAATATTTCTTGTATTTTAGATAAAATAGATCACCAGTAAAAAAGATAGATGGCTTTATAGATATGTCTATTTGAGAATTAAATAAGAGACCAGATTTAATTCTAGTCAAATAAATCTAAAAGAGTCAACAAATAAATATTGATTTCAATATAGACATCACATTTGAAATTTGAATTTAATCATCCACAGAAAAACATAAATTACCTTAGAAAAAAATAAGTAATTAATCTGTTGATAAAGATCCTATAAAAATAGGTACTGTATAAGTATGGTTGATAAAATATGGTTGATGCTAAATTTAGTGCTCTGAAATGTGTATTATGATACCAATGTGAATATTCATATGTTAGGTAAATAAAAAATAGGTACACAATGTAACATCCCAAGTAAGTAATGAATAATATATATTTTTATCTATGTCTATTAATTAATTAGATAGTGTTTTAGAGGCTTAAAATGAAAATAAATCCAATCTTAAGCATGGAATACACTAATATTTTTAAAAGATTGTTTTACTGCTTTTGATGGCAAAACATTTTTGAATCTATCTTTTGACAATTTTATAAGCTATGTTTGTCAAAATAAACTTATTCTTTATGATTGGGACATCAAAATTTACTTTGTGTGAATTTTTGGTATTTTTCTGACAATGTTCATTTTTTTATGAATAGTGAAAAATATTGCATTTTACATCAAAACTACTTTTTAATCTAATTTATTTATATGATTAGATTATCTTTTGAAATGGTTTTAAAGTGAAATTATAATATATTTTTACCATTTTATCCAATGGTGGTCATTGGAATCAATTTCACTTTGAAATTGGACTTAAACTAGTGTCAATCTTTTGATACTTATTGTTTCATAAAAACATGCTATTTGTCATAACAGCGGGAATTAATTATTAAATTAATTAATGTGACTTATATGTTTTGAATTTTGTAAAATAGACTTCATTTTTGAATTCGGAATATCAAATATATCTTAGGGTGAATTTTTGGTAATTGTTTGAAAAACTTCAATTTTTGATGAATAGTGAAACCACTAAGTGGTAGTTAAAGAAACTGATTTTTCGTTTAAATGAAACTTTGCCACTTTTGTGTTTTGAATTTCAAAAATCCGACAAACATGGTTTTCATTAAGAAGTAAAATGTGGTTCAATGAGATTAAAATAATTTTTTGGTGAATAGTAACTTATTAAGTTTTTAATCGCGATTAGTGGTAATTAGGGTAGTTTAAGGTAAAAATAATGTTTTAATAATATGAAATGACCTAGACACATATCCTAACCTTAATGGATGTGTCATGGCCGACCAATACAAGCCATGGGTCAACTTGGGGACCCCATGGAGCCACTTTGGTTGGGAAATGACATAAATAGCCTTTTATTTAATGTTAAAGTAAAAATGACACAAACATGAGTTATTTTACGAAAAAAAAAATTTATATGGGGTTATACAAGTCTTATTTTTGACTATAAATATTAATTGGAAATCTAAAAATATTTCCTACATCATAGTATTTTTTTTATAATTTTTTGACATTAAATAAATAAATGTATTTATGACATCATGATGATGCAGCGATGACCTCATTATTTAACGATTTAAATAAAATGGAATGATAATGTAAAATCCAAGACCTACACACGTCAAAAACCTATTGGATGGGTGGATTTCGAACCCTTATCACCTTATCCTCGAATTATATCAATGTGGGACCATTTAAATCCGAAACTCATTTTCAAATAAAGTAATATTTCTTTACTTTCCAAGAGTGCCCCTCCTCTCCTCTTATAAAAGGCCCCCACCCCTACCTCCTTACCCACACTTCCAAAGCCTTTGGCTCGGCCAACCACTGCTCATTTTGTCTCTCCACTTCCCTCTCTTACTCCTTGAAGCCTAACTTTGGGCACAAGTCTTCCCAAGTAAGCCTTTGAGCTCAAACCAAAGGAAGTTACCCGATTTTAAGGTAATGTCTTCTTTTGAGTCCTTTTGTTTTATTTTGCTTCTCCAACCCCATAAACTCTTTTTATTCTCTTATTTTGTAACAAATCCAGTATCCTCAATATACTAGGATGTTTTTATAAGAATTATTAAAGCTAAACTTACACACACCTACATCTAATGGTTAAAGAACATACGGTTTCCGTTGATGGTGAATTTATGCCTCCCGAAACGATGATTGTTCAACATTCCTTTAACACCTTCAAAGGTGGCCATTAAGATGTAACTATATTTATATATGATATATAATATGTTTATGTTTTACTTAGGCTTCTTTATTTTTCATTTTGGGCATACCTTTATGGTTTCCATTATGGGTAAACGCGATATCTTCATTTAAGGAAGTGCGGACTACCGCCCCCTCAAAGTGATTTGATTCGTTAAATACCATATGTGGGATGTATAAAGGATGGAACTATTATATTATATATGATATTATACTGGAATTATAATATAACTTTATATCATTATGATTCCATTCTATAAAATATGAAATAGAAATGAAATTAGCGTTCATGTGTACGTACGGCTTACCGTCTCCATGAACGGTGCATTTCATTTCTTACCTCTAAATGATTATGTAATATTATAAATTCATGCATGTACTGGAAATATATGATATCTAAATCATTAATATCATTATGGATATAATGGATACATGAACAACTTGTAATTATAAAGGGATTATTTTTTACTAAAGTACCGATGATCGTTAAAACGACCGTTATTAACTTAAATAATTACATAGTGTTCATGACATGGCAATAAGTGATATAAAAGGAATAATGAACTTGAAAAAGGTTCTTAAACAAGTATAAATTAACTCAAGTTTATTATTCAGGAGATTAAAGAACGACCGAGTCAAGTCGGACCCGAGGTATGGGACTTCGTCTCAATCTCCTTTCATTGAGGCATATTTTATTTTATACACTAATTTATTTTATACGGTGTATAAAACCCTTTGACTTTTATGTTTATCCAAAAGGAATATTTTTTATACGAAGCGTTTACTAAATGACAAAAGGGAATGTTTTTGTCGTACGTATGCGGTGACAACGACTTCTCCGCCGCCGTGACCATTATTTGAGTTTCAGCTTCCTCTACAAGTCATACCTTCTTTTTAAAAGAAAAATAAATACCATGTCTTACATTTATTTTATTTTGGTATTGAAAATGGTTTTCATAATGTTTTTATATCAATGTGTTGTATTGATATCTTGTGATTTAAAGGTGGAAATGTTATGTTTCCTTTATGCATGTTTTATGTGATGTGATTATGTTGAGGTTTTTGGGAATTATTATGAAGACGGGAGGTTCCGTGATAAACTAAGGGAGGGTGAGCCCGATATAGCTCTCCAATGCATTGGGTAATGCGAAGGAGTGAAACATTAAGGTTTCTCCGAAGAGATTTAGAGAATATACTGTGATGGGTATTCCAAACGTAACCAAGAGGGTTACTCCCTACGTAAGAATGTTATGAATGCCTCAAGTTACCTTTATGTCTTATGATTTCTATGATTTATTCATGATTTGATGAGGTATGTTAAAGTGCTTATGTTTTATGGGTAAAGTATGATTTCATTCTTATGTATATATATGAACTTATGTTTCCTTTCCATATTTTTATAACCCATACTGAGCTTTTTATGCTCATCCCAAGTTTTTTTGAACTGATTTTCACAGGTCAAGGGAAAGGTACATGATATGATGATAGTGTCAAGGAAGTGTCAATAAAGAATCCATGTTTTATTTTAAATATGTTTCCATTGATGGGAAAGAAGAATAATATCTTTATTTAACCACTTTGTTTATATGTGGAATGTAATTCAAGTTTTATGATCTAATTCTCTAAAACTCTAAACCCGAAAAGATCCTCAATGTGTAATCTTGTAATAACTCAAGATTAAGTAAGGTTTAAGGCTGGGGCCTTATACACAAACATGAGGTTACTTATCAAAAACTACTTTCTCAAACATAACATTTATCTCAAACATGAAATTAAAAATTGGGGGTAGGATATAACATTAGGACACAACATCACCTTCTAAATAGTGATTCTATATTTCCTCCAAACATCCATAAAACTTTACAAAATTTTATTTCAACTGAATGTAATGATCAAATAAAATAGTTTAAGAATTATAAAAAAATAATATAAATATTACATTAAATATAAAACAAAAATCCAATAAAAGTTACTTTATTAGTAAAGCAAATGAGGGTATTTGTGAGTGTTAAAATTAATGAAATTTTTTGTACAAACATCCATATACCCAACAATATTCTAAATTTGTGGTTCATAAAAAATAGGGGAGTGTTTAAAGTGATAATAAAAGTTATAAATGGATGTATGAATTTATGGGAGTTCATTTAAGTCACTTGGAAACAATTTCATGTAATTGAATGATTGAATTCTCTCAAAAACAAAACCTTTTCTGGTAGTGTGGTGGAAGAGAATTATCATTACAAAACAGTTGTTATATGATGATTTTCATGAGGTACGATGAGTTATAATAAAGATACTATAAGAGTTTAATGGAGTTTCTAATAAATCCAAATGGGGGATAATGAAGGGAACTTGGAGTTTTGATGATGTTTTTTATTGGTTGGTATTTTTTACAATCATTATTGAGAACAAAAGGATGTTGTTTGGATGAAATTTAAAATTATTGTAATGTTTTTTATTCAATTAAATATGGTTGTTATTTTTTTGATGATGTTTTGAGAGATTGGGTTGTGTTGAGGAATTACTATATTGGATATTGAATTTTTCTAAGTAAATTCTCTTACATGACTATAGCATTAGTAATTTGAGCAACACATCTCATGTTTTAAGCCATGTATGGTACTTTTTTAATATAAAAAATTAATTTCTCAAATGTAGATTAGAATTCATCATTTTGTTAGTAAATTTAGTTACATGTATGAGAGTTCTTTTGGATATTGAAAATCTGAATAAGTAAATTATCATTCAGGTTAACCACGTGATTCATTTATCATATGAAAATGATATTTTTGATCACATATGATATGTTATTTCTCCCCGTTGTGAGAAATATAAGCTCATACATCTTTTTTGAAGGTTGTGTGACTTTTTAAAAAATAAAAAAGGGAATTCACCTATGTAAAAGGGCAATGTCCAGTGTGTATAGTATTTCACTTTGTCATAAATTTGTGTTCTTATGATTTTTTATAAACTCTTTTATAATATTTTACATTATAAAAAAGAATTTCTCCAAAATTATGGGATTCTGAGGAATAAATATTGAAGATGCTGGAGATGATATTTAATCATAGAAACATCACATCTAACATGTGATTCAAGCTAATTTATTTGATAATTTCAAAATGGGATTCTCTGTGTATAACTATTTTTATTTTCATGTTGAGTTCATCAAGTAAATTGTTTTTTAATTTAATTATCGATCTTCTAATGAAGATTGACTAAAAAATATTTTTTCTATTTTAATGTAACAATACTTAGCTGATCAAGAGTTCTAATAATTAGTGACATTTGATTATATAGTGATCCAAGATAAAATATTTTGAATATGGAAATTAATGTTATTGAATTATAATGTCTTTCATCATGGAGTAGTTCTTCAGGTTGCAAGCTAGATGAAGAAGAGTTTGAGCTAAAATAGTGGGAAGAAGATAATGGGTATTTAAAAAATTTAAAAATGTCTTATTTGTCAATTTTTAATGATGATCAAATATATATAATGTTATTAAATGTTTTTATGGTGAGTTTACTAGAATGAAAATGGTTAGAAGTTGAATCTTTCAATGGATAGGAATTTAATGAAAGCTAAGATTACTTAAAAGAATTTGGAACATATTTTTAAGCCTAAACGAATTAAGAAGTAATAGAGGATCGTGCTATATGATTTTTTTAGAATAATATAGAATTTTGAGATAGTAAAGGAAATACTAGAATTAAATTAATTATATATTAATATGTTTCCTGAATATGAGGAGCTATCAAAGAGAGGAAAAGTGTGCATGTATTTTGCAAAAAAAGTGAGCATCAAAAAAATGAGAGGAAGAGAGTGTTTGAAGCCTAAAGTTCATAAGTTATTATCATAATATATTTGAGCTAAATATTTTAGTTGAATCATATCTGATCCAAGATTTTGAATAGCATATCATTATTTGATTCTTCATTAAGTGTACATATTGCTCTATTTTCTTTAAAGGCACAAGGGGAATAACATAAGCAGTTTCTAATTATCCGTATTCTCAATAGATATTTCCTAATTTGTTTTGATAATTTTATAATATGTGAGTTATTATAAAAATTTCAATGGGATACTAATGAATAATATTATTGGATTATATTTTTCGTTTCCACTTCTATATGATCATAAAAATTTGGTGAATAATTTGTGTCTCAATGGGTGTCAAACATAGAAAGTAGTAGGATCCCACACTTGGCTAAAACCTTGTAAAAATTTCATGTGACTTATCCTTTCCACTAGTTTATTTCATGTGGTTAAGGTTGAGTGAATATCTTTATTATCCCATGTCTTAATCGGTAAAGGAGGATTATTTTTAATACATAGAAAATGAAAAGTAAAACTACCACTTATTCACCCTCTCCCCCCCCCCTCTCAGTGGATCATTTGTTCTTGGGGAATTTCACATTGAAAACCTAATTTTAGAGGTAATGAAAGATGTATTGACACCCACACTACCCTTATAAACATTACATGAATATCATCTAAAGGACTTGGAATCATCTTGAAGTCATTAAAATGATACACCATTGACTTTCGTTCAAAAAATTTCACTCTAAAATTTTACCGCATCAAAAATACATTATTTATATTGGTTGGATTCTCATGTATGTTGGAAATAGTATACATCAACTTGATAGTTGTTCTCATCTATAGGATATAAATTCCATGTTTTGGACCATCACCATCTAAAAAACTCTTACTGTCTTCAGATCGATTTTTTTATTGTTTCTCTAATATCTCTTACGATTTGACTCTATTCAATTGAATCTCTATATCTCCTCGGAATGGATAACACTCAATATGAATCCATTGAAATTTGAAATCTATTTCATTGAAATCATCAAGCTAAACCATACATTTCCCAATATCATCATTATGAAACAAAACACCCACTGAATCAAATTTTATTATAAATCTTATGACCTTTCCTATCAAATGTCTTATAAAATGATTAACGTAGAGAACTACAAAAATTTTGATACCTAAAACCCTAACAATGGTCTAAACATATTAAACACTATTACTACACTCTAATACCACTTTTTGTATTATATTACATGATCATGAATCACCCTCTAGAATAGGGTGTGATATATACTCAATAGTCCACTACCAATGGTGTATGAAGCATTCTGGTACATGATTATTAAATAAAATTGTTTGTGGGTACATTAATAAAGTAGTAAATGAATAAATGTAAAATAGTCAGGCTCAAGTTCCGAAATTACATGTGGATTACCATACCTACTTCAAATTATGTTTGAATATCTATGAACACATTTCACAATATGACTATATGTGTGTGGGGGTATTTATATATGTATATTCACTATATATGCAGGAACATATATGGTTTTATAAATAGTTACATAATACTTTCAAGCACCTAGGGGCAACTCAGGAGTCCGTGAATAAACACCATAGTCATAGGTTCAAGATAAGGGAAATCATGCTCGAGTGTCATTATATATAATAATGGTTTATATTTTATATAAGGGACATAATCCCAATCATCTAATAATGGGATTTGGTATGTCATGCATGACATCCAAATAAAGAAGTACCCCTAAACATATGTAATAAATAAAATTTCAGAATAAATTTTGAACATCCTATGAGCTCATCCAATGAATCTTGTAATGAAATGCCTATTTATCCCCTAATAAGTCATGTAATGTCATTAAATTATGATCCATCCGTGGAATTATGTAATAATTAGACCCATGTATTTCTCGTAACATCCAACTACCCTATGAGCTCATCCATGGAGTTCCATAAAAGGGAACCCATGTATCGCTCAAAGCATGTGGGAAGCATCTTGCCTATGAGCCAATAAAAGGAATTACATATAATGGAAACCAAAGTATCACTCAAGAAAAAATATAATATGAGTAACTTCTTATCCCATACAAGGAGTTCCGTGTAAAGAACTTGAGTATCACTCATGGAACATGTAATCAAAACAGATAATGAGCCCATCCTAGGCATTCCATAAAAAGGAACTCAAGTATCACTTTAGGGGTAATATAATTCACTTAATCATTTAAATTCAATAAATAAATAATACCATGTTAGTGAACTTTACATAACACAATTCCAAGGTAAATAAAAAATAGTTCCATGTACTTAATCATGCCATGTCTCCAGTCAAGTATACATAAAGGGTGATTCTCGTTTATAATTTTAATTGTCCCATTAAATTTTCCCATTTTATTAAAGAAGATATTTCACATCAAAGGTGATTTTATTATTAAATAGGTGTGAGGTTATCATTTCAATTCCATTAATTTAAGTTAATTATCCCTTATAAGAGGTTTTATTCATCACACCTAAAAAGGTGATCAATATTATGAAAGTCTTATAAAAAATATCATTTAAGAAACACTATAAAAGGGTGTTATAATTACTTAAACAAGTATAGTTGACATAGGAATATACAAAACAAACCCAAGGGTTCATTTGATTCAATGTGAGAATCCTAAAATGAAGAAAATTAGATAAAAAATTTCTAAGTAACTAAGGCATTAGGTTCAATGTGTCTAATACAATAGTGTATAGGAAACACATGGAAGGTCCAGTGTGTGGAATAAAGAAACATGTTATAAATGATGATACATTAATGGGAAATAATATATACCACCTTACACATACTCAGGATGGTCCATTCGTCCTATATGAGGCCTTGAATCGAGCCAGTTTGAGAGGAATCGAAGAAAAGGAAAACAGCCTAAAAATAGGTTGAATTAGCTAACATGAAAATAACATTTAGGATAGTGAAAGAAACTAAGAAAAGAGTAATGATGAGTTATAGACTCATAGATTCACTTCCAACATGATGAATGACACTCAAAATGGAGGTTGGATGTTGATTATCTCTCCAAGGAGGGAGTGTAGAAGCCCTCTCCTACTATGCATGTGGAGAAAAAGAAAAGGGGTGGATTATTTTAAGGAGGAAGGTAAATTTTTTTATTTCTTTATTATTTTAAAAGTTTCATTGTTTGGATTTATGGTTTGGAAAACTGTGCACCAATCATATGCAACTACTTCCCAAGGGAATGTCCCCTTCGCATAGATAACTGTACGGTTTGACAAATCGTGTGCGGCCCTTATGGTTACCACTATCAAATGAATAGGCCCCCTTCTTGCTAGCAACATGGTTTGAAAAAAAATGAACAACCCATACATTGGAAACTTTCCACCCAGGCACACCTCGTATGGTCAATCGCACGGTTTGACAAATTGTGTTCTGTACTCATACAGCTATTGTTGCCTCTCCCAAAAATGTTTTTTTAAAGCCCGGTGCTCCTAAAACTTATCTGAGATCTGAGACACCTTTTAGGCCCTAAACCACATCTAAAAAATATTTTAATTGTTATAAGGATTGTCTTTACATCCTAAGGATCAATATAATAATTGGCCCATCCAACAAATGAAAATTTCAAATTCCTTTAGAAATTCCACACATTCCAAAATGAATGATGCTACAATATCCCCACCTTAAATATTTTCATCCTCAAAAAGCCTTGGAGAAACAACTTAATCATCACCATAACTACACATGTCATGAAGTTTCATTCAAATAGGCATGTTTCATTTCCAAACACCCAACACACCACCAAGAATATCGTTAAGGGTATGGTATATTATCCATTAAACTTGAGAAAAAGATCATATTATAAATTGAAACATCAAAATGACACTTACTCAAGTCTCTCTCTCTCTTAAGACAAGATCACAATATTGTCTCTTTAATCACCCATCTTGAAGCACTCCCCACCATAGGTTCCAATGTTTTAAAGGCCAAAACCATGGCATGGTAAATCCACCATCATAATTTTCTATAAAAAAATCCATATGTATTTTAACGATGCTTCTAGAATGATTTTTCACAACTCAAAAACCCTGAATAAATTAGAGGACTTTACAAAGTCCTTATTAGATTAAAACGGTCAAATTCCAATCGACCAAGCTTAAACTGGTCATTAAATTTTTTTTTCATTGAAAATCCCCCTCCAACATTTTCATTGCACCCATCTTAAATTGATAGTGTGCTTGAAATGGATACTCACCAACCGTATTGATAAAAGAAAGAGGATTTAAGTATAGCCACTTCTGGCTAACTTTTCTAAAAAACACTCATCTTAGATAGCCATCGTATCATAGTCCAACACACAATTCTTTCACAGAAGGCACCTCTTACGTGTTTCCAGCACATCCATCGAAGCCCATAACCATCTCCCAGTGACATCTCAATCCAAAGCATACATTTATGTTGTCGTAACCAACATGAACATGGGAATCTTCCTATTCCAGCATATATAGACCATCACCCCCCAAAGAATCTCATCTGAGTCTGAATGAAGTATGGGTGACCTCAGAATCATCAACTGGAGTCTAAGGATTCCATTCAAGGTAACCCATAGTCCTACATTTATAGGTGATAATTTGTTACCTATCCAAGACATCCACACATCATAACACTGGTTAAGACTAAAAACAGTCAAGTTAAAGAACTGGATGGTTCCCGTGAGTCTATCCAATGAATTCCTATTCAATAATACAAGTATCACACAAGAATAACTATTCCTCTATGAAAAAAAATTCCTAATAGTAACTCCATAGGATTCTATTTATTGAAATAGATGGAAATTTTAATTTTGATAGGTGTACTACTGAAAAATATGACAGTATATCATGGACAGAATATTGATTGGGGACATGATCAGCTCTAAGAACAGAGTACACTAAAGGGATATAATGAATTACCAAGGAAAACTAAGACACCTCTATTGATTATGTACTCAGTTTTATTTCAAACCAATTGTATCTAGCTTTCATGAATAAAAATAGTTGAACCATCTCCGATCAACCCTTTTTTGAAAGAGTTTAGTTGTAATTACTGACACATCATTATTAGTGAATCTTGATTCCCTTACCACCTGATGAATTTTGTGATCACTCAGTCATGACCACTAAAACCCATCCCCAGATAATGATGTGTTTAAAGGTTGCGTACACTGCCAACCTCTTCATTATCATATTTCATTGAAAGCATCGCCATGTTTACAAAACATTCCAGCTTCATAGTATTTAAAAAAATACTAAACATTCACAACTATTAATTATTTTTTGTACTCCTTCTACATGTAATAAGACACTTTTTTCCATGATCAATGAAATTCTACCCACATTAAGAGTGTCATAATTATATTTTACTGAAAATAATAACTTATACCATAGAACAAGCTCTGTCAACCCCTAAATTTGAGTCCTAAATATGGCCAAAAATATTTTAATTGGTGTAAAAATGATAGGAGAGATATAATATCCAATTATAACCATGATATACCAAATTTACCCCATATGTATGCATCACAATTCTCTAATCCATGATTTCACATGTCGCTAACATCTGGCTTGGAAGTAAAAACCATATTGACCATCATATCACAACACTGGATCATTTCACAACATCATTATGAGAATTGGGACTAGTCAAATTTCTTCTCAAACCCATGTAACTCTAATTCGGAGATATCCCGTGAATGTATCATAATAGCATAAGGCTTTAACGATTAGCACTGAAATCATACTGTTCATTGTACCTTTTTAACTTTATGATGATCACTGCATGTATCAATACATACTACCTCAGGATTCCACCAGAAAAATGGAAAATCCTTGATACTATCCATAATTTTATTTCCCCTATGAACTCTATTATCTGATTGACCATAAAATATATTTACCCTAGAATCATGTTACTTCTTATGACTACTAATCTAGCTGAAAATCTACCAAATCATCCAATTATGAAGAAGAAGAAGCAGGGTCGCACAGCCCACTATGTAGATGACCAGGCCCTAAGCTTGTGTAACCTGATAAAACTAAGTACAACATGATGACCTTATTAAGGGTTAAATTTTCATAGGAACACCCATCTAACCTGGGTGTCATTATAGACTCTATGAGTCTTACTCAGAAAAACCGACACCCAAATGGAACCACAAATCAGAAAAACTCATCCCAAATATTTACCAATTCTAGATTACCTCTAAGGGCGCTACCTAGATAGGGATAGCCCCTTACTAAATAATAAAGCATCAAAATTATAATTATGTCATACAAGGGAGTTTCACAATTCCTTAATGCCTATACTTTAGGTTCAACACAAACTAAGAAATGTTACAGAAACCTACGGGTAACAAAAATCTTTCTGCTCTAAGGAAACTATAAAGGCAACATTTAAACTTCCCATACTCGAGGGTCGAAGATAATAGAACCACCTTACTATTTTATTTGATTCAATTCATTTATTTATATTTTATATTTAATAATTTTAAATGTTCAATTAAAACTTCAAGTACTAGTTATAAGGAAAAATTTCTTGTTACTTTGTTGAATAGAACCATAAGGCACACAGGTAGGTTATATCAAACTTCCTCTCAAGAATATTTTATTTAGTTGAACTTCTATCATAATTTAAGGTGTTTAATCACTTAAACATCATTTTAAACATAATTTATTTTTTCATAAGCTTTCACACTAGTTTTTTTAATGAAAATTTCTATCATAATCTATATGGGGAAAACACCCTTTAGGTTGTAATTGAAATTTTAATTAAATTACTTCTCATATAAGTATATCCCAAAAGTGAATAACATTTTTTTATAGTTTAAGGGAACTGGATCAATAATATGCCACCATATTTTTTTATTTAACAACATATAAATGGATACATACACTCTAAATAATCATGCTGGTGTAGCATAATTATACCCCCACGGTGTTAAATAATAAGACCTAAGAGATAAGGTGACCTATGAGGGTCCAGTTAAACCATTATGGGTTCATCTAACTACAACCCAAAATATTTAAAAATTAAAATTATAAAACATAATTTGTGGGTTTATAAGTAAATTATATCCCATTATGATAATAGGTCAAGATCGACCTACTTGTGTTGATTCATGTGAAAGTTCCATACACGTTCAATTCATTTAAATTAAAATTTTAATTTCATTTATATTTATACAACAATCTTAAGTAAATAGATCTCTTATATGATGGTTCAATTAAATGGGTTACCATTTACCAATTTATAAATCACCCATACACTTTCTATATTGTCAATTAAACCCCATTTAATCTCAAACCATATGTTTCATCCCATGAAATCAATGGTTTATTTCTCAAACATGTCATAATCAGTTGGTAAAATAGACTTCCAATACTAAGATAAGTGGTAAAACACTGCATTGGTTAACAAATACATTTTATTTATCCCATCATGCTTCTTAATTATAAGAAGGCATGCTCTAACAAGAAGTAACTACAGGTAACATGGTAAAATAATTACCTAATTATGATAATCCACTACAAAAGTAAGCTACCACATAAGTAAGTTATATTAGAAATAAATTCCAGATAATCACATAAACATTGAATAAAGAAAATCATGATTCTAGAACACATAAGAAACATCTGACATGTTATTAAATAATAAATCAGTGCAACCTACATGGCATGTAATATGCATGGTATGTGAATCTCTATATGCCTATAATAATGAAATTATAAATACTTACTTTCCATACTGGGCCAAGGGTAAAATGTTATATATCCCATAAATTAATAAATATATGAAATTACACCAATAACTTGATGTGAAATCATAATCAACTGTAATAATGAACAACACAAACAATAATACCAACCCTGACCAATTTGTATTTTCCCCGTGCATGGGTTGATCACCCCCAGAAATAGCTATTCACCCAATATTGACACTTTTCTAATCTTCCATATACCATTTCACAAATAGTAAAATGAAGTAAAATAAACCCAATGGTAATACTTATATTGTCCTGACCTAGGATCCACTTAGAACGGTGCTATGAGCTAGTTTACCACTGGGCCTTGAGTGCACCTCCCCATACTCATAAGGCTTCTAACTAGCAGGTGGGGTCCAATTATGGTACGTTGGGGAGACTATACCATCATGCTCAGATTAACACAACAATATAGGAGATAATAAATCAATCAATAGTAGAAGTGGTACAAATATAGGACAGAGCATCAGAAGATAATAATAATTGAAAAAATGGCCAACACCAAATATAAAATCATTCATGAATGTATAGATGATACTACATAAAATAAAGTTGTAAATATAAAGTATGAAATACAATAAAATACATGTACAACAAAAGAAAGAATAAAATACGAAAGGCTATCTCCATGGGCATCCTGATCTCTAACTCAACCCTATGCTCTTAAACTCCTAGGTAAAAATGAAGAGCACAAGAATAATCTATAAACATAAACTTATAAATATGAGGTCTATCTGGGTACCCCCAGTGCAATGGAGGCCCAACCATAGTGTGAGATATTTTCATTTGTCTACCATCAATGTTCTCAAAGGGAATATAGTATGTAATTTTAAAATACATTAGTGTGCAACTAAACCAATAAAGAAGTAAATGAATAAATGTAAACTAGTAGGTCTCAGATTCCTAAAGGACACATGGCCGACCATGCCTGCTTCAGCCTAAACCATAATATCTCTGAACAAGTGTCACCATATGAATATATATATATATGTGTGTGTGTGTGTGTGTGTGTTTGTGCATGGGTGTTTGTGTGTGTACGTGTTTATAGGTATGTATCAATGTATATGCACTATATAAACAGGAACATATATAGTTGTATATATAGTTAAGTAATACTATCCAAGACTTGAGGTATAACTTATGGGTCCATGCACAAACCCCATTGTCATGGGCTATGGATAAGGGACGTCATACCCGAGTCTTACTATATATAATAAGGGTTCTTATTTTAAATAATAGGCATAACCCCAACGCCTAATCAAGGGATTATGTGTGTCATGTTTGACATCCAAATAAGGAAGTACCACTAAAAATATGTAATAAATAAACATATATGATAAAATTCATACATCTTATGTGCTCGTCTAAGGAGTCCTATAATGAGGGGCCTAAGTATTACCCAATGATTTATATAATACCATTAAATTATAATCCCATACTTGGTATTCTATAATAAGAAACTCAAGTATCACTCATAACATCTAACTACCCTATGATCTTGTCCATGGTGTTTCGTAAAAAGGAATACCAGGTATCACTCAAAGTGTGTGAAAAAAAATATATCCTATGAGAGCGTCCAAGGAATTCCATATAATGGAATCCAAAGTATCTATAAATGCGGAGTATAATATGAGTGAACTCTAATACCATTTAAGGTGTTCGGCATAAGGAACCTGAGTATCACTCATGGTACGTGTAATCTCAACAGCATATGAGCTCGTCCTAGGCATTCCATAAAAAAGAACCCAAGTATCATTCAAGGTGTAATATAATTCATTTATTCATTTAAATTTATGCAATAAGGAAGACCATGTTAGTCAAAATTCCATAACACATTTCCCATGTAAATAATAAATAGGTCCATTTTCTTAGGCATGCCAGGTCTCTAGAGGGCCATGCCCATTTATTGTTTTAAATATTCAATTCAATATCCCCATTATATTAAAGAAGACAATGTATCTCATGGGTGGTTTTATTATTAAATAGACGTGTGTTTATAATTTTAATTACTTTAATTCAAGTTAATTACCCCTTACAAGTGGGTTTATTCATCACACATAAAAAGGTGATCAAGAGTAAGAAATCCTTATAAAAACAAGCATTTAAGAAACATCCTATAAGGGTGGAATATTTACCTAAACATGCATAGTGTGGCATAATGGCGCATGTTATAAAAGATGAGACTATAATGGGAAATCATATAGACCAGAAACCTTGTACTTAGAATGATGCACTCATCCAATATAAATCCTTAAATCGATCTGGATTGAGTTAAATCAAAGAAAAAGACAAACACCATGAAAATAGGGTGAATTTGCTCGCATGAAAATAGCATTTGTGATGGTGAATAAAATTGAGAAAGGAGGATTCTTAAACTTTTTGATGCTCTTCGAACATAATAAATGAAACATGAAATGGAGGTCATACAGTGAAGATCTCTCCAAGGAAGGAGGAGATGAGGAGGAGCTAGAGCAGTCCTCCCATACTATGTGCATGGATAAGAAGAAAAGAGGGGTGGAGGTTTTAAATGGGCAAGGGGAAAATCATCATTTTATCCTCTTTTAAAATCCACATGGTTTTTACACATGGTTTGGAAAACTATGAACACCTATTATTCAAGGGATAGGCCCCCTCGCATGGTTAGCTGCATAGTTTGAAAAATCGTGCACAACCCATGTGGTGGCCACACTTCACCAAGGCACACCCCGCATAGTCAGCCAAACAGTTTAAAAAATTGTGTGATGCACTCGTGTGCCTGTTGTTGCCTCTCTCAAAAGGGGGTTTTCAAGGATCAATGCTCCTAAAACTCATCTAGACTCTGAGACACCTTTTCGGGCCTTAAACCACGTCTATAAAGAATAATTTTAATTATTGTAAGGTTTAGATTTATATTCAAAAGCTAAACTTAAGAACTAGCCTACCCACCAAACAAAAAGTTCAAATCCCTTTGGAAATGTTACCCGGTCCAAAATGGAGGATGCAACTATATTTGTACTACTGTATTTTTTGGTTTTTCTCAACACTAGATTTTATCAGCACTAGCGACAATAATTGAAAATGTTTTCCTTTATCGGTGTTTTTTTAGCACTGATAAATGTCACCTTTATCTACAAATTATTTTTGCGCTGATATAGGGTAACAATTATCAATTCATTTTCTAGAACTGATAAAGTTCATTATCATGTGTGTCACACCCTCATTGAAATAATGGACATTTGACAACATTTTTATAAACGATTCCCCCACATCCCAAGGCCAGAAGCCTGCTACAGGGATGGGCTCCAGCATACATCCTCCACACACACATGCATGGCCTTGTGCCTACACTTGTGGGCATTCGCCCTCCCTATGCTTTTTGGGGGCTTTAGCCCACCTATATACACATAGTCAGGGTCCTACATGACCCAACCCACTTACCTCCCCATCTAAGCCTATACATAGCCTGACCCACCTTCCCATATGAGACATGGCCCTAATTTTTTATATATACCAATAAAAAATACAAGTATTTAAAATATAAAAATAATAAAAATAATTAAACAAATAAAAATTAAAAATGAATAAATCAAAAAATATTAATTTTTTTAAATAAATAATTATTAATATAAAGGAATAAATTTAAGATACCTATATATGAATTATATATATTAATAAATAGTATATATTAAATATAGTAATATCGAATGAATAAATTTTAATAATTAAACAAAAAATAAAAATAATGAATAAAATAAAAAGGTGTTAAAAATATTATTAATGAAACAATTATTAATAAAATTGAATAAATGTAATATATATATATATATTATAATTAGTAATAAAAAATATATATTTATTACAAATATAAAAAATAAATAAAAGGTAACAATTAAAAACATATTAATGTCTTAGTCATTTTAAATGGTTTTTATATATAATTATTCATTAATATTTTTAATATATAAATATATTCATATATTTTTCAATAAATATAATTACATCAATATTTATAAAATTTTCTAAAACTTGATTTATATACTACAAAATATTTATGATTACATTAAATAATTCATATATTTATTGAAAATGGATTATAACTAAAAATTAATGTTAATTTAAAAAATTGACTAATTGTATCGAGTAATGGAAATTTAACTTAATGTAATTTGATTTATTTTTAATTTAACATACTTTAAATGTGTCTTATATTTATTTCACACATACATATATGTAATTAATACTTTTTTATATACAATAGAGACACATAAAATATTTTTTTAATTTATTCAATTTTTAAAATTTATTTTAGAATTATATTTACAAACATAATATATTTTATATAGTTTATGTTTCTAATCGGTTATTTTTATCATTTTTAGATTTTTATTCTATATATACAAATTATTAATTTTTAATATTTTTAAATTTATACATTTTTAATATTATTTATTCATTAATAGTCATATTTTTTTTTAATATTTTTTTAATTTATTCGTTTTCAATTTTTCAGTGCTCAATAAGTTTGTAATTTTATCCATTTTTAATATTTATTTAAACATGTGTATTCATTATCATTTGGTGATTCTAATATACTTGTAATTTATATAAATAATTTTTATTCATTTCCATTTTAACATATATAAATATTCACTTTTTTTGAATTATTTATATAATTAATTACAGTTATTCATTTTTTAAATTTATTAATTATTATTGTTGTTTATATCCTTAATAGAATTTACATATTATATAATATCATTGTTCAGCTTAACATATATCAAACTTATATAAATACAGACGCACACACACATTAATTTCAAACACACTAATATTTACGTAAGTAATGAAATATTATATAGAAACAGATACACCTAATATTTATATAATTTATTAAAATTTTAAAATTCATTTTACAATTTAATTTAGTAAGCTGATATATTTAATATATTATGTTTTTAATCAGTAAATTCTAATTAGTTATTTTCAATATTATTATAGTTAGTATTATTTATTCATTTTTAATATTTTTTATTTTTTATTTTTCTAGAATTTAATCTTTTTCAAATATTTATCTATACATATCTATTTACTATGTTCTAAAAATTTTAATATACATTCATCTTCATTTCAATATATATCCATAATTTTTTTAATAATTTGTTTAATTAATAAAACTTATCCATTTTTTAATATTTTTAAACTCTACTCATTTTTAATTATTCAATTTCACTCATTCTTAATATTCAGGTATTTAAGATTATACATTCATCATTATTATTAAAAATATATTTTTAAATAAATATTTATAAATAAATATATTTATAAATGTGTATTTATTATATTTATAAAAATATAAATTTATAATTATAAATAAATATATATTTTTTTAAAAATATTATTCATATAATTATAAATAATTAATTATATATTTAAATAATTGTAAAATTATAATAAATATACTTAAATAATGAATTAATTTACTATATTTATATTTATATTTATTTATTAAAAATATATATAATTATATAAATATAGATAATGATATAAATAAATTTATAATTAGAAAATTATAATAAATATATTTATATAATGAATTTATTTATTATATTTATATATTTGTTAATATATATTTATTAAATATAAGTATAATTATATAAATATATATATTGATATAAATATATTTATAATTATAAAATAATAATTATGAATATATTTACAAATATATTTATTAATAAATGTATATTTACTATATTTATAAATACAAATAAATAAATATAATTTTTAAAAAATTATTATACTTTTATAAATATATAATTATATATTTATATAATTATAAAATTATAATAAATATTTTTCAATAATTAATATATTTAATATATTTAAATTTATATTTATATTTATATATATTTAATATATATATATATATAACAATAATATAAATATATATAATGATATAAATATATTTATGATTATATACAAATATTTATAAATATAGTTATTCATATATTTATTTATAATTATAATAATAAATCTTTTTCATCGTTAAACAAGCACTGATAAAAGCCATATTTACCAATGCTAAAGTTATAACATGGATAAAATATAACTTTATGAGGGCTAAAAATTTAGTGCTGATAAAGATGGATTTTATCAACGATTCTTTAGTGCGGATAAAGAGATCTATTTTCAACGCTTATTAGATTAGCGCCGATAGAACCCCTCTTTATACAACTTTTTTGGAAGCACTGACAAAATCCACCCTGGTTTCTTAAAAAGAACCTTAACCCAACAAATTTATGTCACGTTGTTCAAGCTCTCAGGGAAGTACATCTTTACTGCTACTCCCCCTCGATCTTCTCAAATGAATCAACTCTCAAATATAAGGTATGTTAATTTTTTTCTACTCCTCTCTTTGTCGATGAAGTCCTCACCATTATTCATCGTTCTCTAATGGTTCTTTGTTTTTACGTATCTTCATTATTTATTTTACCCTACTACATCTTTCTTAGGTCATGCTCTAATGACATCTAGTTCATGGTGTTGTGTTTTTGTTTTTGTGTTTCCCTAGTTTTTTGTTTCTATGTTTTTTTTTGCAGGCAATTAGTGATTATCTCAAGAACATCTTTTACAGAAATGATAGAACTCTTCGCCTCAAAGGTGAATCGATTGATCACTTATGTGTTGACATGGATTTGTCACAATATCTTTTGAAGCATATATGCCTTTTTGTTTAGGATTCCTTTGAATGGATCTTTTTTTTCATCTACTCCTCACCTCCCAGGATCTGCTCCTTCTACCAGCTTCAAGGTCACTCTTTACCCGTATGCAGGACACATGTTCTGGGTGCACCGAGGAGGAGTTCGCAGGGGGCCTCTAATGTTAACTCTTCTCATTCGAGGTAGTGCAGCCCTCCCCTTATTAGGGGAGAAGGGTAGTGGCCAGTTGACTTCAATTTTTTAGATGATTCGGACCAATGCCCCCTGGTGGCCCAGGGTTCTCATCATCCTCCATCAGATGATGGTGTTTCTCCTTTCTTAGCTCTCGTTCCATTTAAATCTTGGATCCCTCCTTCTCCAAGCTATGTGGTCCCTCAGGTTGAACCGGTTTTGCTTCTCTATAAAGATCGAGGCAAGGGAGTCGCTTGCTTCTTTCCTCAAGTTGTTCCTTTTCGAAAGCTAGGTCCTTCTGTTCAAGGGATATCCTTAGAGTTTCCTCCCCTTTAGTATACCCTACTCTTGCAGGAGCCTCAGAATCACTCGGATTAACATTCTACCCTGTTATATCTCAAGGTTTATACTCAGTTTGAGTCTTATCTCAACATGGAATCGGTCGGTATGCTATCTATTTATATTTCCAACATTTTTTCTCTTAGTTCTTCCATGTGTCGAGTGTTCAGTGAGCTAAGGAGGACCAAATTTCGGTCCCAGTCTTCAACATCCTGGAGTCCTGCATTGTCCTCTCCACCATCTAGTTGGATTTTTACTAGATATCCATCCAAGAATTAAAGCGCTCAATCGCATCCTCATATGAAAGGGTCCAAGATGACTAGGACCAATTATATGAAACATTCATTTAAATGATATCATTACTAATATTTAATTCCCAAAGCTTGGGAGCTTGGGTAAAATATGACTTCATTTCTACAAGATGTCCAGAAGCATTTGGTGTCCCTTTTGTTCGGTGATTTCCTGGTTGGCGCACCGCATAACACCTCCTCAATTGGAGCACCACGCAGTTTCTCTATTAATGAGGTGTTTTTATTGTGGGTCATGACCGTGTGAATTAATTCACATGGATACGTGTTTTTGACATGGCGACACATCTTCACGTGGATTTTTTTGCAATAAAAGGAGGAAGCGACAAGGCTTTTACAGGACATCCACAATATCATGAGTAGAACCAATTTGGTGAACACCTTTCATCGACGATCATTTTTCCACTTTATTGGAGAGTATTATTTTTGAGATCCATTCTATTTTTGTGGAGTCTCTACCATGTACTTCATAATTTTAGTGGATTCATCTTTCTGGAATAATTCTCGTGGTTTTTACCTTTTTGGGTTTTCCACAAAAAAAATTTCCAGTGCCAACTTTACATTCTGCACATTTCCTTTTAGTCATTACACATCCACTTTAGTTCTACAGGATTTTATTTGGAGGCAAATATTTTGTTTCCACTGCACACTCATTTTTCGACTGTTTGCGCATTTGTTTCTTTCCCGTCTTTCCCAAAATCTAGAATTAGAGGGGTCAGTTAAAGTCCACGGTTGCAGAACACGATGGTAGGCATTTGATGGAGCAGTTTTTTAAGGACTCTAAGGAAATTATCAAAATAAAACAGCAGTACCATATGTTTTTCTGGGATATCAAATGTCTAATTGACTAACAGAAGTCATGAGGCGTGTTCTATTATTGATAACAATAAAAGTTCGATTTTGTATTTTTTTTGTAGGGGAGGCTCATATGTTTTTTATCACAAGTGAAAAATGGTTGGCAATTATCCCCACTTGAGTCGAAGGGAGAGTTTTTTGGGTGCCTTCCTGGTTGGTGCACTGCGTAACGCCTCCTTAATTAGAGAACCATGCGGTTTCTCTATTAATGATGTGTTTTTAATGTGGGTTAAGACCACGTGATTTAATTCATGTGGAGATTCATTTTTGACATGGCAACACATCTTCATGTGGATTGTTTTTCTATAAAGGGAGGCAACGATAAGGATTTTACAGGACATCCATAATATCAAGAGCATATCCAATTTGGTGACCACCTTTCATCGACAATCATTTTTCCTCTACATTGGAGAGTATTATTTTTGATATTTCTTCTATTTTTGTGGAGTTTATACCGCGTACTTCATAATTTTAGTGGATTCCTATTTCTGGACTAGGTTCCATGGTTTTTTCCCTTTTTGGGTTTTCAATGTAAAAATTTCCAGTGTCAACTTTACATTCTGCACATTTCCTTTTAATCACTGCACATCCACTTTAGTTCTGCAGGATTTTATTTAGAGGGAAAGATTTTATTTTTGTTGTGCGTTCACTTTTCAATTGTTTGCGCATTCATCATTTTCCTATCTTTCCCTACACCTTTTTTCTATCCCTAAACCTATGTAAATCTCAAATAAAATTTCATATTATGCACAACAGATCATAATGCATTCATTAATTCATTCTAATCTGCATAATACACATATTTTTATATTTTGGAATCAATTTGACATTGTGGATCTGGGTAATGAATCTGAGAAGCTAGTCACAATTTTGATCTCTTTAGGTTGTCATACCTTTTATGTCTCTTTTGTCTATGGATTTTTTGATTCTCATGATAGAAAGGATTTGTGGAAAGAATTGGAGTCCTTCGATCCAGGATCTTTAACATCGATCATATAAGGTTACTTCAATATTGTAACATGGCGGAAGAAGAATAAAGGGAGGGGAGAGTTTCCTCTGAAGGATAGTGGGGAGTTTGTGTAGTGTATGGACCGTAGCGCCATCACAAATTTGCAGTTTTCGTGAAATCGAATTATGTGGGGCTCCAACCAGAAAGGGTCCAATCACTCTTGGTGTCAACTTTATAGGTTCTTTGAAAATGACCATGCTAGAGAAGAATTTCCAAATGCAATTGTTATTCACCTAGTACATGTTCTCTATAAAAATTCTCCACTTCTAGTTTCTCTATCATCTGGTCCTGAATGTGGTGGTCATTTCAACTTATCATAGTTGTGGATGGATATACCGGGTTATCACTCAGTGGTAAGCGAATAATTGTATTGGCTAACCTAGGGGAATGCATGGATAAGACTCCATAGTAATCTTAGACGTCTTAAAGCATATCTTATCTCTTAGATCAAAAAAATCTACTATGTTTCCAATATATGGATGTGGTTAAGAGGGAAATAGAGAAGATGGAGCTCCGGCTGGAGAATAATTGGAATGAAATATTGTTTAGAGAACATTCAAATAAGAAGAAAATTCAGGCTCATATGATCCTGAGGCATGAAGAAACGGTACGTGAGTAGTCGCGTATTATGTGGATTCATGAAGTAGATAGGAATATAAATTTTTTACACACTTTTATAAAGTATAAATAGTTGTTACAAAAACCTAACATAGTGTTGGACGATGGTACTTACTATCATGATTGGGATGTTTTTGGGAACATGGAGGAATCACAATTTAAATTCCTTCTAGATGGTCTTAATCCCCAAATGAGTGAGGCGTATCCAGGGGGACACACTGACCTTCATGAAGTGGTTCCATCCTCAGTTTCTATCACTTTAAATGATCTCCTCGAAGTAGTACCTGAGGATGAAGAAGTTAGAAATGTGATGAGGAGTCTCAATCCAGAAAGTGCACCAGGGCCAGATGGATTTTTGGGTTCTTTATATAGAGCCTCTTGGGATGTGGTAATGCATGACATGGTAAGTGCTATTTAGTATTTCTTTTGAGGAGGAATTTTTTCCAATGTTTCTTATGATACTTATCTTTTACTCATTCATAATATTAAGTATATTGACTCTCTCTAACATCATCAACCCATAAGAATATATATCTTCCTGTATAAGGTGCTTGATAGCATCATCAATCATATACTAGCTACCAATCTCTTTGGTTGGATTTATGATGAATAGAACATGTTTTTGAAAGGAAATATAATTTAAGGAGAAATTTTAATGACATATGAAATGGTTAATAACATCAACAACAAGGTTCTTGGATCAAACATGATTGTTAATCTTGACCTAGATAGGGCATATGAATGAATTGAATGGAACTTTATCATTATGGTTTTTATTAATATGGGTCTTTCCATATGGGATATTGATATCATTTTTAGGATACTTGAGTTCCTCTTGGTTGGATATCTCCTTTTTGGGGAAAAAATACATACTTTTTTAAGAAACACTTGGGACAAGGCAAGTGGATCCCCTATCCCCAACTATATTTATTTTACCTAAATATTTTCTTAGTAGGAACATTAATAGGAGTGCCTCTAGTGAAAATACTATTCCCTATCATTAAATATGCCTCTATATTAGTATCTCCCATATCATTTTTTTCATTGATATAATCATATTCATCAATGCTAGCAAGAGGTCGACTAGTGGAACGAATGGAGTTCTTGAAAACTATTTCATATGGTGTGGTCAAGTAATCAACTGATTTAAGAGAAGACTTCATATATCACACTGATATCCATAAAGGATAAAAAGTGCACTGAACACCAGTATGGGTATTCAACAAAGTAGTTTCTCCATGGTTTACTTGGGGGCCACATTTCCTCATGAATATTGGGTATACATCAATTTGATCAAATTATGGAGAGGATTATGAGTCATGTAATGAATTGTAAAAATGGATATTTTTGATTCGTTGGGAGAATAAAACTAGTTAATAGTGTTCCTGCATCAATTATGATCCAAACTCTATCATTTATTAGAGTACCAAAATAATTCATGTCAAATATTGATAGCATTTTGGCATCAATTATCTGGGATTTTGATGCTGATGGTAAGTACCATTGGGCATTGTAGAAGATAACTTCTAGACCCATGCATGATGGAAGTATAAATATTAAGAATATAATGGACACCTTGCATTGAATGAATGAAATGACTGCATAGGCTATGGTTGAGGGTAAAACTCTCTAAGGAATAACTATGTAGGTTTATAGTTGGGGGGAGAGGGATCTAGTGAGACGGTCCATCTGGCTTATGGTTCATCCATACTACACGAATCTCAAGTTCCAAAATCAATGGATTGTGGGTATGGGATAGATATAATTCAAGAACCATATCTAAGTTGGCTCCATTCTTGGTTTTCCAGGATGTCCGACAATGGATATCACCTTCAGGTAGGCAAGTAATCACTTAGTTTTCATTAATATGGTTCGCGACAAAATCCAATGTGAAACCATTGATCTCATTGACATCAATAAAGACCTGGATAAGTTTGTTTTTACAGAACCTTCTTTAGGAACATTTTATGTGAACGACTATCACAAAATGATGGAATCTTCAAGACAAAGAGATCCATGGGATGATGATTTTTTTATACAGTTTCTGAATTTTTTTAAACAGTCTAGGTTAAAGTTTTTTTTAAAAACACCTTAAAGATGACATTATCGATGTCGGATTTTCCCTGAAACAATAATTTTTTTTTCTATTTTTATTATGTTTATATATATATATATAAGATTTAAATGTTTTATTATTATGTTGGTATGTTTATATATATATATTTAAAAAAACTTAATTTTTCAACATAATTTATCTTTTATTCAAGTACGTGACTTTGCTAACCTATAAAATATAAACTATATGACCGATATGAATGACATTTTAAAAATTGATTAAACATACAAATAAGTAGTGGATAAAATTCTTAAATAATGTTGATAAAAAAAAATTTAAAAACTTTCTAATCCACTTACTTGAAACTTAAAAATGTTTCATGTATGTGAATTTGCTAGCCTATATAATATAAAATATAATACATATATGAATAAAATATTAAAAATTTCTTAAACATATAAAAATTAGTCGAAAATAAAAATATTCTCTTAAAAATTGTTGATGAAAAATAATTTATAAGCTTTCTAATCCACCTACATGAAACATAGAAATGTTTCAAGTATGTGACTTTGCAAGCCTATAAAATATAAACTATAAGACAGATATGAATAAAATATTAAATATTTCTTAAACATATAACAAGTAGGGAAAAATAATAATAATTTCTTATAAAATGTTGATGAAAAACAATTTACAATATTTCTAATCCACCTACTTGAAACTTAAAAATGTTTCAAGTACCTTCCTTTGCTAGCCTATATAATATAAACTATAAGACCGATATAAATAAAATTTTAATTATTCGTTAGAAATATAAAAAGTAGTTGAATTTTTATTTTTTATTTATATGGGTTTTATAGTTTATATTTTATAGGATTTAAAAGTCAAGTAGGCAGCTTAGAATCCTCCTCGACATTCATTCTTTTCGCTCTCACTTTTGAGTTACTTTTCTTACATTCCTTTAATTATCATTTATTTATTTTATTTATGAAACTCTTTATTTTCAACAAATTTTTAGATGATTAAGCTATCTTTTAAAATTTATTTACAATGTTTTTATACTGTAGATTTTTTAATCTTTTACAGTTATTTACTTAAAATTTACTAATTATTTATATGTTTCAAGTAGTCTACTTCGAAAGATATCAAATATAAATTGTGCCTAAAATATAAATAAAAACTGAAATAATGGATAAACATATAAGAAGAGATAATAGTAATAATATTATTTTCCTTTCCGTAGACATAAAACATATAAATAAACATATATAATAAATTTCTATGTATATGGAGAGGACATTCTATCCCACATGGTGGTTTGCAAATATGACGTCTGCATCGAGTGTATAGTAGAGTCTGATGACCTAGAGAGGGATGATCCTTAGGCACTGAATCATAGACTGGAACATCCTCTATATGTGTGTTAGTGGTAGTAGTTTTCAACTACATCTCATACTGCCCTCTGAATCCTTCTCCCACTATGGTGGTAGAGGGACCTGCCTCCATCACAGTGGGGAACCAAGCCTGCGATGGAGCTATACCCCAAGACTACGATGGATTTGTAACCCAAAGCTGCGATGGATCTAGACCCCAAGGTTGTGATGGATTTGGAACCCAAAATGGAGAGAACTGCAGATATCCTATCAGGAAATACAGATCCCATGCCACCTGAGACACATCCTGAATCGGTTGATCTTGGACTACTAGAGGGTTGACCACTGCATATGAAACAGGTGAGGCCATTTGTGCAGCACGACACTATCTACGTCGCCATGGTCGTGGATCCTCAATACCAACAGTAGCTGCAGGATGTTCCTCTGGGGTAGGAACCTCTTCTCTCCAGGCCGGACCCGTGAAGATGCTCTCGGAAAGTGCATGAAAAGATTCCCTCTCCTCCAGCGCTATAGTATGGACGGCTGCCTGGATAAAGACCCCCTCCTCCTCTTCATCACTCATGTGAACTAGCTTCTCTGTGTGACTTCCATGTAATGAGATTCAAATTGAATTAGAAAATTTTTTAATAAACAAACTAATGGAAATTTATCGACTTACCATCCTATGCATCTCTATGATGGTTTGGGTAAGATAAATTATAGACTTCAGTCTATACCATGGGTCATACTCAACCTACTCCGAAAGAAAGATTTGATTCGTAGGAACACCCTGAATATGAAACTCTTCACATCTGTTCTAGCAGTCGATAATGTTGGCATGTACTCGGGACCAGTCCTCATCCTCCCTCCCTATCAGCTTAATCCCATATATTCTCTCTATCTATCTCGACGGCAATGGAATCGGCTGAGTATAGCAAAACTGGCGCATTACTATGTCAGGTTGTTTCCACTCAATAATATAGAAGTGAATGAGGGGCACCATAGCCATATAATCTTCAATCCCAATAGTGCAGTATGCTGGTAACTAGTCCATAATACTCCAGTATGGAAGCCATTAAATTTGAAATGACATGTGACTTTGTCAAAAAAGCGCCTAACTAAAAACTAAAATTGATGATATTATTAAATATTTTCGACGAAGATATATTTTATATACGTACCTGATCGGGTAAGAGACATGACAACTGGAGCCGATATACACCCAAATGATTTCTCAAAACCGCGTTGAAATTGTGACGCTGACACCACCTATAAAATACATCATTGATAGTGAAAAATAATGAGAAATACATCTGCTCGAGTGCCCAACAGTGGCCCAATCATGGTGTCATTAAAACTTATTAGGCCACCTCCAATTGTGTATAAAAAATATCTAGTATAAGAAATTGTGCATGAAAGTACTAAATGAATGAAAAGATAAATAGAAGATAAATCGGGTGCTATTAGTTAACAATATTCACTTAACCATTTTCATCATTTATTCCATTTCCATCACTAGTTCCATGGGTAAACATTTACATTATTTTCACTAAATCCTAATCCAGTAAATTAATATTCATAAGGTAATAAGACAAGTTCCCTATCTCACTAAGGATAAACATTTCTTAAAAAAATACATCACACTTACCTTGGATCCTCATTCCAAGAAGTCTCATCAAATGAAACTGTTAGGGGTTTAAAGCCTCATTATAACTCAACCCATGGGAGTATCCTTAGTACGTTATCACACACCACATATCCATTCTCACATTCTTATTTATCCATTTACCACATATAAATATCACAAATCATATGCAATCAATACACATAATGTTCACAAATCACATTTAATTTTATCCATGAATTAATATCAATCATTAACCCATTAAAATAGTTTCATCTTTGCTTACATCTCCCATTAAACACATTCATCAATCCCCGTGAATTAACACATTTAACACATTCATCGATTCATATTACTTAATCCATTTGTGCATTTCTATTACAAATTCATAATCCATTTGACACATTCAAATTAGCCCATTTAACACCTTTTCACATCAATCTAAACAATCCCTTATAACATTTCCAAAAACTAGAAACAACTACCATTGGTGTCTATTTATAACTTAACCAACATATCAACATGTTTTTAGTGGGATCTATTTCAACACAAATCAACTCTACACTTAACATTGTAATTTTCTGTCTTCGGGAATGTTGGCACACCCCATGGGTGGCCCTAAATTATTAAAATCAATCTTGATGAATCCCATAGGGATCATGAGAGTTTCAATTCCTCATTTATACAACCATTTTACAAAACTCATTAAAGGTATAAAATTCCTAAAAACAGAGAACCAACAACTCAACTACACATGAAAAAATCAACAATGAAACCATGGGATATAACTTATAGACTACCTACCTCAATTCTAAAGATGAAAAAATACTTAAACATAGCCTTAGACTTGGATTAAAATACCCTTTTATGATTTAGCATATGATCCACTGAAAAAATAGGGTATAGGTCTTTGAAAGAATAAGAACAAAACTACAAGACCTAATCTGTAAAAGAGAGAAAAGAGTAGCTTCAGAATCCCTCGGAGCTTAGATCCATACTCAATGATGCTCTAAATGGATCAGAATAGAAGGATAATGACCCTTAGGATGTCTTGGTTGTAATGGTTCATCACTAAGGTCGATATAGGATAAATGAGGGGAGAAATATTGTGATAAATTTAAAATCCCAAGTGGGGAAATGGTAAAATACACCTTTCTAATAGGGAACAGGGTTTGGATGCACAGTTTTCCAAAAAATGCACCAACGGTGCGACTCCCTCTGTCTAATTGAGGGATAAGTCACATAGAAAAATCTGAAGCCCACACATTTTGACGAATCGTGAAATAATTGTGTACCAAACTCTATCTAAGATGGTACTAAGTCACATGGTTACCTAAGAAGACCACATGGTTTGAAAATCCATGCACCAACTGATCGGAATGTCTTTTTCCATATTCCCATGGTTTGGACTCTCCCATTTCAACGGTTACATAACCATGCACCCCAACTCCTCGCTAGTATGGTTTGAGTACATTGTAACCTCAACCATGATCCAACCATTCAACATGAACAAGATTTCCAAATTCACCTTTATTTTATTTCTTTAACCCATAGGACAACCCCAAGACTCCTTGTACATTCAGTCACCATTCCATTACCCAATTTTAAGTAGTTTAAACCAAAATTTAACTAGGATCCCACCTCCATGAATTCTTGTATCTTTCACATTACATCATTCAAAAAGTTGAAAAATTGATATTTATCTTCCTAGAAAGTGTGTAAGTAGCTAGAGGAAGAAAATTCCATTTTTTACTCCTCACTGGTGTCGACTCTTCCTTTATCCCCATGGAAATCATGTAAAAACTATCCTTAATTCCATTATTTATTTTGATAGGAGCATTTATTAATGTTTTAATGACACGATCACATAACATTTTTCCCACATGCATAACATCAAGAAAATATCTAGTATAAAAACAATTCCAATATGGTAATTCAAAAAAATGATCAATTTTCCCAACTTACTTTTATAATGTTTTTCAAAAAAGGATTACCAAAAGCAGTTTCCATATATTTTACTTTCTATAAAAGTTGATCACCTATTACTAGAGATAGAGTTATGGATTCTTCTAGATACCCATTGAATGATGTTGTCTACGATCAGTATTTTTTTCACCAAGGTAGAAATCTACAATATCCTCAAAACACTATCATTGATGAATGTTTTAACATAATTGACTATTTATCTTGATCTTAAATGGGTAACCCCTGGGTTCCATTACTTATATGTCCTTCCAAATTTCTATAAAAATAGATTTCAATTATTATCCTATAAAAAGTGTATCTCAATGTGAAATCTCCATTTCTATAAGAATAATTCAATGTAACACCTTAATGTCATCATAATTTTAAAAATCTGATCAATAGATACAAATAAACATCAATATCATTTGTAGGTTTTTTTGCCCTGATATAAGGAGAGGTGTCATAATATATTTTTTTATGCATAAATATGGTTTAATTTTATATTTTATGAACATAACAAACCTTGTATTATGTGTGTTTATTAGAAAACTGAAATAATTAACTCCATATATAGATAGTGCAAGACGAATGTTTAATAACTCATTTCCAAATTCAGGATACTCATGATCAATTTTCATCCACTAAGGAGTGTCTGTTAGATGATGTAGTTTCCCATATTCTTTTCTCGTATCTTCATGCAATATTAATTTTAGGGTACTCTCTTCACTTCTATATAGGCTCATAAACCTTGAAATCATTGGAAATTAACATACAACATTCATGGGACCTGGTTCCTCATTCTTATATCAAGAAAAACCATACATTGGGTATTTTTATGTGATTAATGTTCCTTTAAAATATTATACAATCATTTGGAAATTCATGGATTCTTTCACAGATCATTCTCATTGAATGAAAAAAAACTAGCATCATATGTTCGGTAAGGAAGAGCATTATCTTCTGGGAGAATATCATTCAAGAGGTAAATTAGGTTAGTAAAACTGGTGTCACTCCATCCATTTCTAGCTTTTATATTATATATATGTGGTATGGTTTATGATGTTTTATATTTAGTATAACTAACATACAATAGTATTTTTCAAAACTCTTTAACTTCTCATACAATTTTTTAAAATAAAAATTTTCATCTTCAACATCATTATAATTTCCTCAATATGATATTCATCATCACTAAAACTTGTAATCAAATCCTTAATAAATTCTTTATCATTGTTCACACTTTTAATCATATCATATGATCTATAAAACACAATGTTATCCCAGTCACTAGTAAAAGTAAACTTTCCCTCATGTTTATTATAACATTTATGACCTCATTATATTCTATGATAGATCAAGTATTATTCCAACTCCATTGGAATAATTAGACTTGAATAAAAAATAGTGCAAACATAGAAAAATTATTTGAGATGGTTCATATACAATATCTTTTAAAAACATGATAAACTCTTTCACCCCATACACATACAATTTTTTCCTACGATTGGAATCCATCCATTTTTTATTCATATCATATTGGAGATGGTGTCCTAAAACAAAATACTTGGTACATTGGATTACTTATATATTCAAGGAAATGAATATTAATATAAATATCTCATCACATATTGTTTATTCTTATACATAACATTGATGAGATAATGTACTAAATTATCTGAGGTATTAATAAGGTCATGGAAGCACCCCATTGTGATTAGAATCTTTAAATTCTAGGAAAAAATTATTAAATCTAGTTTTGTAGTTGGATAAAATACCATGATAAGGAGGGAAGTATATATACCTTTAGGTGTGAGTACTCATAAGTAGATGAGACTTCTTCTCATGAATCTCGCACTATGTAATCTCCCAGATGGTAGATTATGAGAATTTACTCACTTGTATTAATTCCAGATGTTTTAGTTTCATTAGATATTCATATATGTGAGTTATTGTACCAGTCCTTATACTTTAGTATTATTATTAATGCATGTTTTAACTCACATGCTTAAATGTATTTCATAAACCATGAAGATTATTGTTCATGGAGAAGTTTGATATATTGAGTGTATCATGAATGAAAATTTAATTATTAATAATTCATTGAAGAATTTGTCCCTTCCATAATTACGGAATATGATATCTTAATCCATTTATTAAAATAAAACTATCACATTAAATTCCATGGCCATGGTGTGACGATTTTTTTTTCAAATAGTCAAAGAAATATGTATCAATCATATTGGTTGATGGCATAGATGTGCAAACTGCCTGATGAGATATTGAGACATAGGTATTATATTACACAATAAGAGTTTATATGTCATTATCAATGTTGTGACATTAAATTATTTCTTTTGGGTTCCTTGACCCATTTCTAGATAGTAATCTTGGAATTTAAGCAAACCCCCCTAATATCAATGAGAAAGGATCCTAGAGGGTCACATACGAAGTTCTTTTGTTGGTCGTGATTAAATTTTATTTTAATTTATTTATTAGAAAATATAGTATTCTCATGACCGATGAATAATTTTATTCATGTTTTACTAATCACTAATATTTACAAGGTAATAAACAATAATATATCCTTTAAATAACTAATTTATTTTATTATTTTATTATTTAATAAATATTTATTCATTGGATTGTGGATAAAATATTTATTTTATTTGTTGTATATTTATTAAATATTTATTCATTGGTTTGTGAATAAAATATCTATTTAAGTGAATAAAATATGTATTCGGGTATTCAATAAATGTTGAGGAGTTCAAGCAAACCAAAATCATGTCTATTGATAAATATTAATTTAAAATCTAGTAAAATAATATTTATCATTGTACGAGTTAGAGCACAACCTAAAATAATAATATTATTATTATTATTATATGGAATTGGGTTTATTAAATATAATATTATTATTTATAGGATGATAAAAAATTAAATTATATTTTAAAATAAAACCTATAACTATAAAATTATATTTTTTCTCTCTTATATAAGGTTAATATAGAAATAAAGAACAATTTCACAAAAAATATTTATCTCTTGAATTTATCATTTTTTCTCCCTCTCAATAATGAGAAATGTAAGAGAGATTCCTTCAAGATTGAAGGATGAGCAATCAACACGAATGATGAAAGATAATTTATTCACTATACTAGCACCCAAAAATCAGTTGGCATTTCTTAGATATCAAAGAATCATGTGTGGATCACCACTAGAGGGATTCTACACGCGAATACTTATAACACAATGAAGGTAATACGGAAAAGTGATTTTGGACGATCAACATCTACAATGAAGAAAGGATCCTAATAAAATGTAAACCATTTCTTTTGATCTTAAATTAATTAATTATAAAATTAATGTGAAAATATAATCTATTGGGGTTTTGGGAAACTCTATGGTAAAAGAAATTTTAATTTAATGCCCACGAAAGGAACATTCGCTACTCCAATAAATAATAAGTTGTATAAGTGGTGTCACCTATTAAATTTATAATTATTTATTTGATTGTTGATTTGTTCCCAATAGTGGTTAGATTTTAATTTCATATTATTCATTACTTATTTTTATATGAATCAACATTTTATTGATATATTAACTTGTTCGTCTAGTGTTTCATGTACTTAAATAATTAATAAAAGATGAATAATGATCAGAGATTACATCATGGAGTGTCAAGGATACATGCTAGATAGAATGAAAATTCGCAATATATAGCTGGAGTACACATCATGTACCCAAGTGCACTGCACCTGGTCGTGTTGTGGGACACATGACACACCAATAAGTAAATTAGACCAATTGCATTTATTGCACATTGTAAATTAACTGGGTCAACAAAGTAGATGACATGTCAGAGTACATGGTCTATAGTTGGTGTACACTCTGTGTAGTATACATAGTTTTGAAGTGATATTATCACATCCCATGTGTTCATAAAGATGGTGAAACCATGTGAGACTGACAACCTGGAGACTTAATGATATACATGACATGTATACGGTATGCACTACAATTAGTTCATAATTTCTCCCATTCAAGATACAGATCAATTCATTAAGTGATTCAAATGGAAACCCAAAAATCATAACACATGATGTGTATCTTGAATTCATGTCGTGTTTCTCTGCATCTGAAGAACATGGTGAGTTCATCGACAGGTTACATAAACACATGGTATGATAAATACAAAACATGTAACTAGATTGTACACATTGTGCAATGCAGCCATGGAAAATGCTGAAGTCCCAGTCATCACACCAAAATATGCAACAACCAAGATACACAACGTGTAACTCATAATCACACATCGTTTAGTCTTCTAATTAGAGGCAAAATAAAACTACATTATATTTTCAATTTCACCATTAAAACCTAATTTTATTGGTTAGAACCTATTTTTTTGATAATTTATTAATGGTTGTATATAATTTTAATTAAATGCCCATAAAATGTTCTTCTATTGTTCCCAAAACCTACATATTCATCCTATTAGATTTAGTAATATTAATATTTAACAAAATAAATAAAGTCATAAAATGTATGAGTTTAGAACCCATAAAAGTTCACTATTAAAGAATCAATTAAGCTACATGAAGACATTTTTATAAGATAATAAGTGTCAAATTATGCCTATTGATATTTTTTTAGTGGCGGAAATCATTGAAGGAAATGAATGTGTAATATCTATAAAGTTACAAATAATATAATTAAATTCTCATATATTGAAAAACATAGATATCAAAGATAGTTTCTAAAACATTGTTAGGTGAAAGTACAATAAGAAGGAGGATGTGATTGGTTTTCTTCTACCTATTAATGGAATCATATTGTATATTTTCATGAAAAACTAAATATAAAAATTATTGGGATACTTCTACATGGTAATGGAAACAAATGGATAGAATTTCATGATTTTAACCCATTATAGTAGGAATCATACCTAGAACATGGAACAGATTACCATATATGTAGTGTTAAAACCATACCTACATATCATTTGAAATCACCACCTTACATGATAAGTGGGGAGATTTTTTATAGTGCATATATGTTTCTTTCATCCGTATCCTCGTTCCTCCAGAAACCCCATGAAATCAGAGTGATAAATTCACAAAATATAGTATCATGTAAGAATAACTTAATGATATCTCACGTGTTAAAATAGGTAGAAAAGATCTATAAAAATCAATGAGTGATTGAAATAAATAAGTGGGAGACTCTAAGGGCTATAGGTTGGGTGAAAAAAGCAGAAGTAACACATGCAGTTTGAAGAAGAGAATCTCATGTCCTAAGAGGAAATATGAATTTAGTTATATCAAGCTTTCACAAGGTTTCTATGAGTGATGGTTTCAAATCAAGTATGTTGAGGTTATAGCGACCCAGTCTTATCATACAAGATATTTCATAATTTTTTAGTAATATTCATCATCATGTGACAAACAATCAAGTATGATAGATTTTAGAGTGATGGAAGAAGGAATATAGTGTGTTATTTCATAACATGATAAGTCCCATGAAAATAAATAAGACATGGGTACATTAACCTTTATGTGGATGACCATAATTTGGTCTAAACCACCACACCATAGTAGTTCCTTTAGTACATAATTACAATAATCTCTCACTTACAATAAATCCTTATCGACTTAGCATACTTTAACTTTATGTCACATCATATGAAAAAACATGAGAAACCATATCTAAAACCCCTTTTAGAAATTTCTAAAAGCCATTTGGGAAAATATATCATCATTTTCATCATATGTTACATAATATGTAACATATTTTGAAAAATCCATCCAAAACTTGTTTTGGATATCTTCCAAAACACTTTTGGGATTTCTTACAAAGTTTCATAAGTTTGATCCTCATTTTTATCACCAAAAATTGTAACACCATAGGCCTTTGTAGTGTTGATGAACAATATGAATTCATGAATTCATAAATTTAAGAAAAGATAAACCTTTAGTAAATCATCAATGTTACTAAATCTATAAATAGATATGGTGTGATCTTCATCTAACACATGTATCTATAAACATCTATATAATGGTTTCATTATATGAAATTGTTAATTTTTAATGATACCACTTTATAATACATTGAGTAACCATGGGACATAGAGTATGTCAATCTTATATAGCCACTCATACATTCTCATTTCTCTAATCATAGAATGATCAGGTCAGTTAATACATCGAATATCATTCATCTTAAGAAGATAATTATATCACATTCTCCTCATAAAAATAGATAATAACGTCCTATAGACTATATAGGTATGGACCTAAACTTTCCAATATATCTCAATCGATGTCCCATGTGTTATAATCATCATATGAGATGGAAAATACCATCTTGGTTAAACTCTAACTGGTGACATGATCAGTAAAAAATCCAACCACCCCGGATTATATAACCATTATGTCTTGTGTAAGAAATGTGTTAAAGTATGAAGGTTATAATTATAAGTATCTTTCCAACCTAAATTATGGGGAAATATAAATATGAAACATACAACCCTAGTATACCAAACATGTGGTGTATAAAACTCTATGTGGTATACTTAGAAGGTAATCCAATGTACAAAACTCATTTTGTTCCTCATGATAATATTTTTCATCTATAAATAAAATCATACTCATTATAACCATAACATTTAATCACAATATATAACACTCTATAATAAACATTAGTTTGGGATAACTTAAATTTTAGAGGCTAATTATTATCACACTTCATGTAATATATGCATTCATTGTGAAAAATAATAATATGGAGTAAGAATGTTATATAACATGATACATCTTATATTTTAAAACTATTTTAAGAATAATTAAAAAAACCTTACATAAGATCATGTCTAACCATATCACATATGATAAAATACCAAATCAACATTATTTTTGCTTCACTTTTTAGGTTTTATTAAACTCATTGCATCTCTATTTAATTCCTAACACATCTCTATGTGAAAATTTGATAAAACCCTCCCCTAAAATATTTTAGTGAGTAAATTTTATGAATAAATAGAGTTTTAAAAATATTTATACTTAGAAATAATATTACTAATGTTCAACACTTTTAATATACATTCAAACCCCTTTACTTAAAAACATATAATGTTATAATGTAATAACTTTTTTTCTACTTAGAAATATTTATAAGTACATCATCATCATCATCATTCTTGTAATAAATAAAAATTTTCTTTTGAGATTATTTTACTAAAAAATATAAATATTTACATTATATATTTACCAATACATCCTAAACTCATTTAGTTTGTAAAGTGATATTCACCTCAATACATTAAATAAATGTAACATTTTACATTTCTCTTTACCCAAATATTATAAACTCTTTTGGGATATTAAATGAAATACACTATGATTTTGACAAAAATAATTTTTTATTTTTTACACTTTGAACTTTTCAAAGTACAACAATACACTCACTAGCCTCTTAGAAACTATTTTCTCTTTAAAATATCATTCTAAGATACACAATCTACTTTTTATATAGAAATAACACATATTCCTTTTTTGGAATATTTAATAAATAAACTACAATCCACAATATATCATATGTTGTTCTATATGTTTGGAATAATATTTTTAAAATAATATTTTATTCCTTAAAATATGTCATTGGTGTGTTTTCAAAACTCTTTCCCTCATATTTTAACAAATATATTAGATAAACTATTTTATCTTGGATAAATCACTTTTTATCAATGAATTATTCTCAAACATGTTATATAATATAATGAATCATAAACCATGTGTATAAAAAACCATCATCTTTTATTATTTATAACAACTCATTATTAATAATTAATTTCCCCAATCATATGATAGAAATAAGATGAAAATATATATTATTTATCAAGATCTATATAATCTTGAAATATTCCTTTGTATTCAACTCTATAATTTAACAAGCCTCTTATTTATCCCTTGAAAAGAAATTATATGATTTATTAATTCTTACCTTGATTTTTAACTTCATTATCTTTAAAACACTTATAAAATATATTTTTCTTATAACATACCTTGAAAAAATAACGAATGTATTCAATAACATGGATACCTTATATGAACTTTCCATGTATTTTTTTAAACTCCTTCAAGTATCCCATATAGTTTCATCTTATGGAAGGAATTTCCTTTCTCTCTAACATTACAGTTAGGTTTGAACAACTGAGGATGACTATTGGAAAAAACCAATCTTCTCTTTTTGGAATAAACCATTACCCTTTAGTACTATTTATATAGAACTAGAAAATTTACAACACATATAGTTATTACCACTAATAAAAAATTTAATTAAATAGTATAAAATTATATCAAACTCATTCACATTGTTATAACATTTCCAATTGTATTTAAAGAATAAATTCTATGGACAAACCAATCCTTAAAGGATATCTTCAACCTCACCAAGTCAAGTCACATGCAATCATATTGAGTATATGAATAGAGATTAAATTTCATTTGGTCATTTTTCATCTATGACTTTGAAAATAGAATTGAATTATTTTATTCCACTTATAAGCATTTATATTCCCTTTTTAAACAACTTAGATATTTGGTTACTCAGGAAGGTGTTGTACTAACACATAGAATTATCTTCTTGATTAAGTGTGATTCTTAAGTTTCTATATAAGTATAAGAATTTTATTACATTAAACCCCTCCTTTTCAAGTATTGATCCCAAAATAAAATTAGATTATGATGATTCTAAAATATCTAAAACAAAATCTTTTATCAGATGAGTATCATGTTTTTTAATTAATTTAATAATAAATTTTATTAAATATGATCCCACTAAAATAATGAACCAATTTTAAATTTTAATCATATAAATTAGTGGGATAAGATCTATATTTCACTCATAAATGAGTCATCTTTTTCATTACTCGCACCTCTTAGTTATTTAGGTGGGAAATTGTGCCAATCATATTATATATGACTCCTGGATAGTTGAGCAGACAACTCTTTGTCCAATCTATAAAATGGATAAAGTCAAAACCATTATTATTGTATCCTTATTAAGGTTTTCACATATAAGTGTAACCCAAATATAAAATATGGATTTGTTTACCTTACTCTTATGGTTATTCATTTCAACTATTTATAACATAATATAATCTATGGGAACCCTACTTTGGTAGAATCTACCTGGTTGAATTATCTTGGTCTTGACATGTGTTTACGTTATAAAGAATATGACACTTAGTGTTTTAAGGGAATTTAATCACACCATGTTATATCATGTATTCCATATACATGTATGCATGATTATAATAATTAATTTTGGAATCTTATTCCTTCTACCAAACTAATATGTTCAAACCATATTGATGTGTTACACTTTACATAACTCATAGATTATGTTATCAACCCAAATTAAAATCCAAATTTATTTATACATATAGAAATGGATACCATGTATAAGTTATATCAAACCCTTACATTTAAATTCTTAGAATCATATGAAATTAATCAACCCCACAAGATTAACTCTTGAGGGACAGGTAGTCAACCCCTGCTTTTCTAGACAAGGTAAAAGCCTTCGGGCTAGTAATTAGTACAACCCAAAGTCCCTACACCCTAGGATATATTACTCAAGATATATTTATATTTAATTACTATTATAAAACCCAATATTTGTAAACTATAATTAACCTTCAAATTTAATATCATAACCTATTATAATAAAAATTCAAGGTGGAAGATAACTAAATCAGTTATCAAAACTAGAATGTAACTTCTAAAATTCATGTATGTTAACATAGAAGTAGTTTAACAATTTAAACTAAATAATAAAACATAGTTCATAATAAAACACTTTATATATATGAATAAATAAGGGGAAATAATTGAATGAATGATTTACATATTTAAATATGAGATAAACATTTTTTGAACAATTCATAAATAAATTATAAACACTCTATAATTTAAGTGTGGATAAACTTATACAATTCAATTTTATCCAATATGATAATTTCATGTTATAATTTAAATTGTTTTAATATGAACTCCTTTATGTTTCAGATATGGGATATTTTATGACCACTTTTATCATCCAATAACAAACACTTCATATTTTATGGAAATAATTCACTTGCATTAAATATTTCATATTTGAATTTATTTAAACCATTGATCACATCATCATCCAAAACTAATTTTGGAATGGTTTAAATAATATTTACAAATAATTCCTTAATATAAATTTTTTATATTTAAATTTTTGAATTATTCATAAAGAAATATAAGAACTTATAAATTTTATCTTGTTTTGTAATTTTTAAACACTTAATAAATTATACAACCATGAAAATCCACATTAAACCTGGTTCAAATCTATCAAAACATTTTTGTAGGGATTAAAACCCCCCACCCCCCCCCCACCTCACAAATTTCATGGGATCCTCGAGGCTCTACGCTGATAAAGGTTTTTTATAATTTTAACAAAAAAGTTATTTTCTTTAAAATTATGCTCAAAACACCATACACCATAGTGTGGTCTTCTCCATGATGAAAACTCTTGTTAAGGGATAGCCGCAATCATTTTGGTTGGCCAAGGAATTTAAATCATGGAATTTCAGGATGTCTTTTCACTTAGTCATTCCATTTCTGGATGGTGTTTTAGGTATCCAAGTAATTTTTGTAAAATGGGTTTCCATTTTTGAATATTTCATGGTGGTCTATGTTTTGAATTCCACCACGACATAGTGAATTTCACTACAATGATCTAATATTATTGAGTTTCTAGCAATGAAAAAAATAGTTTTTTTGTTATCTATTATAGTATCATAACATTTATAAGAACCATACTAGGTTTTCATTGTTCTATGTTGTGGATAAGAAAAATCAAGTACCAAAATTCTTGTTTTGAAGGGGTTGTGTAATAGCTCCTATAAAACTAGTTTTTCAATATTCATTGATAATCCAAAGATAAAACCAAACATTGATATATATAATCTGATACTATTTTTAGGTTTTATAGGTATGTCTAATATCATAAACATAGATGAAGAACAATTTAAAAATCTAATTAAACTCATAATATATTTATATGTTTGGAGTAGATATAAACAAAAAATAATAATAATAATGCACCTTACACCAATTGATACGAATTTTTAAATCTTTTCCCAATTATTTGATTGAGATCACTAAGAAGAAACTGAATGATTCATTTCTCTAGAGGTCTCAATAGATTATGAGAATCAATGTATGCTCCAAGAGTACCTCTAACACCATAGAATACTATATCCATTTTTAAAGTTTAAAGAGAATTAAATTACGAAGAATTTCAACCTCAAGGGGTTCCCACGATAATTTGACATGATTAAATTTTTTTTACCTATGGTCCTATTGAAAACCCAAAATAGGGGTGAATTATGGTGTATTGAAATTTATTTTCTTTAAATAAAATTTGGTCTTGTATTCATGTTGGTAAAGGTACCTTGAATCTCTTTTATTAAGCTTAATGAAATTAATAAACAATAAAGAGAATTGGAACATGACTTTACTTGTTTTTCCCAAAATGGACGATATCCAAAATGTTCATATCAACATTGTATTGGTATTACAATTAATTACCACTTCACTAGTATGTGATCCAAACTATTGGAAATGTTCATGGCCTCTTACCCTCTTCCATGCACTTCTTTGAAGAGGTTTATAAATATGTAATCAATAAAAATATCAAACTTATAATATTTCAATCAATGAATCAAAACAAAATAAAAAATAGTGTTCTCCATGTTATATCAATATTCACTTACAAATTTTTCAATTATATTCACAACGGATCATTATCCCAAGCCTAAACATCAATTTAAGTTAGTCTCACACACACTTCACTTTAAATATTCTATAATATTCTATTTTTGATCCTCTTTTTCTCATATATTCAATATTCTTCTCTTCTTTTTGGTGTGTATTCCCCCTATTTATTCCCACGAAAACTTTTTCTTTAAAAATCCATTAAAATTTGGATTTTAAATTCAAATTCAAACTTTAATTAACTTCCAAAAACATCTATTTCTAATCCAACCATAGGGTCATTTCTCAATATATCTCTATGGAAAAAATTTAAGTGGGTAGTTATTGGTTGTTCAAATAATTTCCAATGCATCATAAGACTTTCATATCATAAATTTAATTCACAGTGTGACATCCTCCTTCATGAAATGATAGGTCATTTACTACATAAGCTAACCTCAATTTCTAAATGGTTCATAGTGTATAGAAATGATTCACGATGGGTACATGTTTTTAGTGGTAAGAAAAACTAAGAATAAACTTTTTATGTCCCTGTATTGTTTTCATGGTATACTATCATGGAATGGTCCCATCCTATCTATGATGTGGTATTTAATTAACAGTGTGGTGTGCCAATTGAAATAATCAATAAAAATAGCTTACATTATGTTAGGGTGTATAGATTCGATTTTTTAGATTCATTAAAATCTATCTAAACAACCTTCATGGTTTGGACTATTATGTTTCATCATATATAAACCTTATAAATTGATCCCATAAACCATACAAACAATCCCTTTTTCATTTTTCTAATCTATGACTCCAGTCGTGGAATGACACATGAGGTCACGTCATGGGTATGACTCCTAAAAAGTGTTTCCAGGACTCTTATAAAGTCCAATCAAGGAGTGACACTTATAATCACTACAATATATTCAATATAAAAAATATTCATAATAAATGCCTTCATAATTTCATATTTATTCATAATCTACATCCAATTGATAATAAATAAAACCAATCTAACCAATGGTTCTAACAAGAATTACACAAAAAATCATAAGGATGGAAACATTGTATATAGGACTACAAGAATAAATTTTACAACCATATATTTATTGTGTGTTTCATAAAACTCTAAACATTTCTATTCCTTGAAATATTCGATCCATCCCTCATAATTAATTTTAATGTTTAAATGATCATATAAAATGTTCAAACTCCTAAAAATTATCATCATATGATAAACAAACAAGTATGATATAAATTAGAGTGTGAGAAGAAGGAATATGGTTTGTTATCTCATAACATGATAATTCAAATGCAAAGCACTATGTAATGGTGATATTCACCAAGCCATGTTTGTCCTCATCATGGAGGTAACTTTAGTGCACAATTCCAACACTATGTATATCAGGGTCACACAGTTCCATCAAGGTATCATTTTCATACTAAAATTTTATTGTGTAAGATCCTCATGATAAACCCAAACACTGGTATGTCGAATATGATGCTGCATAACAGATTTGGTTAAAAATATTAAAATAATAGTTATGAGTTATTATTCTATGATAGGTTTCCTTAAATGATCATATCATAGGTAGAAATATATTTCTATCACTTCTCTCAATAGATCTATATATATCCCAGTGATATAGGCATACCATATTCCCATGCTATATCGCATATAGCATGATGATCCTAATACAAGTATCATTATATCTTTATTTATTGTAATATCTTTCACTAAAATATATTGATTGATTTATGTGTTATTATTTTTTTAATATTTTAGAGCTTATATATGGTTTTTCTAAAAAAGTTTAAATATTTAGTTTTTTAATAGAAAACATATGTTCTATGTTTTAAAAAATGATTATTAATTTGTCAAAAACAATAAATGTTTTTAAAACATATAGTATGTGTTATATGAATTTTTTCTTTATTTAAAAAATTATATTTACAAATATTCTATATTTTTTATTGATTTTCAAATTATTTTTTAAAACACATAGCATTATTCTATAATTGATTTTTTATTTTTTTCACAAAAAAAAACTCACCCAATCCATTACTATTCATTCTATTCCCATCATATCTATCCCCCCACCAAAGTGAGTTAAATAATCTCAGGAGGAATTATGATATATATAGACAGTCAGCATGAATCAAACCCTCAACCTCCAGGAAACCAAGTGAACAACCAAATTACCAAAACATGTAAGGGCAGTTTTGTTCCATTTTTTATATGTTTTAAATATTTAAATGTTAAAATTTTCTATTTTTAAACTTATAAAACTATATATACGTTTAATATGAAGGAAGAATCCTCTATGTATCAATATTACCTTCACACTCTTCCCCCCAAACCAAGCTCATCCCCTTATTTTACTCTTTTGTGCCTGCATGTCCCTAATTACTCTCCTAATATCCACTCATTGTATGCTTCCCTCCCTCAATTCCCCCTAACATCATTTTATTTATTTCCATATCTGGTTAGCTACTTGTTTCTCTTTACTCATTTTTCCCTTTACATATCACACACCCTCTCTGTTTCAATACACCCTCTTCAATCAGACCTACGGATCATCCTTCATGATGGGTTCTCTTTAAAACCCTAGATACCAAATTTTATTCAATTTATTCTTATCCATCATATATTAATAATTTGTTTTTGTCACTATCTTACTCTACACATTTCATGAAAATAAAATAATTTTTTAACCATAATTTTGTAACATTGATTTTACTAAGCTTCTTTGTTCTATAATTCTTTAATGGATCATTTTTTCATCAATTTTTATTCTTCTTCACTTCCCTTACACACTAAACTCTTATACATCACATGTAACACTATAGTTATGTATTTTTATAATATTTTAACCCTAGATTCCCTACACCATCTGAATCTTCCCAATCAATATTAACTAACATGTTTGTTTAAAACAAATACAACAAAGAGCCTTAGTTTTATGCTTCTCTTCCCTTACCTAAAACTTTTACCTTTACATTTTTATAGGAACATTTCTATTTTTTATAAAAACTATGAATTATTTTTTTGGAATTTATTCGTATAATTTACTCACCCTTTTCTGTAAATATTATTAACTTTATCAATTTGTGTAAATTGTTAGGTATTATCCACCAAAGTGGTTCATGATCCATAAAATTACTTTATATTTTTTTTATTTGTATTAATGAACCTATTTATTGATATTATGTGGATCTTTGGCATGATAATTGAATAAATATTATATTACTTTACCATAATTATGTAAATCAAAATTTATTTTCCAATTTTTATTATATGTTTTGAGTAAGGAACATTTCTACTCTATTTTTGGTGGGTTTCCATTTTACTAAAACTGTGTAGCCCTAATTCATTTAGCATTTTTTTGTGTTTTTTTTTGTTTCTCCCATATATTTCTATTTTATACTAATATTTTTTTCTATTATTTCTATTATCCAAAAAGTATTGAATGTTAGTATGTTCCATTCTAGAAATGGTGTCTTGTAGTTAGGAGAAAACCATAGAATTACTCCAATACCTTAATTCACTATTTAATATATTTATTTACTTAGATTCCACTACTTCTTTATAATGACTTATATCATAGAAATTTCAAACAGATAGATTGTTTTTTATTACTTAAAAATACTATAAACATTCACTTATCTATCATTTAATAAATTTCATATCTTTCTTGGCATATAATTATCCTATTTTGAAGCTAAAAAATGTATTCCCTCTATCCACACAAAATTGAAGAACATAGTTATCTACTAGTAATTGGTGTGTTCCTTTTCCTCCTTCCTTATCAGTGTGTATACATATTCCCTACACACTATATAATGAAAATGCATATACATTTTTACTTCTAGGATTCTGTTTTATTTTTTACCATACCAAAATCCCAAATATTTCACATTTAGATTAAAAATACCAATAAACTTATAAAGATTCTAGATTCTAATGAAATGTGATAAAGTTACAGAAAACGGATGATGGTCATATAGGTTTGATAAAAATACTAATTTTATACTATAAAAGTATATGATTTTTTATTTACTTCATTAGTTCCATTAATAAGTGATAATAATATCTATTATATAAATTTCTTAACATTCAATTATTGAGCCACACATTATTTAAGTGAATTAGGTTTTCTCTAATGATGATGAATTACAAAATTCAATAAGGTTTCCATTATCATTTATACCACTGCATGGTAAGTTTCATTTTTTTATTTTTCAAGAATATTTATTCTTTTAATTACTTATTTTATCTAACATTTAACATTTATAATATGATTTTATAAATTCAATAATCTAAAAATCAACATATTTTAATAGATTCAATTAATTTTTATAATCTATGGAGAAATTTTAGTATAGTTTTGTTAGAGAATATTTCATCCAAATATTTTTATTAAATATATTTTATACCTTACACTAAATTAATATTTTAATAATTAATTACTCTTTTCTTGGAATTTATTTTAGGTTTATTTAAGACAATTTCTCTCAATAATATTCTAGTTATCATTATAGGAACTACAGTACCCCTAGTTTGAGGTATGCCTTTGTTTACATTTTGTTTTGGGTTTAGAGTCGATGGGTTAATTCCTATACTTGTGAAAGATGAGAAGAACAAAAGTCAGGTTGTTAGAAAAACTTGTAGGATTAATTTACATCTTAAATTATGGTTTTATGATGTAAATTGTTTGAGTTATACACCATGTGAATATTAAAATCATAAATGGATTTCCCTCTCAAGGAATAAAAACCATTTATGTTATAAAATTAATTTATGTCAAAGTATGTATTTTCTTAGAAAAAAACTGAGGTGATGGGTATTTTTTAATAAGTGACTCTTGGTGGATTTAGGACATAAATTATCAATTTATGTCGTAAAACATTCAGGCCCAATGAATATTACATCATCCAATGGTTGTAATTTATCATAAGATGCAACTTTATTACTCTAAACTTCCAAGATTAACCTAGATAATTTTTGGCAATATTTAATGTTTGGAATCATTTTGCAAAAAATATTTTAGCATTCACTTGTGAAATAAAAGGTTGGGGTCTCCTCCTTCTTCCTTGTCTTAGATATCCTTAAGTTGTTTCTTATGAAACCTGAAATCATTTTATAGGATCAGATTTATGGATTTAAATTTGGAGTGATGTGATCTTCTTGGGTTTTGATAGAGGAATGGAATGAAGAGGTTGATCTGATGAATCATTTAAGATCCTTCATGCAAATAAAATAAAGTTTGGTGGATTATATCCTACCATACTATTCTAGAACTTTTTGGCTGTAATATTGATAAATTATTCATGTTATTTGATTGGAAATCTATTGAGTATGTTATGTGTAAAACCCTTGTTTGATGTGATTTCAAAAGGTCAGTTTTGAAAAATGGTCATGAGTTTCTTTAATTAAATGTTTTTAAAGAATTTGGTTTTCAAAATAAATGTTTTTCATGGAAAACTATTTGATACGGATTATAGTCTTGGAATTCATGGTGTCATGTGTTTATATTACATTTCATGAGGCCTTATTGAAATAAACCAAGTGCTTAGTAATGACTGGAAAGGAACAAGGGGATATTACCTAGAGATGACATGGTGGAAGATGGATTTCCACTCATGAGTATAGGTATTCTCATTTATAATGCATGCATGTGTTATTTTGGAACATGTAATGGGTATGCCAATGGGGGAGTGGTATAGAAAGTGGAAGGACTGATTTGGTTAAATTTCTTGCTTAAAATATTTTTATATCCTCACACTATATTTTATATAAAATGTGATACCCTATTCTTATCCTAGTGGCATGTGATGGTAAGCCTTTGGGAAAATCCTACTGAGTGATATACTCACCCCCTACTTGGTCACTTTAGTGCATGTTAAGATGTATTCTAGTGATATTAAAGGTTTATATTTCATTCTTATCTAGTGGTGATCCCTGAAATCATGTTTTTTTATTGAAGCTAGAGTTGGGGAGTGTCAAGATATTGGTGTGGGATAGTTCCACTTTGGTGCCAATGTATTTCTATTTGGAGTCTTATCCTTTCACCTTTATTTCCTTTTTTTATTACTCTGATATTGTTCTATATTGGTGTTTCATTGATTTATGATATTGTTTATCCATACATAATTTAGGGGGTTGGATTTTTATTATTCAGTGTTGTAAAATTATTTTATATTTTAAGGTAAAATCATCCCCTAGTATTTCCTAATCCCTTGGAATTTATTTCCAACCTTTTGTGTCTTGGGGATTTCACTTAATGTTTGTATCATTTTTCCTCTTCTCGTGCCAATGAGGAGGGATGGGGTGTTACAAGAACAAATTCACCTTATGTAACCAACCATAATAATATCTTATTAAAATTTATCCATTTTATTTATATTATTTTAGGTATATGTATTGTATTAAATTATATATTTATCTCACCATATAATTATCACTGATTCAATGTTATAAAATAGAAACAATTTTATGATGAATCTTCTATAAAAATTTAATTAAGTAATCTCTCTAGTTATACCTTCAATTCATAATTTCACTAAAATTATAAAAAAATTAATAAGGTGTGATAAACTATTTGAATAATTTTATCTTTTCTTATTAAATCGTTAAATGTGAAAAAACTATATTTTCATCACACATTTATTTTAGTAAAAAACTTTACAGTAGAAAAATGATAATGGTTTCTATTCAATTATATAATTGATAATAATTTCATTGAATATTCTAATATTTATTTTTTTATTAACTCTCATATAGATTGATTCATATTTATTCACACATTATTTCATTTGAAGAAATTTTCACTTATAACTAAATATAATGTCTCATTAGGATCAATTGTCCTTTCTTTCAGTTCTTTTACTTCATTGTTGCATGTTCATCATTCAAACTCACATATAACATCAAGGAGGCATATAATATCAACTATTCACATCCATAAATTTCCAGATTATGAAGGTATGAATCTTATTAATTTAACTACAATACAATAACTCCATATATAATACATATTTTATTATTAATTTTTTAAATATATTATTTTAGATCAATTGAATTAACAAACATATATATGATTATTTTTTCACAAATGAAACTAACAACTCGAATATTAATCAATTATTTGTATCTTCAGAGTTTATAAGTGTTCATTTATCCCACATCTATAGCATATGCGACCATAATATATTTTTCATGCATGTAATTATTATTACAATAATAAATACTTTTTTAATTTATTTTATACAAGGTAAATAGACATTGGTGAACCTATCCATGTATATAGATGTTGTTGTACACAGTTATTAATTCATTAAAGACTTTAAAAAATTGGTGTTAAACACAATCCATGATTTTCATTGTGATGTTCATTGTGTTAGATAAATTTTGAATTACTTCATAAACCTTTTTATTAATTTAGAAATATTCTATTTAACCTTAATTGAGATGTTGGGAAAAATTGTGAACACGTGCATACTTATAATTTAATGTTATATTTAATGTATATGGGTGGAAATATTGATAATTAAATCAACATTGGTGATACTCCTCATATTTTTAGACTATGTCAAACCATCATTGTATTGGTAGTTTGCTTACCATTTATGGGTATTCATTGGAATTTTCACAACTTTATGTTTACAACAAACGAAATGAAATGAAAAGGAGAATACAAGTTTCTAGGTAATTCAATATTATTACTTACTATAAAATCAAATAATTATAATTATTTATAATCTTAATTATTCCTTTATCCAACCAAAATTTATGGAAATAATTTAATCTCATGAATATTCCCAAAAGTTATTGAAAACCTATGCCTCATATTGGATGATCATAACCCATTAACTCTTCATTTATAATCAGCTAGAGATTTCCTAAATTCCAATGACTCTCCAACTTTGAAATTATGATTAATTAGATGAAGAGGGGGTGACTCATATTTATAAAACTTACCAAATACATCTGATATTTCTATGCTTATATTTAGTTATATTCAATATATTAATGAATATTCAGATATTATTATAAATTTAGAAAGCTATGAGCTTCAACATTTACATGAAATTCATCCTTTCAATCTTCCATTGAAATATCCTTTAATATTTTCAACTGCTCAAGATTGATATGTTTAAAAAATAAATCATTAATTGACCTACTTTACTAGATATTCCCAATAAGACAAATTTATAATGATGAAATACTTTGTTTATCAAATATGTTAATCCCAAGAGCTATTTGGAAGTTTTTGAGTGCTCTGGGAGTTTTTTGAGATAAGAAGACCCCACTATAATATTTAATTTTTCAAGAAAATAAGTTATTGAAAGTGTTAAATGGATGTAGTTAATGTTTTTGAATTTTTCCCATATAAGAATTATTTTAAACTTAAATAAAATAATATTTATAATGTTATTTGAAGGTTTTTTAAGAGGTCAAAGATGATTGGAGTTGTTTTGGAAAGTATTTAATATTATTTAGAAGGTTGTGAAGTTTGAGTTGAAATCTAAAGGAAATATTAATAGTGTGCACTCCATTTTGGGATTTCATAGGGTAAAACCGGATGATAATTTTTGAAAAGGCATGGAAAGGTCATAGGGTATCGACTTTGTAAGGTAACTTAAAAGGATACATGAAAATCATCATAACGTATAAAATTGTGCAAAATTTTAGAGAAGAGGAGTTCTATAGGGTACCTTCATAAGGTAAAGTGTAACTTTATAAGGTACATTGAAGAATTAATAGGGTAAATTCATAAGGTATGTTGGATATTCATAAATTATAGTGTAACTTTGTAAGCTACATCTTTGTAACGTATAAATGCAGATATTTTTAGGGTACTATGAGACTTCATAAGGCACAATAAACCCTATGATGAGACTACTTAAGGTATAGGATAAGCTAAATTTCATGTTTTTTAAAAAATTATAAACTCTAAAAACTTTTTAGAGTACATTCACTTCGTAGGTTAGATGGTCTTCATATGGTACATCAGCTGGACAAAATTTTGAGGAAAAATGTAGAATTTTAGAATTAATATTCTGAAGAAAAATATTATTCCAGATGATACTGAAGATGTTTTATAATTATTTATACATCACAAAATGAAATTTTTTATTCAATAAAAGGAATAATAAAGTTCATAAAATAAAAAAGAGAGTTTATATAAAGAGAATAGAATTGGTTATGGAATAACTACTTTGTTACACTACATTCATTACAGCTATTCCGTAATGACTTGGCATAGTGTTCATAAAGAATAAAAAAGTGGTAGAAATAGAAGAAGTTGGGAAACAATTTAAGGAAGTTAGTCAAATTTAATTTTAATTTTAATTTTAAATTCAAGTGTGTGTTTTATTAATAACATTGTGATATATAATAAATATATCATGCATTCGAGATGATGTGCTTGTTAAAAAAAGAGACTTGTCTCCTAAAAAATTATCATGAATATTTTTGAGATAAATAATAATAACAATAAGTTGTTTATTCCACATATTTAAAAGGAAATAAAAAAGTGATAGTATATACTTAAAAAGAAGAAAGAAAATAAGCACCATAAAAACTCTATGGAAGTCCAGTTTGGTTGAAGGATTTATTGTTGTTGAAAGAAAAATCATTTTATCATTGTAAGAAGCACAGGAAGAATGATCGCAGTCAAGAGACTTGTTGTAACATGAGTAAAAGTATATTTCATTCTCATTGTACCTAAATATTCATAATAGTAGGCCATATAAAATCATTTAAATCTAGATCATGATAATGATTAACCTTCTCATTTTGAGAGGTGAGCCTTGTAAACCTATTATGTCTTTCTTTTGTGTGTGTGTGGTAGTAATATAAGTTCACTTTAATAGGTGGTGAGGGTTGTATCAAGAAGGAAACTTAAAAATATTTTAAATCACTCATTCATACCACCCCCAGGGATTTCTACTAATTTTGTTGGTATATTTTCAATTGGTGTCAGATTCTAGTTCTGTAACACCCCAATCTTCCATGGTACACTTCTCTTTTAATAATACAATAGCGTGTGTTGTACGCAACACTGAGTTCAAGTATACCACGACTTACCAAACTAGCCGTTCAAAAGAGGTTATGAATAGTATTAACTAAATTTTAAATATTATATTATCCTTATAATTTTAATCCATATTATGAGTTTCTAAGACATGATTTATGAAAAAATTCATTTTTTCAGATAAAAGAAGTATTTTTCAAAAAATGAAATTTTACCGCCTTTTAATGGTGAAGCCTTTTAAAAACCAATATTTGAAACTTTTATATATTCAATTTGACAAAATTAAATTCTTCTTTATAATCGGTACATAATAATTTAGTATCAATAATGTTTTGGTGTCTTTCTGATAACTTTCATATTTGGGTGAATAGTGAAAAATTACTAAATTTTAACTGAAAACAACTTTTTTAATCAAAATAATTTATATTGATAAATTATACATTTTAATGGTTTGGAAGTATAAATAGATTATATTTTTACTATTTAATCCAATGATGGTCATTTTAAGTAATTTCACCTTGAAATTGGACATAAACAAGTGTCAAACTTTTTATAGTTATTATTTCTTAAAAATACGCCTTTTGGTTTCGAAAGCAGGAATCAATTTTAAATTAATAAATGCAACTTTTATGTTTTTAATTTGGTAAAATAGACTTTATTTTTGGATTCGGAATAACTAAATTATCCTAGGGTGAAATTTTGGTACTTTTCAGATAACTTTTATATTTTGATGAATAGTAAAAAATTACTAAATTTTAATTCAAAATAGCTTTTTTAATCGAAATAATTAATAGTGAAAAATTATGAATTTGGGTGGTTTTAAATTATATTTAAAATATATTTTTACCATGTAATACAATGTGGGTCATTGAACATAATTTCACATTTAAACCAGACATAAACAAGTGTCAATCTTTTGATAGTTATTATCTCTTAAAAACACACTTTTTGTTTTAACAACGGGAATTAATTTTAAATTAATTTCTATCACTTATTTGTTTTGAATTTGGAAAAATAAATTCCATATTTGGAATCAGGATGTTCAAATTGTGTAAATAGGTAAGTTTTAGTTTTAGACATTTTGGATAATTACTTCGGTAAATATTTTATTTACCATGGTTAAAGGGTAAATCCGGTAAACAAGGGTTAAAAAATAATATTATAATAATAATAAATTGCCCTAAAACGTGTCTTAACCCTATTGGTTGATACATAGTCAACCATGGTCATCTTTGGGTCGATTTTGGGACCCCATGGATCCACTTGTAAGTGATAGGGACACTTTATTTTAATAAAGTTAAAATGAATACAAAAATGACACAAGCATATATCTTTTAGCAAAACAATTATTACATAGGGTTATATATGTTGGATTTTAGACTATAAATATTCATTATAAATATAAAAATATTTCCTACATAATGATATTTTATTTATAATTTTTAGACATTAAATAATTTAATTTATTTATGACACAATGGTGATGCAGTAATTACCATAATAGTGAAAAATTAGAATAATTGATATTATAAATACCCAAATAAATATAATTTGAGATTTCTATTGAATTACACTAATTTTATAGGTTAATATTACATATTAGGATTGATTTAATTAACTTTGTTCTAAGTAATAATTCTGTTATGAGTTTCACAAAAATCAACTATTGAATAGTGTCAAAATTGACATAAAAGAGTTTTTAAAACAAATATTGTATTATTAATTGATATTAAATTCCTAAAAATCTAAGGTTCGGCCAAGAGACTTATATCATGATAGGTGTATCATTAATGGACCACTTGGGAGTCGATTGGATGTATATGGTGAGTTTATTAACCATATAATATAAACATACAAAGAGACATTGTAAAAGTGAAACTAATTAACTAAGAGTTAATACTTAAAGATAAGGTTAATATAATGACCCAAACCTGTCTAAATTCTATTTTTTGAGTGGTTTTCGACCCATACCCACGTTAAACTTTAAATAATCAACTTTGGAGCTATTAGAAACCTAATAGGAATTTATTATAAATTAATATTTCTAGCTTTTCCAAAGGTTCCCCTCACCACTCTTATAAAAGGGCACTCCTCCTTCTCATTTCTTCACACATTCAAAGCCTTTTGGTTCGGCCAAAACCTGCCCAAATACTCTCTCAAATTCCCTAACTACAACATAGAGGCCTTAGTTTGATCATAAATCCATCCTATGGAGCCCTTTTTATCAAATCAAAAGGAAGAACCCGAAGAAGAGGTAATGTTTTCACCACCCCTTTTCAAGTTCCTTTCTTCTTCCACTTCTTCTTTCTTTGTTATTACCATTATAAAATAATAACTCCAGTATCATATATATACTGTGATATTATTATAAATATGGTACAACCATATTCGGTATTCTATCCACCCTTTGAATAACATGTCACCTTACGTGCGTACGTACGGCTTACCATCTCCACGTCGTGGTGTAATTGTTATTCAATATATTATTATTTGGATGGGTGTAATAATGATGTGAAACTCATATAAATAATAAATATAACATTATAATGATTCTTTATATATGATATATCATCCAATTATATATTATTTTAATATCAAAAGAATGATATTGTCGCTCGTGCGTACGTATGGACTACCGTCTCCACGAACGCGATGAGATTCATTCTCCATCATATCCATTCAAGTATAATTATCATTTGATGATTTAAAAATAGTATCTAAGGACTTGATATCATTCTTAATATGAATAATATACATCCCATTAATAACAAAAATGGCTCACATAACAAAGAATATAAAGTAAATGAACCCGTTAACACCCGAAATGACGATAATTCTAAGATATTATTAACAAATAAATGTTAAAAGATCATATATGATATCATATTAATGTAAATGGTTATTTTATAATTCAATAACAATTATTTAACCATTATATAGTAGATTAACCTACCTTCGACCAAGTAAAAAGTACAAAGTAAGGGGTTTCTTATCTCACTTTTAATTCCGTGAGAATTCCATTGTTTACCACTTATTTATTACATGTGGTGTATGTTTAATGCCCATGATTGTATTCATTGTGTAATATACTTTAATTTATGGGTATTTAAATCATCATTTTATGATCCTTCTTTAGTGGGTGTATGTTTCATAAGTTATTAAATCGATAAGGGAATTTGAAATTTCAATTCCCATTTATTCGGCTTTACGCAAACTCCATTGATTATTTTACTTTGAGATTATGTGTGGAATCACTATTCATTTGATTATGTCATAATTTCCACTCCCCTTTTCTGTGGATATACTTTTGATACACATAATCACTCCATTGATAATTTCTCAAGTCATCGATAAGAATTTGATAAGAGTAATTTTAATTCATTCTCCATTAGTTGAGTTAAACATCCAATTCATTGGTGTTGTTTTTACAAGATTATGTGTGAATGTTCTTTGATTTTTTTACACTGAATATCCAATCATATTTAGTGTATTTATATTTATCACACACAACCATGTCGTTGATTTATCCTTAACCTAAGGGTATGACCTTTATGAGAGATTTCATCTCAATTTACATTCTATTGAGACTTCTTTGTTGATATACACCAAATCACTTTTATGTGTTGTATATAATGTACTTTGACATAGTATATCCTGAATCCCTTTATTCTCATGATATTAAAATATTTTTATTACCTCAATTATTTGTATTCAAGTTTCTCTCTCTTGGTTAGAAACTCTAAATAAAATACCATTTTTAAATGTTTCAAAGACTTATTCTTATAAATAATACTCATTAATGTTTTAAAAACATGGTTTTAAGGATTTATTCATATGGATGTTAAAGTTTTAAAATTAAAACTACTTTTAAAAGTTTCAAATTGGTATGGGACAATTTGATTCAAAAATCTATTTTTAAATGGCTTCTTGACAAATAGTGTTACTTTTAAATGATTTCAAGAAAAGGGGGTATTTCTCTCAAATAGTTTTGATGATTATTTTCATCTATGTCAATATCCTTCAATATTATTGATTGAGGTTATTTTGATACAATAAAATCTTCCATATTGTATCGAATGAGTTATGTTTGACTGTGGATGTGCTATTTTTTATACCATTCATGGTTTGTGGTTAAAGTATTGACATTTCGTATGCTAGTTTTAATACGAATGTTTATGTTATGTTTAAACCTGTTCATATGAGGAATGCATTGGACTTAATAAGTGACAGGTGGAGCCCACTATAGCTCCTCGATGCATCGGTAGGTCTCATGAGACAAACTCGTGTCTTGGAACAAGGCCTTGGCAAAATCTTATTTGTAGTCTTGGCACGAGGCCTTGGCTATGTAGTTATGATAGTCTGGCATTATGCATTCCATCATTATGAAAGTAGTTATTGATATTGCATGTGATCATTCAACTAGTAAAATATCCATGTGAGTAAGTAAATGGCATTATTTTATTTTATCTTTGCCATTTTATGCTGAAGTTCAATTTTAAAAGGTTTTTGTTTTAGTTATAAATTGCCTTAAGTGTTTATGCTTATCTATGAAAGCTTCTGCTATAATGTTATCCTTACTGAGAATCTGAGCTCACCCCTTTAAATGTTTTATTTTTCCCAGGATTATGAAGAAGTAATTTATGAATGACCTTCCGGGATAGTATGAGGGGATATGAAGAAAAGATGTTTTTTTATGTAATGTAAAACTTTATGATTGTATCTAGTGTTTCCAAGGCTACTAAACTAATCGGTCTTTCGAGACTTGATCTTTCTTGTGATCATTCCAATGTTATGTAATAATGCACCGACTCTGGGTAAATGGGGTTGGGGCGTTACCGTTGGTATCAGAGGAAGTTTAGTACAAAACTTGGAAGCTAGATTTAGATAAACTCTGATTAGAGCACGTAGACCTAAGATGAACATTGAGGATTAGTACAGAATAACTTCCTATAATTTTGGTATTGTAGAGATTTTGTGAGTTTTCCGAGCAATACATCCATGTCTAGATACGAACAGGTAGAGGCAGCTCTGGCACAGATGTACCTAGGGGTAAAACCCGAAAACACCGCTTTGAGCTAGACTCGAACGGGAACTGGTGCACGACAACAGGCCTTATTGTACTCTTGGTTACGACACTCCCGGGGGATATGCTTAGGATAATTTACATTTTCTTTACAAACTGATTTGAAGTATTATATATATAAGATGAGAGTAAATGACCTTGGTTAATCCTAATGTGTTTCAAATTGAGAATATGGTGACATGTTAATCTCTAAATGATTTTATGACTACTATTACTCACACAATGCTTTCTAGTTTTAGTCAATGGCTGGATTCCATGGAAGTCATAGTGACTTTGAGAATGATGTACAAAGTGGGAACGGTGGTGGAAATGATCAACAAAATGGAATGTTGATAGGCGTAAAAGATATCATCTTTATTCTAAATCAGTTTTCCAAAAATATTATCGACAACATATATATTAACCAACTCCCGGACTCAACAAGGAAGAGAAAGGTGATGAATGATAAGAGCTCCAGCAGTGGAGACCATGGAGAAAGGAATCCTCAATTTCCATCGTGCAGGAAATGTGGAAGGATACACCTAGGAAAGTGTCTCAATGGGACCAAGAAATGCTTTACGTGTGGGAAGGAAGGACATAAAGTGAAGAATTGCCGGAAAAAAATGAAGAGTACTATGGAAGAAGATAAAAATGGTCCCAAGAGTCCATTTACAATCATTTTCCGTAAATGTAGGGGACCTGGCTATTACCCGAGTGAATTCCCTATTCTATAGGATATTTTCTTAGTCAAAGAAGAAGCTATGTGGAAATAAATGGTTGGAGAAATGTTTAAAAAGTATTAGTTCTCCTTGTTGATGGGTTTACTTTGGAATAATTTTCTCTTGTATTTGTAACCCCGCAGTTTGCCATGTGAAAATGATATTTGAGGAATAATTATCTCTTCTCTTGTGGATATAGGTATAAATAACCATTTGGTTTTATATGATCATTGGGGTTTGAGAGAATTATATGTTATTATAATTTGGGATGAAAATTCAAGGTATGATATAACATTTGTGGTTAAATTATGTTATGGTATTTTGAGGAATTTATCTCATTTTGGTAATATTATAAAATATAGTTTTTGAAAAAGGACAACACATAGACTGTGTGACAACCCATCGCGTCAGACAAATCTGTGGGAATCGAACCCACAACCAAAGTGCGATTGGGATTTATCGCCTACCACTGGACTACGTGAAGTCCCTGGATAGTGTGACTAATTATTTTTAGTTAAATGATTTTATTGATCAATAATAAGTTGATTTTGGTTATTATGTCTTATTAAATGAATACCCTTGGTATAGGAAAATGATTTGGTGATTAAGTGATAAAGGTTATTTTAGAAGATGTTCGCTTTGTTGGGGACACTATATCCCCAAGGAAAATAGAATACTATGGGATTTCATTTGAGGAGTAATGGTGAATTTTTATCTACATTTTTATTGTGGATTTATAGTGATTTGGGTTATTTATGGAAATGATTAACCTATAATAGAGAATATGTGATGAGGTTAATTACTTTTAAGTATGTGACTTTAATAGTATTTGATGTCATTTGGAGATACAATTTAACATGGGAGACTACATAATAAAATTCTTCTATGTTTTGGGTTTCAATATTAGTTTGGATTATATTGAAGGATTTTAAGGACAATTGATTATTGAATGGTATTTATTTAACTTTGGGGTATTGTTGGTTTGAATTTAGAAATTAAGATTAGTGTTTATTTCTCTCAAGGAATATCCTTTTGGGGGATCATTAGATCTTGTACTAACCATTTTGGTTTTGATTAATCTCTAAAGACAATGTAAATATATAGTTTATCCTGCATGGATCATGTGATTCTATAGAAGTTTATTCTAGCTCTTCCAGTGTGACCAAGTCTTCTTGAATACTCGTCGTTTAAAAAAAATGAGTTAGTGGTGGAAATTTATTAAAGAATGAAACTCTACTTAAAAAGTAAGTATATATATTTATATTCTTAGTCAATATCATAAATGAATTCCTCATCCTTATGTAAGGTAACTTAAAAAAAATGTTGTCCGTTTACTTTTCCTACTAGGAGATTAATGATCATTTGTCCCAACACAAGTTTGTGGTTTTCTTATTGTTAAATTTCTCCTGATCATGATTTCTATCCCTCTCCATCAGAACTTGAAACTTATTTTATCATCCATATCCATGTTTTCCTACCTAGAATCCTAGTATGGGTTATCTTAGGTGATCTTTATACCTCTCTTTCTTTCTTTTAATGTAATAGTTTTATTGACTCTTTTTCCGAAGTGGGACATTCCATTATATTCTCAAGCCCAATTTCTAAAATTGTGAGGATGCAATTTATTTAAGGAGGGGTGAATGTAACACCCCAATCTTCCACGGTACACTTCTCTTTGAATAATACAATAGCGTGTATTGTACGCAACACTGAGTTCAAGTACACCACGACTTACCAAACTAGCCGTTCAAAATAGGTTATGAATAGTATTAACTAAATTTTAAATATTATATTATCCTTATAATTTTAATCCATATTATGAGTTTCTAATACATGATTTATGTACAAATTCATTTTTTCAGACAAAAGAAGTATTTTTTAAAAAATGAAATTTTACCGCCTTTTAATGGCGAAGCCTTTTAAAAACCAATATTTGAAACTTTTATATATTCAATTTGACAAAATAAAATTCTTCTTTAGAATCGGGACATAAGAATTTAGTATCAATAATGTTTTGGTGTCTTTCTGATAACTTTCATATTTGGGTGAATAGTGAAAAATTACTAAATTTTAACTGAAAACAACTTTTTTAATCAAAATAATTTATATTGATAAATTATACATTTTCATGGTTTGGAAGTATAAATAGATTATATTTTTACTATTTAATCCAATTATGGTCATTTTAAGTAATTTCACCTTGAAATTGGACATAAACAAGTGTCAAACTTTTGATAGTTATTATTTCTTAAAAATACGTCTTTTGGTTTCGTAAGAAGGAATCAATTTTAAATTAATAAATGCAATTTTTATGTATTGAATTTGGTAAAATAGACTTCATTTTTGGATTCGGAATAACGAAATTATCCTAGGGTGAAATTTTGGTACTTTTCGGATAACTTTTATATTTTGATGAATAGTAAAAAATTACTAAATTTTAATTAAAAACAACTTTTAAAATAAAAATAATTAATAGTGATAAATTATGAATTTAGGTGGTTTTAAATTGTATTTAAAATATATTTTTACCATGTAATACAATGTGGGTCATTGAACATAATTTTACATTTAAACCAGACATAAACAAGTGCCAATATTTTGATAGTTATTATCTCTTAAAAACACGCTTTTTGTTTTAACAACGGGAATTAATTTTAAATTAATTTCTGCCACTTATGTGTTTTGAATTTGAAAAAATGGATTCCATATTTGGAATTAGGATTTTCAAATTGTGTAAATAGGTAACTTTTATTTTTAGACATTTTGGATAATTACTTCGGTAAATATTTTATTTACCATGGTTAAAGGGTAAATCTGGTAAACAAGGGTAAAACAATAATATTATAATAATACTAAATTACCCTAAAACGTGTCTTAACTATATTTTTTGATACATGGTCGACCAGGGGCATCTTTGGGTCGATTTTGGGACCCCATGGATCCACTTGTAAGTGATAGGGACACTTTATTTTAATTAAGTTAAAATGAATACAAAAATGACACAAGCATATATCTTTTATCAAAACAATTGTTACATAGGGTTATATATGTTTTAGTTTAGACTATAAATATTCATTAGAAAGATAAAAAGATTTCCTACATAATTATATTTTATTTATAATTTTTATACATTAAATAATTTAATTTATTTATGACACAATAGTGGTGCAGTAATTACCATAATAGTGAAAAATTAGAATAATTGATATTATAAATACCCAAATAAATATAATTTGAGATTTTTATTGGATTACACTAATTTTATAGGTTAATATGACATATTATTATTTATTTAATTAACATTTTTCGAAGTAATAATTCTGTTATGAGTTTCAAAAAAATCAACTATTGAATAGTGTCAAAATTGACATAAAAGACTTTTTAAAACAAATATTATATTATTAATTGATATTAAATTCTTAAAAATCTAAGGTTCGGCCAAGATACTTATATAATAATAGGTGTATCATTAATGGACCACATGGGGGTCTCTTGGATGTATATGGTAAGTTTATTAACCATATAATATAAAAATATAAAGAGACATTGTAAAAGTGAAACTAATTAACTAAGAGTTAATACTTAAAGATAAGGTTAATATAATGACCCAAACCTGTCTAAATTCTATTGGTTGAGTGTTTTGGAACCCATAACCACCTTAAAATTTAAATAATAAACTTTGGAGCTATTAGAAACCGAATATGAATTTATTATAAATTAATATTTCTAACTTTTCCAAAGGTGCCCCTCACCCCTCTTATAAAAGGGAACTCCTCCTTCTCATTTCTTCACACCTTAAAAGTCTTTTGGTTCTGCCAAACCCTGCCCAAATACTCTATCATCTTCCCTAACTATAACCTAGAGGCCTTAGTTTGATCATAAATCCATACTATGGATCCCTTTTTATCAAATCAAAAGGAAGAACCCGAAGAAGAGGTAATGTTTTCACCACCCCTTTTCAAGTTCCTTTCTTCTTCCACTTATTCTTTCTTTTTTATTACCATTCTAAAATAATAACTCCAGTATCATATATATACTGTGATGTTATTATAAATATGGTAAAACCATATTCAGTATTCTATCCACCCTTTGAATAACATGTCACCTTACGTGCGTACGTACGGCTTACCGTCTCCACACCGTGGTGTAATTGTTATTCAGTATATTATTATTTGGATGGGTGTAATAATGATGTGTAACTCATGTAAATAATAAATATAACATGATAATGATTTTGTATATATGATAAACTATACAATTATATATTATTTTAATATCAAAAGAATGATATTGTCGCTCGTGCGTACGTACGGACTACCATCTCCACGAACGCGATGAGATTCATTCTTCATCATATCCATTCAAGTATAATTATCATTTTTTGATTTAAAAATATTATCTAAGGACTTTATATAATTCTGGATATGAATAATATACATCCCATTAATAACAAATATGGCTCACATAACAAAGAATATAAAGTAAATGAACTCGTTAACACCCGAAATAACGATAATTCTAAGATATTATTAACAAATCAATGTTAAAAGATCATATATGATATCATATTAATGTAAATTATTATTGTATAATTAAATAACAATTATTTAACCATTATAAAGTAGGTTAACCTACCTTCGACCAAGGAAAAAGTACAAAGTAAGGGGTTTCTTATATCACTTTTAATTCCGTGAGAATTCCATTGTTCACCACTTATTTATTACATGTGGTGTATGTTTACTGCCCATGATTGTATTCATTGTGTAATATACTTTAATTTATGGGTATTTAAATCATCATTTTATGATCCTTATTTCATGGGTGTATGTTTCATAAGTTATCAAATCGATAAGGGAATTTGAAATTTCAATTCCCATTTATTCGGCTTTACGCAAACTCCATTGATTATTTTACTCCGAGATTATGTGTGGAATCACTATTCATTTGATTATGTCATAATTTCCACTCCCCTTTTCTGTGTATATACTTTTGATACACATAATCACTCCATTTATAATTTCTCAAGTCATCGATATGAATTTGATAAGAGTAATTTTAACTCATTCTCCATTTGTTGAGTTAAACATCCAATTCATTGGTGTTGTTTTTACAAGATTATGTGTGAATGTTATTTGATTGTTTTACAGTGAATATCCAATCATATTTAGTTTATTTATATTTATCACGCATAAATATGTCGTTGATTTATCTTTAACCTAAGGGTATGACCTTTATGAGAGATTTCATCTCAATTTACATTCCATTGAGACTTCTTTGTTGATATACACCAAATCACTTTTATGTGGTGTATATAATGTACTTTGACATAGTATATCATGAATCCCTTTATACTCATGATATTAAAATATTTTGATTACCTCAATTATTTGTATTCAAGTGTCTCTCTCTTCGTTATAAACTCTAACTAAAATACCATTTTTAAATGTTTCAAAGACTTATTCTTCTAAATAATACTCATTAATGTCCTTGTTTTAAAAAAATGGTTTTAAGGATTTATTCATATGGACGTTAAAGTTTTAAAATTAAAACTCCTTTTAAAAGTTTCAAAGTGGTATGGGACACTTTGATTCAAAAATCTATTTTTAAATGGATTCTTGACAAATAGTTTTACTTTTAAATGATTTCAAGAAAAAGGGGGATATTTCTCTCAAATAGTTTTGATGATTATTTTCATCTATGTCAATATCCTTCAATATTATTGATTTAGGTTATTGTGATACAATACAATCTTCCATATTGCATCGAATGAGTTATGTTTGACTGTGGATGTGCTATTTTTTATACCATTCATGGTTTGTGGTTAAAGTATTGACATTTCGTATGCTAGTTTTAATATGAATGTTTATGTTATGTTTAAACTTGTTTATATGAGGAATGTATTGGACTTAATAAGTGGTGGGTGGAGCCTGCTATAGCTCCCCAATGCATCAATAGGTCTCATGAGACAAACTGGTGTCTTGGCACAAGGCCTTGGCAAAATCTTATTTGTAGTCTTGGCACGAAGCCTTGGCTATGTGGTTATGATAGTCTGGAATTATGCATTCCATCATTATGAAAGTAGTTTTTGATATTGCATGTGATCATTCGACTAGTAGAATATCCATGTGAGTAAGTAAATGGCAGTATTTTATTTTATCTTTACCATTTTATGCTGAAGTTCAAGTTTAAAAGGCTTTTTTTTTAGATATAAACTTCCTTAAGTGTTTATGCTTATCTATGAAAGCTTCTTCTATAATGTTATCCTTACTAAGTATCTGAGCTCACCCCTTTCAATGTTTTATTTTTCCCAGGATTATGAAGAAGTAATTTATGAATGACCTGCAGGGATAGTATGAGGGGATATGAAGACAAGATGTTTTTTTATGTAATGTAAAACATTATGATTGTATCTAGTGTTTCCAAGGCTACTAAACTAATCGGTCTTTCAAGACTTGATCTTTCTTGTGATCATGCCAATGTTATGTAATAATGCACCGACTCTGGGTAAATAGGGTCGGGGCGTTACAAGTTCCCCTTGATTTTTATATTCTTTTTAGAATTCATGTGATTCAGTTTTCTCTTTGCTTGAATATTTTGTCACTAAATTTATAATTTTTTAAAATGGAAAACCATAATTTAGGGAACAATAATAAGATTCCAAAATTTAATGGGAAAATCTACTACATATATAAATATAGGATGTTTCCTTATCTTTTATCTATAATATTGAATGTTTTAGAGGCTACAAATGATGGGTTTCCACCCTGTATTAATAATGTTGTTAGGTTAGTGGCTGATTGAAAGAATCTTGAGAATGTTGTTTATGCTAAAAATTCTATTTTGTAATTTTTATAAAAGAAGTATTTTCTCAAAGTAAATTGTATTAAGATAACCAAGGAAGTATGGGTAAAACTTGAGAATGTCTATGAAGGTAATGTCAAAGTGAAGTGAGAAAAACTGTAGATTTGTTGACTAAAGTATGAAGATCTAAAAATACAGGATGAAGAAACTGTAGATAGATTCTTCATGAGAGTGATTGAAATTGTGAGCACAATCATTTGTTTTATTGAGAAATTGGTAAATACAATAGTAGTTAAGAATATAATTTGCATCATATTGGATAGTTTTGATGTTAAAGTCTGAGATTTGGAAGCTATAGATCTAAGAACACTCCCTCTTAATAACTTACATAGAATTTTAATTTCCTATGAGATGGGATGAGATGGTTTTTTCAAGAATAAAGTTAAGGATAAAAAAGAAATTTATTTTAAATCCTTAAAGAAAGAGAGGTATGAAAATAATTTTAATGAAGATAAAGCTAGTTATTCATATTCATATTCAGATTTGGATTTTAAGACTGATAAAATGATGTCTCTTTTCTCTAAAAATATGATAAGAGGCAATGAAAATTTTAATAAAAATATTATGATCAAATTTTTTAAGTATAGATCCATTAAACACTTTGCTCCAAAATACCCAAAATTAAACGATAATGAATAAATTTATAATGAAGAATATAGATCTGTAATATCCTTAAAATTTTAGAAAAGTGAAACCCAACTTTGTAAGGAAATGAGGGGAAGTTCTCTAAATACAAAAAAGATAAAATTATTATCTATGTATGATTAAATTGATAGCAGTGAAGAAAAGGTGGAATTTGAGACTTCCTAAGATGAAGATAATGAAAAACTATTTATTATGAAGCTCAAAAGATTAAAATTTCCTCGATGATAAAAACAATAGTTCTAAAAGTGAATGAGAATATACTGAGATGGAATTTAAAATGAAAATAAAACTCAATAAGTGTCTCTCAAAGAACACTAATGTCATGAAACAACCCACCAAGGCCCCACCTAGACTAGTGGTAAGCCATGTGTAACACCCCAAACCCACATCCAATAGGATAATGGATATAGAGCAGTGTCGAGTAGGAATATCACTCAAGTGAGAGGTTATAGCCTAATGAACATGCGCACACACGCCTCTAAGTAAACCTCAATTATAACTCCCCAATTTTTTGTGAACCTTTTTTTTCAAATAAATTAAATTTATTTTATTCTTTTCATTGCATGATACACAAATTTTAACTTTTTTATATACTACAATAAGTTAATATTGCATTTCATGCAACATCGGCTTATCTTATGTGACACAAACATTGAGTTTCTATGAAACGACATTTTATTATTATATTTTTTTAAACAATATAGTTATGACATAGTCGTTAAACATAGTAATATGAATTGTAATAACTTATTTTTAAATATTAATTATAATTTTTTTATATAAATAATATATATTGATAAAAAATTCAGTAAATTCTATATGTTTTGAAAAATATTATTTTCTCAAAAGAACTAATTTTGATGTCATTTTGTGAATAATAATAATAAAATTAATTTTAGAAAAATTTAAAAATTTAATTTGATAAAATAAAATTAATTTTTGAATTTGTAATTACAAAATTATCTTAGGGTGAATTTTTGGAATTTTTCTGAAATATTTCATTTCTTGATGAATAGTGAGAAATACTAAATTTTAATTGGAAATAGTTTTTTGTATAATTTATTTATATAGTTAAATTATATTTTAATTGGGTTTTAAAGTATAATTAGATAAATTATACATAAATTAATCCAATTTAGATCATTGGTGTCAATTTCACATTAAAAATGGATATAAAAACATTTCAATCTTTTGATCTTTTTCACTTTAAGAACATGTCATCTTGTCGCATCTGTGGGGTTAATTTTAAATTAATTTATGAAAATTATGTGTTTATATTTTGAAAAAAATGAATCCCATAATAGGAATCATAATAATTTATAATTTTTAATAAGTTAAACTTAGTTTTTGATCAAAAATAATAGTGAAATTAATTAAAATTAATTACAATAATTATGGTAAAAACAAGTTTACTTAATGGTTAAACATTAAAATTAATGTGTAAAAATGGCCCTATACTTTTCTAACACCCATTGGATATCAATATTTAGACCTTAAATATTCATTTCTTGTATTTTTTGTTCCATGGAATTCCTTTGGTAAATAAAAACGTGGGGAGAACACAATTATTTTCAAAAATGCCAAGTGTGTCCTCTCCCCCACTTATAAAAGGGAACTCACCCCCCCCCCTCATTATTCACACCTCTCAAGACTTTTGGATAATATTAATTGTAAAAAAATAATCTCAAAAATTCCCTCCATTAATTCTATAAATATATCTTTGTTCATAAATCCAAACAAGTAATTCTTTTGGTGTAAACCAAAAGGAGTTACCTAAAAAAGAGGTGGCATCCTTCAACAAGCACTTTTGTTTTATTTCTTTCTACATACCCTAAATTATTCATATTAAATGATTATATAATATCATAATTATACTAAATATATTGATATTTTTTTATTCTAATATTACAACCTACACTCACACACTTCCATCAAATGGGATACACAATCATTGTTTGTGTGTACGGCGGACTACCTCTTCCTGAACTGATGTCATTCATTCTTCCATTACCATCTCTCAAGGTTGGGATTAATGATGGATTTTATATTTTTATATGATATATATGATATTTATTATGTATTTTTTTTTAATTTTTATATAACACATACCTTCATACTTTCTATTTTTTTGTAATATGATAACTTCATTTGTGAACGTGAGGACTACCGCCTCCTCAAGGCGATGTGATTCATTCGTGATTTACATAGAATGTATTAAGGATGAGTTTAATAAAAATATATGTTATGTATTAAATAATAATTATACTATAAATATAATATATATATATATATATATCATTTACTTTAATTTATTTAATATGACAAGAAAATGGAAACAGCATTCATTCGTATGTATGACCTACCATCTCCATGAACAGTGTATTTCATTTCCAATTTATATCTCTTATAGATTATTATAAATATGTATATAATAAATAAATATAATTTTTATATGATTTTTATCATTATTTAAATGATTAAATCGTGATATAATTAAGAGGACCAAAAATATAACAAATCAAAATACATGCGAAAAACAAAGAGATTATTACCTCAAACATAACTTTAACACGGAATTATTAATAAATTGGTAATAAAAGGTAATAATAAAATCATATATGGTATGATATAATATAATATGGTTCTATAATATAATTATAATAAATATATATTTATTTTACATGAGTTTTTCATGAGTACGATGAGAGTCGAGACATAAGGTAGGGGGATTTCTAGTCTCACTTTTATTTCTATGAGAATTATGCCCTATTCACCACTCTTATTTTGTGTGGTGTATATAATAACCTGAATTTATTATATTATTATTATCCAAAAGTTTGTGTTTATTTACATATCAATTTTATGATCTCTATTTTATGGGGTTATACAGTTCAAAAATTACCAAATCGGTAAGTTAGTTTTGTCTTAATTTTCCTTCTTTAAGACACATATTCTTTTATGAACCTATATTATTTTATGAGGTATATATAATAACCTTTTACATGTTATGTAATTAATATCACTATTTTAATGATATTTTAAGCTTCATGAAATTTCATTCTCTCATGGGTAGTATGATTCAAAGTTACCAAAGTAGTATGAGTTCATTGTTACAATCTCATCGTTTATCAAGATTATTTATGATTATTCTTCCATTTATGAAATCTTATGATCCATCTATAAATAATTTTCATAGTTTTATTATCTAATTTTTTCATTATATCTTCATGTATTTGTTCCATCTTTTCACTTTTCGGTACTTGATATAATTAAGAATGTGTTTTTAAGAAAATATGACCTTATTTCTCTCTTAGATTGTAAATCTCATTTATTAAAAAACTATGTGGTCTTGCCCAAATTTACCAAATTTATAAGGGTTAAGCGGTCTCTTGCAGTGTAGCTTGGGTTTTCGAATACTTAGAGACCTAAAAAAACCTATAGACACACAATCTAAAGAGATGGATTTTTTGCTATGAAGTGGAAAAATTTGGGTTGATTTTAGATAAGTTTAAGTGAACACTAAGAGACTTAAGTGAATTAAATTTAAAAGAAAGAGTTAATCCTAGGTTATCAATTGGGGTAGATTGAAGGCATTCATTTTTCAACTATTTCAATTTCTTATATTTCATATGGGTTCATTTAAGAAGACCAAACAACATCATCACTTAATGGTTTAATACCTACAAACCCTAATACTAATCACCTATACACTTGAAGGATCAAAGTTTTAAGAGCTCCAAGGTAAAGGTTTGTATTATCACTTGAAGTGTGTGGCCTTAAATTCAATAAGGATGAAGGAGTTTAAAGATCATGAAACAAAATTCTCAATTAAAATAAGTGATTATACATTAATGGAGTGAGAAATAACATCCAATACATCCCCTTTCTACTCCATTATATCAACCCATAAGTGGGTTAGACCTCTATTAGTGTTATGGTTTCAATGGAAGTAGAAAGTAGACTCGTGAGGGAGGAATTAAAGAACTAAAAAAACAATAAAAATAAAATGATCACTCCAATATTGTGTGAATAATTTCACATGGTTTAGTGTGAATAAGTTCACACCTTAGGGAAACATTATCAATGTGAAAAAAAATAACAAAAAAATGAGAATAAGAATAAGTTTTATTAAGAAGCTAAGGTGATTCGAGCAACTTTAAAATTGAAGAAAAATGATTACAACATCAAATTGGATGCATAACCTTACAATGAAACAAAGAAAAAAAGATCACCAACTCCTCCACTACCACTACCTTAAATAGGAATTTTAGAGGCCTTATTTCAAGCCTCCAATAGTGCAAGTCATCCCTGTTTGTCAGATTAGATTACTCAAGAGGGGGGTGAAATTAAAAAAATTTGTTAAAAATTTCTCTTTAAAAGGTTCCCCAATAAAATTAATACAGCCCAGTTAATCAAGGTAATACGGTTATAAAATTTTGACTATTCAAATAACCTCTCATAAGATTGATTAATTCTTAATAATATCAATATTAATTATTGATACTACTTTTGAAGCTATTCTAATAAGGAAAAACAATTATAACTATTATCCAAGACTAACTATCAAAGTAAAATCTAGTGTTTTCTGAAATATACCGTAAAGCAGATAAAAACTAAATTAAATAACACAGTGGATAAAACAAGTGGTTCAGCCTTAATTTGAGACCTATTCCACTCCACTTGGTAATCACCTTCCACCAAGCAGTTTATATTAATAAACTTGATCCACACCATGGATCGGGGTAAACAATAGTGCACAGGACTATCCAGGTCACACGACCTCTTCCACTATTCTTCATGGGTATAAACTACCAGGTCACACAAGGACCTCTTCCACACTTATATGTGGTAGTAAACAGATGTAAAAAATATATGAGAGGAAGTATATCTTGTATCCTTCAGTTTAGTGCAGGAGATAGTGTGTGTTTTAATACAGACATACATACACACTACTTGAAAGCTAAAAACAATACACAACAGATTAGAGATGATGAGAAAAGGTTAGAAGTGCTCTGAGTGTTATTCTATGCAGCTATGGACTTGTAGGATGAATCAGATTCAAGTATCGAGTCCTCTTGTGAAAAACATAGTATCGCAAGCCTGCCAGTTGGAAGGTGTAAGTTGTCTAGCTCGTGTTCTTCTTGAAGGTGGTACTGTGAGGATGTTTTCGGATATGATCTATGGAATTCCATCCTTTGGAATCGAGAGTTCTTCATGTGTTTTTAAGATGTTTCTTATTGCATGTATCGGTTCTCTTTTCAAAAATGTTCGTACATTTGATGTTATACTTCTCGTCTATGATACTTTTTACAGTGCCACACTTTTCTTTTTATTTTAGAGTGCATGTGTTAGAGATGATAGGATGAATCCATTCTGCACCTTGTACCTTGTACTATCATGTGACATGTCTACAAATAAATATTAATTATGTCAGTGCATTTAAATGACTCAAATATGACCATTACAATTTAAATTGAAAATGAAAAAATATATTAAATAACAGTTTCATAGTCTGTCTAGAAATAGTATCACTTAGAAATAGTGTCACCACTAAATGGTGTCTTCTTCTTTTCCTTTGAACAGTGAGAAAATCATGATGGAATAGTTGTATTGAGATCAAAAACTGGTAGCATAGATGCATTGTTAGGATCACGGTGTCTGGTACTTTTCCAAACTTCGAACGGTGTCTTAGTGATAGTAGCATGGAACTGGTGTCACAGACTTCATAAGATCTGAAACCGGTCATGGTGTATGGATAACGGTGTCTCAGTCATGGTGTCTGGGTTATGGTGTCTAGGTCATGGTGTATGGGTTACGATGTCTGGGTGATGGTGTCTGGGTGATGGTGTCTAGGTCATGGTGTCTGGGTTACGGTGTTTGGGTCATGGTGTATGCGTCATGGTGTCTGGGTCCTTTTCCAGCAAACCAGAACCGATGACAGACTCACGGTTTCTCAGACTTAGCCAAATATCTGCATACATACTTAAGCAGTAATATTCACAGAATGAATTATACTTAATCATTCATAAAATAAATCATTATAGAACAAATTAAATATAGTTTACAATAATAAAACATGATTTAGGATTAACAGAATTTAGTGGAATTTTATTTAAATCATAAAGAAACCAACCATCTCTACACATGATTTGAGATAGGTTAAACAGTATTAACAAGAGTTATAGGATTTACAGGATTTTTGATCATTAAAACATGATTAAAACATGAGGAGTCCACCAATCTCCCCCTTTTTGATGATCATAAATCATATGAATTAGATATTTGTGCTTAGTTTGTTTTCTAGTGCCTGAGTGTTTTGTTCTCCCCCTTATGGGATTATAAAAAAGTAAATAAGAGGATATATAACAACGGTTCATAAGGAATTAGAAGGAAAAATATGTGTAATTAAAAATAGTAGGCAATACAACAAAACCCTATCAAAATACAGTTTTCACTTTTCTTCAGCACCATCTTCTCTTTTCCCTTGGCATCAGCATCAAAAGGATCCATAGGAGAAGAATTAGAATTTTAATAAGGGAGTGATCCAACTGTCATAGAAGGAATAGGGAGTACTTCAAAAATAGAAGGTTCCAATGTAGGTTTGGTAGAAGACAGAGATAAATTTTTTTCAAGGATAATAGGTATGATCTAACTTAGAGCCTGAGATACAGACATTGAGAAAGAGGCAAAGGCAATGGATAAGGAAGGAGGTAAACCAAACCAAAAGGGTGCAGCTGTAACAGCTTGAGATTTTATGAAAAATATTCTTTTTAATTTTATTAATGTCTTGTGTTATATGCTACACCAAAAGGAGCTTGCACAAAACGCATCTTTGACTTGCCTTGCATTACACGCAATCGCAACCTTCCTCGATGGCGTGTGTAGTACGCAATACTGAGTTTCACGAAACAACGATATGCTATTAAAATATTATTAAAACTAGCCGTTATGAATAGTAATAACCACTTTTTAAAATTTTAGAAATTTTATCTCTCAAAATGGACTTCATTTTTGGATTCGGAGTATCGAATTTAGCCTAAGGTGAAATTTTGGTACTTTTAGGATAACTTTCATATTCTGATGAATAGTGAAAATTACTAAATTATAATTAAAAACAACTTTTTTTAATCAAAATAATTAATAGTGATAAATTATTAATTTGAGTGGTTTTAAAGTATATTTAGAATATATTTTTACAATTTAATACAATGTTGGTCATTGAATGTAATTTCACATTTAAACCAGACATAATCAAGTGTCAATCTTTTGATAGATATTGTTTCTTAAAAACACGCTATTTGTTTTAACATCGGGATTTAATTATAAAATTAATTAATGCAACTTCTATGTTATGAATTTGGTAAAATAGACTTCATTTTTGAATTCGGAATATGAAATATAGCTTAGGATGAAATTTTGGCATTGTTCTGAAAAACATCAATTTTTGATGAATAGTGAAACTACTAAGTGGTAGTTAAAAAACTGAATTTTTCATAAAAATTAATTTTACCGCTTCTGTGAATGGAATTTCGAAAATCCGACAGACACGGTTAATATCAAGGACTAAAATGTGGTTCAATGAGATGAAAATAATTTTTGGTGAATAGTAACTTTTTACTTTTTTTTACCACGGTTAATAGTAAATAGGGTAACTAAGGGTAAATATGATATTACTATTACCCTAACACATGTCCTAATTCTATTGGATAAGTGTAATTCGACCCAAAACAACCTTATTAATATAATATGACCATTTAGGTCCACTTGGATTAGATTATGACATTTAATATTATTTTATTTAATGAATAGTTAAAATAGTTAAAATCAAAGTTTAATAACTAAAACATTTTTAATATGGGGTTATACATAAGATAAATTCGACTATAAATATTCATTAGAAAGCTAAAAATATTTCCTACATAATTATATTTTATTTATAATTTTTAGACTTTAAATAAATTAATTTATTTATGACACAACGATGATACAGTAATTACCCTTTTAAGGAAATATTAACATAATTGATGTTATAAATGCTCAAATGAATGTAATTTGAGACTTTTTATGAATTCCACTAATTTTCTAGGTTACTATGATATATTAGTGTTGATTTAATCAACTTGTTTCGAACATATAATTCTGTTATGACTTTCACAAAAATCATATATCAAGTAGTGTCAAAATTGACACAAAATAGTTTTTAAATCAAATATTATATTATTAATTTTTATTTTATTCCTAAAAATCTAAGGTTCGGCCAAATGACTTAGATAAGGATATATATATTAATAATAAACAATTTGGGGTTCGTTTGGCATGTTATAGTAAGTATATTAACCATATAGTGAAAGAAAACAAAAAGACACGGTAAAAGTTAAATTATTTAACTTAGAGTTAAATCTAATTGATAAGGTTAAAATAATACACTAAACTTGTCTAAATCCTATTGGTTGATAGGATTTCGAACCATCCCCACTTTATCTTCGAAATAAGACCCTTTGGAACCATTATATACCTATTTTGACATTAATATAAAATAATATTTTGAGGTATTCCTAAGGTGCCCCTCTCCTCCCTTATAAAAGGACACCTCCTCCCCCTCCTCCTCACACCAATTTGAGCACTCAAGATCGGCCAACCCCTACCAAAATCTCTTCTCCACTTCCCTAGAAACATCCTACAGGTTCTGGTCTTCCTCAAAGACCAATTTTAGTGCCCTAAGAGGAGGTCTCAAAGAGGCGCTTCAAAGAAGAGGTAATTACCGTTACCAATTCTTTCATCTTTATTTCTTCTTCCACTTCTTCTTCTTAGGTTGTTTCATTATGAAGTAATAACATCAGTATCACTCATATACTGATATGTTATTATAAGTATGAAACAACCTTATTTCACCATCTATCCATCCTACGGAAAAAGAAATCACCGCGCGTGCGTACGTACGGAATACCGTCTCCACACCGTGGTGTAATCTATTTTCCACCACCACCTTACATGGATGGGTATAATGGTGTAAAGAATAACTATACATAGTTATTACAACATCATATTGATTCTCATATATTGTATAATCCACTCCAATTCAATTCAATATTTATGGAAATGATATCATCGCTCGTGCGTACGTACGGAATACCGTCTCCACGACGCGATGAGATTCATTCTCCATGTTAACCATTTAAGAATGATTATAAAGTATATATAAGAAATAATAATGAAATATATATAAAGCTACTGGATTTATGTATATATATATATGTGTGTGTCATCTACTTACTTCCATTCAAGACAATAAGGAAAGGAAAACAGCGTTCATGCGTACGTACGGACTACCGTCTCCATGAACGGTGTTTTTCATTTCATTTATCTATCTATTATATATATATATACTGAATATATATGATATATAAATCATATTTTATATTCTGTAAGTAAGTAAATCATGATATAAGTAATAATAATGTCAAGAACAACAAGTCAAAACACCTACGATAAATGAAACGATTTTACCCAAAACGCTTCTTTAACATGAAATTTACAAAAGAACGGGTAATATAATGTCATAAGTGAACCATATATGATATCATAACAATGAATATGATTCTTTAATAAGTCAATGACATTATTTAAATCATTATACAGGAGTTTCGGACACATACGAAGAAAATCGGACCTAAGGTAAGGGAAATATCACAATCTCATTTTTATCCGAGATTGTTTATACTTTGGTATTTACTGGGGTGTATTTTATCATCCACATACATGTTTACTAAATATGTAATATTATTTCCATCCACATACAATTGTTTAATTCCAATTTTACCCTTTGGTGAGTTTTTAGTAAATGATATGAAAGGAATCTTTTGTCGTTTTTCGTACGAGGTACTTTTTGACTTTTCCGACAAAAGTATGAAGAATGTTTTTTTTTAACTTATACGGCATGAATGGATTTTTAAAACCTTATTTCCAAGAAGCTTCCTTTATATGTTTTCAAGTTTATTTTTTTATCAACTTCTTTTAGTTTAAAATTGTATGACATTTTAAGAAAGGAAAATTGTTTTTTAAAGTAGAAAGGATATTTTCCTCAAGAATGGATTTCAAGTGTTTTATCAAAATTATTTTCCATCTAAGATAATAAAGGGTTCTGTTTCTATCCATATTATTACATGGATTTGATTATGTTGTGATGGAAATATTTTTATGAATTCATTTATCTTATATGAATTGTTTTATGATGTCATGTTGTTTAAGAATCTCATTTTTATTACATGGGTTATGCAATGATGTATGATTTATGATTTTGTGGCACAGATAAGAATGGTATCATTATGAGATGGGTGGGACCTATATCTCCCTCCAATGCATTGGGTAAAGATTTTATATCTCATGAGATAGACATGGCTGGAATGGTAGGTTATACCGGTTCAGTGAAACAGGACTGAAACGAGGGTTACTCGATTCAGAAAGGGACTTTGTCCACTAAGATAGTCTTGGAAATGAGTCTTGACTAACAAGAAATGATTCTCTATGATTATGTGTGAATGCCACAAAGTTTCATGTTTTAAGTTATGATTATTGTGATTACATTTCACTGCCATGATTTATCCCATGTTATGAAATTTTGATCTCTTTTGCAGGTTAAGATTTCCAAAAGTTATGTGCGTGTGTATATGATGTGATTGATATTTCTTTTGTTTACCCTTACTGAGCATTTGAGCTCACCCTTTTATGTTTTATTTTCCCCAGGATATAAATAAAGGTTTTAGGTAAAAAAAAGGGGAAGATCTTTATGGGAGATATAGAAGATCTTTCGCCACGATTAGAAGATTACGTTCCGAGTTTCCAAAGACACTAAACTATTACGATCCTTGTGTGTGTGTTTTTGTTATGTACTAAGTATTCCACAAAAGTAATTTAATGTCCATGTACGTCAAGCTTCGGGTCTCTACAGTTGGTATCAGAGGGAGGTTGGAGGTAGGAATGTATCCGATCCTTGGGAACTCTCACATGTGAGCGTTGGACGAAGCATGGCTCTCCGCCCAAGGGCTTCATGAGGAAATGGCTGCCACTGGGGATGGTGGTGTGTCCCGCCCAGGGGGTGTAGCCGCCCATGGAGTGCCCTGATAGGTATCAATTATAGTCCACTGGAAGTAATTCCAGACTGCTACAGCAGCTATAGGATCCACAATAGCAGTACTCTACACATAAAGATAAGGCTTCAACAACTGAATGAATTCAGTAATAATATCAACACCATACTACATTGCTTTCTCAAAATCATATTTGTTCTCTATGAATTTGTCCAATAGAGGAGTGAAATCTTTCAGCTTTTGAACTTGAGTCTTGAAATCTTGAGTGACAGGAGGTATTTTTAAATTCTCTACAAGATACTTGAAATGATTGGTCATATCATTCTTAGAGAAAATCCTAATAAATAGAAATCCACTTTCTTAGTAATTTATTCCTCAGCATAATTTGCAATATTAGAATGAATCCACACCAAATCAAGTACTTTATCACTATTCTTGACAACTATAGATAGACTCTCCTTGTCAAAGCCACTTAACACTGATTTAAATTCCTCCTTATCAACAGTTATGAGTAGATCATTGTCAAAGGGTTGAGATGACTCTCTAGAGGCATTAGAGGCTGTAACAGTTGAAGTGAGGGACTTGAGCTGATTGATAACTTTTTGTAGGAAACCCTTGTACTCATCAGTCAGTTTGTTGATATCAATAACAAGCTCACGCATCTCTTGGACTATCTAATTGTTTCTCTCAGCCACTTTTTCCACTAATGAAGTCAAGTTCGGTTCAATCAGAGAGGCAACTTCCAGTGGAATCTGACCACTAACATCCTCAATAGGATGAGCAACATAATCTTGTCCTAATTTTAAAATATTCTACATATCTTTAACCATAGCTCTGAGAAACTTTACTTCATCACTTAGATATTTTTTTCTGAATTCTGACCTCTTGAAATTCATGAAGCATTTTTAGCTGAATCTGCCATGTGATCTTCTCTAACAGTAAGGCATCATCTCTTTCACTTAGATTTGTTACAACATCAGGTTGGGTGTTAATTAGCTTTTCAACTCTAGCCAATAAAGTAACTCCAAAGGCTTTTAATTAAATCTGAATCACAAAATTAGGAGGTTCTTGTGAAGGTTCAATAATAGGAGCTGAGACAAGATCAGGTTCCTTTGTAGAGATTACTTCTAGAGAAAAAATTGGTTTCAACTGAAACACAGTAGACAGGTCTATTCCTTTAACTGAGGCTTCTTAAGTATCATCCACATCAAAGTAGATAGGGAACTTATACCAGGTATTCATAGTGCTTTGATCAACAGGATTAGAAACCTCAAAACTTTCTAGACTAGGGTGTTGCTCCCCCTCAATAAGTGTATCTCTCAAAGGACTAAGAGATCCAGTTCCTTGAACCAGTTCTAAAAGATCATCTCAAATACTTTCACCCATTTCTTTTCTAGCCAACTAGAAATATTGTTCCATTATTTCCTCAGTAGATATACTAACATCAAGATTATCTTGTTCCTCTATATGTTCTTCAATCTTATCTTCTTTCTCAAAAGAGAGTTCTTCTTCTAGATTCTCCTCTGGAATAGCCTTTTCCCATATAGTAACAACATATTCTCTTCTAGAAGTAGGTTATTCTTACAAATAAATACTTATATCAGTAACAAGTACTTCCTTCTCAACTATGGATTATGGAATAGGTCCATTGTCTTCATTATCCAAGACAGTTTCTTCTAGAGGTGCAACAACTGCCTCTTCTTCCTCTTCAATAGGATAGTCAAAAATTTCATCTGGTTCCAAACCAGGATCATATATGTTCTTAGGTCTTTAAGGATTCTCAACCAGATTAAACTTTTCATATAACCTTTCATTATCCTTCACTCAAGCCTTTTTCCATAGATTTCAACTAATTTTCATTCTTTTGACTGTAACCTTTGAGATACAGAATTCACAGTCCTTGATGACTTCTTCATTTGGTTCAACAATTCCTTTATCATATAGAATAGAAAAGATTAACCTTGAGTAGAACAAGGATATAGACTTCGAGGTTGTATTAATCAACTCACACATATTAAGTATAACATACTTTTATAGGTTAATATTGTGTCCATTCTTCATAAGATGTATCAAGAATACATCTTGATATTTGAGGGTAGAAAAATCTCATTTTCTTGGACTAATTAAATTTTGTATAAACTTAAACAGCAATCTGGTTTCACCATCCAATTCAACAGCAATATATCTTCTCTTCTTTTTATTGCCAGTCAATCTTCCCAAGGCCTCTTCTAAAATAAAAATATCACTAGGAAGAGGATGACCTCTTTGGTAGTCCTCAAAAATTCCTTCATGGTGTATCCTTAGGCAAGTGTCCCATAACCCTAAGGAAAAGGTGCATCTTTGTCCATTAATCCATCTCCTCGTAACAAAACCATCTTCATCATTGAAAGAAAACTGAACAAACTAATAGAATTGAGAAATAAGATTTATCTAAATCAGCCTTTTCTATTTTTTGAACCATTCCATCCATACCTTCTCTTTTAGTACTTTTAGAACTAAATACTTACTTGACAGCAACAACTTAGGGAAGATTTCTTTTTCTGGTACCACTATTCTATCAACAAGATTTGGGATCAATGGTCCTTTAGGCGCTACCTTTGGTGCTCTTTTCACTTTCTTCTTAAAAATTCGCTCCTCAGGGGTTGATTAAGATGGTTTCTTAATCATGGGAATTCAATGAGGGTTCGAGAGAGAGATAGAGAGGTATGAAGGAGGTCTTACGATTTGAGAGAGAAGGGTTTTGGTTTTGAGAAAAAAGTGCTCAAGTGAAGAAAAGAGTGAAACATAATTTGTTTTTATCATTTAGGGATATCAAGCATCACAAATCCAAAAGCACATGGTGAATATAATAAAATAATCAATACAGTGATACGGGTAATAAAATACAAATAAAACAAAAAAGTTTCATTACGGTGAGACTGAAATAGGTTGTCACTGTGAGACCGAAATAGGTTGTCACGGTGAGATCGAAGGTTGTCAAGGTGAAACCAAAATAGGTTGTCACTATGAGACCTTTATGGTGTGTCTCCACATGGTACGACCATATTATTTGATAAAGTAAGTGCAAGAAAGTAATAGATAAATAGTAATTGTGAGACTGTAAACATGAAATAGAAAATTCAAGATAGTGACTTGTGAAACCATAAACTGTGAAACAGTAAGTTTTGAAACAGTAAGTTGTGAAACAGTAAGTTGTGAAACATTATACTTTCTACTTAAGATTTATCATTCCTAATTCATGTATGATGTAATCTATCCTTTCAGAATTTAATGGTTTGGTGAATATATCATCAAGATGATAATTAGTTCCAATAAATTCCAAAGTGATATCACCTTTTTGATAATGGTATCTCAAAAGGTGATGTCTTACATCAATATGTTTTGTCCTGGAGTGTGAAATAGGATTTTTTGAGATGTTAATATCACTTTTAATATCACAATTTATGGGTAAATTACTGAATTGATATCCATAATCTAGTAATGTGTGTTTCATCCACAAAATGTGTGCACAGCAACTACTAGAAGTTATGTATTTAGATTCAGTAGTAGATAATACAATAGAGTTTTGTTTCTTACTACACCATGATACTAGATACTTGCCTAAAAAGTGACATGTTCTAGAGGTGATTTTTCTATCTAACTTACAACCACTGAAATCAGTATCAGAATAACTAACTAACTTAAATGATTGTCCTCTAGGATAGAACAGTTCTAGATTGGTTGTATGTTTGAGCTATTTGAAAATCCTTTTAACAGGATTTAAATGAGATTCCTTAGGGTTTTCTTCAAAATTATCACACATACATACACTAAACATAATTTTAGGTCGGCTAGAAGTTAAGTAGAGTAAGATTCCAATCATTCCTCTGTAAGTGGTTTGATCATCAGATTTTCCATCTTCATCAAGATCCAACTTACAAGTAGTACCCATTAAAGTATCACTACTTTTAGATTTATCCAAGACAAAACGTTTTAGAATATCTTTAGTATATTTTTTTTATTTAAAATAATACCATCTTTATTTTTAAATACTTGAAATCCAAGAAAGAATTTTAGTTCACCCATTAAACTCATTTCAAATTTGTTTTGCATCATTTTAGAAAATTTAATACATAAGGAACTTTTTGAAGATCCAAAAATAATATCATATACATAAATTTCAACTATTAAAACATCATTGGAAATTAGTTTTATAAAAAGGGTAGGTTCAGCTATACCTTTTTTAAAACCTTTAGAAATTAGAAAAGTATTTAGTCCATCATACCAAGATTTTAGAACTTGTTTTAAACCATACAAAGATTTTGATAATTTAAAAACATGATTTGGAAAGTGAGGATTTTTGAAACTAGGGGGTTTTTCAACAAAGACATCCTCAGCTAAAAACCCATTTAGGAATGAATTCTTGACATCCATTTAATATAGTTTAAAATTCAGATGTGTAGCATAAGTAAGCAGGATTCTGATGTCTTCAATTATAGCTACTGGTAAAAAGGTCTCCTTATAGTCAATTCCTTCCTCTTGACTATATCCTTATGCTACCAATATAGTCTTACTTACAACTATCTTACCAGCTTCATCTACCTTATTTCTAAACACCCACTTAGTACCTATGGTAAATATGTCTTTGTGTCTGTCAAAAAGTTTCAAAATTTTGTTTTTTTTCAAACTAATTAATTTCTTCTTGCATATTCATCACCCAAAATTCATCATTGATAGCATCATTAATGTTTTTAGGGTCAAGTTTTGACAAGAAAACTTGATTTTCAACTTGATTTCTAATAGAAGATCTAGTTTGAGTTACTTTATCTAAATATCCTACAACATCATCTAAAGGATGGTTCTTAAGGGTTCTAAAAGCTCTAGAAAAAGTGGAGCTAGTGATTTCAGGTTCTTAAATTAGTTCAGGTTCATTATGACTTGAATCTAGAGGATTTCCATAACTTGGATTTTTCACAGATTCCTTTACAGGATGGTTAGAGAATTTAGAATTGATGTCCAGATTTGACATATCATCATCTAGGTTCTCTAGAGATGTCTTAGGCTCATGTGGATCTGTCTCATCAAACTTGACATGGACAGATTCTTCCACACATTTAGTTATTTTATTAAACACTCTATAGGCTTTACTAGATATTGAATATCCTAGAAAAATTCCTTCATCACTCTTGGATGAAAACTTGTCAAGATTGTCCTTAGTATTAAGGATATAGACTTTGCAACCAAAAACGTTGAAGTATCTTACTTTGGGTTTTCTATTGTTCCATAACTCATATGTAGTTCTTTTAAGGATAGATCTAATTAACACTCTATTAATAATATAGCATTTTGTATTTACAACTTCAACCCAAAAATAAATAGGTAAGTCATATTCAATAAGCATGGTTCTAGAAATCTCTTTCAAGGTCCTGTTTCTTATTTCTACAACTCCATTTTTTTAGGTGTTCTAGGGGTACTGAAATTATGATTATAGCCATTTTGTGAAAAAAAAGGATTCAAAATCTTTATTTTCAAACTCACGGCCATGATCACTTCTTAAGGATTTAATTCTAAGTTCAGTGAGATTTTCTACAGTTTTAGCATATTTGGTAAAATGAGAGCAGGCTCCATGTTTGTGAGCCAAAAAGAAGGTCCAATTATATCTAGAAAATTCATCTACAATAACATAAACATAGTTCTTACCATTTAAACTAGAAAATCTAGATGGTCCAAACAAATCCATGTGAACTAACTTGAGAGGTTGAGAAGTTGACACTTCTTTCTTTGTTTTGAAGTAAATTTTGTGTTGCTTTCCCTTTTGACAAGGATTACACACTTTATCATTTGGAAACATAAGTTTGGGTAGGTCTTTGACTAAAATTTCTCTAGTTATCTTTCTAAGGGATTGAATATTGCAGTGTCCTAGTCTTGTTTTCCAAATCCAAGACTCTGTGAAATACACTTAAACATGATGCATTTTGAGAAACTAAAGAATCTAAGTTAACATAGTATACATTTTCATTTCTCAATACATAAAATACTAATTTATTTTTATAATTAAAAACATAGAAAGAGTTATTTTAAAATTTAAAATGAAATCCATCATCACATAGTTGTGAAATACTAAGAAAATTATATTTCAGTCTATCAAAAAAATAATTTGGAAATTAAAACTGGGTTAGAGTTACCAATTTGGCCAAGGAAAATGATTTTTCCCTTGGCATTGTCACCAAAAGTGACATGTCCACCATCAATTTTTTATTAATTTCGTGAAGCATGAATAGTTATCGTGTGTCTTGAACACCCACTGTCCAAGTACCATAAGCTTTTAAAGGATCTATTTAAACAATTCTCCTAAAAAATAATCAAATAAAAATAGACTTTTCTACCCATATTTGTTTGGGTCTAGTAATATCAGTAACTAGTGCTTTAGGAACTCACATATGCCTTATAGGTTTCCTATAATCATTATGTAAAGTACTTGAAAAATAAACTCTATTTGGTCCAAAAAAGCTTGAAACAGTAGAGAGTGTGTCATAATTTTAACTAGAAGAATGTTTTCCTAAACTAGGAGTAAATATGTATGTTTTAGATTTAGAAACAAAATTGGTTTTTCCAAAATTTCATTTACCAGGTTGATATCCAATACCAATAGTGTATTTAGGGGCAATCTATTTACCTAGAATTTTACCAAAGTGTATTTTCCATTAGTAAACCTTTCAAGGTATTTTTTCAGTTGCTCATGAGATATATTTAATTCATTGTTTTATTAGAGTAATTGAACATTTTTCTCTCTTTCTACAGTAAGTTCATATTTAATAGTTAAGGTAAGAGCATATTGTTTCTTTAAAGACTTGTATTTATCTTTTAGTTAATTACATGTCTCTTCAAGCATATTTCAATACTAAAACATTTCTTCTTTAGACATATTTTCAAAATCATTTTCATCTCCATAATAATAGGAATTTTGTATAGGAGATTTCAGGGTTACCTCAGATGTGTTTTTCATAAAACACATATTGGCTTTGTTAGCCTGTTCATCGTGTGAAGATTCTAATTCACCTGAACTATCCTCAGAAGCAATCCATGTTGCTTTAATTTCCTTTTTATACTTTCTATCATTGTCCTCATATTTATTTTTATACTTAAGATTGGGATAGTCAACCTTTATATGTCCTTTTCGCTTACATTCATAATAGGCTATCTCATTAGACTTTTCATTTCTTTTCCAATATTTCTTCCAACTTCCCTTTTGATCATATCTTCCTTTGAAGTTAGGTTTTATAAAAAAATCTTTCTTTTTTAGAATTTATTAAACCTTCTGGCTAATTGAGACATCTCCACATCACTGTCAGGTAAAGATTTTTCACTTCTAGAACTTTCTACAAAGACTTTAGTTTCTCATTTTCTTTATGTTTAGAGGTGGTGGTCTTGAATGCCATAGATTTTCTTTTGGGTTCATCCTCCTCTTCTTTGTTGACTTTAATCTCATATTCATACATAATTAGTTTCCCAGTGAGTTCTTTTACAGGCAATTTTATGATGTCATATAACTGACTAATAGATACAGAGGTTCCTCTCCATCTAAAAGTTCCTTCATGTGAAACAGACAAGGTATCCCAAATTTCATGGGTAGTTTTACATGAAGATATTCTATTAAATTACTCATATTCTAAAGAGAAATATAAATCATTCATGGCCTTTAAATTTTTATTGTAAGCAGTCTTGGTTGGATCATCCCAAGTAATTCTATCAATAGAAGGAATCTTATACACATCTATAATTGAAGACCAAATTTCAAATCCCATAATTTCTAAATGAATTTTCATTTTAATTTTCCATTGAGAATAATTAGTTCCATTAAATAATGGTGGTTTGTTTTTTTTAGCACCTTCTAGTCTATTATCCATAATAAATAAATAATTTTAATGAGCTAGAAATTTAGAATTAACAGAAATTTATAGATCTTTAAAGTACAACTAAAACCACAGTTGAAAAGATTTTAAAAATAAAGTCTTAACAAGAATAAAAACTACTTTGACACCAAATGTTGGTCGAAGTAGAGTACTCAAGAGGGTAATGAATTGAGTATCTATTAAAAATTTCTGTTAAATAGTTATCTTAAAAAGGTTACCCAATAAGATTAATACATACCAGTTAATCAAGGTAATACGGTTATAAAAGTTTGATTATTCAAATAACCTCTCAGAAGATTGATTAATTCTCAGTAATATCAAAATGAATTATTGATAATACTTTCGAAGTTATTATAATAAGTAAAAACAATTATAACTTCTATCCAAGACTAACTATCAAAGTAAAATCTAGTGTTTTCTGAAATATACATTAAAGTAAAGAAAAACTAAATTAAATAACACAGTGGATAAAAAAAGTGGTTCAATATCAATACAAGACCTAATCCACTCCACTTAGTGATCACTTTACACCAAGTAGTTTATATAAATAAACTTGATCCATACCCTGGATCGGGGTAAACAACAGTGCACAGGACTATCCAGGTCACACTACCTCTTCCACTGTTCTTCATGGGTATAAATTACCAGGTCACACAAGGAACTATTACACACTTATTCATGGGAGTAAACATATGTAAAAAAGATTTGAGATTAAGGATATCTTGAATCCTTCAGTTTAGTGTAGGAGACAGTGTGTGTTTTAATACAGATATACACACACACTTCTCGAAAGCTAAAAACAATACACAACAGAGAAAAGGTGATGATAAAAGGTTAGAAGTGATCTAAGTGTTATTCTATGAAAATCTGGACTTGTAGGATGAAACAAATGAAAGTATAAAGTCCTCTTGTGAAAAACAGAGTATCGCAAGTCTTCCAGTTAGAATTTTTAAGTTTTCTAGTTCGTGTTATTCTTGAAGGTTGTTCTACAAGGATATATTTGGCTCTGATCTATGTAATTACAACCTTTATAATCGAGAGTTCTTCATGTGTTATTCAGTTGTTTCTTATTGCATGTATCAATTATCTTTTCAAAAATGATTGTACGTCTACTGCTCTACTTCTCATCTATGATACTTATTCTGGTGCCATGCTTTTATTTTTATTTTAGAGTGTATGTGTTGGAGCCGACAGGATGAATCCATTATACACCTCATACCTTTTACTATTAGGTGACATGTCAACAAATAAATATTGACTTTTTCAGTTCATTTAAATGACTTAAATATGAATATTAGAAATTAAATTTAAAAGGACAAAACATATTAAAGAACGGTGTCACAGTCTATTTTGAAATGGTATCACTTGGAAAAGGTTTCATCACAAAATAGTGTTTTCTTCTTTTCCATTGAGTGGTGAGTTAGTCATGATGGAATAGTTGTATAGAGATCAGAAACAGATAGCACAAATTCAATGTTAGGATCACGGTGTTTGGACCTTTTCCAAACTTTGAATGGTGTCTTGGTGATGGTAGCATGGAATCGGTGCCATAGACATCATGAGATCTGAAACTAGTCACCGTGTCTAGATCACGGTGTCTGGGTCACGGTGTCTAGGTCACGGTGTCTGGGTTATGGTGTTTGGGTCACGGTGTCTGGGTCACGGTGTCTGGGTTACAATGACTGGGTTATGGTGTCTGAGTCATGGTGTCTGTGTTACAGTGTTTGGGTCACGGTGTCTGGGTCACGGTGTCTGGGTCCTTTGCCAGAAAACCAGAACCGGTGACAGACTCACGGTTTCTCAGACTTAGCCAAATATCTATATACAGACTTAAGCAGTAATAATCACAGAATAAATTAGACTTAATAATTCATAAAATAAATCACTATAGAACAAATTAAATATTATTTACAATAATAAAACATGATTTAGGATTAACAGGATTTAATGGAAGTTTATTTAAAGCATAAAGAAATCGGTCATATCAACACATGATTTGAGATAGGTTAAACATGATTAACAAGAGTTACAATATTTACAGATGATTAATACATGAGGATTCCAATAATCCCACTTGATTATGGTAGGCTTAGGGTGGTGGAAAGTTTGTGGAATTTGATCTTTTTCACCCTTTACTCGGATTGGGATCCATCTTGCATCCACTGAACAGATACGCCGAAATGACCTCCTATATGGAATAATTGGAGAGTTCCATATAAAAAGAAAATGAATATAGGGATTTCCCTTAGATTTATATAAAATTCCATCCCAAAATATTTTCTTGTTTGCGGTATATGAATAAATTGGTGGGATATTTTCTAGGATGCAGAATCTGTCCCAGAATTACATCTTCAAATTGGGCTACCTGGAAGTCCATTCAAACATCTGAATTATCTTGGTCCACTATTTAATTAAATTTTCTCCATGATGTATTCTATCTCTAGTTCATTTTTTAGAATCATTGGGCTTGTATCTTGTACGCTACAGTCTCTTTATTGAAATATTGTCCAGTTTACTTTGTCCGGAATGCATTGGCATAAAATCCCACTTTGATCATATTCCAATGTGAATTTTTAAGTGATCCAAAAGAATTAATTGTTACTTATATCATGGGAGACCTTAAAATAAAAAATACCTTTGCGTGTCTTAGTAGGTGTTCAAATATTTACCAAGTAATAGTTCACTTTAACAAAGAATTACAATAATAATGTGAAATAATGTTCAAATCGTAAAATTAACTAAAAATGTTGTTTATGAATAATTAATCTCATGAATATTATGCATATTAACAATGAATATTAGCCTATTTCAGTTTCTAATCACGCCCCCCCCCCAACTTGAGTTTTTCAAGTCCTTAGAAAAATATATCTCAAAAATATGAAATTCGAATTACCTTTTCCAAAAAAAAATTAATACACAATGATCACCCAAAACCCTTATACCAAAAATTTATAAAACCCATAAAAATATTTTAATACAAGATAGTTTCATAAGCATATCCCAATCCTAATCACATTCCTTTAGTCAAATTCATTTCCATATTTCATCCAATTTCAGTTAGGTGTGATGATGTGTTGTGTATCACAATAGACATGGGGGTTCGTCTTTATTCAAGGGGGAAATGATGGAAGCGCTTGGTGAAATCACATTTTAATATTAATATGGGTATTCTATTTTTTGTTTCTTTTTTTTTATTCAATTTGGCCATGGTAATTGAATCTACACTCAATAGAGTCAACCAATGTAGCGATACTTTTCCAATGACTCCCAGGCTCAAAGACCTTAGGGAACCAAGTGAATCCCACATACTCAGGCATATTCTCGAGCTAACTTAGTCAAAAACAAAGTCAAATTACCATAAATAGAGAAAAAATTACTAACTCAAGGCTAGAAAACTATGGAGTCATGATCCCCAAGTGCTGAAAGTCACTCATTAGGTCATTTCATTGCTCTATGTGCAAATTTATTGTTTTTTTTATTTTCTTATTTTTTTTATTTTTTTTAATTGAATAATCATATTAAAACTAAAATGATCACTAAAACTATGCTATTTATTTGGGGGGGCCCATTAACTCAAACTAATACCCCACTATCCAAAGGACGTGCATTGTGAATTTTTTTTATTTGGATGAAAATATAAATTATGAAATATCACATTAGACAGTCACACTTTACAAAATCTATGCTCATGAAATTATACATGGATTAAAATTAGAATCAGGGTATGATAAATTATTTGATATTCATTTTCAAAGTTTTCAATTTGTATTATAATGTTCAAAGTTAAAGAAATTTTTCCTTCCATTTACACACATTTTTTATTTCATAAGGATTTTTTTTCTTTCTTTTCACCCCCCCCCCAACTTAGAATAACACTATCTTCAGTGTTGAAAGAAAATAAAACTTATAAGGAGGTAGAGGAGAGGAGTTCAAAGAGGACATTGAAAATGAGAAACATGGAATGAAGTCACTTGGTGGTTGAAGTTGATGTTCATGCTGCTCCAATTTAATCCTTTAATATTCATGTCACTCGTAGAGTTCCATAGTGGAACAAGGAAAAACAAACAAACAAAACAAAACAAAACAATACATATATATATATATATAAATATTTATTTATTTATAAAAAATTAAAATATAAGTATATATACAAAAATTATAGAAGAAGGAAGCACTATAATATATAGGTCAGTGGAAAGCACATGCCCCTATCTCCCTTCAGTCCTGGGTTCGAGTCCTCGTGGCTTCATTAGTTGTGATGGGGTTTTCCCCATGACCTACAATGTGTCCTTTTAATTTTTTTTAATTATTAATTTTTTTTGTATTTTAATTTTAACCTAAAAACACATAAAAATAAAATAAAATAAAATAATGATACATTTTCTTCTTTTTAAATTTATAGGTAAGGTATTACTCAAGGATCACACCACGTGACACGAATGAATATGGCGCTCCCCATTCATACCCATCCATACTCATAATATCAGAAAAAATTAACAGTCTATGGTACTATCATATTCAGAGTTGATTTATTCATTAATGTTTTTTAAATATCAAAATTATTCATTAATCCTATTTGAAAAATAACAATGATTGGAAATGATTGGAAATATGAAAATCACAGGTTTCCTCTCATGAAACACTTTTTTTTAACATCGCTAGCTCGACTTAGACCCTTAATTGTTTAATTATTTTCCTCGTCTAAGGTTGGTTCACACAAGACTTCATCAAATTTATGTTTTTCGAATGGGTCAATAAACGGTTTGACTCTATGAACATTAACTTTAAATGTTTGATCATTGGTGGGATCTTGAATTTCTACAACCCCATGGGGGTACACCTTATACACTATGTATAGACCTGACCATCTGGACCTCAACTTTCCTAGGTGTAAATGAAGTTTAGAATTATACAAAAGAATAGGTTTACCTGGTACAATGTGTTTGATTTTAATATTTATAGATTGGTAGGCTTGTACTTTAGCTTTATTGATCTTTGAATTTTCATAAGCCTTCATCTTAAGTTCCTCAAGTTCATTTAGATATAATTTCCTTTTTGTTTAGGCTAATGAGAGGTCATAATTAATTTTCTTAATTTCCCAAAAGGCCTTATGTTCAATATCTACTAGAAAATGGAATGTTTTACCATAAGATAGCCTATATGGGGACATTCCTAAAATGGTTTTAATGTGGTTCAATAGGCCCAAAGAGAATCTAAGAATTTGCTCGACAAATCTTTCCTAGATGGATTTATAGTTTTCTTAAGAATTTCATTGATTTCTCTATCATCTAACTTAGATTGAACATTGGACTGTGGATGGTAAGTAGTGTACACTTTTGTGATAAATTCCATACTTTTCCATGAGTGATAAGAATGGATTATTTCAAAAATGAGTTCCGCAATCACTAATGATGGCCCTGGTAATTCCAAATCTAGCGAGGATGTTTTCCTTGAGAAATCTAATCACAATTTGATGATCATTGGATTTTATAGTAATGGCCTCAATACATTTGGAGACATAATCAAAAACTAAAATAATGTATATATCTCCCCTAGAGTCTCAGAAGGTACCCATGAAATTGATTCCTCGGCAGTCAAATATTTCAATTACTAAGATGGGATTGAGTGGAATATGATTCCTTTTTGTGATGGACCCTACTTTATAACACCTAAGAGATCTTTGAAAAAATGTTTATGAATCCCTTGAGAGGGTGTTCCAAAATAAACCACACTGAATAACCTTATAATAATTTTTCTTATAGGAAAAGTGACCTCCATACACCTCACTATGACAGAATTTAAGGATGGTCTCATGTTCAGATTATGGGACACACCTCCTAATTACTTGTTCAAGGAAGAACTTATATAGGTATGGATCATAAAACACGCAGTTTTTGACATCATAAAGAGATTCCCTTCTATCTTGAGTCCCTAATAATTTTAGAATAACTTATGTAACTAAGATGTTGGTTATGTCAGCATACTAAGGGTAGTCACTCATAGAGTATAGGTGTTCATCAGGGAATGAATCAAACACATAAAGGTGAGATAATTTTTCATTAAATTATATCCTAAAGATATGATAAGCTACAAAATTTTAAACACCATTTTTTCTTGATTGTGAGGTCAAATTCTTGTAAGATAAGGACCCGCCTAATCAGTCTAGACTTAGCATCTTGTTTCTAGAAGTGGTATTTCAATGCAGAATAGTCAGTGAACACAGTGATAGAGGATCCTAAGAGGTAGGACCTAAACTTTTCTAAGACAAACACAACATAAATTAACTCCTTTTCAATGGTTGTGTAGTTTATTTGGGAATCATTTAATTATTTTCTTTCATAAGAAATTACATAAGGATTTTTATCACAATTTTTTCCTAACACAGCTCCTAAATCAAATTCACTGGCATCACACATGAGTTCAAAAGGAAGGTTCCAATTTGGGGATTTCATGATTATAGGAGAGTTGAGAGATGATTTGAGGGTTGATAATTAAACCTCACAACTTTATGTCTAAACAAATGGAGCATCCTTTACAAGAATACCATAAAGGGGATGAGAAATTGAACTAAAGTTCCTTAAGGAATCTTATATAGAAACCAACATGCCCTAAGAAATACCTCAGTTCCTTGATAATTTTGGGTGATGGAAAGTGGTGAATGATGTAAACCTTGGATTTATCAACTTCAATCCCCCTACCTGAGACTAGATGGCCAAGGACTAGTCCCTCTTTAACCATGAAATGGCATTTTTCTAGTTTAGGACCAGATTATTTTCTTCACGTCTCAACAAAACTCTCTCCACATTCCTCAAACATCCCTCGAATGTATCCCCATACATAGATAAGTCATCTATGAAGACCTCTAGAAAATCCCCTACCATGTCTAAGAATATTCCCATCATGCACTTCTGGAAGGTTCCAGGGGCATTTCATAACCCGAAGGGAATGCGTTTGAATGGACGGGTGAGTATAGTCTTCCCTTGATCCTTGAGGGAGACCTCAATCTGATTGTACCCTGATTAACCATCTAAGAAACAGTATAAGGCATTACATTACACTCTCTCAAGGACTTGTTCAATGAACGGTAAGGGTAAATAGTCCTTCCTGTTAAATGAGTTCAGCTTCCTATAGTCGATGCAAACTCTATAGCCACTACTCACCCTAGTTGGAAGAATCACTCCATCCTTATTGGTTATCATTGTGATTATAGCCTTCTTTGGAACCAATTGGATTGGGATAACCCACTCACTCTTAGATATGGGATAGATGATACCATATTTTAAAATTTTCATAAGTTCTTTTCTCACTACTTCCATGAGATTAAGATTGAGTCACCATTGAGGTTGACGACATGGATTTGAATTAGATTCGAGAACAATCCTATGAGTCTCTATAAGTGGGATAATCTCAAGAATATTAGATAGGATCCATATAATGGATTTATTTTTTCTCTTAAGTACATATAGAATCATCCTATCATGATTGGCTTGAAGAAAAAAATAAATCGATCTTCATCCAATGTCCCAATATTCTTTTTAAATTTTGAACCAACCTGATCTTGAATTGAAAGAACTTCTTACTGCACTTAAGTAGGCCTTCCTAAGATTGATTCCACATTTGTATAAGTTTCATCTACTATATTGGTTTGATTAGTGTTAAGGAAGTGATTTGGAGTGGTCTCCATGAATGTGGTTTTATAAAATATTTCACTAATTACTGGTCTTTATATTTTATCATAGGAGCAATCTGAAAGTGATTCTAGCCAAGGAGATATGCTTCCTTCATGTGAAAAAAATTAAATTAATCTCATCCTCACTTAAAAATTCCTCAAATATTCCTTGATGTTCTATGGATTTATTATAAATGCTTCTTATCATGTTTACTTCATGAATATCCTCATTATCCCCTATTTGGGAGCTTTGATTATAGATGTTCAAGTCTAGACACATGTTTCCAAAGGTGATGGTCATGTTCCCATTTTGGAATCGGATAATAGAGTTGATTACTGCAAGGAAAGGATGGCCAAGGATGATTGGGGTTTGTTCCTTATTTCCTAAGTTTGTATTTTTTTCAAGGACAATAAAGTCAGTAGGGTAGATGAAGTTTTTTTACTTTTACCAGAACATCCTTTAAAATCCCCTTTGGAATCTTAATGTTATGATCATAAATATGAAGTGTGACAGATGTGGGTTGGAGAGATTCTAGGCCTAACTAGAAGTACACATCATATGGAATGATATTGACACTAGAACCTTGGTCACACATTTGACAACTTTTTTCTCTCCTATTTCAATATTTATGTAAGGGCAACCTGGGTCTTTCATATTTTGTGGAAGGGTTCCTTGGATTATTGTGATAATATTTGCTTCTATAAGGACTTAGTTCTTATGTTAGAATTTCATTTTAAATGTTTAGAGGTCCTTTAGGTATTTTGAGTATTTGTTAATGGTTTTAATATCATCGAGGATTGGAATGTTCAACTTGACTTGTGAGAATATTTCCCTCAATGTTTCACTTAATTCAGGCTTGGTTTTCCCCCTCATGCATTGAGGAAGTGGTGCAGGTTGTGGGATTGTTTGTTGAAGAGTTTATTCTTTCACATTATTATAAGTATTTTTAGTTTGATCATGTGGTTCATTTGAATTTTCATTAGATTTTAAATCTTCATATGGTTTTTGAATTATTTGTTCAGGTTTCTCAATTGATTTACCACTTTTAAAAACTATCACAGCCTTTAGTTGTTCATGAGTTGTTTGATTGAAACTTGAATCTCCCCTTGATGTTTTTTGTGGAATGGACCGTTTAGGCATGGCTGCCTTTCTATTTTTTATGGTTTGAAGTTCTTGTTTAAGGGAAGAGACTTTTGAGTTCATTTTCTTTATTTGTTTACACAACTGTTCAAATATTGGGAGAGGGACGGATTGGGAGGGGGTTGTGTTGGTAAGTTTATCCCAGGATGATACATTGGTTTTTGGATGGGTTGATGGATGGTTTTTTGGTATTGTAAAGTGGGATGTTGGTATTGGACTATTAGTGGTTGGAATTTGTTATGGTTTTAAAACTTTTGTGTAGGGTAGGGGTTTGGTCCTTGTAGTTGGATAGGTTGTTGGTTATCTTTCCAGTGGAAGCCTGGGTGGTCATTATACCTTGGATTGAATGTGTTTTGGTATTGGTGATTTTGAAAGTTTAGGGCATTGACTTGAGTCAGTTTTTCTCCTAGAATAACATCCTTGATGGATGAAATGGTTGGGCAGTTGTCTGTTTTGTGGTCATGTTTGTCACAAATTGTAAAAATAGGGTATACAGTTTAGATTTCATGGATTTTCCTAAGGTCTATCTCTTCAACCTTCTTTGTGAGTGTTGAAAGTTTATCCCTAAGTATTTCCTCTTCTCTAAGTGTATTCATTCTAGTAGTTATTTGTGTCTTTTTAGAATAAGGTGATGTTCCCCATGTTTGGTTTTGTTCAGAAAGGCTTTATAGATACTTGTAAGAATCATTTGGGGATTTGTTTTTAAAGGTCCCATTACACATAATATTAATGAATTGTTTATTCACTGGGCCCAACCCTTCATAAAAAATTATCACTTGTTCAGGAATAGAAAAACCATGGTGTGGAACCATGTTTAGGGTGTCTTTGAACCTCTCCCATGTTTCATAGAATAACTCTCCCTCTTTTTCAAAAAAGTTTTGGATGCTCTTTTTAAGTGTAATTGTTTTGTGGTGGGGAAAGTATTTTTTTATAGAATTCTCTTTGTAATTGTTCCCAAGAGTTTATGGATGATGGTCTCAAATTGTTTAGCAAATTTTATCTCTATCCTTTAAATAAAAATGAAATAGCCTTATCTTAGTTGATTATAATTTATGTGGGGGACACATGGTTTCTACAATGTCATTGAACTCCTTAACGTGAAGGTAGGGAATCTCAGACTCCATTCCATGGAATGTGGGAAGGTGGTTTAGGACATGGGGTTTAAATAAGTAGTTGTAATTTCCTAGGTAATTATGTCTAATGAATGAGGGGGAATTTGTCTAGGCAGGTTTGTGGTAGTCATTCATGGTTTGATTGACTACATTCCCCAATTTTGGGGCTACCTCATTTGGATTTCCATTTTAGTTCCCACCCGGATTTATGAGTTAGATTCTATGAAGACCCTTTATTAAAATGGGATTAATTTTTGACTCTGGATTATTTGGGATATTATGATCTAATAGAAAGAGTTCCTTTGGTGCACTTGACTCCCCAACCCTATTAATTTCCACCCTAACTAATCTATTTGAGTTATCACGGATGTAGGCATACAAGCTCTAAAAGAAAAAAAGTGAGAAAGGGAAAAGATAAGTGATTTTGGGTGAGAATAGAAGAATAGGGGTGAGTAAAGAAGGTTTTTAGTCTAATTAACTTACTTGGTCCTCAAAAATGGTGCCAAAATTTGGTCTCACCCAAATTTACCCATGTTCTAACGGTTAAGCAATCGCTTGCAGTGTATCTTGGTTTTTCTAATCCTCAGAGACCTAAGATGAACCTATAGACACACAATATAAAGAGATGGACTTTTGGCTATGAATTGACCAACTTTGGGTTTATTTTAGATAGGTTTAAGTGAAAACTAAGAGACTTAAGTGAATTCAATTTAAGAGAATGATTTGATCCTAGGTTATCACTTGGGGTGGATTGGATGCATTCCTTTTTCAACTATTTCAATTTCTTATATTTGAGATGGGTTCATTTAAGAAGATAAAACAACATAATAATTTACTAATTTAATACCTACACACCCTAATACTGATCACCTATACACATGGAGGATAAATTTTTTGAACACTCCATGGTAAAGGTTCATATTATCACTTGAAGTGCATGGCCTTAAATTCAATAAGGGCGAAGGAGTTTAAATATCGTCAAAAAAAATCTCGATTAAAAGAAGTGATTATACATTATTAGAGTGAGAAATAACATAAAATCCATCCCATTTCTACTCCCTTGGATCAACCCATAAGTGTTTTATCCCTACATTAATGATATGGTTTCAATGGAAGTGGGAAGTATACTCATGAGGGAGGAATTGAAGAAGTAAAAAAACAATAAAAAGAAAACAATCACTCCACCATTGTGTGAATAATTTCAAAAGGTTTTTTGTGAATAAGTTAACAACTTAGGGAAATGGTATCAAAGTGAAAACAAAAATAACAAAAAATGAGAATAATAATAATTTTTATTAAGAAGCTAAGGTTATTTGAGCAACTTACAAATTGAAGAAAATGATTACAACATCAAATTGGAAGCATAACCTTACAATGAATAAAAGCACAAAATATCATCAACTCCTCCAACAAAACTACCTTAAATAGGAATTTTTGAATTTTTGGTTCTAGCCTCTAATATTTCAAGTCATCCCACTTGAGTATGGTAGGCTATGGATGGTGGAAAGTTTTTGGAATTTGATCATTTCCACCCTTTACCCAGATTGGGAGCCAGATTGCATCCACCGAACAAAGGTGCCGAAATTACCTTCTAGATGGCCAAATTTGAGTGGGACATAAAATAAGAAAATAAATATAGTGATGTCCCCTGACTTTATATAAAATTTTATCCCAAAATAGTTTCTTTTTTGTGAGATATGAATAAATTGGTGGTCTATTTTTCTGGGCTGAAGAATCTGGCCTAGAATTGTATCTTCAACTTGGGCCGCCTGGAACTCCATTCAAACATCCAAATTAGCCTGGTCCATTTTTTAATTAAATGTTACCCCGGATTTATTATATCTCCCATTCAATTTTTATAATCATTGGGCTTGTATATTTTCTGCTATAGTCTCGTTATTGGGATTTTTTCCAGTTTACTTTTCCCAGAATGTGTTGGCATAAAAGCCCACTTTGATCATATTCTAATGTCAATTTTCAAGTGATACAAAATAAGTAATTTTTAATTATATAATGGGAGAACTAAAAATAAAATAAATACCATTTTTTGTCTTAGGAGGTGTTCAAATATGTACCAAGTAATAGTTCACGCTAACAAAGAATTACAATCATAATGTGAAATAATGTTCAAATTGTAAAATGCACTAAAAATGGTGTTTATGAATAATTAATCTCATGAATATTATATATATTAAAAATGAATATTATCCTATTTTAGTGGATAATCACTATGTTTTCAAAAATGTTTTTTAAAATAATCTATTAAACTCGTTTTCAAGTAAAAAGTATATTAAAAAAATTGTGGTTTTCAAAGATTCCTTAATGTTTTCAAAGCTATTTTCAAATAAAAAGGTTTTAAAAAAAATTATGTTTTAAAAGGTTTATTATAATCAAAAAGTATATTTTCTTTAAGAAATATTTTTAAAAGATATTTAAAAATTAGTTTCTATCTAAGATGACATCTGTTTCTATTACCTACTCCTTACTGGGAATATGATCCAATAATACCATTCATATTATTTCTTGAATGGTTTGTGTTTTAATGAAATGATTTTTATGTCACCTATTTCTCTTACATGGGTTACATTCTTCTAAAACTCACTTATTTTTGTGGGTTAAGCTTTGATGAAATGATTATGAAATAAGTCGCTTTTCCATAGGTTATGATATGATGACATGTTTATGATACTCATTTCATTTCATGGGTTATGATGTGATTATTGTTTATGATCTTGTGGAACACATATGTATAATTTCATTATTAGATGTGTAGTAACTATATCTCCCTATAATTCATTGTTTAAATATTTATATATCATGAGATAGACATGACTAGAAAGGGGGGTAAACTTGGTTCGGTAAAGAAATTTTTCTACTAAGATTTTCTTGAGAGTGAACCCTGACTAATAAGATAGTTTGGGGAGTGAGCACATTCCACTAAGATAGCCTTGGAAATAATCCTTGATGAATATGGAAATCATTTTATATGCTTATTTGTTTTCCACAATTCCATGTCTTATTCCTATGTTATGATTTTATGGAATATGATCTTGATTCCCTTATTATTCATGTCTTATGAACTGCCAATATTTATTCCATGACTCTTGATTATGATCTTTTATATTCATGGTATGATCTTATAATGTTATAATCATGTTCTCATGCCCTTATGTTCATGATTATGCTTATATATCTCCCTTTATTACCCTTACTGGGCATCTGATCTCACCCATTTTTATGTTTCATTTCCCCAAGTTATGAAGATATGTATCATATATGATGTGTCTAATAATGGTTCTAGTCATAGAGAACCTAGTGGGAGATAATATATCTCACTTATGTACCAGTTTTTATATTTCCTTGTTTTCAAATGAACTAAACTAATACAGTATTTGAGTTTCTATTTGTGTAATATATTAATTATTTTGAAAAAATATATTTAATGTCTATGTATGTTAAGTGTGGGTCTCTATAGTTGGTATTAGAGAAAAAATTTAGTCAACCATTAGAAAATAGGATGAAAAAATCTTAGTGATATACCTAAGAATATTTCTCTAAGGATAAGCCTAAGGATGAGTCAAAGTATAGAAAAATGTCCTAGAATTTTGGTAAAGGATAGATTGAGTGGTTTCCTAGAAATAAATCCCTATCTAGATACTAAAAGTGGATGTGGCTCTAGCATAGATGTGCATATGAGTAACAATCCTAAAAACATTGTATTAAGCTAGACTCGATCAGGAGCTAGTGTATGAAGACAGGTCTTGTTGCACACCTAGTTTGACACTCACGGGGTATATGCCTTGGGAATTCACAAAATATTCACAAAACATCATGAAATATTTAAGTAGAAGTTGGTTATGAATAAACTAGTATAAACCTAAGGTTCCATAGTTTAAAGAAGATATCATAACTTAGACATCCTATAAGTAATTTTACGATTATGTAGTTTCCCTACTTTGTTTATTATTTCTTACACTATGATTTTGGGTTTTAGTCAATGGTTGGAACCTGAAGGAACTGCGTTAGTGTTGGGTGTGATGATAAATTCAATGATTGTTCTCTTGAGAATCTAAATGATATGGGAGATAGAATGAAAAATCTTATTGATATTCTCACACAGCTTTCTCAATATATGAATTATGTTGAACTTCCAAATGATTAAAGGATAAACAACGTTCAATTTATTCCTTCATGAGGAAATGTACACCTTCTTTCAGTGGGTCTTCTGGACCACTTGTTACTGAAAAATGGATTGGTACTACTAAAAAGAAATTATTCATTCTCTGGTGTTTGGGATATGAGAAATTCATTTTGGTTATTTATTATTTAGAAGGTGAAGCACACATGTGGTGGACACTAATCAAGAATATGAGGTAGCAATATGAAATTGAATCCCTGAATTGGGGTGAGTTCAAGAACTTATTTTTCAATAAGTACTTTACTCATATTCTTAGTAAAATATGGAGAAATATTTCCTTGAGTTAAATAAAAGGAATGATGAACATGTTGGTACCCATGAGGATAATTTAACAAGACTTTCATGGTATGCTTATGGTATTATCATCCAACCTGAAAGTAAAGTTGATAGATTATTTGGTGGATTAAATAAAATTATAATAAGGGAATTATCCATAATATACTTCAGTAGCTATGAAGAGATTTTGAGTTGTTCAATAAAGGTTGAAATAGAGGCTAGAGTTACATATCAATCTCATGGTTTTGACAAGAAAAGGAAGATGGAGTTCAAAGGAAAATCTAAAAACCATAGAGAGAAGAAAATGAGTATTCCTTTATGCTCCGTGTGTGGGAAGAACCATGGAGGAAATTCTCTTAATGGGTCTAATAAATTTTTTAAGTGTAAAAGGGAATTTCATTGGGAATTTGATTGCTGAATTGATGGGAAGAAGCTAGGTAATGGTGAGAATGTATAGAAAACCACACAGAATGAACCTCCCCCACTTTGGTGCTTCAAGTTTAAGGAGAACGGGAATTATGATAACCAGTACCAAAACTATAAGTTTAATGATAATGATCAATTTCAGAAACCTCTTAAGCCAAGGTACAAGGGAAAATCTCATGTGATTATTGTTTCTGAAGAGGGGTGTGATAATGACGTGGTGAAAGGTACACTTACCATCCACTCTAGAACTGCTAATGTCTTATTTTATTCTGGATCTACCCACTTTTTCACATATAAATAATTTTTTAAGGTCATTAAGATTCCACCCAAATTATTATATGTGGAATTATCCATTAAAACCCCTTATGGTATGATGATTTAAAATCAATTCTATAATTCCTCTCTGGTTGAAATTTGTGGGAATTTGCTTCCTACAAATCTTGTCATTCTTCCTCTAATTGAATTTGATGTCATCTTAGGAATGGATTGGCTTTCTCAGCATAAATCCCACATCAATTGTCGAGGAAGGGAAGTTATATTTGATATTACAAACTAACCTATGATCTTCTATCAATATGATTATGGTTATAAACTTCCTAAGAATATTACATCTAGTGTATATTCCTTAACTCCCATTCATAAGGTTTTTTTTCTCAAATGGTTGGGGAGAAACTCAACATCGATGATATGCCTATTGTTCGGGAATTTGTAGATGAATTTATAGAATAGTTTCCTAGCCTTACACCAAAACACAAAGTTGAATTCTCAATAGAAATCATAACTAGATCCACACCAATTTCAAATACTCCCTATAGTATATCCCCAATTGGGTTGCAGGAATTGAAGAAACAAATCCAAGAAAACCATGACAAGGGATTTATTTGTACAAGTGTGTCACCTTGGGGTGAACATGTACTTCTTGTGAAAAATAAAGATGGATCAATGAGACTCTGCATTGATTATTAGGAGTTGAACAATATCACGATCAATAAAAAGTATCATCTTCCCTGTATTGATGACTAGTTTGATCAACTGCACAGAGCTCAATACTTTTACAAGATTGACCTTCTTTATAGATATCATCAATTTAGGATATACCTAAGACAGTATTCCATACAAGTTATGGACACTATGAATGTATATTGATACCTTTTTGTCTTACTAATTCCCCCGTTATCTTCATGGATTTTATGAATAGAGTCTTTAGATATTACCTTGATCAGTTTGTGGTAGTCTTTATAAATGATACTCTTATCTATACAAAGAGAAATGAAGAGCATAAAATCCACATGAGAATTGTACTAATTACCCTAAGGAAGGATAAAATGTATGAAAAAATTACAAAGTGTGAAATTTGGCTGCAAAATGTTTCATTTTTGAGTTATATAATCTCAAGATAGGGTATAATAGTAGATCCATTAGAGACGAAGGCTATTGAATGTTTTCCTAGACCAACCACGGTGATAGGGATCCATAGTTTTCTTGAATTAGCTTGATATTATCAATGGTCTGTAGAGAATTTCTCATGAATATCTAGTCCTCTAACCAAGTTAACTCTGAAGGGTACCAAGTTCCTCTGGATAAATAAATGTGAGAAATTTTTGGGAACTAAAGAGAATGTTATTTAGTGAACATGTGCTAACATTAACATATAGTGGACAAGGGTTTGTAATCTATAGTGATGAATCCAATAAGGTATTGTGATGTTTTCTTATGAATAATAACATGGTCATAGTCTTTGCCTCATGACAGTTTAATATTTATGAGAAAAATTACCCAAATCGGGATTTGGATTTAGTTGCGGTAATTTTTGCATTAAATATATGGAGACATTATATTTATGTAGAAAAGTGTGATATATATACCGATCACAAAATTTTGAAGTATATATTTACATAGAATGAGTTGAACATGTTTCATATATGATGGTTAGAGCTGATAAAGTATTTTGATTGCTCAATACGTTACCACCCTAAGAAAGCAAACAAGGTGGCCAATGATTTGAGTCAAAATGATCATGTTAGCCTATCAATGATCACAAAAGATCCAATATCTCTGAATTTTTAAATGATGGACCTAGAAATCCTAATGGAAGGGGAAAATAATATCTTTATCAATTAAATGTTCAACTATCTATCAAAATGAAGATTAAAGAGGCACAGAAGTAATATGTAGAACTATAGAATAAGGTTAGAAATTTTCATGAGTTTAACCTTGATCAAGATGGAATAATAATTTCTAGGAATCATACATGTGTACCATCCATTACATATTAAAAGAAGGATATATTAGAGGAATCTCATAGTTATTTAGTCTCTATTAGTCCCAAAAGTGTGAAGATGTATATAGATTTGAAATAATACTTATGGTGGGATGTCATGAAGAGAGATATCACAGAGTTTTTATATTGTTTCTTGGTATGTCATCAAGTTAAGGTTAGAATAAAAAATTATAAGGGGATTTTGCATACATTACCCACACCAGAATGGAAATGGGAGAACATTGTTATGGATTTTGTTATTGGACTCCCCAAAACCTCTAAAGGTCATAATGCTATATGGGTGGTAGTTGATCACCTCACCAAGTCATCACACATCATCACTATTGGAGAATACTTATATCTTGATCATATTTGTAGGATATACATTAACGAAGTAGTAAGCTTTCATAGAGTACCACATTCCATTTTATCTGATCGGGATTTGAGGTTTACCTTAATGTTCTAGAAAATTATTCAGCAAGAACTTGATACATAATTGAGTTTCAACGCTTTTTATCATCCTCAGATGTATGGTCAGTCTGAAAGAAAAATTCAAAGCCTAAAGGATATGTTGAGATCTTGTTTGTTGGATTTCAAAGGTGGTTGAGATCAACACCTTCCTCTAGTTGAGTTTTCTTATAATAATATCTTTCACTCAAGTATTAAAATGGATCCTTATGAATCCCTATATGGAAATAAATATATATATATTGGATGTGTTGGAATGAAGTTGAAGAAAGAAAGATATTGGTACTTGAGATCACTGAATAAATGGAAGATAAGGTTAAAACCATTCAGCATCTTATCAGGGCATCTTAGAGTTGGTATAAAAGTTATGCTGATAATCATCAATGTGATCTATAATTTGAAGTTGGTGAGAAGGTGTTTCTAAGAATATCTCCCCAGAATAAATTTATGAGATTTTGTAAGAAAGTGAAACTAATCCCTAGGTATATTAGTCCCTTTGATATTTTTTATTGTATCAGGATGGTAGCCTATCTCTTGGAACTTCCAAAAAATCATTATCAATTCCATGATGTGTTCCATGTATCTCTCCTGATGAAGTAAATACTCAACCCTTCACATGTAATGAAAGTAGAGGTCATACCACTGGAGTAGGATCTTTCTTATGAGGAACAACAAGTTGAAATTCTAGATCTTACAAAGAAATTTCTACAAAAAAGGCCAATCACCTGGTCAAAGTTTTTTGGAGAATCCACCATTTAGAGTATGTTACATGGTAACTTTAGGATATGATGAGAAATAAGTATTCTCATTTGTTTGTACCAAAATAATTAATTTTTAGGGTGAAATTAATTTTTAGGGTGATATAATGAAACACCCTGAGTTTTTATGAACCTTTTTTTTGAATAAATTAAATTTCTTTTATTTATTACATTTCACACCACCAATTTAAAAAAAAAATATTCTATAAAAAGTTAAGCTTGTGCTACACGCAACATCGGTTTAGCTTGTGTCACACACAATACTGAGTTTCTATGAAACAACATTTTATTATTATATTTTTTTTAATATGAAAGTTATAAAATATCCATTAAACCTAGTAATATGAATAGTGACAACTAATTTTTAAATATTATTTATAATGTTTTTACATAAATAATACATATTGATAATAAAATACATAATTTTTGGTAAAGTCTATTTTTTAAAAAAAAATTATTTTATCAAAAGAACTACTTTTTATGTCCTTCTGTGAACAACAATAAAATTAATTTTAGACACTTTTAGAAATTTAATTTGATAAAATAAACTTAATTTTTTAATTAATTATTTCAAAATTATCTTAGGTTGAATTTTTTGTGGGGTTTTTTTGAAAAATTTCATTTATGGGTGAATAGTGAAAAATACTGTGTTTTAATTGAAAACTATTTTTTCATATAATTTATTTATATAGTTATATTATATTTTAATTTGGTTTTAAATTATAAAATTATACATAAATTAATAAAATATAGTTCATTGGGACCAATTTCACATTGAAATTTGTTGTAAAAATATTTCAATGTTTTGAAATTTTTTACTTTAAAAACTCATCATCCCATCCCGTCTGTGAGATTAATTTTAAATTAATTTCTGCCAATTATATAATTAGAATTTTTAAAAAAGGATTTTATATTTTGAATCATCATAATTTATAATTTATAATAAGTTCAACTTGGTTTTTTACCACAAATATTAGTGAAAGTAATTAAAATTAATTACAGCTATTAAGGTAAAAACAAGATTACTTAGTGGTTAAACTTTAAAAGTATAAAGGTGTAAAGATGGCCCAACACTTTTCCAACACCAATTTTATGTACATATTTCTACCATAATACTTCATGTCTCAAATATTTTGTGTTTTGAAAGCCTCTTTTAGGGTAAAAACATGGAGATCACGCAATTCTTTTCAAAAAATGCTAAGTGTGTCCTCTCCCCCACTTATAAAAGGGAACTCACCCCTCACACACTTCTTCATGCCTATCAATCCTTTTGGATCATCCAAAAACTACCCAAATATGATTCTAAATTCTCTCCATTCATCCTAGAATATTCAATTTGGAAATAAATCCAACCAAGGAAACCCTTTAGTGAAAACCAAAAGAAGTTACCTAAAGAAGAGGTAACACCCTTCAACAAACACTTTTATTTTATTTATTTCTCCAACTGCTCAATTATTCTAATTTTTAACTTATATAATAACATATTTATCTTCAATATACTTATATTTTGTTATATTAATAATATGACATACACTCACACACACTTCTATCAAATGGGATACGTAATCATCGTTTGTGTGTATGGTAGATTGTCGCCTTTTGAACTGATGTTGTTAATTCTTCCATTAATACCTATAAAGGTTGGGATTAATGATGAGGTTTCTATTTTTATATTATTTATATGGTATTTATGATTTATTTATACCTATGTAATTATTATATTATATATACTTTCATACTTTCCATTTTTTAGGAATAGTACAACTTTGTTTGTGGACGTGTTGACTACCACCTCCTCAAAGTTATGTGATTCTTTCATGATTTACATATAAAGTCAGAGTATTCTATTGACATGTATGCTTATATCATGTCTTATTCCATTTTATGTGGTTTTTCATCTCATTCTTCATACATGATCCATCATTCTTCATCCAAATCCTGAACAAAATCTCCTACTAACAAACATACAAACCACTGATGGTCGGAAGTTCGATCACACTTCAAACTATAACGTAAGTTGAATCATCAGCCTATCATAGGGAAATGATGAATAATGGAAGGAAAATATGAGAAAACCATAAATAAAAAGGTGATATCATCAATGGTCACTATGAACCTGGCCACCAATCATAGCCATAGAAAATTTGAATAGATAAAGAATCTGCAAAATGGATAAATTTCAAGGACAAAGGAAAAGATAATAAATTAATAGGTACATTCCAAATAGGGGTGATAATCTGAATCCAAAGTATAATAATAATACATGATTTAAAAAATAAATAACATGTCAATAATCAATAAATAAAAAATCCTTACCTCATCAAAGGATCAGTCGTTGGTGAAGAATGGATTTGTGTTGATGTCGTTGGTGATTCCCACTAATTTTTTTCATCAATCAAGGAATTATCCTCAGTAACACATAATAGATTATTCTAATGTTGGAACTATTGATTATCAAGGTTATGAGGATAACCCTATAATATTTATATAAGATAGATTAAATATTCATCTTTCTAGGTCAATCAATTATAAAAATAAATTAATAAATTAATTGTCTAAGTTATATCCATAATATTCCCCCAGCTATGAACTACTACCATACCCATTATAAATGGATTTTATATTATTCATTGGATTCACACGGAATTATATATTCAATGGTGGTCTCAGTTTCCCCATTGGAGTCTCCTTTCAATAGAAAATCAATTATTTCCTAAAAGATGTTTTCACCTAGGTTAATATTTTTAATATTTTTAATATATCAATATTGGGGCTTTGCGACACCCCAAACTCCATTCCAACTCCAAAAAATAAACCTATAATAATATATAGAAATATCCATAGGATTCAAAATCAAAAACATAGGTCATTACATTTTTCCCACCTTCAAGTATTTTCACCAAAAAATCATAACTTTAATGAAAGTGTGAGGGTGTTGATCTCTCATCTAGATTTCATGCTCCAATGATATCTCCTAGAGGTTCTCATACTACCAAGGAACTCTCACTATTAGAATAGTTTTCCCATAAAGGATCATATATTACAAATCCTTGATTTTCACTAGGTACTCCAAAAAAGTGCCTCCATCGTCAATGTTCAATACACCCTAGTCAATAATGTGTGATAGGTCATGCATGTATCTCCTCAATTGCAACACGTGGAAGAAAACATGTACTTCATCCAACTAAAGGGTTAAATCCAAGTGGTAAGAAACTTTTCCAACCCTATTTAGAATATGGAATAAACTTATGTGCCTTTGGGATAGCTTGATACCCCAACCAAACCTCTGCAAACCTCATCATGGAGAGACTCTCGATAACACATGGTCTCTATAATTGAACTCCAAAGGCTTATAGAGTTGGTATGTATAAGATTTATATCAAATCTAAGTGGTTTTTATTCTCTCACAGATCACTTGAACATTCTCCATTGTCACCATCTCTATCTCTGACCCCATGAATGATTACTTTCCAATCATTATCCTCTACAAGGGTAACCTATAAGGTATTTCATACAGGGCCTTTAATGGTTCTATACTAGTAATGAAGTGATAATTTTAATTATAAGTGAACTCCACCAATAACATGTGATCTTCCTATCTTCGATCGAAGTCCAACACATAGGACGTGAGTATATCCTTCAAAACAAGAATAGTTCGTTCTGTCTGGTCATTGTTCTGGGGGTAGAACACCATGCACATCTATAACTAGGTCCTAAAGGTCTTCGAAAAACCTATTTATAACCACAATTTGAACTGAACATCATAGTCTGAGATAATCATCAAGGGTACCTCAAATAGATGGAAGATCTCCCACATGTATAAACATTCCAAACTCTCCATCGTACTCTACTCCCAAATGGAAATGAAGTGATCTGACTTTCTAATTCAATAAAAAATCACCCAAATATAATTGAAACCTATCACTATATATGGAAACCCCATAAAAAATTCCTTGATATATTATCCCACTTCCACTATGTGATCTCAATAGGTTGATTCAATCCTACTAGAACCAAATTATCTTTCTTCACTCATTTATAGGTGACACATTGAGAAACAAACTCAAAAACACTATGTTGCATGGATAACCACAAAAAACTATTTTTGAAGTTCTTAGTGCATATTTTCCAATCCAATATGTACCACCAAGGGGGAGGTATGAAAATCTTATAGAACCTCCTCACAGAACATAATCGGATCTACTATATATCCTTAAAAAGGATAGTGTACTCCCCATCATAAAATATATCTAGTTCATCTCTAAAGGATATCTATTTATCCATAAATTTACAATAAATGTCTCTTAAATGATACTATTTCACGTCATATAGAATAAATATATACATTACCATCAACTAGAGATAATTTTTCCCTCTCACATCCACCGGGTTCAACTATAATGAGGAAAACTTCTTAGATGCCTCCTCTACTAAGAGGGAATGGGATTTATTGATAAGGGAACCTACCACCACGTTTCCCTTTCCTGAAGTATAGACTATCTCAAAGTCATAATCCTATAGTAAATATATCCATTTTCTTTGTCTTAAGTTGAAGTGTCTCTAAGAAAATATATAACTAAGACTTTGGTTTTATTAATAAACTAAAAACTACTCACTCATAAGATAATGCCTTGACACCTTTAAGTTAAAGACCACTACTACCAATTATAATCTTGGGTTGCATACTTTTACTCCTAGGGTCTCAACTGAATTTACCCATAAGAAATCACCACATGAATTTGCAAAAAAACACATCTGATACCATTTTTAGAGACATCATAGAACACCACATACCCAAAAACCTCCTCTGATAGACTCAAAATGGTAGTAATTTTCAACCTCTTCCTCAACTCTTCAAATTATTTCCAACACTACTCAGTCTAGGGAAATGATTTTCCCTTCAATGTTATTGAGGTTAAAGGGGCTGAAATCCTAGAAAATTATTCCATAAACCTCTGATAATACCCACCCAAACCAAGAAAACTTCATATTTCTAATATGCTCCTCAATGGTTCTCAAGCTAACACTGCCTCTATCTCTATTGGGTCTATAGCCACACCATATGAGATAAAATTTCCTAGAAAGTGAGCCTCTATAATCCATAACTAACACTTGGAGAGATTATTTTATAACTAGTGCTACCATAGTAAGTCCAGGCTCATCCTTAAATGTTACACATGATCCTCTTCTGATACAGAATAAATGAGAATGTCAGCAATAAATAAAACCATGAACTGGTCTAGGAAAGGTTTGAAGATCTAGTTCATGAGTCACATGAAGACAGTAGAGGATTTTATCAAAAAAATGGAATCAATAGGAACTCATAATCATTATAGTGACATTGTAAGATCATTTTTGGAATTTCCTCATCATGAACCTACAATTGGTGATAACCGGGCCTGTGGAAAATATTTGAGAGCCATATTTATCCCTTCAACTGGTTAATGAGGCCATATATCCTTGGTAATGGGTGTTTATTCTTAATATTCACCCAATTTAGGTGACGGGAATCAATACATATCCTCAAAATCTCATCTTCTTTCTTAGTGAAAAACACCATAGTCGCCCATGGGGACACACTGGGCCTAATAAATCTCTTTTCCTGAAGGTCCTCCAACTTCACCCATGGATTTAAAATCTTAATAGGGGCCATATGATATTCCATAAAAGATATTGGTCTATCACCAAGGTTTAAGTCAATATAAAAGTTAAATTTCCAACATGGAGGTAATCTAAAAAAATATTTAAATTCATTATGAATTTCCCCACTACTGTTGGAATCCAAGTGTTTAAAGATCTCATTGCATAAGGTCCAAACTCTCCAAATAACGAGTGATGGATTTTAGTTTTCCGTGCATGAGCCTTACTAATTTTACTATTAGGCATTTCTTTCAATTTAATGAGAATATTATCTCATATTCCCATAGGCACCTAAATATCACATGGTGACAGTCTATTTGGTCATGCATCATCAATAGCCATTCCGTACCCAGAATGATTTCATACGGGATCATCGCAACTATCATGTGATACCATGTAATTTTATATCCTTTGAAAACTATTTTGAACTACTGTAATATGTGAGAAATAGTGGTATAAATACCAATGGGAGTATCCATCCAAAAAATCTAGTCCAAAGGATCCATTGGAATATCAAGTACTGGTGATAAGGTAGAGAATACAAAGATTGTACCTCAAATCATCTCATTCATAGCTTGATTATATCCCTCCATAGATTTCAACCAGTCACTCCCTTAACCACTATCCCTATGAGCCTAGAGTATACCACCTGGGGGTAGTTGTGTAATTAGGTATTAGCATCGTCCTCCACTAGAAGCTCCTCCTCCTAGGGATCGACCATCCCCTTAGTCAACACCTCCTCCCTAAGGGCTACCCTAACCACCCTAGGAGATCCCTGATCACCATGTTGCCTTTTCCATTAAGTTACATCCACTATTTATCCACCATGTGATTTTTTAGGTCCTGGAATCATGATCCATGTGACCCTACACATCGCAATCATAACATTGTCTATCTCTTAGCTGAATGGATCCACGGAGAGATCCCTATTCTATTAATCTGTGATATTGATAATGCATGCGTGAAGACCTCCAACACCAAGAACCTGAATTTTGAAATATTTCATTTGTACTTAAAGACTCTACTCCATGATGTCAACTACCAGATATGGTTGTGTGACACTCCTCTGTTAGGATACTCACCATCACCAAGGCTCGCTCTAGTACCCCCAGTATAAGTGTAAATTCATATAGAGACCATCCTAGCTTTTATATCCCTATAAAGGACCTTCTTGAACTTTTTAACCCATAATTATCCATCTCACACCATATAAATAGAGGATTATGTTAGTTTAGGGAACCTTGATGTGTGCTCAACAATAGTCATGTCACCCTTTTGTAACTCTAGAAGATCCTAAATCTATTTAAAGTGTAAGTTCTATTGGTATTACTGGTCATGGAATAACTGATAAAACTTCATCCATGAGAGTATCATATCATTAGGGGTTTGGGTGACTGAACCCCACCAGTGCATTGTTGCTATGTGAAGAAGACTATTCACGAGTACAACCATCTAATCGTTTAAGGTTTTCATGAGTCAAAATAATCACACTACAGACTTAATACTATTATACATTTCATGAGGGTATAATTAACCAAGTGAAATGAGTGGTATTTACCGCTGAAACTCATGAAGTGTGCATAGCCTGTGCATATCATCATCTGAGACTTCTAGAACAATCAGCTACTCTATATAAAGGGAAACATTAGCATGAACAACTAGAGTTGGGTCTGTGTGTCATTCGATGGGTGGGGGAACTACTATCTACCCAATTGGAGGTAAAACCTCATGAACATACCCTTTAATGAAGGTATCATCACTTAACTAGTCATTATCACAACCCTAACATGGTATTCCTATTGTCTTTCATCATTGAGGCATCCTAAACTTCAAAAAGATGTTATATGGTCAAATGAGAATATTTGAGTAGGTAACTCAAGAAGGATATGGAAGTAAATGAACCACTCCTGTATAATGCATGTATCATTTGGTTTCCCTATAATGGGTGCCTCTGTGTATTTATTTGACAAGTAGGTTATTAGAGTCCCAGTGTATTGATCTGTCAGCTACTGCACCATCACTGGGTTCCCTAGCCTGAGATATGAACTCAAGATTACTTAACATAGTTTTATAAAGTTCCCAAACCAATACTCACAATAAATTTATCTCCAAATTTCATCCCCAATACTAACCTAATTTTATACCACTATTTCATGACCCAACCCACCAAGGACCCATGTGGACCAATGGTAAGCCGAGTGTGACACCACAAGCCCACCTCCAATATGTCAGGGGACGGAGACTAGAACCGAGTATGCATATCACTCAAATGGGATATCTTGGCCTAATGAACCTGTATATATACATGCCTCTAAGTAAACTACAACCATTCAGGATAAATAAAATTATACTAAACCAATAGGAAAAAATGCCTGTAAAAACCTCTAAGAACAACCAGAGTGCAGCAATATAAATATATACCCAAAGTAGGAAGGGTAAAAATAAAAAATCGTGAGAAAATAAAGGGATTCTAAAACAAACAATAGATGAGGAGGTAGATTCCAACACACAAAATTTGAAACCAAACACCACTTATGATCACTATCACCGTGTACCACTAAGAATCACCAACACTTAGTCCAAAAAGGTCACCATCTAAGTTCTTATCATCTATATAAGGCATGACATGTGCAAGAAAAGGCCATGAATGGGTCAGTATATTCATACCCAGTAGGAAAACCTGAAAAAAAAATGTAAATAGTAGAATAAAATATTCATATCGAGCCACAAGATAGAGAGGGGATAAAGAAACCCAACAAACTGGTATGCTCATAACATAAACCAAGTCGAAGAGAGAGAGGGAGGAAGGGAGATCTCGATCTTTATAGCTATTTATGGATAATGATTCTTCCCACATATCTAAGATTCATTGTTCTCCTGATTCCATTAGTTTGACATAACATCTCCATATCCATTGTGGGGGACCCACACCTCATCGATGGCACATCATGATAAATGGGATACTAGACCATAGTAGAGGACCCATCCCTCATCAGAGATCATAGATGAGGGGGTAAAAAATTTAAAGATAAAAGAATCACACCCTGAGTGGGTATGGGGGTACTAACCTTATCTGTACCAAAGAAGTGGTGGACCCACACCCTGACATATATGTGTTTTCAAGGGGTATCTTCCTAGATGTATCTCCAGAGATCACACTTGAGTCTTGATGTTAGAAAACCACACTAAAAGGAGTGACCTACTCATACCTTCATGTTTTGTATCTCTAATTTTGAAAAAAAATCCACAATCACATCCTATAATGAATTATACTAATGACTACTTGAGGGTCTAATTTTGAGACTGAGGTGTGATATATAGGTGGTGGTTCCTCTTAAGAAAGGTACTCGGCATTTCCTTTAGGGTACATGGGATGTACTCCCAAGTCAGGCTCTGGTTGAGTCTTACTATACCATGTGGCATGTGAAAATTCATATACATGGTGTGTGGTCCAAGGAACATGACATGTGGGACCAGTTATATAGGAATTTTTAAGTATATAGTAAATATATATTGTAAAACTTATTTGTATTGTATACTATAACATAAAATCACTAAATTTGAATGATATATTTGTCATCATCAATCATATTCATGAATATCAATTACTGTCAATCCACTATTCGATTTTATTTTTTAGGATTAGTCAATTTTACTAATTAGAAATTCATATTTTTTTCATGTTTTACTAACATGTAATTAATTCGCAAATGTATCCATAACTCAATCAACAAAATACATCTTAAAATTTGTGTATGCATTAGTAAATGTAGTGTTTAGAAAGGCATCCCACTAATTATGAACACCATTCTAAAAGGACCAGTTTGGGATATTCCTAACACTAAGAGGGGGTGAATTAGTGTTGGGAACTTTTTAATCCAATTGTAACTTCTTATCCATGTACCTCTTGACCTGTTAGGATCTTGATTCTATTTTTCTCTTTTCCATGTCACATGCAATAATATGAAAGCATTAAAAATATGAACATGATATTTTTATGAGGTTCACTAGTCAATAAGAGTAGCTAGTCCTTTTCGCGTATGGGTATGACCAGTACATGAATTATCCACTATAATTTAGTAACAGGTTATAGTGGGTTGGATTAGAAAACAATCCTTTAGCCAGTGTGAGTCCCTATGCTTTAGAGGGGAAATGAAACAATTCTACTTCCCTGAACTAGTGATAACCTAATCCAACTTGCAGATTCTTGTTGGTTCTTTATACTACCTCTCAATATAGTCTTATCCCTATTGAAAAGGGTTTATAACACCAAGAAAGTCTTCCACCTATTGATATATATTTTATTTCACAGTACTACTTGATCTTCCACTATTCAATTGTTACTTTCTTAGAATCATTCAAGTAACCTTTCTTACTTTTTCACAACAGCGACCTTGATAGCTGCACAATATTCTTCTCCTTCTTCTTTAGTGAAAAACCAACTACACTGAAACCTTTTCTTCTTCTTTTTATAATCACAAACTCCCTTTCTGATTATTATATCTATGAAGTCCAGCTCCTCTTAGCATCATTGTAGTTAAACTTCCCTGAATAGTAATCAATCTTTGGTTGGGCACACTCAATTCTTCTTCTTCTTATCGCTTTGAATTATCAACCCAAATTCATCCATTCAATTTAGTTCAATTAAATTATGTTTTGGGTGTATAACCGTTTATTTTTTCTTGAATATTCATGGATTCATGAAACCATGCATGAACTATTTTCCTCTTCTTTGTCTCTTTTCACAACACTAGTTCAGGTGTCCAATGGTTTTATATGTGTGCATGGAAGCATGCACTTACTTCTTGGTGAAACCCACTATCCACTTTGTTTTTCTCAACACACACACAATATTCCTCTTCTCCTTCTCTTCTTTGCATACACAAAAATCACTTTGGTGAAACCATGCACAAAGAATCACCAAATTCCCTTTTTATGCAAACTCGAATGGGTGCAGTCCACTATTCACCTTTTTCTTGCACACTAGGGTGTCTAAAATCATTCACATGATTTCATGTGCATCATGCATGTGTTCATGTTATTCACAAAACACACTCTTTTAAATAATGTAGTTTTTCAATGCGTAAACAGGAGCACCCAACCCGTGAGTTTTATAGGTATTCTTTACGAAGCACATCGAGGGTTTGGTTAAACCAGTCAGTGTTCATGTTCTTCTTCTACACATAGGTTGTGAAAGATGTCCTTATCTTCGTAAATCCAAAATGCTTTTTGGTTCTTCCTCACGCAAGGGATGTGTGTTTCTTCTACGCATAGGATGTGTGGATCTCCTTCACGAAACCAGGATGGTTCGTGGTTCTTCCTCATGCAAGGGATGTGTCGTTCTTATACACATAGGGTGTGAGGATGTCCTTTTTGGAACTAGTATGGTTCAAGGTTCTCTCTTCATGAAGCCTTAATGATTTGTGGTTCTTCTCTCTTCACAAAGCCATAATGGTTTGTAGGACCCTGCTGGTCCTTCAAGAAATAGAAGCACAGAGTGGCCCTATTTTTGAAATGAAATCCCTTAGGTATGTGGAGGTATGTGGACAGTAGAAGCCAAAATAGGCTAGATGTTTCTCCTTTTATAGGCGGGGATCACATCTTTTCACCGCATTTAAATCCCGTAAGATACTCCCTTCAAATCTCTTCTTTGAATCATCCAAGATCTTCAGCTTTTAAAATATTTAAACCCAAATAAAATATAAGCCTATAATTTTGGTGTGTTTCCTTTTCAAGTAGGATTCTCGTTTTCGGTGAAAAGATCACATGCATGCGATGAATATCACATGCATGCGATGAATATCACATGCAATGCTTCTTCTCAAATGCCTGAGCTTCATCCATGGTTATAACATGTTCGAGGAGCCTCATGTAACTGTGTTTTTTAGTTCGGAAAAATCATATAAATCCTGAAAAAAAAATTGAATGATTTATCCCATCATGCTCAATTTGGTCCAAAAGCTCTCACGATGTTAGAATGATCCTCATTTGATATCCAGGAATCGATCATGGTGGTTCGGCCTTCATCTCCGGTGAGCAGCGGTGGCATCGTCAAGCAGTGGCAAGAGGAAGATAATGGTGTGGATGAAAAACACACACCTTATTTTAAATACAAATGTTGTGGGGTAATCGGACGGTTTGGTTTCAAGCGGGATTTGATGAAAGGCTGAGTTTTTGCGCGAGATGTGATGGACGACTTAGATCATTCCATTCATTAAAAAAACTCATCCAACATCGAAATAAACACATTGTTGAGCCGCAATATATCTATCAAGATGCTCAATTCAATGCTTAGAATTATCCTCTCCCCCTCCTAGGTACTTCCCCATATCGGTTCTATGGGTGTGCTCTACGCCCACTCCTTTGCGGGCCTTTGGCCCAAACTATGCACAAGCTCACCCCCGTGCACTCATGTGGGCTTACACACAGCGCTTCATGTGGCTTGCCTGCTGGTCTGGAAGGATTTCCTTGGGTGTGGTTGATCTTGAGTCCCACATACACCCTTAGTTGAGGCTATATGGTTGGCTATGTGGGCTGCCTATTTTTTTAAGTAAAACCCCATAAAAATACTTAGTTAAAAACCAAGTTTTAATTCAATATCAAATGCATGGCCACCTTCATACTTAGAACTCCCAGCCCATGAACACCTTTTCTTTTCCTATTATTCTATTATTTTTTTAAATATGAATTCCAAAGAACTTCAATCATCTCTCTTCATCCAAAAGTGGATGGTTCTTCAAACAATTTCAATGTTGTAAACAATGTATCATATGTGATACATGTATTTTGAACTTAGAAATAGTCCAACAGTCATCTGATTTAACAACATGGAGAATTGATAAAGCATGGCATATAATGCTATGAATCCATAATAATTCTCCAGACATCATCACTTCAACCATCTTCTATTAACTTTGGAGCTACTTCTTCATATTGATCAACATTGACAACCTTTGACAATCTTTGACAAAAAATACAACACATACACAAAAGTGGTCCCAACACATTCTTCATTGTTACTCTACTTTTTTACATGAATAAATGTCTTATGTAATTCATGTAAGTGATATATTAATTATATATTTTCTATTATCATCCACCTTATCCAAATTGAATAATTGGTTTATGTCCCTCACTTTAAGTAAAACAAAATTCTATTGATATCCTTATTTAGTTATTGTTACTGTGTTCTATGGGTATGGATACTATTTTCTATATGTTGTGTATATGCTTTATAAAAAAATTATGTTATGTAAGATGTAATTTTTTACTCATATTCTATGTATATTATTGGATATCTATAACATTATAAATCGATACATCCTTGGGGAAACTCTGGTAGTCGAATGAAAATTGTGTTGTAGGGTGATATGTCATCAATATTCTATATTATATTCTTGTTTCATATATATTAAATCAAATTTTCACATAATTTTTAATTTAATACTAAATCATTTTAGAGGTTCCAAAATTAATTGCATGATTTGGGATGATTACGTGAAACAAAGGAATATATTTTTGGTATAAACAATAGAGTTATCCAATTTCTTGGTGTTGCAACTTATGAGAGCTAAAATATTAGGCAGATATTACTCCTCCTACCTTGATTATTTAACATTTTATTAATTGAAACATAAAACATATAAAAAAATATTTTTCTTTTAAGCAGGTTCTATTATTCTTAGTAGCAGCATTAATGCATCGAAATTGATGATTAATGCCAATATTCCAATAATAAACACCTTCAAAAACATGTTCAAATACAAATTTATATTATTGATAGCATAATTACATTGGTTGTTCATTCATTGGTAGTGCTTACACTAGCATTTCTTATACTATAATTTTTATACCAGTGATGCTTACACTAGCAGTTTATATAATAGTGATGCTTACACTAGGAGAGCATACATATTTTCACAATTGGCTTCATTAGTAGTAGCATTGCACTAGCATTGATTATTGTAGCAGTGCTTATAGTAGAAATGTTTACAATAACATCATTACACTATAAGTGGTTACACTCATTTCCTATACTAGCAATGCTTACACTCACATTATTAGTAATAGTATTAACCTGGCATTGCTTACACATTAGGTATCATTTTTTACTTTTACATTTTATATGTTTCAACTTCACACCAACCAAGTCAACAGAGATTAACAGTCCATCATCTATCACATCATACCCCATTTGTGAAACCCGATTGGTTTTCTCCAGTAATAAAAAATATTTATAAGAAATCGTTGAATGGTCAAAGGTTGATTACGCTTATTCATTTTTTTTCTTTCAATAGTTCATTATACATTGCACATTTATTACTTTTTGACATTATTATAATACTTAATCATTTTTAGATTATCTTTCGTACCCAATATGATTCTCTACCATATTAATAATATGGAATGTTCAAAGTAATTAAAGTTGGTTCTACGATTCATGAAACTCTTGTATGAAAAGGGTTAAAAACTTAAATGGTGGTCTCTTGTGTATAAAATACAACATCTCTCCAAGAAGCATAAATCCAAGGTCATTATTCTAAATTAAATTACCTTTCATCTCATTAAATATTCTTACCATGTCCTATCTATGTTTTCATTTAACAAAGCAAGTGTTGGTAACTTTTGAAAAAGATTTATATACTTCTAGATTAAGGGTGGAGCTGCACATCAAGGATTATTGTAGAGAAATTTTAGTGGTTCTCTTCGATAAGAAACTAATGCATTTGGTACCAAAAATTGCCTCTGGAATCAAATATAACTTGATTCAAGTAACATTTTCAGTTAGTTTAAAAACTATATTGTACTTTTTAAAAGATTATACTAAACCTTAAAAAAATTCCAATGAAGAAGAATGATGAGTTTTGATTCTCACCTAAATAGAATATTATGAATTCAAAAACTATTCAGCTGACTTTGGAAATTACTAATTTTAACATTCTGAATTATCATCGACCATTTGAACAAAACACCTACAAATTCTTATCCATTTCATATAATGAAATCCAAATCTCATAATTCCAAAAATGTTGTAAAAATTATAAGGTAATACAAAAACTCTTTTAACCACTTAAAATTTTATTAATGGAACTAAAAAATAGTCTTTATTTCAACGGATTTGTCTTCTAAAAATTTTCATAGGATCATGTTCACAGTGGAGCTCCAAGTGCTTACAACTGGGAAGTTGAAGTCATTAATTCATATTCCTCAATTGGAATAATTCTGGTACAATATTTTATTATCTTCTTCAATTATTAATTTCAAATTATTCATTAGCTTTAACAGTATGCAACGTTCATGCCCACAATGCATAATATATTATATGCACATATCATAAAGGCATGCCTTGAGTCCAATCTGCAGGACACATAAAACCATTATACTTTGTATACATATATTGTATCTATGATGTGAAAAAATTATATACTAGAATATTCATTATAGATGCACTAATTATATAATATACATATATTGAATGTTCAATGTGTTTTTACTTACTATTCTATATGCACACACTGTTATATGAAATATTCATTTCTTATACTATGTAATCTGTGCATATAGTGTAGTTTGTGCTTATAGTGTAGTCTACCATAAATTGTAATCACACTGTTATAGAAGTCTACAATAAATTTTTATTGCGGTATATAGTGGTCTACTATAGTAGACAACAATTTTTAATATGTGCATACAGTGTGCAATATGTAATCTGTTTTTCGATTACAATAAGAAACATGTAATTTTTGCATAAAGTGTGCAATCTATTTTCCTATTAGTGGAGTAGTAGTGGGATTTTTTTTTTGTTTACGTTTTTAAAAAAAAAAAAATTCCAGAAAACGCTTCCGGCAAAACAAATTTTAAAACTGCACCTCAAAGGCGGCATCCGGGATGCCGCCTTTGCATTTCGGGGCAAGGCGGCATCTGCGATGCCGCCTTTGCGCTGCGGGTGAAAGGCGGCATCGTGGATGCCGCCTTTCTCTTAAAAATATATATTTTTATTTTTTAATTACATTTATTCATTATAATTTTTAATTACATTTATTCATTATAATTTTTAATTATTAATTAGTAATTATTAATAATTAAATATGTCATAATTAATTAGTTAATTAGTAATATTATCATTAATTATATAATAATTAATTATTAATATAATTATTACATATATAATAAATATTTAGTTAATTAGAAATACAATTAATAATTATAACTAATTAATTAGTAATTATTAATTATTAATTAGCTAATTAGTAATATAAATATTTATTATAATTATTCATTATAATTAGTAATTAGTAATTAATAATTATTAATAAGTAATTAGTAATTATTAATTAGTAAATTAGTAATATAAATATTAATTATAGCTATTCATTAAATTATTAATTATTAATTATTACTCATTAATTATTACTTATATAATAAATAATTAGTTAATTATTAATATAACTATTAATTATATAATAATTAATTAGTTAATTAGTAATATAATTATAATCTTTCAAAGTCACGTACTTGAAACAATTTTAAGTTTCAAGTAGGCGGTTTTGAAAGCTTATAAATTATTTTTCATTAACATTTTTTTGTAAATTGCTTTTGTTTTAAACTATTTTTTATATGTTTAATCCATGTTTTAAGTTTCATTTATATTGGTCTTCTATTTTATGTTTTATGGTCTTTCAAAGTCACGTACTTGAAAAATTTTAAGTTTCAAGTATGCGGTTTTGAAAGCTTATAAATTTCTTTTCATCAACTTTTTTTTGGAAATTTCTTTTGTTTTCAACTATTTATTATATGTTTAATCAATGTTTAAAGTTTCAATTATATTCGTTTTATAGTTTATATTTTACAGTCTTTCAAAGTCACGTACTTGAAACATTTTTAAGTTTCAAGTAGGCGGTTTTGAAAGCTTATAAATTATTTTTCATTAACATTTTTTTGTAAATTGCTTTTGTTTTAAACTATTTTTTATATGTTTAATCCATGTTTTAAGTTTCATTTATGTTGGTCTTATAGTTTATCTTTTATTGTATTTCAAAGTGACGTACTTGAAAAATTTTAAGTTTCAAGTATGCGGTTTTGAAAGTTTATAAATTACTTTCCATCAACTTTTTTTGGAAATTTCTTTTGTTTTCAACTATTTATTATATGTTTAATCAATGTTTAAAGTTTCAATTATATTCGTTTTATAGTTTATATTTTACAGTCTTTCAAAGTCACGTACTTGAAACATTTTTAAGTTTCAAGTAGGCGGTTTTGAAAGCTTATAAATTATTTTTCATTAACATTTTTTTGTAAATTGCTTTTGTTTTAAACTATTTTTTATATGTTTAATCCATGTTTTAAGTTTCATTTATGTTGGTCTTATAGTTTATCTTTTATTGTATTTCAAAGTGACGTACTTGAAACAGAATCGCACATCGGAAATGCAGAATCTACTGCACAGTAAAGATAGAACCTGAATTCCACATCGAAAATGCAGAATGATTTTCAGGGCAAACCCTCTTATAATGAATAATTATAATAAATATTTATATTACTGGTTAACTAATTAATAATTACTAATTACTAATTAATTAGTTATAATTATTAATTATATTTCTAATTAACTAAGTATTTATTATATATGTAATAATTAAGTATTATATAATTGATAATTTTATTACTAATTAACTAATTAGTTATTATATAATTAACGATTAATAAACACTAATTACCAAATTACAAATTATATACTAATTAATTAGTTATTTCGTAATATAAATATTAATTATATACTAATTAAATAGTTAATTAGTAATAGAATTATTAATTATATAATCTGTAATTAGGTAATTAGTAATTATTAATGTTTTATTATTATGTTCGTATGGTTATATAAATATATATAAATAAAACCTAATTTACCCCCTCCTGAGATTCCACTCTGACCAACAAGTAAAAATAGTATTTTGATTTCAGTACACATAAAACATGTAAACAATAATGTACAATCAATGCATATGTCTGTGGCGAGGAGATTCCGTCCCACATGGTGGTCTGCGAATAGGACGTCCGCGTCGAGTGCGCAGTGGAGTCTGATGACCTGGAGAAGGCTGATCCTCGGGCACTGAAACGTCGACTGTCGCATCCTCCATCTGTGTGTCAGTTGGAGGAGCTGTCAACTGCATCTCGTACTGCCATTCAGATCCTTCTCCCACTAGGGTGGTAGAAGGACCGGCCTCCATCGCAGAGGGGAACGAAGCCTGTGATGGAGCTATACCCCAAGACGACGACGGCTCTAGAATCCAAGGTTGGGAAGGATCTGGAACCCAAGATGGAGAGAACTGCGGATATCCTGTCAGGAAAGACGGATCTCATGCCACCTGAGGCACATCCTGAATAGGCTGATCCTGGACTACTAGAGGCCCGACCTCTGCCTGTGGAACAGGCGATGCCTCACGTGCAGCACGACGCTGTCTATGTCGCCGTGGTCGTGGCTCCTCAGCACTAGCAGCAGCTGGAGGATGTTCCTCTGGGGCAGGAACCTCCTGTCTCCGAGCCAGACGCGTGAAGATGCTCTCGGAAAGCGCATGAAAAGATGCCCTCGCCTCCAGCGCTGTAGCATGGACGGCTGCCCGGCTAAAGACCCCCTCCTCCTCTTCATCGCTCATGCGAACAAGCTGCTCTGTGTGACTTCCCTGTAAATAGATTCAAATGGAATTAGAAAATAATTCAATAAACAAAGTAATAGGAATTTATTAACTTACCATCCTCTGCATCTCTATGCCAGCTTGGGTAAGATACAGTATAGATTTTAGTCTATACCAGGGCGCATAGTCAACCTGCTCTGAAAGAGAGAATCGATTTGTAGGAACACCTTGAATACGTAACTCTGCACGTCTGTGCCAGCAGTCGATAAAACTCGCATGTACTTGGGACCAGTCATCATCCTGCCTCCCTGTCAGCTTCATCCCATGAAGCTTGTCTGTCTGTCTAGATGGTAATGGAATCGGCTGAGTACGAAAAAATTGGCGCATGACCCTGTCAGGCTGCTGCCACTCAATAATATGAAAGTGAATGAGGGGCACTACAGCCATAGCATCCTCAAGACCAACAGTGCAGTATGCTGGCAACTGGTCCATAATACTCCAGTATGGAAGCCATGAAATCTGAAATGACAAGTGATTTTGTCAAAAAAACACCCAACTAAAAACCAAAATTGATGTTATTATTAAAAATGTTAGACAGTGATAGATTGTATATACATACCTGATCAGGTAAGAGACAGTCCAACTGTAGCCGATATACGCCCAAATGCTGTCTCGGAACCACGTCGAAATTGTGTCGCTGACACCACCTGTAAAATACAACGATAATGACAAATAATGAGAAATTATAGTCAATAACTCATAGTAGAATAAAAAACCAATAGAAATGACTTATCATACCAGCGTCCACGCGGAGCGTCATGCAGCACCTCCATCTCGACCGGTGGACCAGCAAGGTCAGGGCGGAATGATGGGATGCGCTCCCATGCCCACATCTGAATAAGGATGACGCATCCTCCAAGACCTGTACGGTCCCTATGGGATAGTCTGCATAATGATCTGTACGTGTATGCCAAGCAGGCTGATCCCCAACTGTACGTCCCAGCCCGATCAAAGTCCTCTAGTAGGGGTAGATACATCATATGCACGTGCATCCCCGAGTGATCAGTACACATGGTCCCACCAATGAGTCGTAAGATATATGCACGGGCGTAACGCATGACGGTCTGCTCATCATCATCATCCTGTAAATGTGGAATCTGCGACTCCAACCAACGCATAGATATGGACGATCCATCTGTAGCCCTACGGTCGGACAAAATATCAACGCCTAACAAGCGTTGAGCAAGGTCTGGCCAAGCTGCACGAGTGGGTCCAATAACGGGTCTCCCCTGGATAGGAAGACCGAGAAGAACTACGACATCCTCGAGGGTGATGGTCATCTCCCCCTCAGGCAAGTGGAATGTGTGTGTCTCTGGTCTCCATCTCTCAACGAGGGCAGCAAGTAGGTAATGATCTACAAATGTGAAATCTGATACGGCAAGGCCATAGAAGCCAACACGGCGCAAGTAAGGTCTAATGGCATGTGGAGGCTCCATGTGATGAAAATGGTGCGCTCGACGCACCTTCACAAATCGATCTGGATGACCCTCTAACACGGCCTGCGAAATATGGGTAGGCTGCTGAGTGAGTAGTATGGTATCATCCATCTGCATATAAACAAAGAAAATGAGTCGTAAGTGTAAAATGTAAATATAACATTAATGGGTTAACTAACATACACATTTCAATATGGGTTAAGTGTTCCGCTTTCGGAGTTTTGAAATAAATTCTATTATTTCATATTCAAAGTTATTTCTTGAAAGCATGAATATTAATATGAAATAAGTTATGTTATCTAGAATATTGAGTCTTGAATTTGGTTACACATATTTTGGGGGAGCTTTGTGATTAACTACTTATGGATTGGATTAAGATAAACCATGTCAATTAGTAATGATGTTTTTAGAATTTATCTAATTGTATGTATTCAATATCTTATGCTAATTATTATGATACTATAAATTTGTTATAGAACAGTTTTCTAAAATATCCTGCATGTTTAGATTGGAGTTTAGGTTGGAGGGTTTAGGGTTAAAATTTTTAATATTAACGTCCGGGAAACATGTTAATGGGTTAACTGACATACACATTTCAATATGGGTTAAGTGTTCCGCTTTCGGAGTTTTGAAATAAATTCTATTATTTCATATTCAAAGTTATTTCTTGAAAGCATGAATATTAATATGAAATAAGTTATGTTATCTAAAATATTGAGTCTTGAATTTGGTTACACATATTTTGGGGGAGCTTTGTGATTAACTACTTATGGATTGGATTAAGATAAACCATGTCAATTAGTAATGATGTTTTTAGAATTTATCTAATTGTATGTATTCAATATCTTATGCTAATTATTATGATACTATAAATTTGTTATAGAACAGTTTTCTAAAAAAGAGATAACAACATTTAGTTCACAATATGGGAATGTCACAATGAAGACAATACATCATTATGAATGATACTGTGAAGTCGACCCAACAACGTTAGGGCATCGCTTCCGGTTATGACCTTCTTTATGACATATTGTGCATCGCAAACTCTGCCCTTGTTCTTGAGGCCAGTCCATCTCATTACGCATCCTACTCGCCTTTGGTCTCCCACGAGGACGTAACCGATTCATGTCAGGTATCACTATCGGCTGGCCTTCAGGCATTGGGAAATAACGATACTCCCCAATAGGTGTCCATGGTGCAGCATAACAGTTGGCAATGATATCCATCTGGTACACTGGATCAACATATGCTTCCCATGAGATGTTCGCAGAGGCACATGCTGCGATGACGTGTGTACATGGAAACCGTAAGGCCTGAAATTTTCCACATTGACATTGCCTTGTTTCCAGTAATACCACCATTTTTTCACCGACGTGATTTGTGATGGGGTCTGAACGCTCTTGAACTTCAAATCGGGAGTCTTCTCTTCGAAATAGACATACGTGATAACCAGAAGCTTCTTCAATATTTTTTTCAATCTCTCGTTGAAAGTGTATTCCATATCTTATCCCTTGATGTATTCTGTCTGATGCTAGTTTTTGTCTATCCACAAAGTACTTCACGCATCGATATAATGTCTCCTGAACTAATGCGGTTATAGGTAGCTTGCGAAGTCCTTTGAAGATACCATTGATGCACTCCACAATGTTTGTCGTCATGTGTCCGTACCTCTTTCCCCCGTCGTATGCCAATGTCCATTTCTCTTTTGGAATCTGCATCATATAATCATAAACTTCTTGATTAGCCTGACGAATTTGTTCAAAACGTTCTTCAAATCGTCGTTGGTCCGACTCATATGCTACAAAACGTAGATGATATTTCACATAAATTGATTTTATATTTATATTGAAACAGTAAAACAGAATGAATAAAATACGTACCAAGCCTCGTGATTGCCTTCTTCATCGGTTCGTTGTGGAATTTTTTATGTACATTGCTAGCAATGTGTCTAATGCAGAACCGATGATGTGCATTTGGGTATCTCCATGTATCAGGATCTGCATTGATTGCCTCATTAATTGCTCGATGACGATCAGATATCAAACAAACTCCCTGAATGTTGGTGAAATGGTTGCTGATACATGCCAGAAACCAACTCCATGATTCATAGTTTTCTTTCTCTACAATGGCAAAGGCAAGCGGAAGAGGTGAACGGTTTCCATCTTGGGTTGCCGCAATCAACAATACGCCCTTGTATTTTCCATACAGAAATGTTCCATCAATCTGAATAAATTGTTTGCAAAAACGAAATGCAGAGATACAAGGAAGGAATGCCCAGAACAACCGATGAAATTGAACACGAGATGGATCAAGTCGATTATCAGGAGACACATGTTCGTTTGTATCCAGATGGAAGACAACTTGGTTATGATGCCTCAGTATGGCTAGCAATTGCGGCAATACTCGATATGAGTCATCCCAATCACCATATACCTTCACAATTGCCTTCTGTTTCGCCATCCATGCCTTATTATAGGAAATCTTATAACCGAATGTCTGTAGAATCCTCTCTTGCACAAGGGATATTGGAACATCTTGGCATGTCCTAATCATCTCAACAACAATAGATGACACAAATTCTGCATCCAATGAAGTATGATCTTGTGTGAGACTTGGCTGAACGCAACTATGAGCCGCCTCAATCCTTGAGATTCTCCAACCTCCAAAGGTAATGTCTGGAATAGCCCTTAAGCGAAATCTACAATCATCCCCATACTTCACGCACCGTATAACATATTTACTACGGCATGATTCGTGAACTACATAGTTGAAGTTTCTCTCAATATGAAATCTCTTTAACGTGCTTTTTAAGGCATCTTTACTGGGAAAATTCCTTCCAATATATAAGGTTTTGTCCACCTCACTAAACCTATCTGGTACAACTCCAGGGAACTCAGTTGCCGGTGTGAGAACAGTATTATCGAATTCAGGCACACGTGTCATTGCTTCTGACCAAGATGAAAATAATGGTGGATGATTTATTGACCGAGGTTGATGTACAACAACTGCATTTCTCAAAACCTCCTCTCTATCTTTTGTTGGTCCCTCCTCATCAGCACTATTGTCGCCATCCGATCCATCATTACGAAACTCCTCATCAGAAGTCGGATTGACATGTATATCCGGAAGATCATTTAGGTTGTCCTCTTCTGCTGCATCATTTGGAATAGGCTCAATGTCATGAGGTAGACTGTCTTCAACCACTCTTGTATTTCTATGTCTTTGTACAAGTGGACGTTGTTGTTGTACAGTAGCAACAACAACGTATAACTCCATCATGGTACCATCTAACCGTTGAGAAAATAAATTAACTGCTTGGACCCACTGCGCATCAGCAACCAATGGACAAGCTATATGCCACATTGTTGTTGGAAATTGCAAATGTCTATAGCTCATAGACATTATCTCTTGATCGGGTCCCAAATTTAAGGAAACATGAATTCTCTCTTGAAGGTCACTTATGGTAACACAATCCACTGTACTAACCACCGTAATTGGTTGTGTACTGTAAGAAGCTCCTTGCTCAGTTTGAATAATCTCCCCATAACAGTACACACAGGCATACATGGCTCTCTACGTCAAAAATGTGTTCTTTCATCAAAATTATGATAGTGTAACAAAATATTAACAATTATGTTTGACGATATGATGTTTATTATAATGTAATTTTATTGCGCCTTTCTATACCATAAACTATGCTACTGATGTTTCACCATATGATATTTATTAGAATGTAATTTTAGAGCGCCTTTTTATTTAGTTTGTTTGTTCTTCTTAATTTCACTTTATATGTTCATTAGTATCGTTAGCTAATCATTATATGAATTCATGTTTTAATCCTATGTTATTTATTAATTATTCTAAAATTAACTAATAATAACTAATCGTTAATTATTCTATTATTCTATAATTAACTAATAATAACTTTAATTTGTTAATTCTTATGTCCTTATTTGATTCTATAACATTATACTTATCATTTATCATTGATAAATATACTGATCATTAGTATCGTTAGCTAATCATTATATGAATTCATGTTTTAATCCTATGTTATTTACTAATTATTCTAAAATTAACTAATAACAACTAATCATTAATTATTCTATTATTTTATAATTAACTAATAATAACTTTAATTCGTTAATTCTTATATCCTTATTTCATTCTATAAAATTATATTTATCATTTATCATTGATAAATATACTGATTTGCTTTTTCTTCTCTTAGAAATTTTAGTAGTTTATAAAGAAAATATGAATCATCTTAAGCATATTCCCCGGGAGTGTCAAACCAGGATGCAGCAAGGCCCGTTATCGTGCACCAGTTCCCGTTCGAGTCTAGCTCGAAGCGGTGTTTTCGGGTTTTACCCCTATGTACATCTGTGCCAGAGTCACATCCACTTGTTTGTATCCAAACAGGAATTTAATTGCGTAGATAACCACATAATCTTTAAGCTACCAAAATTTCTAAATACTTAATCTTAAGTTAATCTTAAGTTAATCTATACTACCTAACAGTAATTATTTAAAACTATATATAACTAATTACAAAAACTAAATAACCAAATATTAAGAACTACCTAAACTGCTTAACAAATGAAAGATTTAAAACTAAACAAAATTAAATTAATTAAATAAAAACATTAAATTAAATAAAGAAACATACCTCTAAATGAAGCTTCGTAAAAGCTCGCACAGCAAAAAAAAATTAGAGAGAGAGAGAGCAAATTGGAGAGATAAGTTGCAATGAAGAAGTGAGGAGAGGGGGGGGTGGCCACCCTTTTATAGGGACTTCAGGCAAAGGCGGCATCGCGGAAGCCGCCTTTCGCCTCTGCGTATGGCCAAAGGCGGCTTCCGCGATGCCGCCTTTTGCCTTACCCTGAGCCGAAAGGCGGCCTCCTCCCGGCTGCCTTTGCCATGTCATCGATCCGGGCCAAAGGCGGCACGGGGGAGCAAAGGCGGCATCGCAGATGCCGCCTTTGTAGCGTATTTTTAAAAAAAAAATTGACCTAGGCCGTTTTTCAGAAATTTTTTTTAAGAAAAACGTAAAAAAAAAATCCAGTAATAGTGTATATAATCTGTTTTTGATATATGAAGTACACTTTATAAATTGTTATTGAATACACTATATGCAACACAATGTTATTACACTAATATATGCAAGAGTAATTCACTATACATTCTGTTTTTTTTATATGTAATAAAATTTGATGAAAGACTGTAAGTTACTAAAACATTGTAATACACTACTATAACATTTTTTGGATGTAATATTGCATATTGTGCATTAAAATTCAATACACTGGTATAACACTATGATGCGCAATAGTAATTAAAAATTTAAGTTGTTTCAAATATGTGATTAAATTATATTATTTGAATTAAATTATAGAATAAATATTTTTTTCATATATTAATAATTTCTTTGTTGTAGAAAAAATTGTTGTAAGATTTTGACGGTGAAGATGCCTTCAAAACTGGAAACAACACCATTGATTTGGATTTTGATAGATTATAAATTAGGTATATACAACATGCCCTTTAATCTAATTCCATTATGAAGAAAATGAATTCCGATAAAATGAACTGGCTTTTATCCTTCAAATATTACTTCATTCATCTCTATTTATGATGTCCCAACAATTTTTCAACTTTTATTCCATTATTATGAAGTACTTATTTGTGTTTTAAATTTTTTTAATACACCACTATAACATTTTTTAGTTGAAAGATTACATATTTCATGTTGTAATTTAACACATTACTATTACACTATGATATGATTTGAATTAAATTATAGCATAAATAATTGTTTTATCTATTAATAAGTTCTTTATTGCAAAAAAAAATATTGCGTTATTTTGATGGTGAAGATGCCTCAGGAACTAGAAACAACACCATTGATTTGGATTTCTATTTCTTACAAGGAAATATATATTCAACATTCTCTTTTATCTTATTTCGTTACAAAGAAAATTAAGTCCAAGAAAATGGACTAACTTTTTTCCATAAAATTTTTCAAATAATTTTTATTCCAAAAAAATATTGTAGGATCATGTCCATGATGGGGATTCAAGCACTTAAAATTGAGAAGTTGAAGTCATTAATTCATCTTCTTCAACTGGAATAACTCTCGTACAATCTTTTACTATCATTTTAGATTCTCAATTTCATATTATTCGTTAGCTTTAATAGTATGTGACTTTCATCACTACTACAGATAGTGCTTTAAAAGTGCTAGAAAATGCTTTTAATAGCACTAGAAAAGCATTGTTAATCTCAGCAAAGATAAAGGGGGGTCCCCTTTAACGGTGCTAAAAAAGTGTTGATAAAGGTCCCCCTATCAATATTAGTTTAGTATAGATAAAGGACACCCTTTATCAGTGATATTTTTAGCATAGATAAAGGACCACTTTATCAGTGCTCAAAATAGTGCTGATAAAGTCCTAGCTGGCTGTGATGTGTTGTTTATATAATAGCACACCCACCAGCACCTGTATAGAAAACACACACACCACCTGTATAGTGCACACAAGAATAAATCAGGGCACACAATAATGCACACAATAACAAAGTAGCGCACATAATGGTTTGGAAAACAATGCTATATACATTTCAAACAATGTTTTATATAATTTCATTTATAATTATCCAACAAACAGATAAAACATTAATGTTTCATCCTTTGATATCTGTGATCCCCTCTCAAAAATGTTCAGCCATGGTGTTAGTTTCCGAAAAAATCATCACAACTCATGAAAAAGTTTCAACCTATATAAGAAAACAAATATTATGTTATTAATACTATAAATAAATAAATAAATTAAACATTAATATGGAAGAATAAATTAATAAAATGTCAATTTTTAATAAAAAATACACATTTGGAGTTATACAGGTCACACCATGAATTGTATTGAGGTGGGGTTGATTCCTACACGTCACAAATGAGTTGTGGATCATTATCCTAAAATATCAAAACAATATGAATGGATTTTCTTAGTTTTGAGTATGTTCTTTATTATTTTACTAAAATTAATATCAAATTTAAATGACGTATTTGGATTTATATCGGTCACATAGTTCATCAGATTGATGTGTGGTTGATTCCCACACATCACAAATGACTCATGGATTATTGTTTTAAAGTATGAAAACAATCCAAATGGGTTTTCTCGGTTTTCAGTATAACAGTTGTGTTTTTTTACTAAAATGTCATTTCAAACCAGAAACACCCATTTTGAGTCATACCGGTCACATCATGCACCAATTTCAGGTGAGACTGCTTCATACATGTCAAAAAGGACTTACGAATTGCTTTACTAAATTATGAAGACAATCGGATGGTGTTTTCTTAGTTTTCAGTGAGTGAAACATTTTGAGCTAAAATATCAATTTTAAACTGATAATGGACACTTTTAGTCATACTAGTCACATTGTGCATTTGATTGAGGTACGGTTTATTCCTAAACATCAAAAATGACTCATGGATCATTTTTTTAAAGTATCAAAACAATCTGAATGCATTTTCTCAGTTTTCAGTATGTCATCTGTTCTTTTTACTTAAATTAATGTCAATTTTAAATAAAAACACATTTGGATTTATACCGATCACATCGTTTATCGGATTGAGGTTTGGTTGATTCCTATAAGTCACAAATGACTCATGGATTGTTTTTTTAAGGTATCAAAACAATCTAAATGTACTTTCTCGATTTTCAATATGTCAGTTGTGTTTTTTTACTAAAATATCATTTCAAACCAGAAACATGATTTTTGAGTCATATTGGTAACATCATGCATCAATTTTATGTGAGAATAATTCATGCATCTCAAAAATGACTTAAGAATCACTTTTATAAACTACGAATACAATCAGAAAGCATTTTATTGGTTTTAGTGAATGATATGTTTTGAGCTAAAATGTAAATTTTAAACTGATAACAGACACTTTTATTCATACCGGTCACACCGTGCATCATATTGATGTGTGGATGGTTCCTACACATCACAAATGAATCATGTATCATTTTTCTAAAGTATCAAAACAATACTAAAGTGTTTTCTCAGTTTTCAGTATATCAGTTATTCTTTTTACTTAAATTAATGTCAATTTTAAATAAAAAGACACATTTGGATTTATATTGGTCACATAGTGCATTTTATTGAGGTGAGGTTGGCTCCTACACATCACAAATAAATAATGGATCATTTTATTAAATTATCAAAAACAATCTGAATGTGTTTTATAGGTTTTTAGTATGCCAGTTGTGTTTTTTTACTAAAATTAATGTCAATTTTTAATAAAAAGAGACACTTTGAGTCATACCAGTCACACCATGCATTGGATTGGGGTGTGGTTTATTCATACACATCACAAATTACTTATAGATAATTTTTCTAAAGTATAAAAATAATCCAAATGTATTTTCTCAGTTTTTAGCATGTGAGTTGTGTTTTTTACTAAAATATCATTTCGAAATGGAAACACGCATTTTGAGTCATACCAATCACATCATGAATTTTTTTTGACATTATATTTCTTAATACATGTCACAAAGAACTTATGAATCATTATACAAAATTATGAATACAATCAGAGTGAGTTTTCTTGGTTTTCAGTGAGTGACACACTTTAAGCTAAAATGTTAATTTTAAACTAATAATGGACACTTTTAGTCATATTGGTCACAACGTTCATCTAATTGATGTTTGGTTTATTCCTACATGTCACAAATGACTGGTGGATCATTTTCCAAAAGTATCAAAATAATACGAATGCGTTTTCTCAATTTTCAGTATGTCACTTGTTCTTTTTGCTAAATTTATTGTTAATTTAATATAAAAATACACACTTAAAGTCATAACAGTTACACCATTCAATGGATTTAAGTTTGGTTGATTCATGCAAATCAAAAATGACTTATAAATAATTTTCCTAAAGTATCAAAACAATCCTAATGTGTTTGTTCAGTTTTCAGTATGGAACTTGTTCTTTTTACTAAAAATACTGAAAATTTTAAATAAAAATAGACACTTAGAGTCATACCAGTCACATATTCATTCTATTTGTGTATATTCTCCCATTAGGTATTTTACTCATTTGTTTATAAACAAATATATATAATCTTTTGAATATGAGTCTTTTCTAAAATCATGGTAGTACTGAAAAAAATATAAATAAACAAAGGATTAATAAATATTTTAAATGAAATAGTAATTATCTTTGAAAATACCTCTTCCAAGATGTTGGTTTTTTCGTGGAATATGATCTCTTTCATACATTTACAAACATAATAACCACGGTTTTTTCTATTTTTTGTTTCAGACACTGCAGAAACATTGAGAAAAATAATTAATTTTTTTATATGTGTTTGGATAGTGAAATATTATTATATATACTCTGATACTTATCCAATCGTAGTACTTGTGATGTTCCATGACCTTTTCCCCTGGCCCCATTTCGTGATGTAGATGATATTCACGCACCACCCTATCATAACAGAATCCTCATTAAAAGATAATATAGATTATATAACTAGATTTTTTGTTCTAAAATGTTGGATATAGTGTATTAAAAATTGACAAACGCCATCATGTGTGGTCGGTTTGTTGGATATCCATGCATTGAATCCATGAAATAAATCTTTGGAGTATCCAAATTGACTGCAATGAGAATCCAATGCTACCTAAAAACATAAAAAGGAATAACTAATAAAAGAAATTAAAATATATTTGATATGATTAAATTGTATAATTTTACCGCCACATCGTTGGTATTAAGAAGAGTCTGTCATTCACAATTTTGTTGTTAAATGATTTTAGTGGGTCTGCCACTATTTCACCCTCTTTCTCAGATTCCATTTTTGTTTCTTCTGTAGAGGTGACATGAGGACTAACGAGTCCAAATTGTTTCATAGGGAAATCCCTTCAATTGTTTTTCATATATATGATTGCGAAAAATATGAAATTTATTTAGTCATAATTATTATAGTATATCAGATTTTGTAAAATCAAATTATGAAAACATACCTCATTTATACATTTACAATTGAGTTTCCTAGCCAATCATACGTTAGGATTTCACTTACATTTTCAACACTAATGAAATATGGATCTTCCCCTTCATACATATTTTCATCAAAAACAATTTTTTCAGTACCACCATCATTCAAATTTGTATCCATATGAGCCTGTAATGATAATAAATGTAGATATAAAATGGGAAATTTTAAGGTGCTTTCGATAGATCGTTTTGATCAGTTGGTTTATCCTTGAGATGGTTTTGAGTCATTCTTTATTTTCACCACCTTTCATGTGTCCATATGTAATAACATTCATTGGTTCATCCTTTTTTTTAGTAAATGTTAATGGTTTATCTTGAAAAATAAATTGGAAATTAATACCTCCTTGTCAACATGTTTTTTACAAGTTGTGACGGCCATGAGATGAATGTTCCAAGAGCTTGTTCGACCTTATGATCTTAATCATCAAATGGAATAGATAGCTCAGTGCCCATCTCTTGCGCTATGTTAATAAACACTTTGAAATGACATGTTGGAAGTGGTCTGTTGTGTAGCATGGCGTTCTGAATATTGAACATCATAGCCCTTGCTAAAAGGTGATGGATGGGTGTTGATAGATATAAATCACAGTCATTTTCACCCTATACAATATCAGTACAGGAAAGGTATCGGTGTCTATCTGATTCAAAATTCACATACACAATTATTAGAACACTTATTACCTCAACTAAGATAGGTTTTTGAGGGGGATGTCTCACCTTAAAGCTGGTGGGGGTGGGGTGGGATCTTCACGCACTGGTTGTTCTTAAGTTTCTTCTTCTCTTTTCCCCCCGCTATCAAATTTTTCATGAACTCTCTCTACAATTTCATATGTTATTCAAGGATAGCTATTCTTTCTCTCACTATTTTTATTTCTTCACTTTGATCCTCCTCTTTTTTTTCAAAAAATATTCAGGGTTTCACCCCAAAACCCGCACCTCTGATGCGGCCATACTTTTCTGGATGCTTCAAGGCCACTGAAAGTATTTTTGCATCTGTTTTGGATGTTGTTGATTCTTATGACTATGTCAGATAGAAAATATAGAAAAATAAGTAATCATTATTATGTAATATCAATTTAAATAAGAAGAAAAATATTATGTCATATGTACACATGTTTCCCACACTTTTTGTGTGTTTTCATCTATTAGTATCTCATCTTTATTTACACATGCCTCATTCCATATCACATGGAATGGGATAGAAGTGACTTTGGATTTGGATTCATCAATCTGCATATAAATAGACGAACATAGTTATGGTGTCATTTTATGTCACATAAAATTATTATGGTATATTTAAAATACGTACCAATTTTTTTCAAGTGAAGTGTACTCCATTCTTTCTTTATAGTAGGGGTACACTGGTTTTGCTGCTCGTTCCTTATTTTCAGTACTCAGTTGCTATTTCATAAATAAAAAACTGTCAATTAAAGTGATGAATACACATATCATCAAACAACGTATTACCAAACACAATGTACTTGAAAAGACTACTCTACACAATAGCTAGTAAATGTGTCCCACACTCCTTGGGTTATAGGTGTTCATAAAGAGGAGGTGGGTGCGGGTTTATTTTCCCTTCAGCATCTTTAAGATAACATGTCATTAAAATTGTGTTAAATCCTCTGTGAATTCTTCCAACAAGCCTTAATACATAATCCTTGTACGAGTAATCCACTATAAATTTAATCTACAAGGGATGATGAAGAGTAAGTCAATGTTTCATTATTTTATTTTTTACTAAATTAAAGAAATGATATCATAATGTTACCGTAATATATCTACATATTAGTGTTTTAAGCCCGATGACAATATGGTGTCGTGGTTGTACATCAAGTGGCATGCATTGCCGAGTGAAGATTCCAACGTAACTACTAAACATGGCCTTATAAGGTTTAACATGATAGACCTGCCTATTCCATCTGACCTTGTGAATTATGCCTTTTTCTTTTGTCTTAAGTATTTTTTTCTAACACCATCAAACTATGATGCTCCTTTTTTTCTGTGCTGTCAGTTTTTCATTGCCTACCATTTCCTCGGTTTCAACATCATCAATATATTCCTATGGATTGCTAGAATCAGCATGTGCAGATGGTGGTTGTACCTATGCACTGGGAGCAGCAGCAGCAATAGTTTGAGAAACTTGTTGGTCCTCTGCACTACGAGTAGCAATAGGTTGAGAGACTTGTTGTTCCTCTGCACTATGAGCAAGAGCGGGTTGAGAGACCCGTTGTGCCTCGGGATTTGGAACATCATCACGTACATAAGTCATTATATATTGAATTGGTTTAACATTTAATTTAGATTACATAAAATCAGCAGCAAACAGATAATAACATAAGGTAACACGATGTATATTACAATATATATATATATATATAACATGGTTATTGAACTCTCTTTTTTGAAGGCTGTAGAGATTTGACCCCTCTATCGACTATCCAAATCCCTTCATTGTGGTCTCCTATGACATAAAAAATGTCATCTACATTGGGACCACTGTGAAATGATTGTGACGTCCCAATGAAAGGGTTATTCTTCATTAAATTTTCATCTGAACCTTCAGTGGTTTTGGTTGATAACAGAACAATTAACCACTTTTGGTTTGTGGGATATGTAACATAAAATACTTTCACTACATACGATGCCATTATAAATGGTTCATCTTTGTATCCTTCCTTAATAAAATCAACTTTTATAAATCCCAAATCATTTATTTTAATATCACTCATGTTATCAACCCACTTGCATTGAAAAATCAGTACTTGGAAGTTTGTATAATCCAACTTCCATATTTGTTTGATGATGCAAAAGTATGACATATTATCATAAATTAGATTTATATCCTTAGCACTGGAAACATGTATCTCTTCATCCATAAGTGTAACTCCACTATTTTGCATGGTACTGTCTTCATCATGTTCATTAGTATAGAATGTGTAACCATCAATTACATAAGCATTATAATATAATACATACACACTTGGCCCTCAGGCTAGCCATCGAATTCGTTCTGAAATTGAGTCTAAATTTTCATATGACTCCTTAAATATATGGTCCTTAAACCATCCTATAAAATGTCTATTATGTGTATTTGATATCTATTTTTCATCCCTCAATGGATTCAAATGCCTAAGAATTTCTTTGTGGGTTTTTACATATGGTTCAACTTCCACACTATTATGAAAAACATAAAGGTGGGTCTACTCCTGATCTATAATATTGATTGTTATAACCAATCTTCCAGAAATTCCTTCACCCGCAATCCACCCAGTGTGACGAGATTTTGGTAGACCAATGCTTTCCACACCAAACAGGTATTCAATAAAGAATTCAATGGCTTCCTCGACAATATATCATTCTGCAATACAACCCTCTAAACAACTTCAATTTTTAACATACACTTTCAAAATCTTCATATATCATTCAATGGGTAAATCCATTTATAGTGTATAGGACCACATAGTCGAATACCTCTCACCAAGTGAACCATCAAATGAACCATCATATCAAAGAAGTTCAGCGGGAAGAAAATTTCCAATTCATATAATATGACGATAATTTCTCTTTCCATACTCGACAATTTCACCGGGTCTATAACTTTGATGCATACATATTTGAAGAAGAAACAGATATTCGTTAATGTATAACAGACATTCTTGGGAAACATACAATGTAAAGTTATAGGAATTAGATCTTGTAGCAAAACATGGTAGTCATGTGATTTCAGACCCTTTATCTTTAAATCGTTCATTGACAAGATGTTCTTAATATTCGATGAATACCCCTCTGAAACCTTTAAGTTATTCAAGAAGTTGTAAAATTGATATCTCTCATGCATGGAATGAGTATAAGCAGCAGGAGGAAGAAAGGTTCATTTTTCACCCTTCACTGGGGCCAACTCTTCTCGTATTCCCATGTCAAGCATGTCCAACCTAGCCTTAATTTCATCCTTTTTTTTGTTGGGTGCATTTAGCAACATGTCGATTACATTATCACATACATTTTTTTCAATATGCATAACATCAAGAAAGTGTCTGACATGCAGACAATTCTAGTATGGTAATTCAAAAAAAATTGATCTCTTCTTCCAATTGGTTTTCGTAAGGTTTTTCAAAAATGGTTTACCAAAAGAAGTGTCTACATATTTTACTTTCTCAAATAGTTGACCACTTGTTAGTGGAGATGGTGTTGTACATTTTTCTAAACTTCCATTGAATCATGGGAGTCCGCTTTCAGGGAGAGCCTCTCCCCCAGGATCCACCCATCTTGTCGGGTTGCTCGGTCTCAACTGGGCGGGAAAAATGAGGCGCGGCCCGATGTGCTGACAGATTGCTTTGACGAACCATCGTCGATCAGGTTGTCACCCTTTAAGACGCTCTTCCATCTCGGTTGGAAATGGATCCTTCCCCGGATGGGGATCTACCTCAGGGCAGTGACCTCTTCGTGGGGGAGGGGGTTACCATGTGTGGAGGGTTCGAAAAAGCCACACATGGGAATTCCCTTTTCTAAAGAAAAAAAATGATGTCATGCAAGATCGGTACTTATGTTGTCTGGGTAGAAATCTACGATGTTCTAGAAACACGGTTTTCGATTAATGTTTCAACCTAATTGAATGTATACCTTGTTCGCATATGGGACACCCATGACTTCCTTTAATACTATATCTTGACAAATTTCCATGAGCAGGAAAGTCATTTTTCATCCCGTATAATATGGCTCTCAACGTGAAATCTTCATTTCTATAAGCATCATACAACGTAACACCTGAATCCCACAATAATTTCAAATCCTCAATCAATGGAGCCAAATAAATATCAATATCATTACACGGTTGTTTTGGTCCTGATATAAGCATAGATAGCATGATTTTTTTTCATTTCATGCATAACCATGATGCCAAGTTATAATTTACCAACATAATCATCCATGTACTATGAGTGTTTCTTTGAAAAACAAAAGGATTCAATCCATGTGTAGATAACGCAAGACGAAGGTTTCTCAGATCATTTCCAAAATCAGGATACTCATAGATAGCATGATTTGTTTTAAACTATTTTTTATATGTTTAATCCATGTTTTAAGTTTCATTTATGTTGGTCTTATAGTTTATCTTTTATTGTATTTCAAAGTGACGTACTTGAAAAATTTTAAGTTTCAAGTATGCGGTTTTGAAAGTTTATAAATTACTTTCCATCAACTTTTTTTTGGAAATTTCTTTTGTTTTCAACTATTTATTATATGTTTAATCAATGTTTAAAGTTTCAATTATATTCGTTTTATAGTTTATATTTTACAGTCTTTCAAAGTCACGTACTTGAAACATTTTTAAGTTTCAAGTAGGCGGTTTTGAAAGCTTATAAATTATTTTTCATTAACATTTTTTTGTAAATTGCTTTTGTTTTAAACTATTTTTTATATGTTTAATCCATGTTTTAAGTTTCATTTATGTTGGTCTTATAGTTTATCTTTTATTGTATTTCAAAGTGACGTACTTGAAACAGAATCCCACATCGGAAATGCAGAATCTACTGCACAGTAAAGATAGAACCTGAATTCCACATCGAAAATGCAGAATGATTTTCAGGGCAAACCCTCTTATAATGAATAATTATAATAAATATTTATATTACTGGTTAACTAATTAATAATTACTAATTACTAATTAATTAGTTATAATTATTAATTATATTTCTAATTAACTAAGTATTTATTATATATGTAATAATTAAGTATTATATAATTGATAATTTTATTACTAATTAACTAATTAGTTATTATATAATTAACGATTAATAAACACTAATTACCAAATTACAAATTATATACTAATTAATTAGTTATTTCGTAATATAAATATTAATTATATACTAATTAAATAGTTAATTAGTAATAGAATTATTAATTATATAATCTGTAATTAGGTAATTAGTAATTATTAATGTTTTATTATTATGTTCGTATGGTTATATAAATATATATAAATAAAACCTAATTTACCCCCTCCTGAGATTCCACTCTGACCAACAAGTAAAAATAGTATTTTGATTTCAGTACACATAAAACATGTAAACAATAATGTACAATCAATGCATATGTCTGTGGCGAGGAGATTCCGTCCCACATGGTGGTCTGCGAATAGGACGTCCGCGTCGAGTGCGCAGTGGAGTCTGATGACCTGGAGAAGGCTGATCCTCGGGCACTGAAACGTCGACTGTCGCATCCTCCATCTGTGTGTCAGTTGGAGGAGCTGTCAACTGCATCTCGTACTGCCATTCAGATCCTTCTCCCACTAGGGTGGTAGAAGGACCTGCCTCCATCGCAGAGGGGAACGAAGCCTGTGATGGAGCTATACCCCAAGACGACGACGGCTCTAGAATCCAAGGTTGGGAAGGATCTGGAACCCAAGATGGAGAGAACTGTGGATATCCTGTCAGGAAAGACGGATCTCATGCCACCTGAGGCACATCCTGAATAGGCTGATCCTGGACTACTAGAGGCCCGACCTCTGCCTGTGGAACAGGCGATGCCTCACGTGCAGCACGACGCTGTCTATGTCGCCGTGGTCGTGGCTCCTCAGCACTAGCAGCAGCTGGAGGATGTTCCTCTGGGGCAGGAACCTCCTGTCTCCGAGCCAGACGCGTGAAGATGCTCTCGGAAAGCGCATGAAAAGATGTCCTCGCCTCCAGCGCTGTAGCATGGACGGCTGCCCGGCTAAAGACCCCCTCCTCCTCTTCATCGCTCATGCGAACAAGCTGCTCTGTGTGACTTCCCTGTAAATAGATTCAAATGGAATTAGAAAATAATTCAATAAACAAAGTAATAGGAATTTATTAACTTACCATCCTCTGCATCTCTATGCCAGCTTGGGTAAGATACAGTATAGATTTTAGTCTATACCAGGGCGCATAGTCAACCTGCTCTGAAAGAGAGAATCGATTTGTATGAACACCTTGAATACGTAACTCTGCACGTCTGTGCCAGCAGTCGATAAAACTCGCATGTACTTGGGACCAGTCATCATCCTGCCTCCCTGTCAGCTTCATCCCATGAAGCTTGTCTGTCTGTCTAGATGATAATGGAATCGGCTGAGTACGAAAAAATTGGCGCATGACCCTGTCAGGCTGCTGCCACTCAATAATATGAAAGTGAATGAGGGGCACTACAGCCATAGCATCCTCAAGACCAACAGTGCAGTATGCTGGCAACTGGTCCATAATACTCCAGTATGGAAGCCATGAAATCTGAAATGACAAGTGATTTTGTCAAAAAAACACCCAACTAAAAACCAAAATTGATGTTATTATTAAAAATGTTAGACAGTGATAGATTGTATATACATACCTGCTCAGGTAAGAGACAGTCCAACTGTAGCCGATATACGCCCAAATGCTGTCTCGGAACCACGTCGAAATTGTGTCGCTGACACCACCTGTAAAATACAACGATAATGACAAATAATGAGAAATTATAGTCAATAACTCATAGTAGAATAAAAAAACCAATAGAAATGACTTATCATACCAGCGTCCACGCGGAGCGTCATGCAGCACCTCCATCTCGACCGGTGGACCAGCAAGGTTAGGGCGGAATGATGGGATGCGCTCCCATGCCCACATCTGAATAAGGATGACGCATCCTCCAAGACCTGTACGGTCCCTATGGGATAGTCTGCATAATGATCTGTACGTGTATGCCAAGCAGGCTGATCCCCAACTGTACGTCCCAGCCCGATCAAAGTCCTCTAGTAGGGGTAGATACATCATATGCACGTGCATCCCCGAGTGATCAGTACACATGGTCCCACCAATGAGTCGTAAGATATATGCACGGGCGTAACGCATGACGGTCTGCTCATCATCATCATCCTGTAAATGTGGAATCTGCGACTCCAACCAACGCATAGATATGGACGATCCATCTGTAGCCCTACGGTCGGACAAAATATCAACGCCTAACAAGCGTTGAGCAAGGTCTGGCCAAGCTGCACGAGTGGGTCCAATAACGGGTCTCCCCTGGATAGGAAGACCGAGAAGAACTACGACATCCTCGAGGGTGATGGTCATCTCCCCCTCAGGCAAGTGGAATGTGTGTGTCTCTGGTCTCCATCTCTCAACGAGGGCAGCAAGTAGGTAATGATCTACAAATGTGAAATCTGATACGGCAAGGCCATAGAAGCCAACACGGCGCAAGTAAGGTCTAATGGCATGTGGAGGCTCCATGTGATGAAAATGGTGCGCTCGACGCACCTTCACAAATCGATCTGGATGACCCTCTAACACGGCCTGCGAAATATGGGTAGGCTGCTGAGTGAGTAGTATGGTATCATCCATCTGCATATAAACAAAGAAAATGAGTCGTAAGTGTAAAATGTAAATATAACATTAATGGGTTAACTAACATACACATTTCAATATGGGTTAAGTGTTCCGCTTTCGGAGTTTTGAAATAAATTCTATTATTTCATATTCAAAGTTATTTCTTGAAAGCATGAATATTAATATGAAATAAGTTATGTTATCTAGAATATTGAGTCTTGAATTTGGTTACACATATTTTGGGGGAGCTTTGTGATTAACTACTTATGGATTGGATTAAGATAAACCATGTCAATTAGTAATGATGTTTTTAGAATTTATCTAATTGTATGTATTCAATATCTTATGCTAATTATTATGATACTATAAATTTGTTATAGAACAGTTTTCTAAAATATCCTGCATGTTTAGATTGGAGTTTAGGTTGGAGGGTTTAGGGTTAAAATTTTTAATATTAACGTCCGGGAAACATGTTAATGGGTTAACTGACATACACATTTCAATATGGGTTAAGTGTTCCGCTTTCGGAGTTTTGAAATAAATTCTATTATTTCATATTCAAAGTTATTTCTTGAAAGCATGAATATTAATATGAAATAAGTTATGTTATCTAAAATATTGAGTCTTGAATTTGGTTACACATATTTTGGGGGAGCTTTGTGATTAACTACTTATGGATTGGATTAAGATAAACCATGTCAATTAGTAATGATGTTTTTAGAATTTATCTAATTGTATGTATTCAATATCTTATGCTAATTATTATGATACTATAAATTTGTTATAGAACAGTTTTCTAAAAAAGAGATAACAACATTTAGTTCACAATATGGGAATGTCACAATGAAGACAATACATCATTATGAATGAGACTGTGAAGTCGACCCAACAACGTTAGGGCATCGCTTCCGGTTATGACCTTCTTTATGACATATTGTGCATCGCAAACTCTGCCCTTGTTCTTGAGGCCAGTCCATCTCATTACGCATCCTACTCGCCTTTGGTCTCCCACGAGGACGTAACCGATTCATGTCAGGTATCACTATCGGCTGGCCTTCAGGCATTGGGAAATAACGATACTCCCCAATAGGTGTCCATGGTGCAGCATAACAGTTGGAAATGATATCCATCTGGTACACTGGATCAACATATGCTTCCCATGAGATGTTCGCAGAGGCACATGCTGCGATGACGTGTGTACATGGAAACCGTAAGGCCTGAAATTTTCCACATTGACATTGCCTTGTTTCCAGTAATACCACCATTTTTTCACCGACGTGATTTGTGATGGGGTCTGAACGCTCTTGAACTTCAAATCGGGAGTCTTCTCTTCGAAATAGACATACGTGATAACCAGAAGCTTCTTCAATATTTTTTTCAATCTCTCGTTGAAAGTGTATTCCATATCTTATCCCTTGATGTATTCTGTCTGATGCTAGTTTTTGTCTATCCACAAAGTACTTCACGCATCGATATAATGTCTCCTGAACTAATGCGGTTATAGGTAGCTTGCGAAGTCCTTTGAAGATACCATTGATGCACTCCACAATGTTTGTCGTCATGTGTCCGTACCTCTTTCCCCCGTCGTATGCCAATGTCCATTTCTCTTTTGGAATCTGCATCATATAATCATAAACTTCTTGATTAGCCTGACGAATTTGTTCAAAACGTTCTTCAAATCGTCGTTGGTCCGACTCATATGCTACAAAACGTAGATGATATTTCACATAAATTGATTTTATATTTATATTGAAACAGTAAAACAGAATGAATAAAATACGTACCAAGCCTCGTGATTGCCTTCTTCATCGGTTCGTTGTGGAATTTTTTATGTACATTGCTAGCAATGTGTCTAATGCAGAACCGATGATGTGCATTTGGGTATCTCCATGTATCAGGATCTGCATTGATTGCCTCATTAATTGCTCGATGACGATCAGATATCAAACAAACTCCCTGAATGTTGGTGAAATGGTTGCTGATACATGCCAGAAACCAACTCCATGATTCATAGTTTTCTTTCTCTACAATGGCAAAGGCAAGCGGAAGAGGTGAACGGTTTCCATCTTGGGTTGCCGCAATCAACAATACGCCCTTGTATTTTCCATACAGAAATGTTCCATCAATCTGAATAAATTGTTTGCAAAAACGAAATGCAGAGATACAAGGAAGGAATGCCCAGAACAACCGATGAACACTACGGGAAAAATGAGCAATTGCGACGGGTTATTTGCGACGGGATTTATTCCCGTCGCAAATAGTCATGTTAAAAACTTATTTGCGACGGGGGTATTTCCCCGTCGCAAATAAGGAGGCTTTTGCGACGGGATTGCTTTCCCCGTCGCAAATAGTTTTCCCGCGATGCGCGCCAAATCGCGGGAAACTTATTTGCGACGGGGAAATATTCCCGTCGCAAATAACCGGCGGCGGTAAAAGGTATTTGCGACGGGAATATTCCCCCGTCGCAAATACTATGTCGGCAGGGATTATTTGCGACGGGTCCCGTCGCAAATAACTATTTACCGGTTGACCGTAATAAATGTTGGCTAAGGTATTTGCGACGGGTACCGTCGCAAATAATACTATTTGCGACGGGAATCCCGTCGCAAATGGGCCCGTCGCAAATAATCTAACCTATAAATACCCCCATCCGTTTTTTTCATTTCATTCTCATTCCTTATCTTCTCTCTCTCTCAGAATTATATTTCTAGAGTTGAGTTTTTCTCCAGTTTAAGTTTTTTCTCCGGAGCTGATATTAAAGTTTTGAAGAACGATCAGAACAGATCTATTTTCAAGGTATTTATGTTCATTTTAATTTTGTATTTATTTTTAATTTCTTATTAGTTTCTATTATTATTAATTAGTTGTAATTTAATTATGTTCACATTGTTTTATTATTTAATAAATTTAAATTATAAGTATTGTTTATATGGTAATTAGGAATAATTAGTAATAATTTTTAGTAATTAAGAATAAATATTAATAACTAGTAATAAATACCAATAATTAAGAATAAGAACATTATTACATTATTAGTTTATTTTATTATTAATATTAAAATAATATAATTTTTTATATATATACAGTTCTTTTTTCATCTGTGTGTTTGCTGTCTTCACATGTATTATTTGTATGTGGAGATAGAAAACGCACAGATGAAAAAAGAACTGTATATAAATTAGAAAATTATATTATTTTAATATTAATAATAAAATATATTAATAATGTTATTATTTGTAATTATTGGTAATTATTTCTAATTATTGATAATTATTCATTTAATTACTAATAATTATCAATAATTAAGAATAATTAGTAATAATTACCAATAATTAACAATAATTAGTATTAATTACCAATAATTAGTATTAATTACCAATAATTCGTAATAATTAGGAATAATTAACAATAATTAGTAATAATTAGGAATAATTAACAATAATTACGAATAATTAACAATAATTAGTAATAATTAGGAATAATTAGGAATAATTAGTAATAATTAGGAATAATTAGGAATAATTAGTATTAATTAGGAATAATTAGTAATAATTACCAATAATTAGGAATAATTAGGAATAATTAGTATTAATTACAAATAATTAGTATTAATTAGGAATAATTAGTATTAATTACAAATAATTAGTATTAATTACAAATAATTAGTATTAATTACCAATAATTAGTCTTAATTACCAATAATTAGTATTAATTACCAATAATTAGTATTAATTACCAATAATTCGTAATAATTAGTATTAATTACCAATAATTCGTAATAATTAGGAATAATTAACAATAATTAGTAATAATTAGGAATAATTAACAATAATTAGGAATAATTAGTAATAATTAGGAATAATTAGGAATAATTAGTAATAATTAGGAATAATTAGTAATAATTAGGAATAATTAGGAATAATTAGTATTAATTAGGAATAATTAGTATTAATTACCAATAATTAGTATTAATTAGGAATAATTAGTATTAATTACAAATAATTAGTATTAATTACAAATAATTAGTATTAATTACCAATAATTAGTCTTAATTACCAATAATTAGTATTAATTACCAATAATTAGTATTAATTACCAATAATTAGTATTAATTACCAATAATTAGTATTAATTAGGAATAATTAACAATAATTAGTAATAATTAGGAATAATTAACAATAATTAGTAATAATTAGGAATAATTAGTATTAATTAGGAATAATTAGTAATAATTACCAATAATTAGTATTAATTAGGAATAATTAGTATTAATTAGGAATAATTAGTATTAATTACCAATAATTAGTATTAATTACCAATAATTAGTATTAATTACCAATAATTAGTATTAATTACCAATAATTAGTAATAATTAGGAATAATTAACAATAATTAGTAATAATTAGGAATAATTAACAATAATTAGTAATAATTAGGAATAATTAACAATAATTAGGAATAATTAGTATTAATTAGGAATAATTAGTATTAATTACGAATAATTAGTAATAATTACCAATAATTAGTAATAATTACCAATAATTAGTAATAATTACCAATAATTAGTATTAATTACCAATAATTAGCATTAATTACCAATAATTAGCAATAATTACCAATAATTAGCAATAATTACCAATAATTAGCAATAATTACCAATAATTAGTATTAATTACCAATAATTAGTAATAATTACGAATAATTAGAAATAATTAGAAATAATTACCAATAATTAGCAATAATTAGCAATAATTAGAAATAATTAGCAATAATTAGTATTAATTACAAATAATTAGTATTAATTAGGAATAATTAGAAATAATTAGCAATAATTAGTAATAATTAGCAATAATTAGGAATAATTAGTAATAATTAGGAATAATTAGGAATAAGTAGGATTAATTAGGATTAATTAGGATTAATTAGGAATAATTAGGATTAATTATGAATAATTAGTAATAATTGCCAATAATGACCAATAATTGCCAATAATTACCAATAATTGCAAATAATTAGGAATAATTGCAAATAATTAGGAATAATTAGGAATAATCAGGAATACTCAGGAATACTCACGAATACTCACGAATACTCACGAATACTCACGAATAATCACGAATACTCACGAATAATCACGAATACTCACGAATACTCACAAATAATCAGGAATACTCAGGAATACTCGGGAATACTCAAGAACACTTAGCAAAAAAAATTATATTATCAATATTTATGAAAAAAATATTAATATTATTAAAATAATAAAAATTTATAAAATATTAAAATTATCAATATTTACAACAGATTTTGCTCTATTCTTAACATGTTCAAATCTTAAAGGGTCGCTAATTGTCAGGTCATGCGCAATAAAAAGTTTCTGTCAGCCATGTCCAATGTAAACTCTATAATTGTCCTTGCATGGTCGATCACTTCAAAAGTAATGTTGCAATCAGACAAACCAAGTCATTCCCTTCTTATCTATAAGAATCATCTCACGTGAACCTTTACATAGACCATTCTTCCTTGAAAATTTAAGGGAAAAATAATGATATCCCCTCAAATTTTTAAGGAAGAATGATCTATGTAAAGGTTCATGTGAGATAATTCTTATAGTTAAGAAGGGAATGACTTGGTTTGTCTGATTGCAACATTACTTGCGAAGTGATCAACCATACAAGGACAATTATAGAGTTTACATTAGACATGGCTGACACAAACTTTTTATTGCGCATGACCTGACAATTGACGACCCTTTAAGATTTGAACATGTTAATAATAGAACAAAGTTTGTTCTGAATATTGATAATTTTAATATTTTTTAATTTTTTTTATTATTTTAATAATATTAATATTGTTTTTTCGTAAATATTGATAATATTTTTTTTATTACTAATAATTAGTAAACGAAATCTGCTTGGATAATGAAGGGAAAATTTATAACCATCTCCACAACGATGATTATCAAATTTCCTTTCATTATTCAAGCAGTTTTCCTTTTGCTAAGTATTGCTAAGTATTGCTAAATTAGTAATAAATAGTAATAATTAGCAATAAATTGTAATAATTAGTAATAAATTGTAATAATTAGTAATCCTTGCTTGAGTGTTTTTTCTAACAAATTATTCAAAACCAGTAATGCTTTTATATTTTATAGAAAAATATGGAACAGCGAGGTCGTCAACAGTCATTATTAGATGACCGCATATGGATAAATCAACGTAGAAATCCAAATGGTTCTGGTTTAAATCCAGTATATATAGAGGGTGTGGAGATTTTTTTATCATTTGCGGCATCAAATTCAGAATTTGTTTCAGAAGGAAAGATAAAATGCCCTTGCAGAAAATGTGCATTGAGAACGTTTGACACGTTTGACAAAGTGGGGGAACATCTCTTGCGTTTTGGTTTTCAAGCAGATTATGTTTTTTGGTATCAACACGGTGAACGCAGTTCCAGAGCAGATGATACCAACTTGATTCCGGATCCATCCCAGTTTCAAGATTTAGTACATGATGTTGCAGGTTCATCTGTTCAACATACAGAAACTCCGGCTGATATAGCTTCAAATCCTGAGTTGGGACCGTCTGAATTTTATGAGTTGTTGAAGTCTACTGAGGATGCATTATATCCTGGCTGCAAGATGAGCAAATTAGAAGCAGTTGCAAAATTTATGGCTATCAAATCAGATAACGGAATGTCAAACACATGTTTTGACCAGATATTTTCTTTGCTGAAAACACTGTTACCCGAAGGAAATGTTTTACCTGCAAATTACTATGAAAGTAAGAGGTTGGTTCGAAATTTGGGACTTACTTGTCAGAAGATTCATGCATGTTCAAATGACTGCATTTTATATTCAGGGGAAAATGAGTCGTTGGATAGTTGTCCCACATGTGGGCAACAGAGATATAAAGAAGGACAACACGGGAAGTCTGGTTTGATTCCTGTAAAACAGTTGAGATATTTTCCGCTTACATCCAGACTTCAGCGTTTATTCATGTCTAAGAATACAGCGACAATGATGTCATGGCATAAAGAGAATATTTCAACCGATAAAAGCTTGAATCATCCAGCCGATGGTGATTCATGGAAACATTTTGATAGAGTGCATCCATCATTTGCTTTAGAAGCTAGAAATGTTCGACTGGGCCTTTCCACTGATGGTTTCTGTCCGTTTGGATCTTATGGTAGTCAATATTCATGTTGGCCTGTTTTTTTAACTCCGTATAATTTACCTCCATGGATGTTGATGAAGGAGCCATATATCTTTTTGACTTTACTAATTCCAGGACATCCGAAGAAAAATATTGATGTTTATTTGAAGCCATTGATTGATGAATTAAATTTATTGTGGAGTACTGGTGTCAGTACATATGATGTTGCAACGAAACAGAATTTCATACTGAGAGCAGCATTGATGTGGACAATAAGTGACTTCCCGGCTTATGGGATGTTATCTGGCTGGAGTACACATGGTCAGAAATCATGTCCTTACTGTATGGGAGAGAACAAAGCATTTATGCTCATTCATGGAAAGAAACCTTGTTATTTTGACTGTCATCGCAGATTTCTTCCAGCTGATCATCCTTTTCGCAGAAACAGATCTCATTTCAGAAAAGGAATAGTTGAAAGGGATGGACCTCCAAAAATGCTATCAGGTTCGGAGTTAAAATCGGTTGTATTTTCATTACCTCCCATCACTTTTGGTCCCACAATAAACCAACAGAAAATTTCTGGTTTTGGGAAAGAACACAATTGGATTAAACGTAGCATATTTTGGGATTTGCCATATTGGTCTGATTTGTTGGTCTGACACATGTTAGATGTCATGCATATTGAGAAGAACTGTTTTGATAATTTGTTTCATACAGTTTTGGATACGCCAGGAAAGAGCAAAGACAATGTAAATGCACGTTTAGATCTTGCCCAAATTTGCAGACGTCCAGAATTGGAACTATTTGAGAATGTCAGAACAGAAAGGTTACTGAAACCAAAAGCAGCTTATACACTGTCTAAAGAAAACCGTTTATTATTTTGTCAGTGGATTGCAGATTTGAGACTTCCAGATGGCTGTGCTTCCAATTTGGGTAGATGTGTAAAGAATGGTCATATTACTGGATTGAAAAGTCATGATTGTCATGTTATAATGGAGAGACTTCTACCAATTGGATTAAGAGGTCTGTTGAATTCTGTGATTTGGGATTCCATAACAGACATGTCTCATTTTTTTCGGGAAATTTGTGCGGCTACGGCAGATTATGATGCTCTAGGCAAACTTGAAAAAGATGTTGTTGTAATTATATGTAAACTGGAAAAAATATTCCCGCCGTCTTTCTTCGACTCAATGGAACATTTGATGTTACATTTGCCATATGAAGCCAAATGTGGAGGTCCGGTACAGTTTCGATGGATGTACCCATTTGAAAGATGCATGCAAAAATTGAAAAGAAAAGTACGCAACAAAGCATCTGTTGAAGGATCTATTGCAGAAGCTTATTTGCAAGAGGAAATATCTTTTTTCTGCTCCCATTATTTTGAATCTGAGTATCCTTCAAAACACAACCGAATGGGACGGAATGAGAGGAATATTGATGAAATCGACAATCAATTATCTGTTTTCAACCAGTCAGAGCTTGGTTTTGGTGGAGTTTCTGAACGCTGGCTTTCAGATGATGAACATCATAGAGCTCATACGTATGTTCTGCTCAACTGTGAAGAGATGACATCAGTTGTACTGTAAGTGTTTATATCACTTATTCTATCATTTATGTTACAGTAAATAACTTTGGTTTTTATAGGTTGTATGATAATCATATCAAGAAACAAATTCCACAAATTACAGCAGCTGCTCTCGAAGAACGGCGACTGAAAAATTTCTCTCAGTGGTTTCAAAAACTGGTAACATAAATTCTTTATCATTTAGCAACTCATTCAATGTATAGTTTACTATATTGATAATTATTTCACAAATCTTCAGGTGTCTCGACATGCTGATAAAATTGACAAACGGCTCTGTGTATTGAGTAACCCACCTTCCAAACTTGTTAAAACTTATAATGCATATGTGGTGAATGGATTTCGATTCCACACGCATGCATATGGGGAATCGAAAAAAACAATGAACAGTGGAGTTAGCTTGAGAGGATCTCATCATCGAGAAAATGAAGTTGACTTTTATGGCATGCTTGATGAAATCATTGAACTCTGTTATCTTGGACAACATTACATAACCATGTTCAAATGTCGGTGGTTGGATACAGAGAGAGGCGTGCGTGTTCATTCGACTCATGGAATCATCGATATTAAATGTAAAAGTGTTCTCGCAGTAAATGAACCATTCTTATTGGCTCAACAGGCATATCAAGTTTATTATGCAAAGTACTGTGCAACATCAAGAGACTTGACTGATTGGTGGAGTGTAATAAAAATCAAAATTCGAGACAATCAGTTTAGTCAAAGTGAATGTGCTTTCACTGATGTGCAAAGAATTGAAGTTTTTCAAGAGAGTACTCAAAATCAATCTTTTTTACAAAGAGATATGAGTATCGATGACGACACCCCACATTTAAGAGTCGGTGATGACGATGATGTTAATGATGTCACACATGAATTTGAAATGGTAAGAGATGAAGCAACTGCAACTCGAATGGATATCGATGATGTTGAGGAGGAATATGAAGATGACATTGACATATATGAAGATGATGATGAAGATGAACACTTATAGAATTCCATGGTATTTATATACAATCATAATATGTATATATATGTATATATAATAGTAATTATCAATTATTTGCTAATATTAACATTTTCTGTTTCAGATGGACGAGGCCACATTTCGTGAGTTGGCGGAGGCTGACCTGCCTTTCGATGCGGATGAGTTGCTGGCAGATGACCCTCAGCCTGCAGGCGCTCCAGGGAGTACGCGGAGGGGGCGCGGTCTTGCACGATTGATGATTCCTGACCCCGTCCCCGAGCGACGTCCACGTCTTGGGTTTGATCCGCGCACCCGGAGGTGTGATAACCTGTGTAATAACCTGTGAATTTGACTAAGATTTCATTAATCTATTCACATAATAAATGTTTATTATTTTTTCAGTTTTTCGCATATAGCAGTCGGACAGGGCAGCGCTATTTTGCGCAACTATTTCTCTCAGCCGTGGACCACATGGGAGCAGATTCCCATTGATGTGCAGCAGGCCATGTTCGGCCATTGGTTGGTACGTACGTAAATAAATAATTAATATTTTGAAAATTATTTCATTTCTAACTTGATATTTTGATTTATTTGTAGGGTTTATGGTATCCGATCGAGGATACCATGCGTGACGCCATCCACGAGGCATGGGAGGTGGCCATGCGTGATCGCCTTCGTCAGTTTTTGCACAATTTAAGAAAAGCTGCGATGAAGAAAGCAGGAGTGTCAGATTTTGAGGAGTCATGTAGAGCACACCGACCAGAGTACATTTCATCCCATGTATGGGATGGATTATGTGCGCACTGGTTGAGTGGTGCCTTTCAGAGGAGATCATCGGTGGGGAGGCAGAATCGGGGGAGGCAGGAGGTGACTCATCGAGCTGGGAGTCGTTCTTTCAGTACTCATAGACAGCATCTGGTACGTACATTATTTATAAATATTTTATATAACTATAAATATTAACAGTTTATTTTTTATTCTTATAGGCTGTCGAGCACCCCGATATTACAGAGTACGACGTATATCGGAGGATGTATAGTGATCCTGCTACTGGGGAGCTCAGAGGTGATCGTCAGCATCACATCGTGGTCAGTATTATTTGTTTTCAAGTTTAAAAATTAACTGCATATAATATATTCACAATTTTAATTTTAAATTGCAACTATAGGAGTCATATGAGGCCGCAGCGGCACAGGCCCGGCCTGAGAGTCAGGCCGAGTCATCAGATCAGACCACTGCCCGTCAGTTTGATGAGGCGGCATGGATGCAGGCCACCCAGTATGCCTTCGAGAAGGGCCGGGTAGTTGGTATCGGCTCTCGACTGACTCCCGGAGATTATTATGGCAGTGCTGCGATGTCGGCGTCCAGCTCGAGGGGAGCTCGTGCATCTTCTTCTACACAGTATGAGGAGCAGTTGCGATCTCAGACAGCACAGATAGAGAGTCTCCGACAGGAGCAGGAGCAGATACGTCAGCAGCATGAGGAGGAGCGTCGACGCCAGCAGCAGCTGTACGAGGAGCAGACGAGTCGGTGGCAGCAGCAGCATCAGGAGCAGATGGAGTACATGCGCCGACTCACTCATGCTTTAGGGATGGAGTTTCCTCCACCACCATCTGCAGATCCCCCACCTCCCCCCCCTCCTACAGATTAGAGTTTGTATTTCTGTTATAAAATTTGTGAAATCAAAATATTTTTTTTTTTCTATTCGTAGTTTCTGTCTCATTATAAAATATTAATAATATTATATTTTTAAATAACAATATTAATATGAATAATAATAATATTTATATTTTATAATATTAAATTTTATATATATATTAAAATTTTATAATATTATAATTTAATTATTTTTTTGTAATACTTGAATTATTTTAATATTTGAATGTAAAATAATTCTATTATTTTTATATTAATTAAAATAACTTATTAATATTTTTTTTATTTATGAATTATAATTATAATATTATTATATTAATTAAATTATTTATTAGTATTCTATTATTTTTATTTTTGAATTATAATTCTACTATTATTATAGTAATTAAAATAATTTATTATTTTCATTTGTAAATTATAATTCTATTATTATATTAATTAAAATAATTTATTAATAATTTATTTTTTTTATTTTTTTTATAGTATTTGCGACGGGATACTATGCCCGTCGCAAATACTAGTATTATTAATATTTTTTTATTTTTTTTTTAAAAGAGTATTTGCGACGGGTCCCGTCGCAATTACTATGAATAGTATTTGCGACGGGTCCCGGTTCCCGTCGCAAATACTAGTATTATTAATTTTTTTATTTTTTAAAAAAAAAAGGTTATTGCGACGGGCCCGTCGCAAAAACTATTTGCGACGGGTCCCGTCGCAAAAGGTATTTGCGACGGGCCCGTCGCAATAACTGTTTAAAAAGTTTTTTACAAAAATACGGAATACTATTTGCGACGGGGAGAATGCCCGTCGCAAAAAAGGGCTTTAGCGACGGTCCCGTCGCAAATAAGTTTAGTTGCGACGGCGTTTTCCGCAACGGGCTATTTGCGACGGGACCCCGTCGCAAATGGCTATTTGCGACGGGATCCCGTCGCAAATAGCCCGTCGCAAATACCTGTTTTTCCAGTAGTGGAAATTGAACACGAGATGGATCAAGTCGATTATCAGGAGACACATGTTCGTTTGTATCCAGATGGAAGACAACTTGGTTATGATGCCTCAGTATGGCTAGCAATTGCGGCAATACTCGATATGAGTCATCCCAATCACCATATACCTTCACAATTGCCTTCTGTTTCGCCATCCATGCCTTATTATAGGAAATCTTATAACCGAATGTCTGTAGAATCCTCTCTTGCACAAGGGATATTGGAACATCTTGGCATGTCCTAATCATCTCAACAACAATAGATGACACAAATTCTGCATCCAATGAAGTATGATCTTGTGTGAGACTTGGCTGAACGCAACTATGAGCCGCCTCAATCCTTGAGATTCTCCAACCTCCAAAGGTAATGTCTGGAATAGCCCTTAAGCGAAATCTACAATCATCCCCATACTTCACGCACCGTATAACATATTTACTACGGCATGATTCGTGAACTACATAGTTGAAGTTTCTCTCAATATGAAATCTCTTTAACGTGCTTTTTAAGGCATCTTTACTGGGAAAATTCCTTCCAATATATAAGGTTTTGTCCACCTCACTAAACCTATCTGGTACAACTACAGGGAACTCAGTTGCCGGTGTGAGAACAGTATTATCGAATTCAGGCACACGTGTCATTGCTTCTGACCAAGATGAAAATAATGGTGGATGATTTATTGACCGAGGTTGATGTACAACAACTGCATTTCTCAAAACCTCCTCTCTATCTTTTGTTGGTCCCTCCTCATCAGCACTATTGTCGCCATCCGATCCATCATTACGAAACTCCTCATCAGAAGTCGGATTGACATGTATATCCGGAAGATCATTTAGGTTGTCCTCTTCTGCTGCATCATTTGGAATAGGCTCAATGTCATGAGGTAGACTGTCTTCAACCACTCTTGTATTTCTATGTCTTTGTACAAGTGGACGTTGTTGTTGTACAGTAGCAACAACAACGTATAACTCCATCATGGTACCATCTAACCGTTGAGAAAATAAATTAACTGCTTGGACCCACTGCGCATCAGCAACCAATGGACAAGCTATATGCCACATTGTTGTTGGAAATTGCAAATGTCTATAGCTCATAGACATTATCTCTTGATCGGGTCCCAAATTTAAGGAAACATGAATTCTCTCTTGAAGGTCACTTATGGTAACACAATCCACTGTACTAACCACCGTAATTGGTTGTGTACTGTAAGAAGCTCCTTGCTCAGTTTGAATAATCTCCCCATAACAGTACACACAGGCATACATGGCTCTCTACGTCAAAAATGTGTTCTTTCATCAAAATTATGATAGTGTAACAAAATATTAACAATTATGTTTGACGATATGATGTTTATTATAATGTAATTTTATTGCGCCTTTCTATACCATAAACTATGCTACTGATGTTTCACCATATGATATTTATTAGAATGTAATTTTAGAGCGCCTTTTTATTTAGTTTGTTTGTTCTTCTTAATTTCACTTTATATGTTCATTAGTATCGTTAGCTAATCATTATATGAATTCATGTTTTAATCCTATGTTATTTATTAATTATTCTAAAATTAACTAATAATAACTAATCGTTAATTATTCTATTATTCTATAATTAACTAATAATAACTTTAATTTGTTAATTCTTATGTCCTTATTTGATTCTATAACATTATACTTATCATTTATCATTGATAAATATACTGATCATTAGTATCGTTAGCTAATCATTATATGAATTCATGTTTTAATCCTATGTTATTTACTAATTATTCTAAAATTAACTAATAACAACTAATCATTAATTATTCTATTATTTTATAATTAACTAATAATAACTTTAATTCGTTAATTCTTATATCCTTATTTCATTCTATAAAATTATATTTATCATTTATCATTGATAAATATACTGATTTGCTTCTTCTTCTCTTAGAAATTTTAGTAGTTTATAAAGAAAATATGAATCATCTTAAGCATATTCCCCGGGAGTGTCAAACCAGGATGCAGCAAGGCCCGTTATTGTGCACCAGTTCCCGTTCGAGTCTAGCTCGAAGCGGTGTTTTCGGGTTTTACCCCTATGTACATCTGTGCCAGAGTCACATCCACTTGTTTGTATCCAAACAGGAATTTAATTGCGTAGATAACCACATAATCTTTAAGCTACCAAAATTTCTAAATACTTAATCTTAAGTTAATCTTAAGTTAATCTATACTACCTAACAGTAATTATTTAAAACTATATATAACTAATTACAAAAACTAAATAACCAAATATTAAGAACTACCTAAACTGCTTAACAAATGAAAGATTTAAAACTAAACAAAATTAAATTAATTAAATAAAAACATTAAATTAAATAAAGAAACATACCTCTAAATGAAGCTTCGTAAAAGCTCGCACAGCAAAAAAAAAATTAGAGAGAGAGAGAGCAAATTGGAGAGATAAGTTGCAATGAAGAAGTGAGGAGAGGGGGGGGTGGCCACCCTTTTATAGGGACTTCAGGCAAAGGCGGCATCGCGGAAGCCGCCTTTCGCCTCTGCGTATGGCCAAAGGCGGCTTCCGCGATGCCGCCTTTTGCCTTACCCTGAGCCGAAAGGCGGCCTCCTCCCGGCTGCCTTTGCCATGTCATCGATCCGGGCCAAAGGCGGCACGGGGGAGCAAAGGCGGCATCGCAGATGCCGCCTTTGTAGCGTATTTTTAAAAAAAAAATTGACCTAGGCCGTTTTTCAGAAATTTTTTTTAAGAAAAACGTAAAAAAAAAAAATCCAGTAATAGTGTATATAATCTGTTTTTGATATATGAAGTACACTTTATAAATTGTTATTGAATACACTATATGCAACACAATGTTATTACACTAATATATGCAAGAGTAATTCACTATACATTCTGTTTTTTTTATATGTAATAAAATTTGATGAAAGACTGTAAGTTACTAAAACATTGTAATACACTACTATAACATTTTTTGGATGTAATATTGCATATTGTGCATTAAAATTCAATACACTGGTATAACACTATGATGCGAAATAGTAATTAAAAATTTAAGTTGTTTCAAATATGTGATTAAATTATATTATTTGAATTAAATTATAGAATAAATATTTTTTTCATATATTAATAATTTCTTTGTTGTAGAAAAAATTGTTGTAAGATTTTGACGGTGAAGATGCCTTCAAAACTGGAAACAACACCATTGATTTGGATTTTGATAGATTATAAATTAGGTATATACAACATGCCCTTTAATCTAATTCCATTATGAAGAAAATGAATTCCGATAAAATGAACTGGCTTTTATCCTTCAAATATTACTTCATTCATCTCTATTTATGATGTCCCAACAATTTTTCAACTTTTATTCCATTATTATGAAGTACTTATTTGTGTTTTAAATTTTTTTAATACACCACTATAACATTTTTTAGTTGAAAGATTACATATTTCATGTTGTAATTTAACACATTACTATTACACTATGATATGATTTGAATTAAATTATAGCATAAATAATTGTTTTATCTATTAATAAGTTCTTTATTGCAAAAAAAAATATTGCGTTATTTTGATGGTGAAGATGCCTCAGGAACTAGAAACAACACCATTGATTTGGATTTCTATTTCTTACAAGGAAATATATATTCAACATTCTCTTTTATCTTATTTCGTTACAAAGAAAATTAAGTCCAAGAAAATGGACTAACTTTTTTCCATAAAATTTTTCAAATAATTTTTATTCCAAAAAAATATTGTAGGATCATGTCCATGATGGGGCTTCAAGCACTTAAAATTGAGAAGTTGAAGTCATTAATTCATCTTCTTCAACTGGAATAACTCTCGTACAATCTTTTACTATCATTTTAGATTCTCAATTTCATATTATTCGTTAGCTTTAATAGTATGTGACTTTCATCACTACTACAGATAGTGCTTTAAAAGTGCTAGAAAATGCTTTTAATAGCACTAGAAAAGCATTGTTAATCTCAGCAAAGATAAAGGGGGGTCCCCTTTAACGGTGCTAAAAAAGTGTTGATAAAGGTCCCCCTATCAATATTAGTTTAGTATAGATAAAGGACACCCTTTATCAGTGATATTTTTAGCATAGATAAAGGACCACTTTATCAGTGCTCAAAATAGTGCTGATAAAGTCCTAGCTGGCTGTGATGTGTTGTTTATATAATAGCACACCCACCAGCACCTGTATAGAAAACACACACACCACCTGTATAGTGCACACAAGAATAAATCAGGGCACACAATAATGCACACAATAACAAAGTAGCGCACATAATGGTTTGGAAAACAATGCTATATACATTTCAAACAATGTTTTATATAATTTCATTTATAATTATCCAACAAACAGATAAAACATTAATGTTTCATCCTTTGATATCTGTGATCCCCTCTCAAAAATGTTCAGCCATGGTGTTAGTTTCCGAAAAAATCATCACAACTCATGAAAAAGTTTCAACCTATATAAGAAAACAAATATTATGTTATTAATACTATAAATAAATAAATAAATTAAACATTAATATGGAAGAATAAATTAATAAAATGTCAATTTTTAATAAAAAATACACATTTGGAGTTATACAGGTCACACCATGAATTGTATTGAGGTGGGGTTGATTCCTACACGTCACAAATGAGTTGTGGATCATTATCCTAAAATATCAAAACAATATGAATGGATTTTCTTAGTTTTGAGTATGTTCTTTATTATTTTACTAAAATTAATATCAAATTTAAATGACGTATTTGGATTTATATCGGTCACATAGTTCATCAGATTGATGTGTGGTTGATTCCCACACATCACAAATGACTCATGGATTATTGTTTTAAAGTATGAAAACAATCCAAATGGGTTTTCTCGGTTTTCAGTATAACAGTTGTGTTTTTTTACTAAAATGTCATTTCAAACCAGAAACACCCATTTTGAGTCATACCGGTCACATCATGCACCAATTTCAGGTGAGACTGCTTCATACATGTCAAAAAGGACTTACGAATTGCTTTACTAAATTATGAAGACAATCGGATGGTGTTTTCTTAGTTTTCAGTGAGTGAAACATTTTGAGCTAAAATGTCAATTTTAAACTGATAATGGACACTTTTAGTCATACTAGTCACATTGTGCATTTGATTGAGGTACGGTTTATTCCTAAACATCAAAAATGACTCATGGATCATTTTTTTAAAGTATCAAAACAATCTGAATGCATTTTCTCAGTTTTCAGTATGTCATCTGTTCTTTTTACTTAAATTAATGTCAATTTTAAATAAAAACACATTTGGATTTATACCGATCACATCGTTTATCGGATTGAGGTTTGGTTGATTCCTATAAGTCACAAATGACTCATGGATTGTTTTTTTAAGGTATCAAAACAATCTAAATGTACTTTCTCGATTTTCAATATGTCAGTTGTGTTTTTTTACTAAAATATCATTTCAAACCAGAAACATGATTTTTGAGTCATATTGGTAACATCATGCATCAATTTTATGTGAGAATAATTCATGCATCTCAAAAATGACTTAAGAATCACTTTTATAAACTACGAATACAATCAGAAAGCATTTTATTGGTTTTAGTGAATGATATGTTTTGAGCTAAAATGTAAATTTTAAACTGATAACAGACACTTTTATTCATACCGGTCACACCGTGCATCATATTGATGTGTGGATGGTTCCTACACATCACAAATGAATCATGTATCATTTTTCTAAAGTATCAAAACAATACTAAAGTGTTTTCTCAGTTTTCAGTATATCAGTTATTCTTTTTACTTAAATTAATGTCAATTTTAAATAAAAAGACACATTTGGATTTATATTGGTCACATAGTGCATTTTATTGAGGTGAGGTTGGCTCCTACACATCACAAATAAATCATGGATCATTTTATTAAATTATCAAAAACAATCTGAATGTGTTTTATAGGTTTTTAGTATGCCAGTTGTGTTTTTTTACTAAAATTAATGTCAATTTTTAATAAAAAGAGACACTTTGAGTCATACCAGTCACACCATGCATTGGATTGGGGTGTGGTTTATTCATACACATCACAAATTACTTATAGATAATTTTTCTAAAGTATAAAAATAATCCAAATGTATTTTCTCAGTTTTTAGCATGTGAGTTGTGTTTTTTACTAAAATATCATTTCGAAATGGAAACACGCATTTTGAGTCATACCAATCACATCATGAATTTTTTTTGACATTATATTTCTTAATACATGTCACAAAGAACTTATGAATCATTATACAAAATTATGAATACAATCAGAGTGAGTTTTCTTGGTTTTCAGTGAGTGACACACTTTAAGCTAAAATGTTAATTTTAAACTAATAATGGACACTTTTAGTCATATTGGTCACAACGTTCATCTAATTGATGTTTGGTTTATTCCTACATGTCACAAATGACTGGTGGATCATTTTCCAAAAGTATCAAAATAATACGAATGCGTTTTCTCAATTTTCAGTATGTCACTTGTTCTTTTTGCTAAATTTATTGTTAATTTAATATAAAAATACACACTTAAAGTCATAACAGTTACACCATTCAATGGATTTAAGTTTGGTTGATTCATGCAAATCAAAAATGACTTATAAATAATTTTCCTAAAGTATCAAAACAATCCTAATGTGTTTGTTCAGTTTTCAGTATGGAACTTGTTCTTTTTACTAAAAATACTGAAAATTTTAAATAAAAATAGACACTTAGAGTCATACCAGTCACATATTCATTCTATTTGTGTATATTCTCCCATTAGGTATTTTACTCATTTGTTTATAAACAAATATATATAATCTTTTGAATATGAGTCTTTTCTAAAATCATGGTAGTACTGAAAAAAATATAAATACACAAAGGATTAATAAATATTTTAAATGAAATAGTAATTATCTTTGAAAATACCTCTTCCAAGATGTTGGTTTTTTCGTGGAATATGATCTCTTTCATAAATTTACAAACATAATAACCACGGTTTTTTCTATTTTTTGTTTCAGACACTGCAGAAACATTGAGAAAAATAATTAATTTTTTTATATGTGTTTGGATAGTGAAATATTATTATATATACTCTGATACTTATCCAATCGTAGTACTTATGATGTTCCATGACCTTTTCCCCTGGCCCCATTTCGTGATGTAGATGATATTCACGCACCACCCTATCATAACAGAATCCTCATTAAAAGATAATATAGATTATATAACTAGATTTTTTGTTCTAAAATGTTGGATATAGTGTATTAAAAATTGACAAACGCCATCATGTGTGGTCGGTTTGTTGGATATCCATGCATTGAATCCATGAAATAAATATTTGGAGTATCCAAATTGACTGCAATGAGAATCCAATGCTACCTAAAAACATAAAAAGGAATAACTAATAAAAGAAATTAAAATATATTTGATATGATTAAATTGTATAATTTTACCGCCACATCGTTGGTATTAAGAAGAGTCTGTCATTCACAATTTTGTTGTTAAATGATTTTAGTGGGTCTGCCACTATTTCACCCTCTTTCTCAGATTCCATTTTTGTTTCTTCTGTAGAGGTGACATGAGGACTAACGAGTCCAAATTGTTTCATAGGGAAATCCCTTCAATTGTTTTTCATATATATGATTGCGAAAAATATGAAATTTATTTAGTCATAATTATTATAGTATATCAGATTTTGTAAAATCAAATTATGAAAACATACCTCATTTATACATTTACAATTGAGTTTCCTAGCCAATCATACGTTAGGATTTCACTTACATTTTCAACACTAATGAAATATGGATCTTCCCCTTCATACATATTTTCATCAAAAACAATTTTTTGAGTACCACCATCATTCAAATTTGTATCCATATGAGCCTGTAATGATAATAAATGTAGATATAAAATGGGAAATTTTAAGGTGCTTTCGATAGATCGTTTTGATCAGTTGGTTTATCCTTGAGATGGTTTTGAGTCATTCTTTATTTTCACCACCTTTCATGTGTCCATATGTAATAACATTCATTGGTTCATCCTTTTTTTTAGTAAATGTTAATGGTTTATCTTGAAAAATAAATTGGAAATTAATACCTCCTTGTCAACATGTTTTTTACAAGTTGTGACGGCCATGAGATGAATGTTCCAAGAGCTTGTTCGACCTTATGATCTTAATCATCAAATGGAATAGGTAGCTCAGTGCCCATCTCTTGCGCTATGTTAATAAACACTTTGAAATGACATGTTGGAAGTGGTCTGTTGTGTAGCATGGCGTTCTGAATATTGAACATCATAGCCCTTGCTAAAAGGTGATGGATGGGTGTTGATAGATATAAATCACAGTCATTTTCACCCTATACAATATCAGTACAGGAAAGGTATCGGTGTCTATCTGATTCAAAATTCACATACACAATTATTAGAACACTTATTACCTCAACTAAGATAGGTTTTTGAGGGGGATGTCTCACCTTAAAGCTGGTGGGGGTGGGGTGGGATCTTCACGCACTGGTTGTTCTTAAGTTTCTTCTTCTCTTTTCCCCCTGCTATCAAATTTTTCATGAACTCTCTCTACAATTTCATATGTTATTCAAGGATAGCTATTCTTTCTCTCACTATTTTTATTTCTTCACTTTGATCCTCCTCTTTTTTTTCAAAAAATATTCAGGGTTTCACCCCAAAACCCGCACCTCTGATGCGGCCATACTTTTCTGGATGCTTCAAGGCCACTGAAAGTATTTTTGCATCTGTTTTGGATGTTGTTGATTCTTATGACTATGTCAGATAGAAAATATAGAAAAATAAGTAATCATTATTATGTAATATCAATTTAAATAAGAAGAAAAATATTATGTCATATGTACACATGTTTCCCACACTTTTTGTGTGTTTTCATCTATTAGTATCTCATCTTTATTTACACATGCCTCATTCCATATCACATGGAATGGGATAGAAGTGAATTTGGATTTGGATTCATCAATCTGCATATAAATAGATGAACATAGTTATGGTGTCATTTTATGTCACATAAAATTATTATGGTATATTTAAAATACGTACCAATTTTTTTCAAGTGAAGTGTACTCCATTCTTTCTTTATAGTAGGGGTACACTGGTTTTGCTGCTCGTTCCTTATTTTCAGTACTCAGTTGCTATTTCATAAATAAAAAACTGTCAATTAAAGTGATGAATACACATATCATCAAACAACGTATTACCAAACACAATGTACTTGAAAAGACTACTCTACACAATAGCTAGTAAATGTGTCCCACACTCCTTGGGTTATAGGTGTTCATAAAGAAAAGGTGGGTGCGGGTTTATTTTCCCTTCAGCATCTTTAAGATAACATGTCATTAAAATTGTGTTAAATCCTCTGTGAATTATTCCAACAAGCCTTAATACATAATCCTTGTACGAGTAATCCACTATAAATTTAATCTACAAGGGATGATGAAGAGTAAGTCAATGTTTCATTATTTTATTTTTTACTAAATTAAAGAAATGATATCATAATGTTACCGTAATATATCTACATATTAGTGTTTTAAGCCCGATGACAATATGGTGTCGTGGTTGTACATCAAGTGGCATGCATTGCCGAGTGAAGATTCCAACGTAACTACTAAACATGGCCTTATAAGGTTTAACATGATAGACCTGCCTATTCCATCTGACCTTGTGAATTATGCCTTTTTCTTTTGTCTTAAGTATTTTTTTCTAACACCATCAAACTATGATGCTCTTTTTTTTCTGTGCTGTCAGTTTTTCATTGCCTACCATTTCCTCGGTTTCAACATCATCAATATATTCCTATGGATTGCTAGAATCAGCATGTGCAGATGGTGGTTGTACCTATGCACTGGGAGCAGCAGCAGCAATAGTTTGAGAAACTTGTTGGTCCTCTGCACTACGAGTAGCAATAGGTTGAGAGACTTGTTGTTCCTCTGCACTATGAGCAAGAGCGGGTTGAGAGACCCGTTGTGCCTCGGGATTTGGAACATCATCACGTACATAAGTCATTATATATTGAATTGGTTTAACATTTAATTTAGATTACATAAAATCAGCAGCAAACAGATAATAACATAAGGTAACACGATGTATATTACAATATATATATATATATAACATGGTTATTGAACTCTCTTTTTTGAAGGCTGTAGAGATTTGACCCCTCTATCGACTATCCAAATCCCTTCATTGTGGTCTCCTATGACATAAAAAATGTCATCTACATTGGGACCACTGTGAAATGATTGTGACGTCCCAATGAAAGGGTTATTCTTCATTAAATTTTCATCTGAACCTTCAGTGGTTTTGGTTGATAACAGAACAATTAACCACTTTTGGTTTGTGGGATATGTAACATAAAATACTTTCACTACATACGATGCCATTATAAATGGTTCATCTTTGTATCCTTCCTTACTAAAATCAACTTTTATAAATCCCAACTCATTTATTTTAATATCACTCATGTTATCAACCCACTTGCATTGAAAAATCAGTACTTGGAAGTTTGTATAATCCAACTTCCATATTTGTTTGATGATGCAAAAGTATGACATATTATCATAAATTAGATTTATATCCTTAGCACTGGAAACATGTATCTCTTCATCCATAAGTGTAACTCCACTATTTTGCATGGTACTGTCTTCATCATGTTCATTAGTATAGAATGTGTAACCATCAATTACATAAGCATTATAATATAATACATACACACTTGGCCCTCAGGCTAGCCATCGAATTCGTTCTGAAATTGAGTCTAAATTTTCATATGACTCCTTAAATATATGGTCCTTAAACCATCCTATAAAATGTCTATTATGTGTATTTGATATCTATTTTTCATCCCTTAATGGATTCAAATGCCTAAGAATTTCTTTGTGGGTTTTTACATATGGTTCAACTTCCACACTATTATGAAAAACATAAAGGTGGGTCTACTCCTGATCTATAATATTGATTGTTATAACCAATCTTCCAGAAATTCCTTCACCCGCAATCCACCCAGTGTGACGAGATTTTGGTAGACCAATGCTTTCCACACCAAACAGGTATTCAATAAAGAATTCAATGGCTTCCTCGACAATATATCATTCTGCAATACAACCCTCTAAACAACTTCAATTTTTAACATACACTTTCAAAATCTTCATATATCATTCAATGGGTAAATCCATTTATAGTGTATAGGACCACATAGTCGAATACCTCTCACCAAGTGAACCATCAAATGAACCATCATATCAAAGAAGTTCAGCGGGAAGAAAATTTCCAATTCATATAATATGACGATAATTTCTCTTTCCATACTCGACAATTTCACCGGGTCTATAACTTTGATGCATACATATTTGAAGAAGAAACAGATATTCGTTAATGTATAACAGACATTCTTGGGAAACATACAATGTAAAGTTATAGGAATTAGATCTTGTAGCAAAACATGGTAGTCATGTGATTTCAGACCCTTTATCTTTAAATCGTTCATTGACAAGATGTTCTTAATATTCGATGAATACCCCTCTGAAACCTTTAAGTTATTCAAGAAGTTGTAAAATTGATATCTCTCATGCATGGAATGAGTATAAGCAGCAGGAGGAAGAAAGGTTCATTTTTCACCCTTCACTGGGGCCAACTCTTCTCGTATTCCCATGTCAAGCATGTCCAACCTAGCCTTAATTTCATCCTTTTTTTTGTTGGGTGCATTTAGCAACATGTCGATTACATTATCACATACATTTTTTTCAATATGCATAACATCAAGAAAGTGTCTGACATGCAGACAATTCTAGTATGGTAATTCAAAAAAAATTGATCTCTTCTTCCAATTGGTTTTCGTAAGGTTTTTCAAAAATGGTTTACCAAAAGAAGTGTCTACATCTTTTACTTTCTCAAATAGTTGACCACTTGTTAGTGGAGATGGTGTTGTACATTTTTCTAAACTTCCATTGAATCATGGGAGTCCGCTTTCAGGGAGAGCCTCTCCCCCAGGATCCACCCATCTTGTCGGGTTGCTCGGTCTCAACTGGGCGGGAAAAATGAGGCGTGGCCCGATGTGCTGACAGATTGCTTTGACGAACCATCGTCGATCAGGTTGTCACCCTTTAAGACGCTCTTCCATCTCGGTTGGAAATGGATCCTTCCCCGGATGGGGATCTACCTCAGGGCAGTGACCTCTTCGTGGGGGAGGGGGTTACCATGTGTGGAGGGTTCGAAAAAGCCACACATGGGAATTCCCTTTTCTAAAGAAAAAAAATGATGTCATGCAAGATCGGTACTTATGTTGTCTGGGTAGAAATCTACGATGTTCTAGAAACACGGTTTTCGATTAATGTTTCAACCTAATTGAATGTATACCTTGTTCGCATATGGGACACCCATGACTTCCTTTAATACTATATCTTGACAAATTTCCATGAGCAGGAAAGTCATTTTTCATCCCGTATAATATGGCTCTCAACGTGAAATCTTCATTTCTATAAGCATCATACAACGTAACACCTGAATCCCACAATAATTTCAAATCCTCAATCAATGGAGCCAAATAAATATCAATATCATTACACGGTTGTTTTGGTCCTGATATAAGCATAGATAGCATGATTTTTTTTCATTTCATGCATAACCATGATGCCAAGTTATAATTTACCAACATAATCATCCTTGTACTATGAGTGTTTCTTTGAAAAACAAAAGGATTCAATCCATGTGTAGATAACGCAAGACGAAGGTTTCTCAGATCATTTCCAAAATCAGGATACTCATGATCGATACTCTTTCATTAAGGAGAGTCTTACGGGTGACGTAGTTTCTCATCTTTATTTATTCTGTTTTTGTGCCACATCAATTGTTATGTAGTCTTCTCACTTCCATATAGGCACTTAAACCTTAGAATGATTGTAAAATACCGTACAACTTTTGTAGGACCTGATTCATCTTTATTGTATCAAGAATCACCACACTTTGGGAATTCTCTAAGTGATTTTTGGTCCTTGAAAAATATTATACAATCATTCGGGCAGACGTGTATTCGTTCAAAGATCATACCCATCGAGCGTAGCATTCATTTTGGTATCATATGTTCGGATCGGGAGCTCATTATCTTCTAGTATAATGTCATTCAAGATAAAAAGTAATTCTATAAAACCGGTGTCACTCCATTTGTTTCCTTCTTTCAAATTATACAGCTTTAGTATGGCTGACAATGCTGTATATTTAGTGCAACCACCATACAAAGGCATCTTTACACAACTCTTTAAATGATCAAACAATTTTGAGTAATCACAAAGTTCATCTTAAAATGCCCTTGTCATTTCCTCAATACAATCTTCATCATCATTCACATCTGTAATCACATACTCAATATGGTTTTCCTCATTTTCCACACTTGTAATCATATCAGATGATCCATAAAATACACTATTATCTCAACCATTAGCTAGATTAGCTTTGTTTCCCATGTTTATTCCAAAATTTATAACTTCTATCTATTCCATAACATATCAAGTGTTTTTTCAACTCCTCTAGACTAACTTGTCTTGAATAACAACAACATAAACACGGAAAAAGGATTTGAGGAGGTTCATATGCATGATCTTTTGTAAACTTGATGAACTCTTTCACTCAATCTTCATACTATCTTGTCAAAAGATTGAAATCCATACATTCTTTATCCATATACATCCTATTTTATTTGTTTATATTAGTATTTAAAAAATAAATACACAAAATATTAATATAATGTACTTTTTTTCCTAATTCTATAAAAATCTAAACTTAATAGATTATGAAAAACTACAATTCAAATGTCCTTTGAAAACTATTTAAAAAATCACACTTGAAATCCCATTAAAAATCAACCATTTACAAAAATTCCTCTTTAAAATAACACACCCTTTTTAAAATAAATAAATCAATTCAAACACTCTCTCACAAAACCACAATTCCTTTTTTTAAAGCATTCAAGATAGCTTCATGACCCAAAAATCTTAATCATTTAAAATGAGTGACATCCCTCTAAGAAACATTTCAAAGCACTTGAATCATTTCAAAAGATCCACATAGGAATTTTCACTAAGTCATAGATCCCAATAGAGATACTTTATAAAATATACATAGAAAACACCTCAATTCATCCCAAATCAATCAGTGTTGTATGATTCCATCACATTATTCCAAAGGTGGGTGTAATAATAATAATTTCTATAAGCATTTGATATTGTGCTCCCCACCCTTGGATATCCCTTATCCATGCTTCCATTGTCCAGTTATATCAATTATCCTTCACCAAAACACTAGAGTCCCAACGGATATGTTGAATAGTCAGTGACCACACTCGCAACCATGAAACACTTGTGTTTCAGTTTACTACAAACACTGCATTATCCCAATGATCCTTGGCTCACACCAAATCAATTGGTTGTGCACCCCAAGAACAATGTATATGTCTCTCATATGAAGTACTATTGGATCCTTCATTTATAAATACACCTAAGAAAATCTATAAGCATGAACATAATCAAAAATTTCTCAAGTGTCATTCCTTTCACACAAAGAATTTCCCTATGCCACTCATCACTAGAAGAAACTATGTTGCTTTTCTGATCCTTTTAAGTACATCATGTATCAAGTCAAAATAAGAAAAGAACTATGGTACTAAACTAATAGATGGTATGATTTTCCATAGTCTATTTTCTAAAATATTCAAAAAGACTTTCTAAATGACATTACAAAGACTAGTCATTCTAAAATTCTTAACCGAACTCATATCAGTATCCTCTAGAATCAAAGTGATGAGAGTATCATTATAAGTCTCAAGATAATTCTTACCTCTCCAAAACTCGTTCGTGAGGTTAACAACATCAAGTCCCAAAATAGTCTATAACCTTTTAAAGAAAATCTAGGTTTGGTACCTTTGATGGATGCATCAACCTAAATTTTTCGACCACTTCATAACATTGAATATCAATAGTTAATAATTCATTCTTATAATTTGTTAAAGTTGTAAAAAAATTATAATTTATATATTTAGATATAAAATTATGCTAAGAAGAAAATATGATTTTATAATCACTTAAATTATATCATTTTTCCCTTTGAGGTAATTCACCATAAGGTGCTTGCGGGTGGAAGGATTCATTACATGTGTTGTTATGGTTATTTGACTAGGGTGTCCGAAAAGTGTCTCATGTAACTTTGCATAGGTAGGGCTAACAAAAGATATATTTCACTTATAACTCAATTTATCCCTTAATAAAAATATCAATGTATTCCCCTATGAAGTAGGATTTTCATCCAAACAACATAAATTTCATGTGGTGTGCTTATTCCATTTATATCGTGTGTTTATCCTTTATTGCTCATTTTCCTTTGGGGGCGTATTTTCAAAACCATGAGGTTACTGGAACTAGAAGGTAGAGATCTGATGTAGTGACCTGGTTGTAGCTTTACTTCTATGTTATGGTATATCAGGTTTGGAGATTTTTCTCAATTCAGGTATGTTTTGGAATTTCCTCTGTTATCTATAAGTTTCGGGGGTTTAATTTATGTTTTGGGGGTTTAACATTAGGATTGTTGATTTGTACCAAATCTAACTAGTCGTATCAGATCTCTTTTTTTTGTTCTACTATCAATTACCAAAAAGTGGTATTAAATATTGGTTACATAACATGTGGTGATTATTTTATCAAGACTTGATATAAAGTCTTGGTTTCAAGACTACTGGGTTTCCTCTAGTGAAGTGGTTTTCTAAGATTTAGTGGAATTGCACTAGTAACAAAGTGGTGGTTCCATTAAAATGGGTAAGGTTTGGATTGATATTAAATGGTAGTGGATTTGGACTTTGGGGGAAAATGGCCTTCCTACTCTTGGAGAGTTCAAAAGTTACATTGATTTTGAATTAGTCAAAAGTGAGGTGTTCAATAGAATGGGAAACCATGAGATGAAAGCATTAGAAATTTTTTTAAAATGTGTGTCCGAGAGAATCTGGATCCAAGAGGGAAGAAGGGCGTGCCTCAATGATGTTGAGCATTAAAGGTGGATGTGTAGTTGAAACGCACGACCGATTGTCTCCTATCGACTGGTCAAAGTTCCGGTGCTCTGCTAATGTGTATAGCAGCACTCGGGTCGAATCTTCGGCGATGGTACTTCGTAATAGTCGATTGTTTTTAGTTGATTGTATTTTGATTGTGGGGGGGGGGGGGGTTTGTTTGCAGAGCTTAATTGAAATGTTTAATGAATGATGTTTAATTTAACAAGTTGATAAATATTGGGGTGAGTTCATCATTGGGGAGTTAAGCATGTGATATCCTTGAGCCTTACTTTGTATTGCATTAAATTAACACCCATGTCATAAGTTGACGTTGATTGGAATTCCTAAGTGTGAAGGCTTTAATCTAAGCCTTAACTTAACTTAGGGTTCTAATCTCAATCAAAACTTATTTATGGTAGTGTATTTATGGTTCCAATAATCCATGGAAACCACTCGTTAAACAAAACATATCATTAATCCATGACATATTGAGTTTAACATACACAATATTAATTTAAAGAATACTCATCGAGCAAAACTCTCAATCACTTAACATCCCTAAATTATAACTCACACCAATGAGAGATTTACTCAGCCATTATGATGTTTATTAATCTGGTAATATATTTTTATGGTGATGAATTATAAAGAGAAGAAAAAGAAAGGGACAAGATAAGAGTAGTGTGCCAAACACACACACGAAATATTTTGAGAATCAAAAATGGAATTTCGATTGAATGAGGAAGCAAGATAAGGTACTGAAATTTAAAATGATTCAAACTATTTTAAGACCATGAATATTATACTACAGAAGGTGGAGGAGAATAAGAGATATTGTAGAAGAAACTTTCATTAAAACAGAATTACAAAATAAAGGACTTACAAAATTACAAAAATGAAGAACACAAAAGTAAGTGAAAACAAAGAGAGGAGGAAAGGTCTCTCAAGTGAAAACTTGAGTATGGAAGGTCCTCCCAAGCCTTTGGAAAAGCTTTGTTCGTGCCAATATGATCTCCTCTCTTCTGAAATGCCAACCTTTCTCAAGGAGAGAAGGAGAGAGTATTTATAGCCCAAGGAGTGGACTGTTTGCATTCCCAATCTGTCCCTCCACTTTCATCGCCAATTTGGCAATTCAGAAAACCGAATATTCAAATATCTCCTTCTTCAAAGTTTTATACAATAATGTTGGGCGACTACTCTCAAAATTTGGAGTCATTTGGACGTAAGGATAAAAAGTTATGGCTGGTTGAATAAACAAACTTAAACTGTCCATTTCAATCCAGTCTTTTTGAAGTCCATAATGTGAAAGGGTTTTTGAATATTAATATTCCTTAAAATCCGAATGGTTTCTTCAACAAAGTCTGCCGCCTAGATCTCCTCTTTCACACTGCAAAATTTCAGCTCGCTTGGATTCTTAAATCAGGAGATATGTCATGCATACTATACTGATTTTAATTCTCGGCCAGAATGGTGGGCTGGACTTCAAAGATTTATTTGGGCCCCTTTTACTTGGATTTGGCCCTTGAAATTTTTATCCAAGATGAAATGTAGTGTCCCCCGAATTAGGGTGGAGTTTTAAGGTTTTTGGACTTCTGGATTGAGCCCAGTAAATCAATCTTCATGAATAGTCCAGTTTCTTCACAGATTCTTTGGTCTTGTTTGTGAGGACCATATGACCCTTCAAATGGCAGAATTGGATCATGGTACCTTCTAATTAAATATTGTATATTGAAAGGATAATCCTACAAAACACGAACCACACAATTTGGATCAGTATAGTGACAGTTATAATTAAAACATTAAACTGACTCGATTGGACTACTTCTAAAAATGCTCAAATATTATACTTAATATTAAAACATTAATATTTCACAAAAATTATGCACATTTCATATAAAATAAGTAAAGGGGGAATATAATAAGTCATTAAAATATTAATAACATCAACTCCCCCACACTTAGATTTGCGCGTGTCCTCATGTGCAACAAATATAAAAACATGACAAAATCATTTTCACTCACCAACAAATATTAAAATTTTGTTTTCTCCAATCAGGAGAGGTTTAGACTATTTCACTCATCCATATTGAATTCCATCACAAATTTGGTTCACAATAATGCATAAAAAACAATTCATTTTTTCATGTTCAAGGTTTGAATTGGAAAATGTAGGCACTCAAAACTTACTCCTCTCAAGATGATAAAAATGTATTTTAGGAGGTTCACTCATTCACCAACAAAAAGTGAAAATCAAGAGTTTGTAAGAGCTCTCAGCTTCCATTCCCAAATCTAATGTGTACAATAATCAAGAGGTCTTTTAAGGGGTTTTTCAGTGGCTATGGGACGGTAGGTATATAATGTCCAAAGGAAAAGAGGGGTTAAAAACACCAACATGGAAAAATCAATGCACTTTTTTTTTGAAATTTGATTTGAAAGGAAATAGAAACACATATTTAAAAGGGCATGAATGTGTGATGAATGAAAAGTGAGGGAGATAGAAAATGGATTAGGGTGAGATGATGGAATATGTACAACATGGAAAACTTCCAATAATGACACAATACAAGATGATTCAAGTGTTCTTTTTTTTCTCTTTTTGCTCTTTTTTTCGAAAGTTGTGCTTGAAACAAGTCTCACAGTCATCTCCCAACCCATGCTTGATCTCCTCATGGAACTAATTTTAGTAGTTATAACACGATCAAAGGTTGATGATGAATGATTTTTGACCCACCCAAGACACAACCCATTCCTTTTTTTTCATTTTTTTATAATTTTTTTTCATTTTTTTTGAACACTTTTCAATGACTTTTGTACAAATGAAAATTACACATATACACCCCAAAGCTCACAGAATTACAACCTCTCCCCCACACTTGAATGGATGCTTGCCCTCAAGCATATGATGACACATTGGAAATCAATGAAAGTACGCCCAAAAATGAAGTCCATTCCCCCCACACTTAAATTTCAATAAATTGTACAATGAAAATCCATGAAGATGTTGGGTGGGACAAGGGATTAGGCTTGTAATGTGGCTATCAAAATAAAGGTTTTCATAGGCTCAAAGGTGCTTTCAAAATTATGATCAATGTAAGGGTAACGGGAGGCTATTTGGCTATTTTGATTCTCATGTGGCTTAGAAAATGCCTCTATCATATTAATGCACTCAAAAGATGGAAATTCAGCTCGAAGGTCCACAAACTCAAGACTCACAATCAGTGGTGAAGACACACAATGAAAAAGATGGCCATAGATGACCTTGGCATGAAGGCTAATGTGATTCCTCACGGTAGGGGAGAATCATTTTCCACCAAAAATTGTTCATTCAAAATGTTTGTTATTGACACAAAATTGTTTACCCAAGTTTGAGATAAAAATTCAATATATTTGAGTTTAAAACAAGCCTTTTGACTACCCAAAATGGTTGGACATAATTTCAATATTGGATGATTAGTAATTATGACACACCTTTTTTTTGTTAATATTCATTTTTTTAATTAATTTTTTTTAATTTTTTTTATTTTTAATGACACATCCACACAAAAGAGAAAATAGAAAAAAGGTTGTGGAAGAATGTTTAAAAAAATGAGAGGGAGAGAGGAAGAAGAAGAAATAGAGAGTAGAAGAGAGGGAAGAGAGATTGAGGAGAGAGAGAGTTAAAGGGAAAGAGGTGCCCCCTGGTTTGGATTTGGTGGGTTGCCATCTCCATCTAGTGGTGGGTCGGCTAGAGAATTTGGTGATTCGGTGGAAGTCGAGGTGGTTCCAGGACAGTGGGAAGTTACCTGAAAAATAAAATTCATTATTCATCTAATGAAAATCTAAAAAGAAATTTAAATTTCATAAAAGTAAAAGAAAACATGGGTTGCCTCCCAAGAAGCGCTGCATTTATTTGTCTACAGATGGACAATTGCAGTGGACTACCCATAGTCTAACGGTGGCCATCGTATTTTCTCAACTCTAGTGTGCTTCCAGAAAAACTTTTTCTTTGGGGGGCCTGATGATTCATTGGATAATTTCTTCCCATCCTTGTTGGTGTGCTTGCAATTCAATGGGTGTGGAAAGAGAATATGACTATCCTCCCTTTGGTATTCAATGTGAGGAATGATTTTATCCACAAAGTGATGATTTTCAGAATCATGGATAGGAAAGGATGAATGTGGGATAATCTGATCTGAATCAACAAATGAGCATTCTAGTTCATTTTTCTCAATACCATCCATGTTGGAGCATTGGAGGTCAGAGGTGAGATTAGATTCCAAAGAGTTTTCAAGATCCTTTAGATCAATGGAGTTTGCATTGGTAATGTCAACATCAATTTCACCATTAATCACTTGGTTAATGAGGATACAATATTCACAAACTCCTCTATTAGTAGAACAGGAAGAACATGATGGATTGGGATCCAACACACTCTCAGAGGGAGTTTCAGAAACATGGATTGAGAATGCAGAGTGATCCTCAGATGGGTATCGCATGGCTTGGAAAATGTTGAACTTGACCAGTTGGTCACCGAATTCCATGGATAAGATGCCAGCATGGACATCAATTTTGGTTTTAGATGTCATAAGGAATGGTCTTCCTAGAATTAGGGGAGATCGAGAAGAGTTCATCTCACCTTCCATGTCAAGGACATAGAAATCAGCTGGGAAGATAAGATCATTAACCCGAACAAGAACATCCTCAATTATCCCCTCAGGACTGGCAGTGCTTCGATTGGCTAATTGAATGACAACACCCGTTGGGTGCAAGGGACCTAGACCAAGGTTGGAGAAAATGGATTTGGGCATGACATTTATTGAGGCTCCAAGGTCTATGAGTGCATCATCAAAGTTGGAACTCCCTATTTGACATGGAACTGTGAAGGTCCCCGGATCTTTTCACTTCATGGGAATGGACTGCTGGGTGGAAACATTTTCGAAGGTCCTAAGTTGCCTCTTATGGGTACACAACTCCTTAAAAAACTTGGCATACTTAGGGATTTGTTTGATGGCATCTAAGAGGGGGATGTTCACTTCAACACGTCTAAACATGTCAAGTATTTCAGGATCATGTTCAAAGGACTTCTTAGGCTTGGAGATGGCTTGAGGAAAAGGAATTGGGTTCCTTAGAGGAATGGAAGGAGGTGAAGGATTGGATTCAAGTTCCTTTTCCAGCTTTTTGTTCTTTTCATTTTCTAGATCAACATCGAAAGGGGAGGTAGAGCAATCAGCATGGGGCATTGCAATTTGCTTTCCCGATCTAAGTGCAATTGCACTTACATTACCCTTAGGGTTGGGTAATGGTTGAGCTGGGAGTTGGGATGAATTGGATGGTTGTTGCTGGATAAGGTGGGATGCAAGTTGACCTATTTGGGTTTCAATGTTCTTGAGGCTAGAACGGGTGAAGGAAGCAAGATCCTCTACAGCACTTTCCCATGGTTTTTTAGAAGAAGAGGCTTGTCCCAAATTGGGTTGGCCTTGATTTTGGTTCTTGGGAAAGCGATTTTATTGGGTGGGGAATTGGGAAGGCTCGTTAGGATAGTGGAATCCAGGAGGAGGATTGTTCCTTTGGGGTTGAGGAACAAAGGGATAAGGTTGATGGATGTTACCACCACTTTGACCATATTGGAACTGGTTTGGATTTTGATGAGGGAACTGAGGAGGATGAGAAATGGGATTACCATACCTCAGAGGTGGGTTAAAGGTAGAAGAGAAGGGCTCAGAGTGGGGTTGGTTGAAGTTTCTAACAAACTGACCTGATTGTTGAGGGTTGAAGTTTCGCTGAGCATATGCCGCATTGAGCTCCATTAGACTAGATGAATCAGATGGATCATCTTGAAGTTGTGGACATGTGTCAGTCGGATGAGATGGAGAGTTGCAGATTCCACAATTCTTGATAGGTCCAGGGAATAGTGACTGTGGAGAAGATGAGGTTGGGGCTTTGGTAGCCACCGCTAGTTGACGCACAAGACCTGTAAGTTCACTCATCCACTCAGTCATCTTGTTGGGCTCTATGGATTGATTCTCTTGGGCTTGTTTCACTTGAGCATGTGCTCGAGTATGAAATTGTTGCGTGTTTGCAGCCATGCTGCTTATGAGTTCTCGTGCAGCTGCAGGAGTTTTGTCAACAAGAGCACCGCCACTTGCGGCATCAATGAGAGTTCGCTCCATAGCCAATAACCCCTCATAGAAGTATTGGATCAGGAGTTGGTCATGGATTTGATGGTGTGGACAAGTTGCCACAAGCTTTTTGAACCTCTCCCAATACTCATGGAGTGATTCATTAGGGAATTGACGGATGCCGCTTATTTCCTTTCGGATAGAAGCTGTTCCGGAAGCGGGAAAGAACTTCTCAAGGAAAAGTCTCTTCATGTCAACCCATGAGTTTATGGAACCAGGTGGGAGGTAGTAGAGCCAAGACTTGGCAGAATCTGATAGGGAAAAGGGGAAATCTCTAAGCTTGATTTTTTCTTCAGAAACCCCTTGAGGTTTCATGGTTGAGCAGACCACTTGGAACTCTTTGAGGTGAAGATGAGGATCCTCACCAGCTAGACCATGGAAATGAGGAAGAAGATGAATCAAACCCGACTTGAGTTCGAAGTCAGCCTCTATGTTTGGATATTGAATACCAAGAGGTTGGTAATTCATATCAGGGGTAGCGAGTTCTTTTAGGGTTTGTTCCCTAGGATTGGCCATTTCAATTTCAATTGGTTGGATGAGGACTGGTTCTTGAATTATTTGAGTATCTTTTATGTTCCTCCTAAGTTGGCGAAGTGTTCGCTCAATTTCAGGGTCAAACAAATCCGAGGGATTGTTTGGGAGGCTGCGGGGCATTCAGAGAGATTTAGAAAGGATGAGGAAGACGGGTTTTTCTTTGTATTTTTTTCAGTTTATGATTTTTATGAGAAGATGGGTTTTTCTTTATATTTTTTCGGTTTACGATTTTTATGAGAAGACGGGTTTTTCTTTGTGTTTTTTTTCACTTTTTTTTTAAATTTTTGTGTTTTTTGGGTTTTTTTCTGACAATAACCAGAAACTAATGACTACTTAAAGCATCATCCCCGGCAACGGCGCCATTTGAAACGCACGGTCGATTGTCGCATATCGATCGTTCAAGGTTCCGGTGCTCTGCTAATGTGTATAGCAGCACTCGGGTCGAATCCTCGGCGATGGTACTTCGTAATAGTCGATTGTTTTTAGTTGATTGTATTTTGATTGGGGGGTTTGTTTGCAGAGCTTAATTGAAATGTTTAATGAATGATGTTTAATTTAACAAGTTGATAAATATTGGGGTGAGTTCATCATTGGGGAGTTAAGCATGTGATATCCTTGAGCCTTACTTTGTATTGCATTAAATTAACACCCATGTCATAAGTTGACGTTGATTGGAATTCCTAAGTGTGAAGGCTTTAATCTAAGCCTTAACTTAACTTAGGGTTCTAATCTCAATCAAAACTTATTTATGGTAGTGTATTTATGGTTCCAATAATCCATGGAAACCACTCGTTAAACAAAAAATATCATTAATCCATGACATATTGAGTTTAACATACACAATATTAATTTAAAGAATACTCATCGAGCAAAACTCTCAATCACTTAACATCCCCGAATTATAACTCACCCCAATGAGAGATTTACTCAGCCATTATGATGTTTATTAATCTGGTAATATATGTTTATGGTGATGAATTATAAATAGAAGAAAAAGAAAGGGACAAGATAAGAGTAGTGTGCCAAACACACACACGAAATATTTTGAGAATCAAAAATGGAATTTCGATTGAATGAGGAAGCAAGATAAGGTACTGTAATTTAAAATGATTCAAACTATTTTAAGACCATGAATATTATACTACAGAAGGTGGAGGAGAATAAGAGATATTGTATAAGAAACTTTCATTAAAACAGAATTACAAAATAAAGGACTTACAAAATTACAAAAATGAAGAACACAAAAGTAAGTGAAAACAAAGAGAGGAGGAAAGGTCTCTCAAGTGAAAAATTGAGTATGGCAGGTCCTCCCAAGCCTTTGGCAAATCTTTGGTCGTGCCAATATGATCTCCTCTCTTCTGAAATGCCAACCCCTCTCAAGGAGAGAAGGAGAGAGTATTTATAGCCCAAGGAGTGGACTGTTTGCATTCACAATCTGTCCCTCCACTTTCATCGCCAATTTGGAAATTCAGATAGCCTAATCTTCAAATATCTCCTTCTTCAAAGTTGTAGACAATAATGTTGGGCGACTACTCTCAAATTTGGAGTCATTTGGACGTAAGGATAAAAAGTTGTGGCTGGTTGAATAAACAAACTTAAACTGTCCATTTCAATCCAGTCTTTTTGAAGTCCATAATGTGAAAGGGTTTTTGAATATTAAGATTCCTTCAAATCCGAATGGTTTCTTCAACAAAGTCGGCCGCCTATATCTCCTCTTCCACACTGCAAAATCTCAGCTCGCTTGGATGCTTAAATCAGGAGATATGTCATGCATACTATACTGATTTTAATTCTCGGCCAGAATGGTGGGCTGGACTTCAAAGATTTATTTGGGCCCCTTGTACTTGGATTTGGGCCTTGAAATTTTTATCCAAGATGAAATGTAGTGTCCCCAGAATTATGGTGGAGTTTTAAGGTTTTTGGACTTCTAGATTGATCCCAGTAAATCAATCTTCATGAATTGTCCAGTTTCTTCACAGATTCTTTGGTCTTGTTTGTGAGGACCATATGACCCTTCAAATGGCAGAATTGGATCATGGTACCTTCTAATGAAATGTTGTATATTGAAAGGAGAATCCTAAAAAACATGAACCACACAATTTGGATCAGTATAGTGACAGTTATAATTAAAACATTAAACTGACTCAATTGGACTACTTCTAAAAATGCTCAAATATTATACTTAATATTAAAACATTAATATTTCACACAAATTATGCACATTTCATATAAAATAAGTAAAGGGGGAATATAATAAGTCATGAAAATATTAATAACATCAGTAGTAGAGGGAGGGATCAAGGAGTATGATTGGTTGAGGTTTTGGTGCAACAGTGGTTCTCGGTGAGAATATATCAATGCCGAGAAAGTGAAGCGTTTTGATCCATATCTAGGGAGAGCATATTGATTCCTAGTAAGTGTGGGGATGTGATCTCATAGTAGGGAGAGCTAATCAATGTCTAGAAAGTACATGTCCTAGGTCTCGCCTAAGTAACTGGGGTTCTCATGATAAATGAAAAGGAGGAGATCACAATCAATCATGAAGTCAATCACATAAAATCTAAATGACATAAAAAAACTATTCACCGCACCTCTAAACACCCTTCACTGAAACAACCCCTTTTTACCCATGTATAACACATTCCGAAAAAAAATCAACCCACTTTATATAACCATTAAAATCCAAATATAATATAGCGAAAATGTTCCCAAATTAAAAATAATTTTTATAAAGTTCCAACCAGGCCTTTGGGAATTCATTGATAACCAAAACATGAAATTATTTTTAAGAATTTTCCAAACGATCCTTAAATATTTCACCCAAGTTGAACACATAAAATCTTTTTTTTTTGGAGACCATACACGATTCGAAACTTAATGAACAACTCCTTTAAATAATAAATGAATTAAATTCCAACATAAATATATCAAACATACATAACGGGGTATCCAAAAATCATATAAGATATCATTACATATTACTAAATCAAATTAATATATAAGATTCATAAAATGATAACAAAAGAACATCAAAGTTCAATAACAATCAAATCCCCTTCAAAAAGTGACATTTAATTAGGAAATAAAGTAGAATTCTTAATTTATTACTCATAGAAAATGTTTCAAGGTCATTAGGTGGCTTGAACAACTGTTTAAAAATTTAAGTGCATAAAAAGGGCCTATAAGGAATTTACACAAAGACTTTGAGTGAATTAGAAAGTGGTTCTAACAATATACGGATAAATGAACTTTGGGAAACCCATTTAAGTTAACTTGAAGGTCACCTTGATAAGGAATTGTTATTTCATCATCCAGACTAGCATAATTCAATATACTTTAGATGAAGAAGGGGTTCAAAATACTCAAGCACCCAAGGCATGTCAATTAAAAAGAGTTTCATACAAACTACCTAAACAAAGTTCAGATGATAAGAAACATTTGAGGAAGTGAAGAGAGTGTTGGTATTATGGATATCTTTTGATAAACCCAACAAATGATTGGAAAATATTTAAAAAGATTATAAAAAGGTATAAGTGAAAACCATATGAGAAACTCGTAAACATGATCATTACAATACATTCATACTTAGCATAACATTTCCTATATTCACACACAAACACATTCAGGGTATACGATCATGTTTCACTAGAGGACCACCAATTTCTTTTCAAAAATCAACCAACATGCAATTCATTTAGTGCACAAACAAATACCACCAACAGCCACGGTTTTCAGTGGGACGTTTAGGCCATATAATTCACAATATCACCATCAAACAAAGAGAAAGAGGAGAAAACTTACCGCGGAGGTGTCGTTCAGCGCGCGGTGGAGATGTGTTCGCGAGGGAGGAGAGGCGCGTAGCGGAGGAGTCTTTCGTCGGAGGAGAGACAACCAACAGTGGAGAGGCGCACGGCGGAGAGGCGTGCGACAAAGGTGCGGCGCGCGGCGGAGGTGTGGCGCGAGGTAGAGGAGAGGCGTGCGACAAAGGTGCGGCGCGCGGCGGAGGTGTGGCGCGAGGTAGAGGAGAGGCGCGTGACGGTCTAGTTCGCGCACGGCGGAGGTGTGGCGCGCGGTAGAGGAGAGGCGCACGACGGTCTACTTCGCGCACGGCGGAGGTGTGCCGCGCGGTAGAGGAGAGTCGCACGACGGTCTAGTTCGCGCACGGCGGAGGTGTGCCGCGCGGTAGAGGAGAGGCGCACGACGGTCTAGTTCGCGCACGGCCAAGGTGTGGCGCAAGGCGGAGGAGAGGCGCACGACGGTCTAGTTCGCGCACGGCGGAGGTGTGCCGCGCGGTAGAGGAGTGGTGCACGACGGTCTAGGTCGCGCACGACCAAGGTGTGGCGCAAGGCGGAGGAGAGGCGCACGACGGTCTAGTTCGCGCACGGCGGAGGTGTGCCGCGCGGTAGAGGAGAGGCGCACGGCGGTCTAGCTCGCGCACGGCCAAGGTGTGGCGCAAGGCGGAGGAGAGGCGCACGACGGTCTAGTTCGCGCACGACCAAGGAGTGGCGCAAGGCGGACGAGAGGCGCACGACGGTCTAGTTCGCGCACGACCAAGGAGTGGCGCAAGGCGGACGAGAGGCGCACGACGGTCTAGTTCGCGCACGGCCAAGGAGTGGCGCAAGGCGGATGAGAGGCGCACGACGGTCTAGTTCGCGCACGGCCAAGGAGTGGCGCAAGGCGGATGAGAGGCGCACGACGGTCTAGTTCGCGCACGGCCAAGGAGTGGCGCAAGGCGGATGAGAGGCGCACGACGGTCTAGTTCGCCCACGGCCAAGGTGTGGCGCAAGGCGGAGGAGAGGTGCACGACGGTCGAGTTCGCGCACGGCCAAGGTGTGGCGCAAGGCGGAGGAGAGGTGCACGACGGTTTGGTTTGTGGCGGAGGAGAGACGCACGACGGAGGTGTGCTTTGCGACATAAGAGAGGCAACAAGAGATGATGAGGAGGAGGAGGCGTGGCGACAATGATTGGTTTCCGCAAGAGCTTAAGGGGTGCGAATGAGGGGGATAAAGTTATGGGTTTTTTTATAAAATCCAACGAACTTTTTATCAGCGCTAGCTCAAAAGCGTTGATAAAGGTATGTTTTATCAGCACTAAAATAGAAAGCGTTGATAAAACATGTCTTTATTAGCGTTTTTTCGCGCTCATAAAGATAGACCTTTATCAGTGCTAAAAAAACGCTGATAAAGATATAATGTTATTAATTTATTTCTATTATTATATATATTTATAAAATTATACACATGATAAATATATATATATATATTTATAAAATTATAATTTAAATAATTATAAAATTATAAGAAATGTACTTATTATATTTATAATCTTAGAAATATATATAATAAATATATTAATTATACATATTTATAAGATTATAGATGTATATAACTATATTTCTTCTGATTTTATAATTATTTATCTGAATATATATTCATTTATAATTATAAATGAATATATATTTATTTATTTAAATAATTATAAAATTATAACAAATTAATATTTCTAATATTTATAATTTTATTAAAATTTATATTTAATATATTTATTATAATTTTAAATATATTTGTATTTATTTATGATTATAAATATAAATATTTGTATCTATTTCACAATATTTCCATATATTTATTTAATTATATATAACATTATATATGAAAATAATAAATATATTTTTTATGAATTAATAATTATTTAAATAAATATATATTTATTTATATTTATAACTAATAAATAAATATATATTTATTTGTAATTAAAAAGTATAATAAATAAAGTATTTATAGTTGTAATTATTTATATATATATATAATTATAAAATTATAACAAATATATTTATAATTTTATAAATATATTTATTATAATTTTTTAATTATTTAAATATATCTACATTTATTTAGAATTATATTTATAACTATTTGCATTTATTTATAGATATTTGTATATAAATATATATAATTAATATATTTATTATATTTTTTTGATTATTTAAATATATTTATATTTATTTAGGAATTATAATTATAAATATTTGTATTTATTTATAAATATTTGTGTATATTTATAAATATATTTATTTAATTATATATTTATAACTTTATAAGTAGTATAATAGATATATTTATGATAATTTTATAATTTTTTACATATATTTATTTATTTATAGTTATATTTATAACTATAAATAAATATATTTATAAATATGTATGTATGTATATAAATATAATATATCTATTTATTGTAATTTTTTAATTATTTAAATATATATATATATAGTTATAATTATAATTACAAATAAATATATTTAAAAATTATTTATATATACTTAAAATTCAATAATTATAAATATAATAAATATATTTATTCTTTAAATATATTTAATGTAATTTTATAAGTATTGAGAACATAGTATAGTATATATATGGGTAACATGAATTAATCGTAGACACCTATAGTAAAATATACATAATAAAAAACGAGTCATCAATCAATATATTAATTGATCAAATTCATTGGAAACACATATATATTTAATTATAATCTTATACTTTTTTAAAACATTATATATATATATATATATATTTGAATTATTAAAAAATATATATTAATTATAAACATGCGTTTTTTATTTAATATATACAAATAAACATTATTTTTGAAAATAAATATAATAATTGTGTATAAATTATTATTAAAAACTTTTATCAGCGTTACAAAAACTTTAATAAAAGTTACATCATTATAAGCAATTTTTTTAGTGATGATAAATGGTAGATTTATCTATCTCTTTTTGAGTCTCTCTTTATCAGTGCTTTCTGCTTAGCGCTGATAAATCGAGGAGTTTCTCTTACCCCGTTTTGTGGTAGTGCATGCTCACACTACATAATATATTATATGCACATATCATAAAGGAATGCCTGTCCAATCAGCAGAACACATAAAGCCATTATACTTTGTATACATATACTGCATATGTGATGTGAAAAAATTATATGGTGCGATATGCATCATAGATGCACTAATTCTGTAATATACATATATTGAAAATTCAATATGTTTTTGCTCACTATTCTATATGCACACAATATGCATTTCTTGCACTATGTAATCTGTGCATATAGTGTATTATGTGCATATAGTGTAGTTTGCAATAAACTGTCATTACACTGCTATAGTAATCTGCAATAATTGCTGTTACAGCACATAGTAGTCTGCTATAGTAGCCAGCGGTCTGTAATGTGTGCATACAATGTGCAATATGTAATTTGTTTTTCCATTAGAGTAAGCAATGTGTCATTTGTGCATAATGTGTGCAATCTATTTTCCTATTAATGGAGCAGTAGTGTATCTAATCTATTTTTGATATATGAAGTGCACATTGTAAAATATTATTGTATACACTATAAGCAATACACTGCAATTACACTATTATATGCAGTAGTAATTCACTATGTATTTTGTTTTTTAGATATGCAATAAAATTTAGTGCAAGACTGTAAGGTGCTATTACATTGTGATGCACTACTGCAACATTTTTTGGATGCAAGATTACATATTCCGCACTATAATTCAGTACACTGCTATTACACAATGATATGCAATAGTAATTCAAAATGTAAGTTGTTTCCGATTTGGAATTAAATTATATGCTTTGAATTAAATTATAGAATAAATAATTGTTTCATCTATTAATAAGCTCTTTATTCTAGAAAAAATCGTTGCAACAATTTTTTTCCCTTCAACATGCGGATGTTTCAAATATCGAATTAAATTATATGATTTGAATTAAATTATAGCATAAATAATTGTTTTATCTATTAATTAAGTACTTTATTGCATAAAAATTTATTGCAAGATTTTAACGATGAAGATGCCCCTAGAACTGAAAACAGCAACCTTGATTTGGATTTCAATAGCTTACAAAGCTACTATATTCAAATGACCTTTCATCCGATTTCATTACGAAGAAAATGAAGTCTAAGAAAATCAACCATTTTTTTTTCATCAAATATTACTTCATTCATCTCTATTTATGATGACCCAACTTGTATTCTATTATTATGTTTCACTTATTTGGGTTTTAAATTTATTCAATATCAATATGAATTATTAATTTTGTAAAATCAGATTATTTTGTAAAAATTAAACAGTTCGGTACAATGTCGTGCAGACACACCGGCGAAGTAATAGTTTATATAATATACAATGATAAATTATTTTTGAAAATAAATGTTTCAACATTTTTTTAAGTTATTTTTGAAAATTGAAGATTGTTTTTATCTGAACAGAAGCAATCGTGAATTTTATTATAATATATAATTTATTTTTATTTAATTATTTATATTCTGCACTTGAAAATTGCGCTAGAAGTTGTATTCATCTCTATTTATGATGACCCAACTTGTCTTCTATTATTATGTTTCACTTATTTGGGTTTTAAATTTATTCAATATCAATATGAATTATTAATTTTGTAAAATCAGATTATTTTGTAAAAATTAAACAGTTTGGTACAATGTCGTGCAGACACACCGGCGAAGTAATAGTTTATATAATATACAATGATAAATTATTTTTGAAAATAAATGTTTCAACATTTTTTTAAGTTATTTTTGAAAATTGAAGATTGTTTTTATCTGAACAGAAGCAATCGTGAATTTTATTATAATATATAATTTATTTTTATTTAATTATTTATATTCTGCACTTGAAAATTGCTTTAGAAGTTGGGCTTGAACCGTCTGAAAGCGCAACTTTTATTATAATTTATATTTTATTTTCATGAAAAGAAGGAACGCTAGAAGGAGGGGTTGAACCTCCGACCTTGTGGTTAACAGCCACACGCTCTAACCAACTGAGCTATTCCAGCTTCTTTAAAAAATTTTATTTGTGTTGTTTTTATAAATTTATAATTTTTTGAGCTCAACACAAAAGCAAGGAAAGTAGCAATGAAATATCAGATAATCAAATTAATTTCAGTGAAAGAAGTTATATTCGAAATTTCAAAAAATGAACCTAATTTTGAAAGCAACTAAAGTCATTTTTAAAAAATTAAATATAATTTCAAACTTAAGTTTGTTAATGGAAAAAACTAATAATAAGTATAATTATAATAATAAATTATTTAATAGTTAGTTATAATTGCAATGAAATGCACATCTGGGGTGATTGAATGGTTATGGTCACACATTTGTTTCAAAGAGGGTTCAATTTTGCTTTAGTATCATAATTTCACAATTGGATGATTTATAGCCTTTGATAATATTGAGAGATGGGGGGTGGGGGTGTTTTACCATATCGTCTTGTGAAACGTATTTGAGATTAATCTTGACCGTTGGATCAAGTCACGTGTACCCTATGTATAGGGTGATATGTTAATGAAATGAGGATTTTGTTGGCCATATACTTATGTTCTTTCTCTTTTCTTCGGTTCTCTTGTCATCGAGACATTTTATTTCATCACAGTCATCCTGAAAATTAGACGTCATTATACATCCGTCTTTATTTCACCTTCGATTGACGTTTTCATGATCCATAACGCCTCCAATCGATCAGTTTTGTAATACGTTATGAGTACTACTGTTTTACTAAGTAAAAAAGGTTAGTCATACTAGTAAAATAAATTTTCTATGACAAATATTATGAAACATGAATTTCTCTCTCTTGACATTTATGGGAAGAATTACTTGTCATGGGCTTTGGATGCAAAGATGCACCTTGATGCAAATAACCTCGGAGAAACAATTAAAGCCGACAATCACGCTTCCACTCAAGACGATGCCCAAGCCCTAATACTCCTCCATCATCACCTTCATGAGGATTTGAAGAATGAATACCTCATGGTTATGGATTCCCTAGTGTTATGGAAAAATCTCAAGGAGCAGTATGATCATCTTCAACCGATAATACTACCAAGAACAAGATTTGAGTTGAGTCATTTACGATTCCAAGACTATAAATCGGTAAGTGAATAAAACCCTGTCATGTTTAAAATTACAACACAACTAAAATTACACAGATAAGCTAAAACTGACACTTATATGCTAAAAAAAACCTATTATACTTTCCATGTCTTTAACATCATTCTATAACAAAAATATCACAAGAAATTTTTAACAAAATACACTGAATTACTTTCTTGTCTTCTTGTTGCAGAATAAAATAATGAATTCTTGATGATAGATCTGATGGTTTCAGACGCAACGAAACCATCCTTTGATGGTATGACCAGCTCAAATTTTACTCTTAAATCGGGTGTAATCGTTGTTTTTACATGATCAAAACATCATATCTAACGAAAATAATGTTAGAGTTGATGTCCTAGGACCAACCGATTGTACTTTGATTACCTGTATATTCGATGACTAGAATATTAATTAAACATCTTATTACATAATGTTCATTGTTCTCCATTACTTTAATGTAATAATGTCCTAGAGTATTTGTCGCATTGATAAGGTCATAACAGTTCTCCGCTATGATGAGAACCTTAAAGTGTTGTGATAATATTCTCAATATAGTTATGTGGTTGGATAACGTACTATGATGAGACATATAATATTTAGACTGTCAGGTGCGAGTACTCGTAAGTGGATGAATCTTCTTCTCATGAAGATCAAACTTGGTTATTTCAAAGATGAGAGATTATGAGAATAGATCTGCCGGTATAAATTCTGCATGTTTTGATATCATCAAATATTTCTATATGTGAGCATGTGTAATGATCCTTAGAATTTAAGATTATCATTGATACATGTCATGACTCGCGCACTTAGATTTACTAACAAAAACTGTCACGCCATATGTTGGCGGGAAGTAGGGTATGTTGGGTGCATTATGATTGACATGTCATTAATGGATAAGTCGAGAAATGATTTATCCCTTCCATCTTTATGAGAGTTGATATCTCGATCCTTTGATTGGAATATAACAGTCACCTAAATTTCATGGTCATGTTATAACAACGCGTTTATTTCAGATAGTCAAAGAAAGACGTATCGATCAAATAAGTTGATGACACCATCATACAACCTGCTTGATGAGATATTGTGACAAATGGATTATATTACACAGTGAGCATTCATAGGTGGTCATCGTCATTGCAGCATTAAGTTCTTTCTCCTGGGTGCCTTGATCTGTCGCTAAACAGTAATTTTGAACTTTAGACAAATTCACTTAATGTCAATGAGAAAAAAATCCTAGATGGTCACACAATAAGTGTTTCTGTTGATCTTGATTAAATTCTATTTGAATTTAATCAATTGAATAAATATTATTCTCAAAACCAAGGAATAATTTTATTCAAGTTATATTGATTACATAAATTAAATAAATATTTATTCACCGACATGTGAATAAAAATATATTTGTTTATTTTATTGAATATTTAATAAATATTTATTCGCTGGTATGTGAATGAAATATTTATTTATGAATAAAATATTTATTTGGATATTCAATAAGTATCGAGGGATTAAAAAGGACCAAAACTGCGTCCGGTGATAAAATAATTATTTACAAGATGATAAATATTATTTATCAATTTGCACAAGTTAGGGCACCACAAAATAATAACATTATTATTATGTGGCATGAGATTTATTAAAGGTAATAAATGTTATTTAATGATTGACACACAATTAAATAATATTTTAACCAAAATCTTAACTCTATAAATAGGTGACTACATATATTGTGTATTGCATCCAAAATTGAGAATATAGAATTGTTGTGCAAAAGAAATTCTCTCTCGACTCCTCCTCTCTCCCTCTCAAGAGTGAAAAACACAAGAGAGATTTCATCAAGACCAAAGAATGAGCGATCAATAAAAAACAACACAAGACATTCAGTTCACTACGCTAGCACTTGAAGATCGAGTGGTGTTGCTCGGAGATCATTGGAGCACGTGTGGATCACCGTTAGAGGGATTCTATCCTTGGATCCTCACAACACGATGAAGTCAATCTGAAAGGGTCTTTTTGAACGATCAACATTCATCAATGAAGAAATTTCATAAGCCCATTGATGTCATTAATTTATTCACAACTTTGTATTTACTCCCTTTACTGTTTTTCTTTGAAAAGTGCATTATTGGTGTGAAATATTTATGTTTTAATATTAAATATAATTTTTGAGCATTATTTGAATTAATCTAGATTCAAGTCAGTTTAATGTTTTAATCACAAATCTCATCCCACTGATTCAAATTGTGTGATTATTATTTCTTAGGGATCCTTATTCAATTTTAAACATATCATTATAAGGAAAGTTTGTCCAATTCGGCTATTTGAATGGTTATATAGTCCACACAAAAAGGCCCAAAGAATCTGTGAAAAAAACTGAACCATCCATAATGCTTGAATTTATGGGATCAATACAGAAACCCAAATTTGACGAGACTCCAACATATGTTTGTGATTATTTAAAGGAATCATGGACACAAATTTCAAGGCCCAACTCTAAAAAAAGGGACTCAAATGATGTTTTGAAGTCCATCCCACCATTTTTGTCTGGGAATTGAAATTAGCACACATTTATTCACTTTTATCCTGATATAGACATCCATTCGAGCTGATATTTTTTAGTGTAAAAGCCAAGATATAGGTGTCTGACGTTTTATAATAAATGTTTCGGATTTGAGGGTATATTCATATTCTAAAACCCATTCACATTTCGGACTTTGAAAAAGTTCGGATTGAAATGGACAGATTAAAATTGTTTAATAAAACCACCATAAATTTGGTTCCTTAAGTCCAATGATCACCAAATTTTCAGGGTAGACTACAAACATTAATATATACAAATTTTAAGAATATGATTTCTCCAGAGTTGGCTTTCTGGAGTATCAAATTGGTGAGCCAAGTGGCGGGGAAGATTTGGAAAGCAAACAACCCACCTCCTTGGGCTATAAATACATTCCCCTCTTCTCCTTGCAAAGAGTTATCACTTCAGAATAGAGTAGGATACATTGGCACGACCAAAGACTTTCTAAAGGCTTGAGAGGACCTTCAAAACTCAAGTTTTGACTTGAGAGACCCTTCCTCCTCTCTTTGTTTTTATGTTCTTTTCTGTTCGTTTTCATTTGTAATATTGTAAGTGTTTTTTTGTTATTTTGTTTCAACATGAATGCAAGTTTCTTCATAATCTCTTATTCTCATATACCTTTTATAGTTTAATATTAATTTTATTAAATTTTTTTAAATCAAGTTGAAAACTATTTTCTTATTTCGCTTTCTCATTCAATCTAAAGTGTGATTTTACCTCTCTTCACATTTCATGTGTGTGCTCGGCACACCACTCTTTTCTTTTCCTGTTTATTTTATTTTATTTTAATCCCATCACCATAAGAATTCCAACCAGATTAAAAACCATCTAAATGGATGAGTAAATATACCATTGGGGTGATTCCAGGGATTCCAGGGATTATTGGAACCATAAATATACTACCATAAACAAGTTTTAATTGATATTAAAAGCCTAGTTAAGTTATGTCTTGGATTAAAGCCTTAACACTTGGGTATTTTGATCAAAATTATCTTATAAAGTGGGTGTTAATTTAATGCAATATAAATCAAAGATCAATGATATGATAAGCTTAAATCCCCAATAATGAACTCATCTCAATATTTATGAAATTGTTAAATCAATTTAAATCAATCAATCTCATTTTATCTCTACAAACAAACCCCCCCATTAAAAAGACAGATCAAAAACATAATCAACTATTAAAAAGTATCATCATCGAGGATTTGACCCGAGTGCCACTATACACATTAACAGAGCACCAGACCCTTGAATGATCGATAGACGAAAATCAATCGTGTTTCAAATGGTGCCATTTCCGGGGATGGTTCATTAAGCAGTAGATATTTTTTGATTAAAAAAAACAAAATAATAATAATAATAAAATTTAACCAAAAAAATCTGAAAACAACACAAAGAAAAACCCACCTTCTCATAAAAATCATAAACAAAAAATCCACGAAGAAAAATCTGCCTTCCCCATCCTTCCAAATTTTCTTTGAATGCCCCATATCCTTCCAAATAATCCATCGGATTTGTTTGACCCATAAATCGAGCGAACTCTTCGCTGACTTAGGAGGAACATTAGGGATAATCAAATCACTCCTTAACGATTCTTTGTCCAACCAATTGAACTAGAAATGGATAATCCAAGGGAACAAACCTTAAAAGAACTTGTTTCCCCTAATATGAATCAACATCCCCTTGGTATTGAATATCCAAACATTGAGGCTGATTTCAAACTCAAATCAGGGTTGATTCATCTTCTACCTCATTTCCACGGGCTACCCGGTGAGGATCCACATCTTCATCTCAAAGAGTTCCAAGTGGTGTGCTCTACCATAAAGCCTCAAGGGGTTTCTGAAGAACAAATAAAACTTCAAGCATTCCCTTTCTCCCTATACGACTCTACCAAGCCATGGATCTACTACCTCCCTCCTAGTTCCATAAACTCATGGATTGACGTGAAGTATCTATTTTTAGAAAAATTAATTCCTACTTATCATTGCGCTTTTATCCAAAAGGAAATAAGTGGTATTCGTCAATTCCCTAATGAATTACTCCATGAGTACTGGGAGAGGTTCAAAAAGCTTATGGAAATCTACCCACACCAAAAAATCCTCGACTAAATCTTGATCCAATACTTCTATGAGGGGTTATTGGCTATGGATAGAATACTCATTGATATCGCAAGTGGTGATTCTCTTGTTGACAAAAGTCCTGCAAATGTATGAGGTCTTATAAGCAATATGGTTGCAAACACGTAACAATTCCATACTCGGGCATATGATCAAGTCAAAAAAGTACAAGATAATCGATCTATAGAATCTAATATGATGACCAAGTGGATGAGTGAACTTACAGGTCTTGTGAGACAACTACCGGTGGTTTCCAAAGCCCCAACCTCATCTTCTCTAAAATCTATATTCCTTGGACCTATCAAGAATTTTAGAATCTATATCTCACCATCTCATCCAACTGAAAAATGTCTACAACTTCAAGAGGAACCATATGATTCATCTAGACCAATGGAGCTCAATGAAGCATATGCTCAAAGGAACACCAACCCTCAATAATCAGGTCAGTTTATTAGAAACTTCAACCAACCCCACTCTGAGCCCTTCTCTTCTACCTTTAACCAAGGTTTGGGGTATGGTAATCCCATTTCTCATCCACATCAATTCCCTCCTCAAAACCCAAACCAATTCCAATATGGTCAAGGTGTTGGTAACTTCCAACAACCTTAACCTTTTGTTCCTCAACCTAAAAGGATCAATCCTCCTATTTCTCCTCCTGGATTCCACTATCCTAACAATCCTTCCCAATTCCCAACCCAATACAAACACTTTCCCAAGAACCAAAATCAAGACAATCCCAATCTGGGACAAGCATCTTCTTCCAAGAAACCATGTTAAAGTGTTGTGGAAGATATTTCCTCCCTCACCCATTCTAGTCTTAAAAATATTGAAACCCAAATTGGTCAACTTGCATCCCACCTAAGCCAGCAACAACAACCAAATTCTTCTAAACTCCCTACTCAACCATTACCCAACCCAAGGATAATGTAAGTGAAATTGAACTTAGATCAGGAAAGTAAATTGCTATGCCTTATAATGAGACCTCAAACTCTCCTTTAAATGTTGACCTAGAAAATAAAAAGAAAAAGAAACCAGAAAAGGAACCTAAGGCCACTCCCTCACCTCCTTGCATTCCTCTAATGAATCCAATTCCTTTTCCTCAAGCTGTTTCTAAGCCAAGGAAGTCCTTTGAAACCGATCCTAAAATTCTCGACATGTTTAGACATGTTGAAGTGAACATAACCCTCTTAGATTTCATAAAAAAAATTCCTAAGTATGCCAAGTTTCTTAAGGAGTTTTTCACCCATAAGAGACAACTTAAGACCATTGAGAATGTTTCAACCCAATAGCCCATACCCATGAAGTGCAAAGATCCAGAGACATTTACTATTCCATGGTAAATAGGGAGTTCCAACTTCGATGATGCACTCATAGAACTAGGAGCCTCAATAGATTTCATGCCCAAATCCATCTTCTATAATCGTGGTCTAGGTCCCTTGCACCCAACAGGTGTTTTCATCCAATTTTCAAATCAAAGAACAACCAATACTGAGGGAATAATTGAGGATTTCCTTATCTGAGTTAATGATCTTATCTTATTAGCTGATTTCTATGTCCTTGACATGGAAGGTGAGATTACCTTTTCTCGATCTCCCCTAATTCTAGGAAGACCATTCTCCCTAACAGTAAGAACTAAAATTGATGTCCATACAGGCATCCTATCCATTGAATTTGGTAACCAACTAGTCAAGTTCAATATCTTTCAAGCCATGTGATTCCCATTAGAGGATCACTCCGCATTCTCAATCCATGATTCTGAGGACACTTCTGAGAGTTGATTCACCCCCATTTCATCATGTTCATCATGTTCTAATGATAAATGATCTTGTGATATTTTCACCATGATTAACCAAATCATAAATGGGGAAGTTGATGTGGACCTTTCATTTATAAACTACATAAATCGAAAATATCTTGAAAACTCTCTATAATCCCACATCAACTCTAATCACTACTGCTCCACCTTGGAAAATAATGAATCAAAAGTAATTGAAAGCACTTCCTCCATTCCTGAGATGTCTAACCCAAAAATGAAATATGAGAATGATGAAGGTTCCAGGCGCAGCAGAAACGCGTGGGTGGATGTGCCCACTTGGCTTTTTATCATTAAAAATGATCAATCCGGGATCAATACGACGATAAACGCCAGTCTCCACAGATCGAATCATAGAAATAGACCAAGAAAAGGAAAGTCCCGGAACAACAAAGTAGGATCGTTACAGGTTGATTATAATTAATTTAATCAATTTAAAAGAAATACCTTTTGGGTGTTATTTCTTCATTGATGTTCTTGATCACGTTCTGATGTGATTCATCATTGCGTCGTAGAAGCCAAGTGTAGACTTACTCTAGCGGTGATCCACACGTGTACCTCGTATCTTAGGATGTCGCCAAAGGAGTCTCCGGGTGCTAGCGTGGAGAAACCTTTGCTTGCATTGTCCGCCTTAGATTGTCTTGATCTGATGGAAGAGGATCTCTCTCAGTATTGAGAGTGTTCTTAGAGGAAGAGGTTCTTTCGTCCTTGAAAGAATTCTCCAGAGTTTTTGTGCACAATGATTCTCTTGTGTTGGGAAAAGAGTTGGGGTTGTGAGGATATTTATAATCAGGTTTGAGGTTGTAGAGTTATGACAATAAATAAACGCGTTACACATTTTATTTATTTCATTGAATCTTATTTAAAACCCCCATGTCGAATAATTAATTCCTTGACATGCGCCCACGGTGAATATAATAAATATCATTTAAAACAATATTATATCCTCAAAATCCCGACTGGAAAAACTACACGGCGTGTATTAATAAATAAACAGTGTGTACTTGTTTTTCATTGAAAACTACACGGCGTGTACATTAAATGTACACGGCGTGTATATATTATTTTCATTTATTCATTTCCTTTCCATAAAAAAAACTACACTGTGTGTAATTATTAATACACATCATGTACTTGTTTTCCATGAAAAACTACACGACATGTAATCTTTAATACACGACGTGTATATCTTGTTTTTCATTACCTTCTTCCTCCATCATTAAAATGATTTAGGATTCCTTGAATAATTATTAAACCACGTATGAGAATAATCTTTATTCTACTTGATATACTTGAATACACTTAGTGTGTGACCCTCTAGGCCTCTTTCTCATTGGCATTAGGCGATCTTGCCTAAAGTCCAAGATTACTGTCTAGCAACGGGTCAAGGCACCCAAGAGAAAGAAGTTGACGCCGCATTGACGTATCATCTCATACGAACGCTTACCATGTAATTTAATCCCTTTTTCTCGATATCTCATCAAGTAGGTTTCATGGCATTGTCATAAACCTATATGCTTGATCCGTCGTTCTTTGAATTCCTGAAATAAACTCGTCGTTTACACCATGGACATGGAATTTAATGCGACGGTTCTATTTCAATCAAAGGGTCGAGATATCAACTTCCATAAATGGAAGGGACAAATCCTTCCTCGAATTATCCATTAACAACATGTCACTCATGACGCACCCAATGTACCCTACTTCCCGCCAACTGTCTACGTGACAATTTTTGTCAGTAAATCTAAGTGCACGAGTCATGACATGAGTTAATGATAATCTTATAGTCTAAGGGCCATTACACACGCTCGTAGATAGTAATGTCCGGTGACACCAAGACATGCAGAATTACTACTGGCAGTTCTGTTCTCATAATCTCCCATCTTGGAGATTACCAAGTGCGAACTCCATGAGAGAGAGTCTCGTCTTCTTACGAGTACTCACACATGATGGTCTGTATACTATGTGTCCTATCATAGTATGTCATCCAACCGTAAAACTTTATTTAAGAATATTGTTATAGCATTTCAAGGTTCTCATCATAGCGAGAATCTTCCATGACCTTATTAATGCAACAAATATTCCAGGACATTATTATATTATAGTCATGAAAAATAATAAACAATATATAATAAGTTAACATTCATGTAATCAAAGTACAAAACAGTTGGTTCTCAGGACACCAACCTTAACAAACTCCCACTTGGACTAGAACCAACTGCCTAAGACTTTTAGTCCACTAAACCTCACATGATGATCATGTTTCTACTGAGTCAAGGATTTAGTCAAGGGGTCTTCCACGTTGTCTTCCATGGAAATACTGCTCACTGCAACTTCAACTCTTTGAGAAAAATCCCTCAAGAGATGATACTTCCGAATTATGTGCTTTGTCCGCTGATGTGACCTTGGCTATTTTGCAAGTGCCACCGCTACAGTATTATCACAATAGAGTGTGATGGGATCTTTACTGCTCGATACTACATCCAGCTCTTAGACGAAGCTTCGCATCTATACTACTTCTTTAGCTGCTTCAGAAGTTGCGATATACTCGAACTCCACTGTAGAATCTTCCACCACACTTTTCTTTGAGCTCTTCGAGCTCACTACACCTCCATTCAAACTGAAGATGTATCCAGTCTGTGACTTCATGTCATCTTGATCAGTCTGGAAACTAGCATCTACATGTCCTCTGATGACTAGTTCCTCATCTCCTCCATAAACCAAGAACATATCCTTAGTATGCCTAAAATACTTAAGGATAGTCTTGACTGCCATCCAATGGTGGTCTCCTGGATCAGCTTGATATCTGCCTACTGCACATAATGCATAAACAACATCTAGCCTCGTACATAGCATAACATACATGACTGACCCAATCGCGGATGCGTAAGGGATCCTTACCATTCTCTTTCTTTCCTCATGTGTCTGAGGACACATTTTCTTGGAAAGATGAATGCCATGTGACACTGGAAACAATCCCCTTTTGGATTATTCCATACTGAATCTCTTCTGTATCTTGTCAATGTATGTAATTTGACTCAGGCCCAACATTCTCTTGGATATATCACGATGGATATTGATTCCAAGAATATATGCTTCCTTGCCCAAGTCTTTCATGGAGAAGCATTTATGAAACCATGCCTTAACTGACTGTAAGACAGGTACTTAGTTTCCAATTAGTAATATGTCATCAACATATACAATTAGGAAAACAACTGCACTTCAACTAAACCTTTTGTAGACACAAGGATCGCATTCGTTCTTAACAAAGCCAAATTCCGTTATAGCTTCATCAAAATGAATGTTCCATGACCTTGATGCTTGATTTAATATATAAATGGATTTCTGCAACTTGCATACTTTGTTGGAATCCTTTGGAGTCACAAACCCTTCAGGTTGTGTCATATAGACATCTTCCTGGAGGTTCCTATTAAGGAATTCTATTTTGACATTCATTTTCCAAATTTCATAGTCATGGTAAGCGGCAATGGCCAATAGGATTCTGATGGATTTCAGCATCGCAACCGGTGAAAAGGTTTCACCATAGTCAATTCCTTGACATTGTCTAAAACCTTTTGCAACCATTCGTGCCTTATAGGTGCTGACTTTCCCCTCCATGTCCAGTTTCTTCTTGAATACCCATTTATTACCAATATGCTTTACATCAACTGAAGGATCTACCAAAATCCATACTTGGTTTGGGTACATGGAATCCATTTCAGAATTCATGGCTTCTTGCCACTTGGCAATGTCTGTGCCTTCAATTACTTCCTTGTAGGTAAGAGGATAATCATTGTCAACCAATAATGAGTCACCATCCTCGGTGAAAAGAAAACCATATTGTTCCGGTTCTCTCACCTCTCTCATGCTCCTACGCAGTTCTTGTGTCTCAAAAACAGATTGTTCTTCCATAGGGCTTTGTGGAATCTGTTCTTGTACCAACTTCTGTGTATCTTGAACCTCAACTTCATTGAAGTCTATCTCTCTCCCACTATCTCTTTTGGATATGTTCTCCCTCTCAAGGAATATGGCGTGTCTTTCCACTGTAACCTTTTTCTCTGAGGGGTTGTATAGGTAATATCTCCTTGTTTCCTTGGGATATCCTATAAAGATACACTTTGTGCCTCAGGGTGCAAGTTTTTTTACCTAAAGAGGCCTTAAAAAATGCTTTGCTACCCCGAACATGTAAATTCGATAACATGGTTTTTTGTCCACTCTATAACTCGTATGGAATACCATTTATCGATTTAGTTGGTACTTGGTTTAGTATGTGTGCTATTGTTTGTAATGTATATCCTGAAAAGGATAATGGAAGACTCGCATGACTCATCATTGATCTCACCATGTCCAACAGGGTGCGGTTCCTCCTTTCACTTACACCATTCCACTAGGGCATGTATGGAGGAGTGAGTTGAGATAGAATCCCAAACTCCCGTAAAAAATCAATGAAATCCTGATTAAGATATTCTCATCCTCTGTCTGATCGGATTTTCTTAATCTTCTTACCAAGCTAGTTCTCAACTTCATTCTTGTATTCTTTAAACCAATCAAAAGAATCTGACTTATACCTCATTAAGTAGATATATCCATATTTACTAAAATCATCAGTAAAAGTTATGAAGTATGAGAACCCACCCCTTTCTTCAACTGGAAATGATCCACATACATCTGTGTGAACTAATTATAGAAGCTCTTTATCCCTTTAACCTTTCCCACTAAATGGGGCTTTGGTAATCTTTCCTTGTAGATACGCATGACATACACTAAGTGGTTTTAGTTCAAAAGAATCTAAATACCTATCTTGATGTAATTTTGTCAAACGTTTCTCATTGACATGACCTAGCCGGTGATGCCAAAGTTGGGTGTGGTATGAGTATTGTGAATAAACTTTGTCATCGATTTCCATTACATGGTTTGTGTAGTCTAACACATAAAGGCCATTATATAAATGTACCCTACCAAAACAAATGATATCTTTATAAAAGTAGCAACACCCACTTCCAAACTTGAAGATGAATCCATCAGTTTCTAATCTGGATAATGAAATAATGTTTTTGGTTACAGAGGGTACATAATAACATCCTTTCAAAACCAAGACCATCCCAGTAGGAAATGTGAGATGGTAGTCTCCGACAGCTACAACAACGAGTCTGGCTCCGTTGGCTGCTCGTAGATCCACCTCACCTCGGTCAATCTTTCTGAATCTACTTGGTTCCTGTATTTAGATACATATGTGAGCACCAAAAGTAGTATCTAATACCCAATTAGTAGAAACAGATAGATTGCATTCGATAACAAACACACCTGAAGCTTCCCCTTGCTTCCTTGGCTGGGTGCGGTTTTTCTTCCAGTGGCCCTTCTTTCCACATGAGAAACAAACAACATCCTATTCCCTTGCCTCCCCTTTGATCTTCCTTTTCTTTGAATCCCTTGAAGAAGATTTGGTCTTAAATCTCTTCACCTTCCCTTTCCTTTTATTCACCATAAGGACAGAAGGTTTTTCACGCTTCATGTCATTATCTACTTGGAAAATAAGGATAAGAAGATCAAACAGAGACTTCTCAATGTTTTTCATGTTGATGCTCACATCAAAGTTTGAGAAGCTCTGGGGGAGTGATGCAAGGATGAGATCGGTACCAATTTCTTCGGGGAGTTTAAACCCTAGAACCTCCAAGCGCTCAATGTATCCAATGAGCTTGACTACATGAGGCCCAGATGGGGAACCCTCTCTAAGCTTGCTCTGAAATAGAGCCTTGGAGATCTCAAACCTTTCCTATCTTGATCTCTCCTGGTATAGACCACGGAGGTTCTTAAGCATGCTATAGGAATCCATGTCTTCATGAGCTCACTAGACATAGATGACAACATAAAACATTGAACGTCAAGTGCATCACTCAAATGTTGATCATAGATGAGGAAATCTTCATCACTCGCCACTTGGGCAAGGGGATCAGGAAGTGAGGACTCCAGCACATAAAACTTTCGTTCATTGCGTAGGATAACCCGAAGGCGCCTAAACCATTCCTGAAAGTTACTACCAGTGAGGATGTTGTCTTTATCCAGAATTGATCGCAGAGAAAAGGTGGTTGACGAATTTTTTATATCGATTCTACAAATTAAAAGACCAGATTTATCACCACTTTCTTGATTACATTTTATGAAAAATAATAAATGAATTTATTAATTCTCCCTATATTTTATCAAGTCCCAATGGCCCTCACCATTGAACTCGGAATGTCTAGTTGTTTTGAAATTCTAGTGGCAAAGATCCATATTCCCCTTCGCATAACCCCAACAAGGGTTGGTCAAGCTATTTGAAGGAATTTAGTAGGCAGGTCTTTGCCAACTATGAGCTTATAGTTTTTTGATCTGTTGAGTGGACTCCCCAATCCTGAAACCCGGACTTAGATTTCCTCAACTCTTGCCTCCAATATTACATCAAGTCTATCAAGGTCTACTCCTTTAGATGTAATATGGTTAAGTCAACCCGAAACATTTTATAAGGGCTTCCTTTATAAAAGTAAGTGTCCCAACAAGGGTTGGTCAAACACATGGTTTTATTGAGTCTTTCCCTTAATCAAGTAAAAGAAGGCTTGGTCTGACTTAATATGGTATTTGAGGGATTTTATTCTTTATGCGTAATTTTTCATTATCGTATGCTTGTTAATATTAAGTGATACTTTCTTAAGTGATTAACCATGTTCTGATAATGTTTACGCATAGTCCAGTTTTTATTTTATTCCATCTTTGCATGCTTGTTTATTTTATTAATTATGTGATTGCAACAACACATACATAATAAATAAACCATGCAATCAGACATAAATAAAATAAGATGGCATGATCATGAGATTCTATTGGTTAGCTTATCTAGCAGTTTTGATAAGCTAACCCTGACCTAGTGAAAACACCTTGAACCTGATGGTTCGTGTTTTTCAGCTCCCACCTATCCACCTTTGTATCTTCTTGGGTTGGTTTCACCTCAGCTTTAGATTTAGAACCATCTCCTCTGGCTTGGGAGATCCTCCATTACATGGGGTTTACATTAAAGAAACCATGGGCATGCAGGCCCTACATTTTATTGGAAGAAGGCTCACAGGCCAATGAATTTAAATTAAACAAATTTAAATGAAACCATACACACATACAAAGGGTCTTTGGTCTATATCATGATCATCCATATCATGCAACAACATTTACGCATATTTAGAATTCAAATTATTTTAATCGTTCTATTATTTAAGATAAGTTGTGCTTGAATTCAATTAATTATGATCTTATAATTAATCAATTATTTATCTTAAATTCCTTTCTGAATTTCCTTGATATTTTTCTCATCCATATCCCTTGTACATGCCTTTTTACTTTTGGAGAAAACCTAGTGAAATTTCTAGAAAGTACACGGCGTGTAGTTTATATTTACACGACGTGTATTTCTTTTCACCCTTTATCCAAAGTACATGCCGAGGGCTTTGGCATGTTTTCTCTACTTTGGAAATCTTGGAGTACATGGTGTGTAGATAAATCATACACAACATGTACTTCCTTGTTACACGGTAACTGGCCTGGTGATCCCATGCACATGGTACGCGACTTCTCCTTTGTATACGGTTTGAATTGGGCCGGATCGGACTACACGGCATGTTGCTCCAACATACACGCCATGTATTCCAGTTCCCACACGCCGTTTAATTCTGGTCAACATGGGGTGTTAAATGCTTAGGTGTAATCAATTCACACAGCGTGGTTTGGAAGACCAGTATCGGTTCGTTGAACCTAAGTACACAACATGTAGTTTTTATTACACACCGTGTATTTCCGTGTTGTACAGACAGAAAGAGCGGCTCCTCCAGATGAGAACCTCATTTTTATTTTAATCAAAATTAAAATTAAAAGGCCGTTTCTGTTATATGAATTGAGAAACAAAGGAGGAATAATAGATCTAATTTATTCAGATTTATAGAACGATTTATTTCGAATTGAATCAAATATAAATGCGTAAATTATCAACGAAAATTAAATAATTATAATCAACATTGTAACATCGCTCTGATACCAATTGAAGGTTCCGGGCACAATAGAAGCGTGTGGGTGGATGTTCCCACTTGGCTTTTTGTCATTAACAATGATCAATCTAGGATCAATACGACGATAAACACCAGTCTCCATGGATCGAATCATAGAAATAGACCAAGAAAAAGAAATTACTGGAACCAAAAATTAGGATCGTTACAGGTTGATTATAATTAATCTAATAAATTTAAAAGAAATACCTTTTGGGTGTTCTTTCTTCTTTGATGTTCTTGATCACGTTCCGATGTGATTCGTCGTTGCATCGTAGAAGCCAAGTGTAGACTTCCTCTAGTGGTGATCCACACATGTACCTTGTATCTCGAGACGTCGCCAAAGGAGTCTCCAGGTGCTAGTGTGGAGAAACCTTTGCTTGCGTTTTTTGCCTTAGATTGTATTGATACGATGGAAGAGGATCTCTCTCGGTCTTGAGAGCATTCTTGGAGGAAGAGGTTCTTTCATCCTTGAAAGAATTATCCAGAGTTGTTGTGCACAACGATTCTCTTGTGTTGGGAAAAGAGTTGGGGTTGTGAGGATATTTATAATCAGGTTTGAGGTTGTAGAGTTATGACAATAAATAAACGTGTTATGCATTTTATTTATTTCATTGACTCTTATTTAAAACCCCCATGTCAAATAAATAATTTCTTGACATGCGCCCATGCTGATTATAATAAATATCATTTAAAACAATATTATATCCTCAAAATACCGACTGGAAAAACTACACAGCATGTATTAATAAATACACAGTGTGTACTTGTTTTTCATTGAAAACTACATGGCGTGTACATTCAATGTACATGGCGTGTATATATTGTTTTCATTTATTCATTTCCTTTCCATAAAAAAACTACACGGCGTGTAATTATTAATACACGACATGTACTTGTTTTCCATGAAAAACTACACGGCGTGTAATCTTTAATACACGGCGTGTATATCTTGTTTTTCATTTCCTTCTTCCTAAATCATTAAAATGATTTAGTCTTCCTTGAATAATTATTAAACCACGTACAGGAATAATCTTTATTCTACTTGAGATACTTGAATACACTTAGTGTGTGACCCTCTAGGACTCTTTCTCGTTGACATTAGGCAAGCTTGCCTAAAGTCCAAGATTACTGTATAGCAACGGGTCAAGGCACCCAAGAGAAAGAAGTTGAAGCCGCATTTATGTATCACCTCATATGAACGCTTACTGTGTAATTTAATCCCTTTGTCTTGATATCTCATCAAGCAGGTTTCATGGCAGTGTCATAAACCTATATGCTTGATCCGTCATTCTTTGACTTCCTGAAATAAACTCGTCGTTTACACCATGGCCATGGAATTTAATGCGACAGTTCTATTTCAATCCAAGGCCCGAGATATCAACTTCCATAAATGGAAGGGACAAATCCTTCCTTGACTTATCCATTAACAACATGTCACTCGTGACGCACCCAATGTACCCTACTTCCCGCCAACTGTCTGCGTGACGGTTTTCGTCATTAAATCTAAGTGCGTGAGTCATGACATGAGTTAATGATAATATTCCAGTCTAAGGACCATTACACACGCTCATAGATAGTAATGTCTAATGACACCAAGACATGCAGAATTACTACTGGCGGGCCTGTTCTCATAATCTCCCATCTTGGAGATTACCAAGTGCGAACTCCATGAGAGAGAGTCTTGTCTTATTACAAGGACTCGCACATGTTGGTCTGTATACTATGTATCCTATCATATTATGTCATCCAACCGTAGAAATTTATTTAAGAATATTGTTATAGCATTTCAAGGTTCTCATCATAGCGGGGATCTTCCATGACCTTATTAATGCAACAAATATTCCAGGACATTATTATATTATAGTCATGCATAACAATGAACAATATATAATAAGTTAACATTCATGTAATCAAAGTACAAAACAGTTGGTTCTCAGGACACCAACCCTAACAACTGATCTGACCTCTTCCCGCACACTTAAAATATGCATTCCTCTTCCATGATCACTCTTATCCTGTCACATTATCTGCCACACTTACTGACGGGTCATTTGCGACGAACAACTGATCCATCGCAAATAGTGCCTTTTCCGTTACTATTTGTGACAAATTATTTATTCTTTCACAAATAATGGTTTATTGTGACCAAATAAATAATCTGTCACAAATGTTTTTGGTGCACTTTCCCATCACCCAACGTGAAAAGTAATCGCGATAGTCATTTGCGACAGATAAAAAAATCCGTCGCAAATACCCCTAGAATCGAGATTATATGTGACAAAAATTATTTTCCGTCACAAATAATCTTGAAGAAAAACTATTTGTGACGACATTAATTCTGCCGCAAAAAACCCCAACATTTTAACAGCCACATGACCCTCCTTTCTTTATTCCTCCCCTTCCTCCTCCCTCGCCCACAACAAACCCTACGACCAACCGATTTCCCCCAGCTTTGTGTGTCTCCGTTCTTCCCATTTTTTGCTAATTTCATCTCAGATATTCAAGGTATAGACTCCTCTTATGTTCTCTATCAAATTTTTAGTGTATTTGAGTTCAATGTTAAATATACTAGTTTGATCTCTAGGTTTATAAATTTATCTGATATTCATGATTTATTTGATATTTAGGATAGATGCAATTGTATTAAAATATATTTTGATTTTAATCTGGTTCTTTTTTTATGCATTTTGGGTTCAATGTCAAATATATTTGTTTGGTTAAACCCTAAGTTTAGAAATTTATCTGATTTTCATTCTTTATTTTATATTTAGGATTGAAGCAATTGTATTAATCTCTATTTTTATTTTAATCTAGTTGATATAATTTATTTTAATTGATTTTTAGGAATTCTGCTAATTTTTTATTTTTGATATTTATATGTGTTTTTTATTTACACACACACACACACACATAGAGAGAGAGATATAAGTATGTTTGTGTACCATGTTAATTTTGATATATGTTTGTGTATATATATATATTAAAATGTGTTTATTTAATTTCGATATTTTTATATGTTTATATATATATAAATGATTTTAAAAATATGTTTATGATTTTTTGATATATATACATATATGTATATCTGTATGTATATTTGTATATATGTATATATAAATTTGATATGTAGATCTGTTAAAAAAATTGCCAAAATATATATTTATATATTTATATTAATTAATAAATATTTTAATATAAATACATATAAATAATACATTCTAATTAATTAAGATTTTTTTATTATAAATACCTGTAAATAATACATTTTGTGTATACATCTATAATCGTTTTAAAAAACATGTAATTTTTTTAATATATATATATAAATATTTATATAAAAAATTGTTTAATGTTTTTAATATATATATATACATACATACATGTATGTATATTAAAATATGAATATATATATATATATATATATATATAAGTTTAAAAAAAATTGTAAAGTTTATGATATATATATATATATACAGACAGACGTATATAAACGTTTTAAAAAACATGTAAGGTTTTTAATATATATATATATATATATATATATTAACATCTAAATATGTATATATAAATATTTTAAAAATACATGTAAGGTTTAATATATATATATATATATATATATATTTGATATGTATATTTATTTAAAAGAGTCTGAATATATTTTATGTATTTATATTAATTATGAAATCGTGATATACATATATATAATAATTATTAAAAATTTAATAATAATCATTACATAATTTATAATAATTAGTAATTAATTAGTCAATATTATTAATATATATTAAATATTGATGTATGCTTATATCTATGTATATATAAATTTAATATGTATATTGGTTTAAAGAAAATTGTTATAATATTTTTCGTATATTTATATTAATTTAGAAATATTTTAATATAAATATATATAAATATTTATAAATATATATAAATAATTATTTACTTAATATTAATAATAAATAGTAAATTATAGTGTTAATTACAAAATATTATTAAAAATTTAAAAAACTGACGAAATATATGAAAATTTGTGTGTGCGTGCGTGTATGTATGTATATAGATTTGATATGTTAATTTATTTGAAAAAATGTTTAAAAATTAATTTGATGTAAATAGATTTGATTATGTGTTATATATATATAATGTATGAAATAAATAGAAATGAGTGTTTTTTAAGAATGATGAGAAAATTAATTTAAAGCAAACATTTTAACTAAATTTTATTTATAAGAATTTTTTATATTAGAAAAATTTAAAAAATTGGTTTAATGAAAAAAATAAAAATTTAAAATATGTACTATTTATTAAAAACTTATTTAATAATAATTATGATAATTTTTAGTAATACTTTTTAAAAAAATATAACAATTATAAGACTTAATAAAAATTCATAAAAAATATTAATTATTAAAAATATAGTATTAATTTAAATAATTTATAATATTTAACAATCAATGAGTCATTATTATTAATAAATTGTTAATATTATTGTTGATTAGAAAATCATAATAATAATTTGAAAAAATATAAAAAATAGCATGCCTTAAGAAATAACATGCATCTCATATGAGACAATGTTCGAGAGATATTCTATTATTTTCAAAAAATAGTGTGTGACTTATATAATATATCTAATATTGTTATTTTATCTACGCCGAGCCTCTATGGGCCCCGTAATCCAGTACTAACTAAGTGCCTCACTCTGATCATATTCCATAGAATATTTCAGGGTGTTAAAATATAATAATAATTTGCAATTAGTCAAAATGATATGTAATAATTGTTTTTATTTTGATGTTTTTTAGATTACTATGGACTTGGAAAGTAGACACTAATATCTATTACGTGATCGATATTGGATAAATAATCACAAAAATCCAAACGGATCTGGTTTAAATCCTATCTACATTGAAGGTGTTGAAGCCTTTATATCATTTGCATCGTCACATTTAGATTTTGTTTCTAAAGGAACAATTAAATTTCCACGTTAGAAATGTGGTCTTACAACATTTGAAACATTTGACAATGTTGGACTTCATCTATTGCGTTCTAGTTTTCAGAAAGATTATATTTTTTGGTATCAACATGGTGAAAATAATTCAGTAGAAAATGATTTTTTTGGTTCTAGATCCATCATTTTAGAATTTAATACAAGAGGCAGCTGATCCATCTATTCCTGAAACAAAAACTCAGAATGATATTCCAAATCTTGAATCTAAACCTTCTCAGTTTTACAATTCGTTGCAATCCGCTGAGGAGGCCTCATATCTGGGAATCCAGATGAGAAAACATGAAGCTGTTACAAAATTTATGGATATTAAATCATATTTTGAAATGTATAATAGTAGTTTCAATCAGATTTTATCTTTGGTTAAGTCGATGTTTCCTAACAAAAATACATTACCTGCAAGTTTCTATGAAAGTAAAATATTGGTTCATAATTTGGGTCTAAGTTATCAAAAGATCCATGCATGTTCAAATGACTGCATCTTATATTATGGTGAATATGAATCTTTGGTTAATTGTCCAACATGTGGAGAATCAAGGTATAAGGAGGCACAATAAGGAAAGTCCATATTTCTCGTGAAACATTTGAGATATTTTCCAATTACACCTCGTTTACAATGTTTATTTATGTTTCATAGCACAAATAGATTTATGACATGGAATAAATCAAATATTTCTATCACATAAATCTTAAATCATTCATGTAATGGTGACTCATGGAAACATTTTGATCAGACACATCCTTCTTTTACTGCAGAACCTCGTAACATACGACCGGGCCTTTATACTAATGGTTTTTTTCCATTTGGTGCTTATGAAAGTCAATATTATTATTGGACTGTTTTCATTACTCCTTATAACTCACCACCACCATCGTTGTGCATCGTCGCCGCCATCACTGCCAGTCGTAGAGGATAGGTGGCCGCACTACCACTGTTTGCAGAGTAGGAAGGGCAGGTGTCACGTGCTGTTGACCACTGTTCACAAGGGAGGCCACACCGCTTGTCATTGGCACCTATTCCTTCATTAAATGTGGTGAGGAACCAGAGTCTAGGGTCGGTCGCACCTGATCTATCACCGGTGGTTGAAATCTGACTTTGATCCGCTTGAAAATAGTCTCCGGTCAAATTGTATCACCATTGCACACCAAAACATGCTCGAAGAATGTTGATTCATTCTAGATTCCTCGCTTTTGTCATCATGCTTTCATTATATGATTAGATCTTGATCTCAAACCCCCCGGTACTGATCTGTTTCACCTAAGAATGTTTTCACAATGAATGATTATGAGGTATTTATTGAACCACCAACCAAACAAAGTACTGATGATGAATGTGCAAAGAATGGAGAAAGAAAAAGAACTAAACACAAACATGATGAACATATCTTATCCAATGTTAGAGTTGGTCCTAATCTATTTTCATTTGATGAAAAACAAAGAGGGAATTAATAAACAAATAAATCAATTCCCATTTCTAGGAGAATAAACATCAATTGAAAATCATCCGGTGACCCACAAATTAAACAGTTCAAAGAATTGATTTTCATTCAATGTGGGATAATCAAAAGCGAGATGAAATCCAAAAAAAAAATCCTACCTCAATTTGGATCGATTTATGATAAAGAAAAAATCTTGTGTTGCTGTTGTTGGTGATATCTACGGGCTCTGATTGGCACAATGATAATCAATCTGTTATTCATTCGAGAATCCTACAAGAGCACCCTCCAACGACTTATCCCAAATATTTAGGGTTATGTGACTAACCCTAGGAATTTGGAATAACCACATATTTATATAGAACTTAATTAGGTTAGGATTTATTTAAAATAATTAAATAATTAAAATAATTTATTTAATTATTTCTCCCATGATGGCGCTCAAGATAAAAACCTAAAGTCGACAAAGGTTATATCACACCTAAGGTAAAAACCATTTTTCAGACTCAATGGTGGTATCATATTTCTCATCAGAGTCCTTTTTTGGGAGTTATTAGGGTTATATTTTTTAAATAAATTAAATAAATAAATTAATTTATCCAACACATCTACCAACAACCACCTTCCACAGAACGTTTGACGCCGACCAACATTATGTCGTGCCTAGGGTAAAACCCACATTTTGGAATCAACCATGGTCTCTTATTTCTGACATGAGACTCTATTCAAGAGTTATCCCATTATTTCCAAAAAATTATGCACTTGTGATATAATAAGTTTAATATTTTTATTATATCAATACTAGGCACACCGAGCCTCAGAATCTCACGCTGTCTCATCACTTGGACCTTATTTTTTTTTAATATTTTACAAAGTCTTACAAGGAAAAATAGGGACACTACATTCTCCCCATCTTCAAGGATTTTCGTCCTAAAAGGCGAAATCCTACTCACAAGTGAGGATACTAAGCTCTCAACCGGGATTCCCACTCCAATGAGCTCTCTAGAAGGTTCCTATGCTATCAAAAAACACAAAAACAAGGGAAACACTTGCACATGATAAACCTCCCATATATAGCCTAAATCTATCATGCAATATCGAAGTATGTTTTCCAGAACTTGAATGATCCACCTTACCTAACCAATTATCCAGGGTAGAAAGTCATGCTCAAACTCAATTGAGTCCCAAAGGCCTCCTAAAATCTACTCTATAATTATGACGTGAAGCAATCATCATGGACATAAATGACCGTCGAGGGAACTCTGTGGAGCTAGACTGTCTCTTTCACGCACATGCATCCTAAACTCTCCACTAAGCTCTACCAGTATTCACATACTCATAGGTGAGACATCAAGAGTTGAGCTCAGCAACAAGATACAACATCATTGGCCACCAAACCTGATTTATAAGGATCTTATTACATCCCCATCTCTTCTATATGTAATGATAAGGAAAAAACCCTCCTCATTACCCCTTATCACATTGTGAATAGTGTCATCTTTTATCCTTAAAAGGATGAAATACTCCCCACCTTTAGGAAATCTATTTAGAACATGTATTATAGATATCTTGTTATGCAAGAACTCACAATCGATATCCCTAAGTTGTGCCTCCCTGAATTACTAAAGATGCAGATGGGAAACAACCATCGACTGAAGATACACTACACCATCATCGTCCTCAAGGGACAACTACAAAGAGTTAAACTACTTTACCACCATGCTCAATAATAGTAGATAGAAAACCTCATTGTGAGCATCTGCTACTATGTCCATGCCTTTGGGTGTCTCTCAAGATAGCCCCGCCTCAACCTTTATCGGGTCCACTTTCACTCTCATGTTTGAGAATACTGAAGGTTCCAGGAGTATTTGAAGCTTTTGGGTGGATGTGACCACTTGGATTTTTTTCATTAACAATGATCAATCCGGGATAAATACGATGATAAACGCCAGTCTCCACGGACCGAATCACAAAAATAGATAAATAGGAAGGATGGTCCGGGAACCAAAAACGAGGACCGTCACAGGTTGATTATAATTAATTTAATTAATTGACAAGAATTACCTTTTTTGGGTCTTCTTTATTCATTAATATTCTTGATCACGTTCCGATGTGATTCATCACTGCATCACAGAATCCAAGTGTAGACTTCCTCTAGCAGTGATCCACACGTGCACCACGTATCTCTGGATGTCGCCAAAGGATTCTCCGGGTGCTAGCATGGAGAAACCTTTGCTTGTGTTGTCTACCTTAGATCATCTTGATCTGATGGAGGAGGATCACTCTCGGTCTTGAGAGCATTCTTGGAGGAAGGACTTCTCTCGGCCTAAAGGGAATTCTCCAGAATTTTTGTGCACAACTATTGGGGAAAAGTGTTGGGGTTGTGGGAATATTTATAATCGAGTTTGAGGTTATAGAGTTATAACAATAAATAAATGCGTTATGCATTTTATTTATTTCATTAACTCTTATTGGAAACCCCATGTCAAATAACTAATTCCTTGACATGCTCCCATGCTGATTATAATAAATATAATTTAATAAAACAATATTATATCCTCAAAATCCCGACCGGAAAAACTACACGGCCTGTAATCATTAATACACGGCGTGTGCTTGTTTTTCAAAAAAAAAAAAAATACATGGCATGTAATCATTAATACATGACATGTACTTTTTTTCATTTCCTTTCCTAAATGAAAACTACACGGCGTGTAATCATTAATACACAATGTTTATATCTTGTTCTAATTTTATTCTTCCTCCATCATTAAAATGATTTAGGATTCCTTGAATAATTATTAAACTACGTCTTGGAATAATCTTTATTCAACTTGAGATACTTGGATACAATTAGTGTGTGACCCTATAGGCCTCTTTCTCATTGGCATTAGGCGGGCTTGCCTAAAGTCCAAGATTAATGTCTAGAAATGGGTCAAGGCACCCAAGAGAAAGAAGTTGACGCCGCATTGACGTGTCACCTCATACGAATGCTTACCATGTAATTTAATCCCTTTGTCTCAATATCTTATCAAGCAGGTTTCATGGAAGTGTCATAAACTTATATGCTAGATCTTTCATTCTTTGACTTCCAAAAATAAACTCGTCGTTACACCATGGCCATAGAATTTGGGTGACAATTCTATTTCAATCAAAGGGCCCAAGATATCTAATTCCATAAATATGGAAGGGACAAATCCTTCCTCGACTTATCCATTAAAAACATGTCATTCGTGACGCACCCAACATACCCTACTTCCCAACAACTATCTTTGTGACGATTTTCATCAGCAAATCTAAGTGCACAAGTCATGACATGAGTTAATGACAATCTTTCAGTCTAAAGACCATTACACATGCTCATAGATAGTAATGTCCAATGACACCAATACATGAGGAATTACTACTGGCAGGTTTGTTCTCATAATCTCCCATCTTGAATATTACCAAGTGAAAACTCCCTGAGAGAGAGTCTTGTCTTCTTACAAGTACTCACACATGATAGTCTGTATACTATGTGTCCTATCATAGTATGTCATCCAACCGTAGAACTTTATTTAAGAATATTGTTATAGAATTTCAAGGTTCTCATCATAGAAGAGATCTTCCATGACCTTATTAATGCAACAAATATTCAAGGACATCATTATATTATAGTCATGCGAAATAATGAAAAATATATAATAAGTGTACATTCATGTAATCAAAGTACAAACAGTTGGTTCTCAGGACACCAACTCTAACAAACTCCCACTTGGACTAGAGCCAACTGCCTACGACTTTTAGTCTACTAGACCTCACATGATGATCATGTTTCTGCTAAGTCAAGGCTTTAGTCAAGGGGTCCGCCATGTTGTCTTCTGTGGAAATACTGCTCACTGTAACTTCACCTCTTTGAGAAAAATCCCTCAAGAGATGATACTTCTGAAGTATGTACTTTGTCCGCTGATGTGACATTGGCCCTTTTGCAAGTGCCACCGCTGCAATATTATCACAATAGAGTGTTATAGGATCTTTACTGTTAGATACTACATCCAGCTCTTGGACAAAGCTTCACATCCATACTGCTTCTTTAGCTGCCTCATAAGCTGCAATATACTCAGACTTTGTTGTAGAATCTGCCACCACACTTTGCTTTGAGCTCTTCCAGCTCACTGTACCTCCATTCAAACTGAAGATATATCCAGTCTGAGACTTTATGTCATCTTTATCAGTCTAGAAACTAGCATATACATGTCCTCTAATAACTAGTTCCTCATCTCCTCCATAAATTAGGAACATATCCTTAGTACGCCTTAGATACTTGAGGATAGTCTTGACTGCCATCAAATAGCAGTCTCCTAGATCAGCTTGATATCTGTCTGCCGTACTTAATGCGTAAGCAACATATAAACTCGTACATAGCATAACATACATGACTGACCCAATCGAATATCCATAAGAGATCCTTTCCATTTTATTTATTTACTCATGTGTCTGAGGACACATTTTCTTGGAAAGATGGATTCCATGGGACACTGGTAACAATACCCTCTTGGACTGTTCCATACTGAATCTCTTCAGTATCTTTTCAATGTATATACTTTGACTCAGGCCCAACATTCTCTTGGATCTATCACGATGGACCTTGATCCCAAGAATATATGATTCCTCTCCCAAGTCTTTCATAGAGAAGCATTTATCCAGCCATTCCTTAACTGACTGTAAGACATGTACTTTGTTTCCAATTAGTAATTTGTCATCAACATATACAATTAGGAAAATGACTGCACTTTCACTAAACCTTTTGTAGACACAAGGATCACATTCATTCTTAACAAAACCAAATTCCATTACGAATTCATCAAAACGAATGTTCCATGACCTTGATGCTTGCTTTAATCCATAAATGGATTTTTGCAACTTGCATACCTTGTTGGCATCCTTTAGAGTCACAAACCCTTCAGGTTGTGTCATGTAGACATCTTCCTGGAGGTTCCTATTAAGGAATGATGTTTTGACATCCATTTACCAAATTCCATAGTCATGGTAAGCGACAATGTCCAATAGGATTCTGATGGATTTCAGCATCGCAACCGGTGAAAAGGTTTCATCATAGTCAATTAGTTGACGTTGTCTAAAACCTTTTGCAACCAGTCGTGCTTTATAGGTGCTGAATTGTACCTCCATTTCTAGTTTCTTCTTGAATACCCACTTATTACCAACAATATTTACATCAACTAGAGGATCTACCAAAATATAGACTTGGTTTTGGTACATAGAATCCATTTCAGAATTCATGGATTCTTGCCACTTGGCAATGTTTGTGCCTTCAACTGCTTCCTTGTAGGTAATAGGATCATCATTGTCAACCAATAATGAGTCACCATCCTTGGAGACAAGAAAACCATATTGTTCTGGTTCTCTCACCTCTCTCATTCTCCTACACAGTTCTTGTGACTCTGGAGCAGATTGTTCTTCCATGGGGATTTGTGGAATCTGTTCTTGTACTAACTCCAATGTATCTTGAGACTTGACTTCATCGAAGTCTATCTTTCTCCCACTATCTCTTTTGGAGATGTTCTCCCTCTCAAGGAATATGGCGTTTCTTGCCACTATAACCTTTTTATCTGAGGGGTTGTATAGGTAATATACCCTTGTTTCCTTGGGATATCCTATAAAGATACACTTTGTGCCTTGAGGTGAAAGTTTGTTACCTGAAGAGGCCTTAACAAATGCTTCACTACCCCACACATGTAAATTCAATAACATGGATTTGCGTCCACTCCATAACTCGTATGGAATAACATTTATTGATTTAGTTGGTACTTGGTTTAGTATGTGTGCTGCTGTTTGTAATGCATATCCCCAAAAGGATAATGGAAGACTCACATAACTCATCATTGATCTCACCATGTCCAACAGGGTACGGTTCCTCCTTTCACTTACACCATTCCACTGAGGTGTGTAAGTAGGAGTGAGTTGAGATAGAATCCCAAACTCTCGTAAGAAATCAATGAAGTCCTGATTAAGATATTCTCCTCATCTATCTGAGCAGAGTTTCTTAATATTCTTACCAAGCTAGTTCTCAACTTCATTCTTGTATTCTTTAAACTGATCAAAATAATCTGACTTATACCTCATTAAGTAAATATATCCATATCTACTAAAATCATCAGTAAAAGTTATGAAGTACAAGAACCCACCCCTTGATTCAACTAAAAATGGTCCACACACATCTGTGTGAACTAATTATAGAATCTATTTAGCCTATTCACCTTTACCACTAAATGGGGCTTTGGTCATTTTTCCTTATAGACACGCATGGCATACACCAAGTGGTTTTAGTTCGAAAGAATATAAATACCTATCTTGATGTAATTTTGTCAAACTTTTCCCATTGACATGACCTAGCCGGTGATGCCAAATTTGGGTGTGGTATGAGTCATGTGAATTAACTTTGTCATCGATTTCCATTACTTGGTTTGTGTAGTATAACACATAGAGGAAGTTATATAAATATTCCCTACCAAAACAAATGCTATCTTTATAAAAGTAGAGACATCCATTTCCAAATTTGAAGATGAATCCACCAGTATCTAATATAGATACCGAAATAATGTTTTTGGTTATAGAAGGTACATAATAACATCCTTTAAATACCAAGACCATACCAGTAGGCAATGTGAGATGGTAGTCTTCGATAGCTACAACAGCGAGTCTTGCTCCATTGGCTGCTCGCAGATCCACCTCACCTCAGTCAATCTTTCTGAATCTACTTGGTTCCTGTATTTGGATATAGATGTGAGAAACACAAGTAGTATCTAATACCCAATTAGTAGAAACATATAGATTGCATTCGATAACAAACGCACCTGAAGCTTCCCCTTGCTTCCTTGGTTAGGTGCACTTTTTCTTCCAGTGGCCCTTCTTGCCACATTCGAAACAAACAACCTCATGTTCTCTTGCCTCCCCTTTGATATTCCTTTTCTTGGAAGGCCTTGAAGAAGCTTTGGTATTAAAGCTATTCACCTTTACTTTCCTTTTATTCACCATAAGGATAGAAGGATTTTCACGCTTCATATCATTGTCCACTTGGAGAATGAGGATATGGAGATCTGATAGAGACTTCTCAATGTTATTCATGTTAAAATTTACAACAAAGTTAGAGAAGCTCTGGGGGAGTAATGCAAGAATGAGATCGGTACCCAGTTCTTCGGGGAGTTTAAACCCTAGAACCTTTAAGCGCTCAATGTAGCCATTAATCTTGATTACATGAGGCCCATCTGGGGCACCCTCTTTAAGCTTGATCTGGAATAAAGCCTTGGAGATCTCAAACCTTTCCTATCTTTCTCTCTCCTGGTATAGACCACAAAGGTGCTCGAGCATGCTATAGGCATCCATGTCTTCATGAGACTTCATGAGATCACTAAACATTAATGATAGCATCAAACATTGAACATCGAGTGTATTGCTCAAATGTTGATCATAGACCAGGAAATATTCATCACTCGCCCCTTGGGTAGGAGGGGACTACCATAAAATTCAACACCGATATAAACCTTGGTCTATCTAGCCCAAACTATGCTTCACCTACTCCCAGTACTCTAAGGACTCCATAAAACGGTTTGTCTTCTACATAATACACGACATGTGTGGGAAGATCCCATGTAGGGGTGAATATAACAACACCCATTAGGAAACCCTAAAATCACCAAACATAAAGCATCAAGAGTAGCCAATTCATCAATATAAAGGTTTTTCAATCAAGATATGAGACATAATAATAAACAAGAATAACCCAGATATACACATAACAAACTCTAAGTCTCAACGAGGTCTCAAATATAATGCTAAACATAAGATTATTCTCAAATCTTCAAGGCAATGATCATTTGGGAGAATCCACTCCATGAGCTATGTCGTCACTAATGACGCACATCCAAGAGTTCATGATCTTCTAGACTCACCCGAAAGTACTCATTGGAAACTGATAGGACATGTCCAAGATACACACTTGATCGGACTACACCACATCAGAAAGAAAAAATATCAATACATGAATAGGGGGTCACACCCAAGGCTTATGGGGGACACTGTGAACCCAATCTAAAATAACCCACTAAGTAGGGGATCGATGACCATGTAATTTGGCCACACCGATTCCACAAACCCTACCTAGGGAAGAAGATAGAGGATTCCACTCCGAGCCTTGAGGAGGGATTAAAAAAATATATCTGTGAGTAATACCACAAATGTAACTATCCTAGATTTTGAATAAATTTTGTTTCCTAACTTTGTGTGTTATTTTATTTTATACTCAACAAAACTATTTCATTTAATAAAATGAGTATAATTAAAATGAGACCATTTGGTTTTGACTTTTATATGACCATTGGTTAATAAGACCGTTGGAAACTAAATGTTACAATTATTGTCTCTAAATACAAGTGATCTTGATTAATTAATATAGAAAGAAGATTCGATGGCCCCATCCAATAGTCTCGGGCCGATCGAAGCCCATCTGACGGAACTCGGGAAGGAGGTAGCACCTTTGGGCTTTGCTCTAGACTAAACCCAATCCAAAATTCATCATGTGAAGCTGGAACGGAATCGCCTTTGCGAGAAGTTAAAGATGATAGAAATCACTACTCGGGCAATGTTGGCCGAGCCGCCCCAAGATTCTATCACCCTAACACACCTTAATCTTAGGTCCTATGCTGGTGTTATAAGGGGTTATGTAATGAGACCGTAACTGCCTTGTGTAATCCTTTCATCTAAATAAAAATTATGATTTCTTCTTATGGTGAATTTTGTGAATTTTCAAATGTCCGGATAAATATAGTATGCATATTATTGATGAATTTTAGAAGGATATTTTTTAAAAAATATTTATGTAAACCTTAAATAATTAAAAATGTGTAATGATTTTCAAAAAATGGTCTTCTAAAGTTATGTTCAGTAAGAAATTTAGAGTCTAATAAGATCAACTTAATTTTTGATGAATAGTAATTTATGAATAATGATTTTACGCTTAGGATTAGTAATATGACCAAATGGATTAGTAATCTCACTTAAAGAAAGTATTAATATAATTTAGGCACCTTGATTAAGTAATATGATTCAATAAAATAGGTAAATAACCATTTCAGAAATTATTAGTCAAGTATTAGTTTTTTCGGGTGAATAGTGTTTTTTAATTAAAAATTAAATTAAATATATTTAGAAAATTATTTTTATAAAATGGAGTTCATTTTTGAATTCAGAGCATCAATATTAGGTTATAGTGATTTTTGGGGATTTTTTCTGAAAAAAATGAATTTTTAGTGAATAGTGTTTTTATATAAAAATTAAATTAAAAATATTTAGAAAATTATTTTCATAAAATTAAGTTCATTTTTGAAATCAGTGAATCAATATTTGGTTAAGGTGAAATTTTGGGATTTTTATGAAAAAGTTGAATTTTCGGTGAATAGTGGATTTTCAGTTTAGAGTTTCGGGTGTTTAATGACATCATTAAGGATGTAATAATTATGTAATAATTCTGGTCGACTTATGAATAGTAAGATAAGGTATTAGGTGTACCAAGTGGCCAATACCATGGGAAAATACCATGGGAAAGCCCATGGTTTTTCCAATACCACCAATGAGGTGTCCCTTGGCCATTAATGCCTTGTCCCCTCACTTCCCCTATAAATACCAAGCCATTATCTCATCCTTTCCATTCCAAAATCATCCTCAATGAAGTTATGGTATCCTTACCTCCAAATTAGTCCTCCCAAGGTGCCCTCAAGCCTCCTAAGGTCCCAAAATTCTATATTTCAAAGTTACTCTTCAAGGTAAGGGATCCTACCTCTCTCCTTCATTTCAAGTACTCTCTTTTATGTCATTTATTTTAAGCCCCATGTTCTTATGTTGGGCATGTTATTTTATATTCATATTACTGTCCTATTTATGTTCATATGATGAGAGACCCTCTCTCTCTCTCATCATTTTATTTTATGAATGTTTAAGTGGCGCCGTTAAGCTGCTGAATTTTTGTAAGGGACCCTACCTCTCTCCTTCATTTCAAGTACTCTCTTTTATGTCATTTATTTTAAGCCCCATGTTCTTATGTTGGGGGTGTTCTTTTTTTATTCATATTACTGTAATTTTTATGTTTATATGATGAGATACCCCCTATTTCTCTCATCATTTAATTTTATGAATGTTTAAGTGGTGCCGTTAGGCTGCCGAATTTTTGTAAGGGATCCTACCTCTCTCTTTCTTTTCATGTATTCTCCTTTATGTAATTTATTTTAAGCTCCATGTTATTATGTTTGGGATGTTATTTTATATTAATCCTAATTTCATTTTCATGTTAATATGATGATATACCCTCTCTTTCTCTCATCAATTCATTTTAAGAATGTTTAAGTGGCGCTGTTAGGCTGCTGAATTTTTGTATGGGATTCTTTCACCCTTCTCATTTTCAAAGTTCTACTTTCATGTAAAGTCTTTCAAGTTCCTTTTTTCCATGTTGGGGTATGATATCTATATTCATCATACTTTCCTTTTATGTTCACATTATTAGAGACCCTATTTAATCTCATCAATTCTTTTTTTGAAGTTTTAAGTGATGACGTTAGGCTGCCGAACTTTCATAAGAGAAATCTTATTTTTGTCTTCCTTCCATGTTTTTCATTTCATATGGTATGTATTTAAAATTTCATTACCATGTTCTTATAACATTAATATTCTATACCTATACTGTTTTATGTATCATTTATGAGTGGGTGACCCATGTCCCCTCTCTTTTCAATATTTTCTAAAACCCTATAACATAGCCGTTATGCTGCAGAATTTTCGTCTCAAAATGTCTCTCTCTTTTTCTCAAATTATTTTATTTTATTAAGTGAATACTAAAATATCTTTCTTATATAGGGGTATTAACACATATATCAAAATGTTATATTTTAATTATGGGATTTACATACATGAAACCCGCTTTCCTTTTCCGTGGGTTTAAAGTGACATAAAGATCATGTCTTTAAATCGGTTTTTAAAATGTTATAATTATGAAATGAAACCCATTTCTTTTATTCTATATGGGTTATTTATGAAATTTTTTATGATTATATATGTGGATCACATGATAATAAAGACAAATTTAAGGGTGCACCCTGATAGCACTCCAATTCATTAGGTAATGATGTGATCTTTAGGGATTACAATTTTAACGATACCTTGGTGAATAACCTTGGTAATTTTTTTAAATGACACCTTGGGGATGGACCTTGGTGATATATTCATGATTGTATAAGTTAAATGTTGTAGCCATATCTTCAAGTTATGAAACATGTTATTTTTATTATGATATGCCTCATGATCTCTTTCTCATGCCTTAAATTTATTTATCGTGACTTTATTGATGTATCTCAAGTTCACATGTAAAATGTTTCTCTTGTTTCCCTTACTGGGCCTTATGCTCACCCTTTCTTTTGATGTATGCTCCCGGGTTATGAGATGCTTTAATGAACTTAGGATGAACAATGAATAAGCCTTTCAAGTGTTTAAGAATAATGTTTTATGTCATCATGTATTAAGTTCATGGTTTCCGAGACACTAAACCTTAAAGATCCTTGGTTTTGTAAAATGAAATGAAATGTTATGTTATAAAAAGGTGGGATGCTATAGTTGGTATCAAAGGATGGTTTAGTTATTTATAGAAATTAGGATATGAAAACTTTATCAAGAAACCTATAGAAAAGTTTAAATATAGGAAATCTTCCTGGTATTTTGGTGAGTATTGAGTAAGTGGTTTATCAAGAAAATACATCCATGTCTGGATACGAGGAGGTAGAGGTGGCTCTGGCATAGATGTACATAGGGGTAAAACCCGAAAACACCGCTTTGATCTAGACTCGAACGAGAACTGGTACACGACAATGGGACTTGATGCACTCTTGGTTATGACACTCCCAGGGGATATGTTTGGTTAATTGCAAGCTTTTTATCAATCATTATGAAGGAATTATAGAAAAATGTAATTGTCTAATCATGAAGTTTTAAGACATAAAATCCTTTTAGTTAAAAGATTCATAAATGAAATAAGTTTCTCATGAAGGATTTATTCTTTTAGAAAATGCCCCCATTGTCTAGGAATACATTTATGTATTTCTTGAGGAGTTACCCAGACCTCCCCCAGAAAGATAGGTAGATTTCTCCATTGAACTCATACCTGGATCTCATCCGATGTCAAAGACCCCCTATAGGATGGAAAATGTGGAGCTAGAGGAATTAAAGAAACAACTCCAAGATCTTTTGAAGAATGGGTTTATCCAACCAAGTGTGTCTCCTTGGGGAGCACCAGTTCTCTTTGTGAAGAAGAAGGATGGATCGATGTAGCTATGCATTGATTATAGAGAATTGAATGGGATCACAGTGAAGAAAAAAATACTATCTTCCAAGAATTGATGACTTATTTGACCAAATTCGTGGGACTCAATTCTTCTCTAATATTGATCTTCATTCTGGTTATCATCAATTGAGGGTGAAGAAATATGATATTAAAAAAACTGCCTTCCAATCAAGATATGGTCATTATGAGTTTGTTGTTATGCCCTTCGGACTGACTAATACACCTGCTATTTTTATGGATCAAGAATAAGTTGATTTTGGAAACTTGTGTTTTATCAAATCGATATATTTTTTATAGTAAAATGATTTGGTGATTAAATGATAAAGGTTATTTTGGATGATGTTTTCTCTTTTGGAGTACTATATTCCTAAGGAATATAAAAATACTAAAAGATTTTATTTTTGAAGGAATGGTTGATTTTTTTTATTTTGTGAGAATCTATGTATTTATTGTGGACATATGGTGATTTGGGTTATTTCTAGAAAATGATTAACCTAGCATAGAGAATATGTGATTAGGTTAATTACACTTTAGTATGAGACTTTAAGAGTAATCGATGTTATTTGGAGATAAACGTTAAGATTTATTGTGGAAGAATATGTGATTAAATCCTTCTAATTTTTGGGTTTCAATCTTAGTTTGGATAATTTTTGATGAATTTTAAGGACGATTGTGTATTGAATGGTCTTTCTTGAACTTTGGTTATTATTTGTTTAATTTTGGAGATTAATAGTAGTTTTTTTATAAAGGATTATCCTTTTTGGGGATTATATGATCTCGTACTAACCATTTTGGTTTTATTTGATGTCTAAATACAAGGGAAATATATAGTTCTCCTTTTGTGGATTATGTGATTCTCTAGAAGATGATTCTTGTGCTTTTGATGTGACAAAGTCTTTTTGAATGATCATCGTTTGGAGAAAAGATTAGTTTTGGTAGAAACTTATTAAAGGATGAAACTCTACTTGAAGGTAAGTATATTTCCTCATGTTTTTATTCTATATAGTAAATGAATTCCTCAAAATTATGAAAAGGAATGTAAAAAAAAACGTTGTCGGTTTACGTTTCCTACTGGGTAATCAAAGACCGTTTACACACATCATAAGTTTGTGATTTTCTTGTGGTTAACTTTATCTTAACCATGTTTTCTATCACTCTCCATCAGAACATAAACCTTTTTTTTCTCTTCCATATCCACGTTTCCCTACATGGAATCCTAGTATGGGTTAACTCGGGTGACCTTTTTACTTCCCTTTCTTTCTTTTAAAGTAATAGTTTTACTGACTCTTTTTCCGATGTGGGACTTTCAATGAAATTTCCAAGCCCATTTTTTTTTAAATTGCAAGGATGAAATTTCTTAAGGGGGGAAGAATGTAACGACCCGAGATTTTGAATAAATTTTATTTCTTAACTTTGTGTGTTATTTTATTTTATACTAAAAAAAACTATTTCATTTAATAAAATGAGTATAATTAAAATGAGACCGTTGAGTTTCGACTTTTATATGACCATTGGTCAATAATACCGTTGGAAACTAAATGTTACAATTATTGTCTATAAATACAAGTGATCTTGATTAATTAATATAGAAATAAGATTCAATGTCCCCATCTAGTAGTCTCGGGCCGATCAAAGCCCATATGACAGAACTCGGGAAGGAGGTAGCACCTTTGTGCTTTGCTCTGGACCAAACCCAAGCCGAACTTCATCATGTGCAACTGGAACAGAATCACCTTTGAGAGAAGTTAAAGCTGATAGAAATCACTACTCAGGCAATGTTGGTCGAGCCGCCCCAAGATTCTATCACCCTATCACACCTTACTCTTAGGTCCTATGCTGGTGTTATAAGGGATTATGTAACGAGACCGTAACTGACTTGTGTAATCCTTTCATTTAAATAAAAATTCTGATTTCTTCTTATGCTGAAGTTTGTGAATTTTAAAATTTCCGGATAAATATATTATGCATATTATTGATGAATTTTAGAAGGATATTTTTTTAAAAATATTTATGTAAACCTTAAATAATTAATAAAGTGTAATGATTTTCAAAAAATGGTCTTCTACAGTTATGTTCAGTAATAAATTTAGAGTCTAATAAGATCAACTTAATTTCTGATGAATAGTAATTTATGAATAGTGATTTTACGCTTAGGATTAGTAATGTGACCAAATTTATATGTAATCTCACTTAAAGAAAGTATTAATATAATTTAGGTACCTTGATTAAGTAATGTGATTCAATAAATAAGTAAATAACTGTTTCAAAAATTATTAGTCAAGTATTAGTTTTTTCGGGTGAATAGTGTTTTTTAATTAAAAATTAAATTAAAAATATTTAGAAAATTATTTTTATAAAATGGAGTTCATTTTTGAATTCAGAGCATCGATATTAGGTTATGGTTATTTTTGGGGATTTTTCTGAAAAAAATGAATTTTCAGTGAATAGTGTTTTTATATAAAAATTAAATTAAAAATATTTAGAAAATTATTTTCATAAAATGGAGTTCATTTTTGAAATCAGATCATCAATATTTGGTTAAGTTGAAATTTTGGTATTTTTCTGAAAAAGTTGAATTTCGGTGAATAGTGAATTTTCAGTTTAGAGTTTCAGGTGTTTAATGACATCATTAAGGAATGTAATAATTATGTAATAATTCTGGTCGACTTATGAATAGTAATATAAGGTATGATATGTCCCAAGTGGACAATACCATGGGCAAATACCATGGTCAAGCCCATGGTTTTGCCAATACCACCAATGAGGTGTCCCTTGGCCAATAATGCCTTGTCCCCTCACTTCCCCTATAAATACTAAGCCATTCTCTCATCCTTTCCATTACAAAATCCTCCTCAACGAACTTCTGGTCTCCAAGCCTCCCAAGGTCACAAACTTCAAGATTTCGAAGTTACTCTTCAAAGTAAGGGATCCTACCTCTCTCCTTCATTTCAAGTACTCTCTTTTATGTCATTTATTTTAAGCCCCATGTTCTTATGTTGGGGGTGTTATTTTATATTCATATTACTGTCCTTTTTATCTTCATATGATGATATAACACCTCTTTCTCTCATCATTTCATTTTATGAATGTTTAAGTGGCACCCTTAGGCTGCTGAATTTTTGTAAGGGACCCTACCTCTCTCCTTCATTTCAAGTACTCTCTTTTATATAATTTATTTTAAGCCCCATGTTCTTTTGTTGGGGGTGTTATTTTATATTCATAGTAATTTCATTTTTATGTTCATATGATTAGAGACCCCCTCTTTCTCTCATTATTTCATTTTATGAATGTTTAAGTGGCGTCGTTAGGCTGCTGAATTTGTGTAAGGGATCCCACCTCTCTCCTTCTTTTCATGTATTCTCCTTTATGTCATTTATTTTAAGCTCCACGTTCTTATGTTGGGGATGTTATTTTATATTCATCCCACTTTCCTTTTCATGTTAATATGATTAGATACCCCATATTTCTCTCATCAAATCATTTTAATAATGTTTAAGTGGCGCCGTTAGGCTGCCGAATTTTTGTAAGAGATTCTTTCACCCTTCTCATTTTCAAAGTTATACTTTCATGTCAAGTTTTTAAAGTTCATTTTTTCAATTTTGGGGTATGATATCTATATTAATCATACTTTCCTTTTATGTTCACATGATTAGAGACCCTATTTAATCTCATCAATTCTTTTTTTGAAGTTTTAAGTGACGCTGTTAGGCTGCCAAATTTTCATAAGAGAAATCTTATTTTTGTCTTCCTTCCATGTTTTTCATTTCATATGGTATGTATTTAAAATTTCATTACCATGTTCTTATATCTTTTATATTATATACCTCTACTGTTTTATGGATCATTTATTACTGGGTGACCCATGTCCCCTCTCTTTTCAATATTTTCTAAAACCCTATAACATAGCCGTTATGCTGCAGAATTTTCGTCTCAAAATGTCTCTCTCTTTTTCTCAAATTATTTTATTTTATTAAGTGAATACTAAAAGATCTTTATTCTATAGGGGTATTCACACATATATCAAAATGTTATATTTTAATTCTGGGATTTACATACATGAAACCCTCTTTCCTTTTCTGTGGGTTTAAAGTGACATAAAGATCATGTCTTTAAAGCGGTTTTTAAAACGTTATGATTATGAAATGAAACCCATTTCTTTTATGCTATATGGGTTATTTATGAAATTTTTGATGATGATATATGTGGATCACATTACAATAAAGACAAATTTAAGGGTGTGCCCTGATAACGCTCCAATGCATTGGGTAATGATGTGATCTCTAGGGATTACAATTTTAACGATACCTTGGTGAATAACCTTGGTATTTTTTTTAAATCACACCTTGGGGATGGACCTTGGTGATATGTTCACGATTGTCTATGTTAAATGTTGTAGCAACATCTTCAAGTTATAAAACCCGTTATTTTTTTTATGATATTCCTCATGATCTCTTTCTCATGTCTTAAATTTATTTATCATAACTTTATTGACGTATCTCAAGTTCACATGTAAAATGTTTCTCTTGTTTCCCTTACTGGGCCTTCTTCTCACCCTTTCCTTTTATGTATGCTCCCAGGTTATGAGATGCTGTAATTAACTTAGGATAAACAATGAATAAGCCTTTCAAGTGTTTGAGAAGAATGTTTTATGTCATCATGTATTAAGTTCCTGGTTTCCAAGACACTAAACCTTAAAGATCATCGGTTTTGTAAAATGTAGTGAAAATTTATGTTATAAAATGTAGGATGATATAACAAAGGGGTTTCAATACTATGTTGAGGATGTGATACCTAATAGTACCCAGATAGAAATGGACTAATGGAACACACTCCACCGACACTAGTCTGCATTTAAATTGTTCGAAGGAATACACCTGACTAATACTGTCTAATCATTTATGAAAGAAGCATCCCACTTGTATCACCTTGTATCATATCTCTAATTCCAAAATGAAGTCAATCATCACATTACACATGGAAAACTACTCAGGGTAGGATACTCGTGGTCCAAAATTCGAGTCTAGAAAGATCCCGATGAGTACAAAAGGCTCATCGTTGATCTGATGGACTGAAAACATAAATACACTAACATTTCACTAAAAGTGTCAATGAATGGACAAATGGATTATTATTTTGTGATAATTATAGAAAAAAACTCAGGTTAATCTATTTAATTTCCCAAAACAAACACCCAGTGGAGAAAACACATTTCCCCATATCACGCACAAACACCGCTTCATGGGCCTGAGCCACAAGCCCAAATTAAACACCCAATATTGGTATAGAAATTTCTTCCTCAATATTAGGTTCTTTATTCCATAGACGATGCCTTAATATGGTGTCACGTAGTGGATATACACATGATAAAAACAACAACAACAACAATAACTCTAACAAAAAAAACACCACCACCACCACCACCACCACCACCACCACCAACAACAACAAAAACAACAACAACAATTTATCTATCTTCTCCCCCTTTCTTCTCCAACAATCCACGCACCATGGGGAAAACCATGCACCATCATCATCAAAGGGATTGATTCCATCACTGTACACTGCCACCACCAATGTCACCATGCACCATCGTTGCTGTTGCTATCAGTCACAGGGGAGGGGAGGCCACACCACCATCTTTAACAAAGGAGGAAGGACAAGTGTCATGATTCATTGACCACTGTTCATAGGGGAGGCCACACCACTTGTCATCACTACTGATTCCTCCATTAAACACATATAGGAACATGAATCTAGGGTTGATCACGCCTGATCCATTTTGATTAGCCAAAATCCAGCTTCAACCTGCTTAAAAATGGACTCCCATCAAGCTGTATTTATATTGCATGCCAAAATGTGCTTGAAGATCATCAAACCATTCTCGATCCATCTTCGCTGCTGTCATGATTTTGTCACATTAGATGACCTCAATCCTAAACCCACAATACCAATCCATTGTTCCAAATAACAATTGTGCAATGATTGATTACCAAGTATTTGTCGAACAACCGGACAAATGAAATTCAGATAATGAACGAATGGAGAATGGAGAGAGGAAAAGTAAAAAACACAAACATGAGGGATGGATCTAATTCATTGTTAATGTTTACCCAAATACATTGTTTTTAAAATATGAAAAAATATGAAATTAATAAACAAATAAACAAATTCCTATTTTTAAAATAATAAACATCAACCATAAATCACTCTTTGACCCGCAAATCAAACTGTTTGAATAATTGATTTGCATTCAATTCGGGATAACCAAAAGTATGATGAAATCCAAAAAAACACCCTACATTGGTTTGGATAAATCACTAATGAAGAATAAATCTTTTATTGTTGTCGTTGGCAATATCCACAAGCTCTGATTGACACACCGATCATCCATCCTTGATCTACCGTTATTCGTTTGAGAATATTCTAAGAATTCCCAACAATGGATCCTACAAAATCTCTACGGTTATGCATATAAACCTAGGGATTTGGCATAAACACATATTTATAGAGGAGTTATTTAGGTTAGGCTTTATTTAAAACAATTAAAGAAATCACTAGTGGAAATCCAGCCTATACCAACACTTTTTTCCCAATGGTTTAGAATAACCATTGGGAAAAAGAACCTATAACAACGGTTCTAGTAAACCATTGGCATAGGCTATTACATGTTGGGTTTTCCAAATGGTTTAACAAAACCATTGGGAAAGAAAACTATTACTCATGGTTTTTATTAACCATTGGAAAAAATACACCCAATTTAGGGCTCCCTCCCGACATTCCATTCCCCCGTGAACCCTCCCTCCACCTCTTGACCCACTCCTCCCCTCCCTGACCTCGACCACCTCCTGGACTCTGCCTCCACCTCCTGACCTCCACCTCCACCTCCCAACCCCTCCCTCTCCTCCGATGACGTTCCCCTTCCCCTCTCGACTCCCTCTCCGACGAAGGCATCCCCCTCCCCTCTCGGCTTCCAGCGATGTTCCCCCTCCCCTCTCATCTCCCTCTCCTGGAGATATCCCCCTCCCTTATTGGCTCAATCTCCTCCTCCGACGTCCCCCGACACCCTCTCCAGTCACGCGCGAGACCCCCCATGGCTAAAAACCCAACGGGATGTCCCCCTCTCTCAGCTCCCTCTCCTCCAGCCAGGGTCCTTGATCGGTACTTCCAGGTAAGAATTAGTCTTCTTTTTTAAAAAATGAGGCAACAAGGAATGCATTTTTAGGTTTATAGTTAGGATAAATATTCATATTAATCATTCATTTTCTAGAGTTTTGGTTAGTAACCAACTCATGGTGTGGTGAATTATTGGGAAAATTGTGAATTTTTTCAAAATAGAGTCTTCCATAAATGTAGGGTTAGATTCACAGGTTGTATTCCATTCATTCGAATAGTGCATTCAATAAAAAGTTCATTATTTTTTAAAAACCTCATATTTTACTCTATAGACTCTTATTAGAACTTATATTGTGTTGGATTTTTTTTGTTAATCATGATATATATGTGATGAGGTTGTATCGTCATTAAGATGTGCAATGATGTGGGTTAATTGGAGGTGAGTGATGCTATATGAGATTTTATGGGTTATTGTGAGGAGTTTCTTTCCCTTTAATTGATTGGTTCATAAAACATAAGTTGGTGTTGCATATATTATGTAATTGTAATTGGTAAAGTAAAATTTTGGTCTCGGATTTTCAAGTTGGTTATTTGGATGGTATTCTCTATCAAAAGTGGGTATATCTCTATTGACTATGGGTGTATTTTTCAATTAACCAATGTATTTATTAAAATGACCATGAAATACACATTTCCCACAATAGAAAAGCACCAAAAAAATCATAGATAGACACTACATACCACAAGACACCCATGGGAGACACCCCTTGACATCTACGAATAGTTAAGGGGCCATTAACTTAGGAGCTGAAGTCGATTGGCACTCAAGCCTTGAGAAATTCCCATTGGTGGTAGAAAAGATAAAAACACCTTTATTATTAGTATAGTATAATGAAATGGTTTACACCCTCATGACCAAGTAGACCATTTGGTTCATGGACTGGTGCCCAACTAGGTTCAAGAGTAAGATCAACTACTAAACATTGATTGTGGTCCCTCTGAGGTTCTTTCCATAGTGAATGGGGTTATGTGCACAATCTTCAACTCAACTAATGTATCATTGGTGCATATTCAATGGATAAGTGTACAAGTATGGTGTTTCAAAAAACGTGCTATATAAAGAACATAATAAAAAATGAGGATATTATTAAATGGAACTATTTCCCCTTGCTTGCAGGAACATGATTTGACCCACACTACCACAAAACTGGGCAAGGCAGGCGCCTGCCTTTATCAGAGCTAAAAAGCACCGATAAATGCAACCTTTATCAGTGCTAAAAAAGCGCTGATAAATTCACCCTTTATCAGTGCTAAAACAAGTGCTGATAAAGGTGACCCTTTATCAGCGCTTTTTTTAGCACTGATAAAGGGTGCATTTATCATAGATTTAAATATCCCTTTATCAGCGCTTTTCTTAGCACTGATAAAAGTTATATTTATCAACACTTATATTAGCGCTGATAATATTTATTGTATAAATTAAATAAAAAACACATGTTATAACTAAATATATATATATATAATTAAATAATTATAAGATTAATAATAAATATATTTATTAGATTTATTAGATTTATTAGATTTATTAATTAATTAGATTTATTAGATTTATTAATTGATTATATTTAATATATATATTTATTATATTTGTTTATATTTAATGTATTTGTTTTATTTATAAATATATAATACGTTTTAATATATATGTATAATTAAAATTATTGAATATATATGTGTTTTCCAATGAATTGAGGGTCAATGAATATATACATGCATATATATATATGTGCATGAATAATGTTCATTTATAGATTATAATTACATATCACATTGATGTGTTATTGATTTATAATTCATTATGTTACCCATATAATATATATGTTATAAAAAAATGTACACTTATAATTAAAATTAAATTATATTTAAAAAATAAATATATATTTTATTATATTTTCAATGATATATATATAAATATACCTTTAAAATAATTTTATAAGTATAAATAGAGATATATTTATTTAGAGTTATAATTATTAATAAATAAATAAAAATATATTTATCATAAATATCATTTTAAATAAATATATAATAATATAAAGAAATTATTAAATTTATACATATATCAGCACTTTTATTAGCGCTGATAAACTATGTCTTTATCAGCGCTACAAAAGCACTGATAAAGAGTGTCTTTATCAACGCTAAAATGAGAAGCGCTGATAAAGTCACCCTTTATCAGCGCTACAAAAGCGCTGATAAAGTCCATCCTTTATCAGTGCTAAAAAAGCGCTGATAAAGGGGGTCTTTATCAGCGCTTTTCATTTTAGCACTGATAAAGACCCCCTTTATCAGCGCTTTTACTAGCGCTGATAAAGGTCCACACACGATTTACAAAATCCATCGGGTCCTCCTCCTCCTCCCCGCACCCTGTCAAGATTTCGCGGAAGCCCTACCCTGCGCCGATGCCTTCTCTCCGCCACTACCTCCTCTCCACCGCGGCCGCCACCTCCTTCTCCTCCTACTTCGCCGTGGCCACCACCACCACCTCCTCCTCCGGTGCCTACTTCTCCTCCACCTCCACCGTGACCTCCTCGTCCTCCTCCTCCACCAGCGCCTCCTCCTCCTCCTCCTCTTCCTACTCTGCTGCCTCCTCTCCACCGTGGCTCCTCCTACTCCTCTCCATAGTGTCTCCTCCTGCTCCTCTCCTCCACTTCCTCCACTGCCTCCGTGTTGCCTCTGCACTGCCTTTGCGCTGCCTTCGTTGCCTCCGCTTTCGACGCCTCCTCCTCCTCCGCCACCGGGTCCTACTCCTTATGGTGAGTAAATTTGAATTTGCATGAATTAATTATGTTTGCATTTATTGTCAATATTGATATTAATTATGACTTGGCGTGATTCTTGTGTGTGATTATTGTGTGTGTGACACATGTATATGTGGTTGGTTACATGTTTGATCTTGATTAGCTCTCCCCACTTACGGTGGGTCTCACCATCACATCACATAAAAAATAATTTGAGGAGGTAATCTCTATAGACAACCTCTCACAAAACTACTCCAAACCAATACTAAATGATCCCCATTTCTATATCTCACATCATATTATCATACAAAAAATGATCTAAGGAGGGAATCACAATATCAAACCTCTATCACAAGTCAAAATGAACCATCAATAGGTAGATCCCATGGAAGTCACACACAAACCCCCTTTTACCAATGCCTTCTCACTCAAAGTAGGGTCCTACCAACACCTTATCACTTAAATAAAGGCCATACATCTTGTATCATGCCACAAAACATATAAATAGTAATCTAAGGAGGGTATCTAGATAGCCAACCTCTCGTACTAGCTAAACCACATCATCAATAGGTGGGACCCATGGATGATCATACTTCAACTAGGTGAAAGTCATATGAAGTACTAATCTCTTAGTCAGTATGACCATAAATGATAAAAGTCACCATCCATTTAGCCTTGCATAATAATCTCTTTAAAACCATCTTGGTTATACATGAAAATTATTCCCAACCTATCAACATTCTAATTCCGCCTATAAGGGAATCTACTGGGTTCTAAAAACCTAACCCATCTCTACTCATTGATACCAACACACACTCATATCTACATGGTAATTTCACAACCCACATACTATACTTGATCTAGGCCTCAATAGTCTAGTCTATATAATATTCTAATTCCCACATTAAAACTCATTAAAACTAAATAATGAACATCCTAAGAAACTCACACTAAGAGCCTTGGATACCCTATGCTAAGTCATCCAGACTATTATCATGACCCTCACTTAGGTATCATATCATACCTCCCCTTGGAGATCTCTTAATCCAATTATAAGGAGGAAATCCTCTATGTCACACTTCACCAATCCCTATATGGAATATCCTACTCATCACACACACCATGAATCTTATATATCCTTAAGAGGGTGTTCCTCATTATACGTGAGATATAAAACTATATGATCCATCTTATTTAGGCCTAAGACTCTAATACCTACTCAAATAGCCTTAGAAAACCTAACTAGGATATAAAAATCTCATACCAAACCCGATCCTCTCATAAACACAACTACTCCATGGAGACATAATCTCTAGATGATCACAAAATCACAAACATTCAACATAGCCCTCACTCTGTCTCTTGGTGGATCAAAAGCACCCTATTTATTTACCTTGGTTGCTCTTGATTTCTATCCCTTTCATTGGAAAACATATACTCATTCATGAATGCACAATCATGCATAAATTGGAACATGGTTTTGTATTATAGGGTCCACCTACCTCAAAAAATGGAGTAACCCCCTCACCAAGATCAACTCATCCTCAACCAAGACTATACATGCCTTATCTAATCGTGTACCAATGATTGAGACCCAATCTCAAGGAAAAATTCCCAAATAATTAATTATAGAAACTTATAATTAATTATTCACCTTAATATAATTAAGAATAATCTTTCAAAAACTCACTAGTAAACACAACACCACCTAAACCACACAAAACATGGTGCATTCATCATGCGAGGATAACCTCTAGCCAATACAAACAAAATATACATCATCAGAATTGATTTGAAGATTATATAGTGAAATCATCACAAAAATCCTAGTTAAAATCATCCCAAATCATAGGGAAATAAAGGATAATAGTAATAGAGGAAGTATGAGAGAAGAAATCACTAAAGAACTATAAAAAACTCCCAAGAACCACCCCTCATCAGGGGGGATCGAAGAGAGGAAGAGAATGGATGAATCTCAAGAACCACCCTAGATTTGCTATTAATGAGCACGCCCCCACCATTTTTGAAGTATCTAGTTTTTTATCTAAATTATAATCATATTCCTTATCCCCTAACCTATATACCCATCCTATGGATTTCAAATAGGATGAATATAAATAAAGAATGTATGAATGCCAATCGGTTGACAAAAGAGTATGAAAAAGGCGTGAAAGAGTTTATCAAGTTTGAAAAATATCATGCATGTGACCCTTCTCAAATCCTTTGTCTTTGTTTACGTTGTTGTTATTCAAAACAAATTAGTCCAGAGGAGTTTGAAGAACAATTGATCTATCACGGAATAGATCAGAGTTATACATGTTGTAATAAACATGGGGAAACAACGAATGTAGGTAGTGGACGGGATAACAATGCATTTTATGGATAATATGATATGATTACAAACATGAACAATGAAGATGACTGTATGGAGGATGTGATTACATATGTGAATGATGATGAAGATCATATTGAGAAAATGATAAGGACCGTCAAAGATGAACTTTGTGATTGCCCAAAATTGTTTGAGAAGTTAAAAAGTTGTGAAAAAACACCATTGTATGCTAGTTGCACTAAATATACAACATTGTTAGCCATACTGAAGCTGTATAATTTGAAAGCATACAACATGTGGAGTGACTCCAGTTTTATGAAACTACTTTATCTCTTGAATGACATGTTCCCAGAAGATAATGAGCTCCGGAGCCGAACATACGACACCAAAAAAATGCTACGCTCGATGGGTATGATCTCTGAAAGAACACACGCCTACCCAAATGACTGTATACTATTTCTCAAGGACCAAAAATCACTTAAAGAATTCCCAAAGTGTGGTGATTCTCGATACAAGAAAGATAAATCCAGTCCTAATAAAGTTGTATGGTACTTTCCAATCATTCCAAGGTTTAGGCGCCTATATGGAAGTGAGGAGACTCCAGGACAATTGACATGGCATGCAGATACAAGAATTAAAGATGGGATACTAAGTCACCCGACAAACTCTCCTCAGTGGAAGAGAATTGATCATGAGTATCCTGAATTTGGAAACGAGTCGAGAAACCTTTGTCTTGCGTTATCTGCAGATGGAGTGAATCATTTTGGTTTTCAAACCAACAGTCACAGTACATGGCCGGTTATGTTGTTAAATTATAACTCACCACCGTGTTTATGCATGAAATGAAAATACATCATGTTATCTATGCTTATATCAGGCCCAAAACAACTGGGTAATGATATTTATGTTCATTTATCTCCATTGATTGAAGATATGAAATTATTATGGGATTCAGGTGTTACATTGTATGATGCTTATAGAAAGGAATATTTCACTTTGAGAGCCATGTTGTACGGGACGATAAATGAATTCCCTACTTATGGAAATTTTTTAGGATATAGCATTAAAGAAACTCAAGGGTGTCCCATTTTCGAAAAAGGTACACAATTAATTAGGTTGAAACATTCATTGAAAACTGTGTTTCTTGGACACCACAGATTTCTACCCCACGACATAAGTACCGTTCTTGGATGACATCATTCGATGGAAGTTCAGAAGAACACGCAACACCATCTCCACTAATAGGCGATCAATTGTTTGAGAAAGTTAAAAATGTGGACACTACTTTTGGTAAACCGGCTTCGAAAAACATTACAAAAATCGTTTAGAAAAAGAGATCAGTTTTTTTTGAATTACAATACTGGAATTGTCTGCATGTCAGACATTTTCTTGATGTTATGCATGTAGAAAAAAATGTATTTGATAGTGTCATCGACAGGTTGCTAAATACATTTGGCAAAACAAAAGATGGAATTAAGACTAGGTTGGACATGGTTGAGATGGGAATACGAGAAGAGTTGGCACCAGTGAAGGGTGAAAAACGAACATTTCTTCCTCCTGCTGCTTACACTCTTTCCAAGTAGGAGAGATATCAGTTTTTTAACTTCTTGAATGATGTAAAGGTTCCAGAGGGGTATTCGTCAAATATCAGGAACCTCGTGTCAATGAGCGACTTGAAGTTAAAAGGTCTGAAATCACATGACTGTCATGTTTTGATGCAAGATCTCATTCCTATTGGTTTAGGTTGAAATTTTCCCAAGAATGTCCACTATACATTAACGAAACTGTGTTTCTTCTTCAAAGTAATATGCAACAAAGTTATAGACCCGACGAAATTGCCAACTATGGAAAGAGAAATTGTCGTCATATTATTTGAATTAGAAATGTTCTTCCCGACTTCATTTTTTGATATGATGGTTCATTTTATGGTCCAATTGGTGAGAGAGATTCAACTATGTGGTCTTGTACATTACATATGGATGTACCCCATTGAACGGTATATGAATATTTTTAAAGGGTATGTAAAAAATCAAAGTCGGCTAGAGGGTTGTATTGTAGAGAGATATATTGTTGAGAAAACCGTTGAATTCTATACCGAATACCTGTCTGGTGTGGAAAGCATTGGCCTACCGAAATCTCATCACACTAGGCGTCTTGAGGGTGAAGAAATTTCTGGACGACAGGTTGTCATAATCAATATTATAGATCGGGAGCAGGCCCACCTTTATTTTTTGCATAACAGTTTCGATGTTGACCCATATGTTGAAATCCAAAAATAAATTCTTAGGCATTTGAATCCATATAGGGCTGAAAAATGGATATCAGATACACATAATCGACAGTTTATAGGATGGTTTCAGGACTATATTTTTAAGAAGTTAGATGAAAATCCAGAGTCCATTTCAGAACGACTTCGATGGCTTGCCGGAGGACCAAGTGTGTATGTATTATCTTACAATGCTTATGTAGTTAATGGTTATACATTTTATACTAATGAACATGATGGAGACAGTACTATGTAGAATAGTGGGGTTACACTTATGGCTGAAGCGATGCATGTTTCCGGTGCTAAGGACAGAAATCCGATTTATGCAAATATGTCATACTTTGGCATCATCAAAAAAATATGGGAGTTGGATTATACGGAATTCCAAGTTCTGATTTTTCAATGCAAGTGGGTTGATAACATGAGTGCTGTTAAAATAAATGAATTGGGATTCATTAAAGTTGATTTTAGTAAGGAAGGGGAGAAAGACGAACCGTTTATAATGGAATCACAGGTAGTGCAAGTATTTTATGTTCCAGACCCTGTAAGCCGAAACTGGTCAATTGTTCTGTTATCGATCAAAACAGCTGACGGGTTAGATGAAAATTAAATGGAGGATGACCCTTTCATTGGGACTTCGCAATCATTTCGCAGTGGTATCAATGTAGACAATGTATTTTATGTCATATGAGACCAAAATGAAGGGATATGGATAGTCGATAGAGGGGTCAAATCCCTTCATCCTTTAAAAAAAAGAGTTTAATAATCATGTTATTTTTTTTATTGTAATATAGATTGTGTTACATTATATTATTATCTATTAGATGCTGCTTTTATGTGATCTAAATTAAATGTTAAAACACTTCTGAAGATAATGACTTCTACACCTACTGATGCACCCAATCTCGAGACACAATAGGTATCTCAACCTGTTGCAGCTGGTCTCACTCTTGAGGTACAACGGGTCTCTCAACCTGTTGCAGCTATTCCCACTGCTGAGGTACAACAGGTTTCTCAACCTGTTGCTGCTGGTCCCAGTGCCGATGCTAGCGCTTTGAAGGAACATAATGATGATGCAAAAACCGAGGAAATGGTAGGCAATGAAACCTCGGTGACAAAAAAAAAATAGGTGCACCGTAGTTTGACAGTTTTAGCCAAAATCCTTAAGGCAAAAGCAAAAGGCATCAAATATGAGGTGGGATGGAATAAGTGAGGCCAGCATGTAAACCCCAACAAATCCATGTTTAGTAGCTACATTGGAATCTTAACTCGGAAACATGTGCTGATTGATGTAGAGCCGTGGTACCATGTTGTCAGTGGGTTGAAAACATTAATGTGGGAAGAGATTACGGTAACGTTACGATATAATTTATTTAATTTATTAAAATAAAATAAAATAAAATACTGAAATATTGACTAACTCTTCATCATCTCTTGCAGAGTGCATTTATAGTAGATGTCTCACACAAAGAATATGTATTAATAATGACAGGAAGGGTTCATAGAGGATTTCACACCATTTTAATGAAACATCATCTGAAAGATGCTGAAGGGAAAATCAAGCCGCACCCACCTCCTCTTTATGCACACTTGATATCCCAAGGAGCGTTGGATGTGTTTTGAAACCGTCGTGCAGAGCAGACTTTTCAGGTACATTGTGTTTGGTTACACATTGTTTAACATTGCTTGTATTCATCACTTTGATTGACAGTTTTTTATTTATGAAATAAAAACTGAGTGCTGAAAATAAAGAACGGGCAACAAAACCAGTGTACCCCTACCGTAAAGCAAGGTTGGGGTACGCTTCAATTGAAAAAAAATTGGTACATGTTTTAAAAGTACTGTAATACTTTTATGTGACATAAAGCAACATTGTAACCACATTTCTCTATTTATATACAGATCGATGAATCAAAATCCCAAGCCACTTCCATCCTACGCCATGTTCTATGGAAGGAGGCTCATGTTAATAAAATGGGGAAACTGGTAGATGAAAACACACAAAAAGTATGGGAAACATGTGTAAGTATGACACAATATAAATTTGTTTTGCTTTAAATCACTATTAAATAACGATGATTACTTATTTTCCCATATTTTCTATTTTACATAATCATAGTAATCAACAACACCCGCACTAGATGCGGACACACTTTCAGCGGCCTTGAAACAGCCAGAACAGTATGACCGCATCAGAGGTGTGGGTTTTGGGGTGACACCCCAGAAGTATTTTCAGAAAAAAAACAAGAGGATGAACAAACTAAATAAATGAAAATGACGAGAGATAAATTAACTACCCTTGAAGAAAGAATCAAAAGTCATGGAGAGTTGATAACAAATTTGATGGGGGAGAGCCGAAGAGAACAAACAACTCAAGAACAACCCACACGAGAAGATCCCGCCCCACCCCCACCAGCTTTGAGGCGAGCCAATACCCTCAAAGACCTAACTTAACCGAGGTAATCAATGTTCTAATATTTGTTTCTGTTAAATGTGAATCACATAGACACTGATACCTTTCTTGTAATGATATTATAAAGGGTGAAAATGACTATGATTTATATCTGTCAACTCCCACCCATCGCCTTGTAGCGGGGGCTACGGTGTTCAATATGTAGAATGACACACTATACTCCAGACCACTTTCAACTAGTCATGTAAAATTGTCGATTAACGTAGCTCATGAGCCAAGTGTCGAGCTACCCATTCCAAATGATGATGAATACATTCATTCAGTGGAAAAAGCTGTTGGAACATTCATTGCATGGCCGTCAAATCTTGTAAAAAAACAGGTTGACCAGGAGGTATTCATTTCCAATTCATTTTTCAAGAAGAACCTTTAACATTAAATTAGAAAAGGGCTGAACCGATGAATGTTATTATTGAAGGACAAAATGGAGGAGCTAAAATGAAAGAGAGGCTCAAAAGGATCAACCAACCGATCAAAACGATCTACTAAGAGCACCTTCACCCCTCCCATTCTATATCCACATTTAATATCATTGCAAGATCATATGGATATGAAAATGAAAGGCGGAAAGAGTCACAAAATTGTTTTTGAAAAAGATATGTACAAAGAGGAAATATTATATTTTGTTAGTGCTGACGCTGTAGCTGAAATCATCACATACGACTGGCTAGGCACCTTAGTTATAAATGTATACATGAGGTATGTTTTCATGATTTGATTTTACAGAAGCTGATATTATATGATAATTATGGCTAAATACATTTCATATTTTTCATAGGTGTATATATGAAAAACAATTGAAGGGATTTTCCCATGAATACAAATTTGGAATCGTTAGTCCTCACACCATTTCTATAGAATGAGAAGAAATAGATTCCGTTTTTCAGGCTGAATTAATGTCAAGCCTGCTTAGAACATTTCAATGCAGAATTATAACTGAAAAACTCTTTTTAATACCAACATTACAGGGGTAAAACTCTAAATTTTAATCATATCAATTATATTTTCATTTCTATCAGTACTTATTCCTTTTTGTGTTTTTAGGAAACATTGGATGCTCATTGCAGTCAATTTGGATACTCTAAATATTTATTTTCTGGATTCACTGCATGGATATCCAACAAACCGACCACACATGATGGATATTGTCAATTCATAATACACTAGATCCAACATTTTAGAACTAAATATCTAGTTATATAATTTATATTATCTTTTAATGAGGATTCTGTTATGATAGGGCGGTGTATGAATATCATCTAAAGGCTGGAATGAATCCAGGGCCTAAGGGCGACAAGGCGCACAAGATCTAAAAATGGAGAAGTATAAGGGTATATATAATTATATTTCACTATCCAAATACATATCAAAACAGATTAATTATTTTTCTCGATGTTTCTGTAGTGTACGAAACAAACAAACGACAAGGACTGTGGTTATTATCTTTGTAAATTTATGAAAGAGATCATATTTCATGAACAAACTAGCATCCCTGAAGAGGTATTTTTAAAAATAATTACTAATTAATTTAAAATAATTATTAATCCTTTATGTATTTATATTTTTACATTAATGCTATGGATATCGCAAAAACTCCTATTCAGAAGATGATATAGATGTGTTTAGAAACGAATGGACAGCGTACCTGATGGAAGAATGTAAACAAATAGGAAAATAAAGGTGAATTACTACTACTTATGTTATCTTTATATGATCATTGATATCTCCCTTGTTTACACTTATTGAGTATCTACGATCACCATTTCTTATGTTTCATATCCTTAGATTATGAAGAATGGTTTTAGAAATGATTTAAGTTTCTAGTAAAGAATAACTTAATGAGAGAATATTATGAACTAATAACATATGGAATACCAAGAAAACGCATTAGGATTGTGTTTATACTTTAGGAAAATGATCCACGAGTCATTTGTGATGTGTAAGAATTGACCTTACCTCAATCCGACGCATGGTGTGACCAGTATGGCAAAAAGTGTCTGATATCAGTTTGAAATTGACATAAACTTTAGAAAAAAACACTACTGACATACAGAAAACCGAGAAAACATGTTCAGATTGTTTTCATACTTTAGGAAAATGATCCACGAGTCATTTGTGACGTGTACAAATAAACCTCACTTCAATCCAACGCACGGTGTGACTGGTATGGCTAAAAGTGTCTGATATCAGTTTTAAATTGACATTAACTTTAGAAAAAAACAATACTAACATACGAAATACCAAGAAAACGCATTCGGATTGTTTTTATATTTTATGAAAATGATCCATGAGTCATTTGTGACATGTACGAATCAACCACACATCAATCCAATGTATGGTGTGACTGGTATGGATAAAAGGGTCTGATATCAGTTTCAAATTGACATAAACTTTAGAAAACAACACAAGTAACATACGAAAAACCAAGAAAACGTGTTTGGATTGTTTTGATACTTTAGGAAAACAATCCATAAGTCATTTTTGACGTGTAATAATTGACCGCACCTCAATCTGATGCACAGTGTGACCAGTATGGCTAAAAGTGTTTGATATCAGTTTCAAATTGACATTAACTTTAGAAAACAACACAAGTAACATATGGAAAACCGAGAAAAAACATTCGGATTGTTTTGATAATTTAGGAAAACGATCCATGAGTCATTTTTGACGTGTAAGAATCAACCACACCTCAATCTGATGCACGGTGTGACCGATATGGCTAAAAGTGTATGATATCAGTTTGAAATTGATATAAACTTTAGAAAACAACACTACTGACATATGGAAACCAAGAAAACATGTTCAGATTGTTTTGATACTTTAGGAAAACGATCCAAGAGTCATTTTTGACGTTTAAGAATTGACCGAACCTCAATCCGATGCACGGTGTAACTGGTATGGCTAAAAGTGTCTGATATCAGTTTCAAATTGACATAAACTTTAGAAAACAACACTACTGACATACGGAATACCAAGAAAATGCGTTCGGATTATTTTGATACTTTAGGAAAACTATAAATGAGTCATTTGTGACATGTAAGAATTGACCACACCTCAATCTGATGCACGGTGTGACCTGTATGGCTAAAAGTGTCTGATATCAGTTTGAAATTGACATAAACTTTAGAAAACAACACTACTGATATACGGAAAACTGAGAAAATACATTCAGATTGTTTTGATACTTTAGTAAAACAATCCATGAATCATTTTTTACGTGTAAAAGTCGACCGTACCTCAACCCGACACACGGTGTGACCGGTATGGCTAAAGGTGTCTGATATTAGTTTTAAATTGACATTAACTTTAGAAAACAACACTACTGACATACGGAATACTGAGCAAACACATTCGGATTGTTTGGATATTTTAGGAAAATGATTCATGAGTCATTTTTGACGTGTAAGAATCAACCGAACCTCAATACAACGCACGGTGTGACCGGTATGACTAAAAGTGTCTGATATCAGTTTCAAATTGACATTAACTTTAGAAAACAACACTACTGACATACGAAATACTAAGAAAATGCATTACAATTGTTTTTATACTTTAGGAAAACTATCCATGAGTCATTTGTGATGTGTAAGAATCGACATCACTTCAATCTGATGCATAGTGTGACCGGTATGACTAAAAGTGTCTGATATCAGTTTGAAATTGACATAAACTTTAGAAAACAACACTACTGACATACGAAAAACTGATAAAACACATTCAAATTGTTTTTATACTTTAGTAAAATGATCCATGATTCATTTTTGATGTGTAAGAATCGACTGAACCTCAATCCTACGTATGATGTGACCGGTATGGCTAAAAGTGTCTGATATCAGTTTCAAATTGACATAAACTTTAGAAAACAACACAAGTAACATACAGAAAACTGAGAAAACGCATTCGGATTATTTTGATACTTTAGGAAAACTATCCATGAGTCATTTGTGATGTGTAAAAATTGACCTCACCTCAATCCAAAGCACGGTGTGACAGGTATGGATAAAAGTGTCTGATATCAGTTTCAAATTGACATAAACTTTAGAAAACAACACTTCTGACATACGGAATACTGATCAAACACATTTGGATTGTTTTGATACTTTAGGAAAATTATCCATGAGTCATTTGTGATGTGTAAGAATCTACCACACCTCAATCCGATGCACTATGTGACCGGTATGGATAAAAGTGTCTGATATTAGTCTGAAATTGACATAAACTTTAGAAAACAACACTACTAACATACGACAAACTGAACAAATGCGTTCAGATTGTTTTGATACTTTAGGAAAATGATCCATGAGTAATTTGTGACGTGTAAGAATCTACATAACCTCAATCTGATGCATGGTGTGATCGGTATGGCTAAAAGTGTTTGATATCAGTTTTAAGTTGACATTAACTTTAGAAAACAACACTACTGACATACGGAATACTGAGCAAACACATTCGGATTGTTTTGATATTTTAGGAAAAAAATCAATGAGTCATTTTTGACGTTTATGAATTGACTTCACCTCAATACGATGCACGGTGTGACCGGTATGACTAAAAGTGTCTGATATCAGTTTCAAATTGACATTAACTTTAGAAAACAACACTACTGACATACAAAATACCGAGAAAATGCGTTTGGATTGTTTTGATACTTTAGGAAAATGATCAATGAGTCATTTTTGACATTTATGAATTGACCACACCTCAATCCGATGCACGGTGTGACCGGTATGGCTAAACGTGTTTGATATCAGTTTGAAATTGACATAAAATTTAGAAAACAACACTACTGACATATGAAAAACTGAGAAAACACGTTCATATTGTTTTGATACTTTAGGAAAACGATCCATGAGTCATTTGTGACGTTTAAGAATCAACCGCACCTCAATCTGACACACTGTGTGACCGGTATGGCTAAAAGTGTCTGATATCAGTTTCAAATTGACATTAACTTTAGAAAACAACACTACTGACATAAAAAATACCAAGAAAACACGTTCGTATTGTTTTGATATTTTAGGACAATGATCCATGAGTCATTTTTGATGTGTAAAAATTGACCGCACCTCAATCAGACACATGATGTGACCGGTATGGCTAAAAGTGTCTGATATCAGTTTCAAATTGACATAAACTTTAGAAAACAACACAAGTAACATACAGAAAACCGAGAAAATTTGTTCGGATTATTTTGATACTTTAGGAAAATGATTCATGAGTCATTTGTGATGTGTAAGAATCGACCACACCTCAATTCGACGCACAGTGTAACCGGTATGGCTAAAAGTGTCTGATATCAGTTTCAAATTGACATTAACTTTAGAAAACAACACAAGTAACATACGGAAAACTGAGAAAACACATTCATATTGTTTTGATACTTTAGGAAAATGATCCATGAGTCATTTGTGACATGTAAGAATCAACCATATCTCAATCCGATTCACAGTGTGACTGGTATGGCTAAAAGTGTCTGATATCAGTTTCAAATTGACATAAATTTTAGAAAACAACACAAGTAACATACAGAAAACTGAGCAAACGCATTCCGATTGTTTTGATACTTTAGGAAAACGATCCATTAGTCATTTGTGACATGTACGAATAAACCACACCTCAATCCGACGCACGGTGTGACCGGTAAATCTTTTCATTAGATAAATAATCGGTATTTATTAAATGAGATAAATCATCCAAAAACATATTGATTTTACATTATTCCCCTTCATTGTTATCAGAATGAAAATATTTGAGTTTATCATTTTCATATTTTAGTTTCACATTTCCATATTAATGTATTTTTTAATATTAATGTTTTAATTTATTTCATTATTGTAGTACTAACATAATATTTGTTTTCTTATATAGGTGAATTTTTTTCCTTGGGTTCAGATGCTTTGTTCGGCAAAAAATACCGTGGACGAAAATTTTTGAGAGTGGATCACTAATATCAAAGGATGAAACATTAATTTTTATAATTGTTGTTGGATAATTTTAATTGTAACGTTGTAAAACATTGATTGAAATGTATATAGCAGTGTGTGTTTTTGTATTCATGATGTTAAGTAAATGTATATAGCATTGTTTGTCAAAATATTGTGTGCGGGTGCTATTTTGTGCAGGTGTGTAGGTGCTAGTTTGTGCAGGTATGCTAGTTTGTGCAGGTGTGCAGGTGTGCAGGTTTAGGGGAAGGTGCCTTTATCAGCACTCTGAAAAGCGCTGATAAAGAAGACCCCCTTTATCTACGCCGACATTAACAACGCTTTTCTAGCGCTGTTAATGACGATTTTTAGCACTGATAAAATGAAAAGTTGTAGTAGTGACATGGGGAGTTGTGGTTCTTATATATTGGGTAGTGACATTTATAGTCACAGGATACAATTATGTTTTTTTAGTTTTTATTTTATTTTATTTATCACATTGGCCACTTAGGTATTTTACTTCTTTCTACAGATGGAGGGTAGTGATGCTATCCTGACTAGTTAACGCAGATCACTTGTGTACTTTAATACCACGAGGTGTGAGTGTGAGGAAAAATTGGAAGCTAGAGGAACCTTGGGGTCTTCTATGAGGTGGAATTTTTTTTCTAAAACATTGTGTGGGAACATTTCTGAAGTATGTTGGAGTCATGAAATAACCCCAAGTGTCTCCATGAGATAGCATAAATAACCCCAAGTGTCTCCAAGTGTCTCCATACATCGTATCATCCTCACATGGGTTGGCCACTCACCCAATCCTATCAAACCTATCCTAGTCTATCCTCTCAGTCACATAGTCTAGACTCATCTCTCGAGGATTATCCCATGCCACGATGCACATCTCATCATCCAACTAGACAATGAGGATTATTCACCCTATGATTGTCCTAGTCACAAAATCACACCATGTCGAACCCATCTACATTATATTCTCAATAATCCGATCAAGAACCTCATCAAAATCATGTATTATAACCGATCCCCACTAACCAGGTTCTATCCTAAGCTGAATCACACCAAGACTCTTGGCATTATAATGCCAATCTGTCCGAAAATACCCAATACCCACACTAGTATCTCATCCTTCATCTCTTTAGTTAAACTCTTGAATCATTAAATGGAGTAAAACCTTTCATAAGACATTTTATATACTCATAGGGACCATCCCACTCTAAGAACCTATAAAGATTCCAACCCATACTCATAAGTATTTCCTCATCAAACGCTAGATGTACAATTGCCACACCTATCACTACAAGGCACAATACTCTTAGGAATATTTTACTTGATCTAAATCCTCATCATTAGTGACATCAATCACATTAAAGCACATAAATGTCAACTTAACCCTACATTCCAATAATTATTCATGTAGACAGGCCCTATAACAATAAGCTAAGAACTAAAACCATAAATAATAATGCCAAATACATGCATCATTTTTAAATAAATATCTCAAGTGTAAACATAAAAACCAAGAATAATAAGACCTCATCCCTTGTATCGAACAAAACCAAACTAAGTTGAAAATTGGGCCAAATTGATTATATACCATTAATAGGAAGAGTAATTTTTAATTAATAGTAATGTACTATTTGATAGTATCATTTTGAAACATTGATATATTTCCCCTTTTCTTACAGGAACATGATTTGACCCATGGGGAGCTGTGGTTCTTATATGTTGGGAGGTGACATGTATAGTCACAGAAGGCAGGTATGTTTTAGTTTAGTTTTTATTTTATTTTCTTTATTGCATTGGTCACTTAGGTCTTTGACTACTTTCTATGGATATAGGGTAGTTATATTCTACGAAGGGGGCCAGAAGGAGTTCAGATTGATTCAGTCCACCGACTTTGATCTGAGGTAAGATTCTATGGTTATTACTTGTCTCGCACCTCATGTATTTGGGGATTTAGTGTTTTTGACTCCATTTTATGTTTTCGGTAGGGAGTTGGATCATTTCGTGTTGGTTCGGGTGGATTTGGTTCTCTTCTACCAATCTAGGTAAGGCTTTAATGCCATTGGTTGGTTTATCATTAGTTATGTAGCATCCTTCTTGTGTTTTAAGGTTCTTAATATTCTTTGTGTAGTGTGTTGATCCCTGCTCGTTGGTTTTGAGTCGCCAAGTCAAGGGTGACTCGCCTGTGTGTGCATAAGTAAGTAAGTATATGTATGTGGGTTCCCCCGTCACGTGTATAGTCACCCATGGTAGTGATTAAGCATGTATGGGGTTAGGTGTGCCCATGTATATATATATAAATGCATACGAAGGTGAGTGGAGACTGATATATTCATATAAGCACATGTGCAAGGATGACCTTGCACATGATCATGGCCATGCGGGTGTGTGCATAGGGGATAGGTGTCCTTGCATGTGTGTGAAGGTGAGCATAACCAGTGGAGGAGCAGAAAATTTTAGTTAGAAAGATCTAAGAGCTGAAGTGGACGACTTGATTCCACCTTGAGGTCGAGTACCTCTCGTAGCCTCTTTAATTTAAGAATGCTTTAAATTGAATTTAGCTTCTTTATTAATTTTTATTAATTATATTTAATTTCATGTCTTGTATAAGTGTTCTTTAATATAATTGTTTCATTTGATAAGTAAAGTCATGTTTATATAATAAAACCCCTCCAACGGATGTGTACTATCTGAGAAAACTCACAGTGATAGTTTAGGGTGTATGATTATTTTACATCATTTCATTTCCTTTTAGACATTGCATCATTGTGACACTCACTACAACCTTCTGATGATCCCTTGTTATAAAATATTAAATAGTTGATTTGTTCTATCATGTCCGTTGTGACCTTATCTTATGGAGAAACCTGTTTCGGGTGTTTTCCTGGCCTCTTGGACACCCCTTTGGGTGTTTACCCGAGCTTATATATCTAAAAACACTGATGGTGTCATTGTTTAACACCTGTCAGGCTTATGGTGCTCCCCACCATAAACTTCATCTTAACACCGTTTGGGGTGTTTTCCTAGCCTCAATGCACATCTAATTTTATATATATATGAATTCTCCCATAATATTTGTGTTGAATCCTGAGATGTTAAACCATATTCAAATTCTATTGTTCTCAAGGTGACTAAAGTTTTATTATTAGAGTTCTGCGAAATGCATATACTATTGATAAGTAATACACCTGCATAATTTGACTCTCAATCAGTAGTTTCAACTACCTATTACCACTTTTAAAAACAAAGAATATAAAATATATATCTTTATCATACCACAATACCGAATCAAGAGTCTGTTTTTTTATAACATAAGATCGGTTTCTATAATGTGAAGGACAACTACATAGGATTTATTTAGAATCCTGGCTGGAAGATGCTGCCCCACGGATGTCGCTGGACTGGGCCAACAGGCCGCGGTCATGCCGTGGTCACACTACGATCACGCCGCGGTCACACTGCGGTCACACTGTGGTAATGTTGTGATTTGGCCCTGCTCCAGGACGACACCCCGCTGCGGTTTGCAGTTCTTTTGGAATTTGATGTATGATATCTAGATAGAGTTTTAGATATATTACCCACCCATAATTAATGGGGAGGGAGGCAACGACCGGAATGTTGCCCCGCTTCCTCCCGCTCCCTTCACTCCTGTCCAGAAGATGTTGCCCCACAGATGTCACTGGACCAGGCCAACACGACGCGGTCAAGTCGTGGTCATGCCGCGATCACGCTGTGGTAATGCCGTGATTTGGCCCTATTCCAAGACGACACCCCGCGACAGTTTGCGGTCCTATCAGAATTCAATGTATGATACCTAGATAGAGTTTTAGATACATTACCCACCCATAGTTAATGGGGAGGGAGGCAATGGATGGAATGTTTCCCTGCCTCCTCCTGCTCCCTTCACTCCTGGCCGGAAGATGCTGCCCCGTAGATGTCGCTAGACCAGGCCAACACGCCGCGGTCACGTCGTGGTCACGCCGCGGTCACACCGCGGTCAAGCCGTAGTCAGGCCGTGGTAGTGCCGTGATTTGGCCCTGTTCCAGGAAGACACCCTGCGGCGGTTCATGGTCCTGTCAGAATTAGATGTATGATACCTAGATAGAGTTTTAGATACATTACCCACCCATAGTTAATGGGGAGGGAGGCGACGACCAGAATGTTGACCCACCTCCTCCCACTCCCTTCGCTCCTGGCCGGAAGATGCTGCCCCGCCGATGTCGCTGGATCGGGCCAACACACCGCGGTCACGACGGGGTCACACCGCGGTCAAGACGCGGTCACGCCACGGTAATTCCGTGATTTGGTCCTGCTCTAGGACGACACCCCGCGGAGGTTCGCAATCCTGTCAGAATTCGATGTATGATACCTAGATAGAGTTTTAGATACATTACCCACCCATAGTTAATGGGGAGGGAGGTGACGACCGGAATGTTGCCATGCCTCCTCCCGCTCCCTTTGCTCATGGCCGGAAGATGTTTCCCCATGGATGTTGCTGGACCAGGCCAACACACCACGGTCACGCCGCGGTTACGCTGCGGTCACACCGCAGTCACTCTGCGATCACGCCGCGGTCACGCTGCGGTAATGCCGTGATTTGGCCCTGCTCCAGGATGAGACCACAACAACCACCATCCACCCACCACCAGCAGCAAAGAAGAAACCTCCACACGAAGAGACATAGAAGAAACATGCGAACATCAAATGAAAATCCAACCGAAGACCCGAGAATCACACGAAACCGCCCTGCCGTCATGAAAGCACCAAGGTCCACTCGATGCAAGCGACAACCAGAGGAAAACACATGCAACCACCCACATGAACCCACACACCCACCCCATGGAGAGAACATACTCACACACTCAAAAACACACGCACACACCCAGCCACCCGAACACATGCTCCCAACCACCAACACAAGGAGGCCGCCACAGTCCACCTACAAACCATCAACCACCACAACCACCACAATCCAACCTGCACCATCCACATCCAGCCCACACCAGCCCCCTTTCACCTTCATTTCAGCCCGCTGCCACCATCATTCCAGCCCGCAACAGCCCCCTGCCACCTTCGAATCAGCCTGAACCATCCCCCACCACCTGAAATTAGCCCCTTCCACCAACATTCCCGCCCCCTTCCACATGCATTTGAGCCCGCACCAGCCCCCAGCCACCAGAAATCCAGCCCGCACCATCCACCACACCAGCCACCACACTAGCCCCCACCTCCCAGCCTCCTGCAAAACACTCATGCTAGCCCTCTACCACCTGAAAAACAGCCCCATCCACTAGTTCTAGCCCTCACCAGCCCCAAACATCCTACATCCCAGCCCGCACCAGCCCCTACCACATGTCCAATAGCCCCCAGCCACCTGCAATCCAGCCCACACCAGCCCCTGCCACCTATTCCAGCCTGCACCAACCCCCTACCATCCCCCTGCCGTCTGCCTTCCCGCCGACACCAGCCACTCCAGCCCACACTAGCCACCGCACCAGCCCCAACCTCCTGCATTCCAGCCCGCACTAACCCCCTGTCACCTACAAAACAACTCCATACCACCTGTTCCAACCCGCACCAGCCCCCTTCCAGCCCCCTGCCACCTGCATTCCAACCCAAAAGTCTCCAATGGAACTTGTAATCATCTGAAGATGAAATAAGGGAGTCCATGATGCGCGAGAAAAACTCCATGAAAATCACAAAAAGGAAAGGTGAAAGCGGATCCCCTTTCCTGATACCTCTTTTCCCCAAAAAGTATCCATGTAAACTACCATTAATGTTCACCGAGAACATTGGGGTAGAGACGCATATTTTAACCCAATATGAGAACATAGTCAGAAAGTTGAGCAGATCGAAAGAATCCCATAAGAAGTCCCACCATACCGAATAAAAAGACTTGAATAAATCGATCTTAAAGGAACACCTAGGAATCCCAGAATCAAGATGGTATCCCCACAATAATTCCTGGGTAACAATATTCTTAGAAGGGATTGTCTAGGGGGTGTACAAGGGCTATCTGAGGGGGGGGGGGGGGTCTATAGGGTAGGGTGCAAGTGGGGTGTCTAGGAGGGGCTGTCCAGGTGGGGTGTCCAGGGGATATCCGGGGGGGGGGGGGGTGCCGGGGGGTCTGTAGGGTAGGGGCTAGGGTGTAGGTGGGGTGTCTAGGAGGGGCTGTCCAGGGGGTTGTCCAAGGGCTGCCCGAGGGGGGGGGGGTCTACAGGGCATGGTGCAGGTGGGGTGATCAGTAGGGCACTTTCCATTTCTAGAAGAAGGAGGCACTAAGGTAGAGGTTGAAGGTATAGATGTAGAGGTAGGAAGTTTTTGGATCACAATAGGTTGGAGATTCCAGACAGCTTCAACCGAAGACATACCAAAAGGCTATAATTAAGGAGGTAAAGGATCAGAAGAAGAATCAGAGGTAAAGGATTTCATGGGAATCACCTTTGGATAGGATACTAGAGTATTGGATACATATAGGAAAGGATTAATAAGATTGAAAAAAATATTTAATAATGTTTCCTCATATCTTCATACCACTAAAGAAATATTTCCTCTTCTCCATGAATAGCTTGAGTAGAGTTGTCATCACTTTCAACTGGTGAACCTATTCCTTGAAAACCCATTCTACAAAATCTGACTCAATTAATCTTGATGAGATGAATGTACATCACCTATAACAACATGGAGATACTCTTTGACTATAGACTAGATCGAATCAGTATCAACTAAAGATGAGGGAGGTGGAGAAATATATGTAGATGCAACAATATGAACATTCTACAATCTATTCTATAAGGAATCCTGACTGGAAACAAAGGAGGTCCTCATTTCCTCCATAACAGATCAAATGGTTTCTATATCACTGTCCAAACTTCAATTTTAAATCATAATTTCCTGAATATGAAAACTCATCTTGGGATGAATATATCATACAACCATCTCAAAAAGGTGTCTAGCATCAGCTTCACTAAGCTGAGTGACATGAGGTTCCTGATAAATAAAAATTACACTAAAATCTAAAAGAATTATTTCTCTAAAATATTATAAATATATTATGGATACAAAATCTGAAGAAAATGGGGAAATAACTCTCTCAACACTAGGTAAATCAGCCTCTACAGGTTATGATTTGGTAGGTACATCTAAGGGAAAAGCCTAAAGCTCACCTAATTGGTCAATATACTTAACTAAGGATACCTTAGGATATGTCCCAACTCCAAATGAGATATTAGGTACACCATGATCTGGTGGAATACTATGGTCATAACCATCACTATCTCCATATGAGTCTGGATATGATAGTCTAGGCAATTTGGAACCAGAGGAGGGATCACCCTTACATGATACCTCATCCTCTACCAAGGTAAAACCACCCTAAGCATCTCTATTCTCTCCAGAATCTTCTTCAACATTTTTAGACTCTGAATAGTCTAAACTAATATGGAAAAAACCTATTGACTTTTCCCACTCATCATGTGAAGCTACTTCCATATGAGGTGCTTGATGGTGCAGGTTTATAGGTGCTTTGGAAGACTATTAGAGGTGCATGTTTATAGTTACAGGTGCAGGTTTATAGGTATAAAGTGTTCTTTGGAAGTCTGTTAGAGGTTCAGGTTTACAGGTGCAGGTTTTACAGGTTTAGAGGTGCAGGTTTACTACTCGAAGTGGCTTTACAGGTATGCTCAGCTTAGGTTTTACAGGTTTAGAGGTGCAGGTTTACTGCTCGAAGTGGGTTTACAGGTCTGTCCAACTTAGGTTTTATAGGTTTAGAGGTGCAGGTTTACTACTCGAAGTGGGTTTACAGGTCTTCCCAACTTTTATGTTTGCTGGGGAGTAGAGTTACAGGTCTTCCCAGCTTTGATGTGTGCTACTTTGATGTGTGCTGCGCTACGCTGGGGAGTATAAGATATACCAACAGTTCACAGAACCATTGGTATTTAATATCCTGGGCAACATATGCCAATGGTTCATAGAACCATTGGTATTCAAATTCTGGACAACATATATCCCAACAGTTTCAATGAAACCATTGGGAAAGAATAGATACCAACGGTTTTTGAACCGTTGGTATGTATACTAGATGGTATGTATACCAACGGTTTTTGAACCATTGGTACACATATATACCAAAGGTTTTACTTAAACCATTGGGGAAGATTAATTTCAGACCACATATACCAACAGTTCTCTAGAAACCATTGGTATAGGGCTATTGAAATGAACTGTATACCAACGGTTCGTGAAACCGTTGGGATAGCCTTTCCCAACAGTTTCAGAGGCTATTCCAATGGTTTAAAATCAGTGGAATAGGTGAAATTTAAATTATTGAATAAAATAATTTATTTAATTATTCCAATGGTTTAAAATCATTGGAATTGGTGAAATTTACAGTAGTGAATAAAATAATTTATTTAATTATTTCACCCATGATAGTGCTCAAGCCAAAAACCAGACACTGATAAAGTTTATGTCACGCCTAGGGTAAAACCCATGTTATAAACTCAATGATGGTCTCATATTTCTCATCTGAGTCTCCATTTGGGATTTATTTGGGTTAGGGTTATTAAATAAATAATTTCAATTAATTAATTTATCCAACACACCTGCCAACAACCGTCTTTCATGGAACATCCGACACTAACCAACCTTCTATCATGATTAAGGAAAAACCCATGTTTTAGAATAAATGATGGTATTAGATTTATAATCTAAGAATATACTCATTACTTATTCCATTATTTCTGAAAAGCTACACACACATGATATAATATATTTCATATTTTTATTATATTAATACTGAGCTCATTGGGTCTCGGAATATCATGTTGTCTTAGTGCCTAGCTCTGAAAATATTCTTTAATTTTTTTCAAATTCTTACAAGGGGGATGGTAAATTGAATATTACTAAGGAAAGACACCATGATATTGTGTTTTAATGTCTTATGAGCCTCCTACCCCTGATAGACTGTATTGATTGTGTCCCATAAGAAAATTTAATATGGCCATAGACAAAGGTTTAAGAATAATCACATGGAACCTCTAGGTTCTCATCATAGTCGGGAACTACTCTAACCTTTTAGCACGATATATATTCTAAGGAAATTATCACATACAAATATCATGTAGAAGAATAATAAGGATGTGATAAGCAAACTTCTTTAATTAATAAAAACATGTAATCAAGTTCTAAAGAAGTTAGTTATAGGGAACCAACTCCAACATACTCCCACTTTCACTATATCCAATTGACAAAAGATTTAAATCCACTATATATAACATGATACTCATGCTTCGGTTGAGATAAATCCTTCATTAAGGGGCACACCATGTTTTCCTCCATAGATACTCTCCCCACTACAACTTCACCTCATTGAGAAAAATCCCTCAAGATATGAAACTTCTGAAGTATGTGATTTGTCCTTTACTGTGACCGTGACTCTTTGGAGAGATCCATCACTATAGTATCATCGTAGTAAACTATGATAATATCTTTACTTTTAGGTACCATATCAAGCTCTTGGACAAAGTTTTGAATCCAAACTGCTTCCTTGGCTACATAGGAAGCTACAATATACTTGGGATCTATTGTAGAATCATCAATAAACGGTTTCTTTGAACTCTTCCAGCTCAAAAATCCTTTGCTGAGATAAAAAATATCCATACTATGAATTCATATCATTCTGATCTGTCTAAAAACTATAATCTTTATAACCCATGATTAATAGTTCTTCATCTTCTCCATGCACTGGGAACATATCCTAAGTACAACTCTTATACTTAAGGATAGAATTAATATAATTCTAATAATGTTCACCTGGATCTACTTGATCTCTTCCTACCATGCTAAAAGAGAAAGAAACTTCAAGACGCATACATAACATGGCATATATTATAGATCCTACCATAGAAGTGTATGATATCTTAGTCATTGTCTCTCTATCCTCTTATATCCAGGGACACATTTTCTTGGAAATATGTATACAATGTGACACTAGAACCAATAATCCATTGGAATGTTCCATATTAAATATATATAGTATCTAGTCAATGTATGTACCTTGACTTAGTCTGAGTATCCTCTTGGATCTTTCACACATGATTTTTATCCCTAGAATGTAGGCTGCTTCACATAAGTCCTTCATGGAGAAGTACTTTCTCAACCATGTATTAACCTCTTATAAGGTGGGTATATCATTTTTAATTAGTAATATGTCATCAAAATATACTACAATGTAAAAAACTATACTACCACTAAAACACATGTAAACAAATGGCTCATATTCATTTTTAATGAAACCAAATTCCTTTATGGATTTATCGAATCAAATGTTCCATGAACTGAATTCTTTATTAATACATTAATGTATCTCTATAACTTGAATAAATTTTTGGATTTTTTTCGAGTCACAGACCCTTCTAGTTGTGTCATATACACATCCTTTTGAAGGTTCTCATTAAGGAAAGTATTTTTTACATCTATTTTCCAAATCTCATAGTCATGGTAAGCTTCTATGGAAAGTAGGATTCTTATGGATTTAAACATGGAAATTGGAGAAAAGGTTTCATCATAGTTAATGACTTGACTTTGTTTAAACCCTTTGGACACTAGCCATGCTTTATAGGTATTTACTTTACCTTTCATGTGCAGTTTTCCCTTGAATACCCATTTACACCCAACAAGATTTACATCAACTAACATATTGACTGGAACCTAAAAATGGTTTTAATACATGAAATATATCTCAGAATTAATGACTGATTGTCATCTTGCAGCCTTTAATCTCTTTACTACCTCCTTTTAAGAGAAAGGATCATCATTGTAAATCAATAATAAGACACCTTCATCAGTGACTAGAAAACCACATCTCTATGATTCTATTACCTCTCTTGAACTCCCACATAACACTTGTGTTTTGGGAACAACTTCTTCCATGGGGACCCATGGAATTAGTTATTATACCAACTCTTGTGTATCTTTATCATCAAATTCATCGAATTCAATATTTATACTACTATTCTCCTTGAGGATGTGCTTCCTCTCAAGAAATATGACATGTATTTTGATAATTACTTTCTTTTTTGAAGGTTTTTATAGATAGTATCCCCTTATTTCCATGGGATACCCAATAAAGATACTCTTCGTGCCTCAAGATGCTAGTTTGTTTCTTGAACTGGCCTTAACAAACAACCCACAACCCCATACACAAACATGTGACAAAAATAGTTTATTTCCACCCCATAACTCAAAGGGAATGCCTTTTCCACTTTAGTAAATACTCAGTTTAGTAAGTATAATTGTAAAGACCCATAAATTTCAAGGAAATTTTTTTCTTAAATTCTTTGGGATTTTACGAGTACGCAGTTTCTGACGGCACCTGATTCCGAGGCCCGATGTTCCCAAAATCAATTTCCGAAGTTTAGCTTGGGTACGCTCAGTGAACGAATGAGTGAGTTTTCCTAACTTTTGAACCGGTGATCGGAATCAAAATCTGAGGGAACCAATGAAACCGCAGCGCCGGTAATTGCTTAAGAAGACCTTTTCTAGAGTTGCGTTTACTCGGGAAGAGTTGTTCAAAATTGTGGTTTAAGTGTAAGTGAAATAAAATTGTGCTAAATTTTATTTCTCCTTTATAAGTAATTATCTCCCATGTGTGGGAGTTGGGGTGGGACCCACTCAACTCTTGTTAGGATATTAGTGAGGTGGGGCCTATACAAGCCCCACCCCTTCAAATTCCCTAACCCCTCTAAACCTCCCATGTATTAAATGTTGTGGCTACCCCTCTTCCTCATGAATGCATGCCAACCTATGTCATCATTAATTTTTTCAATTCAAGACTAATTAATTAAGTGAGTTAAGGCTTTTGAATTTTGAAAAGTGTTGGCATGAGTAATAAAATAAGGCAAAAGCCTTATTTTATTTTTGTTGTTTCGTTGTGTGGAGATTTTGGAGAGAATACTATAAGTCTTGAAGAACTTCATCTTCTACAATGAAGAACGCCGAGACTTCGATGAAGAAATCCGACATGCCGTTCCAACTTCTCTCCGTGTCAAATAAAGGGAGACACCGCTTCCTCCTCGGACGTTTTTCATTGACGTAAACAGAGCCCCACCCCACCACGCCGTCTTCCGCGATGCAAGCATCCATGAACTTCATTAAGGTAGGGGTTGTTTCATCGTTCGAGTTTTATTTAACGAACTATGTTGTTAAATAATTATCGGCCTGATATCAATATAACGAGAGGATAACAGACCGCACGAACATGGCCGAACCTCCTCCCCTTTTCGTTGATGATTTTTCTTGTGGCTTGAAACGGAGGCGGTGCCGTTACACCGCGCAAGGTCGAGGGAACCGCTGCAGCTCTAGCCGGCCATTACGTCCGGAGGATTCGTGAAGTCCATGGGTCGTACCCCCGGCCAGCACACCTAGGTCGGACCCCATAGGGGTCCGCTGTTTCGGGAAAACAGGGGGGCAGCGCCCCCCCCCCCTTCTGCGTCCGCTCAGCGCGTGGCACCCGCATCGGGCCGGGCCGCCCGCGCCGGCCGGGCCGAGCCGCGCCAGCCGGGTCGGGCCGCGCCCAACTGTGATGGGCCCGGACCCGGGTCGGGTCGACCCAGTTCGGGCCGACCCAGGGGTATCGGGCTGATTCGAACCGGGCCCGAACCCCCTGGTTTCCGGACAGATCCATTCAAACACCCATAACTTGGGCTACAGACCTCCGATCGATGCACCGTCAGTTGAGTAGAGATACTTGGATCGAGAAGGTCATTTAGGTATATTAAACTCATGGTTTTGGAGAACTTTGGGTATGGCCGGGTTGGTTCGAACATGAAACCAATTGGGCCCTCGGAGCGGAAACGCTTATAACTTGAGCTCCGGAAGTCCGATTGACGTGCCGTCAACTTTGTTGGATTCCTTTTAGTGAGACGGTTATTTTGGATTTCTCTTCTCGAGGTTTGGACGTAGCTGGATTATGTCCGGGTTGGTTTTAGCTTAAAAACCAACCAGGCCCCTGGGACAAAAAAGCCAATAACTCTCAGACCGGGCATCCGATTGATGCGCCATTTGTTGGGTTGAGTTCCTTTTGACGAGACAGAACTTTGTGATACATCAAATCAGGACTTCATGACATTTTATGTATTGACCCCTTGGCTCGTGGAGTGGACCCTCCTGGAATCGAGCGTGCTGTGTGTGAGAACCCTAGAGCTGGCTTCGATGAAGATGACTTCCGTACTGGGATCCTCTGTGGGTTCGACGAGGATGACTACCGTACTGGGATCCTAAATGGGTTCGACAAGGATGATTACCATACTAGGATCGTCCGTGGGTTCGATGAGGAAGACTACTGTACTGGGATCCTCCGTGGGTTCGACTACCGTGTTGGGATCCTCCGTGGGTTCGATGACGATGACTACTATACTTGGATCCTCCGTGGGTTTGGCAGCGATGACTACTATACTTGGATCCTACGTTGGTCCGACAGAGGAGATGATTCAAAGGATATATCTAATCATCTCCACCCCTCTTTGTAAATGGATACCTGTGTGAGCTGAGTCTTGACTTTCAATCATTATCCATGATATGATTGACTTGCTTTCCGGTGTGGATTGGATTGTGTTATCCTTTGTGGATTGGGTTGTGCTTTCCTGTGTGGATTTGGTTGTGTTATAGTTTGTGGACTGGGTTGTGCTTTCCTATGTGGACTGGGTTGTTCTTGGGCTCGAGAGTTGGAGCCGGTCTGGGTTTGATGACTTAGGTATATGTATGGGCATATACCTAAGTAGGGTTAATTGTTATCTCGTGTTTATATTTATTCTTTGTGGTTTATCCTTCATGGATTCTGGGAGACTTACGGGGGTCTCGGGGTCCCTACTGAGTATCATATACTCACCCCTGCACGGGCTATGCCCGAACTACATTGTGTTGGATACAGACGATGGATAATGCTGATCATGGTTGAGGCTTGAGGAGCAGGACGGTACCCAGAGGTGGTCTATCAGGTGGGACGTACACAGAGGGGACGACTAGACTTGAGGAGCCGACGAGACTGACGGTACTCACCCTTCAAGTGGGAGTTCCTAGAGGACATCCTGGTGGTTTCTGCTTCGTCTTTCAGTTGATGTACTTTACTTTTCAGTTGTACTGTAATTTCTGTTGGGTTTTGTATTCTGGCCCATTTAATTTTCAGCACTTACTTTTGTACTCAGTTTACTTAGTGTTTACTCAGCTTGCATACTCTATGGTGTTTGTTTACTTTATAAAGGCAATGCCTTCCCTTTTTATCGGGATTTACGCCTTTGGTGCTAGTCTCCAGCCCCTGGCCTATGGAAGTCAGGCTTGGGGTAGTCACGGCACGAGCCCCGAGGATGGGTCGTGACAAATTGGTATTAGAGGAGTTCAGTTCTACCGCAGAACTCAGGACTCTGATCTTTCTTCTATGTGAAGAAATAATGTTAAGGGTATTGAGTGTGGTTATCAGTCCAGTGAGTCCAGTGTTGGTGTGACGGCCGACGTATCCATACACCATGACCCTGACTTCTGATTTCCGACTCAATACATGAAAACATTGATTGCATGTGTGTTTCAAAAGTTTTCTTTGTGATTACTTTAGGTCAGATCACCAGGTATAATGTATTGACCGTGGCACACCTGTTTCTTTTCAGGATGGCCCCACGACGACATCCATCTAGGGTTCCGAGATTTGTGCGAGACGACAACCCACTGAGCGACGAGGCCTCGGTACAGGGCCCTATTATAGCGGAGGCACCGACAATACCTCTACCCACCGATCCACCGATGCCACCAGCCCCAGAAGCTGAGAGTACATGTTGCCTTAGTGCACTGCATAAGTTTCAGCATCAGAGACCGCCCAGGTTCTGCGGGGAGACGGACCCTCAGGCAGCCGAGGATTGGCTGGAGGCTGTTGTTCGAGTTTTCAGATTAGTAGGGACACCAGCTGACCTCATGGTGATCCTTGAGATGAGTCTCCTGCACGCAGTAGCAGGTATATAGTGGAGCCTGATGATCTAGGTGCATGATGAGGCATCACTTCTTTGGACGGACTTCGATAGCCTCTTCCACTCGGAGTTCATTCCAGCCACCCTCCGTGCGGTGTGCATCCAAGAGCTACTACAGCTGCGGCAGGGCAGCATGACAGTAGCCCAGTACTCGATGAGATTTACCGACATCTCACGCTACTCCACTGATATGGTACGAGACCTATTTTTCAGGGCCCAAACCTTCGAGCAGGGACTGAGGCATGAGATCAGGGATTCAATGATCTCCCTCAACATCTCAACGCAGGTGGGGGTGCTGGAGAGAGCCCTTCTAGTGGAGAGATTTCTCGTTGAGTAGTCTCCAGCGGCAAGACCCTCCGCAGGACGACCCGCATCGGAGTCTTCTGTAGCCGGCAGTAGACAGATGACGTAGAGGACCAAGCGGGCCAGACCATCACATGATCAGTCTTAGGATACAAGATCGGTTGTGTGGGGCACACGAAATAGAGCCAGCCACACGAGGAGCAGACAATTCTATGAATGCGGTGGGCAGGGTCACATGGCTCGAGACTGCCCGACCTGCCCTGTAGTTGAGCAGCAGGCGGTAGAGGGACCTCCTAGGCAGAGGTTCGACCGTGGTAGTCTGCAGGGAGCAGACGGACGAGGTAGAGGAGCTGGCCGAGCAGTGGGTGGTGGGCGACGCTTTGAGGCCCTACCACCACCACCACCACCACCACCAGGAAGACAACCCCGACCGTAGGGAACAAGTGGACAGGGGAGAGCTCAGCTTCAGGCAGCTGAGGCCTATGACCATGGAGCTCCGGGAGCAGATGGGCAGGAGCAGGACTAGCTCCAGACATGGATACTTTTGTTCATGTGGCTTCTAGATTTGTTGATGTTTTGTTTGTGGATGCTTTGTGTCTTTGTATCTTGAGTTGCAGTAATAAAAGACACTTATTCTTGTGATGTTTTCTTGCCTATCCTTTCTATGTAGTTGAGACTAAGAGGTTCTGGTTAAAACCGATGACTTGACCCTCACTTTCTAAATTCCTACTAGAGGAGACCTAGTGACCACACACTGGTGTCGACAGTGTGACTCGACCCTTGGAGGTGAGAGTAATGGTTGGATCTCTTGGTAGTAGCGTCGAGGCCTTACGATGTCATCTATGGAATGAAATAGTACCATTCATGTCAGGATTGAATGTATTAGGCAAAGAATGTGGTTCATCCAGGGGATGAGACCATATTTCTCTTTTCGGAAGAGGAGGAATCTCAGTAGCTCTGGTAGATCATAGACGAAGAAGGGTGGAGATGAGTACTTACAAACGGCTAGTCTCACCTGTTGCTCGTCAAGAGAACGGTTTACGATTCTCACCAAATCTTTAGTCTCAGGTGTATCCTCTCTCTGAAGGACATGAACCTGAGATAGCGGAAATGACTCGTGTTCCTCTAGGACTATGACTTTGAGATATACTATACTCCTAGGAAGGGGAACATAGTAGCTGATGCTCTCAGCAGGAGGTCGGGCATCCAACTACTTGGAGTGGCAATGGAGCAGCTAGCCGCTTTTCAGATATCCTTTGTGGATAGTGTTGAAGTTAGTACGTGTAGAATCGGAGAAAGTGTAGATCATCCAGGAGCAGATGAAGACTGCACATAGCATACTAAGTCCTATGCTTATAGAAGATGGAGACCACTTGAGTTCGAGGGTGGAGACCACGTCTTCTTACGAGTCTCACCTCGATAGGGTCTAAGGAGTTTTGGCCAAGGCGGCAAGTTATCTCCGCACTTCATTGGACCATTTTAGGTTTTCAGCAGGATAGGCGAGGTGAACTATTGCCTGGCTCTACCACCTCAGTTGTACCGGGTGCACGACGTCTTCCACGTATCTCAGCTGAGGAGATATGTGCACGACCCGACATATATCATCGACCATGGGGAGATGGACATCGATGACGGGGCAAATTTTGCGGAGGTCCCGGTGGAGATCGAGGATCGACCAGAGCGGGTCCTATGTGGGTGGTCGATTCCTCTAGTGCGCATCAGGTGGCAGCATGGGAACCTCCAGGAGAGCACTTGGGAGCGGGAGGCTTAGATGCGTGCTCAGTACCCCCTTTTGTTTCCCTAGTTTGTGATGTATCTTTACGGGGACGTAAATCCCTAAGGTGAGAGTAATGTAAAGACCCGTAAATTTCAAGGAATTTTTTTTCTTAAATTCATTGGGATTTTACGAGTACGCAGTTTCTGACGGAACCTGATTCCGAGGCCCGGTGTGCCCAGAATCAATTTCCAAAGTTTAGCTCGGGTACGTTCAGTGAACAAACGAGCGGGTTTTCCTAACTTCTGAACCGGTGCTCGGAATCAGAATCCGAGGGCACCAATGAAACCGTAGCACCGATAGTTTCTTAATAAGATCTTTTCTAGAGTTGCGTTTACTCGGGAAGAGTTGTTTAAAATTGTGGTTTAAGTGTAAGTGAAATAAAATTGTGCTAAATTTTATTTCTCCTTTCTAAGTAATTGTCTCCCATGTGTGGGAGTTGGGGTGGGACACACTTGACTCTTGTTAGGATATTAGTGAGGTGGGGCCCACACAAGCCCCACCCCTTCAAATTCCCAGACCCCTCTAAACCACTCTTGTATTAAATTTTGTGGCTACCCCTCTTCCTCATGAATGCATGCCAACCTATCTCACCATTAATTTTGTCAATTCATGACTAATTAATTAATTGAGTTAAGGCTTTTGAATTTTGAAAAGTGTTGGCATGAGTAATTAAATAAGGCAAAAGCCTTATTTTATTTTTGTTGTTTTGTTGTGTGGAGATTTTGGAGTGAATACTCTAAGTCTTGAATAACTTCATCTTCTACATTGAAGAACGCCGAGACTTCGACGAAGAACACCGACACACCATTCCAACTTCTCTCCACATAAAAGAAAGGGAGATGCCACTTCCTCCTCGGACGTTCTCCATCGACGTAAATGGAGCCTCACCCTACAACGTCGTCTTCTGCGATGAAAGCATCCTCAAACTTCATTAAGGTAGGGGTTGTTTCATCGTTCGAGTTTTATTTAACGAACTATGTTGTTAAATAATTAGCCGCCTGATATCAATATAACGGGAGGAGAACGGACCACACGAACATGGCCGAACCTCCTCCCCTTTTCGTTGATGATTTTTCTTGTGGATTGAAACGGAGGCGGTGCCGTTACACCATGCAAGATAGAGGGAATCACAGCCGGAGCGGGCCGCGGCGGAGGAGCGCGACCCCGTCGCGCCACGCCGGTCGGACAAGGGCCGCGACCTAAGGCCGTGGTGGTGCATAGAAGGGCTGTCGGACTCCGCCGGCTGCTGACGCTCCAGGAGGCAGGACCAACATGTCCCGCGACATCTCTTGCCGGTCATTACGTCCGACCGATTTGTGAAGTCCGGGGATCGTAACCCTCGACCAGTGTGCCTAGGGCGGACCCCACAGGGGTCCGCCATTTCAGAAAAACAGGGGGGCAACTTACCCCCTTCTGCATCCGCTCTGCGCGCGGCGCCCGCACCGAGTCGAACCGGCCGCACCGACCGCACCGGGCTGGACCCCCGCCCCGGGCCGGGCCGCACCGGCTATGCCGGGCCGCACCAGCTGGGCCGGGCCGTTCCCAACTGGGCCAGACCCGGACCCGGGTCGGGTTGAACCGGTTCGTGCCGACCCAGGGGTATCGAGCCGGGTCGGACCGGGCCCGAACCCCCTGGTTTCCGGACAGATTCGTTCAAACGCCCATAACTTGGGATACAGACCTCCGATAGATGCACCATCAGTTGCGTAGAAATACTTGGATCAAGACGGTCGTTTCAATATATTACAATAAAGGTTTTAGAGAACTTTGGGTACCTCCGAGTTGGTTTGAAAACGAAACCAACCGGGCCCTCGGAGCGGAAACGCTTATAACTTGAGCTCTGGACGTCCGATTGACATGCCGTCGAATTTGTTGGATTCCTCTTAGTGAGACAGTTCTTTTAGCTTACTCCGATCAAGGTTTGGATGTAGATGGAGTATGGCCATGTTGGTTTTAGCTTAAAAACCAACCGGTCCCCTGGGACGAAAAAGCCAATAACTCTCAGACCGGGCGTCCGATTGACGCGCCGTTTGTTGCGTTGAGTTCCTTTTGACGAGACAGAACTTTGTGATACATCAACTCAGGACTTCGTGACAGTTGATATATTGACCCCTTGGCTCGTGGAGCAGACCCTCCTGAAATCGAGCGTGCTGTGTGCGGGAACCCTAGAGCTGGCTTCGACGAAGATGACTTCCGTACTGGGATCCTGCGTGGGTTCGACGAGGACGACTACCATACTGGGATCCTCCATGGATTCGACAAGGAAGAATACCATACTGGGATCCTCTGTGGGTTCAATGAGGACGACTACTGTACTGGGATCCTCCGTGGGTTCGATGAGGACGACTACTGGACTGGGATCCTCCGTGGGTTTGACTACCTTGCTGGGATCCTCCATGGGTTCGACGACGATGACTACTATACTTGGATCTTCCGTGGGTTCAGCAGTGACGACTACTATACTTGGATCCTATGTGGGTTCGGAAGAGGATATGATTCAGAGGTTACATCTAATCATCTCCACCCCTCTTCGTAAATGGATACCTGTGTGAGCCGAGTCTTGACTTTCAATCATTATCCATGATATGATTGACTTGCTTTCCGGTGTGGATTGGATTGTGTTATCCTTTGTGGATTGGGTTGTGTGTGGATTGGGTTGTGTTATCCTTTGTGGACTGGGTTGTTCTTTCCTGTGTGGACTGGGTTGTTCTTGGGATCGAGAGTTGGAGCCGGTCTGGGTTTGATGACTTAGGTATATGTATGGGCATATACCTAAGTAGGGTTAATTGTTATCTCATGTTTATATTTATTCTTTGTGGTTTATCCTTCATGGATTCTGGGAGACCTACGGGGGTCTCGGTGTCCCTACTGAGTATCGTATACTCACCCCTGCATGGGCTATGCTTGCACTACGTTGTATTGGATGCAGATGATGGACAACGCTGATCATGGTTGAGGCTTGAGGAGTAGGACGATACTCGGAGGTGGTCTATCAGGTGGGACGTACACGGAGAGGACGACCAGACTCGAGGAGCCAACGAAACTGACGGTACTCACCCTTTAGATGGGAGTTCCTAGAGGACGTCCTGGTGGTTGCTGCTTCATCTTTTAGTTTTTGTACTTTACTTTTCAGTTGTACTGTACTTTCAGTTGGGTTTGTATTCTAGCCCATTTACTTTCCAACACTTACTTTTTTACTCAGTTTACTTAGTGTTTACTCAGCTTGCATACTCTGTGGTGTTTGTTTACTTTATAAAGGCAATTCCTTCCCTTTTTATCGGGATTTACGCCTTTGGTGATAGTCGCCAGCCCCTGGCCTATGGAAGGCAGGATTGGGGTAGTCACGGCACGGGCCCCGAGGACGGGTCGTGACAATAATGCTGTTTGTAATTATTATCCCTAAAAGAGTAATATAAGACTTACATGAATCATAACCAAACTTACCATGTCTAACAATGTATGGTCCCTCATTTCACTAACATTATTCCATTGTTTTGTATAAGGTAGAGTGAGTTGATAGAAAATACCATACTACCATATAAATTCAATAAAGTATTGGTTAAGATATTAACCACCTCGATCCAATCAAAGTTCCCTTTTCTTCTTATTAAGCCGATTATCAACCTCATTCTTGAACTCTTTAAACTTATCAAAGGATTCATACTTATACATAATCAAGTAGATATAACCATACTTTCTCAAGTAAATGTTAAAATTAATAAAGTATGAGTATCCACCTCTATATCCCACTTGAAAAGGTCCATACACATTGGTGTGTACTAATTATAGAAGATCTATGGCCCTTTCACATTAACTACTAAAAAGTGGTTTGGTCATTTTTCCTTATAAACAAGAATACAATATTTCAAGTGGATATATCTCAAAAGAGTCTAAATAAACATCTTGATATAGATTTAGCAAACACTACTCATTTATGTGACCAAAATGATGATACCACAACTAGTTATCATATGAGTTGTGTACATTACTTTCATTATCATTTTCTAATATTTTTATCATAATTTAATACATAAAGACAAATATTTTGATGTTCCATACCATAACATGTTCTATCCTTATATAATTAGTAACCTTTATTTCCAATGTTGAAAATAAATACATCCATATGTAAGTAAGAAACAGAAATAATGTTCTTGGTGACACTAGGCACATAATAATAGTTCTTTAAAACCAAAATCTATCCTGTCAAAAATGTGAGATGGTAGTCTCCAATGGCTATAACAACCATTCTTGCTCTATTGGTAGCCTGTAGATCCACCTCACCTCTTGTAAGATTCGAAAATCTACTTGGTTCTTGTATTTTGATACAAATGTGAGCACCACATGAAGTATCTAATATACAAATTGTAGATATAAAAATATTATAATCGATAATGAACACACCCGAAGCTTCCCCTTGATTCTTTGGTTGGGTGAAATTTCTCTTCTAGTAGACCTTCTTGCCACATGAAAAACATACCATATCTTGTTCCTTTTCTTGCCTTTAGATCTTCTTCTTCTTAGAGGGATGGTATTCTAAAGCCTTAGAATTGGAATGAGTCTTCAACCCCCTTTCATTATTCCTCTTCTTCTTATTCACCATAAGGACAATGAGTTTTGTATTCCCAATGTATCTATCAACTTGGTGGATAAGAGTAAGAAGTTCTGATAGTGTCTCCTCGTCATTTCTCTTATTATAGTTCACAATAAAACTGGAGATGTTTTTGGGTATTGAGGATAGAATGATATATTTGCATAGATCATCAGTGATCTTAAAACTCAAAATATACATGCTCTCAATGTAGCCAATCATCTTGAATACATATTACCTAGCTGGTATTGACTCTCCAAGCATGCATGTGAATAATGTATTGGAGATTTTATATCTGTCTCATCTCAACTTCTCTTGATAGAGATCCTTAATGTGAGAAGAAATTCTATACACATCCATATCCTCATATTTATTTAAAATCTCATTGAATATGGAGGATATCATGAAACATTGGACATCCATATAATCTTCTTCATTCTTCAAGGAGAGAGAAACTTTTTCCTCATTAGCCTCTTTAGAAATGAACTCAATAAGTGGGGTTTCCAATATGTATAATTTATGCTCATGTCATAGTATAATGCACAAGAGCCTATACAATTCCTAGAAATTTTCACCAGTGAGAAAGTTATCCTTCTCTAGTATAGATCACATTGATATTATTGATTTCATTTGATTTTCCAATTCTACAATTTAAGAGTAGATAATTAGTTCTTGTTTTTATTAAAAAATAGATTAAAAAATTTAAAATTAATTAAATTCTTATTAATATCCCATTGTTTTTTGAAACCTAACATCCTTCATAACCAATTTTAAAATATCTCACCGCTGATATATTCTAGTGTAAATAATCCATATTCCCCTTATCATAACCCAGACCTAGGTATGACAATCTATTTGAAGGGTTTTAGGTAAGAATAACTTTATAACTACATTAAATCATTTTCCCTTGATCTGTTGAGTGGACCCCCCAATCCTGAAATCATGTTCTAATTTTTTCTCAACCTTTTACTCCTATTTAAACTATTTCACTCTTGGACAATAAACCTTTCTTGTAAAAAATGTTAAGTCAACCCAAAACTTCAATTTAAAATTTGCATGATAATTTAAGCACCCAAACTTGGGTTGGTCAAGTACTTTTTACTATTAGGTTGATTTTAACTTCAGTAGTGGAAGGATAAGATGACTTAATATTTCAAATGAGATATTTTTATCCTTATTTGTAAATCCAATTTTTATCATTTTACATACCTTGTTAATATTAATTGTATTTTAATTAAGTGGTTAACCATGTCTTATAAAACATTTACGTATAATATGATTATATTTTATTCCATCTTGAATTATTTTTTAATTCATTTATTAGGTGATCGTGTAACATTCACAAACATAAATAATTAACCATGAAACTAATAGAAATAAAATTTAAGTGGCATGATCATGGGATTTTTCTAGTGGTTAGTTTTTCTACCGGATGATAAACTTACCCTTTACCATAGGGGAAAACACCTTGAACCATTTACTGGTTCATGTTGCAGAATTCCACCTTTGGTTCCTTTGTATTTTCTTGATTTGTTTCACATTGATTACTTGACCCAGACCACTTCCACTCACTTGGAATATCCATCCTTACACAAGAATTTACTCACACATAGGTTAGGGGATAAAATAGATTGGATAAAGGGGGTTTACATAAAATAAATCATGGGTACGCAGGCCCTTACATAATAAAGAGGAGGGGATGAATCACATGCCATAAAAAATAATTTAACAAAAATAATTTAAAAGAAACAAATACCATATAAAGGACTGGTCTAATATCATGATCATTCACACATCAAGAAACAAACATACATTTGTAAACTTGTTATTAATTACTTCGACCCATTCTTTAATCAAGATAATGCGCTAAAAATTAATCCAATTAATCCAATTTATTTTAATTTCATCCAACCATCCTAGAAACACCAACATCTATAAATTTTTAAAAAACTAACTTTATTTTAAGTTAATTTAGTACACAAGTGTACTTGGATTCAACCTCATGCATTCTTTAAAATTTTAACATGAAAATTAATTTATTATATAATTGTAAGTCCTATGACATGGAATGTATTATTGAATGAATGAAACACAGAACACATAATAAATAGGATTAATTATAAAATTAGTTCTTTTTTCTATAAATATTTATTAACACTTCTTGGATTTAGACTACACAATGTGTAAAAAAGTACACGACTTGTATTTATCTTCTTACCATGTTCATATCATGTGCCTTGATCTAGTTGTGTTTCATGCCTTGGACATGTTCAAGGTAAAAAGTATGTAACCTCGAAGGTACATGACATGTCTATCCTCATGTTGTGTATCGGACACATGGGTCACTAGGACACCCTGTGTTCTAAGACACAAGAATAAAAAGACTACACGATGTGTAATATAATTACACAATGTGTAGTTCTATATATCATTTTCTAGTCTGTTTGGGTCTACATTATAAACCAATCTATTCAAATATTAGATCTGATTTTGTTGGATATGACTTGATATAACAAGATACAAATGAAAAAAAACACAGTGTGTACTTTGGGAATACATGACATATACTTTGTTTTTCTCCTGGTAGATCCATTGACACCTTTAGATAGAAATATCCAGATGATTCTTTATTTTTAATTATTAATTGGTTACTGGTTGTGTTATCGAGAATGAAGAAAAGAAGAGATGACAATGCCATATTATTAAAAAAATCATTTTAAGTAAAAGAAAACACAAATTCATGAAACCAATAAATGAATAATAAATAAGTATAAATTAAACATGCAATAACTCTGATACCACTCGATGGTTCCAGGCACAACGTAAACATCCTTTGATGGTATGAATAACTCATATTTTAGTCCTAAATCAGGTGTAATCATTGTTTTACATGATCAAAACACCACATAAAATGAAAATAATAGACTAATAGACACAATAATACGCTATAACCGTAAGGACAAGATCTTTACATGTAATTTATAATTAATTAATTAGCAGATATAGAATTACCTCAACTTGTAATTATGATTTTGTTGATGATATAATGGAATATAATTTGTAGCACCATAATTGTGCTATAGGATTCAAGTATAGAATCCCTCTATAAGTGATCCACATGGGCACCACAACCTTTGATTAACGCCATAGAATCTCTAGGTGCTAGCATGGTCGATCCTGATTGCTTGCATCGTTCATGGTTGATTGCAGATATATTCTTCATGAAGAATGAAGAATCCTTGGCTTTAAATTGAAGGATTGAGAGAGGATGGAGAGAGAGAGAAAAATATAGGTCTTGATCTAATCTCTCCTTATCCGTTTCACACACAAAAAGTGAATTAGGAAAGTGATGCAATTAGATATTTATTATATCTAGTTTAGGGTTGGAAAATCACACACAATCCCCCAACCATATTTAATATTCTTAAATGACCCCATGTCCAGTAATAATAATAATAATATTAATTTACTGATATGTGTGACACATTAAGAATATAAATAAATATCATTTATACTATTCAGACTACTAAACTTGACACACTTTCCTTATTCGACATTTACTGATCCTCAAATAATTTCTCTTTAATTAAATAAACGTCACTACATTATGCTATGATAAATATAATAAATATTATATTTTATAAACTTGAAAACTAATATTTATTATTATTATTTTAATCACTTATTATTTTTAATAACTTGTGATTAAATTATGGTGACAATACTACAAAACACACTTTTAATAGCACTAGTTTTCAGCTTTAATAGCGTTGTCTACCAAAGCGATGTAAAAAGATGACCTTTATCAGAGCTAAAAAAAGTGTTGATAAAGTTCCCCTTTATCAGCCCTCCCAAAAACACTATTGGGGGGGGGAGGGTTATTTTTTTTCGGTACTTTCTGCACCACCCCTTTATGAGTGCTTTCCCCACCCTTTATCAATGCTTTTCATGCACTTGCATGCCCCCCTTTAACAACGCTTCCCCCACCCTTTAAAAAATATTTAGGAAATTCCAACCCTCCTGCACATGCCTAGATTTGAACCTTGGACCTCCCCATTAGGATTTGAAGGCCTTTATCACTGCACCATCTTATTTTATTATTATTTTTTGATATTTCTATTTATTTATATATATATATTTTTATGCATATTTTGTATTCATATATTTATTTAATTATTTTTAAATACATTTATAAAATATATGTTTATGTGTTTGATATATATATAATCATATTTATTTAAATATATTATATAATAATATTTATTGAAATATACTAGAATATAATAAAAATATATATCAATTTATTAATACACACATATTAATGCATTTGTATAAGGTAAATAAAATGGATAATTTTTTACTTTAAATAAAATGAATAATAAATATTTATTTTATATATTTAAAAATTAATTTTTACATAAATATGTTGATATATGTATTTATACAACTGATTTATTATAAGTAAATATAAGAAAATATGCATATATTTAATTATAAAAAAACTATATTATGAAAATTGATAAAATTTCAAAACCATAATATCAATATGAATGTAATATCTATGAATAAATTAATTAATCACTGAAAATGGGAAATAATACACCCTTAAAAAATGATTAAATGACATCAAATGTTAAAAAATTGGGATACCTCGACTAAAAAATTGGTTCTGGAGGACTTATGAGACTTTTTTTGACCTGAAAAATGTGACCAGGGATTCCTACCATCACTTGTGCATAGAGCTCATCATAGACTTTGATTTTATATGTGGTAGATCACAAATGGACACCCAAACCAAAAGTTATGGTCGTTTGAAGTTCAAGTCATTTTTTCAACTTATCTTAGACCGTTCATTAATTCATTTAATTTTTATCTCATCCAACTATTATTAAATAACTATTACTCAATAATAATTAGCAAATTATTAATTAATAATAATTTTTAATTATATTATTAGTTATTTTCACTAAATATCTTATATATTATGTGAAAATGCCTATTTAGCATCATCTAAAACATATTTAAACAATACATATTATATTTATATCAATATAAATATATTTATAAGTTAACATATTTTTTTTATTGAATTTTTTTTATGAAATGTAACCATTATCAATGCTATTAAAAAAGAACTGATAAATGGGAACTTTTATCAGTGCTTTCAAAAAAGTGCTGATAAAGGCTCCCCCTTTATCAATGGGTTTTTACTAGCATTGATAAATTTTCTCCTTTATTAGTGATTTTATAGTATCATTGATAAAGGGACCCATTTATCAACGCTTTTATCTAATGTTGAGAAAGTCTAGAATTAGATAAACCTTGTTTTGTAGTAGTGTGATCAACCAAACCTGAATAAATATCATTTATTCAAACTTTTTAAATTCAATACTATAATTTAATTGAGATTGAATATACACTTAGTGTGTGACCCTTTAGGACTCTTTCTCAATGGCATTAGGCATAAATGCATAATGTTTAAGGTTAACATCTAGAAACACCCCAAAGGTTCCACAAAGAAAGAAGTTAACATCACAATGATGTCCAACCTCCTAATTTTTTTACCATGTAATATAATATTTTTATCACAATATCTAAAATCAAGAAGGTTTTATGTTAGTGTGATCAATATATATTCTTGATATCTCTTTCTTTGACTTTTTGGAAATGAACTCACCAATAAAACACCATGGCCATGGATTTATTTAGGTAGTTCCATTCCCATCAAAGGGCTTGAGATATTAAATTTTATCAAGAGATAAAAGGGATAAATCCTTTCTTGTATTATCAATTAATTCTATATCATTTATGACACAACCAACATATCATTCTTCATCAAGAACATATGTTGTCATAGTTTTCATCAATACATAAAATTATGTGATTCATGATATCCATTAATGATAATATTAAAGTCTAATGATCAATACACACATCCATAGATATGAATATCCAATGAAACATGGAAATGTGGATTTACTATTAATGGGAATGTTCTCATAACCTTATATCTTGGAGATTACTAAGGGAAAACACCCTGAGAAGCTGTCTCAATGTCTTATGAGCCTCCTACCCCTAATAGGCAGTATTTTCTTCATCCCGTCATAAAATTTCATTCATCCATGGAACAAGGTTCATGAATAATTTCATGGCACATCTAGGTTCTCATCATAGTAGGGAACTAATATAACATTTCAGTGTGACATATATTCTAAAGAAATTATCACATACAAATATCATGCAGAAGAATAATCAATATGTAATAATAAAAATTATTTAATTAAGAAAAACATGTAATAAAGTTCTAAAAAATTTGGTTCTAGGGAACCAACTCCAATAGAATCATGAATCCCGGGTTACCATTACGGATCTATTCCCTAAAGAAAATGTGATTGCTTATCATCAAGGTTGTGGAAATAATCAACACAATCAAGGATGAGCGAAGTAATTTTTTCTAGGTGTCCATACACCTAACGAGAAGAGGAAAGGGAACCACTAGAAGTAGTCCAATAATGAACAACCACAACTGAAGAAAGTAAATAATGATGTCAGTGAATGTTTTTGATGTGGCGTGAATGGGCACTGGTCGTGTACCTATCATACACTGATTTTTTTTTGATATTTATCAAGAATCTATCAAAGGGTAGAAAAAGAGAACCGAAGTGAATTTTATTGACTAGGACATGAAATATGATGATGATATTATGAAATTTGATATTTATAATTATTTTACACTCCCTAAAGGTGTTGGGAATATAGAGCATGCATGGATGATCATAGTGGAAATGAAATTTGGTTTTTTTAATGTTTTTAAAATAAATATCACATGTTTCATTTTGTTTATCTTATTTTATTTATTATATGTATGTTTTATTTTTTTTTTTAGAAATGGATGATATAAATTGATATTTTGGGAATAATTTCCATAATGAAGATATTTTCCTCATCAATAACATCACAACGAACAAAATTCTTAAATACGATAATTTTTATCACCCTTAAAATGGAGAGTTCTCATGTAAGTACATTAACTGGTAGTGCATAATTGATTGAAGGCTCCGTAAGTGAAAAAATATGTCTACCTGGTGGTACAAAAAATTACGATAAATAATTATTTGTTTTCTCCCAAGTCTCGATGAAATTTAATAAGTTTTAAACACATATGTAATAGTAGATATCAAATAGAGACTATGGATAAAGGAGGAACTGGATACCTCTATATAACAAGAATTAATAACAAGCAAAAATTGATTCAAGAGAATGTTTCAATACTTCTATCTGGATTGTACTTTTTCAATATTTGTATAATCTAATAAAATATGGTAAACTAGAAGTTTACCAACCATGACACATTTATAATGTTGTATGATTATTTGGGTCATCCTGGATCAATAATGATGAGGTAAATAATTAAATGTATGCACAATCATCCATTGGTTGATAAAAGGTTTATCACACCCCATGATTTCTCATACGCTACTTATTCTTAATGAAAATTAATAATAAAACCTACACCATAAAAGATCAAGATTGAATATGCTATGTTCTTGGATCGAATTCATGGTGATATATGTAGAAAAATTCACCCACTATGTGGACCATTTAGATATTTTATTATCATGATTGATGAATCAACTAGATGGTCCCATTTGTGTTTGTCATCCACTTGTAACCTAGAATTTTTGAAATTACTTTCCTAAATAATAAGTTTAATGAAAAATTCCCAGATTATTGAATCAAGCATATTAGACTTGAAAATGTTAGTGAGTATTCATCAAATGGTTTTAATAATTAATTCATGTCAATGGGGATAATTTTTTCACATCCTACAACTCATTTTCATACCCAAAATGTTCTTAATGAATCATTTATGAAATAATTACAACTTATCTCTAGAACGGTACTTATGAAAACTAAATTAACTAATTTGGTAGGGGACATGTAATCTTGTATCCAACAACACTACTTAAAATAAGTCCATCAAGTTATCATGATTATTCCAATTTGAAATTAGCTTATATACATGAACCAAATATTTCACACTTAAGGATATTTGGTTGGGCTGTATATATGTGTGTAACACCCCCACAGTGAACAAAAATGGGCCCCCAAAGAATATTGAGGATATATGTTAGTTTTGAATCTCCCACGGTCATTATATATCTTGAGATTATAACAGTATGTGTATTCACAATAATATTTTTTTATTTTAATTGTGATGAAAAACTATTTCCAACATTAATGGGGAAAAATCTATAAACTTAAAAAGAAATATCATGAAAGATGACTTCATTATTACATCAGTATCCTCATATTAATATGAGTGAACTTGAAGTTAAAAGATGATTAATTTTTAAATATTATAAAATCAATTTCCTGATTTATTCAATGATTCAAAATGGATCACAAAATCATATATACCTGCCGAAAATGCACTGTAAGAATATATGTCTCTAAAGGAAAATCTAATGGTATTAATAACAATGCTTCCAATCCACACTTGAAGCAAGGGAGAACACTTGGTTAAAAATATAAAAAACCTCATCAAAGAAAAGGAAAAAAACCTATTTTGGTTGAAGATATAAATGAACCCGAAGATAATGTAAATATACCATAAGTACAAGATCATGATCAAGAGGAAATTTCAAGAAATTTCACCAACACCGGAAGATGTTAGAACCTAGTGGAGACCATTATCGATAAAAAATTTTCATTCAATGTATCCCTTAAAATTATGGATGAGGATCAAGAAAATAAAATGGTTAGTGAATGCCACAAAATACTAGATTGGGATCAATGGAAATTTTTAATCCTATTTGAGACCAAATCCCTTTCTAAACATGATGTTTTTGGGTCGATTGTGAAAAACCTTGTTGGATATAAATGGGTATTTGTGAGAAAAAAAATGAAAAAATGAAGTCATGAGATATAAATCATGAGTATTTTATCAAGGATTATCACAAAAACCTGGGATTGATTATGATTAAACATACACTACTATAATGGATGCGATAACCTTTCAGTTTCTCATGATGTTTTTTGTACACGAGCAACAAGAATTACACCAATGGATGTTGTGACTGCATATCCTTACGGTGATGATGATAATGATATTTACATGAAAATACCTAAAGGATTAAAATTTATAGAAAAATATCTAGGATCTTGAGATCTTTATCCAGTTAAGATGAATAAATCATTATATAGATTAAATCAGTCTGGGCGTATATGGTATAACTGTATGAGTAAATATTTGATGAAGTAAGGTAATAAAAATGATCAAATTTTTACATGTGTATTAATTAATAGGAATGTATTTTAATTTGTGATAATTGTAGTATATGGTGATGATTTAAATATTATTGGGACTAATGTTGAAATTTCCAAGGTAGTAGAATATTTGATGAAATAATTTGAAATGAAAGTCTTTAGAAAGACAAAGTTATGCCTTGGTTTACAAATTGAACATCTTAAGGATGTAATTTTTTTTTCATCAATTACAATATAATATTATATTCCTATAGATATTTAATATTAATAAATCACATCCATTAAGTACACTAATGGTTGTATGACCTCTTGATCGAGATAATGATCCCTTTAAACCATGAGAGGATAATAAAGAACTGATTAGTCTTGAAGCACCATGTCTAAGTGGTATTAGAGAATTGATATAACTTGAAAACAATAAAAGGCGATATATATAATTTTCTATAAATTTATTGAAAAGGTATAGTTCTTCGCCTACTCATTGGAATTGGAATAGATTTAAGTAAGTATTAAGCACCTTCATGGATTCGAAGATCAGAAGTTATTTTATTCCAAATGTTCAGAACCAAAGTTAGTTGGTTATTATGATGCTGGATACTAGTTTAATACACATAAATTAAGATCTCATACTATAGTAGAAATTTTATTTCTTAGCATTCTGCAAAAAACCATTTCTGAAACTTTTTCTAACCATGCCGAGTTGATTAATATTCATGAAACAAGTTGAGAATGTATTTGGATGAGATTAGTTATTAATCATATTAGAAGTAACTATGGATTATATATGAATAATAATATTCCCACCATATTATATTATGAAAAAAATACTTGTATAACAAATTTTAAGGTTGAGTATATTAAAGGTGATAAAATAAAGAATATCTCACAAAAATTATTTTCCACTCATGATCTTCAAAATACTGGTGAGATTGACATCCAATAAATAAGGTCTTGTGATAATATCATAGATTTATTCATAAATTCATTGACAACACCAACATTTGAGAAATTGATTTATAAAATTAGCATGCGAAGACTGAAATTTTTTATCATGACTTTATGAGGGGGATTTGGGAACATAGTACTGTTTTCCCCTTCATCGGGTTTTCTTAATGGGTTTTCTTGATAAGGTTTTTAATAAGGCATCACAGCACATGATCATGTTAATTTAGAATCACTTGTTTTTCCCATAGGGTTTTTAAGCGACTATTTATATTAGATTCCATGGAATTATGAAATCCATGGGGGAGTGTTATAAATGATCATTTATGGTGTGGATCTCCTAAATCTAGAATTAATTAAGATTTTTCATTACCCAACAAAACCCCTCATATGGATAAACATTTTATATTCCTACCATTATAATTAATTCATAGAGATTAATCTTGACCATTGGATAAAGTCATATGTACCCTATATATATGGTGATATGTTAATGGAATGGGGATTTTATAGGCCATATACTTGTTTCCTTTCTCTCTTATTATGTTCTCTAGTCACCAAACAATTTTATTTCACCATCACCATCCCAAAAATTCGATGTCATTATACGCTAGTTTTTTCCACCAATCAATGTTTTTGTGATTATAACACCTACAATCGACCGGTTTCTCAACACATTTTTATTTTTTGTTCATTCATAGTATTAAGGAATTTAAATGGTAGTTTAGAGATTATACAAATGGTAAATGCTCTCTTTAATCATGCATGAAAACTGAGTTCAACTCTGGATGTGGAATAATTTTCATGTTATTGTAGTAGTGTAAGTACTACAGTAGATTACTACATCAAGGTTGTTATTCACCCAATTTGGTATTTCGAGCCTTGTATTTGGGCCATCAGACCATTGGGATTTTGAGTCTTCTATAGGACTTAGGTTCATCAAAGAATACGAGATACTAAAACTTCGGGTCATCATGCGAGTGTTGTGCTTTGGTATTGGAGCAATATTAGACTAGTGGACTGATCAAGAGTGGTAGCAGTCACACCCTAATACATAACCCACGATAAAATCACTACCCTTTATCACTGCTAGCTGAAAGAGATGATAAAGAGTTCCTTTATCGGTGTTAAAAAAATGATGATAACGATACCTTTATCAACACTTTTTTTATCACTAATAAAGGCACCCCTTTATCACCCCTAAAAAGCCAGTGGAAAAGGTATATTTTATATAAAAAAATATCATTAAAACTCATATATTAATATATAAATATATTTATATTGATAAATATATAATATTTTTTATTAAATATGATTTATATAAGACTAAATATACACTTACACTTGATATATAAGTTTTTTAATGAAAAATGGCATATAAAATAAATAATATATATTATTTAAAATGTTATTTTATATAGAAATATATATTTATATATATATATAAATATAATTTTCATAAATATTATTTAATACTAATGTATTATAAATCATATTTCTTTGTCATATATTTAATATATTTACTATAGAAATATATTTTTATATATATATATCAATATATATAATATTTTCTTAAATATGATTTATATAACATAAAATATGTATTTACATTAAATAATTCATATATTTAGTGAAAAAATGGGTTATAATTAAAATTTACATCAATTAGAAATATTGACTAATTAGTATCGAATGATGGAAATTTAATAAAATCTCATTTTTTTTTCAATTTAACACTTATAAAACTTATGTTATGTTAATTTTACACACACATTTACGTAAATAATGTAATTTTACATACAAACACATATACACACATAATAGTTCTGTAAGTTATTCAATTTTTAATATTCATTTTAGAATTTTATTTATATACATAAAATATTTAATATATATTGTGTTTTTAATCAGTAAATTTTATTCATTTTTATTCAATATATACTATTTATTAATTTTTCACATTTTTCCAATTTATCCATTTTTAATATTATTTATTCATTAATAATCTTAATTATTTTTAATATTTTTTTGCAATTTATTCATTTTCAATTTCTATTTTTTTTAATTTTATATATTTTAAATTTATTTATACATGTTTATTCATTAAAATTTAATGTTTTTAGTATGGTTTTAATTTATATAATTAATATGTATTCATTTTGATTTTAACATATATTCATTTTTATTTTTTTAATATTCTATAAAATTGATAACACTTAATTTGTTTAATATTTTTACAATCTATTGATTCTTTAATTATTAAATTTCACTCTGTTTTAACATTCATTCATTTAATATTATTTAGTATTATTTATTCACTAATAATGTTAATTATTTTTTACTTTTATTTTTAAATATTCATTTTTAATATATATTCGTGTAATATTTTTGTAATTAATTTTTTTAATATTTTTTATACATAATTATTCATTAATGAATTCAATATTTTTAATATATAAATATATTTATATATATAAATAATATTTCCTTAAATACGATTTATATAATAGAAAATATGTATTTACCTTAAATATTTCATGCATTTAGTGAAAAATGGTTTATAATTTAAAATTAATATTAATAAAAAATATTGACCAATTTGTATCGTGTAATGTACATTTAATAAAATATCATTTGTTTTTTCAATTTAACATATATCAAACTTGTGTTATATTTAATTTCACACACACACATACATAATTAATGTAATTTTATATAGAAACACACACACACCCAAAATATTTCTATAATTATTTCAAATTTTAATACTCATTTTTAGAATTTTAATTATTAACATAATATATTTAATATATATTATGTTTTTAATCTATAAAACTTATTCGTTTTTTTATATTATTATTCAATTCTATTTATTATTTTTTAATATTTTTCAAAATTTATTCATTTTTAATATTATTCATTTATTAATAATCTTAACTATTTTTTAATGTTTTTCTAATTTATTAATTTTTAATTTTTATTTGTTTAATATTTTTTTTAATTTTATACATTTTTAATATTTATTTATACATATTTATTCATTAACATTTGATGTTTTTAATATGGTTGTAATTTATATAATTAATATGTATTCATTTTCATTTTAATATATATATATATATTTTATTTTTTTAATAATCTATATAATTAATAACACTTATTCATTTTTTTAATATTTTTACAATCAATTGATATATTTATATATTTTTATAAAATCTTATAAGATGATTTATAATATTAATCATATTTGTAAATATTTCCAACTATTAAGTTTACCACATTAATTTAATTTATACACGTTAAAATATTTATTGATCACTCCGTCAAACATTATAAAATAGTTTTAAATTGGAGTCTTTCCAATTTATATAGAGTGAACCTTTAAATAGGATGAATATTATTTTTTAAAATCATGTTGATTAATTTCATAAGAAGTTTATATGGTGTTATTTTCTAATTAGATCATTTTTTAAGAATAACACATGCCTAAAAAATATTTGGAGATCTTATTTTTTACTAATTTATGGGAATTTAATTTGAGAATATTTTATTATTAGATTTTTTATAACTTCATATAAATTAAAACAACTTTGGCTAGGGGTTTGGAAAAATTGTTTATTTTAGGCTTGGGCTAGTTTGTTCTGATTGGAGGTATATGTAGAGTCTATAAGAATCGATATTGATTAGTTGAATTTTAATAATTGTGTGTGCATGGAAATCAATTGGACGACTCACCATCTAATTTTCTCTCATATGTTTATTACACTTTCTATGAATTTTGATTTCATCACATGGTATTAGAGTGTGAAAACAATATATCATTAACATGTTACCTAGAAGACACACACACACACACATATCTATATACCTATTATTAACATGTGATTTCTTTATATTGTTAATATGATTTCCAAAGGGTTTGAATACTTAAAATATTTTTTACTTAAGAATACAATATAGATTTCTTAAGTTGTATCTCAAGGAGGTTTCTGATTGAGTCTTTTTTTCATATAAAATTTTAATTGATTCAAAATGAATAGAATTAGATTTATTGAAAACATATTTATGATGTAATTCAAAATAGAGTTTTTATTTGAAAATGAGTGTAGAAAAAATGGGTTTTGAAGGATGAAAAATAAATAAAAGTACAAAAGATGTTTTAAAAGGGATGAATTTATATTTTGAGGAAATTAAGTGCTATATTTAGAGTAGTGACCTTAAACATGTTCTAATTATGTAAACATTCTTAAAATAGAGCATACATACACACAAATTTTGATACTTTTTTACATATTAATGTATATATACATTATATGAATACCTTATGTGTATTTATTTATTTTTTGTACAAAATTAATATTATTGAACCTTATAGGATGAATATGTATAAAAAATGTGTAGGTTCCGAGTGCAGCGAAAGCATCCGATGGTGGAAGACATCTTAAAATTCATTTTAATATTTCATTTATTGAAACCCCGAGTGAGGATATTTCATGTTAAATTTATAATTAATTAATTTAGATCTAAAGAAAATAAATACCCCAACTTAGGATCCTTTATTAGTTGGTGATGTTGATATTCTGGAAGACCTTTTTTGGATTTCCTTCATTGTGATGTGAAGATCCAAGGGTAGAATCCTTCTAGAAGTGATCAACATGTGCTCCTTTGATCTTCGAGCAACACCAATAGATTTTCAGGTGCTAGCGTAGAAAATTTATTGTCTTGCATTATTCGTGTTGATTGTTCGTTCTTTTATATTGAAGGAATATCTCTTGCATTTTTTATTCTTGAGAGGGAGAGATAAGAGGACTCAAGAGAGAATTTTGTTCTGCGCAATGATACTCTATATTTGTACCGCCTCACACAATAAACATAACCATCTATTTATAGAGTGAGGTTTTAGGTTAAAATATTATTTAATTTCATGCTGACCCTTAAACAATAGTATAACCTTTAATGAACCCCATGTCACATAATAATAATAATAATAGTTTGTGGAACACACCAACTTTCATAATAACAAATATTATTTAATCGGGTTGTTAATTAATATTTTTCATCTAATATAGTCTTGGTCCGTTTGAACTCATTTAGAATTTATTGAACACATGAATAAATATTAAATATTTTATTTATCAATAAATAACTGTGATCGATAAAACATGAATAAAATTATTCCTCGTTCTTGAGAATAATATTTATTTTATTAGTTAAATTCAAATAGAATTAATCAAGGTCAATAAAAACACCTAGTGTGTGACTCACTAGGATTATTTCTCATTGGAATTAGATGGGCTTGCCTAAAGTCCAAGATTACTATCTTGTAATTGGTCAAGTCACCCAAGAGAAATAAATTAATGTCATAATGAAAATAATCATATATGAATGATCACTGTGTAATATAATATCTTTGTAACAATATCTCATCAAGCATGTTGTACATTTGTGTCATCAACCTATGTGCTCGATATGTCTTTCTCTGATTATCTGAAAAAACACACTGATACACTATAGTCATGAAATTTAATGTGATGATTATATTCCAATTGGAGGGATGAGATAATAGTTTCCATAAATATATATGGTAAAAATCCTTCCTCGACTTATCTATTAATAAAATTTCAATCGTGATGCAACCAACATACCCTACCTCACCACAAAATTATGTCACCATGGTTTTCATCATAAAATCTAAGTGCATGAGTCATGACATGAATTAATGATAATATTAAAGTCTATATACCATTACATATGCTCATAGATAGAAATATTTGACGACACCAAAACATGTAGAATTCCTACTGGTGGGTTTGTTCTCATAATCTCACATCTTAGAGATTATAAAGTGTGATATTGATAAGAATAAGCCTCATCTGCTTAAAAGTACTCTCACCTTATAGTCACATTCTATGCATACCATCATTGAACATTATCTCACCATAGAGCCATACTTAATAATATGATCACAACACTTCAAGGTTCTTATCACAACGAAGAACTTCTTCAACCTTATCAATGTGACAAATACTCTAGGACATTATTAAATTAAAGTCATGAATAACAATGAATAATATGTAATATGATATTTTATTAATATTCAAATCATGTAATATACATGTGATCAAAGTAAAAACAGATGATCCCAGGCCACCAACTCCAAAAAACTCCCATTGAGACTAGATCCAACTACCTATGACTTTTAGTTCACTAGACCTCACATGATAATAATGTTTCTATTGAGTTAATCATTTATTCAAGGGGTCCACCACACTATCTTCCATAGAAATACTATTCATTATAACCTCACCTCTATAAGAGAAATCCATCAAGAGATGATCCTTCTGAAGTATGCACTTCATCTGCTGATATGACCTTGGATCTTTTGAGATATCCACTACTCCAATATTATCACAATAGAGTGTGATATGATCTTTATAGTTAGGTATCACATCGGGATATTAGATGAAGCTTCACATCCATACTACTTCTTTAGCTTCCTCAGAAGATAAAATATAATATAATCAGAATATTTTATAGAATCTATGAACAAAGCCTACTTTGAGCTCTTCTAACTCACATCACATCCAATCAAAGTGAAGATGTATCCTGTTTAAGAATTCATGTCATCTTGGTCTATTTGGAAACTAGAATATGCATATCCTATGATGACTAGATCCTCATCTACTCCATAGACCGGTAACATATCCTTAGTATGCCTTAGGTACTTAAGGATAGTATTGACGATCATCCAATAACAGTTACCTAGGTATTCTTGATATCTTTCTACCACACTTAATGCATAAGCGACATCTAGCCTAGTACATAGTATATCATACTTGACTGACCCACTCACTAATTCATATGGAATCCTTACCATTATTTTTCTTTCATCATGTGTCTAAGAATTCATTTTAATGGAAAGATGAATTCCATGTGACACTGGAAACAATCCCCTCTTAGATTGTTCCATACCGAAACTCTTCAGTATCTTTTCAATATATGTACTTTGAAAACAATATATGTTTCATCACCCAATTTATTTATAGAGAATCATTTATTCAACACAATCTTCAAAAACCACAATACTGGAATTTCATTTCCAATATGTAATATTTCATCAACTTATACTGTTAAGAAATTGATCACACTCCTACTAAACCATTTATAGACACAAGGCTCACATTCATTATTTATGAAACCAAATTCCATTATGGCTTCATCAAAATGAATGTTCCATGACTTGGACACTTTATTTAATATATAAATGGATTTTTTCAACTTTCATAACTTATTAGCATCCTTTGGAGTCACAAAACCTTATGGTTGTGTCATATAGACATCTTCCCGAAGGTTTTCGTTAATGAAGGCTATTTTGACATCTATTTTCCAAATATCATAGTCATGGAAGGATTTAATAAAAATTAGAATTATTTTTGATTTAAGAATTGGAACTGGTGAAATGGTATCGTTACATTCAATTCCTTGATGTTATTTAAACCCTTTTGCAACCAGTCATGCCTTATAGGTACAAAAGTTTCCTACCATTTCCATTTTATTCTTAAATACCCATTTAAAAAAAACTAGATTTGCATCTATTGGAGGATTTAACATAATAAAAACTTGATTTTGGTATGTGGAATCCATTTCATAATTCATAGATTCTTTCTACTTGGAAACATTTATGCCCCTTATTATTTTATTGTAGGTTAGAGAATCATTATTATCAACTAATAATGAGTCACCAACCTTGGTAACAAGAAAACCATATTTTTATGGTTCTCTAACATATATTGTACTCTTATATAGTACTTGTGTCTCTGGAACAACTTCTTCTTCCATGAAGATTTGTGGAATCTGTTCTTGTCCAAACTTTTGTTAGCCTTGAGCCTCGATTTCATTGAAGTCTATCTCACTCACACTATCACTTTTAGATATGTTATCTCTTTTAGGCCAGATAGGGTAATAGAATATAATCTATAGGGGGGGTGTGAATAGACTAGATTAAAAAGTTAAACAAATAAATTGATTAATTAAAATAATTATCAAAGTTAATTATTAAGGTTAATTATCATTAGAAAGAGTAAATAATGAAAATATGTTTTTTTATAGTAGTTCGGTCTGATGTGGGTCTACTTATACTATTATACCTCTCTACTAGATGAGAGATACGTGTGCACTAAAATGATTTTTATGGGGGAATTACAACCCAATTACAAAATAATTTTCTATTGGAGGGATAACCACAACACTAGATTTTTTATGGGGAGTCACAACCCTTATAACCTGACTTTAGACAGAGGGAGTCACAACCCAAACAGTCCCGAATTTAGATACAAGGAGTCAGAACCCTTAGATCCTAACTTTAGAATTCGGGAGTCAAAAACCGAGAAAATAGAATAATAAATAGTGTTTTTGTAATCAAAAGCATAAACAAAAAAAATATAGTGTGTGTGAGTGATAGGAAAAAGTGTTACAAACTCAAAACCAGACAAAAGACGATAAAAAATGAGAGCACAAGTACTGGTTGTTGAAGATTAGATTGGATCGTCTTGACAAGGAAATTTTAGTCTAAGTAGAATTAATTCATCCCTTGAGAGATCATTCAGGTGATGAAATAGAGTGTCATAGGATGTTGCAGATTTCACAGTAGGTTCAAAGTTCACATCACTTTCTCTTTGAAAAACAGAGTATAAAAAATGTTAACGCGTGTAACAATTTCTATCTTGCTATGTTGTTGTAACCTACAAAATAGAAAGATATATATATATATTAGATATTCAGTAGTTTTAGAATCTCCACTTCCTTTATATTTTAAAAATAAATTTAGTCAAGAGCATTCATAAATATCTCCATAAAAAAACACAGCACCGTTGCATATTTATTCCTATAGAGCAAATCTCTAATAAAAGAATTCAAAATAATTTGAATAGGTCTTCCAATAAAATCTCTAGAATAATAGTAGTATTGAATTATTTAAAAAAATAATTTAAATTCATTTAAACTTAGTCAATTTGGTTCCTGAAATCATGTAACACAAGCCAAATGTAAAATCAAATATTGGAAAATAAATAAACTTGAAACTATGAAATTTATTGAAAAAATACGTTGAAATAATTTATTAATTTTTATATTTAAATATTCCACCAAAAACTTTAAAAACTCTTCGATCATAATCCTTATATTTAATGTGAAATTTTATAGTAAAAAAACCTTTGAAAATAATCCATATATATATATATAGAAAATCAATTTTCAGAAAAAACTCATGGAATGAAGAGTAACTTCAGGAATTAAAAGTAACATAACATAGGGTATGAAAAAAAAACAAAGTGCAGAGATGATGAACTATAAGTTAGGGTTAATGAACCATACTTTATGAAATTAATAGTAATGCAGTGTAGGGATGATGAATAGTAACATATCATAGGGATGATGAACAAAAACGTAGCATTGATGAACCATACTTTGCATAATGAACAGTAACATAACATCTGGATGATGAATAGTAACGTAGCATAAGGATTATGAGTAGTAATTTAGTATTGATGAACAATACTTCATGGAATGAACAATAATGTAGTGTAGGGATTATGGACAATATTTCAATGTAGGGATGATGAAAAGTAACAAAACATAGGGATGATAAAAAATAACATAATGTAGGAATGATGAATAGTAATGAAGAGTTGAGAAACCATACTTTTCACTTTTTATGAATAGTAGGGTTTCTCATACATTGTAAAAAAACTGGACAACATACTTTAACAAACTTCAATGAATTTTTAATGGCTCTAAAAAATAGATTCAGACTTCCATAAAATAGACTTATTTGTAGAAAAAAATTTATATTTCCAATTAATTAAGAATAAAATAAATTCGACATCTACTATTACAAATATCATAAAAAATAGAAGCTTTTTTTTGGGAAAAACTAAAACTATGAAACATATTTTCATAACTTCATATAATTTAATGAAAAAATACATTTTTAGACTTGGATGTAAACTAATAAAATCAAGATAAACACTTTGGATTTCTATAAAATCAAGTTTTATGTGAATATGATATCTGTATAAGTTACAGTAAAATAAATATAGAAACTTTTTTAAAACTACACACTGTAGAAGTTCTAAAACTCCAGCAGAAAAATCATTGATTTTTTAGAGTAATAAAAATTCATTTTTAGAATTCCTCATAAAATAATGAAATATAGATAAATATATTATCTATCCAACATGATAAGAATCACAAAAATTCATACACTTTAGTTTAATAAATCATCAAAATACAAAAAGGTTTTTTAAATGAAAAATCACATGTAATCAAACAAGTAATCAAACAAAAGATAATGCACATGCCCAAACAATATCCCCCCTTTTGTTTGTTTTAAAAGATTTTTTTTTTGAAAAATTAAAAATAATTTTAAAAATATTCAAAATAAATTTATTTCTCCCTATTTAATCCCAAAATATCCCTCCCCCTTTTTTTAAATAAAAAAAAGTAAAAACCAAATCTCCTTATAAAATTCCAATAATAAAAAAATGAAATTCCAACATACCAAGTTCAAATTTAATTTTTTCAAACTGAGAGGAGTCTATAGGATTTGTAAAAATATCTGCTATCTAATTTTCATAAGGTATAGATTCTAAAAAAATTTCACCCTTGTTCACATGATCTCTAATAAAATGAAATATAAGATCAATATGATTTGTTCTAGAATGCTGTAAGGGGTCTTTAGAAATAAAAATTTGAGAAGTATTATCACAATAAATAGACAGTTTATCAAGATAAACACCAAAATAACATAATGTTTTCTTAATCAATAAAATTTGAGTATAACTACTAACAATAGTGATATACTTAGCTTTTATAGTAGATAAATCAAATGATAGTTGTTTCTTATAAGACGATGAAATTAAGCTTTTTCCCCAAAAAATGACACATACCTGATGTTCTTTTTCTATCAATTCTACATCCTCCAAAATCAGAATCAGAATAAGATGTTAAATCGAAACAGTTATATTTTAGATAAAATAAACTAGAATCAACCGTTCCTTTAACATATCTAATTATTATTTTAACATCTTTAATATGAATTTATTTAGAATATTCTTGAAATCTAACACATAAACAAACACTAAGAATGATGTCGGGTCTAGATTTTGTTAAATACGACAAGATACCTATCATGCCTCTCTAAACTTTAAAATCAATAGATTTAGCAGAAGCATCAATATCTAATTTACAATTAGTACCCATAGGTGTTTTCATAGATTTAGAAGAATCAAGAAAAAATATTTTAACCAACTCTTTAGAAAACTTAGATTGATTAAGAAAAAATCAATCTTTTCTTTGAAAAATTTGAATTCCAAGAAAGAATTTTAATTCTCCCATTAAACTCATGTCAAATTCAGAAGACATCAAAGAAAAAAATTATTGAAAATCATTTCAATAGAGTAACCAAAAACTACATCATCAACATAAATTTGAAAAACTAAAATATCATTAAAAGTTATTTTAATAAAAAGAGTTGGATCAATAATGACTTTCTTGAAATCATTATTTTATAAAAACAAAGAAATATTTTCATACCAAACATGAGGTGCTTGTTTGAGACCGTATAAAGATTTAGATAATTTAAAAATATGGTTTGGAAAATTTCACTTTCAAAACCAGGGGGTTGAGAAACATAAACTTCTTTAGTTATAAAACCATTTAAAAAAGCACTTTTTACATCCACTTTACATAATTTAAAACCTTGAAATCAATAAAAGGATAAAAAAATTCTAATAGCCTCTAACCTGGAAACAGGTGCAAAAGAATCATCAAAATCTATACCTTCTTCCTGAGAGAATCCTTGAGCAATAAGCCTGACTTTATTTTTGACAATTTTCCTAGATTCATCCATCTTTTTTCTAAATATCAACTTAGTTACAATCATCTGTTTATCCTTGGGCAATTTTACTAAAGTACAAACATTATTTGTAACAAACTGATTTAATTCATCTTTCATAGTAATAATCCAATTTTTATCTTTTAAAGCATCATTAATATTAAGAGGAACAAAATCAGAAATAAAAGTATAATTGGCACAAAAATTTAAAATAGAATTTCCAGTTTTAACACCAGAATTAACATTGCTAATTACATTTTCAACATGATGATCTTTATGAATATTCCGTGATTTTCAATTAGGTTGAGAAGGAGTATGGTCTCCCTAAATTGATTTATTCTTATCTTAAGTAATTTCTTCACAAAAATTAAAATATCCTAACTCATCATCGATAGAATTATAATTAGATTTTATTTTAACACTATTTTCATCAAACATAACATGAAAATATTCTTCAATAATCATAGTTCTTTTATTATAAACTCTATATGCTTTACTATTATTAGAATATCCAATAAAAATACATTCATCACTCTTAACATCAAATTTATCTAATTTAGCCTTTGAATTTGAAATAAAAACTTTACAACCAAAAAATCTAAAGTAACCAACTTTAGATTTTTTATTTTTGAATAATTCATAAAGAGTTTTCTTTAACAAAGGTCTAATAGTAATTCTATTTGAAATATAGTATGCAACAAAAATAGCCTTAGCCCAATATTAACGCTGATAAAGTCCTCCCTTTTTCAGCGCTAGAAAAAGAACTGAAAAAAGATGACTTTATCAACACTAATAATAGCGCTGGTAAAAGTTTTTAATATAAAATATTATTAATTTTTGTAAAAATATTTTAATTATATAAAAAAATAATGTTTATATTTATACATTAAATGAAAAATGCATCTTTTTTATGTTTATGTTTTATTTATGTTTATTATGTTTATTATGTTTATTAGTTTATTAGTTATATATTTATTATACAATATGTTTATAATATTATATATAAAATAATTTTTAATATATATATATATACAAAAATACTTATTAAATATAAATATTTAAGTAAATTTATGTTTCCAAATGAATGTATCAATTGATGCGTAAGTTCTTCTCATGAATATATATTCACTGTTTACCATAGTACTATATATACTTGGTGTATTCAGTCATTTCCTATATAAATGAAGCTTTATCTTTTCATAAATACTTAAAATCATGATAAATATACTTAAATAAACAATAAATGTATTTATTATATTTAAAAATATAAATATTTTGTTATATATAATTATTTACTTTTTAAATATATTATATATAATTATAATTATATATAACTAATTAAATATAAATATGTTTAAGTAATTATAAAATTAAAAAATAGTTTTTTAAATGATAAATATATATATTTATGAATACCTTTTGAATATATTTATTTATAAATATATGTATTTAATGAATATATACACAGACACAAACATATATATATATATATATAAACACTTATGAAAATAAAAATAAAAATTATATATCAATTTATATTTATATATATTTAGTTATAATTTAAATTATAAAATTATATATATATTTAATTATAATTTATACACAAACACCATAAATAAATAATTATATATTTTTATATATTTAATTATAATTTAAATTATTAAGTTATAATCAATATATTAGTTATATATATTTATAAAATTATAAATGTAATAAATATATGAGCTATTATTTTATAATTATGAATAAATGGTATGTTTTATCAGCGCTAATTAAAAAGTGCTGATAAAACATCCATTTATCAGTGCTTTTTTAGTGCTGATAAAGATCGGCCTTTATCAGTGCTTAAAAAAAGCGTTGATAAAGTCATGTTTTATCATCACTTTCAATTGTATTGCTCATAAAACATGAATTTATCAATGCTTTTCTAGCAGTGATAAATATGGGCCTTTATCAGTGCTAAAAAAGCACTGATAAAGGCATGTTTTATCCACGCTTTCAATTTTAACGTTGATAAAACAAAATTTTATCATCTCTTTTTATCTAGAACTGATAAAAGTGTCGTCGAGTTTTATAAATTAACCTTAACTTTCTCCTCATTCCTCGCACCCTCAATCTCTCATAGAATCCGATCCCTTCCACTGCCACTGCCGCAAGTGTCTCCACTACCACTGCTGTTATTGCTGCCACCACCACCGCCGCCTCCTCTCCTCCCTCATCTCCTACCTCATCCTCCTCCTCAGCTACTAACTCCTCTGCTGCCACGAACCGAGCTTCACCACATGAATCTCCTCCACCAAGAACCGAGATTCGCCGCTGATTCCTCCACCAGTGGCTCTCCTCTATTGCGCCTCTCCCATAGGAGGTACATTAATCTTGAATTCCCTATACCAGTTGTGATATCTTTACTATTTGGTATTTGAGTTTTTTATGGGATGGATGGTAAGGGATGTGGTGATTGGTTGTGGGTCATGGGGAGACAATTATCAGTTTATTGGTTTTGGTTTTTATTTTGTAATGTTTATATTATCCTTGAAGACCTAGATTTCTCTTTTAATTATTATTTTATATGTGGTATTGGTTATTGATTTATATTCAAATGGCATGTTGCTATTATTTTTTAGTTAGTTTTTTATCTTTTATGTGTTTAATCTAGTCGGATGTTTCTTTTTATTTAAACCATTTCCTTATGTTCATGAACATTCGATATATGGATGGGTCATGTTGGAATTTTAGGTGGAATTATTGTTATGGTTATTTAGATTCTGGGGGTGAAATAATTCCCGATGGTTATGTTTTTATACCCTAGAACTAGTTTCTAGTTGGGTGATCAGGAATGCACCTTGGGTCTTTCCATGGGCCAGGTCAGGTTCTCAGTTTAGGGGTGGCATGGGTTGGTTCATGATAAAATGGTATCAGAGAACCCTCTTACTATTTAGGGTGTTTCATATTAGAAAGGATCAATAGGTAAGTCGAAACTCAAGAGGTAAAAATCACGAGTAGGTTCCTAATAACCCCTTGCATGAGAAAACTTGATTTTCCATGGGTATTTGGGACTTGATTCTTGATTTTGAATTCCTTTTATGATTATTTTTAGTGGATTTTTATTTGAGATGATGACGATTTGATCCCCAATGAGTATATAAATTATTTCAGGGGTCTCAATAAGATTTGGGATAGAATTGGTGAAAGGATCAGAGCTATATGATTAGATCTACAGATTTAGAAAACCACATGGGGATCAAAATATTGGATCTATAAACTGTCTCAACTGATAATGCACAATTGGAACATAGTTTTCCATCTTGAGCAGATAAACTATTCCAAACTCCATTCTTCTCTCATCATGGTTGTTTTACCTACCTTTCTTTCCAAATTGATCACAATAGTATTTTTCATTGGTATGGGGTTAATGAAGGAAGTTTTAATAATTGGTTCTTTTGGGTGAAATTTTTATTGATGTTATTGTTTTATCATTCGAAATCATGTTTTAAAGGTAAACATTTGTTTTATAAAATTGTTTTTCTGTAAGAAAGAAATAATTTTATGATTTTTTTTAATATAAAAGAGGATTTTGAAGAAAGTTTCTCCTTAAAAATCTAGGTATTGTGGGTTTTTAATAAAATGATATTAACTTGATATTATGATTCCAAAATCAAATGGTTTTAATATGACAATTAGAGAGTATTTTGAAAAAAGGGAATTTTAAGGAATTTAAGTGGGCTCCTTATTTTCATGAAGATTCTAATATTTTCAAAACAAGATGAAATGTTTTAAAGTTGTGGATAATTTTAAAATTGTGTAAGCTATTGAAAAATGGGTTCTATATGGGTTTTTCTTGGATAAGTTATATTTTTGATTGTCTTTGGTTTATAGTGAGGTTGTATGGTTTAGTTTTTGAAATTTTAATTGATCAAGTATATTTTTGATACTATTTAGAGTGTACCTCCCATAGAGTCTTCAAAGAAGAGTGGAAAGTTCATTCATTGGGCAGATATTTAGGGAAATTTATCTCATTTCTTAGAAGTGGTTTCCCTACTTTTTACTCCACCCAGAATCAAGATAAAGTGGTGGAGCCACAATACTTCATGCACTTAGACCCCATCCAAGTATTTTTGAATCATTTACCACCTTCTTTCCATAATTAATGAGGTCATATTGAAGAAATGGAGTGGATATAGAGAATTAAGGGAGACATAAATTCAATGGAAACTCTTGCGGATTAAAGATTAAAGGTCATTATTTATTTATATGAAGGACTAACTGAGTGTGGTGGGATTATATGGTTCATTCTCAACTGCATGAGTCCGTGTTTTGAAAATTTTTAACAATAACATTTATTCAATTGCACTATCCCAAGGAACTAAAAGTGGATAATGCCACTGAGATTGCGATCCTTTGTCAGGGTGATTGGTCAATGAAGGAGTATACATATTATTTCTAATACCTAGTATTATTTTCTCATGATATAGTCAATAATGACACTTTAAAGGATCTTTTATTAAAAATAATTCTTTGCTCAAACCTTGTAGTGGTTGTATTTAAATATGTACTAACATATTTTGAGGAAGTAAATATAATGGCCTTGTTAGTGGAAGCTAATTCAGCAAAGAAACATGTGGAAATATATATGTTGAATTTGATTGATATGAGTGAAGATATTATTTTTGATGAAAAGGAGAGGTTAGATGAGCCTAATTTGTAAGGATAGGTCAGTGAGGGTCAAAATCCCCAATGGGTTGTTGCTCAAAAAAGAAGAAGATATCTCTCATATAGGTTCTTTATGAGATAATGAATGTTTTATTTTCAAGTGGCACACAAATTTATGTATTATGATATGGGTAGTACCTATATTTCCCACCAATTAATTGGGTAAAAGATTATATATCATGATATATAAATTTTATGTGAATAGGTTAGTAAGTCTATAGGTTCAAAAAGGGTGAGTGTGATTGCATTAAGCTCTACTCGTAATAATACATGTGAATCAGTTAGAAAGTTTCTATATTCACGGGTGAGTGTGATGGTGTTAATCACTAATTATAAATTTAAATGTGAATATGGTTTTGAGTAGCTAGCAGGGGAGGGGGGGGGGGGTTGAACAATAGAAAAGGAGTTCACCCACCAGTGATGGGTTGGCCAGTTCATAAGGTTGATGGGAGGAACATTGAAAACTAGTGATCAGAGCTAGATAGGGGGTGTCATGAGACATATAAGGCGTGCGACCATCGATTATTTTCATTGGATAGACATAGGGAAGTGACAATGACATCTATTATTTTTTGGGGGTTCACTTTTAAAATTATTCAAGTGTTTTTAAATGTTTCTTAACAAATTACATGTGTTCAACATACCCTTTTTTGGTTTTAAATTGATTTAAAATGGTTTAAAAAAAGAATTTGGGTTTTGAGAAATGATGTTTGGAATTAATTGATTTATTTTAAAAAGTGTTTGTTATTTTAAATAGGAATTTGTGTTAATGGTTGGTTTTTTTATGGGATTTCAACTGTGATTTTATAAATAGTTTTCAAAAGAGATTTAAAGTATAATTTTTTTTTAGCCTTGGTTAATTTTTATATTAATGTTTTTTGTATTTATTTTGTTAAATATTAATATCACAAAATAAAATAGACTGGATATGAATAAAGAATAGATGGATTCCAATCGTCTAACAAAAGAGTATGGAGATGGAGTGAAGGAGTTCATCAAGTTTGAAAAAGATCATGCATATGATCCTTCTCAAATCCTTTGTCCATGTTTATGCTGTTGTTATTCAAGAAAATTTCATCTAGAGGAGTTAGAAGAACACTTGATCTGTCATAAAATAGATCGAAGTTATAAATGTTGGAATAAATACAGGGAAAAATGGAATGTAGATAGTGACTGAGATAACACTGTATTTTATGGATCATTTGATATGATTACAAGCATGGAAAATGAAGAAAACCGTATCGAGGACATGATTACAGATGTTCATGATGATGAAGATCGTATTAAAGAAATGAAAAGGATAGTAGAAGATAAACTTCGTGATTGCCCAAAACTATTTGAGGAGTTAAAGAGTTGTGAAAAGACGCCATTGTATGATGGTTGCACTAAATATATAGCATTGTCAGCTATACTGAAGATGTATAATTCCAAAGTAGTCAATAGATGGAGTGACATCGGTTTTACAGAATTACTTCCTCTCTTGAATGACATGCTCTCAAAAGATAATGAGCTCCTGATATGAACATATGATTCCAAAAAAATGCTATGCTCAATGGGTATGATATCCAAAATAATACAAGCTTTTCCAAATGACTGTATACTGTTTCACAAGGACCAAAAATCACTTAGAGAATTCCCAAAGTGTGGTTCTTCTTCATACAAGAAAGATAAATCAGGTCCTACAAAAGTTGCATGGTAGTTTCTAATCATTCCAAGGTTTAGATGCCTATATGGAAGTGAGGAGACTGCAGAGAAATTGACATGGCATGAAGATAGGAGAAATAAAGATGGAAAACTATGACATCCGACAAACTCTCCTCAGTGGAAGAGAATTGATCATGAGTATCCTGAATTTGGAAACAATATGAGAACCCTTCATCTTGCATTATCTACAGATGGAGTGAATCCTTTTGGTTTTCAATGCAGTAGTCATAGGTCCTGGCCGGTTATGTTGGTAAATTATAACTTTCCACCATGGTTATGCATAAAGTGAAAACACATCATGTTATCTATGCTTATATCAGGACCAAAACAACTGGATAATGATATTAATATTTTTTTGGATCCATTGATCGAGGATTTGAAATTATTGTGGGATTCAGGTTTTACGATGTTTGATGCTTATAGAAATGAAGATTTCACGTTGAGAGCCATGTTGTGTTGGATGATAAATGAATTTCCTACTTATGGAAATTTGTCAGGATATAGTATTAAATGAACTCTTGGGTGTCTCATCTGTGAACAAGTTTCACAATCAATTAGGTTGAAACATTCATAGAAAACTATGTTTCTAGGACATCATATATTTCTACCCCAACGACATAAGTACCAATCTTGGATGAAATCATTCGATAAAAGTTCAGAAGAACGTACACCACCATCTCCATTAAGAGGTGATCAAATGTTTGAGAAAGTTAAATATGTGGACACTGATTTTGGTAAACCATTTTGGAAAAAACTTATGAAAACCAGTTGGAAAAAGAAATCATTTTTTTTGAATTACCATATTGGAATTGTCTATTCGTTAGACATTTTCTTAATGTTATGCATGTTGAAAAAATGTATGTGATAATGTCATCAGAACATTTATAAATGCACCTGGTAAAAAAAAGAATGAAATTAAGGCTAGGTTGGATATGGTTGACATGGGAATATGAGAAGAGTTGGCACCAGTTAAGGGTGAAAAACGAACACTTCTTCCTCCTGCTACTTACACTCTTTCCAGGTAGAAGAGATATCAGTTTTGCAACTTCTTGAATGATGTAAAGGTTCTATATGGGTATTCATCAAATATCAAGAGCATCATGTTGATGAAAAATTTAAAGTTAAAAGTTCTAAAATCATATGATTATCATGTTTTGATGCAAAATATAATTATTATAGGTTTACCTTTCATTTTTCTCAAGAATGTATATCATAAATTAACAAAGACCTATTTATCTTTCAAAGCTATATGTATCAAAGTTATAGACCTAATGAAATTTCCAACTATGGAAGTAGAAATTGTTGTCATATTATGTGAATTGGAAATGTTTTTCCCACTGACATTATTTGATATGATGGTTCATTTGATGGTTCACTTGGTGAGAGAGATTCGACGATGTGGTCCTATGCACTATATATGGATGTACCCCATTGAACGGTATATGAAGATTTTGAAAGGGTATGTAAAAAATAAAATTCAGCTAAAGGGTTGTATTTTGGAGCGATATATTATTGAGGAAGCTATTGAATTTTATACAGAATAACTGTTCGGTGTGAAAAGCATTGGTCTAACAAAATCTCATCACACTGGGAAACTTTCGGGATAAGGAATTTCTAGAAAGGAGGTCATCATAATCAGTATTACAGATCGGGATTAGGCCCAACATTACGTCTTTTATAACAGTTTGGATGTTGACCCATATTTTGAAACCCAAAAAGAAATTCTTAGGCATTCGAATCCATTAAGGGCTGAAAAATGGATATCAAATAAACATAATCAACAATTTATAGTATGGTTTTAGAACCATATTTTTAAGGATTCAAATGAAAATCCAGACTCAATTTAAGAACGATTTCGATGTATAGCCAAAGAACCAAGTGTGTGCATATTATCTTATAATGCTTATGTAATTAATGGTTATAAATTCTATAGTAATAAACATGGTGAATATTGTACCAGATAGAATAGTGGAGTTACACTTGTGGATGAAGTGATGCATGTTTTTTGTGCTAAGGACAAAAATCCAATTTGCGCAAATATGTCATATTTTGGCATCATAAAAAAATATGAGAGTTGGATTATACGACATTCTGAGTGCCGATTTTTCAATGCAAGTGGGTTGATAAATACTACAATTGGAAACAAATCAGGGTATATATAATAATATTTTACCACCCAAACACATAAAAAATTAATTATTTTTCTCAATGTTTCTGCAGTGACCGAAACAAACAAATGGTTAACACTGTGGTTATTATGTTTGTAAATTTATGAAATTGATCATATTCCATAACCAAACCAGCATCCACGAAGAGGTACTTTCAAATATAATTTCTATTTAATTTAAAAAATTATTAATCCTTTGTGTGTTTATATTTTTTTAGTACTACCATGACTGCCGAAAATAGTAATTTTCACAAGATGATATAGATATGCTTATAAATGAATAGGAAACATACCTGATGGAAGAATGTATAAATATAAAATAAAGATGGTAAAATTCTCAAATAATTTCAACTTTATTAATCTTGTTTGCCTTATCTTTATCTTTTGTTTGATGCTAATGTTGGGATTTGTATGGGCTAAAATCCCCACTGAAAATCAGGTCCGTTGGTAGTCCTTGTTTGCACACTAAATGAATTTCATGTTGATTAGTTTTTTAAAATAAATTGGTGGTCCTCATTTACAGGGAATGTGTGTTGTTGATAGACTAAAGAAGATAACGAGTATTTAGAAGGGGTTTCACCATCCCTTGATTTTGTTGTGACATCTTGAGACATAACAGGAACATGAGATTACTCTACTATTCTAATTTCCAATAACGATAAGGGGTTTTATCCAAAAAACATCAATTCAATCTGCACCATTGGCAGTTCCCCTCTTTAGTTGACCCGGTGAAGAACCAACTGTCATATATTAATTTAGATGTCTTGAATATATGATAGTTGGTAATTTACGGGGCCGACTAAATCTATGTTGTATAAGGAGGATGTTATTCCATGTAAACCATATAGGGATAAAATGTTTTTCCATAATCCTTATAAATTGGGTAGATTGAGCATACTGAGTAGGTCAGGTCTCTTTTTTAGGTTTTAGAGGCATGGGTGCATTGATTTTCAGGCAGAATAATATACTTAAACTTTTCTCTGATAATTTAGGACAAAGATCCATGAGTCATTTGTGACATGTAAGAATCAAAATCAAATCAATCTGATACACAATGTCATCAGTATGACTCCAAATGTGTCTTTATTTAAAATTAACATTAATTCAAGTAAAAAAACACAAATTAGATACTGAAAACTGAGGAAATGCATTCCAATTATTTTGATACTTTAGAAAAATGATACATCAGTCATTTTCGACGTGTAGGAATCAAACAAACCTCAATATGACATACAATGTCACCAGTATGACTCCAAACGTGTCTTGTTATTTAAAATTGACATTAATTCAAGTAAAAAAACACAAATGACAAACTGAAAACTGATAAAATGTATTCAGATTGTTTTTATACTTTAGGAAATTGATTCATGAGTCAGGTGTGACGTATATGAATCAACCCCACCTCAATCCGATGAACGGTGTGACCGGTGTGATTAAAAGTGTCCGCTATCAGTTTAAAATTGATATTTTAGTTCAAAACGTGTCACTCAGTAAAAAAAAATAAAAATCCCTATGATTGTATTCCAAATTAATTACAGTGATTCATAAGTACTTTTTTATGTGTACGAAGTAGTCTCACATCAAACCGATGCACGATGTAATGGGTATGACTCAAATTGCATGTTTTCAGTTTGAACTAACATTTTAGTAAAAAAACACAAATGACATTCTAAAAACTGAGGAAATGAATTTTGATTGTTTTTATACTTTAGAAAAATGATCCATCATTCATTTTTGATGTGTAGGAATGAATCGTACCTCAATATGATGCCCAATGTCACCAGTATGACTCTAAATGTGTCTTGTTATTTAAAATTTACATTAATTCAAGTAGAAAAACACAACTGACATACTGAAAACCAATCAAACCCATTTAAATTTTTTGATATTTTATTACAATGATCCATGAGTTATTTGTGACATGTAGGAATCAACCCCACCTCAATCTGAAGAATGGTGTGACTGATATGACTAAAAGTGTCCCCTATTAGTTTAAAATTGACATTTCAAATCAAAATGCGTCACTCACTAAAAACCAAGAAAACAAACCCCGATTGTCTTCAAAATTAAGGAAAAAGATTCATAAGTCCTTTGTGACATGAGTGAAGTAGTATCACATCAAACTAACACATGATGTGACCATTATGACTCAAATTTCATGTTTTCGGTTTGAAATGACATTTTAGTAAAAAAACACAACAAACATATTGAAAGTTGAGGAAATACATTATGATTGTTTTGATACTTTAAGAAAATGATACATCAGTAATTTGTGACATGTAGGAATCAACCGCACCTCAATTATATGAATGGGGTCACTGATTTGACTCTAAATGTGTCTTGTTATTTAAAATTGACATTAATTCAAGAAAAAAAAACACAACTAACATACTGAAAACCGAGAAAACACATTCATATTTTTTTGATATTTTAGGAAAAAAATCCATGAATCATTTTTGGCATATAGGAATCAACCCCACCTCAATCCAATGAATGGAGTGACCGTTCAGACTAAAAGTATCTGCTATCAGTTTAAAATTGACATTTTAACTCAAAACGCGTCATTCACTAAAAACCAAGAAAACATGCTCTGATTGTATTAAAAATTAAGGAAACCAATTATTAAGTTATTTGGGATGTGTATGAAGTATTCTCACATCAAACCGACGTACGATGTGACCGTTATGACTCAAATTGCATGTTTTCGGTTTGAAATGACATTTTAGTAAAAAAAACACAACCGAGATACCGAAAACAGTGGAAATGCATTATGATTGTTTTGATACTTTAGGTAAACAATCCATCAGTTATTTTTGACATGTATGAATCAACCAAACCTCAATTCTATGCATGGTGTCACTGGTATGAATCCAAATGTGTCTTATTATTTAAAATTGACATTAATTCATGTAAAAAAACACAACTGACATACTAAAAACTAATAAAACACATTCGTATTGTTTTGATATTTTAAGAAAATTATCCATGAGTCAGTTGCGACATATAGGAATCAATCTCACCTCAATATGACGAATGGTGTGACCAGTCTGACTAAAAGTGTCCGCTATCAGTTTAAAATTGATATTTTAACTCAAAACGTGTCACTCACTGAAAACCAATCAAACACACTCTGATTTTCTTCCAAATTAAGGACAGTGATTTGTAATTCCTTTTTTATATGTATGAAGCAGTCTCATGTAAAAAATACACACGATGTGACCAGTATGACTCAAATTTCATGTATTCAGTTTGAAATTACATTTTAGTGAAAAAACACAACTGAAATATTGAAAACTGAGGAAATACATTTAGATTGCTTTGATACTTTAGGAAAATGATCCATCAGTTATTTTTGACGTTTAGGAATCAATAAAAGCTCAATACGATGCACGATTTCACCAGTATGACTCCAAATGTGTCGTTTTATTTAAAATTTACATTAATTCATGTAAAAAAAAAACACAACTGACATACCAAAAATAGAGAAAACACATTCATATTGTTTTGATATTTTAGGAAAAAAATCCATGAGTCTGTTTTAACATGTAGGAATCTACCCCTCTTCAATCCGATGAACGGTGTGAACGGTATGACTGAAAGTGTTCACTATCAGTTTAAAATTAACATTTTAACTCAAAACGTGTCACTCACTGAAAACCAAGAAAACGTGCTCTGATTTTCTTCCAAATTAAGGACAATGATTCATAAGTTCTTTATGACGTGTATGAAGCAGTCTCATGTCAAACCGACGCACGATGTGAACAATATGACTCAAATTTCATGTTTTCAGTTTGAAATGACATTTTAGTAAAAAAACACAACAAACATACTGAAAGCTATGAAATTAAATTCAGATTATTTTGATACTTTAGTACAATAACCCATCAGTCATTTGTGACATGTAAGAGTCAACCTCACCTCAATATGACTCACGGTGTCACCGGTATGACTCCAACTATATCTTGTTATTTAAAATTTACATTAATTCAAGTAAAAAACACAACAGACACACTAAAAACTCTTAAACGCATTTGTGTTGTTTTGATATTTTAGGAAAACGATCCATGAATCAGTTGTGATGTGTAGGTATCAATCCCACCTCAAACTTAAAAATGATGTGACCGTTCTAACTAAAAGTGTCTGCTATCAGTTTAAAATTAACATTTCAAATGAAAATGTATCACTCACTGAAAACCAAGAAAACACACTCCATTTTTCATCAAAATTAAGGAAAATGATTTGTAAGTCCGTTGTGATGTGTATGAAGTAGTCTCATGCCAAACCGATGAATGATGAAACTCGTATGACTCAAATTTCATGTTTTCAGTTTGAAATGAAATTTTAGTAAAAAAACACAATAAACATATTGAAAACCAAGGAAATGCATTCCAATTTTTTTTGATACTTTACGAAAAATAATCCATCAGTCTTTTTTGATATGTAGGAATCAACCACACCTCAATTCGATGCACAATGTCACCGATATGACTCCAAATGTGTCTTGTTATTTAAAATTGACATTAATTCAAGTAAGAAAACACAACTGACATACTGAAAATCGAGCAAACGGATTAGGATTATTTTTATATTTTATGAGAACAATCCATGAGTCATTTGTGGCATGTAAGAATAAACCCCACCTTAATCTGATGAACGGAGTGACCAGTGTTACTAAAAGTGTCCACTATCCATTTAAAAATGACATTTTAACTCAAAATGTGTCACTCATTTAAAACCAAGAAAACACACTTTGATTATCTTCCAAATTAAGGAAAACGATTCTTAAGTCCTTTTTGATATGTATGAAGTAGTCTCACATCAAACTGACACACAATGGGATCAGTATGAATCAAATTTCATGTTTTCAGTTTGAAATGACATTTTAGTAAAAAACACAACAAAAATTTTGAAAATTGAGGAAATGCATTTTTATTGTTTTGATACTTTAGGACAATGATCCATCATTCATTTGTGATGTGTAGGAATCAACCCCACCTCAATACGACGCACAGTGTCACTGATATGACTCCGGATGTGTCATTTTTATTAAAAATTGACATTTTTAATGTATTCTTCATATTAATGTTTAATTTATTTCTTTATAGTATTACTAATGTAATATTTGTTTTCTTATATAGGTGGAACATTTTTCTAGTGTTGGGATGATTTTTTTCGGTGACTATTACCATTAGAGGACATTTTTTAGAGGGGACCGCAGACGTCAAAAGAGAAAACATTAATGTTTTTAACAGTTTGTTGGATATTTGTAAATGTAATTTTATAAATCATTGTTCAAAATTTATATAGAAGTGATTTTTTTTGTATATACCATTAGTGAATATTTTTGTATTAATGATTTTAATTAAATGTATATAACATTTTTTACCAAAATTTTGTGCGCGTTGCTTGTTTTTTCATCATTTTCATCATGTATGTGGTTATTTTGTATATACAAACACCATGAGTGGTTGTTTTTGAGCAAGTTTTACAGGTTTTTGCAGGTTATTTTTGCTGGTTTGATTATTTTGGTAGGATGTTTATTTTATCTACAGGTTGCTGGGTTTGCTATTATGTAAACAACATGCCCAGATAGGGAAGCCTTTATTGGTTCTAGTTGAAGCACTAATAAATGGGAACTTTATCAATGCTTCAAATAGCGCTGATAAAGGAGATCCTTTATAGGTGATTTTCTAAACGCTGATGAAGGGTACCTCCTTTAATAGTGGCTCAATTAAAAATGATTTTTTAGTGCTAATAAAGGCCTTCTTTAGCACCGATAAAATCCTATTTTGTGGTAGTGAACAACAGCAACAAAAACAACAACAAAAACAATAATAATAATAACAATAATTTATCTATCTTATCCCCCTTTATTCTCTAACAAGCCATGAACCAGGGGGGAGCACCACACATCATCGTCATCATAGGGATATCTTTCCATCACTATACACTACCACCACTGCTATCACCATGCACCACCATCGCTGTCACTGTCGGTCATAGGGGAGAGGAGGCCACACCACCGTCATTCACAGAGGAGGAAGGAAAAGTGTCATGAATCGTTGAACACTATTCATTGGGGAGGCCACACCACTTTTCATCCCTACTGATTCCTCCGTGAACATAGATAGAAACCTGAATCTAGGGTCGATCACACTCTATCCATTGTGATTGGCCAAAATATAGCTTCAACCTGCTTGAAAATGGACTCTCATCAAGCCGTATTTACATTACATTCCAAAATATACTTTAAGATCATCAAACCATTCTCGATCTATCCTCAATACTGTCATGATTTCATTAAATTAGTTGACCTCGATCCTGAACCCACAATATTAATCCATTGTGCAAAAGAACAGTTGTGTAGTGATTGATTACCAAGTATTTTTCGAACAACTAGCCAAATGAAATTCTGACAATGAACGAATGAAGAATAGAGAGAGGAAAAGTAAAAAACACAAACATATGGGATGGATATTGGTCATTGTTCATGTTAGCCTCAATCCATTGTTTTTATAGGATGAAAAAATATGAAATTAATAAAAAAATAAACAAATTCCTATTTCTAAAAGAATAAACATCAACCATAAATCACTTTTTACCCACAAATAAAACTGTTTGAAAAATTAATTTGCGTTCAATTTGAGATAGAAAAAAGTGGGATGAAATCAACAAAAAATCATCCTACATTGATTTAGATTAATCACTGATGAAGAATAAATCTTTTATTGTCATCATTGGCGAGATCTACAAGCTATGATTGACACACCGATCTCCATCCTTGATCCCCCATTATTTTTTTGAGAATCTTCTAAGAATGCCCAATAATGGATCCTGCCAAATCTCTAGGGTTATGCGGATAACCCTAGGGATTTGGAATAACCAAATATTTATAAAGGAGTTATTTAGGTTAGGATTTATTTAAAACAATTAAATAAATAAAATAATTTAATTAATTATTTCACCCATGATGGTGCTTAAGAAAAAAACCAGACACCGATAAAGTTTATGTCATACCTAGGGTAAAACCCTTTTTAAAAACTCAATGGAAGTATCATATTTTCCATCCAAGTCCCCGTTTAGGAGTTATTTGGGAAAGGGTTATTAAATAAATAAATTCAATTAATTAATTTATCCAACACACCTTCCAAAAACTGCCTTTTAGGGAACATCTGACACTGAACAAACTTATATCATGCCTAAGGTAAAACTCATATTTCAGAATAAATGGTGGTATTAGATTTATAATCTAAGACTCTTCTCAGTAGTTATTCCATTATTTATGAATAACTAAACACACATGATATAATATATTTGATATTTTTATTATATCAATATCGAGCCCATTGGGTCTCAGAATATCATGTCATCTTAGTACTTAGCTCTGAAAATATTTTTTTTCCAAAGTCTTACAAGTGGGATGATAGATATAATATTACCAAGGGAAAACACCATGAGATTGTGTTTTAATTTCTTATGATCCTCCTAAACCTATTAGCCTGTATTGACTGTGTCCTGTGAGAAAATTTAATATGGCCATAAAACAAGGTTCAAGAATAATATCATGGCACCTCTAGGTTCAAATCATAGTTGGGAACTACTCTAACATTTTAGCATGAAATATATTCTAATGAAATTATCACATAAAAATATCATGTAGAATAATAATCAGGATGTGGTAAGAAAACTTGTTTAATTAATAAAAACATGTAATCAAGTTCTAGACAAGTTAGTTCTAGGGAACCAACTCCAACAGACTCCCATATTCACTATATCCAATTGACAAAAGATTTCAGTCCACTATCTCTCACATTATACTCATGCTTCATTTGAGATAAATCCTTCGTTAAGGGGCATTCCATGTTTTCCTCTTTAGATAATCTTCTCACTACAACTTCACCTCATTGAGAAAAATCCCTCAAGATATGAAACTTATGAATTATGTGATTTGTCCTTTATTGGGACCTCGACTCTTTGGATAGATCCATCACTGTAGTATCATTGTAGCAAACTGTGATAAGATCTTTACTTCCAAGTATGACATCAATCTCTTGGACGAAGTTGCGAATCCAAACTGCTTCCTTGGCTATATAAGAAGCTGCAATATACTTAGGCTCTATTGTAGAATCAACAAAAAATGGTTTTTTTGAACTCTTCCAGCTCATAAATCCTCTATTGAGATAAAAAAATATCTATACTATGACTTCACATCATTCTGATCTATATAAAAACTAGAATCTATATAACCCATGCTGAATAGTTCTTCTTCTCCTCCATGCACTAGGAACATATCCTAATTATACCTCTTATACTTAAGGATAGACTTAATATAAGTCCAATAATGTTCACATGTATCTTCTTGATATCTTCCTACCATGCTCAAAGAGAAATAAAAATCAAGAATCATACATAATATGACATATATTATTGATCCTACCATAGAAGTGTATGAGATCTTTGTCATTCTCTCTCTATCCTCTTGTGTAAAGGGACAAATTTTCTTGAAAATATGTATACCATATGACACTAGAACCAATAATCCATTGGATTGTTCCATATTTAATCTATATAGTATCTTTTCAATGTATGTACCTTGACTTATTCTGAGTAGCCTCTTGGATCTATCACACATGATTTTGATCCCTAGAATGTAGGCTGCTTCACATAAGTCCTTTATGGAGAAGTACTTACTCAACCATGCCTTAACCTCTTATAAGGAGGGTATATAATTTCCTATTAGTAATATGTCATCAACATATACTACTATGAAAAAACTATACTACCACTAAATCACATGTAAACAAATGGATCACATTTATTCTTAATGAAACTAAATTCCTTTATGGCTTTTTCAAATCAAATGTTCCATGAACCAGATTCTTTTTTTAATACATTAATGGTTCTCTATAACTTTAATAGATTTTTGGAATTGTATAGAGTCATAGAACCTTCTAGTCGTGTCATATACACCTCCAATTGAAGGTTCCCATTAAGGAAATCATTTTTGATATCCATTTTCCAAATCTCATAGTCATGGTAAGTTGCTATGGAAAGTAGGATTCTGATGGATTTAAACATGGAAATTAGAAAAAATGTTTCATCGTAGTAAATTAATTGACTTTGTTTAAAACCTTTGGACACTAGCCATGATTTATAGGTATTTACTTTACCTTTCATGTACAGTTTTCCCTTGAATACCCATTTACACCCAATAAGATTTACATTAACTAACTGATTGACTGGAACCTAAAAATGGTTTTGATACATGAAATCTATCTCATAATTCATGAATAATTGTCATCTTTCTGCCTTTGAGATCTTTACTACCTCCTTGTAAGAGAAAGAATCATAATTGTAAACCAATAATGAGCCACCTTCATCAGTGACTAGAAAACCATATCTCTATGATTCTCTTACCTCTCTCAAACTCCGACACAACACTTGTGTTTTGGGAACACCTTCTTCCATGTGGACCCATGGAATTGGTTATTATACCAACGCTTGTGTATCTTGATCACCAACTTCATTGAAGTCAATATTGATCTCACTATCCTCCTTGAGTATGTGCTCCCTCTCAAGAAACATGATTTGTCTTTTGATAATTAAATTCTTTTCTTAAGGTTTTTATAGATAGTATCCCCTTGTTTCCTTGGGATACCCTATAAAGATACACTTCATGCCTTAAGATGCTGGTTTGTTTTTTGAACTAGCCTTAACAAACAACTCACAAGCCCATGCATGAACATGTGAAAAAACATGTTCCTTTCCACTCTGTAACTCAAAGGGAATACCATTTTCCACTTTATTAAATACTCAGTTTACTAAGAATAATGTTGTTCGTAATTATTATCCCCAAAAGGGTAATAGAATACTTTCATGAATAATTATCAAACTTACCATATCTAACAAGTTATGGTTCCTCATTTCACTAACATTATTCCATTGTGGTGTATAAGGTGGAGTGAGTTGAGATAAAATCCCATACTCCCACAAAAATTCCATAAAATATTGGTTAAGATATTTGCTGGCTCGATCTGATCAAAGTTCCTTTTTCTTCTTATTAAGCTGATTCTCAACCTCATTCTTGAACTCTTTAAACTAATAAAAGGATTCATACTTATACATCAAGTCAATGTTAAAATTAATAAAGTATGAGTATCAACATCTATATTCTACTTGAAAAGGTCCATACACATTGGTGTGTACTAATTATAGAAGATCTATGGCCCTTTCACCTTAACCAATGAATACTGGTTTGGTCATATTTCCTTATAAACAAGAATAAAATATTTCAAGTGGATATAACTCAAAATATTATAAATAAACATCTTGATAGAGCTTTATCAAACACTACTCATTTATGTGACCAAAATGATGATACCACAACTAGTTGTCATATGAGGTGTGTGAATTACTTTCATTATCAATTGCTAATTTTTTTCTTCACAATTTAATACATAAAGGCTGATATTTAGATGTTCCATACCATAACATGTGCTATCCTTATATAATTAGAAACCTTTATTCCCAAAGTTGAAAATAAATACATCCATATGTAAGTAAGAAACAAAAATAATGTTCTTGGTGACACTAAGAACATAATAAAAGTTCTTTTAAACCAAGATCTATCCTGTAAAAAATGTGATATGGTAGTCTCCAATGGCTATAGTAGCTATACTTTCTCTATTGGTAGCCTGCATATCTAACTCACCTCTTGTAAGATTCGAAAATATACTTGGTTCCTGTATTTGGATATAAATGTCAACACCACATGAAGTATCTAATATAAAAATTGTAGATATAGATAGATTATACTCGATAAAAAACACCCCCAAATATTCCCATTACTTTTTTGGTTGGAGGAAATTTCTCTTCCAGTGGACCTTCTTGCCACATGAAAAACATACCACATCTTGTTCCTTTTCTTGCCATTAGATCATCTTATTCTTAGAGGGATGGTGTTCCAAAGACTTAGACTTGGAATGATTCTTCAACCCCATTTCATTATTCCTCTTCTTCTTATTCACCATAAGGACAATGAGTTTTGCATTCCCCATGTCATTATCAACTTGGTGGATAGGTGTAAGAAGTTCTGATAGTGTCTTTCACTATTTCTCTTATTATAGTTCATAATAAAACTGGAGAAGTTTTTGGTTATTGATGATAGAATGAGTTCTTTGCACAGATTATAAGGGATCTTAAAACTCAATATATACAGGCTCTCAATGTATCCAATCATCTTGACTACATATTCCCTAGCTGGTACTCACTCTCCAAGCATGCATGTGAATAGTGTATTGGAGATCTCATATCTGCCTCATCTCATCTTCTCTTGATAGAGATCCTTAAGGTGAGAAACAATGCTATACACATCCATATCCTCATATTTATTTAAAAGATAATTGAATATATATATAATATCATGAAAAATTGGAAATCCATAACATCATCCACATTCTTCATATAGAGAGAAACTTTTTCCTTATTAGCCTCTTTAGAAATGAACTCAATAAGTGGGGTTTTCAATATGTATAATTTCTGTTCATGGCATAGTATAATGCACAAGAACCTATACAATTTCTAGAAATTTTCATCGGTGAGAAGGTTATCCTTATCTAGTATAGATCACATTGATATTATTGATGTCATTTTATTTTACAATTATACAATTTAAGAGTAGATAATTAGTACATGTTTTTATTAAAAAATAGATAAATAAATTTAAAATTAATTAAATTCTTATTAATCTCCCATTATTTTTTGAAACCTAACATCCCTCATAACCAGTTTTGAAATATCTTATCTCTTATATATTCTAGAGGAGGGGATCCATATTCCCCTTCTCATAACCCAAACCTAGGTCTGACAATCTATTTGAAGGGTTTTAGGTAAGTGTAACTTTACAACTACATTAACTCATTTTTCCTTGATCTGTTGAGTGAAATCCCCAATCCTGAAATCATGTTATAATTTTTTCTCAACCTTTTACTCTTATTTAAACAATTTTATTATTGGACAATCAACCATTCTTGCAAACAAAGTTAAGTCAACCCAAAACATCAAGTTAAAATTTCCATGATAATTGAAAGCACCCCAACTTCATTTGGTCAAGTACTTTGAACTATGCGGTCAATTTTAACTTAAGTAGTGGAAATATAATACGACTTAATATTTAAAATGAGGGATTTTTATCCTTATTTTTAAATCCAAGTTTTTATCCTTTTACATACCTTGTTAATATTAAGTAGATTTTACTTAAGTGGTTAACCATGTCCTATAATACATTTATGTATAATATAGTTATATTTTATTCCATCTTGAATTCTTTTTAATTCATTTATTAGGTGATCGTGTAACATTCAAAAACATAAATAATTAACCATGAAACTAATAGAAATAAAATTTAAGTGGCATGATCATAGGATTTTTCTATTGGTTACTTTTTCTACTGGATGATAAAATAACCCTTTACCCTAGGGGAAAACACCTTGAACCGTAGATTGGTTCATGTTGCAGCATTCCACCTTTTGTTACTTTGTATTTTCTTGATTTTTTTACCTCTATTACTTAACCCAAACCACTTCCACTCACTTGGGATATCCATCCTTACATAAGAATTTACTCACACACAGGTGAGGGTAACCAATGGATAGGATAAAGAGGGTTTACATAAAATAAATCATAGGCACGCAGGCCCTTACATAATAAGGAGGAGGGGATGGATCACATTCCATCAACAATAATTTAACAAAAATAAATTAAAAGAAACCAATAGCATATAAAGGGATAGTATAATATCATGATCATCCACACATCAAGCAACAAACATACATTTGAAAACTTGTTATTAATTACTTAGACTCATTCATTAATCAAGATAATGCACCAAAAATAAATCTAATTAATCCAATTTATTTTAATTTCATCCAACCATCCTTAACACACCGACATCTATAAATTTTTAAAAAGTTAACTTTATTTTAAATTAATGTATCCTAAAAGTGTACTTGGATTCAACCTCATGTGTTCTTTAAAATTATAACACAAAAATTAATTTATTATATAATTGTTATTTCTATGACGTGGACTGAATTATTTAATGAATGAAACACATAACACATAATCAATAGGATTAATTATACAATTAGTTGTTATTTCTATGAAAAATTATTAACACTTCGTGGAAGTAGACTACACGATGTGTAAAAAAGTACATGACGTGTACTTGTCTTCTTTCCATGTTCGTAGCATGTGCCTGGATCTAGCCGTGTTTCCTGCCTTGGACGTGTTCAAGTTACATAGTATGTAACCACTAAGTTAAACAACATTTCTATCCTCATGTTGTGTATCCGACACATGGGTCACTAGGACACCCTGTGTTCTCGGCCACAAGAAGACAAAGATGACATTACGTGTAAGCTAATCACACAATGTGTATTTCTACATGTCATTTTTCGGTTTGTCTAAGGTCTACATAATTAACCAATATATTCAAATCTTAGATCTGATTTTGTTGGATATGACCTGATAGAACAAGATACAAACAAAAAATAAAATAAAAAAATACACAGTGTGTACTATGGGAGTACATGATGCATACTTTGTTCTTCTCCAGGAAGAGCCTTTGACACCTCCAGATAGAAATCTTCAGATGATTATTTATTTTTAATTATTAATCGTACTAGCTGTGTTATCAAGAATGAATAAAAGAAGAGATGACAATGCCAGATTATTTGAAAAATCATTTTAAGTAAAAGAAAACAAAAAATGATGCAATCAATCAATGAATAATAAATAATTATAAATTAAATATGTGGCCACTCTAATACCACTCGATGGTTCCAGGTGAAACGTAAACATCCTTTGATGGTATGACTAACTCATATTTTAGTCCTAGATCAAGTGTAATAATTGTTTTAAATGATCAAAACATCAGATCCAATGAAAATAACAGACTAATATACTACACTAATACACCATAACTGGAGGGACATGATCTTTACTGTTGGATCTGAATCTACGGATTACACACAAGAGGGGGGGTGAATTGTGTCTTTTCAAAATTATTACAATCTCTTCAATTTAGACAAATTCTGTCCACTATGCTTTTGCACGATTAAATATGCAGCGGAAAAAGTAAAAGCATAAACACACGGATGTATAGTGGTTCGGGGAACAGAAGGCCCCTAGTCCACTCCACCAACGCTCAAATCCACGAGCTTGGCGATTTTCACTATCTGGTCCTCGTTTCCACAGACCTGTCCACAACTGAGTACAGGTAGTTGACACCTTTACAAGTTTCAGGCAAACACAGCCTTCCTGGTTCAAACACGAACCCACACAACTTAGAACGAGAAGCTGATCACTCAAGAATAAAAAGGGTTTCGATAAAGAAAACACTTCTCCAGTTGTTCTTCACAATTGCAACAGAATGCAATTGACAGTAGATAGATCGTCGTCTTCAGAAAATAAAGATCTGTAATCAAAACAGTTCTGAGTCGATCCAGTTGCAATAGATATTACCAGAAACTTCACAACTTTAGCAGCAGTAGATTCACAACAGATAGTCGATGTAGAACACGTGAATCTGCTATCAAGATCTTCCTTCGATAATAAAGGTTTTACACTTCTTCTCGATCACCAGAAAAGAACGCCTTTACACAGTCTCTGTTTCTTGCTCGCTAAAAAATCAATCTATATATCTTTCATACACTTTCCTGTGTATATATATATCCGAAGTTTCCAAGATAGAACATATATATTCAAATCTGAGAAAATCTTCCGCATAAATAGATCCATGAAAATCTCCTTTAGATTCGCGATATTAAATTAAATAACAGAGCCGTTGTAACTCCCCTGAAGAATCAGCATAAAAAGCTCCGTTTAAATCAATCAGTAGTCCGTTGAAAATCGTCTTTGATTCAGTCAAAGTCGTATTTAAGAATCGGCTCGAAATCCGCTTAATAATCCGCCTGTTTGACCAATGCAAACGGAAATATCGTTTGTCAAAAATATCCCGACGCCAAACGTAGGGTTGATGACGTGGCTTCAAACGTAGGGTTCACAAACGTAAGGTTCACAAACGTAAGGTTGAACATATATACTTTCTCTTCAGCATTCAAACGTAGGGTTGATCATCCATACTTTGTCTTGCTTCAACTCTCCAAAGAACGTACGGTTGATTATAAAAGTAAGGTTGATGATCCATACTTTTGAGAAACAAACTCAACACTGAAAACTAACGTACGGTTTCTCTTCCATACTTGTCCAACAACAAAAACGTAAGATTCCTTCCAAACGTAATGTTCTTCTTCCATACTTTTCAACAACGTAAGGTTCCTTAACCATACGTTTCAAGATAACGTAAGGTTCCTTAACCATACGTTTTCTTTTAACATAAAAAGTAAACTTTTCATCCATACGTTACGTTCATCAACGTAGGGTATGAACAGTGATTCCAGTACGCGCTAAAACTGATCTCGCGCTACAGTGATTCCAGAACGCGCTAAAATTGATCTTGTGCTAAAGTGATTCCAGAACGCGCTAAAATTGATCTTGCGCTACAATGATTCCAGAACGCGCTAAAATTGATCTTGCGCTAAATGAAGTATGAAATCTCGTTGTATGAAATAAATAAATGAAATAAATTCCTGCAAAATACTCAATGAAATAATTAGTAAATAATTAAGGGTATTTGTGAGCATCAAAATCATCATAAAGAGACAGAGTATTATTTAAAATAATCTCCCCCTTTAAAAAACATTATTTTGAATTGTTTGAAAACAATACGTTGCTCAACAATCTCCCCCTTTTTGATGATCACAAAACCCATAAAATAATAGAACTAATTTAATTGCAATCTTTATTGAAAAATTAGTTTTATAAAATTTTAGAATTTTGAAAGGATTAAAACAATATTTAACTATAATAAAATATCTCCCCCATAAAAATAAATTTCCAGCTAAAAATAGATAAAAGATAAATGTCGTATATATCCAAATTCTCCCATATATCCAAATTTCTTCATAGAAACAAATGAATTTAAATGTTGTGTTTATCCAAATTCTCCCCCTTTTTGTGATATCAAAAAGAATGAAAAATTACGGATTTGAACACATTCAATATTGCACTGAACTATAAGTAAATGCTATAATTAACTGTGTATGAATAAGTGAATTTGTTATACTGGCTAACTTAATCACAAATCAATAAACAACAAAACAAAAAAGAAATAAGAAAATAATTTTCATTCACAAGCTGTTATATATAAACGATTGTGATATACAGAGGAATCAAGGTTCATAGATAAGACAGGGAAAAAAGGTGTCTATCTCCTTTGAATCGCGGTCTTGATCTCTTTAAACTGTTCTCTGAGCCTCTTCATCATCCCATCTCCTAACTTGATGATAAGATCCCTGTTCTCTTGAGTCATATGAATATCTTCAATCAAATTAACTCTGAAAAACTCATGCATTCTTTATTCCTTTTCAACAAAAATAGCCAGTTTTTCTGATAACTGATTCAAAAGAATCCTAATCGGTTGCTCTCCAGATGTCAACTGATCCACTAAAAATTTCTGATTATCTAGAAAAACTGACAAAGGGGCACTATTACACTGAAGATCGTGTAATCTGTCACTCATATTGCTCATTGCTGCAGTAATTGCTTGAAATATTCGAATCAAATCAGGTGAAGAGCCTGATCCACTCACAGCACTGTTTGCAACAGATTCAAATTTATTCTCCATGTAAATCTTCAACTCAGACAAATCATCTTTCTTTACCATCTCTGATTTTAACTGATCAACAACATGCAGCATATCAGTCTTAAACAGATCTACTTCCTGTCTTGAAACAGTACATTCTTTCAGCTTCTGAAACTTCAACTGCTCTAAGTTCAGAGAATTTCTGAGACTAACATTCTCAGATTCTAACTGAGAGATACGCTTGTACAGCTCAACAACTTCTTCTTTTCTCGAATCAGAGGCACCCTGTGCTCGATTCTCATGTCCAGAATTAGGTTGATGAAGCAAGGCAAGTGGTAAAGAATCTGCATCTGATTGTTCTTTGTCCTTGTCCTGACAAGGTTGATCCACTGAACTAGCTTTTGAAGCCTGAAACTCTTCCACTGAAAACTCTTCCTGAAGTACCTCTGTATTGGCTTCAGAAGTATGTTCATCATGAACAGTAGTCTCTCTGACTTCTACTGAATGGTCAAGAACAATATCTTCATGTAAATCTTGAGGTCGGGCCACTTCTTCACCAGGCACTGCCTCCACAAGTTGTTCTTGTTGAATTACTTTTTCAACAGCCACAACAGCAGATTGAGGTTCTTTTTGAGTTTCTGTTTGAGCTGCTGGTTCCTCTATCGGTGCAGTCTTCTCCACAACAGCTTCTCTCACAAATGAATAAGAAATTACCGGTTCAGAGGATTTCAAGGCAGGAGAGATAATTTCTTCATCAATTGACCTCTTCCTTCTAGATTGAAGTCCTTCTTGACTTCTCTATTCCTCAACTTCCTCCATCTCAAAACAAATTCTCCTTGCCACTGTACTAACTCTCGATTCTGCTTGTCCCTCCTTGGACTTAGCCGGTTGAGCCTGAGCACTCTCCGAGTTTTCCTCAGCTCCAACAGGTAAGAGTTTTCCTTTAATTGTGCTCCAGAAGTATCCTACCTTCCTCAAAGTTCCAGCATTAAAAACATTACTGTGGTGACATTTCACCCCAGCATCTACCAATCTGATCATTCCTCTTTTAAACAAAAACAAAGAAATGAACCTTCCATAAGGGAAAAAGGTCATTCTTGCTTCACTCTGACGGCAGTAACTCAGATATCTTATCATAAACCAAGGAAAATTAAACTTAATATCACACATCAGAAGATACATTATGTACATGTCAGGATATAGGATTTTCTCCATCTCAGCCATTCTTGGTGCTAAACCAGTCTGAACAAATTTTACCAAAATTTTCTGATCAGGCTCCAAATCCTTAATAAACATTTTCTTTATCACTCTGGTTCCAAACAGAAAAGACATAATGTCTTCAGACTTATGTACAAAATCTCCAATATTCCGTAAATCGAAATGAAAAACTCCTTCATGAGGGCAGTTAAGAATTTGACTTATCTCTACAGATGATATCGAAAAGTCCTTATCCTCTATTTGAGCCAATAAACTATCCTCCGTATCTCCAAGGCTAAACTGAACAGTTCTAAAGAAATGTCTCATTTCTGCCTCATATAGAAACTCAGAATTTTCACTATTAAAAGCTTGCTCAAGGCTTTGAAACGACAACGCTTGCTTCAACAGTAAATTAGTTTCAAACAGCCACTCTAAATCTATGACTTTACCTTGCAGTATTTTCCGACCAACTACTTTAGGTTTCTTTGCAGCACTGCTCTCGGCTTCATCTGGACGCTTAGTCTTTGCCATTCCAACAACGATTTCTGAAGGTTCGAAAGTTTAGGGATTGAAGATTCAGAAAAGGGTTTTGGAGCAGATGTGCGGTTTTAGGTTTTCGAAAGGGTTTCCGAAAAAGGTGAAGTAGTTTAGAAGGTGAAACGGTTCTGACAGCCTTGATTCCCGTGTAATCACTAATCATTACTTTTATTTAAAACAAAATAAAATTACTTATAGCGGGAAACAGAAATTAAGCAGAATTCGAAAACAGAATAAGATTTAAAAAAAAATTATTTAAAATTAAATAAACCTAACTCCCCCTTAATAAATTCAAACCTTGTTGTGGGAAGTGGTTTAGTAAAAATATCTGCTAATTGATTTTCTGTATTTACAAATTCTAAAAATATATCCTTTTTAAACACATGATCTCTTAAAAAGTGATGTCTTATATCAATGTGATTAGTTCTAGAATGACTAATAGGATTTTTTGAAATATTAATTGCACTAGTATTATCACATAAAATAGGTGTATTATTGAAATTTAATCCAAAGTCCATAAGAGTGTTTTTCATCCACAACACCTGTGCACAACAACTACCTGCAGACACATATTCTGCCTCGGCTGTTGACAGGGCAACTGAGTGTTGTTTCTTACTAGACCATGATACTAAAGACTTTCCTAAAAAGTGACATGTTCCTGAAGTACTCTTCCTATCTAATCTACAGCTTCCAAAGTCAGCATCTGAATATGAAATTAAATTAAAATCAGAGGTTTTTGGATAAAGCAGAGATTGATAAATAGTACCTTTTAAATATCTAAAAATTCTTTTAACAGCAGTTAAGTGGGATTCTTTGGGATTTGATTGAAATCGAGCACAAAGACATACTGAGTACATTATATCTGGTCCACTAGCAGTAAGATATAACAAACTACCAATCATACCTCTATATAACTTGTTGTCCACTGATTTTCCAGTTTCATCCAAATCAAGTTTTATATTAGTACACATAGGAGTTGTAAATGGCTTGCTGTTTTCAAGTCCAAATTTCTTAAGTAAATCAGTAATGTATTTGCATTGATTTAAAACATTTCCAAAATCTTTTTGAAATATTTGAAGACCCAAAAAGAAATTTAATTCTCCCATCATACTCATTTCAAATTCTTTTTGCATTAATTCTGAAAATTCATGACAAAGAATTTTATTGGTTGATCCAAAAATTACATCATCAACATAAATTTGTACCAACAAAACATTATTTTTCACAGTTTTCTTAAAGAGTGTTGGATCTGCTAGTCCAACAGTAAAATCATTTTTCAAAAGAAAAGAACTTAGTCTTTCATACCAAGATCTAGGTGCTTGTTTAAGGCCATAAAGAGCTTTAGTAAGTTTGAAAACAGAATCTGGTTTTTGAGAATTTTCAAAACCAGGAGGTTGCTCAACATAAACTTCCTCCATTAAATAACCATTTAAAAAGGCAGATTTAACATCCATCTGAAATAATTTAAAATTCATATAAGATGCATAGGCTAAAAGGATTCTAATGGCTTCTAACCTGGCTACAGGTGCAAAGGTCTCATCATAATCTATTCCTTCTTCTTGATTATATCCTTTAGCTACTAATCTTTCTTTATTTCTAGTTATTATCCCTTGATCATCCTGTTTATTCCTAAAGACCCATTTAGTTCCTATTACTGGATAATCATGTGACTTTCAACTAATTCCCAAACCTTATTTCTCTTGAACTGGTTCAATTCATCCTGCATTGCTATTACCCAGCTCTCATCATCTAAGGCTTCTTCTATGGTCTTAGGTTCTTGTTGGGATAGGAAAGCAGAGAATTCAACTATGTTTCCAAGGTTTCTTCTAGTTTGAATACCAGTCTCTAAGTCACCTATCACAGATTATAAAGGGTGATTCTTTAAGGTTTTAGACTGTCTAGGCATTACATTCAAAGGTTCTTCAGTGTCATGTTATTCTGAACTGGACTGAATTTCTTTTATATCATTTTCAAAATCATTCTTTAAATTCTCAAGTCTCATGTTTTCATTAGAATCAGGTTCATCTATTTGTTCTATCCTTTTCTCAAAAGGATCAGATTCATCAAATTTCACATGAACTGATTCTTCAACAATCCTTGACTTTTTATTATAGACTATATAAGCTTTGGAGGTTGCAGAATATCCTAAGAAAATACCTTTATCAGATTTTGGATCAAATTTACCAAGATTATCTTTGGTATTCAAGATGTAAACCTTGCATCCAAAAACTTTAAAGTAATTTACTTTAGGTTTTCTGTTATTCCATAGTTCATAGGGTGTCTTTTTCAAAATAGGTCTTATTAAAATTCTATTCATTATATAACAAGCTGTATTAACAGCTTCTGCCCAGAAATATATAGGTAGGCTATATTCATTTAACATAGTTCTAGCCATTTCTTGAATAGTTCTATTTCTTCTTTCTACAATCCCATTCTGTTGAGGTGTTCTTGGAGAAGAGAAGGTGTGTTTAATACCCATGTTTGAGAAAAAGGAATTAAATTCCTGGTTCTCAAATTCTCCACCATGATCACTTCTCAATGAGATTATATTAAAACCTTTTTCATTTTGAATAGATTTACAAAAACCTTCAAATAAACTAAAAGCTTCACTTTTAAATTTTAAAAAGAAAATCCAAGTAAATCTAGAATAATCATCAACTAATACATAAACATATAATTTACTAGATAAACTTGCTACTCTTGAAGGTCCAAACAAATCCATATGGATAAGTTCTAGAGGTTTAGTTGTAGAAACTTTATTAACAGATTTGAATGATGATTTGTGTTGCTTGCCAAGCTGACATGCATCACAGAATCTGTCATTTTCAAATTTGAGACTAGGCAAATCAGAAACTAGATGTTTCTTAGATAATTTATGTAAAGCATATATATTGCAATGACCAAGTCTTCTATGCCAGATCCAGGATTCACTTATATTAGCAGTTAAGCAGTTTACTTGTTGTTTACACAAGGAATACAAATCCAAAGTATAAACATTATCAGTTCTGGGTGCTCTAAACTTAAACAGTTTATCTTTAGAAATAGTACAACTATTGTTAGTAAAATCAACAGTGTATCCATCATCACAGAGTTGAGAGATACTTATCAGATTGTGTTTTAACCCTTGTACATAAAGTACTTTGTTGATTGAGACTGTCTCTGGATCTCCAACTGTTCCAATACCAATAATCTTTCCTTTGGCATTGTCACCAAAGGTGACAAGTCCTCCTTCCTTTCGAGTAAGTGAAGAGAAATTAGCTGAAGTTCCACTCATGTGTCTTGAGCAGCCACTGTCCATATACCATATTTCTTTCTTTCTTTGGTGACCTGCTACCTCATCAGTTTCAGCCATGAAACACATATTTGCTTTTAAATTGGCTTCCTCCTTCTCTGAGCTTGATTCAAAAGAATTACTTGAGTCTTCAGAAACACTCCAAGTAGATTTCATAGCTTTCTTGTCTTTCTGCTCATAATCATCTTTTTTGAAGAATTTCTTCTTCTTTGCATCTTTCAATTTTGGGCAATCCGGTCTGATATGTCCCATCTTTTTGCATTCATAACATCTCACTTCCTTGCTATCCTTTTTGAAGGATTTCTTGAAGTCTTTCTTCTTACTGTAGAACTTTCTGAATTTTCTGGCTAGCTGAGCCAGTTCTTCATCCGAATTTGAAGAATCAGAGCTTTCTGATTTAGCACTTACTTCTCTGTTCTTCATATTTCTATCCTTTTGTTGAGAAGTCTCTTTCAAAGCAGTATTTTCCCTTTTTATGTAGACTTTATGCTCATTTACCTCATCTTTAATTTCAGCCTCGTACATCATCAATGTACCAATCAGCTCTCTCATAGTTAGATCTTTAACAGAAGTTGATTGTATGATTGCTGCAGAGATTCCATTCCATCGAGTAGGAAGTACTCTCAGTACCTTTAACGCTTGATCAGCCTGCTTGATTGGTTCTCCTAGAGCTGTTATATTATTGACAATTTCTGTCAACCTTCCATTCATCTGAGTGATGCTCTCTCCTTCAATCATTCTGAAAGTATTGAATTTTAATTTAGCAGTTGCATATCTCATCTGTCTTACATTATCTGTTCCTTCATAAGCAACAACTATTGTTTGCCACATTTCATATGCAGTCGGGCATTGAGATACTCTGTTAAATTCATCCGGTCCTAGACCACAGATGATTGCATTCATAGCTTTTGAATTCATGTCATACTCAGCCTCTGTAGCAGCACTCCATGTATCGGGATTTTCAGGAATTTCATAGGGAGTCAGAATCTTTGAATAGACTTTGTAACCAAGATTTTTCAGATAAATAATCATACGTGATTTCCAGCAGCCATAATTATCTCCATTAAAGTAAGGTGCTCTGACCATTGACATTCCCTCTCTCGTATCAGCCATGATACACTATGTATAATCTTTAAATACTTCTTAGCTTGATAAGACTTTAAAAAATAAGAAGCTCCTCCTCTGATACCAATTGTTGGATCTGAATCTACGGATTACACACAAGAGGGGGGGTGAATTGTGTCTTTTCAAAATTATTACAATCTCTTCAATTTAGACAAATTCTGTCCACTATGCTTTTGCACGATTAAATATGCAGCGGAAAAAGTAAAAGAATGAACACACAGATGTATAGTGGTTCGGGGAACAGAAGGCCCCTAGTCCACTCCACCAACGCTCAAATCCACGAGCTTGGCGATTTTCACTATCTGGTCCTCGTTTCCACAGACCTGTCCACAACTGAGTACAGGCAGTTGACACCTTTACAAGTTTCAGGCAAACACAGCCTTCCTGGTTCAAACACGAACCCACACAGCTTAGAACGAGAAGATGATCACTCAAGAATAAAAAGGGTTTCGATAAAGAAAACACTTCTCCAGTTGTTCTTCACAATTGCAACAGAATGCAATTGACAGTAGATAGATCGTCGTCTTCAGAAAATAAAGATCTGTAATCAAAATAGTTCTGAGTCGATCCAGTTGCAATAGATATTACCAGAAACTTCACAACTTTAGCAGCAGTAGATTCACAACAGATAGTCGATGTAGAACACGTGAATCTGCTATCAAGATCTTCCTTCGATAATAAAGGTTTTACACTTCTTCTCGATCACCAGAAAAGAACGCCTTTACACAGTCTCTGTTTCTTGCTCGCTAAAAAATCAATCTATATATCTTTCATACACTTTCCTGTGTATATATATATCCGAAGTTTCCAAGATAGAACATATATATTCAAATCTGAGAAAATCTTCCTCATAAATAGATCCATGAAAATCTCCTTTAGATTCGCGATATTAAATGAAATAACAGAGCCGTTGTAACTCCCCTGAAGAATCGGCATAAAAAGCTCCGTTTAAATCAATCAGTAGTCCGTTGAAAATCGTCTTTGATTCAGTCAAAGTCGTATTTAAGAATCGGCTCGAAATCCGCTTAATAATCCGCCTGTTTGACCAATGAAAACGAAAATATCGTCTGTCAAAAATATCCCGACGCCAAACGTAGGGTTGATGACGTGGCTTCAAACGTAGGGTTCACAAACGTAAGGTTCACAAACGTAAGGTTGAACATATATACTTTCTCTTCAGCATTCAAACGTAGGGTTGATCATCCATACTTTGTCTTGCTTCAACTCTCCAAAGAACGTACGGTTGATTATAAAAGTAAGGCTGATGATCCATACTTTTGAGAAACAAACTCAACACTGAAAACTAACGTACGGTTTCTCTTCCATACTTTTCCAACAACAAAAACGTAAGATTCCTTCCAAACGTAATGTTCTTCTTCCATACTTTTCAACAACGTAAGGTTCCTTAACCATACGTTTCAAGATAACGTAAGGTTCCTTAACCATACGTTTTCTTTTAACATAAAAAGTAAACTTTTCATCCATACGTTACGTTCATCAACGTAGGGTATGAACAGTGATTCCAGTACGCGCTAAAACTGATCTCGCGCTACAGTGATTCCAGAACGCGCTAAAATTGATCTTGCGCTAAAGTGATTCCAGAACGCGCTAAAATTGATCTTGCGCTACAGTGATTCCAGAACGCGCTAAAATTGATCTTGCGCTAAATGAAGTATGAAATCTCGTTGTATGAAATAAATAAATGAAATAAATTCCTGCAAAATACTCAACGAAATAATTAGTAAATAATTAAGGGTATTTGTGAGCATCAAAATCATCATAAAGAGACAGAGTATTATTTAAAATAATCTTCCCCTTTAAAAAACATTATTTTGAATTGTTTGAAAAAAAATACGTTGCTCAACATTTACATGTAATTTATAAATAATTTATGAGTGGATATAGAATTACCTCAACTTGTAATTATGATTTTTTTGATGATATAATGGAATATAATTTTCAGCACCATCATTATGCTATAGGATTCAATTATAGAATCCCTATAGAAGTGATCCACATAGGCACCACAACCGCTGATCAATGCCATAGAATCTCCGGGTGCTAGCACAGTTGATCCTGATTACTTTAATCATTCATGGTTGATTGCAGTAGTATTCTTCATGAAGGATGAAGAATCCTTATTATTAACTTGAAGTTTTGAGAGATGATGGAGAGAGAGAAAACTATAGGGCTTGATCTAATCTCTCCTTATCCACTGTGCACACTAAAAGTGAATTAAGAAAGTGATGAAATTAGATATTTATTATATCTAGTTTAGGGTTGGAAAATCACACACAAGCCCCCAACCATCTTTAATATTATTAAATGAACCCATGTACAATAATAATTATAATATTAATTTCTTGATATGTGTAACACATTAAGAATATAAATATATATCATTTATACTATTCTAACTACTAAACTCGAGCCGCTTTCCTTCTTCGACATTTACCAATCATCAAATAATTTCTCTTAAATTAAATAAATGTCACTGCATTATGCTACGATAAATATAATAAATATTATATTTTCCAAACTTGAAAGACAATATTTATTATTATTATTTAACTCACTTATTATTTTTAATAACTTTTAATTAAATTATGGTGACACTACTATAAAACACACTTTTAAAAGTGCTATTTTGGGCTTTAATAGCGTTGTCTACCAAAGTGATGTTAAAATCCGACCTTTATCAGCGCTAAAAAAAGTAGTGATAAAGTCCCCCTTTATCCGCTTTCTCAAAAGCATTGTTAAAGGGGGGATTATTTTTGGTTCAATACTTTCTGCACTACCCCTTTATCATCGCTTCCCCCACCCTTTATCAGCATTTTTCATGCACTTGCATACCCCCCTTTAACAACACTTCCCCCACCCTTTAACGACTATTTAGGAAATTCCATCCCTCCTACACATACCTTGATTTGAACCTTGGACCTCTACTTTAGTATTCAAAGGGCTTTATCATTGCACCATCTAATTTTGTTATATATTTTTTCATATTTCTATATATATATATTTACATGCATATTTTGTATTCATATATTTATTTAATTTTTTTTAAATACATTTATAAAATATATGTTTATGTGTGTGATATATATATAATTATATTTATTTAAATTTATTTTTTACTAATATTCATTTAAATATACTATAATATAATATAAATATATATCTGTTTATTAATATACACATATTAATGCATTTGTATAAGGTAAATAAAATGGACAATTTTTTACTTTAAATGAAATGAATAATAAATATTTATTTTATATATTTTAAAATAATTTTTTACATAAATATGTTGATATATGTATTTATACAAGTGATTTATTATAAGTAAATATAAGAAAATATGCATATATTTAATTATAAAAAAACTATATTATGAAAGTTGATCAAATTTAAAAACCATAATATCAATATGAATGTAATACCTAAGAATAAATTCATTCATCACTGAAAATGGGCAATAAGACACCCTTAAAGAAAGATTAAATGACATAAAATGTTAAAAAATTGGGATACCTCTACTAAATTCTTTTTTGGAGGACTTATGGGACTTTTTTACTTGAAAAACGTGACCAGCGATACCCCCCATCACTACTGCATAGAGATCAGCATAGACTTAGATTTTATATGTGGTAGATCGTAAATGGACACCCAGAGAAAAATTTATGGTCATTTTACGTTCAAGTCATGTTTTCAACTTATCTTAGATAGTTTATTAATTAATTTAATTTTTATCTCACCCAAATTTTATTAAATGACTATTACTCAATAATAATTAGAAAATTATTAATTAATAATAATTTTTAATTATATTATAAGTCATTTTCACTAAATATCTTATATATTAAGTATAAATTCCTATTTATTCTTATCTAAAACATATTTAAACAATACATATTATATTTATATTAATATTAATATATTTATATATTATTTTTATTGAAATATTTTTTCTATGAAATTTAACCTTTATCAATGCTATTAAGAAAGCACTCATAAAGGGGGCCTTTTATCAGCACTTGTAAAAAAGCACTGATAAAGGCTCCCCTTTATCAATGGGTTTTTACTAGCACTGATAAATGTTCTCCTTTATTAGCGTTTTTATAGTATCATTAATAAAGGGACCCCTTTATCAACACTTTTTGCTAATGTTGATAAAGCCTAGAACTGGCTAAACCCAGTTTTGTAGTAGTGTGATCAACCAAACCTGAATAAATATCATTTATTCCAACTTGTTAAATTCAATTCTAGAAATTAATTAAGATTTAATATACACTTAGTGTGTTACCCTTTGGGACTCTTTCTCAATGGAATTAGGCATAACCACATAATTTTTAAGGTTAGAATCTATAAACACACCAAAGGTTCCACAAAGAAAGAAGTTAACATCACAATGATGTCCAACCACCTACAAATGTTTACCATTTAATATAATCCTTTTATCACAATATCTAAAATCAAGAAGGTTGAATGATGGTTCCATCAACCTATATGATTAATGTATCTTTCTTTCAATTTTTTGCTATGAACTCACCCATAAAACACCATGGCCATGGATTTATTTGGGCAGTTCCATTCCCATCAAAGGGCTTAAGATATTAACTTTTATCAAGAGATAAAAGGGATAAATCCATTATCATATTATCCATTAATGCTATATCATTTTTGACACAACCAACATATAATTATTCTTCATGAACACATGTTTTCATAGTTTTCATCCATACATAAAATTATGTGATTAATGATATCCATTAATGATAATATTAAAGTCTATGGATCAATACAAACATCCATAGATATGAAAATCTAATGATATGTGGAAATGTGGATTTCCTATTAATGGGAATGTTCTCATAACCTAATATCTTGGAGATTACTAAGGGATAACATCATGAGAAGGAATCTCAATGTCTTATGACCTTCCTACCTCATATAGCCAATATTTTCTTTATCCCGCCATACAATATCAGTTGTCCATGGAACAAGGTTCATGAATAATTTCATGGAACCTATAGGTTCTCATCATAATGAGGAACTACTATAACCTTTAAATGTGACATATATTCTAAGGACATTATCACATACAAATATCATATAAAATAATAATCAATATGTGATAATAAAAATTATTTAATTAAGAAAAAACATGTATTCAAGTTCTAAAAAATTTGGTTCTAGGGCACCAACTCCAAAAAAACCAGGAATCCTAACCTACCATTGCGACTCCATTCCCTAAATAAAATGCGACTACTTATCATCAAGGTTGTGGAAAGTATCAACACAATTAAGGATGAGTAAATTCATTTTCTCTAGGTGTCCATACACCAAATTAGAAGAGAAAAGGGAACCATTAGATATATTCCAATAATGAACAACCACAAATGAAGAAAGAAAATAATGATATCAGTGAATGTTTTTGATGTGGCATGAATGGGAACTAGTTGTGTACCTATTGTACACTAATTTTTTTTTTGATATTTATCAAAAATCTATCAAGGGTAAGGAAAAGAGAACTGAAGTGAATTTTACTGACTAGGGTATGGAATATGATGATAAAATTACGATATTTGATATTTATTATTATTTTACACCCTCTAAAGGTGTTGGGAATATATATCATGCATGGATGATCGTAGTTGAAATGAAATTTGGTTTTTTAATGTTTTTAAAATAAATATCACATGTTTCATTTTGTTTCTTTTAATTTATTTCTTATTTGTATATTTTATTTTCTTTTTTAGAAATGGATGATATATATTGATATTTTGGGAATAATTTCCATAATGAAGATATTTTCCTCATCAGAAACATCACAACAAAAATAATTATTAAATATGATAATTTTTTTATCACCCTTAAAATGGAGAGTTCTCATGTAAGTACATTAACCGATAGTGCATAATTAATTTCAGGCTCTATAAGTGCAAAAAAATTCCTACCTGGTGGTTCAAAAAATAATAATAAATAATTATTTGTTTTCTCCCAAGTCTCGATGCAATTTAATAAGTTTTGAAAACATATGTGATAATGGATATCACATGGAGACTATGGATAAATGAGTCAGTGAATACCTCTATATAAAAAGCATTAATAACGAGTGAAAATTGATTCAATAGAATCTTTCAATACTTCTATCTGTATTTTACTTTGTTAATATTTGTACAATCTAATAAAATATGATAAACTAGAAGTTTACCAACCATGATACATTTCTAGTGTGTTTTGATCATTTGGGTCATCCTAGATCAATAATGATGAGGGAAATAATTAAATGTATGCATAATCATCCATTGGTTAATAAAAGGGTTATCACACCCCATGATTTCTCATACACTACTTATTTTCAAGGAAAATTAATTATAAAACCAACACCATCAAAGATTGGGACTAAATATGCTATGTTCTTGGATTGATTTCATGGTGATATATGTAGAACAATTCAGCCACTATGTGGACCATTTAGATATTTTATGTTCATGATTGATGCATCGACTAGCTGATCCCATGTGTGTTTATTATCTACTCGCAACCTAACATTTGTGAAATTACTTTCCTAAATAATAAGGTTAATGAAAAAATTCCTGGATTATTGAATAAAGAATATAAACTTGATAATGTTAGCGAGTATTAATCAAATGGTTTTAATAATTAATTCATGTCACTGGGGATAATTGTTTCACATCCTATAGCTCATGTTCATACGCAAAATATTCTTAATGAATAATTTATAAAACAATTACAACTTATCTTTAGACTAGTACTTATGAAAACTAAATTTCCCAATTTAGTAGGGGACATGCAATCTTGCATCCAACAACACTACTTAAAATAAGTCCATTAAGATATCATGATTATTCCCCTTTGCAATTAGCTAATATACATGAACCAAATATTTCATAGTTAAGGTTATTTGGTTGGGTTGTATATGTGTGTGTAGCACCCCCACAATGAACAAAAATGGGCCCCCAAAGCAGATTGAGGATATATGTTAGTTTTGAATCTCACTAAATCATTAAATATCTTGATATTATTTCAGGATGTGTATTAAATTTTTGTATTTTAATTTTTATGAAAAATTATTTCCAACATTAATGGGGGAAAATAAATAAACTTAAAAAGAAATATCATGAAAGATGACTTGATTGTTACACCAGTATCCTCTTATGAATATGAGTGAACATAGAGTTAAAAGATCAGTAATTTCTAAAAATTATCAAATCAATTTTCTGATGTATTTAATGATTTCAAATGGGTCACAAAATCATATATACCTACTACAAATGCACCAATAAGAATAGATGTCCCTGAAGGACGATCTGATGGTATTACCAACAATGCTTCCAATCCACACTTAAAGCATGGGAGAACGCTTGGTTCAAAAGATAAAAATCCACAACAAAGAGAAGGAAAAAAACCTATGTTGGTTGAATATATAAATGAACCTGAAGAGAATGTAAATATACCAGAAGTACATGTTCATGATCAAGAGGAAATTTCAACAAATTTCACCAGCACTAAAAGATGTTGGAACATAGTGGAGACCATTATTGATAATGAATTTTCATTAAATGTAGCCATTAAAGTTATGGGGGAGGATCAAAAAACTAAAATGGTTAATTAATGTCACAAAATACTAGATCAGGATCAATGTAAATTTGTAATCCAGTCAGAGATCGACTCACTTGATAAACATGATGTTTTTGGGTCTATTATGAAAACCCTTGAAGGGATCAACCCTATTGGATATAAATGGGTATTTTTGAGAAAAAATGAAAAAAATAAAGTCATGAGATATAAATCATGTTTTTTTATCAATGATTATCACAAAAACCTAAGATTAATTATGATTAAACATACACTCCTAGGCGACAACCTTTCAGTTTCTCATGATGTTTGTTGTACATGAGGAACATGAATTAAACCTGATGGATATTATGACTGTATATCTTTATGGTGATGTTGATAATGATATTTACATGAAAATCCCTAAAGGATTCAAATTTATAGAAAAATATCCCGGAACTTGAGATATTTATCTAGTTAAGATGAATAAATAATAATATAGATTAAATCAGTCCGAGCGTATATGATATAAATGTATGAGTAAATATTTGATTAAGTAAGGTTATAAAAATGATCCAATTTTTTCATTTTTATTAATTAATAGGAATAGATTTATATTTGTGATAATTTTAGTATATGTTGATGATATAAATATTGTTGGGACTAAGGACGAAATTTCCAAGGCCATAGAATATTTGATGAAATAATTTGAAATGAAAGTCTTTAGAATGACAAAGTTCTACCATGGTTTACAAATTGAACATCTTAAAGAAGTATTTTTTTTTCATAAATTACAATATAATACTAAATTACTGTATATATTTAATATGAATAAATCAAATCCATTAAGTACACTAATGGTTATAAGACCTCTTGATCTTTATAATAATCCCTTTAAACCATGAGAGGATAATAAAGAACTGATTGGTCTTGAAGCACCGTATATAAGTGCTATTGGCGAACTGATAAAACTTGAAAATAATAAAAGGCTATATATATAAATTTATATAAATTTATTAGCAAGGTGTAGTTCTTATCCTACTCATTGGAATTATAATGAAGTCAAGTAAGTATTAAGTACCTTCAAGGATTTGAAGACCAGGGGTTATTTTATTCCAAATGTTCAGAACCAAAGTTAGTTGGTTATGATGATGCTGGATACTATTCCAATACACTTAAAGTAAGATCTCATACTATGGTAGAACTATTATTTCTTATCATTCTATACAAAAAATTTATGAAACTTTTTCCAACCATGTCGAGTTGATTAATATTCATGAAAAAAGTTGAGAATGTATTTGGATGAGTTTATTTATTAATCATATTAGAAGTAACTATGGATTATTTACGAATAATAACATTCCCGCCATATTATATTTTTACAATGTTACTTGTATAAAAAATTTGAAGGGTGACTATATTAAAGGTGATAAAATAATGAATATCTCACCAAAATTCTTTTTTACTCATGACCTTCAAATGAGTGGTGAGATTAACATCCAATAAATAAGGTCTTGTAATCATATCATAGATTTATTCATAAAGGAATTGAGAGCACCAACATTTGAGAAATTTATTTATAAAATTATCATGCGAAGCCTGAAAATTTTTATCATGAATTTACGAGGGGGAGTTGGGAACATTGTACACTTTTTCCCTTCATTGGGGTTTTTCAATGGGTTTTATTGATAAGGTTTTTAATAAGGCATCATAGCATGGGATCATTTTAATTTAGAATAACTTGTTTTTACCATAGGGGTTTTAAGTGGCTATATATATTAGATTCCATGGAATTATGACATCAATGGGGGAGTGTTATAAATGATCATTTATGGTGTGGATGTCATAAATCTAGAATTAATGAATACTTTTCATTATCCTATAAAACCCCTCATACAGCCAAAATTTTATTTTCATACCATTATAATTAATTCATAGAGATTAATCTTGAACATTGGATAAAGTCATATGTACCCTATTTATACAGTGATATGTTAGTGAAATGGGGATTTTTTTGGCCATATACTTGTTTTCTTTCTCTCTTCTTATGTTCTCTAGTCACCGAACAATTTTATTTCACCATCACCATCCCAAAAATTTGATGTCATTATAGACTAGTATTTTTTTGACTTCGATCGATGCTTTCATGATTATAAAACCTACAATATACCGGTTTCTCAACACATTTTTTTGTTCATTCATAGTATTAAGGAATTTAAATGGAAGTTGAGAGTTTATCTAAATGGTAAAGACTATGTAATCATGCATCAAACCTGAGTTCAAATTCAAACATGGACTAATTTTCATGGTATTGTAGTAGTGCGAGTACTGCAGTAGAGTACTACATCAAGGGTATTATTCAACCAATTTGGTCTTTCGATCCATGTATTTGGGCCATCAGACCATTGGGATTTTGAGTGTTCCATATGCCTTAGTCCATCAAAGACAATGGGCTACTAGACCTTCGGGTCATCATGCGAGTATTGTGCTTTGGTATTGGAGTAATCTCAGAGTGGTGGACCGATTAAGAGTGGTAGTAGTCACACCGTACTACAGACCCACAATAAAATAACTACCCTTTATTAGTGCTAGCTGAAAGAGATGATAAAGGTACCTTTATCAACACTTTTTTATTGTTGATGTGGCACCCCTTTATCACCCCTAAAAATCCTGTGAAAAAGGTATATTTTACATCAAAAATATCATTAAAAATCATATATTAACATGTAAATATATTTATATTGATAAATATATAATATATTTTATTAAATATGATTTATATAAGACTAAATATACACTGACACTTGATATATAAGTTGTTTAATTAAAAATAGAACATAAAATAAATATTATATATTATTAAAAATGTTATTTTATATAGAAATATATATTTATATATATATAAATATTATTTTCATAAATATTATTTAATACTAATGTATTATAAATCATATTTATATGTCATATATTTAATATATTTACTATAGAAATATATTCATATATATATATATATGAATATATATAATATTTCCTTAAATATGTTTTATATATAAAAAAATATTTATTTACATTAAATAAGTCATATATTTAGTAAAAAATGGGTTATAATTAAAAATTAACATCAATTTTGAAATGTTGACTAATTAATATCGAGTGATGGACATTTAATACAATCTCATTTTTTTTCAATTTAACACTTATAAAAGTTATGTTACTTTAAGTTCACACACACATATACATAAATAATGCAATTATATATATAAATTCATACACACACATAATATTTCTTTAATTTATTCAATTTTCAATATTCATTTTAGAATTTTATTTATATACATAAAATATTTAATATATATTGTGTTTTAATGAGTAAATTTTATTCATTTTTATTCAATATATTCTATTTATTAATTTTTAATATTTTTCCAATTTATTCATTTTTAATATTATTTATTCTTTAATAATCATAAATTTTTTATTATTTTTTGTAATTTATTCATTTTCAATTTTAGTTTGTCTATTTTTTTTTTAATTTTATACATTTTTAAATTTATTTATACGTGTTTATTCATTAACATTTAATGTTTTTAATATGGTTGTAATATATATAATTAATATGTATTCATTTTGATTTTAACATATATTCATTAATATTTTTTTAATATTCTATAAAAATAATAACACTTCATTTTTTAATATTTTTACAATCTATTGATTTTTTAATTATTAAATTTCACTCTGTTTTAACATTCATTCATTTAATATTATGTATTATTATTTATTCACTAATAATGTTAATTATTTTTTACTTTTATTTTTAAATATTCATTTTTAATATATATTAATTTAATATTTTTGTAATTATTTTTTTAATATTTTCATACATAATTATTCATTAATGTATTCAACATTTTTAAAATAGAAATATATTCACATATATATATATAGTATTTTCTTAAATTAGATTTATATAATAGAAAATAGGTATTTACATTAAATAAGTCATGTATTTAGTGAAAATGGTTTATAATTTAAAATTAATATTAATACAAAATATTTACTAATTTGTATTGAGAAATGAACATTTAATAAAATATCATTTGTTTTTTCAATTTAACATATATTAAACTTATGTTATATTTAATTTCACACACACACATACATAATTAATGCAATTTATATAGAAACACACACACAAACAATATATTTCTGTAATTATTTCAAAATTTAATACTCATTTCCAGTATTTTTATTATTAACATAATATATTTAATATATTTTATGTTTTTAATCATTATATTGTATTCATTTTTTAAAATTTTATTCAATATATTCTATTTATTAATTTTTAATATTTTTTCAAATTTATTCATTTTTAATATTATTCATTCATTAATAATTTTAAATTTTTTAAATTTTTTTGTAATTTATTCACTTTCAAATTTTCTTTTTTTAATAATTTTGAAATTATATACATTTTTAGTATCTATTTATACATATTTATTCATTAAAATTTAATGTTTTTAATATGGTTTTAATTTATATAATTAATATGTATTCATTTTTTTTATAATATATTTTCATTTTATTTCTTTTAAAAATCTATATAATTAAAAATACTTATTCATTTTTTAATATTTTTGCAATCAATTGATATATTTAGAAGAAAACATTTTACAAAATCCTATAAGATCATATATAATATTAATCATATTTTTAAATATTTTCAACTAATAAATTTTTGAGAATAATTTAATTTATACTAGTTAAAATATTTAATGATAACTCCCTCAAAAATTATAAAATATTTTTAAATTGGAATTTTTCTAATTTATATAGAGTGAACCTTTAAATTGGATGAAGATTATTTTTTAAAATCATGTTGATTAATTTCATAATAAGTTTATATGGTGTTATTTTCTAATTTAAATCATTTTTTAAGAATATACCATACCTAAAAAATATTTGGTGATCTTATTTTTTACTAATTTATGGGAATTTCATTTGTGAATATTTTATTATTAAATTTTTTATAACTTTATGTAAATTGAAATGGTTGTGGCTAGGGGTTTGTAACAATGGTTTATTTTAAGCTTGGGCTAGTTTGTTTTGATTGGAGGTAAATGTAGAGTCCATTAGGATCAATATTGATTAGTTGAATTTTAATAATTGAGTGAGAATGGAAATCAATTAGCCGACTCACCATCTGATTTTCTCTCATATGTTTATTACACTTTCTATGAATTTTGATCTCTTCCCATGGTATTGGAGCGTTAAAAGAATATATCATTAATATATTACCTAGAAGACACACACACACACATATCTATATACATATTATTAACATTTGATTTCATTATATTGTTAATATGATTTCTAAAGAGTTTGAATACTTAAAATATTTTTTTACATAAGAATAAAATACAATTGTCTTAAGTTGTATCTCAAGGAGGTTTCTAATTGAGTCTTTTGTCATATAAAAGTTTAATTGATTCAAAATGAATATAATTAGATTTATTGAAAACAGATTTATGATGTAATTCAAAATGGTGTTTTTTATTGGAAAATGAGTATAGAAAAAATGGGTTTTGAATGATGAAAAATAAATAAAAGTATGGGAGATGTTTGGAAAGGGATGGATTTATATTTTGATGAAAGTAAGTTCTATATGTAGAGCAATGACCTTAAACATGTTCAAATTATGTAAAAATGCTTAAAATAGGGCATGCATACACTCAAATTTTGATACTTTGTTTACATATCAATGTATATATATATATTATATGCACACCTTATGTGTATTTATTTATTTTTTGTACAAAATTAATATTATTGAAACTTATAGGATTAATATGTATAAAAAATGTGAAGGTTCCTAGTGCAGGGGAAGCATCTGATGGTGGATGATATATTAAAATTTATTTTAATATTTTGTTTCTTGAAACCCTGAGTGAGGATATTTCATGTTAAATTTATAATTAATTAATTTAGATCTGAAGAAAATAAATACCCCAGCTTAGGATCCTTTATTAGTTGGTGATGTTGATATTCTAGAAGGCCTTTTTTGGATTTCCTTAATTGTGATGTGAAGATCCAAGGGTAGAATCCTTCTAGCAGTGATCCACACGTGCTCCTTTGATCTTCGAGCAACACCAATCGATTTTCGGGTGCTAGTGTAGAAAATATATTGTCTTGCATTATTTGTGTTGATCACTCATCCTTTCATGTTAAAGTAATATCTCTTGCATTTTTTAATCTTGATATGGAGAGAGAAGTGGATTCAAGAGAGAGTTTTGTTGTGCGCAATGATACTCTATATTTGTACTTCCTCACACAATAGACATAACCGTCTATTTATAGAGTGAGGGTTTAGGTTAAAATATTATTTAATTGCATGCTGACCCTTGAACAGTAGTATAACCTTTAATAAACCCCATGTCACATAATAATAATAATAATAATATTTTGTGTCACACACCAACTTGCATAATAACAAATATTATTTAATCGGGTTGTTAATTAATATTTTTCATCGAATTTAGTCTTGGTCCGTTCAAACTCCTTTAGAATTTATTGAACACATGAATAAATATTAAATATTTTATTCATCAATAAATAACCGTGATGGATAAAACATGAATAAAATTATTCCTCGGTCTTGAGAATAATATTTCTTTTATTAGTTAAATTCAAATAGAATTAATCAAGATCAATGAAAAAACATAGTGTGTAAATATCTAGGATTATTTCTCGTTGGAATTAGATGAGCTTGCCTAAATTTGAAGATTACTATCTTCTAATGGTCCAAGGCACCCAAGAGAAATAACTTAATGTCATAATGAAAATAATCACATAAGAATGGTCACTGTTTAATATAATATCTTTATCACAATATCTCATCAATCAGGTTGCACATTTGTGTCATCAACCTATGTGCTTGATATGTCATTCTTTTACTATCTAAAAAAACACATTGATACACCATGGTCATGAAATTTAATGCGATGATTCTATTCCAATTGAAGGGTTGAGATAATAGTTTCCATAAATATATATAGTAAAAATCCTTCCTTGACTTATCTATTAATAAAATATCAATCGTGACACACCCAATGTACCCTACCTCACATCGAACATATGTCATCATGATTTTCATCATAAAATCTAAGTGCATGAGTCATGACATAAATTAATGATTATATTAAAGTCTACATACCATAACATATGCTCATAGATAGAAATATCTGATGACACCAAAACATGTAAAATTCTTATTGGCGGGTTTGTTCTTATAATCTCCCATCTTAGAGATTACAAAGTGTGATATTCATGAGAATAATCCTCATCTACTTACAAGTACTCACACCTCATATTCACATTATATGTGTACCATAATAGAACATCATCTCACCATAAAATTATACTTAATAATATGATCATAGAAATTCAAGGTCCTTATCACAACGAAGAACTTCTATGACCTTATCAATGTGATGAATACTAAAAGAAATTATTAAATTAAAGTCATGCAGAACAATGAATAATATGTAATAAGATATTTTATTAATATTAAAATCATGGAATATACATGAAATCAAAGTAAAAAAGAGTTGGTCCTAGGCCACCAACTCCAACAAACTCCCATTTGGACTAGATCCAACTACCTATAACTTTTAGTTCACTAGACCTCACATGATAATCATGTTTCTGCTGAGTTAATCCTTTAGTCAAGGGGTCTACCATGCTATCTTCCATATAAATACTATTCATTATAACTTCTCCTTTATAAGAGAAATCCCTCAAGATATGATCATTCTAAAGTATGTTCTTCATCCGCTAATGTGACCCTGGCTCTTTTGAGAGAGCCACTACTGTAGTATTATCACAATAGAGTGTGATAGGATCTTTACTGCTAGTTACCACATCAGGATATTAGATGAAGCTTCTCATCCATACTACTTCTTTTGCTACCTCAGAAGCTAAAATATAATATAATCAGAATCTTTTATAGAATCTATTACCAAAGCCTACTTTGAGCTCTTCCAACTCACATCACATACATTCAAAGTGAAGATGTATCCATTTTGAGAATTTATATTATCTTTTTCTTTTTGAAAACTAGTATATGAATATCCTATGATGACTAGATCCTCATCTACTCTATAGACCATGGAACATATCCTTACTATGCCTCAGGTACTTGAGGATAGTATTGACGATCATCCAACAGTGGTCACCTAGGTCCTCTCGATATCTTCCTACCACACTTAATGTATAAGAGACATCTAGACTAGTACATAGAATATAATACATGACTGGACCAATCACTGATGCATATGGAATCCTTACCATGCTTTTTCTTTAATCATGTGTCTAAGGACACATTTTACTACAAAGATGAATTCCACGTGACATTGGAAACAATCCCCTCTTAGATTGTTTCATACTTAATCTCTTCAATATATTTTCAATATATGAACTTTGAAAAAAATATATTTTGCCTCACCTAATTTATTTATAGAGAATCATTTATTCAAAAAAATCTTAAAAAAATGTAAGACTGGTATTTCATTTTCAATATGTAATATTTCATCAACTTATAATATTAAGAAATTGATCACACTCCCACTAAACCATTTATAGAAACAACACTCACATTCATTCTTTATGAAACCAAATTCCATTATGGCTTCATCAAAATGAATGTTCCATGATTTAGATTCTTGATTTAATATATAAATGGATTTTTGAAACTTTCTTATCTTATTAGCAAAATATGGAGTCACAAAACCTTCAGGTTAGGTCATATAGACATCTTCCCGAAGGTTTTGGTTAAGGAAGGCTATTTTGAAATCTATTTTTCAAATATCATAGTCATTAAAGGACATAATACAAATTATAATTATGACTAATTTAAGCATTGAAACTGGTGAAAGGCTATCATCACATTCAATTCCTTGACGTTGTTTAAACTCTTTTGCAACTAGTCATGCCTTATAAATACTAAATTGTCCTTCCATGTCCATTTTATTATTAAATAACCATTTATAAAAAACTATATTTTTATCCATTGGAAGATTTACCAAAATAAAAAATTGATTTTCGTATGTGAAATCCACTTCATTATTCATAGATTCTTTTTTACTTGGACACATTTATGCCCCTTACTATTTCGTTATAGGTTATAGGATCATTATTATCAACTAATAATGAGTCACCAACCTTGGTGACTAGAAAACCATATTTTTATGGTTCTATAATATCTATTGTACTCATACACAATACTTGTGTCTCTGAAAAAACTTATTCTTCCGTGAAGATTTGAGGAATCTATTGTTGTTCCAACTCTTGTGTGCCTTGAGCCTTGATTTCATTGAAGTCTATCTCACTCACACTATCACTTTTAGAGATGTTCTCTTTGTTAGGTCTGATAGGGTAATATAAGATAATCTAGTGGGGGGGGGGGGTGAATAGACCAGATTAAAAATTTAAACAAATAAATTGATTAATTAAAATAATTATCAAAGTTAACTATTAAGGTTAATTATCAGTGGAAAGTGAAAATAACGCAAGGATGTTTTTATAGTAGTTCGGTCTGAAGTGGGTCTACTTATAATCTTATAACTCTCTACTCAGTGAGAGATAAATATGAACAAAAAATGATTTTTATGGAAAAATTACAACCGAATTACAAAATCCTTTTCTAGTGGAGGGATAACCACAACAATGACCTTTTTATGGGGAGTCACAACCCTTACAACCTGACCTTAGATAGAGGGAGTCACAACCCAAACAGTCCTGACTTTAGATACTGGGATTCAGAACCCTTATATCCTGACTTTATAATTTGGGAGTCACAACCCTAGAAAAAAAAATAATTAATAATTATTTTGTGATCAAAATCATAAACATAAAAATAGAGTGCATGTGGGAGATTGGCAAAAGTGTTACAAACTCAAAACCAGACAAAAGATGATAAATAATGAAAGAACAAGTACCAGTTGTTGAGGATTATATTGGATCATCTTTTTAAGGAAATTTTAGTTGAATAAGAATTAATTCATCCCTTGAGAGATCATACAAGTGATGAAAGAGATTATCGTAGGATGTTGCAGATTGCACAGTAGGTTCAAAGTTCACATGACTTTCTATTTGAAAAAAAAGTATAAAAAATGTTAACCTATGCCTTGTAATTTCTATATTGATTTGTTGTTTTTACTTAAAAAAGATAAATATATATATAGAGTAGATATTTAGTAGTTATATCATCTCCACTTCCTTCCAATTTTCAAAATTAATTGAGTCAAGAGCATTCAATAATATCTCCATAAAAAAAACACCGTTGGATCTTTATTTCTGTAAAAAAAATATATAATAAAAGAATTAAAAATAATTTGAATAAGTATTCCAATAAAATATCTAGAATAATATTAGTATTTAATGATTTTAAAAAAATAATTTAAATTCATTTAAATTTAGTCAATTCATTTCTGGAAAACTAGCAACACAAGCCAAATGTAAATTCAAATATTTGAAAATAAATAAACTTAAAACTACTAAATTTATTGGAAAAATACATTGAAATAATTAATTAATTTTTCTCTTTAAATATTCCAAAAAATACCTTAAAATATATTTGATCACAATCCTTATATTTAATGTGATTTTTTTATAGTAGAAAGACCTTTGAAAATAATCCATATATATGTAGAAAATCAATTTTTAGAAAAACTGAACAGAATGAACAATAACTTCGGGAATGAACAGTAATGTAATACAGGGTATGATTAATAACACAGTGTAGGGATGATGAATAGTAATATAGGGTTGATGAACCATAATTTACGAAATGAATAGTAACGTAGTGTTGGGATGATGAATAGAAACATAGCATAGGGATGATGAACAGTAATGTGGCGTTGATGAACCATACTTTGTGGAATGAACAGTAATGTATCATATGAATGATGAATGGTAATATAGAATAGGGATGATGAATAGTAATGTAGGATTGATTAACCATACTTTGCATAATGAAAAATATCGTAGTGTAGGGATGATGGACAATAAAGAAATGCAGGGATGATGAACAGTAACACAACATTGGGATGATAAACAGTAACTTGATGTAGGAATGATAAATAGTAATGTTGTGTTGATAAACCATACTTTTCAATTTTTATGAATATTAGGGTTTCCCATACTTTGTAAAAAAACTAGACAACATACTTTAACAGACTTTAATGAGTTTTTAATAGATCTAAAAAGTATATTCAAACTTTGGTAAAAAAGACTTATTTGTATAAAAAATTATTATATTTCTAATTAATTAAGAATCAAATAAATTTTACATCTAATATTCAAAATATCATAAAAATAGAAGATTTTGTTTTTGTAAAAACTAAAACTGTGAAACATATTTTCATAACTTCAGATAATTTAATGTAAAAAAAGACATTTTTAGCCTTTGATATAAACTAATGAAATCAATATAAACATGTTGGATTTCTATAAAACCAAGTTTCATGTGAATATGATATCTATAGAAGTTATAGTGAAATAAATATATAAACTTTTTTAAAACTACAGACTGTAGAAGTTCTAAAACTACAGTAGAAAATTCATTGAATTTTTTGAATAATAAAAATGAATTTTCAGGCTTCCTCATAAACTAATTAAATGTAGATAAATATCTTATCTATCCAACATGTTAAGAATAAAAAAAATTCATACACTGTAGTTTAATAAATCATCAAAATAAAAAAGGTTTTTTTAAATGAAAAAACATATGTAATCAAAAGAAAGAGAATGCGCATGCACAAACAATCACCCTCTTTTGTTTTGATTAAAAAACCAAAAAATTTGAATAAATAATTTTTTTTAAATGTATTCAAAATCAATTTATTTCTCCCTATTTAATCCCAAAATATCTCTTCCCATTTTTTTAAATAAACAAAAATTAAAAACTAACTCCTCCTAAAAAATTCCAGAAATAAAAAATTAAAATTCCAGCATACCAAGTTCAAATTTAATTTTTTCAAAATGGGAAGAGTCTAAAGGCTTTGTAAAAATATCTGTTAGCTGATTTTCATAAGGTATAATTCCTAAAATAATATCACCCTTGTTCACATGATCTCTAATAAAATAAGATCTAAGATCAATATTCTTTTTTCTAGAATGCTATTAGGGGTTTTTAGAAATAGAAATTGCAGAAGTATTATCAAAATAAATAGACAATTTATCAAGATAAACACCAAAATAAAATGATTTTTTCTTAATCTATAAACTTTGAGTATAACTACTAGCAGCATAGATATACTTACCTTCTACCGTAGATAAATAAACTGATATTTGTTTCTTATAAGACAGAAAATTAAACTTTTTTTCAGAAAATGACACATACCTGATGTGCTTTTTCTATCAATTCTACACCCTCTAAAATCAGAATCAGAATGAGATGTTAAATCAAAATAGTTATATTTTGGATAAAATAAACCAGAATCAGTAGTTCCTTTAACATATCTAATTATTCTTTTGACACATTTAATATGAATTCATTTATAATCTACTTGAAATCTAACACATAAACAAACACTAAAAATGATGTCAGATCTAGATGCAGTTAAATACAACAAGCTGCCTATCATTCCTCTATAAACTTTAAAATCAACAGATTTAGAAGAAGAATCTATATATAATTTACAATTGGTACCCATAGGTATTTTCATATATTTAGCATAATCAAGAACAAATATTTTATCTAACTCTTTAGCATACTTAGATTGATTAAGAAAAATTCCATCTTTTCTTTGAAGAATTTGAATTCCAAGAAATAATTTTAATTCTCCCATTAACTCATATCAAATTCAGAAGACATGAAAGAATAAAAATTATTGAAAACTATTTCTCTAGAGTAACCAAAAAATTATTCATCAAAATAAATTTTAATAACTAAAATATCATTAGAAGATATTTTAATAAAAAGAGTTTGATCTACATTGCCTTTCCTAAAATACTTATTTAACAAAAACAAAGAAATATTTTCATACCAAGAATGAGGTTATTATTTGAGACCGTATAAATCTTTAGATAATTTAAAAACATGGTTATGAAATTTTCACTTTCAAAAGCAGGGGTTTGAGAACCATAAACTTCTTCATTTATAAAACCATTTAAAGAAGCACTTTTTACATCCATTTGATATAATTTAAAATCTTGAAAATAAGAAAATTCTAACAAAATTCTAATAGCCTATATCCTAGAAACAAGTGAAAAATAATATTCAAAGTATATACCTTATTTTTGAGACCATCCTTGAGCAATAAGCCTAACTTTAATTTTGACAATTTTCTTAGATTCATCCAGCTTATTTCTAAATATCCACTTAGTTCCAATCATCTGTTTATCCTTAGAAAATTTTACTAAAGTAAAAATATTATTTGTAACAAACTGATTTAATTCATATTTATTAGTAATAATAATGTTTTTATATTTTATAGCATCATTAATATTAATAGGACAAAATCAAAAATAAAATAAGAATTAACACTAAAATTTAAAATAGAATTTATAGTTTTAACACCAGAATTAAGATTTCCAATTACATTTTCAACATGATAATCTTTATAAACATTCCATGATTGGAAATCAGGTTTAGAAAGAGTATGCTCCCCCTCAATTTATTCATTCTTATCTTAAGGAATTTCTTCAAAAAAATTAAAATCTCTAAACTCATCATCAATAAAATTAGAATCAGAATTAATCTTAACATTATTTTCATCAAACATAACATGAACATATTCCTCAATTATCATAGTTATTTTATTTTAAACTCTATATGATTTAATATTATTATAGTATCCAAGAAAAATACCATCATGACTCTTAGAATCAAATTTATCTAATTTAGCCTTTGAATTTAAAATAAAAACTTTACAACCAAAAACTATAAAGTAACCAAGTTTAGGTTTTTTATTTTTGAATAATTCATAAGGAGTTTTATTTAACAAAGGTCTAATAAGAATTATATTTGAAATATAGAATGTCATAAAAATAGCCTCAGCCCAAAAATATATAGTCAAATTATATTCACTCAACATAGTTTGATCAATTTAAATAAGAGTTATATTTTTCCTTTTTACAACACCATTTTCTATGGCGTCTAGGAGCAGAAAAATTATGAGAATTTCCATTCTTTTCACAATTTTTTTAAAAATCTAAATTTTGAAATTGACCTCCTTTATCACTATGAATAGAGATTATCATATAGCCTTTTTTATTTTTAATTAATTTAAAAAAAGTAGAGAATCTATTTAAAGTATCATTTTTATGAGCAAGAAAATATACCCAAGTAAATATACTATAATCATCAATAATAACCAAGGTATATTTATTTCCACCAAGGCTGGAAATTTGAGCGAGACCAAATAATTCCAGATGTACTAACTGTAAAGTTATATTAGTACTTATCTGATTGATCAGTATAAAAGAAATTCCGTGTTACTTCCCTTTTATGCAAGCATCAAATACATGAATATGTTCTTCCTTCAAGGAAGGAAGTTGTAACACATTCTCATGTTTTAAGAGATTATGAAACATTATGAAATTGATATGACCTAAATGTTGATTCCAAAGTATTTTTTCATTATATCTAGAATTCGAACACTTAACATGTTTAATAGTTAGTTCAAAAAAATCAATAGTATAAGTATTGCCTTTTAAATTAGTAGAAAACAATAAATAATTACCTTTAAAAACTAAACATTTATCATTTCGAAATTTAACTGCCATTCCATCATCACATAATTGTGATATACTAATTAAATTTTGTTTTAAACCTTCAAAATTTAAAACTTTATAAATAAAAGTAGAATTTGAAATACCAATTTTACCAAAACCTTTTACCTTGCCTTTGGAATTGTCTCCAAAAGTAATAGTGACTCCATCACATGTGTTGTAATTGGTAAACTTTGTTGGGTCTCAAGTCATATGGCTAGAGATTCCACTGTCCATGTACTATATGTCATTCTTAAGACATCTAAGACATTTTTCCTACAAAAATAAATTACTTGACAATTTTTGTACCCAAGATACTTGGGGTCCAATAGGATTAGTTATACAATTTTTAGGTACCCATAAAAAATTTAAATATTTATTGTAAGGTACTCTAGATAATAAGGATTTAGAAATATTAGTTTTTGTAAATCCCAAGGATTGTTTAAATCTAAGATAACATTCATTTTCATAATGACCTTTCATTCCACATTTAAAAAAAGTAACAGTATAAGTACAACAATTTTTACTTTTAACAAAATGAGTTTTATACATTTAGGGTAATCTTATTTCATAGCTAAAACCATTGTTATTTTTATGAGTTTTTTAAAAATACATCATTTCATGATCTTTTTCATGATCTTGAATAAAATAATATAAAATTTGTTTAAGATATTCAAATTAATTTTTCAAATTTTCATTCAAATATTGAGTAGATTTCAAATTTTTATAAACTTTTGAATGAAAAGTAGAAGCAGTGTTACTTAGTTTTTCATTTTTCTGTAGAATTATTTTATTTTCAGAAACAAGTTTCTCATTGTTTTCTTTAAGCTTATTATATAAATCAATAGCTTTGAAAATATCTTTTCTTAATATTTCAATTTCATTATTTAATTCAAAACATTGGGGTTTTTAGAATAAAATTCAGAATCAGAATATTTATAATAAAAAAAATAATTACTAACCTTATCTAGTGATTCCATGAAGCACAAGTTAGCACTTTATTTTTCATTTCTAGATTGTTCTTTAGAATCTGATTTTTCTGTACAACTCCAGCTAGTGGTCAATGCCTTTTTGTCCTTATTTTTTTATTTTTCTTTATTATTTAGTTTAGGACGATCAGGTTTGATATTACCTTTCTTCCTACACTCATAACAAGTAACATTTACAACATTTCAATTCATATCACCTTTCTTATCTCCCTTATAATTTTATTTTTAATGGTTCCTTCTAAACTAATTCTTGAATCATTTATTTTTCATTATTTTTTAAACCCCAGTCAAAATCTAAGCCATATATTCTTTTTTTACTATCTTATATATCATAATAAAAAGATTCAATATAAACCACATTCATAGATTTAAAATCTACACCTTTTATTTTTATTATCTTCTTGGCTACTATGTTGTTCCGTTCCGATTCATATTGAAGGAGTAATCCAATCAATTCATAAAGTGTGTACTCTTTGAAATTATTTCTTTAATAAATTGCAAACTTCTTTGAATTCCACTTATTTGGTAAGGATAATAGAACTCATTCAAATAGTTCTGGGTTTTCTAGAGATTCTCCAAGTGAATTAATTCCATTAACAATGCTTGTGAATCTATGGAACATTTGGTTTACTTTTTCATCTTCACCCATCTTGAAGTCTTGATACTCATCATGAAGAATTCTAAGTTTAGCATATATTAGTTTGTCAGAGACATGGTGAGTAACTTGTAGAATCTTCCTTATTTCACGACTTGTATTACAATCATAAACTTAAATAAAAACACTTCTATCAATTGCATAATGTAAAATATTAACAACTTTATAATTTAAAACATATCTAGTATCATCAATTACGGTAAGAGTATCTGGGTCTGCTTCAGGTAGTGTGTACTATTTTGACATGATAGACTAGTGCCTAATGCTCAACTATTTGAGGTAAGCCTCCATTCAGGATCTCCAATAGCCATAATAATTACCATCAAAGTTTGGTGGATTTTGAGGAATCCAAGCATCATTGGGGTTATATCCTTCCATCTTATAAGATCTTTTCCTTAGACAGTATGGTCTAGGAAAATATTAACACAAGTAAAATAAAAGCAGGATCTAGAGAGGGATTTGATAATTCCAAAAGGAATAATCTTTTGATACAAATTGAAAGGTGTGAGAAAGAGAATAATAGAGCTAATCAATTCTGAAAAGGATTTCTATTTGATACCAATTGTTAGGTCAGATAGGGTAATGGAAAATGGTCTAGAGAGTGAGTGAATAGAATAGATTAAAAATTTAAACAAATAAATTGATTAATTAAAATAATTATTACAGTTAATTATTAAGGTTAAGTAGTAGTGGAAAGAGTAAATAATGAAATGATGTTTTTTATAGTAGTTCAGTTCGAAGTGGGCCTACTTATACTATTATATCTCTCTACTCAGTGAGAGATATGTGTGCACTAAAAATAATATTTATGGGGGAGTCATAACCCAATTAAAAAAATCCTTTTATAGTGGAGGGATAACTGTCACACTGACCTTTGTATGGGGAGTCACAACCCTTACAACCTGACTTTACAGAGGGAGTCACAACCCGAAAATTCCTGACTTTAGATATAGGGAGTCAAAACCCTTAGATCTTGAATTTAGAATCTAGGAGTCACAACTTTAGAAAAAAATGAAAAATAATTATTTTGTGAGCAAAACCATAAATAGAAAAATAATATGCATGTGAGAGATGGGAAAAGTGTTACAGACTCAGAACTATATGAAATATGATAAAAAATGAAAGCACAAGTACTGGTTGTTAAGGATTAGATTGGATCATCTCATCAAGGAAATTGTATTCAAAGTAAAATTAATTCATCCCTTGAGATATCATACAGGTGATGAAATAGAGTATTATAAAATGTTGCAGATTGCACAATAGGTTCAACGTTCACAACTCTTACTCTTTGAAAAAACTGAGTATAAAAAATGTTAACATGTGTCATGAAATTTGTATCCTGCTATGTTGTTTTAGCCTATAAAATAGAATGATATATATAGATTAGATATTTATCAGTTACAGAAGCTCCGCTTCCTTTTGATTTTCAAAATAAACTGAGTCAAGAGCGTTCATTAACATCTCTATAAAAAACACAATATTGTTTCCTCTTTATTCCTTTAGAAAAAATCTATAATAAAAGCATTGAAAATAATTTGAATCAGTCTTCCAATAAAGTCTTCAGAATATTAATATCATTAAACAATTTAAAATACAAATTTAAATTCATTTAAACTTAGCCAATTTGGTTCATGAAAACCAGCAGCACAAGCTAAATGTAAATTCAAATATTTGAAAATAAATAAACTTGAAACCACAGAATTTATTGGAAAAATATGTTAAAATAATTTATTAATTTTTCCCTTTAAATATTCTACCAAAAACATTAAAAAATCATCGATCATAATCCTTAGATTTAATGTGAATTTTTATAGTAGACAAACCTTTGAAAATAATCCATATATATGCAGAAAATTATTTTTCATCCAAAACGCATGGAATGAATAGTAACTTAGGGAATGAAAAGTAACATAACATAGGGTATGAATATTAATGTAGCATATGGTAATGAACAATAATGTAGGGTTGATGAAACATACTTTGCACAATGAACAGTAATGTAGTGTAGGGATGATGAACAGTAACGTAACGTTGATGAATCATACTTTGTGGAATGAACAGTCACACAACGTATGAATGATGAATAGTAACTTAGAATAGAGATGATGAAAAATAACTTAGGGTTGATGAACCATACTTTGAAGAATAAATAGTAACATAACATAGGGATGATGGACAGTAACGTATCATAGGGATGAAGAATAGTAATGTAGCACAGAGATGATGAACAATAACATAGCGTTGATGAACCATACTTTGTAGAATGAATAGTAATGTAGTGTAGGGATGATAAATAGTAACTTATTGTAGGGATTATGGATAGTAACATAGTGTTGATGAACCATATTTTTTACTTTTTATGTACAATAGGGTTTCCCCTAATTTGTAAAAAAACTAGAAAACATACTTTAACAAACTTCAACGAATTTATAAGGGATCTAAAGAGAAGACTCAGACTTTTTTTAAAAATAATTATTTATTAAAAATGTATTATATTTTCAAAAAATCAAGAATAAAATAAATCTGACATATACTATTCCAAATATCATAAAAAATAGAAGCAAAACATTCTGAAAAAACTAAAATTGTGAAACATATTTTCATAACTTCAAATAATTTAATAACCAAAAAGTGAAATTTTTAGACTTTAATATAAACTAATGAAATCAAGATAAACATATTTTATTTATATAAAATCATGTTTCATGTGAATTTGATATCTATAGAAGTTATAGTAAAATAAATACATAATTTTTTTAAAACTACAGACTGTAGAAGTTGTAAAACCACATCATCCAATTCATTGAATTTTTGGAGTAATAAAAATGCATTTTAAGACATCCTCATAAACTAATGAAATGTAGATAAATATATTATATATCAAAATTTATAATAATAATAGAAATCTATACACTTTATTTTAATAAATCATCAAAATAATGAAAGTTTTTTTTATTGAAAAATCACATGTAATCAAACAAGTAATCAAATAAAAGAGAATGCACATGCACAAACACTCTCTCTCAAGTAATATGGAACTTCTTTCTACTATTAAATTTTTTTTCTTGAAGGTTCATATAATTAATATCCCCTTGTTTCCTTAGGACATTCTATAAATCACACTTTATGCCTCGGGGTGCAAGTTTGTTACCCGAAGAGGCCTTAAAAAATACTTCACAACCCCACACATGTAAGTATGACAACGCAAGTTTCTTTCCATTCCAAAATTGGTATATTATAATATCTTATGATTTATTTGTAACTTGGTGTAGTATTTTTTTTATGGTTTCAATGCATATCCCCAAAAGGATAATAGAAGACTCACATGACTCATCATTGATCTCACCATGTCTAAAAATGTCTAGTTTTTCCTTTCACTTACACCATTCCATTTAGGTTCTTATGGATGAGTGAGTTGAGATAGAATACAAAACTCCCATGAATAATAAACAATGTCTTAAATATTATACACCATATTCCAAGCATAGGTTCTTAATCTTCTTACCATACTGGTTCTCAACTTCATTATTGTATTCTTTGAATTTATCAAAAGAATCCAACTTATACCTCCTTAAGTAGACATATCCGTATATAATAAAGTCATCATTAAAAGTAATAATGCATGATTACTCCTTGCTTTAATAGGAAATGGTTCACACACATCAATATAAGCTAATCCAAGAATATATTTAGCCCTTTCACCTTTTCCACTAAATAAGGCTTTGGTTATTTTCCTTATAAATATGCATGACATATACCAAGTGATTTTAGTTCAAAAGAATATAAATATCTATATTACTATAATTTAGTCAAGCGATTTTATATTAAATGACCTAGATATTGATTCCAATGATGGGTGTGGTATGAATCACATGAAGTAGTTTTATTACTGATTTCCATTACTTGGATTGTGTAATCCAACAGATAAAGACTATTATTTAAATGCGACCTACCATAACAAATTCTATCTTTATAAAAGAGGAAAAATTTATTTTTAAACATGAAAAAAACCATCTGTATCAATTTTGGACATATAAATAATGTTTTTGGTAAAAAATGTCATAAAATAACAATATTTGAAAACCAATATCATTATGGTTGACGATGTGGTGTGATAGTCCCTGATAGATACAACAAAATTGTTAACCCCTTTTGTTGGTCGTAGATCTATCAACACTTATTCAATTCTTATAAATTTACTTGGTTCCTATATTTGAATACATATTTGAGCACCAATATCTATATATAATTCCCAATTTATAGAATAGTGAAATTGAACTCGATAATAACTAAACCTGAAGCTTCCCCTTTCTTATTTGGATAGCTGTAGTTTTTCTTCCTGTGGCCCTTCTTGCCACATGAAAAAAAATATTATTATTCCCCTAGTTGCCTCTTGATATTCCTCTCCTTGGAAGGGTATGAAGAAGCTTTAGGATTAGGTCTATTATCTTTCCCTTTCTGTTTATTCACCATAATGATAGAAGGATTTTCATGATTCATATTTTTATCCACTTGGCAAATAAGAGTGAGAAGGTTGGGAAGATACCTCTCAATGTTGTTCATATTAAAATTTACAACAAAAATAGAGAATCTATAAGGGTGTGATGCCAGAATGAGATCAATGCATAGTTTTTTGGGGTGTTTAAACCCTAGAACCTCTAGGTGACCAATGTAGCCAGTGATATTGACTACATGATACTTAGATGACATGCCCTCCACAAGCTTACTATGAAGGAAAGATTTAAAAATCTAAAATTTTTCTTGTCTAAATCTCTCTTGGTATAATCCTTAGAGGTTCTTAAGCATGCTATACACATCCATGTTTTCATGATACATCATGAGTTCACTAGACATAGATGAAAGAATCAGATTTTGAACGTTGAACATGTCTTTAATTTTTTTTCATATATAATTAACTCTTCATCACTCACCTCCTTGGAAGGTGGATCAAGTATTAAGGATTATAGCATGTAAGATTTCCATTCATGGCACCACATAACTCGAAGGCATCTGAACCACTCTTAGAAGTTACATCCAGTGAGGACATGGTCTTTCTCCAATATAGATCCTTGAGATAGTGTGGATGAAGAAATTTCCATTTTTATACAATTATAAAATAGTGTATTATTTGTACTTTTCTTGATTACAAATTATGTGAGAAATAATAATAATAAAATTTTATTAAATTTACCATTATTTTATTAAGTCTCAATAACCATCACCATTGAACTTTGAATGTCTAATTACTAGTAAATTATAGTGGAAAGGATCAATTTTCCCCTTCTCATAACCCCAACAAGGGTTAGTCAATTTACTTGAAGGTATTTAGGTAGACATATATTTTCCAACTATGGGCTTGAAGCTCTTTGATCCGTTGACTGGAATCCCCAATCCTAAAATCTTGACATGGATTTCTTCAATATTTTCCTCCAAGTTACATCAAGTCTATAGAGGGCTACTTATCTTTAAGTAAGATGGTAAATTCAACACAAAACCTTCAGAATAAATCCACATTAAAAGTAAGTGTCCCAATGAGGGTTGGTAAAACACTTAGTTCTAAGGCTTTCATTCCTAATCAAGTATTGGAAGACTTAGTGTGAATTAATATTAAGTTGTGTTATTTTAATTTATTAGGCATAAATTTTATCTTATTTTAACCTTTACGTGTCTTGTTAATAGTAAGTGTATTTTAATTAATTAACTAGCCATATCAGATAAAACATTTACACATAATCTATTTATTTAAATACCGGCTTTCACATTAATTAATTACTTAATGTGATTACACTCTTGTATGCATAAAATAAACAATTCATAGACAAAAATAAATAAATAATTAAATGACCCATTCATGAGATTATCTAATGGTTGATTTAATGATTAAACTTTAAATCAACCTATTACCTAGTGGAAATAACTCTTATTATCGGTCTTAACATGTGTTACAACATTCCACCTTTCTACCTATGTATCACCTGACACTACTATAAAACTAGGTTTATCCAATGACAGCTAAAAGCACCGTTAATGTCCCCCTTTTTCAACTCTAAAAAAAGCATTGTTAGAGGAGGTTTTTAAAAGTGTTAAAAAAGTGCAGTTAAAAGGGAACCTTTATTAGTGTTTTTTTTCAATCACTAATAAAGGACCACCCTTTATGACCACTTTTAAAAAATCACTCATAAAGACCCCCCCTTACCAATTCTTTTTTAGTAGCGCTAATGATGGTGTACATAAAACAATTTCATTAAAAATAATATATTAATATATTAATATATTTATATTGATATAAATATAAAATATATTTTTTAAAATATGTTTTAGATAAGGTAAATAGGAATTTACACTTAATATATATAAGTTATTTAGAGAAAATGGCTTATAAAATAATTTAAAAAAAAATTTAATTAATAATTTTCTTATTATTACTGAGTAATAGTCATTTAATATCAATTTGAAGATAAAAAATCAAAAAATATATAAAAGATATAAAATAAGTTGAAAACGTAACTCGAACTTTAAACGACCATAACTTTTGATCCGGGTGTTCATTTGAGCTCTACAACATATCAAATCAAAGCCTACAATGAGATCTACACTCGTAGTGACATAAGAAAACCTATTTCACATTTTTCGAGGTGAAAAAGGTCAAATGGACTCTAAAAGTGAGTTTTTAGTCAGGGTACCCTAATTTTTTAATATTAGATGGATTTTCAGTCTTGTTTAAGGGGGTATTATTGCCATTTTTTGGTGGAGACTGAATTTATTCCAAGGTATTACATTCATATTAAAATTATGATTTTGAAATTTTATCATTTTTCACAATGTAATTTTATTTATAATTAAATATATTCATGTTTTCTTATATTTACTTATAATAAATCATTCATATAAATACATATATTAACATATTTATATAAAAATGTATATTTTAATATATGTAAATTAATAAATATTCTAAAAATGCATTTAAAATAATATATAACCAATTTTTATATTATAAAAATATATTTATAATGTTTATATATACATATATGTGTGTATTAATAAACACATATATATTTATATTATATTATAGTATATGTAAATGAATATAATAAATAGTATATTTAAATTAATATAAGTACATATATATCACACACACACATAAATTTTATAAATGTATTTAAAAATAATTGTATAAATACATGAATTAAAAATATATATGTAAATATATATATAAATAAACATAAATATCATTAAACAGACAAAAAAACAACATGGTGAAGTGGTAAAGGCATTCCATCTTTAAAGGAGAGGTGTATGGCTTGAATCCAGGTGGGCGCGCATTATACTAAAAATTCTCAAAGCGCTGATAAGAGGGGTGGTGAGGTTAAAATCACTGATAAAGGTGGGGGGAGCACTGTTAAAGGTGTTGTGGAAGTGCTAATAAAGGGTTCAGGCTCATATAAATTCAAAAAAAATATAATTTTACCCCTTTAATAGTTCTAAAAAAGCACTGTTAAAGGATCCTTTTAACAATACTTTTTTTATGATAATAAAAGATTCGGCATTTTAACCACACTTCGGTTATCAGTGCTTTTTAGCACTGTTAAAGGCTTATTCTAGCACTATTAAATGCCTCTTTTTTAGTAGTGTGCTTTGACATCATTATGATTTTATCTTGAACCACCTCCACACATCTTGGGAAACTTCATTAATTACATCATTTATTACTCACACATAGGTGAGGGGAACTAAAAGGCTAGTTAAAGGGGAATTACATAAATAATATTGGACATGTAGATCCTACATAATAATGGAGGGAGAGACCACTCACATGCCTTAATTTAATTTAATATCAAATAATTTCTAACTCATGTAATAAATAAATTAAATAATCCCAACACATATATTGGTCTTGTTCAATCTCATGAATGGTCATACATATAAAGTATATGAAAAAGTAAACTAGTTATAATTCATTTATTATTTATTATTTATTATTAAGATAGACACACTTACATTAATTAATTAATTAATCGATTACTTTTTTCCCTTTCATCTTAATGACCATACAAATGCTATTGGAGATAACCATAATTAAGGCATTAATGAAAAATAAAAGGAACAACCAATAATTACATATTTATTAGAATAAATTAATTGAACATTTAAAATTATTTAAAACTATTATTAAATTGTAAAAAAAACAAGTTCCAATCAATAAAAAAAGGTTTTAATGCTGCAATTTTAAATTCAATGTAATTTAATTCTTCTATTAATTAGGAAACTACATGACATGTACCATCCAGCTACACACCGTGTACCTTGGTTGTCATCTATTTGAGTTACATGCCTGGAGATTTTGTATGTTAAATTGGCCAGAATACATGACGTGTACATGAAAACTATACACCATTTATCGATTTTTTGTGTTCCTAAGATAATTTCCCAGGATAAGGCATGCATCTCAGCTGGACTACATGGTGTGTACAAGTCAGCTATACACTGTGTATCCCTTATACCGCATGTCTTCTATTCTCAACAAATAGATTAGTGTGTATCTCAGATGTAAGAAATGATTAACTATGTGGCGTTCACACCATATACACATCATATATATGATTAATTATCTAGTCTATCACTATTACACAATTTGACCTTTTATAATGACCACATGGATTGTGTGATTTACGCTACTAACCCACATAGTCTACACGGCGTGTATGCCAGCTACACACTGTGTAATATGAAATCCCATATTCCAGGTTAACCTAGTCAACATGGAGTATACAATAAACAAACTACATGTAATTAATTTCTTAGTGTTTAATGTATCCCGTGACACATCCAGATGCAGTGAACATGGGTACACAACATGTACTCTAACTACACGCCGCGTAAACCAGTTTTACCGGTAAAAAATTGGCACTTCCTGATGGAATCTCCGATCATTCTTAATTTGTTATTAGACCTTTATGAAAATGAAATACTAAACGAACATGATTAATATTTCGATAACATGTTAATTCAAATCAAATTAAAGAATGAATAATATGACATGAAACATTCAACCACAATTTCATACAGATCCACAATCAAATAAATAATTATAAATTTAAAATGTAACCCCTCTGATACCACTGTAGGTTCTGATCATAGAATAATCATGCAGTGGTGGGTGATATATTAAAATTTATATTTATATTTAGTTTCACTAAACCCTAAGTGAGGATATTTCATGTTAAATTTATAATTAATTTACTTAGAACTGAATAAAATAAACACTTCGACTTAAGATCCTTCCTTCATTGACAATGTTGATATTTCAAAAGAACCTTTTCAAATTTCCTTCATCATGATATAAGGATCCAAGGGTAGAATCCATCTAGAAGTGACCCACACATGATCCTTTGATATTCAAAAAACACCAATCGATTTTTGGGTGCTCTCATGGAGAATCAATTGTCTTGCGTTGTTCGTGATGATCGCTCATCCTTCGATCTTGGAGGAATCTCTCTTTCATTTTTCACTCTTAAGAGGGATAGAGCATAAAGATTCAATAGATAATTTCTTTGTGCACAATGATTCTCTATATTCATACTACCCCACACAATAGACATAACTATTTAACTATCCTGTCAATTAATATTTGTCACCAAACATGGTCTTGGTCCATTCAAACTCCTCTAGAATTTATTGAATACCTGAATAAATATTAAATATTTCATTCATAAATAAATATTGTTGATCTCTAAAACATTAGTAAAATTATTCTAATTTGTTGAGAATAATATTTATTCTATTAATTAAATTAAAATATATTTTAATCATGATCAATAGAAACACACAGTGTGTGACCCTATAGGATTATTTCTCATTGGCATTAGGTGGGCATGCCTAAAGTCCATGATTTCTATCTAGAAATGAGTTAAGGAACCCAAGAGAAAGAACTTAATGTATCAATGATGATAACCAAATAATAATTCTCACTGTGTAATATAATCACTTTTTTCATAATATCTCATCAAGAAGATTTCACATTCATGTTATCAACCCATGTGATCGATACATCTTTTTTTGACTATCTGAAATGAACAAGTTGATATAACATGGCCATATAATTCAATATGATAGTTATATTCAAATCAAAGGGATGAGATATCAACTTATATAAAGATATAATGGACATATAATTCCCCGAATTATCCATTAATAACATGTTAATCACGATGCATCCAATGTACCCTACCTCACTGTGAACAAATGTCTTCATGGTTTTCATTATCAAATCTAATCGAATGAGTCATGACATACATTAATGATAATATTAAAGTATAAAGACTATTATACATGCTCATAGATAGAAATATCATATAACACCAAAATATGTGGAATTCCTATTAGAGGGTCAATTATCATAATCTCTCATCTTGGAGATTACCAAGTGTGAAATTCATGGGAAGAAGCATCATCTACTTATGAGTAATCACACCCAACAATCACATTCTATGTGTCCCATCATAGAACATTGTCCGACTGCCAAACAATAGTTAAGAATATCATCATAGAACTTCAAGGTTCTCATCATAGTGGGAATCTTCCATGACCTTATCAATGCAAAAAATACTCTTGGACATTATTACATTAAAATCATGTAGAATAATGAAATATATGTAATAAGATATTTTATTAATATTCAAATAATTGAATATACATGTAATAAAATTATAAACACTGCAAAACTATCTCGTTTAGACTACACAACGTGTATTCTATATACATGGATGGATTCTAATCATATGAAAAAAAAGTATGATGATGGAGTTAAAGATTTCATCAAGTTTGTTATAGCGCATTCATGTGGCCCATGTCAAATCCTTTATCCATGTTTACATTGTTTTTATTCAAGATTATTTTTTCCATAAGAGTTGGAAGAAAATTTGATTTTTTACAGAATATATTGGAACTATAAATATTGGACTAAAAATAGGAAAAAACTTAATACACATACCGAATGGGATGATAGTTTCATTTATATATCATTTGAAATGAATACCATTGTAAATTATGATGGATATAATATGGAATAAATGATTATAACAATTGAAGATGACATTTATGACTTTTAAAAGTTGTTTTAGAAGTTAAATAACTATGCAAAGAGTCCATTTTATACCAATTGTACTAAATATACAACATTTTCAACTGTATCAAAGTTATATAACTTGAAAGTTGGAAATAAATGGATTGAAAGTTGTTTTATAGAATTACTTGGTCTTCTGAATGGTATGATACTAGAAGAAAATGATCTTCATTTTCAAACATATGAAACTAATTAAATACTAAATTCAATGGGTATGATCTTTGAAAAAATACATGTCTATCCAAATGATTTTATATTGTTTCACAAGAACCATGAATTAGTCAGATAATTCCCTAAGTGTGGTGCATATCGATACAAGAAATATGAATCAAGTCCTTAATTTTTTAGGGTACATTACTTTTATTCCAAGGTTTATATAACTATATGGTTTCCAAAAAACCTCTAAATATTTAACATGGATCATAGATACAATAATTGAAGATGAGAAACTGTATCACTTAGTAGACTCTCCTCAGTAGAAGAAAAATTATTATAAGTATTCTAAATTTGGAAACGAGCTGAGAAACCTCCATCTCACATTATATACTATTGGAATAAATACTTTTGTTATATAAATTAATAATCACAGTACATGGCCATTTATGTTTCTAAATTATAACTTTTCACTATGGTTATGAAGAAGTGCAAATACATTATGTTTTATTTGCTTATATTTAGACCATAAAAACTTGGTAATCATATTGATTTCTATTTGGATCTATTTATTTATGATCTTAAATTGATGTGAGATATAAGTTCTATATTCTATGATAATATTAAAAAAAATAGTTCACATTAAGATCCATGTTGTACGGGATGATCAATGACTTTTTTTCTTATGGAAATTTATCCAGCTATAACATTAAAGGAATGTTGGTGTGTCCAATTTGTGAAGAAGGCACACACTCAGTTAGGTTGATACATTCATAAAGAATGTGTTTTTAGGACATCATAAATATTTACCCCAATAACATAAATATTGATTCTAGATGACATCATTCGATGATAATACAAAACAAGGTACAACACTATGTCCACTAATAGGTGATAAACTATTTTAGAAAGTGAAAGATAGTGAAACTGATTTTTGTAAACCTTTTTCGAAAAACCTTATGAAATTAGGTTGTAAAATGAGATAAAATTTATTTGAATTGTCATACTATAATTTTTTGAATGTTATAAATTTTCTTGATGTCATGAACATAGAAAAAACATATGTGATATTGTTATTGAGACATTACTAAATGTACGAGAGAAAAAATGGCATTAAGGCTAGGTTGGACATGATTAACATGGAGATAAGGGAAGAGTTGAAATCAGTGAAGGGTGAAAGATGAAATTTTATTCTTCTAATAGTTTGCACTCTATCCAAACAAGAAAAATTTAAAATTTTAAACTTCCTTAATGGTGTGAAGTTTATAAATGGATATTCATCAAATATCAAGAATGTCATTTTAATAGATAATTTGAAGTTACAAGGTCTAAAATCACACAATTTTTATGTTTTGATGTAATATTTAATGCCTATATCTTTACATTGAATTCTTTATAAAAATGTATGACAATAATTTTCTATAATTTTCTTATTTTTAAAATCCATACGCTTTAAATTTATAGACCCAAATAAATTTTTAATCACGAATAAGGAAATTTCAGTCATATTATGTAAAATGGATATGTTATTCCAACCATAATTATTTTATATAATGGTCCACATGATGGTTCTCTTGGTTAGAGATATTAAACTATGTGTTCCAATATATTATAGATGGATGTACCCCATTGAGTGGAATTTGAGGATTTTAAAAGGGCACATAAAGAATCAATGTTGGCCAGAAGGTTGTATTATAAAATGATATATTTTTCAAGAATATTTGAATTATATATAGATTAACTATCAGATGTTGATGGAATTGGTCTCTCAAAATCAGATTACAGTGGACAAATTTTGGGTGAATGGATTTCTAGAAGATATGTTGTTACAATTACTATTACAGATCAAGAGCAGGATCACATTTAAATTTTAGTGAAGGGATTTATCCATACATTGAATCCCACAAAGTAATTATTAGATATTTGAATCCCCCAAGTAATAAAGGATAGATATTAAATACCCATAATTAATAGTTCATATGATGGTTCGAGGATTATATTTTTATGGAGTTATTTGTAAATCTGAATTCAATTACTGAATGAATTCGATGGCTAGCTATGGGACCAAATGTAAATGTTATATTTTACATTGGTTTTGTAATTAATAGTTATACATTCTTTATTAAGGAACAATATGAACTTAGTATGATGATGAAAAATGCAGTTATTCTTATGGTGAAACTAATGCATATATCCAGTTCCAATGATAGAAATCCAATTTATGTGAATATTTCACATTTAAGCATCATCAAACAGATATATGAGTTGGATTATAAAAAATTTCAAGTGCATATTTTTCATTTCAAATAGGTTGACAACATAAGTATAGTTAAATTTGATGAAATGGGCTTTTTGAAGGTGAATTTTAGTGTGGAAGGGTATAAGGATGAACCATTCATAGTGGCATCACAAGCAATGCAAGTATTTTATGTCCTGAATCCAATAAAAATGAATTAGTCAATTATTCTATTAGCAACTAAAACAACTAGAAGGCTAGATTAAAATTCAATTGAGGAAAACATTTTTATTGGGAGATCACAATCATTTCATGGAAGTACCAATGTTGACAATGACTTGTATATTAGAGGGGACCACATGGAGAGGGTTTTGATACTCGATAGAGGATCAAAATCCCTTTAACCTTTAAAGAAAAAAAGATAACTCAATGATCATGTTAAAGTGTTTTTAATATAATATGATTTTCCTCATAATATTACGTGTTATCTACTACATTTATGTAATATAAATTTAATTTTTAGATACTTATGAAGATAATAAAATCTCCACATGCTAATGTTATCAATCTTGAGGAAGAACACACGATTGTTGTTGAAATTGAAGAATTATTAGGGTATCAACAACATGTTGATAAAAAACAAGGATGGCATAACATCATCATATAAAGTAAAATTATCAAGGCAATAAGAAAGGGTATAAAATTTTAGGTTGGCTGGAATCAACATGGAAAACCTATTAATCCCAACAAGTAAATTTTCATTTGTTACATTGGGGTCATAATGAGAATATATTTTCTAATTAATATAGATACATGGAATAATGTCATGCATGTATTGAGGGAAACCATTTGGGAAGATATTAGATTAATGTTACAATATAATTTCTTTATTTTACTAAAAAATTATATAATGAAGCAACGATTTAGTTTTCATTATCACTTATAGATTGTGTTTATTTTAGATGATTTCCATAAGAAATTTCTCTTAATGGTCACTAGAAAAGCTCATAGAGGTTTCGAGACACTTCTTGAAAAGAATCATCTCAAGGATATTATGGGGAATGTGAACCCCCACCCACCATTTATGTATACACACATTAAGTTTATTGTAGTCGTTAATATTTTATTTAATATTATTTATTGTATCTAATTTTATTCAATAATGTTAATTTTTGAAATAATGTAGGAGCTTTTAAAATAAGCAACGTCAAACAAAACTAATGTACTCGTACTCTAAATCAAGGATGAGGAACACTTCACTTGAAAAGAAAATGGTACTTATTTTAAATTTACATTAAACATTTTATGAGATGTGAAACAACATATGATGCTTTTTTTATATTCATATTAATGAATCAGAATACAAATCCACTTCCATCCCAATCCATGTGCTATGGAAGATGGTCTATGTAAATAAAGAGGGAAAACTATTAGACGAAACAAAAATCAATATAAAAATCATGTTGAAGCATGAAATAATGGTAATTATTTATTATTTATAATAGTATTACATAAAAATATATATTTATGTTCATATATTTTTATATGGTTTAGAAAAAAGAATTGACATGGACTGTACCTGAAGAAAAACTACTTTTATTAGCTTTAAAGCAGCCAGATCAATATGGTTGTGTTAGAGGTGTCGGTTTTGGAGTGTCACCTCTAACATATTTTGAGAAGAAAAATCCTCAAGGAGATATATATGAGATGATGAAAGGAATAAATGCACATATATATATGCTTTAAAATATATTATTTTCCAGTTTGGTTTGGCAAACCAATATATGTGAAAGGATCCAAGTGAACCAATAGTGTAACAATAATCAGTACAAGAAGATCCACATAACCCCACTAGATTCAAGAAAACCATTTCCCTCAATGGAAATCCTTACCTGCGGTAATTAATTTTTTTATGACTCATTCTCCTAAATGTGAATCAAATAACTTATGATAACTTTATATTACTAAAATTATACAGGGTGAAATTTTATGTGATTTATATCTATCAACAACCACACATCACCTTGTTTTGAGGGGAATAATGTACAATATCCCAGGAGACATGATTCAAAATAAACAACTTTTAAAAGATCACATGAGAGTGGGAATTGAAGTAGTTCTTGAGATAAGCATCAAGATTCCTAGTTCTCTTGTTGATTTGGATATTACCATGATTGATAATGCTATTGGAACTTTCATATAATGGACATTTAATCTTATAAAGTGACATGAGGCATATCTTTAATTTTTTTTTCAAATGAAAAACCTTTAAGAGTTGATGATAAAAGGACCTTCTAAGAGTACCTTTATCCCACCAATTCGACTGCCATATGTATTAACATTAGAAGTTCATGCATAAATAACCTTCAAAGATGAAAATATTTATTACATTGAATATAAAAAAATAAATATTTGGATATTCTATTACAGACACATATGGTCTTAAGAGTATAGATGAGATTATCATGTGTGAATGGATTAGAGTCTTAGTTGTGAATACAAACTTGAGGTATATTTTTATAGTATGTTTGTTCAAAAAATGATATACTATTTTCATTACTGTTAATAACTATTCATATTTTCTATAAGAATATATATTACTATAATATAATGAGAAAACAATATGAAGCAACATTTGGACTCCTTAATCCCACTATCATTTCTATAGGAAAATAATTCTTTGGAATTGAAAGAAATTGAAAAGAAAAAATATGTCCTAGGTGTGATGTTTCAAAAGAAAATAACAGACGACAAACTCCTCTCATGCCTACAATGTAGCGGTAAAATTATATATTGTAATAATATAAATTATATTTTTCTTTTTTTCATTACTTATTTTTATATATTTTTTTAGGTTGAATTGGATGCTAATCACAATAATTTGGATATCCCAAATATTTATTTTTTGGATCCATAACATGGATTTCCAAAAAATAGACCAGGCATGATGTCCATTACAAGTTTTTAATTCACTGAAATCAATATTTTACAGCTAAAATTAAAATTATATATTTTATTTTGTGTTTTAACAATAATTTTTTATAATAGATAATCTATAAATATTGGCTAAATCACACTATGACGTTGGTGATTGAAAACAAAAACCTATATATTTCTTCAAAATAGAAACATATTAAGGTATATATAGTAATATTTAACTATCAAAACACATTTCAAAACAATTTAATTATTTTTGTTAATATTTATATTGTGTCTAAAACATAATAATGACAATAATTGTGGATATTATGTTTTTAAACTTCCTAAGGATATTATATATCATCAATAAACTAGAAAATCTAAAAAGGTAATTTCTAAAGGTAATTAAAATATCATTTAAATTTTTTTTAATCATTTATTTGTCTATATTTTCTTAGTACTCCTGGGAATATCAACAATCTATGTACTCAAAAGAAAAAGTAAATTTTTTTGGAGACGGGTGGGAAGTGTTCATGGTGTCAGAATGTTTATTGAGATCAAGTTGAGATGATTACCCATTATGTATGTGATCTAGTACCGACTATGATATTATATATACATTTTTAATGTGAATTATTTGTATCGTAATTCTTTAGATTATATTTTTCCTAAAATAAAATTGAACTTTTCACTATTTTATTTCCTTTAGGGGTTAGTATGAGTTGGTAGAAACTGAAAAATGCTATGTCGGTGAACCTACCAAGAAATAAATATTTAAACTATTTCTCAAGGGGAAGTATCATATTTACACTCTACAGATTATCATAGATCTAATAACATGTCTGAAGTTTCTCATGACCATGAGATATTAGGCTTCAAGGGTGAAGTTGTGATAATGGTGAGAGGTAAATGGGTCAAGGATCCTTCTACCAAAAATTTTAAGACACATTACAAACTATTGGGGAAGGTAATTTCATATCCTAGTCTCATAATTTATATTTTGTGTTGTTCTATCTTTTGATGAGTTTTTCAAAATAGTTTGGGCCCTATTACAACCACTTTAACCTCCATGATGATAAAGCAAGATGAATTCCTTTACATTCATGTTTGATTCAACCAAAGACATGACAATGAAAGATACTTTAAATAACAATAGATATTCATCACCCATATCCCAATATAATTAAAAAATTATAAATGAGGAATTAACTATGAAGGATGTTGAACCAGGGTTTGAATTTGAAAATTTTGAGATGCTGGTTGATCTCTACAAGGTAATTTATTTTAAAACATGTGCCATATTTTAAAAATTGATAAAATAAGCTTGGATTGTATTAAAAATTTAGGAAAAAAATCCATAATTCATTTGATACATGTAGGAATTGACCATGTATCAGTCTGATAGACGATGTGGATGGTATGACTCCAAGTGCATGTTTTCTATATAAAAGTACCATTTTACTTTAAAACATGTGTCAGATTTTCAAAACTAATAAAAAAATCTCAAATTGTCTTGAAAATTTAGTAAAATGGTTTATAATTTATTTGTGGCCTCTAGGAATTGACCGCATGTTAATGTGTTACACAATGTGGCCTGTATGTCTCAAAGTGAAAGTTTTCACATTAGAAGTGTCATTTTAGTTTAAAACATGTGTCACATTATCAAAACCAAGAAAACAATTACATATTGTTTTCAAAATTTTATAAAATAATAAATAATCCATTTATGATATGTAGTAATTGACTGCACATCAATCTGACACTTGATGTGGACAGTGATAGGTTGGGATGGCTATAACGAAGACAATGACACAAGAGGGGGGGGGGGGGGGGTGAATTGTGTACTTTAAAAACATTGATGAATTCTTCATACCTCTCTTGTTATGCAGTAAACCTTTCCTTCTCTCAAAATGGGTGAGAAATGAAAATAAACAAAGGAAATGAGAACAATGATATATAGTGGTTTAGGGAACAATGATCCATTAGTCCACTCAACCAACACTCGAATCCAGGATCTTAGTGATTTCAATATCAACTATTCTTATTTTAAGATGTTTATATCCACAACTGAGTACATACAGTTGACACTTTACAACAAGACTTAACAAAGCCTTATGGTTCTTTTATAGGGAATTCTAAATTCATAGATTATTGTAAGAATATGACACTTAACCACATATAAGTATGAGTAGTTGAAAATCAAATAAATCATAAGAGTTTGATTTGTTGGTTGGTACAGTTTGAACTTCACAATCACAGTTGCAACAGACAAAAGAAATAAGATCTTCAATATAGCACAACAACAAATAGATCATCAACATTGCATAGGATTTCTTCACACATCATCAAAGAAAACACAAAACATATGTTTAAGCTTGTATGTATCCAAATTGAATATTCAACAAATAATTCACCATTTTTTAGAAAAATATATAATAAGAAAGTGAAATAACATAAACATAAACAATAGCAGTGGTTGTGAGTTGGTAGATCAAAACATGTTTGTATCCAAAGTGTAGCTCTGAAGGAAATGAAAAATAGTTATTCCTTATAAATATCTCCTCTATATATTTTTCAATATTTCTATCTCGATATATGTACATACAATCATCTATATTCTTGATGAAGAGCATCTTGATATTTATACAGAAGGTTGAACAAATCTATGTCAAACCAGCTCTAGAAATATTACATAATAAATCGTGAATATTTGAATTTGAATTATTTCAAGAGTGTCATAAATTCCCAGAAGAATAAACACAATTTACTCCATTGAATATGAGTCTTTAAAACAATCATAACGAGCCTTTGAATTGGCAATAAAAGAGCTTTAAAACCATATCTTCTCCAGTCAAGACCGTTGCATAAATCATGGATAATATCACAGATTTAAATCTCCATTATTAAATAGTCAAACGTAGGGTTCCTTCATGTGACAAAAAAAATACCAAACTTAGGGTTGAATACAAAAGTAGGATTGATGCACCATACATTTGTTTCATCAAACATAGGGTTACTTACTTGTGTAGGGTTGATAATTCAAACATTCCGTTTTTCTCAAATGTTGGGTTGCATCCAAATATAGGGTTGTTGAACTATGGGCCATGATGTAACTTTCAAATTTAGGTAAGTGTTGTGGAATGAATATATGGTTTATGATGCAATTCTCATATATAGAGTATAACCTAGAATTCATGGTTTCACATTGTTTCATCATTAGGTGATTCATGATACAACACACATGTTTTCACAAGACACCTCCCAAATCATCTATAATTTAATATTACATAGTATTTCATAGTGTAATCCCTCACTATCACACCACAATCACTTCCCTTATAGTGAAACTCCTCCTCTTATGGTGTGATGTTGCACCCTCTACAATGATTCAGTCAATACTAAAACCAACTCTTCCGAAATTTACCTGATGTTATCAAATTAAAAGAACACCCTAACCTGAGAATAAACAACATTATTTCAATAATTTAGGTTCATAAAAAAAACAATAATTCAAACTATCCTTGATGAAAATCCATAATAAATAAAATTTCCACTGAAACTATTAACCTATAATAACATATATCATTACACTAAGAAAGAGGACCAATGAAATGAGATATGACTGTTGTTGGAACCACGAACATTTTATAGAGAAACTAGAGTATGGTTTTTGTTTGTTGTCAATCCTCATTAGAAGTTCATAAAGTTTTCTAGGAAAGGGATTATTCAGTTCAAGTGGGAAACAATATTGAAGGTGGAGTCGTTTCCCAGTGTTTGCCAAATTTTTGGGTCCAAAAAGTGGTATATGGAGAAAAGTGTTTTTGGTAAAGGGATTTGCACACCAGATTTAAGGGAGTTTGAAAACTTGCATACAGGGAGGAATTTGGGATTAGTGAATCAAAATATGGAAAAGGAAAAAAGTGTATGAAATACTTAAATGTGTGAAAATGATGAGGTTGTGTGGAAGAATATTACGTACCCAATGAGACGTCAAAAGGGGTTTTGTGTGCTCATGAAGAATCTTGAATGCACTGACAAGGACGAGTCAGAAACTTGCATGTAGGGTCATCGAGGTCTATAAATTGGAGGATACCCCTATGTAAGAGTAGAATAATTTTACAATGAAAATTCTATTGCTCTGCTGCATGAAATATTTGCACGTGAAAGAATTGGAGAGAGTTTGCATGCAAGGTGTTCCTTCAGTATGAAAAGACCAAGTGAACCCTTCGATGTTGTGATAAAGATAAGGGTTACATGGAAAGTAGGGGTTTTCTGAAAGTCATCTTTCATGACAAATCCCAAATATTGCACACATGTTCAGGTATTGCACGCAAGTTTAGTGTTAAGCTTCTAACAGGATTTTGAATATCTAGTTTGAGTGATCAGTGTTCTCAAGGGAATAAATTTAGTACTTCGATGTAAGAAGTGTCTCGTGATAGACTGATACAAAGAATTTAATGAAAATCTATTAAAGAGTCCCTCAAGTCAATAAACTGAGTAAGACTTCTCCCATGGCCGTGAGCAGGGGGGAGTCGACAGAAGTGTTCTGAGGGACGTAGTGAGCTATCCCTGAATTATTATAGAGGCAGTGTGCCTGGCACAGAATGACTGTGTCTAAACTCTAGTACTCCACATATAGTAAATATTAGTGTATTTTGGTATGACTGACACACTTTTGGCATATTCTCCTTAGACGTAGACCTTTGTGGTGAACAAAGTAAAAGTGTTGTGTGGCCTCTTTGCATATGATTGTTTAATTGCTATTCATATCCATCATATAGCATTAACACGTTCCTACTAATATGGGAACAAGATCAGATACTTGAAAAGAAAAATTTGACACCCTGATTAACCCCTACCCACTTAGGTAATCCTGGGATTCTACAAGTGGTATCAAAGTGAGGTTTCTTGTGTTATATCTATTCATTTCCATCGTGGAGAATTCATCCCATGTCAGGGGATCCCCCCTCTTTGATGGAAGTAACTTTCATATTCGTAAGAACATAATTAGATATCATCTAAGATAACTTGGAATGGAATTCCTATGTGTTACTGTGCAAGGAATACAGGTCACAGATCCAACAGGATGGCTATGACTGAGATAGATAGGAAAATTCTTGATGTAGATGCTAAAGCGCAGAATTCTCTTGCCGCAACTCTTTCATATTAGATTTATCTAAAGGTGATGAGATGCACCTCAAAAAAGTATATGTGGGATAAACTTGAAAATATCTATGAAGGAGACAACAAAGAGGAGGAGGAAAAACCTCAAGTATTGCACAACAGGTTTGATGATTTGAATATTCACCTTGATGAGAATTTAGAATCCTTATTTAATCAAATTAGTGCATTTGTAGGAGAAATTCTAGGATTGGGTGAATAAATCAAATACATCGACATTGTAAAGAAAATTTTGATAAGACTTTAACCCCTTTACAGTGTAAAGGTGTCATCTCTTGAGGAAGTTGATCTCTCCAAGCTCTCTCTGGATGATCTGCTAAGTAGCCTGGTGGCATATGAAATGATAGTCAAACTGAAAGATGCTATTACTCATTTAAGTAAATAAATGGAATTCGTATCTATGTAAAAATGAAAATTCTTGGAGATATTAGTGGTGAGGATGATGAGGAAAAATAAATTCTTTCTCTCATTGCCAAGAAATTCAAGAAGGGAAAAATAAAATTTAAATGAAGTCTACCTATGGCGTGTTTACATTGTGGTAAAGTTGTGCACAAAACCTCTCAGTGCCCAATTAAATTTGATGATGAAGAGAGAAAATTTGAAAACATCGAGATTCCTAAAAAAAGGTTCTTCAAAAAGGGAAACTTAAAATTTAAAAAGAAACTATAGAAAAAGAGTTTTGTGTGGAAGAAAATGATGAGGATAATGATTTCTATGAGGAATAGGAACCATAATTTAAATGTGGAAAACATGCTTCCATGATGGACACTATTGAAAAACTAGAACCATCAAAAGATAATGGTGGAGATAATCAGTTGAAAACTAATTCCAATCCCAAGTTTCAAATTAAGGATTCTATTAGTAAGCTTAATATTAAATGCAAGAGTTACAATAAGTGGAAATCAATTATAGAAGAATCATCTGAATATGTTGATTATCTTGAAGCTGAAATTGAACGACTTGAAAAATTTGTGAAAGTACAGTCTAAAATCCTTGAATGTAATAATGATATAGTGGATATAAAGCTTAGAATTAAAGAGCAGGCAAAGGTCATCAATGAACTCACCTCTAGATGGGAAGAAAAGTCCAAAACTGCTGAGGGCCTTGAAGAGAAAGTTGTTACCCTTAGGAGTAAACCTGAGAGTGAATAAATTTCAAAAGAATCAAGGAAGAAAATGAAATTTGGAAGGTTCTTAGATGATGAGCTATTATAGAGATAAAAACATGATTCTAATGGTGTTTAAAAGATCTTGTATGATCAAAGACCCGCTTACATGGGAAACAATGGAATTATTTGTGAGGCTGAATTGTCAAATGCTGCAAATAATGGTGACCAAAATAAAGGAAATCTAAAAGTGGGTCATGTGGAAAAGTTACTTGAACTGCTAAAAAATAAACTCCCAATTCAATCTGACAGAAGAATAGAAGACTATCCTTGAGCCTCCAGGAATAATAGATAGTCAAACTGTTATCCTATAGAAGAAGGAATGAGGATAAATAGGAGTGAGAAGACATTTTCTCTCATGAAGTGTTAGTTCTGTGGATATCTGGGCCATACCATGTCTTATTGCGAAGAGGCAAGGAGATATTTGAGTGGAGAAGAGATGGGAGTTCAACAAAGGAGAAAAAATTCATATCATAATTATTTTAGAAGAAAAAATTTCTATGGATATTTTTTTCATTGTTCTAACTTTGTCCATAAAACTATTTATTGTAGGCAGAAGAGTGAAATGGGCACCTGATATCAAAGTCAGAGAAAAGTCAATGTTCATCAAAAAGATTGTGTTACTCTTTAAAATAGGTTTTCCCCTATGTAATAAGAGCTTGAATATCAATAACCCATGTACATGGAAGAGAGATTCAAAAGGACATCAATGTCCTACACTCAACATAATAACATGGAAACAAAAGAAAAAAAAATTGAAAAATCCAATCTTATAGAAGTAGACATCAAGGATACAAATAATAATAGCACCTGGATTCTTTATAGCAGGTGTTTTTATCACATAATAGGTAACACAAACCTATTATTGAATGTCAAGAAAAACGTCGATGGAATAGTAAGGTTCAGAAATGATGGTGATTGAAAGATAAAAGGTTGTTGAAGTAATGAGCTAGCTAATGGAGAGATAAAGAAAAATAATGTTCTTTATGTGGATGGTCTGCGTCATAATCTTCTAAGTGTGAGTTATCTCTATAAATCAGGTCTTATTGTTACATTCAATCAGACTGGATGTACTATAAGTGGAAAGTCTGGGAATCATATCATGAAAGGCTGTAGAATAGATGGAAAATTATATCAAGTCAAAAATAAAGAGAACATTTTCTACCTCATAGTTGAAGAGGTAAACAATATGTGGCATTAGATATTAAGGCACATCAATTAGAAGGACATATAAAATATATCTGAGATGAAGATATTCATGGATAGACCTAATCTTAAATGTGAATGAGAAAAGACATGTGATTACTGCATGTGAGAGAAGTTGGTCTACAGTTCCTACTGGCCAAAGAAGAAAAGAGAATCTAATCTTCTTGAAATAATTCATAAATATGTATGTGGGAAAATAAATTTTGCAGGAAAACATAGAGAAAGGTACTTTGTTCTTTTCATAGATTATTACAGTATAATGGAATGTGTTATTGTTATACACAGGAAGCAACAAGTGCTTGATTGCATGAAAACCTATCGAAGAATTGTTGAGAATGATATTGGATGGAAGATCAAAGTACTATGGTCTAACAATGGAGGGGAATACATGTCTATTTAATTTGAAAATTACCTAGAGAATCATGGGATACAACATGACGTGGCTTCCATGAGGAATCCACAATGAAATGGAGTTTTTGATTATAGAAATCGACAGGTAAACAACATGTCCCGAACTGTGTTGATCGAGAGCTGTATTCCTCTAAATTAATGGAAAGAGGCAGTTCAAGCTACTATGTATATTCAAAATCAAACAATGATATATATGGGTGAGAAAAAAACACCATATGATTTGTGGCATGGAAGGAAGACCACTTTGAAATATTTTTGTGTTTTTGGAAGCACATGTTTCATCCGAGACAATGAAGTAAATCAAGGGAAGTATGGAGATAATGAAGACAAAGGAATATTTCTTGGATACTCAATGAATATCAAAGCCTACAAGTGTTTCAATAAGTTCTTGGGAAGAATTGTGGAAAGTAGTGATGTTAAGATCATTGAAGAGAAAGACATGAATGCTTCAAGGAATTATTATTTTGATGTGATAGAAAATGAGGAAGAATGTGAACATGGAAAAAATGATAATACAGAGGTAGAGGAAGGTGTAAAAAACTCTTAGGAGACACATAATGATTTTGAATTAGAATAAGATTCAGAAGAGAAAGCCATAGCTGGAGAAAATTTGATCAAACCCCAACGAAGAAATCGAAGAGCATAGATTGATCAGTTCAATATTATCAGGGATCAGAATGCACCTACATGGACAAGGAGAATGAGAAATAATGCACAATTTGCATTCTTATCTGTGGCAGAACCATCCTCATTTGAAGAGGCTGCAAAGGATGAATCATTGGTGTAATCCATGAATAAAGAGTTAGATAATATTGATAAGAATTAGACATGTGATCTAGTCAAGAGACCCTAAGGTCACGATGTGATTGGTACAAAGTGGATTTTCAAGAATAAGTTTGATGAGAATGTAATTGTTATCAGAAACAAGGAAAGACTGGTATATAAAGGATATTCACAGATTGAAGTTGTCGATGTTGAAGAAACCTTTTCTACAGTGGCTAGGCTAGAGTCAATTAGGCCGTTTCTTTCCATGGTAATACAAAGAGGATATAAAGAATTTCAAATGTATTTTAAGACATCATTCTTGAATGGTGTTCTCGAAGAAGAAGTCTACATCGAAGAACCAGCGATTTTTCTTCTTGGAACTGGTGAAACAAAGGTTTATAAACTAAAAAATGCCCTCTATGGTTTGAAGTAGGAACCACGAGCATGGTATTCCCAACTGGATTCTTATCTCAATAAGCTAGAATTAAAAATAGGAGGATTAGATTACAATCTCTATGTAAATAATTCTTCAAACGATCAGCTCATGATTCTAGTTTACATTGATGACATTATATTTAGTGGTAGTAGGTAGAGATTAGTGGATGAATTTTCCAATAAAATGAAATCATAATTTTAACTGTCTATGATTGGGGATCTCACATATTTCTTGGGGTTGTAGGTGATTCAAAAGAAGGATTACACATTCATTTCTCATGAAAAGTATGAAAGAGAGCTACTGAAGAAATTTAATATGCATGACTCCAAACCAATGTCAACTCTGATTGCAGTTTGAACCAAACTTAGAAAGAATGAGGATGGTACCTCTGTAGATCCCACCCTGTACTGGAGGATTATTGGAAGCTTTTAGCACCTAACAGAAACACATCTTGATATTGTCTTTGCAACATGCTTAGCGACCCTATTTCAGAGTAATCCAATGGAAGGACGTATGACAGCAGTAAAAGTAATTATGAGGTACGTTCAAGGTACTCATAATTATGGGTTATAATTTGATGCAGGAAAGTACAATGAATTATCATCATTTTCTGATGTTGACTGGGATAGAGATGTAGTGGACAGAAATTCCACCAGTGGTGGAACATTCTATATTGGAAAGAAATGTGTTTGATGGTTGAGAAAGAAACAAGAAAGTACTTCTCTTAGTACTGTTTAAGATGAATATATATCTTCTACAATGGCATGCACTCAGTTAATCTAGATGAAGAAGAAACTGACTGACATAGGTGATGAGGTGAAACAATCAATCGTGATTTACTATGATAACAAGAGCACAATTGATCTTACAAATAATCCTGTTCATCATTCTCGTATGAAACATATTGAAATCAGATATCACTTCATCAAGTAAAAGGTTGAACAAGTCATGATCAAAATGGATCAGGTGGGAAATGCTGAGCAAGTGGTTGACATTATGACCAAGCCGCTGTTGTGGCATCCCACCTTTTTATAACATAACTTTTCATTACATCTTACAAAACAGAGGATCTTTAAAGTCTAATGTCTTGGAAATTAGGAACATAATACATGAAAACAACATAAAACATTCTTATTAAAAAATTTAAAGGATTCTTCATTTTTCATCATAAGTTCATTACAACATCTCATAACCTGGGAGCATACATCAAAGGAAAGGGTGAGTAGAAGGCCCAGTAAGTGAAATAAGAGAAACATTTTACATGTGAACTTGATATACATCAATAAAGTAATGATAAATAGCTTGAAGGCATGAGAAAGAGATCATGGGAAATATAATAATGGAAAGAACATGATTCATAATTTGAAGATGTGGCTACAACATTTAACTTAGACAATCATGAACATATCACCAAGGTCCATCCCCAAGGTTTCATTTAAAAAAAATTACCAAGGTTATTCACCAAGGTATCGTTAAAATTGTAATCCCTAGAGATTACATCATTACCCAATGCATTGGAGTGCTATCAGGGTGCACCCTTAAATTTTTCTTTATTATCATGTGAGACACATATATAATCATAAAAAATTTCATAAATAACCCATATATCATAAAATAAATGGGTTTCATTTCATAATCATAACATTTTAAAAACTGCTTTAAAGACGTGATCTTTATGTCACTTTAAACCCACAGAAAAGGAAAGAGGGTCTCATGTATGTAAATACCAGAAATTAAAATAATTTTTTTTGATATATATGTGAATAAACCTATATAATAAAGAGTTTTGAGTATTCACTTAATAAAATAAAAGAATTTTAAAAAAATAGAGAGACATTTTGAGACGAAAATTCGGCAGCATAATGACTATATTGCAGTGTTTTAGAAAACATTGAAAAGATATGGGACATGGGTAACCCACTCATAAATGATCCATAAAATAGTATAGGGATAGAATATAAAGGATATAATAACATGGTAATGAAATTTTAAGGACATACCATATGAAATGAAAAATTTGGAAGGAAGAAAAAAAATAAGATTTCTCTTATGAAGAATTCGGCAGCCTAACGACATCACTTAAAACTTCAAAAAAATGAATTGATGAGATTAAATAGGGTCTCTCATCATGTGAAAATAAAAGTAAAGTATTATGAATATATATATCATACCCAACATGAAATAAAATAACTTTAAAGACTTGACATGAAAGTAGAACTTTGAAAATGGGAAGAGTGAAAGAATCCCTTACAAAAATTCGGCAGCCTAACGACGCCACTTAAACATTCATAAAATGAAATGATGAGAGTAAGAGGGGATATATCATAATATTAACATGAAACTTTCAGTAATAGTAATATAAAATAACATCCCCCAACATAATAATATGGGGCTTAAATGAAATGACATACAAAAGAGTACTTGAAAAGAAAGAGAGGGGTAGGATTCCTTACCTTGAAGAGTATCTTCGAAATCTTGAGGCTTGGGATATTGGGAGGATTGAGGGAACCTTGGGAGGACTCATTGGGAGGTAATGAGTCCAGAACTTAGTTTAGGAGGATTTTGGAATGGAAATGATGAGAGAGTGTCTTGGTATTTATAGGGGAAGTGAGGGGACAAGGCATTAATGGCCAAGGGACACCTCATTGGTGGTATTGGAAAAACCATGGGATTGCCCATGGAATTTTCCCATGGTATTGGCCACTTGGGTAACCTAATACCTTATATTACTATTAATAAGTAGACCAGAATCATTACATAATTATTACATCCTTAATGATGTCATTAAACACCCGAAACTCTAAACTGAAAATTCACTATTCACCGAAAATTCAACTTTTCCAAAAAAATCCCAAAAATTCACCTAAACATAATATTGATGCTCTGAATTCAAAAATTAACTCCATTTTATAAAAATAATTTTCTAAATAATTTTAATTTAATTTTTAAATAAAAAACACTATTCACCCGAAAAAACTAATACTTAACTAATAATTTCCGAAACAGTTATTTACTTATTTAATTGAATCATATTACTTAATTAAGGTGCCTAAATTATAGTAATACTTTCTTTAAGTGAGATTACTAATCCATTTGGACACATTACTAATCCTAAACGTAAAATCACTATTCATAATTTACTATTCACCAAAAAATAAGTTGATCTTATTAGACTCTAAATTTCTTACTGAACACATTTGTAGAAGACCATTGTTTGAAAATCCTTACACATCATTAATTATTTATGGTTTACATAAATATTTTAAAATATCCTTTTTTTAAAGTTAATCTATAAGATACATCCTATTATTATCTGGACATATGAAAAATCACATACTTCACCAAAGGAAGAAATCACAATTTTATTTATCTAAAAGGATTACACAAAGAAGCTACGGTCTCATTACATAGCCCCTTATAACCCCAACATATGACCTATGTGTAAGGTGTGCTAAGGTGAGATAATCTGAGGGAGGCTCAGATAACATTTACCTAGTAGTAAACTCCACTAACTTGAACTTCTCCCGTAGGCGATTCCGTTCAATCTTGACACGCTGGAGTTCATATTGGGCTTGGTCCAAAGTGAAGCCCAAAGATGACACCTCCTTCCCAAGATCTGATTAGTGGGCTTCATATGGTTCGAGTCTACTGGATGAAGCCATCGACTCTTCTTTCTACATTAACCATTAACATCTCTATTAAATCATTAAGAGTAAATTAATATACTATTCAAAAAGTTTGGGTCGTTACAATCTTCCCCCCTTAAGAAATTTTGTCCCCTAAATTGTAAACCAAAGGCCTAGTCGAAAAGGTGAGGGTACTTTTGCTTCATTGTTTCCTCAGGCTTCCACATTTCTTCTTCATACTTATTATTCCTCCACAAAACTTTCACAAGGTGGGTAGTCTTGTTTGGTAGAAGCTTGTCTCTATGGTCTAAGATCTCTACTAGCTGCTCCTCATAAGAGAGATCATGTTCCAATTGTACCACCTCTGGGTTTAGTACATGTGAAGGGTCGGGTATGTACTTCCTCAAGAGAGATACATGGAAGACATCGTGAACTTGATCTAGGTTCGCTGGAAGTGCTAGATGATAGGCTGCCACTCCTATGTGATCAAGGATTTCATAAGGGCTAATGTACCTGGGGCTGAGCTTCCCTTTCTTCCCAAACCGCATGACTCTCTTCCATGGAGAAATTCAAAGGAAGACTTTTTCGCCAACACCAAACTCCAAGTCCCTTCGATGGTTATTAGCATAGCTATTCTGCCGACTCTAAGCATCCTTTATGTGTTGTTGGATGGCATGAAACTTTTCTATCATCTCTTGCACAAGATCAGGCCCAAGAAGCTTTCTCTCACTAGCTTCATCCCAACCAGTTGGAGTTCTACATCGCTTTCCATACAGAGCTTCATAGGGTGCCATCTTAATACTTGAATGGAAGCTGTTGTTGTATGAGAACTAAACTAATGGGAGGTGTTGATCCCATCCACCTTTAAATTCAATTGAGCATAATCTCAGCATATCCTCAAGTGTCTGAATAGTCCTTTTAGATTGGTCATTAGTTTGAGGATGATAGGCCGTACTAAAATTCAATTTAGTATTCAGAGCATGTTGAAGACTTATCCAGAATTTTAATGTGAATCTTGGATCACGATCAAATACGATGGATAGTGGTACCCCATACAGCCTTACCACTTCCTTTACATATATCTTGGCAAGTTGATCTAGAGAGAAATATTCCCGAAAAGAGATAAAATGGGTGGTCTTGGTGAGACGGTCCACTATAACCCATATCACATTGTTCCCTTTGGATGTTTTCGGGAGACCAGTGACAAAGTCCATAGTGATATTATCCCACTTCCATGCTGGTATGGGTAGAAGTTGTAATACCCCCTTAGGAAGTTGTTGTTCTGCCTTTACTTGTTGACACACCATACACCTTGTAGTGTAATCAGTAATCTTCCTCTTCATGTTATCCCACCAATAATGATCATGAAGGTCTCTATACATTTTAGTGCTTCCCAGATGTATAGAGAAACTAGATCTATGAGATTCATCCATCAATTCTTTCTTTATCTCCGGAATATATGGAACACATAGTCTTGTACAAAATTTCAATACACCTTCTTCAGGAAACTTCCCATCCTTCACAGCCTCAAACTTCTCCTGCAACAAAAGATCTTCTTTTTGATCCTTCTTGATCTTCTCTAGTAATGAAGGTTGAGAAATAATTTGGGATAGGGTTGATGATGTACCTTCCCTTACAATTATTATGTCTATTTTTACTAGATCCTTAATCAAGGGATCACCTAGGATCCTCATTGTTTCCAGAATAACAGGGTCTTTCCTGCTTAACACATCTGTGACTTTGTTTGCTCTTCCAAAGTGATAATGAATTGAACAATCATAGTATTTAATAAGCTCCAACCATCTCCTTTGTCTCATGTTCAATTATTTCTGCATGAAAATATACTTTAAACTTTGGCGGTCGGTGTATATATCACATTTCTCCCCATAAAGATAGTGCCTCCATATATTTAGAGAAAAAACAACAGCCGCTAGCTCTAGATCATGCATAGGATAATTCTGCTCATGTTGCTTCAGGTGACGAGATGAATAAGCAATTACCTTATCATTTTTCATGAGTACGTACCGAATCCCTTTCAGAGATACATCACAAAAAATAACAAATCCTTTTCTGATAGAGGGTAGTGTTAACACAGGTGCGGTAACCAATCTCTTCTTTAGCTCTTGGAAACTTTCCTCACATTCCTTTGTCCAGATGAACTTAACCCCTTTTCGAGTCAACTTGGTTAGTGGATTAGAAATCCATGAAAAGTTTTTCACAAACCTCCTATAATATCTTGCTAAACCAAGGAAACTACGAATCTCAGTTACTATTGTGGGTTGAGGCCACTCCTCCACAACCATTGTCTTTACAGGGTCAACCAAGATTCCTTCATTGGTTACGATGTGCCCCAAGAAAGACACTTGTTGTAACCAAAACTCACACTTGATGAACTTTCCCAAGAGCCTCTCCTTCCACAGAGTTTGAAAAATAACCCTCAGATAATCTTCATGCTCCTCATGAATTTTTGAATACATCAAAATGTCATCAATAAAAACAAACTGAAAGTTATCAAGGTAGTCCTTAAAGACTCTATTCATCAAATCCATGAAAATAGAAGGAGAATTATTCAAGCCGAAGGGCATAACAATAAACTCATAATGCCCATATCTTGATTGGAAGGCAGTCTTTTGAATATATTCCTTATTCACCCTCAGTTGATGATAACTAGATCGAAGATCAATCTTGGAGTAGAATTTATCCCCACAAAGTTGGTCAAATAAATAATCAATTCTTGGAAGAGGGTATTTGTTCTTCACTGTGATCCCATCCAGTTCTCTATAATCAATGCATAGTCGCATTAATCCATCCTTCTTTTTCACAAAGAGAACTGGTGCTCCCCAATGAGACACACTCGGTTGGATAAACCCCTTCTCCAACAAGTCTTGGAGTTATTTATTTAACTCCTCTAGCTCCACATTTTACATTATATACTAGGTATTTGATATCGGTTGAGATCCAGGTATGAGTTCAATGGAGAACTCTACCTCTCTTTCCGGGGGAGGTCCAGGTAACTCCTTAGGAAATACGTCCATGTATTCCTGAACAATTGGAGCATCTTATATTTGTATACTCCCTTTTCCTTCTTCATCCTCACCAATTAACTCCATAAATAAGGCTATAGGAGGTGACCCTAGACAAGGATCAGGTCGGGATATCTCTCCTTAGAAGATAATTGTAGGTCGTTCATTCAAGACTACTGCGATTTCCTTACTTCTATATTTGATCTAACCATTATACTTTGAGAGTCAGTATATCCCTAGTATAATGTCGAATTCCATCATGGGAATGACTACTAGATTTGAGATAATATTGTTCTCACTAAAGTAAACACTAGAGTCTATAAACACTATTGATGCATGGATAATACCACTTGGAGTCTTGACTGACAACTCTACCTCTAGAAGTTTGGGGATTGATTCTATATTCTTTGTAAACTCGGAGGAAATAAAGGAATGCGTAGAACCAGAATCAAACAAAGTACTTTCTAGTTTTGAGAGGACAAAAAGAGTACCTTCTACCACGTCATTTGGAGCTTCAAATTCAGTTATTGTGATACAAAAAGCACGATCTTGCTCCCTTGGCCTTTGTTGAGGTTGATGGTGATTCCCCTCCACTGCCCTCAGATTTGGACAGTGATTAGCAAAGTGACCAAGCTATCTACACTTGAAGCATTTGACTTTGGATAGGGCCAAAACCATCTTTCCTCTGTTGTTAGTGTTGGGAAGTTGAGGCATCACATCACTACGACAGTTCTGAGTAATATGGCCTTCTCTTCCACACTTGTAGCACTTACCACTTCCGATCAAGCAGTTCCCCGAATGCTTCTTCCCACATTTATTACATGTGGCATGTTGAATTTTCTTTCCAACTCTTTCGTGATCAAATATTCTTCCTAGGATTGGTTCTAGAGCTCTCTTCTTCTCATTAGATTTGTGAGACCACTGTGTCTCACCAAACTCCAGTTCGACTTTCATAGCACTTTGAAGTATTTCTTCGTAGCTATCATAGTCCCTGTTGGATAGATTCTTCCGCATATGAGGTCGTGGTCCACCAAAGAATCTATCAACCTTACCATTAGGGTCCATGAAAAATCTTGAGGTATAATGGGAAAGCCTTGTGAAGTTCATCTCGTAGATTCCAACAGATTCATTCTCCTTCTTCTTAATCTCAAGAAATTCTTTCTCCATTCTCGTTCTCATCGAATGAGGGAAATACTTATTGAAGAATATTCCCTTGAACTCTTCCCACTCCATAGGTTCCATCTCTCCTCTTGGATTCGTGTTTTTGATCAGTGACCACCACTGATCCGCTTCTCCCTCTAGGGGGTAAACGACAAGGGTGACTTTTTCTTGTTCCGAACAATGAAGTACAGAAAAGATATTTTCAATGGTGCTTATCCATTGTTCCTAAATCAATGGGTCAGTAGATCCACTGAATGTTGGTGGTCGTTGACACATGAAGGACTCAACGGAATGTTATTCCCTTCATGGTGAGATCGGCCTCTCAGCTTGTTTCAAGTTATTGCTCATAACTTGAGTTAATTGGTTCATCATTTTCATGAATGTTTCCATTCCGGATTCCATTGGAGGGCCATCAACGCATGGTCCATTGTAGTCACCATTTGCACGGTTCCTCCTATTTCCCGCAATTTTCTAAAAGAATAAAATATTATTGAGAAACTTGCTTCATTTACGAATCTTTTAACTAAAAATGATTCTACGTCTTAAAACTCCATGCTTAAACAACTATATTTCTCTATAATTCCTTCATAATGATTCATAAAAAGCATTCAATTAACCAAACATATCCCCCAGGAGTGTCGTAACCAAGAGTGCATCAAGGCCCGTTGTCGTGCACCAGTTCCCATTCGACTCTAGCTCAAAGTGGTGTTTTCAGGTTTTACCCCTATGTACATCTGTTCCAGAGCCGCCTCTACCTGCTCGTATCTTGATAGGGATGTATTTTTTTGATAAACCACTTAATCAATACTCACTAAAATACAAGGAAGTTTTCCTGTATTTAAACTTTTATATAGGGTTATTCCTAAAGTTTTCATAGCCTAATTCCCATAAATCACTAAACTTCCATATGATACCAACTGTGGCATCCTGCCTTTTTATAACATAACTTTTCATTAAATCTTACAAAACAGAGGATCTTTAAAGTCTAGTGTCTTGGAAATTAGGAACATAATGCATAAAAACAACATAAAACATTCTTCTTAAACACTTGAAAGGCTTATTCGTTGTTCATCCTAAGTTAATTACAACATCTCATAACCTAGGAGCATACATCAAAGGAAAGGGTGAGCAGAAGGCCCAGTAAGGGAAATAAGAGAAACATTTTACATGTGAACTTGATATACATCAATAAAGTCATGATAAATTGCTTTAAGGAATGAGAAAGAGATAATGAGGCATATCATAATGGAAAGAACACGATTCATAACTTGAAGATGTGGCTACAATATTTAACTTAGAAAATCATGAACATATCACCAAGGTCCAACCCCAAGGTTTCATTTAAAAAAAATTACCAAGGTTATTCGCCAAGGTATCGTTAAAATTGTAATCCCTAGAGATTTCATAATTACCCAATGAATTGGAGCGCTATCAGGGAACACCCTTAAATTTGTATTTATTATCATGTGGTACACATATATCATCATAAAAAATTTCATAAATAACCCATATAGCATAAAAGAAATGGGTTTCATTTCATAATCATAACATTTTAAAAACTACTTTAAAGACGCGATCTTTAGGTCACTTTAAACCCATAGAAAAGGAAAGCAGGTCTCATGTATGTAAATCCCAGAAATTAAAATAGAACATTTTTATATATATGTGAATACCCATATAGAATAAAGAGTTTTGAGTATTCACTTAATAAAATAAAATAATTTTAGAAAAATAGAGAGACATTTTGAGACGAAAATTCGGCAGTATAACGACTATGTTGTAGGCTTTTAGAAAACATTGAAAAGAGAGGGGACATGGGTCACCCACTCATAAATAATCTATAAAATAGTATAGTTACAGAATATAAAGGATATAATAACATGGTAATCAAATTTTAAGTACATACCATATGAAATGAAATATTTGAAAGGAAGACAAAAATAAGATTTCTCTTATGAAGAATTCGGCAACCTAACGATGTCACTTAAAACTTCAAAAAAATGAATTGGTGAGATTAAATATCGTATCTCATAATGTGAAAATAAAAGGATAATATGATTAATATAGAGATCATACCCCAACATGGATAAAAAATAACTTGAAATACTTGACATGAAAGTAGAACTTTGAAAATGGTAAGAGTGAAAGAATCCCTTACAAAAATTCGGCAGCCTAACGACGCCACTAAAACATTCATAAAACGAAATGATGAGAGTAAGAGGGGATATCTCATAATATGAACATGAAAAGGTCAGTAATAGGAATATAAAAGAACATCCACCAACATAAGAACATGTGGCTTAAATGAAATGACATACAAAAGAGTACTTGAAAAGAAAGAGAGGGGTAGGATCCCTTACCTTGAAGAATAACTTTGAAATATTGATTTTTGGGACCTTGGGAGGATTGATGGAACCTTGGGAGGACTCCTTGAGAGGTAATGAGACCAGAAATTCGTTGAGGAGGATTTTGGAATGGAAAGGATGAGAGAGTGGCTTGGTATTTATAGGGGAAGTGAGGGGACAAGGCATTAATGGCCAAGGGACACCTCATTGGTGGTATTGGAAAAACCAAGGGATTGACCATGGTATTTTCCCATGGTATTGGCCACTTGGGACACATCATACCTTATCTTACTATTCATATGTTGACCAGAATTATTACATAATTATTACATCCTTAATGATGTCATTAAACATATGAAACTCTGAACTGGATATTCACTATTCACCGAAAATTCAACTTTTCCAGAAAAATTCCAAAAATTCACCTTAACGTAATATAGATGATCTGAATTCAAAAATGAACTCCATTTTATAAAAATAATTTTCTAAATATTTTTAATTTATTTTTTAAATAAAAAACACTATTCACCTGAATAAACTAATACTTAACTAATAATTTATGAAACAGTTATTTACCTATTTTATTGAATCATATTACTTAATCAAGGTGCCTAAATTATAGTAATACTTTATTTAAGTGAGATTACTAATCCATTTGGTCACATTACTAATACTAAGCGTAAAATCACTATTCATAATTTACTATTCACCAAAACTTAAGTTGATCTTATTAGAATCTAAATTTCTTACTGAACACATTTGCAGAAGACCATTTTTTGAAAATCCTTACATATCATTAATTATTTAAGGTTTACATAAATATTTTAAAATATTCTTTTTTAAAGTTCATCCATAAGATACATCCTATTTTTATCCGGACATATGAAAAATCACAAACTTCACCAAAAGAAGAAATCAAAATTTTATTTATCTCAAAGGATTACACAAAGAAGCCACAGTCTCATTACATAGCCCCTTATAATATCAACATATGACCTAAGTGTAAGGTGTGCTAAGGTGAGAGAATCTTAGGGAGGCTCAGATAACATTTCCCTAGTAGTAAACTCCACTAACTTGAACTTCTCCCGTAGGTGATTCCATTCAAGCTTGACACGCTGGAGTTCAGCTTGGGCTTGGTCCAAAGCGAAACCCAAAGATGCCACCTCCTTCCCAAGATCTGATAAGTGGGCTTCATATGGTTCGATTCTACTGGATGAAGCCATCGACTCTTCTTTCTGCATTAACCATTAACATCTCTATTAAATCTTTAAGTGTAAATTAATATACTAGTCAAAAAGTTTGGGTCCTTACAGCTGTCTGTAGCTATATATGAGAAACATCGGTTGAACCTTAGTGTTCAGACACCTCCTAGTGAATGAGTAGGTGATGAGATTTCCCTCTCCCCAGTTATATTAACTATTTTAATCTATTTTTTGGATGTGATGCAGGTTTATGGGGGAGATACTATCTAGGGGGAGCGTGTTCTGAGATATACAATGAAAAAATACCAATATTTGGGTTTGTTGTCAATGGGGGAGAAGGACTAAATTTAGGACATGTAATGGACATGTAATGCTTCTGTGACATGATGAGAATTCAGTGTTAAGAGGATAAGGAATACATTCAGGACATGTAATGCTTTTGTGAGACAGTAAGATAATAGCTTGGGCATATTTAAGAATTACAAAACATGGGAACCCAATTCAAGATTCCCATCTTGTTTTCTACACCGAGCATTGATCACATAGACTTAGAGTGTTGGCTGATTTGATTATTGAATTTCAGTTTTTGATAGTGATTGGTGGTCTATTGAATTTATATGGAGATTGTAAACATACCCAAAAGGGGATATTGTTCGAACCGCGACCATTATATGGGCAATAATATTGAAGGTAACATCGTTTCTTTGTGTTTCCCAAATTTTTGAGTCAAAAAGTGGTATATGGAGAAAAGTGTTTTTAGAAAAGGGAGTTACACGCAAGATTTAAGGGTGTTTGGAAACTTGCACACAAGGCCTAATTTGGGATCAGTGCATCAAAATATGGTAAAGGAAAAAAGTGTGTGCAAAACATAACTGTGCGTGAAAGATGAAGTTGCACAGAAGAATCTTACACGACCAATGTGACGTCAAAAGGGGGTTTTCACACTCATGAAGAATCTTGCGCGCACTAAAAAAGATGCGTTAGAAACTTGAGCATCAGGTCATCGAGGCCTATAAATAGGCGGCTACCCCCATGAAAGAGTAGAATAATTTTCCCAAAAAAATCCGGCCGCTCTGCCGCGTGAAAGATTTGCGCACAAAATAATTACATAGAGTTTGAACGCAAGGTGTTTATTTAGTCTAAAAAAACCAAGCAAACCCTTCAGTGTAGTTGAGCGAAAGATAAGGGTTTCGTGGAAAGTAGGGGTTTTGTGAAAGTCATCTTGCGCAAAAATCCAAAATCTTGCACACATGTTCCAATATTGCGCGCAAGTGTAGTGTTAATCTTCTGAAAGGATTTTGAATATCTGGTTTGTGTGATCAGTGATATCAAGTGCATCAATTCATGACTTCAATGCAAGCAGTGTCTCATGCTGGACTGAGACAAAGACTTCAATGCAAATTTTTTGAAGAGACCCTCAAGTCAATAAAATGAGTAAGACTTCTCCCATGGAAGTGAGCAAGGGGGGAGTCAATAGAAGTGTTACATGGTACGTAGTGAGTTATCCTTTAATTATTGTAAAGGTAGTGTGCCTAGTACAGAGTGACTATGTCTGAACTCTTTTACTCCACAACTAGTGAGGATTAGTGGATTTTGGTATGACCGACACACTGTCAGCATATGATCCTTGGACATAGACCTTTGTGGTGAATGAAGTAAAAGTGTTGTGTGGTCTCTTTGCATATGATTGTTTAATTGCTTTTCATATCCATCATATAGGTTTAACACGTTCCTATCAACATGGTAACAAGATTAGATACTTTAAAAGAAAAATTTGATACCCTGCTTCACCCCTCCCCTCCCAGGGCGTCCTGGGGTTCTACAGTTGTTGGGAGTGACGAGATATCTAAAGTATTATTATGAAATGACTAATGAGACATGAATTATGTATTTAAACTAAAATATCTCACATATTTATATAAATTGATTGTTGGAACCGAAAACATATCTTGATCATTGAAATATCATTTTTACCTAAAACAAAGTTGCAACCCATACTGAAGACCCTTTCTTGAATAAATAAGGGTATTGAATGAAACTTTAATCAATCATACAAAATTTCATATCCCAAACACAACCTAATTTCATGCAAAAAGTGTCACTAAAAATAAAAGTTTCTCAAGGCTTCGAGAGCCCTTAATCATTAGAGATGATATTTTCACACAACATCATACATCTTCATGCAATCCTATCAATGAATTATAAATACATTTTCAAAAAAAGGTGACATTAAATCCATCTACTTGCATGGTAACACCTCAGTTCCAAAGGAATTAGTGGCACACAACTAGGTTCCATGAACCATACAGGGTTGTGTGCATATGGCTTCCCATTTTGGATACAAATAGAACACCCCCACATATTGAAGGGACATCTTCATAATATGAATCATCATCTCTCGCTTGCTAAAAAATATCTTTCATGGTATCATGCAACCCCAAAATTCCATTGATTATCAAAGTTAGAGAACTTTCATGAAAAATATTACATGGGCCCCAATGTGTCTTGGCCTATGGTCGAGAGTTCCTTACACAACACACCTTAGGGCTAGTCGGGTTCACACAAGAGAATCCACCTTCGTGAAACCCTATGATACATGTGACCTTGGAATTTTCACACCCCTATGCCTCCAAGATCTATTTAGTGGTATTGTGATAGAGCCCCTGGATCACACAACACCATTTTCATGTATAACAATAAAATTATGTAGAATAACCTTTGGGTCTCTAACCTGATGCCTCCTGCTGCCAAAAAAAGTTGCATGTAGGTTGAGTGCCTAGGTTCTTTGAACCCATTCTAACAAGTTCTCCCACACATCAAATCCCTGTGCGACTGGTAACATCAATTAATGTGTCTACCCGTTACACATCAAGCATGGTCTAGACCATTATATTTCCATTTTTATCTTAAGGATTGGCACCCTAATGCCTTTTTCTCCTAAGAACAAGTACCCTAACATCAATACCCCTAATTTCCACTCCTCCATAGTGGTGTTTACACCATTCCCTATATAGAGGAACATGAGCAGTAGACACGTAATCCCAAAATGTGGCATCATCATAAGAAAATATCAATGTTTCATGATAGAGAGTCAATTTTCCAAATCTTCCTCTACAACATTGAAATGGTTTCTTTGGGTACATACCCATAAATGTCTAAGTTGTATGACTTAAAACTAAAAATACCCACATCATAGTAATAAAATTTTAAATTGCATGAAAACATACTTATCACATGATGTAAAACTATATCCTTACCTGATGTCATGAGAAAATGATTCCATATGTATAATCATCATAGGATTCAACTCCTCCCCTCCTATAGGATGTCACCCTTCAACCAGCACCCCCGAGAATCTTTCATGTGTAATTCCCACACCATCCATCATTGACACTTATTTCACAACGTCAGAGTCCTTACCCCATGACATTAAACTATATAAACCATTCCTATCACACAAAATCAAACTAGGGAATCAAAATACATGGGTTTTGTTACCTATTTCTTAATAGGTCACGTATGAAACCTCCATGAGATTTAGCCCTGATATACCAATACATTTGGGGTACATCCCTGAGGTTCAATACCAATGACACAACACTTCACCAAATCTTAAGTGTGAAATATACCCTACTGGGGACACACTTAACACACCCAAATGTCCCCACAAGATGTTAAACTTGTGACCCAACTTTCCCCACAAGATGTTAAAACTCTGACCCAGTAGTTCACACAAGATGTTAAATTTATGAACCAAAAGTCCCCATAAGAAGTTAAACCCATGACCCACCTATAACCACAATATTCTAAACATGTGACCCATATGTCCCCACAAAATGTTAAACCTATAACCCAACGGTCCTCACAAGTCGTCAAACATATGACCCACCTATCCCCATAAGATGTTAAACCTATTACCTACCTATACCCACAATATGTTAAACCTGTAACCTACCTATCCTCACAAGACGTTAAACCTATGACCAATCTATCCTCATAAGACATTAAACTTGTGACCTAATCCAGAATCTCTACCCCATACAATAAACATGGGATGACTGAGGTAAAAATCCTCAGAATACTAATGCCTCTGGTGTCAACTACCTTGTGGATAACACATGATGCCTTAGGTTCCATGCTTAATATTCCTCATAAGATATGTTTTCAACTTCAAAAGGATAATACTTTATAGAAGACCAATACGACCAACATACAAAAATGTCCAAAATTTCCCAACATCATTATATACTCTGACAGAATTTTTATACCCTATTGAGATATAAGAAATATAATCAAATAGAATCCACATTGAGATGGTTCTAGGAACGAGTTTCGTGAACATGAATTAAATCTATGAGGGATACTCGGAAAAGGCTATGACGTCCAAGGAGGAATCCATGGAGGGAGGGACCAAAATTCCATCATCTCATTTCAATCAAGGAACCAAAATTATAGATTAAAGTGATAGAAGCTAACTACCTTTGGAAAGTGGGAATACGGGGCAATAAGAACACATTTACAATATATAGAGAGACAACATGAAACCCAGGTGGAAAGTGTCGAAAAAAATGATAACCCTAACATGAAAGAAGTTCTCCTTAAACTACAGAGACTAGTAACGTTAGGGAACCTTTAGATTTTCATATCACCAAATCCAGATATTCAACACTGGGTCCCATCAGATATGCAGTGGGCCTAACATGAAACTCTCATATGACATGGGTTAGATAACATTCACATCCACAGTCTGCGACAACATCAACATGGATCCATCCTCTATTTCAAAAATGGTGGATGATGTTAGGGAATTGTACATTGAATTCATCATATATTTACTAATGGATGATTCCATGTGATTTATAGGACACAAGATACAAGTGATCAGAAACCTAATGCTAATAGGAATAGGGGAAGGGGGATATGGGTGAAGAAATCCTACATGATTATATCCCTGCCATGAAAGCCACCTCATATTCAACTAATGGGTGCCCACACCACATATCAACATCTATGATCATCTATAAGAGGGTGATCGATGCCCTTATTCATTAATATGAACTAGAATAGATCATTCCCACTAAGGATATATCCCACTGGGATCTTGAAGTTTTGGCACCTTGCTAACACCTCCATCCCCTAGGGCCACACAGGGGGAAACCATCCCCTATTATAATGACAAACTACTTTGAGAGACTCTCCCCAGAGAGTTATAATAGCTCAATCCCATATGGAATGTAAGTATGGTATATTCACGCCAAACCAATAGCATAAACTAATCAATAGCTACACAAGAGGTCTCCCACTTGTCCACATTAGCTCCAACACCGACCGGTTCCATAGGTTGATGAGTGGGTTGACCCCATCCTCACTCCACTGACCCCATCCCAAAACACTCAATTTAGAATCCAGGGTTAGGCCCATATCATTCCGTAATAGAAGGTATCTTTTTTACCTCCAGTGGACCTCACCACCACCAGCTTAAGCCATCACATCCTTGAAATAGGTGAACATGGATCTTTCTTCACCTGTCTAGGATCAAGACCCCAACCAGCTCTTAAGTAGTACAGGTTGACTCTCTTAATCGCTGGCACCACCGGGACCAATTATGGGCCATCCTGTGATGAGGAATACTAAAATGGAGGTCCTACCTACACTACCACCAACCAGTGAAAAGGTCCTCCTCATGCTGGAAACATTACCTTCTTTGAAGGACCATCTCGGGGTAGGGGAGAACACTCATCGTGGGGGCCATGCATATGACACAGGTCACATCACACATGGGGAAACCCAAGTGAATCTCAATATCCTATTCTTAGAGAAGTCTAGAACCATTAGAGGTAGGAATATTGGAATCTCCACATCACTATCGATCTATTGGACTCTAAAGTGATGGATGATGTAATGAGGAATCCTTAACCCCTAAAACTAGAGATGGGGGAGGAAGCCCATTGATTGAGGCATGTAATATTAGAAGCTGAGGTCCAAAAGATCCCAAAATACCTTCTTAGGTACCTTCTGGTGGAGGATTATATGGCCTACTTCTAGGGTTTCATATTTTAACCATCTTTGTCACCATTTGTTTCTATATTATTTACCTCCTCACTAGAATTTGGAGATATGTTAGGGTCAAGATTAACGCCCTCAAACAATGGTGAGCACTCTGCTGAGCCTCAAATAGATGCTTCTGCTCTCATGCATGGGTAGGTGGTAAAAACCCCATTCTATATGGATATGATCTTGAAGTTTCCACCACCTCCAAGATACATTCCAATGTGAATTTGGCTCACACAACACCCCTCTTGCAGTAAATCAGCAGAAATGTAGGTCTGTGTCATGCCAACACCAGTTTCTTGATCTGCACTGATCTAGACTTGGGATGACCATGGGTAGGATCACCCCTCTGGTAGTAAACAAGAGGAATTTTGGAGACTCTTTTTCATCAACCATCCAACAATCACGTTTTTTCCACCTACAACTCAAGATTTTGTCATCTCAGAGTCCCTCAACAAGGACAAGGAAATGTTCTTGTGCCATAGTATCTAGGAAACAATTCTCCACCTTCAATATCATTGTCTAACTTATCCATGAATCCATGAGCATCTTGGTTCCATCCATTACTAGTGTGAAAGAGTGGAAATTACAATGATCCTAGTAGATCGATGCTGAAAAGCATATAGGTACTGGAAAATTTTCTAGTAGACTTTCATCAAGATCTTATCTATACTTTTAAAGCTCATGGAAGAGGAATAAAAATATGTTCAGATCAAAATTTAGGGGTAGTATGCCTCTCTCTACATCAACTTTGTTCCATGAAAAAAGTAGGACTGACGGTCTGGCCCACCAGCTGATGATGGAAGTTCCAGAGCCACTACTACAGTGAATGTCATTACCATTAACCAAATGTATAACCTAGAAAATAAGTTAGTTAAAAATGGACATGATAGGGAGAACCCACCCAAGTGGAAATTCAACACCAAGTAGACCCCCTGACAGGTCCTCGTATCCATTATTAAAGATAGAAGTTTGGACTTAGGAGTCCCCCCAATAAGTTATTTTCACTTTCTCATTGATATATCAACAAATGAAAGGGTAATATTGATCACATTGTCCCATATGAGGTTGCACAAACAACTGAGTCAGATCCCAGGATAGTCTCCTTACTTTAGAATCTTGAGGAATATAAAAGGATCACTACTGAGCTTATTTCTGAGTAGTTCCCAGACCCTAACAATTTCAAAAGGGACCCCATATCTACTCTAGTGAGGAATCTAGTCCTCCTCATCCATGCACCTCAATTTTAACTTAGTGGTCTCATTAACCCAGTCAGGGAAAAGGCTAGGGTCTATAGTAAATAGCCAATATATGAGTCACCAACCCCGCCTGAGTTGCATGATTATCCATATCGGGATCAAGGTTGCATTTCTACCTAATTCAATGAGTCTATAAATGAATCGGTAACCACAATTCCTTGAAAAGGTGTTGTGTATCTACTCTCATCACACATCTTGAGGATCTAAAAATTCAATAGGAGGTAATTCCACCTGAAGCGAAGTCATGTCCATAATGGGTGGACTATGATTGAGTGCCCCAAGAATTTGGTAATACCAGCTTCACCCCGTCAAATGGGACGAGTGATCCACTACAACATTTTTCCCACTTAAAATCAAGGTTTGACCCAATGTTTGGGACTCCAAAATAGTAGGAATCCTTCAAGATATGATTCTTTGTCTTGACTCTGGAAGGTCCTGCATTCTTCGAGTAGAGTCATCTACCCATAGGGTGGATTACCAATTGAGAGTACCTCTGTAGATAGTTCCTCTACCAGTTCAGCTCCACCTCATTTTAGAACATCATCAATGACATCTTAGAATTAAATCGGAGGCCCGATGAGTGAGTCACAAACTTCATCTCCCTATGAAGGGACTCGTGTATTTGTTCAACATTCTGATTTTGTAGGAATAGATAATTACAATTTTCATAGTGAATTACCGAGATGAGATGGTACCTACCCTCATCTCCCTGAATTATCTAGTTAGATTTTGATATTTCTTTGAAAAGGACCAGTGTCTAGAAGAATCTTTGAAGAAGACCAAGCAACGGTCATTCCCATTACAACTTTAATATCCCATATAGATGTCTATGAAAGCAGATACATCTACTATTTTACATGTAGAGGATCTTTATCCAATACAATTATTAGAGCCTTTACCAAATGAGCCTCACAAAGTACATCCCCTCCAAGTGAAGCCTTTCCAAGTGCAACTCCACCAAGAACATCCTTTCCCTTTCTAGCCTCTTCAGGAATAGGCACAAATGCATCAACGAGAGAATATGACCCTACCTTCCCATCAGGGCTAGTATCACAGGGTTCCTTTCAAATAAAGTAAGAAAAAGTCTTAGTCCTTAAAAAATTTATAGGTCCTTGGGTATTTCATCTATGCCCTGAAAAATGGGATCCTAAAGTCTTCAGAATATAGGATACCCCAAGATGATAAAATCACTTAATGCATTGATCACTACACATATCACATAATCCTTGGACATGACATCAAGGATTTTTTTGTCTTCAAATATTAGATCTAGGACCAAGTGGATCATGGATTAGTCAAATTTAACAATGTCTCGAAAAAGGTGGCCCATGTATATGTTGGCCCTAATAGTGACAATAAAGGATTTGGTGAGTGGAAATAGGCCCCCAGCCATAGAACATAGAATTACAATGATTGGTTGACTCTTAAGATAAACACTCGTGCCCATGGTATCATCTATACCCACTTGAGAAATCTAAAACCTCATGTGGTTACCCCACCTCCCCTAAATGCTACCTGCACATCTATGCTGCTGCCTCTCAAGTCTTGAAAGAATATAATTTTATGATATAAGAGAAATAAAATCCCACACCAGTGTTAAAACCAGTCTGTACCCTTGGTAACTTTATACCTCCTGATTTGGGAGATGTTCCTAGAGTACATCCGACTTTAGAGTATTCCACCTATGAGGAGAAACAGTACACCTTTTTGAATGTCATTGAACTGGTTTACCACTATGAAATTCTCAATAATGAGAAATTTCATGCGAACCCCTTAGGAAACTTTGGTCAATGTTGATGAAGGATAGGCAAAGTACATGCAATCCGACAGAATACTCTAGCTAGCACTTCAAAACAGGATTCTCAGGATATTGAAACTAGGTAGTAGGCCTCACATAGGGCTCAACAAGTATGACCATACAAAGTTAGCCTATAGTGTGTGCAAACATCTACCACATATTACTAGGGTATGACATTATCTATCTGGTGACTAGCTATTAAATGTTTAAATCAGACTGGATAACCCACAATAGAATATTTCCAGCACTAGCCCGGCCCTAGAACTTCCGTCAATGACATCTATTTCCCCTCCTATCAAAGAAAAACCCTATTCAGGAAAAAATATAACCCTGGTATAGAATTATGACGTTTTAAAGAACTTATTTGGAATACTCATGAAGATCTTGATTGTTTTGGAACTCCACCCATCAAAGGAAATGCATTAGGCCCTTATCGAAAATCCCTCTTCATTTCAAGAATGAGGTAGCTGCCACCAAGACCTATTATGTAGAAGAGGTGGAATGAGAGGAATGTTGGGCCATCATATAATTTTCTATAGAATATGAAATTGTCGCCATTCAAGTTCACATAAATCTTCTATATATCTCATGCTAGTTCAATGGTGTAGAAATCTTCTACTTACTAGTGGTTACTATCTAGAAAATAAACCACATTTTGATGCAGATTCTCTATAAGCTAGGAATTACAGAAGAATATCTAACTCCATACAACCTAAAAATTTAGGGGTATGATAATATTAAGAAGAAACCACATGGAAATATTCAACTAAAGACTTAATTTGGTGGCCTGGTATTGAGAACTAAATTTATGGTAGTCTCACAGGATATTTCCTACAACAAATTTCTAGGAAGGCCCTAACTTCATTTGAATATATCAGTCCCTTATTTGTATTACGAGTGCCTCATATACTCTGTTCAAGTTCAAGTCGGGGTACTACATGGTGATGCATCCCCCTTTGAATCCTATGAGGATAGCTATATGGATTCTAGTTACTACAGAAGGAAAGGAAAGTAGGTCCAGACTGATTGAGTTGAGCACATGAATTCCCATAATGATCTAACATACACTGAAAATAACTTATGGTTAGACTTGAAAGAGAGATTTTTTCTATCATTTCATTGGTTATATCCCAAGACACCAGGCCTGTGCGGTTTTTTTAGAGTTCTAATGAAAATTGAGTGCTCGCAGATTACCTCGTAATCCTACACCAGACAGGCCTGACTGACATTGGAAGATCCTATTCTTGTGAATTACCAAGATTTTTTACCCATGGAAACAAATACACAAAATTACCTTTTGTTCCAAAAATAAAGGATGAACTGAAAGAAGTCGACATTTCATCATTTCTTCGATATCAAGAGTGGAACTCACCATCATAAACTGAACGAGATTAGTTTGTAAGCATTTGTCGCTACAATATCAGATGAGGAAGAGTATCTGTATGATTACCTTCATTCATTTGAAGAGGGTTTCTCCACCACTATTGATGAGCTAACTCAGGTGCACCTTGATATTGAGGAATATCTGTGGTCGACATTGATGAGCACAATTATTTCATCTGAGGAACAATAGAAGTTCGTGACCTTCTTGAAATAGAACCATGATGTGTTTGTATGGAGCTATGGAGAGATTCTATTACTAGACCCTCATGTCTCCATTAATCACCTTTCCCACCCAGTGGGTCACTATGAGTTCAAACAACCTCCAAAAAACATGAAAACCTCTCATAGTGCCATGGTCAAGGATGAATTTGACAAGATTATTAAACCCAATTTTTTAGAGAGGTCTAGTATGTTAGGTGTCTATCCAACATCGTCTCATTATGGAATTAGAATGTGTAGATCAGAGTTTTCATTTACTTTTGGGACCTAAACAACCATTTTCCAAAGGATGAAGTTCCCCTTCCGGTGATAGAGCTGTTGATTGGTGCTATGAATAGGTTTTGTACCCTCTCCTTCATGGATAAATACTCATGGTATAATTCGATCCTGATATCCCTTGAGGATGAGGAGTCAATTTTCTTTAGGGTACCCTAGGGAGATTTTTTCTACTAGGTGATTCCTTTCATATTGAAGAATTATGGATCCAATTATGAGCAGGCCATGCACCACATCTTTAAGCCGATTCTTGGTAAATTGGTGGAGTGTTATGTAGATAGTTTGGTGGTCAAATTACATTAGTGTTAGAACCATATCAAGGATCTTTAGAAAGTATCTGGATTTATCTGATCCCAATAATTGAAGATAAACCCTCCGAAATGTGCATTTTGGGTTAACTTTGGAAAATTTATTAGCTTTTTCATAAGATAAAGAGTAATCTAGATTGATCTATAGAAAGTCATGGATATTGATCAAATTCCACCTCCAAGAAATTTTTGGGAGTGTCTGTTTCTGATGCTTTCTCATTAGGGCTACACATAATCACTTCATCTAATGGTGACATGCTTGGTTGTGTGTTGCATTACCTCACATTCTTACTTTGAAAAGGTTGTTGAATTCCATCACTTTAATCAGTGATGTTGGCTTCTTGATCAAAATGGGATGATGGTATGTTAGTTCCTCCTTCCATGGATTCCTCCTTGGAACTCATCACCCAATCTAGGCCTCCCTCATATATTTGATTGATGTTCATGAAACTCATTCCCAACACCATATCGAGGTGGAAACTGGTTAATTACATTTCTTCTATCTCAATAGGGAAGAAACATTCAGTCATGATAGATGGTAACATTGGGAATGTACGAGCATCTTTAGATGCTGGTAAATTTGGGAACCTATAAAGTCTTCTCCTTTTGAAGTTAGAGGCATATCATATGAGGCATATTTGGAAAAAAATCTAAGGCATACCTCATTGGATGCGAGTTAGTTGATGTCAGGAGAATAAGTCTTATAATGTTTTCTACCTTAGGCATCCCATGTTTATTATATGGGGTAGACATTCATGATCAGTTAATAGATTTAACTGTCTTGTGGGTAATGGTGGGTCAGAAGTTTAACATCTTGTGTGGATAGGTGGGCCGTAGGTTTAACATCTTGTGGAGACAGGTGGGTTGTAGGGTTAATGTATTTTGAGGACATATGGGTCATATGTTTAACATATTACAAGGATAGATGGTTCGTGCATTTAACATCTTGTGGGGACAGATGGGCCATAGGTTTAATGTCTTGCAGGGATATATGGGTGGTAAATTGTTCCCCCCCGGGGGGGGGGGGGAGATTATCACACTTGAGGGTTTTTTCATGTGTTTCCCTAGGGGGAATATGATCACACACCATGGTTTAATCAAGTGTATCCTTAGGGGGGGATATGATCACACTTGAGGGTTTGGTTAAGTGTGTCTCCATGGGGAAAGATGATCACACTTCAGGGTTTGTTTAAGTGTGTCCCTAGAGAAGAATATGATCACACTTGAGGGTTTTGTGGAGTATCAGGGCATTGGGATCAAACCTCATGGAGGTACCCCATATATGTTAGTATGCCGGGATTGAACCTCATTGAGGTTTCCTATGTTTCCTATTAATAAATAGAGATAAAAACCTATGTAGTTCGATGTTGTAGTTTAAGGTCATGTTATAGGACCAATCCATGTAGTTTATTGTCATGTGGTTAGGATTCTAGTGTCATAGAAGGAGTGTCAATGAGGGATGGTGTAGGGTTTACTCATATGGGATACTCAAAGTAGGAGACCATGGGGGTAAGAGGCTCAGGCCTAGAGTAGATGTCCATGGGGGTGTCATCCCATGATGATTATACATGGGGAATCCCATTCTCATAACATGAGGTAAGGATATAGTTTAACATCCTGTGATGAGGAAGTTTTTATGTAGTTTAACATCCTATGATTAGGACATTTAGATAGGTAGTTTTACTTGATGTAGCTCAGATGTGGTGGGGGCCTACACCTGAGAAGGCCATTTACAAGTGGGAGAGAAAAATCTGAAAAGGATACTATACCAAGAATGGTTAGAATTTTTCCATGATGATTCCACCTTTAGGTATTATGTGTCCACTTCTCATGCACTTATGGGTGGGGAATGACGTAAGAACTACTGTAGAATTGTGGAAATAAGGGGTCCCAGCGTTAGGGTGCCTATGCTTAGGATAAAATATATTTAGGGTACCTATTATTAAGAGAAATGGGAAGGGTTTTGGTTTAGGCTACACTTGAAGCATAGGGAGGAATGAGGTTAGAGACCTTAAGGTTTTTTTGTGAAATTAGATCGTACTGTAAATGGGTTTGCGTGAGACATGATCTCTATCCCAAGACAACAACATAGATCCTAGGGGTGTGGGTGCATATAAATTCTGAGACTGTGCACAGATTAGGGTGGCGTGAAGATATCTTATCTTTCACGAACCTAACTCTACTTAAAGGATATTGTTAGAGGAGCTCTCAAGCATGGTCCAAGACACATTGGGGTCCATTGGAGGTTGGTCACTCAAATTCTCTACCTTGGAGAATCCATCTGAATTTCATGATGTCACGAAAGTGAGGTCTTCCTGAGGTAGAGATGACAGTTAATATTGGGGTGTGTTTATATTTATAGGTTAAATATGCATCTAATGGCGTGAAATCCTATTAGGTTGAACAAAGTGGTTGCATTCCCTTCATGTTTTTTTAATGGGGTTATGGCCGCGTGATCGAGCAGTTTCTCATCACCTTTATCATGCAATGGAATGTAGTGAGAAAATACCAGTTTTGTGTGTAAGAAGACACTATTTTGTATATACACCATTTCTATAATTTAGGAGATCTTTTAAAATCACAAAATTCTGATGTTCAATGTCACCTTTTCACATAAATGGGTTGCACACGTGATGTGAAGGTTGTGTGCAAACCATGAATGTTGCGTGAAAAATACTCATTGGTTCCAAAATAGTAATCCGGTATAGAATATCCTTTTTTTAGAAAAAAACATCCCATTCCTGGATTTTAGTTCCAAAAAATTCCTCCCCTCAGAATTGGAGTGGATGGGGGACCGAAAGGTTGAGTTTCAAGGGAAAATCTGGATTGTAGGGTTCACTTCCATTGTGTCGCGCAAATTTGAAGTCAGTTCATGAAAATCCATTGAGAGTGCACACAATACAAGGGTCAAATTCTTATAAATAGAGTGAGGTTACCCTTGTAGAATCACTTTACTATCATACACAATAATTAGTATTTGTAACACCTGAATGTTTTTATGAAATATTTTCTTTAAATAATTTTAATTCTTCAATAGATTTCATTGAATGCAATCAGAAGTTTGAAAAAAAACTTTGAGACTCCATTAGTATAAAATGACCATTATAACCTATACATTAAGTTAGTGAGAATAAATACAACCAACTTATGAAAATGTATAGTGAATTCATTGGAAACCAATTATTTATAAAAAATATAACCAATTAAATATAAAGGAAATATTTGTATTTTTTATTAATAAATTAAGTGAATTAAACTTAATAAATGAAATTAATAAAATATATATATTATATATTTAATATAATATTTGTGATATTCATACAATAGATATTTTTTTCATAAGATATGAATAAACCTAATTTTATGTATAAAAACCTCTGTTTTTCAAAAGGATAATTTTACTGTCTTTTAATAGAGAACCCCTTTTAAATTATTTTTTTTTAAAATTAAAAATATTTATATTATAACATAAACCTATTCTTTGTAATTGGGATATAAAAATTACTTTGTTTGATTTTTTGATATCTTTTTGACAACTTTCAAGTTTTGATGCATAGTAAAAATAAACTAAATTTTAATTGAAAACAACTTATTTTGTCAAAATAATTTATATAGATAAATTATATTATATAATGGTTTTAAAATATAAAAAGATTATATTTTTATCATTTAATATAATTTAGGTCATTTTAAATAATTTTACATTGAATTTAGATGTACAAATATTTCAATATTTTGCAACGTTTTAACTTTTAAAACCTATTTTCTTATTCCGAAAACATGATTAATTTTAATTTAATTATTGAAAATTATGTGTTTTGAATTTGGAAAAATTGATTCTGTATTTGGAATCAGTAGGTCCAAATTATGAAAATATCTTTACTTTATTTTTGGGCATTATAAATAGTAACTTTGGTAATTTTTTATTAATACGTTAAAAGGATAAATCGGGCAATTAAGGGTAAAAATAGTATTATAAAATTACCCTAACACATGTAATAATATAATTTTATGAGTGTGTTTCAAACCAAATAATACTTGGTTTTAAATGGTATCCTATGGATGCCACTTGGATGTGATTAGGACATTTAATTTATTTTATTTAATGAAAGGTTAAATATGTATTACTCAAAATTTTATAACCATATCATTTTTAATATAAGGTTATAAAAAAGATAAATTTTAATATAAATAATCATTTAAAATATAATTTTTTTTCTTTATCATGGTACTTTATTTGTAATTTTTAGACCATAAATAATTACCTTAAAGACTTATATGTTGATGATGCAGAAATTATTTAATTGACGATAAATAAATAAAATATTTTTTATTAAAATGATAATAACCATTAAAAAACAAAAAAACTTGACCAAATATTATTGGTTGAGTATATCGTGACTATAATGATCCAAGGGTCAAGTTATTGACCATTTGGAACCATATGGAAAAGATTATGAAACTTATAATATTTTATTTAAAGTTATGTTAAAGTTGTCACATTCATGTTTTAATAAATATAATATTTTTAACACAGGATTTTACAGAATTTATATTCAACTATAAGTATTATTCGGAAATATAAAAGATTTATCTTCATCATTGTATTTTATTTTAAATTTTTATTCAACAAAGTATATTAAATAATTACACAAAACTAATGTAGTAATTATTTTATTAATAGAGATAACAGATAAATGTTATTAAAAATATTACAATAAATATATTTTGGGATAATTAATATATCCAATTTATTTCTAAGTTAAATTTTTTATCTTTATATTTTTAATAATAAATTAATTGAACAGTGTCAAAAGTAACACTACTATTTTTTTTATCAAAATAATGTATTATTAAATTATTTAAAAATCATAAAACATCTTTAAAAAATATAGAATAATTATGATATGGTAAAAAATGTTCTGAATTATTTATTTATGGTCCAATTAACATCAAATAAGTAAATATTTCACCCTTTTAATATTGAAATATTTTTTACTTTAGTAAAATTATATAGAATAACTAAGTGTTAATTACAACGATAAAGTTTAAATTGATAGAAAAACTTGTCTAAAATTTATCAGTTGATGATATTACAATATTATCTCATATAATATTTAAAAATTGGATATTTTTTTGGTTTTTGGATGTGGTTTGATTTTCTTATAAATTAATATTGTTTGGGGATTCCAAAAGCACCCCTCACCTCAATTATAAAAGGGCACCTCCTCCCTCATTTCTTCTCAACTCATTGAGCCTTAAAACATGTATATCCCCTAAAATTTTACATTATCAACTTACCTAGTTACATTCTATATGTTTTTGTCTTCTCCAAAGACCTAATCTAGTGATTTAAGAGGATATTTAGAGGGAGCACATCGAATAAGCAGTAATCTCCTCTACCAATTTTTTCAAACTTATTTCTTCTTCTACTCCCTATTCATTATTTGTTTCCATTAGAATTTAATAAATATAGTATAAATAATATAATGATATGTTATTATTATTATTTAACAACCATATTCCACCTTCTTTCCATCCTATGAAAAACAAAATTACATTGTGTGCGTACGTACGACTTACCGTCTCCATGCCATGGTGTAATCTATTTTTCAGCACCACCATACTTGGATGGGTATAATGATGGAAATAATAACAATATGTGATTATTATAACATGTTATGGATTATGGAAGAAAATATACACTATCCAAATCTATACCATTTCACAATTATGGGAATGATATCCTCACTCATGCGTACATACGACCTACCGTCTCCACGATGCGATGAGATTCATTCTACATGATATCCATTAAATCATGATTATATAAATGTATCGAATGAATAAATACGATATATATTATGTTAATATAATTTTTTAATGATATAACTATGAACTAATAACGATAAATAGAACTTATTTGACAAAACCTTCATAACTAAATGAAGCCATTAATATCTGAATAACGAGTAATAATGAAATGTTATTAACAAACAAATGATAATATGATAATATATGATATCATAAAAATGGATATGATTCTGGAATAAGTCAATGAAATTATTTAAATCATTAAAGAGTTTTAGATATATAAAAAGGATATCAAACCTAAGGTAAGGGGTAATTTTGCAATCACTTTATTATATGAGATTATTTAAATGATATGAAAGGAATATTTTTTCATTTTCAATACGAGTACTCTTTTATTTTCTAACAAAATTACGAGAAGAATGTTTTCTTATAATTTACATGGTATGAATGTATTTTTATGTTTTCATAATTCCTTATTCACATGAAGCTTACTTTACATGATTTTAATTATATTTTTAAATAAATTATTTTCTTTTAAAATTACGTGGAATTTTTATAAAATAAAACATTTTTGAAGAAGAAATGATATTTTCCTTAATAATTAATTTCAAGTGTTCTATCAAAATTATTTTCCATCTAATATAGATTTTTTTTAATAGGGTTATGTTTCAAGTATACTATTCCTATTGTTCCTATGGTTTTATTGTGTTTATGATGGAATTATATTTATAAAATCCATTTGTTTTTCATGGATTATATTATGGTGGAATGATGTTTAAAGAAATCCATTTTATTCATTTGGTTATGATGAATGATTTATGTTTTTTTGGAACACATAATAATGGTTTCCTTATGATATGGGTCAGACCTATATCTCCCTTCAATTCATTAGGTAAATATTTATATCTCATGAGACATGCAGGGATATAATGGGAAAAGATCTCAATTTAGTTATACTGGGCTGGAATGAGGAGTGAACTTAGTTTAGTAATGGAATTTGTCCTCTATGATAGTATTGGAAATGATCTTTGACTAATTTGAAATGATTTTCTATGATTATGTGTATGTCAAAAAATTCCAAGTCTTATGTTATGTCTTTTGGTAATTTGTTCATTATTTATTTATGAACTTTTATAATTTATCCCATGACATGATATCATGATATTTCATATGTACGATAAGATTTTCAAATGTAATTTTCTTATGTCTTATGATTATGATATGATTGATATTTCCATTATTTACCCTTACTGATCATATAAGATAAACCTTTTGTATATTTATTTTCTCTAGAACCTGAAGAAGGGTATTAAGTAATATATATCAAAAAGGGGTCTAATTTTGAAGAAATAAGAAGGAGAAAATGTATTTGTCTTATGAACCAGTTATTATATTTCCCAGTTTCTAAAGTCACTAAAGCTATATGGTCCTGGTGTAGTTTTTTATTTTTTTAATGGATATTCTTCAATTTTGAATTAATATCTATGTATTTAAAGTATGGACCATTATAGTTGGTATCCAAGCAAAGGTATATTTTTCCTTTGTAAACTAGGATGAGAAAACCTTAGTAGGAACCCTAAGGATATGTTGAAGTATATGTTATAATCCCAGTGTTTTAGAAATGATCACAAATAACCTAGGAAAAACCTAAACTATCATAAATTGAAATTTTATTCTTGATTATGCGGTTTTCCCATTCTGATTAGTGTTTCTCATACTATGCTTCTTGGTTTTAGTCAATGGATGGAACTCAAAGGAACCACGTTAATGCTAAATGCGAGGGTTAATGCAATGATTGCCCCCCTAAGAAACTAAATGTTATGGGAGATGGAATGAAAAACCTTGTAGCTATGATTACAAAACTTTTTCAAGCTATGAATCATATAGGAATTCCAAATGAGCAAAGGAGGGAACAAAATTCCGTTGGGTTCTAATGAGGCAGTGTCTACCTTCTTTCAGTGTGTCTTGTGATCCACTAGTGGCTGAAAAATGGATATGTACCACTTAAAATATATTTTCAGTTCTCCAATGTTCATAACATGATAAAGTCATCTTATTAGTCTATCATTTGGAAGGTGAAGCTAATAAATGGTGGAACCTTATCAAGAATATGAGTCAAGGAGATGAAATTGAATTGATAGAATGGGATGAGTTCAAAAACTTATTTTTCAATAAGCACTTTCCTCATATTCTTCAAAAAAATATAGAGAAGGAGTTCCTTGAGCTGAAAAAATGATGGTGAATCCATTGGTACCTACGAAGAAAATTTTACAAGACTTTTATGGAAAACTTCTAGAATTATTATCCAAACCGAGAGTAAAATTTATCAATTCTTTAGTGGCTTAAAAAAAAGTCTCTAAATGGAATTATCTATAAGGGAATTCAATATCTATGAGTAAATTGTTTGATGTGATCTCAAGTTTGAGATGGATATTATAGTAACCCATTAGTCCTATGGGTTTGATAAGAAGAGAAAAATGGAATTCATGGGAAAATATAAAGAACACACTAAAAATAAGATGTTTTTTACCTCATTATAAATGTGTGAAAATAAACATGGAGGAAATTATCCTAAAGGGAATAGAAAATGTTTTAAGTGTGGGAAAGAAGGTTATAGGGAAGTTTAATGCTAGTGTGATGGGAAAAAGATATGCGATGATGTGAATAGAGAAAAGGGTATACAGAATGCGCCTCCTACACTTCAATGCTACAAGTGAAAGGAAATGGGGAATTATGCCAACCAATGCCCTAATCTAAGGGTTATCAATGATGATTGATGTTGGAAAACTCTCAAGGAAAAAGATAAAGGCAAGTCACATGTGATCACTATTGGTGATATGGAATATGATAATGAAGTGGTGAACGGTACAATTACCATCAACTCTAATGTATAAAATGTTTATTTGATTCTAAATCCACCCACTCTTTAAATTATGAATAATTTTCTAAGGATATCACTGTATTACCTCAAAAATTAGATGTTGAGTTAGCAGTGACAAATCCTAATGTCACAATGGTCACATCAAAAGTTTATAATTCTTCTCCAGTTGAAGTTTTTGGGAAAGTTCATCATGAAAATATTGCGATACTTCATTTAGTGGAATTCGATGAGATTCTTGGTATGGGTTGGCTTTATTTATATGGATATCATATCAATTTTCAAGGAAGGTAAGTCACATTTCATTTTCCAGATCAATCTATGATCATCTATCAATGCAATGATGAGTTTGACCTTCCAGTGGAAATTTATTCCATCTTATGGGTCTTAGTTCTAATAAATGAAAGTTATATATCTCAAATGGTTGATGAGAAACTCACCATTAAGAATAATCCTATTGTATGAGAGTTTGGTGATGTCTTTCCAGAAGAATTTCTAGGTCTTCCACCAAATCATAAAGTTTATTTTTCAATATAACTCATATCGGGTATTATGCTTATTTCAAAGAAACCTTATATAACAGACCCAATTGAGTTACAGGAATTGAAGAAGAAACTCTAAGAGAATCTTGACAAGGGATTTATATGACCTAGTGCGTCACCTTGGGGTGCACCTATTCTATTTCTTAAGAAGAAAGATGGATCAATGAGACTTTTCATTAATTATTGAGAACTTGACAAGATCACTATCAAGAAAAAATATCATCTTCCCCGCATTGATGACTTATTCGACAAACTAAAAAAAGCTCAATATTTTTCCAAGATCGATATTCATTTAGTATATCATCAATTAAGGGTTAGGGAGGATATACCAAAGACGCCATTCTGTATAAGTTATAGACACTATTAATTTAGAGTGATGCCTTTTAGTCTTACTAATTCCTCTGTTATCTTCATGGATCTAATGAATAGAGTGTTTAGATACTATCTTTATTAATTTTTGGTAGAATTTATAGACAATATTATTGTATATTATAAGATTAAGTAAGATCATGAAGATAATTTGAGAATTATACTAAAGACATTAAGAAAGGAGAATATTTTTGAAAAATTTACCAAGTGTGAATTTTGGCTTCAGAAAGTTTCATTTTTGGGTCACATTATCTCAAGAGAGGGGATATCTTTGGATCTAGAAAAATAGAATTTATTAAAATTTTTCCTAGACCAATAACAAAAACTTAGATCTAAAGTTTTATTGTTTTGGATGGATATTATCAATGTTTTTTGAAAGATTTTTTCATGACTATCTAATCCACTCACCAGTTGACTTGGAAAGGAGTTAATTTCATGTGGATGGAGGAATGTGAAGATAATTTCAAAGAGCTAAAAATAAGGTTAGCCAGTGCACCTGTTCCCACACTGCCTTGTAGTGGAGAAATGTTTGTGATCTATATTAGTGTATCTAAGAAGGGAATGAGATGTGTTATCATGATAAATGATATAGTGGTAGCTTATGCCTTGCGACAATTTAAAATCCATGATCAAAATTACCCAACCCATGATTTGGAGTTAGCTGCGGAAATTTTCCATTAAATATATGGAAGTATTATTTTAATGGTGAAAGGTGTGATATTTATACTGATCATAAAAGTTTAAATTATATTTTTTAAAAAAAGGAGCTAAATATGTGCCAAATAAGATGATTGGAGTTGATTAAATATTACGACTTCTCTATACACTACCACAATGGGAAAGTGTACAAGGTGGGAGATGCTTTGAGTCGAAAGGAAAATGATGTATAAGGACCTGAATGGAAATGGGAAAATAAGTTTAAGGAAATTGGTTTGTATTCCTCCCATACCATAATTAAAGAAGGATTTGTTGGATGAGGCTCATAGTTATTCATTCTCTATTTATCCTAGAAGCAAAATGATGCATAGGGACCTGAAGAGTATTTCTGGTGGTATGGCATGAAAATAGATGGTACTGAATATGTCTCTCGGTGCTTGGTTTGTCATCAAGTTAAAGCTAAGAGATATAAGTATAAGGGGATGTTACAATAATTATCTATACCATAATGGAAATGGAAAAACATCACTATGGACTTTTTCTTCGAACTTCCCAAAACATCTAAAGGCCATAATGCTATATGGGTTATAGTTAACTACCTTATGAAGTCAGGATACTTCATTTATATTATATATAATTTCTCTCTTGATCATATTTCTAGGATATATATAAAGTAAGTGGTAATATTATCTGTAGTACCACTTTCCATTATATCTGATCGGGATCATAGGTTTACCTCAAAGTTATAGTGAAGTCTTCAGTAGGATCTAGATATAGAGTTAAGTTTTAGCACTGCTTATCATCCTCCGACAAATAGTTAGTATGATATTAAAATTCAAACTCTAGAAGACATGTTTAGAGCTTACTCTATGGATTTTAAAGATTTTTGGGATCAAAACCAACCTTGGGTAGAATTTTCTTACAACAATAGCTTTCAATATAGTATTTAGATGGCTCATTATAACTCCCTCTATGAAAATAAGTGCAGAAATACAACTTTTTGGGATGAAGTTGGGGAAAAAATCTATTAGGACCTGATCTTATTGATGAAATGACAGAAAAAGTCAGATCTATTCAAAACCACATAAGAGCAGCTCAGAGTCAACAAAAAAATTATGCCGAAAATTGATAAAAATACCTATAATTTGAAGTGGGTGATAAGGTGTTTCTATTAATATATCCCTAGAAAATAGTAATCCTATTTAGAAATAAGGGCAAGTTGAGCCCTAGGTATATTAGTCATTTTGAAATTCTAGATCATGTTGGGAATGTAACTTATCGATTGGTGCTTCCACCAACTCTCTCTCAAGTTAATTAATGATGTGTTCCATGTATCTCTCCCAATAAAGTACATATCTGATCCTTCACATAAACTAAACCGAGAAGTCATATCGCTAAAGAAAGATATTTCTTATAAATAATAACCGATAGAGATTCTGAATCATAGAGAAAATGTTCTATGAAAAAAGACCACTCACTTGGTTAAAAGTTTATGGCAGAACCATCAATTTGAGGAAGATACATGAGTACCTAAGGATGTGATGAGATAGATATATCCTCATCTATTTTTATCCAAGTGATTAATTTTGAGGGTGAAATTCAGTTTGGGGGGGGGGTATAATGTAACACCGAGATGTTTTATGAAATATTTTCTTTAAATAATTTTAATTCTTCAACAACTTGTATTGCACACAATCACGAGTTTAAATTAAACTGCGAGACAAAATTAGAATAAAATGACCATTATAACCAAGCCATTAAGTTAGAAAGAATAAATATAAATAACTTATGAAAATGTATGGTGAATTCATTGGCTACCAATTATTTAGGAAAAATATAACCAATTAAATGTAAAGGAAATATTTGTATTTTGTATTAATAAATTAAGAGGATTAAAACTAGTAAATGCTATTAATGAAATATATATGTTAAAAATTTAATAAAATATTTTTGACATACATCCAATAGATATTATTTTTCATTGGATATGAATAAACCCTATTTTATGTATAAAAACCTATATTTTCAAAAGGGCAATTTTACCTCTTTTTAATGGTGAACCCTTTTTAAATTACAATTTTGACACATTAATAATTTTTATATGAAAACGTAAATCTCTTATTTGTAAGTGGTATATAAAAATTTACTTTGGTTGAAGTTTTGATATTTTTTCTATAACTTTCATGTTTTGATGAATTGTAAAAATATACTAAATTTTAATTGAATACAACTTTTTTTGTCAGAATAATTTATGTGGTTATATTTATTATTGAATGGTTTCAAAGTATATATAGATTATATTTTTACCAATTAATATAATTTAGTTCATTGACAATAATTCTACATTGTATTTATATGTAAAAACATTTGAAGTTTTTGCAATGTTTTAACTTTTAAATTTTGTTTTCTCATTTTGACAACGAGATTAATTTTAATTTAATCAATGAAAATTCTATGTTTTTAATTTTAAAAAATAGATTCCATATTTTGATTAATTAGTTCCAATTTTTTTAAATATATTTACTTTATTTTTGTGCATTTCTAATAGTAACTTTAGTAATTTTTTATTAATACGATAAAAGGGTAAATTGGGTAATTAAGGGTAAAAATTACATTATAAAATTTCCCTAAAACTTGTCATAATATAATTATATGAGTTTTTTTCAACCTAAATCATCCTTGGTTATGAATGTAATTCATTGTAATCCACTTGGATGAGATTAGAACATTTAATTTATTTTATTTAATGAAAAGTTAAATATGTCTTACTCAAAATTTTATAACTATATCATTTTTAATATAAGGTTATTGAAAATATAAATTTGACTATAAATAATCATTTAAAATATAAAATGTTTTTATTTATCATGATAATTTATTTTTAATTTTTAGTAAATAAATAATTACTTTAAAGGCTTATACTTTGATGATGGAGAAATTATTTAATTGATGAGAAATCAATAAAATAAGTTTTATTAAATTGATAATATCCATTAAAAAAATAAAAACTTGAGAAAATATTTTTGGTAGAGTATATCATGACTATAATCATCTAAGTGTCGAGTTATTGACCATTTAGAATCATATGGGAAAGATTACGACACTTATAATTTTTTTTATTTTAAGTGATGTTAAAATTGTCACATTCATGTTTTAATAAATATAAGATTTTACAAAAAAAATATTCAAATATAAGTATTCTTATGAAATCTAGAGGATTTATATTCATCATAGTATTTTATTTTTAATTTTTATTCAACAAATAAGTATATTAAATAATTACACAAAATTGTTGTAGTAATTATTTTATTAACGGAGATAACAAATAAATGTTATTAAAAATATTAAAATGAATATAATTTGGGATAATTAATATATCCAATGAACTTTTTATATTATCTTGACCTCTTAGGGATATAATATTTTTTTTGAAGTTAACTTGTTATCGTTATATTTTTAATAATCAATGAATTGAATAGTATCAAAATTGAAACTATTGATTTTTATTAAAATAATGTATTATTAAATTATTTAAAAATAATAATTTTTTTTAAAAATATATAATAATTATTATATAGTATAAAAATTTATAAATTATTTATTTATTATCTAATTTACATCAAATAATTAAATATTTTACACTTTTACTATTGAAATATTTGTTACCTTAGTATACTTAAATAGAATAGCTTAGTGTTAATTAAAATGATAAGGTTTATATTGATAGAAAAACTTATCTAAAATTTATTTTATGATGAGATTAAAATATTATCTCATCTCATATTCAAAACTAGGGAATTTTGGATCCTTTTGAATGTGGTTTTATTTTATTATAAATTAATATTGTTAGGAGATTTCAATAGTTCCCATCACCTCAATTATAAAAGGGCACCTCCTCCCTCATTTATTCCCAACTATTTGAGCCTTAAATCTCGATTATCCCCTACCATTTTCTATTCTAAACTTCTATAGTGACATTATAGAGGTTATGTTATTCTACAAAGACCAACTTTAGTGTTTTAAAATGAGATTTAGAGGGCGCATGTCGAAGAAGAGGTAATCTCCTCTACCGATTCTTTCAAGCTTATTTATTCTTAAACTTCTTCTTCATGAATTTTTCCATTATAATGTAATAAATCCAGTATCACTTAAATAATGATATTTTATTATGATTATGGAACAACCACATTCCACCTTCTATCCATCCTATGAAAAATGAAATCATCATGTGTGCGTATATGTGGCTTATCATCTCCATGATGTGGTGTAATTTGTTTTTCAACACCACCATACTTGGATGGATATAATGATGGAAATAATAACTATATGTGATTATTATAAAATGATATAGATTTTGGATAAAATAAATACCATCTACATCCACAATATTTCACAATTATGGGAATGATATTGTCGCTCGTGCGTACATAAGACCCACCGTCTCCACGATGCGATGCAATTCATTATACATGATATCCATTAAATCATGATTATATAAATGTATAGAATAAATAAATATTGTATATATTATTTTAATACCATTTTGGAATGATATAAATATGATCTAAGAAGGATATCTAGAACTTATTCGACAAAACAAACATATGAAAATGAAGCCATTAATACCCGAATAAAAAGTAATAATGAAATGTTATTAACAAACGGATGATAATATGATCATATATGATATCATAAAATTGAATATGATTCTATAATAATTCAATGAAATTATTTAAATCATTATACAAGAGGTTCATATACATACAAAGGATATCAGATCTAAGGTATGGAGGTACTTTCACAATCTCATTATTATCCGTGATTGTTTATACATAAGTATTTACTGGGGTATATTTATCGTATATGTACATGTTTCCTAAATATTTATTCCAAAATATTATTTTTATTCTTACACAATTTTTTAAATTCAAGTTTACCCCTTGGTTAATTTTTATTAAATGATATGAATGAGATCTTTTGTTGTTTTCGGTATGAGATATTTTTTAACTTTCTGACAAAAGTATGTGAAGAATATTTTCTTTTAACTTATAAAACATGAACACATTTTTACATTTCAAAACACCTTATTTCCATGAATATTACTTTAAAATATTTTAATTTTATTTTAAAATAAATTGTTTTCTTATAAAATTGCATGGAATTTTGAGAAAAGAAAACATATTTGAAGAAGAAATGATATTTTTCTTATGAATTAATTTCAAGTGTTCTATCAAAATTGTTTTCCATATAAGAAGAAATTTTTTTCATAGGGTTATGTTTCAAGTATACTATTTCTATTTTTCATATGGTTTTATTTTTCTATGATGGAATGATATTTATGGAATTCATTTGTTTTACATGGATTGTATTATGGTGGAATGATGTTTAAAGAAACCCATTTTATTCCTAGGGTTATGATGAATGATTTATGAATTTGTGGTACACTTAAGAATGATTTCATTATGAGATGGGTGAGACCTATATATCCATCCAATTCATTGGGTAAATATTTATATCTCATGATATTGAAAGGACTGGAATGAGAAATGATCTCGATTTAGTAATACAGGGCTAGAATGAGGAGTGAACTTGGTTCTGTAATGGACTCTATGTGCTATGATGGTCTTGGAAAAGTGACTTGACTAATATGAAATTATTTTCTATAATTATCTGTATGCCAAAAAATTCCATGTCTTATATTATGAATTTTGGTAATATGTTCATTTTTTCTTTATGAACTTTTATAATTTATCCCATGACATGATATTACGACCATTCATATGTAGTATAAGATTTTAAAATGTTATGTTCTTATGTCTTATGATTATGATATGATTGATATCTCCCTTGTTTACCCATACTGATCATATGATCTCACTCTTTTTTATATTTCTTTTCCCCAGGTCATGAAGAAGGGTATTAAGTAAGATATGTCAAAATGGTGTCTGGTTATGAATAAATAAGCAGAAGACAATGTAGATGTCTTATGAAACGGTTATTTATGTTTCCCAGTTTCTAAATACACTAAACCTATACAGTCCTGAAATGGTTTTGTTATGTTTTATAATGAATATTTTTCAATTTTGAAGTAATATTTATGTATTTAAAGGATGATCCATTATAGTATCTCGTGCATGGAATTCTGAATTTTTCACAAACTCACAATATTAAATTTGTGATGTTCACCCAATAGATTCTTACGTGACTAGATTTGTGTGCTCAAGCCTACACTCTACATGAATTAATAAAAAATTACATGAACCATAGTCACATTATGTGAATTAGTTAGGACTTGCATGAACCAAATCCATTTTGTGCAACCCAACCATGGCACATTCTTTGAGCATCTTTGAGATGGCCAACCCTGCAGACCGAGATATCAATATTGTTTTCGCCACTACCCAAAGGGTGTAAATGGTTGATAACACTAAGATACCTCACTTTAAGAGAGTCATATTTGAAAATACCGAGTTTCTAAGTATGTTGATAGAGTCCCATATGGGGTAATTTATAATAAATAGGCTTCCATTGTACAATTTTAGGCTCTTTGATGGTGTGGAAATCCCAACCATGGAAGTCAATGATTCATGATACTGGTTCGCCTACCATGATGAACCTAGACATTGGAACATTAATTTTTTTAGTCATATAGATAGGGATATTGGTGAAGTCGCAGTCTACCCCCTCAATGGAATGATGAAGACTGGGACATGGGAGAAACCAAAAAATGAGGAGTTCCCCGCTTACTATGCAAGCATCATTCAGACCAGCATTCAGGTTAATAACAGGGGCTAGTATGAATACTAGGATATGTGAGAATATGAGAACTTCACTAATGGTTGAGTGTAGGTGTACTGGGTTTTCTTCACTTGTGAAGAGTATGGGGCCAAGCTATGACATATTGGCTTATATGAGGTAGTGTGGATATTCCAATTCCACATCTACCATCAAAATGAGTTGCTGCCACAGCTTCTTATTTGGTGGTCCATGGGCACCAACACTTTTCATCTCCATCATTGGGAGGTGAGGATTAGTTTATGGGATCTCCATAGCATTGGGGGAATCCCATTGAAGGGGTACCAATACGATGAGTTCCTTACAACACCTAATGTCTGAGGGGAAAGGACTCAAACCCACATCACAACATAGGTTCTTTTGGATGCACTAATTGAAGTTTTAAAGCATTACTCTCCTTTTCATTGATACATCAACTTCAAGACCTGGCTAGGTATATTCCTGAATGCACCAATTGTGAAGATTCTAGGTTGTCCAAAGTTGTGTCGAGTGTCATGGCAGGAGAAGGTCAGGGTCTTACTAACTAATCCTGGAGGAAGGTTTCTACCAGTATTGGGGCTATAGTATGAAGGATTGTCAGCTAGAAATTAGATACACAATGCTTCTAGCCTTGGGTGGATGCTACCAGTCAGGGATTCCTACATGGGCCTATATCCTAGGACATTAGTAATTGAATCTAAACTAGTATATGGAAACTAGGTGAACTTGGGAGTCTTGATGTTGGATTGTCTCTATATCCAGCTTGGGAATGTCGCAATGGGAAGCATGCCCAGGTGCATCTATGGCCCATTCTAGTTCCTCCATCGGTGAGTGGCCTCACATTTTGGGGGATATCAGTTTCCAAATGAAATTAATCCTCCAAATTCCAGCCTACGACCTTTACTCCCCGATATTACCGTGGTTTGACTGGTGAATCTTGATAAAACAAGGGTCGTGATCAACATTGGAAATCACGGGAACATAAATTCTCACCTATTCTCAACCACTGTTAGAGATATGGTTAGTAACCTAGAGGGGATGCTGGAATAGTGGGAATACCTTCAAGCCTTATCAAGAAGTGTTTTGGTTCCCAAAATAGAATAAAACACCAATTGTGAACCATACACTTCATCTCAGTTTTCCTGATAATTTGGTTGCATTCAACAGCTGGAAAAGAAAGTCTACATGGGGATCTGTGAAGCAAGGTATCCCTATATCCTTTTAATATTGTGGTGGATATTCATGGATGAGGGTACATGGGAGATCATCATGCTACCACTAACCAACTTCAATGTTAGCCTCTCCTAAAAATATTCTTGTAATTGGATAACACCATACCCAAGTGCAATCCTACGTCAGCACATGAGGAGGATTGCACCATCAGGTGTGTAGTAGAACCAAAAAGGTAGCAGAAAATCTACTCTTTGAAGTTACCAACCAGTGCCGAGGGCCCAAGATAGAGAAGTGGTTGGGGAGCTGAGGGTTTGGATACACCCCCACCCCCTAGTGGTGTGGGGGATCCTTTAGAAGTGGCCATAAGATAAGACATAGAGATCTCGATCTAGGGAGGATCTGGGGTACCTAATGGAGGTAGTCATTGATGCCATTTATCCCATGGTCTGGGTGGAGTCTGGCATGCTAAGGTTATCCCTGATGGTTGAAAAACTATAGTGGAGGATCACCCGAGATGGGATTGAACTGCTAGAGGTTGGGCATGGTAGGACCGAAACTTGCATGAGATTCCAAGAGTGATTCATCTATCTGGTATTGATGTATTCCTTTTCATTCCAGTGAGGTGAATCTGGGCCTACCACCGCTTGATTATAGGCGGTTTTTGGTGCGGGGCCTGAAGAGACAGAGTCCGTTGTGGATCTAACTCATGATACATCCATCCCTGGTGCCGATACACAGAGTTCTAGTAAGGAGTCTTGGGTGTTTTATGCTGTTCGGGAAGCCTCTCAGAAGAGCGAAGAGCTCACCCCTGAGGGTGATGACTTTACCGAGGTCTTGTTTGGAAAAGTAATCTTGCTTCTTCTTTTTCTCCTTCCCTCCTCCAATCTAAAGCGCTTCTAACCCGATATTTTGTCCTATGTAGGAAGTAGTATGGGAGAACCAAGTATCCTATACTGAGGGGGTAGAAATCACCTTTGTAGAATCTAAGGGGGGAACCTTCAATTCATATCTAGTAGTACTGGTGGGAGAAGTGGCTATAGAAAGATTCGAAGAGAAGGTTTCCAATTCTCTGGCCTTTCCCATCATTTTATGGGGGTCCATACCTCAATATTCTAATGAAAGATCAAGTCCATGATGAGGTGGAACACCCAGGATGACTAGTCCTTAAAATCCTCATTCCTCACAGTAAGGTTGAATAAATTATCTTTATAACCTTTAAATTCCCCCAGGGTTGTATGATTCTGCTGCCGTAACATTCTTTCTTTATGAATCTTTGATCTAAGAGATATTGAGAGGTCCAATGTTGGATTTTGGGTTCCAACCGGTTCTAAGGGGTCACCGATTGTGGAATTCCTTTTGAGGACCCTAGAATGGATGCCACCCAGACTCTCACATCTTGTAAGTTCTTTTCTCTTACACAACTCATGTATTCCGTGCTTGTTGTTATAGATGGACTGACTTCCATTCTTTCCTTATGAGATAGTTCGTGCCTATAAAATAGACACAACTAGGGGGATCAAGGTGTATCTCCCAATGACTGGGAAAACCCTCAGGGATCCATCCATCTAGGGTGAGCCGGTCTTAATCCCAGTAGGGAAACCCACTATGGTAATGGATTTGACTATGGGGGAGGCCGAACTTGAAGTAGGTGAAGATGTATTTTTTGGTGATAAATCAGTCTAGGATGGATATACCTTCAACATGGATTAAAGATTGTTCTAGAGGCTTCCAGAGGAAAAACCTGCTGCATCTATTCTCATGGATTTTCTAGAGTGTGGGAAAGTGCCACCTGAGGAATTGGAAGATTCTGGGTTTGATGTTTCTGAGGATAATCACATCATCTAGTGCCGAGCGTGGAGAAGCATATAGAATTTCATTACCCACACTCTGGAGTTGGATCTAGTGAGCCACATGGGATCCCTCCATTAATGGCTGCTGAACCTAGGCACTGAAGGGTTGGACACACATTCCCTCCACATTTTGGCCCATGATTATATTTTTGAGCGGGTACACAAGGAAATCTAGGAGTTTGATGTTTCTTGGAATAAGGAAAAATAAGAGGGCACCAAGAAACTCCAGACAATCAAAAAATATATCACACATCTGGAAGATAAAGCACATGCACACGTGGCTATCATCAGTTACCAAATGGGAATCATCATCCAATTAAGGTCCCATTTGGTAGTGGCTAAGTCTGTAGAAACAGGAGAAACATCAATTATGGATAAGTTCCAAGTTGAGAAGGGTTGGGTGCGTATTAGGCTGGTAAAGTTTACTCAGTGGATGATGAGGAAGCAGCTGAGCTCACTAGACTACAACAAGCTCTGGAGACCACTCACTAAATTCTGGTTGGACTAGAGCACTCATTTGCTGAGGTAGAGCCATAGGGAGTTCCAGTTCGGTAGGGATAAAGGAGAGGCCCCAAAATGTGGATGCCCCTTCCAAACTCTTGAAGTTTGTTTGCCTTTAAAATCCTCGTATTAAATGATTTACTTTTTTTTATTTTGTTTTTTCCACGTGTCTGACCATATTAAGAAGACAACCAACAATAAATACCTAATACCATAAAAGTAATTTATCGGTGTGAGAAATATGAAAAAAATAATATTACTCATTTATACGAGAGTGTGAGGAAAGGGTTGAATTCTCAGGGTCTGAACTTGTCCGCCGACCATCAGGAGTGTCCTGACTAAGAAAAATTGGCTGAATAATGAGACTCTATGCTTTTAATTTTCTTTCTCAATGTGAATTAGTGAAAAAATTGGGTAATTCCATGGTAATTGAATTCTACCTAAAAAATGGGATGAAGAGCATGAATCAAGATTCCTAGTATCTGGAATACAAAGGGGTTAATACGGTGATGGAAGATAACTACTGCCCATGTTCAAAACATATAATCCATTATAATTTTTCTAAGAATGGGGAAAAATAAATGAGGACTGACCATTGACCATTTTCAAAACATGAGACCACTCAAAATGCTATCAGGAGTCCTTCAGAGTGTGTGCCCAAGATAATATGTGATCCAATTTGGCCAAGCACCATTATCATCTGGGGGTTGTTCAGATGTGAAAGATGATGGGGATCCAAATAATGGAGAACACAAAGTGTGGGGATTAAATGATGGAATGTTCAAATGGAGTTAAACACTCTCATAATTATGCCACCCTGGATTTGAGCACATTGGGTAGGTGTATCAACAAAGGTTTGACTTGTCTTCCAAGGGGAGCGTCATCTTGGATGTCGAGTGACGGTCGAGGAATATGAATGATATAGTAGGTGACCAAAATCAAAGGGGGAAAGGGGCCTCTTAAGAGAGGTACTAAGACACCTCATATTTTTTCATTCTGAAATAAGGGCCAAGGGATCACAATTTAACATCTTACGAAAAGGATTTTGAAAATATAGTTTAACATCTTATGGAAAGGATGATGCATCACACAGTTTAACATCATGTGACCATGACATGTGAAATGTCATGAATAATCCCCACCTCACCAAGGTAGTGGGATACACAAATAGGGATATGTATGGGTAGTTCCTCATAGAGGATCTTGTGAGGAAAAGGGAGATAATATTTGGCTCTATTTTTTTGTATGAAAAAATGGGTTAAGTGGGAAAAATCATGTTTTTTTTCTGATCCTAAGGTGGTTCATGTTGGATTTTCACCTTTTTTTGTTCATGCCCTTAATTTTGACCAGGTCACAAGAGTGACCTAGCATGCAGGGGTCTAACCTTTTCTCATGTTTTGGTTTTCAACCTGAAAAACATTTTTTCTCTTGCTTTTGGGAGTTTAAGGTCATGCTAGTCGGACTATGAGTTGAAAATAGTTTAAGTTCATAATTCTTAGACCATGGGTTGAAAATGGTTTAAGGTCATAATTCTTGGACCAAGACTCATAGTTTAAGGTCATATCTCTTGGACCATGGTTCTGTATACAGTTTAAGGTCATAATTCTTGGACCAATACTCCTAGTTTAATGTCATAGAGTTTAGAACGTGATTATAAATTGTTTTAAGTTCATAATACTTGGACCTAAGGGGGATCATTCCATAAAGTTTCTTATGATGTAGAATGGTTCAAAACTGACAGGAATGCTGTTCCTAGGAGGCTGTTTAACAAGAATAAGAATATGGGGCAAGTCACATATAGTTTAAGGTCATGATGCTTGGACCATAGGTTTCATGTATCAAAGGATTTTGTGTGGAATAGGGTAGAGTTAACCCAACATGAATGAAGATCCTTGGAATCCCTACCACAAAGAACATCTTTGATACAACTTTAAAACATTTTAAGGTCATCATGCTTGGACTTGGGCTCATAGTTTAAGGTCATAGAGTTAAAACTAAATAGTAAATCATGTGTCTTAACCTTTCTTGAGGAAAAATCCGTCACAACTCTTAAGCCTACGTGATTCATGCTTGATACAAGAAACAAGGAGAAATACAAAGTCCTTGTTGTTTTTCAGAAAGTACACAATAAAGGGAAAGAGTGTCCAACTTGAGAAATTCATGAAAGGGTAAATCGTGACTTCCAAGAAATGGATTGTGAAGAGGGGATGGCCAATGGACATGTAATGAATACTAACCATGTTTGAAACACAAGTTCCACACATACACCAGTCAAGTATGGTTTAAAAAAATGTGGGATCGACCATTGAATGAGATCAAAACATGGGAGCCACAATCTATTACTGAGGATCCTATGAGGTGTGAGCCCAGGATGATAGGTGAACCAATGTGACCAAGCACCATTTCTGATAGAGAACCCATTCAGATTAGGAGGATTATGATTATCCAAATCAACGAAAGCACGAGGCGTGAAATTGGAAGTGGAGAATGTTTCAGAGGGATTTTTGAGTTCCCTGGGAGCTATTCCACCACGTTCTCAAATACCCTAGATGATCATGTTGGTAGGAAAGGATCAAGCCTATCCCAAAATGGGAGACCCCAAAATGAGTTGAAGTTAGGTTTAGGCCTAGGATATGAGATATGGGTATCACTACATATTCCATGGGAATGAGAATCAAGCCATAAGTAGTTCTGAAACATAGCATGGTAGAAGACCAATGTTGATTGAGGCGGTGTCCTCTCTGGTGGGGACATTGATTTACCTCACACTTGTTCAATGAGGAATCCCAGTTTCATACAGGGTAATATTACAATTTAATTTCTTTTTCTAAGGATGCTGGTTTTGTTCTTCCCATATTTTTTATATAAGGAATACCATTTTAATATGGAGCAAGTCTATAGTTTAACATCTTATACTGAGGATGTTAAAATTTTTAGCCTAAAATTTTACAAGTCATACTATAACTATTTCTAGTTTAAGGTCATAGAGCTCATACTATAGGAGAAACTACTAGTTTAAGGTCATAGAGCTTGGATCAAAGGGTGTGGGTGTCCTAAGGAGGTCTATGTGGCATGAAAGAGTGTTAACCCAATGTGAAAGGAGTGAAAAAGAGACCCTCTTCCACAAAAAACTCGATAAACTATACCCAAGTCAATGTCATGATGGTGAGGGAAGAAAATACCTCATGATTAGATGATGGTGGAGGATGGACCCATGATATGAGATATGGGCGTCACTGTGTATCCCATGGGATTGGGAATCAATCGATGCATAGTTATGTAACTTGGAATGGCAGAATACCAAATCCAATAGGGGAGTCCTCTGAAGTGAGGATGATATGAAAAAGAGATTGGGACATCGATTAATTGAAATACCAGGAGTGAATCTAACCATGGGAAAATAGGATGGTGCACCCATTTTAAAGTCGAGATTCTTAGACCTAAAGGGGTAAAGGAAATTCAAGGATTCTTAGGTGATGCATTAGAGTCGAAACCTAACATGAAGAAGGATACAAGGAGGCTCTACACCATAATACATGGAAATTCTGAAACCAATCACACAATTTATGGTCATAAGGTTTGGATTAGGGTGAGACTCCAAAAAAATGATAGTGTTGAGGATGAGGATAGGATATTGAATTCAAGAATCCCTATGTATCCCATTGGGAATTGAAATAAATACATACATAGTTTTAGGACTCATCATGGTAAAATACTGACATCAATAAGGGTGACATCATCTCTAGTGAGGACATTGAATCATCTCTTCACATGATGCATACTAGTTATAAACATGGTAAGTTCACAGTTTATGTCATGTGTTGAGGATGTTGGTTTTGGTCATCCCATATTTTTCATTTGATGAATCCTAGTTTTTTATGGGGTAAGTCTATAGTTTAAAATACAGCGCTGAGGATGTTGGGATTTATAGTTTAACATCCAGTGCTGTTTCTAGTTTAAGGTCATAAATCTCAGACCATGGGTGTAAATAGTTTAAAGTCATAATTCCTGGACCCGATTTGCTACAATTTAAGTTCATATAGCTTTGAAATCAATGTTCACATGAAGTATTACTTGAGGAACCTGTAATTAGTGGGAGATGTTACATGCTCTCCTTCCATGGTGATTAATGAGTAAGAACCATTAGGATATTCCTTGTGGATAATGTAAGGTCCCTACCATTTTGATTCTAGTTTTGATGACTTTGGGTATCATTGGTTCTCTAAGAGCCAAAATCATACCACCCTAAAGGAAATAACATAGGAAAACCTTCTTTTTGAACACTATTTCTACTATGTTTTGGTTCCTCTCTAGTTTTTTAAATTCTTAAAGCCTATTTTCCTTGAGTTCTTCCAACTCATCTAGATGGACTTCTGTTATTATGTATGGAATATTCTGGTCATGAAGAACCATTTGAAGTGATGGAAGCTAAACCTCAATAGGCAAGACTGCCTATGTACCATACACAAAGGAGTATGAGATCACCTGGGTAGAATTTCGAGTTGTCTTATAATAGTCCTTGAGATCATTATGGAGTTTATTAGGCCAAATCTTATTGTTTTGACCCACCATCATTTGAAAATTTTTAGATAGGGTATTTTTGAATGACTTGATCTGTCCATTTTTCTATTCATGATAGAGGGAAGTGTGTTTAGACTATATGTTGTACTTGGAATACAATTTCATTATCTTAGAAGCCCATAAATTATTGTCGTTGTCCAATAGATTGGTATGAGGCACCCCAACCTGATGAATGATGTGAGTTCAAAAGATTGATCATGGATTGGGATTCAACTTCTTTGAGGGAAACTAACTTTGAACAGATTGAGAATAAGTCTCTTGTGTCTAAAATGATGCTACACTAACGATTCTTCATTGGAGGGCAGAGGCCCACAACATCTATCCAACAAACTGAAAAGAGAAATGAATACTCGGTAGTGTGTAGAAGCTTTAGTGGTTGATGCACAAAGTTGGTGTGGATCTAGAATTCATGAAACCTCTTGGATAACTCAATGTATTCATGATCCATAGTGGAAGGAAAGTATCCCAACCTCCAAATTTGGAGAGAGAGCTTCAATAATACTTGGTGAGCTCTACTTGACCCAACATAGACCTCTTTCATGACCTATGGTGTCTTGTATCCTTGGATAAAATGGAGTAGAATCCCATCAAACTCATACATGTAGAGAGACTACTCAAGTTTGGGGCCACTATATATGGTAAAATGGGATGCATGTTAGTGGAGTCAGTAATGCTCGACTTGTCTTGGAGGGAGGATGATGTGTTGGAGGTACTCAATGAATAGAGTCATCCAATTAGAAACTTTATCTACCATGGGGGAATTTGAGGGCCATGGTGAAGAGGTATTGACATCCAGCTGATATACCTATTAGTTTCCATCATTTGATGTGGTGAGGGTGATGACCCTCCATTGTGCCACATGAATGATCGGGTCATCCTGAATAGGCTCTGTGAGGGACATGACTAAACTTTCTAGATAACTGACTTGATTGTTTTTTGACCACAGTACAAGTGTCACCTTTGGATGGGAAGGGAATTGGGCTATTAGGTGGTGAGTTTTTTTAGATAGGGGAATATTCTCTTGTTTTCTAACGACGTGGTCACCCATGATATGATTAATGAAAAACCCAAAGTCTCCCTTCACATGAAATAGTGGACATCAATCTTGGGGTCCAAATCGAGACTAGTAATAAGAGCCTGATATTATACCTCATTGTTAGTGCAACCTTCTAATAACAGGAACAAGTATGGAAGGACAACTTATACTAGAGATGAAAATGATCCCTAAGATTTGAGCTTAGGTTCATTGAGACTTCTACCATTTGGGCTTTGAGAGGAACCATTAAAATGAATATACCAACATCATACAACCTAATCCATATAGAGGATAACTTCATCTAATAAATCTAAATCCAGGTGTAGTTCTTCAGGGGTTAGATGTGCTTCCAGGAAATCCACTAGCACTTGGCCCTTGAAAAATTTCTATGGGATGTATCTAATATAAAACTGATGGAGGATTACCACCCAACATTCTAATTATCCTATAATTATATGGATACTGAGGATGTACTTTATCACATCACCTTAGGGAACTAGTTTTAACTCATAGTGTTGCGAATAATGTTGCAACTTCTACACTGCAAAGACCAGTATGAGGAAAATATTCTCGATGGGGGGGGGGAAGGGGGTATCTGGTATCCCTTTCATGGATCATGTGGATGAGATACTATAGATTTCTTTCCCTACCCTCATTTTTTTGATATAGGGGGGTTCCAAGTGAACATTCTAGAGCAGTCACATAAAGGACCAAATGATTTTCTGAGATAAGTGGCATCAAAATAAAAGGATGTCAAAGATACTTGTTAATATCCTGAAATACAGTCTATAAATCCTCTTCCCACAGGTAAATGGTGCCTTCTTTATGAGGCTTAATAAGGTATTACACTTTCCGGCTATATTTTTAATAAATAGATATAGGATAAGTGGACTTTCATGCCTCACAACTCCTAGAGGATTCTTGGAGGAGTCATTTTATTGATATCCTTGATTTTCTATAGGTTAATATCAATCCCTCTGTATCTAAAAATGAAGATAATAAAATTTCCATAGGTAACCCTGAATGTTCACTTTAAGGGGTTTATCTTCAAGTAGTTAGAGTAGTAGAAGCTAAAAACTTTCTCAAGATATTTGAGATGGTCCTATAATTAATAGGATCTGACCACTAAATCATCTATATAAATCTCCAACAATGTTCTGAGAATCATCTTAAAGATGTGGTGTATGGTCCACTGGTAAGTGGATCCAAAATAATTCAAGATTAAAGGCATCACTAAGTAACAGAAATTTCCCTAGGATTCCCTAAAGGCACTATCCTCCTCATCGTTAGGGGAAATATAGATTTGATTATACTTGAAGTATCCATCAATAAAGGAGAGGTTCTGTAACCTATCTATAGCATTGATCAAAAGTTTTTTCACTGGAAGGGGAACTTCATCCTTTGGAAAATGGCGGTTGAGGTCCTGAATGTAAATATAGACTATGCTTTTCCCATTATTCTTCCTATCCGATACAATATTGGCCCTCCATGTGGGGTACTGGACCTCTCTAACAAAGTTGAATTTAATAATATTATCAACTTCAACCTCAACCATTGAACTGTGAGAAGGGTGCATATTTATAGGTGGTTTTTTGAACCTATGGTGACCCACTGGGAGGCCAAGGCAATGAATGGTGACCTGAGGGTCAAGACTTGGAATATAATAAAAAATATAAGAAAAAATATCATCAGGATGCTTCAGGAAAGCCTCATACTATTATACTATTCTGGCTGCGTAGCTACGCTGATAAGTGACAACCTTAAGTATTCATCAGTTCCAAAGTTCACCTGATTTAACTCATCAATGGTGGTGTAAAAACCAACTTCAAATGTTGGAGGAGAATATTCCAAATACTCTTTATCATCTAAGATACAAGGATTATAGGGAAGGAGTGACTCTCCTGAAGGTGTAGACCCAAGGACAACATTGGAACCTAATATGATAGGGGAAGGGTCTTCAACAAGGAACTTTTGTTCTGTGGAGACTGTAGTGAAAAATTCCAATGAAGCAATCCCATATGGTTTTCAACCACGAGGTCCACTCTTGACGTAGAATCAATGACAATGAGTTGACTTTCTTCAGGTCAGACCAGCTCTGTGGAACAAGCGGTAATGTTGCAAATCAATGGCCATGGGGTGAAATTCTCAATACTTCACATGGGTAGGATCTTTTAATATCATTCGGTACTATCCTTTGTAGGAGTATGAGGTAACCTTTGGGAAATACTTCTTCTTGGGGGATAAGAAACAAAATCCTAGGTCTAGTTCAATAGGTTATAACTGATGAATTGGGTGAAAAATATGTCTTTTAAGTCTGTATAGGGATCTGTTGCTATAGCTTTAATATTGTTGGGGTAATTGATGCACTCAACCAATTCGGTCTATACCTACTCCACCCTTTTTAGTACCCTACATCCAAATAATAGAACTTATAGAAGACAAAGGGGGATTCATCACCATTGAGTATCCCTACTTGACAATCCATAGAGTATTTGAGGCACCAATAGTACGAAGATGGGACCGCTTCATGAAAATAAAGCTAATGAATTCATAACAATGCATTGTAGGTAGTATCCTATGATACTCCCATAAATTTAGTTCTTGATATCATACCACTGAATTGAATATTTAGCCAAATTTTACCATGCGGATTCTACTCACTCTTATCATACCCCTAAATTGTCAGGTTGGAGGGAGTCAGATCTTCTTTTATAATTCTTATATTATGAAGCATTTTGATTAGAATAAGGTTGATCTCATAGATAGTATCCAGTAATAAGTGGTGGATTTCTACACCATTTAATTGACTGATGATATTCAGTGGGTGTATATTCCCCTAAATCGTGAAACCCTCATCTTCTCTAGAAAAAGAGATATTGTCTCAACATTCCTCTTGCTCAGCATCCTCTACATAGTACACCTCAGCAACAAATACATCATCCTTATAATGAAGGGAATTATAAAGGCTTCGACAAGGACCCCACACATTTCCTTTGATAAGAGAACCACATTGAGTATTGAGAGACTTATAGGTATAAAAGAAATGTTCTTCAACACATCATAATTCCACTCTAGGGGAATATTTATGCCTGTAGATGGTCAATATTTAGAAGGGGTGAAATAGGTGTCATTTGATGATGAATTGGGTCTTAGATAGTACTGGTGATACTCCACTATTGGTTATTTGTGAACACATAATGAATGGAAATTGGATGGTTGAGGTCAGGATCTGACATGGTATGACTGATCACCATGCGATCATGGATGAAATGCATGTTCAACTAACACATTCATCTTCAGAGGCCTTCCAGATGAAATATCTTGGGAACTTTGAACTTTTTAAGCCCTATTCAAGGTCTACTGTTAGTTTTCTGCAACATAAACAACCTAGTTTGAAGCGCTAGCATGATCATTCCATTTGCTGGCATGTCCTCTACCTCTCCTACGATGACGTCAGCTAGAGGTGCTTGGGGGGGGGGGGGGTTCACATATCATTCCTCATTGTTGAGAACTGTGTAATGGTATACTAGTTTAAAATAATTCATAAAGGTGTATCATTTATCCTCACTAGTATAGTATTTTAGAGCTAAATAAATCCAAGTTGCATCTCCCAACTCACGAGGCATAAAGTCACCAAGGGTGTGATATGGATTTAACACTGGGGGGGGGGACTCTAATTTCTATTGAACTACCAAAATTTTATCTTTTAATACTTGGGATCCTATGGCACAAACATGGATGCAGTAGCTGGAGGGGGTGTGGAAATCGTAGGAGATTTTCCTATTCAAGAAAGCACAGATGATAACATGGGCATGAATGACTGTCTTTCGAGCCAACCAGCCATGTTAATTTTGTATTACATGGATGGGAACTATGTTAACTCACTAGAGTCCCTGTTATCACTGTTAGAGTCAGTGTAAACATGCACTAACTATGTTGAAATATTTCCCAATTTAACTAGGCAATGGTCTACATGGACTGCAGCCAGACTTTGAAGGAAAATAATTTCTGATGGATATCAAAGGACCTTGTGGTATGAATAGTGATTGGCATGGTTGGTAAGATTAGCCTCTTGAGGTCTCATGTATCCTAGAAATGTTATAATACCCTTTTCTAGGGAATAGATGAAATAACATAATACCTTTTCATCCTTGAAGGGGTAATTCCAATTTCTTCTTTTTGTGAAAGGAATCCTATATGCTTGGCCTTGATAAGGGTTCAGGGTAATATTCTCTCTATAAGGTTGTGCCTATTCCTGATGAGTCTACACTGGGAAAGGCTACACCTAGTGGGGATGCACTTGGTGGGGCTCATCCAGCAGAGAGGCCAACAAGTGGACCAACTCTAGAGCCTCTACATACATGTAGATATCTATATCTTGTTTGACATGCCTCCACATAGGATCTAGAAAAAGTAATGGGTGTAACCATTGTTTGGTCTGCTGCAAGGATTCCTCAAAATGTTGATCTTTCTTAGAGAACTCCCAAAAAAATTGGGATAGTTTATGAGGATGAGGGTAAGGGGAAGCTCAAATATGACATTGTGCACACACGTCATGAGCAACTCTTCCTAGGAAAATGACATGTCAAGCAAGTATGTGAGTCCTTTTCCATTAGGTAATGAAGTCATATACTTGCTCATTAGGCCTTTATTTGAACTTTTAGAGGCTGAAGATACTGATCTTATGTGTGGTATATCTAAATTGGTAGAGGAATTTTCTATGAATATCCCTTCATTCAGTAATATACCCCATAGCTAGTTTGTTTTACCACACGAATGTGGGTCCTTCTAGGTTATATAAAAACATTAAATCTAAGTAGATTTTTGTTGCCTGAAATTCCCCAACATTGGACCTCACCTTGAGCTAAAGTGGGGAAAATGTTGCAATGGATCACCCCTTCAATTGAATGGGGGTGAAACTCAGGTTTCCTAACTCTACTGGTGGGTGTATATAGAGTCTACCCATGATGAGTATTAATTTTCCTTACATGGTATTGAAACCTATCTCATTTATAGGGCCTCATGAGGGTGGTGAGAGAAGCTATTAGATTTTCCCGATGATCATTTGTGGTCACTAGTGCTATGAATGGTTCATCATTCTGATAGGTGGGGTGGCCCTGATCTCTAGATGGATAGGAATTCTTATTTTCTGGAGTGGGTGATCCATACCTCTTTCATTTACCATAGACATGGGATTCTACCCTAATCAAATATATGGGGCCACCTGGTTCAAATACAAGTGCATGACTAGAGAGTGAAGGTTTCCCAACTAGAGGAGAGATGAAGTACCTTTTGAAATCATCAAAACCTGGGCACTGTTCAGATATTTTCTCTGTAGTAATCATCTTATAGCCTTCTAAGCCCTGGAGCAAGATGGCCATTCTGGATTCTGATTCAATCCTTGGCGCAACCTCAGACAGTCCAGTAAACTCAAAATTCCCTTTGCCTTTATCAAGATATTGGTGGGTATGTGGAAATGTCTCATTGGGGGTAATCTTAAGAAACAATACCAATCTCTGCGGATGATTGTGGGTGCCTGTCAGTGGATTTTCCTGGTGTTGTCCCACCCCTTGGGGTGGGTTCATACTGTCGTTCCCAGTTGGTAGTCTAATTCCTCTGATCCTTGGGAGGGTGGATAGTGATGACATTCAGTATGTCCGTGGACAGAGAGGATCCTTCATTGTTAGTGGGTGGGCTACATTGATAGTGTCATTGTTTCTATGGGATAGGGCTAAAATGGAGAGAAGCACACTGCCCTTAGCTTTTGATCTTCACATGTTTATATAACTCTACCATGACTCATTGAAGCATATTGAGGATATTAATAGAGTTAAACTAGAGAGTTTAGAGGAATCCATATGATCTAGGACACTGAGCTACAGGAAGCATTGTAATCTCAACCCTTTTGTACTTTTGGGGAATGACATCGAGGTGCCCGTGGCTTCCTAGGTAGGTAATTTTTCAGTCCCAAAGGCATTTGAACATCTTCAAACTACTTTAATGGAAACTAATCACCTGGTTCTTAGTGATGGAATCTGGGATAACAAAGTTTAGATATGAGGACAACCAAAATGCGATTGGTAGTTGGGAGGTGGAAAAGAGTCCCTATAAGTTCTCTTGTTCATCACCAATGGATATTTCTATTCCTAGTCATCCCAATCCCCAATCAACATAAAATAAGAAACTGTCAGTGGCACTAACATATATCTACTTATCAGTTGAATTTCTGAGATAAGGACTATCATGCGGGTCAGATGTCTACTATATACTGGAATGTATCTTGGAGGTGAATCCAACTTCAATATTATATCCATATAGGATAGGGTTCTCACTATATTCTTATGTATAAGAGTAGAAGAAACTCCTTAGGTTTCATTGAAATTCCCACCATTTTCTGAGGGTTCCAAACCAAACCCTGATACCTCTCCAACATCTAGTGTGGAGGTATAAGGGAGGTAAATATATAGAGATGGCTTCACTATGAGTCCTTGGAATGAAGTGAGTAATTCGTCCACATATAGGTTCATGTAGATAGATTTAGAAATATTTTAGACCTCAGCTTCTAGGATCATAAGGCTTATTTGATGGTCTTATACCCCAAACTCTGGCATCATGGGTGAAGGTTCCCTCAATAATCCATGGTTGTCTCAAAGTATGAGATATTGATGATGATACAGTGCTTCCCAGGTTCCCACCACTAGCAGCGTGGGACTTTACCAAGAACAAGATACTGGTATTCACTTGGGTCTCTTCCATGTGTGTAGCAATTGTAATCATGGGCATGACTATCATGATGGGTTTTCTCCCTCCTGAATTGGAATTTACCTTTATAATTGGTAATATCTTCAATATTAGGAGGACCTCTGTATTGGTTAGTGGTAGTGCAGGAATGACCTCTGCTCTAGTTAGTGGAATTGTGGATAGGACCTATACTCTGGTATTCTTTTTTATGAGATAGTCTGTAATAGTTTCTAGTGGTTCCAGTGTTTGAGAGAGTTAACTAGGCCTACCTAAGAGGTAGTTGGGATCTCAATCCCAATCGAGAAAAGATGGATCCATACTCAGTAGTTTCAAGAACACTATGAGAGACGATAATGGTGGTAGGGGTCACTAGGGCTACAAAAGATGCCTCCTAGTGAGAAATGTTCTGGGATTTTCCCCAAATTCAGCATTAAGTGATATTTTCTGAGGCCGTATGGGAAAAAATAAAGTCAACCCGCTCATTATCCTATGAGAATGGTCAGTACAAGTACTGATGTAGTTAGGTGGGAGCCCTCCTGGGCATCTTTTGGGTGGTGAACATGACAAGTATGGCTCGAACGTCCCCCACCTCCTCTACGTAGTGGAGTGAGCTATCAAATAAATCCAGGAAGATTATACCAAATTATTTTATCATTATAATTGTGGTTTTTTCTCCCTGTGTGGCCATTGGGGGAGAAAGAGTTGGAAAGGTTCTGATTCTCTGAGATCCTGGTTGTCCATATCCCCAGTGGTAATGAACCCTTCTCATTTGTATCACTGAATGAGGGTGTCAGACACCATCCTATAGATGATATTATTGGGTGATATGGGGTGTTGGAACCTGGTAACTGAAGATGCAGTGGTTTCCATGGTAGGAATGTAGTCATGCAGGATTAATGCATCAATATTCCACCTACACCTATGCCTGTCGGTGTTAGAGCATTGATTTCCTATAGCTTGAGTCTTGTAAAGTACATGGAATTGGACATTAATACATATTTGATGGAGGTGATTCCTAATAAAATAATTTCATCCATTCTTTCTGAATAAGATAAAGTATCCACATTAGGGATGTCAGAGACTGATGATACCCAATGTCAACTGCCCAAATTCACATGAGAGATTCATGTCGGCCCACTACTTGTTTTGGAGGGGCATGCTGTTGAATATATAGTTTTGGTGATATGAAAATATGATGGTTTCCCAATGTTACTAGTTCCCATGTTTTAAATAAAAGGGTTTCATGTCAGGTTCACCATTTTTGTTTCCAATTAATTCTCGATGGGGTTGCATGTCATCACTCCATTTGGCGATGATGCACTTTCTTGTGTGTTCTGTTTCACCAAATTCCCACATTCCGAAGATGGAAATATTACATCAATTTAATAGTATATATTGGATCTTTGATTGAAACTGGATGATGAGATGTTGGTTCCTCCTTATATGGATTCCTCCTTGGAACTCATCACCTAATCCAGGTTTCCCTCATATATTTGAGTCATGTTTGTGAAACTCATTCCCAATTCCATATCAAGGTGGGTATTGGTTAATTGCACTATTTTTGTCTTTATAGGGAAGAAAAATTTGGTCATGGTAGATAGTAACATTGAGAATTTATAGGAAAATATTAATGTTGGGTAGGTTTTGTGCCTGAAAATTATTCTCCTTTTGAAGTCAGAGGCATCTTAGGCATGGGATCTAAGTCATCCAGCATTAGCCTCGAGGTAGTTGCTACTAGGGGTGTAAGTATTCTAAGGATTCTTTACCTCATTCATCCCATGTTTATTACACGGGGTAAAGATTTAGGATTGGGTCACATATTTAATTTTCATGTGGATATAGGTGGGTTATTGTTTTAATGTTTTGTGGGGACAAGTGGGTCACAAGTTTAACATCTTTTGGGGATAGGTGGGTCGCAAGTTTAATATCTTTTAGGGATATGTGGGTTTTTTGCTTAACATCTTGTAGGGATAGATGGGTTGTAGGTTTAATGTCTTGAAGGGATTTATGGGTCATTGTTTTAACATATTTTGGGGATTGATGGGTGGTTAAGTGTGTCCCTAGGGGGGAACATGATCACACATGAGGGTCTGGTCAAGTGTGTCCCCATGGGAGAAGATTATCACACATGAGGGATTGTTCAAGTGTGTCCCCATGGGGGAAGATGATCACACTTGAGGGTTTGGTGGAGTATTGGGGAGTCAGGATAAAACCTCCGGGAGGTACCCTAGATGTTTTTGTATGTCAATATTGAACCTCATAGAGGTTTCCTACGTACCCTATTAGGAATTAGGGATAAAAACCTATGTGTTTCAATGTCATAGTTTAAGGTCATGTGACAGGACTAATCCATGCAGTTTAACATCATACGATAAAGACACTTATTGCATGAAAGGAGAATCAATGAGGGATGGTGTGGGGATTACACATATGGGCTTCTCGGAGTAGGAATCCATGGGGGTGAGGGGATCAAGACCGAAGTGGATGTCCATTGGGGTGTTATCCCATGATGATTATACATGGTGAATACCATTCTCGTCACATGGGGTAAGGATATAGTTTAATGTCATATGTTAGGTACATTGTCATGTAGTTTAACATCTTACAACTAAGATGTGGAGCGAGGAAATTTTTCATCTTGTAGATCGAACATGGTGGGGGCCTACACCCAGGGAGGCCATTTCTAAGTGGGAGAGGAAGATTTGGAAAAAGGCCTCTCTTCCAGGAATTCCTAGCAATTTCCATGATGATTCCACCTTTAGGGATTACGTGTCTGCTACACATGAACCTATGGGTGGTGCATAACATAACACTATTATGGAGGAGTCTAAATCATGGATCTCTATTTTAGGGTGCATATTATTAGAATAAAAAAGCATTAGGGTACCTATTCTTATGAGAAACAGGTAGGGTAGTGGTCCAGGATGCACATGAAGTATAGGGGGGCATGGGTTCAAGGAACTGATGGTTTTTTCCTAAAATTCGATCGTACTACATGAAAATGGGTTTTCATGAGACATGGTATCTAGTGTAAGACAATAGCATAGATCTCAGGGGCATAGACGCATGAAAATTTTGAGATTGCGCACAAATTAGGGTGGTGTGAAGGAAACTTCTCTTGTACAAACCCGATTATCCTTAAGGGATATTTCATGAGAAGCTCTAAAGCATGGTACAAGACACATTGGGGTCTATGGGAGGTTACTCGTGATAATTATCTACCTTGGAGAAACAATCAGAATTGCATGATGTCGTGGAAAATAGCTTTACTTGATCTAGATTCGATGCTTCATCTTATAGATATTCCTCTCCAAATTGAGGGGGTGGGGTTCCATTTATTGCTAAAATGGGAAACCAGTGGTGTACAAGCCTATTGGGTTGTACAAAGTGGTTATGTTCTCTCTATTAATTATCTATGAGTCCATGGTTGAATGATCCATTAGGTTCTCATTTCCTTTATCACATAATGTAATGTGGCGTGTAAATGTTAGTTTTTCACAAAAGAAGCTTCTAGTTTGTGTAAAAACCTTTCCCATCATTTCAGGGATCTTGGATGATCCATGAAAATCTGATCATAAACATCACCTTTCATTGTAAAAAGGGTTATGTGCATATTGAAAAAGTTGTGTGTAAACTATGAATGTTGAGTACAAACAACTTGTTGGTTCCTGAATATTCATCTAGTCTTGAATATCCTTTTTAGGGAAAATAGCCCATGCTAGTATTTTTGTGCTGTTAGAACAATTAGGTTAAATACCCTAAGAGGGGCAGGGGTAAATCAGAGTATGACAGATTAAAACAACTTCCACTTCAGATATTGTTTTGTTGTTAAAAAAACACTATTATCTCTATTTCCTGTAGCAATGTATGAAAAGAATTGAAATCATACACGAGACACAATGATTTTACTTAGTTCACCCTCACTGGGCTATGTTCAAGGAGCATACAATGATGATGTGTGGATGTACCAAATCCATCAAATCTCACTGCCAAAGTAAATGGTTCAGGCTAGATCACTTCTATGCCTAAGCACATTTCCTTTATAAGCTTTAGGTTTAGCTCACTAATTTTCCAAGGGTGACTCCGTATTTCTCTTTATCTGGCTCACTGCTGGTGGAAAGGATCACCATCTTCCTCTTTTTTTCTCACTTCTCTTGAAAGGGATTCACCCATAGTTTATGGACTTGTAGGTCCCTTCATTATCATTAATGAATATATCATCATTTGTAGATAGATTCTGTGTTAAAGTTCCACTTTCATACATTTTATCTATACCACTTTACCACAAATTTACTGGGAAATCTCTTTTAAACACTTTTTGCGATGAAAAATACCTTCAAGAAGATCCATATTTTGTGAAGATCAATTAGACTTTGCAAAGAATCCACCTTTTGTGAAGCTCAATTCTTTCACAAAGATCAATTATCCTTCACAAAGGTCACAATTTTCAATCATCGTTTTGTAGCCTTTTTGAACACCAACACATTTCTCACCAAAAACACATTCACAAACCAACTTTGTGAATCTGGAGCCTTAAGATTTTCATTAAGACTCTCTACCTTTCTAAAGGGGGTAATGGATAATTTATTGGCGTTTCCACTAATTCCATCAGATTCCAACCACATCATCACCATTTTACGATGCTCCCTCATTTCTGCCAAGACTCTCCCTTCTTCACGAAGCTCTAAGTAAATTCACCATTTGTGAAGCTCATCATAATCATGGAGATCATCGTCAACTTCTTTGTACCTTAGAAAAGACACCTTCATGAATCCCATTTTTCACAAAACTCATGCCTTTTCCATATTTTCATAAAGCCTTTAAGGAAATCCATTTTTAATGTTTATAGACCTCTTTCGAATTTTGGAATCCAAAAATTTGTAAAGCACTGAAAAAAACATCATCTTGTGTACACAATTTTCTATACCACTTCTTGGATATCCATTCCTCTATCTTGGATATTTGTCAACATACCTAGTCAAATATATCTCTACATCTCCCCAACTGATCATGGAAAGGTGCTTTGTCAACAAAAACTATCAACCCAAAAATTATTCAAAGTTACCTTGATGGATTTTTTACCAACAATATTCCCCTTTGGGTTTGTTAACAACTCTTCCCATTTTGGCATCTCAATAAAGATTTTTCTATCTTTTACCACTATTCACTTCTTTCAATTCTGATAGTGATCAATGTCTTACTCAACACACACTCTAATCCCACATGATCTATGCTCGACATGAGAAACAAGAGTAATATGAAATTTTCATCAATGAATAAATTTATTCTTAAACCTCTCAACTTCCTTCATTACAAACCCCATCTATAATTATATATAATCTTTGACTAATCACCTATAGCATCATCAAATTTTAAACTCCCCCTATATCACTGATCCTTCTATCTTGATGCTCCACCTATCATCTTATCCCTCTATCTTGATTAATACATTTCTACCTTTTGATATCCATAATTCCCCCCCCATTTTCAATGAACCTGAAGGTCACATTTTTGTTGTCTGCAACAAGGCAAAGGAAAAATATCAGTACATTAGGGAAAACACTCCATACCTTGGGGAGAGGGGATGCCACATCAACTCTTTTTCAAGTGTGGGGAGTCGACTGAACTCCAAGATCTATTCAATGTCGATCAAACACTTCTTTGATATTACACTTCTTAAAATGTGGCAAAAAAAATATCTCATCATGTCCTTGTTAAGTTCAACAAGATTATAATGATCTGCCTATATTTATTGACATTAACCAATTTGTCTTCATCCTCCCATGAAATTTTCATCCGTATATCCAATGGAGTCACCATATCCTTGTAATTATCCATTCCAAATATTCTCAAAACTTCCTTGGCATATTTATATTGATAAATTAATGTTCCGTTGTTTTATTGTGTCACCTATAAACCAAGGAAAAACGTTAGTTCACCAATCATTGAAATTTCAAACTCACTTTTCATGAAATTAGAAAAACGTCTGCACTACGCTTCATCTGATGCACTAAATATTATATCATCAACATATACCAGAAACATCATCCTTTGATAACTATCATTGTTGACATAGGTATTGTAATCAACTCCACCACATTAAAAAACGAGCTTCCTGAAAAACTGATCTAATCTTGAATACCATGCTCTTAGTTCTTTCTTCAACCCATAAAGTTCCTTTCTTAGTCGAAAAAAATATATTCTCATATTGATGAATGAGAAAATCATATGGCTTCTCAATGTAAACTTATTCTTCTATAACCCCATTCAAAAATATTGACTTGACATCCATCTAGAAAACATTGAATTTTCATTGCACTGATATGGCCAAGAATAATCTGATTGTCTCTAGCCTTATAATAGGTGAAAATTTTTCATCAAAATAAATACCCTATATCTGGGATTATCCTTTGAACACTAGTCGTTATTTTTTTCGAATCACAACACCATCTTCATTCATCTTGTTACGAAATAACCATTTAGTCCTGATAAAATTATTTTCTATTGGTCTCAAAAAAATCTCCCATTTATGATTATTCTTAATTTATTTAATCTCTTCATTCATAGACTGATCCCAATCATCATCTCCAGCTACTTCACCAAAACATTTAATCTCTACCTATAATAAGAACGATGCTTCCTGTAGAGTCTTCATCCTACTTATTTTATCTGGCACTGTCTAATAACCAATTATGTTCTGTCTATCAATTTTATCTCTTCTCATTGGTCTCTAGGTAGATATTTACTTATTCTCGTCCTTATCATCATCTGAGTGTTCTTATGAATTACCCTCTGGAACTAGAACATCCCATGATCTTCTTACCTCTTCATCACTATCCTCCTGAGTCTGATCATGTATTTTCTGATGATTCTCCTCATTCTCTACTATGGTTACATCATGGATTTCAAAAAACATTCCCAACCACTTATTGAGTAATTTGTATTCTATGATTTTCTTTGAGTATCTAATAAATATCCCTTCATCTCCATAGGATTAAAACTTTATGTGTTTCTCCTTATTGAGAATGAAACACTTACTTCCGAATACTCAAAAGTACTTCAATGATGGATTATTTTCATACCATATATCATATGGATTTTTATCTTCTTTTAGACATAATAATTATCTATTTTATATGTATACTAATGTCACCACTTATTTTTTTGAAAACTTATCTAGAAAGGATTCCTCAATGAGCATTGTTTTAGCCATATTGTTGATAATTTGATTTATTCTCTCAACTACTCCATTTTTCGGTGCAGTTCTTACTGATGAAACTTGGTGCCTTATCCCATGTTTCTCAAGATAATCCTCCACTTGGAAATTTGTGAACTCTGTTCCATTATCGATTTGGATCTTCTGAATTTTTTACCCAACATCTTCTAAACTTACCTTCGATAATTTTTTATGCAACTGAACACCTCCGATTTGTGAGTGATGATTGAGACCCATGCCATTGTACTAAAATCACCAACTAAGAGAATATAATATCTCCTCCCATCAATAGATCTTGGTGAAATTGGTCCGAACACATCAATATTCACCAACTCAAGAAACTTTTTTAACATTTTCTCTTTTTCTTTATATGTATTTTGAATGATATTCCCTTTTTGACAAGAATTTCATGTATGGATATGATCATGTGATAATCTTGGAAGATCTTAAGCAACATCATATTTCACTAGATCCTCAGAGGAAGTTTGGATCAAGTGGCCATGTTGTTTATACCATAACCTATTTTATTATTCCTTAGAAAAAAAAAACATATCTTCTTCTCCACTTACAAGTTAGAGATTCCCTTTCTTAAACTTTCCTAGAAAAAAAATTGCACCATATTTTCCCTTGATGAAACATAATTTCTTGGAAAATATTATAGAATTTACTTAGTCACATAATTAACTGACACCTAGTAAGTTGTAACTGAGGCATTCAACAACCAATACATCTACACATATCATGTCTTTTACCCCAAACTTTGATTTTTTAGAGCCAATAATTTTTAGGCCTTCACCATTACCAAATGTTATGATACCTTTTTTATCATACTAGATTCTGGTCACCAGATCCTTATTTCCCATCATATGTAAGGTGAATCCATTATCAAAAATCCATATTCTAGTGTGATATGATTCTTTAAAAGAAATCTCTGCAACCACTGATTACTCAACTCTTTTATTCTTGATATAGGTTTTTAACTTCATATATGGCATGGATTTATAATCTTTATATTCCTTAGTGTATGATGTAATATCTTCATCTTGAAACACTGCAAAACAATCTTTTACTTTTAACTCACTTGATGGTTTATTGAATTTACACTTGCAACCATTTTGGTTTTACTTTGTAAAATTCATCTGTATAGTTGATGTGCAATATCTAGCCATGTGTACAAATCCTCCAAACCAAAAAATGACCCTATAATGATGTTCTAGAGTATTTAAATCTATTTAGATGCATATTTATTCTTTTTTCCTTCAATATATCAGGGATATAGAACACATATTTTGTGAGTGTCTTATCATTATGTAGCAATAACACCTGATGTGAGGTGAATTGTTTCATGTAACTTATACATCACTAGTTTTCATTTAGGTTATATGAATATTCTTACTCTTCTTCATACCCAAATCAATCATCAATTTCGGAGTGGGTGCTTGCAGTCCGACATTAATCATCACACTTATTTGTTTTTGATCAACCTTCATACCAACCTTATCATTTGGATTTGACTATTGATTTTGTTATGTTGGACCTCTATGATCCACCTACATCTTCTCTGTTTTATGAATGATCTTATTTCCTGATATCATACCAAGAGTTAAGAGTTTTTCTTGATCCTTAACACTTCATCACAAGATGAAAAATTCCTCTTCAAGTTATTCGATACACTTGATTTGATCTTTTACAGTGTTAGTCAAACTATCTGTTTCCCTTTTCTATTATTAAATCTTGAGCTTGTACTCCACAAACTTTTTTGAGCTCTCTAGCATTGATGACTTCTTCTTTTAATTTCTTCATTAAACTCAGACTTCTCTTCTACCTGCTGCTGCATATAATGTTTGGTATCATGAACTAATTTGTTGGATTTCTTTGTTTTTTCTCTCCAAACATCTATCCCTTGAAGAGAAACTTATAATTAAACATGAAGATCAAATCTTCCTTATAATTATCCTTCATCATTATCACTTTCTTCCCTTGTTTGGGAATTTCCCACAACTTCCATCATAGAATATGCATTATGATCCTTCTAGTCGTCTAACTCCTCTGCCTTAGGTTCTTCTGAACTTTTATCTTCTTTTGAAAGTAGAATCTACTTTTTGAAGTAGTTTTTCTTAAAAAATTTATTTCCTTTCACATAGGTTGAAGGCTTTGTCTTTTGAATTTCAAATTAATCCTCTTCATATTCTTGAAACTTCTTATGGAACCTTGCTACAATATTTCCAACCTTTCCACATAGAAATCATGTATGAGGTATTTTCCCTTTGAAATTTATTTTTCCTCTTAGGGGATTTGAGGAAATGAATGAAATCACCTCATCCGTTTATTAATCTTCATGACCATCTTCAATAGTGAGCATATTCATCTCCTTGAACACCACTTCTTTAGACTTTCCTTTTTACATAGAATTGTTATCATCATTTCTCATATTGTATACAATATGATTACTATGCAATCTATCTAGTGTGAGCTCCATCAAATCTTTATTCTCCAATACAAAAACATTTGGATTAAACCTAGGTGGTAGTTTTCTCAAGATTCACTTAGGAATCTTCATATATGCAATAATTTCTCTGAGACCATGCATGTCTTCCACAACAATATTTACTTTGTCAAAGAATGTTTCAATGGGATCATTAGGGTTCATTATGAGATCCTCATAGTTTTTCCACAAAAACTGCATCTTTGCTTCTCTAACTTTTGAGTCTCCCTCATAAATATTCAATAAATTGTCCCATATATCATGTTATGAATTACATGACATCACCATTGTATATATTTCATTTGATAGGGATCCCCCTAAATCATTTATTACCTTATCATCAACATCCAATTCCCTTCGATCAACTTCTAATAAAGCACCACTGTTGATATTCCATGCATAGATGCTGTAAACGCATCCATTACTAATGATTTTTAGTAGTGCTGCATCTGATTCTTCCATAATTGAAAATTGTTTCCATAAAATATCATAATCCCTTTGTGATTGAAAACCTCCATTTCTTCTACTAAGATAGAACCACTAACTTTCAACCTGTAGGCTCTGATATAAATTGTTAGCCCAAATATGTAAAATACCCTAAGAGGGGATCAATCAGGGTATGAAAGATTTAAACAACTTCCCCTTTGGATCTTGTATTTTTGTAAAAAATAGTCTTATCTCTATTTCCCATAGAAATGTATGAATAGAATTGAAATCATGCATGAGACATATAAATTTTACTTGGTTCACTCTCACTGGGCTACATCTAAGAAGCATACAATAATGATGTGCTGATGTACTAAATTCACTAAAGCTCCTTTCCAAAGTACAAGGTTCTGGATAGAGCACTTCTATGCCCTGGATCATTGCCTCTACAAGGTTTAGGGTTAGATCACTACATTCCCAAGTTTCAGTCCCTATGTCTATTTTTCTGGATCATTGTTAGTGGAAAGGATCACCATCTTTCTCTTCCTTTACTCACTGCTCTTAGAAGGGATTCACCCACAATTTATAGACTTGTAGATCCCTTCATTATCACTAATGAATACATCCTCATTTGTAAATAGATGCTCTCTTGAAGTTACCCTTTCATTTAGTTTATGAATACAAATTTACCACACATTTACTAGGAAATTCCTTTTCAACACTTTTTTGTGATGCACACTACCTTAGTGAATCTCCCTATTTCGTGAAGCTCAACTAGCCTTCATGAAGCAACCACATTTCCTGAAGCTCAATTATTTCATGAAGCTCGACTAGACTTTACGAATCTCACTATTTTCAATTGGATTTTTATAGCCTTTACAAACTCTAACACTTTTGCGATGTTCAAAACATTCAGTTGGCTATTATAACCTTCACGAACTTTCTTTCCAGAAACACCTTCATGAACCAACTTCACGAATCTAGAGAATTAATATTTTAATTAAGTATTGCTACCTTTTTGAAGGGGGTATAGGCCTATTTATATGAATTTACACTATTTTGAGAAGCTTCCAGCCACATCATAACCATTTCGAGATGTTCCCTCATTTCTACCACGATTCTTACTTCTTTATAAAGATGCAGGAAACTTTTCTATTTGTGAAGCTCGTTGTAATCATGGAGATCACTATTAACTTCTTTTTACCTTCATGAAGCTACCTTCTCAAATCACATTCTTCATGAAACTCATTACTTTACCATATTTTCATAATCCCTTCAAGTAAATCTACTTTTCATCATGCTAGCCCTCCGTTGAATTTTGGACCCCAAAATTTCGAAAACACTGGGAAACAACATCACCTTATGTATAAAATTTTCTATACCACTTCCAAGGTATCCATTCCTCTATATTGGATCTTTGTTTACATACCTAGTCAATAATCTCTTTGCATCTCCCCAAATAATCATGGAAACCCTCTTTGTTAGTAAACATAATCAACCAAAAAAATCTTCAAATTTACCTTGAGGGATATTTTCCCAACAAGCGCCAGAAGTTACAAGGACTCCAAGGCCACTTAGCCAATTTCTTATAAATCTAGCTGGAAAGTGTAACCCCTTATCGAGGATCATGAAAAAATGAGTCATTTACCAGTGGGATAAGAACCACCAGACTGCCTTTGAGGTTGTTAAAATGTACCTACTATAACCTCTAATTATGATACCACCTATCCCAGAAAATCCTTCGGTCCTTTACATAACAACCCTAGAATGGTCCCTTAGTGACCTTATAACCTAGAAGAAAAATGATGGTAGGGAAAATAGTATATATTATCTCAATCTCATTCTCCTTGACACATAGACTAGATACACCCCCATCTAGAAGAGTTACCTTGCACTGGTCTTTATACTAAAGAAGCTATGAAATTATTTACAACACCATTAGATAAAGATGGTATCCCGATTTGACCCACTAAAGTACATCCCCAATCACCCTAGGATGATGGGTTGATTGGAATGATGGGTGTTAATCCTTCATCATCCTGAAATCAGGTTTGTTCCAGCAAATGCCATCAAAGGCCAAACCATGGTAGACTTCTTAGACGCACATCCAGCCTCTAAAGAAATACCATTAGATATTGATTTCTCTGATGAATCTATAATATCAGTGGATGTTGTTCAAAATTGTTTTTAGATACATTTTGATGGTGCATCCTGGAGTTCAACCAGTATAATTCTCAATAAACCGAAGCTCAACAAGATTGTCCTGGGGGTTGTTTTCATCACTTCGTCACATTCCATATTGTCATAGTTATTCTTGTTGTCATAAGGTTGCACTAAAAATATAGAATAATATCAATATCTTATTACTGTTATCAAGTCGGACCTTGAGATTAATTTCCCCTATTTTCATGTGAAGGGGGGCTCTAAGATAGTCATCAAATAGATCAAGGGTGGCTATGTAATTAGAAAGCAAGATCTTGTGCCCCTAATAGAATATACTCTTCTGTTGATGGCCCAATTCTATTCCCATTCAAAGTGAACCATGTTCCTTGGTTGTAGAATGATCAGGATGATGCTTCGAAATGCTTGGATGCATCTCTTATAGAACCCAACAAAGATGACTCAGTCATTCACATGTCATGCCAGAGGGTCATCTCCCTCACCATCTCTGATGATAAATACTAATATATACATAACCTGGCTGCCATTACTTCTATTCCAGGACCCTAAAATCCCCCCATAGTTGAGGAAATTCCTGAATAGATGACTCCATTCATTGAGTATCTCCAACATAGTATTCTCCCACTAGGATGAGCTGATCTCAAGCGAATCCTCTAACATACAACGCAATTTACCCTATAGAATGGCCCTAACATTGAGAAAACCCTATACTGGTGTGGTTTTGATGAAAGTTTCCTCTATTATATCCATATAGACAATATTCCTTAGTTCATGTAGGAGTTCCATTTCATATTCTATGGTTCCTATCATAAATTATTGAAACTCTCCCAACAAATTTGGAGGTTGGGATAGTTTTGTACCACCATGGTTCATAAATACATTAAGTTCACCAAGAGGTTTCATGCATGTCAGATCCATGATAACTTTGTGAATTAGCTTCCATAGATTCTCCATAATACCAAATATTCTTATACATTTTTATTTTGGGGTCTTGAAATTGTGGTACCCTACCTAACTTCAACATCTCGACAGTGGAGGTTCATTTTTATTGCAGCAAACTTCTTTTCCAAATGGGTAGAAGCATTTCCCATCGAAGAAGTCAAAACCTAGTCTTTGATTGAGTTCAAGAGATCCCAAATTCATTATCCACTTAAAGAGGATAATACACATTATTAATATTATAATATTTATGTGATTCAATTTTCATAAACAGTTTTACTAGTTCATTTTACAAGTTTAACTTCTTTTCTTAACATGTTTGTAATTCCTTCTTAAAATTCACTATTACATGGTATATTTTTAAACACATTATAAAAAACACAATGGTCTTGATTTTATTTTAATATTTCATTTTCATATCCCCCATTCTATGTGTAACATTATATACTTCTAGATAAATTGATGGTTTAATTGGTAAGATGACCAAATTGTCCCTTGAACCAAGAACATTTTGGGCAAAGTGAACTGGAAAATATCCTAATAAAAATACTATATCAACCAATATACAATCCTAATGAATCTAAACTTTGAACTATATATATATTAAATGATAATACAAATTTCATAAAATATTTACAAGAGCTAATTATGAGTTTTATTGGGAGTTCTATATGTCCCATTTTGAAGATAAAATTATTTACCAAATTCTGCAGCCCAGAATTTTTTTTCACCATTTCAACAATATATCAAAACCTAAACATCCAATATACATGAAATTTTACATTATTTTAGGGAACATTTGGGGATTATTTTTCTTCTTATATATCCCACCCCAATTCAGACATATAGAAGGTAATTTCATTACCTCTATTTGTGGATGTAAGCTAGATCCTATTTCATGTCAAGGTTGGAAAAGTCCACATTCCAATAAAATTCCACCACCCTAGGCCTACCATAATCTAGTGAACAGACTTGGAATATTGGGGGACCAATACAAGGCTCTAAAATTATAATTTAAGGAAATTTTGTTAGGTTATTTTTGGATATTTGGGTTATGTTTTCATTTTAATTTTTTGCTATCAATTTGATGCTATAATAACATTTCTTTAATTGTAAGTTTATAAAATAAAATTAGATTCTTAATTAAAATTCTTAGTCTCCTCATTTTCAGTTATTCTTGTTAACATAGTAATACAATTTTATCAAGGTGTGAATTTATTCACACAGAAAAGAGAGAATCCTTTCACAAAATGGTGGAGTGTTCATTATTTCACTGTTTTTCATTTCTTCAATTCCATATTCAAGAGTCTAATTCCTGCTTCCATTGAGAGAATAACATTAATGGAGGGATAACCATATTATGGGTTTATCTAAGGGAGTTTGTAGGGTTTGTATTGGATGTTATTTATCACACTATAAATTTCTAATAATTTCTTTTGTTTGAGTTTTTCATTCAATGATTTTCTATCTTCCTCTTACTTATTGAATTTTAGCACCACACTTTTTATGTGCTAATAAGATCCTGAGAAAATGACTTAAAATAAAGTGCATTGGATTGGAACAGAGTGGGGTGACCAGGTGTTACGTGTCACAGTGGTTTGGGAGAGGTATGAGGAGAGGAGAGAAAGAATAAAGGGGGTCATGTTGCTATTAAATCGATAGATTTTTTGTAATGGTATATTTTTGAAAACATTAATGCCATAAAAAATAGTTATTCCATCAAAAGTATTTGCGAAGAAAGTAAAATCCCACTGCAAATGAACATCACAAATACATTTCGTGCTGGGCAGTGGAAAATCCATCAAAAACTAGTTGCGATAGATGAAATATTCCATCACAAATAATCACTATTGACGATATAATAACACATATATTATAAATAGTAAATGTTCAATGACTATTTTTGAAGGGTCACTTACCCATCAAAAATTCACCACATCAAATAGTTTAAATTATAGTAGTTTTGGTGTGTTTGAAGATATTTTATATTAATACACATTTGAAGGAAAGGTATCTCATTTCTTTAGTGATGCATCAGGATATATGGGCATGGATTGTGGAGTTTGATCATGGAGAAAGTTGAGAGTTTCTGTGTTGATTTCATTCCTGTCTTTGAGTTTTGTTAGCATTGGTTTCCTCATTTCACTCTAATATATATTTGGTTTGGTTTGGTTTTCTTTGATTTGTATTTTTTACTCATGCATCATATAAAGGTTGTTTGCATATGATTATTTTGTTTTTTTTTATTTTTTATTTTCAATAAGAAAATTTCCCCCAATTACTTATGATGCCTTTAGTGTTTTTCTTTGGTGATTGGTGTTTTGGGGATGTAACCTAAGGTCTAGTAACACCCACTGCCTCTTCCCAAGCCAATGGGTGAGGGGTAGGATGTTACAAATGCTATCAGTTTGTTTGGTCCTAGAGTTGAAAATCACTATTCTTTAGTCCTTGAGTTAGGATGGTATCAAGGAGATAATATCATCAAAATTTGTAATATAAAGCATAAATGGGAAAATCTATCCTATTTATGATGAACCTAAATTTACCAGGGTGTATGGGTATATGAGTGTTTTGAGACACTTCTAGGAGTTGTGTCCTCATCATCATGGGTTTAACTGATAAAAAGAACAATAAATTTATTAAAAGTAATGAATTACCACTAGGATTTCATAATTAATTTTGAGTAATGATTTATTATTTGGTGAAAAGGTGTTTATTTTTGAAAAAATGGTTTTTTTTCAAAAAGTATGGTGGAATTTTCAAAAATTGTTTGAAAATGAAAATTGTTGAATTTTGGAAATCCTTTTTGTGATATGTGTGATGTGGTAAATTTAAAAATTATAATATTTTAGATAATGGGGAGTTAGTATAAATAGAATTTTATTTTTGTTATAGAAAATTGTACCTATTAAGTATTATAAAAACCATCTAGTAGAGGCCATTGAGAATGTGGTTTCACCTATGCCACAGGTGAACATACAGTTGGTCCAAATAATCATTCAGTCTTTTTAAAATGTTGAGTCCGGAATACAACAAGATACTCTTTCTATGGCATCAGTCCTCTATATTATAGATTTTATGGAGATGGTGAATATAGTGATAATAGATGAGGAATACACTACTAGAAATCAAAATGTAGGAAGTGTGGTTTTCCTCTAAATAATGAGTGGGAACTCTAACACTAAGAGAAAGAGGATGAGGGACACCTATACTCAAGTAGGTGGATCACCTCTGACTTATACCACATGATTAGTTAGATTTCATTCAAGAACTAAAATCAAGTGGTGATGTTTCTAATGTGGTTCCTTAAATCATATCAAGTGAGACTATACAACCCCACTGAGATCATGTCTCAACTGCAACTAGATGGGACATCTTCAATAGTATTGTCACATTTCTCCAAGGTTGGGGGATAGGGACACATCTTATTATTCTTAGGTATCATATCCTTTGATGATATGAGTATAGTAGAATAAATCTCATTAGAATAACCATGCAATCCATAGTGATTCTAGGAATACCATGACTCCTCAACCAGTCAACAGAGTAATAAAGAGAAATGTGTAGCAAGTAAGAAATTATATGAAATTGAGAAAATGACCACGAAAGATCAATCGAGACCTTTGATGGTGAGAGGTATGATTCTTTTGAATTATACCTTTAAGAAATGTTTTTTTGATACGAGTGCATACTATTCCTTTACTGCTTCCCATGTTTCTCATTTTCTAGGTTTTAATATTGAGATGATACCTTCTATTTTAAAACTCCAAATCCCTCTTGGAGAAATATAGTGTATTTTCTTTATGTGAAAAGCATGGTCTATAATTATTTATGGGGCTGAATTGATTTGGGATTTCTCTATGCCTGAGATGGATGTCTATGAATTAATCCTAGGTATGGATTTTTTGATAATATTTAAAGTTCACATCAACAGTTATTCCCAGAGGGTTTGTTTTATAAATAATGAAGGTTTCAATCATCTCTTTAGAGGAGAGAAAAATGAAAAGTAAAGTGGAACATGATTGTTGGAACCAGCGGTTAGAACTATCTCATACTAATTGGCATCTTTGACATTGGAATCTATAGATCATATTGAGAATATTATTTTTACAATAATTTTTTATTAGTTTCATGATGTTTTTCTAATAATTTATTAGTGTTACCACCCACAAGATAAGTCGAGTTTATGATTGATCTCTTATAGGGGACCAGTCCTATCTCACTTCCATCTTGTGGGATGGAACTAACATAATTAATGGAATTAAAAGTACATTTGGAAAATTTGGAAAGAAAAAGAGTTCATTCACCCTAGTACATATTTTTGGGAAGCACACGTTTTTTTTGAAAAATTAGGATAGAACTCTAAGGCTTTGTGTGGATTGTCATAAACTTAACCAATCTATGATAAAGAATTGGTATCCTCTTCCATGCATTGATTATCTATTTGATCAATTGAGGGTATCCCAGTGGTTCTCTAGAATTGACTTTCAACCAGGATATAACTAATTATGAATTTTGAAGGAGCATATTTTGAATACAACTTTTAGGAATAGATATGCACATTATGATTATGTGGTTATGCCTTTCGGTCTTATGAATTCACCGACAATCTTTATGGCGTTGATGAATATGATATTTCAAATATATCAAGGTGATTTTATGGTGGTGTTTTTGGATGACATACTAGTGTATTACTAGGCAAACGTTGATCATGAACAACACTTTGAGATAGTGTTGGGAATATTGTGAGATCATAATTTATGTTTCCTACATTCAATGTGTGATTTTTGGATATAAGAGGTATGTTTCCTTGGCCATGTAATCTCTAAAAATTGTGTTTTTAATGATCCAAAAAAGATAGTGGCTATGATCTCTTGGAAACCACTAAAGAATGTCCTTGAGATATATAGTTTACTTAGCTTAACTAGTTATTACAAAAGTTTTGATCATGTTTTTTCACAACTAGATTCTCCAATGATAGGTTTTTCAAGGAAATTTGTTTCATTTCAATGGAATGATGAATGCCAAAGTCATTTAAAGAGCTTAAAGTTCACCTTACATCATCACTGATCTTGATATTTCTAGAATTAGGACAAGTTTATCTATTATATTATGATTCTTTGGGATTTGGGTTGGGGTTTTTTCTCATTAAAGGAGATTATGTTGTTGGTTATGGCTTACAGTATTTATGGTTTCCTAAGAATGACTTCCCAACTGAAGTGCCCAGATCAGTGTGAATCACTGAGAGGGGGAGGGGGTGAATCAGTGATCCCTTAAAACTTTTTACTAATTGATTCTTAATCAATTAAACCTCTATGGCTGGTTAAAGCCTCGATCCACTCTTCTTGTATCTCTCAACCTTTCCCGAATGATGCAGTAAAGAAAAGGCACAGGACACAAGGATTTACAAGGTTCGGCACCAAAGGCCTACATCCTTGCCATGCTCTCTCAGCATGGATTCTCCCATTATAACTTGTTAGAATTACAATGGTCGATACAGCTTCCCACCGTATCTCTCCTGAGTCCCACAGGAGGGTCTTTATACTGCGTCCCACAGTGTTACCAGAGTCCCACTGGCCTGCTCCAGAATCCCACTGAAGACTTCTTCTCCCTGAGTCCCACAGGGTCTTCTCTTGGCTCCTCGAGTCACACGAGTAGCACTTCTTCACTTTATGTTCTTCAAGTAACTTCAGCAGCCTGGGATAAAGGCTGCTGGCCTTGCTCTTCTTCTGATCACTTGTGGTGATCAGGGTCTTCTCAATCTGCTGAAAACTCAGACAAACAAAATCTTTCACTTCAGTCTGGCTCAGTCTCTGTTCACTTCAACATCATGCACTGAGTGCATGGCAACTCTTCAAGATCTTCAAGTCTTGGACTCCTCAGATGCACACCACTGATTTAGCACTGTTCACGTGTGCACGTGCATGCATACATGCATGCACTTTCCTTTTCTTCCTCTTGGTGCAGTAGACCCACAAAGGGTGTAATCAATTATAGCACACACCTTTTCCACAATCTTCACACACTATATTCAAATTGCTCACACACTCAGAAGTGTGTTTTACTTTAGTGTGAGGGTCTCCTCAATCTTCCTTCTTCTAAGTGTGTTCACTTCACTTAGTGCACACACACTAGGTTCGGCCTCCTTATCTCATTGCACACAAAACTTCTTCACTTTGACAAACACTTGAGCTTTGGCCTACTTCACTTGCAAAGCACACTCACTTCCCTGTTCTTATAATCTTCTTCAAAGTGTGCACTTCACTTATGCACACACTTGGTTCTTCATTTTTCACACACAAGGGCTACGGCCTTCTCTTGTTCTTTTTTTTTTCACACAAAGGCACAAAGGCCTCGGCCTTCCTTCTTCACCTCTCACACACACAAAGTGTGGTCTTCCACTTCTTGTGCACACACTGCCCGTAGGTCCTCTTTTTGTTTTGCACACACAAAAGGTGTGGTCTTCACTTGATGCACACACAAGGCTATGCCTCGGCCTTCTTTGGAACACACAACCCTAACCCCACTTCACTGCCGCGCAGGGTCACAAGGCGCAAGGGTGCGACCTCTACTGTCTTCAAATGCCGCGCGCAAGCCCTCAAGGTGCACAAGGCTCGCGAAAACACTTCCTGCCGCGCAAGTCCGCGGGCAGAGAAGGATGCAACCACGGGCGCGCAAGGATGCGGCCACGGGTCTTCCTGTCGCGCAAGGAAGGCGCACAGGGGACTCCCTTTCTCTTCTTTCGCGCAAGAGGTGCGCAAAAGGAACACACGAAGCCAAGAATGGCTTCGGGCTGCTGCCGCGCAAGTGGTGCGCGCAGGGTCTTCTTCGCGAAGCAACGGTGCTCTCACGGGACTCCGGATCTTCAACAAAGGATCAGCAAAAGCTCAGAGGTCTCGGCCTCTCTTTATATAGGCGAGGAGAGCCTCGGCCCATCCGCGTGATATAACTTCAAACTCCCGAGATTTTCGGGTTTTCAAGATTCTGTGAATCTTGATTTGCTCCTCTGTTTCACCGCGGGATCTCATTTAATTTTTCTCTACGTGCATGCGACTCATAATGCATGCACGACCTTCGGTTTAGGCTCATCCCATGCAAAAACACCAACCACATGGCCTTGGCAGCTTCTCTTGCCTCGGCCTCAACCGAAATCTTCCATTGACTGCATGCACGACTCCTTTTAAGCATGGTTGTGTTCAGTAGGGTCGGACGAACTCATTGGTGTCTTCGGCTTGTTCAACAGAGGCCGGGAGCTTCAAAACAAGTCGTCGGAGGGCTTCTGGTTCGTCGGCGGCTCGCGGGTGGCTTCGGCTCGAGCTCGAGGTGGAAGACGAGCCACGGCCGTCGGATCAGGCGATGGAGATACATCGGGCGGCCTGGATCTGATCGCCTCGCCGCGGATCAGTTGTGCGGCCGAGATCTGGCGCGCGATTGATCGTGCGGCCAGGATTACTCCCGCGGAAAAAATCCGCGTCCCACATCGAATCCTCGCGCGGTTTTTCCGCAGCTTATTACCAAAGCGCCGCCTCAACCCAGCAATTGAACTCTCTCCCTCCACGGTGCCGCCCCGCACCGTGTTCTCCCTGCGGGCGCGCTCTGCGCCCACTCATGCCTCCTGCGGGCGCGCCACTGGCGCCCACTATGCACCCTTCGGGCGCGCGGGTTTCACCACCGCGTGCCCTCCGGGGGCTTATACACGGCCCCCTCTGCCTCTCGGGGGCTGGCCCCATGGGATCCCCTTGGGCGTGGTGACCTGGTCCCACATGTGCCTTGGGTTGAACCCTTAAGGCTGGCCCTTGAGGTTGGCATATTTTTTTGCTTAAGTAATAGCTAGACTTTGTATAAAAACAATGTTAACCAAATGTAATATGCCAAGCCACATGCCCTTCAATCCATTCTTCTCCTTCATCTTCTTCTTGAGAATTCGAACATTATTCTTCTTGATTAGAAACAACTCCTATAATTTCTTCTTCATCATCTCATTTTCTACTTAGGAGAGAATTCTCAAGGATCTTCATCAACCGAGCTACTTGATCAATTATTTCTTCTTCATTAGAATTCCTCCATTCTTCTTAAACAAATAATCTTCACTTAGGAGGGAATTCTTGAAGGTTCTTCATCTTCAACCGAGCTCCTAAATCACTTAAATTCTTCAATGTGCTTCATTGATCTAATCAGAGATCAATTGGATCAACTTCAAATTCACATGCACTAAGAGTTAGTACATGGACTTCATTAAACCACTTCATCCACTTAGAAGTAGTGAATGGATCATCTTGCTTCTTCAATTCCTCATGCATTGTAACTACAATGCATGGTCTTCTAATCATGTTGTGACATTGTATCCAGTTGATACAAGTTCTTGGAACTTAAAGAACAGCTCAACAATCGTCAGATTTTCTTAGAGAATGTTTCAAACCATCATCTCCTATGTCACTTAGTGAATCTCCTAAGTGACATGCATCTTAGTACTATGGTCATTCTCTCTTCATCACCAACACCATCACAACCTTTGGCATTCACCTCTTGACTCCTTGACATCCATTCATTCTAGGACAACTTCATGCCTCATTGACAACAAATGCAACACAATGCACTTCAATCTCCCCCTTTGTATTTGTTGCCAATACACTCCTTCAGCACATATGAATGGGTCAATATGTGTGCCAATATTTCTCCCCCTTATTGGCAATCAAATGCAAAGGTGTGGTGTGGTTCTCTTCAAAATATCACTTCCTCCCTTTAAAAAGTATTTTCTTGAAAAACACTAAGAGAGGGATGATGTCACATGTTCTCTTTAGCAAAGAACCTTTAGTAAATCAGCTCTAAGTCTACTTGGGCTAACCCGGTGTAGAAAACAAGAGTGATGTAACCAAGGAACTCAATGCTGTCCACAATTCTCTACACATGTGAGATCATGCTTAGGGGCTTGAAATTTTTCAGATATAACAATGAATTGCTAAATCCTGCACATACTTCACAAAACTCATTAGAAAGTTCAGTGCTAAGATAAAGCTCCCCCTTTCATCCATTTGTCTTCAATCCATACTCCCCCTTAATTGACAAGATAAACTCAATTAAGAAACAAGGGATGAAAGTATGATTGGAATACCTTCACTTTCTCAAGATGATATTAATTTTAGAACATCATCTTCTTCAGATTTTCTCCCCCTCAAGGGGTGCACTCCATTCCTTCCAAAACCATCCTCCAGCTGAGAATGATCATCATCTTCAATTCCCTGCATTGTTAGCACATGTAAATACCAATGTATAAGGGAATAAGATGGAACCTCCTTGGTTCATCAACGTGAACAACAAGGTTGAGAAGATTCTCTCAACCGAGATGTCCCATTTTCACCAGTCTTCACACTTGCACATTTGATCTTCAATGATGTTTGTGCTGGTGTGGATCTCAATACATCTTCATGTGAAATCTTCTTCTTCCTTTTTGCCTTAGCAATTGCCAGAACTTCATCTTCAGCTCTCTGGAGATCTTTGGCAAGTTGCAACTGATTTGGCCATATGACTAAAGAGTCATTTGGAAGTGTGGCCTCAGTTCTGGAAGTTTCACATGGTTCCTTTGATGCTGTCAAGCTACCTCTCTTAGGCAACTTGTTTTCAATCAATCCCTTCTGCTTCTTCTGGATTGATTGTCTGTTTGAGTCCAGTCTGCTTCTATTCAGTTCCATGGCTTGTTCACAAAGATCCATGGTGTGTCCTTTCTTTCCACAGTAGAAGCATTTCTTGGTGGTCCTTCTGGATGCATCACCCTTCTTGGACTCAGACTCCAAGGACTTCTCTTCATTTCTCACACACTTCTTGGGAGCATTTTCTACTTTCTTCTTGCTTCCCAAGGAATCTTTTTGAGCCAGGTTCTGTGATCTTTTCTTCTTTCCAGCTTTGGATACAGTTGGAGATTGACATGTATCATTCTTTTGACCAATTTTGCAACCATCCCAGATGTTTTCAAGTAATCCAAATCTGTTAGCAGTAAACAGATGTCTCTGGACCTGTGGATGTTGCTTCTTTCCTTCTGGCTTGCTCCCCCTAGGCATGGGCTTCCTCTGTGCTTTGGCATTTAGTGGATTGTACCAACAATCCTTTGCACAATGCCCATACTTGTTACAACACCAACATTGACCCACAAATCTTGACCTCTTGATTCCTTCTGATTGTAGGGTACTTTTCTTTACCTGTTGTGCTGTTTCAGGAGAGCTCTGCTTCTTTACTGTCTTCATCCATATTTGTTTGGAATTATTCTTCCATCCTGCACTTTTTGTGGAAACACAATTTGAAGCATCAGTACAAGATGGTATGGATGGTACCTTCTTCTTAGAAGATGTTGCACTTTTACTAGAGGATGTCTTTCTTTTAGAATCATCCTTCTCAAAGCTCACTTGAGTAGCAACATTTCTTCTTTCAGCTGACTGGGAGGCTTCAGCTTTGGGTGATTGCAGATTTTTCAATATCACCTCCAGTTCAAAGCATTTCATGTTAAGGGAGTTCTTCTCATCCTCAACAGCTCTTAGCTTTCCTTCCCAACTTTCTTTCAGCTGATTCATCTGGTCATCATGCACTGTCTTCAATTCAAGCAATGAATTGTCAAGCTCCTTCACCCTTTTTGCTTTGTCTTCAAGTTGAGCATCTTTGACAACCATTGAAACTCTGTGTCTCTTTTCCAGTGCACGGAAAACATCTTTGATCATTATCAAAAATATTTCTTTCTCAGAAGAGCTCATTTGCAATTCTTCACAGGTATCTTCATATCTTTCATTGCAAAGGGAAACTGTTTCATCTTTGGCATTTACCAGCTTTCTGAGAGTGTTGGTTATCCCAACCCTTTTGGCCAATTGGACTTCGAGAGAATTGGCTTCATCTTCTAGCTGTAATTTTTCTTCTTGAAGATCAAGGAGGCCTGTAGCTATACACATTGCAACTTCCTTGGGGACTCTCTTCTGAAGATATTTGATTGCATTTAGAAGATCATTGTTTCTTTCATCTTCATCACAGCTAGAGCAGGCTTCATCAGAAGAATGATAAAAGGAATTGTCATCTGATGTGACTTTCACATTTCTTTCTATAGAAGGAGTTTTTCTGATTGCACCGGCCTTCTTCTTCATCTTCTTTGCCTGTTTCTTCATTCTGTTTTTCTGAGTCTTGGCAGATATCTCCATTTGAGGCTGGTCATTCATTTCCTCAAATCTGCACTCCATAAAGACTCCCTTGGATCTTTTAGAGGTAACCTGCCTCTGATACCAATTGAAGTGCCCAGATCAGTGTGAATCACTGAGAGGGGGAGGGGGTGAATCAGTGATCCCTTAAAACTTTTTACTAATTGATTCTTAATCAATTAAACCTCTATGGCTGGTTAAAGCCTCGATCCACTCTTCTTGTATCTCTCAACCTTTCCCGAATGATGCAGTAAAGAAAAGGCACAGGACACAAGGATTTACAAGGTTCGGCACCAAAGGCCTACATCCTTGCCATGCTCTCTCAGCATGGATTCTCCCATTATAACTTGTTAGAATTACAATGGTCGATACAGCTTCCCACCGTATCTCTCCTGAGTCCCACATGAGGGTCTTTATACTGCGTCCCACAGTGTTACCAGAGTCCCACTGGCCTGCTCCAGAATCCCACTGAAGACTTCTTCTCCCTGAGTCCCACAGGGTCTTCTCTTGGCTCCTCGAGTCACACGAGTAGCACTTCTTCACTTTAAGTTCTTCAAGTAACTTCAGCAGCCTGGGATAAAGGCTGCTGGCCTTGCTCTTCTTCTGATCACTTGTGGTGATCAGGGTCTTCTCAATCTGCTGAAAACTCAGACAAACAAAATCTTTCACTTCAGTCTGGCTCAGTCTCTGTTCACTTCAACATCATGCACTGAGTGCATGGCAACTCTTCAAGATCTTCAAGTCTTGGACTCCTCAGATGCACACCACTGATTTAGCACTGTTCACGTGTGCACGTGCATGCATACATGCATGCACTTTCCTTTTCTTCCTCTTGGTGCAGTAGACCCACAAAGGGTGTAATCAATTATAGCACACACCTTTTCCACAATCTTTACACACTATATTCAAATTGCTCACACACTCAGAAGTGTGTTTTACTTTAGTGTGAGGGTCTCCTCAATCTTCCTTCTTCTAAGTGTGTTCACTTCACTTAGTGCACACACACTAGGTTCGGCCTCCTTATCTCATTGCACACAAAACTTCTTCACTTTGACAAACACTTGAGCTTTGGCCTACTTCACTTGCAAAGCACACTCACTTCCCTGTTCTTATAATCTTCTTCAAAGTGTGCACTTCACTTATGCACACACTTGGTTCTTCATTTTTCACACACAAGGGCTACGGCCTTCTCTTGTTCTTTTTTTTTTGCACACAAAGGCACAAAGGCCTCGGCCTTCCTTCTTCACCTCTCACACACACAAAGTGTGGTCTTCCACTTCTTGTGCACACACTGCCCGTAGGTCCTCTTTTTGTTTTGCACACACAAAAGGTGTGGTCTTCACTTGATGCACACACAAGGCTATGCCTCGGCCTTCTTTGGCACACACAACCCTAACCCCACTTCACTGCCGCGCAGGGTCACAAGGCGCAAGGGTGCGACCTCTACTGTCTTCAAATGCCACGCGCAAGCCCTCAAGGTGCACAAGGCTCGCGAAAACACTTCCTGCCGCGCAAGTCCGCGGGCAGAGAAGGATGCAACCACGGGCGCGCAAGGATGCGGCCACGGGTCTTCCTGTCGCGCAAGGAAGGCGCACAGGGGACTCCCTTTCTCTTCTTTCACGCAAGAGGTGCGCAAAAGGAACACACGAAGCCAAGAATGGCTTCGGGCTGCTGCCGCGCAAGTGGTGCGCGCAGGGTCTTCTTCGCGAAGCAACGGTGCTCTCACGGGACTCCGGATCTTCAACAAAGGATCAGCAAAAGCTCAGAGGTCTCAGCCTCTCTTTATATAGGCGAGGAGAGCCTCGGCCCATCCGCGTGATATAACTTCAAACTCCCGAGATTTTCGGGTTTTCAAGATTCTGTGAATCTTGATTTGCTCCTCTGTTTCACCGCGGGATCTCATTTAATTTTTCTCTACGTGCATGCGACTCATAACGCATGCACGGCCTTCGGTTTAGGCTCATCCCATGCAAAAACACCAACCACATGGCCTCGGCAGCTTCTCTTGCCTCGGCCTCAACCGAAATCTTCCATTGACTGCATGCACGACTCCTTTTAAGCATGGTTGTGTTCAGTAGGGTCGGACGAACACATTGGTGTCTTCGGCTTGTTCAATAGAGGCCGGGAGCTTCAAAACAAGTCGTCGGAGGGCTTCTGGTTCGTCGGCGGCTCGCGGGTGGCTTCGGCTCGAGCTCGAGGTGGAAGACGAGCCACGGCCGTCGGATCAGGCGATGGAGATACATCGGGCGGCCTGGATCTGATCGCCTCGCCGCGGATCAGTTGTGCGGCCAAGATCTGGCGCGCGATTGATCGTGCGGCCAGGATTACTCCCGCGGAAAAAATCCGCGTCCCACATCGAATCCTCGCGCGGTTTTTCCGCAGCTTATTACCCAAGCGCCGCCTCAACCCAGCAATTGAACTCTCTCCCTCCACGGTGCCGCCCCGCACCGTGTTCTCCCTGCGGGCGCGCTCTGCGCCCACTCATGCCTCCTGCGGGCGCGCCACTGGCGCCCACTATGCACCCTTCGGGCGCGCGGGTTTCACCACCGCGTGCCCTCCGGGGGCTTATACACGGCCCCCTCTGCCTCTCGGGGGCTGGCCCCATGGGATCCCCTTGGGCGTGGTGACCTGGTCCCACATGTGCCTTGGGTTGAACCCTTAAGGCTGGCCCTTGAGGTTGGCATATTTTTTTGCTTAAGTAATAGCTAGACTTTGTATAAAAACAATGTTAACCAAATGTAATATGCCAAGCCACATGCCCTTCAATCCATTCTTCTCCTTCATCTTCTTCTTGAGAATTCGAACATTATTCTTCTTGATTAGAAACAACTCCTATAATTTCTTCTTCATCATCTCATTTTCTACTTAGGAGAGAATTCTCAAGGATCTTCATCAACCGAGCTACTTGATCAATTATTTCTTCTTCATTAGAATTCCTCCATTCTTCTTAAACAAATAATCTTCACTTAGGAGGGAATTCTTGAAGGTTCTTCATCTTCAACCGAGCTCCTAAATCACTTAAATTCTTCAATGTGCTTCATTGATCTAATCAGAGATCAATTGGATCAACTTCAAATTCACATGCACTAAGAGTTAGTACATGGACTTCATTAAACCACTTCATCCACTTAGAAGTAGTGAATGGATCATCTTGCTTCTTCAATTCCTCATGAATTGTCACTACAATGCATGGTCTTCTAATCATGTTGTGACATTGTATCCAGTTGATACAAGTTCTTGGAACTTAAAGAACAGCTCAACAATCGTCAGATTTTCTTAGAGAATGTTTCAAACCATCATCTCCTATGTCACTTAGTGAATCTCCTAAGTGACATGCATCTTAGTACTATGGTCATTCTCTCTTCATCACCAACACCATCACAACCTTTGGCATTCACCTCTTGACTCCTTGACATCCATTCATTCTAGGACAACTTCATGCCTCATTGACAACAAATGCAACACAATGCACTTCACCAACACATGATTTGGAATTAACTATTGTAGTCCATGCCTCGAAGACATGGTGTAATTACCTCTTTGGTGATAAATTTATGGTGTTTATAGATAATAAGAGAATGAAACACATTATATCACAAATAGATGTGAATATATGAAAAATAAAATGGATAGAGTATCTTTAGATCTGAAAATTCAACTTGATATATACGTCAGGTAAAAGAAATTTTGGGGCATATTCATTAAGAAAAAATTTATATAGTCAGTTGGTAAAAGGAGCTTTGGATCCATGGAAGATGATGTCAAGAATAAATTACATGCACTTGGATTGTGGAGACCGATGTAGTCTTTCAGTTTTTATTCCCATTTATTTTGTTCTTTATTTGATTAAGAATACTAAAAAGGCATAGAAAAATGATTCTGAATGTGTTTCTATAAGTTCAAAACTCAATGGTGGGGATACCATTGAGGGGTGAAAGATTTAAAAAGGATCATTTTTGTGGTTTCCATATCATGTGGTCGTACCAATTTATTTTCAAGAAAAATTTCTTCGTACTCACCACCATTGGAGAGGGATTGTTCATCCTAAAATACAAAATATTTATACAGTACTAAAAGTATAATTTTGGTGGGTTGGAATGAAACTAAAAGTGGATGAGTTTTTTTTGAGATGCCTAAAATGTTAGTAGGTTTAAGGTCGAGAACTAGTGTCCAATAGGTATGTTTGAGTCTTTACCTATTCCTATTTGGAAATGGGAGCAGATAGTAACATTTTTTGTGATATGTCTCCCATGGATGGTTCTGAAACATGATTCCATATGAGTTATAGTGGATCAACTCACAAAGTTGGATCATCTCATCCATATTCATTAATATCATAGGGTGGAGGAATTGTCCAAAATCTATATCCAAGAAGTGATAAAAAGTCATGGAGTACCAGTGTTGATAATATCGAATCAAGATCTGAGGTTTACATATCCTTTTTGGAAATATTTACAGAATTCCCTTGGAAATAAGTCGACTATGAGCATGTTGTATCATCCTAAAATTGATGGAAAATCTTAAAGGACAATACACACACTAGAGGACATTCTTAAGGCTTGTTTAATGGATTTTGATGGCTCATGGGAAGAGAAAATACCGTTAGTAGAGTTATTATATGATAATAGTTATCAAGACTCAATACATACCTATCCTTTTCAATAATTTTATGGGTGTCATTATCATTCTACTCTTTGTTGGGTGGAAGTATGTGAGACTTCACTTATTAGACAAATCCTTGTGCAAGATACAACATATAAGATTAATTTGATCTAGAATATAATTAAGATGTCTCCCAGTCATCAAACATCATATGCGGGTTATCATCGACGATCGTTGTTTTTTTGAGGTGAGTGTTCATACATTCTTGAGAATCTATCTAATGGTTGTGAATCATTGTTTTTAGAATAAGGGAAAGTTATATCCTTGATACATAGAACATTTTGTGATATTGGAATAGGTTGGTGAGGTGACAAATCGATTGGATTCAACACCAAGGTTCGGTTAAATGCATAATGTGTTTCATGTATCTCAATTAAAGAAGTACCATCCTAATACCAATAATGTGATTTTATGGGATCACATTGACATGGAGCCAGATGCTACATTTTTTCATGTGCCAGGATGAATTGTGGATAGGAAATAGAAAGTATTGTGTGGGAAAAGCATTGGCCTAGTGAAAGTTTTTTGGAAACATGGTTAGATTTAGAATGAAATGTGGGAACTTGTGAAGGAAATGGTGGGTCAATGACCCAACCTCTTATAATAGAATGGTGGGTTTTAACTTTCCAAGGATGTATAAACCAATACTAGGGAGAATTTATAAACCTCAGTTTTAGATACATGTCCCTTTATTTTTGTTTTTTAAGTATATAAAGTTATTGGGTTAAGTTTGGGGAGGTTTGGAGGAGTTTTGGCTTGTTTTTGGAGTTTTTCTAGAGCTTCATGGTTTGTTCATGGTTATTAGAAACCGTGAAACATATCTGATGATACTATGAAACTAAAATAGTGGGCATTGGGTTGACGAATGGTTAGATGCATGGTTTAGCCAAACCATGTGACCTCCCAGAAGAAATCCTGTAATGTTGGACATAGGTGTTTAACACATTTGAAACATGGTTTTTTCAAAATGTAAGATCCAATCATGTGAGGTGTATTTGGAGGCAGTGGCTAGTGCACGATTAACACACAATTTTCCTAACCTTACTCCCTAACTACTCACTTTTAAAAATTAGATCCGTATTTTGTGTATCTAACTCAATTTACCTCATTAATCCCCTGTTTTTCCCATTATTATTCAATAATACCAATCCCATTCATTCAAAATTCTATATAGACAAATCCTTTCGATTTAGGAGTGATACAGAGGTGATTCAAAGCTCGTTGGAGATCTAGATTCACCGGTAAGTGCTTGTTCTAGGTTTTTTACTTATATTTCTTCTTCTTCCCTATCTTGGAATCATGGAACTAATTTTTTTCAGATATATTAATGTTTTTTGATTTCAATACTGATGATATATGATTATTTTGATGATAGGGGAAAAGATCTAAAGATGTTTATAAGAGTTTTAAGCCAAGTTTTTTGGGTTTTGAGACATTTTCTTGGCTTCACCAATGCTGAGAGGTTGGCTGATTCACTCTCTAATCCTCTTTATTATAATATAAAATATTTATTTCAAATTATTTAAATTTATTGAATTGAATTGTGAAATTTATGGGTGAATCTTGATGGAAAACCTATTTGGTGATGATTTTGTGAAATGATGGGAAATTGTTGGTTTTTTGGAAAAATGTATTAGGTTCATGATTTCAAAATTATGGTTTTTAAATGACGGTTTGGTTTTGATACATGGAAAATATTTTTTGAAATGTTGTAGTGAAATAATGGATTTGTGTAAAATGGTTTTGAATTTTTTTGGCTTACATGGTGTTTTGTGTTCATGTTGCTTATGGGGCTTCGTCAAAATATGACTTGGTGGTCAATTCCAAAGGTGTAATGGAACATGGGATTGGTTACATTATGAAAACTTGTTAGATAGATAATAGATTACTCATGATTATGGAACTATCACCTGGGCATGCATCTTTATATGTGTGTATGTGTGGAATGGGTATTCCAAAAAGATTTGAGAAATGGTTTTAAATATGTGTTTGGTTTCTTCTATGGAAAACTGTTTGGTTTAAAAATCTATTTTTACCTTGATATAAGATTATTTAAATTGATTTTAACTATTATGGGATTTGATATAAATATCTTTAAATTGGTTTAATATATTTTATATAAATTTTATAACATGTTCAATCCTAGTGGCATGTGTTGGGAAGTCATTGGGAAAACCAACTGAGTTTTATACTCACCCCCTTCTTGGGAAGTGTGGTGAGTTTGTGTATGTTGTATATCGAGACATAAGTAAAGGCATGAAATTCGATTTATTTAGTGATGAAACATGATTCATGGGAATTTCATGTGGTGTTGAAGCTTTGAGTAGGCTGGGAGTTCTTGAGTTGATGTATTCTATATCTTTTAGTTTTGTTGGTCTTGGTTTCTGCATTGTACTCTGATATAGATTCAGTTTGGTTTGGTTTTCATTGAGTTTAATTTTTTACTCATGCACCATATATAAGTTGTTTGGATATGGTTATTTTGGTTTGTTTTTTTATTTTAAAAGGTAAAATCACCCCCTAATTACTTATGAAGCCCTTATCATTTATTATTATCCTTTGGTGTGTTGCGGATTACACCTAAGGCTTAGTAAAACCCACCACCTCTTTCAAATCCAATGGGTGAGGGGAGGGATGTTATATTTTTGGTGTGGAATTATATCTCCATATTTGTGGTCAAATATATGATACCATAATGGTTCTTGAGGATATTTTATGGTCTTTCTTAGTTTATTTTGTTAGGAGTTGGGCTCATCACCTAACATTGATGGAGTTTTCAATGAAAAAAATTTACCACTCTATTATCAAAATGGAATTTTCCCATTTATTGTATAACTTGAAATTAATCCCTTTATTAGGAAACATTTTGTGATTCATCTCTTATTTGGATCAATCTACTGTGGTTAGAAATAGATTAGTCATAGGTGATCCATGAGTGGATAAGGACATATCACTTTCACCAAAAGTCCCATGTAAATTGACTATGGGGGCCAATAGAGTTTGAGGAGTGATATCAGGTTTTTATGAAGGTATCCCCATAATGAAACATGATAGGATTTAATCAAGGAATAATGTTATCCCCATAGTTTGTCAAGAAGTTCTAGATTTTTCATCAGGAGGGAATGCTTTCTTTATACATCGTGTAAACTCTATAGTTGGACCTAGTTCACAAAATCTTCCATGCGTTGTAGTTGAAGAGATATGTGAAATATATATCACATAGTTTTTTACTAGGGTGAATTAGATATCAAGGATGACATCAAAGTTTTGGAGTAATTAGATCAAGTTATAGTTGGAGAATACCCATCATGGTTGAGTGATCCCCTTAGTGTTTGTTTTTGTTCCAACATAGTAATATTTAATTGAGCTCATGGAAGTGCTATATTAAAATTTGATCCTGATAGCCTTGATTATTTGAGTGATTTGTTATTTTAGAGATGAAAATCCTTAAAGGTGTGGAGGATTTAATAACCTGGATTTCTCAATTAATCCCCTTTTAATATTCTTGATAATATTTATAGAGGTGATCTCATGGATAGTTCATTTATAGAAGTATCATGGGTCCTAAAAAATATTTAAGATTTTAATTTTTTTTTTCAGGAATGAACATGAATAATTAATATCATGAAATTAATGAAAATATTAATAATTTTTTTGTGTACAAAATAGGGGGTTTTTTCCAAAGGAAGTTTGAACAATTGTGTTTATGCTTCAGGTACCAGACTGAGCCTTTTCAATTTTCAATTTTTTTATACCTATTGGCTTAAATTATTATTACAAACAGTTTACTTATTATGTTTTGGAAGGATTATCCATCTTTGACAAAAAAAATCCTAATCATGTTGAAGACATGAGGGGAGAAGGCTTAGTTTCCACACGAGTTAAGGGATTTTCAGGTTATAACGATAAGTAGATTGAGTGATTCTACTTGATGTAGGGAATTTATTCTCATTTATTTTTTCTATTATTAATTATTTAAGATTTATAATTTTATAATTTTATAATGATCTCCCCATATCTATATTTTGAATAATTTTATATGAATAATCATTTTTATTGTATTATGATTTCCATGTTGGTATTTGATATTTTTGGATTAATTTAATCATTTATCACATTATTTGATTATGTGTTTTCTTTGATGATTGAACATGTGACAAATGTTTAGGGGTTAGAAAAATTACTGAACACCAATCCACCACTTTCTCTCCATTTGTTTCTCTATTCGCAATGAACATTCTATGTTGGCCTTCATAGTGGTTAGAAATTCAAAGATAGAAGTTATATAAAGTGATATTACTAAAAATAGGTAAGAGTGGTGTTGGATCATGAATATCAGTATCAAAGTGTAGTGTAGTGGGGTATAACACTTGATAGAAGACCCCTGAGTGATGGATAGACCACAAGTTCAAAGGGGAATGAGACATAAGTGTAGTATCTTGACCAGAGGGTGATCAAAATGATGGAGGATACATAAAAGACCTTCATAAGTGAGGATATGGAATTAGGATATAGTAGTTAGAGCACTGGGCATGGGTATTATAAATAATGGTAGTGGGGGTAAGTAAAATCATAGGTAACTAGGGTTTTTGAAAAATTAGTTTTTGATCAAATGGTGTGTGATTATCGAGGCACACATAATGTATATCATCAAGTGGAATATATAGTTTCTATAACTGTTATAAATATTACATGATATGTATTTTAATAACAAAAACTATGTATATAATAAACAATATTATTTGGGGTGTACTTGAGTACATGCTCGACTATCCTTATAGACACACATGTTGTGCAGTCTAGGGTATATGCCTTATTTTGGGGATTATGACTTATTGTCTCAGATATTCATTATTGGATGAACTATGAGTTCTATAGATTATGTGACCTTAGTAGAAACACCATGTAGGTTAACCCCACATGGAATAATGGTGGAATTATATTCTTAGCTTCTATTTGAGGCTCACATGACATGTTGAACAAAATACATGTTGTGTAATTTTTGGATTTTTTTTATTTTATCACCTAAGTATCAAAATTTAATAAATAAATATATTTTTATAATATTTTATTCCAATTAAATATTTATTATGTGACCCTACTTGTTATTATAGGATATTTGTGATGTGTATAAGATATCTTGAGTATCATAAATCCATATAGGCAATGATAGTTTTCAGGAAAGGAATTTAAAGTATACATGGAGTCAATACTTCCCCATGTGTGAAGGAAAAATACTCTATTCATGTGTTTTAGGAACTCACATGGAAACAAAATCTCAACAAGGCATAGTTTCCCATATAAGAAATAAAGTTCGGTACTACCCCATGTGTCATATCATGGTCTTCCATCCATGGAGTCATTAATCCCCCATGTTTAATGGCCCAATCCACTATAGGGGTCATATAATCCATAAATCAACACAATATCCCTCGTTGAGGTGTAATCCCCCACTATAGTTGTGGAGAAAATTCATGGTAGATTACAAACACTATGTAGTTCAAGTGATATGGGTATCATGATACATTTTTCCAACATAGTTGCAGTTTATATGTGAATTACTAATGGTATATGAACTTGGTCATTGTTACATCATCAGTTTTCAGAATTATAATAATATTTTGGCTTTATCTCTATGTATATTCCCTATTCCTTAATTTTGAGTTGACTTGTCTTCTACCCTCTCATCTATTTTTTGGGAATCCAACATGGTATTTTTATACTCTCCCCTACACAGGATTTTTTCCCACACAAGTGTTGTCTATGAAAATGATGAATCATTTTATGGTGAATTTTATGGATGTAGATCTAGTGGAGTTGGAGCTTTGTGGTTTAAAATGATTAGGATTTTTATTGGTGTTTATTATAGGATTTGGTGTGATGTGAATTTTCCCCTTCCAATTTTTTAAATCTATGTTTATTTTTGGATATTGGGATCACACATTTAGCCCTACATTATAGTGTTTCATCATTTAGTGTTGGTTAAGATTATTAGAATGTGTCAAATTCATTTTACATCACTATTGATTATTATATTTAGTGGTACATTTTATATTTTATTCTAAATATTTGTGTTTGTGTGTAGGTTCATTAGTCCAAGGAATCCCGTGTGTGTGATATTCCATCTTAGGGAAAGTCACTATTACCTTATATATTTTATGTGTGCTTGGACCATCACACTAGGATTACTGCTGACCTAGGTGGGGCCCTGGGGGGTTAGTTCATGTTAGGTAGCTACTCTCAAGCACTAATATAAAATCTATGATTTTACCCCCTAAAAATAAATAGTTACCATGTAATACATTGAATTTCACCTTATGGGTCACTTTATACTTTTGGGAAAGTTTATTTTCAAATTATTATTTTATGAAATATATATATTTTAGATTAAGAAAGATAAAATAGTAAATTAATCTTCTTTGGGGTGTTGGATTGGAAAACTAACTATGTTGTAGAGTCTGGAATGGAGTGATAACCCTAGTGTTACCATTGATTATTTTTTGGGGATCTTTGAATCATTGCATCATTGGTGGAGATTATATTTAATTAAATTATTAAAAATATATAATAAAATTTTAATTCCATGTAACCCTAATTCTTCCCTTTATATTCATCTTTTAGAAGTATTTAGGGTGAAATGGAGGAGTTCATGACCATTGTGGTTAGTCCTATAAGAGAGGATCTACAACAAAGATAAGAATTATCATGGTTATCACTAAAGTGGTATGATTATTTATAATTTTATATTCCTTTTTTAATAATAATACTATCACTTATTATTAATTATTCAAATAAAAAAATTTCTTGCAAACATTATTATAAGATATTCTATAGCGCCCCGTCCCCAGAATCCCAGAGCTAACACATTATTTTATTATATTAGCATGATTAAAAGGAATAAAATCTCGAAGGACTGATTAGTTTATCAGTCTTGGAAATCCATATTACATACATTATACCCATAATATATTGGGAAATAGAAAATAAAAACATGATACATAATAAAAAGAAATAATCAGTATCCTTGAAACTCATTCAAAGGACTCCTCTTCATAACCTGGGTAAAGGAAACATAATAAGGGTGAGCTTTAATGACTAGTAAGGTTAAGTAAATTTGAATTAATAATGAATAAATAAGAATAAATTAAAACAAAAAGGTAAATAACTGACAACACATTCCATTCAAATAACTAGATAAATAAAATTCAATATGGAATGGTAAGAAACTGAAACACATTCCATTTAATCAATGAACTGAATATTAACTATTACCATAGATATGCTAATACAAAATATCATGCCGAATAATAACTAAATAAGGGAAGTGGTTGGATGAAAATTTTCCAAGGTACATGGAACTAGTACCATCAAGATCTTTCATAAGATGGTTTAACTATCGAGTAAAAACCTTTATAAGGTGTCTAGCCAACTATTTTATCTCACGAGACTACTAATTAATCAAGGAACTATCTATAACTGGGACCCACCCATGTCATACCTATCCAAATAATTCCTTATATATAATAATAAATTTAAATAATAAATAATATGTCTTATTAAATATCTATATTGAATCGAGGGTAATGATTTATCAATTATTCCCCAATTAATCTAATAACTGTCAAAGTAGACACCATATGTAAAATGATATATGGTTTAAGAAATAATAATATACATCATATGAAAATATGGATATTCAAGGAAATTTATGTGGAAAAATTATTTCCATAAATTTATTTCTTCAAGAGAAATTTAACAATCACCAAAGGAAGTGATATTGTAAAGATAATATTTAAGAACATTCTTGAGGAAAATAATCATTAAACATTCCAAAGTTCCCTATACCACTTTGAAAATTTTAAATAATAATCACCAGGGAGGAATAAAATAAAACTTATAGTATCATGAGATTATGTAGATTCTTGATATAACAAATAAAATGGAACCATAAAAACCATATAAAAGTGAATTGGTGCATAATAATAAATAAGTCTCAATGGAGTGTAAATTGAGACAAAAAACTCTTACCTTAATATTTCTTTTATTGTGTGGTATTTATTGTACTGTATAGTGGTTTAAAATATGTTAAAAAATTAAACTAGAACCACAATAATTTTTTATAATATTATATATCATCTTCTTATAACATATTATTATCCATTTTTAGCAATATTTATTTATTTTCGCTATTTCAAGTGTTAATTTCCTAGTTTTCTCAAGTATGTTTTGATTGTTATTTATTGTTCCTATTAATTAGATCATTATTTCCACATATATAGAATTTAAAACAGTAATTAATTATCATATATATTCATTACAATTTTTTTTATAATAATACATAATATTGGACATAAGAAATGAATTGCACCGTTCATGGAGATAGTAGGATGTACATACGCATGAATACTACTTCTATTTCTTTGTCATATTAAACGAATGGAAAGTAATTGATACATATTTATATTATAATTATAGTATAATATATATGTAATATATGTTACATAGATTCATTAAAACCATTATTTATACATTCCATGTATGGCTTGAATGAGTCATATCTCTTTGAGGGGGTGGTAGTCCACATTTTCTCAAACAAAATTATCATATTTACACAAGATGAAATGCATAAAGGTATGTTTTAAATAAAAATTATAGAAGAATAAGTACATTATAAATATCATATATATCATATATAAACATTATTTCCATCATAATGGCCACCATGAAAGGTGGTAAAGAAAAAATGAATAATCATCGTTTCATGAGGCAGTTGTTCACCGTACACAGAAACAATATGCCCATTACCCGTTAGATGGTAGTGTGTGTAAGTGTAGGTTGAAACCTTATCATAAAAAATAATACTATATTTATGATATCAGTGTTGTTCTAAAATCATGTAATATTAATACTTTTGGGGGTATAGAATGGAAATAAAACTATAGATCTTAAGGAAAGATGTTATCTCTTAATCAGGTAACGTTTTTGGTCTATACCAAAAAGATTTCTTGGATAGATTTATACCAAAGGAAAGGATTCAAAATTGAGGGTAGGAATGTTGGGAGACTATTTGGGAAGAGTTTTTACCAGCCAAAGTGTCTTGAGGGGTGTGAGGAAGGGGTAGAGTGATTTCCTTTTTATAGTGGAGGGGGAGTGTCACTCTTGTAAATACCAAAAGGTAATCATTAATGGGTGGTGTAACTTGCCAAATGTGAATCCAAAATGTAAAAATAATGAATTAAATGGAAATAATGGTCTATAAAAATCACTAAAACAAAAAATAAGTGAATTTTAATAATTTGGTTACTTAATTTCTAATATTCCGTAATTTTATCATTTTTGTTTTTATTAAAGAATCTAGTTTTATAACTGAAGTAATTTAACCATTAATAATAAACTAAAGTGATATTTATTATAAAATATATATCCACTAAATTACTAGTATAATTTTAAATTTATAAAATAAAAAAGTCATGTGTTTTGGAAATTAATTTTAAAACAAGTGCATGTGACACGCTAAACGCAACTTAAACCCGAATCATGTTAACAATGTTTTTACTATATATGAGTCAATATGTTATTTATAAATGATAAATTGGTAAATTAATAGAAAATATTTAATATGTATTAATACTTAAAAACCACTTGGAATAATATAGTATTTTTATTAATTTTAAATCATTTAATAAAATATCAATTGTTGTAAAATAACAATAATGCCAATTTTGAAATTATTTAATTAATTTTAATTTTAAAGTATAAAAAAACTATTGTAATTAAAACATATTAATTTTAAATCTATTTAACATGATATGTTAATAAAAAAATAATGTCAATAATTCAATCAATTCACTTCACTTTTAATATTTATTGTATCATTTATTTTAGTTAATTATTAACTAAATAATCACTACATTGGAGTTTCTTAAGCATTTTATGTAAATAAAACTTATCTAAAAATTATTGAAAAGTTATTATGATACAAATATACCATTTATCTTTAAAAAGGATATTTATAACTAATAATATTGTATTTTTTACATATCTAAAAGTTTTATAATTATTAATGGTAAGGAATGTTCCCTTTTTGCCTATTTCCATAATTAACCTCTTATATAGGTAACTTCCATTTAATAATATCTAAATAAACCAATTTATTATATCCAAGGGGGAATGTGGTCGAAATATTGGCATGAAATGATTTTTGGGAAATTTTCTTGGTCATTTTGGTCCTTAAGATTAAGGTTTAGTCCCTTATTAAGTTTAATTTTACCTTAATTACCATAAATAATTTTATTCACTTTCACTAATATTTTTGGTCAAGAATTAAGTTGATATTATTAAACCAAACATTTTGTACTTATTACAACCGTGTGTGTCCTTTTTTCAAAATTAAAATCACAGAAGTGGGAAAATTAAAATTAATGCTAATCTCACACATATGGTGAGAAAACATGTTTTGAAAGTAAAAAAATTAAAACGTTCAATAGGTTTTTATATATAATTTCAATATAAAAATGATTTACAATGACCTAAATTGGATTAATATATGAATAATTTAACTTATATGACTTTAAAAACTAATTTAAAATTTAATTTAACTCTAATCATTATTAAAAAAAAGGGAATTTTAAACTAAATTGCAGTAATTTTTACTGTTCATAAAAAATTCAGTTTCTCAGAAAAATCAGAAAAGTTCCGCCTATGAGAATTTAGACATTTTGAATTCAAAAATGATGTTTATTTTGACATATAAAATTCATAAAAGTATCAAAATGTAGTTTTAAAATAGGAGTACCGTTAAAAGGTAGTAAAACTCAACCTTGCATGTAATGCAAGCTAATTCGATGTTCTGTGTAGAGTAAACTTAACTTTGTGTATAAAAAATCCTAACAAAAAAATTATATTTATTATAAAAGGAAAATATTTCAATGTATTAGGGTGTTAAATTCTCCCCACCTTAATTAAATTGCATCCTCACAATTTAAACTTGATCTCAGTTATCAAGGGATTGATATTTGAAAATAAAATTTTATTGAAAAATCCAAATCATAAATAGGGTTAATAACATATATTATTTATAAGAGATAAAGTAAATTATAATTTTCATGTAAGTAGGTTTCCTAGTAGGAGAACATAGGTGGGAAATGGAAACATGGATATGGAAGAAAAATATAACAATCAAATTCTGATGGAGAGTGCTAGGGAACACATTCAAGTGAGAGTTATAGACCACAAATCCATAATCCAAAGGTGTGAATATTGGACATTGATATTAGTAAAAGTTATGACAATAAGATTTTTTTGAAGACAATTTTTCATTAATTTAAATAACTATTTCACTCTATATATGTAAATATACATTTCCTATTTAATAAACATGATATTATCCTTTGGTTGTGCCTTGGACTATTTATACTTTATCTCTTAGCACATGATGCATCATATGGTAGAGTAATACATTAACTTGTAAAATATCATCTAATGATAAACTTATACCATTTTATAAATGGTTAAATTTTCTAATGGATTATTATCCAACACTTTAAAAATAACGTCACTAAATTTCAATGATGAAAATTGTTAGGCCCAAGTTGTGTTTTGGTTGTATTTGTTGTCAATCGATAGGTATACTGAAGAAATAAAGGATATTGATGAATGAGAATTCATAATGAAATGTATTTAAAGAAGTGTTTATTTTGTGGGTGATAGGTTTTTCTTGCAATGAAGAAAAGTATTCCGATTTGATTCACTTTGTTTCTGGAAAAAATTGTTCTACTAGTGGTATTGAAAGATATAGAAATAACTATGAAATTCCATTATAATGAGAAGAAGCATATTTAAAAGTGAAAATATCTTTCTGGAAATAGATGGTCATTAGATTAAATTACAATACAATGAGAAAGAGGTGTTTTTTGGATAATCAGAGTCATTATGAATACGATTGAATCAATTGTGTCAATGCCTTGCTGATTTTTATTTCATATAAATCATGAGTTGTATTGAGAACTTGTGATGCAATCTTGATAGAAGGAAAGAGGAGTGAAAGAGACGCTGTCAATTAGAATAGAATCATATTCAGATTTTTTTTTCAAAACAATCAGAAAATAATCATATTTAGATTGTTTTTGAAAACAATAAAAAAATCATATTTAGATTCTTCGTATCCAGATGGAGGAGAGAAAAAAGTGGTACCATTTTTTTCAAAAAAACCAGAAAATTTTCGTATTCAAATTTATCATATTCGGATAGAAATGAGAAATAAGTGGTACTGATTGTTTTTGTAACAACCCGAGATTTTATGAAAAATATTCTTTTAATTTCATTAATGTCTTGTGTTGTATTCTACACCAAGATTACCTTGCGCTATACGCAACACCGTATTAGCTTGCAGTATACGCAACACTATTCTTGGACCGTGTTACACACAATTTTGATAATAGTTATTCTACGCAACATTTAGTATATATATATATATATATATATATATTAAATGTATAAATGAAATATGGTTGGATTCTGTTATGCGAAACAACGAAGGATTCTTTCACAACACGCAACCCTGACTTGGCTTGCATTACACGCAATCACGACCTTCCTCGATAGCGTGTGTTGTACGCAATACCGGGTTTTAATAAACAATGATATATTATTATAATATTGTCATGAACTAGCCGTTATGAATAGTATTAACTAAATTTTTAATTTTATAACATTATTATTATTCTTACACATTTTCTAGAACATGGTATAAGAACAAAATAAAATTTTCAGGTAAAATAAGTATTTTTAAAAAAATGCAGTTTTGCCGCCTTTTGATGGCGCACCCACTTTAAATCTAGTTTTTGACATGTTTATATGTTCAATTTGACAAAATAAAATTCTTCTTTTGAATCAGGATGTAAAAATTTACATTAGATAACGTTTTGATATTTTCCCGATAACTTTCATATTTTAATGAATAGTAAAAACACGCTATATTTTAATTAAAAACAACTTTTTTCATCGTAATATCTTATGTGGTTAAATTATAATATTGAATGGTTTTAAAGTATAAATAGAATATACTTTAACCATTTAATATAATGAATGTCATTAGAATTGATTTTACCTTGAATTCGTAGGTTAAATCAATTCAATCTTTTGCAATGTTTTAAACAAAAACCCATTTTTATTCGACAACGGGATTAATTTTAATTTAATTTCTGCAACTTCTGTGTATTGAATTTTAAAAAATGGAATCCATATTTGGAATCAGTGGGTCCAAATTATGTTAATAGGCTACTTTTTATTTTTGGGAATTATGAATAGTAACTACGGTAAATTTTATTTACCATAGTTAAAGGTAAATCGGGTAATTAAGGGTAAATATAATATTATAAAATTACCCTAACACATGCCAAAATTCTATTTGATGGCTAAAAGTAAATCCATATCAACTAAGGGTCGGATTAGATTCATTTTATGGACTTTTGACCATGAAAATAATTTAATTATTATTAAAACCAAAGAAAGTGACAACATGTCACTCTCTTAAATCTTATAAGTATAATAATTTTAAATTAGTGATAAACATCATAAAATTTCGAACATGAATAGTCTCCAGAAATCTAACAAAATTATATACATCATGAGAATTTATTTAGAATAATTATCATTACTTGTGACTCAATAGTGATGCAGAAATTATTTATCTAGTGAAAAATCAAGAATATAGTTTTTATTAAACTAATAGTGACCATAAAAGGCACAAAACCCTGACCAAAACTTATTTGTAATGTAAATGGAAACTATAATCATCCAATGGTCGAATATTTGACCATTTTGAGTCTTATACAAGCTATTATGACACTTATATTATTTTATTTTAAATGATGCCAAAGTTGTCACCTTCATAATTTAATAAATATAACAATTTAAATATTGTGATTTTAAGATGATAAATTCGGGTAAAAGTATTATTGTGAAAGGTAATATATTTATCTTCATCATAGGATTTTCTTTTAAATTTTTATACAACAAATAAGTATATTAAATAATTATACAAAAATGATGTAGTAATTATTTTATTAAGAGATAAACCAAATAAATGGTTTTAAAAATAATAAAATAAATATTATATGAACTATTTAATGTGATAAACTAATTTTATAGATACATATGAACTTTTATTAATATATTAAATCTTTTAGTTCGAACATATCTTCTGTATATATCTTATTTAAATTCAAATAAATGAATAGTGTCAAAATTGACACTATTGTTATTTTACAAAAATAACATATTATAAAATTTTTTAAAAATCACAAAAATATTTAAAAATTATAAATTTATATTTATATGGTCTATAATGTTATAAAGTAAAAAATTATGGAAAATTCACAACAAATAAGTAATTATTTGTTATAATTTAAAATTTTGAATTTTATTACCACAAATAAACTTAAATAGATTAAATAAGGATAAATCAAAATGATAAGGTTTAAAATAAGATCCAAACATGTCTAATTTTGATTGGTTGATGAGATTACAACCATATATCATCTAATCTTCGAATACAAGTCATTTTTGGAGGTTTTTAAGTAGGGTTAGATTTATTATAAATTAATATTTTTAAGAATTCCTAAGGTGCCCCTCTCCTCCCTTATAAAAGGGCACCTCCTCCCCCTCCTCCTCACACCAATTTGAGCACTCAAGCTCGGCCAAACCCTGACAAAATCCCTTCTAAACTTTCCTAGAATAATCTTAGAGGTTCTGGTCTTATTCATAGACCAATCTTAGTTCCCTAAGTGAAGGATTCAAAGAGGCGTTCCAAAGAAGAGGTAATATCCATTACCGGTCTTTTCAATTTCTTTCTTCTTAAACTTCTTATTCTTTAGTTGGTTCATTATAAAGTACTAACATCAGTATTACTTACATACTGATATGTTATTATAAATATGCAATAACCCTAATTCACCTTCTATCCATCCTACGGAAAAATGAAAGCACCACGCGTGCGTACGTACGGAATACCGTCTCCACGCCGTGGTGTGATCTATTTTCCACCATCACCTTACAAGGATGGGTATAATGGTGTAATGAGTAACTATTTATGATTATTATAATGTAATATTGATACTGAAATAATATATATATACTCAAATACAATTCCACGACCATGGGAACGATATCATCGCTCGTGCGTACGTACGGACTACCGTCTCCACGACGGGATGAGATTCATTCTCCATGTTAACCATTTAAGAATGATTAGAAAGTATACATAAGAAATAATAATGAAATATATGAGATTATAAAGCTACTGGATTTATGTATATATGTATATGTATGTCATCTACTTACTTCCATTCAAGACAATAAGGAAAGGAAAACAGCGTTCATGCGTACGTACGGACTACCGTCTCCATGAACGGTGTATTTCTTTCCATTTAATGATTTATTATATATATGTGTATCCTGAATATATATATATAAATCATGTTTTATGTTCTTTAATTAAGTAATCATGATCTAAGTAATCATATGAATAATTACAAGTCAAAACACGGACGACAAATGAAACAATTTTACCCAAAACGCTCTTTAACATGGAATTTACAAAAGAACGGGTAATATAAAGTCATAATTGAACCATATATGATATCATAACAATGAATATGATTCTTTAATAAGTAAATGACATTATTTAAATCATTATACAGGAGGTTCGGACACTTACGAAGCAAATCAGACCTAAGGTAAGGGAAATATCACAATCTCATTTTTATCCGAGATTGTTTATTCGTAAGTATTTACTGGGGTGTATTTTATCATCCACATCCATGTTTCATAAATATGTAATATTATTTACATCCACCTACAATTGTTTAAATCCATTTTTACCCTTCGGTGAGTTTTTAGTAAAAGAAATGAAAGGTATCTTTTGTTGTTTTTCGTACGAGGTACTTTTTTACTTTTCCGACAAAAGTACGAAGAATGTTTTTTTTAACTTATACGACATGAATGGATTTTTAAAACATTATTTCCAAGAAACTTCCTTTACAAGTTTTCAAGTTTATTTTTAATCAACTTCTTTTATTTTAAAGTCGTATGACATGTTATGAAAGGAAAAATGTTTTTGAAGTAGAAAGGATATTTTCCTCAAGAATGGGGTTCAAGTATTTTATCAAAATTATTTTCCATATAAGATAATAAAAGGGTTATGTTTTTATCCCTATTATTACATTGGTTTGATTATGTTGTGATGGAAATATTTTTATGAATTCCTTTATCTTATATGAATTGTTTTATGATGTCATGTTGTTTAAGAATTTCATTTTTATTACATGGGTTACGCTATGATGTATGGTTTATGATTATGTGGCACACATAATAAAAAATTCATTATAATATGGGTGGGACCTATATCTCCCTCCAATTCATTGGGTAAAGATTTTATATCGCATGAGATAGACAGGGCTGGAACGGTAGGTTATACCGGTTCAGTGAAACAGGACTGAAACGAGGGTTACTCGATTCAGAAAGGGACTTTGTCCACTAGGATAGTCTTGGCAATGAGTCTTGACTAACAATAAATGATTCTCTATTATTATGTGTGAATGCCACAAAGTTTCATGTTTTAAGTTATGATTATTGTGATTACATTTCTCTGCCATGATTTACCCCAAGTTATGAAATTATGAACTCTTTTGCAGGTTAAGATTTCCAAAAATTTTGTGCTTATGTATATGATGTGATTGATATTTCTTTTGTTTACCCTTACTGAGCATTTGAGCTCACCCTTTTATGTTTTCTTTTCCCCAGGATATAAATAAAGGTTTTAGGTATAAAAAAGAAGAAGATCTCTATGGGAGATTTTGAAGATCTTTCACCACGATTAGAAGATTATATTCCGAGTTTCCAAAGACACTAAACTATTACGATCCTTGTGTGTGTGTTTTTTGTTATGTACTAAGTATTCCGCAAATGTAATGTAATGTCCATGTACGTCAGGCTTCGGGTCTCTACAGTTGGTATCAGAGGAAAGGTTTAGTCAGCCTTTGGAAACTAGGATGCGAAAACATTAGTGAGATTCCTAGAGATATTTATAAGGTATGTCTAGGGATGTCCCTAAGGATAAGTATACGTATAGGATACAATCCTAGAACTACAGTAATAATCATAGAATTTAACATAATATGTTAGATATTGAGGGTACTCCCCCTTTATTATGTTGTTTTCCCTAGCATGATTTTTTCCTCTCACACTATTCTTTTTGGGTTTTAGACGATGGCTGGAACCCGAAGGAACCATGTTGATCAATGCAATGGACAATGCAATGATTGCCCTACTGAACAAACAAATGTTATGGGAGATGGAGTGAAAAATCTTATTGCTATACTTACACAAGCTATGAATCATTCTGGACTTCCAAATGAGCAAAGAAGGGAACAATATTCTATTGGGTCCTTCATGAGGCAACGTCCACCTTCTTTCAGTGGGTCTTCTGATCCACTTGTTGCTGAACAATGGATCAGTACCACTGAAAAGATATTTTCAGTTCTTCAATGTTCTGAACATGATAAAGTCATCTTAGCAGTATATCGTTTGGAAGGTGAAGCTGATCAATGGTGGAATCTTATCAAGAATACAAGGCAAAGAGATGAAATTGATTCCATGGAATGGGACGAGTTCAAGAACTTGTTTTTCAGTAAGTACTTCCCTCGTATTCTTCGAACGAAGATGGAAAAGAAGTTTCTTGAGCTGAAACAGAAGGATGATGAATCTGTTGGTACATACGAAGCGAATTTTACAAGACTTGCAAGGTATGCATCTGGCATTATCATCCAACCTGAAAGTAAAGTTGATCGATTTTTCAGTGGCTTAAAACCAAGTCTTTGAAGGGCATTAGCTATAAGAGACTTTAGTAGCTATGAAGAAATTGTGTGTTGTGCTATCAAGGTAGAAATGGAAGTTGGTGTTACATATCCATCTCATGGTTTTGACAAGAAACGAAAGATGGAGTTCAAGGAGAAATCTCAGAATAATGGTGAAAAGAAGATGAATGTTTCCTTATGCACAAAGTGTGGAAAGAAGCATGGTGGAGATTGTCTTAAAGGGACTAGAAAATGTTTTAAGTGTGGAAAAGAAGGTCATCAAGCAGCTGAGTGTCGAAGTAATGGAAAAAGGGTTTCTAATGATGTGAATAAAGCAAACACTGCAGAGAACGCACCACCAACACTTCAATGCTTCAAGTGCAAGGAAATGGGGCATTATGCTAATAAATGCCCTAATCCAAGGGTTAGTGATGATCAACATGAACAACCGCTGAAGGCAAAGGACAAAGGGAAGTCACATGCGATCACTATTGGCGATGTTGAATATGACAACGATGTGGTGTAATGATTAAGTGTTTATGTAATGGGATTCCAAAATAGTGTTGTATATAGTATCGTGGAATATTGGAATATTTATGTATTGGTCTATTGTGGTTTTCAATAATTTTATGGTACCAGTAACCATGGAAAGTGATTGAGATATTTTTGGAAAAAGAATGATATGTGCATAATGAAGGGAAAATGAGAAAATTAAATATTTGACAGTATTCATGAGCTCATGATTGATATAAGGACTAAGTGATATCATGGTTTGAGTATATAGAATTCTGAGGATTTTGGTATGTGGAAAGTGTTAACTTTTAACTGCATTCATGTTTTCACTAAGGTTCAATGGGTATTCAAGAGAATACATGATTAAGGACTTTGAATGTTTGGAATGTGACCAACAAAACATATCTTATGATATATGGGGTTCAACAATGGTATTAAATCTCTGGTAATCATTTTCACTATGTTATGAGAGTGGACTGCAGTATTATGGATAAGCCTAAAGATTTAAAATGGATTATGTTGGACATAAGTTAGTATTGTTTAAGGATAGAAGTTTTTTCGATATTATTGATGGGATGTTATAGTAATATAGTTTTAGAAAAAGGACAACCTGCAGGATGGGCGACAACCCATCGCGTCGGACAAGGCTGTAGGAATCGAACCCACAACCGAAGTGCGACTGGCCTTTATCGCCTACCACTGGCCTACAGGAAGTCCCTGTTTAGTAGAAACTAGTTTTATTATATTAAGTAGTATGATATATGAAGTATAAGTCCATTTTAGGAACCATATATGATTAATCTCACTATAGATCGACTTATGTATATAATTTTGCTAACCTTTTGTTTGAGATAGATGGAATGACCCGTCATTCTATCACATGATCTGATAACACTTCACGAATAACAAATTTAACTTCATTTATTTAAGGGATGAAGTGGAAATTGTTAAAGGCACGAACAACAGTGAGATTGTACCAAAATAAAGTAAGTATTTATTCTAATTCTTTAACTTTAGGGAAACAATCTTGAAAACCAAAAATGTTGTCCTAGTGATCTTATACCTGATGAATCAGATGGTACCTTATATCATCACAAATCTATGGATTTGTGATTATTGGATTTTCCATAGCCATGTTCTCTACCACTCTCCATCAGAACATGATGGTTAGATTTCTCTTCTATATCCATATTTTCACCTATGTGGAAACCCAGTGATTAGTTTATTTGGGTAACCGTTACGTTTCATACTTTTGTTTTTAAAGATTGGTTTTGATATTCATTTTTACGATGTGGTTTTCTATTAAAGAAACTTTCGAATAGTAAACCATTTATAACCCCGACGAATTTCGAGGGCGAAATTCATTTTAAGGGGGGTAGAATGTAACAGCCCAAGATTTTATGAAAAATATTCTTTTAATTTCATTAATGTCTTGTGTTGTATTCTAAACCAAGATTACCTTGCGCTATACGCAACACCGTATTAGCTTGCAGTATACGCAACACTATTCTTGGACCGTGTTACACACAATTTTGATAATAGTTATTCTACACAACATTTTGTATATATATATATATATATTAAATGTATAAATGAAATATGGTTGGATTCTGTTATACGAAACAACGAAGGATTCTTTCACAACACGCAACCCTTACTTGGCTTGCATTACACGCAATCGCGACCTTCCTCGATAGCGTGTGTTGTACGCAATACCGGGTTTTAATAAACAATGATATATTATTATAATATTGTCATGAACTAGCCATTATGAATAGTATTAACTAAATTTTGAATTTTATAACATTATTATTATTCTTACACATTTTCTAGAACATGTTATAAGAACAAAATAAATTTTTCAGGTAAAATAAGTATTTTTCAAAAAATGCAGTTTTGCCGCCTTTTGATGGATCACCCACTTTAAATCTAGTTTTTGACATGTTTATATGTTCAATTTAACAAAATAAAATTCTTCTTTTGAATCAGGATGTAAAAATTTACATTAGATAACGTTTTGATATTTTCCCGATAACTTTCATATTTTAATGAATAGTAAAAACACGCTATATTTTAATTAAAAACAACTTTTTTCATCGTAATATCCTATGTGGTTAAATTACAATATTGAATGGTTTTAAAGTATAAATAGAATATAATTTTACCATTTAATATAATGAATGTCATTAGAATTGATTTTACCTTGAATTCGGAGGTTAAATCAATTCAATCTTTTGCAATGTTTTAAACAAAAACCCATTTTTATTCGACAACGGGATTAATTTTAATTTAATTTCTGCAACTTCTGTGTATTGAATTTTAAAAAATGGATTCCATATTTGGAATCAGTGGGTCCAAATTATGTTAATAGGCTACTTTTTATTTTTGGGAATTATGAATAGTAACTACGGTAAATTTTATTTACCATAGTTAAAGGTAAATCGGGTAATTAAGGGTAAATATAATATTATAAAATTACCCTAACACATGCCAAAATTCTATTTGATGGATAAAAGTAAACCCATATCAACTAAGGGTCAGATTAGATTCATTTTATGGACTTTTGACCATGAAAATAATTTAATTATTATTAAAACCAAAGAAAGTGACAACATGTCACTCTCTTAAATCTTATAAGTATAATAATTTTAAATTAGTGATAAACCTCATAAAATTTCTAACATGAATAGTCTAAAAAAATATAACAAAATTATCTACATCATGAGAATTTATTCAGAATTTTTTGGGATTAAATAATTATCATTATTTGTGACTCAATAGTGATGCAGAAATTATTTATCTAGTGAAAAATCAAGAATATAGTTTTTATTAAACTAATAGTGACCATAAAAGGCACAAAACCCTGACCAAAACTTATTTGTAATGTAAATAGAAACTATAATCATCCAATGGTCGAATATTTGACCATTTGGAGTCTTATACAAGCTATTATGACACTTATATTATTTTATTTTAGATGATGCCAAAGTTGTCACCTTCATAATTTAATAAATATACAAATTTAAATATTGTGATTTTAAGATGATAAATTCGAGTAAAAGTATTATTGTGAAAGGTAATATATTTATCTTCATCATAGGATTTTATTTTAAATTTTTATACAACAAATAAGTATATTAAATAATTATACAAAAATGATGTAGTAATTATTTTATTAAGAGATAAACCAAATAAATGGTTTTAAAAATAATAAAATAAATATTATATGAACTATTTAATGTGATACACTAATTTTATAGATACATATGACTTTTTATTATTATATTAAAGCTTTTATTTCGAACATATCTTCTGTATATATCTTATTTAAATTCAAATAAATGAATAGTGTTAAAATTGACACTATTGTTATTTTACAAAAATAACATATTATAAAATTGTTTAAAAATCACAAAAATATTTAAAAATTATAAATTTATATTTATATGGTCTATAATGTGATAAAGTAAACAATTATGGAAAATTCACAACAAATAAGTAATTATTTGTTATAATTTAAAATTTTGAATTTTATTACCACAAATAAACTTAAATAGATTAAATAAGGATAAATCAAAATGATAAGGTTTAAAATAAGATCCAAACATGTCTAAATTTGATTGGTTGATGAGATTACAACCATATCTCATCTAATCTTCGAATATGAGTTATTTTTGGAGGTTTTTAAGTAGGGTTAGATTTATTATAAATTAATATTTTTAAGAATTCCTAAGGTGCCCCTCTCCTCCCTTATAAAAGGGCACCTCCTCCCCCTCCTCCTCACACCAATTTGAGCACTCAGGCTCAGAAAAACCCTGCCAAAATCCCTTCTCAACTTTCCTAGAATAATCCTAGAGGTCCTGGTCTTCTTCATAGACCAATCTTAGTTCCCTAAGTGAAGGATTCAAAGAGGCGTTCCAAAGAAGAGGTAATATCCATTACCGGTCTTTTCAATTTCTTTCTTCTTCAACTTCTTCTTCTTTATTTGTTTCATTATAAAGTACTAACATCAGTATTACTTACATACTGATATGTTATTATAAATATGAAATAAACCTAATTCACCTTCTATCCATCCTACGGAAAAATGAAAGCACCACGCGTGCGTACGTACGGAATACCGTCTCCACGCCGTGGTGTGATCTATTTTCCACCATCACCTTACAAGGATGGGTATAATGGTGTAATGAGTTACTATTTATGATTATTATAATGTAATATTGATACTTAAATAATATATATATACTCAAATACAATTCCACGACCATGGGAACGATATCATCGCTCGTGCGTACGTACGGACTACCGTCTCCACGACGCGATGAGATTCATTCTCCATGTTAACCATTTAAGAATGATTAGAAAGTATATATAAGAAATAATAATGAAATATATGACATTATAAAGCTACTGGATTTATGTATATATGTATATTTATGTCATATACTTACTTCCATTCAAGACAATAAGGAAAGGAAAACAGCGTTCATGCGTACGTACGGACTATCGTCTCCATGAACGGTGTATTTATTTCCATTTAATGATTTATTATATATATGTATATCCTGAATATATATATATATATAAATCATGTTTTATGTTCTGGAATTAAGTAATCATGATCTAAGTAATCATATGAATAATTACAAGTCAAAACACGGACGACAAATGAAACAATTTTACCCAAAACGCTCTTTAACATGGAATTTACAAAAGAACGGGTAATATAAAGTCATAAGTGAACCATATATGATATCATAACAATGAATATGATTCTGTAATAAGTAAATGACATTATTTAAATCATTATACAGGAGGTTCAGACACTTACGAAGCAAATCTGACCTAAGGTAAGGGAAATATCACAATCTCATTTTTATCCGAGATTGTTTATTTGTAAGTATTTACTGGGGTGTATTTTATCATCCACATCCATGTTTCATAAATATGTAATATTATTTACATCCACCTACAATTTTTTAAATCCATTTTAACCCTTCGGTGAGTTTTTAGTAAAAGAAATGAAAGGAATCTTTTGTCGTTTTTCGTACGAGGTACTTTTTTACTTTTCCGACAAAAGTACGAAGAATGTTTTTTTTAACTTATACGGCATGAATGGATTTTTAAAACATTATTTCCAAGAAACATACTTTACAAGTTTTCAAGTTTATTTTTTATCAACTTCTTTTATTTTAAAGTCGTATGACATGTTATGAAAGGAAAAATGTTTTTGAAGTAGAAAGGATATTTTCCTCAAGAATGGAGTTCAAGTATTTTATCAAAATTATTTTCCATCTAAGATAATAAAAGGGTTCTGTTTTTATCCCTATTATTACATTGGTTTGATTATGTTGTGATGGAAATATTTTTATGAATTCCTTTATCTTATATGAATTGTTTTATGATGTCATGTTGTTTAAGAATTCCATTTTTATTACATGGGTTACGCTATGATGTATGGTTTATGATTATGTGGCACACATAAGAAAGGATTCATTATAAGATGGGTGGGACCTATATCTCCCTCCAATGCATTGGGTAAAGATTTTATATCTCATGAGATAGATAGGGCTGGAACGGTAGGTTATACCGGTTCAGTGAAACAGGACTGAAACGAGGGTTACTCGATTCAGAAAGGGACTTTGTCCACTAGGATAGTCTTGGCAATGAGTCTTGACTAACAAGAAATGATTCTCTATGATTATGTGTGAATGCCACAAAGTTTCATGTTTTAAGTTATGATTATTGTGATTACATTTCACTGCCATGATTTACCCCATGTTATGAAATTATGATCTCTTTTGAAGGTTAATATTTCCAAAAATTATGTGCTTATGTATATGATGTGATTGATGTTTCTTTTGTTTAACCTTACTGAGCATTTGAGCTCACCCTTTTATGTTTTCTTTTCCCTAGGATATAAAGAAAGGTTTTAGGTATAAAAAAAAATAAGATCTCTGTGGGAGATTTTGAAGATCTTTCACCACGATTAGAAGATTATATTCCGAGTTTCCAAAGACACTAAACTATTACGATCCTTGTGTGTGTGTTTTTTGTTATGTACTAAGTATTCCGAAAATGTAATGTAATGTCCATGTACGTCAGGCTTCGGGTCTGTACAGTTTTTTAAAACAATAAAAAAATAATGGTATTTAGATTTATCACATCTAGATTGAATATATAAAGAAGTGGTACCGATTGTTTTCAAAACAATCAGAAAAGAATCATATTCAGATTTATCGTATCTGGATGGCAGAGAGAAAGAAGGGATACTGATTGTTTTTCAAAATAATAATATCCATATTGAAGAGGTGGTTCCAATTGTTTTTCAAAACAATCGTATCCATATTGAATTGGTTGTATTTAAAAACAATTAGATACTAAGTGGAAGTAAACGACATGGTGGCGATTTTTATTCTGGTGGTGCCATTGAGAAGTGGTGCTGATGGAATAGGTGATGGTGATTGAATAGGTGGTACCAATGAAAGTGGTGCCGATTGAAAAGTGGCACTAATTGAGAAGTGGTGCCGATGAAAAGTGGTGCCGATGGAATCGGTGATGATGAAGGAAGATGAGACACCAATTGTTTTTCAAAACAATCATATTTAGGTAGAAGAAAAAGAAAGAGATGGTGTCGATTGAGAATGAATCACATTCACATTTTTTTGTATCATATTTGAGAGATCTTCTTTATCATATTGTTTTGTATTGTATCTGATATGATCTTCATTATCATATTTTTTTTCATCATATCTGGGACGATCTTCCTTATCAGATTTTATTGTATTATATCGGGGCAGATCATTATTTTCAGATTGTATTTGATTGTAACAAGAAAAATCGTAACCAGAATGATCATAACAAAAAATGATCGTATTCAAGATGATCATATCGAGACCATTTGTATTCAGAAAAGATCATTCTTGGGTTGAGATAAAAATAAATAAGTATGAATGATTGGAAAGTTAAAATACTTTCCAGTTGAAGTTAGATGATTCTCAAGCTGATCCTCAATGAATTCAAAAGATGAATGAATTGTCTAGGGGGATACTTTCATTTAAAAGAGTGATTGTATCTCAAGTGTAGGAGTTCATTTCTTCATACACATTCAATTGGTATGGTATCAAGAATTGTTTTTAAGAAATCAACATGAGAGAATCAGATTCATATGATCAAACCCATATATTTATCATCAATTGTAATCATATTGAAATTTGAAATGAGAGTCTCGAACAGAAGAGATGAATATTGTATAAGATTCATGAAGCTTTGAGAAGTGTTGAAAAAGTCAAAATGTATCCCAATATTTTGGGGGAAATTCAAATTTGGATAAATTTGAGTGAGCATGAATAAATTTTGTGATTTCCTCTAAAGGTGTCATGGGTCACCTATAATTGGAGAAGTACATTGTACTTTCTGTGTGAGGTGTGTAATGTTCACCGTAGAAGAGAGAGATGCTCTGAGTTTTTAGTGAGAGAAAGTGATACCATTTTGTTTTGTATTGAATACATTTTGATGGGGATTGTATTCAAATTTTTTTAGTGTCAAGATAAATTAATTAGTATGGGATTGTAGTGCTTTCAGTTAATTTCCATTATATTCTATCAGAAAATTAGACTGGGAGTATTGTTTTGAAGGAATTGGACTTGGAGGAATCGAACTCAGAAAATATTGGACTTAGTGTTTCATCACAAAGTCCTGGTGGTTCTTACCTTTCTTCTGGGTAAGAATTTTATGAATTGCATTACAATTTGAATACATTTGTTGAATTGAAAAGAAGAGCAGGTAACATGAGTTGTTAAAAAACAATTGTATTACTCTATTGTGCTAAGTGGGTGTACACACACTAGTGGGATTGTTTCATAGTGCTACATGATTGTAAGGGTATATCCTACTCATTTTAATCCAAGAATTTTTTTCTTAGAGGATTTTATAGTATTGGATCATTTCTAAGCCATACCAAGGATGTATATTTTCTGATTAAATAGCGAACCTTGTAAATCTTTGTGTTCCTTGGATGTGTGTTTATTTGTTTCTCAATAGGGAATTGAAATCTTTAACAGGAGGTGAATGTTGTTTTAATTGAAAAGAAACATAAAATAAAAATAGTATCATTGATTCACCCCTCCCCCTCTCAGTGATACAATACTCTGACTGGGAACTTTCAATTGGTATCAGAGGAGAAGGTTCCCTTTGCTATTACTTACTGATGGAGAACGTGAATTGTGTGGACAATAAATTTATTCTGTTCTTTGAAAAAAATAACTATCATATCTAGAAAGATATAATGCTTCCATATCTTATGTATATCAGCTATGGTGTTCTTGAAGCTGAAATAGTTGGGTTTCCTCCCATTGATGATAAAAATCCGCCTACAACTATTGATAAGAGCCATCTTGAGAATGATAGAAGGGAGAAGAATTCTATATTTTCATCACTTTCCGAAAGTGAATTATTGAGAGTAAATTTTTTTACCAAAACCAAAGGTATACGGGATAAATTGAAAAACATATATGAAGGCAATACAAAAATGAAGAAGGAAAAGTTAAAAATATGGAAATTGAAGCATGAAGATCTCAAGATTTATGAGCATGAACCTGTTAGGGACTTCTTTACCTGGGTAAATGAAATAGTAAGTACTATTAGATTTATTGGTAAAAATTTCGATGATTCTACTATAGTTGAAACGATCTTGAGAATACTTCATGAAAAATTCGATGCAAAATTTTATTCTTTGGAAGACAGAGATCCAGAAACATTAACTCTTGATGATTTTCATAGTAATCTCATTACTTATGAAATGAGAAGGGATAATTATATGAAATTTAAAACTAAATTTGATAGAGAAATGTCTTTCAAGGCTTCTAAGAAAGAAAATAATATTCTTGAATAAGAATCTGGAGATTCTGACTCCAAAAATGAGGTATGTAAAAATCTTGATTCAAATTTGTCCTTGTTTTTTAAGAATGTGAAAAAGGTATAGGAAGGTATAAAGGGAAACTTACTTTAAACTATTTTGGATGTGGAGACATTGGGAATTTTGTTGACAGTTTTCCTCAAATAGGAAATGAATAAGAAAGTGATAAAGAATAAAGTGAAAATGAAGAAAGAAGGCCAAGAAGATCTTGGAATAAAAAGGGTGATAAAAAAAATTATATTCCAATAGAAAAGATAAGAGGTTATCCAAATCCAAAAATAGAATCTTTTTGTCTATGTAATATGATAGTGAGTATTTTACAAATGATGGTGAAGGTAGCACATTCATTGTAATAGTTAATGGAGAAAGTTCTTCCAGTAAAGAAAATAGTTGTGCTGAAGAAGAAGAATGAAGTGAAGCTAAATCTGAAAATTCCATTGAGCATGTAGGGGAAAATACCTTTATTGAAATAATGAATGATGATGAATTCTGAAGTAGCAGTACTGATGAAGAATACACTCAACTTCTGATTCATTTGAAAGAAGAATTGAAAGAATTCTTGAGAAAGAGCAGAAGGCTTGAAAATCAAAACAAAACGATGGAGGATGAATCTTTCTTAACAAGAAATTAAGGATATTTTTTCAAAGAGAAAAAGAAAATGGAGAAATAAATTGATGATTTGAAGAAATACCTTGAATAATAAAAGAATCGTAAAGATCATCTAGAAGTGAAGCTAAAGGAAAAGGAAGAAGATTTGTGACTTGTCCAACAAAAGTTATCTGAAGCTGAGATGAGAAATACAAGTTTCCAAAAATATATCACTAAAATTAGTGGATGTTCTCAGAATTAGAAACATAATAATTCTAAAAAAAAGTTACCTTAAAAGGTTTGGAAGAATAATTGAATTTTTTTTGAAAAGAAGAAAGCTGGGAATGTTATGTATGTGGCCAAGATAAACAAGGTTGGGAATTCAGAAGTCTCAAAGAACCCTAAGTCTAAAAATGTTTTGATACATTTGAGATTTAGAGATGTTTTCAATACTTATAGTTCTGATATTTCCAAATAGAAAAGGAAGAATATAATTGATAACAAAATGGTTGTTGTATTGGAAAATTAAAAGAAGAAGGTGGATGAGAAACACATTCACAATTCTGGATAGTATGGAAGTTTCAGAGGAAAATAATCCTTTTATGGATATTGATGGTATTGTGGTGTATTTGGACATATAGATAATATGTGTTGATTTAACAAAAAAACTACTATTATTCCACAGGTTATGGAAGGCATGGTTTGAGGTTAATTCAATTCTCTCAAAATAATAAGTCTAAGAATGTTGTGTTGAAGAAATCTGAAAAAAATGAAGTGAAGATTGAAAATAGGTTCCAACTGTTGGAAACTATTTTTGAAAGATATAAAAAACTTGAAAACCTTTCAAAAGGATGTCTAGTTTTGTTACCAGCACAAAAAAATATTCTTAAAAATTCTCAGAAGCTAGATGTTTTAGGAGTCAAGAAAGATAGATCTTATAAATTTCAAAAGAAATAGTGATTTGTTGTTTGGCTAAAACACATTTACCGAGCTTGGAAATTGGATGAATGAAAAAATAAAGTTAAAGAAGAGAGGAAGAAGAATACTTTTGAAGATATGAGAAATGATGAAAAAAATGTTTCAACAGATGATGAAGATGATCCAGAAGGTAATGGTATCAAAACTTGTTCAACTATCTTTCTAGAGAAAAAGATAGGAAAAGACAACATGGAACAAACTGATTGTAATAAGGATGTTTCTAAAGATGAATAAAAGTTGTAATATTTATCAAAATATTTGACAGATATGAGTAAATATGTTACACAACTTGAGAAGGATTAATATAAGGAAGAAAGCACATTCAATGAAAAATCAAAGAATAAGAAGAAGAAGGCAAGACTAAGAGAGGATTATGAGTCTGATTGTTGTTTCTAACAAACAATAAAGGTTACTCATTATTCCAAATATCTTTTTATACTTGTGCTAACATATAGGGAATTAAAGGAGTGTAAATAAGGTAGTCTGAATGGATGAGTCTCTTACTTTTATTGCAAAATAAAGTCAAAAGGATGCAAAAAGTTTGATTTGCAAAGTTGTGTTTTTATACACTTGAACTTTCTGATGTTTTTTTGAGATTGGTGCAGGTTACTTTGGTCTTAGAAAAATTCTTTAAAGATTCTCCCCTAGACATGAGAATGTTTAAATATGTATGGAAAATGTTTTACATGAAAGTTGTGTAAAGGAAAAAATTGATCACATTGATTATACACTCTTTTTTTCTACACTGGGTTTGGCCACATAGACTTAGAGTTATTTAGTTAATGTTTATTTGTTTAGAAAATCTTGTGATATCCCTGTTAAAGATAAATCCCAACCTCTGTAAATAGATATCATTTACTAATAAGGGAGAAATTTATCATGATGGCCCCTTTTAATTTGGTTATCAATAAGGGGGAGAGATCAGATAAAGGGAGAGAGACAAAATAAATAGAGGGAGCAAGAAAGGAAACAATACCACTCATTGTTTTTATTGAAGTGTTTGATGTGTGAATTGACAAAAAATTCAAAGGTGGAGATTGTTAGGACCAAATTGTGTTTTGGTTGTATTTTTTTTTCAATCGATAGGTATAATAAAGAAATAAAGGATATTGATTAATGATAATTTAGAATGAAATGTATTGAAAGAAGTATTTTTTTGGTGGGTGATAGGTTTTTCTTAGAAAGAAGAAATGTATTCCGATTTGATTCTGTTTGTTTATAGAAACAATTGTACTGTTGGTGTTATTGATAGAAATAATAATCCCTATGAAAGTCTATTCCAATGAGAAGAAGAAGATTTGAAAGTGAAAACATCTTGCTGGAAGTAAATGGTCATTGGATTCACTCTGAATACAATGAGAAATAGGTGTTTATTTTTTTGAAGAATCAGAGTCACTATGAATATTATTTAATCAATTATGACGATGCATTACTCATTTTAATTTTTTATAAATTATGATTTTTATTGAGAACTTATTATGCAAGCTTGATAGAAGGAAAGGGTATAGAAAGAGATACTACTAATCGAAAAAGAATCATATTCAGATTTTTTTTCAAAACAATCAGAAAATAATCATATTCAGATTGTTTTTCAAAACAATAAAAAAATAATCGTATTCAGATTCATTGTATCTGAATGGTATAGAAAAATAATTGGTACTGATTGTTTTTTAAAACAATCAGAAAAGATTCGTTTTCAAATTTATCATATCCAGATGGCAGAGATAAAGAAGTTGTACAGATTTTTTTTCCAAAAAAATCAAAGTAGAATCATATTTAGATTTATCATATCAGGGTGGGAGAGAGAAAGAAGTGGTACCTATTGTTTTTTTTAAAATAATCAGAAAAGAATCATATTCAGATTTATCATATCCGGAGGGTAGAGAGAAATAAGGGGTAATGTTTGCTTTTCCAAACAATCATATCTTGTTTGAAGAAGCAGTGATGATTGTTTTTCAAAACAATCATATCCATATTGTATCAATTGTGTTTCAAAAAAATGGATACTGAGTGGAAGTAAAATATATGGTGACAATTTCTATTTGGGTGGTGCTGATGAAAAGTGGTGCTGATGGAATAGGTGATGCCGATTGAATAGGTGGTGCTGATGAAAGTTGTGCTAATTGAAAAGTGGGGATGGTTGAGAAGTTGTACTGATGAAAAGTGGTGCCAATGGAAGAGGTGATGCTGATGGAATATGAGACACTAATTTTTTTTCAAAACAATCATATTTGGGTAGAAGAAAAGGTAAGATATGGTGTCGATTGAGAATGAATCACATTCTAATTGTTTTGTATCGTATTCGGGAATATTTTATTATCAGATTGTTTTATATCTTATCCGAGTAGATCTTTGTAATCATATTACTTGGATCATATCCAGGAATATCATCCTTATCAGATTGTATTATATCATATTGTACAGATCATTGTTTTCATATTGTATTTGATCGTAACCAAAACAATTGTATCTAGAATGGTCGTAACTAGAAATGATAATATTCAAGATGATCATTTCAGGACCATTTGTATTCATAAAAGATCATGATTGGGTTGAGATGAAAAGAAATAAGCAGAAATGAATGGAAAGTTTGAATACTTTCCAATTGAAGTCAGACGATGCTAAAGCTGATCCTCAATGAATTCAAATTCCTGAAGGTAGTTATGATTCAAGCACTGGTTTTTTAAATGTGATGATGTGTTTTCTCAATAGGGTCAAGAGAAAAGAAAATAAAGTGGATATAGATGAATGAATTGTCAAGGGGGAGACTTTCATTTAAAAGAGTGATTGTATCTCAAGTGGAGAAGTGAATTTCGTCAAACACATTCAATTGGTATGGTATCAAGCCTTGTTTTGAAGAAACCAGCCTAAGAGAATCAGATTCAGATGACCTAACCCATGTATTTCTCATCAATTGTAATCGTATTGACATTTGAAATGGGAGTTTGGAAAAGAAGAGATGAATATTATAGAATATTTTTGAAGCTTTGAGAAGCACTGACGAAGTCAAAATGTATCCCAATATTTTGGGGGGAAATTAAAATTTGGATAAATTTTAGTGAGAGGGAATGAATTTTTGGATTCCCTCCAAAGGTTTCATGGGTCTTCTGTAAAAGGATAAGTACATTTTACTTTCTACGTGAGGTGCATACTGTTCACTAAAGAAGAGAGAGAAGCTCTGAGTTTTCAGTGAGAAAAAGTGATACCATTTTCATTTGTATTGAATACATTTCGATGGGGATTGTATTCCACTTGGTTTAGTATCAGACTAAATTAATCGATATGAGATTAAAGTGGAACTGATTTATTTCCATTGTATTCTATCAGAAAATCAGACTGGGAGTATTGTTTTAAAGGAATTGAACTCATAAGAACCAGACTCTGAAAATATCAGACTCACTATTTCACAACAAAGTCTAGGTGGTTCTTACCTTTTTCTGGGAAAGGATTTGATAAATTGTATTACAATTTGTATACATTTTCTAAATTGAAAAGAAGAGTAGGTAACATGAATTTTTACAAAACAATTGTATTACTCTATTGTGTTAAGAGGGTGAACATGCACTAGTGGGATTGTTTTATATTTCTTCATGAGTGTAAGGGTATATCCTACTCGTTGTAATCCAAGGATTGTTTTCTTAGTGGATTGTATGGTATTGGATCATTTCCAAACCATAACAAGGATATATATTATAAGGCCTTAGCCTTAAACCTTACTTAATCTTGAGTTATTACAAGATTACACATTGAGGATCTTTTCAGGTTTAGAGTTTTAGAGAATTAGATCATGAAACTTGCATTACATTCCACATTTAAACAAAGTGGTTACATAAAAGACAATATTCATTCTTCCCATCAACGGAAACATATTAAAAATAAAACATGGATTCTTTCTTGACACATCCTTGACACTATCACCACATCATGTACCTTTCCCTTGACCTGTGAAAAACATTTCAAAAACTAGGGATGAGCATAACAAGCTCAGTAAGGGTTATAAAAATATGGAAAGTAAACATGAGTTCATATATACATAAGAATGAAATCATACTTTACCCATAAAACATAGGTACTTTAACATACCTCATCAAACCATGAATAAATCATAGAAAACATAAGACATAAAGGTAACTTGAGGCATTCATAACATTCTTACATAGGGAGTAACCCTCTTGGTTACGTTTGGAATACCCATCACAGTATATTCCATAAATCTCTTCGGAGAAACCTTAATGTTTCACTCCTTCGCGTTGCCCAATGCATTGGAGAGATATATCGGGCTCATCCACCCTTAGTTTATCACAGAACAACCCGTTTTCGTAACAATGCCCAAGAACCATAACATAAATGTATCACATAAAACATGCATAAAGGAAACATAACATTTCCACATTTCAATCACAATATAACATTTTAGTATATTGAAATAATGAATCCATTCAAAAAGAAACCATTTCCAAAACCATTTAAAACATTTAATAAAGAGATTTTTGAATCAAAGTGTCCCATACAACCTTGAAGCTTAAAATTTTAAACCATTAATATCCATATAAATAAATCCTTAAAACCATTTTGAAAACATGGATATTAATAATAACAAATCATTAAAACATTTAAAGCGATATTTTGGTTAAAGGGTTTTTACCAAAATTAGAGACTCTTGAATACAATAATTGAGGAATAAAATTTAATCAGAACTTTATAATATCATGAGAATAAATGGATTCATGATATAATATTCCAAAGGACAGTATATACACCATATAAGAGTGAATTGGTGCATAACAACAATGAAGTCTCAATAGAAATGTCAAATGTGATGAAATCCCTTATAGAGAAGGAATCCTTAAATTAAGGACAAATCAATCTCAAAAATATGTGTGACAAATATAAGTACACCCAATATAAGTGGATATTAAGTGTAAAACAATAAAAGGTCATTCACACATATTCAATGGATGACATATTCAATGACTACATGTTGAACCCAAAGAAATCGAAATTCAGTTAAAAAGTTCCCTTGACAGCCTAACGGCATCACATCAAAATGAGTTGATGAGAGATAAAAAGTGTATCTCATCACTTGGACATAAAATTTACATCAATAAGGATATATGATAACATATCCCAACATAAAAATATGTAAATTAAAAGACCCAACAAAAGAAGTCTTTTAAAAAAGAGGAGGGTGAAAGGTTCCCTTACCGACTTGGGTATCTTTCAAAACATACACCCCATGAAAGAAGGACAATAGATAATTGATGTAAATACTCATAAACTAAAGTATATTACACAAAGAGTAGAATAATTAGCAGTACATACACCACTCAATGGAATTTGTGGCAAATTTAGCATAAATCTCACGGGAATAAAAGTGAGATGAAAAATCCCTTACGAAAACTCGGCAGCCTAACGACGCCACATAAAACTTCCGAATATGGATTGATGAGATAAAATAGGGTATCTCATCACATTAAAATGAAATGTAAAGCAATAGGAATATAAAATAACATCCCCCAACATTACAAAGAAGAGCTTAAAAGAAGTGACATAAAGGAGAGTACTTAAAAAGAAAGAGAGAGGTTAGATCTCTTACGAAAGTTCGGCAGCCTAACGGTGCCACTCAAAACTTCCAAAATGGATTGATGAGAGTAAATAGGGTCTCTCATCATATGAACATAAAAATTACAGTAAGAGTAATATAAAAGAACATCCCAATAACAAGAAATATGAGCTTAAAAGGAATGACATAAAAGGGTGTACTTAAAAAGAAAGAGAGGAGTAGGATCCCTTACCTCGGGTCCGACTTGACTCGATCGTTCTTTAGAGTCATGGATAATAAACTTGAGTTAATTTCTACTTGATTAAGAACCTTTTCCAAGTTCATTATTCCTTTTATATCAATTATTGACATGTTATAAACATTATGTAATCATTTAAGTTAATAATGTTTGTTTTGTCGATATTTGGTTCTTAAGTCGAAAGTGGACTTCTTACAATTACATGTTGTTCGTGTGGTCAAAGGTTCTTTATATCCAGAATTATATTCATTATTTGGATATCATATATATCATATATATCCAGAATATACATGTATTTATAATATTACATAATCATTTAGAGGTAAGAAATGAAATGCACCGTTCATGGAGACGGTAAGCCGTAAGTACGCATGAACGCTACTTTCATTTCTATGTCATATTAATGGAATTAAAACTAAATGAGAGGTATGTATATTTTAATTCCAGAATTATATTCGTCATTTAGATGTATCATTAATCATATATATCCATTATATAAATGTACTTATAATAGTACATTACATTTGGGGATAAGAAATGAAATGCACCGTTCATGGAGACGGTAAGCCGTACATACGCATGAACGCTACTTTCATTTCTATATCATACTTTAAAGGAAAGAAAAAATAATGATATAGAGGTATATAATAATTCCAGTATAACATAATATATAATAACATTAAATCCATCCTTTATACGTCCCACGTATGGCATTAACGAATCACATCACTTTGAGGGGGTGGTAGTCCGCACTTCCTAAAATGAAGATATTGCGTATACCCATAATGGAAGCCATAAAGGTAAGACAAAAATGAAAAATACAGAAGAATATATAAAACATAAACATATTATATATCATATATAAAAATAGTGACATCATAATGGCCACCTTTGAAGGTGTTAAATGAGTATTGAACAATCATCGTTTCGGGAGGCAGAATTTCACCATCCACGGAAACCGTATGTTCTTTAACCATTTGATGTAGTTTTGTGAGAGCGTATCTCGAATAAATCTTATAAAAACATCCTAGTATATTGAAGATACTGGTGTTGTTACAAAATAAGTTAATAAAAAGAGTTTAGGGGGTTGGAGAAGGAAAATAAAACAAATGAACATGAGAGAATGAATTAACTTTAAAAGTGTAACTCCTTTTGATTTGAGCCTAAAGGCTTCCTTTGAAAGGATTCTGCCCAAAGGGAATCCTCTAGGATGAGGAGACGGATTTGGAGAGAGTAAATGGGAAGGGGTTGGCCGAGAAAAAGGCTTGAGGAGTGTGTGAAATGAGGTAGAGGTGGGGGCCTTTTATAAGAGGAGAGGAGGGGCACTTTTGGAAAGTAAGAAATATTACTTTATTTGAAAATGTGTTTCGATTTTAAAAGGTCCCACATTGTTATAATTAGTGGATAAGGTGATAAGGGTTATAAATCCACCCATCCAATAAGTTTTGGACATGTGTAGGTCATAGAGTTTACATTATCTTCTCATTTTATTTAAATCGTCAGATAATGATGTCATCGCTGCATCATTATGATGTCATAAATAATTTAATTTATTTAATGTCTAAAAATTATAAAAAAATTACTATGATGTATAAAATATTTTTATCTTTCCAATGACTATTTATAATAAAAACTATGACTTGTATAACCCCACTTAATTATTGTTTTAGTAAAACATATCATGTTTGTGTCATTTTTACTTTTACATTAAATAAAAAGTTATTTATGTCATTTCCCAATCAAAGTGGCTCCATGGGGTCCCCGAGTTGACCCATGGCTTGTCTTGGTTGGCCATTACACATCCAATGAGGTTAGGACATGTGTCAAGTTCATTTCATATTATTAAAACATTATTTTTACCTTAAACTACACTAATTACCTCTAATCGCGATTAAAAACTTAATAAGTTACTATTCACCAAAAAGTTATTTTTATCCCATTGAACCATATTTTACTTCTTAATGAAAACCATATATGTCGGATTTTTGAAATTAAAAACACAAAGATGGCAAAATTTCATTTAAACGGAAAAATCAGTTTTTATAAGTACCACTTAGTGGTGTCACTATTCATCAAAAATTGATGTTTTTCAGAAAAATCCCAAAAATTTACCCTAAGCTATATTTGATATTCCGAATTCAAAAATGAAGTCTATTTTACAAAATTAAAAACATATAAGTTACATTAATTAATTTAATAATTAATTCCCGCTGTCAGAGCAAATAGCGTGTTTTTATGAAACAATAAGTATCAAAAGATTGACACTGGTTTAAGTCTGTTTTCAAAGTGAAATTAATTCCAACGACCACTATTGGATTTAATGGTAAAAATATATTCTAATTTCACTTTAAAACCAATTCAAAAGATAATATTATCATATAAATAAATTAGATTAAAAAGAGGTTTTGAATTAAAATACAACATTTTACACTATTCATTAAAAAAATGAACTTTATCGGAAAGTTACCAAAAATTTACACAAAGTAAATTTTGATGTCCCGATTCTTAATAAGAGTTTTATTTGGTCCAAAATAATGTTTAAGAGTGAACAAAACTATATTTAATGATGGTTCAACATCAAAAGGTTATAAGTGAACCTTTAGTGAAAACTAGGGCATATATGCCTAAAATTGAATTCTTTCCGTATTTTAAGCCTCTATCCTTTATTGGATAAATGTAAAAAAATTTAAAAACATATATAATCATATTTTAGTTATTTCTATCCATTCCCTCCATTAAAACGGCTACATATTAACTACCATTTAAAATAATATTATTTTATTATTAGAGTGCAACGTAAGATTCCCAAGAAACTCGTTGTTGCATGTTGGGTACGCCATCGAGCATAGCATCCCCTTTAAAGTCATATTAATATTTTATTCACAAATATGGATAAATATGAAAATTTCATATTCTTTATTTACCTGGGGTGTTACATCCTTCCCCCCTTTTGGGAATTGTGTCCTCGCAATTTTTAAAATTGAGCTTGGAAACATCCTTGAACGTCCCACATCGGAACAAGAGTCGGTAAAACACTCACTTTAAAATAAAGGAAGATAAGTACATAGGTCACCCGAGTTAACCCATACTAGGATTAAAAGTATGAAAACATGGACATGGAGGAGAAAACATAGGGTCATGTTCTGATGGAGAGTGATAGAAAACATGTTTAGGAGAAAGTTAACCATGAGAAAATCACAAACTTGTGATGGGTTAAACGGTATTCGATTCCCCAGTAGGAAGAGTTAATAGACAACATTTTTGTTTTAAGTTACCTTTTTATTGAGGAATTTATTCATAAGGAAACATAATCACTTATCATGTTGACTTTCAACTTTTACTATATTCCTTAATCAAACTCATATTTTTTCCAAAAGACGAGTATTTAGGGAGACTTGTTCGCATTAAGAGTACTATAATCAACTTCTAGAGAATCACCTAATCCACAAAAGATAACTATATACATCCCATGTCTTTAGGCTTTAACCAAAACCAAAACCAAAAAGGTTAATACAAGGTCAGAGAATCCAGAAAAGGATAACCCATTAAAAAGAAAATCCATGCTTAATCTCCAAAATTTGTCCAACATAACCCAAAGTTCAACGAGGACCATCCGATAAACAATTTGTACATAAAATTCTTCAAAGTAAACCAATATAAGATTGAAACCCAAATATTTGAAGGATTTATTCACATAGTCTTCTAAGTTAAATCGTAACATTTATCTCCAAACAACATCAGTTGCTCCTAAAGTCTCGTATTGAAAAGTAATTAACCTAATCACATATCCTCTATGATAGGTTAATAATTTTCATAAATAACCCAAAATCAAATTACTCTTAAAAAAAGAATCAGTCAAACTAACCAGGGACTTCACGTAGTCCAGTGGTAGGCGATAAATACCAGTTGCACTTTGATTGTGGGTTCGATTCCCGCGGCTTTGTCCGACGCGACGGGTTGTCACACGGTCTGCGTGTTGTCCTTTTTCCAAAATTATATAATTCTTAAAAAATTCCCCAAAATGAGATAAAATCTTCAAAAATAATCATAACATATTTTATCCTCAAGTTTATCTCATTCCTTTCATTTTCCATCATATCATAGAGTAACCCATAATTACCTAAAAACTAAGGATCATATAAACCCTAATGGTTACCTTTTGAATTATTACCTGAACTTCCACATCGATTGGTCATCTCGTACATGATGCATTATAGAACATACCAAGGTTCAAGTGGTTGATCAAGACTCCTTGATATTTGGTTTAGAACAACCATGAGTTTCTTTATTGAATCCTCCATTTTGTCTAGTCTCTTAATCAGAGAACCACCACAGTTTCCTTCAAACCTGTTGTCTCTTTGGTGCCTGCTAGATCCATCCATTCACTAAAAACAGAAATGTCAGTGTGAGTATATCAACAAAACCATCATGTACTAATGAGGAAGGTAAACACTAAGATACACTTACTCATTTACTTTATCTAAAACTATGACTCTTTCTGAAATCCTAACCATTATGGTAATGTCACTTATGCTTAGAGAATACCCTAACCTCTAAAGTTATCTAAACCGACCTTTGATACCAACTATAAGGCCCCAGCCTTAAACCTTACTTAATCTTGAGTTATTACAAGATTACACATTGAGGATCTTTTCAGGTTTAGAGTTTTAGAGAATTAGATCATGAAACTTGCATTACATTCCACATTTAAACAAAGTGGTTACATAAAAGACAATATTCATTCTTCCCATCAACGGAAACATATTGAAAATAAAACATGGATTCTTTTTTGACACATCCTTGACACTATCACCACATCATGTACCTTTCCATTGACCTGTGAAAAACATTTCAAAAACTTGTGATGAGCATAAAAAGCTCAGTAAGGGTTATAAAAATATGGAAAGGAAACATGAGTTCATATATACATAAGAATGAAATCATACTTTACCCATAAAACATAAGTACTTTAACATACCTCATCAAACCATGAATAAATCATAGAAAACATAAGACATAAAGGTAACTTGAGGCATTCATAACATTCTTACGTAGGGAGTAACCCTCTTGGTTACGTTTGGAATACCCATCACAGTATATTCCCTAAATCTCTTCGGAGAAACCTTAACGTTTCACTCCTTCGCGTTACCCAATGCATTGGAGAGCTATATCGGGCTCACCCGCCCTTAGTTTATCACAGAACCACCCGTTTTCATAACAATTCTCAAGAACCATAACATAAATGTATCACATAAAACAGGCATAAAGGAAACATAACATTTCCACATTTCAATCACAATATAACATTTTAGTATATTGAAATAATGAATCCATTCAAAAAGAAACCATTTCCAAAACCATTTAAAACATTTAATAAAGAGATTTTTGAATCAAAGTGTCCCATACCACCTTGAAGCTTAAAATTTTAAACCATTAATATCCATATAAATAAATCCTTAAAACCATTTTGAAAACATGGATATTAATAAGAACAAATCATTAAAACATTTAAAGCGATATTTTGGTTAAAGGGTTTTTACCAAAATTAGAGACTCTTGAATACAATAATTGAGGAATAAAATTTAATCAGAACTTTATAATATCATGAGAATAAATGGATTCATGATATAATATTCCAAAGGACAGTATATACACCATATAAGAGTGAATTGGTGCATAACAACAATGAAGTCTCAATAGAAATGTCAAATGTGATGAAATCCCTTATAGAGAAGGTATCCTTAAATTAAGGACAAATCAATCTCAAAAATATGTGTGACAAATATAAGTACACCCAATATAAGTGTATATTAAGTTTAAAACAATAAAAGGTCATTCACACATATTCAATGGATGACATATTCAATGACTACATGTTGAACCCAAAGAAATCGAAATTGGGTTAAAAAGTTCCCTTGACAGCCTAACAGCATCACATCAAAATGAGTTGATGAGAGATAAAAAGTGTATCTCATAACTTGAACATAAAATTTACATCAATAAGGATATATGAGAACATATCCCAACATAAAAATATGTAAATTGAAAGACCCAACAAAATAAGTCTTTTAAAAAAGAGGAGGGTGAAAGGTTCCCTTACCGACTTGGGTATCTTTCAAAACATACACCCCATGAAAGAAGGACAATAGATCATTGATGTAAATACTCATAAACTAAATTATATTACACAAAGAGTAGAATAATGGGCATTACATACACCACTCAATGGAATTTCTGGCAAATGTAGCATAAATCTCACGACAATAAAAGTGAGATGAAAAATCCCTTACGAAAACTCTGTAGCCTAACGGCGCCACATAAAACTTCCGAATATGGATTGATGAGATCAAATAGGGTATCTCATCACATTACAATAAAATTTACAGAAAGAGGAATATAAAATAACATCCCCCAACATTACAAAGAGGAGCTTAAAATAAGTGACATAAAGGAGAGTACTTAAAAAGAAAGAGAGAGGTTAGATCTCTTACGAAAGTTCGGCAGCCTAACGACGCCACTCAAAACTTCCAAAATGGATTGATGAGAGGAAATAAGGTCTCTCATCATATGAACATAAAAATTACAGTAATAGTAATATAAAATAACATCCCAATCACAAGAAATATGAGCTTAAAAGGAATGACATAAAAGGGTGTACTTAAAAAGAAAGAGAGGAGTAGGATCCCTTACCTCAGGTCCAACTTGACTCGATTGTTCTTTAACGTCCTGAATAATAAACTTGAGTTAATTTCTACTTGATTAAGAACATTTTCTAAGTTCATTATTCCTTTTATATCAATTATTGACATGTTATAAACATTATGTAATCATTTAAGTTAATAATGTTTGTTTTGTCGATATTTGGTTCTTAAGTCGAAAGTGGACTTCTTACAATTACATGTTGTTCGTGTGGTCAAAGGTTCTTTATATCCAGAATTATATTAATGATTTGGATATCATATATATCATATATATCCAGAATATACATGTATTTATAATATTAAATAATCATTTAGAGGTAAGAAATGAAATGCACCGTTCATGGAGACGGTAAGTCGTACGTACGCATGAACGCTACTTTCATTTCTATGTCATATTAATGGAATTAAAACTAAATGAGAGGTATGTATATTTTAATTACAGAATTATATTCATCATTTATATGTATCATTAATCATATATATCCATTATATACATGTACTTATAATAGTACATTACATTTGGGGATAAGAAATGAAATGCACCGTTCATGGAGACGGTAAGCCGTACGTACGCATGAACGCTACTTTCATTTATATCTCATACTTTAATGGAAAGAAAAAATAATTATATAGAGGTATATAATAATTCCAGTATAAAATCATATATAATAACATTAAATCCATCCTTTATACGTCCTACGTATGGCATTAACGAATCACATCACTTTGAGGGGGCGATAGTCCGCACTTCCTAAAATGAAGATATCGCGTATACCCATAATGGAAGCCATAAAGGTAAGACACAAATGAAAAATACAGAAGCATATGTAAAACATAAACATATTATATATCATATATAAAAATAGTGACATCATAATGGCCACCTTTGAAGGTGTTAAATGAGTATTGAACAATCATCGTTTCGGGAGGCAGAATTTCGCCATCCACGGAAACCGTATGTTCTTTAACCATTTGATGTAGTTGTGTGAGAGTGTAGATCGAATAAATATTATAACAACATCCTAGTATATTTAAGATACTGGTGTTGTTACAAAAGAAGTAAATAAAAAGAGTTTAGGGGGTTGGAGAATCAAAATAAAACAAATGAACATGAGAGAATGAATTACCTTTAAAAGTGTAACTCCTTTGGATTTGAGCCTAAAGGCTTACTTTGAAAGGATTCTTCCCAAAGGGAATCCTCTAGGATGAGGAGAGGGATGTGGAGAGAGTAAATGGGAAGGGTTTGGCCGAGAAAAAGGCTTGAGGAGTGTGTGAAATGAGGTAGAGGTGGGGGCCTTTTATAAGAGGAGAGGAAGGGCACTTTTGGAAAGTAAGAAATATTACTTTATTTGAAAATGTGTTTCGGTTTTAAAAGGTCCCACACTGATATAATTCGTGGATAAGGTGATAAGGGTTCGAAATCCACCCATCCAATATGTTTTTGACATGTGTAGGTCATATAGTTTACATTATCTTCTCATTTTATTTAAATCGTCAGATAATGATGTCATCGCTGCATCATTATGATGTCATAAATAATTTAATTTAGTTAATATCTAAAAATTAAAAAAAATTACTATGATGTAGGAAATATTTTTAGATTTCCAATTACTATTTATATTAAAAAATCTGACTTGTATAACCCCACTTAAAAATTGGTTTAGTAAAACATATCATGTTTGTGTCATTTTTACTTTTACATTAAATAAAAAGTTATTTATGTCATTTCCCAACCAAAGTGGCTCCATGGGGTCCCCAAGTTGACCCATGGCTTGTCTTGGTCGGAAATTACACATCTAATGAGGTTAGGACATGTGTCAAGTTCATTTCATATTATTAAAATATTATTTTTACCTTAAACTACACTAATTACCTCTAATCGCGATTAAAAACTTAATAAGTTACTATTCACCAAAAATTTATTTTTATACCATTGAACCATATTTTACTTCTTAATGAAAACCATGTATGTCGGATTTTTGAAATTCAAAACATAAAGATGAAAAAATTTCATTTAAACGGAAAAATCAGTTTTTATAAGTACCACTTAGTGGTGTCACTATTCATCAAAAATTGACGTTTTTCAGAAAAATCCCAAAAATTCACCCTAAGCTATATTTGATATTCCGAATTCAAAAATGAAGTCTATTTTACAAAATTCAAAACATATAAGTCACATTAATTAATTTAATAATTAATTCCCCCTGTCAGAGCAAATAGCGTGTTTTTATGAAACAATAAGTATCAAAAGATTGACACTGGTTTAAGTCTGTTTTCAAAGTGAAATTAATTCCAACGACCACTATTGGATTTAATGGTAAAAATATATTCTAATTTCACTTTAAAACCAAATCAAAAGATAATCTTATCATATAAATAAATTAGATTAAAAAGAGGTTTTGAATTAAAATACAACATTTTACACTATTCATTAAAAGAAATGAACTTTATCGGAAAGATACCAAAAATTTACACAAAGTAAATTTTGATGTCCCGATTCTTAATAAGAGTTTTATTTGGTCTAAAATAATGTTTAAGAGTGAACAAAACTATATTTAATTATGGTTCAACATCAAAAGGTGATAAGTGAACCTTTAGTGAAAACTAGGGCATATACGCCTAAAATTGAATTCTTTCCGTATTTTAAGCCTCTATACTTTATTGGATAAATGTAAAAACATTTAAAAACATATATAATCATATTTTAGTTATTTCTATCCATTCCCGCCATTACAATGGCTACATGTTAACTACCATTTAAAATAATATTATTTTATTATTAGAGTGCAACATAAGATTCCCAAGAAACTCATTGTTGCGTGTTGGGTACGCCATCGAGCATAGCATCCCCTTTAAATTCATATTAATATTTTATTCACAAATATGGATAAATATGAAAATTTCATATTCTTTATTTACCTGGGGTGTTACATAGATATTCTTATTGAATAGTAAACCTTATAAATATTTGTGTTCCTTTGGATGTGTGTTGCTTTTTATTCTCTACATGAAATTGAAATCTTTAACAGGAGGTGAAGGTTGTTTTAATTGAAAAGAAACATAAACAAGAAAGAGTATCACTAATTCCCCATCCCCCTCTTAGTGATACAATACTCTGACTGGTCACTTTCAAACATATCATTATACTTTAATAAACATGAAGCATCTTTAAATCTTCACATTACAAACATGTGGATAACTTTATAATGAATCCTTTTGAAATATGGTAAAAACTCAAATAACCATAGAAACTTGTTGGAAACATTCATTATTCTGTATTCCTTATGTAAGACACATATTATTGGATATATTACATAAATACAAAAGTGTTATAGACTCCATCAATGACAGCATATTCCACTTTTTGACAAGTCATTAATTAGTTCCAATGTAGTCAGAACTTTTCCAAATCAATCATTTCTTCATAATTATATCAACATCAGGAACATATTTAAGGGATTTTTCCCTCAATCATGTGTTTTACAGAAAGATTAACTTGCTACTGAATCTATTTTCTTGGTACCATTTAACATGTGTTCTAAAATATTTAGCAAAAATGGTACTGCAGTACAATCCTCATATATCCCATATTCCTTATAACTAGTACATTACTGATAAAATATTCAAATTTCATAATTATTTAATAGGAATATTAATCATTCTTCTTCATCTGCAATAGTATCATAACTTGATTATTATTTAATATCATCATTTGTGGTATATTACTTTGATGCTTGAGACATTGATTTACATAGTGTTCGATCTCCTTGTAGTTGAAGCATTGTACATTGGAAACCTTACCCTTGAAATCAAAATCATGGTGCCATTTCTTTCCAAACCTATAACAAACTATCATTACCTTCAAGCATTTACCAAGGTGAATCTTTCCAGAGTTATCATATGTTATAAAGTTATTCTTTACCTTATTCCCTTTATCTATATTTTTATCTTCCATCCTATTATTCTCTTCATTTCCTTCAAATCCATAGGGCATGGATAATTATCTAATTACCTAATTATCACATTATACTATTTCTTCATATGATGGGGATACTTGGGTGACTATTTCCCTTATATTTTTTTGGCTTAAAACCCTGAAATATATAGTCCTTCTTTCTCTTTAGATCACGTGCATTGGTGAGGTTCTCATTCCTTTTACTAGGAACAATTTATAAACCATGGAATATATTGGATTATCTTATAATGTTATGAACATTGTATAACTCTAAATATGGTATAACACATAACATAAATTTATGCAATGTTAATCCTAAAATCACAAACTTTGGTTACTTTTGGGAAATTTTTTCTTTCAAATACTTCATAATGGTAGGTAAAGAAAATGTAAACTCTCCTAAGAATATCCCATGGGAGTGTCAAAATAGGTGCACAAGAAGGCCTGTTTTCATGTACCAGGTTACCCCGAGTTAGGCCCAACATACCTTATCTGAGTTGTAACACCTAGGTACATCTGTTCCAGAACCACATCCACTTTTAGTATCCAAATATAGATGTATTTATAAGAATACCCAAACAATATACATCTTACAAAAATTATAGGATGTTCATATATAATTATCCTTAATGTCTTTATTAGTGTTGTTCTACCTAATATAAGTTTTCTAAATATAGTTTCAAAGGTTTCTTCTAAACTTCCTTTGATACCAACTATAGCACCCCGACCCCAGAAGCCCGAAGTGGATGCATTATTTTATTACATTGGCATGATTACAAGGAATAAAATACCTAAGGACCAATAAATTTAGTAGTCTTGGAAATATAGATTATATACATGATACTCACAATATATTGGGAAATATAAAATAAAAACACGATACGTAATAAAAATAAATAAACTGCATCCTTGAAACTTATTCAATGGACTCCTCTTTATAACCTTGAGAAAGTAAAAATAATAAGGGGAGCTCAAATACTACGTAAGGTTAGGTAAAGTTGAATAAATAATGAATCAATAAGAATAAATTGACATGTAAAGGTAAATAATAGATAAACCATTCCATTCAAATAACTATATATGGAAAATTCAATATGGAAATGTAAGAAACTGAAACACATTCCATTTAATAAATGAATTGAATATTAAATGTATCCATAGATATATCAATTAAAAATATAATGGATTAATATTAAATAAGTAAGGAAAGTTTTTAATTATTGGAATCTATGTTTCCAAGGTACATAGAGCCAGTTCCATTAAGACCTTTCACAAGATGGTTTAGCAATCAGGTAAAAACCCATATAAGGTGGCTAGACAACTATTTCATCTCATGAGACTACTGATAAATTGAGGTTATATCTACAAATAAGAACCAACCTTGTCATAATTTTCCAAATAATTACTGATATATAATAATAAATTTAAATAATAAACAATGTGACTTATCAAATATTCGTATTTATTGGAGGATAAGGATTTATCAATTATTCCCTAGTTAATAAAATATCTAACAAGGTAAAAATTGTATGTAAAATGATATAGAATTTAGGCAATAATAATATCCATAATATGAAAATAATGATATTAAAGGAAATTTCTAAGTAAAAATGATTTCCATTAATTTATTTTTTGATAGAAAGTTAACAATCACAAAATAAAGTGATATTGCAAAGATAATCATTAAGAAAATTCTTGAGGAAAATAATCTTTATGCATTCCAAAGTATCCCATACCACTTTGAAACATTTAAATAATAACCCCCATGAAGGAATAAAATAAAGCTTATATTATCATGAGACTAATGAGATTCGTATTATAAAATTTCAAATGGAAGTATTAACACCATATAAAAGTTAATTGGTGAATAATTACAAATAATTCTCAATGGAATGTAAATTTAAAATAAAATACCTTACCTTAACATTTATTTTTGTGTGTTGTAATTATCCACCTGTATAGTGGTTTAAAATATGTTTCTAAATTAAACAGAACCGTACTCATGTTTATAATATTATATATCATCTTATTATGACATCGTGTTACCGGTTTGTTAACAATATTTCTTTATTTTCACTATTTTGGGTGTTAATTTCCTATTTTTCTAATGTATGTTTTGAATTGTCATTTGTTGTTCCTATTAATTAGATTATTATTTCATCTTCTTCAGAATTTAAATCATGAATTAATAATCATACATATTCAGTATATTTGTTTTTATAGTAATACATAATTTTTGGAGATAAGAAATGAAGTGCATTGTTCACGAAGACGGTAGGTCGTACGTATTCATGAACACTACTTCCATTTCTTTGTCATATTAAAGGAATGAAAATTAACTGATACATATTTATATTATAATTAAATTATAATACCTATGTAATATATTTTTTATATGTTTATTAAAACCATCCCCTATACATTCTATATATGGCATGAACAAGACATATCGCTTTGAGGGGGCAGTAGTCCACACTTCCTCAAACGAAATTATTGTATTTACACAAGATGAAAAGAATAATAGTATGTTTTAAATAAATATTTAATAATCCTAAAGACATTATAAATATAATATATATCATATATAAATATATTTTTCATTATAATAGCCACCATGAGAGGTGGTAAAGGAAAAATGAACAATCATAATTTCATGAGGAACTATTTCACCATACACAGAAACAATATTTTCATTACCCATTAGATGGAAGTGTGTGTAACTATAGGTTAAAACATTATCATAAAAAATCATAGTATATTTAGGATACTGGTGTTGTTATACAATAATTCAATAATAATATTTTAGTGGGTGGATAATGGAAATGAAATTAAAGAGCTTAAGGAAAGATGTTACCTCTTAATCCGGTAACTTATTTTGGTTTGTACAAAAAGGATTCCTTGGATGGATTCTTCCAAATTTTAGGCTTCTATATCAAAGGGAAAATTTTTTTGAGACTATTTTTGTAGAGGCTTGATAATCCAAAATGTCTTGAGGGGTGTAAGGAATGGGTAGAGTTCTTGCCTCTTTATAATGGAGGGGGAGTGGCACTCTTGTAAATACCAAAAGGTATTCATTAATGGGAGTTCCAACCTACCTAATGTGCATAAAATATGAAAAAAGGATGGATTAAATGGGAATAATGGTCGAGAAAAACCTCCACCACAAAAAATAAGTATATTTTAATAATTTTGTTCCTTACCTTCTAATATTCCCTAATTTTATAATTTTTGTTTTTATTAAAGCATCAAGTATTCTAACCTATGTAATTTTACCATTATGAATTAAATAAAGTGAGATTTATTTTAAAATATAGATCCAATTAATTATTAGTATAATTTATAATTTATAAATTTAAAATCCTATGTGTTTTGTAAATTTATTTTAAAAAAAGCACATGTGATGCATTAAAACACTACTTAAACCCGGACCATGTCAATAATGTTTGTACAATATATGAGTCAATATGTTTCTTATAAAATATAAATTGGTAAATTAATAGAACATATTTAATATTTATTAAAACTTAATAATCAATTGTCATAATATAAGTTTTATTATTAATTTTTAATCATTTAATAACATATCAGTTATTGTAAAATAAAAATAATGTCCATTTTTACATTATTTATTTAATTTTAGTTTTAAAATATAAAATTTATATATATATATATATAACATGATATATTAATATAAAAAAATAATGAAAATAATTCAATCAATTCACTTCACTTTTAATATTTACAACATCATTTATTTTAGTTGAATATTAACTAAATAATCACTACATTGTCGTTTCTTAAGAATTTAAAGTAACTAAACCTTATATAAAAATTATTGATAAATTATAATGATAAAAATATCTCATTTATCTTTAAAAATGATATGTATAACCGAAAATATAATGTTTTTTACATTTCTAAAAATTTTATAATTTTTAAGGGTACGGAAAGTTCCGTTTTTGTATCTTTCCTTACTTAACCTTTTATATAGGGAAATTCCATTTTATAATATCCAAATAACCCATAAAATTATAACCAAGAATAAATGTGGTCTAAATATTGGAATAAAATGGGTTTTGGATAGCTTTCCTGGTCATTTTGGCCCTCAAGATTAATGTTTTGTCCCTTGTTAAGCTTTGTTTTACATTAATCACCATAAATAAATTTAATCACTTTCACTAATATTTTTGGTCAATAATTAAGTTGATATTATTAGACCAAAAAATTGTATTTATTACAGCTATGTGTGTTAATTTTTCAAAATTCAAATCATAGAAGTTGGAAAATTAAGATTAACACTAATCCCACACACGTGGAGAGAAAGTAGGGTTTTAAAGTAAAAATGTTCAAAAGTTCAATAGGTTTTTATATCTAATTTCAATATAAAAATAATTTAAAATGATCTAAATTAGATTAATATATTAATATCTGATCTATTTTGACTTTAATAACTAATTTAAAATAAAATTTAACACTAATGATTATTTAAACTAAAAGGATAATTTTAACTAAATTGGAGTAATTTTTACTATTTATCAAAAAATAATGTTTTTCATAAAAATTCCCAAAAATCAACCTAAGATAATTTCTACATTCTAAATTCAAAAATGATGTTTATTTTGAAAAATAAAATTTATAAAAGTGTCAAAATTTAGTTTTAAAATAGTTTCACCATTAAATGTCGGTATAACTCGATCTTTCATGTAACGTAAGTAAATTATGTGTTTTGTGTGTTGTAAGCTTAACTTTGCATATAAATAATTATAAATAAATTATATTTATTCTAAAAAGAAAATATTTTAATGTCTTGGGGTGTTACATATTCTAAAATGAAAGATGAACACATTATACCTCAGTTTCTCAATATCCTTTAAATGAATTTTGCGTAATTCTAGAGAGAATTTTGGATTTCTGCAATGTGTCTTTAGAGTTAGGAAGCCTAAATCTATGAATAAAAAATATTGATTCAAGTATTTTAATATGAATCTCCTGATGTTTCTAAAAAAATATTATTTTTAACTTTTGGTTATTCTTTTAGAGATATTTTTAAGAGATAGAAATTTTCCATTTGTGGATAATTTTAAGATATATAAAATCTAGAATGGATTAGTCCACAAGCCATGCACCATTATATAAGTATTTTCCAGAAAAATATAAATAGTCTAGTTTGGGACCATTCTAATAGATATATTTAATTTTATTATAGATATTAATATTTCCAATTTTGAACTTCTCTCTAGGATTTATAGTCCTTAACGATTGATTCATGAGATAAAATTTATGTTTTTGTGATCCTCATGTTGAGATGAAGCTTCCACTAAATTTTGGTAAAGAATGTGATTTTTAACTCTATATAAAACCATTATGGGTGGCTGTTTTATATTAAAAACATAAGTTATAAGTGGTGTAATAATAAAAATCATCCATTTCATTATCTGCGGGTGTATAGAGCACCTCGTAGCCCTAACCATGGTTTGTGGGTTTGAGGCCAGCACTAGAAGCCCAGGAAAGTTCCACGGTCAGATCAATCTGATTGGAAAATGTAGTGCTCTCCATGTTATACCTATAGAAGTGAGAAAATTTGGGGGTGAAATTGATAGTATGAACAACCAATTGAAATGATTATATAGATCCCCACATGGCCATGTCAGTCATGCATGGGCTAGGAACTCCAATTTTCAGGTTGTTCATACCAATATGATCCGATAAAAACCCATATGGCCTTGCTAGGAACACGAGATAATCTACATCATGAGATGAGTTATAAGATTTAGATCATCTAATAAATGATTATATGGTCATGATCTATCCATGTGGAAGGTATTATGTGAAGGAGCAGGGACACCCGGGATAGTGTGTGGTTGTACAATGTGGAATCCACCGGTTGGACACATCTTCAATACACACATATTAATGTATGAGGGACTGTTTTAGAACATAAAAAATGTTTTTGGACTCCTTGAGACATCTTGGATGCACTAGAGCTTAGTTTGAGTCATTTGGAGACCTTTTTATTAATGAATTTAGTTAAATAAGATTTAATTTTTATGAAATTCTAAATTAGGAAAATAGTAATTTCTAAAATATTATAAAATTTAGTGGTTTCCTAATTTTCTACTACTGGATATCAAGTAACATCTAGTTGATTTTGGAGAAATCGAAGTTGTGTGAAGCCCTTGATTTGGATGTCATATTCACTTGGAAATAATGAACTTCATATAAAGGGTATATGAAATGAGTTCTGATATTAAATAATGAATTTAGGGTGATGAGATTATGTTATATATGTGTATTGTTCTAGAAATTAGATAAAATGTCAATTAAATGAATCTTGATAAATTAAAACATAAATTAGTATTGAAATAATTTTCTTAATTGTACAAATTTTTAATTAGGTATTAAACACCTTGGGGTTAGCTGAAGCAACTTAATGTGATCTTTTATATGAAGGTATGGAATGCTGTTTATTGAAATTATAAATTTAGATCAAGTGTTCAGATCATAAAGTTTTATAATGATGAATAATATGTAAATTAATGATTGATGAAAAATTGATAGTGAATGAGGGATGTTGGAATGTACATTAAATTATATAAAAGTGGAATATTAATGAAAAAGATTTATATAGCTTGGTAGGGTTCTAAAAAATTAGTGAAATACCCTGATTTTATCCTCATAACCCAAACATGGATTATGGTGTTGAAGGTAATATCTTCTATGTGGTGATATAACTAACTTAATAATTCAAAAAACAAAATTTATTTGTTATTTCATTATCATTTACTTCTTATGGGTTTGGGTTGTTATATTCATTGTGGATGATGTATTGGCTGGATTGCTAGATGGGAAGTTTTTTATGAATAATAGTGGAATCCCCTAAATGTTATTGAGTTATTAATTATGTGTACTAACTACCTTGAGATGTGATTTATCTTATAACTAATGGATATTTATGGGGACTGGAAACAATGTTGGCTCTCCATAGCACCTGCCCTCTATCTGGGGTTAGAGTGGGGTGATAGTAACTATGCCTTGTCTCACCCATTGTTCTGTGTAAAGGCTGATGATGAACTATATATTTTAATAAACCTATTGACCCACTACTTAGGGATAATATAGGATTGTATGAATTAGTTAGTGATGAATAATTTCTCCAAAAACTCTAGTTTGGGACATATAGAGCGGGGTAATTATTTCATTGTCTTCAACACGAGAACTCAATAAGTGGAATAGGTAGAGATGTGTAATACCCCTTGAATCCTTGATATATAAATCTAATAATTTCAATTCATCCATATGGAAACACCCATTATATTTCATGGGTATCATGGTTGGTGATGATTCATTGATGCAATCTTTAATCTATTCCGACAACATTGATTTTAGAAGTACCATATATTTAGTGAAATATTTGGAGATTTATATACTAGTGTAAAACTTTATCACTCAACTTATGTATTTCCTCTATTATTTGTAAAATTAGACACTTCTAGTTTTGAATATGTGTATTTACTTTGGTACTTTAGATAAGGTTGGAGATTCATATTTCTTCTAGTGTTTAAGGGGTGTGTAGATATATATATATATATATTGGATCCATTGTCTCATGGTTAGTGTATCTAGGATGAAATATTGTACTAGAAATCTATAACGGGACATGTGGTTTTTTAATGATTTATGATATGTTATATAATTTGGCCCTATTTTTAGAGATCATTAGGGAAATGTGCTAAGGGTATCTTTTTAAGGTTTGGGGATGAGGATATTTGGGACGTCATATATTTACATGTTGTTTATGACTTGTGAAAATTGACACTGTATGCATTTTAGGTTGGTCTACTACTTAGGATGACCCTACCCGGTATAATTATAATCACTACTGCATGTGCACATTCACATTATTCAACTTGTGTCTATATTAATCTACAGATTCTTAGGGTGGATGGATATGGTACCTGGAGATGGTGGTAGATTTGGATGGATAACAGAGTGTAGATCATTATGGCGACCACCCTTGGACATCCATATTTTGGGATGTCACTTTCTCAGGATGTGCCAATTGTTTCTAATTTTTTATTTATACCTGGTTATTAATTTTTTATAAGTGAACCTTTTACTTTGATGTTTTTTATTATATGAGTCATATTGTATGTTTTTTTATATATGTCATAATGTTGTTTATTTTTTAGATTAAATTTCATGCATGTATAGTAGATATTGGTGTATGATATATGGTGTTTGGTTCATTTAGAGTTAATTTCCCCAATTATTGTGTAGATATATTAACGCTAGTTGCTAGCCCCATGATTTGTGGAGATGGTCTAGGTGAGTTTTCTTATAAATGATCTAGGATGTGATTGAAAGGTATTAGAGCAACATGATGGAGCATGGTTTTAGGAAGATGTGAGTATTAGTTACGAGAGTTAGAATGATTCATAAGGATCTCTATTATATGCAGTGATAATAAAAGACTTTTCAACGGATGTGGTGGTTAATTTGTTCCTAAGAATATCTATTATTTATAGAACATGGTTGGAGATTTTGTACATAAACAAGGATTATAAAGATTGAATCATGTATCATATATATCTAGGATTATATTTGGTGATTTTATGATTAATTTTATTGTATCAAAGGATAATATGCACGATCCAGATTAACATGATATATATCAAATTCCACATTATTTATTATTATTTGAGGTTGAGGATCTAACCAAGAGATAATGGGATGGGATTTCTTAGATTGGGATGTTTCATTGTGCATATATGGGTGTGATAATGATTTGATATAGTATAAATAAATGGTATTCTATTGCATGGACCTTGATAAATAATTTTAGAGGACCCAAGTAGAATCAAAAAGCAATCTTTCATTGGGGAAGAATCAATTTCATATGGTATGAAATAGAAATTAAATGGGATTTTCTGAATTCCTCCCTTTTATACTATGATTTTATTGGAATATAAATCCCCTTATTTTGAGGGATCTAAAACATTATGGTCTTATCCTTGACATTGAGGTCTATTCCACTAAAGTTTCACATATTAGAGTGCCACCAATGAGAGTTTTTGATATCTTTAGATATTTTTGATTATTATAACATAGTGGAAGAATAGTTATAGCTAGGATCTCTAGTGGTGACGAGCGAGATTGTGAATTTTTTTACAATAATAGAAAATATCAAGGATAATTGGAATGTAAAATTATCTAGTGCGAAGAAAATGTTTTATTTATCCTAAGTCTCCAAGTGTGTATCCTCTACATAAAAATTCACTGTAACACTTATTATTCAAGATGAGATTGTCTGTTGGTTGAAAATTTGAGAAATTTTAGGAAAGAACTATGTAAATTTGTGATGGGATTGTAAAAAGAGTGATTATGGGAATATTCTAGGATAACTCTTATGGAACCCTATGATTGAATTATTTTATGGGTTTTGTTGGACCTTAGTTAGTGATTTTATTACAAGATTTAAAATATTGTTTCATTCTGGTCCAACCCATTAGGGTCACCCTAGGATACCCCAATAGTAAGGTTTTAGAGGAGGTTATAGTTTTAATTTATTATTTAAAAGTATAACAATATTTTTCTGACCCCTTTTTTAAATCTTGTAAGATATGAATTAATGGTTTTCTTTTTCTATTAGAATATTAATTGTTAGTGATTTTTTCAATTAGCTTATAAGCCCCTGTGAATTTGTTTGTGTTGCTAAATTAATATAGTAATCATCAATAATCAAGTATCCTTGAGTTATATGTTGAATTATAAATTTTAATTGAGAAAAAGAGTGGTTTCGATAAAATTTATTTTCACAATAAACACTAGTCATTTTTTTAAATCTGGGAGTTAAACACTCGATATAAAATTGGAAAGTAAATGTTGGAAAGGTGTGAAATAAATTATGAGTGGGAATCACACTTTCAGATTATGATATCTTAAATATCATGTATTTAAATAGTTGAACCATGTGGGGGATATGTTTTATTAATGAATTTATTTTTCGAAATATAATACCTATATCAAGTTCAATTGGAAAATTAAATTTTCCCTGAATGGAACCCTATGGATAGTTAACTTAAAGAGGATAGATGAGTGATTATTTGGTTCCCTAGATATTTTCATAGGTTTTAAAATAGTACTGGTTGACTACTTGGATTCTATATGTCTTTAATTATTGGTTTGAAATTATTGGAGTATTCCTTATTTTAGGAGAAAATATTATTGAATTGTTTCACTCTCAATGGTGGCTATTTCTAATTAAATTACTAAAAATAGAAAATTAATTATTAACTCCCCATAATCATAATTTCCCATTTACATTAGTCTTTTAGTTGGATCTACTATTATATTTAAGAGGCCATGTCCCTGGAGTCTCATAAAAGAATAAGGGATATACAAAAAAGATTAAAAAATGACCAGATCATCCAGAAAAGGTATAGTTCATTAGAATTTGTAATTTATTTTTCAACTTAAAACTCCTCTCTTCTCAATCATGATTAAAATAAGTGAATTTCTTGATAAAATTTTAGTATGATATTCTTCTATGAAATATTAACACATTAGACCTTTGTGTATCAAAATCCAACAAATGGATTTTGAGGAATTTTCGAATAAATTTTTCCTTTCTAAAAATTTTCTATAGAATTTAGAGGTCTAAATATTTTAATCACAAATTTTATTTAATTATGTTAATCTAAATCTATTGAAGTTACAAAGGACATATTATTTGTTTGTTTTTTTTATTTTTATAGATATCCTAGAGTGATAGAATCATTACATTTTTAGATAATTTTACGTTCAAAAAAAAAATATAAAATTAATTATTTCACAAACCATATACCCCTATTTATGTATTTCAAAAAATATATATTTGGAATAATTTGAGATCAATCCAATATATGGATATAAAGTTATATTATAGAGATTTTTTTACCATTTTTAAAATTTCTCTTGGATTTAGAATCCTTAATGGTTGATTCATGATATAAGATTTGTGTTTTAGTGATACTCACATTGTGATGAAGCTAGATAAGAAGTTTATAGAATAATGTGAAATTTATCTATTTAGAAACCCACTGTGGGTGGTGGGAGGTGATGATTTGAATCGACAATGTTTTGGTAGGTGGTGTTGAAATCTCTCACACTCATTTATTTATTTAGAAGTCCAAAGAGAACTTCATATCCCTAACCATGATATGATGGCATGGTGCTAGTGCTAGTAGCCCATAGAATTGTTTTCATCAATTCAATATGATGAAATAGTGTAGAGGCTATCACATATGACCTTCCTTAGGATAAAGAGGAAGGTATGATGGCTTGAGGATGACCATCTAATAAAAAAACAAGACATTTCTTCATGTGGCCACATGAGAGTGAGGTACCTAAATTATTATGCTTGTTCGATCATTTTAATTTGACCAAAACCCAAATTGACACATTGATCATGTGTGGGAGGGTGTTGCTCTAGTTGAGCCATGGTTTTAAAATCATAGTATTAGTTATCTTATGATCCTGATAAATAAAAACACAAGAGGATTGATGTGGAATAGTGAGGATGTTATGGTTAGAATATGGGGGTGCCACATGGTGCCCCCTGGTTCACTACATCTTCAAGGTGTGTGCGTGGGATTGGTTGAAGACATGGAAAAGTACATTGGACTCTATGTGACTTCTCGGACCCAATGGAACTTTGTTAGGTCATTTTTAGACCATTTGATAAATTGATTTCGTGAATAAATATTGAATTGTTGTTGTCAAAATTATAATGAATTAAATTCAATATGATAATGTGGTCACATAATTTTCTGATGATGGAAATCATGTTATATATGAACAAATCATAACAACTTTATGTAGTATGATATGCTTGATCAAGATGTCAAATTTTCCTTGAGTCGTTTATATAAATATTATTATTATTAAATATTATTATTATTATATAAGGAAATGTTGTGAAAAATTATAAATTCAAAAACAAAATAATGAGATTCAAATAACAGGTAAATGAAAGGGCTTATGATATTAAATAATGAGTATAGGGTGAGTTGATTGTGTTATGAAAGTGTATTTTCCTATAAATTAGATAAATTATGTGTTAAATGTAGCTTAATAATTTTAATAAGAAAATAACATAGAAACAATTCATTGAATTCTTAAAAATATGTAATTATGATGAAAACACTATGAGGTTAGCTAAGGTAAATAAATGAGGTCATCCATATCCTGGAATGGAATGACATTTTTTGAAATAATAAATGTAAATTAAGTGATCATATCATAAAGGGTGATAATAGCGAATAATGTGTAAATTAATTGTTAATGAATAATGGAAAGTGAAATAGGAATATAAAAATGGAATTTAAATAATAAAACGATAGAACCTTTATGGAAAATATTTAGATATATTAGAAGAATTAAAGAAAATTAGCGAAGAAACATTAGTTTATCCCAATTCATTGGACATGGCTTGCAAAAAGGGGTGTAGTATCTTTAGTGTGGTGATGAAACTAGATTGATAATTAAATAACAAAATTTATATACAATTTAAGATTAATATACTTTATATGGGTTTGGGAATTAGGATTCATTTTAGACAATATAGTCATTATATTTCCATGTGAGAAGTTTTGTATGACTAATAGGAGGATATTGTAATTTTTATTGGGATTTTCATTGTTTTTACTAACTACATTGAGATGTGATGTAGGTTGTGATCTATGGATATCGATGGTGACTGAATATGTTAGTTTATCTTCATAGAACTCACCCTCAATCTAGTGTTAGTGTGAGATGATAATGACTAAACTTTATCTCACCCATTGATCTAGGTAGAGGCTAATGATAACCTATATATTTATCAAAACCAACTCACCCATAGATCTATGACAAGTCTATATATTTATAGGGATTTTTTGATATGATTATTTTCTTAAACATCTATATTTTGAGGAAAAAAGAGATGGGTAATTCTTCTAGTGTCCATGATATGATAACTAGATACACGAGATGGGTGGAGATGCGAAATACCTATAGTATATTTGGTATATAATTGTTATAATGGTAATTCACCTGAGTGGTGACAACATCTCTTTCCCATGGTATAAGAATCGAGTTTGATGGTGATTTACTGATTCTATCTCCACTCTCTACCCATTACATTAGGTTTGGGAGTACCAAATATTTTTACAATAATCTTAGAGATGTATATTTTTTATAGTATACTAGTATTCAACATTATCATTATTTTTTTGAATTACCCCCATTATTCAGTCATTAAAATTCTAATAGCTATAGAGATGTGTATTTCATTCAGTTGAAATGTGTTTTTTCATTAATACTTAAGAGACAATTAGAGATTTTTATTTACATCTATGTTTTTGATTAGGTGTAGGAATGTATGATGGTATGTGTGATATATTATTACTTTTGGATATTTAGGATAAGTAATCCTTGATTTGTGGTGAGATTTATAGAAATGAGATATGGGTATCTTGGTAAGTTTTGGTTATGATTTCTTTCTATGTTGTTGAGGATGTCAAGAAAATTTGATGTCTACACTGCATTTTTTTCTTATTCACATTGACATGGTATGAATTTTGGGTCAGTCTACTACTTGGGATGACCATACTAGTTATAGTTATACTCACCCACATATGAAATTTTTTTTATTAGCCATATGTTTGTGCATATCTATAAGCCTAAATTAATTCATCTAACTCTTGGACTAATCCTTTGAATAAATTTTTATAGTTTTTCTCAAGAATACTCTATATACTCCAATTTGAAACTTCTTCTTAGCCATTCGTTTGTGGATGGAAATGAGTTATCATATATTGGTGACATCTATGGTGATTAAGAAATGTTTGAAACAAATTATTATTAAATTGAGTTCTATAATCTCTATTTATAATTATGTAAACCCCAAATCAGGTAAATATATGACGCTTTTAGAATTTAACTACAAAACTTGATATATGTTCACAATAAGAGTCATATTTTACTTACTTTGATCAATAAAAACAAAAAATAGAATGAAATATTTATGAAATAATTTAATAATAGGACCTAGGAAGTCAACTCCCTAAAGATAAAATATTTCAAACACCCAAAAGGTGTTTTTGAGGTGTCTTGTGTTTTAATATTTTTCCTTTTATTCATTGGAATTTATTAAAGCAATTATGAAATCTCAAATATATTGATATGAAAATGGATAAAACAAATCACATTGAAATTTTTTTCCCATGGTATGATACGATCATTCCTCATCATAATGGAAAATATTTCAAAACTAGGATCTTAATCCTATAGAATATATAATGGTCTTTAAATAAAAATAGATCACCCTAATAATAGTTCCATATCTCATTAATAAATATTTCTCTCTTATCAAAAATCAAAACTATATGAATCACACTTAGAGATATAAAATTCATGACATCTCTATGACATAGTTTGATGGTCTCACCTACATATAACTACTCTATAGTAAATGTTTACGTAATAATTTCAACACTATTTTTACTTGTGTCTATTTCAATGTGTGATAAATGATAAGTTATAAAATTTCTAGTTCCCTTATTATCATTTATTTTGATATAAAATAATGGGGGAAAATAAAATACCAAATAAATCTTTGTTTATAATCATTTTTACTCTTATGAAATAATAGAGAAGAGTGATCTGTGTTCATAGTAAACTTTGAGAAAAGAAGATATGTGATTAATTTATCAGACATAAAAACTACATCTATAAGATCTATTTTGTTGGTTGTGTAATAATGTTTAGGATAATTTAATTTTTTTGTATAATATATTATAATTATAATTTTATCATTTATCATTACCAAGGTACAATATTCTTCCTTTTCATTTACAACACATGTTAACTAATGTGGTTGATAACAGTCTGGTTATATCGTGATAGAAGATTCTACCAAAAAAATACTTACAAAAATAATGTCTTCCTAACATCGAGTCTAAAAATTAAAGAATATATCTTTTTCTAGTAGGGTTTTGAGGAGTTGGAATTATTGGGAAAAAATTTATAAATCAAATATTGAATCAAACATTTCTATGAAAATATATGATAATAAAAACCCATATTGGTAAGGGTTGTTTATAAATAATGCTCACCCTCTTTGGATAAAATTTATTTACCTTATTAGTTAGCACCGCCACTCATCCTTGAAGGAGGATGACATTCTCACAAACTTTGAAATATATTTCAATTGAATCACATGAGATTATTTATCACGACCCACCCATAACTGGGGCTCAAGGAAAAAAATACCCCAAGCCCACCTCCATAGGCCAGGGGGTGGCGACAAGAGCTGAAAGGAATATCCTAAATGGGATGACATTTCCAAATATGCACACACTCGAAAATCTCAATAAAAAGGTGAAGATGAATAATAATAAAAAGGTGAAGAGGAATAATAATAAAAAGATTCAATATCTAGAAAGTAAAACAAGTGTGCAGAACCTTTAGGGTATATAAGAGTATGAATGTGAAAATAGAAAAGTAAAGGGGGGAAAATACACTCCCAACCAGAAATATATCCCAACCTGAAAAAACTAGATTGTTAACTACTAAGAGAGACCAGCTCTTAATATCCAAGATATGACCACTGTATGTGGTCCACATCACCCAATATTTCTAAGATCCTCTGAAGTAATCGTTGACCTGTCCATCATCTACACAAAACATGACATTTGTAGAAAAATCCCATGGAGGGGTGAGTATATACATACCTAGTAGGACACCTTGAATACTGAATGTGTCATAGTAAGAGATGCAATAGGAATACAAATATAGTAGATAGTAAATAGTAAGTAGATGAACCCAAATAAATGGAAAGAGTAAACATGTAAAAAATTAATGGGATCAACACGGTGTGTATATGAAATAAATGATGAGTATTTTCCACCCATATTAGGATAGTAGACTCATCCAACCACGAGAAGCTAAACACAAAAAGAACGTACCATACCACATGCATCTTCGCAAATCATGGAATGAGGGTAACCAAATTCAAAGGTATTGACACACACACACACACAGATATATATATATATATATATATATATATATATATATTCTCAGTAAAAATAAACCCAAACAAGATGGAAAGAGGATATATCTCTCAGAGATCATCCCAAGAAAAGATTCACCAACACTTCCAAATGTTCAACAATGATGCCTAGTATTTGACACGTCTACTCCAAAGTAACTGTGTGAAGACCCATACCTCACCACTATTCCACATAGTTAAGGGGGAACAATATCCAAGTAGAGGAATAGTGCCTTAGTGCTTCATGGGGGTTCCACTCTATATGTATCCATAGAGGACCAACACCCAAGATGATGGGGGGGGGGTTTCTACTCTAGTGTTACGAGGAAATGTACCCTATCCGATAGGGTGTTCCACTTGGAAGGTAGAGGACTCACACCCAAGATAATGGGGGGTGGTTCCACTTTATAGGTTGAGGACATGCACCCTGGTGTGACATGGGGGTTCCATTCTGGTGTCATGAGGACCTGTGCCTAACTAGATAGGGGTGTTCCACTCAGTAAATAGAGGACCTGTGCCCAAGATGATAGGGGATTCCACTCTATAGGTCAAGGATCTATGACCAGGTGTGACATGGGGGTTCCACTTTGGTGTTATGACGATATGTTCCCTACTTGATAGGCTGGTTCCACTCGGTAAGTAGTGGATCCACACTCAAGATAATATGGGCTTCCACTTTAGTGTATCTAGTGATTCTCTTCCTAGTCATTGCTTTCATCAGGCATCACCTAAACAAACATCATTCCTAGACCATTTAACATCATATCCTAAAATACAGAATAGTGGGAACAATCATGTTCTATGTGAAAAAACACTCAGGATATGCTACTCTTGGTCCAAAATCCATGTTCAAATGAAGGAGAAATAGAAGATTTATGTTTCCTTAGATGGATCCAAGGGGTAAATATCATGTTAGGGGGCCCACACGATGTGTGGTATCTCCCTTTAACCTAGTCATGTTCCTGGAGGTACACATATTGCCTACCATTTAAGGGTATATGGCATGTAGGGGATATAAATGGAATTCCCATGCCACTTGGGGTCTCTCCCATGTGCTTCATTATGTCTGTGTATTTTACCCTATGTCTATGTACATTAGTACATAGTGTGACTCTCCCCATGGGGTTCCATTTGTGTAATATGGTTGTGCCCGTATACTCGGGTACATGAAATTTTCCTGGCCATGTGCTCTATCACACGGTTCATCCACATGGTAATGGGGTTACATGGCATGTATGAAGTATACATGGCATACCATCCTTATGAATTCCCAAAACCCTTGACACTACATCTAGGGCCCAACATGCCACGTGTTCTTTAAAATACATGGCGTGTAATCATGATTTTTCTAGATTCTTAAATCCACCCTCCATACACCAAATATAGTCTTTACCTTTGATGTCAACACCGTTTAGTCCCGGGATTAGTAGATCTAGTAGTTGTTGAACATTGTCGGCCATCTTGTGGCTGGAAATTAGTTTTCGATAGGATTCAGAGATTCTTCACATGTCTCACACACCACGAGTTCCTACCCCTTTGAAGATTTTCCCTCCAATAACTGAAATGATCTCCCATTACCCAAAACATCCGAGATCTATCCCTGATTCGTCGATCCATCTCCCTCACATGAATCTGTCACAATTCCAGGGGTCCAATCAGGCTCGGTACTACCCAAAAATATTAAAATAGGACCACAAGGTCCAATTAGTGACCACTGTGAAGCAATTGGGTAGAAAGGCACAAAAAATATGTTTAGTAGATCTTTGTCAATTGTTCTTGACTAGCGATCAAGAACAGAGATATCCAGGGTTAGAACACAACTGAAATAACAATTTAATTGGTACATGGGTGCATGACAAGGCCACAATTGGTGAAAATAAAAGAAATATATTGATCTAATCAATCAATTTGATCAAAAAGAGCATAAACCACAAATTTATGAGTCCTACTTAGAGATATAATCATTCATATTTTAAGAACATGCTCTACAATGATTGAAAGAAGTCATTATGTTTGTTGTGTCCTGAACTACTCTGATCTAGAGTTTCATCATCGTCCGATGTTATTCTTCCAACAGAAGGTGAGGAAAAGTTCTTGATGGTCCCAGGGTTATGAGTCTAACTTTGAGAGATTCTCTATAATATTATTTTTATTTGTGATTCTATTAGGTTAAATTAATGAATCAATTAATTTAAATAATCAACTAATCAACTGAATGTACCACTAAGGGAAGAGATATCTTAGTGCCCCACATATATCTAATTTAGGTCACACTTAGGGTGAAAACCGGGTTTTAGACTCAACTATGGTATCATATTTCTATCATGAGATTCTGTTTAATAGTAATCTGATTTTAATTAATAAACTATACGGGTATAATATAAATTATATTGAATATTTTTATAAATTTAATTTTGGCCACATAAGGACTCGTAATTGAACTTACTGTTAGTACTTGGCTCTGGAAATCTATTTATAAATATTTCAAAGTCTTACAAGGGAAAATACAAGTCTCTACATCATTCCCTCCTTCAATATTTTCATCCATGAAAAGTAAAATTACACAAATAACTCGGGATATTGAGCCCACATATGGATCTCCTGCTCCCAGGAGCTCTCTTACACATTCCCATGCTACCACAACATGAAAACCAAGGGGATGGTACATCCACATAGGGTCCTTTCCTATCAATCCTCGACTGCCACTTGGTGATCGCTAAAGGTGGATTCATCCTCGATGTCAAGATCACCAAAGTTGATAATGTTTGTAGGGTTATGAACATATCCCCTCAACCATGACATGTGCAAGACATGATGAACCCACTCCAGCTAGGGTGGGGATAGGTCAAGGTAGTAAGAAACCTCATAAATCCTCTATACGATCTCAAATGGCCTAATAAACTGTAGGTGTAGATAGAATCCCTGACCAAACCTCCAAAATATTTATCATGGGGGGACTCTCAAGAAAACATGGTCTCCCTACTCGAACTCCAAGGGACTATTATAGTGATATACATAATATTTATTCTTACTCCGGGTCATCCTCATCCGTTCACTGATGTCCTGGACCTTCTGTATCATTTCCTACTCCAACTCTAGACACATAAGTGATATCTTACAAATCTCTATCCACCACAAGGTTTTCCTAAAGGGTTGTTTGTAAAAGGCTTCAAAAGTTTCCATGACGATAGTAGAGTGGTATCTGTTGTTGTACACAAACTCTAGCAAGGGAAAATTATCCTCCTAGCTCAACCCCAAGTATAACACACAAGCCCTCAACATATCTTCTAACACTTGGATATCGTGCTCTGTCTTCCCATATATCTAATGGAGAAAGGTTGTACTCATCCTCCTCTAGGTCTGGGATTACTCCTTCAGTACTCACCACAACCATGGTGTAAACAGTGCATCATTATTATAGATAATCATTGAGGGAACCCCATGAAGACGAATGATCTCCCATACATACAACTACCTCAAAATCTCCACTAAACTCTGATCTTTGATAGTAAGGAAGTGTTATGACTTCATGATTCGATCAACTATAACCTAGTTGGTGTCATGGACCTTCGTTGTATGTGTAATCCCTTCCACAAAGTCCATGAATATGCTGTCCCATTTCTACTTCAAGATATTAAGGGGATGTAACAAACCTTCCAGAACATGATTCCCAACCTTTAGCAGCTGATAGGTGAGGCACCAAGAGATGAACTCGACAACACTCTATCAAATGAAAGACCACAAAAACTACCACTGAAGGTCTCTGTACATCTTCACCATAATGGGATGTACAAATAGGGGGGAATTGTAGAACTCTCGAATCACTTCCTCCTACATTATGACTGGAACTACCATCTGTCCTTGAAAAATATGGAATGATTATATCCTTCAGAATATCTATTTGGTAAGTCCCATATTGATATCTAGTCACATAAGACCTCACAGTCGATGTACCACAACTAGTAATCTCTCACATGCTCAAGAAATAGAGTAGTCAACACCATCAACTGAATAAAATTTGCACCCTTCTACTCTAGGAAGGTTAGCTTCAAGGAGGCAAACTGCTCAAAAGCCTCATGCACCAAACGATCATAGGAATTCTGGATAAGTAAATATGCTACTATGATTCCATTCCCTAGATTATATACAATCTCAAAGTCATAGTCATGTAGGAACTCCAATGATCATCGTTGTCTCAGGTTCAAGTATCTATGTCTGAAGATTTATCTGAGACTCTGATGGTTTAAGTAAACCACAAAGTGCTCCCACAGAAGATAGTGACTCCACATCCTTAGGGAGAAGACTATCACTGCCAGATCTATGTCATGAGTGACATAGTTCATCTCATAGGGCCTCAAATTATTCAACTAGTATGTGTTAAATATCTTCCACTACATCAACACGCAGCCGAGCCCATCTCCTGATGCATGACAAGAAACTACGTACTCCACGCCCTTATCTGGTAGTCTCAACAAAGGATAAATCATTATCCTTAGCCCCAACACATTGAAGGCCCTCTAGAATTGTTCATTCCTTTTAAATGGATACCCTTTCCACATCATCTCTGTCAAAGGGGATACAATCCTGGATAAGTCTTCCCCAAACCTTCTATAGTACCCCGCCAAGCCAAAAAAGATTTTCAAATCTAACACACTCTTGGGGGGATCCAGAGAAAGTAATATATCGATATTAACTGGGTACATGGCTAAACCAAGCTTAGAAATGAAATTCCACATAAATTGAACCATTTGAATCTAGAACTGGCACTTCAAGAGCTTACCATAAAGCTGGTTCTCTCGAAGAATACATAGAACCATCCTCAAGTGATCTGTATGATCCTCATGTAACACCTAGAGACTTTACAATATTCACCATTTATTAATAAATTTAATTTTATTTCTTACTTTATTTTTATACAACACCATATTAATCTTACTCCACACATGACAATGAGTTAACTTATGTTACACCTAAGACCTAGTTTTACCAAACAAAGATATTTTAATATTATTATTTAATATAATACATAATACAACCTTTAAATTATCAGTAATGAATAGTATTAACCAAATTTTAAATTTTATAAATTCCATATAATTGTTACATTCATATTATATATTTTCTATAAATGATATAATAAAAAATTCAATTTTTTGAATAAAAGAAGTATTTTTTAAAAAATGCAGTTTTCGGCATTTTAATGGAGAACCCATTTTAAATTCAATATTTGAAACTTATATATATATATTAAAGTTGAAAAAATAAAATTATTCTTTCAAAGTAAAACATAAAAAATTACTTTTGTTCAATTTTTGATATTTTTTTGATAAGTTTCGTGTTTTGATAAATAGTGAAAAAATACAAAATTTTAATTGAAAACAACTTTTTTAATCAAAATAATTTATAATGTTATATTATAAATTTGAATAATTTTAAAGCCTAATTATATTATATTTTTATCATTTAATCCAATTTTGGTCACTCTAAGTAATTTAACATTGAAATTTGATGTAAACACATATCAATATTTTGATCGTTTTTTTTACTTTTAAAAAACTCATTTTCTCATTTTGTCAACAAGGATTAATTTTAAATTAATTATTGAAACTTATAGGTTCTAAATTTTGAAAAAAAAATTCCTTATATGGAATCAAAGGGTCCAAATTATGTTAATAGGTTACTTTTATTATTTAGGATATTATGAATAGTAACCTTATTATTTTTTTATTACCTTGGTTATGGGTAAATCAGGTAATTAAAGGTAAAAATAATATTATAAACTTACCATAACACCTGTAAAAATACTATTGGATGAATAAATTAGACCCTTATCACTTTTTTTTCGAAATTTAATCATTCAATGGACACTTGACCCTGAAAATGACATAGATATTATAAAAATCAATGAATGTGACAAAATTCCACACTCTCATTTTATATAAGATTATTATTTTTCATATAGAGATAACCAGGAGATAAAATAGATTCTAAATAGTCTATGAAAATACCACATAATTACCTACATAATAGAAATTTATTTATAATTTTTATAGATTAAATAATTTCCATTAATGATGACATAATAGTGAAGTAGAAATTATTTTATTAATATAAATATCAAATAAATGATATTAAAATTATTGAAAGAAATATAATTTCAATTAATTAAGGTGATACACGAATTTTATAAGTGAATATAACAGGGTAAAAGTATATTAAATTATTTTTATTGAATTTATCTTCCTTTTGGATTTTATTTAGAGTCAAAGAAATGAATAGTGTCAAAATTGACACTATAGATATTTTACAAAAATAAAATTTTATTAAATTATTTAAATATCCTAAAAATACTTAAAAAATAAAACTTGATAATTATAAGGTCTAAAATATAATAAATTTTCAATTTATAGAAAATTTAAATTACATAAGTAAATATTTATAACCTTTTAATATTTAGAATATTATTACTGTAATAAAAATTAAATAGTTTAATTAAGGATAAATCAAAATGAAAAGGTTTAAAATAAACTCAAATCATGTCTAAATTTTATTGTTTTAGAAGAGTTTTACCCATAATAATATTATATTCTGAATAATTCATATTTTTATCCATTTTAATTGAAAATTAATTTAAAATAATTCAATACTTTGAGAGTTTCCTAAATTGCCCCTCACTTCTCTTATAAAAGGTCACCGCTCCTTATCTTCTAATCACAATTATAAATCCCTTTGGCTCAAACAACCCCTGAACAATTATCCTCCCAAATTCCATAAATTCATTCTAGAGGCCATACATTGGCAATAAATCCAACCTAATGAGTCTTTTTGTGCAAATTAAAAGGAGACACTTGAAGAAGAGGTAATTGTTTTACCAATTCAATTCAATTTATTTTATTCTTATACTTCCTCTTACTATTGTTTTCCATAATAAATTAATAAATACAGTATAATATATATTATTAGAATTTTTTATTATTTTTGGACAACCATATCCTTCCATTTATCCATCTTATGAATAAAAATATCATGATGCAGACGTATGTAAAGCCTACCGTCTACACGTCATGTTGTAATTTGTTATTCAACACTACTTTATTTGGATGGGTATAATGATGAGTATAATGGATATAAATAATGAATATATCATGATAATTATTCTTTATAATTAATATACAATCCAATTCCATACCATTTAATCATCAAGTGAATGATATTGTCGTTTGTGCGTATGTACGACCCACCGTCTCCACAACGCGGTGAGATTCATTCTCCATGTTAACCATTAAATAATGATTATAAAATTTATATGATGAGTAAAATAGTAATTATGAACTTAATATTATTCTATATATGAATCAAATACATCCTTTTCATAACAAACATGACTTACATTACCAAACAGGAATGGGAAAACGACGCATTTAACACCCAAAACAATGGTAATACTGAAATATTATTAACAGAATGATATAAGATGATCATATATGGTATAATAAATATGTATTTGGTTCTGGTATAATTTAATAACATAATTTAAACATTATATATGAGGTTAAGATATCCTCTACTAAAGAAAAATACATGGTAAGGGTTAATTTCACAATCTCATTATTATCCGAGGTTGTTTATACGTATGTATCTACTGGGACATATTTATCATCCATGTCCATGTTTCTTAAAATGTATTTCAAAATATTAATTACTATTGTTTAAATTCATTTTTACCCATGTTTTAATTTTTATAAAATATTTTGAAGGGAATATTTCTGTATTTTCCAAACAATGTACTTTATGACCTTTTAGAAAAATTAATTAATGAATGAGTTTTTAACTTATAGGGCGCGAGTAGCTATTTTCCTACATTATGAAGCCTTAAAATTTTGAATCTTCCCTTTCAATATTAAAAGTTTATTTTAAAAAGTAATGTTGTATTTCATAATTGTGCAACTTTTAAATGATTTCAATGTAAAAAGGGATATTTCTCTCATTGAATTTTAATGATTTTTTTAGATTATTTTCATCTATGTAAACATCTTTTATTAGATATTATAATTAATTGAAGTTGATTTAGTATGATGTAATCTTACATATTATATTTAAATTTTTATGATATGTTTGACTTTTGATGTGCTATTTTGATACCATTCATGATTTATGGTTAAAGTATTAACATTTCATATGTTTGTTTTAATATGAATGTTTATGTTATGTTTCACCATTTTCTTATGAGGAATGAATTGGACATAGTAAGTGAGGTGAATGGGCCACTATAGCTCCTTGATACATCGGTAGGTCTTATGAGACAAACTAGTGTCTGAGAATGAGGCCTTGATGGTATGGTTATGATGTCTGACATATTGTATTTCCTCATTATGAGATTAGTTATTGATATTACATGTGATTATTTGACTAGTATAATATCCATGTGAATGGTTAAATAGAATTATTTGATTTATTCTTTCCATATTATTCTTAATATTATGTTCAAAAGGCTTGTGTTTTAGTTTTACACCTTGCCTTAAAAGTTTATTCTTATTTAAGATAGTTTCTGGTATATTTTTTACTCTTACCGAGAATCTGAGGTCACCCCTTTATTAGGTATTATTTTTCTAGGATGACAAGATGTGTATTATGATTTTATATTTTGGGTTAATATAGGATAATAATGGCATTCTCAAAGGATTATTCATGTTGTATTTTATGTTTTGAAACGTAATGTATGGTTCATGTATATAATCTATTTTCCATGACTGCTAAACTGATCGATCATCTGGGATTTGATTCCTTATAATCATGATAATATATTAAAATAATGCACTGTCTTCAAGATTTTATGGTCAGGGTGTTACAGTTAGTATTAGAGTAATTCTAGTAATAACCTTAGAAACTAGATTTAGAAATCATGGATTAGGTATCATTACCCTAAAATATACTTTGAGAGTAAGTGTAAGGTCCACAAGGATGAATACCCTGAGAGGGGGGTGAATCATGGTATGACTAATTAAAAATTGTAGCTCGTTCTGATCTTGTTTCGGTGTTAAGAAAAACACTCTTCCTCTTTTTCCTACTGTGCAATATAAATAAAAAATAAAGCATGTACAGGACACATTAATTTTTACTTGGTTCACCCTCACTGGGCTACGTACAAGGAGCATACAACGATGATGAGCCGATGTACCAAATTCACTAAAGCACACTGCTGTTTACAAGGTTCGGGCTAGATCACTTTTATTCCCAGGATCACAGCCTTTACAAGATTTAGGGTCAGCTCACTACTTTCCCAAGGGTCACTCCCTGTCTCTCTCTCTCTGGCTCAATGCCGGTGGAGAGGATCAACTTCTTCCTCTTCCTTTTCTCACTGCAATGAAAAGGATCCACTCATAGTTTATTGACCTATAGTTCACTTCATTATCACAAATGAATACATCCTCTCTTGTATGTAGATGCTCTTTTGAAGCTCAACCTTCACCCGTAGATGAATTTATCTTTGCACCAAAGGTATCGGGAAACCCCCCAGCATCCACACAGCCTTGAATCACTGCTGGAAATCAACCTTACTTGGCGCCCTTCTCTAAGGTGGCGTGCAAGTCTCTGCGAGAAAGTCACCACTAGCACACAAGTATTTCTTAACACTTGTGCGAATCAAGCTTAAGCTTCTCCAAACTTGCGCGACACACTTCCTTTGCTACCCAAACCACCTTAGGCGCACAAAAAATAGATGGTGCACAAATTCAACACTGGCGCGCAAGTCCCTACTTGTGCGACCACACACCACTTGCGCGACTTCCACACCTGCATGACAGGAGCTTTGATTTTCCTAAGTATTGACCTCCATAAGAAATGATAAGGGGTGGTCCAATATTTATAGGCAATTTGACCACCCTGCGTGACGACGCGCAAGTCAACCCTCGACGTGCAAGTCTCGGCGCACATGTCTCTTCCCCTGCAAGTCACTTGCGTGACCCACTTCCAAACTTGCGCGAACCTCTTTCCTTTGCCATATTTTGAAGTTTTGATCTTGAAAAACAATAAGCACGCAAGTTTACATTCCTCCTAGGCACCAGCGCACAAGTCCTTTCTCTTGGCGCGCAAGTCACCTGTGCGACCAACTCAATACTTGCACGACCCTTATCCCTTTTCCATATTTTGATGATATGATCTTTAAAAACATATGGTGCACAAGTTTTCAAGCCAACAAGTACACAACACGCAAGTCTTTTTTCTAAAAATCCCTTTTCTTCAGATCATCCATTCCTTTGTCGAAGTTCTTGAATCAAACATTAATCGTTAACCACATCTCTTGAACTCGGAATGCCACCATGAAATCCCCTTTGTCAAAAAATTTGTATGTCATTGTTTTGCTTTTTCAACAATCACTACACTGATGTACACTTTTTCAACAAACACAATCACCTCAAAAATGCTTCAATGATACCTTGAGGGATTTTTGCCCAACAGTAAGTATCGAAGAACATCCTAGAATTTTGGTAAAATAAAAATTATGTCAGTTTTCTAGGAAATACATCCCAATATGGATAGTAAATGTGGATGTGGTTCTATAATAGATGCACCTAGGAGTTAAAACTCCGAAAAGGTGTTTCGAACTTGACTCGGGGTAACTTGGTACATGTAAAAGGTCCATACTGTACACCTGGTTTGATAGTCAAGGTGGATATGCTTAGGATAATTCAAATTTTCTTTACAAACCATTATGAAGGATTTATGAGTAAATATGTCCCCAAAGAGAGAATTTTTATGAATATGGATTAGATATACATAAAATTTTCAATTTATGTTAAGTATTTTACTTGTTTAGAATTGTGCATTATGATTCATAACCTAATATAGTATATGAAATTATTTATAAAGGGAACATAGTGGAAGTAATGGAAACTATATCAATGAATATAATCCATGTAGTGATTTCACTCTTATGAAGGATAATAATAATGGAGCTAGTGATGCAACTGGTGCGGAAAAACTTATAAATTTACTAGGATTGATAGATCATGTTATGAATAATAACCTTACCTGTATGGAATACCCTGATCCACAACATGGAGGAATAATGTTATAACACTTCATTAGAAAATAACCTCTAGCATTCAGTGGGACTAAAAATCTATTTGTAGCTGAGAAATGAATAAATTCCTCAGAGAAAATATTTCTTACTATGGGGAGTAACGAAAGAGAAAACGTTGTCATGGAAGTTTATCATCTCTTTGGAGATATGGATCAATGGTGGTCAATGATTCAAAACACCAAATAGGTGTAAGAAATTAAAAGTATGTAATTAAAATATTTTAAGGAAATTTTCTTAGAAAAGTATTTCCCTCATGAGCTAAGAGAAGATACGGAGATACAATTTTTGAGTCTGAGGAAAAAGGGGTATGAGAATGTTGAAATGTATGGGGATAACCTCACAAGGTTATAAAGGCATACTAGAAACTACATAAGTAACCCAAGAAGTAATATTGATCAATTATTTGAGCGGTTTAAACTTTTACTCCAATGGGTACTGGTCTCACAATATTTCTCATCTTATAAATATATAGTCTCATATGCTATGAAGACAGAAAATGAATTCTACAATTCTTCTGAATTTAAAGTAAATAAAGAGAAGAATATAATTGTGGATCAAGAGACAAATAAAGGGAAAAGGAGAAAGAATGATTTTACTATTTGTGATAATTGTGGGAAGAAACACCCAGGTACTTATTTGAAAGGAATTAGAGTTTGTTACAAGTGTGGAGAGAAAGGCCACCAGGTTCGTGATTGTAAAGGAAATAAAGAATCTATAAATTTGTAAGGCTATAATTGTAAATTTATGGTAAATTATGAAAATTATATTCCAATGTTTAAATAAAATATATCTTAGAAGAAGCAAAGAGATCAGGGTCAAGCTTATGCTGTTACTATAGTTGAAGTGGAATAATTAATGTATTTGGGTTTTTGGATTCAAAAATTATGTTATAATATGAATTATAGAAATAAATAAGGATTATACTGTTGTAATTTTTCTTTAAGGATTTGGAATCATGAACTTCTTTAGTAAGTTTTTATGGTGATCAAATATTAGATATGTGACAATAAGAGCCACATTATGTTTTTTTGGGAATTTGATGTTAATATTGATTTTGGAATGTTAAAGACCCTATTGGACTATTAATTTGGACATAAGTATTTTGGATGAGTCTCAAGGTTGAAATGAATTGGATATTATTACTTATGGGTAAAAAATTTATTAAGGTTATTTTTTTGGAATTTTATAAATGATATAGTATTAAAAAAATGACAACCCACAGGTCGATCGACAACCCGTCACATCCGGAAAGACCGCGATACTTGAACCCACAACTGAAGGGTGATAAGGATGCACCACCTCCCACTGACCTACGTGATATCCTGGTTATTATATAACAATTTTCTTTATTTAAATCATTTGAAAGATAAAGTATAAGTTCTTTTTTATAACCCATTATAATTAACATAAATATAATATTGTATAATTTTATTATATTTTGTAGAGAAATAAGAGTTTATGGTATAAATTTACTAAAGGATGAAACTCTACTCATCAATTAACTGTTTTTTTCTTTTTTTCTTATTCTATGAAGTAAATTAATTATTAAACTATAGGGAAAATATCTTGAAACAAAAAAATGATATCCTTGTAATTTTTTTGATGAATCAAATTTTCCCTTAGATCATTGTAGATTTATAGCTTTGTGATTGTTAACTTTCTCCTAACTACGTTCTCTATCACTCTCCATCAAATCTTGATGGTTAAGTTTTTCTTCAATGACCATGTTTTCCTACATGGAAACCTTGTATGTGTTATCCTTGATGACCTTCATAGTTATGTTTATTTATTTTAAAGTTGGTGTATCATTAATCCTTTTTTGGATGTGGGATTACAAAAAAGATGTTTCAAAATATCAAACCCATAGTTTTTGGTCCCGAGTTTAAATTTCCATGATGAAATTTATTGAAGGAGGGGAGAATGTAACGCCCCCAAACTTTAATATATTTTCCATTTCTAAATAAATTTAATTTTTTACTTTCTTTTTTCACATAACACCATATTAATCTCATGTTATACACAACAATGAGTTGGCTTACGTTACACTATATTCCCAATTTTACAGAACAAAAATATATTAATATTATTATTTAATATAATATATAACCTAGACGTTAAATTAGAGGTTATGAATAGTATTAAAAAAAATTTTAATTTTATATATTCCATATAATTTTAACATTAATCTTATATATTTTCTAGATATGATATTAGAAAAAAAATCAATTTTTTAAATAGAAGAAGTATTTTTCAAAAAATGCAGTTTTGCCACCTTTTAATGGTGAACCCATTTTAAATTAAATATTTGAAACTTATTTATATTAAAATTTTCAAAATAAAATTATTATTTGAACAATTAATATCAAAATTTACTTTGGTTCAATTTTTTGTATTTTTCTGATAAGTTTCATGTTTTGATAATAGTGAAAGATACTAAATTTTAATTGAAAATAAAATTTTTAATCAAAATAATTTATAGTGTTAAATTATAAATTTGAATGGTTTTAATGTATAAATAGATTATATCTTTATCATTTAATCAAATGATGGTCATTATAAGTAATTTTAAATTGAAATTTGATATAAAAAATGTCAATCTTTTGAGAGTTTGTTACTTTTAAAAAACTCATTTTCTCGTTTTGTCAGTGGGGATTAATTTTAAATTAATTACTAAAACTTATGTGTTTTAAATTTTGAAAAATGGATTCCATATTTGGAATCAGTGGGTCTAAATAATGTTAATAAATTACTTTTATTTATATTTTGGATAGTATAAATAGTAACTTTAGTAATTTTTTTATTACCGCGGTTAAGGGTAAATCAAGTAAATAAAGGTAAAAATAATATTATAAAATTATCCTAACACCTATAAAAATTATATTTTATGACTAAAGTATACCCTTATCACCTATGTTCATATATATAATCTTTTAATGTACACTTTTCCATAAAAATGACATAGTTATTATAAAAGTCAAAGAATGTGACAAAATATCACACTCTCATTTTATATAAGTATATTACTTTTAATATATAGATAAACCGAATATAACACTGATTATAAATTTTCTATGGAAAGATAAAATAATTACATACAATATAGTAATTTATTTATAATTTTTAGATATCAAATATTTACCATTAAAGATGACACAATAGTGATGCAAAAATTATTTTATTAATAGAAATATTAAATAAATGATATTAAAAAAATTAAAATATATATAATTTCAATTAATTAAGGTAATCCATGAATTTTATAGGTTTATATGACATGTTATGAGTATATTAAATTATTTTTTTGAAGTTATTTTCTGTTTTATATTTTATTTAATATCTAAGAAATGAATAGTGTCAAAATTGACCCTATTGATATTTTATAAAAAAACATTTTAATAAATTATTTAAAATACAAAAAATATTTAAAAATTATACAATGATAATTATAAGGTTTTAAATTTCATAAATATATCATGTATGGATAATTAAAACCACGTAAGTAAAAATTTATAACCTTTTAATATTTAGAATATTATTACTACAATAAAAATTAAATAGATTAATTAATGATAAATCAAAATGAGAATGTTTAAAATAAACTCAATACATGTCTAAATTTTATTGGTTTAGATTATTTTGACCCATACTCATATTATATTCCAAAAAATTCACTTTTTATCCATTTTTAATTAAAAATAAATTTATGTTAATTTAATAATTTTTGAGTTTCCAAAAGTGCCCCTCACCTCTCTTATAAATGGGCACCTCTCCTTTTATTTTAATCACACATATAAAGCCATTTGGATCCGCCAAAACGTACCCAATTTTCCTATAAACTTACCTCAATTTATCCTAGAGGACATAATTTGGACATAAATCTAACCTAAGGAGTCCTTTTGTGCCAATCAAAAGGCGACACTCGAAAAAGAGGTAATTATTTTTCCAATTCAATTCAATTTCTTTCCTTCTTATACTTCATATTCCCAAATTGTTTCCATACTAATGTAATAAATCCAGTATAATATATATTATAATATGTTATTATTATTATGGGACAACCATATTTCTCCTTCTATCCATCATATTAATAACAATATCAAAATATGTGCGTACATACAACTTACCTTCTCCACATCGTGGTGTAATTTTTTATTCAACACTAATTTATTTGGATTGGTATAATGATGAGTACAATGGATATAAATTATTATTATAACGTGATAATTATTATTTATAATGAATGTATCATCCTATTCTATAATAATTAACCATTCAGGGAAGGATATTATCGCTCGTGTGTACGTACGACCTACCATCTCCACAATGTAGTGAGATTCATTCTCCACGTTAACCATTAAAGAATGATTTTAAAATTTATATGATGAGTAAAAATAATAATTATTAACTTAATATAATTACTTATATGAATCAAATATATCCAATTCATAACAAACATGACTTACATGACAAAACAATAATGGGAAAACGAAGCAGTTAACACCCAAAATGATGGGAATACTGAAATATTATTACAAAAATGATATAATATGATCAATTATGATATCATAAATATGGATTTGGTTCTAGTAAAATTAAAAAAAATACTTTAACCATTATAGAGGAAGTTAACACACCCTCTAATAAAGGAATGTACATGGTAAGGGTTAATTTCACAATCTCATTATTATCCGAGGTTGTTTATATGTAAGTATCTTCTGGGACATATTTATCATCCATGTTTATATTTCTTAAAATTTATTTCAATTTATTGTCAACTATTTGTTAAATTAATTTTTACCCTTTTTTAATTTTTATAAAATGTTTTTAAAGGAATCTTTCCATCATTTTCTAAATAGGATACTTTATGACCTTTTAGAAAAATTATGGAAAGAATGTGTTTTTATCTTATATGGAATGAGTGGCTATTTTAAACTGTTATGGAACCTTAAAATTTTGAAGGTTACCTTATAATATTACCATTTTATTTTAAAAATAAAGGTTTTATTTTATAATTGAGTGGATTTTAAAATATTTCAAAGTAAAAAAGGAATATTTCTCTTAATGAATTTTAATGATTTTGTTAGATTATTTTCATATATGTCAACATCCTTTGTTGGATTTTATGCTTAATTGAGGTTGATTTAGTATGATAAAATCTTCCATATTGTTTTTAAGGTTTTATAATATGTTTTAGTGTGCATGTTCTAGTTTGATACCATTCCAGATTTATGGTTCAAGTATTAACATTTTGTATTCTAGTTTTAATACAGATATTTATGTTATGTTTCACCCCTTTCATATAAGGAATGCATTGGACTTAGTAAGTGACAATCATGGACCATTATAGCCCCCCCATTTCATTGATAGGTATCATGATACAAACTAGTGTATTTAACTATTTCTTGACAGTATGGTTATGATGTCCGACATTATGCATTTCCTCGTTATAAGATCAGTTATTGATATTACATGTGATTATTCGACAAGTGGAATATCCATTGAAATGTTTAAATGTTATTATTTGATTTGTTATTTCCATATTATGCTGATGATTATGTTCAAAAGGCTTGTGTTTATGTTTTTTACCTTTCTTTAAAATTTTATGCTAATTTATGATAGCTTATGCTATATTTTTTACCCTTACTAAGCATATGAGCTCACGCCTTTCTTATGTTTCATTAGGCTCAGTGTGTCCCCCTTGAAACTGGTCAAATATGTCTTAAATAGTCAATAAGGGGTACTTGTTCTTTTTTGTAGTGTATTTTAGTTGATGATAATTAATGCGAAGCTATAAACTATTGTCTGCCTTTTCACAAACAACACTAGAGCTTCCCAAGTGGACACACTTGGCCTGATGAAACATTTTTCTTGAAGGTCCTCTAACTAAAACTATTTCTCCCAATGCATATTAGGGGACATCCATTATTCCATAGAAGAATTTGGTATACTCCCAGGGTGAATGGAGATAAAAAAATCTATCTCCTACCTTAGAGGCAGTCTAAAAATTCCTTTAACGAAGATGTCAATAAAATTATTCCTGACAAGAGGAATCCAGATGCTTGAAGAGCCTAATGCACCAAGGGATATACTCACCAATATATGGGTGATAAGATGTATCCTCCTACTTAAAGAACCCACTCATCCTTCCATGAGATCTTTCTTTCCCATTAAGGTGTTTCTTGTCCCATTAGTGCGAAATCATCTGACTTGTTTGCGATGATAGTAAATATTGGATCAGGCCATGGAAAACCAATCCATACCCAAGATGAAATCATAGGGTTTCATCATGATGAAAAAAGGTCCCACATGAACCTCTATCTATAAACTGATAGCTATCACTGCTAGTAGATAAAAGATATGGAATAAGAGTTCCTTATAGGAAATTAAAATGAAGGTGTTGGGCTATAGCCTCAACTGGGAGCTTTAGGTCTTGAAATAAGAGTATAGTGATGATGGAATGACTGAAACCTATGTATAATATTATTGAATCAAGAGAAGAATAAACACAGTTCATACCATTAATCATCTCATGCACTGTGGGGTCATAATCCTCCAAAGCATGGAGCTGTCTGCGACCTGGATTGGAAGCTCCATAAGCCTAATGTGGGCTGCCTGATAGTGGTGGTTGAAGGATATCATAGTGTCATCCACCACCCATTTATCCTCATAATCCTCTACCAACTTTGCCTCCCTGGGGGCCTCTATGACCTAACATGGGAGATCCCTAATCACAGTGAAACTTATACTATGGCAGTCTGTCATCCACATGCCTACGCTCCTCAGCATGTTTGGTCTAACAATCTTGCGCCATGTGACCTCAACTATCCCAATAATAACACCACCTCCCTCTAGGCTTCCCTGTTCCTCTATGCTACCTCAGACCATGTGCCTGAGTCTGATCATGGGGAGGTATCCTGCATCTAGATCCATTCATCTGGTGTTTTCTATATACTGCAGACAACTTAGACTTGTGACACCCACTACAAGCTCTAACTACCTGGCATCCCTCTGTCATAATTCCATCTATAACTAGTGCCCGCTCCAACACCCCATTATAGCTGGGGATGTACAATTCCACAATGCTAGAACAAATATCTCTACGGAGTCCCTTCTCAAATAGTCATGGTTGGAAGTAGCCACCCTAGATCATATCAAGTGAGTACAAGGTAAGGTATATGAACCTCGCTGCATACTCAACCACTCTCATCCCTCCCTTATATAGCTCTAGAAGCTCCTGAATCCGAACTGAGTGCAAGAAGAAGGGGTAGTAATCCTCATGGATTTTTTTTTGGAATTTGAGCCATGAGAGTGTCAACTCATCATGCATCTGGGTAAAAAAACTCCACCAGTGCCCAATAACTCTATGGAAAATGCTACCTTATAGGACAAACACCTGAACCTTCAATGTTCAAATGATCTTGAATACACAAACCAAAAAATCTATCCAATCCTATGATACCTAATGATATGGATCTCCATGGATCCTTTGTGGCCTATTTCACTAGAACTCATGGAGCGCATTGTGCCTATTCTCATCCTCAACCTCCTTGAATGGTATAATCTGCTACTCGATAAGTGTATGTGCTACTACCTTCCCACCTAGACGAATAATATTTCATGATAGACCCTAAACTAAGGCCTCATAACCCATCATATCTTCTTCTCAATCTAGAACTGGTATCCTGGATGGACTTCATCATGGAGGCATCTTGAAATTTAATCAATATGTTCCATGGTCAGATGCACACACACACACACACACTTGTAACAACAATGGGGAGATGAATCAATAAGGATAGTTAAAGTCTCAATCCTATATGATTCATGAACCGTTGATTTCTCCAACAAATGTCTCAACATGTTGAGTCGAAAATAAGGTTGTCAAGGTCTTGGTGAATGGATACATTTTCTGCCTATACCATTACTGAACTCCTTAGCCTAAAAGGTGCACTCAAGACACTCTGACACTATTCCCCAAAGTCCCAAAAAAATCCTCATAAGGGGACTACTCTAGAAAAACATCCCAAAGAATAAAATTCTCTAATATCAATCTATCATGACCCGACCCTAACTGGGGCTCGATCTGCAACTACCCCAAGCTGGCTTCCATAGGTCAGGGGGTGGAGACAAGAACCAAAAAGAAATATCCTAAATGAGAGGCCTTTCCTAATGTACATGTTCACACAAAACCAACCGTATCAATAAAAAGGTACAAAGTAATAATAATAAAAATATAAAATATGTAGAAATTAAAAAAATCATGCAAAACCTCTAAGGTGTACAAGAGTATGATAGTGAAAACTGAGAAGTAAAAGGGAAGAATATACACCCAACTGGAAATATGTCCCAACCTGACAAAACTAAAAAGTAAAATACTGAGAGAGCCCAACTCCTGATCTTCTAGATATAACCACTGTACACGGTCAACATCACCCAGTACCCCTAAGCTCTTATGAAGTCACTGTCGACTTATCCATCATATGAATAAGACACGACATGTGGGGTAAATTACCATACAAATATGATTATATAAATACATATTAGGACACCCCAAAATTTTGAAGGGGGAGTATTAAGAGATAAAAATTGAAAAGAAAGACACTAGATAGAAAACACGATACAACTCAACTCAAAGTAAGAGAAGGAGTAACCTCATACAAACATAAGGGGATCAATATGGTGTTTAGATGAACTACATGTTGAGTCTTTACAACCCATATTAGGATAGTAGACTCATCCAAACATGAGAAGGTAAATATGGAAAGAACATGCAATACCCCATGCATCTTCACAACCCATGCCAACAGAGTAACCAAATCCAAATGTATGGATATATATATATATTCTCATCTAAAATAAATCCAAATGAGAGGGAAAGGGGATATCAATCTCATATATCAGACCATAAAAAGAGCTACCAACAGTTCCATAAGTACAAAAAACTATTCTCATCATATCATGTGTCTTCTCAAAAGTAACCATGTGAAGGTCCACACCTTTTCACTATGCTTCATAGTCAATGGGGAACAATCTCCAAGTAGAGGACCCACGTTTTACTGTTTTAGGAGGGCTTCCACTTTATAAGTATATGTAGAGGACCTGTTCCCAATATGATGTGGGGGGGGGGGGTTCCACTCTAGTTTAATGAGGACCCACACCCTATTCTATAGGGGTTCCACTAAAAAGGTTGATGATCCACTCCTAAGATGATGGAGGGGTTCCACTCAATAGGCCGAGGACCCTCACCTTAGTGTGATAAGGGGTTACACTCTAATGTTACGAGGACCTTCACCCTAACAGGTAGGGGATGGGGGTGGGGGTTCTAATCAATAAGTAGAGAAAAAACACCCAAGATAGTGGGGAGGGGTCCACTATATAGGTTGGGAACCTTCACATTGGTGCGACAGGGGGTTCCACTATGGTGTCACAAGGACCTGCACCCCACTCGATAGTGGGGTTCCACTTGGTAAGTAGAGGACCCATGCCCATGCTGATGGGGGGTTCCACTCTAGTGTCACTAGAGATTCACTACCTGATCACTACCATCATCAAAAATATCCTAAATAACTGATATTCCTAGAACATTTCACATCATATCCCAAAATCCACAATGGAGTGAGCCACTAAATTCCCTACAGAAAAACAATTTGGATAGGCTACTCGCAGGCCAAAATCCGAATTTAGAAAAAAGAGATATGAAAGATTGATGTTTTCTTAGAAGGAGTCAAGGGGTAAATAGTGTGTGAGGGGACCCACATGACATATGGTCCCACTCATTCACCTAGTTCTGTTACTAGAGGTATAGAACTTGCCTAGAGTATAGTGGTAAACGGCGTGTAGAGGATATATATGGTGTGGCCATGTCACTCAGTGTCTTGCCTATGTGCTTATCCATGTTCGTGTAGTTTACCTTAGGTCTGTGTACTTTAGTGTAGGGATACCTCTCCACATGGGGTGCCGCCTGTGTTCTTTGGTCATGCTAGTGTACTCAGGTACATGATGTGTGACTGTCTGTGTGCTCCACCATATGGCTCATCCACATGGGAATGGGGGTACATAGAATATAGGGAGTCTACATGATGCTGAATCTTTATGAATTCCCAAAACACTAACCACTGTATCCATGGCCCAACACACTGTGTGTTCTTCAAACCACATGGTGTCCAGTTCGTATTTTTCTAGATTCTCATATCATTTATCTGTGCAAGAGATTTGGTCTTAACCTTCAATTTTAACCTTATTTTTCCTTGGTATTAGTGTATCTAGTTTTTTTTATCACTTCCGACCATCAGATGGATGGAAATAGGTTTTTGATGGGATTTAGAGGTTTTTTGCATGTCTCGCACACCATATATTCCTTTAAATTTGAATATTTAATATTTTATCATTGAAATGATATCCCATGACCCAAATAAACCTATATCTATATATTATTCTTCAATACATTAAAATCACATGAATCCGTCATGATTCTGGGGGTCAGATCGGGCTGCGTACCACACTGTAATGTCAAACTGGGACCACTGGGTCTAACCTAGGATGAACGCAGAGAAATTAGGGATAAAGTCAAAAAAAATGGATTTTTAATTGATCATTTCCAAGTGTTCGTGGCCAATGATCAAGAATGGGGATATCCAAGGTTAGAAAACAATTGACATAACAATTTAATCGGTACACAGGTGCATACAAATACTATAATTGGTGAAGATCAAAGGAAGAGGTTGATCTACTCGATCAATTTAATCAAAAAGGGCACAAAACACATATTTATGAGTCATAAATTGATATTAGATCATTATTTATAAAATAAAACACTCTCTAATGATGGAAATAAATCGTTGTGTTTTTTGCGTCCCAATCTTCTCTGATCTAGAGTTTCATCATATTCCGAGGTGATTCTACCAACTGATGGAGAGGAGGAGAATTTCTTTATTTTCCCAGGGTTATGAGGATAACCCTTGATGATTCTATCTAAAACTATATTTCTAGGAAAATGTTTTAGGTTAAATTAATTAATAAGTTAATTTAAATAATTAATTAATCCACTAGAAAGACCACGAATGAGAGAGATATATGAATGGCCCACTCCAACCTATTTTAGGATGCATTTGGGGTAAAAACTACATTCTAGACTCAAATATTTTCTCATATTTCTGATCAAGAATCCAATTAAGATTTATTCCATGTTCATTAAGAAAAAAAGTGCACACAATATAAAATATGTTTAATATTTTTATAAATTTAATTATGAGAATACCAGGTCTCGAAATCACATGTCATCTTAGCGCATAGCTTTGAAAATATATATAGAAATATCTCAAAGTCTTAAAAGGAAAAAATCGGGTATCTAAAATATCTGGTTGCACTAAAACACTTAAAAGAGTATTCAATTCAAGTCTTATTTACACAATGAAGAAGTGGTTATAATTGTGAATCCTTTCTAGTTAAATGGACATGAACTAATTATCAAAGGCCTGCAATTAATATTGACCAGACACCTTTAACCGATTAACCACCATGGTGAGTTTGTTAAGGCTCCTAGGGTAGTACCACCCTTATTTAGGGTCAAAGGATTAAATCCATCTAACCTAAGTTTCAATCTATATTAGAAAGTATGACCATTATATTTGAGTTAATAATCTGTGACTATACTATAATATAGTGGACCATTGTATAGATTTAGATATTCTAGAAGTATGGTACTATTGCAATATATTTTAAATTATATATTTTATCATGTGTTGGAGTTTTTGTATTTTATTCTCACTTTTATAAATTTTCACCCAAAAATAGTGAAAACCTTATGATTTTTCATAGACATGGGTATTATTCCTAAAATATTTTAATCTAAGTTATTTATTTATTTATTCTTTGGTTATTTATGTGAATGGTTTTTTATATTCATTTACATTTATTTAACTCTTATACTAGTTCTACCAAAGTTATAATAAAATCAAGGTGGTCATAAAATCTCACTCAAGTTGGAATCATCCCCCTGATAAACTGAATTTAGGTGCATCAATATAAGTTACTCTATCATTTGACCCCTCTCAGATGTTTTCTATGCTAACTAGGTTTTTTAATTTCCTATTCAATTTTTTTTACCACAATATTGAATTTATCATATATATGAACAATCTTAAAGACATGGTCCTATAAAATCTCAAATCATCCAAATTTTCACTGGTTTAGGACACCTTGAAAATGATATACCTTATATAATCAAGGTATGTTTATACCACAATGTGATTTCCATGAAGATAATACCTTCGAGTTTTTAATGAAAAGACCATTACTTAAAACTCAAAATCATGGGTCACATTATTATTATCATGGGGTCTCAATATACAAGATATTTATATAATAATCATATAATCCTTCATCAAAACATACCCCATAATTGTCAATGAAACATCCCAAAAAACTACATACTTCACTCCCTCCTCGTAAAATCGTAGTAAATGAGAACATATTACACTTTTATTAAACACATAAAATGATTATTGGAATCAATTTGAAAATGGTTTCCCCTTATTAGTAAAGGTATTTATTGGATAAGTGATCCAATAAAAATCTGGTATAAACCTATGATAATAACCTATTAACCCAATAAAACCACATACATAAACAACATTCTTGGATGTATTCAAAGAAAAAACCATTTTAACAATAAAAGAATAATTTTTTTACCATCCTCAGAGATAATATGGACTATAAAAAACACAATATAATTATAGAACTACCCTTATATGATTTAATTTCTCCACCTATATCGAAGATTATACTAAGATATATTCTATGAAAACTATTTTGAATATATCTAAGAAGGGATAAAATAAATATTTCATGATATACATGAAGATTATAGGAATATTGATCACCCGGAACAATATCATCATGAACTCATAGTGTCTATATAAACACCTAAATGACACCGTTATGATATCCTTATCATAAACATGAAGCTACTAATAATGAGACCCAACATTAATCTTTGAGAACTATGTATTTCTCATTATTTGATCAAATAGGTTTTCAAAACATAGATATGGATTCTTTTTCATCATATCCACCTAATTTATAGGATGTTGATAAACAAAATTGTTTTAATATGTCATTTTTCATCATAGAAGAAAAACAATATATGAAAAAAGAGATAAATTGGTAAAAAAATAACTTTTCTAGATGATCCTATAACACTACTCAATACTTTTTGAGCTATGTTGGATCGATACTATAATATTATGATTCAATAAGAGTGGTACCATGGTGTAACTAGTTATTGAATTCGATATCCCAGCACATAATAAACCGATGGATGTCCTAAGAAATGACATCAATGAATTATTTCACTCTAGTTTTAAGATGATCGACCCAAAAATATTCTACAAATATATTAGGTATCCTAATTTGAGAAGTGATTGGATAGAAATCCATCGTACTTGGCCCAACATATCCTTCCTAAGATCCTCACTAATGAGAGAATAAAAAGAAATACCCATTAGTTTATATATATAGAACCCTTCATCAATAATAGTCAACATATGCATATGTTTAGGATAACCAATCCATAAATAATATGATGTCTTCAGGGTTCATGTCTACCACATCAAATCCAAGGTGAAAAATAACTCTATAAATTTTATCTCACACCCACAATTGACATGAAATAACTGATGTATGCCACCTATATAATTTTATATCCATATTTCTCAACTCATTAGATCTATTTAATTTTATAGCTTCTGTAAAATATATTTGTATCTTAAATCTCAATCAATGCAATTGATAAATTAGAAAATTTATATCCTAACTTAAATAATAACTAAAATTACTTGATTAAATATATTCATTGAGTGAATCTATTAGTATCACATACCTTCATATCATGTTCCATGAGGATCCTTCTAAATAGATCTATTACCATTAGGTACTACTATTTGTTGATGTGGATTGAAGTTTCAACCACCCTTATCCCCACCAATACCTCCTCTAAAAACACTTATATGAGCATGTTCATAACCCCCTGCCCAAGGTCCCCAATCTCTATATTTTATCAACCATGATGGTACACCTATATTTTTTTTTGAGAAAAAGAAGAGATATAATACTTATCAATAGAATCATCCATAAAAATCCAATCGGGAAAATGATCAATCCAGTAGAGGTTAACCCATGGATTCCCAAAGCATTCCAACCGTTGGGACTTGAGATTACCCCCATGAAAGATGAAGGAAGAGTTAAAACATGAGAGGGACTCATCTAGAGACAAAGTTTTGTTTTTCAGAACATGCCAAAAAATCAATTAGTACTTCCCTTTATTTGATAGGGAATTAATGAACTCAAGGAAATCCAACTCCAAGACCACTTGATTCCATCCTTCAGACTAAGAAAGTTGAATCCTATGAAGAATAACTGATACTTCCATGGAAACCAGGCTCCAACATCCAAATATTTCCATTTACTAAGATTCAACAATTTGGCCGTAGCATTATCAGGAAATGAACGCATCCCAATCCTGGACCCTACTGAGAAAACAACATCTGTGTTAATTTTAATGAGTCCTTCTAGAGGAGGGTTCCAACAAGGCAGATCAAAACATGGTCTGAGTGCTGGAGAAACCTCCTTGTTTCCTAGAAACCCATTCATCTATTCTGAATCCCTCACCACCCAAATTTGATCCATCATAGACTTCCCCTGGAAGATACACTTATTTTCACGAGACCAAACAATCCAAGAAAGGGTTAACATCAGCACAACAACCTTTGGTTCCATTTAGGACACCAAAATGCTAAAAAATAGGCCATCACTATAGATGGGATTAGAGAGTCCTTAAAACCCAGGGGCAATTCACTCCACACACCTTTCGTTCCCCGACACAAGAGGATAGCGTGAAATGGAGTTTCAGCCTATTGTATACACAGAGGAAATATATCATCCTCCACTATGTGGTGTATGGATAGAAGATTTAAAGTCTATAGGACCACCAAGAAAACCTACCACCAAAAGAATTTAACTTTGGGTGGTGGGGGGGGGATAAGTGACCAGAGGTTTCTCCATCGATCATCAGGCAAGGCCTGAGAAAATCCTCGAACCAAATAAATGTAACCCGACCTAGCAGTATACTTACCATAGGCCTCCTTGGTCCAATATATTTGGTCATCCCCACACCAGTCGTATGCGAGATGCTGAAGATGAGATTTCGTTCTGTCTCATTAAACAATGCAAAAACTTTATCTCGATCCCACTCCTCTAAGGAGTCATCAATAAGAACACAAAATCTTGCATATTTGAATACTGGAACAACATGTGAAAAGAATTTCATATTGACCCCCTTATCTAACCACTGATCATTCCAAACATTAACCTTGTTTCCATTCAGAATCCTCCAAACACATCCTCAGTCAAGAAAAGAGATAACACCCGAGAAACTTCACAACAAAAGTTGGGCCTTTTTCCAAGAGAGGCATGCAAGATATCATAGTGGAGAAATTAATTTGTAAGAAATACCTTAGAAAAGAGGGTATTTTTATTGGACATAAGGAACCAACATTTTTTTTCAAAATAGCATCATTAAACCATTTGAGATTCTTAAACCCAAGACCACCACAAGATTTTGAGACACACAACTTATCCCCCGAGGCCGAGTGAGTATTGTGTTTTCCATTATACAATCCCCAATAGAAGTTATCTAATCGAGAGGGAATCTATTCAATAAGGGTATTTGAGAAATTGAATAATGTCATGGAATACGAAGGTATGCTTTGGACCACATATTTAAATATATCTTCCTCTCTAGTATTAAAGATCTTTTAGTGGGACCATATACTGATAAAATTATCAGATTTGTCCACAATTGAAGAGAAAAAGTGTTTTTTTATCATTGGATAGATGTTGGTAGCCCCATGTTTTTTTGATGTTTCTCCTTTAGAGGAAACCCGCATATACTTAGAAGCTCTCGATGCCTCAATGGTGGGATTACTTTGCTAAAGGAAAGATCATATTTCAAGGAATTTATATACTACACAAAATATTTTTCATAAAGGCTGATAGTATTTAAAATAGAGTGGCAATAAATGGTAGTATCCCCAGTGAAAAGTAGGAAATAGTTTGTAAAAAACAGATGAGAAACAAGAGGTCCATTTCGACATAACTTTTCCCCATGGATGGTGATATGTTCCCCCACATTTGAAAGGAGGTGAGGGAACACATCCACCACAAGAATGAATATGTAAGGAGAGAGCGGGTCCCCTTGTCATAGGCCTCTCAATGGATTGAAACTTGCTGACTGCACCCCATTAATATTGATTTTATATGACATCGAAGTAACATAGTTCATAATATTCATAATCGATTTTTCTCCAAATCCCAGATTTGATAAGAAAATCTTACGGAAAGACCATTCGTCCCCATAGGTTTTCATCATATCGAGTTTCATTTCCATGATACCTTTTTAGCTGAGGAGTGAGTCTTTATAGAGTGAAAGGTCCCAAAGTAAATGTCTACATAATCATAAATGAACCTCACGGGAAAATATAACTCCTGTGTTAGAACCCCAAAAGTGTGAGAAAAGATCTCAACCTATCCACTAGGATCAAAGAATAAATTTTGTAAATGACATTACAGATGATGATAGGTCAGAACATAGAAATGTTCTGGGGGCATTGAGATTTTGGAATAAGAGTAATAATAGTCTCATTAATCATTTTAAAGGAATTCGTACCTTCTCACCAATCCTTTATCAGTTGAGTTACATATAGCACAACAATGTGCAAAAAACATTTGAAGAACAAGGAATGAAACTCGTTGGGGATAATATATTTTACAGAGTGAAGATGATGGTGAGACCTACAAACTTCCTCATTAAACATGTTCCTCTCCATTGTGTGATTCATATCTTCAGTAACAATTTTTGGGATGAAGCAAGTGATACTGTGTGGAATGTAGATATAGTATACTTTGAATAGGGTTCCAAAGAAATCCAGAATAATCACATGAATGAAGTTTGTATCACACATCACTCTACCATGTGGATCTTTATTTTGGGATATGTAGGTTTTCCTCCTTCTCGCTGATTCCTGCTAGTGGAAGAAGGTAGAATTTTGATCCCATTACCTAATATGGTAATATATTTCCTTGAGGAACTAGTATATTTACTTTTCCCTGAGAATCGCATTCAATTCCTTCTCCCAATCCATGATTTCCATGATAACCAAGTCGGTGCAAGGATAGGTATACATGTCATTTTACCACTATTCTGTAGTGTTAATGCATCTATCTGTGTCCCCAAACCTTATAGAGCTCCATTTATTAAGATAGAGTCTAGTATTATGGACTTTTGAGCTTACACACTAATTATGTCCTACCAAGTAGTGCACAAAATGTCCTCACAACTCCTATCTTGGAGCCAAAACATTTTGAACCGGAAAGGCCGCCCACCCCAAATCTGATTATTTTGGGGGGATTTTAAAGGAATGATCAGCTAGTGGTCCAAGGAAAACAGGACCAATTGATCGATGGATTAGGCACAAAATATATTTTTCTAGTCATCATTCCCAATAAATTGATCCAATATTTCAGCAATGCATCCCTCCATCAAGGAACCCCTATGCCAGGTGAAAGGAGAGTCTGCAAAGCTAAGATCGTGGAGGGAGTTTAGAGCTGGGGAATTCCTAAAACCCTCCATACCCACATCACTCCTCAATCGACCACCAAATATTTAATTAGGTGACAATATCTCATTAAAATCAACCCCACCAAGGGAAGTCTAGGGTAGGACTCACAAATCTTTCTCAATATATTCCTAGATTTTCCCTTATCATTAATGGAAGGCCATCCATAGAACCCCATGAAAGACTGGGATGTAGATCCTGCTAAGTCCACCATTTCTGAAATGTGGTTATGTAAGAAGTGTGATATTTTAATACCAAGGCCTTCATTCTAAAGAAGACAATGACCCCTGGCATGACCATACCTTCAAATTGGGAAAATTTTCTTAAATCCAATCTTTGGTCCCAAAAGACATACATTCTTACTTTAAAACATAGTTTCTAATAAAAAATCTATATCAGGGATATATTTTTAACTCCACAATTGTAGAGTTCAAACTGTTCAGGAGTTTCAAAGTCCCTGACAGTTCTAGTATAGTATCTTTATTAGACCCTACATGGATGGGATTCAGTCACCTCTGGCTCTAAAATATCGATGTAAGAACCATCAATAACTTATTTCAACCTCTTAGGAGGAATCTCAGTTAACTGTATAGCTTCCATATTCCATTTATGTGTACCCGTATCTCCACTTGGGTGATCATTTACCTTCTCCCCTCTTAGGACTCTTCTCTAAGTACGGTGTTTTTATACCTAGTTGACATCACCCCTGCATGTTTTCACTTGTATATTTCCTCAGGGGGGGTCTTCCAGTGGGTAAATCTATTTTATCACTCATTGTTTTACTAAATGGCCACTTAGAAATAAACCCTTAGGCTCTATGTATAATGACATCACATGAGTAATAGTTCATATAACCACATTATTCAAATATCCCTCAAGAATTAGAATGCATCGATTCCTATGACTAAGGTTGAGAATGATTAAATATCCTTTTTGATACCATATAAATATTTTCAATTATTATAAATTAAATTATCTAATGTACTTATAGTTGAACTAAAATCTATTCTATGATATGATTCACCAGAAAATATCCCCATCACTTTGGCCCACTATATGATATGATCATAAGTGGGAAAATAATTTGATACTAACCATATTTATATCTCAATCACGAGTCACTGATCAAAATGTTGAGATTTTAGGAACTTATTATAAGACATATGCTTTGAGAACCTTAATAAATCTATAAATAAAAGGGAATAATTCCATGCTGCAATATTTGACTTCTTGAATCGCACCATCCCTAGGTCTAGCAGATAGTATCCCTATATAAAGAAATGCTCAAACTGTACCTATAATATGGTTGTCTCCTCATGAATACAGATATTTAAAGTCCATTAGTGTCTTATCAAATCCATAAAGATACATTATTTCAATACTAACATAATCCTTAAAGGTGTTCTCACTAAGTGAAATACCCATGTAAGTGACTTGAGACAATCCTTTTCTCCTTACAAATCAAAATTAAAGTATAATTTGTGTAGAATATAGTATGAAGGATTGGGTTTTCATAAGGTTAATTTATTTCATAGAAGTTATATGTTTATTATTTTTATTATAGATAATTATTTTAGATTAATATAATTCAGGGGATCATTATTTATAATTATTTTTATACATTTTAGGGACAATGGAGAATAATGTAAGAGATTAAAGGTTCAGTTTGGGGAAAATATCAACTTGATATGAAAAATGACACGTTATATGTATATAATTCCATGGTTAGTTCCAAAAAGGATGATAATTGTAATGTATTTATATAATAAAGGATATAAATTTTGTCATATTACTAACTTATGTGACTTAAGAAATACATTTTAGTTTATATGTTATTGTAATTGTTTCTATGGAAAAATCATTATTTTTAGGCATGTTTTGAAGTATAGATACTAGAAATAGAGTTGAAAAATATATGATATATGTGGTTTAAAATATATCATGATGGATTTTGATGAGATTTTAAGAATTAAAGTAGGAGGAATGAGGATTCATATGAACACATTATATCAACAATTAGATGGTTTTGAATTTAATTTGGTAAATAATTATGGATTGTGTGCAACAAGGAAAAAACAAACCACTATTTTTTATCATGATTTTATTAGAAAAAATAGGTTGTGTTTATCTTGGTCAAATCATTATTTATTAGAAGTCATATTAAAAATATTAATGACCACCCAATGATTAATATTTTATCTTATAACTTCCATAGGACCCAATAATTGATATGAGTGAAACTTGGGTAATATTAATAAGAAATTTGTGTATTAATTGATTTAATTATATATATATTTATTTATATCAAATATTTTATTGATAGGAATTAATTAATTAGAGTACAAGATTTATAAGCACTTGTTGAATGACTTGAATTTTGATGTGGTTTGGGATTCTAACTCTCCCATTTAAATGTTCAGTGAATTTTTATAATCTAGTAGATTTGGTGTCAGATAATTTCTATGCCCTATCTATAATTAATTATAGACAATAATAATTGATTGTATACATGTAAGAAATAATCTTGATTCATTATAGAATAATTAACTAATTAAAAATATTTTAAATGTGAAAATAATGGTGAAGTAATTATCTTTGAATGAATCTATGAATAGGAAGATAAAAAGGTTATTTTTTGATATAATATGAAAGAAATGAAGTTTAATAATTTTTTATGATTACTTTTGAGATGATGTTATGTGATTTGTGATTATAGTTGTGTTTAATTGATATTTTAAATTGTGATAGATTTTTAGTAATGATGAGTGGAAATGATGGTGTGACACTAGTTATGTTTATATATAATGATGTAAATTAGATAGAAACCATGTATTTGGGGTTTGGCATAGTGGTAAGCACCCCTTAATTCTACATGAAAAATGGGGGTTCAAAACCCATTAGACACAGGTACTGTAGTAGGACTGTAGAAGCGGTGGAATTGTAGAAATGACGGGCACTATAGCGGCAACATGTTACTATAGAGACGGCAGGGGACTGTAGCAGTACTATTCACAGAATGGGCCTTGGGTCAAAAAAATGGGCCTACCGGCCATGTAATGGGATAAATGCCCTCTGGGACTTCGGGATATGTAATGGGTCTCCCTCTACCCAGTTAAAGAGGTCCTTTCTTTACTTTAATAATAAATGAGGCTTTGACCCCAACCTTTTAAAAAAAGATAGAAACCACCCATTGACTATGGGTAGTTGAGGAATATTGATAGGAGAATGTAAATGATTATTATTTTGTTTTGATTTGGTTTTGTATGTATTAGATGATGTTGTGATTTGATACATATGTTTAGTATCAAAATTTTGTTGTTTGTGATATAAAGTGTGGAAACATTTCTTAAATCGATGATGATGCGATGGTTTAGAGAGTTGTGTAATTCTTCTATGGCAATTTTATATAATGATATGTGTTATACAATAATGTTAATGAAATGTTTGTAATGGTTTATTACATAGGATATGGTATTACCCTATCGGTTTAGTTATTTTTATTGTACCAAAAAATGGTTATAAAAGTTGTATGATAATCTCATGTATTTTTTTTATTGTAGTTGCAACAGAAGGTATTTTTTTGTGGTTGCAGTTATATCATCATTAGAGGCATGAATGTGAAATTTGTTGGTCAATGTATGATGTTTGAAGTGATGTATAGGTGGTGGTGTGGTTGTCTTGGAGGATGAGATGCAATGGGATTTTTTATTTTTTTTGATGTTTCTCTTGATTATTTTATATAATTTATTAATATTATACATTTTCATACCTGTTCACTGGATACTAGAGAGTTTTGAGGATAAAAGTACCTGGTAGAAATTTATACTCATAATTTTATCTATTAGTGTAAGACTTACAAGACTATATTAGGGTTTGTGTTTGGAAACATTAGTTTGGGCATGTGGTGATCTATCATGTAGTAGGATGATTCATTTATAAGTGTTTGTCTTTGGTATTGATAGGTCATTTCTTTATCTCGTGTGAAGTAAACACATGAATGTTTTATTTTGGATGTTAAGAATAGTTATCAGCTTATTGTGGATAATATTTAATGTTTAAATAAATATGGATAATGACTTCCATATTATGATTTTATATCTTTTGTGTTAGTCTCCACCCTATAGCCTATTTGAGGCCAAATGTTTAGGGGCCATTCCTGATCTCATTTCCATGATATTAGGATTCTTATTGGGAATGGGGAATTAATAAATTTTATTATAGAGAGTGTTCTAGGGATGGGTTTAGTGTAAAAACAGATGATAATTGCATGGGTTAAAAATGTTTTCATATGCCATTAACATAGTATGTAATACAGTCTAGGGAAATTAATTGAGTTCATGAGTGTCCCGATGATAATATCTATGACCCTTGATATCTAATGGATAATTACTATAGGAATGATGTACAATTATTAAGTTAGTTATTTAGGTGTTGTTTAATGAACTATATAGTTCTAGGTCATGATTATTCTGTGAGTTATGCCTTGAAATATTGTTTCTGATTGATCATGAAATATTGTAATTAGATATATCTTTATTTTACTTGGGATATTTTTTTACATGTAGTTATTCTTATAGTTCATCAAAATTATGAAATATAGGGAAAAGGGTATAAAATCCACTTTTGGTTTTCATTAGAAGGTAGACCCATGAATGTTTGGGGAATTGAGAAATATCTTATAATTAATCAAATGGAAATAATTATTGATGTATGATTTGCCCATTTCTTATCATGAAAGAGAGACCATATTGATAGTTTAGGATCCCTAGTTTCTATTTGTGGTGATATTTTTTTATAGTGTATCTTTGAAGAGTTTGATGTTATACCTGGGATGCTATGATGTATCTATGGATATGTAGATTCAATTTCAAGATTTGTTTTTGGAATATTTCTTGATAGATACTATTTAGTTAGAGAAGAAGTTGGTGATATTGTGTCTCCAGTAGGGTAGATCATGTGTTTTAGAGTATGCAGTGAAGTTCATGATCTTATTAGAGTATTCCATAGGATTTTTAGGAAATGAGGAGTTAATATCTCACCACTTTGAGAGGGTAATGCATATTAAGATCCAATATCAAGTTAGTCAATTTATAATAATTATATATAATGTGTTTCTTGGGAAGGTGAGGTATTTTGGAGTACCTTTCTGAGGATTAGTGTAGTTCATAAAGGTGGATGGTAGTACATGATGAAAGTTGTAGTTGGGAAAAGGACCCCTTATTTTTCAAATTAGGTGGTTTATCTTCATAGTCCCTCCTATTAATGATTTTTTTCAGGTGATAATTGACATTATTTATGAGTGATGGATGATGTAATATATTATTATTTTATTCATATAGGGAATCCGTTGGTGGAATGGAGTATAGGGTGATAGTGGAAAGGCCACCTCATCAACTATGATACCCATCTTAACCATTTTAACAATATCATCATCAATGTTCTATTGGTCCATTAGTTTATGATGGTAGTGGTGGAGGTATGTTGAAAAATCATACTCATCTAAAGGGACTATAAAATGAACATAGTTTAGGTTTTGGAAGGTAGGAATGAAAGCAAGGTAAAGTATTCAATAATTCAAAACTTCATGTGGTAGAAGTTGAAAATCTTTGATAATGAAAGGTGGTTCAACCTATGATATAACATTTTTAATCATTTTTATGTTATATTTTATATTTATTTCTTTCATTAATTTTTTATTTGAAACATAATAAAAGGTCTAGAGTTACTCATAGAGATACTCCATACACTTATCAATTTTATACACCTATGGGAGATTGGTTGAGATTAGTTAAAGTGATTTTTAAATATGAGTTGTTAATAAATAGTGATCATTTAAAGCAGCATCAAATATTTTTTTGGCATAAAATAATATAATGTAATTCTTGGATTTTTTTATCACATTTAGTGAAAGCCTAAATTGATATTTATTAAAGAATGGGGTTTATTCTAATGATAATGAATTTCTCATAGTATCCATGTGATAAAGAGATCAATTAAATGGTTTTAGGTTCATTGAATATTAAAAAAACACATCTACAATTATGATTTCAAATTTTCATGTATATAAAGTGAAGGAGATAAGAATTAATTTCTAATGATTATTTGATACATGGTATACTATATTTAATTTTAAGAAATATTGATATCATATTGTATGATATCCCTGATCCCAAGGTAAGAATCATTCTATGGGTGGCTATATTTTTTATTATGATATAGTTATATCATGTTTCAATATAATTGTAATTCATATTATATGATATGGGAATATAATAGTGAACTTGATTGTATCATATGATAAACCACTAAGATCCAATGTTCTGGAATCTTCCTTGACAGATATCATCAATCATAATGTTCCACGTGATGAAATGTTGGGATGAATTCATTTGGATGAAGGTTAAAAGAGTTGTAATTGAATCCATTTATGCATATGTTTTATAAAATATGTGAAAATTATTGGTAACATTGGGGACCATCATTGATGATTATATAGTAGGGCCAAGGTATGGATATGGGTGTGTTAATTCTTTTAATACTTTCCAAATCTCTCTCCACTGATTCTTATGATTGAATACATCTTATTCCCCTTCCTTATCTTCCAAGAGATACTAGTATATCATGGTCAGTAGAGGGATCCAACCTGAGAAATAAGTGATTCATTCATTCCATGAATACACCCCTGAAGGTATCTTAAATATTATTATCAGTGATCTTCATCAAGCATGTGTTTATGAATGGAAAAATAGTTTCCATCAGTGGTGTAAGGAACATAAAATTTTTCAGTCACAATTTATAAATTGTTTCGATTTATTTCATAGATATCTTCATATTTATGGTCTATAATGTGTTAAACTTCCATGAAAAAGTGTTTTTTTATCCTTAAAAATATTTTAGTGGTTTAAAATAAGAGTTTAATGTTCCAAAAAATGGTTATAATGTTGGTATTTTTTTATCAATTGAAGTAATTTTGATTTGTTTAGTTTTAGTTTTTCATATTAGAGAAGTTTAGTGTTGGTTTGAAAGTGTTTTAATATGTTTTTCATCACGATGCATGAATGAGGGTAATTCCATATAATGTAATGCATAGGAGTAACCTACATCTATATAAGAATGATACCTAATTTCATAAGAGTAAATCACAACTACGAAAGAGTAACTCCCGTTGTAATGAATGGGTCTCACTGCAACAGACATATATAAGATTAAAATTTACATATTGAGTAAGGGTAATAAAGATAAGTTTTGAATCTTAAATGTTTTACTTAGAATCGATGGATCCTTTATTATAATTTAGTATAAGGATTGATCTACGATCAAACATTTTGTTTCAAAATAATCAGTCTGTGAAGATAAGGTATGGAGATATTTGTGGAATAATGGATACTTGCATATTTAAAACTTATATCACACCAAGACAAGTGTCTTTCTTGAAGAAATCATGATATGGTGGTAAGTATGTGAATGATAAGTTCAAAAATTGTTTGTTAATACAATTTTTTTTACCGTCATGCATCTTATCATGTAACAATGTATCTATTAGTTTAAGTAATAAATAGAGTAGCTAACTCATTTCACCACAATGTAAGTAAACACAACTTGATTATTGAGAATCTATATAATTTGAACAAAATCTTTAAATTGGATTTGTGATGGTGGGGGTATTGGGGATGACAAATAACTGATTAAATTAAGTTAAATGGAATAGATTTATCTCTAGAAAATATGATTTATTAATATAAAGTGGATGATGTTCAAGGTGTTTATAAATGTTAATTTGAATTTGTATGTTTAAATTTTTTAAGGGTATATATAAAAGAAATTTTTTATCCATTAAAATAGATTTAGAGAGGGGATATACCAAGATTATCAATAAGAAGATTATATGAGGGAGATGACTTCAATATCAATTGAAAAATCTGTAATTTGAAGAGTTAGTTGTTGCTAGTTTTTAAATCATAAAATATTGGGAATGAAAGATTATTTTTCTATACATATGTTTTAATATCATGTAATGAAAATCATATCATAATGGAGAATAATTTTTTTTTGATGCTATTTATTTTACTTGTATTCTTGTGAGTTCAACCAATGTGTCAATACAATTATTTGTTATAACCCTTTTTAAAATAAGTGGGTGGAGGAGATAAAGTGGCCATAGACTTTAAATGAGAAGTGATATTTACCTAAAACTATAATCATAACCACCTGAGTAGTGATTATTAAGCATATAAACATATATTTGATATGTTCTCCTTGGATGTAGGCTAGTGTGGGTGAACCAAGTAAAATATCAATGTCTATATTCATAAAATTTATATATTTGTTTGTGTAGCTGTGTAATTATTGTGAAAAGAAAAATTTTTTATTTTTAAATATAACTAATATATCTTTTTTTTATTTTAGGAAAATAATAATTTTTATAACACCCCCACATAGGGTGAATATTGGGACATCATTCTGTAATAAATAATTATAGAGATACAAGTTATATCTTGGTGATTGTTTACTAGATTTTCTTATCATAAACAATGTTATAAATAAAAAGGGAGTATCATTATTTTAGGGTTATAATTATTAGGTGTGGAATAATTGAATTAGATCTCATTTATGATATCTTAGTCTTGATGTTTTATCATCAAGGGTTCATGGATTAAAAGGTGGTAATATTTTATATTTTTCAATTATAGAAGTTGACAAGAAATTGTTGAATGTTTATGCAAAGGATCAGAATTTATTTTCTAGAGTGTTTCCTAATTATATATCTATATATATGAAGTCGGTTAGTTTTACTTCAGAAAACGTAATTTGGGAAAAAATTTCTAATATTTTTAAAGTTGATAAAAAAGTGATAATATTAAAGTAATAGGTTCATTCATAATACATTTAGGGATATAAAGATGATATAAAGTCAAGATATTGATGGTTTCTTCTAATATTTTATTATATTTGATGGAGTGATATGTGGACTTTATTATTGGATTAAAGGAGATGATATTATGAAGAAGATAATATAAACATTTCAACCAATTTAAAATCAAGTGGTCTCTTCTCTTAAATAAGTAAATCATTTTGAATTTTCTCTTTATTATTTATATAGTAAGTTGGTTATATATATAATGTGAGTGAATGAAAAAAGTTCCTCAAAAAAATTTTCAATGTAAATGGTATTTAAATTCGTGGATAAATTTGAGATTAATGAGTCTAGAAATCAATAAAAAGATATAACTAATGAGTTTATATCACTCATGGATAATACATTTAAGAGAGGTAGGGGAATATTTTTAAGTAATTTTCCTTTGATCTATTTTCACTATGAAATGGTTGGAAACTTTTCTACAAGGTATAAAAAAATATTTGATAGTATGGATAGTGAGATTAAAAAAATTCAAGTTACAAGAAACATTTTCACCACTAAAAGTAACATCAATTATTGAAATGAACGTTAAAATAAATTTCATAGTAAAGCTCTGGTAAGTAAAGAAGATGACAATGTTGAATAAAATCCTTTATAAGGAATTGATAATGAGTTTAGATCAAACATGGAAGATACTTTTATGGATATAATAGAAAAATAAAAAATTAAAGATGAAGAAAATGATAAATTAGAGGGAGTTTTTGATCTAAAGATCAATTTGGAAGGATGTATTGTGGATCGTAACCTATAGATAAAGAAAAAAATATTTATTAGTGGATTGTTGAAACAATCCTTATGTTTTTTTTATCATTTTAAAGAATAAATTTATTGAATCAATAAAGTTTCGTTGGAATATGTAAATGATCAAGTGAAACCTAATAAAGTAGTGAACAATAGGATACAAATTGAGGAGTGGAATAAGATCATTAATAATATTTATATGTCTATTAAATAAAAATCTAAGAAGACTAAGTCACTCATGGGGAAATTCATATATTTTCAAAGATAGATTGGTTTTAAAATAAAATCCCATCAATAAAACAATATGTTAAAATTTGGAATGTTTTCAGAAGAAAAGTAAAGGGAAGGGTATGATAGGGAATAATAAGTATTGAGGAAGTGTTGAATTATCATTGGACCAATTAGATGGGTAAATCTGGGCATGGATATGATTTTGAAACATCGAAGAAAATGTAGAATGTATTAAAATCAAAGGAAAGTAGTGTATAATAAAAAGATTCCAATAATTAAGAACTTATAAACTATTAAGGTGTTATTTAATAGTTAGCGTTATATGGAGATATATAAGCAATAATATTTCCCCTCAAAAGAAGTTTCCATTTCTTGGCTACATAAGCTGTAGGATTTTATATTGTGAATAATTATCATTCTATTTAAAAAGTAAGTAATTATAAGACATCAAAGGATAATTGAAACATGTACTTCACCTTAGATAAGAAAATCATTCAATGGATGTTGATTCAACTGCTATAACCTTGGAAATAAAGCTATCAATTATAATTGAATGAGGTGATTGAGTTATTTTTATCAAAATAATAAAAGTTTTTCTATAGGCAAATGAAACATAATTACATTGGTAAATTTTTTTATCCTTTATAAGAAGAAGAGTATGACCTGATTTCATACACTAAAGAAAATAAGAATATATAATCCTATAGTTCAACTCATAGTGGAAATTCATAAAAATAAAATAAGTTAAAGATAAATAATAATGATATAAACTATAAGATAGATTAAAAGGCTATAAAAAATAATAGAAAGTGGATAGTTTATAGTTGGTGTTCATCCCACATGATGAAAAAAACCTTCTCCAAAATGATAAATGAATTTTTGATAGAGAAAATAAGTATGGAAATGATAGAGCAATGAATATTAAAGGATGTAAGAAAACATGATTGGATGGATATGAATTGAAAACTACTGTATAGATGGCCTTTGAGATAATTTATCAAGTGTGGGTAAATTATGTGACTGGAATTCAACCAAAAAAGACTCCAAATCATGGTAAAATGATAATTGTTTTTAATATAGTGTTGGAGAATGAATGGGAATTTGTATTTGATAGAAAATAAAAATAACACTTATATCTTCACTGTATAAGAGGAAATTAATCTATGGAATTGAATACTTGTTCATATTCATCTGAATATTTTAGAAAATTTAATAAAGTTTAAGGTATAAATTGATATTCATTGTCTATAGAGGAATAGTGAAAAGACATGTGGTGAAGGCCTCAAGTGAAAGATAGTAAGAAACCCATATTATCCAAATAATAAGTGAGTTTCTAATCTAATGGATTTTGTCCACATAAATGTATTTAGTATAATAAATCAATCTAGAACTCAAGATGAAAAATATTTTATCATGTTTCTTCATGACTAAAATAGAATGGGATGTGATAAATTTATGTAGTATAAAAGGGAATTGTTGGACCGCATGAATAGATTTTTAATAATACCATATAATGAAATTAGAATAAACAAGAATATCTAATGATAAGATAGTAGAAGTAATTATACTTTAATGTAATTGAAAAATTATTTTTAGAAATATAGTATAAAGCATGATGTGTCTTCACTAAGGGTTCCTCGATAGAATAAAGTTATGGAAAGAAAAAATCAAATAGATAAAAACATGGATAATACCTTTATGAAAAATATTTATATCTCTTGAAATTAATAGAAAAAGGTAGTTCAAGTGACTATGTATACTAAAAAACGGTCATTTCTAATCCAATGAGAAGAGAGGATGCAATATGAATTGTTTCACGATAGGAAAATTTCCCTGAAACATCATAGAGTTTTTTGAATAAAATGTTTCATCTAAAATAATGATGGAAGTCAAGGTAAATATGGTAATGTGGTAGATGAAGGTGTATTTTCATCTACTCATATATGATTAAATCCTATAAATGTTTAAATAATAGGATCAATAAGATCATTTAATGGAGTGATGTGAATGTTACTAGAAATAAAGTTAATTTTTTTGGAGACTATTTCATTGAAGAATTATGTAAATAAGAAGATGATGATGATGTTTTTGATTCAAGAGAATTAAAAAATATTCCAAATTATAATTATTCTAAAGAAGAATTAGATGAAAATATTGAAGCTGAAGGAATATAATATATGAATCAAACAAGAAAGATAAGGGTTAAATTTTACTTTATAAACATTATTGGAGAAACTTTTTCTCCAACATAGTACTAAATAATGGAAATAATAAAACACATATCCATTATCTAAAGTGGAACCAGAAAATTTTTATGAGGTGTTATAGTGAAATAATGAGAAATTAATTATATAAGAGTGATAAAGACAATAAATGGGATATTGTTAATAGATATTAAAATAAAAATATAAATTTTATAAAGTGAATCTTTTAATATATGTTTGATTAAAATGGAAGAGTGATCCAGAATAAGAAAAGGCTGGTATATAACCTCCAATTTCCCGAAGGACTTCATTTTTTATTGATTTTGATAATCCACCTTTCAAGGGGTGAGGTGGAACCCTTACAAGGCCCGTAGGTGTAAGTATTACATAGCTCGTAGGCCTTAGAGGAATTCATTGACCGTAGGATTCAAACATTACATAAAACCTAGAAAAACTACATGGAACTAATCCTCCCTAGCATCTTCATCATGAAATCAGCTCTCTACCTTCGCATGGTTGTTCGGATAGGCATTCTCGTGCATGCACAGGCTTGTCCTGATGGCAGTTGCCATACCCTCTCAATTTTGCAATCTATTTAGCTTCTGCTATGGTGAAAGCTCCTTGCTCATCCTCCTTGTAGAGCTTGTTCCTTGTAGGTTGTCTATTTTTCATTTTCACTTAAGGGGGCTTGAAGGCCTTGAGGTGGCCCAAATGCCTTACTGACCTGAAGGCCTGGGTGGCCCTAAGGCCTTACAGGACTCAAGGACCAAATCGGTGACCCGAAGGCCCAAACAGGGGTATATTCACGGCTGCTACCGTGCCAAACAGTGCCTGCTACAGTTCCCGCTACAGTTCCTACTACAGTACTACACAGTTCCCTCTACAGTACCTGCTACAGTACTGCTACATTACCTGCTATAGTACAGAAATTTTTCCTCCGCCTGGATTTTATCCATGGTCTCTTGGATGCATGGATGGATACATATCAGAGACACTAACTTTTAAAATATGAGGTGTTGATCGCAACCTTTCTTTAAAGATATCATATTAAAAGAATTTTACTTTGATTTTTTATTAGGATGATATCAACTTTGGTAGAAACCAGCATAATTCAATTGAAATATTTTTAAATTTGATGCCTTTGAGATTTGATATGTTAAAGTCTATAGAACTGATTAGAATATTTGAGATAGAAGTTCATCAAAGGGGAGGAAGAACATTCAACTCATAGTTTAATTATGAAATAGAATTATTAAATAAATTCATGATAGAAGATTGAAAGACAATTTTAACTCCAATAATTCTAGGAACTAAACTTGGAAAATACGATAACAACAAGACAATGGATTTTATGGTGTATAGGTGAATTATTAGGAGTCTATTTTATCTCACCATATAAGGTTATATATATTTTATGGTACATTTCAAGCAATATGATTTCAAATTTTTCTGAAGGAATAAAATATCTTGGTGATAAAGATAACAATGAGGTATATTAAGAGAATATTAAACTATTTATTATTCTTGAAAGTAGGATAATTTCACGATTTAGTGGACTGATCTGATGTTGAAAAATCTAGATATATCTTGGATTTAAAATCAAAAAGTTGAGGAGAATTCATCATTAGAATATATTTTTTTTATAATTAAGTAAAAAGAAAGAAAATATATCCTTAAAAATATCAAATATAGAGTATAATTTGGTAATAAAGTTTTATAAATTATTTATGGGGATGGTGTAGTAGTTAGAAGATCTTGGATAAGTAGTGTGATTACTGATGTCAATTTAGTTTGACAAAAATATATCTATAGATTTAGTAAATAACTGGATACAAAATTCCCACACAAAACATACTGAAATATGTTAACACTTTATAACAGATAAGGTGGATCAAATCATTTTTTTTGGAACTTAAAATCAAGTAGTAGATGTCTTTACAGGGTTTTTGGTTATATATGTGTTTGAGAATAATTGATTAAACCTTAGTGGTCAACCCATTTACTAAAATTAAAGAGGATTTAAATAGAAATCTCCCTAATTCATATAATTTTCCTATTTCACTATGTGTGTTTTTAAAAATATTATATAAAGAGTTATGTATAAATATAGGTGAAATAATCCATGGGGTATTATAGGTTGAAAATGGATATCTATAATTTTAGTAAAATAAATCAATAATGATGTTATCTATGATGAAGTTGGGTAAAGTTGATAATGTCCTTAATATTTGGAGAACACTATACAAATTAAAATTTTCACTTATTTCCTACATCGAGATGTTAACTACATATCCTTAGAGAAATTATTAATGGATCTTTCCTATTATTTTGTATCCCAGACAATGGAGAATAGAAATCTCAAGAGGGGGGTGAATTTAGTTCCAAAAAAAAATCATTACTTTTAAACCACCTACTTTAAGGTATGTAAGATCCAATCTTTTCCTTAACAAAAGAGGAAAACATAAATATAAAATTTTAGTGGAAAATATTAAACAATGGACATTTATAGTAGTTTGGGGAATATAAATCCCATTATTTATTCCACCAAGTATCTACTCTATGAGTTTGGTGATTTTCAATATAGCAACACTTTTTCTGTGGACTCCTAGCTGAGTGAATTTAACTATTACTTATTACAACGGTCCAAAAGATTTCAACTAGGCTCTCCCTTTACAATACCTAAGAATATCCTTAAAAAACTCAGTTATAATGAGAGAATATGAAATAGTGATAAAAGAAATTTAAAGGAATATTAGAGCATACAGTTTCAAGAAGAAACAAAAAAAGATAGAGGCATGTCTAGGAAAGATTATGATCTTAAAGGAACAGCTCTAGAGGTTCTTCGATTATAGTAGATAAATTTTTAAACATAGTTCAAAAATGTTGTATGATATTTCATTTATGTACATGCATTCATTCTTTGTATTTTAAATGTTTTTATATTAACAATCATATCTCTATTTTTCCTGTAGTGGTTAACTTCTTATTTTTATCTGCTCATTGATTTGGAACTTTAGTATAATGGATAATCACAATGGTAAAATGAATAATCATTTAAAAAGTTGATAAGATAGGTTCTTAGTGGTTTGCTTCCTTATTTTATAAAAATAGAACAATATTCTATGGTCGTGATGTTAAAAATATTCATCCTCTTCATATCTTTCACTTATTGAAAAATCAATACCTTTTCCAAATCGGTCATTCCTTATTTAGACAACTCCTTTTCTGATTTTCTTAAGAAAATGAAATTAATTATCATGATATTATGATAACATTACAAAAGTAATCATGAAGATCTACAAAATATCTTATACATAATAAGATAAACATTTGATAGAACTATTTTCATAGGATAAATTTCTGAGTAGCTTTATAACCTAAAATACTTCATATCTTTCACTGTGTAGAATAACGTGATTTCACCATTTGCGTAAGATAAATTATTTTGGAGAGAAATCATTGGATAATCATAAGATAAATCTTCTTCATAAAATAATTTCTTACTAGCATAATATAATTTATTTCCATGGATTACTTTCTTTCTCATAAGATAATTATTTTATAATTTTCTTTTTTATGAGATAAAAGGCTTCTCATAACTTCATTCTGAACGATCTTCCTAATTTAGAGAACACTGAATATAAATTTCTTCATTTGTAAGACAAAATACCTTTTTCTATAAAAAAATAATCAAATCAGAAACTGATTATACTCCTTATGATAATTATGGTACACATAATATAATCAGTCAATTTTTGGTAAATCAAATAGCTAAAATCCAATAGAATATATGAATTTATATTAACATACAATAAATTCCTTTGAAATAAATAACTCACTTCTTATAAGATGATAGAATCTAAAACACTTTATATAAAATCAGTAGAATAAAAATAGATATTTTTTGAATCATCAAAACACATAAACAATAGATATATATATTTGAACAACACAAGTATGTTCAACAATATCTCCCTTTTTGATGATCACAAAACCCATTGAATGATAAAAAAATTATGAAAAAATATTAATGATATTTTTTTATATTCTCTTTTCTCATATCCCCCTTTTTTGATATTAAAAACAAGTATAATAACAAATGATATTATTAATGTTACACTATAACAAGTTTAAATGATCTGAGTAAGATACACTGAATATGAATAACATTTGGAATGAACTTTTATTGATAATAGTTTTTATAATATACTGAAAATTAAAATATAAATAGTCAAATAATTAGATAAACATACATAAATAAATTAAATTAATAATCAATAATTAAAATATTTCAACAATTAAAAAACAAATAATAAATTAAAATAGCAATGACTATAAACACATATAACAATAGTAATGATAAAGTTTAGAAACATCAGAAAGTAGATAAACAAGGTATTATTTTATATAATTAAACAACTAGTAAGAAAGAAATAAATTAAAGGAATGTAATAAAACAATAAGTAATAAACCATTAAAATTTTTAAACAACTATTAAATTTTTTAATAGGAACCATTCACTTAAGAAACTCAGTCAAGAAAATAAGTTAGTTTTGTGGTGCTGGTTCATTTTTTGGAGGCTGAATATTAAAATATTGAGGTTTTTCGACTGGTAATGTATATGAAGTAATATGATCATCATCACTTTCTCTAATAATATCATCCAATGAAAGTATATATCTTCCAAGTCTAACTTTATCATCTCATGAAATCCTAACATAAATGGAATGAATATTGAGAGTATTTTGTTGAGACCATGCTAAATCAATGTGTTCTGTAGGTTCATGTATAATTAAAGAAACTTTTTCAGAAAATTTTAGTTTCTCCTTTGAATAGATTTCATTAGGATCAAAATATTATTTGAATTATTGAGAGGTGTCAAAATGAAGATCTAGTATGGTAGGTCCAAGAGTGTGTCTTCTTATGAGAAGGTATAAATCATCCATATATATATTAAGTCACTTCACCATATCATTTTTTATAAACTCTAATAAATTCATGAAAATACTCCATAATATCTAAGAGAAATTTTCAAAATAGTTCTAAAGATCCCCTTTCTTGGAAGAATTCTAAATCAACTACTTTAAAAGTTCAAATTGATTATCTAAGAAACCAACTGAACTACCGAAAGGAGAAAGAAGGGATATCACCTTTCCTTTTGAGGAGACTTGACATTCCTAAGGATCACTTAATACATATTCTAATAATCCTTCTTCTAAATTTCTGATCTCAAAATTTTTATCCCCAAATAGTGAATATTTAAAAATTTCTCTTATATAATTTAAAAATTATAGTCTAGTGATACAATAATTTTTGAAAGCCAGTGATTATGAAACTAGTATCCTTTTTTACTTTAACAGAAACAACTTGGATAACACGTACTTCTTCCTTCAGTAAGGGATTGATTTCATTTTGAGATCGATCAACATTCCAAATAGATATTTTTGGAATTATAGGTATTATTTTAATTTCAAAAACAACATATCTATACATATCTTGTAACACTTATTTAGATAGAATATCACATTATAGATAATCTATAATGTAATTCAACATATTTATAATGAGAGACACTCCCTAAAAATTTTATTATATAGAAACCTGAACAATATACAACTTTCCTGATGGTTCTCCATCAGACTATTTTGAAACTATTTCTAAAAATGATTGAAACGTCAACTTTAACTCACCAATATCATCATTTGAGACAGATATTTCTCATATAGTCCTTATTTTAGCTCTAGAGTCAAATAACTAATTCATCAATGAATCCACTTCAGTCATTATCTAGAAATAGATCTCTAAATATCTTGTATAAACAATATATAATTGAGAAGTAGGAATTTTAGAACTAGTATGGTGTGAAAAAATAATATAAAATGAGTCTTGGTGCACTTCTGCACTATAATAATTATCAACTTATTACTTTTCATCAACATAATGTAATTATTAAAAACGAGATGGTTCTCTTGATTCTGATCTTTCTCATCTACTTTTAATAAGCTAAGTTACATATCCTACTTCTTCATCCTCTTCACCCTCATTAGTATTTCGAATAATAATACCTATTGATTGTCTTCTGAATTTTCTACTGGTATCCCTATATGAAGATATTTAAAAGAGTGGAATTTAATCTAATTTTGTTGAAATCATTTTATCTTGACCAATTTTAAATATAATAGTAATGGAGAAAGCCAAATTTTCCTTTATAGAGGAAATATGTGATTAATTTATAGCAAGAGTGGGATAATCAACTAGTTTACATGATTTTTAACAAAATTCTAGGAAATACTCATCCCAAGATCATATTTCTTCCTAAAAAACAATATTAACTCTTATTCACCTATCCTCAAGAGTTTCATTATCATGAATAAATCTTAAATTCATACTTAAAACTATTTTTTTGTATAGAAAATGGAAAACTTGTGTGACCTTGAGTAGAAATCTCCCTAGAAAAAAACCCATAAAATATGAATCCCATTGAGTAATAGTAGGTTTTCTCTCAACTTCTTCTTCCAAACTAATAGAAAAAACATATTAAACGAAGAATATCAAAAAAATCCAATTCAATTAAACACACTAACACTTAATGTTTTTAATTCATGTCAATATGTGGTAGTAGTTTTATCTAAAAAAATAAGCTGTACTAAAAACCAAGGGCAATAACCTTCATAAAGGATAAAAATTTGCCCATTTGTTTTGAACATGGAATATATAAATCATAATATATTATTTCAAATTTATAAGTCTCACTGTCATAAAAAAATAAAAAAATAAAAAATATTGAAAAATAGTTCTCTCAAACTCACTATTTCGTTGAGCACTAGCTGACTGAATGAACTTCGTAAGAACCTTTCTCTCTAGTTCTAGGAATTTTACATGTTTGTTATCCACATTAGTTTTTCCAAAAACTGACTTCAATAATTCAACGATACATACTTTATTGATTTTATTTAAGGTAGTATTTAAATAATATGTGCTTCAGAAGGAAATCAAAAGACTCTAACCATTGTTAAATATGATATTAAAAAAATATTCTAGTTTACTATTGTTTTAACCAGATCCTCATTGTCAACAAAACTAAATACAACAATTTCATATTACTCTAATACTTATTTATTATAGAAAGAATCTTTTCTCTTCGCATAAAAAAATTAATACCATCCTTGATGGTTTATGACATTCTTAAGCAACATATTCATACCATATACCCTACTAAAACTAATAGCTCTTCCACTCAATACTTTTCTTGTGGTCCTTGGATTCTTGGATCTTCTAAAAGTATCTCCTTCTATTCTCTTATATTTTACTATTATCTAAATTAGTTTGAAAGATTGATGGATTAAGTAAAAATGGTTTGGATGGAAAAGAGATGGAGATTCATAGGTTTTCAAGGGTTTTTCACATAAAAATTGGTTACTTTATTTTGTTTTTCAATAATCGAAGTGTTGCTCTGAGTGATATGTAGAATAATCATGAATAACTAATATTCATGCCCTATTGAGGTGTGACTAATTCTCAAAATTATTTTATTAAATCTTAAATTAAATAATAGAAGTATTGTATTTACTAAATATAAATTTCCAATGTAAAATAAGTAAAGTATAAATAAAGTTAATTAAAATAAAATTATCCTAATTTGGATATGGTAAAATTTAATTAGTCAATAGGCAATGGTTTAGTAAAAATATATGCTGAATTATTTTTTTTGTGCAAAACAAATATAAATAGATTCAACTTTTTCTGCATGATCACTTATTAAATGATATCTTAAATAAAGGTGCATCATGCTAAAATGGTTTATTGGTTTTTTTTGAAATGTTTGTAGCACATGTGTTATCAAATTTTATTGTAACATGATTAAAATTGAAACCAAAATCAAATAGGGTGTATTTCATCTAAAGGAACTATGCACAAAAAATTCTAGATTCACTATATTCAGTTTTAGTGTAAAGACCCAGACCCTAGTATCCCATAGCTGGTGCATTACTTTATTACATTTTCATAGATACAAGACTTGAATATTAATGGACCGATTAGTTTAGTAGTTTTGAAAACTAGATTACATACTTGAAACATAAATTACATTTGAAACTATAAAAATAAAACATATTCAATCCTTTAAGAGCATGAATAATCTCATAGCTTAACCCTATATATCAATTATAACATAGATCTTGGAATGCTAGAAAAAATAAAACATAAGAAATGGGTGAGATAATATTATCATTAAGGATGATTTTACCATGGATTTTATCATGAATAAATAAGAATTAACAATAAGGAAAGGTGTATAACCAAGATAAATTACATTTAGAATAACTAGAGCATAATATGGACAGAATAAATAATACCATATAAATAATCACATGATCTAGAAAACATAACCACATATATTATACTAGTAAAATGATCACATGTAATATCAATAAATAATCTCATAATGAGATAATACATAATGATTGACATCATAAACATACCTTAAAGGATTTATCCAAGACATTGTACATAAACAGGTTAGACATCAGCCAATACCCTAACTACTTTTTCCCATGAGGCCTACCGATGCATTGAGGGGTTATAATGGTCCCACCCAAAACTTTCTAAGTCCAATTAATTCCTCATGAAAACATATGTAACATAAACATTCATATTGAAAAACTAGCATGCAAAATGTGAATACTTTAACCATAAACCATGAATTGTATCAAAATAGCCGATCCACAGTCAAAATGACTATAAAAAAATTCAATTAAATATGATAGATTGTATCATAAGAGACCTACCTCAATCAATCATAATATCCAAGAAATTATTATGACATATATGAAAATATTCTTATACAATCATGAAAGTTTTCTTAAGAGAAATATCATTTTCACTTTGAAATCATTTATTTAAAAGGCCACACAATTTTAAAAGAAAAAATTTTCTTTGAAGCAAATATTGTAAACTTGAAAAGTAAGATTAAAAAAATTAAGGTTTCATGATGTACGAAAATGTCTCTCATCTTGTATTAGTTAAAAAAAAGACATTCCTTCCGTATTTTTGTCAAATAGGCCCTAAAATGCCTCATTTGGAAAACAAAAAAAAAGATTACTTTAAAACCATTTTTTAAAAATTAGAACATTAGTAAATAAAATTTAACAATTGGTAGGATAATATTAAAAATAATTTGTATTTTTTAAGAAACATGGACATGGATGATAAATACTCCCTAGAAGATACTTATGTATAAACAATTCCAAGTAATAATGGGATTGTGAAATTAACCCTTACCTTGGACTTTCCTTCAGTTGAAAATGATTTAAACTCATGTATAATGGTTTAAATGATTTTATTAATTTATAACATGGCCATTTCTATATTTATTATATCATATTTGATCCTCTTATATCATTTTTTTAATAATATTTCATTGTAACCCTTGGTGTATGTTAACTACTTCATTTTCTTATGCACATATTATCATGTAAGTCTTATTTATTATGAATATGATATATTTATTTCATATCTAGAATGATATTATGTTTATAGATATTATATTTACTCATTATATACATTTTTATAATCATTTTTTAATGTTTTACATGGAAAATGAATCACATCGCACCGTAGAGATAGTAGGACGTACGTACGCACGAGCGAAGATATCATTTTCTTAATGGTGAAAGGGTAAGGAATAGGGTAGTATATTAATTATAAAGAATTAATACCATGTAATATTTATCATTTATATCCAATATATACATCATTATTCTCATCCAAATAAATTAGTGATGAAAAACTAATTAAACCAGGATGTGGAGATGGTAAGTCATATGTAGGCACACACAATGCTTTTGTTTTTCATAGGATGGATAGATCATGAAATATGGTTATCTAATAATCATAATAACATCTCAAAATATATATGATACTTTATTTATTACTTTATCATTGAAAAAAGTCATGAAGAGGAAGTATAAGAGGAAATGAACTTGGATGAGTTGGTAAATAAATCTCCTCTTATTTAGAGGACTGCCTTTAGATATCTTTACAAGGGATTTAGGGTTGGTATTTCTTGAATATAAGGACCTATAGAGAATGGATAAGGATGTTGGTAGGAGAAATGGATAGGTTTTGGTCGATATTGGAGGCTCAAAGGGGTGTGAGGAAGTTAGGGAGGATATGCCCTTTTATAATTAAGATGAGGGGCACTTTTGGAATCTATCAAAATATTAAAATATAATTAGGATATTCTGGATCCAAATACATACAAATGGTATATAAATTAATAGGTTTAGAAATTCTAGCCCATATATTATCCCATTTTGTATTATTTAACATTTATTTTATTTTTTAAATAATTTAATAATATATTATTTCAAAAAAGTATCATTGTTATCAAATATAATGTTATCCATTTAATTTGACTTCAAATGCATCAATACAAAGTAATAATTCAAATATAATGATTTAAAACATCTATAATATGTCATATAGATATTTAAATTTTGACAGACACATTAAACCATCCCAAATATATCAAAATTAATACTTTTAAAATCAATTATTTTATTTTTCTATTAATTAAATAAATATTGTTTTAGCATTGAATTTTTTTTAAGGTAATTATGTAATTTATAAAAATTAAAAATAAAATTATATAATAAAAATAGACATATTGGATCATTCTTATCATGATTTTTACTTATGTGAACACATAAAATATATTAAATACAAAGAGAGTGGCAATTTGTAACAATATTCAATTAAAATAATATAAACGTTTTTTCATGGAGAAGTTACCATTAAACAACTCCAATTAGATATTAAGATGATAAGGTTAGGATAAAATTCATAAAATAAATTTTTGATAAGTTTATATCATGGTTATACCCTTATATTTTGGTTTTAACCTTTAGTTTAACCCTTTAACACTTACCGTAACAACCTGGCTTTTTTACTCTTTAAGTGATAATATAGTTAATATAAAAAGAAAAACGAACCATAAATAAGTTATGGATGACATTTTCAAACTTATAAAAATAATTTGGCTGAATTTTACATTTTTATAAATATTATATCATTCAATAAAATATTATTTATTTTAATAGATCGTTAAAGAAAAATTTTATACAATTCATTAGTTTGAATTTAAAAATAAAATAAAACTAGATATATTATAAAGAAACTTCTAATATATCACTAAAATTTCAATTTGTTCTATAAAAGTTTTGGATGATATTAATTGTTTAATATTATATTTATTTTAATATTTTTATAATAATTTGTTTAATGTTCCAATTAATTATATAATTACTGAATCATCGTTGTGTAAGACATTAAGGTAATTATTTATATATTAAAAATTAAAAATAAATTATAATGATGAATATAAATATTTTATATTTCAAATTAATATTTATAGAATAATTTATCATCTATATAACCCTATATTAAAAATGATATAGTTATTAAAGACATGAGTGTGACATCTTTAACTTTTCTTTATATAAATTATAATAAATGTCATACTATTATCCAAGTGACTCCCAAATGATATAATGTTATCCCAAGGATGCTTTTTGTCGACACACACTCATCCAATGAAATTTGGACAACTTTTATGGTAATTTTATAAAATTTATAATATTGTTTTTACTCTTAATTACTCAATTTACGTTTAACTGTGTTAATAAAAAATTTCTAAAGTTACAATTCATGATGCCCAAAAATAAAGGGGACCTATTTATATAATTTAGACCCATTTATTAATGATTTTTAATACATTTTTAAAAATTAAATACAAATAATTTTCAGTAATTAATTTAAAATTTATCTCATTGATAGAATGATAAAATGGGGTTTTAAATTGAAAATGTTCAAAAGATTTAAATGTTTTTATGTCCATATTCAATGTGAAATTGATTACAATGACCTAAATTTAATTAAATGATAAAAAATTGATTTAAATATACTCTAAAACCAATAAAAATATAACATAACACACTAAATTATTTAGAAAAAAAAATCTATTTTCAATTAAAATGAAATATTTTTTTACTGGTTATAAAAAACCTGAATCTTATCAGAAAAATAACGAATAGTAAATAGAGTAAATTTTTGTATTCCTATTTAAAATAAGATGTTTATTTTTTTAAATATAATTTATAAAATTTTCAAAAACTAGATTTAAATCAAGTGTACCTTTAAAAGACGGTAATATCACAATTATAAAAATAGGGATTTTATGTGTATAAATTGGATTTATTTTTCTATCATGTATAGAAAACAAATAGGATGAATCTTAAAAACTATATTGAATATATTTAATATAAATTTTATTAATATCATTAACTAATAGTAAATAATTTAATTTATTTGGATAAAACAACTCTGGCACATTATAATGGTTTTTATAAAAATATTTCCTTAATATTAAATTTGGTTTTCTATTTATTTTAAATTATTTGGTAACCAATGAATTGAATAATATATTTTAATAAGATAGTTAATAATATTCATAATCACCAATATAATGACTATTATATGATTATATTTTAAATAATAATATTAATAGTATATCATGGTTTTGTTTAAACATGGGGTTGCATGCAATGTCACCTATCAAAAAGATTAATTATAAAAAGAATGAAGACATATCATAAAATCATGGGCTGTTACATTCAGTATTAGAAAATGATATATATATATTTTAGTTTCTTACTAGACCATGAAATTAAGGATTTACCCAAAAACTAAAATTTTCCAAAGGTTCTATTCCAATATAATCTATACCCACTAATATCAACATCTGAATATGAAGTTAAATTAAAATTAGTGGTTTTTGAAAATAGTAGAGAAAGGGAAACTGATTCTTTTAAATATTTCAAAATACTTTTAGTAACATTAAAATGAGATTATTTTGGAATATATTGAAAATGTTTTCTAATCCACATTGAAAACATAATGTTTGGATACTTATAGTAAGATAAAGTAAACTTCCAATGATTACACTATTTTGGAATATATTGAAAATTTTAGCAAATCAAGATTATATTTTCTTTGGTATAAAACCTTTCCAAAAATAATTTGATAAATTTAAAATCCCTAGAAATAGATTGACACTCCCATCACACTCATTTCAAATTCAATTTTTATATATTTTTAGAAATCATTAAACATTTTTTGGTTTATTGATCAAAAAATAAAATCATCAACATATATTTTCATGAGAAAAGTAACTTTTGATAATGTTTTATTGAAATGTGCTGGGTATACCAATCTCACATTAATCCCATTTGATAAAAAAGAACTTAATCTTTTATACATTGACATGGGTTCTTATTTAAGTCTATAGAGATATTTGGCATGTTTGAAAATATAATTGTGAACATGGGGGTCTTCAACACTAGTCGGTTATTCAACATAAACTACCCCAACTAAAAATACATTTATAAATGAAGGTTTAACACCTATTGGATATAATTTAAAATTCATATAAGTTTCAAATGGTTAAAGAATTATAATTGCTTCTTACCTAGATAAAATAAAAAATATCTCTTTATAATCTATTAATTCTTCTTGGTTATAACCAATGGAAACTAATAGATTTTTATTTATAGTTATCACACCATGATCATGCATTTTTTTCCCTAAATACAAATTCAGTTTCAATAATATAATATTCAGATGGTTTATCAACTAATCCCATAACTTGTTCTCTTTAACTAACTTAATTTTTATTCCATTGATAAAACACAAATCTCATCACCTAAATCTTCTTCTACAATTATTGTTTCCAGATTTCATGAAACAGAAGATAATTATAAAAGGTTTCCTAAATTTCATCTGGTCATAACTCCTTCATATAAACTTTCTATTAATGTCTCAAGAAGATGTTCCTTAATGTTTCTAGGTTTTCTAATTTACACACTTCATGGTTTACTAGTATGAACCATTATAAGATTTAGTTTACTAAAAATAAATTAAAAATCATCAACTTTTTTATCGTTAAAAATATGGTCATGTCTCATATCGTTAAGATAATTAATCAACACATCAACTTAAGTAATTTTGTTATCAAAAGTATCACTTTCATCACACTTTACATGAGTTGACTGTTCATCAATTATTTACCATTTATTGAAAATTTTATAGGTTTTGGAAGTAGTATAATAACCTAGTAATATACCTTTATAAACTTTTAGATGAAATTTACCAAGATTTTTCTTGGTTTTAAAATATAAAACCTACACCTAAACACTTTTAAGTATACTACCTTTGGATTTACATTAGTCCACAACTCATAGGGCGTTTTCAATAATATTGGCCTTATTATAAATCTACTAAGGGCATAATTTGTTATGTTAACAAATTTATCCCAAAAATAGGTTGGAATTTTATATTCACGTAACATTTTTCTTGAAATTTAATTCCATGTACTATTCCTCATTTTAACAATACTATTATTTTTATGTGTCTTGAGGGTAGAAAAGGTGTATTTAATACTATATTTTTTCAAGAATTGATTAAATTCGTTATTCTACAACTCTCCTCCATGATCACTTCATAAAAACATAGTTTTGACATCCTTTTCGTTTTACAGAAGATTTCAAAAACTAACAAAGATAGAACAAGCTTCACTCTTAAATTGAAAGAAATAAACCCTGGTAAATCTCAGAAAATCATCAACCAACACATAAAAAATGGATTTTCCATCAAGTATTGAATTTATTGCTGGTTCTAACATATACATATTTATAAGATCTGTAATTCTATAAGTAGAAACATATTTAATTGGTTTAAAAGATAAATTTTATATGCTTTACCATTTGAAAAGAAACACACAGTTTCTTTTGATCCAATTTAAGATTTTGAAAATCAAAAATCAAATATCTCTTGGATAACATCTTCAAAGAAAAAAAATTACCATTTCCAAGACTTCTATACCAAATCCATGATTTATTTACTTTATAATTAGAAAAAATTATATTTTTAAATTAAAAATATCTAAGATACGAGGTATATACATTATTTATTCTTGGTGCTCTAAAGTTGAGATATTTTTATTTAAAAACAGAGTAGGAATTTTTAGAAAAATTAACTGAATTACTATCATTACAATGTATATAAATACATATCTATTTATTCTTTAAACCTTCAAAATAAGTTATTTTATTGATAATGATAGATTATAGAATTCCAAAAAATCAAATTCCAACTATGTTTCCTATTTTCATTGTCATAAAATGTAAAATAGTCTCCATAAATATTATATGGTGAGTGAAAGTTATATAAATCTTCACTCGTGTTCCTTGATTATCCAAATTAAATGATCCATTTTGAATTTATATTCAGGTGGCTAGTTTTCTATAATAAAAAAGCAAACAATACTAATTTTTTTCACCCAAATACTCTTGGGTCTATAGTTGTTAGCTATAAAATACTTGGGGAACTAAAATCTATATATGTTTTACTAAAAAAAATCACTGAAATTCGAAGAAAAATTCTTAAAAAATAATTTTTAATTCCAAAGAGAAAATTATTTTTCTGACTATAGATATTAGAATAATTTTCTTCTCCTCCATAGTTAAAACAAGTATCATTGGAGAGATTTATGTTCTACGATCTAGGGAAAAAATATTTTTTATAAAATTTGGGCCTCTCACCTAAATTCCTATTCCAAAAGTTTACCATTTAAGTTGTTTTAATAAATAATTTGATTTAGGTAATCCTCCCCCTTAGTGAAAAGAGAAGCAATATCATTGAATTGTTGAACCTATTTCTATAGGTTCTTAATTATGCTAGTATGTTCAATACATAATGAAGTAGACTTTTCCAAATGGGTTTTGAAGTATAAATTATTCACTAAAAATTTATTTATAGGAGTTTATGAAAGATTTATTTTTATTTTTCAAGATTTCATACTTAGTTTAAAACATGGTATAATACCCATTTAGTTCTTCATTTGAGAAATTTCCATTTTCAGAATCCAAATCATGCCTATAATAATTGAAAGAGTATACCTCATATAAATATTCCATGCAAGACATGTTAGTGGTTTGATTAGATATTTCATCTTCTAATTACAAAGTTGAAAAATCACTACAGTATTTAGAATCACTCCAAGTAACATTCATAACCTTCTTGGATTTATTCTTATATATAGCCTTATTGAACAACAATTATCGGAATTTTTATTATCTTTCAATTGAGGACAGTCTGGCTTTATGCATTCAAGATTCTATCACTCATCGAATATTACTTCTTTATAATTTACATAATGCTTCTTGTACATTTTTAAAGGTATTCTAAAAATTATTCTATTATTAATTAACTTTTTGATCATTCAATTTTTTTTGAAAGTTCATTATCTAACAAAAATTTATTTAGGAATGTTCTTATTTCGATGATCTATATATCTATATACACTTGATCTTTTTTTCATATTTGGAAGTTGAAACCTTCATAGAATAGTTTTATCTCTTGAACATTTTATATTATCTAGTGTTAGATTATATTTTTCCCTTAATATATCAAAAGAGTTCCAATGATATCTTTTATTATGAAATTATTGACCTGTATAGATTTTATGATAGCACCTGATATTCATCTTCACTTATGTGGTAAAAAACTTAATAATTTCAATGCTTTCTCAGGCTCAGTAATTGATTTTTATAGAGTAATAACATTATTAAAAACCTTATCTAGTCTTCCATTGAACCAAGTAATACTTTACCCTTGGTCCATTTTTAAGGTATTGAATTTATTTTTCATAGAATAATATTTAAGGGAATTCAAATTATCTATACCTTCATAGGAAACCACTATAGTGGTCCACATTTCAAGGTCTATTAACATTATGAAAATATTTTAAACTCATTTGGACCTATTACACATATTAAAGAATTAATTTCTCTAGAATTCAAGTCATATCATACTTCAGTATTAGAATCTCAAGTTTTTAGTTGTGTTTTTGGAATTTCATAAGGATTCACTAATTTAAGACAAACCATTAATCCAATATTCTCCAAATAGATGGTTATTCTTCTAATGTTTCTGACTATAGTATCCCAGATCCGCTGTCTACTGTATTATAAGTACAAGGAATAAAATCATGAAGGGATGATTAGTTAGGTATTTTTTAGAACCATATACATACACGATACCCATTTTATATTAGGAGTATCAAATAAAACATTATACATAACAAAAAAAATTAATTTCATCATTGAAAACTCATTCAATAATTTCTTCTTCATATCCCGAGGAAAGGAAACAAAATATGGGTGAGATAAAATGATGAGTAAGGGTTAAGTACAATGGAAGATATCATAAATCAATAAATAATAATCAACATGTAAAGGTAAATAACTAAACACATAGGACGTTCAAATAACTTGACTGGCTGAATAGATATGGAATAATCAAAACAACTATGTAACTAAAAAAACACACATGCCATTCAATAAAAAATATGAGAATTAAATTCATCCAAAGATAATGTCATTTTAAAAATATCATGGATAATAATAATACGTGGAAATTTTTAATTATTGTAAGTGAAGTCTCAAGAACATGATACCACTATTATCAAAAACATCCACAATACAGTTCAAACTATGGGTAGAAACTCATTTAATTTAGTCAACTGATTGGTCTCGTGAGACCTAACAATGAATCAAAGGGATAAATAAGTATGGGACCCACCCATCACTAATGTTACAAATCATTACTCATATATCTTATAATATATTTAGTTCATGAATAAATATTCCTTATCATAAAATATTTGTACTTAGTAAAGAATACAGATTAATCAATTTTTCCCTAGTCAATCAAATGACTTTCAAAGTACACATCACATGTTAAAATGGAATATAGTTTAGGAAATAATCATACAAATCATGAAAGAATATGGATATTTAAGATAAATTTATTTTCTAATGAAAATTTATTATAATAAAGTGATTGTTTCAAGATAAAGTTTAGAATCACAAAACAAGGTGAGACTTTTTGATAACTTTTACCACTTGATAATTCTCAAGTCAAATCCCATTAGATGAAATAATTAAATTTGAAACTCAAAATACCATGAATAAATATGTGTTCATGATGTTACATTTCAAAGGGGTAATATATACACCATATAAAATAAACTAGGTGCATAACATTATATTATGCCCCAATGAATGAAATTGAGATGATATACCTTACCCCACACTTCCTTTTGGTTGAACACAATTTAAACTCATGTATCATGGTTTGAATAATGTTATTAATTTATAAAAGAACCATATTGGTACTTATAATATCATATATGACCCTTTTACTACATTTTAAGACCCAATTGTTAATAATATTTCATTATTTTAATTATTTCAGGGGTTAATTTCCTTGTTTTTTCATGCCTATTTTGTCATAAATGTTCTAGTTCACTTGAATATAATATATATATATATATGACATTTATTATTTTATTAACTTTATATATCTTATTTACTCAGTATATATATTATTAGAACCATTTATGAAATTTTAACATGGAAAATGAATCACATTGCTTCATGGAGATGTTAGGCTGTATATACGCACGAGCCGTGAAATCATTCCCTTAAGAAATGAAAGGGTAAGGAAGTTACTAATATATTAAATCTAAAAAATCAATATAATATCATATATATCACATATATTCATTAATTTTATCCTTATTATATTCTATATAAATTTTAATTATAAAATGAATCACATCACTTCGAGAGGTGGTAGTCCTCCGTACACACGAGAGACATTATCATATTTTAAACAACAGGGAACATAAAATATATATTCTATTATAAAATTAAATAAGTATAATAATATCATAAATATCATATACATGTGTTAAATCAATCATTATATCCATCTATGATAGGTGGTAATAAAAAAACAAATGACATCGATTCACAAGGCGATAGTCCACCATACACACGAATGATGATTTAAAAACCCATTTTATGGAAGTAGACCTGGATAATTATTAATACATAAAAATATTAACATATAAATATATGGGAGATAATGGTATTATTATTTTTTAGGTGTTATGAGACAATTTAGAGTGAAATAATAATAATTATAATTAAAGATCTTTCTTTAGATAACTAACTTCCCTAAGATAAACCTCCTTTGGATATCCTCTTAAAGACTCTAGGGATTGTATTTTGGGAGGAATAAAATCTCAAGATTGTAACTAATAATGTTGGTTAGATAATTTTTTAGGTGTTTTTTTAGCCAAAGTGTTTGAGAGGTGTAAATAAGTGAGGGGAGGGAGTTCCCTTTCATAAGTGGGTAAAGGGAATCCTCTTGGAAATTATATGGAAATTGCGCAATAGAATCCAACATGATAATGTAATTCACATGAAAAATGATTCTAAATGGCCATATATTATAAATTGGGAATTATAATATTGAAATACAGATATAAAATAATATTTTGATATGTTTTTAGGGAATTTTAATCCTTATCCTTTTAGTTTAACCCTAGAGTAAATCGATTCTCACCATGACCATGGTAATTAATTTTTTAATGTTTTAACTATTAATTTTGGTCAAAAATTATGTTTTCCTAATTAGAAATTTTTAAATATGAGATGTCTTGATCACTCTATTTAGGACCTGGGTGTCCCAACTGAAGTAGTTAATATGTACATCTCATACCATCTCTAAAAAATACATTCTTCTAATATCATGACCCCCCCATATTTGACTATAATAAATGTTTACCCATTTATGGATTGTGAAACCTTGATTTGGATTCACATAAGGTCTAGTCAATTCAACTAAAAAGATTACTATCATCTTGAATGTGGGAGTCCCATTTACTGACCTTCCTGGATTATAAAATTTAGGGCTAATTTTATCTAGCCATCCAAATTCATCATGATATGGAGAATCTGGAAAAACTAACTCCCAATTTCTGAATAGCTCAAACAAGCTGGTTTTCAACTGGCTTTAATCTATCCTTTGTATATGTGTAATGAAGAAACATAACAACACTTATTTCTGGAAAGTGCCTAGGCTAAACTACTATGGTCCTATGTTTCCTTTCTATTTGGTATGATCCTTGACACTTTCATACCACCCATTGAACTATTAACAAGGCTACCCTATTATCATTGTAGTGAGTAGAGACATCACTTTCTGTTTTTCACTACTGCTGCAACCATTACAACCCTCATGGATGCTAGGAACGTTGCACTATTCGATGGTACCCACAATGTTCTTTAACAGGGAATGTTGTCCCCACACAAGGAAGAATATGTTGCTTCACTTTTCCAAGAGGGTTCAATGAATAACACTATTTATGACTTGAAAACTGCCTAATTTCATGGGGTTTATGGTCGGTCATGAAATCCTCAGATGCTCAAAAACATTTGGTGGATACATATAATTGCGCCATACCTCAAGGTGAATGTTGACAGAGCTAATTCTGGTGCACTGGGTCCGTCGGGTTGTGGGGGGGGGGGTGTTTTGGACTTACTGTGGGTTTTAAAAAGGATGTTTCTATCAATTCATTTAAGTTGGAAAAGCCAATGAAACTGAATTGTGGTAAATTATTCATGCTATAAGGTACACTATCCAGTTTAGTTAGAAATGGATATGAATTAAATCTCATTCTTAGATTACGGTTCATGCCTTGAGGAAAAATATGTGTAATGTTCCTTCGTGAGTGTTATCTCATTGGGTTGACTATCTTAACAAGATCACTCAAATTCATCTTGTTGTGTCACATGCTTATCGGGAGGCCAATCAGGTCGCAGACACTCTGGAAAAGAAGGTGATCCTAGAAACAGAGACGATGTGGTAATTTACGACCCCATATTACTGTGTCTCAATGGTGGAGGTGGATAGATATGGTGTCAAATAATCTCGCTTTTTTTAATAATCCCCCATATTCCTAACTCTTTATCCCTTTTTTATTTAATAATTTCTTAGGACTGGCTTCCACCAGACCCTGGACTTTTGGGTAGGTCGTACATACACATGAGCGACGACAACATTCACTTAAAATGTGAAAGTGTTAGAAAATGTATGATATATAAATTTTATAGAATTTATAAAATTTCATATATATCACATATAATCATTAAATTTATTATTATTTCATTTCATATAAAGTGTAAGTGAAAAATGAATCACATCACTCTATGAGGCGATAGTCTTCTGTACACATGAACAACATTATAATATTTGAAAAAGAATATAAAGTAAGGATTTATATGTGATATTATAGCTTCAGGAGTATACTTATATCTTTTATGTTGTATATATACATAAAATACATCATTATATATAATTGTGATAAGTGTTTATGGAAACCGAGTTACATTAGTTCACGAGGCGGTATTCCGTGGTACACATGATTGAGGATTTTGTTTCCCTTTTATGGAAGTGGAGATGGATAAATAAAATAAAATAAACATAATAAAATTTATGTATATTTTATATACTGTTGTTTATATTTTAACTTTTAAAACATAATCAAGTGCTGTGAAACAAGAAATAAAAATAATGATCTTAGTGATGGAAATTACCCTCTCTTAGAGAAATATCCTTTGGAACTCTTCTTAAGAACCCTATGGTTGGTATTTTTGGAATAACAGTAGATCTAAAATGTGGATTTGGATTTTTAGGAGGTATTGTTTCATGGTTTGGTTGAACTAAAAAACTTAATAAGTGTGAATAAGTGATGGGAGTTAGTATAATTTTGTAATTGGGGAGTGAAATTTTTATAAATACCCAAAACCTTTTAATAATGGGAAGTATCTATGATACCAAGTGACTCCAAAATTGATAAATAATTGATTGAATGGAATTTAAGGTCAATCCACACATCCACCACATAAATGATCAAAATTTTTTAACATTTTTTTCCTTATCTATTAAGTTTACTAACTTTTACCATTTTAGTTTTTCACTAAAATAAATAGTTTATTTTAACATAGGTAATTTTTTAATTAATCCTAAACAAATTATCCATATTATATTATTTTACCCCTTATTATAAATATTATATCCAATTTATCAAATAAAAATTCTATGTGTGTGGAAAATTAATTTTATCCCAAGCGCATGTAACATGCAAAAACACTAGTTTAACTTTAATTGCGGTAACAATATTTTTGATCTTTAGGGGTTAACATATGAACTATAAATGAAAAACATGTCCCTTAAAGGAAAATAGTTTATATTTATAAGCATTTAAAAATCAATCTCAATAATACATGATTATCAGGAATTTTAAACCATTTAGTAAAATATCATTTATTATAAAATAATATTAATGTCAATTTTGACATTATTCATTAATTTGAATTTAAAAAATATTAATACAATAATGTAATAATGATATATTTATTTCCATAATTGCATAACATGATATTTTTGACTAAAAATTATATGCAACTCAACAATTCGTTCAATCTATTCTACTTTTAATATTTTTAGTATCATTTATTATATTTTTTTATTAATTAATAATTACTGTGTCAGCGTTGTTTAAGAATTTTAATTATATGATTGAAAAAAATTTAAAATAAATTATCTTTACAAAATAAATTTTATTATTCTCAAAATTACCATCCATATTTATCCATATATTTTATTTTTCCTATGGGAACACATAATTGAAATTTAAACATGAGAGGGTGTCATATTGTCTTTTTCTTTACTTAAGTTATAATATATGTCACGTTCATAGATAAGTGTCCCAAAAACTCATAAAAATAAATAATAAGGTGATAGAGGTCAAAATATGGTCCTAAAATAGTAATTGGGAAAGTTTATAGATCATTTTAACCCTTATCTTTGTAGTTTAACCTCATAGTAAAATTGTTTTAACCTTAACCATGATAATTAAATTTTACTATTTTTAAGAATTTTGAAGAGAAAAAATTTATTCGAACTTATTATATAATAATAATTAATTGGATAAAAATATTAAATCATTTTTATCAAATTTTACTCACATAATTGGAAAATGTTAGTTTAAAATTAAACCTACAAACACAATTTAAAAGTGGTTTTCCCATGAGAAAATTCTCATAAGTATAGATTGTTTTAATATAAAAATTCAGTTTAAAATCAATTCCACTAAACTAAATTATATTTATTATAATAAAATTCAACTAATTTTACTTTTAAAATAATTTTATATAAAAAATAAACCGTTAAATTATTTAAATGAAAAGGCAAATTTCAATAAAAACAATATTTCTCACTATTCTTCGAGAAATGGAACTTTTCAGAAAGATCCCAAAAATTTTCCCTAAAATAATTTTGATATGATAATTTTAAAAAATTATTTCATTTTATAAAATAAATTATTGAAAGTATTAAATATTATTTTTAATATATGTGTGAATGGTTCGATGTAACCGCCTTTAAAAAATACATTTTTTAGAAATCATTTCCATTTCTTTCAAATGTTTTTTATTTTATTTATAATTAATAGATAACCAATGAATTCATATAAAAATAAATATATCATAATGTCTCAGGGTTTCAAATTCTCTTATAATCTTGGTTTTTCATGTTATATAGGCTATTTAACATGTTGTTCCTATTTTATAATCATTGGGTGTTACATTCTACATCTTAAAATAATTGCATCATCTCAATTTAATCTTTATGTCAATAATAAAGGGTTTTAAATTTGAAAATACCCTTCTTGAAACCCCCCATAAAAAGGAGTTCATAAAGCATCCCCTTGATAAGGTATGAAGGGAAGTATAATGGTCATTTGGAATAACACATACTAGGTATTTAAATTGGATAATATCAGTGGCAAGTGGAGATATGGATTTGAAAGAAAGGAGTAAATAATCATAGAGAGTGATATAGATAATTTATCCTAAGAAAATGAATAATATAAGAAATTTAATGAAAAAAAATCATATATATGTGATGAGTTAAGGTGTCAAACCCATGTAATAATATAATAAATCACTTATATGTTCTTATTCATCATAAAAATATTAAGTAATTTCTTAAATCAAAAAGGAAATAGTTTTAATTATTTTTTAAGGTTTTATTTAAAAGTTAGATTTCTAATTTTTATAATTTTAATCATAAAAAAATAATTCTATTTTTAAATCAGAGTATCAAAATTTACATTGGGTGAAATTTTGGGTTTCCTTAGAAAATATGGTTTTTTAGTGAATTCTGAAAAAATACACATTTTTGTAAAAAAGTCATTTATTTTCAATAAATTATTTAATTTTAAAGGTCCATAATGATTTGAATTTTATTTAAAGTAACATAATTATTATTAATATATATTTAATCTACTTAATTAATTTTAAATCAACTTTATATTTTATTTTAGTATAAGTTGGTTTTTTGTTTCAAAAAAGAATTATTTCTAATTTTTTTTAAAATGCATAAAGTTTTTTCATTTTAATCAATTAGGATAATACCTAATGAGAAATTTTTTAAATTAAATTTGTTGATTATATGTTAATAAATATGAAATTCTATTACTAAAATAATTATTATTATAAATAGAGTGAATATAAAATCATCTTTTTTATGAATAATACACTTCATGAAAACTAACTTTTTCATTGCATATGGAGGTTTTATTTTAAATTTAATTTTTCCTCTTATGTGAATTTAAATTAGTAAAATGGATTAAATATTTTGTCACGACCCGTCCTTAGGGATCGTTCCGTGACTAAATCAAGACCGCCTTCCATAGGCCAGGGGATGGTGACTAGCACCAAGACGAAATTCCCGATAAAAAGGGAAGGCATTGCCTTTATAAAGTAAACAAATACATAGAGTAAGCAAGAAGAAGTAAACACTAAGTAAAACTGGGTACAATAGTAAATGCGGAAAGGTAAATGAGCCAGAATACAAACCCAAAGTGAAAGTAAATTACAGCTGGAACAAAAGTACAACAACTGAAAGTAAAGCAGCAACGTCGAACCATCCACTAGTACTCCCACCTGAAGGGTGGGTACAGATAGCCACCTCAGCTCCTCGGGTCTAGTCGTCCGCTCCGTGTATTTCCTGCCCAGTGGTCCATCTCCAGGTACCGATTGCTCCACTAGACTCTACCACGATCAGCGCTGTCCGTCGTCTGCATCCAACACAACGTAGTGCAGGCATAGCCCGTGCAGGGGTGAGTATAAGCTACTTATTAGGGACCCCGAGACCCTCGAAGGTCTCCCAGAATCCACAAAGTATAATCCACAAAAGAAGGATATAATCATGATGTAACAACCTACACTACTTAGGTATATGCCCATACATATACCTAAGTCATCAATTCCAGTTCGACTCCAGTATCCGAGCCCAAGTTCGATCACGTCCACACAAGATAGCAGAACACGATCCACATAGGAAAGCAAGTCAATCATATCGAAGATAATGATTGTAAGTCAAGACTCAGCTCACACATGTATACTTCTTTGTAAGACTATAGAGATGATCAGATGTAGCCATTGATTCATCTAAGCCGTCAGACCCACATAGGATCGACAGGTACTAACCCCCGCAATGACCCACACAGGATCGATAGGTACTAACCCCCACAATGACCCACACAGGATTAGACCCACACAGGATCGGTATGCACTGACCCACACAGGACCGCTGAGCACTGAAACACATAGGATCGGTAGGCACTGATCCACACAGGATCGCTGAGTGTTGTAGTCGTCGCTGTCGAACCCACAGAGGGTTTCTGTACAGTCGTCATCATCGTCGTAGTCGCAGCCAGCTCAAGGGTTCCCGCACATAGCAAGCTCGTTTCGGGAGGATCCGCTCCACTAGTTGAGGGGCTGATGCATCAACTGACACGAATTCTGGATTTGATGTATCTCAAAGTTCCGTATCATCAAAAGGAACTCAACGTGACAGACGGTGCGTCAATCGGACACTCGGTCTGAGAGTTATTGGCTTTTTTTGTTCCGGAGGCCCGGTTGGTTTTTTAAGTTAAAACCAACCTGACCGCACACCAACTGCGTTCAACCCTCGAGCAGAGTAAGCCAAAAGGACCGTCTCACTAAGAGGAATCCAACAAAGTCAACGGCACGTCAATCGGACGTCTGGAGCTTAAGTTATAAGCATTTCCGCTTCGAGGGCCCGATTGGTTTCGTGTTCGAACCAACCCGGCCGAACCAAAATTCTCTAAAACCTTGAGTGTAATATACCGAAATGATCATTTTGATCCAAGGATCACATCACAACTGACGGTGCATCAATCGGAGGTCCGTAGCCCAAGTTATGGGCATTTGAACGATTATGTCTGAAAATCGGGGGTTCGGGCCCGGACAGACCCGGCCCAAGACCCACTGGGTCGGCCCGAACCGGGTCGACCCGACCTGGGGCCGAGTCCGACCAATTTGAGAGCACCCCGGCCCGGCCTACATGACCCGGCCCGGCCTGGCACGCTTGGGCGGCCCGCGTGGCCAGCTCGGCTGGCCGAGCTGAGCGAAACAGGGGGGGGGGGGGGGTGCCCCCCTGTTTGTGTAACTGCTTCCCCCATGTGGGGGGCCGCTCCTTCGGCCAGCCATGGGTTACGACCCCTAGCTTCTTGGAAGCCGGCCAGCCCGGTCCGGCCGGCCGATTGCTGCTGCCGCAGGACCACCGGGGTCCCGCCCTCCTGCTCTGATGTCGGCTGTCGCTTCCTGCTCCGCCGCGGCCACAGGCCGCAGCCTTGGTCCAACCGGCGCGACGCGACGGCGCCGCCCCCTCTCCCGTGGCCCTACTCCGGCCGCGGCCTCATCGAGGTTCTCTAGCGCGGCGCGACGCCTCCACGGCTTTGTTCGTCTTTAACGGCGCGACGTGACGACGCCACACTTCTCCGCCCATTCCTTATTATTTCCACGCAGTGCAAGGGCACCGCGCTGCCTTGCTCATGCCGCAAAAAATTCAAAAAATAAAGGGGGGATGAGGGTCGATCGTGTTCATGTGGTCCCACCTTCTCCTGTTATTGTGATAACAGGTGGCTCAATCAGAGACTATGATCGGCGATGAAAGAATTCACAAACAGAAACAAAATAATCCCCTACCTCAAGCATTGTCGTCGAGCGAGGTTTGATGCGGAAAGGGGCGTCGCAGAAGGAAACTCCATAAGCGTCGCGGAAGGAGGATCATCGACATCACAGAGAATAGAATCGTCGACATCGCATCGTTGATCTCTGAGGATGGCATCTCTCACCGGCTTCGAAGAGGGAAGGAGATGGTACGACAAACTCCCCTTTGCGGTGACATAGTTCTTCGTCGAAGGCTCGGTGTTCTTCGCCTTCTTCGACGAGGAAGAAGATGTTCTTAAAGAGTTAGAGAAAATCCTCTCCCAAAATCCTCTCACACAACCAAACAACAAGTTAATGAAATAAGACCTTGTCTTATTTAATTAACACACAATCCAACTTAAAATTTGAAATTCGAATTGAATTCAAGAATTAATTACTTTGAATAAGTTAATCAACTAATGAGTTGACTTTTCAATTAATGGGGGTCCGGGTGCATTTCCTAATTAAAATAGGGGGTTTGAGGAAATTGAATAGATGGGGCTCGTGTGTGCCCCACCCCAAAAATATCCTACCTAGTGGAGTAGGATATAATGGGTCCCACTCCAACTACTTAGCTTAGGTTAAACTACTTTAAATAAAATAAAATAGGTTGCACCATTTTATTTTATTCTTTTACTTAACCCAAAATTTTAATTACCACACCCAAGCAAACGCAACTCCAGAAAAGGTGTTCCTAAGCAATTACCGGTGCTGTGATTCCTTCGGTGTCCTCGGATTTCGATTCTGAGCACCGGTTCAAAAGTTAGGAAATCTCACTCGTTCGTTCAATGAACGTACCCGAGCTAAACTTTGGAAATTTATTCCGGGCTCACCGGGCCTCGGAATCAAATGCTGTTAGAAAATGCGTTTTTGTAAAATCCAAAAGAAAATTAAGAAAAAATTTCCCTTGAGTTTTACGGGTCTTTAAATTACTCCCACCTCAGGCTTTACGTCCCCGTAAAGATACATCATAAACTAGGGAAACAAATGTGGGTACTGAGCATGCATCTGAGCCTTCCGATCCCAAGTGCTCTCCTGGAGGTTCCCATGCTGCCATCTGATGTGCACTATAGGAATCAACCATCCACGTAGGACCCACTCCTGTCGATCCTCGATCTCCACCGGGACTTCCGCAAAAGTCGCCACATCATCAATGTCCATCTCCCCATGGTCAATGATATGCGTCGGGTCGTGCACGTATCTCCTCAGCTGAGATACGTGGAAGACGTCGTGCACCCGGTGCAACTGAGGTGGTAGATCCAGGCGATAAGCCACCTCGCCAATCCTGCTAAGGACCTGGAATGGTCCGATGAAGCACAAAGACAACTTTCCACCTCGGCCAAATCTCTGTAATCCACGTCGAGGTAAGAACCATAAGAAGACGTGGTCGTCATCCTAGTACTCTAGTGGTCTCTGCCTCCTATCAGCATAAGACTTCTGCCGGCTCTGAGCTGTCTTCATCCACTCCTGGATGACCTGGACCTTCTCTGTCGTGGCCTGGACCATTTCTGGTCCCATAAGAACTGACTCCCCAGGGTCTGTCCAGCACAACGGTGATCTGCAAGGTCGGCCGTACAACACCTCGTATGGTGTCATCCCGATGGTGGAGTGGTAGCTGTTGTTGTACGCGAACTCCACCAAGGGTAGGTGATCCTCCCAACTGCGACCAAAGTCGAGGACACATGCACGGAGCATGTCCACAAGAGTCTGAATGGTCCTCTCCATCTGACCATCTGTGTGAGGGTGAAAGGCAGTGCTCAGACGTAGCTGCGTCCCAAATGCCTCCTACAACCCCTTCCAAAACCGGGAAGTAAAGAAAGCATCTCGATCAGAGATGATAGATGATGGCACACCATGAAGCTGTACAATCTCCTGAACGTAGAGGCGTCCCAAGCTCTCCACTGAGCCCTGCTCTCTGATAGGTAAGAAGTGGGATGACTTGGTGAGTCGGTCGATAATCACCAAAATGGAGTCGTGACCTCTGTAAGTGTGTGGAAGTCCAGTCACGAAGTCCACAGATATCCCGTCCCACTTCCACTCCAGGACCTCCAAGGGATATACCAAGACTTCTGGTACCTGGTGCTCTAGCTTCACCTGCTGGAAGGTGAGGCATCGTGAAACAAACTCTGCTACAACCTTCTTCATACCCGGCCACCAATGCTGTCGTCTGAGGTGCTGGCACATCTTCGCAACTCCTGGATGTACCACTAGAGGGGAAGTGTGGAACTCCCTCAATACCTCCTCCCACAAAGCAGCTGGTACCATGGTACGTCCTCTGAAAAGGATGACATGCTCTCCTCCCACAGAGAATCCATCAGGTTCCTGTCCTGAGGATATCTGCGCACGCCGCGTCTCACAGTCATCGTCCCCACGTTGCACCTCTCTGACCCACTATAGAAGTGGAGGAGTGACTATGAGTGACTGTAGAAAGGTTGCTCCATCACTATCCATGAAGGATATCTGCAAAGCAGCTAGCTGCTCTGTCGCCTCCCCAAGTAGCTGAATGCCCGTCCTCCTACTGAGAGCATCGGCTACTACATTCCCCTTCCCAAGAGTATAGACTATCTGAAATTCATAGTCCTAGAGGAACTCAATACATCGCCACTGTCTCAGATTCAGGTCCTTCTGCGAGAAGATGTACCTGAGACTCTGGTGGTCAGAGTAGATTGTAAAGTGCTTGCCCATCTGATAGTGTCGCCACATCTTCAGTGCGAAGACCACTACTGCTAACTCCAGGTCCTGGGTAGCATATTTCTGCTCATGCTGCCTCAACTGACGTGATCCATAGGCGATCACAACCCTCTCCTACATCAGGACACATCTGAGTCTGGTCCCTGATGCATCGCAGTAGACTACATACCCTACTCTCTCCTATGGTAGCCTCAATATAGGCGCGCTGGTCAATCTCTGTCTCAGCTCCTGGAAGCTCTGCTGACATCTTTCTGAACACACGAAGGGTTTCTCCTTCTTCATCAAAGCTGAGAGTGGTGTCTCAACTCTGGAGAAGTCTGGTACAAATCTCCAGTAGTACCCAACTAGTCCCAAGAAACTCCGCACCTCCGTCACGCTCCTGGGTTGCTCCCAAGCTAGCACTGCCTCGATCTTCACAGGATCCACCGCAACTCCCGCCTTAGAGATGAAGCGTCCCAAGAAGTGGACCTCACATATCAAGAACTGACACTTCGAGAGCTTACCATAAAGCTGGTGCTCTTGGAGTGTGTCCAGTACAACCTGCAAGTGGTAGGCATGCTCCTCCTCAGTCGTCGAGTATATCAATATGTCGTCAATGAAGACCACGACAAATCGATCGAGGTAAGGCTGGAAGATCCTGTTCATGAGGCACATGAACACTGCTGGAGAATTGGTTACGCCGAATGGCATAACCAAGAACTCATAGTGGACATACCGACATCTGAAGGTCGTCTTCTGCACGTCCTCGTCCCGAACTCTGAGCTTATGATAGCCTGACCTGAGGTCTATCTTCAAGAACCACCGTGCTCCCTTGAGCTGATCGAATAGGTCGTCAATCCTTGGTAGCGGATACTTGTTCCTCACAGTCCTCCAGCTGTACTCGTAGCTCTCGAATCTCGATGGGAGCCATCCGATATGATGGGGTGGATATCGGGGCTATCTCGGGGTACAGGTAAATATAAAAGTATACTTCTCTACGAGGAGGTAGTCCTAGAACATCGTCAGGGAAAACGTCTACATACTGATCCACCACTGTAGGTAAGCTCAGACTCCGCATGTCAACTGCTCCTAGGATGAGGCTAGCCAACTGATGAGTGATGGGCTGTCCTCTCCTCTGCGTGAGTCCATCTTGCGCTGCAAAGGATCCCTTCTCACCGGTGAAGGTGAACATGCTCTGATCGGTGCGAACACATTGCACCTTGCGCCTAATGCATTCAATCTGAGCATGGATTGTATATAACCAATCCATGCCCAAGATGACGTCTTAAGGCCTCAACGACGCTACAAGAAGATCCCAGCTGAAGCTCTCGCCTCCTAGAGTAAGCTCACACTGCAGGCACCAGTGTGTAATTGTCGAGTCTGCTCCCGTAGGAGTCTCTAGCCATAAGGATCGAGCCAACGGCTCCGTCAGAATCTCCGTGCTCCGAACAAGGGCAGTGACAATGAAAGAATGACTCGCTCTTGTTTCTATAAGAACTGCAGAAATGGTGGAATAAACACAGATGGTACCTCAAATCATCTCGGGAGCGCCGTGGTCGTAGGCCTCCGCTGCCTGAAGCTATGCCTGTCTCTTCCCACCAGCTCTCTGTGGTCGAGGTGGACCTCCTGGTGGTGGTGGTGGTAGAGCCTCAAAGCATCGCCCACCACATGCTACTCGGCCAGCTCCTCTGAATCATCCACCAGCTCCCTACGGACCACCACGGTCGACCCTCTGCCTATGCCTGGGTGGTCCCTCAACCGTCTTCTATTCCTCAGCACGACGGGTTGGGCAGTCACGAGCCATGTGGCCCTGCCCGCCACATGTGTAGCACTGTCTGCCTCTCGAAAGACTGGTTCTGCGCTGTATGCCCCGCACCTCTGAGCCAGTGTCCTGAGGCCGTCCGCCTGAGGGTCTGGTCTGCCTGGACCCATGTGTCATCCATCGACTGCCTGCTACAGAAGACTCTGCTACGTGTAGCCCGGTGGTAGGTCTCGCTGCCGGTGTAGGCTTAGCAAGAAAGCTCTCAATTAGAAGGGCTCGTTCTAGTACCCCTACCTGCGTTGGAATGCTGAGGGAGATCAGTGATGCCCTAATCTCATGCCTCAATCCCTGCTCGAAGGTCCCGACCCGGAAGAATGGGTCTCGTACCATGTCTGTCGAATAGTGCGAGAGATCGGTAAATCTCGCCGAGTACTGGGCGACCGACAAGCTGCCCTGCCGCAGCTGTATTAGATCCTGGATGTGCACCGCACGGAGGGTGGATGTGACGAACTCCGAGTGGAAGAGGCTCTCAGAGTCCATCCAGAGGAGAGATGCCTCATCGTGCACCTGGAGCATCAAGCTCCACCATCTGCCTACTGCCACATGCATGAGACTCACTGCAAGGATCACCATGAGGTCTGCTGGTGTCCCTACCAATCAGAAAACTCATATAACTACCTCCAGCCAATCCTCAGATTCCTGAGGGTCCGTCTCCCCATGGAACCTGGGCGGTCTCTGATGTTGAAACTCGTGCAGTGCACTAAGGTGACGTGCACTCTCAGCGGATGGATCTAGTAGCATCAGTGGCTCGGCAGGTAGTGGTACCGCCGGTGCCTCCGTAGTAATAGGGACCTGTACCAAGGCCTCTTCACTCGGTGGGCTGTCGTCACGTACAAAACTCGAAACCCTAGCTGGCTGCCGTCGTGGGGCCATCCTGAGAAGAGATAGGTGTGCCATGGTCAATATAGTATACCTGGTGAGCTGACACAAATTAATCACAAAGAAAACTTGAAACACTCATGCAATCAATGTTTTCGTGCACTAAGTCGGAAATCAGAAGTTAGGGTCTTGGTGTACGGATACGTCGGCCACCGCACCAACACTGGACTCCATGGACTGATAACCACACTCAATACTCTTAACACTATTGCTTCACATAGAAAAAGATCAGAGTCCTGATTTCTGCGGTAGAACCGAACTGCTCTGATACCAATTTTTCACGACCCGTCCTCAGGGCCCGTGCCGTGACTTTCCCAAGCCCGCCTTCCATAGGCCAGGGGCTGGCGACTAGCACCAAGGCGAAATTCCCGATAAAAAGGGAAGGAATTGCCTTTATAAAGTAAAAAAACACACAGAGTAAGAAAGCAGAAGTGAACACTAAGTAAAACTGGGTACAATAGTAAGTGTGGAAAGGTAAATGGGCCAGAATACAAACCCAAACTGAAAGTAAAGTACAACTGGAAAGAAAGTACAACAACTGAAAGTAAAGCAGCAACGTAGAACCGTCCACTATTACTCCCACCTGAAGGGTGGGTACAGATAGCCACCTCAGGCCCTCGGGTCTTGCCGTCCGCTCCGTGTACGTTACACCCAGTGGTCCACCTCCAGGTACCAACTACTCCACTAGCCACTACCACGATCAGCGTTGTCCGTCGTCTGCATCCAACACAACGTAGTGCGGGCATAGCCCGTGCAGGGGTGAGTATAAGCTACTCAATAGGGACCCCGAGACCCCAGAAGGTCTCCCAGAATTCACAAAGGATAATACAAAAAAGAAGGATATAATCAGGAAGTAACAACCTATACTACTTAGGTATATACCCATACATATACCTAAGTCATCAATTCCAGTTCGTCTCCAGCATCCGAGCCCAAGTTCGATCACGTCCACACAGGATAGCACAACACAATCCACATAGGAAAGAAAGTCAATCATATCGAAGATAATGATTGTAAGTCAAGACTCAGCTCGCATAGGTATACTTCTTCGTAAGACGATAGAGATGATCAGATGTAGCCATTGATTCTTCTAAGCCATCGGACCCACACAGGATCGATAGGTATTAACCCCCACAATGACCCACACAAGATCGATAGGTACTAACCCCCGCAATGACCCACATAGGGTCGGACCCACACAGGATCGGTATGCGCTGGCTCACATAGGACCGCTGAGCGCTGCCCACACAGGATCGGTAGGCAATGATCCACACAGGATCGCTGAGTGCTGTAGTCGTCACTGTCGATCCCACGAATGGTTTCTGTACAGTCGTCATCGTCGTCGTAGTCGCAGCCAGCTCTAGGGTTCCCGCACACAGCAAGCTCGTTTCGGGAGGGTCCGGTCCACGAGCTGAGGGGATGATACATCAACTGACACGAAGTCCGGAGTTGATGTATCCCAAAGTTCTGTATCGTCAAAAGGAACTCAACGTGACAGACGGCGCGTCAATCGGACGCCCAGTCTGAGAGTTATTTGCTTTTTCGTTCCGGGGTCCCGGTTGGTTTTTTAAATCAAAACCAACCCGATCGCACTCCAAATGTATCCAAACCTCGAGTGGAGTAATCCAAAAGGTCCGTCTCACTAAGAGGAATCCAAAAAAGTCGACGACACGCCAATCGGACGTCCAGAGCTTAAGTTATAAGCGTTTCCGCTCCGAGGGCCCGGTTGGTTTCGTGTTCGAACCAACCCGGCCAAACTCAATGTTCTCCGAAACCTTGAGTGTAATATACCGAAACGCCTGTCTCGATCCAAGGATCGCAGCGCAACTGACAGAGCGTCAATCGGAGGTCTGTAGCCCAAGTTATGGGCGTTTGAACTATTCTGTCCGAAAATAGGGGGTTCAGGCCCGGTCCGACCCGGCCTGAGACCCCCTGGGTCGGCCCGAACCGGGTCGAATCGAACTGGGTCCTGGTCCGGCCCATTTGGGCACGGCCCGACCCGTCTTGGTGCGCTCGGGCGGCCTGCGTGGCCAGCTCGGCTGGCTGAGCTGAGCGAAACAGGGGGGGGGGGCTGCCCCTCTATTTGTTTAACCACGACCCCATGTGGGGCCCTCTCCTTCAGCCAGCCGGAGGTTACGACCCCCGGCTTCTTGGAAGCCAGCCAGCCCGGTCCGGCCGGTAGGTTGCTGCTACCAAGGGACCGCCGGGGTCCCGCCCTCCCGCTCCGTCGCCGGCGGCCGGAAGCCGGCCGCCGCTTCCTGCTCCAACGCGGCCAAAGGCCGCGGCCTTGGTCCGACCAGCGCGGCACGACGACGCCGTAAATTTGTTCGTCTTAAAGGGAGCGGCGCGACGGTGCCGCGCTTCTCCGCCCATTCCTTATTATTTCTGCGCGGTGCAAGGGAACTGTGCTGCCTTGCTCGTGCCGCAAACAATTCAAACAATCAAGGGGGGAGGAGGGTCGGCCGTGTTCGTGCGGTCCGACCTCCTCTCGTTATTACGATAACTGATGGCTCAATTAGAGACGATGATCAGCGATGAAATAATTCACGAACAGAAACAAAATAATCCCCTACCTCAAGCGTTTTCGTCGAGCGAGGTTTGTCGCGGAAAGGGGCATCGCGGAAGGAGACTCCGTAACCGTCGCGGAAGGAGGATCGTCGGCGTCGCGGAGAAGAGAATCTTCAGCATCGCATCTTCGATCTCCGAGGATGGCGTCTCTCACTGGATGCAGAGAGGGAATGAGATGGTACGATGAACTCCCCTTTGCGGTGACGGAGTTCTTCGTCGAAGGCTCGGTGTTCTTCGCGTTCTTCGATGAGGAAGAAGATGTTCTTCAAGAGTTAGAGAAAATCCTCTCCCAAAATCCTCTTGGACAACCAAAAAACAAGTTAATGAAATAAGACCTTGTCTTATTTTATTAACACACAAGCCAACTTAAAATTTGAAATTCGAATTGAATTCAAGAATTAATTACTTTGAATAAGTTAATCAATTAATGAGTTGACTTTTCAATTAATGGGGGTGCGAGAGCGTTACCTAATTAAAAGAGGGGGGTTTGAGGAAGTTGAATAGATGAGGCTCGTGTGGGCCCCACCCCACAAATATCCTAACTATTGGAGTAGGATATAGTGGGTCATACTCCAACCACTTAGCTTAGATTAAACTACTTTAAATAAAATAAAATTGGTTGCACCATTTTATTTTATTATTTTACTTAACCCAAAATTTTAATTACCACACCCGAGCAAACACAACTCCAGAAAAGGTGTTCCTAAGCAATTACCGACGCTGCGATTCCATCGGTGTCCTTAGATTTTGATTCCGAGAACTGGTTTAAAAGTTAGGAAATCCCGCTTGTTCGTTCACTAAACATACCTGAGCTACCTTCAGAAATTTATTCCGGGCTCACCGGGCCTCGGAATCAAGTGCCATCAGAAACTGTGTTCTTGTAAAATCCAAATGAAAATTAAGAAAAAATTTCTCTTGAATTTTACGGGTCTTTACATATTTTTAATCATCATAATTTATATTTTATAATAAATTCCAATTAATTTTTGACCAAAATTAATATTTAAAATAGTAAAATTTAATTTCCATGGTTAAAGTAAAAATTAGTTTATGAGGGGGGGGGGGTAAAATTAAAAGATAATGTTAAATATGACCTAATAAATTTTCAAAAATATATTTTATAGAAATATTGAGACCTTATAATTTATAATTCACATGATTAATCCATTTTTTAACCTTTTATCATGTTAAAAACTTGGTGAAATCTTTTTCTATTAAAAAATTTAATGTATGTCACTCAGCTCACTTATAAAAAGTCACCCACTCTCTTATATTTTTTGCAAATTCAAATTATTTTAGATCAGAAAATTACTACCAAAATCGGTTACCAAATATCACAAAATAACCCTAGAAGACGTTTTTTTGTTATAATTATATTTTATGAGTATTTTAGGTATAATCCTTAAGAGGTGGCCTGAGAAGAGGTAAAATTCCAAACTATAAGTTTTTATTTTATTTATTTTTCCACCTCCTATAAATCTTATTCAATTATTATTATATAATAATTCCAATATATCCCATATAATGTTAAGTTATGTTCATTACCTATATGAATATCCTCTTCCCTCAAATGGTAAACGATAACGTCGCTCGTGTGTACAACGAACTACCGCCTCACAAACTGAGGTGACACATTTTCCATAAACATATATCACAGTTGGGTATGTTAATGTATATAAATTATATATATATATATATGATATTGATAACATTATTATAATATACAGTCATTATATCATATATACCTAATTAATTTTAATTCTTTAGGGGATATGATAACGTCGCTCGTGTGTTCGGCGTAGTAGAGCCCCGTGAAGCGATGTGATTCATTTTTCACTAACACTTTATATAGAAGGTAATATGGGTAAATTTAATGATATATTTGATATAAATGACATAATTATGATATTAATGAAATATTTATCATTATCAAAAGATAATATATCATTTTATTTCTGACCTTATCACTCACTTAAATATGATAATGTTGTTCATATACGTGTGGACAAACGACTTCATGAAGTGACATGACTCTATTTTAATCACCACACCACATGTATAATATATATGTATATGTATATTTAAATAAATAAGTTGTTATATATGATATTATTATCAAATATTTAAATAAAAAATATTACTTACCTCCTTTCCATAATGATCATTTACAAATAGAAATATTTCTCATGCGTACGTATGACCTATCATCTCCCTGATTGCAATGTACTTTATTTCTCAAAAAATAAATATTTATGGGTTTTAAAAGTATAATTGATGTATTAATTTATTAATTATTTTATTATAATTATTCTGTAAATATTTAAATAACAACCACTTTGACCATAATCAACCAACCAAAGTCATTTTTGACACATAATCCAGATATAGTCGAAAAATCTGACATAAACTTTACTGATTAAGTTATCATGTATAACATGGTAAAAATTAAAATAAAAGGAATAATAAATTGGAAAAAGGTTCCTAATAAAGTAAATAATTAACATAAGTTCATTATTCATTAAGATAAGAAACATACATAACGATTCAAACTCAAAGTAAAGAACTTAATCTCAATTTACTTTCGTTGAGGTCTGTTTTTATATTATGAACATATCTTATTTTAGAAGTTATATATATATATCCCATTTAACTTGTTATATAATTAATTTTTCTATTCTCATGGAATTTAAAGTTTTTTAATGTTATTATTTCATGGGTCTTATGATTCAAATATATCTTAAGTGATGAATGACTTATCTTTAAAAAATTCTTTTTTTAATGTTTTATTCTAACACAATTATTCTTCCATTTCAAAGATTTTATAAAAAATTTTTATGGATATTATATTTTTATAAAGTTAATTTTAGAATTTATTTCAATTTATTTCAAAAAATGGGAATCCTTATACAGAATGTATGACTTTTTTTATAAATGATAAAAGGAACACTCTATTTTAATATATACACCATCAACGAATATTTCCCGTTATGAAGATAATTTAAAGTTTTTATTAGTTTTTTATATTTTATGTTTTATGCAAATACAAATCATTATTTATTTTTTGGGTATTTTAATAGTGAGATTTTTTTTGAAAGGGATTAATATTTTAATATCTGAAAATGTTTTCTAATTGATAAAGAGAATATTTTTTCTGTGTGATATTGATAATTAAATGATTTTACATGTTATGATTATGTTATGGTTATTGTAAATTATTTATGCTTAAGGGTGGTCACTTTATTAACCAAGTACACATGGTTCGAAGATCGAACTCCATTTTGTTTGGTATGGAAGTTGACCGTACAATTTTTCCATTTGTAAGAGTGATATTGATAATGATGTCCCAAGATAAATGTATGATTTATCTATGGTTGTTATGGTCTTTATTGATTTTATTGAGAAAAAAGTTTATTTGATTCTAATTTGAAAATTATTTATTCATTTTACTCAATAAATATTTATAAAAAGGCAAAACTTTCATGGGTTTTCATGTTTTAAATTGACAAACATTTTTCTTTATTTTTATATCAAACACTAAGATTTTTTTTGCTCATCCCATATTTTTATAATGTTTTTTCAGAAGTTTCAAGGACGGGTAAGGGAAAGAGAGAAGTTAAGTTCAAATTCATAATGATATGTCATTATAATAAATCATGTTTTGTCTTAAAATATTCATATTGTAGAAAAATGGATATTGATCAGAAGCATCCACTTTGTATTATTTGGTTTTGTTATGTATGAGTTATGTCATAATTATGTAAAAATCTAAAACTAAAAATATTCTTAAATGTAAGAGAATGAATTCTTATCTAAAAACTCATGATTATGTAATTTTTAAGTTTGGTTCCTTGTAGTTGGTACCATTGGTCGATTTAATTAACATTAGAGTCTAGGAAAATGATAATTGAACACCAATGAAATATTTGACCTTATAGTTAAGTCAAAATGATATATAAATTAATGATTACAACGTTGATTAATCTAAACTATAACTATTTAGAATGGTTTTCCATAGAGGAAACATGAAATATGTAGTGGGAAGGAATTAAGAGGAAAATATCCTTCAAAATATGTATCCTTATATGCATTGAATTTGTACAAAACAATTTTTTTAGTGATTGATTAGTTGAATAAATCTATTAATAGTGGTGGTATCCATGCTAGAGAATAACCTGATCGATTATGAAAGAACTTGTCAATAGTGGATATTTTTATGAGATAAATTCCCCCATTATTCAGTGGATCATCTGACCCCATGATTTTTCAATTTTGTATTAAATCCCTAGAAACCATATTCAATGTCATGGGATGTTTAAATAATTAAAACATAAGTATTTATATTTACCGTTTTGAAGGTGAATTTGACAAGTGGTGGTCAATGATTAATAATATCTGATAAAGGGAAACAATTTAGTACTTGGAATAAGATTAATTTAATAATATTTTCCTTTAGAAATATCTTTCTATGTTTTTTTTTGACTTAGGATGGAAAACAATTAATGGAATTAAGGTAAAAAGATGACGAATTTATAGATTTATATGAAGAAAAATTCACTCGATTGGAATTCCATGTCGAAAAATTTTATCTAGGATCTTGATGGTATCATTAATCATATTTACTAATGATTGAATCCAATATATTAAAGTTCATTAGATTTTATAGAATTCAAAAACTACGATAAAATTTTTCGACGTGCTAAGTAGGTAGAAATTGAGTTTTCCAATGATCATGTATTTTATTAAAACAAGTTAAATAATAGGTCCAATTAGCATGAAATGGGAAATTATTCATCAAATAAGTATAGAGGTAAGAAAAAAAGTTCTCATGTTGTGATAAGTGTTGTAAAAATCATCCCATGGAATTTATTTCAATGTCTAGGAAGTGGTTATTATGTGGTAAGTTTTCTTATATGGCTTGTGAATATAAGGAAGATGATCAGAAAAGAAATAAAATGTTGACAGTAAGTTGTTTTAATTATAATGAGTTTGAGATTTATTTCAATGTGTGTCCAATATTGGTTACTCAGGGTTGAAATTAGAAATACTGAATGAAAAAGGGTGTAGAAAAATCTTTTTATATTGATGTTGGTATGTAACATGAAGTGGTGATGGGTTTGTTACTAGTTTATTTGAATTATGAAAATACCTTTCATGACTTTATATCTTCACATTCTGTCATTTATGATAAATTTTCAAGTAAAATGGGAATATCAACACATGAAAAGAAGATATAAATTTGGGTGAATGCTCTGGGTGGAAATATTAAAACAACCTGAATTTATAGAAAACTTCTTATTGTTATCAGTGGAATGGTATTTCTTACAAATATTATAGAACTGGTCATAGTAGAGTTTGATATCATTCATGGTATGGATTGTATTTTATTTTATCATTATAAGATAGATTGAATATATTGGAAATAAATTTTCAATGATTTCATGCCTTTAATAACAAAACAATAAGACGAGAAATTTATTAGAGGTTTTATTAAAATTTACATGGGTAATATTATTGAAAATAAATGAACTGTTCGAATCAGTGACGTTGCAGTAATGAATTAATATATGGATATATTTTATAATGATTTTCCTGGTGTTATTTATGATTAAGAGGTTGAGTTTACTATTGGATTAGTTCATGATGTTAAGAATATTTCTAAATCTCTTGATCCAATTCATCAAGTAGAACTTTTAGAATTGAAAAGAAATTGCGTGAGTTATTTGATATAGGTTTTATTTGGCCTAGCACTTTAAAATGGGGTGCTCCTGTATTGTTTTTTAAAAATAAATATGTTTTAATGAGGATTTTCAATGATTATAGAGCCTTGAATACCATCAATTTTTTGAACAAGTATCCATTTCCTTATATTGATGATTTTTTATCAGATCTAGTGATCATAATATTATTCTAAGTTTGAAATCTGGTTAGGGGGAAGTAGATATTATAAAGACATAGTTTCAGACTAGATATGGTAATTATTAGTTTGTAGTTATGTCCTTTGAGTTTTCTAATGAACTTTCAATATTTATGGATCTTATTGATAGATTTTCTTCATGATTTCTTGGACAAGTTTATGGTTGTATTTACTGATGATATTTTCATGTTTTTTAAAAGTTAGGAGGAACCTGAAAGAAACCTATGGATTGTTTATAAAATCATAATGGAAATGAAACTATATGGTAAATATAGTAAGTGTGCATATTGATTATGATAAATTTATTTCCTTGGATATGTTGTTTCTAAAGAATGCATAATAGTTTTCCCTGTTAAAAAAAATTTGTTAAATAATGGAAAAGACCTATAAATGTCTCATAGATCCTTAGTTTTCCTGGATTAAATGGTTACTACTGGTAGTTTGTTGAAACATTTCTTGTTTTTCTATCCCACTGACTAAGTTAACTTGAAAAGGATTTAAATTCATCTGGAAAAAAAGAATGTGATGATTTATTTTTGGAGCAAAAAAGAAGACTGTAAAATGTTCTTATTTGGGACCTGCCTTATAGAAATAGTGATTTTGTCATCTAAAATGATGATTCTTTGAAAGTTATTGGTTACTTCATAATGTAGTATAATTAGCTTATTGCTTATGTATCACATCAATTGAAACCACAAGACTTTTATTAACCCTAATCATAATCTAGAATTATCTTCTATTATTTTTGATTTAAAATTTGAGATGAATTATTTTTCTGAATTAAAGTGTTAAATATATATAGGTCAAAAAATATTAAAGTATATATTCACTCAGAAATAATTCAACATGAGAAAAATAAGATGGTTGAAACTGATCAAGGATTATGATTCCATGATTTATTACCATCCTGGAAAAAGAAAACAAAGTGGTTGATGATTTGGGTTGAAAGAATAATGTTACATTAACCATGTTATGTTTGGAACATGATACCATTGTCAATAATTTTATAAAATTTGTCCTATAAGTTATAGATTAAGAGACACCCTCTATTTTGATATAAATTTCAATGCAGTCAACTTTTTCAGATATAATTAAACAATCTCAAAAGGAGGATCAATCATTTCTAGAAAAGGATGAATCTATTAAGTAGGGTAAGTTTCCAGATTTTAATATTTATGAATAATTTTTTTTTTAAATTTATAAAAATATTATGTGTGACTTGTGGACCATAGTTGAAAATTGATTTGTTGAGTAAATCTTATACTTCTTATTTTTTTTATTGACATGAGAATCACCAAAATACACAAAGACCATTTGGATTATTACTGGTGGGATGGAATGAAAAGAGATATTATTGAATTTACCATGCAGTGTTTAAATTTTCAGGAGATTAATGTAGAACACAAATTACTGAAGGGAATACTTCAAACTTTTCCATTACTGGAGTTAAAATTAGAAAATAAATCCATGAATTTTTCAGCGGGATTATCAAATACTGCTTGATGTTACAATTCAATTTGGGATATTATTAATCGATTAACTAAATATTCACATTTCCTTCACATTTGTGATATAATGTCTTTAGATTATATTTCTCCACTGTATCTAAATAAGATAGTCTGGTTATATGGACTGCCTCTCTCCATTTTCTCTATCTGAGATCCCATATTTTCTTTTAATTTTTGGAAGGGAATTAATAAATCCTTGGGTATAGAATTAAAGTTCATTACAACTTTTCATCCTCAAACTGATGGTTAGTCTCAGTGGATAAATCAAAAAATATAAGATATGCTTCGTTAATATTTAATTTATTACCAAGGAAGTTGGTAATAACATTTTTCTTTCGTTTATTTTTATTAAAATAACAATTTTTATTCTAGTATACAAATGGAAACATGGAGGAATTATATGGAAATCAGTGTCAAATTAAAACATTTTGTGATGAATTAAGAGAAAGGAATTTGATTTTAATTGAGTTAGTAGACAAAATTGATGATAAGGTGTAGTATATTCAGCAACATATGAGGATTGATTTGAGCAGATAGAATAGTTATATAAATAATCAAAGAAAGGATATTTTGTTCGAGGTAGGTGATCATGTCTTTCTAAAAGTTTCTCTATGGAAAATTTTTATACATTTTGGTAATAAGGGTAAGAGCATTCCATTCTTTATTTTATCATATCAAGTCTTAGATAAAGTTGGATCAGTTTCCAACTAAGTAGATTTGCCTCCGAGTTTATCTCAGGTAAACATAATTTTTTATGTTTCAATGTTAAGGAAATATGTACCAGATTAATCACATGTTTTAAGACCTATATTAATTTATTTAGAAACAAATCATTCTTATAGGGAATGTTCAGTTTATATTCTTGAACATAGAGAGAAATTGCTGCAGCATAAGGTGATTCACTATGTTAAGGTGTTATTGAAAAACCATATGGTTGAGAGGAAACATGGGAATTTGAAAATGAAATGAGGTAAAGATATCCCCACTTTTTAAATAAGTTAACAAAAAAATTAAGGATTTATTATTTATAATGGTGGAATAATTTTACAACCCAGGTAGTGATATAATAAACCACAATCTTATTTTTATTCATCAAAACTATATAAAATAATTTTTTAAATAAAAAAGGAAATAGTTTTAATTAAAAACTTTTATTATAAGGTTTTATTTGAAGGATTAATTTATAATTTTTATAATTTGAATTATAAAAAAATAATTTCAATTATTAAATCATCATATCAAAATTTAACTTAAGAGAAATTTTGGTATTTTTTAGAAAATATTTATTCTTTAGTAAATAGTGAAAAATAACGATTTTTGTAAAAAAAAATAAGTTCTTTTTAAAAAATTATGTCATTTAAAAGTAACATTATGTTTTTAATATTATTCCAAAGTAAAATAAGTATAATTTCTTTAAATTTAATTCATTTAATCAAATTCTAATCAAATTTATATTTTATTTTAATATAAGTTGGTTTTTGGGTTTAAAACGGGATTTCTCTAAATAATGTTTTAAAAATGCAAAAGGTTTCTATATTTTTAATTAATTAATATAATCCATAATGAGAAATGTTTTAAATAAAATATTTATATTATATATCAATAAATATGAATTTATATTCAAAATATTATAATTATTATTCATATAGATAATATAAAATCATCTTTTTCTTGAAAAATAAACTTCTTTGAAACCCGCTTTTTTGTTGCGTCTGCGTGTTTTTTTAAAAGTTTAATCGTTCCAATTATATGAATTTAATTTTATTAAATGGATTATATATTTTTAATAAGTATAATTTAGATTTTATAATAAGTTAATCAAAATATTTTACCCAAATGAATAGTGAATCTCTTAAAAATTAATTACCAAAATTAAGGTAAAAAAGGGTTTACCAGAGGGTTAAAATGACCCAAAAAGTTTTCTAAAATATATTTTATGAACATATTTAGACATTATAATTTTTAAGTTTTTATAAAAATAAATTTATGACCCTTTTGGAATGTGGAAAAGAAACTTACACCTTTTCCTTTTCAAATATTACAATTGTGTCACTCACATCACTTATAAAAAACCACCCCTCTCCCCTCTTCTTCAGACTATCAAATATTTTATTTTGGATAATACCTACCCAAATCAAATCCTAACTTCAATAACCTAATCCTATAATTATTTATTTTTATATAAACCCAATATAGTAATACTTTAGGAATAATCCTAAAGAGGTGTCCTAAGAAGAGGTAAAATTCATAACTATGTATTTTGGTTTTATTTCTTCTTCCATATCATTAAAATTTTCTTTTTTTATGATTATATGAAAAAAAATATATCTCCCATATACTGAGATTATATTATGTTATGGTAATGACCTATATCGATCTCCACTTCCCTCGAATGGGAAATAATAACATTACTTGTGTGTACGGCGGACAACCACATCATGAACCGATGTGACACGTTTTCTATCAAAACCTCTCATGTTTGGGTATGATGATACATGTAATGTGTAAATATTATTTTAATAACATAATTATACCTATTGAGTCATTATATCAAATATACCTTTTTTACATTCCATTTCATATAGGACACGATAACGTCGCTCGTGTGTATGAAGAACTATTGCCTCGTGAAGAGATGTGATTTGTTTTTCACTAACACTTTACATGGAAGGTAGTAAGAATAATATTAATTAATATATGTTATATACATGAAATAATTTTGATATTAATTAATTATTTATCATTATTAGAATATAATATATCATTTTATTTCTTATCCTTTCACTCATTGAAAAATGATAATGTCATTCATGTAAGTGTTCACTACAACCTTCAAAAAGAGATGTGACTCTCCTTTAATCACCACACCAAAAGTATGATATATATATATATATAACTATATTTAAAGAAATAATATGGTATATATTATATTATGATAATTTTTTAAACAAAAAATATTACTTACCTCCTTTCCATAATGATCGTTGAACAATGTAATTATTACTCATGTGTACTTACATGCTACCGTCTCCATGATCGTAATGTATTTCATTTATCAAAACCATATTTTATGATTCGTTATAAAAGTATAATTGATGTATTTATTTAATAATTATTTCATGATTATTATTCTAGTGATGTTCTAATATTAACCTCTTTGACCATTGTCAACCTAGCACCTTCATGTTTGAAACATAATACAAATATCATCAAAACTTATGACGTAAATTTAAATGATTAAGTAATCAAGTATAATATGGTACTAATTGAAATAAAAGGTATAATAAAATTTTATATGGTTATTAAGTAAGTTTAATGAATCATATTTTCCTGAATTTAATTTTAGAAATTATTTGGAAAAATATCTGAGACCAGGCACTGAGACGACGTGCGATTCTGAGGCCCGGTGTGCCCAAAACAATTAGTTGAAAAATTTTATGTTTTAATTGCACACGTACACACATTTTCTTAAAAATAGAAATAAATTTTTAGTGGGTTTATGGATCATAAATACAAGGGATCCATTTAACTTAGAATAGTGGCTTTACCCTAGGTGTGGCCTAACCTTGGTTGGTGCAGGTCATTTATAGAAAAAGCCATAGGGCACGTAACTGTAAATAAAATAATAACATATATTTTTTTATTTTAAAATCATAATAACTCATAAATGGTAACTCAAATAGGAAATCTAATACCACTGTATAGCTTTTAATGGTTTTCTTCTTAAGGGAGTCCTAACATCTGCTGGCATGGCCTGGGTGTGAAAGATAGTTTTTAGACATAAATGTCATTAAAATATTTTATTCTTGACACAGTGATGTGTTTTATTTTAATACGCATTTTTCATAGAATTTAGCGTTTTCAACATAATGATTTAATTCTTATGAGGTATGGAGACAAAGAACTCTCATTGAACAGTGATAGATCATAGATAGATGATCAATGATGAACCTTGGATTCAAAGGATCTTTGCCCAGGAAAACAACGTGATGACAATTATTTGTCAGTGATTGAACCGAATCAAGGTAGGGCATGCTGTTTTGATTTTTCTTTTCTCGTTCTTAGATTCAAAAATTAATGTGGACCAACCATCAAACAGGTTGTTACTTGGATAGTTCTCTCTTGTGGTATGGGTTATGATAGAAGGTTTCTATCCAGGTTTTTAATTTTATACGATTTAATGACCATTCTTACGGAATAGACCAAAAAACTAATGATCAACAATTAAGGTTCTATACATGGGTTATTCTGTGAGATTTTTCTTCCTTTTCTTTCTTCTCGTTCTTTTCATTCACCAAGTTCTTTGTAGTTTTTGAATGGATGATTATTGTGCCTCTAATTCTTGGATCAATAATCCAAAATAGAAGATCCAATGTTGGAGTGACCTACCCGAGGTGCGATGATGATGACAATAGATAGATCAATGTGAGTTAGGAGATATTTTAATTTTAGTGTTTTTTTTGTCCGGATGGGTCACAAAACTGATATGAGCCTAAGATGATAAATAACGCGGCCTGAGGATTGTAGATGCGCCTCTGTTTCGAAAAAGAAAGCATCGGAGAGGAACTGGGGGCCCGCTGTGGTGGTGGCTTCCAAGTAAACTATGACACAGTTGCATTTGGTGGGGCCCATGGTAGTGGGGGCTACGGGGTAGCCAGACATTATGGCTATCCGTATTGAATGCGATGGTGTTGTGTTGACTAGAGGAGGCATGTGGTTCAGCGGACTGCGTGCAGTGTGAATGTCATCCCACACATGCGAGCTAGATCAGTGGGGTCGGGCCACTCTAGTGGGAAGGACCAGATAGTGGCCATTGGAATGGGTCAGGTCAAATAGATCAGGACGGGATGGCCGGTGGGTCGGGTCGTTCGACAGGTCAGACCCAGACCATACCCTGGATGACCCTTTTCAGTAAAACAACCATAACTTTCGAACATAGCATCAATTTGATGATATATCTACAAAATTTGGACCCTTGCAATGGGTTGGTCCTTTTGATATGGATTGGTGGGTTTTTAATTGGAAAAATAGAGTTTGGGGGCATTATATTTGTCTTTTACTATGAGGGTTCGATATATGATCCCCTTCCAATTATAGTGGACGAGAACAGAGGTTGAGAGCGTATCATTTGTCTTTTACTATGAGGGTTCAATGTAATATCCCCTTCCTATCATAGAGGATGACTCGTGTTCTGATGTGAGTTTTCTCAGTCAGACTTTGATCGTGGGATCAACGGGTTGGATCCTGTATTGTAGAGAGAGGCATATTCGGTCCTCACTTCTCTTCAGGTTACCTTATATAGGTTTTGTGTAGTTGTTGTGAGAAATATTTACACAGGCAATGCTCCCATATCTAGGATGATGTTTTGAGTAGGTCTAGGTATCACCCCAGCAAGCCCTAGGTGTAGTGGATCCCCTATCTGTTTATCAAAATCACATTCTTTCCATTCTACATGAATAGACCCAAAGAATTTGCTTCAGGCAGTTTTGAGTGGCTGATGTTTGGTTGTGATGTATCAAAACTCTATGCCTTAGCGAGAATGAATGTCTCATGGAAACTATATTACTTATCGAGACCATGCGTCTCTATGGATACTTTTGTTATATCTTTTCTATGTGCATCTATCAGATATCTCAAGGAGTTATATCTCCCAGAACGAGTGTGATACGAGCATGACCTTTTAACTGGCAGTAGATGAGACATTAGATCTTTAAATCCTTTATGAGTATACCTATATCTTTTTATTATATGTGCTATAGACACATACCTATGTTTAACTCACTATATATTCTTAGTGGTGTTCATTTGTGGTATTTACTTTGTGTTTTTTGGGTTTCCTACTAAGTATTGTTTTACTCACCATTGAATGGGATTTGCCCGTACGTGTCATGTATTGTGCAGAAGATCGACACTATGATGATGTCCTAGGTGGACCAAGACCAGATGGTGCTTTGAGAGACTAGAAAGTCGAGGTTTTCCCCTATGGATTCCAACAAATGACCAATATCTATCTCTTCGTGTAGGGTTTTCTATGGATGAGTTTCAAGAACTTGTGTATTCTCTTTTACAAACTCTTTATTTTGGTGGTCTTGTATTATGTCTCTGTTTACTTTCTAGTTTTCTAATTTCATACTCTATGGTTTTTATTATAGTTTATTCATGTATTTTTTACTTATTGTTTTTATATTTCATCATTTTGGGCTTGGTGATGTGTGTGTGTATACCGGTAGTTGGGTAAATGCCTCCCATTTGTGGGATATACCTACTGCATGATAGTTACCAGCCCATAGCCTATTGGAGGCATTCTTGGGGTAGTCACATAATAAGAATCTTTGGGATGAGTTTTGATAGAGTTCTCTCAATGGGAGATCTAGATTGTAGTTGCTGAATGAGGCATCAAAGTAGTTAAACTCATTGGAGATATCCGTTATGGATGGACTTGGAGCAGCTTATGTATAGTTATTGGTTTTCACCCCTATAATCTTATTGTGAGTTAGGGAGGAATGAATTATGGATATCAACTATGAGGTTCTATGTTCTCAAATGTCCATAGATCATGCCCCTGATGGATATTTGAAATGTGGGGTGCACACTATTTTTTTTAGAGGATGCACGATTATACCCACAATTTTGTGGGGGAGGTTTTGATAGAGATCCATATACCCCCCCTTGGCAGTACATATAGATTTGGTGAATATGTATCAAGACCTATGATGTTAGTTTTGGTGGCTATGGATGAATAAGGGACTTTTTGGGTTTGTTTCATTATGCCTTACTTATCAACAAGTGCAGTATGAGCATCATGTTCTAGTGGGTTTGACCCAACCCCTTGAGGTTCTAAAATGGAAGCGGGGAGGGATAAAAATGGAATTCATGATGGGTTTAACACATATGTACAACTAGCATGATACCATCTGGGAGATTGTTGACCACCTCACCAATTCATCCGACTTCCTAGCTATTCGAGATCAGAGTTTAGTAGAGAGCTTAGGATGCCTCTATGTGCAGAAGATAGTTCGACTCCATGGAGTTCCATCGATGATTGTTTTAGATCATGATGCACACTTCATATCCGAGTTTTGGAAGGTATTATAGGAGGTGTTTGGGACTCAGTTACCCTTGAGCATAGTGTTTTAAATCAAAGTCGGATGGTCGGACGGAGAGTACCATTCTTGTTCTGGAGGACATGCTTCAGGGTTACATTTTATGATTTGGCCACAATTGGTAGGATCGCCTACCTTTAGTGGAGTTTGTGTATAGCCACAACTACCCCTACACCATCGGTATAGAACCATTTGAGTATTACTAATAGAGATCTTATACATCAACAATTTTTTAGACTGACCCAGGAGAGTCAGCACTCATGGTATTAGAGTTGGTGTTGGTGACAACAGAGAAGGTACAGGTCATCCAAGAGTGAATGAAGACTAAATAAATATGTCACAAATCTTATGATGATAGGTGACAGAGGACTTTGGAGTTTGAGTAGGGTGACCATGTGTTCCTTCGGGTCTCTCCTCAATGCGAGATACAGAGATTTGTCTAGGATGACAAGCTATCTTCAAGTTTAATCAGCCATTTTATGATACTGCATAGAGTTTGTGAGGTGGCATACTGCTTGGATTTACCCCCAAGGTTGGACTAGGTACACAGTTTCCGCCACATGTCTCAACTAAAGAGATGCATGAATGATTCATTTTAGGTCATTGATGGGGGAGAATTTTTTTGAGAACCTGGTGAAGGTCAAGGATCGACAGAAGGGGATCCTTCGTGGGTGGTTCATTCCTCAAGTGCTCATTCAGTGGAAGCATTGAAATCTCCAGGAGAGTACATGGGAGTAGGAGTCTCAGATTCATGCTCAGCGCCCTCAATTATATGAGTAGACTTTGTTTTTTATTTTAGGGGAATAAATCCATAATGTGGGGAGAATTTAATGACTCATATTTTCCCAAGTTTATTTAGAAATTATTTCGAAAACATTATGATACCAGGTGATGAGACGACATGTGATTCTAAGGCTTTGTGTCCCTAACAAAATTCGTTGAAAAATGTTATTTTTTAATATAATTCATGTGTAATATCTTGTAAGTATAATAAATTTTTAGAGGATTCCAATATCAAAAATCTAAGGGCACTTTTAAACTCAGAACAATGGATTTACCTTAGGCGTGACCAAACCTTGGTCAGTGTGGGTCATCTATAGAAAAATCCCCCAGGGACATAAAGATAAATATAATTATAAAATAAAATTATATTATATTAAAATACAAATAACCCGTAAATGATAACTCATATTGGAAATATGAGACCACCGTTGAGTTCATAAGGGGGTGTTTTCTTTATCTGAGACATAACATCACTCAGTGCAGCCCAATTGTGAATGATAATTTTTTTGACGTAAGCATCATTAAAATATTTTAATAAAAATATTTTATTCATGATGTAGTAATGCATTTTATTTTAATAAACATTTTTCAAATAATTAAGGGTTATTACCATAACCCTAGAATTCCTCTGAGGCAAGGAGATAATGCTCTTTTGACGAACGGTAGTGGATCGTGGGTTGATGATCAACGAGAAATGTCATATTTGAAGGATATTCACCCATGACAATGATGCGATGAATATTCTTCATCATTGACTAAGCCGAATCAAGGTAGGTCATGTTGTTTTGATTATTCTTTTACTATTCCTAGATTCAATGAAGAACTCATACTAACCAAAAAATAGGTTGATCTATAGATCATTTGTTCTTGTGAGATTGGTTATGATTGTAGGTTTTTATCAAGGTTTTTTATTTGATATATGTTTCCTCCCAGAATGTGGGACCTTATTAAGAATCACTACTTATGGAAAGTTTCCTTCAGATTTATTTATGGAACTAGAGACATCGAACGGTTCTTTATCCAAAGGGACCAGCTTTCCAAAGTCAAGAGTTTGTTAGGTTTAAACATATGATGCTTAATAACTGACATTGGTCGAGAGGATGGGAGTTCAGGGTCATCAAACACTTTTAGGGGGAATTATTTCCTACTTTGGGACAATATTATAGATTTAAGATATGGTCATGAATCCTTATTAATTTACCAAGAATAACATTGGTTTCCCTTTAAATTTGAAATCAACTATTGGCATGTGTGAAATTTAGAATCATCCATATGTATTTTTGGTTCTTCATTATAGAGATATCCATATGTATTCAAGGTTCTCTATCAATGGTATCCTCTTATATTCAACTTATATATCTTTTATTCAATGCTATGATGATGCTGGTTTTTAATCCACTCAGTTGGGGACTCTAGAATTTATGGTCCTCCAGGAAGAAAAAAGTTTTTTTGATGTTGGGATCATACCCATAAATGGTATACCTACATATCCTTGTGAAAGGAATAAAAAACCTCATAGTTTAGTGCCTCTTAAAGGGACCAATAATACATTTTAAGGTCATGTTATAAGGACCTAACCGTAATATTTAATGTTATGTGGTAAGGACATATAAAATGAAGGTTCTTAGTCAAAGCTTAGTGTGGGACATATACCTAAGCAGCCCAAGGAAACTGGAAAAGATATTAGTTTCCAAGTAGGATTAGACCCTATTTTGAATATGGACCACGAATAGCATGGTTGATTTGGAGTATTGAGTTTGATCCTTAGGGAGGCTTCCTACGTATCCCACTCAGATGGGAATCAAAACCCACATAGTTTAGTAAGTCAAGAAAGGGTATATGAACCTTTGAGAGAAATAGGTTGAGGCCTACCCCTAAAGAGAATTCCCATATTAATGGAATTAAGGTTTTATTCTTGAAGAGGATATCCAGTGATCTTGGGCCATGGGTGAGGGCTTCCTATATATCCCATTTATTGTGGGAATCCGAGTTCTCATTGTTTAAGATGGTGTGAATTGTATGGATGTTGTGATCATCACAAATCTCAAATCTAATGTGATTCATAATTAATGTGAGAAATAAGAGGATGTGAGAGGTTCAAAAAACCACACACTTTCTCTTCCACAGATGGAAGAGGTAGGTCCTATGATGAAATAAGCCTTGGAAAAGGTGGGTGAGGGCATGGAGCAATGAAACCTTCAATGTGAAATGAAAGTGAAGGTCATTGTGTCTGGCCCAAAAGACTAGGGGATTACTCTAGAAGGGATGCCCTCAAATGGGTCTCTGGAGAGGAAAGAGACTTTTTATTTTTTGAATTGAAAATAAAGTGTTATCCTTACTATCCCTATTGGTAATCACAGGCTACAGATATTAGAGATTAAAAGGGGAGGACAGAGTCCCATCCCAAGAATCCAAGATTGGGAACTTACCAACATTATATATAGGGTAAGGATCTTTGTGATTTTAGATATAAAAACCTACAAACATCCCAATTATCCTGAGTCCCTTAGAAGACGAATATGGGAAACCACTGACTGTAGATATACAAAACCCAAATGGGAGACACACTGATGTGCCTTTCCCAAAGGTTTAATATGTTAGTAGGTTTTGGTGGAGGCCTCAACTTAGTCCCTTTCAGATAAGGGAACCAGTGAAGGAGATACCTTTCTATGAGTGGCTTTGAAGAGGGTTTACAAGGTGATATGTGCAGGTCTTGGGCATAACTATGCATTGTAACTCTATCAAGTAGGTATGGAATGTAGGTATTTTACACAGGTGTGCCGCACAGGTCTTTGAGATGACAGAAAAATGATTAACATAGGGGAGCTAAGATTATGAATTCTTAAAAAAGGGACTACTGAGGAGAAAAAACTTTAGTGATATTTAAATCTGAACACCTCAGGTATCCTTTAGTGTCTTTGGAAGAGCCCTGTGTAGGTCCTTAAATTAATATTCCTTGCATCGGTAGCTTATTATTTAAGGAAGAAGAGTCCTTAATATTTTTTTTTGTGTTTCAAACTCTGAATGGATTTCAAAATTTCTTATTTCATAAAATTCTCTATTCTCTCGTGTTTTAGAGAGCTTCATGAGAAAATTTAGGGGACTTGGGAGAAATAGCTTCGTAATGAGAGCTTAAAGAGTTCTTCCAACTTTTTTCAGTCCTCAAATGGGGAGCCAAAGGGTCATATTTATAGGAAATTAGGTGGGTTAGTCAAGAGGAGTTTGCCGGCATAGGTTAGATGTGTAGTTCTTCAGTGTAGCTTCTCTACATAGGGGTACAAAAACTATATTTACATTTAGTTCAATAATGTAGCTCTACAGTATAGGTCTACCACATAGGGGTTGTGCACTAAGCTGTATGAGAAGAAAGTATGCTGTTTTTCTGGATACAGAGGTATGTTGCATAGGTCCCTTGCGTATGTGTCCCATTTAGGTCCCTCAAACTTTATTCCTTTTACTTCTATAACTTCTTTTTGATAGTTTGAAATATCTAAATGAATTTTTCATAATCTTTTTTACTCCCTAAGAAGTGTCAACAAAAGCACCCTCCAGAGGATTGGATCTGATTGAAAGGAGGGTCGAGTACTGAGGCAAGATTATGGGGAAGATATTATGGAGAGTAAATTCTGAACTGTGCACATTTTCATTGCAAGTCTGCCACACATGGTTTTCATGCATGTCTACGGCATATTTTTGTCCTGCAGGTCTTCAATGTAGGTTGACATTATCAATAAATATCCATTTTCCTTTTATTTTACCATATGAATGAAAATAATTTTGTATCCAATCATATATGTTTTCATTCTTTATTTATTTTAGTAATTTCAATATCAAAGTTGATTTTTATGACATCAAACCTTTATGTCAGATAATCATAATTACAATAACTGGAATGGGGAGCTCAAATTTTTACATAATCTAATAGGCCTTGTGATCATGGTTTTATTTTTTCCAAGGTTATATAGACAAACCTACAAACTTTGTATCTTTTGATTATTTGTCGCTCAATATTTACTAAACCATACAAAATATAGGTCTAGTGAGCTGAGACTTGAATTTTGTTCAGGGTTCCCTTTGAAGGTTTTTAACATGGTGAGTTCTACATCTCTTTTTGTTAGTAGTTTAAAGTCATGCATGTTGGACTAATAATTCTAGTGTTTTTGGTCAAATTTCTTTGACTAAGAGTTTTCATATTAGAACCCAAACAAGGATTTGATGGTTGGGAAGGTCCCAATATTTTTTTGGATACTCCCAAGGGGAATATCGAGTCATGTTTTTTTATGTTCACCAAATCCAAAATTTGAAGTATAGAAATAGAGAAGGTATCTTTTATGAATAAAGCTACCATTTCTTGATAAACCCATTATTGGGGTCGTATTATGTACAGCCAACTAGGTAATGTGCTGCATAGATAAACAATGGCATACTTTGACTCACCTATCCGTTATATAGGTGAATTTTATGCAAGGCCACTGGGGGAACGTACTTCATAGTCTGGTAAATGATCTCTTAATAATTCTAACATTTTATTGTTGATAAACAAAGGAATTTAGGATTTTAATGTCTCATGGTTAGAGTGGGTGGCTTAGCCAAAGAAATATACATGAGAATAATAGGGCCATCTATGCCAACATAGGCTATGAATGGGGAAAATCATTTCTACATGAATTTGATATATATGAAGAATGATTAAAATTGTTCAGAAAGGGGGATTTTTGATATTGTGTAGTGCAATTTAAAGTCACGCGGGAAGGGTATTAGAGTGACTATGGAATTTAGATTCTTACAGTAAGAACATTATGGGGATTTAATTTAGGATATTTAGCTCTGACTAAAGATTTGTTGGTTCTATAATTCTAGGTAATTTGTATGTAGATGCACTACCATATTCAGGGATGGAAGGGGAGAATTGTAGGCTATGACTTGGTGATTTCTAATTCTGAAAATTGATATGGGAAAAGGGCTAATGGAATTAGAGGAAGTCCTTTCCAAGAATGAAGTTACAATTTCTTGGTAAAAAACTTGTTGTGGGGGCTGTATTATGTAGGGATAGTTAGGGAATGTGCAACATAATCAAATAGTGGCTTCTTTTGGCTGAAATTATTATTATGTAGGCAACTTATGCAAATCCACCTAAGGGAACATAGTACACAGTCAGGCAAAAGAGATCTTGAGTATTAGACATTCTATTTCTAACAACTGAAGAAAGTTTATAGAGATTAAAATTTTCCAAAGTACAGAGTTTGGTTTATGGAGAAAGGTCCCTGAATATAGAAATAGTATTTCCAATCATGATTTCCAAAGAAAAAGAGGAATTGGTTCCCTACAAAGGTCTGACCCAAATGTAGGAAGTATGATGCCTATAGGTTTAGGTCATATGATTAGGACTAAAATATCATGGGAACAATGAATGATATGTGATCAAATGATGAAAGGTTATTTCAATATGTTTTGAACACATGGAATAGATAAATGAGTAAGACATGATATTGGAGTCTTTTAGGTCGAGAGGAGGGATATGGGAAAAATATAAAATGGATGACCGCTTCAAAATACAAATTATTATATATTGTCATCAAAGTTTAAAGGGACATAAGAGGCTTCTCCTAAGAACGAAGTTACCACTATTTGAAAAACCCATTATGGGGGCTGTATTATATTGGTCCGACCAGGGAATGTGCTACATAGACAAATAGTGACATCTTTTGACTGAAATGGCTATTATATGGGTAACTTATATAAGACCACCTTGGGGCACATGCTCCATAGTTAGGAAAAATAGTTCTCATGTGTCAGAAATTATTCCACCAGAAACTGAAGAAATATTATGAAGATATGAAATTATTCAAGATTAATAGTGTGAAATGTTAAATGTGTGATGTTCAATACACAAGAAAATTATTTGAATCAACGTTAACCATGAGTTTGGAGTCCCCTATATAGATCTGAATCATATGTAAAATGGGGACATTTCTTGTTTCCTTGGTTGTCTCTCTAAGGAGAGGACCTAAAATGAAGACTCCCACATATATTGTTAATTATATGTGGAAGAGGTGGAATTTTCTTTTATCTCATCTCTAGGACTAGGAGACAGGGCCTAGTCTTCACTACATATCTCAATGGGATGAGAATCAGTACATACATAGTTCTTTGAGTACTTTTCAATTTAATGTTGTGTAGTGAGGATATTATGATGTGCAGTTTAGAGTCATGCGACAAGGAAATTATGCCATGAAATTTATAGTCATGCGGTGTGGAAATTATGTGATTCATATGAAAAAAGGAATATTTCTACTGGTCTAGGGGATAAGACCCAAGTGTTACTATGTATATTATTGAATAAATAATCAAGAAAAACATAGTTCTTGAGATTGTTCCCCATATAAATCATGTTTTGATACGGGGAAGAGGGTTTTTTGTTGTTGTGGCTAGGACGAAGATTAGAGATCTAGGCGTCTCTATGTATCCCCTTATTATGAGAATCAAGACAAATGTATTTCTTAATAAAAAATTTCCCCATACCAATTGAGTTTGATACGAGAGATGAGGGTATTTAATGAATTCCAAAATAATGGTTAAACTTAAGACACAAGATGGTATGAAGATCCAACCATGTATTCTAGAATAGTACTTTGTATATATTTAGTTCATATACAGGAGGAAAATGGGAAATAAATTTTTTTATGGTTGTGGACAGGCCCAAGATTGGAGATCCTGACATCTCTATTTATCCCATTGGAATGAGAATCAAGACACACATAGTTCATGAAATGAGGTTTCTAAGAAAATCTAATTTAAACATAGGGAGAAAAAGAACTCATGTTACACTAAGGAGTAGAAATGATGTGAGTAATGCTTGCACAAGGAATCTACTCATTTTTTGGTTTAAAGAACTATAAGTAATTCCAATTTTTAGAATATTAGAGGATTTCTCAATGTCAAATAAAGAAGATGTTAAACACGTAGTTTTATGTCGTGTTGTGAGGAAAAATGATGTCATGAAATTTAACATTTCACAAAAAAGAAAAATATGCTATGTATTTTAACATTGTGAAACATGTATTCATACAATTTTTATGAAGTTTAATGCCTTGCAATTAGGTAATTACTCTACATTTTCACACAAATTACTTATTCAAGGATATTTCATTGGTTGGAGTTGTAATAAGTTCTCCATCCATTGAGATTAGGGAAAAATCCACTAGAGTAGACCTTATGTATAGAATAAGGTCCTTCCCACTTTGGATCAAGATTTGGAGGCTACTGTCTTGATATCATCAGAGTCCTGAGGACTAATACAAATTTTACTTGAAGAAATTTTTGGAGGAAAACATTCTAGTTAAAAGCTCGTTATATTATTTTCTAATAGACTTACAAATGATGAAAAGTATGAAATATTATTTCATCAAATTACTCCAGCTCATCAAATTGCTTCTAAGACTTATCATATATAGATAACCAATAACATATGGAAACTCAGTGTGAATACAATTTAATTTCAATAGGAAAAACTACTTTTGTTTCATACACCAATGAGTATGCAGTTGCCCGAGTGGCAGTATGAGTAGTAGTCTGATAAGACCATAAAGAATGACAAAGTTTATCCGGCCAAGATTTCTTATCTTTATCCACCATATTCTAGAGTATATTTGACAGGGTCTTGTTGAAATCACATATCTATTCATTGTCCACTGCATGATAGATATATTAATGTTTGGATTTAATATTATGCTCCTGATATAAATTCTTTACAAAAACATAATAAAAATTGGTGTTTTTATCTGTCAATATGGTATGAGGGACAACAAATATTTTATTGATATTTTCTTTGACAAATCAAATAATTATTTTGGCTTGACTTCTTTAAGAGGTATTACCTCAACCCATTTGGAGAAGAAATAAATAGAAGTAAGAATTAACTTAAACTCTTTAGCCATAGTTGGAGGATAAGGTCCTACCACATCCATTCCCCATGTGGAAAATGGCTTAGAGTATTTAGCTATACGTAAAAACTCGGGGGGTTGATGAATGAAGTTGTAATGCACATGTAATATATGACACTTTTTAGTGAAATCTATGAAATCTTGTGTCATTTAAGGCCAAAAGTATCCAAGCCTTAATATTTGATCAGAAATCCCATGCCCAGACTGGTGAGCACTAAAAAACCTTGGATGTAATTATTTCATGAAAACTATAGTTTCTTCTCCATCAATACACCTGAAGAGGACTCCATCAAAGGATCATTTTTAGAGGATATTATGGTGGTCTCGGGCTATCATAAAGAGTAAAATGGGCCACTTGTCACTGAACCTATTTTTTTCATCTCTATCTAGTGGAAGTACTCAATTTTGAGGATATTACATGATAGGTGTCATCCATCCCATGGTATGACCATATGGATCAGAAAAATAACTTATTTCATTAATTTCCTCCATTCCAATTTGAGAATAATTTGAAACCACATGATGATAGGAAATACTGATGATTGTCTCATCCCGATTTGGATTTTCCTTGGTTGAAGATGCATTAGCCAATGCATCATCTTGGGAATTTTTTTACCCTAGGCATAAGAAAATGTTGGCTTTGAGGGAAATTTATCCATTAACCCTGACACAAAATCAAATAGAGGGATTAATTCTTATTTTATGATATTTTAATCTCCATTGATTTATTTTATTATTAATTCTAAATCACCTTTCACATTAAAGAGGTTTACTTGTACTTGGAGTGCCAATTCCAAGTCTGTAATGAGATCTTGATATCCTACCTCATTGTTTGTATCACCTTCTAATAACAAAATGGAATATATAAATACTACATTTTCTGTGGAGATAAGTAAAATTCCTAACCCAACTTTTTTGAGTTTTGGGGTTTCCATTCTGTTCCCTGTTTGACCTCTGGAAGCAGCATCCAAGTATATTTCCAATGTTTGGGGACTATCATGGATAAAGAACATTTATTCATCAGGAAGTTCAGTATTCAACACTATATCTTCCACAGATAGGTGCTTAGTAAATAAATATACTAAATATTGACATTTTATTGCTTTATGAGGAACACATTGGATATCAAACTGTTACAAAATAAATTCCCACCGTGACAAATGTCATGTCAACATAAGATGACCAAGGATAAATTTTATTGGGTTATTGTGGGATATCAAGTGGACCTTGTGATGCTGTAGATTGTGCCTTAGATTATAAACTACAAATATTAATGCCATAAAACACTTATTGATACTTTAATATCGAGTCTCAGTGTAGAGCATTGTTCGAATAAGATAATACAAGTTGTTTTCATTCTCGACATCAATTTTTTTTGTGTAAGGAAGGAACCTAGTAATCGATCTAAAGTTGTCACATAAATAATGACAGACTTTCCTTAAATACGTGGAATTAATATCGATGGTCTCAAGAGGTATTTATTTAGGGTATCAAATGCCTCTAGGCTGTCTTCAGTCCATCGATAAGTGACTCCCTTCTTTATTAATCTAGTGAAGGGTAAACACATTCCTTCTAAGATGGCTGTGAAGCGTTAGATATAGGCCAAGTGTCCTTCAATTTCTCTCAATTAATTCAAGTTTTGATGAGGTAACATACCAAGGATGACCTTATTCATCTTCCGATCAACTTTGATACCACAATGGCATACAACAAAACCGATAAAGTTTCCCGAGGTTACCCCGAAAGTACATTTCAAGGGGTTTATCTTCAAATTATGTTGTCGAAGCTTGCTAAATATGGTCTCAAGATCTTCCAACTGATCATAATGTTGTCTGAAATTAACCACTAAATCATCTATATAGAATTCAATTAATTTCCCCAATAAGGTTATGAAAATATGGTGCATTTCATGTTGTAATGTTGCACTGACATTCTTCAAGACAAAGGGCATTACCCGATATCAAAATATACCTTGAGGGTATCTAAGAGATATAGATTATTCATATTATGGGGCCATTAGTATTTGGTTATACCTAGAGTATCCATACATGAAGGAGAGATCTTCTTAGCCAGCTATTGCATCAATCAAAAGTTCTATGATTGGAAGCAAAACATCATCCTTGGGAAAATTTCGATTAAGATCTCTGAAATCAATGAAATATATGATTTTACAATTATTCTTTTTCACTAGGTCAATATTGGCCAACCATTTGTGATATTTCACTTCCCTAATAAAGTTAGATTTGATAAGCTTGTCGACTTTAGCATCAATTTTAGAGGTGTGAGTTGGGTGTGTTCTTCTTGCTGCCTGCATAAATCCCCAATTCTCTTATAGAAAACCCGAATGATGAGTGGCCACTTTAGGATCAAGGAATGGAATTTCTGTATAGTTCCAAGAAAACACATCTTAGTGTTTCTTTATAAATTAAGTATACATATCTTGATCTTAAAAATTCATGATCGCACTAATTAGAGTGAGGCATGAATATTCTTATGTACCCAGATTTATTTCTCTGAACTCATCCACATTGGTGGATATGCCTTCCACAAATTATGTTGGGGGAATCCTTGATATATTATTTTTCTTATTCCACACATGTTACCCCTTATATTATTGGTTGAAGGGTAGGTGATGAAGTAAGACTTTTAGAGCTAGGGGAGGAGTCAATATTTTGGATATCCTGAATAACATGTAATCATTTATGACCCTACTGATGATGAAGGGTATTACTGGATCATTGAAGAGAAAATGATTGGTTGGGAATCAGAATCCCCATATTCCTCTACTAATGTGACAACTTATTATAGTCTTAATGATGAAGAAAATACTTGATGAAGTTCGGTGGATGAAATGAAGACATCTCTATTTAAGCTTTCACCACTACTTCATAGATCAATAATTTCTCCCATACTGTCAGGCTCGACTACCATGACTGACATTATGAAAGTCACTAGATGAGTGATTGGATTTGGGTATATCCTTTCAATTTTATTGACAGGAAACATCTAATATATACTAAGATGTTTTAATGGGTTAGTTGTGATATTTTCCATACCATTTAGAGCAATGATTCTTATTATATCTTTTTCCACAGACTTTGTTCCCTTTGTGTGATTGAATTCTGTATAAATATATTGAGATTCACATGTTTTTAATGAAGAATTTTCCCCATGAAATGTCCCAATTTTTCTATTGAGTAATACTTAAGACATTTGTGGTATGAAGAAGTAATGTCTGCATGTTGACGTAGCCAAGGCCTTCCAAGAAGAATGTTGAAAGATGTGTCTGGTCAAACAACCATGAAATATGAATTAGATAAAAGATACCCAAACTGAGTTCTAAGTGTTATCTCACCTAGAGGTTCTTGTTTATTCTTGTCATAACCTTGCAACATCAGAGCAGAAGGAGATAATTCAGGTTCAGTGAGACCCAATCGACAAAGTGTACAGATGGGAATGAGGTTGACTCCTAATCCAGTATCAATGAAGGGTTTTTAGATTTCTGTATCATTAACCTTGACAGATAAATACAAGGTCCTGATGTGTCTATATACAATATCATCATCATCTTGATATGTGAAAGATATAAATGAATGAAATTTTGTAGGATCAATCTCTATATGGTAAACCTCAACAACAGCTACCTTGGTTTCAAACTATTGAGGACTTGAAAAAGCCTCAATAAGTGTTTCTCAAATATCTTTTGACAGATTCAAAGCATACAGGATTGATAACTTGACTGTTACTTGGGTTAGTTGTTTTAAAATATCATACTTTTGGTTCAAAGGCCTATGTTTTCCAGCATGGGGATTCGGTTTTGTAGGTGCCTTGGAAGTTGACGCTCCTGGTATAGATGTACCATGTGTTAGGGAAGAAGCTGGAAATACATATTCTCTTGGTAAATTAGACTGACTAGGTATATCTATATGCTGAGAGAGTGGTGGTATAGCCTCTATTCCATCTTCTAATATGATCATGTCGAGGCTAATCCTGTCATGTGTGTTAAAGCTTCCTTGTTCTTTCTGAGCCTGCTGAAGGTCTCTCCCATGAGTTTTGGATGCATAAACACTTTTTGTAGGTGTGTAGTTAAAACAATGGCTTCTAATATATCCATATCTTGCCATGTGTCCTCATTTATGACTTCTTCCCCTACTTCCCCAATCAAGTACATGGAATTCAGGTTCATAACCATAATCATCATTTGCATAGGGGTCTATTAAGTGGATAACATTAATGGAACTGAAGATCAATTACTCATCTGATAAAGATTATTCTTGACAAGTCGGTTATGTTTGTGTTGTTTAGCTGGGCGGTGTCCAAGATTTTGAGACAGTTGGCATGAAATCTTCCAAATTCAAGGAAAAATTTTGCCTTTAAATGAACACATCTTCTACTGAATGATATTTATCCTTCTTATTGTGTTTATTCTTTATGTATTTGTGTTTGGAGGACTGATCCTTTTATGCAGATGTATTTTCTATAATAGAAGTGACAGGAGGCACATTTGGTTATTTCAAATGTGTTCATAAAATGAAATGAGTTTGATTGATCATTTCCCTAACCATCCAATCATCATACTTCTGTGTATTTTTTCTTTTGAATTCCTTTCATATTCCTTCTTTCTCTGGATCGATAGTAGTAATAAAAACTATTTGGGCTGATGAAATTTTTAGTTTCACTTGTCCAGAGTCCACCATTTTTTATTGGAGATCTTTGAAAACAAAACACTCCTAAATGGGGTGCCCCAACATTTGATTAAAGGGAAAATAATTTGGGAGATCTTCATCTTCATCATTATTCAGTTTCTTCGGCCTTTGTAACTGAACTAAATTGTTTTCCAAAACTAAAGTAAAGTAAACAAGAACCTGTTCATTCCAAAAAATTAGACTTTTTTCCTTAATTCCACAAGTTTTCTCTACCTTTGATATTTTTTATCATCTTGATGAGGCAGTCATTGCAGATGAAGTTCGGAAGGTGGATCCTTATGGTATGATGAAGGTTTTGAAGTTGAATCAGGTACAAGTTCTTGTTTGAGTGTAATTGTACCAGCCTCCTCTTTCCCTGTTCTCCTACCCAGAACTGATGGGATAACACAAGACTTAACTTTGGTTTCTGCAATGGAGTTTTCCACTTGTTGGGTGATTGGAGAAAGGTCCTAAAACCCGCCTGAGTATTTCACAAGTATTAGTGTTGTGTGTAACTCATCATTTAGATCTTCCACACAGATTTGTAGAAACTATTCTCGAGGGAGTGGTAAATTTAAGGAATATGTTAATCCTATCCATAGAGCGATGAAATATGAAACTCTTTCATTATTCATTTTTTTTTCAATTTTTAAGATAAAAAACTATTGTCTTCAGTAGTGTTGAGATCAATTGGAATAGGAATTTCTGACAGAAGTCTTCCCATCTAATAATTGATCGAGACTGAAAACTTGTTTACCATAAAAATTTTTGTACCTATAATGATTGCACAAAACATCTGAGCATTACTGCTTCTTGTTGTCAAGGGGTCCCCATCACGGGATCACAGCAAGAAACAATACGTGTTAAGTGCTTCCCCGGATCTCCCGAACCATTAAATATTGGTTGTGTGGTATTCATAATGTTTGGTGTGGGAGATATTAGGTCTACCCATTTGGGGTAAGCTTTCTTTTCTAGTTGTACTGGTGCACACCATTCTTCTATAGGTTCCAATAGAGTTGTTAATGGATCAATTTTATTCATAATCATTTGGGGAATATCTAGATGATCATGGACCTATTCAAGTATAACAGTTGGATATTTTACTGGCATGGCGACTGAAAAAACCACTGGTGGTGGAGCTTTTGGTATTTTTCTTCTATATCCCATGGGGAAATTCCTGTAAGGATATGTTTGATTAAATTCTGGTTGTGTAACCAATTTAGGGAATTAATTTTCCACATCTGTATTGGAAACAAACCCTCTTTGATGAGGATCTCTTTGAGGATGTGAAAGTTTAGGATCTACTTGTGGAGCATGTCTAACAGGAATGCTGCTTCGGAGTAACCCTGCATTGATTTTTTTTCAACTCCTTATTCTCCACCTCTCACTCAACAAATATTTCTTCAAGAGAAAGAGATAGACCTTATCTAGTGAAAAAGTGAGACATGATATGGAATTTACCTTTCCCCTTGTTATAATCCTTTTAAAGAGGTTGGTGTTGGTTACTTAAGGGATACCAAGATTTTGGGTAAGCCTCTGATTTCAGGTATGCACACCTCCTTTATTTTCATCAGTGTGTACCGTATTATGAATAAGAACTTCATCCTCCAACTCCCCTAGACTGGAATCATTTTATAGAGGATCTTTCATAATTGTATTAATGAAATTCACTGACATATAATTCATTGATGACATTCTATCCTTATTTTTGTTAGATCATCTCATTATGTGCCCTCTATGAGAATTTTTCTCCTAGATGTCAATTTTCCGAGAAATGTTTGACGAACAGTAGCCTCAAGAGAATTATTGGATATTTCAGTTGTGTGTTCAATTTTTGACATAATCCCTAATCAGGAGAAAATTGAATTCCACTGAGGAGGGGATTGTGGATGTGAAAAATCCCCTAGCCCTACAGGTGAGGGATATTCTTTTTCTTCAAACCTTAGAACTCTATTTTTGAGTTCAAATGTTTGGTTAAAAAAAATCCCCTATCCTAATAGGTTGGGGTGGATCTTGAAATTATATGGATAATTTTATCACATATTCTCTTCTAATTTTACAAATTATAGTCTGAAAATTGGTTGGGTGAATTATCCGACAACTATTTGAATCACCTATTTTGTAAGACCATGTGCTATTTCATACATTTGTGAAACCTGATAGCTGAAATATTCTAAGTGGTAGGACTAATTAATATACTCATATGCTTGATGGAATTGTATCTCAAAAACTATCTCTCTTTGGGACTAACTTTGGTAAAACATGATCGAGGCATGTTTTTTCTGAGCATTTCTTCAATTATGAACAAAATTTCTCTTTTTTAGCCATCCTGGGGAAATAACATTACATGAGACCACTTTCGGTGGGATTTTATGATTTTAGAGTGTAGTGAAATTCAATGCTCTGTGTGAACCCCATATACTAATATAAACACCAAATACGGGTTTCCGCAATCCGTTAGCTCAACTTCTTTAATGCATTAAGGAATGCACATTGAAGAGCTATTTTTTACTTCTTGACCTTTATATGTTGGGAAACCTGGATAGATTCCAAGTAAATTTTGTGTTGTAACCCTTATATTACCTTAAAATTACTTTTATATTCATCATACGGTAATAATTTGGATATCATTTGAAAAAGAGTCTTCCATATGTTGAGGTGGATACCATGAATTCAATTTTTTACCATCAATTCTAGAATTTTCTATTGAGTGGTTTCCAAAGGCCATAACATGACTGGTATTTCACCCTTAGCCACTTGTTTTCTCATATTCAACATATCCTCATAATTTTTTTCTAAATGTTTCTCAACATGATCTAACTAGATTGAATGTTTCTCAATTGTTTTATCACAATCAATAGGATCAATTGTCTTTTTCCTCTGTCCTATTAGAAGGTAAATGACTTAAGGGAGTTTCATAGAATGACATTTTACTTGGTCTATCTTCCAGTTGAGAAAGTATTTCACCTATTAGTAACAATACACCATGAATTAAAAGCCTTATGTTGGTAAGTTCCTTTATATAAGAAGAATTTCCCATCACTATATTGTCAATTAGAGAATTATCCTGACAATGAGAAATACCACTTTAGAGATAACTTTCATAGTGAATGACCTCATGGCGAGGACCACCATGGTGGATTACAGCAAGGGATTAATCCTCTTACTCCTTGGTCTTGTAGACACATAAAGGGTTGTCGCGGATCTCCTCCAGGGATATATTCTCTGTATTTATGGAATTTTCATGAAAAAATCCTTCATGATGAAGTGTTCGATGAGGATATTCAGAATTACTACTACTACTCACATAATTATTTAATGGGTGGGTAGGATCATGAGTTGCAAAAGATAAATGTCTGAGGGATTTAAGAACTATAGCATTAAGAGTAGTCATACCATAGATTGACTCTTGAATTACCAAAGGTGTTTGGTAAGAATTCTTCTTAGATGATCTTTTACACATATTTGGGGCCACTTACTAGGATAATTGGTCATAATTGAAAGGTGTATGTGCCTAACTTGGAGTGGTCACTAGAATAGGATGATTATCTCCAATTAGAAAGGGTGTATGTTCCCGATCTGGTTTTCCATATGATATTATGGAGTATGCCCCATAAAATGATTCGACTGAAACAAAGTTATGTATCTGCTCTAGGAAGGCATGTTGACGAGTCATCCTAGGTGTGGGGATAGAATTATGTGTCCATCCCTCTTGTACTACTGAAGTTACTGTTATAATATTTTAGAAAGATTCTTGAATATAGGAAGGAATTTTTGTCTCCCATTTCACCATTTCTAAAATTTGTTTGGTAACTTCAGTGGATAGAATGAGAATATATTCCCATTCTGTATCTAGATTTGGTGTATGTACCTTCTCCTATTTTCCCTTTACTATCAGTGGATACTGAAAATACTCATGTGGGGGGGAAAAGAGTAGAGTATTCCCCAAGTTTATCATTAGATCTTTCTAACTAACTTCTCAAGGTGCTTCCAAATGAGACTATTGGTAGGCTTGATGTGTGCTTGTAGGTGTATGTTCCTGCTAGCTATTTTTCACCAAGAATTGTCAACAAACATCTTTCAATAATGGAAAATGAGACTGTTTGAATTATTGGTAAGTGTAGGTGGGTGTATGTTTTGGATTACAAGTTGCCACCATATTTGATTAGTGGGGTTTCTTGAATATAACCAGTTGAGTTTGCTGACTAGATGATAATTTCTAAGGATGTTTATGTGCCTGCTCATGATACTCCACTATATTTCATTGATAGAATTGGTTTGGCACCGCTAGACAAGTCTGATAGATGGAAGAATTAAAGAAGAAATGGGTATGAGCATGTTTGTTGTTTTCCACCAAGTTGGGTTGATGGAATTGTCTGAAGGTGGAAAAGATAGAAACCTTCTCTCTATTGGCCGACTGCTGTCCTCGGTGGTTCATCTTGCATGCCCGAGTCTAAGGGACTTGGGCCAAACAACAAAATATCACACCCTCATCATGTTGAGTATTTTCTACCACGTGGTTTTGGTGGTAGTAATTGTTGGAAGGGGTCCTCGGGATAAACCCCTATGTCTTTCAATTGAGGCCCTGAGTGACCACTTGATCTACCTCTATATAGTATGGGATGGGCTGATTATTGCGTTCTAGGGATAAAGACATGAAACATTTTAATACGATGTTTGGAACCGTCTATTTTTTAACCACTATTCATCACTGACCGGATGATCATGGGTTGTTATTAACCAGGAAGCCTGTCAGGCAAGCTCCAGGGTTGGAATAGTATCACGTTGATGGTATTCCTAAACCAATGCATTTGAGACCCGACATTGAATAAGCTGAGTTGGTGATGAAATCCTTCCAGCAGACGAGGATTCAGCTTGAGGAGAAACCAAGGCATTCACGGGTGCAAACTTGATGAAAGACATTTGGAATGAAGGGAGTTTTGAGAAAATTTGAAAAATAAAAACAATGAATTCCATTAAAGGAGCATTTTTCAGATGGGAACATGCGTGATTTATTCCCTTTTCTATCCCTCTTTTATCAATTGATAGGGGACTAACAGATAAGTAACACTATCAACTTGGTTAAGGATTCACGTTGGATTCACCATTTTTTTCTCCCAGAATGCGGGTCCTTATTAAGAATCACTACTTCCAGACGATTTCCATCAGATTTATTTATGGAACCTGAAACATCCTATGGTTCTTTATCCAAAGGGACATTCTTTCTAAAGGTAGGTATTTATTAGGATTGGATATACAATACTTAAGAACTCACATTGGTCGAGAGGATGGGAGGTTGGGCTCATCACACCCTTTTTGGGAGAATTATTGCATACTCTGGGACTACCTTATAGATTAAAGATATGTTCATGAATCCTTGTTAATTTACCAAGTATAAAATTTATTTACCTTGAAATTTTCAATGAATTGCTGGAATGTGTGAAATTTAGAATCATCTCTATGTATTCGAGGTTCTTCATTACGGGATATATACGTATGTATTCAAGGTTCTCCATAAATAGTATCCTATTATATACTACATAGAGATCCTTTAGTCATTATTTTGATGATGATGATTTTTAAGCCACTCAGTGGGGCACTCTGGAATTTATGGTCATCCAGGAAGACAAATGTTCTTTTGATGTTGGGATCATACCCATAAATGGGCTACCTACATATCCTTGTAAAATGAATCAAAACCCTTGTAGTTCAGTGCCACTTAGTGGGACACATCATAGCTTTTATGGTCATGTGATAAGGACCTAACCATACAGTTTAATTTCATGTGGTAAATACATCTAAGAGTAAGGTGCTTAGTCAAATCTTGGTGTTGGACTTATGCCTAAGAATCCCAAGGAACATGGAAAAGACATGAGTTTACAAGTTGGATTAGAAACTGTTGGTAATATGTCCTAGGAAGAACAAGGATGATTCGAAGTGTTGAGTTTGAACCTTTGGGAGGCTTCCTACGTATCTCACTCAGATGGTAATCAAAACTGAAGTAGTTCAGTAAGTCTTATAGGGGTGTGTGACCCTTTGAAAGAAATAGGTTGAGGCTTACTCCTAAGGAGGATGCCCAAATTAAGGTAATTAAGGTTGGATTTTTAAAGAAGATATTCAGTGATCTCGATCCTTGGCTGAAGGGTTCTTACGTATCCCATTTATGGTTGGAATCAAAGTTTTCATAATTCAAGATAGAATGAATTGCATAGATGTTGTGATCATCAAAAATATCTAATATCACGTGTGTCATAATCGGTGTGAAAAACAAGATGATGAGAGAGATTCAACAATCCACACACTTTCTCTTCCACTAATGGAAGAGGTCATGCCTACGATGAAAGAAGCCAAGGCGATGATGGGGGAGGGAGTGGAGCAATGAACCCTTCCATGTTAAATGAAAGTGAAGGCCATTGGGTCCAACCTGAAAGACTATGGGCTTACTCCAGGAGGGATGCCCTCATATGGGTCCCAGGAGAGGAGGGAGACTTTTCCTTTGTTGAATGGAAAATAAAGTGTGACCCTCACTCTCCCTATTAGAAACCGGAGGCTCTAGATCTTAGAGACAAAAATGGAGGATAGAGTCCCATCCCCGGAATCCATGATTGGTAACTTTTCAACACTATATCTAGGGTAAGGATCCATTCGACTATATATATATATAAACCTAAAAGAATACTAATGATCCTGAATCCCTTATAATAAGATTGTGGGAAAAGTTTAACTATTCAGATACAAAACCCAAATGGGAGACATGCTAATGTGCCTTTCACAAAGGTTTGATAAGACGGGATGTTCTGGTGGAGGCTTCAACTTAGTCCCTTTCAGATAAGGGAACTAATAAAGAAGTTACGCTGCCATCAGTGGATTTGAAAAGGATTTAGAAGGTGATATTAATAAGTCCTAGGTGCAGCTACGAAGTGTAACTCTACCGTGTATGTATATCACATAGGTACGTTGTGCAGGTCTGCCACGTAAGTCCTAGAGATGACTGAAAAATTCTTAATAGAGGGGAACTAGGCTTATGAAAGATTAAAAAAGGGACTACCAAGGAGACAAAACTTTGGTGAGATTTAAATCTAAACACCCTTGGTCTCCTTTTGTTTCTTTGGAAGAGCCCTGTGTAGGTCCCTTAAGGAATATGCCTTGGGAAGGCAACTTCATCATTATGGAATAAGAGTCCTTAATCCGATGTTTTGTGTTTCAAACTATGAAAGGATTTCAAACTTGTTTATCCCATCTAATTCTATATTCTCTCATGTTTTAGAGAGCTCCCTGAGAAAATTTAGGTGACCTGGGTGAAAGAGTTATGCAATGGGATCTTTAGGAGTTCGTCCAAATTTTTTCAGTACTCAAATGGGGTGCCCAAGAGTCTTATTTATAGGAAAAAGGGGGAGTTTTCAAAATGAGTTTGTCGGTGTAGGTCGGCTATGTAGATCTTCAGCATAGATCCTTAGTGTAGGGGTAAAAAACTACATTGCTGCATAGTTCTACGACGTAGATCTATAATGTAGGTATTCCGTGTATCGGTTTCACATTGGGTTGTATGAGCAGAACCAACACTTGTTTTCTGGATGTAGAGGTATGATGCATAAGTCCCTAGCAGAGGTGTCCCATGTAGGTCGATTTTGATTTATTCCTTTTACTTCCTTAACTTATTTTTGATACTTTTAAATATCTGAATGACTTTTTCATAATCTTTTTCCCTCCCTAAGATGTGTCAACAATATGCTTTCATGATCATTCTTACGAAATGGACTAAGGCCGAAACGAACAGAGTCTGAGGTTTGATCCATTAGTTTTTCAGTGTGATATTTCTTCCTTTATGTTCTTCATGTTCTTAGTGTTCTTCTTGTCTTATGAACAAATGATCGTTGTGCCTCTGTTTTTTATCCCAACATTCTAAAATCGAAGATACAATATCCGAATGACCTACCGGAGGTGCAATGACGATGATAATGGATGGATCAAAGTGAGTCACGATATATATTTGTTTGTGTGGTTTTTCTTTGGTATGAGTCATGATGTTGATCCGAGCCCAAGGCGATGAAAAACCTAACCTGAGGACCGTATAAGTAACTCAGTTTCAAAAAAAGTGCACCATAGGAGAATCGGTGGCCCGCAGAAGGGGCCACTGATGCGTTGTAGCAGCGACAACCGCATGAACTGCAACTCAGCTACATTTGATGGAGACCATGGTGGAAGGAGTCACATAATATGTGGATGTGGTGGTTGTCCATGTTGAGTGTGGTGATTCTACATTGACCAGAGGAGGCATGTGGTCCATTGGACTGCATACGGCATGAATTCTAGCCCGCATGCATGGGCCAAATTAGTGGGGTCGGGCCTCTTCATCGGGCCAAGTTGGACTGCGTACGTAGAACTGGTTTGGGTCAGGTCAACTGTACCAGGTCCGATCAATCGGTGGGTCTGGCCATTTCAGATCCTAACTGAACCCGAGAAGACTCATTTCAGTAAAACAACCATGACTTTCTAATAGGTCATTCATTTGATGAGCCACCTATGGAGTTAGGACACTTGTGATGGGGAGTTACTTTTGAGATGGCATGGTGGGTTTTTAGTTGGAAAAAAATTAGATGGGAGGGTTCTCTTTATATTTTATTATGAGGGTTTGATACAGGATCTCATTCTCGTTATAGTGGATGATAACAGAGTTTGAGAGAATACCCTAGGTATTTTACTATGAGGGTTCGATGTAGGATCCCATTAGAGTCATAGAGGATGAATCTTACTCTTAAGTGAGTGATCTCAGCATGGATTCAACTATTGAATCAGCTGGTTGAAGCATGTATCATACCAAGTGGCCCAGTTGATCCACACTTCTCTTTGTGTTACCTTAGATTGAGTTTGTGGAGCTGGTGTGACCAATATTTACATGGGCACTACTCCCTTATCTAGGATGATGTTTCCTGTAGGTCCAAGAGTCCCCCCAATGAGACCTAGAAATAGTGGACCCCCTATATGTGTATCAATATCATATTCATTCCGTTATACGTGACTAGACCTGTTGAGTATGCTTCAGGAAGTTTTCAGTGGTTTATGCTTGGATGTGATGTATCGAGACTATGTGTTTTATAAAGAATGGATGTCTCATGTTAACTAAATTAATTATAGAGACCATTCATCTCTATGGATACTTTTTTTAGAAATTTTCTACATGCTTTTATCAGATATCTCAAGGCGTGATATCTCCCAGAATGAGCATGCTACAAGTGAGACCATGTAGCTTGAAGTGGATGAGACTTTGAGGATTGGAATACTTTATGAGTATACCTAGATGTTCTTGTTTTATGTTTTTTAGACCCATACCTATGTTGAAATGACTATATCTTCCTAGTGGTCTTTCATTTTTGGTATTTACTTTGTGTTTCCAGGGTGTCAAATTGACTATTTTTTTACTCACCCTTGCATGGCCTTTTCCTGTATGAGTCATGTCTTATGGAGACGATGGAATATTTGATGGATTCCTAGATAGACTAGAAACAGGTGGTTCTTGGAGAGACTAGACAGTCAAGGTGTTCCCCTATGGCTTCAAATAGCTAACCGGTACCTTTCCCTTCAAGTAGGATTTTCTTTTGATGAGTTTCAGAAACTTATGTATTCACTTTTGCAGACTCTTTATTTTAGTCAGCTTGTACTTTGGTCCTATTTACATTAAAAGTTTCTACTATCACACTATGTGGTTGGTATCTTAGTGTATTCATGCATTATTTACTTAGTATTTTTACATTTCAACATTTTGGGCTTAGAGATTTGTGCATGTGTCTAGGTACTTGGGTAAATGCCTCCCATTTGTGTGATATGCCTACTCAGTATGAGTCATCAGCCTCGAACTATTGGAGGTAGGATTGGGGTTGTCATGGCATAGGTCCCTATGGGAAATTTCATGATATTAAGTAACATAAGTTTTTTATTTAGTAAGATAAATAATTTACATGATGGGTTAGACACAAGGTATAATACTTCATCTCAGTTTCCATTCATTAATGCATATTTTGATGTAATTCACATATCTTCTTTTATGAAATATATATACACCCCCTTGACATGCTATATCATGAATTTTTCTATTATAATGGTATTTAATTTTTTAAGGACATTCCCTCATGGGGATTATGATTCAAGTATTTCCAAAGTGACAAGGACTTTTCTTTATGAAAATTCTCTTTTAACAATTTCTTACTAACTATATTTTTGATCCATTTCCATGTTTTTAAAATATTTTATTATTGAAATGGAAGTTTCATAAAGGGAATTTTTGTATTTGTTTCATTGTATTTCAAAAAATGGGATCTTTTTATGGAATTTGTGACTTTCTTTACAAATGAGAAAATGAATGTTTTATTTTAACATGTGCGATGATAATGAATTTTCTAATACTATAACCATTATTTGAATTTTGGATTCATTTAGAATATTTCATGTTTTATCCTAGTAAAATAACTCATTCTATTTTTTGGTATTTTGGTTTAAAATTGGGGTTTTAAAAGGGATGGATGTCTTATTATCTTGAAATGTTTTCTTATGGGTTAAGAGAATATTTTGTGAGTGTGATATTAACAATTGCAATCTTTTATGTTTTAGGATGATTTTTATGGTTCTTAAAAATTAGTTATTTTGATAGGTGTTTATGTTATAAACCAAGTATGTTTGGTTATATTATAATCTAATTATGGGTGGTTATGTTTTAAACCAAGGATAGGTGGTTCTGTGATATCCCTCCAATGCATTGTGTATGGCAGTCGACCGTATGGTTATTCCATTTTTAAGAGTGATATGAATAATGATTTCCCCAAATACCCATATGATTTATCTATTATTGATATGGGATTTATATATTTTATTGAGAATAAATTTTTCATGTTTATCATGTGAAAATTTATTTATTCCTTTCACTCAAAAACATTGATATAAAGGTAAACATTTCATGTGTTTTTAAGTTTTCACTAGTCTAATCATTTTCCTTCATTTTATATCCTTTACTGATATTATTTTACTTATATCATGTTTTCTTTAAAAAAATTACATGGCTTAAGGATGTTTAATTGAAAGGCTCTATCGTGGGTGCTCTAAAATGATGTTTATTTTGGGGTTATTTAGTTGCAGCAGGGTGGATGATCTAGGTTATCTCTCAATGTGGCAATAATTAAAACAACATTAAAAAGGTATTTTGAAAATAAAATTAAATAACTAAAATACATTATTTAAAAGGATGGGTGGGGTGGGGGGTTGTTAATCTTTGATAAAACTAAAATAAGTTTTGTGGACAAAGATTTCATTTTTTTTGTTTTTATTTTTTTTGAAATGAAGTTTGATTAAAAAGTCACAACAAAAAGTTGTTTTTTATAAAATATTTTAAAATGCGTAATCAATCTAAATATACCTCATCACTCAATTATTTATCATTATAATTTATATCAACACTTAATTATGATCCTCTAATTTGTTAACCCCCGATCCCTATGAGAATTAACTTCACCACAAAGACGAATTGAATTAAACCCTAAGCTATCTTTAGAACATGCAATCGCAACACCATACTTTGATTGATTCTCTAGGGTTAGATTATTATTAGTGGTAAATTAAGTCACATATCCATTATAGAAATTTGGACTAATTGAGTATAGGTATTATGGTTGAACTCTACAAATTGATCCCGTGTGGTTTTGAATTACCGATTATGTTCGCTCTCTCACAATTCACACAATTCTTGACCTCACATGTTTTGTGTTTATTATAAAATTTCTTGTATAGTTTCATTTAAATTAAAAACTAAATAAATAGATCATATTATGTGAATTAAAGTTTCTAATTTATTCAAAATAAATTAATTAATGAGGTTAGAGTTATATCGATTAATAAAAAGAACTACTCTTTCATGGGTGGTGTAGTCATCGTAGAAACATCTTGCATGTGAAAATGTTTAGAAAGGGTATAACCCAATTTCATTTCTACTCTTGATTACAGACCAAATAGGATGAGTAAATAATAATATAATTGAAAAAAATATAATAAAAGAGAATAAATAGAATAGGAATAAATAAGTTTATTATGAAAATGCAACATTACAACAAGAATACGAAGACGAAGGCTTCGATGAGGGGATCCTTGCTTCAAGAGCTACCCTTCTTAAAATGGTTATAGAATTTGAGTGAAACAAATTCTCATCTACCTTAAATCTCCTAATTCACGTCCCAACCTCTTCAAATGAGAAAAATACATATTTATATAGTGTAGGGGAGGCTAGGTAAAAAGTGGTTTCAAGTGTGAATGAGGAGATTCTTCAAAATATTTTAAAACCACTTTCACCACCTTCTTGACCTCGAAAACACATGAATTAGCTATCCTTATAGAAGAATAATTTGTGAGAAATTGGGTTTTAGATATTATCTTAAAATTGGTGACCAATATATGCATTTATGAAGAAGATATGGCCCAATCACTACAGTGATGTCTAATCTGGTAGGTCCATTCCATATTTGAATTTATGGTCCATTTAGTCTAATAAAATGCATGATTTAGCTCAAATGTACTGAAAAAAAGTTGTATCCCATTAATTCAAGAACACATTTACAAAATTTCAAATTCAAATAATTTATTTTAAAAAAATTATTTCTTAATTACTATAGTGCACTTTAATGGTTAAAACTGGAATTTTCATCAACATTTGAAAAGAATGATCTAATCCCAAATATTTTATAAATAAAAATACTTAATAAATTGTGATGAAATTTTGCCAATTATTATCAACAAAATATTCAAAAAATTTGTTATTTATCAGTAATGGTAATAAATATGTCATGTTTTAATTCATGAATATTTTTCATGAAAAGAAATATTATTTTATCTTAAATATTTTATATTTTGAAAAAATGGATACTGATATGAAGTGTCCACATTGTATTGTATGATTATGCTATGTATGACTTATAAACTAATTCTATAAAAATATAATCCTGAAAAGATATTAAAATGTAAGAGAATGAATTCTTGGAATGAAACTCAAGATTATGTAATATTTAAGGATGTTCCATTATATAAGGGACTATTTGATTAATATAAAACTGAGATTTTAGGATATTTTTTTGTTTCAAGATCATTTTAACATATTTTAGTAATTCCTTTACAATATAGACTGAGAACATAATACAATATATACTTACTTAATATCTTTCTATTTTATAGGAAAAATTCATCCTTTGGATTTCCCTCAATAAATTACTACTTCACCTCTTACTCAACGAAATTAATATCCAATATGAATTTTTATTCCGGATAACTAAAATTTACATATAACATATCATTAGATCAATAAAATAATGACAAGTCATTCCTCTTATCTCTATATATTTTCCATAACTGAAAAGGTTAGAAAAATTTATCTAATATAAGAAATTAATCTCTAATTCCTCAAAAGTAACTCCCAAAATTCAACTTAATCCATTTAATAAATGGTTAACATTAAGACTCATTCAAAATATGACTGAGCAAATTTAAAGTCCAAACATTTAGAACAAAGGTCACTAAATCTATTTTATCTTTACCACACAATATAAAGTTGATATTAATTTCACATTCCAAATATTTAAATACCTTAATAACCATAAAAACTTAATGAAAACATGTATTATTTTAAAACTAAAATCTCATGTTGTCGAATATATTCCATAAATCCAAACATATAGTAAACTCAAGAAATGATGACATAAACCATCAAATCACTTACCAATTTCAAGGTCAGAAATATTATCTCATAAACATCACTTTATCATTATTATCTCAATATAGAGAACATATTATAGGCTATCTTTCACTAATCATGTGTTTTAAAATAATTTCAACATACCACTGAATAACTTTTCTTGGCCATCAGTATCATTCAACATATGATTTAAAATGTTTAAAGAAAAGAACCATAGTAATGTATTTATACATTTTATAATTCATATAACCAGAATATCATAGATAAAATAATCTTATAACATAATTATTACATCAAAATATAGAATCCTTTTAATCATTACACTCTAGACATAGTAATATTTAAAGTTTAACTATGATCCCTTAGCTTCTTCAAATGTATATTCCCTTGATGATAGGGAAATTTGTTTGTGTAGTCCCCATATCCTTATAGTTAAAAAAAATGAACAAAAAAGGCTTCTTTCTTACCCTTTAAAATGCAAGAATGGTGGTTTTTCTCTCCAGACATATAACATACTCACATTCTATTCAATAAAGTACTTGGGTGTTTCTTTCCATAATTATCACAATGGGAAATTTTTCTTTACCTTATTCCATTTATCCAACTTTTACTTAACCTTCCTCTTCTTCTATTAATTCCCTTTGCAGCTATAATAATTTATAATTCTTTCTTATTCTTGATAGTATAATATATTATGAACTCATAGGATGATAATTTTTGGGAAACTATTTCCCTTAAAAATATTGGTTTAATCCCGTCAAGGAAATGGTCATTCTTAGTGTTTGTATTACATGCATTGATACATATCCCATTACTTCAAAAATATTCCATTTCTAAAAAATGAAATATAATATATTAGATCATAAAATTATGTATCATAGTGTTTAATCCTAAGACTAGTGAAACACATAACATAAATTGAAAAATTTATCCATTGTAATTAATATCGTAATGATAAACATGGTTTACTTTTGAAAATTTTCAAATAATAAAAATAGTTTCAAATTATTCATAATAGTTTGTAAATAAAATGTTATTTAACCTAATAAGATCTTTTGGTAGTGTCAAACTAGGTGCAGAATAAGGCCCGTTATCATTTACCAGGTAAACCTCGAGTCAATCCTAATATACCTTTTTTAGAGTTATTATCCCTAAGTACATCTTTTCTAGAACCACATCCACTTGTAGTATCTAGAAACTGATGTATTTAAAAGAAAACCACATAATTTCTACCTTTCCAAAACATTAGGATGTTATACTATACTTATACTAATCCTTAAAATAATTTGTTGGGTTATATTCCCTAATCTATTTTTACCTAAATCTAGTTCCAAAAGTTTCTTCAAAACATCCTTTTATAACAACTTTAAAGACCCTAACCCCAGTAGCCTAGAGCTAGAGTCTACTTTCTTACATTGGCATTGATTATAAGGAATCTCATCTCAAAAGTATGAAAAGTTTAGTAGACTTGGTAAACTAAATAAATAATTTAATTTAACATACATGTTAAAACATAAAACACACAATGTGTTTTCTATGATAAATCTATTACTCCCTATATCATCTCCCTCCATATTATTGATAAAATTTTTTGGTATCCTGGGAAAAATAAACATATTAATGGGATGAGATTATATTCTTAGTAAGGGTATGTTTATAGCAGAATCTATCATTAATAAATAAGAATAATTAATATGTAAAGGTTAATAAATGAAACACATTCCATTAAAACAACAACTTAAGTGTATTATAACAGGGATAATAGATTGTCAAATAAATCCATATAGATAATAACATAGGATTAAGACTTATCCATGGATATTATAACTAATTGAATAATCACATGGAAATCAATAACTGATTTCATAATGTGGGAATGTAAAATGTTGAACATCATAAACAAACTATCATGAATTTTTGGAAGATATTTTAAAACAATGGGTCAAAACTCATCTTTTTTTCCAACTAATTTTCCTCATAAGATTTATCAATGAATTGAAGAGCTATTTAAATATGTTCCCCAACCATGAATTAATAAGTCCAATTCATTCATCATATTAAAGGGGTGGAACATAGTCAGCATAAATATTTGTATTGAAAAACTAACTTACAAAATATTAATACTTACCTGAATCAATAAACATAACCATAAACCATCTAGATTAATTTGGTTAATGATAATAAAATTTTATATCCCTAGTCAAACTAGTTATAAACCATCCATAGAAATAATAAGGATGGTATTAATACCACATATTCTCAGTGTATCACAAGTACAATTAAGGGTTTATATCGTTGATGAAAATAAAAAACATAAAAATGTCATTAAATTCATTTTTGATGAAAATAACATTTCAAAATTATAATTGAAGTATTGAAACATTGATTTTCATGATAGTAGAAAATCCTATTCATGAAATACACATTAAAACAAATATACCTTTAACATTTTTTGTAACATACAAACATTTAAATTTTGAAAAATGTAATGAAGATTCCTTTCAAAATATTTTATAATATGGTCAAGCGTGCGTAAAAATGAATTTAATAAATCATTTGGATAATGTTAAAATATTTTTTTAATTTTTTTTAAAAAATTGGATTTTTATGAAAAAGGATCTTCAACTCAAGGGATAAATAAAGTCGTATTTTCTTAAGAAACATTTTCTTAATAATTTTAATTACCAAAGAGATGAGAATGGTACTATTTTTTTAAAACATCACTAATAACTAGAGGTGAACAAAAATAAATGATTATATTAAACTTGGAGAAAATAATTTATTATCATGTAAATTCAATAATAAAAAATATTGATTAAAATTAGAATGAAAGAACCCATCAAGCCAGTGGATGTAGCATAGAAATCAGAGGAAGTCCTTAATCTTGGAGCTTCTTTAGGCATGGTTGCAGCCACTATGGGTGTGCATGCTAATAATGTTTTTTCAAAGGGTAACTTGGCACAAAAAGGTTCAATGTTGGGAAACATGGATTCAATTGAGTGTTGGGAGACTGATGAGAAAATAATGAGTCCTATACGGACTGTTATACCTCTTAATTTGAAAAATTCAGTTGAAGGTTGGGATGTTCTAGGTTCAGATACTAACAACAGGGAGAAGGAGGCGGCTGATCCTGATTAGTGGCAGTATTTCATTCAAAGATGGAAGAGGAAGAAGGCCATATCTTAGAATCGTGGGGTTATTTAGTAGAGGGACATTAATTCGTACCTATGGATCATGATGAGGATGATCAAGTGATTTGTTCAACCAAAATAACCTACTAATGAGAAGGTATCTAGTGATAATGTTGATGGAATGGAAGTCGATAGGTTAGAGGATCCCTACTAGATATTAGAACCGAAGGCATTGGATGGTTTCCAGAAGGGGACAAGGGAGGAGGATACTGACCTTAAACATATCATGCCTTCAATAGAAGAGTTATTGGAGGAAAAATTTGGTATTATCATTTCAAAATTGGATGCTAATAGAATGTAAAATTGGTCAATCTGAGTTGAAATTAATGATGAAAAAATTGATTAGATCAACAGAAAATATTGGAATATGGGTCGTGGAATCAATATAGAGAAAATAAATATGTAGGATTATATTCTGAAGTACAACTTTATATTCAATAGTGTTTATGACATGTAACACCAAGTGTAAAAATTGAATATTTTAACCTGATACATTACAATATATTTACCAGCATAAATAAATAAAATATATTATATATATTTCAATTCACGCAACATCGAGTTATCTTGCATTACACAGAAGAGAAATTTTTACTGAATAATTATGTATTATTAAAATATTATTATTTAATATAATATGATATAACCTAGCTATTATGTTAGTGGTTATAAATATTATTAACTAACTTATTAAAATTTATGGTTTATATAAATATAAAATTAATTAATTGGTTAGTAATTAATGAGAAACGAAAATAAGAACCAGTCAGATATAAAATGAAATATTATTATTTTTATGCTTCAAATGAAATTTTGTATTAATGGAAAAAATTAATTACAAATAGTTTATGATTTTAATGAAATATATATTTTATATATTAATTAAAATATTTTTTATATTTATCAATTAGTTTGGATGTACATAAGATAAAAACAAACCCTATTTTATACATAAAAACATATATTTTTATTAAGGCAATTTTATAACCTTTTAACAGAGATCCCATTTTAAATATGGATTTTGACACTTTAATTGATTTAATATGTCTAAATAAACTTCATATTTTAAATGAAAACATAAAAATCAGTTTAGGGTGAATTTTTGATATTTTTTAGAAGCATATCATTTTCTAATGAATAGTTAAAAATTCTAAATTTTAGTTCAAAACTACTTTTTCATCTAATTTATTTATAATGTTAAATTATAATTATAATTTGTTTTTAAGTTTAATAAGATTATGTTTTATTCAATTAATACAATTTATTTCATTGTAATAAATTTCACTTTGAAATTGATTACATAAACATAGCGTACTTTCAGAGGTTTTTACTTTTAAAACCCTCATTTGTATTCCACCTGCAGGATGAATTCTAAATTAAATTCTGAGGCTTCTGTGATTGGAATTTGGAAAGATTAATTTCATATTTTGAATTAGAAAAATTTATAATGTATAATAAGTCCAAATTTATTTTCCACTAAAATTTTTAGTGAAATAAATTTAAATTAATGGAAATTATTAAGGTAAGATTAAGCTTAATAAAGGACTAACACTTTAACTTAAGGGCCCAAATGAACTATCAACTTGTCAAAAACCCATTTTATGGAAATAATTCATCCATAACCATTACATTATTGTGGTTTTTGGTTTGGTATGGATTTTTAAGGTAATAACATGTGTACACCTAAGTTGTTTCATAAAATTCCAAGTGGGTCCTTTTCATTCCCTATAAAAGGCCACCACCTCTCCCCATTCCTCACACATCTCAATACCCTTATATTCAGCCAAGAGCTTCCCATATAGCTTCCTAAAATCTTTTTCCTTGAATCTTTCCTTTGGATATAAATCATTCTAAGGAATAATTTTGCTACAAACCAAAAGAAGTTTCCCGATTAAGAGGTAACGTCTTCTCTCAAGCTCCCTCGTTTAATTTCCATTCACCACCCCTCAAATATCATTTTATCCATTATTATATAACAACACCATTATCCTAAATATAATAGGATTTTTTTTATAAAGGTATTTACCTACACTTACATAGACCTCCATCTAATCAGTAACGAACATACTGTTTTTGTGTAAAGAGAACTACTACCGCATGAAATGATGATTGTTCATTTTTCCATTACCACCAATCATGGAAGACATTATAATGGATAATATATTTATATATGTTATAAATTATATTTATAATGTATTTATTATTCTTTATTTTTTATTTAGAACATACCTTTATTCTTTCTATATTTTTTAAATATGATAATTTCGTGGACTACCGCCCCCTCCCCAAATCGGTATGGCTCGTTCATGCCATACATGGAACATATAAAGGATGTTTTTAACAAAACTATGTAACATATATAAAATATACATTATAATTGAATTATAATATATATATATGTATCAATTAGTTTTCATTATCTTAAAATAACAAAGAAATGAAAGTAGCGTTCATGCCTACGTATGCCCTACCATCTCCTTGAATGGTGCCCTTAATTTATAATCTCTAAATATTATGGACTACTATAAAAATATATATAACAAATATATATGAATTAATTAATTATTTAAATTATGGTTATTATGAAATCATGATCTAATTAATAGGAATAACAATTGACCAGTCAAAAACATACTCGAGAAAACTAGGAAAGTAACACCCAAAATAGTCAAAATAATGAAAGAGTGTTAAAAAAGGGTAATAAAATATTGTAATAAGTTAATATATGATATTATTAACATTATTATAGTTTTGGTTTTTTTTAGTTACATGTTTTAAACTACTATAAAGTAGTCTAAATACCACAAAACAAAAAGTAATGACAAGGTGGGGGATTTCGTCTCAATTTACATTCCATTGAGACTTATTTGTTATTATACACCTACTTTATTTTATATGATGTATATAATGACATTATACATGATATATCATGAAAATACTTACTATAATGATATTATAACTTTCTTTTAATCTTATTACTTCATGAGGTTTATGATTTTAAAATATTTCACTGTGGTATGAAACACGTTAGAATATTTGATGATTATTCTCCTCAAGATTGTTCTTAAGGATTATCTTTGAAATCTCACCTAATTTTGTGATTGTTAACATTATCTTGAAAAAATTACTTTATTATAATAATTTTTCATTATAAATTTACTTGAATATCCATTTTATCATTTAATGGATATTAGTGTTTCCTAAACTATATATCATTTTATATATAGTATGTACGTTGAAAATTATTTGATTATTTGGGAAATTATTGATAAAACTGTATATTTTGTTTAACATGGGTATTTGATAAGGCATAATATTAATTTTAGTATTTTATATGAGTAATGATTTTAAATATTATTTATGGGTGGGTCCTATACTTTATATATCCCCTCTATGCATTGACAGGTTCTCATGAGACAAATTAGTTGTCCAAATTAAATGGGTTTTATCCATAGTTTTAAACCATATTGTGAAAAGGTATTGAAAGTATAAGTTTGCATGTGATTAAGACCTAAAATACATTAAGAAATAAATTCTCTCATTTAGTATATTTATTATCCATCCATGATATTTTTCATTGACATAACTATGGATACATTTCATTTTTAGTTCGTCGATTAAATGGAACATGTTTTAGTTTCTTACCATTCCATATTGTTTTTCCTTATCTATTGATTGAGTGTAATGTATTTTTAGTTAATCACCTGTCCATATTGATTTATTTTCATTGATTTATTGTTTCTTATACTTTAATTACCCTTACTGATCATTTGAGCTCACCTTTATTATGTTTCTTTCACCTGGTCATGAAGAATAAATATTTGAATAAGCATTCAATGATGCAGTTTATTTAATTTTATTATGTATCTTGTTTTTATTTCTTATATCTCAATATATTAGGGGTATCATGTATGTAATATAGATTTCTAAGGCTGGTAAACTGAATGGTACTTCTGGATTTTATTCCATGTAATCACGCCAATGTAATGAAATAATGAACCGACTCCAGGCTTCGGGTGTCGGGGCATTACAAGATTGGCCTACCACTTCCAAGACCTCATCAAAGATGATCATGTCAAAAAGGTAGCCTCTATGTCATGGAGTCTACATTGGGTGAATAATTGTTTTTGAATATTTTCTTGAATATCATGATAACTCTATATGCGGTCTAAATTTTGGTTATCATGTAATATTTTTGGGTCCTCACTTCCCTTCAAAAGTGTTTACATAAAAAAAATTAAATTTTTAGGTCCACACCATGAAAGAAATAAATTAAAATGAAAATTTAAATACCATTAGGAAAAATGGATCAATGATATAACATATTAAATGGGTATTATATACACAAAAAAGGAATATGTGGTGAATATGGCATATGTCTCAGAGAAGTAAAAGTGAGATAAGAAACCCTTACCTCAAGTTTGATTCCCTTCATATGTGTTTGAACCTTCTGTATAATAAATATATGTTTATTATAAATAAATAAATGGGTAATAATCACACATAAACACACACATATATATCATATCATATCATATATGATATTATTATAACATTTTACTGCCCATTTGTTAATAATATTTCATTATATTTATTTTTTTAGGTGTTAATTAGCTTATTTTATAAAGCGTGTTTTGTCATGAAAGTTCTAGTTCTCGTACATATGTTATATTTTCATCATCGACAGAATTATATTAGTTTTATAAATAATATATGTTTTTCCAATATATACATCCTTATAACCATTATTGAAAATTTTACATATTAAATGATTCACATCTCTTCATGGAGATAGTAGGCCGAATGTACGAACAAACAAATATATCACTCCCTTAAGGGGTGAAAGGTTAATGAATTGTATGATATATTAATTTTAAAAAATTACATCATTTCATATATATCTAATATATTCATTATATTTATTCTTATTACTTTACATATAAAGAATAAGTGAAAAACGAATAACATCACTTTGCGAGGCGGTAGTCCGCCTTACACAAGAGAGGCGTTATCATATTTTAAAAAAATTGAAATTAAGAAGGTGTATGAGATTTTATAAATCCCATAGTATACTTAAGTCATAAAAATTATATATACACATTAAATCCATCATTATATTCAAATATGAGAAATTTTTACAGAAAATGATTTGCATCAGTTCGCGAGGCGGTAGTCTATCATACACACAATTGATGATTTCATTTCCCATTTGATAAAAGTAAAGATGGGTAAATATTATTACATAGACATAATAACATATAAGTTTATGGAATATACTTTTTTTATTATATTATATTGTTAATACATAATTAAAGTTTGTAAAAGATAAAAGAAAAAGAATGATCTTAGTAATGAAAATCACCTTATATTAGAGAAACCTCCTTTAGATATTTTCTGAAATACCATAGGGTTGGTATTTTGAGAATAAAAGTAGATATATAATTTATCTAACGATTTTTTGGGAATTATTTTTTCAATTATTTGTCGAACTAGATGGATTTAGAGTTTTGAATAAGTGAGGGGAGTGAGTGCCCATTTAAAATAGAGGAGGAGTGCAATTTTCTAAATACCCATGGCTATTCAATAATGGGAAGTCAGTATCAATACAAGTTACTCTAAAATTGATAAATAATGTATTTTATGTAATTTAATGTCAACCCAAACCTTTAAAACAAAAAATAACATATTTTTAAACATGTTATTTCATAGCCCTTAAGTTTATTCACTTCTACAATTTTAGTTTACACTATGGTAATTAGTTTTTTAATCTTGGTTATTTATCCATTATTAAAAAAGTAAAATGAATATAATTAGATAATTTGGATCAAAAATTATAAATGTTAAATCCAATTTATCAAATAAAAATTCAATTTGTGTCTAAAATTAATTTTAACACAATCTCATTTAACGTGAAAAAAACATTTTAACATTAATTATGGTAACAAAGTTTTTACTCTTCTGAGTTCAATATAGTAACTATGAAATAAAATTTGGTCCTTTAATGAACCATATATGAAATTATAGAACACTTAAAAAAAATTAGGGAATATAGTATTTTTGGGAGTTTTAAATCACTTAATAAAATATTATTTATTAAAAAATTACATTCATGTCAATTTTGACATTATTCTTTTATTTTGAATTTTAAAAATATCAATAAAATAATTGAACTAGAATTTATTATGTACACACATGTATAAAAATATATTTTTATCTAAAAAATCACTGAAACACACTAATTAATTCAATATATTTTTCTTTTAATATTTTTTAGTTTCATTTTTTTCCATTAGTTAAATAATTAATGCATTGGGGTTTCTTATGCATTTAAAGTAAATATATGGTTAATAAAAATTAAAAATATGTTACTATAATGAAATTAATTTAACTATTATCAAAATTTCAATACATATTAATTCACATCTTTCTTTTTTACCAATGTGAAAACACAGTTGAAATTTAAAAAAAAAGAGTGACATTTTTTCTTTTTCTTTACATAAATTATTATATAAGTAAATTTCATAGAACAGTTTCCCAAAAAATCATAAAAAAAGAGTCTATATTGATAATTGTTGAAATAGTTTCCATAAATAAGAATTAGAAAAATTATTAGGTCATTTTAACCCTAATAATTGTAGTTTGACCTCATGGTAAACTTATTTTAACCTTAACCGTGGTAATTATTTTTTATTATTTTTACTAATACTTAAGATAAAAAAATAAATCGGACTTATTATATAATATGAATTATTATGATTACAAATATGGAATACTTTTAATCAAATTAAAATTATAAATGTGAAAAAATTAATTTAAAATTAAACCCACAGACATGATGAAAATGGAGTTTTACAAATAGAAAAATCTTATAAGTATAAAAAGTTTTAATAATAAAATTCAATATGAAAATGATTTAATTGACATAATTTGTATTTTTTATAATATAATCAGACTAATTTAACTTTAAAAATATTTTTAAATTTAAAATTATCCTTTTAATGATTTCAAAAAATGCATTTTTTAATAAAACCAATATTTTTCACTATTCATCAAAATGAAACATTTCAAGAAAATCAAAAAAAATAACCCTAAGATAATTTTGATATTATGATTTAAAAAATGATTTTAATTTTATTAAATAAATTTTCTCAATGTGGAAAAAATTTATTTTAAAATATGTGTGCATGGCATGACGTAACAACCTTTTTGAAAAATATATTGTTTGAAAAAAAAACATATTTTTCTTTCAAATGGTGATTATTTTTTATAATAAATAGATAAAAATTTAATTTATTTTAAATTAAATATATCATAAAGTATTGGGGTGTTATATTCTCTTTTAATCTTGTTATTTCATGTCATATACATTATCAAACAATACATTCCACTTTTAAAATCTTGGGGTGTTACATATATTATCCAAAATCTTAGGGTTTTCTGGATAACTATCACCTATATAACACAATGTGATTTTGTGACCCGACTCTTATGGTTATCCATTTAAACCATTCTTTACAAAATATAATCTATGGGTACACTATTATGGAAGAACCTACCTAGTTAGACGTAGAATATCATGAAATCTTTTTACTTTGGAGGGAATGTTTCACTTTTTATTTAGGGGGGTTATTTTAAAATTTCACTAATTTAATATAAATAACATTCATATTAAATCCATAACTATTTAATACATTGAAATTTTTATTATCTCATATTTTTTTATGTATTCATGATTCTAATGATTTATGTTCAGAGTCTTTATTCCATCCACCGAATTAACACGTTCAAACAATATTAATGGGTAGCTCTTTAAAAAACCCGTAGTTTGTTTTTATAACCCAAAAGAAGCCAAATATATTTAAACATATATAAATACATAATATGAATATGTTAATTGAACTTATTAAGTGATGTTTTAGATTTATATTACATTATAAATACCCACATGAGTAATCTTGGAGCCATACATTACCAACCCCAACCTTTCTAAAATAAGAAATAAGTCACCATGCCAATGGAAATTCTAACCCAAAGTAACTATACCCAGTGATACATTACTCAAGTTAACCTTCAATTATTCCTAAATCTATTAACTAATTGTTATATACCATATAAAATAACTAAATTCAAACTAAATACATAAATTATAAATTGTGGTTAAGGTAGATGAAAACTAAATCAAATATTTTTGTACATAACATTTAATGACTAGAATGAAAATTTATTTGTATAAATTTATCACATAAATTAAATTATACACATTATTTAAATTACAAAAAAATTTAATAAACAATAATATTAAAAAAGAATAAATTAATAAATATTTTATTTATTTTATTTATTTTCCAAACATGAGATATTAATATGAAAAATTCATATTTTATTTATGTATGAAAACATCTTATTTTCATTTTGAATCACTTATATTTTATAAAATATTTATAAATAATAATAATGTAAGATGAGATATTAATAATAATAATGTAAAAACATTATTTATTTTCCAAACATGAGATATTAATATGAACACTTCATATTTTATTTAATGTCATCTCTTACTTTCTCTGTGGACCTACACTTTTTTGAAAATAAAAATAGGATGATGATGATGATTTAGTGACTACCATTACATACCATTTATACATAAAATTAAATAAACCATATGTATTATTCTATCATAAAAATGTATTAATCCTTATATATAGAACCCTACGTATTGATAAATTCAAACGACATAAATATTATGCATATAACCCTTACATATAGAACCACTATGCATGTGTTGATCCCTCATTTTTTATGTTGTATTTTTATCAATGTGTGTGAATATTTTTAATAAGAATGAGAAGAAGCATAGATTTAAGGATAGGAGTTGTTCCCAAGCATGTTGAGGAAAGGATGGAGATTCCAATAATGGTATAATTGTTATGCTTTGATTTATCAATTTTGTATGATAATTGTTCTTCCTTCAATGTTAAAAGTTAGTTTTTCCATTGTTCATGTGTAAGAAAATAATTAGGATGCAATACCATTGGATTAATTTAAATCCATTTAGATGGTTTAAAAGTTATTTTGAAATGATAAATAAGATATAGAAATTTCCATAGAGTAGTTACAGTTAGTGATATAAATATCTCTATAATGGAAATATTCAAGGTGATTGATCCATGTGCTTTCAAGATAGTAGGATTTATTTCATTATATTTGGTTTATGTTTTAAAGAGTAATCATGTTGAATAATGATGAAATTATAATTCCAATATGGAATTTACATTTAATACATGGAATATTTCTAAGTGATATTGTTATTTAACATAAATATGGGCCTACATGTGTCCGACATAGGATAAGGCTCATCAACTAATTTAGTGGGTTCTCCGTATACAACATTCATACCATGTGGAAAAGGCCCTATTAATCTCTTGAGAGTTTTTATATTTGAAGTAGATCTACTGCACATGTGGGCAAGTGATAATAGAGGTGTTCAAGGGAGGTAGTAGGCCATGCAATGAGGCATGGACCATGAGCCCAGTGGGAGAGGTGTGAAAGTAATCCCAAATCAAACCCTTTTACTCACGCATAATGAGGTGAAGATGTACCAATTATTATTAGATTGAAAGAGTTAAATTATATCTTTTATGTGGGTCTCATATAAGTTAGTATTATAGCTATATATTTAAAAACACTGAAATTAAGTGTGTTGTTCAATATATTTTATTTGGACAATTTAGTATCTAGTATTTTGACCATATTTAACCTCTAATTAATCTGGTATTCGATAATAATTCTTCATCATGTATTTAATAATGCCATGGTCACCGATTAATGTCTCATCCAATGATCATGTAATTTATCTCCTATTATAATATAAACCCTATAACTCACTTGCAAAGTTGACATGTCATTCACTAAGGTAAAGTGTGAGATCCATGATTCTTTGTGAAACTGAATGGATGTGACAAGTGAGTATCAACTAAGAAAGGATCATTGATCACATAAATTAGGAGTGGTATTGATCACACATCTATATGTGTTCAACCATAACTAAAAAACATCTATTTTTGGATATTATAATATAACAATAAGTTTTCATGAGTGAGATTGATCAACTGTGAAAGCTTCCATGAGTGATTTGTTATAATCTTATGTGCCAAGAATTGCGCTTCCTTGAATAAGAACATGGATCTTTTATATGGAAATACACTCTTACAGATCTTCTATGAGTATGATAAATATTCCTGAACCTTATGTGAGCACAAATATTTTATGTGATAAAGCTCCTTCTAATAAAAATCTTCATGGATATTCTATAAAGTTTAAGGAACATTCGTGTGTGTAAATTTATTATGTGATAATATTTTTGTGAATAAGAATAGTTAAAGAGGATATTGAGAACATTTGGATCTTCCATGTTTATTTGTAGGGTTTTTGGCATGGATCTCCTGTGAGAGTATTCATCAACCATGTGTTATACAGTAAATAAATAGATGAATTGTGTAATGATAAAATAAAATTAATATAGTTATTTTTCACTATTTATTCAAGAAGAGTGTAGAGAAGTCCATTTTAATATAACAAGATTTGAAATGTACAAATATGTTTCAATCTAGTTTGATAGATCTTTATAGACTTACATGATTAGAATATTAATGATTTGTTACCATGGGTGAGCTAAGAATCTGAAAATATTGAGAAAGAGGTTTAATGAGAAACAAATATTCAAAATGAAAGTTACTTGAATGGGATATTATACTAATTGAATCAATCAAGGTGAGTTAAAGATGCATGCATTCAACATGTGGTGCATGCGATATTCATACTTTCATCTACGATTAAATATATGAAGAGGCACGAGGGATTATAATGTCATGCAATATCATCATTTTGAAGAATAATGTGCACTTACAAAAACTCAATCATGGGTAATATATATATGTATGAGGTCATTCAAAAACTGAGTGAATAAAAATTGGTGAGACGTATGGTGTTTGATTAATCATCCTCATATAGTTTGTAAAAGTATTAAATATGTCACATGAATATTGATAACAAATAAAGGCGATATGAGTTTAAAACATGGAACATAGTGCATGCGATATTCATGAAAAAATGTGAGGAGATATTCCTTGGGTTTTTCAACTACATGAAATATCAATAATTTAATCATCCCATGAAGTTATAAATATATAAAGTCATGTGGATTATTTTTAAAAAATAAATTGGAAAATTTCAGGATAATAAAAATTTATCAAAAGAAATCAAACATTGAGTTTATATGTCCATTTATAATGAAAAATTACAATGATTTATTTTAGATTTGAAGACCAAAGATAGAGAAATTTGGAAGAAAGTTTAATCATGGGTATTTAGTATATTTAATTTAGTTTTTTATTATGTTAAAATAATATTAAAGATCAAGTCTTCAGGAGAAATTAATGGAGATATTATCTACGATATAATTAAAGGAAGATGTTCATGTAGATACACAACATATTGAGGAAAATAATCACATGGATTGGTATGATATAAATTGAGATGAAGAATAAAATAAAAGTAGTGATTAAACACTACTATTAAGAACATTTCTTAATAAGAACTAGTGATACACGTCAATAAAATTTCTTTTGCACTAAAGAACAAGAAGGTAAGATGATATAGATATTGACATGATACATTTGAATAAGCACATGACAATGTTTTGAGTATCTAGCCTATAATATCTTCTAATATTATAAAACTATGAATAATATCATGGCAGCCAATCTAATTGTTGTAGGAGAAGAAAAGGATCAATTCATATAGTTTAGGAGGCACTTGATTAAATGCAAGTGATCCTGCTTCAAGGTGGTACAATCCTAATCTTCTATACAAAGGGATTTTATTATCACTCTTTCTGTATACCTAGTCAGTATCAGGATATCGTTTTCAATCCCATACCCTTATTTTTTAATTCTTTGATGATAATAAGGAAGTTGTGTGTTCATTGAATAAAAAACACCATACCCTGAGGAAGTAATCATCATTTGGGAGGAAAACTTCATCATAAATCTTGATGTCCTATAATATTATTTTATAGTTTTATATATTCATTCACACTGAAAAATAATAATATAAAAAACAATAAAAGAGAAATAAAATCAAGAAAAATGTAAGGATGTTATAAAGGGATAAAAGTTTTAATAGTTTAAAATTCATCCCACAATGATTCACCTCCCCCATCTTAGAATGGTCACATCCATGTGATATTTTTCCAATTGGTATCAAAGTGAGGTTACACATTTATTGGATTTTCATTAATTTTAATTTTTTGGGCCCCCCTAAAATAATTATGGAATGCATATTAGAAAAATTATATAATAATTTTATCCTAATTTTAAATCTACTATGACCCTAGATAATAGAATGATGAAATAGTTAAAAAAGATGAATAAATAATCCTTCTTATTTAAAGAGAAAATTGATGAAATATTTTCATGTTTTAATTTTGTTAAAAATAACTCTAACATGGAAGGTGATGATTTTGTAATTCAATATACTACTAAGAATATGGACAACCTTTATACTTCATATATTGACAAAGATGTATCTGATATGCTTTTAAAATATTGTTCAAGAGATGAAACAAGTATATGTGGAAGAAATCACATTTCTGGTGCCTCATAAGATAAATCAATCTCCACATTAAGAGGCTTCATGTACAAATAACCAAAAGATATAGTTGGTTCTATTTGGGAATATATTTTTAAGTCTACAGAAACATGTTACACATCTTTGAGTAAACATTTAATAATGAGAAAAGTAGCCAGCACATAAGGTGATGATGAGTGTAGATATCACTAAGAAAATGTTATGCCAAGAGTGATAGAGTTCAGAATATTGAAGATGATTAAAAAACCATGGAGAAATCCATATAAAAAAAGAGTATGATTCTTTTAAAATATCTCAAAATAGGTTATATACAAATAATTAATGAATATTTTACTCGAATAAATATTTACCCATTTTTAAAATGAATGCCTCAATGAAATTTAGGAAAGAGAAGTTGAAAAAAAGAGTTTTATGAAAATTACCATGCATTAAAAGAAACTTAGAATGATCTCATTGATTTCAAGAGTGATAAACATGGGATAAAATAATATAAGATCAAGGAGAATGATTGTTTGTTTCTAATGAAAAATAAAATTCAAGATGATGTAGTTAAGAGGATGATGAAACAATTTAAAGATAAACTAGAACTAGTAGAGGATGAAAAATGATTTCTATGAAATTATTAAATCTTGAAATAAAATGAATGAATCTGGAAGCATCTCAAGTAATGTCTTCTTAGAATGTTGGAAATATTAATTCAGACAAAAAAACTTAAAAGGGGGACTCTTATATTGAAATACCTCAATCCAGGGAAAAAATAATCCTATGACGATTGGATGATAGATGCAAGATAGTGACAAAAATAGAAGGTACCATCCACACCTAAAAATAATGATCATGTTTAACCTTTATTTATTTACAATGTAAGTGAAAATTTAAAATATATATGAAAAATGATGATAAAAATAGTGATATTTCCACCACCACATCTATGGTGGATGAAATAAAGTATATGAATAATTGTTAACCAAATAATACTCATCTAATTAATGGAAACCAAGAAAGAACATGCATTATTTTCTCGACAAATTCTATCTTCATGCAATTGATCTAGGATTTTGGGTAATAGTTTTGGTTGTAAAAGTTTTTTCATATGGATATGGTGCATTGAAAAAATATGTTAACCTATGTAAGAAAAATAAAACCTACATCAAGGGTGAGAATAGTTGAGATAATGAAATATACCACAAATGAAGTGGAAGAATATAGCTATTTCAAATAGATTTTATGGTTTTAAAAATTCATGTATTATTTAACATTTTTATATTCAAATAGAATTGGAATAAAAGTATAAATCATTCAAGTATAAAAATATAAAAATGTGAAAAGAATACCAAAGAAACAAATTGATAAAATAATTTCTAGCTTGAAAAAATGTCAATAGAATGATGATAAAATGGAATTTTCCCAAGAAACTAAAAAATATGTATAAGTATTAATTGGTCTATAAATAGAATAATATTTTTTGTATGAAAAATCTCAATAGATCAAAGATGTATTTTACACCTTAAGGGAGAAACATATTCTATTTTTGAAGAAGATGACACATCATGGACTTTTAGAAATAATCTCTAAGATTTGAAAATGATTGAAGTACACTCAAGCAATCTATGAATGATTTAATACATGAATGAAAAAATAGTATTGTTCTAGTAGAGAAACTTTCAAATATTTCATATGAATTAAATAATAATTTTGAGTATATTCCCAAATAATTACTAGTAATTAAGCTAGAATATTTGAAAATGAAAGAAGGATAGAATAAACCTAAGAAATATTTGGTGTAAATGGGAAAGAAAACATTTCACATGGAGAAGAAGATAAGTGTTAAGGATAGTTTTAAAATAATTAAAACCCATGATATGGTGAGTAATATTTTGGAATGTGTATGAAATATTCTCACAACACAAATGATTGAGTACAAATTATTCCATCCTAAGAAGATATCTTGAATAAAATTAATGTTACCCCAGGAGAAGCATGTGTCATTATGGTTCATGTCAAAATGAGGATCCCACACCTGGAGAAAACAAAATCATTCATGAAACTCGTGAATATATTGATATATAAAAATTTATTCTTAAATATATTTGTCTAGTAGAGAGTCTAATTGGAAAGAGTTTCATGGTTGGGAAAAGATTATCTTCCTTCTTTCTCTCCCTAATGAGATAAGGAGGTTCTTCCATCTTACCTAAACCATTTGTGGTATATTTTTGTTCTAACCATGCAGATAACTGAAGGTGATTATGGTTCTTAAATAGAGAAATAAATAAAATTAATCTAGAATAAATATTCCAAATATAAAAAACCTATAGCATGGAATGATTTATTAAAAAATTAGCATATCAAAAAAATAACCGAAGAAAATATCTACCTTGTTTATGGAGATAAGGAGAGTATCCATTTAGGAGATATTTTTTGAGAATATTCAAGAACATTTTATTTCTTACAAATATTAATTATATAAGGTTATAAAATATCTATCCTTGAAATGGTATGAATACTTACTCTCTCATACATAGTTGTTAAGAAATGATTCCAGTATTTAGGGGGAGAAATATGTTGTATCAATAACATCAGATAGGGGAATTTTCAAGTTTTCTTAGTAATAATATCTAAAACCTACTACATGTGCTTGAATATTTCTAACCTATGTGTAGATATGAGTATTGGATCTCAATATTGTTATTAAAAAAGAAAAAACTTATTAATTATAATTACATGAATTCAAAGTGATGGTACATGGATAGAACCTAAATGTGGTGGAGAAATAAATATAGGTTAGAATCAAATTAAAGGTATTATAGATATTTTTTTTCTAATTCAAACCCCCATCTTTTCTATATCGATAATGGATCAAGTAGACTTTGAGTATGATGAATGAAAGAAAATTTATGAACAATAGACCGATTTCTACCTACCTAATATGATTTTTATTTATTACCAATAAGGGGGTGAGATATGTAACTCATTGAGATTTTATGATATAGTTATGTATAAATGAATATTATTTATTTTAAATAATTCTTTAAACACAACACAAAATTTAAACAAACTACGATATATAATTGAAATATTATTATTTATTATGACAAATATAATCTATCCATTGGATTGGAGGGCATAAATAAGAATGAATAAATTATAAAACATTTATAATTTATAAATTTATAAAATGAATTTATTTTATTTAAATTTTTTATAAATTAAAATAAAAATCAATTGAAACAAAAAGATATTTTTTTAGAAAAAAATGATATTATGCGAGAAATGTGTTTTTATCTAAATAAATTAAATTACTCACCACTGGTGAATTATTTTGAGTAAAATTATATATTATATATTCAATAAAATGTTTTAACATTAATCTTATTTTTTTTCTATGTATGGGATAAGAATAAATTTGGTTTTATGCCCTTAAAAACGGTTTTAATAGTGTTTTGCACACTTTTTTAAAATTAATTTCTGACAACTATAAAAATAAATTTTGAAAAATGTATTAATTATTTGGAATTTGTAAATTAAAATTTGTTAAATAACTTACTTTTATTTTTTGTTATTATGAATAGTGTCCTTGGTAAATTTTTTCACCTCGCTAAGGGGAAAACAAGTAAAATAGTGTTCAAACTTTGGGTTAAGGATTTAAAATTCCTCCATCAATTGAATTTTATCCTATTGTATGTGTATATTTAGGAAATTATCATCCAAGTCTCTAAATATGGCCACTTTTCTCTATTTTTCTTAGATAATTACCATTATATTATTCTAAGAAAAGGATAAATACAAATTGTCACTATCTTGACTTTAAGACCTCTAAATTCTTTTAATAATGGTAAAAAAGTATAATTTAGAGTCTGAAGGTTTATTTTAATTATGAATTGATTTCTATATCATTATATTTTATTTTTAAATTTTTGTGATTGAATAATTACCTTAAATTCTTACACAATACAAACACGGTATTTATTCCATTTATAGAAAAATAAAATAAATGATCTTAAAACTATTAAATGTAATAAAATTTATAGGATATTTTCTTTTCCATGAATTTTATATATAAATATAACATATTATTAATGTGTTAAAGGTTTATATTCGAATTCATTTATTTTCATGTTGTCTTCAATGTCAAATTAAATGAAAAGAGTCCAAAATGGCATTAATGATATTTTATGATAAATATTATTTTATTAATTTTTTTAACCATCACTTAAATCATATTAGAAGAAATATAGGATTAGAAATGGTCTAAAGTTTTATATATTTTCCATTTATGAGTTAATTTTTACCTTACAAGTAAAATTATTACCCTTTGATATTAAAAAAGTCATTACCGTGGTTAAGATTAAAATTAGTTAACCAAGGGTTAAACAAAATGATAAGGTTTAAAATGAAACAAAAACCTATCTTAATTTAATTTTATAATGATATTACCATTATATAATCTTTTTATTTTAATCAATGGTCGTTTTTAATTTTTTTTAGAATGAAATAATTATATTTTAATTCAATGTGTGTCCTTTCTCTGCCATATAAAAGGACACCCCTCTCTCTTTTCTTTACACCAATTTGAGACATATATTTTGACCAAAAACTACAAAATTATATTTTAAAATTCTATAAACATGAAAAAGTGAATTTTTTTATTCTTAAGATAACATTCCAAGGGTTCTAAAGAATGGATATAATGGGGGCCACCAAATAAGGCGAAATATTCCTCCCGCATTCTTTCAATTTATTTATTCTTCTACATTTTTTAAATATATGTTGTTTGTAGAGACCCGAATCCTGACGTACATTGACATTACATTACATTTGTGGAATACTTAGTACATAACAAAAACACACACACAAGGATCGTAATAGTTTAGTGTATTTGGAAACTCGGAACGTAATCTTCTAATCGTGGTGAAAGATCTTCAACATCTCCTATAAAGATCTTCCCTTTTTTTACCTAAAACCTTTCTTTATATCCTGGGGAAAAGAAAACATAAAAGGGTGATCTCAAATTCTCAGTAAGGGTAAACAAAAGAAATATCAATCACATCGTATTCATAAGAACATAACATTTTAGAAATCTTAACCTGCAAAAGAGAGCATAATTTCATAACATGGGATAAATCATGGCAGTGAAATGTAATCACAATAATCATAACTTAAAACATGAAACTTTGTGGCATTCACACATAATCATAGAGAATCATTTCTTGTTAGTCAAGACTCATTTCCAAGACTATCTTAGTGGACAAAGTCCCTTTCTGAATCGAGTAACCCTCGTTTCAGTCCTGTTTCACTGAACTGGTATAACCTACCGTTCCAGCCCTGTCTATCTCATGAGATATAAAATCTTTACCCAATGCATTGGAGGGAGATATAGGTCCCACCCATCTCATAATGATACAATTCTTATGTGTGCCACAAAATCATAAACCATACATCATTGCATAACCCATGTAATAAAAATGGGAATCTTAAACATCATGACATCCTAAAACAATTCATATACGATAAAGGAATTCATAAAAATAATTTCATCACAACATAATCAAATCAATGTAATAATAGGGATAAAAACAGAACCCTTTATTATCTTAGATGGAAAATAATTTTGATAAAACACTTGAACTCCATTCTTGAGGAAAATATCCTTTCTACTTTAAAAACATTTTCCTTTCTTAACATGTCTTACAATTTTAAACTAAAAGAAGTTTATTAAAAATAAACTTGAAAACTTGTAAAGGAAGCTTCTTGGAAATAATGTTTTAAAAATCCATTCATGCCGTATAAGTTAAAAAAAACATTCTTCGTACTTCTGTCGGAAAAGTCAAAAAGTACCTCGTACGACAAAAGATTCCTTTCATAGATATTACTAAAAACTCACCGAAGGGTAAAATAGGATTTAAAAAATTGTAGGAGAATTGAAATAATATTACATATTTAGGAAACATGGATGTGGATGATAAAATACACCCCAGTAAATACTAAAGTATAAACAATCTCGGATAAAAATGAGATCGTGATATTTCCCTTACCTTAGGTCCGATTTGCTTAGTATGTGTCCGAACCTCCTGTATAATGATTTAAATAATGTCATTTACTTAATACAGAATCATATTCATTGTTATGATATCATATATGGTTCACTTATGACATTATATTACCCGTTCTTTTGTAAATTCCATGTTAAAGAAGCGTTTTGGGTAAAATCGTTTCATTTATCGTAGGTGTTTTGACTTGTTGTTCTTGACATTATTATTACTTATATCATGATTTACTTACTTCCAGAATATAAAATATGATTTATATATCATATATATTCAGTATATATATATATAATAGATAGATAAATGAAATGAAAAACACTGCTCATGGAGACGGTAGTCCGTACGTACGCATGAACGCTGTTTTTCTTTCCTTATTGTATTGAATGGAAGTAAGTAGATGACATACATATATATATATATATACATAAATCCAGTATCATTATTATGTCATATATTTCATTAGTACTTATTATATATACTTTATAATCATTCATGAATGGTTAATCATTAAGAATGAATCTCATCGCGTCGTGGAGACGGTAGTCCGTACGTACGCACGAGCGATGATATCATTTCCATAATTATTGAATTGAATTGGAGTGGATTATACAATATATCAGAATCAATATGATGTTGTAATAACTATTTATAGTTATTCTTTACACCATTATACCCATCCATGTAAGGTGGTGGTGGAAAATAGATTACACCACGGCGTGGAGACGGTATTTCGTACGTACGCACGCGCGGTGATTTCTTTTTCCGTAGGATGGATAGATGGTGAAATAGGGTTGTTTTATACTTAAAATAACATATCCGTATATGAGTGATACTGATGTTATTACTTCATAATGAAACAACCTAAGAAGAAGAAGTGGAAGAATAAATAAAGATGAAAGAATTGGAAACGGTAATTACCTCTTCTTTGAAGCGCCTCTTTGAGACCTCCTCTTAGGGCACTAAAGTTGGTCTTTGAGGAAGACCAGAACCTATAGGATGTTTCTAGGGAATTAGAGAAGAGATTTTGGCAGGGTTTGTCCGAGCTTGAGTGCTCAAATTGGTGTGAGGAGGAGGGGGAGGAGGTGTCCTTTTATAGGGGAGGAGAGGGGCACCTTAGGAATACCTCAAAATATTATTTTATATTAATGTCAAAATCGGTATATAATGGTTCCAAAGGGTCTTATTTCGAAGATAAAGTGGGGATGGGTCTAAATCCTATCAACCAATAAGATTTAGACAAGTTTAGGGTATTATTTTAACCTTATCAATTAGATTTAACTCTAAGTTAAAGAATTTAACTTTTACCGTGTCTTTTTGTTTTCTTTCACTATATGGTTAATACACATACTATAACATGCCAAACTAACCCTAAATTGTTTATTATTAATATATATATCCTTATATAAGTCATTTGTCCGAACCTTAGATTTTTAGGAGTAAAATAACAATTAATAATATAATATTTGATTTAAAAACTATTTTGTGTCAATTTTGACACTATTTGATATATGATTTTTGTGAAAGTCATAACAGAATTATATGTTCGAACCAAGTTGATTAAATCAACAATAATATATCATAGTAACCTATAAAATTAGTGGAATTCATAAAAAGTCTCAAATTACATTTATTTGAGCATTTATAACATCAATTATATTAACATTTCCTTAAAAGGGTAATTTCTACATCATCGTTGTGTCATAAATAAATTAATTTATTTGATGTCTAAAAATTATAAATAAAATATCATTATGTAGGAAATCTTTTTAGATTTCTAATGAATATTTATAATCGAATTTATCTTATGTATAAACCCATATTAAAAATGTTTTAGTAAATAAACTTTGATTTTAACTCTTTTAACTCTTCTTTGAATTAAATAATAATAAATGTCCAAATCTAATCCAAGTGGGCCTAAATGATAATATTTTACACTTAAGGTTGTTTTTGGTCGAGATACACTTGTACAAAAGGATTAGGACATGTGTTAGGGTAATATTAATATCATTTTTACCCTTAATTACCCTATTTACTTTTAACCGTGGTAAATAAAAGTAAAAAGTTACTATTCACCAAAATTTATTTTCATCTCATTGAACCACATTTTTCTTACTGAAATCAACTGTGTCTCTCGTATTTTTGAAATTCCATTCACATAAGTGGTAAAATTAAGATTTATGAAGAAATTAATTTTTTTAACTACCACTTAGTAGTTTCACTATTCATCAAAAATTGATGTTTTTCAGAACAATGCCAAAATTTCATCCTAGGCTATATTTCATATTCCAAATTCAAAAATGAAGTCTAATTTACCAAATTCATAACATAGAAGTTTCATTAATTAATTTTATAATTAAATCCCGCTGTTAAAACAAATAGCGTGTTTTTAAGAAACAATATCTATCAAAAGATTGACACTTGTTTATATCTGGTGTAAATGTGAAATTACATCCAATGACCAACATTGTATTGAATTGTAAAAATATATTCTAAATATACTTTAAAACCACTCAAATTAATAATTTATCACTATTAATTATTTCGATTAAAAAAGTTGTTTTTAATTAAAATTTAGTAATTTTCACTATTCATCAGAATATGAAAGTTATCCGAAATGTACCAAAATTTCACCTTAGGATAAATTCGATACTCCGAATCCAAAAATGAAATCCATTTTGAAAAATAAAATTTACAAAATTTCAAAAAGTGGTTATTACTATTCATAACGGCTAGTTTTAATAACATTTTAATAGCATATCGCTGTTTAGTGAAACTCGTTATTGCGTACTACACACGCTATCGAGGAAGGTCGCGATTGCGTGTAATGCAAGGCAAGTGAAGGATGCGTGTTGTGCAAGCTCCTTTTGGTGTAGCATACAACACAAGACATTAGTGAAATAAAAAGAATATTTTTCATAAAATCTCGGGCTGGTACATTCTACCCCCCTTAAAATGAATTTCGCCCACGAAATTCGTCGGGGTTATAAATGGTTTACTATTCGAAAGTTTCTTTAATAGAAACCCACATCGTAAAAAGGAATACCAAAACCTGGCTTTAAAAACTAAAGTATGAAATGTAACGATTACCCAAATAAACTAATCGCTGGGTTTCCACATAGATAAAAATATGGATATGGAAGAGAAATCTAACCATCATGTTCTGATGGAGAGTGGTAGAGAACATGGCTATAGAAAAGCCAGTAATCACAAATCCATAGATTTGTGATGATATAAGGTACCATCTGATTCAGCAGGTATAGGATCACTAGGAAAACATTTTTGGTTTTCAAGATCATTTCCCTAAAGTTGAAAATTTGAATTAGAATAAATACTTACTTTATTTTGGTACAATCTCACTGTTGTTCATGCCTTGAACAATTTCCACTTCATCTCTTAAATAAATGAAGTTGAATTTGTTATTCGTGAAGTGTTAGCAGATTATGTGATAGAATGACGGGTCATTCCATCTGTCTCAAACAAAAGGTTAGCAAAAATTATATACATAAGTCGGTCTATAGTGAGATTAATCATATATGGTTCCTAAAATGGACTTATACTTCATATATCATACTGCTTAATATAATAAAACTAGTTTCTACTAAACAGGGACTTCCTGTAGGCCAGTGGTAGGCGATAAAGGCCAGTCGCACTTCGGTTGTGGGTTCGATTCCCACAGCCTTGTCCGACGCGATGGGCTGTCGCCCGTCCTGCAGGTTGTCCTTTTTCTAAAACTATATTACTATAACATCCCATCAATAATATCGAAAAAACTTTTATCCTTAAACAATACTAACTTATGTCCAACATAATCCATTCTAATCTTTAGGCTTATCCATAATACTGCAGTCCACTCTCATAATATTGTGAAAACAATTACCAGAGATTTAATACCATCGTTGATCCCCATAAGATATGTCTTGTTGGTCACATTCTAAACATTCAAAGTCCTTAATCATGTATTCTCTTGAATACCTTAGTGAAAACATGAATGCAGTTTAAAGTTAACACTTTCCACATACCAAAATCCTCAAAATTCTATATACTCAAACCATGATATCACTTAGTCCTTATATCAATCATGATCCCATGAATACTATTAAACATTTCATTTTCTCGTTTTCCCTTCATTATGCGCATATCATCTTATTTCCAAAAAAATATCTCAATCACTTTGAATACCACATCAATAAATATTGCAATACTCAATGATACAACATTATTTTGGAATCCCATTACATAAACACTTAATCATTCCACCACATCGTTGTCATATTCAACATTGCCAATAGTGATCGCATGTGACTTCCCTTTGTCCTTTGCCTTTAGTGGTTGCTCATGTTGATCATCACTAACCCTTGGATTAGGGAATTTATTAGCATAATGCCCCATTTCCTTGCACTTGAAGCATTGAAGTGTTGGTGGTGCGTTCTCTGCAGTGTTTGCTTTATTCACATCATTAGAAACCCTTTTTCCATTACTTCGACACTCAGCTGCTCGATGACCTTCTTTTCCAAACTTAAAAAATTTTCTAGTCCCTTTAAGACAATCTCCACCATGCTTCTTTCCACACTTTGTGCATAAGGAAACATTCATCTTCTTTTCACCATTATTCTGAGATTTCTCCTTGAACTCCATATTTCGTTTCTTGTCAAAACCATGAGATGGATATGTAACACCAACTTCCATTTCTACCTTGATAGAACAACGCACAATTTCTTCATAGCCACTGAAGTCTCTTATAGCTAATGCCCTTCGAAGACTTGGTTTTAAGCCACTGAAAAATCGATCAACTTTACTTTCAGGTTGGATGATAATGCCAGATGCATACCTTGCAAGTCTTGTAAAATTTGCTTCGTATATACCAACAGATTCATCATCCTTCTACTTCAGCTCAAGAAACTACTTTTCCATCTTTGATCGAAGAATACGAGGGAAGTACTTACTGAAAAACAAGTTCTTGAACTCGTCCCATTCCATGGACTTAATTTCATCTCTTTGCCTCATATTCTTGATAAGATTCCACCATTGATCAGCTTCACCTTCCAAATGATATACTGCTAAGATGACTTTATCATGGTCAGAACATTGAAGAACTGAAAATATCTTTTCAGTGGTACTGATCCATTGTTCAGCAACAACTGGATCAGAAGACCCACTGAAAGAAGGTGGACGTTGCCTCATGAAGGATTCAATAGAATATTGTTCCCTTCTCTGCTCATTTGGAAGTCCAGAATGATTCATAGCTTGTGTAAGTATAGCAATAAGATTTTGCACTCCATCTACCATAACATTTGTTTGTTCAGGAGGACAATCATTGCATTGTCCATTGCATTGATCAACACGGTTCCTTCGGGTTCCAGCCATCGTCTAAAACCCAAAAAGAATAGTGTGAGAGGAAAAAATAATGCTAGGGAAAACAACATAATAAAGGGGAAGTACCTTAAATATCTAATATCTTAGGTTTAATTCTATGATCGTTAGCGTAGTTCTAGTACTATAACCTATACGTATACTTAACCTTAGGGACATCCCTAGACATACCGTAGAAATATCTCTAGGGATCTCACTAACGTTTTCGCATCCTAGTTTCCAAAGGTTGACTAAACCTTTCCTCTGATACCAACTGTAGAGACCCGAAGCCTGACGTACATTGACATTACATTACATTTGCGGAATACTTAGTACATAACAAAAACACACACACAAGGATCGTAATAGTTTAGTGTCTTTGGAAACTCGGAACGTAATCTTCTAATCGTGGTGAAAGATCTTCAACATCTCCTATAAATATCTTCCCTTTTTTTTACCTAAAACCTTTCTTTATATCCTGGGGAAAAGAAAACATAAAAGGGTGAGCTCAAATGCTCAGTAAGGGTAAACAAAAGAAATATCAATCACATCGTATTCATAAGAACATAACATTTTGGAAATCTTAACCTGCAAAAGAGAGCATAATTTCATAACATGGGATAAATCATGGCAGTGACATGTAATCACAATAATCATAACTTAAAACATCAAACTTTGTGGCATTCACACATAATCATAGAGAATCATTTCTTGTTAGTCAAGACTCATTGACAAGACTATCTTAGTGGACAAAGTCCCTTTCTGAATCGAGTAACCCTCGTTTCAGTCCTGTTTCACTGAACCGGTATAACCTACCGTTCCAGCCCTGTCTATCTCATGAGATATAAAATATTTACCCAATGCATTGGAGGGAGATATAGGTCCCACCAATCTCATAATGATACCATTCTTATGTGTGCCACAAAATCATAAACCATACATCATTGCATAACCCATGTAATAAAAATGGGAATCTTAAACATCATGACAACATAAAACAATTCATATACGATAAAGGAATTCATAAAAATAATTCCATCACAACATAATCAAATCAATGTAATAATAGGGATAAAAACAGAACCCTTTATTATCTTAGATGGAAAATAATTTTGATAAAACACTTGAACTCCATTCTTGAGGAAAATATCCTTTCTACTTTAAAAACATTTTCCTTTCTTAACATGTCTTACAATTTTAAACTAAAAGAATTTTATTAAAAATAAACTTGAAAACTTGTAAAGTAATCTTCTTGGAAATAATGTTTTAAAAATCCATTCATGTCGTATAAGTTAAAAAAACATTCTTCGTACTTTTGTCGGAAAAGTCAAAAAGTACCTCATACGACAAAAGATTCCTTTCATAGATATTACTAAAAACTCACCGAAGGGTAAAATAGGATTTAAACAATTGTAGGAGAATTGAGATAATATTACATATTTAGGAAACATGGATGTGGATGATAAAATACACCCCAGTAAATACTAAAGTATAAACAATCTTGGATAAAAATGAGATTGTGATATTTCCCTTACCTTAGGTCCGATTTGCTTCGTATGTATCTGAAACTCCTGTATAATGATTTAAATAATGTCATTGACTTATTACAGAATCATATTCATTGTTATGATATCATATATGGTTCACTTATGACATTATATTACCTGTTCATTTGTAAATTCCATGTTAATGAAGCGTTTTGGGTAAAATCGTTTCATTTATCGTAGGTGTTTTGACTTGTTGTTCTTGACATTATTATTACTTATATCGTGATTTACTTACTTACAGAATATAAAATATGATTTATATATCATATATATTCAGTATATATATATATATATATAATAGATAGATAAATGAAATGAAAAACACCGTTCATGGAGACGGTAGTCCGTACGTACGCATGAACGCTGTTTTTCTTTCCTTATTGTCTTGAATGGAAGTAAGTAGATGACATACATATATATATATATATATATATACATAAATCCAGTATCATTATTATGTCATATATTTCATTAGTAGATATTATATATACTTTATAATCATTCATGAATGGTTAATCATTAATAATGAATCTCATCGCATCGTGGAGACGGTAGTCCGTACGTACGCACGAGCGATGATATCATTTCCATAATTATTTAATTGAATTGGAGTGGATTATACAATATATCAGAATCAATATGATGTTGTAATAACTATGTATAGTTATTCTTTACACCATTATACCCATCCATGTAAGGTGGTGGTGGAAAATAGAATACACCACGGCGTGGAGACGGTATTCCGTACGTACGCACGCGCGGTGATTTCTTTTTCCATAGGATGGATAGATGGTGAAATAGGGTTGTTTCATACTTAAAATAACATATCAGTATATGAGTGATACTGATGTTATTACTTCATAATGAAACAACCTAAGAAGAAGAAGTGGAAGAAGAAATAAATATGAAAGAATTGGTAACGGTAATTACCTCTTCTTTGAAGCGCCTCTTTGAGACCTCCTCTTAGGGCACTAAAATTGGTCTTTGAGGAAGAACAGAACCTATAGGATGTTTCTAGGGAATTAGAGAAGAGATTTTGGCAGGTTTTGGCCGAGCTTGAGTGCTCAAATTGGTGTGAGGAGGAGGTGGAGGAGGTGTCCTTTTATAGGGGAGGAGAGGGGCACCTTAGGAATACCTCAAAATATTATTTTATATTAATGTCAAAATCAGTATATAATGGTTCCAAAGGGTCTTATTTCGAAGCTAAAGTGGGGATGGGTCGAAATCCTATCAACCAATAAGATTTAGACAAGTTTAGGGTATTATTTTAACCTTATCAATTAGATTTAACTCTAAGTTAAAGAATTTAACTTTTACCGTGTCTTTTTGTTTTCTTTCACTATATGGTTAATACACATACTATAACATGCCAAACTAACCCCAAATTGTTTATTATTAATATATATATCTTTATCTAAGTCATTTGGCCGAACCTTAGATTTTTAGGAGTAAAATAACAATTAATAATATAATATTTGATTTAAAAACTATTTTGTGTCAATTTTGACACTATTTGATATATGATTTTTGTGAAAGTCATAACAGAATTATATGTTCGAACCAAGTTGATTAAATCAACAATAATATATCATAGTAACCTATAAAATTAGTGGAATTCATAAAAAGTCTCAAATTACATTTATTTGAGCATTTATAACATCAATTATGTTAACATTTCCTTAAAAGGGTAATTACTGCATCATCGTTGTGTCATAAATAAATTAATTTATTTGATGTCTAAAAATTATAAATAAAATATCATTATGTAGGAAATCTTTTTATATTTCTAATGAATATTTATAATAGAATTTATCTTATGTATTAACCCATATTAAAAATGTTTTAATAAATAAACTTTGATTTTAACTCTTTTAACCCTTCTTTGAATTAAATAATAATAAATGTCCTAATCTAATCCAAGTGGGCCTAAATGATAATATTTTACACTTAAGGTTGTTTTTGGTCGAGATACATTTGTCCAATAGGATTAGGACATGTGTTAGGGTAATATTAATATCATTTTTACCCTTTAATTACCCTATTTACTTTTAACCGTGGTAAATAAAAGTAAAAAGTTACTATTCACCAAAAATTATTTTCATCTCATTGAACCACATTTTACTTACTGACATCAACCGTGTCTCTCGGATTTTTGAAATTCCATTCACAGAAGCGGTAAAATTAAGATTTATGAAGAAATTAATTTTTTTAACTACCACTTAGTAGTTTCACTATTCATCAAAAATTGATGTTTTTCAGAACAATGCCAAAATTTCATCCTAAGCTATATTTCATATTCCAAATTCAAAAATGAAGTCTAATTTACCAAATTCATAACATAGAAGTTGCATTAATTAATTTTATAATTAAATCCCACTGTTAAAACAAATAGCGTGTTTTTAAGAAACAATATCTATCAAAAGATTGACACTTGTATATGTCTGGTGTAAATGTGAAATTACATCCAATGACCAACATTGTATTGAATTGTAAAAATATATTCTAAATATACTTTAAAACCACTCAAATTAATAATTTATCACTATTAATTATTTCGATTAAAAAAGTTGTTTTTAATTAAAATTTAGTAATTTTCACTATTCATCAGAATATGAAAGTTATCCGAAATGTACCAAAATTTCACCTTAGGCTAAATTCGATACTCCGAATCTAAAAATGAAATCCATTTTGAAAAATAAAATTTACAAAATTTCAAAAAGTGGTTATTACTATTCATAATGGCTAGTTTTAATAACATTTTAATAGCATATCGATGTTTAGTGAAACTCGTTATTGCGTACTACACACGCTATCGAGGAAGGTCGCGATTGCGTGTAATGAAAGGCAATTCAAGGATGCGTGTTGTGCAAGCTCCTTTTGGTGTAGCGTACAACACAAGACATTAGTGAAATAAAAAGAATATTTTTCATAAAATCTCGGGCTGTTACATTGTTCAACATAAAATAATACATTAATTACCATAAATATACTTAAATTTTATTATGATCATTTAATTACCATTATCCACCCCCTTTTCCATAAAATAGGAATTGAAAGTATCACTTTTGCGTACATGTGGACCACCACCACCACTTAGCGATGTAATTAATCTTCCTTCACCACCTTTCATGGATGGTTTTTATTATGGGTTTAATATTTAAAAATTATATTTATAACTAAATTATACTTTTATAATCATAATATCATATCTACCATATTACATTTACATCAATTGGAAGACGATAACATCGGTCGTGCGTATGTGTGGACAACCACCACGATGAAGTGATGCGATTCATTTTTCATTTCCACTTTAAATGGATGGTAATAAGGATATATTAAATAAATATATATGATATATATAGTATTATAATGATTCTTTATAGTTTTATTATTATTCTTCGTTCTTTCCGTCCATCCATTAAAAAGTGGAAATAATATCCATTTGTACGTACGACCGACCATCTCTATCAATAGTTTCATTCATTTTTCTATCTATAAATTATATGGATGATTATAAATATGAATATATATGATATATACATAATAAATATCATTGTAGAGTTTATGTAACCATGATAGAAGTATAAATATTAGAACTATTGAACAAAAACGCTCATAAAAAATTAAAAATCTAACACCTGGAAACAATGATTTAAATGAGAAATTATTAATAAATGGGTTTTGAAATATTATAATTGGATCACATATGATATTATAATTATGTAAATGACTATATTATAGAATTATAATAAATATTAATTTATTATATTGTACTTTATAGTTCCTTTTAAGCAATTAAAATTTGAGGTAAAGGATTTATTGTTCAATACTATTTTGATTGGGATTATTTATGCTTGAATTTACATTGAAGGGAATTATATGATCATTTACAGATAAATCAAATTTATTTTACTATATTATATTTATTTATTAATTAATAATGTTTTAATTCCATTTTACTAACTTTAAGTACTCTAGAGATTGATTTTTTTTACGAAAAACATACTTTATTTCTCTGTTTGGTCAAAAATCATTTTTCATCCATTTCCATGTTTTATAAAAATGTTCTTAAAAATGTTTTTATATTCCTCTATGATTGATTTCAGTCATTTATAACCATGATTTAATTTTAAAAAATGTTTTAAAATGAATCTTCTTATTGTTTTTTGAGCATGTAACGTTTGACTTTTATACCCAAACTATAAACGACATCTTTATTTTTACATAAATTACATGAATGAAATTTACTACCATCACGACTAATCAATAATTTAAAAATACCTTTAAAAGTTTCCAAATATATCTTCAAAAAAAAATTATTCATAAACTTTGCTAAATTTTTAGATTTTAAATATGTGATTTAAAAATAAAAATACTATTTTCCTTTAGAAATATTCATGTTATATTTTATAGAATATTTTAATCTATGATAACAACCTCTGATAATACTAATATTTTATGGGGATATGACCCAATGATACAATATTTATTAATTATCTAGAAGTTTTATGGTTTTGATGAACAATATATCTGAAACTAATTTTATTTTCCATGGTTTAAGTTATGATGAAAAGTTTTATGATCTTGCGGCATACATATAAATATATTGATGATTATGTTATAGGTGATACCTGAATTATATAATTATATAATTAATTTCATAATGACTAATGTTTTATGATCATAAAGGATACACAATAGGTTATCCCATAACTAAAATATAGGGTACACTAGTGGTTATTCCAATCTCAAAAGAGGGTTCACGAGAGGTTATCCCAAGACCAATTTAGGTGCATGGGAGGTTATCTCAATCCTAAAATTTTATGAATTTATTAGTGGGAATCCTTGATATAATATTTACATGGTTTTGATTATTCCACTCTTTATTACACTCCTTGATGACATAATCATATGCCAATATTATGTTCTCATGGATCAAGTTCCTTGATCCCTTTATGATCAATGTCTTATGAACTTTAAAGCATGATTACATAACTCTTGTTTATGATCGATGAATTTCATGGTATAATTTTTAAATTTTTTCATTAGGTTATCATAACTTTTATACTCATGTTATTTTTAAATGATCATTGATATCTCCATTTTTTACTCTTATTGAGTATCTGATGTCATGCTTTATTATGTTTTCTTTTCCCTAGGATATGATGAAAAGTTTTAAGTATGATGTGTATATAAAGGGTGTTATTTATAAAAAAAATAAGTGGGAGATGATGTATATATTTTATGAACCAGTTTTCTGTGTATCTAAGTTTCCCAAGAAACTAAACCTTTATGGTTCTAGTATGGTTTGTAATGTTAAATATTTAATATTCATCTAATAAGTTGTGATATTTTTTTTATGAAATGTATGGCTTGATATAGTTTACACCAAATAAAGTTTTCGTTATCTTTTTAAACTAATAAGGGAAACATTTAGTGTAAACAACTTGGACAATCCTATGTATACAAGAACTTAATAAGTTATGGTAAATAAATGAGTGTTCATTTCCTAGAAAAAAACCGTTGTCTTGATTATAAAAGTGGATATAGTTTTAAAACATATTCATTTTGGGATAATAACCTAAAAATTAGTATGTCCTGTATATAGTTTCCATCATTTTTTTTCATAGTGAGTGTGCCCTTACTGAATAACTTGTTTCGACCATCATGATGGATTTTAAAATATTTTTATCATGTATTACCATGGTTAAATCTATGTTGTTGTGTATTGAAAATAAGGATTCATGATTTAGAGATCCTAAAAATTATTTTTTATGATTTTTTGGTTTCTTAATATTATTATTATTCCTCATACAATGCATTTGGTTTTGAGGAAATGGTTGGAACAAGAAGGAACTATGTTTATACTTAATGTGATGGAAAATAAAATGATTTACCTCTTGTTAAACCAATTATTATGTAAGTTAGAATTCAAATCAAATTTTCTATTATTACATAACATTCTCAATCCATGAATCATACTGAGCTTCCAAATGATAAAAGTAGGGAACATTGTTTTGTTGAGTCCTTTACGCGGAAAAATTCACCTTATTTTAGAGTATATTTTGATACATTAGTTGTTTCACATTGGATAAGTATAATTGAAAAGTTATTTTCCAATCTACAGTGTTTGTATAATGAAAAAATTCATTTTGGATGTCTATCGTTTAGAAGGTGAAACAGATTAATGGTGGACTCTGATCAAGAACATTAGGCAATAGAAGTAAATCGAAAGCATAGGGTAGGATGTGTTAGAGGGTTATTTTTTGACATTTACTTTCCTCTTATTATTCTTACAACTAATTGGGAAGTAATTTCTAAAGTAATTTCTAAAGGAAGATGAATCCCATAGTGTATACGATTCAAATTTTATAAGAAATGTGGGGTACACTTATGATATTATCATGGAACCAAAAAGTAATATTAAGCAATTCTTTAGTGGATTAAAACCAATTATACTAAGGGAGTTATCCATAAATGACATCAATAGTTATGAATAAATCATTTGATGTGATACCAAGGTATAAATGGATATTGGATTTAACTATCAATATCATGGTTTAGATAATAAAATAAAGATTCAATTGAAAGAAAATTCTAAAAATAAAAACCATGGAGGGAAGAATATGACCCTTCTATTATGCTTGATTTTTAGAAGGAAACATGGAGAAAATTTTCATAAGGGGGATATTAAATGATTTATGCATGGAAAGTAAGGTCATCAAACATTCAAATTTCGAAGTGATAGGAAGAAGTTATCCAATGATGGATTAAAATCACCACATAAGATAACACCCACCCTCTAGTGTTTCAAATGCAAGGAGTATGGGAATTATGATAAATAGTGATCAAACCCGAAGTTTAATGAGGATGATCAATCTAAAAAACTTATTAATCCCAAATACTAGAGTAAATATCAAGTGATCACTATTATAAAAGAGGGTTTTGATAATGACAGGGTAAACGATACACTTACCATCCACTCTAGAACTGATAATATCTTATTTTATCATGTATCTATCCACTGTTTAATATCTAAATAATTATCTAATTTTATAAAAATACCACCTCAATTACTATATATTTAATTATTAATAAAAACCCTTAATTAAATGATATTGTATATCAAGTTTATGATTACTATCTTGTTAATGTTTGTGGGAATGTGCTTCTTGAAAATATTCTAATTATCCATATTGTTTAATTTGATGTTATCGTAGGCATGGATTTACTTTATTTATAGAAATCCCATATAATTTACCAAGGGAAGTAAAATTTGATATTCTGAACCAAACTATGATCACCGATTAGTGTGATGAAAAATATGAACTTTTGGTGGAAATCACATCCATTATATGGGCCATCATGCCTTTTTAAAATGGTTTTCTATCTCAGATGGTTGGAGAAAACTCAACATTAATGATATGATTATTTTTTAAGAGTTTTTTTAGGAATTTTTGAATAGTTTTATAGTCTTACATTGAATCATAGAGATGATTTTTCAATAAAACTCATACCTACAGCTACACATATTTAAAGACTCCATATGGAAGGGTTATGATTGAGTTTCATGAATTGAAGACAAAACTATCGTGGAAAATTAAAAAGCGATTCATTTGGCCACACGTGTCACATTTATGTACACCAATTCTTTTTGTTATAAAGAAATAAATGTGACTCTATAATGATTATTGAGAACTCAGGAAGATAATTATCAAGGTAAAGTATCATATACCCCATATTGATGAATTTAATTATCAACTATGTGGAAATTAATAATTTTATAAGATTAACCTTTATTTTGGATATCATTAATTTGGAAACAAGAAGGGGGATATACCCAAGATATCATTCGGCACAAGGTATAGATACTATAAATTTATAGTGATGCCATTTGTTCTAACTAATACCCATGTTGTCTTCACAGATTTAATAAATATATTCTTCAAAGATTAACTCGATCAGATTTTGGTAATCATTATAGATGGTATTCTTATATATTCAAATATTAAGGAAGAGAATGAAGTTCACTTTAGGATTGAACTGAAGTTCTTAAATAAAGATAAAATGTATGTACAATTTACAAAGAGCGGATTTTGTATTCAAAATTTTCTTTTTTTGGTCAAATAATCACAAGTGATGGTATATTAGAGGATCCATCATAGATAGAATTTATCGACCATTAGCCCATATCAACCATTATGACTAAAATACATTGTTTTATTCATTTGGATGGATATTTTTTTGTGGTGAATATTTTATAAATAACTCATCTTATCACCAAGTTAGATTGGAATGGATCCAAGTTACTTTGTATAATTGTATATTAATAAAATTTAAAGGAACTAAAGATAAGGTTAGTAAGTGAACATGTGTTTAAATTACCCTATAGTGGAGAAGGTTTTGTGATCTATAGGGATGAATTGAATAATGTGATGAGATTTATTTAATAAGGGAATGGGATGAATCCTCATACATAATGATATGGTGAGAGATTATTCCACATAAAAATTAAAGGTTCAGGGGAAAATTTACACAACTCATGATTTGGAGTTAGTTTCAATATTTTTTTCATTGAATATATGGTGGAATTATCTTTATGGAAAAAGATGTGATATATATAATGATCATAAAATTTTTAATTATATATTCACTCCAAAATATTTTAACATGCACTAAATATTATGGTTGAAGTTGATTAAATTTTATGACTACTAAAAAAATTACAACTATGGGAATGAAAACAAGGTGAAAGATGATCTGAGTAAAAAATATTATTCTAGATTATCTATGAATATTTTAAAAAAAATGTCTAATATTTCTATATTTTCATAGGTTTTATCTAGAAATCTGAAAGACAGAGTAGAAATCATATCTTTCTCAAAGGTTTGATCAATTATCTATCAATGTGAATATTAGAGTGGCATGAAAGGAATGTATAGAGATGAAAAAGATGGTGAAAATTTTAATTGAGTTAAACCTTGATTTTGAAGGAATGGTAAGGTTAAGTAACTATGTATATGTTTTGTTCATACAAAATTTGAAGGTGATGTTGGATTAGGATCATCATAAATCATTCTCTATTCATCGTAGATGTATAAATTTTTATAGGGATACAAAAGAGTATTTATGGTGGGACAACATAAAGAGAGATATTGAAGAGTGTTTATCTTGGTTCTTGGTATGAAATGAAGTTAAGTATGGGAGAAAAAAATTATAAGGGTATTTTATAACCATTACCCATACAAAAATGGAAATGTGAAAACATTAACATGGGTTTTTTCCATCAGAATCCCCAAAATGTCAAAAGTCTATTTTGTTATTTGGGTTGTAATATACCAATTTATGAAGTCATCACACTTCATTAAGATCATATAAGATTTATCTATTGGTCATATATCCGTTGTACACATTAAATAAGTGGAAATTTTTCATAGAGTACCACATTCTACAGTATCTTATCAGGATCTGAATTTTACCTCAAAATTCAAGTAATGTATTCAGTAGAACATGTATACATAGTTGAGTTTCTGTATTTCTTATCATCCCTAGAGATATGGCCAATATTATAAAACTATTAAATCTCTATAGGATATGTTGAGATCTTATTATATGTATTTCAAGGGTGATTGGAACCAATACCTTTGTCTTTTTAGTTTTTATACAAAAATAACTTTTACTCAAGCATTAATATGGATCCTTATGAAGAAATATATGGAAATAAGTGTAAAAATAAAATTTTATGGGATAATTTTGGAGAACAAAATCTATTGGGACTTGATCTAGCTAAGGAAATAGAAGAGAAGGTCATATCCACTTAACAATATATCAAGGAATCTTGAAGTTGACAAAACTGTTATACTAATAATATTGGTGAAATTTTGAATTAGTAGTTGGGGAAGGTATTTCAATGAATTTCACCGTTGAATAAGGTTATGATATTAAAAAATAAATAAAAGAAAATTCCTAGGTATATTTTTACCTTATGGATTCTTGATTGAGTATCAATGATAGCTTATCACTTAACATTTCCCCCAAACTTCTCCCAAGTTCATGATGTGTTCCATGTATCCCTCATGAGGAACTATATACCTGATCCATCACATGTTCTGAAATCAGAGGTAATATAGCTAGATAATGATATTTACTATGAATACCAACAAGTATAAATAGTGGATTGTAGAGATACATTTATATGAAACAAGACTACTCACTTGGTTAAATTTCACTATAGGAATTAAAAGTTAAAACAATTAACTAGGGAACTTGAGTATGTGATAGAATAGAGATATCCTCATTTTTCTATGTCCTATTGATGTAATTTATAGGTTGAAATTTATTTTAAGGGGTCATAATATAACATCAGGATATTTTATTATATATTTCTCTATAAATAAGTTTTGTTTCATTTATTGTTTTATTTACACACAACACAAAGCTTAAATGAATCGTTGTATACTATTAAAATATTATTATTTATTATGATAGTAGTCATTTATCCATTTTATAAAAGGGTATGAATAGTACTAACTAAATTATGAAAAATTTATGATGTACGCATGTATAAAATGAATTCATTAGTTATCAATTGATTATAATTTAAAGTAAAAATCATTTTAAAGTAAATGATATGTTCTTATAAAAAACTATTTTTATACGTATACTATTTATTTCTATTATTAAATTAAATTAATCACTATTAGAGAATAATTTTAATGAAATGTGTGTATTATAAATTCAATAAATAAATTTAACATTCATATGACATTTTTATAGGGATGGAATAAAAATAAATCAAGTTTTATACATAAAAATGTATTTTTCTAAAAACACAGCTTCTATTGTGTTTTACACATTTTTATAAACTCAATTTTAAACACTTAAAAAAACTGAATCTTCAAAAATGGACTCCATATTTTTAATCAAGAGATTAAAATTGGGTAAATAGATCCCTATTATTAATAATCATTATGAATAATATGCTTTGTAAATTTTTATCACCACGGTAAGAGTAAAACAAGTAAAACAGGGGTAAAATATTGGATTAAAGATTTAAAATTCATCTATAACATTAATTTATCCTATTGTATGAGTTTATATTTTCCCATATCATCCATATATAGAGAATAAGGCCACTTGGTGATTTTTTTTTTTTGATTATGACCTTTATTATATTTTATGAAAGGGATGAATAAAAAATGTTACCCTCTTGAATTTAATGACTCTAAAATTTTAATATAAGGGAAAAAGATTATAATTTTAGTAATAAATGATTATTTTAAAGAATAATTTTTTATCGTGTTACTTTATTTATTATTATTTTTATTGAATGATTACCCTAAATTCTTACACAATGTAGTGAGAGTATTTAATCATTTAATAAAAAATTAAATTAAATAATTTAAAAATAATAAATGTAATTTAATTTTGGAGAATTAGTGTGTTCCATGAATTATATCGTTAATATAAATTTTTTTTCTTTTTAAAGGATTATATTTTAATTCATTTTCTTTAACGTTTTCTTTAAATTCAAATTAAAAGAATGGTGTGAAAAATTACATCAATGAAATTTTTTGTAAAATAATATTTTATTAAATTATTAAAAAGTCATAAAAATATTTAATGAGTATAAGTAGGATGATAAATGGTCTATGTTTTCATTACTCGACCATTTTTCTTTCAAATTTTTACCTTATAGGTAAAATTATATCCCTTTAATATTAAAAACTCATCACCAAAATTAAGAATCATATTGATTAACCAATGGGTTAAACCAAAAGATAAAGTTTAAAATGACACCAAAACCCATATAAATTTAATTGAATGATGTTTTATAGATATTATCCTATTTTTCATAAAAATTATGTCCATTTGGAATCATTTTTCTTCATAATTACTTAGTTATATTTTAATCTTTTTGTAATTCTATGTGGGTTTTTTCCCTCCCTTTTAATAAGACACCCCTTCTTACATTTATTTACACCACTATGGTTCATATATATCTAATAAATCCTGAAATTTTATATTATATAAATATATATCCATTAAATATAGTTTTTTTTCTTCTTGAAATACCATTTCAAGGGTCCTAAAGAAGGGATCTAAAGGATGATTACCAAAGAAGAGGAAATCTTCCTACCAGACCTCTTTAAATTTATTTCTTATTATAATTTATAAAAATATATGTTATTAATCATAAAATAATAAATTCAGTATCTTATTTATACTGAAATGTTATTATGATTATGTAATTACAATTTTCCACCATATTTTCCATCAATAGAGAAATGAACACATCGTTCATGCGTACGTGTAGACTACCTTCTCCACATTGTGATACAATTAATTTTCCACTGAAATAATTCATATTTGGTTATTGTTATGGGTTCAATGTTTATATATAATATTTATAATATAATTATACTTATATAATCATAATATCAAATCTACCTTCTTACCATCCCATATTTGGAAGAACGATAACATCGGTTGTGCGTATGTGTGGACTACCCCCTCGATGAAGTGATGTGATTTTTTTCATTTAAAATTTCCATGGATAGTAATAAGGATTTATTTAATTAATATATGTGATATATATGATATAAAAATGATTATTTAAAGGTTAATTATTCTTCACATTTCTTTTATTCCATCCATCGAAAAGTGCAAGCAACATTCATGTGGAAGTACGACTTACCATCTCTATTAACCGTGTAATTCATTTTTCTATATCTACCATTTATGTATGAATATAAATATGAAACTATATGATATTAAATTTATAAATAACATTATAGTTATTATTTAACCACGATTAAAGTATAATGACCACAACTATAGAACAAGAAATCTCTTGAAAAACATAATAGTTAACACCCAAAAATGACAATTTTAAGGAATTATTAATAAATGGGTGATTCAATATTATAAGTGGACAATAGATGAAATTATATATATTTAAATTAATCAGTTATATAATTATATAAATGTAAATTTATTATACATGAGTTTATATTTATTTTGAAGCATTTCAAATTTGGCGTAATGGAGTTGTGTTTCAACTTCAATTTAATTGGGATTATTTATGCATGAATTTGCATTTAAGGAAATTATATAATCAATTCCTGATAAATAAATTTAATTTTATTTTCCTATGTTAATTTTCTTAGAATAAATGGTTTGATTTCATTGTCTTTACTTTAATCACTCAAGAGTCTAAAAGTATGTTTTAAAGAAAAACATACTTTATTTCTATCTTCTGTCAAAAATTATTTTTCTTCCATATCCATATTTTCTAAAAATGTTTTAATTTTTTTATATTATTATATGATTGTTTAAATTATTTTTTTATACAAGATGTCATTTTTATAAAAAAAATTAAAAGGAATCTTCTTTCCATTTTATAAACTATGTACTTTTGACTTTTTACCAGAAATGTGAAAGAGATCATTGTTTTAATAAACAGGATGTCAAAAAAAATATCCAACCTCATCCCCACCCAATTATTTTAATATTAATATTAATTTTTCCACGTTTAATTTAAAAATAAAGTTTTCCTTTATATTTGGGAATTTTTTAAATTTTATATATGTTATTTAAAATTGAAAATTTTATTTTCCTCAAAAAATATTCTTTTAATCAATTAAAGAAATTTTTTTTCTATGATAACGTAAAATGATATTATTTTTTATTTAATGGAGAATAGATCCAATGATACCTTCTTTATTATTTCTCAAGATGTTTTATGTCCTTGATGATGAAGTATTGATGAAACCTATTTTCTTTTCCATGAGTTAATTTATAATGAATGTTTTTAAAATCTTCGGGCATACATATGAATGGATTTATGATTTATGATGGGTGGGCCCAAAATTATATTTCCCTCCAATGAATTGGGTAAAGATTAGTGTGTTACGACATCGATGGTTTCATGCGTGGTTATACCAATCCTAAAAAAGGGTATAAGGGAGATTATACCAAGCCCAAAATAGCATACATGGGAGGTTATGTGAAGCCTGAGCATGGGCGGTTAGACCAAGACTAACATATTTCAATGCATTTTTTGTAAAATAGACATAATATTTATATTATTATGATTATTTAACAGTTTATTCCACTCCTTTATAACATGTTCATATGTCAATGTTATGTTCTCATGGATCATGTTTTTTTATCCTTTTATGATTCATGTCTTATAATCTTCCACGATTTATCCCATAACCTGTGTTTATGATATAATAATTACTAGTTATGATTTTCAAAAGGTTAAGTCATTTTATCATACCCATTATGCTCATTTTATGTTTAAGTGATCATTGATATATCGCATTTTACCAAAATTATCATATAATATCACCCTTTATTTTTTCACCAATATATGAATAATTTTTTAAAGTATGATTTATCTAATAAGGGTGATAATTATAAATAACTAAGTGGGAAATGATATAGATATCTTATGAATCCATTGTTTATGTATCTCTATTTTCAAAGACACTAAACCATTATAGTTCTAGAAAGGATCATAATTTTATATATTCAATATTTATCTAATAATATATGATATTTATGAATGAAAAGTGTGGGCTGTAATATGATAAGTAAATGGTAATATTAATTGAGAAAGTTGGAAATAATAATAATCATAAGTAGAAATCATATGTATATATAGACATGAAATTTTCTTATTGGTATTAACAATCAATAAAAATAGCGATATTGTTGAGTCTGATTTGTGTTAAGTTTGTTGTAAATGTGTGTCAATATATTGAATAATCATGAGAATAAGAAGAACTTGGAAGATATGAGGAGTTACCTAGATTGTTGAGAAAAGGATTGAGATCCCCAAAAATGTTTCATTATTATGTTCTAATTTGTGATTTCTATATAATAATTGAAGAAATACCAAGAATATTGGAATTTGATACTTCCATTGATAAAGAAAATAATAAAGAGTTACCTCTATTAGATTAATTTAAATCCATTCATATAGTTGGAAAAATAATTAGAAATGATAATTAGGATATAAGAAGATTTTTGGTGTATTTATAATTACTGCAATCATAATCCCTGCGATGAAAATACTTAAGGTGGTATATCTATATTATTTAAATATAAAAAAATCTTATTTGATTATTGTTTTATGATTTTTAAAAGAAGAATCATGTTGAAGAATACAATAATTGGAATTAAAATATGAAATTTACATTACATAATTATGATATTTAAAATTATTTAAAAATGGTCTTTATAAAAAATATGGGCCTACATGGTCCAACCATGGTAGTGGTCCCTTCCACTACCAAGGTGGGATCTAGGACCTCAACAACCAGCCCAAGTGGAAAAGGCTATGTCATTCCCTTGATTGATTTATATAGGCATCCAAGTGCCTGAACAGAAAGTCGGGTGCACAAGGAGGTGTGGAATGGTGGAAGTGGGCCATGTGGGGAAGCATGACATGTAATCCTAGTGAAAGAGGTGTGAAAGGTAGTCCAAATAATAATTGTTTACTCATATATGGAAAGTAAAAATTGGTTCTAGTTATTATTAAGTTGTGTGAGGTCAAGTGTATCATTGATGTGGGAATGATAGAAGTCAGTATTATAGCTCCTTATTTAAACACATGGATATAAGTTTATTTGTTCAATTTGATTAATTAGGAATTTTAAATCCCTAATGCGTCATTCATCTTCAATATCCTCTTAACGTAGCCTTCGATAATAATTATACACAAGGAACTTCAACATTGACTTCCACCAATCAATTCGGCATACCATGATCATGGAATAGATCTCATTTGATAATACCATTCTCATAACTCAACATGAAAGGTGTGATGTCATGCACTAAAAAAATGTTTGTGATCCATTCTTCCATGTGAAACTACAAGGACATTCTAAGTTTGTATCAAATAAGAATGGATCATTTATTACATGATTTATGAGTGGGATCGACCAAAAATTCATATATATCCGACCGTAAGTACAAATCTTATGTTTTCACTATAATAAAAAAACCTGAAGCTTCCATGAGTAAGGTTAATTGACCATGATAGAACATGTGAGTAATAAGTTGGAAACTTCCTTATAAATAATTGTTATTCTATGAATAAACACATATATCTTCTATGAGAAAGGATGATAACATGAATATTACATGAATATGTGAAATCTTCACAAACATTCCATGATTTGAACCTTCCATTTTATGAATCTCCTTCTATGATAAACCACCATGTATCTTTTATTATGTGAAAGGAGCATACATCTTTATAAAATTATTCAATGAGAAAAATTATATGAATGGTAACAGAAGAAGAGAAGCTCATGAACACATAGATCTCACATTTATACTAAAACATTCTATTAAGAATGTAACTCGATATTATTTATCAACCATGTGTTATATAGTAAAAATTATAAGAATCATGTATGGATACTGAATGTCGAATATAATGAGTTTTCAATACCAATTCAAAAAGAGTGAATAAAAGTTTATTTGAGGAAAAAGAGAGTTTTGATGTACAGATATTTGTCAAGATAGATCAATATATCTACCAAGAACTACCATACATATAATATCCATGATTTGATTAAATATATGTGTTGAGGAACTAAAAACAATGATAATGGTTTTTCATGAGAATGATTGAAAATATGAATTAAATTTGAATGAATAGGATATTCTTTTGGGTTTTGAGATCATGGTGAGTTTGAGAAACATTCATACAAAAAGTGTTGCATAATATACACAAACTTTTATCCATAATTAAATATATAAATATTTATGAGTAATAAAAGTGGTACTTGATATCATCATTCATAAATTCCATGCACATTTCCAAGAACTCAAGAAAGAAGATGATACATATATGAGGTTATTCACAAACCCAGAGAAGACAAATTTTTTATACCTATGGTGTTTGATGAATCAAACTTTCATAGCTTCTATAATGCTTAAATATATAACATAAAGGATAATGAAAAATAAAGGTCATGTGACTTTAAATGAGGTAACATCGTTCATGTGATATACATGCAAGAATATGTAGATATATTCCATCGGTTTTAATACTAAATGAAAAATCAAGAGTTATATCATCGAATGAAGATATGAAGATATGAATTTATATTTTATATATAGGATAAATAAATGAAATAATAATATTATTATAATTATTTATCATAATAATTCAAATTACATGTTTACAAGAACATTTAAAGTCAATAATTGTAATGATTTCTTTGAAAATTTTAGACATAGGATAAAGAAGTATTGATGAAAATTGAATGATAGGTCCTTTATATATTTAATTGAGATATAATTTAATGATGTTTATATGATATTCAGGACTATTTAATTAGGAATAATTAATTGTTATATTATATTTGATATAAATGAAGTCCAATCTTCATGTAGATACACTGAAAATTGAGAAATTATGATCAAACAGACTAGTATGATATAAATTGAGATGAAGAATAAGTGAAAATTAGGGATTTGACACTTCAATTATCAAGAAAATTATAATATTTAAAGAACTATGAGAGCTATTTCTACACATAAAATTATATTTCTTGTGAATTTAATAATAATTAGAGAAGAATATTGAGAGAGTTTCACGCTACAATTAATTAAGAACAGGCTAAAGTTTTTTGTATATGGCCTACAATATATTCCTATATTATATAATTCTCAATAGAATCAATGAATCCCATATGATTACATCATTAGAATAGGATGGTGAATTCATATAGTCTAAGAGGTACCTGATTCAACCCAAGTGATCTTTCTTCAAGATAGTACAAGACTAATATGCTGTACAAAGTGACCACAAGCCAACTGTTTATTTATACCTAGTAACTTCTAGGATAATAAGTTCAATTAAATACACACTCTCATGCTTTATTTTATTATAAGAAAATTTTCTGTGTGTGGGGATAAAAACCACCATACTCTAGGGAAGTATTCATCCATATGGAGGATAAACTAATTAATAATTTTTTTTGTTCTGTTTTGTTTATTTATAATTATACATCTTCATTCAAACTGAACAAAGATAAGTTAAAATGGTAAAAATAGAAATCCGACCACTAAACAAGTGAGGAGATATAAAATGGATGAAATTTTTAATAGGTCACAATTAATCCCACACTGATTCACCCACCACTCTCAGTGTGGTCACATCCTTGTGTGGCCCTTTTTGGCATATAACCCTTATGTATTGAGTACCATGAAAAAGAACCAACACTTATATATCATGTCAGGTATGAATATAGGTAAGGTAATAACTATTATGTATCAATCCATGAATATGTAAATTTTACCTTTCACACATATATAAAGGTTTATATGTAAATATTAAATATAATTGTTACCAGTCGTGAAACCCTTAAACATACACTCTTAACTATTACACATATGCACTATGGTGAATTTCCTATTTGACGATATATAATATATCATCATTATAACACATTGCTTTTTTTACGCAACTCGGATTTTAGTAATATCCAATGATATCCCATGTATCATAACTTATGGAACAAAACAAAACCATGGGGTTTGATGTATCATACTCCATAATGCACACTGATTTTACTTTATTACTAGGAAATTATTATTATGCTATCCTATAATGTTTTTTTGAATTAGGGAAATACAATGATCTGGTTACAATCATTCAACAATTCTATATCATACACTATGATATGGTCTCAATAAGATTATAATATGCATGTTTTCTATGAAATTAATAAATAACATGTTTATTCATTTATGATGAGAGATATGATACTTCTAATGGGTTTTATAAGATCATTATAGGATCTTATAAGTGGAAGTAAGTAAGTAGTTCTCTTGATCTATCATTAAGAATTAACGTGCATTAAAAAGACCAAAATAATTAAAAGTATATATTATTTATAGCAAGATCTATCTCTATAAAATAGAATAGAGTTTTATTTATAGATATCACTTAGCATGATATATCTTAATATTTCATTCATGGTAATGAAATCAGAGACTAAGATCCTCATACACTATAATAAGACACTAGGACACCAAATTCTCTGTGAAGAAAAATGCTGAATATAGTGGAAATAGAGGGCATTGGATTTGTATTATTATTATAATATTTATTCAATAAAGGGATCAAACCCATTAATATAGGATCACTTCATTCAATAAAGAGAGTCAATGGTCGGCTACCATCACATGGTAGCTGTTGTGCTTTACCCATAATGTAACATCCCATATCATCTCACTCTAAACTATTTTTGATCCACTTCTCCACATAACCCCCAGCATGCCTCCCTTTACACTAGAGGATACTGAATAGTGGCGTGGGTATATTAAGTAGTTTGGGGAGGCTATACCATCTTTTTAAATGTGAAAAAATACTGAAAATAATAAGTAGAATTAACCTGTATTTTACCTCTGGTTAGATACCAAATTACCAAAAGTAGGAATGTGAAAATAGGATAATAAAATAAACATGACATATCATGCTAGTCTCTTGTTCCAAAAGGAACCCAAAAGAAATACAAAAATTGAAAATCCATAAAATGGTTCCTAAAACCTATACATGTCCTCTCATCCAATATATATCCCATAGGTCCCAAATAGGAAATCTATCACTAGGAATTTTCTCTTTTCTTGACCTGTAACCATGAAATCTTCTTAGGTACTGATGGTGGCCCATGTAGGGTGTGAGAACAACTTAGTAGGCCACCAAAATAGTGTCTAAATAAATAACAAGTCTATGTAATAATGTATGTACATGTACTGTGGTATAATAGATAGGGTAATAAATCAAAAAATGTTTTTGATAAATAAATAATTATTAATTAACCTTTTAGCCCTCGAGTTATAAAGTGACACCAGATCTGACCAAACCTACATTAGTGAATGTTGATCATATGAGACATAAATCATAGGTTGATATATAATTTAAGTAAAATAAAGTCTTTTCATTAATTATTTAATTTTTTGTACCAAGAAACATCATTCAATGGTACCCATTCCATGCTTATGTACTATTTGTACCTAAAGAGTCCGTTCGATTACTAAAAATGTATATATACTACTAGTGACTAAAGAATTTATTTTGAACCTAAAATGGATTTAGAGTGTCAGTGAAACATCCCAATACATATAGAATAATACTGGTGCTTAGAGTATCAGTTTGAAATTGAAACCACATATTCAGAGTGGTGGAACAACATGCTAATCAATATAGAATAATAATAGTGCCTAGATATTAAGTATGAAATAAAAACCATGTATTAAAAGTGTCCGTAAAACATCTTATACCTTTCCATAATTTAACCCTTTCAAAGGATCAAAAAATTTAACTCTCTAAAAACATTAATAAGTAAAGATTCACTATGTAAAAATTCATTATTCACTAAAGTCTATCATACTAAACACCTTTAAACACAATTTGAAAATTAAACCATTTCATAATTTATTCATATATCACAATCATTAAATTTCCATTAAAACTATATAACCACTTAAACATGACCTGTCAACCATTAAAAATTCCATCCACTATATATTTCATAAATCATTTAATTCCAAGCTTATTCCTAGTATCCCCTTTAACTATGCAATCAATCCATCCAATGCACTTAACTGGCTTTAATATCATAATTCACCTTTTCTACCATTTTAAGTCCCACTTTTCCATTTTCAAGAATCAGAAAATCCCATGGATAGCTATGGGGTTGGTCTCATAATCACTAATATACCTGAAGAGATCTATGAAATGTATAAGTCATAATTTTAAGGCCCAAATAATTTTCCTAATTGAGGATTCAAACATGCAACACACTACCACTATTTCTCATACTACATACCCAATTAAAATTTTCAGGTCTGTGAGAAATATCTCTTAGAACACCAACATTTTGTTCATTGATATCCACTCATCCAAACACATCCTTTTATTTGAGATAAATGTCCATAAGAACAATAACTAACAAATAATCCTTGAGAAAATGGAATATGATATATACATGAGAAGGAAGAAATAACTATTAGAACATCCAACAAAATAGATTGAAACCTATTTGTAGACTTTATTGGGGATTTGAAAAAATTTAAACTAAACTCCAAACATCCTAGAATAAAAGGATATCCATCATTATAAGAGTTGGAGAAACTTAGGGTGCACCTACGGCATTTGGGGGGTGGAATTGGGGAGAAAATCGGGTGAGGTTATAATATGAATGGTAGGTAATAGTGAAACATTTTCAATGTTTAATGAAATACATGGTTTGTCGACCATGTGGAAATAATGAAAGAATCACAGCCTAAGGGAAAACATTTTCACATAGTTTCATGGGCCACCCATATGGTATGGTAAACCATGCGAAAGAGATTCAAGTCAACTATAGAAGTTGAGTGCCCTAATTTTCAAGTTTATTCGGGAATTATCACACATTTTTTAAAACTATTTTCCCTTTAATCGGGTCGTAGAGTTATAGATCATGGTTAAAACTACTCATTCAACATCTGATGTTTGTCCTTTTTTCTAAAACTCCACGTCCTAAGCACCCAAAATTCTCATTAGGTCGTCTTTAATCCTTGGAAGATTATTCCATACATTATTCTAAAATGGGATTAACCAAATTTAAAATAAAAATGTACCTCTACAAGATCCAAGATCTAATAACCTCCCCACCATATTATACCTCATCATCACTTTGTAATTCTCAGTATCATTAAGCCTCTATGGAAAAAATATGTGCCATTGGGACTATATTTTAGCTACCCCTTTTATGTTTACTCTTAAACACATCATTGTGACCACAAAACTTTAACTAAAAGAAAAATCATGCACCAAAATATTTTTATCATTGTGATACACAATATGAATTAACTGATCCTCAAAGGATGCATCTTCCTCAAGCTTAACATCATTAAGATCAATAGTATGATATGGGTCAGTGTGATATTGTATAAATTTTGTCTCATTAAACACATTGTTCATATCACCATGGTATTGTAGAAGAGCCCTTCAACACACTAGTGGACCGATCCTTTCAATAATCTTTAACATCTTGAAATACCTATGTTCCAACGTTCCCTAATTCTAAATCTAACGGTGAACCAATATCAACAATACACAGATGAATACATAGTCAACCATTTAAAACTTTAGAGTTCAATTTTGTTGATCAACATATGACTTCTATCTACTTCTGGTTGTATCATGCATTTTCAGATCAATTGGACGTTCTCCAACATTTCATGTATAATAATAAACCTTAAAATTATGATTCTTCTACTTCCATCAAAAACAAATATGACCTTCATGACCTACCATACAGTTCCTTATAGGGTTACTTTCGAATAGTCACATGATAACTTTTGTTATTGGTAAACTCAATGAGTGTTGGGTGCTTCCCCCAGGTTCCAAAAAAACTAGGATACATGAATCAGCATGTCCTATAATTATTTGATAGTACTCTTATATTTTCCTATTGGTGTAAGGGTGGTAGTAATTTCTTAAAAATACTTGAGTACTAAGCACCTTCATTAATCCTTTCTATAAGCACGAAGTAAAATGGGGATCTGGATAATAAATAATACTCTGATGCACCCATTTCAAACATACTATCTCTCGAGCATATATGTTACCCAACTCATTGATGGTGATGGTCTCAAAAATTAGGATAAATGGGATACCTTTTTCAACTGGTATAAAATTTCCCATATTGTATCACTCATCTAAGGAGTCCTGGGTAAACCCACCAAAAAATCCATGGTAACATTATCCCACTTCCATTCTAGAATGGAAAAGGGATATAATAGACATATAGGCCATTGATGTGAAAAATTCACCTATTCACAGGTGTAACATCATGTTACAAAACCTATGATCTACTTCTTCATTCCTGACTACCAATACTATCTATAAATATCATGGTACGTTTTGGAAAAATGATGGTGCGCCAATGATTTTGAAGCATGAAACTCACACATTATCTCCTCCCATATACCCTATGGAATGTAATCATGGCCATGAATGTGGATAAACTTTTCACCATCAATTTTCCAAATTGAAAATATCTACCTACCATCAATGTTATCCCTCAAAAGAAGACACTCTACATTAGCATAATGTTCCCTCTTGACTTGATTCAACATAGATGGTATGATGAATAAAGACATGAGTTTCATTAGTTACTACTCATTATAATAACCTATATGCATATAATTGAATAAAGACATTATATTTCAATTAGAAGTAGACTCCTAAACCTCTTGGATCTATTTCATCTAACTCAAAGAATCAGCAACAATGTTTTCTTTCTTAGGCATATATGCTAACTAAAAATCAAAAGATTTCATGTATTCAACTCATCTCTAATAATGGAGGTTTAGATCAAATTGATAAAATATATATTTATGGATTTTATGTTTGGTATAAATAGAAAACCTTTCACCTTGGAGGTATATCACCAATATTTTATGGTGTGAACCCTTGTGGACAACTCATGATTATGCATCTGAAATGACTATTAATGTGGACTAAACTATCACCACCCACATTCCATGAATCAATATCATTACATCGATATTTTCTCAAGTCTGATCTTTGATTCATCAAACTATATAGTATATTCCTTACTAATTTTAGGTAATATCAAAATTGGTGATGTGTTCAAATGCATATTTAGCACTAGAAAAGCATTATCACAAGATCTAGACCACTCAAAATTCATGAAGATTTTGGTTAGGACTGAGATAAGTGATTCTAGGAAAGAAAATTCACTAATAAACCTTTGCTATTGTCCCTATAAACCAAATAAACATTATATTTAAAATTCATTCTTAGGATACTCTAAATAAACAACTACTCATACTATCTCAAGTTCTACTCATAAACCTTATTATAAGATTATGTATCCCATGAAAAGTACTTTATCAATCTTTAAAATGAAATTAGATAGCTCACTGTATTGATGATAATCTCTCAGTGTACTCAATACAATGTCAACATATTGGTCATTATAGTGTCTATACCGAGAGTACACCAAGACTTTATTGATGAAGGAAACCACAAACTAATCAAAATATGGGTGGAAGATTTGGTTCATTAAATACATATACACAAAAGGTCTATTTTTGAGCCCAAATAGCATCACAATGAACTCATACAAGATACACTTCTTCTAGAAGAAGCATCTGGTATATTCGATGGTCTCAGCCTCAACTGATAGTACCCTAATTTTAAATAAATCTTGGATAAAACAAAGAAACCCCATAGTTATTCAAAGAGATCATCAATATGAATAATGTGATACTTTTTCTTAATTTTCATCCAATTCATATTCTACTAATTTACACATAACCACAGCATTCCATCTACCTTTATTTGAAAATTGAACTGGAGAAACACAAGGTTATGTACTCAGCTGAAAGAACCCTTTAGCCTCCAATTACTCTAACTAAGCCATAATATATTAAAGCTCCACTGGTGCCATTCTATAAAGAGGATTGGAATCTAGGCCAGTCCCAGAAACCGTGTAAAACAATATTTTTCCTTATAAAAAATTAGAATATTTTAAAGAATTATTTTAAAGATAGGAGTTGGGTTAGTGTGGGATTCTATGGGTCAGCGAGGCTCAATTTTGATACAGTAAAAACATTAAATATATTATATCAAGCATGTAAAGTTTTTATAAAATAATGGAATAACTCATAAAGGGAGTCTGGGATAGAAAATATGAGGACATCATTAAATATAGAATATGGTTTTTACCCCAAGAATGGCATAACCTATGTCTGTATCATGTGTTTGATTTAAAAATGGTCATGGGTGGATCGTTAAATAAATAAATAAATAAATAAATAAATTTATTTTTTTTTTTATTTTTTATCCTGATATAGATCCTCTATATTTTAACCTATTCATCAGAATATCCTAGTGTTATCCATATAACTTTAGGGGTTTTGAGAGAGCATGGTTGAGAGCTTTGGCGGTTGAAAACCGGATCATTGAACGAAGAATGATATAGAGGAGTTTTTCTTCACCAGAAGAGTTCATGGATATCGCCAATGACAATGATGTAGAACCATTATTCATCATATATTGATACAAACTGAAGGCATAAAATTTTATTATGTTTATTTAATCCTATATTTTTTACCCAAGTGGAATGTGAATTAATTTGATAAAAATTATTTTATGGTTCGATCATTGGATTATGGTTGATGAATTATTCTTCCTAGATTTATGTTTACTTTATTCTTTTTTTATTGTTATTCATTCATTGCCTTCGTGTTAATGGATTGAGGTCAACCCAAACAATTAACGAGGTTAATTCCCATAATTTCTATTTTTCAATTTTATCCACATGTTCTTCATAAAATAATCTTTTATATTCTATTTGGCTATCAGTTTGACAAATACCAGGTGAATGATCATTGTGTAGTAATTATTCGATGAAACATATCACTATCATGGGTTTGGATTTGAGATTGATCGCAGAATTGTGGTGTGTGATAAGGAAGAAGGGTTGGGATCAGATTGAGAGTTCTCATTTCATGGGGTTTGGTATTCTGATGATGTGGATTGATGAAAGACATTCCTGAGCAAATGTAGTGGATAAAAATCATCCATAATCAATTAATTAAGTTCGTTAAATTCATATTCATGTTTAAGTGGATCATTTGTAGAAGATTCCATGGTGATAGATTCACGTGAGATTCATGTGAAGAGTTATTGGATTTCTATAAAATCTCGATATAAATGGTGTGTAGTCTAAAGAACACAATCCATGCAGACCCCAAGCTGTGCATCCTAGAGTTTCATGAAAATATAAATATGACACACCTTTTATACCCCTATATATGACATGTTCTACAATTCCAGAGGTTTTGTGTGCACCCAATAGGTAAATAGTCATGAACAAGATAGGGTACATTGGAACAACTTTGTACACTAGTCATGTACCTAGAAATTGATATTGCACTCGGGTAGAACCAGAGTACATAGGCACAAACAGAGTACATAGGCACATCCAATGTACATAGGAATGCACCAAAGTTCATGGGAATGGTCTGGAGTGAGCAGGTAGACCTAGGGCAGTGAAGAAACACTGATTATACAATAAAAACACCATGTATATTTTCTAAGGAAGTTTGATGCCCCCATTTTCTGTAGTTTCGACATGTATCCATAGGTTGAGTTCTCATAGTCCATCCATATAAGGTTATATGAGGCATACCTTCCCTAGCACATGATGAGTGATAACCTCTATTGGATTAGTCTTGAATAAATTAAAAAATCCCCCCATGTGGCTCAGGGTGTGATTCTCTATCATTTATTCCCTGGGTTGGGTCAGGAATTATTTTACACACTATCAGGATGTGTGATCCCCAACCTAGTAGTTTTTCTCTAGGTAGGTTCTGGAATTCCACATAATCCCAAATTAAGACCTCATATTCAAGTATCAATATACTTAGAGTTCCAACATGTAATTGTTCATGGTGAGGCTAGATAATAATGACTTATTGGATGACCACCAAGCGTGTTATCTAGGATCATATAGTGAGGTCTCCCAGATGATTGTTAATATGAAGCCTTGAGCAGAAATCTAGATTGGTAGTATGGTTGTGACATCAAATTGAGACTAGGTGTCTATATTGTGTATAACTATGTTATTATTATCATGTATCATTTTTTGATTGAAATACCTTAGTGGTGATGATCATACTTCTCCATCTTAATGATTTATATTGTGAAATTGTAGGGATTCTGACTACGTTTTTATTTTCTCACCCCTAAGTGGGATCCTCCCACACATGTCATGTCTTTTGCAGAAGATATATTTTTTGATAGAGTCCTAGGAGGACCAAGATTAGGTAAATCATAGTTGACCAAGACACACTAGTTAGTTTCATGTGTTCCATTTTTCATCAATCCCATAGAGGGTTAGAATATTTTATAGATTTGTTGGGATTATTTTTTCCCCTTTATGGTTTCCCACACTTGTGTTATACTCTAATGTGGAATATAGATGTATGAATGAGTTTTTAGTTTCTTTTTTATTTTACCATTCGGTATTGTATTCATATTTAGATATGTGTGTGTATAGGTACTTTAAGATAAGGCATCCCATGTTTGTGTAATTCCTACATGGTTCTACTCGCTATCCCCTAGACTATTAGAGGTGGTCTTGGTATGTCACACTCATCTTAACACTATCTAGGAGGGATTTGGTGGGTTAGGACCTAAAATAGCAGTTTTAATGGATATTTATCTAATGAATATAATTTCTATATTTTCTAGTTGTGAGGATTGGTTTGGGAACTATGGAAACAATGTTAAAGTGTCTCTAAGTTGACTCTCAGGCCAAGGTTTTAGTTCTGGTGTGGTTTCTAACATATCCATTCACCTAGAATATAATAACATTATTGTGACTAAGTTTATGTCGGGAGTTGTTATAGGAAAAACATTAGTACATGCATCATATTTAAATGGGTTTTAGTTTCCATGTCCTTCTTATGTAAGGTACCTAGATATAATATTTAATCGTTGTATGTATTGTCTTTTCTGGATACCTCCATGATGAAAAAATACTACAATTATATAAAAGGTTCATGATTTTGATCCACCTAGTGATGAGTCTTTGATATATGGACCTATTTAGTAGGTGGTACCTATCGATGGTTTTCTAGTATTACCTCCACCCATTGAGAAGCAGGTTACACCAATGGTACCTGCAAAGGATGTGTGAAAAATGAGTGCACTCAATTATTTTCAAAGAAAGATACCTCTTAGGTTTTAGGGTGTTCTATACACTCAATTAGAATAGGCTTATCTTGAGGTAGCTGTTTGAATTTTATTCCTTGATAGAACACTGTATGTTTAGATGGTGGTATTAGCAACAAGCCTTCTCCATGATCCCATAAGGAAATGGTGGAGTCTAGTTTTCCAAATTCATGATGAGGTATATGTCTCTTAGATAGAGTTAGAAAATCTATATATAGAGGATTTATACCTATATATGTTGGGAACAGTGTGTGTCTAAGATATTTTGGAGCTACAGATGGGAATCTTGATAGTGGTGGATTATGCATAGAGGTTCACTAACCTCTTGTGATACTCCATAGATATGGTTTAAGATGTTTTTTCCATGAACAAACCTTTGACCGTGAACCTTTCATATATATATATATATACTAGAGTGATATATCCTTTCATTCCTACTTATGCTGGTGTTCTCAAGTGATCTTTGGTGGTTGAGAGATTCATTGAAGAGTAGTCACTGACAGTTGGTGCTGGTAGTGGGGGCCCAAGAGATAAAACCTCAGCAGCATATAACTAAAATCATATGTAGGGATCTAGTAAGTCAAGGTATTTCCAAATAAAATCTCAATACATAGGTTCTATATTCCAAGGATCTTTCTACAGATCTATTTATTGAAGGGATAGGAATTCCTACTCATACGGTGGTGGAGGGCATCTCATATAGGATTGTTGGACCTACCGTGCTACTGAGGAGAGGTAATTAGTGAACTAAATAGGTAGAGAAAATGTCTACATTGTGGAGGGTTGCAGAGTATGTGATTTGGTAGGGGATATAGTATAGCTACAAGTGGTGGCCAATGATTTTATCTATTTCCACAACCATCCCAAGGTGGTCCATGACAGACTTAGGGATCTTGTGGTTAGAGATAAGGGAAGCTACATAAAATAGAGACTTATGACCTAGAGGATCTAAGTATGATTCAAGGTATAATATATGACTTCTCTAATTTAGATAATGTATTGATAGACACAAGTGTGAGAATCTATTACCATTCCACATCTCTTATTCGAGATCTAGAGATTCCAGTTGAGCCTTTAGCTCAAAACTTGTGGTTAGAGACTCTTATTGGAGGGGATTTAGTGATCACAAACTTCTTCCAATATTATAACCTGACTCATAGAGGAGACATATTTATTTATGATCTTTTAATAGATACAATTAGGCCTTATAACTTCATACTTGTTATGAACTAGATATCCACATTTGATGTGCATATTAACAGTTTCAGGAAAAGGATGTGGTGTATCCAAGATAATAGAATGATGTTTTCCTTAATCAATGAGAAGGAAACCCATGAAAATAAGGATAGAAACATTCATAGGAGGATATATATGATTAATCATCTATTGGATAGTATTTCACTTGGATTATTAAATGTTATGTGCCATCAGCTTCCTGATATGGTGGAAGATTATGAAGATATCATCATTAATGACATGTTGGCATTACCTCACCAATAAGAGATATACATATCATTGAATTTCAACCAGGGACTACCCTAATATATTTTCTAACATATCATATAGCATAATTAGATCTTCATGAGATAAAGGATAATTTATAGGATTTTTATATGAATGGATTTTTTAGAACTAATGTGACACCCTAGAAAACCCTAGTTTTTTTTCAGAATATAGATGGGAGCATGATGCTATGTGTGGATGAACATTTCATGAATCAAGTGACCATCAAGAATAAATATATGATATCTAGAATTGAATAACTATTTAACCAATTTAAAGGGTCAATGTGGTTCTGGAATATTATCCTTAGGCCGAACTGTCACTAGCTCCATGTTCAAGATGAGGATACACCAAAGACAACATTATGATGTTTCTGCTATCAATATGAGTACATGGTAATTCCCTTTATCCTAATGAAGACACTAGTAGTGTTTTCTCTACTCATAAACTAGATATTTCAACCATTATTAGATTGATTCATTGTAGTATTCATTGATGACATCCTAGTGTACTCTTCATTTGAGGAGGAACACATGAGACATATGATAATGGTTTTAGACATACTATGAGAGCACCAAATTTTTGGTAATCTCTCAAAATTTAAATTATGTATTCGATAAATCCACTTCCTTGGACATGTCATCTCAATAGAGGGTTTAATAGTTGACCCAATAAAAGATGATATGCTTCTATATTTGGTTCCACCTAAGAGTATGATTTAAGTCCAATGTTTCATTGTTTTTAAAGGATACTATCCGAGATTCATGCCCAATTTCATTAGGATTTTAAAACTCTTGGCTAATATGACCCAAAAATGGTGGCCTTTCATGTAGAAAGATAGGTTCTAGCATGATTTTTAGGAGTTTTGGTAGATTTTGATGAGTGGCCCCATCTCGAGACTTCCAGTGGAGGGTGTTGATCATGTGGTGTTCTGAGATTCTTCTAGAACTAGGCATGTATGTTTTTTTTATTGTAGAGTTATGTGGATAAAGCTTATGTGTCCCAAATGATAAGTCCCCATGAGAAGAACTATGTGAACCATGATATTGATCTTGAACTTTTGGTTTTCTCCCTAAATATGTGGTTACATTACCTTATGGGTGTCCATTGTATCATCTACTATGACCAAAAGTGTATCGTGTATATATTTTTACATGAGGGTGTTAACTTGAGATAGAGGAGATGGATAGAGTTCCTCCATGATTATTACTTCAAGAAATTTTATACTCTAAGGAATGGGAATGTGGTTGTATATTCTCTTAGTAGGATATCTTTTTTGTAGTTGTTGAGAAAGGACCTTGAGCAGTTAGACTCTTTTTAGTTATCCTTAGTGTAAGAGGATGGAGAAGCTTCCCTCTAGTTGATGGTTGTTACCCCTACACTTTTTGAGTGTGTGAGGGAGGCTCATATTAGAGATACTAACGATGATACCTTACATGTTTAGATATCCACTAGATGTTCCCCTGATGGATTTTAGGAAGGTGTGGAGAACCTCATTATTTTCGAAGGCTAGACTTTGGTAATGGTGACATTGTAAGATTTTATTTTGAGGTTGTTTCATACACTCCCTTAGAAGTACATCTAGGGTTGGAAAAGATATACTTGGACTTTTATCATCTGTTCGAGTGGTCTGGGATAAATATTTGTGTAGTGGAGTTCATCTCTAGATGCGTCACTTTTTAGAAGGTTCAGGCTGAGCACTAGGTTCCAACAAGTTTGTATCAACCCCTTGAGGTGCTAAAGTGAAATTGGGATGTTATATCTATATACTTTTTGATAGGTATTCCATGATATTCTAGATAAAATTATGTTATATGGGTGATCATATACTATCTCACCAATGTAGCCCACTTCCTTGAAATTTGAGAATACAGTTCAATTGGGAGCTTGCTGACACCTACAAAATGTGCCTCAGAAAACCCACAATGAAAGAAATACCTAAAATATATGTATTATATTCCCCACAAATATAAGGAATAAAAGGTTTCAAAAATTAGGGATCGTGTAAACTTCTAAAATATATGTGATCTCATGACCTTTAGAATATCATACGAACAATCATGCATGGTGCATAACCTAATGGAAGATCATGAAAAGCCCATATGAAAATCCATCCTTGTTCTTTTTAATTCATCCAGGACACTCTATGATCATGTGGTGGATTATATATGATCTCCTCAAATTCCTGTGACTTTTCAGGTGGTATGCATATGACAACCATCTGTAAATCTTTGTAAAATAAGGGGAAAATATGTAAAAGGTATGAGCCCTTAATAGTCATAAACCTTTATGTGACATACCTAGGAAGTTGAAAAGTCACCATGGAATCCTGTATAACATGTCCATGTTATTTTTCAGAAGCCCGATGGTATGTCACCCTCATTGTGCAAAGGGTTTTGAACATACCCAGGCGGTCCTGCACACCCCCTTTGGCTCCAAAGACAAATAGGAGGGTTGTCTCTGATATTGCTTGAGCATCACTAAAAGACCCTTTTTTGGTCACATGATACATCAGTGATGGTGAAAGTGGCTGTCTTCGATATAACTCATTCCAATTCATGATATCCCCTACCTTTTTGAAATAAACAAGGAAATGAAAATGGAGATGACATGAGCTTATTCTAAAGGGAATATACATTGATTTTTTATGAGTACGGATTTACTTCTTGAGATATCACTATTAATAATGTGAGGTACCAGTCAATAAAACATATTTATCTCATGAAAGAACCTTAGAAAAACAACTTTTTCTTGTTGAAGGTTATAAAAAAGCATCTAATATCATGCAAAATCCTTTCAACAGGCATCCTGATCTCATGGAGGCCCCTAGACATGTCGATCTGACCTTATAAAATCCCACTGGTACGCCCACATGGTTATGAAATAACCCTTTGGGTGGCCAAAATAAAATAAATGGGGGCACTGATGGGATGGTCTTCAGTCACTATAAATCATGTGACACCCCCACCCCTCGAATAACCTAGGGATGGATCATGTGAAGCGCATAACATAAATTCCCTCCACTGACTCCAGCCTGAATCTACAAGATACACACAACATAAGAAATCAAATAACTGAGGTGGAGAGGAATATAAATCCCCAACCTCTGTACAAAAAAAATGCATATTTCAATCTATGCACTGGCACATCTAGGTATCAGAGAATACTTCTCAAAGAGGTTAATCTCATAATCGCACGGTGTTTCCTGACAGGTAAAATCTGGGGAATAACCCTAAGGGATCACAAGACCTGCATAGGAATTTTACCTAATCACTTGAGATCACATGAATGAATTTTTTTATTTTATCTAGATTATTTGAAGTAAGTCCTGCATATGTTTTGAATCATGTGAAGCCTAAATAAGCTAACACTAAACAAATATATGGAACAAATTCTATACAAATTTTCAATAAAGAATAAAGGATATGAGACTAATGTAAAGAACATATAAACTGATCCCCATGCACTTCACATGACTCATCCATATCATGAGACAACATTAGGATATGTTTCAAAAGTCATGTGATGTCCCCTCGACATACCCTTTGGATCAAGTGATGTCCTCCAGACACTTTAGTTAAGTCACACGACAGTATCTCAACATGCCAACCAAGTCTCATGAAGCCCTCTGGGTTGCCATCCAGATCTTGTGATGTCCTTTAGAAATATTTCTCAAGTCCTAAAACAATACCAGTGTATGTCATATAGATATTTCAAAGTCCTCTGGGCTTGTCAGTAAGATCTTGTGACATCATCCAAGCATGTTAGCCAAGTTTCGTAATGACACTAAGACATGTCAACCAGATCACATGACCTCATCCATACATGTCAGCCAAAATCATGAAATATCCCCCAGGTGTGTCAGCTAAGATAATGTGATGACCTCCAAACATGTTATCCTAGATCATGTGACACACTTCAGAAAATTCGACTGGATCATGCAATTACATTTTTAGGTGTCCAATATACATCTAGGACATGTACATACATCTTCTATCATGTCAGTTATACATCCTCATACATGTCAGGCAGACAATCAGACATATTAGGAAGACAACCAAGACATGTCCTGAGACATGATGGCCATTTATAGTGGGAATATTAAGGAATCTTCAATGTGTAATACCCAATCAAACTAAACTATGATGACTATAATTCTTTCCATAACTATGATATGTAGGATGCCTTCCTAAGGATCGAGGTCCATATTAAAACATCCAAAGGGCTATCCCAACACATAATTCCCACATCCATAAGTATTGAAACTAGTTACTTGTTATCCCTTGTTTGTAACACTGAGCATAGATCATGTTAGATTATAGAGATTCAATGATAATATAATTTTCCTTTGGATTCTCCCCCATCAAGGGAAACCTTATTATGTAAGCCTTAATTAGCGACATAATATGATATGCCCCCCATATTAGAGATCCTTAGTGTTTAATCCCAGATTAAACTAAACTATATTGAATATAATTCATTCCATAACCAGGATACAAAGGAATCCCTCCTAAGGCCCAAAATCCAAATTAAAATATTCAATGGGTTTTCCCAGCACGTAATTCCGTCATTCATAAGCAGTGGGACTAGTTACTTGTAATGATTTTTTTCCCACATGAAGAATAGATCACATGGGCTTAGGGAGTTTCAATTATCATATCATTCACATAATATATCTCCACCATCCCGGGAAAAAACAGTGTGTAAGCTGCAATCAGTGGTATAAAATGATATGTCTCCCATATTAGGGCATCCTCAGTGTGTAAGCCCCTATGAAATTAAACTAAAAAGACTTTGATTCATTTTATAAATAGGATACGTAGGAAGCCTCATCATGGTTTGAGACCAAACATCTAGAACCTAATAACCTCAATATATGTATTTTTGGTATGACATTAAACTTCATGGGTTCAAATAACTACATGGTTTTATTATTCTTATTATAAAACAGGACACATATGAGGCCTCATAATGGATTAATCCCATCCTCAAAATATTAATCACCACCCTAGATGACAACAAACTCTAGAATTCCTAATTACATAGCTCCAATATATAATCATATTATCACTAATTGGAAATGGTGAATAACCTTGGATACATATATATGGATTCACTTATAAGCTCTCCCCTTTTTTTGATAAATGGATTTAACATATGATCATTCTATTAGGGAAACCAGTCCCACATTAGGATTAGGAAAATATTTTTGAACATATCTTAAATATATGGGAATATCCCAAAGTAGGAAACAATTTCCCCTTAAAGGGTGTAATGAACTCATCCCCAACCCTCTTGACCAATGTGAGTTCCTAAGAATCATTGGGTCTGAAACCCTAAAGGACCACATGCCTTTGGAAAGAAGTTCCATATTTAGATATGGATATGGAATTTTTTGGGAGCTTTAATTAGAGATAAAAAATTGTAACCCCAAATTGAATGTTTATACAAGACACTGAACCCCCCTCCCCCACCCCCCCCCCCCACAATAAAACTGTTGGGCCCAGATAACCACATCATTCCAAAAAAAAGTGTGTAACTCAATGTGAAATCCTTTAACTAGGGAATCTACTTGACATGATAAAACTTATATAATATAACCTCCACATCAGACCATTTTTGTGATTTCATATGGTGACCCTTATCCTCTTTTCAACAAAAAATTGGGGAACCCAACATGAAATCATTTAACTACAACATCTCAATCACAAGATAAAAAGGATAAACTACCCAGTTCTCATCGAACCATTTTTACCATTAATTTGGGTGGACCTTACCCTCATTACTATGAAACAAAAATAGTGAACCCTATGTGAATCTATAAAAAATCCAAATTATCAATTGGCCATGATTTATGGAATTTTTTTTTCATATCCTTCAAAAGGAAAAGTGGGGAACTTTACATGAATCTTACTACTGATCCTTTATATACATGGTTCACCTAAAATAAGTTCATCCCTGATTTGATAAGGCCATATGAGAAGAATAGTTGAATTGGGAATAATAAAGGATAATTACATTATCCATGTATATCTTATAGATTACGTATTATGCCACCAATGATACACTGATTGGTGACCTTGTTCCTTTGTGTATTCATGACTGTAGATAATTCTATCACAAATAATAACCAACTCAAGATAATTTCTTCAACCATCATCCATTATAGGTATTTATTTATGTGTAAAACCCCCATGGGACTTAGAATGACCTCATCTACCCAACACCTCAAACGTATGGTTGAAAATGAAATGGTCCGGGAATACCATCGACATGTTGTGATCACGACCCTTGAGGTTTCCCATGAGGGTCTACGAATTCTAAAACTGATGGGTCTGTACCATCCTAAGAATGCTCTAGTAAAGACATTGGTGCTCATTTATAGAGCCAACCAGTTTGTAAGCATATCACAAGAGTGCAAAAATCCCCACCTTTAGTATATGATGAAGGTGGGTCAAGGAGTCAACTATGGATCCCTTCTAGTTCAAAGATCCCTAGGGCGGTATCTTTTCAATCTTCATCGCCAGAACCATCCCACTGATGCCCTTCAGTCACATGTTGAGGGAACCACCTAACACAATGCCACCTCTAATCCCCATGCATGGGAAATATGGAAGACACATAGGGTGTAGAAGGCTCTAGATAATCGTTAGTGTGCTCATATCCCCACTACCACTAATGATGTCATCCAACATATTCCAGTGATAACTAGGTATTAGAAACCTATCCTTTCTCACTTGAAGCAAGTATACAGGTGTATTACTACATCAAGCAGGATGGAGGTGCATATTTTTTCCCCCATTCATGAATCCCATTAAGATATTTTGGTTGCATAAAGAGGGAAAAAGTTATATCATATCCCTACTTCAATTGAAGATATATTTAATTACATAGTGGAGATAGAAAATGTGAAGTATTACATTCCTACACACACTTTGATTAAGTGTCATTACATCATAAAAAAACTTGAAGAACTTTGTCGATATATTCTGGTATTGGTACAAATACAGGGATAAGAAAATATTTCTATCCCTATAGGAAGGAAAACAAAACACCCTAATCAGTATGAAAAAGTGGTTGATTTGGATAAACTGTAAATTATTTCTCCTATCTAGGAGGATTATTGGCATATTCTGGTAAAGGACAAGGCACCAAAATGGGCTCATATGCCCATTACAATTGGGGATCATCAGTTGAGAGCATCAGATGCCTCCAGATAGGGGTACATTCCTATAAAAATCACTAGTGGAATATGCCAAAGTACCAGGATTAGGACCATATCCCTATTCTGGATAGGGTGTACCAAGTGAGAGTGAAACATGCCTTATGAAAATCTTTTATTCCTTTCAAAAAATACTAGAAACATAATCCGAAGTTTCAAGATAATAATCATATCATTATTCTTGTCAAGGATCACTAAGTGAGAGTAGAACATGCCTCAGGATAGACTCATGTTCCTATAAGTGAATATACCTAGAATATTCTAGTAGACCATAGAAGCCAGGAGGATACTCCTACTTTCACTAAATAACAAAGGTACCAACATCTTTATAAGGCCATATTGGAGGAGGCTCATATCATTAATCCCATTTCGGAGGTCTAGTGGCATGTTTCTATGGGGAATGAATATTTAGACTGGGCTCATATTCCCATTCCAACCAGTTCTCACCAAGTGAGAGTGAACATGCCTCTATACTAGATCATATTTCAACTAAAAAATATTGTTGGGACCACTTTGTGTATAAGATTGTATTTGTTGTTAACAGTTGTCAACGAAGATAAAAATGAAGAAATATATGAAGGGCTTCATGTTATAAAATGATCATGTGAAATCTCACCATTAAAAGAGAATCATGCAAGAGCTTACTTGAGAAATATAAGCATATGATTTTCATGAAGCAGAGGATGATGACTGAAGAAGAAGAGAGAGTGTGTAAGGGCTTGGAATTCTGAGATGGCTACACATTTCACATTGTATCTAAATTTGATGATGCTTTGCTGATTTTTATTTCCCAAATATCATAAGTTTGGAGAACTTGTTATGGAAGCATTATTAAGGAAAAGGGGAGTAATGATATTGTCAATCATATTCTAGTTTTGATTTGAAAGATTTTTTCTACTGAAAGATAGGGAAAGGACGTGAGTTTGACAAAATGCATTATGTACAAGGTAAAATGGCCTAATATTTTGAGTGCAAGTGGAGTTTTAAGATCATCAATCCCATATTTGGAAAAGGAAATAGGTGCGCAAAAAACCAGAGACGTGCATGAAAAAATGGGAATGTTCATGGGAAAATGTTGTGTGTGAAATAACTAGTTGAGTTTTTTCATGAAAACAGTGCCTCAGATCAGAAATACTAAAAATCAGAAGTGGAAAAAGGCACACGAAAAAATAGAGATGTTCACATCAAGTACATGGAACATAAAACATGTGCTCATAAAATTGGTTGTGTGAAAAATATGGGTTTGAGGTTTTAAGTTCAAGGGGAGCCTTGGGATCAGAAATCAGAAAATCTACAAAGGCATGAATTGTGCGAAATAATCCAGGATATGTGCGAGATTAGAAGTCATACGAAATACTAGTTTGATGTTTTATGTGAAAGAGAGGATTCATATTCAGAATGATGAAAAATGGAAAAGTCATGGCGTGCGTGCAAACACCAGGTGGTTTGTGAAAATAAAGGAAGTTCCACGTAATATAAAGAACTGAGAGATAATTTTATACGTGGGATGGGGTTTTACGTGCAAGGTCAAAACGCCAATAAATAGGAGGGGACCCCCTCTCATTTTAGGAGGCTGGACACTTATACAAATCTTGAGCTCTAATGTGCAAATGAAATAAATTATAGAGTGGTTCACAAAAAGAATAATTGATGCATAAAAAAGGAAGTGTTGCGTGAAAAAGAGAAGTTCTGCATGAAAAATAAGAGTTGCGTGAAAATGATTTTTCATGCCAAATGATGTTTTTACATGCAAGGTTTGAATTTTATGCACAAGAAACCTAAAAGGGTGCATGAAAAATTTGGGGGTCCCACGGGCCTTTTATTGGTGGTTAGCACTCTCGAAGCGGCTTCACGAAGAAGGAAGTACCATGAACCATTTGGTTTTACGAAGAGAATTAGTACTTCACACACACAACTAGTGTTTAACACCCTTGTTGTGCTTTGTGAAGATAAGAAGAAAAATATGTGCAACTGAACTCAAATCTATTTAGAAAAAAGGAAGTATACCAATACACTTAGGTGTTGGTATTAGGAATTAAATGAAGAGAAGAAGAAGAAGAAGAAGAAGAAAAGGGTGTTCCCAATTGAAGATCGTGAATTATTTAGGGCAGTACAATTGTGATGATTCTTTGCTGAGATGATCTTAATTGCTTTAACAATCAGATAGGATTTTCTGATTCTGGCCAAGAAGAGGAGAAGGAGATTTAGTGCATTTAGTTATTTCACTAAAGGAGAAGATTGAATACAAAAGAGCATCAATTCAGGACTCTGATGCAAGAAATGTCTCATTCTGAACAGGAGACAAAGACTTCCATGCTTATCTTTTGAAGAGACCTTCATATCTATAAACTTGGTAGGAAATCACCCAAGGTAGTGAGTTAGAGAGATTCAATAGGAGTGACCCGAGGGAAGCATTTAGCTATCCCTAAACAATTAAGCACTAAGCCTGGGACATAGTGACTATGCTCGAACCTTTGTAATCCACAACTAGTGAAGAATAATGGAATTTGGTACGACTGGAAACCTGTCGTTGTATGCTCCTTGGACATAGCTCTTAGTGGTGAACAAAGTAAAAAAAGTTTTGTCATGACCTTATGCATGTTAATATTTTAATTACTACACATATCCACCATACAGGTTTAAACAAGTTCCTACCAACGTCGGAACAAGATCCCATAAATTAGAGAAAAAGTTGACACCTTGATTCACCCCTCCTCTTAGGGTGGTCTAGAGTCCTTCAATTAGTATAAGAGCCAGAGGTTTACATTTGTTGGATACTCTTCAGTAATTCTATTCATAAAAGGATTTGATTTTCTTTCTAAAAATCAACAATGAATTGCAGTCTTGATGGAGATTCATTCATCTCTGAGAAGAAGTATACATACAGCAAGACCATGAAAAATAGAAAAAATAAAGAGAAGTGACATTTAAAGAAGTACATCATGTCCAAAAAGATTCAGTTTTTGGTTCTCCATTCCATTCCAATAATGATAAAATTTTAGGCTTGGAAAGAAAATATCAGGTGGATCAGGTTTCTACCCGAGGGAAGGAAGACACTTTTATCTCATTTTCAAGTGATCAAAAGAAGTTAAGAACCTATATACCTGATATTCCTCAAGAAAGAGTTGTTTCAATTATTGGAATATTTCAGTTCATGCAGGATGAGATCACCCAACTAGAAAGAGAAGTTGATAATGTGGAAAATGACTTAGTAGGAAAAATTTCAGAATGTTTAAATCTCTCCGGACAGAATTAACTATTTGAAAATAAACAAGGGGTCAATAAGACTCTGGAAGAAAATATAAATGAACTTGAATATGTGTTGAATAAGATCACTAAATTCAATAGTTTTTATTTGGAAGAAACTTCCAAGAAATTCAAGTAACTTGACTCTTTGTTACAAAAAAAAGTCAAGTTTCATGAAGTTGAAGTTGAAAGAATGAAGATTTCCGATGGAGAAAAGATGATTATGATTGAAGATCAGAATGTCATCCTCAATATTAAATGTCTAGAACTCAAAACCCAGTTGACCAATATTGAGAAGACACATATTGAGTCTATAAAAAATAAGAAAATATTTTCTAATGGTACTCAGTGTCCACTAGAGGATTCTAAGGCTAAAAGACCTTCAACATATGACAAGAAGATCACGACATTTGTTGATGATCCATCTCAAGAAATAGTGTCCATTGCTACACAATGCTCACTAGAGGAACCTAAAGTTGAAAGGCCTCCAATATGTGATAAGAATATCGTTACATCTTTTGATGATATACCATAAGAAGTAGATAGGAATAAGGTACCATCCAAACCATCTTGTACTCATATTTCTAAATATGTTCACACAAGCAGTGTAGGCAGGAAGGGAAATTCAAAACCAGTATGGATAAGGACAGGTGAGAAGTTACCTATCACTATATCTAGGGTGAATTGGAAGAAGAATGTGGAAGATGGTTATCCAAAAAGAGAATAACAAGTCAAGAAGAAGGTTTAACAATAGAATACAAAGAAATAAATATTTGTGGGTCAATGTTGGTGTTGGAATAAATTTGGGCTTTGTGAATTAAATTTTTGGTAAAATCCCCGTAATGTAAAAGTACAAAGGTATCCTACCTCAAGGGGGATAATTCTAGAGAAGAAGAAGCAACATTCACAGGTCCAGAAGCATATGTTTATCACAAACATAATTGGAATGCTTGATAACATTTGTGATATATTCAATGGTAGTGGTCACAGGGTAGGTACATGACCATATCAACAAGCATTCATCGTTGATAAGAAAATAAGACCTCTAATGTTGGATAAGTATTAATCAACTATATTGGGAATAAATTAGAAGAATATTGTGAACATAAAATTCACCAAGAAGATCTCATGCAGGGAAGCTGAAAAGACCCTGGATTTTAGATCCATGAAATTGAATGGAAATTCATCCAAAAGAAAAACTAAGAGGGATGATAGTCATATAAATCCACATGGAATATCCAAATCAGTTGTAATAGTTCCAAATGACATGCTAGTCATCTGGTCAGATGATTTGAAAATATTGAGGAAACTTGAAGATGAAAAGGACAAGGATGGTGATAAAGGAAAATAAAAACTTTCATGTGATGAAGATAAAATTCATTAGAGTGTGAAAACCAGAAGAGAAAGATGTGTTAAGGAAGTTTTGTGGGAGAGATGTATGAAATATGGTCACATTGAAAATGTTTGTCTATCCTTAATACGAGATCAAGAAGCAATACATAAAAGGAGTAATAATGTATCATTCATGATGGATATTAAGAAGAAAAATTATCCACAAAATTAAAAAGAGAATGTGAAGAGAGCCATAAAAAATCAACAGAGATCATAAAATATGTTCAAATGTGCAAGCATGAAGACTGGAGTAAATGGAGGAACTTGGTATAGAAAAGCTTCTCAACCATGCATCTTATATTGATGAAGAAATGAGGAGCCATATTATTCCCTAAATCATTTGTGTATTCTATTTGTGCTGATAATATAGGGAATTTAAGGTGAAGCATTCTCTTAGGGGGAGAACCTAAGAAGTTGTGAATGCTATTAACTATTGATAGCTAAGCTGAAGAAGTTTACATCCTTGGAAGACTATTAAATTGATATTCAAATATTATTATGATGAAGGATCACCCTTGATGAAGATGATGAGTAATTCTTCCCCTGAGGGGGATACAAATAGAGAAGCTTCCAGAATTATTATTGCAATTAGTATCACATTTAGTTGGTATTAAATTTAATTACTCTAGAAATTTCTTGAAGAACATGTCATTGGAAAAGGTATGTCATTTTTCAATATCTCATCCTTGGTTACTCAGAATGATTATAATTTTACAAAGGGGGATTAACTGAATTAATTAGTGACATAAGAAGAATAGAAGTCCCCCAAGGCCACTTATCCTGAAAATTGCTCTTGAATGTTTTTGATCTATTTGTTTAAGTGAGTTCATGAGTTTTAGGTTGATTATTACCTATCACATTCAATTTCTTCAGCCTAGAATAAACGTTAAAAACCCTTTAAGACAAAGTACATGAGTTCTCATCTCATGAGTTATCCTGATCAGTGGATAATAGACAACGTTTTTGTCTAAATAAAATCCTTTGGTTTCCTATATCAAGCATTTCTCATGTAGAATTAGAGTGAAATGATTGATGAAACTTTGTGCAAGTATGGAATGATACCCTTTTCCCATGAACTTTTTATATATTGTTAATAAGGGAGAGAGAAGTGAAATGAATGTTTGAAATAGAGAAATAAGTAAGGGGATAGAGAAGATTAACATTTTTATATTTAATCATTCATTTGAGGGGAACTTTAAGGCATTGACAACAAAATACAATGGGGGAGGTTATTGGGACCACTTTGTGTATAAGGTTGAATTTGTTGTCAACAATAGTCATTGAAGATCAAAATGAAGAAGCAGATGAAGGGATTCATGTTATAAGGTGATCATGAAATATCTCATTGTTCAAAGAGAATCATGCAAGATATTACTTGAAGAATATAATAATATGATTTTCATGAAGTTGAGAATGATGGTTGATGAAGAAGGGAGAGTGTGGAAGGGCTTGGCATTCTAAGATGTCCATGTATTTCACATTGTATCTGAATCTGATGATGTTTTTCTGATTTTTATTTCACAAATATCATAATTTTGGAGAAATTTTGATTCAAGTGTTATGAAGGAAAGGGGGAGTAAATATATTTTCAGTCATATTCTCGTTTTGATTGGAAATATTGTTGCTGCTGAAGGATAGGGAAAGGATGTGACTTTGACAAAAGGTATTGCGCACAAGGTACAAAATGGCCTAATATTTTGAGTTCAAGTGGAGTTTTAAGATCAGAACTTCAATATTTGGAAAAGGAAATAGGTGTGTGAAAAACCATAGATTTTCATGAAAAAATGGGAATGTGTGTGGGAAAATGTTGTGAGAAAAATAGTTGGTTGAGTTTTTTTTCGCACAATCAGTGCCTCAGATCAGATATATATAAAATTGTAAAAGGAAAGAGGCATGCGAAAAATCAGATATGTTATCGCAATGTGCGTAGAACATCATACTTTTGTGCGTAAAATTGGTTATGTCCAAAATGTGGGTTTGAGGTTTTTTGCACAAGGGATGCCTTAGGATCAGAAAGCAGAAAATCGACAAAGGCATGAAGTGCACAAAATAATCCAAGATGTGCATGAGATTAGAAGTTGTGTGAAATATCGGTTTGATGTTTTACGTACAAGAGAGGATTCATGTTCAGAATGATGAAAAATAGAAAAGTCTTGAGGTGCGTGAAAAATCCAGGAAGTGCGTGAAAATAAAGGAAGGTGCACAAAATATAAAGAAGTGAGAGACAATTTTACGCGTAAAAAGGGGTTTTACACATAGTGTCAAAAACACCTATAAATAGGAGGTGACCCCCTCTCATTTGAGGTGGCTTGACACTATGAACAATACTGAGATCTGACATGTGGAAAATTTGAATTATAGATTGTTATGCGAAAAGAAGATGTATTGCATGAAAAAGGAAGTGTCACGTGAAAAAGAGAAGTTCTGCGTGAAAAAGAAGAGTTGCGTGAAAAGTAGTTTTTGTTACAAAAGGTGTTTTTATGCACAAGGTTTGAATTTTATGTGCAAGACACCTAGAACAGTGCACGAAAAATTTGGGGTTCCCACAGGCATTTGATAGGTTCTTAGCACACTTGAAGCAGCTTCATAAAGAATGAAGTACTGTGAACCATTCGGTTTTATGAAGGGAAGTAGTACCGCACACACACAACTGGTGTTTAACACCCTTATTAGTCTCTGTGAAGAGAAAAAGAAAAATATGTTCAACTAAACTTAGATCTGCCCAGAAAGTATGAAGTATACCGATACACTTAGGTGTTTGTATAGGGAATTAAAGGAAGAGAAGAAGATAAAGAAAATAGTTTTCCCAACTGAATATCATGAATTATTCAGGGCAAAAAAATTGTGAGGATTCTTTACTAATATGATCTTAATTTCTTGAAAAATCACATAGAATTTTGTGATTCTAGCCAAAAAGAGAAGAAGGAGATTTAGTGCATTCATCTATTTCACTAAAGGAGACGATTGAATACAAAAGAGCATCAATTTAGTACCCTGATGCAAGTAATGTCTCCTTATGAATAGGAAACAAAGAATTCCATGCTTATCTGTTGAAGAGACCTTCATGTATATAATCTGAGTTGGACTTCACCCAAGGTAGTGAGCCAGGGGGATTCAACGGGAGTGACCCGAGGGAAGTAGTGATCTATCTATGAACAGTTAGACAGTGATCTTGGGACAGAGTGACTATGCCTGAACCTTTTTAATCCACAACATGTGAAGAATAGTGGAATTATGTATGACAGAAAACCTGTCAGTGTATGATATTTGGGCATAGCCCTTATTGGTGAACCGAATAAAATTTTTTTTGTGATGACCTTATGCATGTGAATGTTTTAATTACTGCACATATCCATCATACAGGTTTAGACAAGTTCCTACCAATGTGGGAACAATATCCAATAAAGTAGAGAAGATTTAACACCCTAATTCACCCACCCTCTCAAGGTGTTATAAGGTCCTTTAAATATTGGATGCATATTTTAAAGTATTAGGATCAGGATCATATCCCTATTCTAACCATGGATCACCAAGTGAGAGCAACACGTGCCTTGGGGCAGTTACATATTCCTTCCAATAATGAAGAAAATCATTGTCATATTTCCACATCTTATCATTATTGGGATCATAATCTCAAAATATTAGATGGATTTCAATAAATTTCAGTAGACATTATACATCAGAATCATATCCCTTCACAATTCCAAAAGGAAGGTCACCATATTTTTCCATGATGTTGAACAAGAATCATATTACTAATCTTCTAAATTTTAGTGTCATTGATGTTGTTTGAGACACATTCTCAACACCCCAATGGTTTTTGAATCTTCAACCAAAGAAGAAGGTGATCATTACTATCATTGTCCTCCTTGTTGTATCATGGAAACGTATCGTAGAGACTCTACTTCTAACATCCATCATGGTCAAGCTCCCCATAGTGATATCTCCCATGGACAAAGAAATAATCCACTTTCCCCGAAACCTCTATATAGAGAGGTGTTATAAACTTAGATTCCTTTGTATAGATATGTTCTAAAAACATCAAGGTCAACTACATATAGTTCCCTATAAACTACCACCAGCACTCCACTCCACTCAAAAGGCCACCAAAAGAAGCTCCTTTTATGTTATGATTAGATTGAGGCACGTAAGTCTGATGAAGAGGATGATGAGATTGAAATATAGAGATAGTTATCTGGAAAATACCTCACCACCATGTTCTGGCCCATTACAACTTCTAACTATAAGTACCCAGATGAGCTAGAGAAGGAGTTCATTCCTTATCTACACTAAAATATATTGGATACTCATCAAAAACTTAAATCTAGACTTCTCCCCTATATAGGATATGAGTATCACTTTTAAAACTTCAATACACTCTATTTTCATTTGGATATGGAATCCTTTTCTACTCCTTGGAACACAAGAATGGAAGAGAATTACAAAAAACCTATGTAGTTTTTTTCTCTCCATCACAACAACTCTTCGCCAACTAATTTCCATATCATAGCCAGATGTATATATCCAAGGATGGGTGAAATATGTAGTATTTCACTTCACTATGTCCCTGGAACAGTATAATCCCCAAGATATTGTGTCCTATAATGACATAGCCTCAAGTGAAATCAAAGGATCGGGTAATGCATAATCCAGTTGCTCACTACAATGAAATTCCCCCACTTCAATGGTGTTGATAAATCAAAAATAGATGAAGAGGATAATTGACCAATATCTAAAATGGACCCATCAAGACAATGGGAATGGATTACAGATATGGAATACAAATATGCAATAAAACTAGAAAATTACCATAAAAATAACTCTCATCATGGGATTAAATTTCACCCAACTCCTACGTGAGTGTAGTTGCACAACATCAAAAGGGTCACAGTAGCAACTATTAAAGAATATTTCCCAAAGAAAACATAGCCCATTGAGGCGGGGGGATATATATCACCACCTCTACCCCTTATATAATGAATTTCTGAGAGGATATATCAGAAGAATCATCAAACAAACCCTATCCCAAAGGGTAGGGGGAAATGTTTTCATAATCACCATCACCAGGTTCATCATTCCCCGAGAGGGTCTTGGAAAAGTCAACATTGATTCTAGGTTAATTTATATCACAATTCCCATCATATGAATCATAAAATCCTAAATATGAAGCATCATATAATCAACAACATAATCAATCTTTGAAAATTGTAGCCCTCTCTAGGCCCCAAACCTCAGGGATGTTATAATTTTCATCATCATCATCAAAACATAGAGAATTAGTCTATTCCAGGTTGGTAGGTAAACATCGACAGTTGGAATCTCATATATTCATCTATCCATAATACTAAACTATTATATTTGGGGGTCCTTCTCAAACCCCATGAAAAATCTCTCTCAGTTTTACCACTCACACACTAGGATGGGTGGAGTGTATGACAAAGGAAATTAAACGGTGTTGGGGTTACAAAGAAAAATGGCCTAATATGGAAAAGGGTTCAAAAAATGAACCTGATGTAGGTAGTGTAGAATCATTCCGTTGGGTAGAAAGTAATGGGACAACTTTCATTACCTGATACAACTCATTGAATGTTTTCACCATCAACTCAACAAATGGTGTGGATTAAGACATAGATGTAGAGGGACAAAATATAGAAACAATACCCCAAGAGGAGGATCTAGATGCATCCTATAAGGCTGCATGTACCTGGAACCATAGGAGGCTCCAAAACCTAGAACATGTGAATATTGAGTTTTTACCTCTATATAGGAACACTTCCCAGGATAAAGGGAAAGGTTTGGATATATCCCAATCACCACCTTGAATAGTCAAAGCTCCTTCTATAGAGAAAATAATAGAAAAACATGAGAATGAGATTCAAAATCTCGGACAAATTAATGAGTATATACTCAGGGAAAACATCCCAATTGTGTATCATCTTTATAAAAAGGAAAATATACCTCTTACCATATATTTTGATAGAGTTAATCCACCTATAAGAGTATAATCCAAGCATAAAACCGACTCCATATCCTAGAATTTAGTCTAAATAAATGAGAAAGTAAAAATTATCATGACTTCCCTCCATTATGGTGAAATCCTCTCCCACACTAATGAAATCATTCAGTTTTCACACAAATTTAGAATTAGTGGGAGATGACAATAGGGTCACATCATGAGGCCTCACTTAGTCTATATAGATGGGAGTCAGATCAGACAATAGCACCTATGGAATTTATCAACACCATTAAGTCCCTATCTAGTTGAATGTAAGCCATAGAAGGGTGATGTACTCCTACACAGCTTGAGAGGAATCCATATCCCAAATGGGTGGATGAAAGTTGTATCCCACCCAATTTTGGAAATCTTAACTTCTCCACCTTTAATAGTATGAGAGACCCCAAAACATATCTCACTCACTTCATATCCCAATGCAGTCTGATGATGGGATCTTGAGATCAGTAGGAGGTGACCAAGATGAGGTGTTTTATAGATAATCTAATAGGGATAGCCTTTATTTGGTAAAATAGTCTTCCAGTAGGATACGTTGTAGGATGGGAAGGAATTTTTCATCAATTACTTTACTAGTTAAGATCTATACTAAATAAAATGACAGTTTTTGACTTGAAAATGTACCATAAATGTGATGATGAGATGGTATCTAACTTCATAGGAAGACGGAAGGGTTAACATATTATCTCATTATCACTATCTTGCATGAAAAATTACTGGAACTCTATGCTAAAAATCTATTATATGGTCTATAGACACCTATGATCCCAATGAAGTATCCAGGTGGGTTCTGTGAGTTTCTATATGAAGAACAATGTTTAAAATACAAAATTCAATGGACCCAAGCTAAATCTCGGCTCACGCCTTCAACATAGGGGAAAAGTATTGGCATGGAAGAGACTAAAACTATTACTATCAAACTAGTTTCAGTGCCTGTACATGAACCTAAGCATGTCCTTAATCAGCCACCACCTACTATCGAGTGAAAAAAACCAAAAATCTTTATTAGCGAAAGGAAAAAATAGACTAGGGTCACCCAAGATTTTAGGAACAAGTGAATAAATCTTAATCATTTTAAAATGAAAAAGTCTCTGGTTATTTTATTGAAGGTATAGACAATAACATACTCAAGCAACCATAGCCTAGGAAGCCCAATGAGGTCAACCTCACTGGTAATCTTGACCACTGCCATTTCTATAGAAGGATGGGTCACAACATCCTGGAATAATTTTTCTTTAAAGATGTTCTTAAAATCGTTGTTGATTCCAGATATGTGTTTTTTGATAACTCCCAAGTGAAGGTGACATGTATAACCATTTCCTATTCTGAAGATGATGACGATTGGTATAAATTTTCTTCTAAGCATGGACTGAAGTTCAACAGCTGGATGACTCAGAAAGTAGTTGAATGAGCTCATGCCACCCAGAGAGAACAGCTTAACAGACCCACAAAAGTTCATCAACCCAGGGAAGTGACCTTGGATATTACTCCCAAATGTGGACACAACCATCATACACATGAATAGATATAAGAGGAAGAGTCATATTCTTCTTTGACACTAGTATTGACTCTTGTCGATTTCTTACATGCATCATAGGAAGAATGGTCGCCACCCCACAAAATAGAACCCTCATCGAATGAAGAGATCATATTTGGTTTTGTTAATATGATACACTTGTTAAAACCATTATTTGATGATGAATATGCCTCTGAGTATGAGTTCTTGGCACTGAATTGGGGAATAAGAGGCCACATTTATGGGAACCAAGGATACAAGGGATAATACGGGCATGTTCAGACACAATATTTTTTTCTGGCCCCCACAAAATACATATATGCAGCTGAGACCCTTGGGAAAGCACTTCATAAATCCCAAAAAGACATGGATGTGTTCCAAAACCCTATAGTAGTCATATAAACCCAGTTGTCTTGCATGAAAATCTAGAAGAAGTGAAAATATATGATCATCTAAAATAATGGGGAAGGATAGTGTAACATGAGAAACTGGAAGTAGATTCCCCCAACCTCTATGAAAGAAAAAGGCCCATATACTTCAAATGAATTAGATCTGAAGCCACGTAATAGGGATCATCCCCACCTCAGAAAGCACCGACCCCTGGCACAAAAGTGAGACATTCTAAAATTGCTGGCTATTTTCCCAGCCAAGATCTTAATTTTGAATACACTCAATCCTTCAAAATAACTTATGGAGACCCTCGTTGAAGCCCTCCAGACCCCACTTGGGTTTGAGATAGAGGTTGATGCTTTTGAGGTCTATTGAGTGGAGATCAAACCATCAGAATGACATATCATCATCTCATTCATAGATCAGGATCAGGAATTAGTCATCCAGGTACACATAAGAATTATATATGTTTTAGGAAGACTCAATAATTTCACCATCCAAAGGTCTCTGATAGAAAATGGTTTTGGTATCAACCTCATCATGATTCTAACCATTTAAGTTGAAATATAATTTTGGAGATCTCACATATAATTCTCAATTTATGGTTATCTAGTAAGACACTGCATACAATTTCCTGATTAGAAGAACTGGGATCCATAGCCACATTGCGGTACCCGCAACATTTCATCAATTTTTGAAATACCTCATCGATGGAAATTTTTACTTACTACATGGAGATAGTTCCCCATTAAAGACTTTCAAATCCACATATGTTGTGGTAGAGGTGAAACACATGGACGATTGTCGCCTATCGACCGGTTAAAGTTCTGGTGCTCTGCTAATGTGTATAGCAACACTCGGGTTGAATCCTCAACGATGATACCTTGAAATAGTCTTTTGTTTTTAGTTGATTGTATTTTGATTAGGGGGGTTTGTTTGCAGATCTTAATTGAAATGATTGATTGACTATAATTTATTTAACAAATTGATAAATATTGGGGTGAGTTCATTATTAGGGAGTTAAGCTTGTGATGTCCTTGAGCTTTGTTTTATATTGCATTTAAATTAACACCCACTTCAAAAGTTGACGTCGATTAGAATTCCTAAGTGTTAAAACTTTAATCCAAGCCTTAAATTAATTAGGATTTTAATCTCAATCAGTACATGTTCATGGTATTATATTTTTAGTTCCAATAATCCATGGAAACCACATGCTAAAAAAAATATGTCATTAATCCATGACAAATTAAGTCCAACATACACAATGTTAAATTAACGAATACTCATCGAGAAAATACTCACAATCACTTAACATCCCTAAATTATAACTCACCCCAATAAGATATTTACTCATCCATTTGGGTGTTTAATATTCTAGTTATAATAATTATGATGATAAATTAAGAATAGAAGAAAAAGAAAGGGATTAGAAAAGAGTGGTACGTCGACACACACACACGAACAATGATGATAGTTAAAAAAACTTTCGATTGAATGAGGAAGCAAAATAAGGGAAGGGGATTAAACTGAATTTAAACTATTTTAAGAACATTAATATGAAACTACAGAAGGTGGAGAAGAATAATATATATTGAAGAAAAAACATGCATTAAAACAGAATTACAAACAAAGAGACTTACAAGATTACAAAAACGAAGAAAACGAAAGTAAGTGAAAACAAAGAGAGGAGGAAAGGTATATCAAGTGAAAACATGAGTATTTCAGGTCCTCCCAAGCCTTTGGAAAGGCTTTGGTCGTTCCAATATGTTATCCTCTCTTCTGAAATGCCAACCCCTCTCAAGGAGAGAAGGGGAGAGTATTTTTAGCCCAAGGAGTGGACTGTTCGCATTCCCAATCTGTCCCTCCACTTGAATCGCCAATTTGGCTATTCAAACAGAAGAATATCCAAATATCGCCTTCTTAAAAGTTGTAGATAATAACGTTTTCCGACTACTGTAAAAATTTGGAGACATTTGGACAAGTGTAGCCAATTTTATGGCGGTTTTATTAAACAACGTTAAACTGTCCATTTCTATCCATGCTTTTTCGATGGCCACAATGTGAATGGATTTTGGAACAGGAAGATGCCTTCAAATGCGAATGGTTTCTTCAACAAAGTTGGCCTCCTATATAGCCTATTTCACACTGAAAAATAGCATCTTTATTTGATTCTTACGTCATGAGCTATTCCATGAATACTATACTGATTGTATTTCTCGGCCAGAATGGTGGGCTGGACTTCAAAGATTTATTTGGTTCCCTTGTACTTAGATTTGGGCCTTGAAATTTTTATCCAAGATGAAATGTAGTGTCCCCAGAATTATGGTGGAGAGTTAATGTTTTTGGACTTCTGGATTGAGCCTAGTAAATCAATCTTCATGGCTGGTCCAGTTTGTTCACAGATTATTTGGTCTTATTTGTGAGGATCATATGACCCTTCAAATGGCAGACTTGGCTCATGGTACCTTCTAATGAAATGTTGTATATGGAAAGTAGAATCCTAAAAAACATGAAACACACAATTTGGATCTGTATAGTGATAGTTATTATTAAAACATTAAACTGACTCAATTGGACTACTTCTAAAAATGCTCAAAAATTATACTTAATATTAAAACATTAATATTTCGCACAAATTATGCACATTTCATATAAAATCAGTAAAGGGGGAATATAATAAGTCATGAAAATATTAATAACATCAACTCCCCCACACTTAGTTTTGTGCATGTCCTCATGTGCAACAAATATAACAACATGACAAAATCATTTTTACTCACCAACAGATATTAAAATTTTGTTTTCTCCGATCAGGGGAGGTTTAGACTATTTCACTCATCCATTTTGAATTCCACCACAAGTTGTTACAGAAAAAATGTTCCAAAACTAATTCATTTTTTCATGCTCAAATTTAGAAATTGAAAATGTGGACACTCAAAACTCACACCTCTCAAGATGATAAAATTCATTTGTGGAGGTTCACTCTTTCACCAACCAAAAGTGAAAATCATAGAGTTTGAAAGATCACTCAGCCTACAATCCCTTTCCAAAGTGAACAATAATCAAGAGGTCGTTTTAAGGGGTTTTTCTGTGGCTATGGGACGGTAGGAATATAATGTCCAATAGAGAGAAGAAGAGGGTTAAAATACCAACATAGAAAAAGCAATGCACATTTTTTTGAAATAAAACATGGAAGGAAATGAAAACACATATTTACAAGGGAATGATTGTGTGAATAAAGACACAATGGAGGAAGAAAATATAAAGGTAATGAGAATATGGAATATTTACAAAACAAAAAACTTCTCCCAATAAGAATATAATGCAAGTGTTCTTTTTTTCTTTTCCTTTTTTTCTTTGTTTTTTCGAAAGTTAACCTTGAAACAGATCTCACACTCATATAACAAACCATGTTTGATCTCCTCACAACACTAATTGTAATAGTTATAACAAGATCAAAGGTTGATGAAGAGTTATTTTTGACCTACCCAAAACACAACCCATTTTTCCATTTTTTTTGATTTTTTTTTATTTTGATTTTTTTTTAATTTTTTTTGAACACTTTTCAATATCATTTGTACAATACATTCCCAAATCCCACTGAATAACAACCTCCCCCCCTCACACTAAAATGGATGCTTTCCCTCAAGCATATGATAACACACCGGAAAGTAAGGAAATGATACCCAAAAATGAAATCCATTCCCCCCTACACTTAAATTTCAAAAACTTATGCAATGAAAATCCATATTGATATTGGGTGGGATAAGGTATTGGGATGGTAATGTGGCTATCAAGGAAAATGTTTTCACAGGCTCGAAGGGGATTTTAAAAGGAGGATTAATGTAAGGTAAATGAGAGGATATTTGGCTATTGTGATTCTCATGTGGTTCAGAAAATGCCTCTATCATATTAATACACACTAAGGTAGGAAATTCAGCTCGAAGGTCCACAAAATCAAGACTCAAAAATGAGGTTGAAAACCCACATTTTGAAAAGATGGCCATAGGTGGCCTTGGCGTGAAAGAAAAATTTGTTCCTCACGGTTCGGGAAAATCATTTTCCAAATCAAAAAGTGAGCATTCAAAATTTGTTAATTATGACACAAAATTATTTATCCAACGTCATAATGAAAATACAAAAATTTTGAGATGAAAACATGTCTGTTAACTCCCCAAAATGGTTGGACAAAATTTGAAAATTGGAAGGTGAGTAATCATGACTCTTGAGTTTTTTTTATTTGTTTTAAGTGGTCATTTTTTTGTTTTGTTTTTTGTTTTTTAGGTTTTTATTTGTTTTTGTGTTTTTATAAAGATACGCCCACACAAAAGAAAATGTTAAAAGAAAGGTTTTGATAAAGAAAGTGGTAAAAAATGAAAGAGAGAGGAAGAAGTAGAAAGAGGTAGAGAGAGGAAGAGATAGAGAGAGAGTTAAAGGGAAAGAGGTGCCCCCTGGTTTGGATTTGGTGGGTTTCCATCTCCATCCAGTGGTGGGTCGGCTAGAGAAGTTGGGGATCCAGTGGAAGTTGATGTTGTTCCAGGATTCTATATCCTCTCATCGTGATGCTTTAACTGATGTCCATTAACCGTGAATGTCCTTTTGGAAGAGGGGTCTTGGACTTGCACTACACCAAATGGGTAAACGTTAGTAATAACAAAAGGACCTTCCCAACGAGAATTAAGATTACCTGGATGAAGACGAAATCGAGAATTGAAGAGCATTACCTTTTCACCTTCATGAAATACCTTTCTCAGGATGTGTCTATCATGGAATAACTTAGCCTTCTCTTTGTACAGATTGGAATTCTCATAGGATTCAAGTCGAAGCTCCTCCAGTTCAACCAATTGCAACAATATTTCTTCACCAGATTTTTAACAATCAAAATTACAGGTTTTCACAGCCCAAAAAGACTTATGTTGGATTTCAACTGGTAAGTGACATGCTTTACCAAAAACTAGCCTAAAAGGAGACATCCCAATGGGTGTTTTATAGGCAGTTTGATAAGCCCAAAGGGCTTCACCAAGTCTCTCAGGCTAATATTTTCTGGTGGGTTTTACAATTCTCTCAAGTACCCTTTTCACTTCTCTATTAGCGAGTTCAGTCATCCCATTTGTTTTAGGGTGATATGCAGTTGAAGTTTTATGTACAACCCCATTCTTTTTTAGAAGAGCTTCCACGGTTCTATTACAAAAATGGGTTCCTAAGTCACTGATCAAGGCACGTGGTGTGCCAAATCGTTGGAAGATGTGGGTCTTTAGGAACTCACTAATAGTATGAGCATCATCCTTGCTAGTGGGTTTGGCCTCAACCCACCTTGAAACATAATCGACTACAAGAAGAATATAGGAGAATCCATTGGAAGGGGGAAATGGTCCCATGAAATCGATACCCCAAACATCGAAGATCTCACATAAAATTAAAGGCTTTTGGGGCATTTCATTTCTCTTTAAAATTGTGCCAAACTTTTGGAAAGTGGGACATGATTGAAAAAACTCATGTGAGTCCTTGAAGAGTGAAGGCCAGAAGAATCCAGAGTCTAGGACCTTTCGGGAGGTCCTTTGTGGTCCAATGTGGCCACCTCCGGGATGTGAGTGACATAATTCTAAGATGGAATAATGCTCATTTTCTTCAACACATATCCTAATTACCATGTCTTCCCCATTTTTCCAAAGTTTATTTTCTTCCAAAAAATAGTATTTTGAATCACTTTTCAACTTCATTTTTTGTTCTTTTGAAAACTTTTCAGGAAAAACACCAGAAACCAAGTAATTTACAATTGGGGCATACCATGGTATTTTTGGAGTGAGAGATGAAAGGTTCTCAGTGGGCAATTCAGGATCGATGATTTCATATTGAGAAGAATTAGAAATTCTACTCAAGTGATCAGCCATAATGTTTTCCTTTCCAGGTCTATCTTTGATTTCAAGGTTAAACTCTTAGAGCATTAGGATCCATCTTATTAGCCTCGGTTTGGAATAACTTTTCTTGAGTAAGAACTTTATAGCAGAATGGTATGTGAAGATGATGATTTTGGCACCTAAGTGATAGGACCGGAATTTATCTATGGCAAAAACCACTGCTAGAAGTTCCTTTTCAGTGACAGTGTAGTGATATTGAGTTTCATCCAATGTTTTTGAGGCATAATAGATGACATGAGAAATTATTTCTGTTCTTTGACCAAGAACAGCCCCAACATCTCTATCAGAAGCATCACACATCAATTCAAAGGGTAAGGACCAATCAGGGGGTTGGATTATCGGGGCAGATGTGAGAGAAGTTTTGAGTTCAATAAAGGATCTCTTGAAAACCACATCAAAATGGAAAGTGACATAATTTTGGAGCAAAAGAGTGAGTGGGGGGGGGGGAATTTACTGAAGTTATGGATGAATCTCTGATAGAAACCAGCATGACTGAGAAATGAATGGATGTACCGAATAGAAGTGGGTTCAGGAAGTGATTGGATGACTTCAATTTTGGTAGGATCAACTTCAATACCATCTTTTGAAACTATGTGCCCTAGAACAATCCCATTTGCAACCATGAAGTGACATTTTTCAAAATTTAACACAAGGTTACACTGGACACACTTTTGAAGGACTGGAGAGATTGAATGCAAACAAGATTCAAATGACTCACCATAAATGGTGAAGTCATCCATGAATACTTCCATCCAGTGTTCAATGAATTCTGAAAAGATACTCATCATACACCTCTGGAATGTTTCAGGAGCATTGCAGAGTCCAGAAGGCATTCTTCTATATGCATATGTTCCAAAGGGGAATGTGAAAGTAGTCTTTTCTTGGTCCTGAGGTGATATTGGGATTTGAAAATAGACGGTGTATCCATCAAGGAAGCAATAGTGTGACTTTCCGGCTAATCATTCTTGCATTTGATCAAGGAATTGAAGAGGGTAGTGATCTTTTCATGTTTCGGCATTCAATTTTCGATAATCGGTGCATACACGCCATTTGTTCTTCACTCGAGTTGTGCCTACCTCTCCATGTTCATTTGTGATAACAGTTATCCCGCCCTTCTTTGGTACAACCTGAATTGGAATAACCCATTAACTATCATAAATTTGGTAGATAATACCAGCTTGAAGAATATTGGTGATCTCTTACCTAACTACCTCAAGGATTAGTGGATTGAGTCTTCTTTGTGGTTGTCTAATTGTTTTGGATGACTCTTCAAGATGGATGTGATGCATGCAAAGGGTAGGGTTGATTCCCGGTATGTCATATAGGGTCCAACCTAAGGCCTTTTTGTTTTTCTCTAACACTTGAACAAGTTTTGACTCCTCAGTTTCATTAAGTGTGGCAGAGATAATGACAGGATATGAGTGATCATGGAAGAGGAATGCATATTTCAGGTGTGCAGGATGAGGTTTCAGATCAGTCTCATCTTTCACTTTTGAGATCGACAACTATGGAATGGAAGAAGGGACTTCAGTTGCTTCAGGTTCATTTTCCTTAATACTGTCCAAGGTGGAGCAGTAGAAATTAGAGTTGAGATGGGATTCAAGAGAGTTTTCAAGTTCCTCTATATTGATGGAGTCTATGAATGAGAGGTCCACATCAACATCACCATTTATGACTTGGTTAATCATAGTGCAGATTTCACAAGATCCTTTTTCATTAGAACATGAAGAACATGGTGGATTGGGGTTCAATTGAATCTTAGAAGTGTCCTCGAAAGCATGGATTGAGAATGCAGAGTTATCCTCAGATGGGTATTTCATGGCTTGGAAAATGTTGAACTTGACCAGTTGGTCACCGAATTCCATGGATAGGATTCTAGAATGGACATCAATCTTGGTTCTCACAGTCATGAGGAATGGTCTTCCTATAATTAGGGGAGATCGAGAAGAGTTTGTCTCACCTTCCATGTCAAGGACATAGAAATCATCATGCAAGATAAGATCATTGACTCAGACAAGTACATCCTCAATTATTCCCTCAGGACTGGCTGTGATTCGATTGGCTAACTGAATGACAACACCCGTTGGGTGCAAGGGACCTAGACCAAGGTTTGAGAATATGGATTTGGGCATGAAATTAATTGAGGCTCCTAGGTCTATGAGTGCATCATCAAAGATGTAACTTCCAATTTGGCATGGGACTGTAAAGGTACCTGGATCTTTGCACTTAATGGGTATAGACTTCTGGGTGGAAACATTTTCAAAGGTCCTAAGTTGCCTCTTGTGGGTGCACAATTCCTTAAGAAACTTGGCATACTTAGGAATTTGTTTTATGGCATCTAAGAGGGTAATGTTGACTTCAACACGTCTAAACATGTCAAGCATTTCAGGATCAGGTTCAAAGGACTTCCTTGTTTTAGAAACAGCTTGAGGAAAAGGAATTGGATTCCTAAGTGGGATGGAAGGAGGTGAGGGAATGGTTTCAGGTTCCTTTTCAAGTTTCTTTTTATTTTCATTTTCTAGGTCAACACTCAAAGGAGGGAAAGAGGACTTATCTTGAGGCATATCAAGTTGCTTTCCTGATCTAAGTAAAATTGCACTTACATTACCCTTGGGTTTGGGTAATGGTTGAGATGGGAGTTGGGAAGAATTTGATTGTTGTTGCTGGCTCAGGTGGGATGCAAGTTGACCTATTTGAGTTTCAATGTTTTTAAGGCTAGAACGGGTGAAGGAGTCAAGATCATCCACTGCACTTTCCCATGGTTTCTTGGAAGAAGAGGCTCCTGGATTGGGATTTCCTTGATTTTGGTTCTTGGTAAATCGATTGTATTGGTTTTGGAATTGGGAAGGCTCACTAGGATGATGGAATCCAGGATGAGAATTGTTCCTTTGAGGTTGAGGAACAAAAGGATAAGGTTGATGGAAGTTACCAACACCTTGACCATATTGAAACTGGTTTGGGTTTTGAGGAGGGAATTGAGGGGGATGAGATATGGGATTACCATACCTAAGGCCTTGGTTATAGGAAGAAGAGAAGGGCTCAGAGTGAGGTTGGTTGAAGTTTCTAACAAACTGACCTGATAGTTGAGGGTTGGTGTTCCGCTGAGCATATGTTGCATTGAGATCCATTGGTCTAGATGAATCGGATTGGTCCTCTTGAAGTTGTGAACATGTGTCAGTTGGATGAGATGGAGAGTTTCATATTCCACAGTTTTTGATAGGTCCAAGAAACATTGATTGTGGAGAAGACGAGGTTGGGGATTTGGTAGCCACAGCTTGCTGTCGCACAGGACCTGTAAGTCCACTCATCCACTCGGTCATTTTGTTCATCTCAATTGATTGATTATCTTGAGCTTGTTTGACTTGAGCATGTGCTCGAGTATGGAATCATTGTGTGTTTGCAGCCATGTTACTTATGAGATCTCTTGCAGCTGCAGGAGTTTTATCAACAAGAGCACCACCACTTGCGGCATCTATGAGAGTTCTCTCCATAGCCAATAACCCCTCATAGAAGTATTGGATCAAGATTTGGTCGGGGATTTGATGATGTGGGCAGGTTGCAACAAGATTTTTGAACCTCTCCCAGTACTCATGGAGTGATTCACTTGGGAATTGACGGATACCACTTATTTCCTTTTGGATAGAAGCAGTACGAGAAGTAGGAAAGAATTTCTCTAAGAATAGTCACTTCAGGTCATTCCATGTAGTTATGGAACCAGGAGTTAGGTAGTATATCCATGACTTAGCAGTGTCATCTAGGGAAAAAGGGAATGCTCGGAGTTTGATTTGTTCTTCAGAAACCCCTTGAGGCTTCATGGTAGAGCATACTACTTGGAACTCTTTAGGGTGAAGATGTGGGTCCTCACCAGCTAGCCCATGAAAATGAGGGAGAAGATGAATCAAACCCGATTTGAGTTCGAAGTCAGCTTCTATGTGTGGATATTTAATACCAAGAGGTTGGTAATTCATATCAGGGGCAGCGAGTTCTTTTAGGGTTTTTTTCCCAAGGATTGGCCATTTCAATTTCAACTGGTTGGATGAGGACTGGTTCTTGAATTATTTGAGTATCTCTTATGTTCCTCCTAAGTTGGTGAAGTGTTTGCTCAATTTCAGGGTCAAACAAATCTGAGGGATTATTTGGGAGGCTATGGGGCATTCAGATAGATTTTGGAAGAAAGAGGAAGACGGGTTTTTCTTTGTATTTTTTTTTCAGTTTATGATTTTTAAGAGGAAGACGGGTTTTTCTTTCTGTTTTTTTTTCAATTTTTTTTTAAATTTTGTTTTTTTGGGTTTTTTTACAATAACCAGAAACTAATTACTACATAAAGAACTATCCACGGAAACGACTCCATTTGAAATGCACGGTAGATTGTCGCCTATCGACCGGTCAAAGTTCTGGTGCTCTACTAATGTGTATAGCAGCACTCGGGTCGAATCCTCAGCGATGATACTTTGAAATTGTCGTTTGTTTTTAGTTGATTGTATTTTGATTAGATGGGTTTGTTTGCAGAGCTTAATTGAAATGATTGATTGATTATAATTGATTTAACAAATTGATAAATATTGGGGTGAGTTCATTATTAGGGAGTTAAGCTTGTGATATCCTTGAGCTTTGCTTTATATTGCATTTAAATTAACACCCACTTCACAAGTTCACGTCGATTAGAATTCCTAAGTGTTTAAGCTTTAATCCAAGCCTTAACTTAATTAGGATTATAATCTCAATCATTACATGTTTATGGTAGTGTATTTTTAGTTCCAATAATCCATGGAAACCACATTCTAAACAAAATATGTCATTAATCCATGACAAATTAAGTCCAACATACACAATGTTAAATTAACGAATACTCATCGAGCAAATACTCTCAATCACTTAACATACCTAAATTATAACTCACCCAAATGAGATATTTACTCAGACATTTGGGTTTTTAATATTCTGGTTATAATAATTATGATGATAAATTAAGAATAGAAGAAAAAGAAAGGGATTAGAAAAGAGTGGTACGTCGACACACACACACGAACAATGATGATAGTTAAAAACAAACTTTCGATTGAATGAGGAAGCAAAATAAGGGAAGAGGATTCAACTGAATTTAAACAATTTTAAGAAAATTAATATTAAACTACAGAATTTGGAGAATAATAAGATATATTGAAGAAGAAACATGCATTAAAACAGAATTACAAACAAAAAGACTTACAAGATTACAAAAACGAAGAAAACGAAAGTAATTGAAAACAAAGAGAGGAGGAAAGGTATCTCAAGTGAAAACATGAGTATGGAAGGTCCTAAAAAGCCTTTGTAAAGGCTTTGGTCGTTCCAATATTTTATCCTATCTTCTGAAATGCCAACCCCTCTCAAGGAGAGAAGGGGAGAGTATTTATAGCCCAAGGAGTGGACTGTTTGCCTTCCCAATCTGTCCCTCCACTTGCATTGCCAATTTGGCTATTCAAACAGACGAATCTCCAAAAATCTCCTTCTTAAAAGTTGTATATAATAATGTTTTCCGACTACTTTCAGAATTTGGAGGCATTTGGACAAGTGGAGCGAAAGGTATGGCGGTTTTATTAAACAACATTAAACTGTCCATTTCTATCCATGCTTTTTCGATGGCCACAATGTGAATGGATTTTGGAACAGGAAGATGCCTTCAAATCCGAATGGTTTCTTCAACAAATTCTTCCACCTATATAGCCTCTTTCACACTGAAAAATATCAGCTCGATTTTATGCTTACATAATGAGCTATGTCATGAATACTATACTGATTTTATTTCTTGTCCAGAATGGTGGGCTGGACTTCAAAGCATTATTTGGTTCCATTGTACTTATATTTGGGCCTTGAAATTTTTATCAAAGCTGACATGTAGTGTCCCCCGAATTATGGTGGAGAGGTAATATTTTTGGACTTCTGGATTGATCCTAGTAAATCAATATTCAAGTCTGGTCCAGTTTGTTCACAGATTATTTGGTCTTGTTTGTGAGGACCATATGACCCTTCAAATGGCAGACTTGGTTCATGGTAACTTCTAATGAAATGTTTTATATTGAAAGGATAATCATACAAAACAATAACCACACAATTTGGATCAGTATAGTGATATTTATTATTAAAACATTAAATTGAATCAATTGGACTACTTCTAAAAATGCTCAAAAATTATACTTAATATTAAAACATTAATATTTCACACAAATTATGCACATTTTATATAAAATCAGTAAAGGGGGAATATAATAAGTCATGAAAATATTAATAAAATCAATAGGTATCTACAAAAGGGATGTAAATGTACAATTTTGGATGATTATATATAATTTGTATCCCCCAATGTCCTGGGGACCTCCTCTTTGAATCCCTAAAGTAAGCTTCAAAGCGATTGTGTGTTCTTCATAAATCTAGTTGAATAAATAGACCTGATCTCATATTTCCAATACCCTTCTATCCCCAATGGTAGTGTAAAAGTAAATAAACTCTAGAGTCTCTCTACAATGAATCTAGTAGCAGGGTGTGATAAAGTATTTTTTACAGACCCTCTCATCTCAATAGTGAAACAGATTCCTCAAGATTTATGAATTCATATGAAAATCCATCCATAGACTCGTAGGATGAAAAGGAATATGATGGCCTCCGGAAATCCCTCCTACATTTGAAGAATATGTTTCCACCACCTTCGATGAGTTTGTGTAGGTAAATTTGGGAAAAACAAGAAGACCCCTAACCTATACTAATTAGTGCCACCATGCCTCTTGAGGACAAAGATATGTACATTGCATTTCTAAGGAAACATTGATATGTGTTTTCCTAGAACAATACAAAAATACCCTAACTAAATAAATATGTGTCTATAAACTATATCATCTTACCGTATGATCATCCAAGATTCAAAAAGGTAGTTGGGCGGATGCACACCTCTCATGATATAAATGTTTAGGTGAAAGTTGATAAATTGATCAAAGACAACTTTTTCTAAGAAGTGAAATACCCAAGATGGTTCACCAACATAGTCTATAATAAGAAAAATAGTGGGAATATTATGGTCTTTATTGATTTTAGAGATTTTAATATACACTTCTCAAAGGGTGATTCCCCATTTACGATCACAAGACTCTTGATAGATGCAACTACTGGCTTCTAATCCCTTTCCTTCATGGACATGTTTTTAGGGCACTATTAGATAAAAATGGTCTCAATAAACCACTCCCTTCAGAGAACCCTAATGAATCTCATTCTATAAAGTCATTCAATTTGTCTTAAAGAATGTTGGAACTACTTATAAATATTTCATGCATTGTATCTTTTAGTCCTTCATGGGAATAATAGATAAATTTTATGTTGATGTCCTCGTTATTGAATCTTGATAGTGATATTATCACTTCAAGGATATTCAAATAGTCTTCGACAAGCTACAAAAGAATAGTTTGAAGATGAATCCTTTAAAATTATCTCTCAGGATAACATCATGGAATTTCATTGCCTTTTTGGTATTCCACCTCGTCATCATGGTCAACACATAAAATCCTAATGCTATTTTAGTAATGTCACCCCATGGAATCCCAATGAACTCAGGGGGATCCAGGGGAATGTTACATACATTCAACATTTCATACCAAACCTCTCTAGAAAATATATCCCTTTCACCAAGCTAATGAAGAGGGGAATTTCTTATCGATGGGATGGGGCCTTCTAAGAAGCCTTTGAGAGTCTTAAGAAATACCTACTACACCCACAGGTCATGATGCCAATGGTGGAAGGAAATAAACTCGTCTTATATGTTGCCTCCATGGAATTATCACTTGTGACCCTCCTCACAAAGAATAGTTTTGTGAGGAGTGAGAAAAATATCTACTACCTCATTCAAATGATTCTTGGTACGGAGACATGATATTATGATATCGAGAAGAACTACCTTTCACTCATATTTTTAGTGAAAAATATGAGGCTTTACTTGCATCACTAAAAATTCCATCTGTTCTCACGTATTGATCCACTCAAGTATATCCTTGGATTTCCCATGATGAATGGGTGTTTGGACCGATTGGTTGTAATTCTACAGTAAAATGACATTCAATTCATGTCATAAAAGGTAGTGAACGGGAAATCCATGACTGATTTACATACAGCACATCCCACCCCTAAAAGTAAACTAGTGGACACCAAACTCCCAGATGATGAGGTATTCTATACCCATAACACTCCCCAAATATGGGTGATTTATTTTGAAGGTTCCTACCGATGTCTGATCGGTAAAAGGATAGAAAATATAAAGGTCAATTAGATTTTCTTATATATTGTATTTGTTTCTCCAAAAAAACAAATTTTCCCTACATTTCCTCACTATCTAAAGGCTGTATGAATAATGATGCATAATATCAAACCCTCATCACTAGCTTTTAAATGATTCTAAAACTGTAGATATGCTACCTGAATATCAAAGGGGATTTATATCTAGTAATGATATATATTAATGGTGAATATTCCATAAAAATGAAGAGTTGGAGCCTCTACGTGGATACTTCAAAGGACTAATGGTATACTTACCTTTTGATCCCACATTTCATCATGTTCCCCAATTATAAAATTCCCATTCTAATGAATTATCTAAAGCAGTGAAATTCCTATCCGACCCTGATTAGGAGGAGGAAATCTTCCATATCATGAACCAAAGAATGGTCTCATCAATCATCATCTGCGATATCTAAGAAATAAATCATGTCAAAACCACCTCAGAGCATGGTGAAATTATATCCTCCCCTAGATGGATGGATCCCATAACTGTTTATCTTAAATATGGGACTCTCTTGATAGACCAAGCAAGGAGGGAATATATTTCGCATTAAGTAGTGAAGCATACCCTAAATGATGGTCCAAATGAGAAAAAAATACCTCTAAAAGAAAGGATTCAATGAAATCATCCTTAGATTTATAGTAGGAGAGATTCTAACCATCAGAGAAGAAGTTTGTGGGGGATCCTACGATGTTCATCAATCTAGGACTGATCACCCCACCAGATTATGAGGCTAGGTTACAACTATAAAACCATGATACATGACTATTTTGAATTCACTAGGGAATTTTATGGAGTCTAGATCCATGAAAACTTCATCCATCAACCCCAAGAATTTATATATACAATTAAATACTCATATCCATTTTTTATGGGGAATGGATTTTTTGGGGTTATGTCCTCCATACATATCTGATTCGTTTAAGTACAACCTTGATACCATGATATTCTTCTCCAAATAGGCTGAGGTAATATCTTTCAAGGAAGTTGGGATAAATAATATCATAAACATTTTAAATTCACATATCATCACTAGGTTCAGAGTCCTTCACACAATAATAATGTAAAACATCACCAAATTATATTATATGGAGCTAATGAAACTATACTAGGATTACAATGTCAAGTCCAATCAATCATCCCTCAATCATACATTGTAAAATGGATAGATATAGGCCTTCGATAAGACTCTTTCAAAAATACTCTAGAAGATGGTGAATAAAGATAAGAATTATTTGTTGGAAAATATCCTCCTTGATTTATGGGTATATCGTACCACCACATGTACTGCTATATAAGAAACTTTGTACTCATTAATATATGAGACTGAGGAATTATTATTCATAGAGGACTAGTTAAACTCATTTATAATAGTCATTTGCAGATAAATATCGATTAATGATAAATTGAAAAGGTGACACAATGAGATGGAGCAGCTCAATGAGGATAGATTGGTTACATTTCACAACCTTGAAGTCTTTCAGAACATTATCACGTGGCCCTTCAATAAAAAGTTCTACCTCTCTTCATTTCTTTAAAGTGAATTGGAATTGTCTCTCAGAACACTAATGATTCAGGAAATAAGCCTCCAAAACTAGAAACCAAATGGGAAGGGCCTTATATCATACATAAGCTCTATCACAATGGACCCTACTTGTTGACCATAATGGATGGGGAAAATTATACCCCACCCACAAGGAAATATTTAAGAATGAATACTTTTCATAGTTTCTATATAGTACCCTACATCATAAGCACATGACTCTAAACTATACACTTCTTGTATCGGTGACTAGATGTCAAAATACATGTCGAGTCACCCACGTCCTTACCAAAAGACATTAAACGACACGGCTGATGTCATGGCCACACGACATTAAACCATAGAGTTTTTTAGAACTACATATAGCTTGATTATAATTCTAATTAGATGCATAGGGTTTTCTAGATCCTATATCCTGACCTATCCACCACATGGTAAAAAAACCCTATCCTTTCTCTAATTTTTCCCATCTTATAAGGATCCTTTTCCATTCCTTATCTGTCACACCAAGCATATATCATGTGATCTTATTAATTTTTGTAAGTGATCCCCCCACATGGCTGATACATATCATTTCACAATAGATTTATCATGGTCCTGAATGCAAGACCTTAAAATGAACACCATGGGTCCTCACTGCATGATGTTAAACTACACGGTTAATGTCTCTTGCAAGATAAAAAACTGCACATTCCTATTGACCTCATCGAGAGGACCACTATTGTTGATGTTGGTCTCCTTCCACACCTCTAATCAAGAACTACATGTGATTGATTCCTGTCATCACAGGATACATAGAGACGACCAGATCTCCAACCTTGGGTCCGATCATAATAAATAAACATAGAAATTCCCCTCCCTATATACTAGTCAAACCTATGTAGGGAGATCCTATTTAATAACGATGTGTGCCTTAATTCCAATTACCATGGGATACATAGTGATACCCAGAAATCCCTCCTAGGACCAGTTGTAATATTCCCTTTTCATGTCCGGGAGCCTATGCCCTTTCCTCATGATGTTAAACTAAATATTTTCTCAAGAAATACATGTGGATTGATTCAAGACATAATAGGATATATAGTGATGCCTAGATCTCTAGTATTAGATCCTTATACAATAATAAATTTCAATAATTCCCCCCTTTGCATACAGATCAAGCCTGTGTAGAGATTTTCTAGTTTAAGAACTACATGTGGCTTGAATCCTTCTATCACAGGATACATATTGGCTCCTAAATCTCCATTTTTAGTCTAGCTACAACAACCAATAAAAAAATCCACTCCAAAATACATAAAGGCCATGTCATAAAATCTCGTTTTTCTTACATTCAAGTCAGATCTGCATACGGATTTCATGCGCACATAATACATCTTGCACAAGTTTTCACATATGTTCCCACATTTGTACTGTATGGAATTAAACTTCAAGGAAACAAATACGTCCTCACTAATTGGAATTAAACTACTAGTAAAATGTCCAGGTAAAATGGCATTAAATCTTCACAATAAATAAATACCCACTAAATTATGTTAAAATGTTCAATCCATCACCCATTATCATCCCTTATGAAAGGACCACAAGAACCTAACCTTAGTCAACCAGACTATGGGGTGATTCTATCTCACTCTAATCCCCTCATCCAATCGATCACACTTAATTTATAGAATACCCTGGGTTTCCACAAGCCTTCAATGGCCCTTGGAAAAGGATACCCGACTTTAATAGAACCTTTGTTTTTTCCTTTGCATGTATGCATAGGGATCCTGAATATGTACCTATGGCCATCAACCAAATGCAACATAACTTAAACAAAGGATTTAAAATCCATGTGAGCCTGACATCATCATAGTAGAACTCAGAACCTAATGGTGTTTTGGGTCATCCCCAACATGAATGTCCCATATCATTGCTTGTTTCCAAAGAACCTCAAGTAATTATTTAAAATATTTTCATCATCTGCTCAGAAGGATGTTAGAGAACTCTTGAACCTAGATATCCTAATTATGATCCACTAATGATAGGTTCATGTGAATTATGACCTTAAATTGAATACAATTTTGTCAAATCTATACGTACTTAAACTATATCATTTGATTGATTAAACCAAAAGACCTTAAAATGATAGTGAAACAAACACAAAACTTGTCATGTTGAAAACCCACAAAGGGCAGACTAAGAAAAAGTAAATTATTTACTCACTGAACACTTCATATCTAGAGGTTAGGTAGAAATTAGAGCATAAGTTAATAAGGAATAAAGCTAACAAGTCCTACTTTGTAGCCCGAGTAAAAGCCAATATATGATTTCTTAACCCCATGGTCCAGGAAAAAGTTTGATTAATGATTTTTCACATATCCTCACCACAAGAAAATGTTAACTAGGCAACAACACAAATTTTAGGGTGTTCGAACCCATATTGGATATTAAACTTTCCAAAAATCACACTTCATGATTTGAGAACCTTGGATTGGTACAATCCTTCCATGTCCCATGTGAAATGGATACCTAAGTTCAGGGGACCCTTGGTTTGAATATGAATGTATTCCTATGGAACATGCATATGCATCTATGGTCATCAACCAAATGAGTCACTTTTTGAAAAATGGTTTGTCAATCCTTATGATCCCTGACATCACTGTGGAAGAGCTCAACACATTAGAGTGTTCTGGTCTATATCTAGCATGATTATCCCATATCATCATCATGACTAGAGTACTTTGGACCATGATTTAAAATCATATTAACCAAACTATTCAAGTTGATTCGACACCCTCAATGTTATGTCACCGTGTTTTGTAACATTTCTCAAAGAAGAAATGTGTAACTCCATTACCAAACCTTTTGATGGACCACACCCCATGATTTGAAACCACAGGGTGTAGGTCTTAGGATTTACATAAGAGCTAAACTTACCTAGGGTTCCAAAACCCTTCCTAAATAGAACTTTCTCCATACCCAACTTCATCATACAAACATTAGTATTTTCGAAAGCCTTTCATATCCCTCAAAAAAAATTGGAGACACCTCTGTTTGACCATGATATCAACACATAAGGGATTTGAGCTACCAACTAGAGGCATCCCCTCATTTTAAGAAAAAAAAGTAGATCCTTCTGATCCCTAGTAACACCATGAAGGATCTTGGAACCTTAGGTTGTTATGGGTCATCCCTATAATGTCTTCCTCGTCCGATATTACTCAACTCAAACTTTTGGGTTATGAATTATTCAAACCATGATCCAACTGTCCAAGTGGACTTGACTATGGTAGTAATTCAACCTCAACCAATATTACCACCATAAATATTTTATGGCCCTTGTATAAGAGTGGGGACACCTTTTTTTACCGTGTTATCGACACATTTGGGATTTGACATTCTAATTAGCAATATTTTCTCCTGAAAAGAAAGAAACTCCAATCCTCATGATCCCTTGTAACACCATAGTGGAACTCAGAACCTTAGGATGTCTGGGGTCATCAATGGAATGTCTACCACATATTCCATATTTTAGAACAGAAGTTCTGAGATAAAATACCCAAAAATACAACAACAAAAGTTACAAGCTAAAATGCCATAAACTACAACAATAGAAGGTTTGAGATAAAATAAAATAAAATACATTAATAGATGGTTTGAGATAAAAGACCATAAAATAAAGCAATATAAGGTCCAAGCTAAAAGTTCCTAAACTATTATAATAGAAGGTATGTGATAAAATACCCTAAACTACAACAAAAAAATGTCCAATATAAAAGGCCATAAACTATAAAAATAGAATGTTTAAGCTAAAGGACCCTAAACTACACCAAACTAATGATTTACTCTATAATAATGAAATTTATAAAAATATTGTGAGAGGAACCATTTGGACTTATCAAAAATCATGCTACAATCACCAAGTCTATTCACTTTTGGAAAATGTATAGAACTCCCCATATGGGACATATATTCTGTCAAAACTATCCATTTATGAATAAGGTAATCTTAAGATAGCTAGAGAATATATCTCAATGAGAAATATCATATTGGTCATCATTCAGGGGAATTCTGGAGAAGAATATATTAGAATTTAAACATTAAAATCCAGACATGTAGGTTTACTTAATATTAGAAAATAGTCGGCATCATTGAAAATTCATAAAACATCGAATCAATTAAATGTCATGAACATCATGAATGAAAGATGTCTAGACAATAACATAGAAGGTTCAGAAGATCTGTTCACAGATATAATACTGAAGGATGAATCAACACATATCAGGGTTTTTCTCAGGAATATTTGATCCAAATAAAAGTTTCAAAAGTACATGTATCTCATAGCATGAGATCAAAGGATTCCTTGAGCTCTAAAAACCTCTGTTCCAAGGAGTTTATGTATTAAGATAAGTGATCAATAGATTCTATTTTTTCCTCCACAATCTAATGCAACTCCTCCACCCTAGAAACTGCATCAAGCCAGGAATTCTCCATCATGTCAAGGAGTAGCTATTTCTCATGTATAGTTTTCTCCAATATCTGAAGTTCATGATGAAACTAGGGTATATTTGATTGAATATTTCCAATTATAGACTAGAGATGGTCAATATTAACATTCACAATGCTGAAAACTTCCTAGTGAGTTATCACCTCAACAGCAGGCCATGAATCTTTGTTCAAGGTCATGTCCCAACTTTACTTTACTGAAGAGGAAGCCTTGATAGCTACAACCCACAGTTCAAGGGACCTCTTCTACTCTACCATAGATATCACCACCTTCACATAAGAATTAAGGGATGTATAATCCAAACCCTTATAACCAATGGTGGTAAACATAAATCAAAGGTGACCTAATTGGTCCTTCAGCCCTTCCAGAGGGGTTTTCAAAAATAAGGTCTAGATTTCCCTCTATATTTATCACCGCATAAATTTGTAAAATGATGTGGATTCCATGCCTTGATCTAATCCCATAACATTAATAATAACATATTACAGGGCCAAATATCTAAGATAATGAGTCGTTTTCATAGTCTTTGATGAAGTAGGATGGGATCCAACCTCGACATTAGTCGACTCAGTTGGAGGAATCCCCACGAAAGAAAAGACTTAGACAACTAAGCTCTAGGGTGAAGGTACTAAAATAAGGGTCATAAGGGTTTATCATTGACATGATAAATTATATGATATCACTAGGTAACCAGTTTATATGAATAAATTTAGAAACATACCTTTCTCGGTTGCGTCTCTAGTGAAATTCATTTCCCCAACCCCATCCTTTGGTGAAGAGGATAAATCCTTTTTCAAAGAGAATATTTGTGGAAATTCTATTTCTTTCTCCAAATACATGATTCACTCACAACCATTTAGGGTTACAGGAGGAAAATAAGATGATAGGATGCATGGCACAAATTAAACAATGTGTCCAATTTCTAAAGAAGTACTAACCTTCTCTAAAACTCACCTCCATCAAGGATAACTATGTTGCAGAATATATAACTATATATGTCTCCTCCAAAAGTGTATTTTACAATGCCGAATAAAATTTTACAACTGCTGGGAAATTTGTAAAAGGTAACGAGAATAAATAAGTGATCACGTCAACCATATCCACTTTTATATGGTTCAAGCCTGATAGTGAAGGGTCTACTGAAGAAATTGAATGCTTTATTGTATCCTCAAGGGTGGATACATGTTTCTCAAAGAGATCTTGATGTGGACTTTCACATTTTTGAAAAATCATATTGTGGTACTGTAATAATCCAAGAAAATAGAATAGTGAAATTCTAAACATACTTGAGAATTATAGAGGAGTGAACTCTGACAACTCAGAGTACATCCTTTTTTCGCTTCCCTTCCAGGGTCATATCTCTAGAAGGTAGAAATGTTGAGAGTGTTAAGGAAGTCCCCCATAGAAAGTGTTGTTGTAAAGGTATTTTATCCAAGAATATAATTCACAAACCTCATCAAATCCATTTGATCTAGGGATCTCTCAGCATCAGTCCCTAGGTCACTTATAAATCCATCTCCAATAGTCATACCCCAAGAATAATATATGGGGGATGGAAGGATTGGTAGATCTTCTACAGAATCCCAATGTATAATAAACTATAAAGGAGTATATTATGGTTGTGATGTAAGAACAGACCTTTCAACATAGCAATAAGTCTAGATAAACTGCTTCCTTTGTAATGGGATAAAATGATTCATCCAAGACCATTTTTACCATGCCCCAAACCACAATTTTATATACCATAAAAAAATATAAAACTATACCCTTGAAATTTTCCAACATTAATTCAAGGTGTTAGAGGAATTCCTTGACCTTCACAGGCCAGTCTTTGAAATTGATTCTGATAGGGGCAGTTACATGTGATAAACCTTCAAAATGTATTTATTCTATATGAAATATTCCCCATAACTCAGCCTCTGAGTTTATAATTATCCAATCCATCCATTGTTAAAATTTTACTATAAATAAAAATGTTGACACAAATTCAGTCGTTGGAATCACACTCGCTACAACTACATCAGTTGGTTCTTATAATGGTAATGAGAGTAATGGTAAATTCCTTACTTCCTTACAAGGTGTTTCAGGGGATATTGCTCCCCTCAGAGCTAGTTGTTTTCTAGGCCTCATATTTTCCTCATCAGTCTATGGTAATTGGGAATCTTTTCATACCATTTTGGATAAAGTTTCATTGGGATATGAGAATATCCAAATCTCAACATAAAGCCAATATAAACAAATTTTTACATTGTAGAGAGGGATGTTTATTTTGTCTTAACTATCCTCCCTGGTAAAAATCACCCAAAACTAGAAATAAATCATCATATTCTCCTCGTATCAAACATAAATAGGGGGATGAAATCTCAAGTGGACACATAGGAATTGAAGGCTAAACCATATGGTTTCATACCATTCACATAGAAGGACCTTGGAAAATCAAGTGGAAATGATTCCTTAATGAAGTGACAAAATATAGGATTGGGCCTCAATTATGGACCCACTGTTAACATCAATATTACCTATGGGAACTATCCCATAGGTTATGAAGGACAAATGATCATAACAGCTCATAAAGGCCCTGATCTCCAACTACTTTAGTGTAACAGGTCTTACCCCACTGAAACACTACAAGTATGGTTTGAAATGAATGTTGGGTATGATATGAATGTTTTGATATTAATATCATATTAGATAATCCCCTATCCAACCCCATAATAATTGAAAGGGGCCTGGGATTCTATGATGTGATTTCCCCTATAAATATGGCATATAAGATGGCAAATTTTGGCCAATTAAGGGAAAGCTAAACCAACGTGTTTCCCTCATTCAAAAAAAACCATCCATCATGAACGTGGAGACCCAAAATCTTCTCTTTTCATTTTTTATAAGTAAGTGACCTATTAGGTACATGTCAAGTAAACCAATCACCTTAATAGTCTAGTGAACACTGGAAATACCTCCCATCACCAATCGTTAAATCTCTCTTCTTCAACTGTAGGCCAATAACTACCCTCCACATTGTGGGGGTCCTTCATAGGAAAGGCCTTTGGATTCTTGGATTCTCATTTAGAATGGTATTTTATATATAATTATCTCACCCACATCTTGAATGGGATATCTTCCCCAGTAAGTGTCTCTTATGAGAGGGCCTTTTTAGCCAACTTGATCAGCTCTTGGGTGATAGGAGGAGTCCTCTTTAAATTTTCCCATTTGAACCGTGGGGGGGGGGGGAAACTCATCATACATATATCCCAATGTGGGTGTGAAGAAGATATTATTTACATAATAGAGTCTGATTCCCACCTCCCCATGAATTAAGTGGAATGTGTTTTTTCAGGACTCCAATGATTGAACAAACCCTATATCAGGCCCCTGTTTCAATAAGAACTGGTTTTTGAGATATGGATGGCATCACCCATCTTGAATTGCTTCATATCCCTAGAAAACTTAGAATAAATATATTTCACCTAGAATTAAAAGCCCCAATCCATTTCACAACCACACAATGATCAAAATTATCAATTGGGAACCCACCCAAACTTTTGGCTAGTGGTGGAATTTCTCACCATCAAATGATACGTATGAGCATACGAATCATGTTCAAAATTTTTCCAATTGAATTATGTTTTCATGAACGTAAGTATATACCTCTCCGCATACTACCCTTCATCAAAAAAAAATTCCTTCATGAGAGATTTTTTCTTGAAAGGTAATATGTGTTTTTAGAACCCAAGCAGGGGGTATGATTGGTGACTATGGTTAATGAATGGGAGTGTTTTTTTAAGACCAAACCCGTAGGGGGGATAAATGTCATGACCCATCCCCCAAGACTCATTCTGTGACTACCCCAATCCCACCTTCTATAGTCCATTGGCTGTTGACTAGCACCGAATAGGCATATCCCAAAATGGAAGGAATTTTTCTTGAAACCTATACACATGCACATAGATCAAACTGCAGAAAGTAGACACGAATTAAACCACAACATTCATGGAGACAACTAAAGAGAATAAAATGAAACTAAAAGTAAATATGGGCCATCATAGAAACCCTAAACCACAAATGAAAGTACAACTACAACATTCTGTGTGCTCGAGATCCTGCCTGAAGGGTAGGTGAAGGGTAGGTACCTGTAGCTGTAGAAGTATGCCCATCTGTCCCATATCATTGAGAACTACCTGGTACCATACCACCAAGGACTCTGTCGAAGCATCTGTCTTCCCTATCTCACTGAGCCCCACCTCGTCCCGGACCACCAAGGTCTTCGTCGAAGTGTTGATCACCTGTATGGGACACGACACGTTCGAGTGAAGCCCGTGCCGAGGTGAGTAACATAATACTAATTAGGGACCCCAAACCACAAAGGAAAGACCACAAAGCAATACAAAAAAGAAACCCATAAGGCATGATCATGAAGAAAGATAGCTCACACAGGTATAATCTAAAGTATGAAAAAAAGTCTATGTGTCGTAGCACTAAACACTTTTCACTACTGAGGTACTCATCCCTGATGAGTACTTGGGGTCTACTGAGTCACAAAGTGTCACTTCCATATTAGGTTTTCATAGCTAATCCACGTAGGGTGGCTTCAATCTTAGGACATCATAGTTGATACACATAGGGTCACATGTAGTTGATCTAGAAAGGGTGGCTTGTAGCTGATCCACGAAGGTTCTATTCTAGCTTATCCATAAAGGGTATCTTGTGGATGATCCACAAAGGGTATCTTGTAGCTGATCAATGAAGGGTTGGAAATATCCCATTTGATTTTGGGAGAATCCACTCCTCAATACATTCTTTGTGTCCCAACTTCCATGAAAGTATTCTTAGATCATTCCAAAATAACCTCCTCTTCGTGAGGGTTCCAATTCCGCAAATGGCTCATTAATATGACGCTCAATTTGAAAGATATTGGCATTGTTATTAACAGGGGCCGATTGTGTCTGAACCCAGTCCGATCCGGTCAGACTGACTCGACCAACCTAGCCTGGGGGTCCCGCATGACCTGACCTGGTTTGGCTGACTCGACTCAGCTCAGTTGGGTTTTGGTCGGCCTGGTTTGGCCTGACAGTTGGGTTATGCACAATGGGTCTTCTAGAGCCATCCTGGTTTATCCATGGGTCCAGTCCGCAGGGTCTCCCAACGACCCAGATGTATCTGGCCCGACCTGCATTGGCGGACCCATTTTCTTTCCCAGCCTGGCCCGCAAAAGAGGGCCAGCTTAACACCATCCTGGGCTGCTCAGTGGCCCAGTTCACACCCCATGGCCCTGCCCACATGGTGATCCGGTCTTCTCCATCTAGAACACCTGTTGGGCATCCGGTTTGGCTGCCTGCGTCCAAGAGGATCCATCCGCCCCCTGGTCCCGTATGCAGCCCCCACTAGACCGCATTCTAGCGCAATGTCTCAGCCCGCATCTTGTGCACCGTTCCACCCAACATGGTCGGTTGGTCGTGTCCCTATCCAAAAGTTGTCGGCCCACTACTGACGGCTCCTTCTACACCCCGCGACCCAGTTCGAAGCACTATTGTGGCATGCTACCACCCACCTGTAGCCGCCAATGAGGCCTTCCATGGACCACTAGGTCCACTCTGGTGGTCCGTTTTTTAGACCGTCTATGCCTCTATCCTCCATGGTGTGCCATCTTCCCTACTATAGCCTCGGAATTTCCTTTCCATCAATCGAGAGTTGAGACCACAAATAACACACAAGAATGCCGAAAGGTGGAGGGGATCAGGCCTTTTTCATGTCGTCCATCACCCTTTACATTAGAGTTTTATTAAAACAATGGGCAATAGGATTACAATTCAATAAAAATTAATCCTGATGCAAAACGACAGGAATACGATTTTTGTCGTAAGAACAAGCAATCTACGGATCAACCTATTTTTGGGTTGATTTGAAATCATTGTTTTAGAATGAAGAACACGAAATTAAAATTTCCAAAAGTAACCCCGACATGGAATAGATTTGTTGGTCAAGAAAAAATGGTTTAGCATGCCTTTGTTATCCATTCTTGATTCACCACCCACGTTTCTAGCAATTCTTCACAGGGTAGAAGGATAATTCTTTCGTCGTTCATCGGTCTTGTTCATTGAGGTGTGACATTGTCCCTAGTGACACGCTGGAATTCTTCATTGGATAGAATCTCCTCATTGTTCGTTATAGAAATTCTATCTCTGATTCTATAACCCTTTATCTCACTAAAAAAGAAATGTGTCACAACGTTTCTGTTACACTGAATCGTCGTGTCGTTACGCTATTTCATTTATGAAACAACTACACTATTACAGTTCAGTTAAATAGCCTCATTAATGAGATTCATTTAATGAGTTTCATCATTGCCTCATTGCCTCACTACAGTGATGATGTGTCACTACTCAAAGGCGTGGAAAAGAAAATAAAATAAATTTTTGATTTATTTTATATTTCTTCCAAATGGTTTGAAAATTAACTTTTTCCCTCAACATGCACAGGTTAAGATTAGGTCCATTATTAGGTAATGTCATCATCCTGGACACAAAAGTTCCCTCAAATTTTTAATTCGGGAACCTGTTTAGAAGTTTCCCAAACCTCACACACGCCCCATTTTAATTCGCTAAAAAAAACCAAAAACTATCTTTCAACCTCGACCTGCGTCGGTTGGGGTTAAGCTCCACCGAAGGGACACATGCCCTTACGAGCTCAAAGGTACTCTCATATTTCCAACCTGAGTTACCGTTTAGGATTTATAAGAATTTGAAAATAAAATAATTTTTATTATTTTATTTACGGCCAAAAACTAACTTCCACTATTGGCCTATGCTAGCCAACGTTAGGTTGTGCCTAATGAAAGCATACCCTAATGATCTCAACGGTGGTATGAGATTTTAAATCAGAGTAACCGTTTGTGAGTTATAAGCATTTGGAAAATAAAATAATTTTATATAATAATTTTATTTATGGTTATTCCATTTTAGAGTTTTCTCACTAGAGGACTGCACTAACTAAACTTAAGTCGTTCCTAGGGTAAAACCGCCATCTTGAATGCAACAATGCCCTTAGATTTCTGATATATGAAACCTTTTATGATTTATTCCACTTTTTTTTTCAGGAAAACCGCTCATGTATGCTTTTTAAAACTTAAAATTTTCAATGGATCATTCCAGGCACTCTGGGACTCGAAATCGCACACCATATCAGCACCTGATCATGAAATAATTCCATATAATATGAACAAATGACATGGTATTTATGGTAAATTACATTACCCCCAACATTATGGATTCACGTCCCCATAAGATAAAAAAATCCTAAGCAAACAAAAAGGGGTACTTAGCACGAATCTAAGAATCCCACTCCCATGTGGTCTCCTGGAGATTCCCATACTTCTAATGAATGTGCACTAGAGGAATCGACCTTCCATGAAGGACCCACTCATGTCAATCCTCTATCTCCACTGGTAACTATACAAACATTACTCCATCATCAATGTCCAACTCACCCTAGTCAATGACATGCGATAGATCATGAAAAAACATCCTTAGCTATGAGACATGGAAAATATCATGCACCTAGCACTTCTGTGGGGGAAGAGCTAGGTGGTGTGCCACTTCATAAACTCAACTCAGAATCCGAAGGGGTTTATGAACCTCAAAGATAACTGGTCGCACCGATTAAATCTTTATACCCCTCACTGAGGAGAGACTCATAGGAATATATGGGCCTTCTACTTGAACTCCAAGGGTCTCTGTCACCTATCAGCATATGAATTCTATCGGCTTTTGGTCATATTCATCCAATCTTGGATGACCTGCACCTTCTCAGTGGTAGCCTATACCATATCTAGACCCATGAGTGTTGACTCCCCTTGGTCTATCCAACATGACAAAGACCTATATGATTATCCATACAGTGCCCCTAACGGTGCCATGTCGACTGTGGAGTGGTATCTATTGTTGTATGTAAACTCCACCAGTGGTAGGTGGTCCTCCCAACTGTGACCAAAATCAATAATGCAAGCATGAAGCATGTCCTCCATGGTCTGTATGGTCCACTCCGTCTAACCATCAGTCTATCGGTGAAGGGATATTCTCAAGCGTAGCCGAGTCCCAACCTCTACCTATAATCCCTTCCACTATCGGCATGTAAATCATGCATCATGATTTGAGACTATCATAAAATTAACTCCATGGAGTTGAACTATCTTCTTCACATAGAGGCATCCCAAGATCTCTACTGAACCCTGCTCTTGAGTGGGTAGGATGTGGGCTAACATGTTGAGTTTTTATATGATCACCCAGATGGTATCGTGCCCCCTAGACATACATGGTAATCCCATCATGTAGTCCATCTATATTCCATCCCACTTCCACTTAGGTACCTTGAGGGGTTGTGTCAAACCTCTGGGAACCTGGTGCTCAACCTTCACTTTCTGAAAATTGAGGCATCTATAGACAAACTATGCAACTTACTTATTCATCCTTGGCCACTAGTACTGGTTTCGGAGGTCCTGGTACATCGTTTTAACACCTGGATGTACCGCCAAGGGGATTTATGGAACTCCATCAACACCTCCTCTCACAATTCCACTGGTACGATGGTGTGTCTTCTAAAAAGGATGGCATGCTCCCCACCTTTCGAATATCCATTAGGGGCATGCCCTATGGAAATCTGGACACGTGTATTCACTTAGATGGCATCTTCAAGTTTTTCCTCCCTGAATAACTGCAAAAGTGGATCGGAAACTACCATCGATTAAACATAAGATTCCTCATCTCTATCTACAAAGGATATCTTAAGGGAGTTCAACTGCTCTGAGGCCTCATTCAGTATCTATGAACTTGATCTCCTACTGAGTGCATCTACCACCACATTCCCCTTCCAAAGAGTATATACAATCTCAAATTCATAGTCCTGGAGGAACTCTAACCAATGTCTCTATCTCTGATTTAGATCCTTTTGAGAAAAGATAAACATGAGACTCTTGTGGTCATAGTAGACAATGTATCATTTTCCTATAAGGTAGTGTCACCACATCTTTAGTGAGAATAATAACACTACCATCTAATGGTCATGATTCTCCTATTTCTACTCATGCGGTCTATATTTTCATGATCCATAAGCAATTATTTCTTTCTCCTACATCAGGACACAACCAAGCCCGGTTCTTGATGCATCACATTACACCATATTGTTGACGCCCTCATCTGGAAACCTCAAGATAGGATCACTTATAAAGCTCTGTCTCAGCTGTTGAAATATCTCTTGGAATCCGTCTATCCACGGGAAAGGTTTTCCCTTCTTCATCAACACCTTCATGGGTGCTGACACTCTGGAGAAGTCAGGTACAAACCTCCAACTGTACCCATCCAAACTTAAGAAACTCCTCACCTTAGTAATGCTCTTAGGTGGTTCCTAAGCAAGAACCACCTTGATCTATGATGGATCCACTGCAACTCTCCCTCTGAGATGACATGTCCTGAGAAATGCACCTTTCGTATCCAGAACTCACTCTTCAAGAGCTTTCAGTAAAGCTGGTGCTCTCAAAGTGTGTACAGAACCATCCTTAGGTGTATCGTGTGATCCTCCTCAGAGGAGGAATACAGTAATATTACCTCAAGTACGACCACTACAAACTGGTCTAAGTACAGAAGGAAGATCATGTTCATGAGTCCCATGAACACTGTTGGGGCATTTGTCATGCCAAATAGAATCACTAAGTACTCATAGTGGCCATAGTGAAATCTGAAATTTTTCTTCAAGATGACCTTATCTCATACTAAAAGTTGGTGATAGCCTGATTTGAGGTCTATATTCGAGAACCATCTCTCTCCCTTAAGCTAATATAAGAGGTCATAAATACTCAGTATAGATACTCGTTCTTCATGGTCAATTGGTTCAGGTGTCGGAAGTCCACACAAAACCTCAAGCTTCTGTCTTCTTTCTTGGAAAACAACACTGGGGTTTCCCTTAGTGAGACATTGGGCCTTACACACCCCCTTCATATTTAAATCCTCCAACTATACCCACAGTTCCTAGATCTCTCTGGGAGCCATTATATATGTCATTGTAGATATCAGTGTCATCTTGGGGTATAGATCAATGCATAAGTCATCTCCTCTATGAGGAGGTAGTCCTGGAAAATCCTTGGGAAAGATTTACTCATACTCTTCCACCACTATAGGGAACTAAAAACTCAAAACATCTACTGCTACCTGGGTAAGGATGGATTCATACTGCTACACCCTCTTCCCATGTCCTCTAGCTCCCTAAGCTTGGTGTGGACCACATTGGAGTCGTGGTTGTAACATGTCAAAATGTATAACACCTTCAACTACTCTCCCAAATTCTCATCCATGTTTACCGCCCTGTAGAAGGCTCGCAGCTAGAACCATCATTTCATTAAGTGGCGTCCTCACTAAGAGGAAAACACACGTTACCACCACCAACAAATCCTTAGAGACATAAGGATCTGTCTCTACCCTGAACCTGAGAGGTCCTTGTTCCTAAAACTTTTGTCATTTACTGAGCCTACGTGCATCCTCTATTAGTAGCACTGGTAGTAACTGCTAACCAACAGGTGGTGGTATCGCTAGGACACCACCCGAAGTTTCCATCTCATTCAATGGTCCTTGTACCAGAGCCTCATCACTATGTAGACCGTCCTTGTGGTCACATACAATAATCCTAGCCGGCTGTCTGCATGTAGGCTTATTGAAAGACAATTAAGATGAACCGAGGTCAATTTATTATACTTGTTGAGATTACTCTGGCTCAAAAAGGTCATGGGAAAACATTCAAAGACACATACAACCAGTGTTTTCATGTACCGGTTCAAAAAACAGAATTTAGGGTCTTGGTGTATGGATATGACGGCCGCCTCACCAACACTGGACTCCCTGACCTAAAATCCAAGCTTGAAACACTTAACACTATTGCCCCATTAAAAACTTATAGATGCCTAGTTCTTCTTGTAGAACTGACCTCCTATGATACCACTTTGTGAAGACCCATCCCCTAGGGCTCGTTCCATGACTACCCCAATATCGCCTTAGATAGTCCAAGGGTTGGAGACTAGCACTGAACAGGCATATCCCAAAAAGGGAAGGCATTTTCCTTGAAACTTATACACACACACATAGCTTAAACTGCAAAAATTAAACACGAAGTAAACCACAAATGTTACTGAGACAACTACAGAGAGTACAATACAACTGGAAGTATAAAGGGGCTAGAATACAAGCCCAAAACCACTAATGAAAGTAAAAATTCCATGGTCTATCACTCGAGACCCCACCTGAATGGTAGGTGAAGGGTAGTAGCCTATAGCTATAAAATTACGCTCATTTTTCCCTTCTCACTAAGCACTACCTGGTCCCAGACAACCAAGGTCTTTGCTGAAGTGTATGCCCATCCTGTCTCACTAATCTCCATCAGGTCCTAGACCACCAAGGTCTCCGTCAAAGCGTCAACCACTTGCGTTGGACACAACACGTGTGGGTGAAGATCGTGCAGGGGTGAGTAACACAATACTCAGTAGGGACCCCAAACCAGAAAGGAAATGCCATAAATAAATACACAAAGCAAACGAAAAATCATGATCACGAAGTAAGACATATCACACATGTATAATCTAATGTATGGAAGAAAATTCTATTATTCATAGAACTAAACACTTTAGGCTACTGAGGTACTCATCCCTAATGAGTATTATGGGTCTGCTGAGTCACACAGTGTCGTTTCCCTCTTAGGTTGTCATAGTTGATCCATTCAGGGGCGCTTCCCTCTTAGGAAATCATAAAAGATTCATGCAGGGTCACTTGTAGATGATCCAAGAAGGGTCACCTATATTTTATTCACTAAGGTTCACTTGTATTTGATCCATTAAGGGTACCTTAGGAATGATAAACGAAGGGTCTCTTGTTTCTGATCCACGTAGGGTCGCCTGTAGTACGCTTGATTTTGGGAGAGTCCAATCCAAAATTAATTAATCGTATCCCATATTCCATTTAAGTCATAATATATAATTCCAAAATAACCTTCTCTTCATGAGGGTTATAATACCACAAACGGCTTATCAATCAGACACCCGATCCGACCATGGGTCTAGTCCACCGGGTCGCCCAACGACTTGAATTTATCTGGCCCAGCTTGCACTAGCAGGCTATTTTTATTTCCCATCCCAACCTACAAAAGAGGTCTGACTTAACTCTATCCTGGGCTACTCAGTGACCCAGTTCGCGCCCCCAGCCTGGTCTGCACGACGGGTTGTTCTTCTCCAGCACGGACACTCACTGGGTATCCGGTTCGGCTGCATGCGACTGGCAGGAGTCTGTCGCCCCCTTGTCCGGCACGTAGTCCCTACTGGACCTCATTCTAGCATGAAGTCGTGGCCCTCATCGTGTGGGTCTCTCCACCTGACACGACTGGTTGGTCGTGTCCTTGTCTGCCAGCCACCGGCTCCTGCCGCACTATCGCAACACGAGATGGTCGCGGCCTGCCTTGGCTTGCCTTCAACCCCCCCCCCCCCCCCCCCCCGCCCGTGGCCACCACTAGTTTCCAGTTACAATGCCGCTGTTGGAACCAGAGAGTCCTTATGCGGACCATAGGGTCTGCTCAGGTGGTCCATTATTCGAACCATCTATGCCTCTGACCTCTATGGAGTACTATATTCCCCACTACGATCTCAGAAATTCCTTACGGTAAATTCGGAGTTGTGGCCATGAATAACACACAAGAAAACAAAAAGGCAGAGGGTATGGGCCTTGTTATTATCGACCTTCACCCTCAATGTTAGAGTTTCTTTAAAACATGGGGGGATAGGATTATTATTCTATCAAAATTAATCTCAATGAAAAACCCTGAGAATAATCTCCCTCCCAAAAGAACAGGCAATCTGTGAATCAACCTATTCGTCGGTTGATCCACGTTTGTTGTTTTGGAATGAAGAATGGGGAATTCAAAATTCAAAAAGTAACCCATACCTGGGATAGATTCATTGCTCAGGGAAGAGTAGTGTCATAGGCCTTCGTTCTCCATTCTTGATCCGCCTCCCACATTGCTAGCGATCCTTCGAAGGGTGGAAGGAGAATGTGTTCATCGTTCTTCATTCCCATTATTTTAGGTGCGTCGTTTTCTCAAGAAACTCATCGAAATTATTCGTTAGAGATAATTTCCTCATTATCCATCAGAGAAATTCTAGCTCTTATTCTCCAACCTGTTATCTCATTAAAAAAGAAATGTGTCGTAGTGTTTTTGTTACGCAGCATCGTTGGGTTGTTATGTTGTTTCATTTACGAAAAAATGTCTCTGTTATAATTCATTTAAAGAGCCTCATTAATGGGATTAATTTAATGATTTTCATCTTGATCTCATCTCCGCACCGCAATGCTAACATGCCACATCTCAACGATGAGTAAAAAAATAACTTTTTGATTTACTGTATTTCTCTTCCGAAAGGTCTGAAAATTAACTTTTTCCCTCGACCTACACCGATCAAGGTTAGGTCCATTGTTAAGTAATTTATTCACTCTAGATGCAATGGTGCCTTCATATTTTCAATCCAATAACCCATTTAGAAATTTCCAAAACTGGGCACGTGCCCTATTTTAATTCCCTTAAAAAAGTTCAAAAAACTATCTTTCACCCTTGACCCGCGTCGGTCAAGGTTTAACTCTGCCAAAGGGAAACATGCCATTTTTAGCTCAAGGGTAGTCTCAGATTTCCAATCCAAGTTACCATTTAGGAGTTATAAGGATTTTAAAATAAAATAATTGTTAATTATTTTATTTATGGAAAAAAATAACATTCATTGTGGGCCTACGCCAACCAACATTTGGATCTGCCTAAGGAAAGAATACTGTCACGAGCTTAAAGGTGGTCTCAGAATTTCAATCCAAATCACTGTTCTTGAGTTATAATCATTTGAAAAATAAAATATTTTTATTTAATTATTTTATTTACAATTATTTCATTTTCTGGTTTTCTCATTGGAGGCCTGTGTAGTCTAAACTTAAGTCATGCCTAGGGTAAAAACGCCATGTTGAATGCAACGATGCCCTCATATTTCTTATCAGGGACATAGTTTAAGATTTATTCAACTTTTTTTATGAAAACCACTCATATGAACTATTTAAAACATAACATTTTTCGATGGATCATTTTGAGCACTCTGAGCTTCAGAATCGCACATCATCTCAACGCCTGGTCTCGAAATAATTCCATATAATAAGAAAACAATCACATGGAATTTACAAGATATTACAATAAATTCCAAAAGGGTATATTCCCTAAGGCTTACTCCCATAAGGTCAATCAAACTCATTTTAAATGGCCCAATATCATGATGACAAGTAGCAGCCACACTCACTATGATAGCATTCTGATGATCCACCACTGCTTTATCCACTTTATTTTAAGGATTACAGGAACAATGATGAGATTCATAATCTATATATAGACAAATATGAATAATATATCAGAGATGTTAAAGGATCATCAAAATAAATTCATAAATTTAGGTAGTCTCATGAACATCACATGAATCTTTTGTGGATTCATGATCACATTTGTAACACATGAAGGGTTTGGCCCCTAACGATATTGTGTACCACATAAACTTATAGACTATCGTGAGGCCACATGATCATTCACAAGACTTGATATCACATAACCTATACATGGTCACATGATTCACATAATAGTTGAAGTGATTATGTGATCAAACTAGAATATCATGAAAACCCATCAAAGATAACCATTCATCCATATGGAAAATGTTAAAAAAATGCTGAAGATAGATTCATGGTTCGTTTGAATAAGTTTTGGTCAAAAAAATTCTTGTGAAGTGGCTCTCTCAAAATGGTCTTATAGGAAAATCTCATGATCATTTTCATGGAATGTATATTGAATAGGAACATGAAGAATTTAGATCCTAAGAGATCTAGGATTTGGGTATCCAGGGAATGATCCACCCTCTCTTCCCCTATTTATTGGGTCTCTTTTGGAATACCAAACATCGCATGAAACACAATGTGTCACCCAATAGAATAATTGGACAAAGTGCCAAATCCTTGGGAGGAAATTTCATTTCATCATAACTAAGCCCTTATCCTCACAAAAATCGCTTCTAAGGGGGGGCATCTATTGATTCCCACCAAATGAGCATTGGAAAATCCAAAAGTGAAGAAATACCTGAAATAAGGGTATTATTTTCCCCATGAAGGAAAGGAAGAAAAGGAGTCCAAAAGTCATGAATCACATAAAATTACAAAATATATGCAATATCAAGACCTTCATAAGGTCATGTGAACGGTCATACAAAACACATAACCTACTAGAAGATCATATAGAGCCCCTTTGAAAAGCCCTCTTTGATCTTGAAAATTTTTCCATGACACTCACGGATCATGAGACAACTCTCAGATGAGCTCTCATGAGTGATGCAAATTGTTAGGTAGTAGGCACCTGACAACCATATGAAAATATTTTTAAAATAAGGATGGAACTATTCAAAAGGAGGGATACTTTAGTGGTCATAAACCTTCATGATATGTGTCCATATAGTTTATAAGACTCTGTGAAAGCCTTAGATACGTGTCTGGATTGTTGTACTAGATCCCACTGGGATGCGACCCTTTTCACGTGAAGGATTTTGGATATATCCTTGTGGTCTTGTGATCCCCCCTCCATCTTCAAATACAAAGAGGGGTGTTTTCCCTGATAATGATCATGAATCATGATAAGACCCTTTGTTGGTCATGTGATGTGTCATCGAAAATGATTGGGGTTTCTATAAACAACACTCATTCAAATTCACGAGATCCCATGACTTTGTGAAATAAACAATGAAATAAAAAGGTAAATGACAAGAACTTATTATAAAGGGAAGATAAATTGATTTTATTCCAATGGGGATTCACACCCTGGGTGATCAATATTGATCACATGACCCCCCCCCCCGACAAGACAGCTATATCTCATGAAATCCCCCTAACAACCCACCTTTTTCATAGGGATGGTCCCAAAAAAAGCATCTAAGATAACGTGAAAGCCTTTAAATAGGTGTCCTGATCTTACGAAGACCCCTAGACATGTATAACTAACCATATAAAATCCCACTAGCATGAAAACATGGTTAAAAATACCCCTATAAGGGGTGAAAATCAAATAAATGGGGGGGGGGCAGACAGGATCGTCTTGGATCACTGGAAATCATGTGATGCCCCCAGAATAACCCATGGATGGATCATGTGAAGAACATAACATCAATCCCATCACCCGGATCTAGCCTGAATCTATGACATATGGTCCACACAAGGAGACATTTAACCGATGTAGAAAGACCTATAAATATCTCCCCCTTATCACAAAAACTACATATTTGGATCTATTCACCTACACATCCAAACATCAGAGTAGACATATAGGATCATAAAATCTCATGATCTCAAGGGTTTTTCCTCCAGGTAAAATTTGAAGAATAACCTAAGGGGTCATGAGACATGCATAGGAACATTTCATGATCACTTGAGATAATTTGAAGGACTTTTGGTGTGTCGGAAAGACTATGTGAAGGAGCTCCTGCATATCATCTAAATCATGTAAACCCTAAATAAGCTAAAATAGTAATATAAGGAACATATGCAATAAAAGATATAATGAAGACTAAAATATGGGAGAAATATATGAAGAACATATACACTGATCCTTATGCACTTCATGTGACTCATCTAAATCATGTGAAAACATTAGGACATGTCTTCTAAGTCATGAAACGTCCCTTCTTCATGCCATTTGGATCATGTGATTTCCACCAAACACTTTAATCAAGTCACATGAAATCATTCAAGCATGAAACCCAAGTCTCAAAAATTCCTTCGTGCTCACCATCCATATCTTGAGATTCCATCTAGACATATCACCCAATTCATGTAGCGACACAAGTGTATGTCAGCTAGATCATGCAAAGTCCTTCGGAATTGTCATCCAAATCTTGAGGAATCCTCCAAGTATGTCAAAAATGTTTCATGATGAGACAAGGAACTTTCATCTAGATTGTGTGATATCCTCCTAAAAAGTTTGCTAAGGTCATGCGATATCCTGTAGGCATGTCAACCAAGATCTTGGGATGACCTCTATACAAGTTGTCGTGGATCACGCAATAACCTTTAAAAAAGTCAAATGGATCATGTGATTTCCTTAAAACATGTACATTATGTAACTAATACATGTCCATACATCCTCTAACATGTCATTCATACATCCTTAAACATGTCATGTAACACCCCTACCCTAGAATCTTGGACCTGATGCATTCCTTTTCTATATTAACATGATTACAAAGAATCAAATCCTGAAGGACCAAATAGTGTAGATGTTTTGTAAAACCAGATTATATACATGATACCAATTTCACATCAGAAAGTATAAAATAAAACATAATACAATTTTTTTTAAATTTTTCATCATCTTTGAAACTCATTAAAAGATCTATTTTTTATAACCTAGGTAATGGAAACAGAATAAAAGTGAGTTAAAATACTCGGTAATGTTTAAGTACATAGAAAGTAATAATGAATCATTGAGAATAATCAATATGGAAGGGTAAATAACTTAACATGCATTCCATTTAATCAATAAACTATGAATTAAATGAATCCATATATTTTTTCATAGTAGAAATCCATTGAATAATAGTAACATAAATAAAGGAAATGAAAAGATATTGGATGCCATGTTTCTGAGGAACATTAAAGCGTTATCTTCAAGACCTTTCACAATAATGTTTAAAACATAATGGGAACAAACTAATTTATTTTTCCATCCATAACCCTACTTTCAAGACCTTTCACTAGATAATTTAAAACATATTGGTTATAAACACGAAGGGTTTGTCCAAATGAATTCATCCCATGATACTATTGATACATCAAGGGGATTTCATTAACCAGTCCCCAAACCATTTCTTACATGTCCAAATAGTTCCTCATATATTGAACAATTGATTTAAATTCAAAAACAAAGTTCTTTGTCAAATATCCTTATTGAGTAAAAGATATAGATTTATCAATATTTCCCCAGCCAATAAACAACTTTCAATGTAAATACTGTATGTAAAAATGGTATAATGTTTATAAAATAATAATATCAATCATACAAGAATATTTAAATCACAAATAAATATAATTTTAAATGAAAAATTACTGTGATAAAGTGATTATTTTGAGATAAAGTTATCAATCACCAAACAAAGGGATATTGCAATATAGCTTTCACTAGTTGGTAATGTTCAAGGTAAAGACCATTGATGAGATAATTAAAATTAAAACATTTAATACGATGAATATAAAAGGATTCATGATAAAATATATTAAAAACCAAAGTATATACACTACAAAAAATGACTATGTGGTGAATATGACATTTATCTCACATATGTAAAAAGTGAGATGAAAATTCCTTACATTACACTTCCTTTTGGTGGGACTCTGTTTAACCTAATATATAATAGTTTTATGAATTTTATTAACTTATAATATAACCATAATAATATCTATAATATCATATATTAAGTTATTATAATATCTTATTACCTTTTTTAAGAATCTTTCATTAATTTCACTATTTCGGGTGTTAATTACTTAGTTTTTCGAGACTGTTTTGACTTGTTATTTCTGTTATTATTCCTTATATCATGATTTAATCATATAAAAAAAATGTAAAAAATGATTTAATTATCATATATATTCATTATATATGTATTTATAACAATATGTAATATTTTGGAGATAAAAAATGAAATGAAATGTTAATTGAGACGGCAGGTCGTATGTACACGTGACCACTACCTCCATATCTTTGTAATATTTAAAAGAATGAAAATAAATAAATATATATATATATATATATTATAATTTTAGTATCATATTTATTTCAAATATATCTCATATGTTTATTAAAACCATTCTTAATGCATTCCATGTAATGTGTGCATGCATCACATCCCTTTGAAGAGACAGTAGTCCACACTTCTAGAAATATTGTTTTTATATTTACAAAAAATAGAAAGAATGAAGGTATGTCTTATATACTAATTAAATAAGTATTAATATAACATAAATATCACATATATAATATAAAGATAGTGTATCCATCATAATTCCCAACCATGAGAGGTGGTAAAGGAAAAATGAACGACATCGTTTCATGAGGAGGTAGTCCACTGTACACATGAATGGTAGATTCATTACCCATTTTACGGAAGTGTGTATAAGTGTATGTTGAAACCTTAAAATAAAAAATATATATTTATATTTATGATAAATATGATATTATATAATTAATAAATAATAATAGTTGAATGGTTTGAGAAATAAATAAAACAAAAGTGATCATTTAAGAATGTGACATCTTTTTCAGGTAACACCATTTGATTTGCCCCAAAGGACGTCATTGGTTTTATTTCCTCCAAAATTGAGGATTATTGGTTGATATTAAGTATTTTTTGAGACTATTTTTTCAGAGGTTTTATGAGATAAAGCGTCTTGAAGGTGTCATGAAGGGGAAGAGTGAATTACTTTTTATAGTGGAGGAGTGACATTATTGTAAATACGGAAAGGTAAACACTTTTGGGAGGTATCCATTACCTCATGTACTAAAAAATTTGAAAAATAATGGATTAAATATAAATTATGGTTGATATAAACCTCAACCACACAAAACTAAGTTCATTTTTATAAATTCTTTCCTTGTACTTTATGTTTCTATATATTTTTCATGTTGGTTTTTCATTTAGGTAACTTGTTTTTTATGCTATGTAATTAATCCATTAAAACTAAATATAATTAAGAATTATTATAAAATATATACCCAATAAATTCTAAATATTTTAATTGTTTACAAAATATAATTCCCAAGTGTGTTGTAAATTAATTTTAAAACAAGCATATATAACGCGCAAAATCCCTTCTTTAACCTGAACTGTGTTAAAAATGTATTTACTATTTTGGGGTCAATATACTCATTATATAAGGTAAATTGGTCCATTAACATACCATATTTTATATTTACTAACATATATAATTAATTTGGAATAACATAGTAATTTTAGTAAATTTTAAATCCTTTCATCAATTATAAAATGACATTAATGTTAATTTTGAAATTATTTTCTTAATTTAAATTTACAAATATCAATAAAATGATGGAATTAAAATATATTAAGTTAAAAGATATTTAAAATTAACAATTCGTATAAAAAATAATTTGAAAAAATAATTCAATCAATTTTATTCACTTTTAATATTTTTAGTGAAATATATTTTATTTAATTATTAACTAAATAATAACTATGTTGGAATTTATTAATAATTTTAATTAACTAATTCATCTCTAAAAAATAATGTTGAATTATCATGATAAAAAACAACTCATTTAAATTTCAAAATAAGTTTTATAACCAAAACTATGTAGCTTCTTCCATACTCTAAATATTTATTGAAATTGAAAGAAAGGAAGGTGCATCTTTTGTATTTTTATTTAATTAACTTATTATATGGGTCAATTTCATAGACATGTGTCCCAATAACTCATAATATTAGAACTAAATGGGTATATGGTCAAAATATTGGCATAAAATGAGGTTTTTACTAGTATATATGCCATTTGTTCCCTTATGAAAAATGTTCAACCCCTATGTAAACCATTATTTACCTTAATCGTTGTGAATAATTGTAATTAAATTCACTAATATTTTTTTAAAAAAATGAATTGGATATTATTCAACTATAAATATTATATTTATTAGAGCTATTTATTTCCATTTTTCCAAATTCAATTCACATAAGTGGAAAAATTAAATTTAATGTAAATCCCACATACATGATGAGAAAGTAGGGTTTTTAAAGCAAAAATGTTAAAAAAGTCATTAATATTTTATATCTAAATTCAATATAAAAGTTATTATAATAACCTATATTGGATTAATAAATTTATAATTGGTCTATTTTGACATTAAAATAATTTAAAATATAATTTAATATTAATAATTATTTAAAAGAAGATGTAGTTTTCAAATAAAATAAAGTATTTTTCGTTATTCATTAAAAAATGAAACTTCTCATAAATATAAAAAAATATCCATAATAAAACATTAACATTATTAATTAAAAATTATTTTTATTTTGAAAAATAAAATTTATAAAAGTTTCATAATTTTGATTTCAAATAAGTACACCATTAAAAGGAGATAAAACTCTTTCTATCTTGTAATGTAAGGTAACTCAGTGTTGTGTGTAGCGTAAGTTTAATATGGTGTTGTGTATAAAGAAATATAGAAATAGAATTAAATTTTTTCTAAAATGAAAATATTGTAAAGTCTTGGGGTGTTACATTTTCCCCACCTTAATTAAATTTTTTCCTCACAATTTAATATTGATCTTAGTAATTGAGGTTTTGATATTTTAAAATAATATTATTGATAAATATGTATTTTAAATAAGGTTAATAACACATATTATTAATAATAGGGAAATTAAAATGTAAAGGTCACCAAAATACTAGGCTTTGAAAAATGAAAATTTTAGTGAAAACATTGACATGAAAGAATAATCAACTATCATGTTCAGATAGAGTGTGATAGAGAACATGTTCATGAGAAAGTTTTTGACCACAAAGCTATAAACTATAGGTGTGAAAAAGGACATTAATATCATATAAAATGATGACAATAGGAAAAATTTTGTTTTCAAGACCTTTTACCTATAGTTGAGAAATTATTTTAGTCTTTAAAAATAAAACTAAATATACTTACTTGATAAATTTCTCTTTAAGAAACACAATATTATCCATTGGTTGTTCCTTGAACTATTTGCACTTCATCTCTTAGAACAGGTTGCATCATATGTTGAAGTGAAACATTAAACTCTAAAACCTTGTCCAATGTTCAACAAAGAAATTTTCTTAAATGGTTATCCTTATTAGCCTTCCATGTATTATCATCCAAAACATTAGAATCAATTCCAAGTTAGTTAGTAGTATCCAATTTACATTATCCATATCAATCACCACTTTATACAAACATCATTGTCTCAAAATCAGGAACATGTTAAAGGATATATTTCCCTCAACATTTACTTTCCAAAAATTTTAACTTGCTACTAAACCACTTTTCTTGGTACCATTCAATATATGATCTCAAATACTTTATGAAATAGTATTGTAGTACAATTATTATATATTTTATAATTCTCATGACCAGTATCTTACTCAAATGAAATAATTCATGAATCAAAATACTGGAAAATCAATCATTCTTCTTAATATATGGTATTAGAAAAATATTTACCATTATATATTAGCATATTTTGGGGTATATTCTTTTGAAACTTGAGACATTGATTTGTATAGTTTCTCATCTCTTTGTAGTTTAAGTAATATACATTAGAAAACTTTTCATTATCCTCTCAATTGCATGCACGTTGGCCTTTATCTTTACATTTATAGAAAACTATCACTCCTTTTAATCAAGTACCAGGGTGATTAATTCCTCAATTATTACATGTGATAAAATAATTTTTTTCATCCATCACTTTATCTATTATTTTCTTATCTATCCTCTTGTTCTCATGCTTCCCTCTACATCCATAATACTTATATAATTCTTTCTCTTTCTCGTTATCATTTGATACTATGTCCTCATATGATGAGAATTCATGGGTAACTATTTCCCTTTGAAATATTGGATTAAGTTTATATAAATGATATTTCTAACTCTTTGGATCATCTGCATTGGAGAGTTTTGCATTCCTTATGATAGGTTCTATTTCTAAATGTCGACATACACTAAATTGGGTTACTTCATTAGGTAACACAATGTATAATATCAAAACTAATGAAATGATTTACATAAATTAAAATATTAATGTGTATCTAACCTCATAATAATAAACATTGTTCCTTTGGGATGTTCTTCTATACTTTTCCTCAAATTATATCATAGGTTTATGTTTTATAATCTAGGTTTTCCAAAATGTAGTTTTCAAGGTTTCTACTAAATATCCTTTGATACCAACCGTAATTCCCTAAACCTAGAATGCCAAATTTAGTGCATTAATTTATTACATTAGCATTATTAAAATGAATCAATTCCCAAAGTACATAATATTTTAGTATTTTTGGAAAACCAGATTACATATATGATACTCATTTTATATTGTGAAATATAAAATAACACATTATACATAAAAAAGGATAATATATTACGTCCTTGAAACTCATTCAAATATATCTTCTTTGTAACATGGTGAATGGAATAAAATACGAGTGAGATAAAATTCTCAATAAGGGTTAATTATAACCAATGTAATAATGAATAAATGAGAATAATCAATATGTAAAAGTTTCTCAATAATAATAACCAAAATTAAGGTAATGATTAAATATATAATTTCATTATTACCAGGAACATGAATCAATGAAAATCAAGAAATTTTAAAATACTATTTAAAAAATAATGGGTACAAACTGATTTTGTTTGGAAAACCATAACTCTACTATCAAGATCTTTCACAAGGAAATTTAAAGTATACTAGTTACAAACATGAAGGGTTTGCCTAACTGAATTTATCCCATGAGAATACCAATGAATTAAGGGTATTTCATTAATTGTTCCCCAACTCATTTCTTTCATGTCAAAATCATTTCTCATATGTCAAATAATTGATTTAAATTCATAAACAAAGTCCCTTATTAAATATCTGTGTTGAGTAAATGAAATAGATTTATCTATATTTTCCCATTAAATCAATTAATTTAAATGTAAATACAATATGTAAAAAATAGCATAAGATTCTGGAAATAATCATATCCATCATAAAATAACATTAATATAAAAAAAAGATAAAAATTTCAATGAAAATTTATTACTAGAAAGTGACTGTTTTGAGAGAAAGTTAATTATCACAAAAGAAAGTGAGATTGCAAGATACATTTTACCAGTTGGTAGTTTTAATGCAATACCACTTTTATCCAATAATTCAATGTAAAACATTAAATACCATTAATATAAAGTCATTAATGATATAATATACCCAAATTTTGAGAATATACACTATAAAAAATAAGTAAGTGGTGAATATGACATTAATCTCACAAATGTAAAAAAGTGAGATAAAATCCCTTACCCTACACTTCCTTTTAGTGTAACTCTCTTCAAAATTTTTAATAGTTTAAATAATTTTATTAAATCATAAAATTACCATACTAATATTTATAATATCATATATTAACTTCTTATAATATCTTATTACCCGTTTGTTAATAATCTTTCATTATTTTCACTATTTCAGGTGTTAATTGCATAGTTTTTTAGTATGTTTTGACATGTTATTTTTGTTATTATAATATAGATCATGATTTAATAATCTAATTAATGTAAAATATGATTTAATTATCATATAAATTCAGTATATATGCATTTATAATAATATATAATATTTTAGAGATAAGAAATGAAATGCATTGTTCATGGAGACGGTAGGCCATATGTACGCATGAACACAACTTTCATTTCTTTATCATATTTAAAATAATGAAAATTAAATGATGTATATATGTATATTATAATTTCAGTATCATATTTATGTTATATATTTCACATATTTTTATTAAAACCATTCTTAATACATTCCATGTATGTGTGAACATATCGCTTCCCTATGAGGATGTGGTAGTCTACACATCCACAAATGATGTTATCGTATTTACAAAAAATGGAGAGTATAGAGTTATGTGTTATATAAGAATTAAATAATTATTAATAAAACATAAATATAACATATATCATATAAAAATAGTGTTTCCATCACAATTACCAACCATGAGAGGTGGTAAAGTAAAATCGAACAACATCGTTTCACGAGGCGGTAGTCCTCCGTACACATGAACGGTAAATGTTTTACCCATTTTATGGAGTTGTGTGTAGGTGTATGTCAGATCCCTATAATAAAAACATATCAATATATTTAATATACTAATGTTATGATATAATCATTTAATAATAATAATTTATTTTTTTTAGAATGAAATAAAACAAAAGTGATCATTGAATAATGTTACATGTTTCTCGGGTAACTCCCTTTGCATTTCACCAAAGGACTTCCTTGGTTTTATTTATTCCCAATGTTAGGACTCTTGGTTGTGGGTAGTGATGTTGGGATATTAGTTTTATTGAGTAATGTGATCCAATGTGTCTTGGTTGGTGTGAGGAATGGGAATAGTGAATGTCTTTTTATAGTGGAGGAGTGGCATTCATTTAAATAGCAACAGTTCAACACTATTGGGAGGTCACAATTACATCATGTTCTTAAAAAATGGAAAAATAATTTATTAAAAATGAATTATGGTTGATAAAAAACTCCACTTAACAAATATAAGTTCATTTTTATAATTTTTGTCCTTAGTCTTTAAGTTTCCTTATATTTTTCATTTTGGGTTTTCATTTAGGTAACTAATATTCTACCATATGTAAATCATCCATTAAGACTAAATAAAAGTGAGAATTATTATAAAATATAGACCCACTGAATTATAAATATGATATTTAATTTACAAAATATAAATACCATGTGTTTTGGAACTTAATTTTAAAACAAGCGCACGTAATTCTGAAAAACACTCCTTTTACGCAAACCATGTTAACAATGTTTTTACAATTTTGGGGATAATATGTTCATTATATAAGATGAAATTTTCCAATAGAAGACCATATTTTATATTTATTAACATATAAAATAATTTTTCATAAGATATTATTTTTATTAAATTTTAAATCTTTAAATAAAACATCATTTATTATAAAATGACATTAATGTCAATTTGACATTTGTTATTTAATTTAAATTTAAAAATATCAAGAAAATGATGTTATTAAAATATATTAAGTTAAATGATTTGTAACATGACCTATCAATTTTAAAAAATAAGTGAACACAATAATTTATTCAATTTTATTCACTTGTAATATTTTTAGTATCATCTATTTTATTTAATTATTAACTAAATAATCATTGTGTTAGCATTTATTAATAATTTTATGTGACTAATTAATCTCTAAAAATTAAAGTTAAATTATAATTATAAAGAAAATCATTTAAATTTCAATATAATTTTTATAACTGAATCTATGTAGCTTCTTCCATAATCCAAAGCTTTATAGGAATTAAAATCAAGGAAGGTATATTTTTTGTCTTTTTCTTTACGTAACTTATTATATGGATCAGTTTCATGAACATTTGTATCAATAACTCAAAAAATTAGAACCCAAGTGGGGATATTGTAGAAATATGGGTAGAAATGGATTTTTTACAAGTTTCTAGACTATTTTCACCTTAATATTAAGGTTAAACCACTAAGTAAACGAATTTCTTACCTTATTCACTATGTTTAATTTTAATTACATTCACTAATATTTTTAGTCAAAATTTTATTTATCCTATTTATAATATTAATATTATAATAATTCCAACTATGTATATCAATTTTTCCAAATTAAATTCACATAAGTGGAAAAGTTAAATTTAAATCTAATCCCACAAATTTTGCAAGAAAGCTAGTTTTTTAAGTGAAAATGATCACAAGTTCATTAAGCTTTTATACCTAAATTCAATATAAAAACGATTAAAATGACTTAAATATAATTAATATTTTTTAATATATATATTTTTACCTTAAAATCAATTTAAATTATAATTTAAAATTAATAATAATTTAAATAAAAAGCTGATTTTTGACTAAAATGCAGTATTTTTCACTATTCATCAAAAAATGAAACTTCTCAGAAAAATACAATAAATTCGCCCTGAGATAATTTTGACATTATGAATTCAAAAATTAATATTATTTGGAGAAATAAAATTTATAAAAGTGTAAATAAATAGTTTTAAAATAGGTGCACCATTAAAAGCTGTTAAAACTCGGTCTTGAGTGTAACAAAAGATAACTCGGTGTTGTGTGTAGTGTAATCTAAACACGGTGCTGCATATAAATGAAACTAGAAAAAAAATAAATTTATTTTAAAATGGAAATATCATAAATTTTTGGGGTGGTACATGTTTGGAAGACAATCATAGATGTCATATAAACAATCAGGCTTTGTCGAGCAGACGTCCTAGGACATGATGGACTTATCTAGTGGGAATATTAGAGTAGTGTAAGTGTGTAAGCCCTGATAAAACTAAACTATTATGACTCTTATTCCTTCCATAATAAATATATGTATGATTCCTTCCTATGTCTCGAGCTCCATATTAAAACATCCAGAGGGTTTTCCCAGCACATAAGTCCTCCATCCATAAGTAATGAGGATGGTTACATTTTTATCCATTATTTCTCACCCCGAACATTGTGAATGGAAGATTAGGGTGTTTCAATGAACATATCATTCAAATCATGAATCTCCACTAGCTAGGGAAACCTCAGTGTGTAATCTCCAATGAGCAGTATAGTATGATATGTCCCTCATATTAGGGAAGCCTCAGTGTGTAAGCCCCGATTAAACTAAACTATGATGATTATGATTCCTTATATATCCATGATATATAGGATTTCTTCCCAAGTACTGAGATCCATATTAAAACATCCAAAGGTACATACCATCACATATTTCCCACATCCATAAGTAGTGAAACTATTTACTTTCTCTCTCTCATTTCCCACACTGAGCATAACTCACGTGGGCCTAGGGAGCTACAATTATGATATCATTTGCCTCATGAATCTTCACCAGCCAAGGAAACCTAAATGTGTAAGCCTCAATCATCATCATAATATCATATTTACCCTATATTAGGGTAGCCTCATTATGTAATCCCCAATCAAATTGAACTTTGAGAACTCTAATTCCTACGATAACTAGGATACGTTGGATGGCTCCTTGAGGTCTTAGCTCAAATCAATAGTGCCTAAGTGCCTCATTATTTTTCCTTTATATATGATGTTAAATTTCATGGGTCTAATGAACTATGTGGGTTTTTATTCATATTATAAAATAGGAAAAGTAGGACTCCCAGTTATGTATCAATCCCGTCCTCTAAATATTAATCGCTTCCCGGGATGACAATAAACTCTAGAATGCCTCATTATACGATTTCAACATATACGAAGTTTCCCACTAATGGGAAATGGATGAGGAACCTTAGATATATACATATGGATTCACTAATAAGTCCTCCCATTTCATATATAAAATGATTTAACCTATGATCATTTTGTTAGGGTAAGAAAAACCCGATTGGGATTAGGAATAGATTCTCAAACATATATTCAATCTATAAGAGAGCTCTAGAGTAGGAAAAAATTCCCCAAAAAAGGATGTGATAAACCTGAACTCCCATCCTCATAACCAATGTGGCTTCCTAAGCATCGTTGGGTATGAAACCCAAAAGTACCACCTACCTTTGGAATGAAACTATGTACTCTATTATGCATGTAGGAGTTATTGGGAGTTTTCATTAGAGATAATAACTGGTAAACTTGACTTGAATGACTGTACAAGACATTTAACCTCACAAAATCCAACCATATGGCCAATCCAGTTTGATATTTTTGACAAACAAAGTGGAGATCCCAATGTGAAATCACTTAACTAGGTAATATCCTTTGTATGATAAAAAGTATAGACTTCTAAGTTCTCATTAGACCATTTTTTCTGTCATATGGGTGGTCCTTAACCTATTTTTAATAATACGAAAGTGGGTAACCTGACATGAAATAATTTAACTATGAAATCTGATTCACAAGATAAAAATGATAGGTTACCTGGTTCTCATAAGACCATTTTTTTCCTGTCATATAGGTGGTCCTTATCCTCATTTTGATGAAACAGAGATGAGGATGCCTTAATTTACAAAATATAATGTTACTTTCTAGAGTTCCCTCGATGATCATTTCATATTGTGATGCTTGATTCACATAATGATCATGGAGAGGATTGTAGGAGGCCTTTGGGGAGTAGTTGCATTTGACCACAACATTTCACCCCTACAGATATGGATAGACAAGGAGAACCATTTATGTTCTGGAGGACATAATCCTTGTTTTCATGTTGGACTTTGGTTATAGTTGGGAGGATCACGTACTATTGGTTGAATTGATGTATATAAACATTTACCACCCAACCATTGGTATGGAACCATTCAAGGCCATGTACAAGAGACCTTGTAGGTCACCACTATGCTATACTTATATAGTAGATCCATCACTCAAGGGACAAGAGTTGGTTTAAATTATAATAGAGAATGAGTATATTATCAAAGAGTGAATGAGGACTACCAAGAGCAGTCAAAAATCTTATTTATAATGAATATAGAGAGATTTGGGGTTCAAAGAGGGAGACAAATGTGTTCTTGAAGGTCACACCTTGGCAGGGATGGCAGAGATTTGGATTGGTTGAAAATTTATCTCCAAGATTCATTGTTCTCTATAGTGTCGGTGAGGTGTCATAATTATTATTCCTACTTCAATAGTAAGACCAGGTACATTATTTCTTCCACATTTTATAGCTGAAGAGGTATGTGGAAAAATCATAGAAATTTATTAACTGGTGTGATATGGACATTGAGGATGGATATAAATTCATAGATTAGCCAATAGAGATTTAGGATTGGTAGTATAACATATTACATTAGTGAGAAATCACCTTTGTGTTTGTCTGATTCTAGCATGGGAATATGTAGGAGAACACCTCAGAGTGGGAGAACCATATGTGATCCAAGTACCCAAATCTTACTGAGTAGGAATTTTTCTTTTCAGGGATAAATTCATTGTGGTGGTAATAATCAAATGACTCTATTTTTTTACTTTTAAAACATTTGAATATTTTTAAGAATATTTTGCAAGGTAGGTGTTGAGTTAGTGTAGGATTTCAGGGCCCATGGAGGCTCGGTTTTAATATAGTAAAAAATATTAAATATATTATATCACATGTGCATAGTTTTTCTAAATTAATATTATAAATATGAAATGGATACCTTGATAAAAAATAATACCCCCATAAAATTTCAAATGTGGGTTTTACCCTAGGCATGTAAGAACTTATGTGAACATCGGGTGTTTAGTTTAAAAGTGTTTGTGGGTGGATTGGTAAATAAATAAACCAATTTATTTATTATTTTTTTATTTAATTATCATGACCTAGATCCCTTATATTTGAAACTTTTCACAGGAAAATCCTAGGGCTATCTGTATAACCCCAGGGATTTGGAGTGAGAATAGAGGATAGATTTGTTAGATGATGACCAGATCATTGATCAACAATTAGCACTGAGGAGTTTGTCTTCACCCACATAGTTGTGAGATCTCTCCAATGATTAAAACATAGAAACATTCTTCATCAATTATTGATAAAAACATGAGGTGTGATATTTTTTAAAATTATTTAATCCTATATTTGTTTTAGTCAATTTGAATGTGAATTAATTACATAAAAAATTAGTTTACAGGATGATCATTGTGTTATACTTGATGAGTTATTCTTCCAGGATTATTGTTGGGTTAATTTTTATTTATTCCTCTTTGTTCATCACCTTCATAAAATAAATTGATAAAATTTAAAAAAATGGTTCAGGTTCATTCCCCATGTTTTTGTTTTGTGATTTTCTCCCCATGTTCTATATAAGAGTATCATCATTATTCCATTTGGCCGACAGTTCGACAAACACCTAGTGAATGATCATTGAGCAGTTGTTCTTTACTAAAACAAATTTATACTATTGGTTCAAATTCAGGATAAAAGAAATAGTTGTGGTGTTTTATGATAAATGAGTGTTTGGATCAGATCATAAGTTCTCATTTCATGGGTTTTGGTGTTCTGTTGATTAGGTGTGATGTAAGACATTCATGAGCGAGAGGGGTGTTCAGAATCTAGCCACTGGCGATAAATCAAGTTCAGTAAACTCAAATCTATTTTTCATGGGAATAATTTTCAGCACATAAAATGGTGGCTAAGGAATGGGTGAGATGTGTTAAGAGTTATTGGATTTGTAGAAAATCCTAATATACAAGGTGGGTTGTTTTAAGAACACACATCAATTGGAAAACTTTCTATGATGGCTCGAGTTTCTCAAAAAAAATTAAATATCATATCTCATGTATACCCCAATACACACCATGTTACCCAGTTCTGATGCTTTGGCGTGTACCCCAAATGTACATGGGCATGAAAACATCCATGTACAATAGAAAGACCATTTACATGGGCACGATCGGGTACCTAGACAAGACCAGATCACCCAAGTATATCCATAGCACCTCAGCACATCCAAAGAACCCAATCATAGAAAGAGTACATGAAATATTCTAAAGTAAATGGGAACTATCTAGAGTATACATAAATATTTAGTTTACCAAAGATATGCAATGTATACCCTATACATACTATGTACATTTTATGGGAATTTTTATGCCCCCTTTCTCTTTAATGTCATTGTGTGTCCATAGTGCTTGTTCCATTAGTCTAAACCTATAAGGATATATAATTCAACCCTTTATATAAACAAGATAAGTGATCCCCTATATAGGATTAGTCTTGGATAGAGTTAGGTATCCACCTGTGTGGCCCAAGTTGTAATCCTATATCATTTTTTCCAAAATTGGGTCAAGAATCCTATAACCCACTATATGGGATTTTGATCCCCATCTTAGTGGGTTTACTTTGGGTAGGGTTATAAATCCCCCATAGAACCTAGGTGAGATCCCCTATCCATGTATCGATATCTTCTAACTTCTAACATGTACCTCTTCTTGGCTGTAAGAACTCAGTTCTTATTTTTAGGTATAGTTTTCTGTTATTATTTTTTCCTCTGGGCTGTTTTCGAGAAAACAATGGAAACTAGATAAGTACTATAATTATACTGTCATACGGGCTAATTCAGGGTTACAAACCTTGTAATCCTATGTACACATCATGTTTGTTGGAAATGTATGTAGCATATACATGGTGTGTAGTCACGTCCGCAAGTAAAATAGAAAAAACCAAATACGCACTGTGTACTTCCTATTACACATCATGTAGTCATTTCAGCAAGCTTTGAAAAGTATGTTGGTGGATTTCAGCTTCCAAAGGAAAACTTAAATGATATACACACCATGTATATAGACTTATATGTTGTGTATTTTGTGTTTTCTCATAAAATAGGTAGTAGCCTCTCCATTCTATAGGTTGGATAGTGGTCTCACCGGGGAACTCAAGAGGAGCACCAGAACTTCAACCCCTTCCTAGTTGATCATCCAAACTCTGAATCAATCATCGTCAGTCTTGTTTGAACCTAATCGGTAATCTCTCGATTACACTTTATCCATTCTTAGTGATTTTTGTTATCAACTGAGTTATTTAAGTAAGATTAAATATCCTTATTTCATATATATCTACCATTATAGATTGAATTGGAAGTCAAGGCTGGATGAGAAGATTAATACTATGACAAGGTAGGTGTTCTTGTGCCTCTCATTAATTTTTGAGATGTTTATATGTGCCATTGTGCTGCACACCCATGTTTAGAGTGTCGCATTGAAGGGAAACTAATCCTTATTATTACCTAACATTATTATGGTAATTAATTCAATTGATTAAAACATGTTTATATTTTTTGTTTGATTAAGGTCCACCCCGTGGGTGTGTTTCCCTTGGATAACTATTGTATAGTCATTTTGGCTGAGGATGTCGATGGGAATGAATTAATTCCCTTTTTATGGTTGTTTAAAATGAACATGGTTATTAAATGTAATTTTTTTTTGTGATATAATTGTAATTGTTTTGATTATATCTTTGGGATTGTGTTTTCCCCTTTTCCCATGTTGTGCTTTTTATTTTTTAAGCAGGTTGTAATGTTTTTATTAAATTTTAATGATAAAATGGTAAATAGCATTGGGTGATACATGGGTTCAGTTTAGAACATCGTGAATAGACTCACATGACTATTGTACCTTGAACCTTGATTGACACATGGTTCCAACTTATAATTCCAGGGAAAGACTCGAGATGATTTTGATTTTTGTGTCATTAGTGATAATTGGGCTCCCTAGTAGGACCACTAAGAATGGACTAGATTGATATGACCTTATACTAATCCTTTTTTGACACATGAGTTCAGATTAGAATGCCATGGATGGACTCAAGATATTTTTTTATATGTTACTAGTGATGCTTGGGCTCCCTAGTAGGACCACCAAGTATGGAATAAACTGATATGAACTTATAGCAATGTCTAGAGTGATACTCAGGGCTCCCAAGTATTACTAATGAGAACAGACTCATGGGATATCGGTAAAATTACACGTGGAGTGATACTCAAATTCCAGCTTAGGAATATCAAGAAAAAAAATAGGTTATATTAAGACAATTTAATGAAATTAATAGTGACATGCCTGTTAATCCAAAGAACAAGCTTGGATTCAGTCTTGACTTACTTGTTTTGGAGGTGTTCTGAGACTTCTGTTGTGATTACTTTGTTGTAGGGAATGTCAAGCTTAGGCCGAATTCCAAGACATAAATTCTACAGGTATTTAGATTGCTAATTAACTCTATAAATGAACTCCAACACTTGTAGGATTGTTTACTTTTGATTGCATCCTAGCTTACTACATTTCCTTTGTTCACTATTGCTATATATACTCACTGATAGATTCGAACTGACCTTAGGTGGTTGCCTACAGGGATTTATTTCTCACACCCTGTTTGGGTCATGCAATTGGGCCCAAATAGACTATATTGTTGTAGGTGTCTATAAGGTCAAGGCCCCTTTTTCAGGTACATGGTTGTTTCTTAGAAGCAGGAGAGCATGGGACCAAGCCACGACATGCGATATTTCTGATTTTCATTTTATGTTATTGTACCTTGGTATTGTATTGTACTTGATTGTAGTGTATCCTATTTTTCTATTTTCTTATAACATGTGATATGCTGCATCATTTTGATACTATATACCTTCTGGTTATCATTATCTTTTAGTATTCAGTTGTTTACCCCAATTTGATATTGTTTACTACTTCCGCTATTGTTATTATTTACTCCACTGTGTTACACTCTTCCAATGATGGCATAGTTTCCCCACAATCACACCCTAGTCCCTCACGTTTAGTCAGCAACCTCTGGTGTTTGGGGAAATGCACTTGAGGCCATGTGGCCAACTAGGTACAAGGCACCAATTGAGTGGATTCTGGATCCAGGATGTTACAAAATGGTATCAAAGGATTATTTTATTCTTTCCCCTACTATTTGGAGCAAATATATTAGGATAGGGAGGAATAGGTGGTGAGTAATAAGTTGTCCTTGGGATTATCTAACCCATTTACAGGGAAAATCCAATTTACTTTGAATATTGAAATTTTCCTAGTTTTTCAATTATTACAGTTGATTTGATTACAAAATTGGGTGATTCACTTGATTTGTGTAGTTATGATTGATATCATTGTGGTTCTATTTTGTTGAAACCTGATGAGATGAGGGTATTCCATATCATGCATCATATAGACACTTGTTAGAATCACATTACATGAATTATGCCATTCCATCTTGGATGCATTAGATATTACATTCTATTGTGATAAATTTCTTACTAGAAATGCATATTGTTCTGATAGTACCTTGATAGATATGCCTATGTTTTTGATAGGTGTACTGGTTTGTGATATGGTTCGAATTGGATGGATGCTGAAATTTTATCTCTAAGGTGTATGGGCCCTCTTGGATTGGAATTTTTTGGATCATGATTCATCCCTTTTTATAGAATTTTATTGACATATGTTATTCTTGGATGCCAAAATTTGATTCACTGGGAGTATGGGCCCTCATGGATCAGAATTTGGCATACCACTAGTTGGTTTTTCTACAGAACAGGGGGTTTCTGGTAAATCTGGAGATTCTTCCCTGAAAAACCTAGTATACACGACGTGTAGTTTAGCCTAAAATGTTGTGTGTTATTCCTGTTCAGGGAAGATGATGTTCTAAGTTTTAAGATGAACATGTCATGTACCATGTGAACACGCCATGTAGTATCTAACAGTGTAATGGGATGTGAGAGGAAAACACGAGTTGTTGAGTTTTGATCAGAACACACCATATACTTTAGTTACACGCTGTGTATACTACTCAGGAAGAACCCTTGTGGACCAGGTCATGTGGGAGTACATGGCCAATAGGGAGACTTGGTTACACACCATGTACTCGTCTAAACATGCTATGTACCTGGGGTTGATACACACCCAAGTCAGAAAGACTACACGAACATGTAGAGACATAAGGGTACTTTCCATGTACTATTTTTACACACCATTTAGTTCCTTTTTGATAAATGTTCATGGTCTTTTCTTCTTTCGTTTTGGAACTCTTGAGCGGAAAACCTTGACAATGAGATCAAACTGAGATGTATGCTTGACCATGCAGAGTCATGCCACCACAAAAACCTCGAGTTGTACACTAGGAAAATGACAATGATCACACCCCGGAGTTGGTAGGACATGTGTTATCAATGGATCCTCTAGATGTGTCAGTAGTGGCACCAGCTATTATACCAGATGTAGGTGCAGATGCACAGTTCAGTTACGGATTTATCAGGTTTATAAAAACTTTTCAGGGAGCACCGAGCCTGCCATGTCTATGAGAGAGATGACATGAGTGTTCCAACAGTAATATCCATCAACTTTCTCAGGGTTTGGTGGAACACAGGCAGAAAAATCATGGATATAGGACATTCTTTCTATCTTCAAGAACTTGGAGACACCTCTTGAGAGGAGTGTCAAGCTTGCAACATATATGTTGTGTGATTCTTCCAAGAGATGGTGGGATGTTATCACTCAGGAAGGGCGTTATTGGGATATGACATGGGAAGAATTTCATGCAGCCTTATATGATTATTATTTTCCCGAGATACTGAGGGCCGACGTATCCCATGAGTTTATGCACCTGGAATAAGTCACATTATCAGTTATGGACTATTCTACCCAGTTTACTAAGCTAAAATGATTTTCACCTACTCTGATGGGTGATGATGTATCAAAATGTAGATGATTTGAGGATTGTATCGGGATTGAAATATAATCATAATTGAATGTCTTTAGGTTACCTACTATCTCTTCTATCATGAATCAGGTGCTGATAACCGAGTAAAATCTTTGGGAAGCTAGTAGTGCAAGCCACGGTGGCTTGACACCGATTTCTGGCACTGTCTTGATTGGTAAGAAGAAGTGTCGTCTAGAGTTCTCTCATAGTGATAGTAGCAGTTAAAACCTTTCTTCCAGAAATCGTGTGAGGTGATACCAGTGTAGTAGGTCGGGGAATATGAGATCTTAGTGCACAAAGGACCCAGTTGAGTACCTATCTTGCAGGAGTATAGTCCATCTACAACGCTTCTGTAGGATGTTTCCACTAGTGGCTAGCGAGAGGGGATTTTCACCGACTCCACGTTCAAGAGCAGGGTTTGTAACTTCTCCTCAGATAGGTAACTAGAGTATGTTAAGGCGTTCATGTTTAGGTATTGGTCATGGACATGGTAGTTATACCCCAGGATCTCAGCAACAGTAGGGTGAGTCAGCTCAGGGTAGCCAAGTAGTGTCATAGGGCCGCGATACAGATCAAACATATACTGTAAAATAGACCCAATAAGAGTAGGATCCCAAACCTTCTACTATCATAGGTACTATTATAGTCACCTTTATTTTATCTTCAGCACTTTTTGATACTGGTGCTTCACATAGTTTCATATCATTTTCTATTGTGGAGATCATTGGGCTCTGTATCTTTACTTCTGATGATGATATGATGTTGGACACTCTGTTAGGGACTATAACAGCAAGTGTGCATTAGTGTAAGGAGTTCCCAATTGAGGTTGGTGGGTGTCACTTATTATGGGACCACTATATATTAGAGATGACAGGATTGGATGTCATTCTCTAAATGGATTGGATGGTCTCCTTTCAGGCCTTTTTTCGACTGCTATCATCGCATGGTGAGTTTCACATCACCCGAGGGTAGATATTTTCTACAAAAGGGAGAATGGGATATCCAAGTGAGCAGAACGGGGCCCAAGCATCGTGGATTGGGCGGAATGCTAGCCCAGATTACGAGTTTATATCTAAATAAACAGGAAACATGTCTGGCAGATTTCCCTCCAGTGGATGATTTTTTTATGTACGTTTTCTTAGACGACTTCTCGGGCTTAACTCCATTCAAAGAGGTAGAGTTAACTATCGAGCGAGTTCCAGGAACTGCACCGGTATCTATTCCTCCTTACAGTATTTCTACGACAGAGTTTCAAGAGCCCAAAAAGTCGTTGGAAGATCTAGAAACTAAGGGTTTTATCTGACCCAATACTTCGCCTTGGGGATCATTAGTCCTTTTCGTGAAAAAGGCAGATGACCCCCTTAGGCTATGTGTGGGCAATAAGAAACTTAACTATTTGACAATTAAAAACTGATATCCCTTACCACATATAGATGACCTATTTGATTGACTTTGAGGAGATCGAGTGTTCTCAAGGATTGACCTAAGGTCATGATATCACCAGGTAGGCGTGCGACTAATAAACATACCTCGTATAGCTTTTCGTAGTAGGCATAGACTCTATAAATACTTTTTTATGCCATTTTTTCTCTTGAATGCGCCAACAGTTTTCAAGGAGATAATGAACCAAGTGTTCTATCCTTACCTATATTTGTTTTTGGTGATTTTTGTGGACAATATCTTGGTGTATTCTCACAAATCAAACAACCATTACAAACACCTTGAGATCATTTTGAATACACTGGGATAGAATCGTTTATATGATAAGCTCACAAAATTCCACTTCTGGAGGGATCATATTTACTTCCTGGGTCAAATCATCTCAGAGACAGGAGTATCAGTGGACCCAGAGATAATGAAGCCTATAATTTCTTGGGAACAACCCAGCATTTTTTTTAGATAAGGTTGGGGATAGCTAGTTACTACAGGAATTTTATACAAGACTTCTGATGCATGGAAACACCATTGATGGGCTTGACTAAGAAGAGCGTGAAGTTTGTGTGGTCAGATTCTTGTGAGATGGCCTTTCAGGAGCTGAAAGGGTGTTTGACTTCAGCGATGATACTGATATTTCTAGAGCCAAGAAATATTTTCAATGTGTACTGTGATGAATCAAGTATTGAACTGGGAGTAGTTCTGATGAAGGGGTATCTAGTTGTTGCGTATGGTTCTTGGCAGTTGAGGCCACATAAGAGGAATTACCTGATGCATGATCTCGAGTTGGATGAGGTTCTTCATGCTTTGTGCTATTGAAGACGTTATTTATTGAGAGATCATTTTCCGGTGTATACGAACTAAAAAAGTTTCAAATACATCTTTACTCAGTGTGATTTGAATTTGAGATAATTAAGGTGGGTGGAATACCTTCATTTGTTCAATTTTGAGCTTTCCTATATGCCTGGAAAGGGCAATGCAGTGGATAATGTACTGATTAGGAGGACTCAGATACAAGCAGTAGAGGAGGATAGTGGTGAAAGTAAGCTTATGGATTTGTTCTATAAGATGCATTTGGAGGTTCACAACAGTCAGTGACAGGCTTATATTTCATATTTGGTTGTTACCTCTACCCTACTATATAGAGTAAGGATGAGGTAGCGATTAGATTCCAAAGGCCTAGTTCTACGGGAGAGTGTGGAAGGTGAGGAACCTCCTCCTAGATTGATGATAGTTTAGGGTGAAGTTCTATGTATCCATGGATATGTGTGGGTTCCAGGGGATATACACGAGGAGCTGATGCGAGAGTTTCATGATTCGCCTTGGGCAGTGAATCCCAGAGTCACCAAGATGTACCGTGACTTTTGTATTTAGTACTGGTGGCTGGGTATGAAGTGAGAAGTAGTTGGTTCTATTACGAGATGTTCTACCTATCAATAGGTTAAGGCGGTAGATCAGCATCCAGTTGGGATTTTATAGTAGCTACCCATCCCTGAGTGGAAATGGGAGGATTTCATGATGGATTTCATGACGGGGTTACTGAGGTCACCTAAAGGCAACGATGTTGTGTGGTTCGTATTTGACAAGAATACGAAGGTTTCTCATTTATTATCGATAAAGGAGACATTTGGTATTGATGAACTTAGAAAGTTGTATATCTGGGAGGTGGTATGACATCATGGGGCCCATCGTTCTATCATTTCAGATAGGGATTCCCTCTTTATGTCTCATTTCCAGTAGAGTTTTCAGAGGGCATTGGGTACACAGGTGCTTTTGAGCATAGCATACCACTCCCATAATGATGTCCATTCAGATCGTACGATACAGGTGCTATAAAACATGTTGCATGCATGTTTCCTAGAATTTGGGGGATCTTGGGAGGAGCATATACCCTTGTTTGAGTTCACCTATAATAATAGATTTCAGGAAATTATTCAGATGGATCCATATGAGGCTTTGTATGGGAGGTCATGTCGATCACCCATGTGTTGGATGGAGGTAGGAGAGGCAGCTATGTTTGGACCTAGTATTTTTCAAGAGATCACTGAGTAGGTTTAATTGATTTGGAAGTAGATGGTTATTGCGCAGTCTCCCCAAAAATCATATGAATATTGTTATAGATGACCTTTGTAGTTTGAGGTCAGGGATCAATTTTTCCTACGTGTGGCACCGATATTGGGACACAAGAGGATCAAGAGATAGGGTAAGATTTCACAGAGATATGTCAGTCCATTTGAGATTCTGGAGAGATTCAGGATGGTTTCCTATCGATTATAGTTACCTCAGAGGTATCGATCCATGCATGATGTCTTCCATGTATCTCAGTTACACCACTATCACTTAGACCCATCTTAAATTTTTCTTCCCAGGAGGTTAAGCTTTAGTTTAATGCATCCTTTGAAGATAATCTTATTTCTATAGTTGACAGGAGCACTAAGGTTCTTCTAGGATGGTCAATTACTCTAATACGGGCATTATGGAAGCATGACTGGGTACATGATGAGACTTGGGAGGGGGAGGCCCATGTACATTCTTAGTGGCTAGATTCATTCTCATATATTTATTTATCACCCTTGTAAGTAAAATTCGGGGATGAATTTCTCTAAGGGGGACTTTGTAAGAACCTGGTTCTTAATTTGCAGTATGGTCTTCTATTATTCTTTTTTTCCATTAGGGTGTTTTTGAGAAAACAAGGGAAACTAGATAGATACTAGAACTATACTATAACATGGGATAATTTAGAGTTACACACCATGTAATAAAAATTACATTCCATATAGTTTGTCCATGTATGTAGGGGATACATGGTGTGTAGTCATGTCGTCAAGGAAAAGTGGAAAAACTAACTACACACCATGTATTTCCTAGTACACACCGTGTAGTCATGTCTACAGGCCTTGGAAAGTAAGTTAGTGGATTTAAGTCCCCAAAGGAATTGCTAAATGATATACACACCATGTATATATAATTACATGCCATGTATTTTTTTTCACTTAAAATGGGAAGTAACCTCTCCATTCTATATTTTGGATAGTGGACTCACAAAGGGAACTCAAGAGGAGTTCTAGAACTTCAACCCCTTCCCAATTATTCATCCAAATTCCAAAACATTCATTGTCAGTCTTTTTTGAACCCAATCGGTAAGCTCTCGATACTATTGAGTCATTCTTGGTTATTTTTGTTCTCAACTAAGTTATTTACAGTTGAGTGAATATCCTTATTTCATAGATATCTACCATTCTCACTTGAATTGGAAGTCGAGGATGGATGAGTAGAGTCATACTACATAGAGGTGGGTGGTCTTATGACTCTCGTTAATTGTCGAGATGTTTATATCTATCTTTGTGCCATGCCCCCATATTTAGGGTGTCACCTTGAAGGGAAATTAATCCTTGTTATTACCTAACACTATTCCTATAATTAATTCAATGGATTAAATCATATTTAGCTTTGTTTTTTGATTAAGGGCCACCCAATGGGAGTGTTTCCCTTTGATAACTATTATATAGCCATTTTGTTCGAGGTTGCCGATCAACATGACTTTGTTCCCTTTTTAGGGTTGTTTAAAATGAACTTGGTTATTAAATGAAATTTATTTTGTGATAGAATTGTAGGTGTTTTGATTATGGATTAGGGATTGTGTTTACCCCTTTTCCCATGTTTTGGTTTTTCTTGTTTAAGCAAGTTGGAATGTTTTTATTGAATTTTAATGATAACATAGTAAATAGTATCAGGTGATACATGGGTTGAATTTAAAACAGCATGAGCATACTCACATGACTATTTTACCTTGCACCTTGGGTGACACATGGGTGCAACTTAAAATTCCATGGACAGAATTGAGAGGATTTTGATTTATGTGGCATTAGTGATACTTGGTATCCCTAGTAGGATCTCTAAGAACAGACTATATTGACATGAACTTATACTACACCTTGGGTGACACATGGGTTCAACTCATAACTCCATGGACGAACTCAATAGATTTTGTTTTATATGTCACTAGTGACACTTGGGCTCCCTAGTAGGACTGCCAAGTACAGACTAAACTGAAATGAACTTATACCAATGTCATGAGTGATTCTTTGGGAACCCATGTAGGACCACTGAGAACAGACTCAAAATATGTTGGTAGAATTTCACCTGGAGTGATACTCGAATTACAACATAGTAATCTCAATAACGGACTCATGTTATATTTAAAAAATTGAATAAACTGAATATTGACATGTCTACCGAACCAAATCACACGCTTGGATTCAGTCTTTAGTTACTTGTTTAGGAGGTCTTCTGAGACTTCTGTTGTGCTTACTTTGCTACAGGGAATGTTGGGTTTAGGCCGAATTTAAAGTCTTAAATTATTTAGGAATTTGGATTGATAATGAACTCTATAAATGAATTCCATCACTTGTAGGATTGTTTACTTTTGAGTAAATCCTAGTTTATTGCATTTCCTTGGACACTATTGCTATATATACTCACTAATAGATTGGAACTGACCTTAAGTGGTTTCCTACTAGGATTTATTTCTCAAACCCTATTTGGGTGAATATTTTGGGCTCAAATAGACTATATTGATGTAGGTGTCGAAAAGGTAAAGGTTCGTTTTTTAGGTACTTGATTGTTTCTTAGGAGCAGGAGAGCATGGGACCAAGCCACGACTTGTGATACTAATGAGTTTCATTTTTGTGTAATTGTACCTTGGTATTGAATTGTACCTGATTGTAGTGTGTCAATTTTTTTTGTTTTCTTATAACATGTGACATGCTACATCTTTTTTATACTACATGCCTTATGGTTATCTTTATCTTTCAGTATTCAGTTTTTTACCTCAATTTCATGTTGTTTACTGCTTACTCTTTTGTTATTATTTACTCTGTTGTGTTACACTCTACCAATTGAGGTATAGTTTCCCCACTATCACACCCTAGGCCCTCACTGCTAGTCGGCATCATCTCGAGTTTGGGAAATGCGCTTGAGGCCATGTGGCCAACTGGGTACGGGGCACCATTTGAGTGGATTCTAGATTTGAGACTTTACATTGGTGAAGCCCGAATAGAATTCATTCTCAGATAAGTACCATCAGTGTTATCATGGCTCTTAGTGTGAGTTCTACCGAATAAGATTTACCTTGTATCCTAAATCAGAATCCTAGGATGATAGTATAGTTGTAACCTTAATTTTATTCTTGGTGTCTATATTGAGTATATCCATGTTATTATTATTATGTCTCATATTCTAATTGAAATACCCTCCTGATGATGATATGAATTATCTCTCTTTATTATTTATGTTTGGTGATTATGGGGTTTCATAATGGGTATGTATATACTCACTATTTCATGGGATCTTCCAACAAATATTGTTTATTTTTTAGCTGGTAGGCTTTAGAATGGAGTCCTAGGAGTAACCATAAAAGGTGGAGTATAGTTGAGATAGAATAACTTGAATGTTCTAGGAGTTTCATTTTTCCATAGTCCTCACCATTATAGTAGGTTGGACTCTGTATAGATTTGTTGCATTTGTATTTGTACCTATATGATTTCTCGTATTTGTGTCATACTCGAATGTGGGATATTGATGTATTCATACATTTTTTGTATTAGTTGGGTTTTATCTTTGAGCCTTGTATTGTTAGTTGGGGATGTGTGAATGTGTATATGTACCTTAGAATAATAGCTCATATGTGTGTGTTATTCATACTCATTGCTAGTTTCCAACCCCTAGTCTATTAGAGGTGGGCTTAGGGAGTCACGATCAACTTAACACCAGCTATGTGGGCCATGATGGGTCAGATGTGAAGTTTTCCAGTCATGATTCAAGTATTACTGAGAGGGGGAGGGGTGAATTAGTGATGTATTTTTCTTTTATGTATCCTTACTTATGAAGCAACCATCACTTGCTGTTAAATATTTCTTTCTCTACTGGACTGAAATCAACCACACAATCACTGGAACACAAGAATTTACAACAATCCTTTGATTAGGAATACAATGAGTAGGATATTCCCTTGCACTCGTGTAGTACTATGAAAATAATCGAATGTTGCATGTTATTCTTTTTGCACAAAATGATGCAATACAATGTTATGGTTCTTCTTGATCTTCTTATAAAATTTTGATCTTTCAAAACAAGTCTTCTCTTTTTTATCCAAAAGCTGGTAGGAACTTCCTTGAGTCCTCCATGAATTGTTCTACTTCCTCCATGAACTTCCTATATCCTCCATAAACTAAGTTTCACTGTGTGGTGTGAGTTATTCAGAGACAACCTTCTTTTTACACATCCCACACCATCTTTGATGATGCTAAATTTTTCCGCGGGCCAGCGCTACTTCATGAATAGATGCTTCCTCCATGAACCACCTCTCATACATGATCTCTTTTCCTTTTCAGATTGTAGTTCCCTAAAAACTTCTTCTGCATACTGTACCTACAAACCATATTAATCATATAAAATTATCTCCCGATTATTTCTTCTTCCTACATGAAAACTATCCTATGAGAACTACTCCCCTTCATATAATTCTCCTTAGAAAACTACGTCATACTTCTTCAAATTTCTTTCTACATTGATGATCTCTTCTTGTAAAAGTCACCAAATATTAATTATGGCATTAGGTTTATTTATATTGACAAATAAATCTAAAAATTTCACTAATCTTATTTCCCAAAAGTTTTGATATGGTACAACCTTGAACACATACAATGCTTCTTCCGCAAACCATTTTTACCTACAGGGTATGTGTGCTAACTTTCATTCCAAAACCAATATATTTCTTTCACCATAAACTTCATCCATCATGATATTTAATCTTTGATTGGTCACCTTTAGCATCATCATATTTTCCAAGGAATGTATTGAAACTTCCCTATCTTCCAGCAATATCTTTCTTTCTAATCAAATCTGAAAATTATTGAAAGCATCTTTTCTCTCCATTTTCTTCATAAGGCTTTCATCACAATTTCTCTAAAAACATATGATATTTTTGAAATAAAAATCATCAAAGAATTATCATATTTTCCAAGTCTTTTACAAAGTAAATTGATTTATCCTTTTTGAAAACAAAAGACAACACTCTTCAAAAACAAACTATTCTTACTTCCTTCTCCTTACAACCTAGTCCTAATAATATCATGACACACCATCTAAATGGTAAAATCAATCTCCCCCTCTCTATATTTGGTGATAACCCTAAAAACTCCTCATAAAAAATGTTACAAAATTGATATGTTATATGGGGGAAACCATCCTACTTCTCTCCCCTATCATCTATGCATAATACCTTCAACCTGGGTTATGAGATCACACATATACTAATGGATAGGTCCTGCAAAACCTATATTTGATATCCCATTCTTCATGATGAGCATAGATTTTACCCTTAAGTGACATGACAATCACCCTCTTATGAGAAAAATCCATTTCATCCTAGTATGAAACTAACTAGTCCATTCCCATAATCAAGTTAAATGTTGACATCTCAAGAATGAAAAAATCTCAAAGGATATGTTACCCATCAATATCAAGGGATAACTTCTTACAATGACAAATACCCTTCTATCTCACCCCTAATAACATGTCAACTAACATAACCCCATAAAAGGATTCAACTATAGGGGACAAACCATTCACAAACTATGTATATATAAATGTAAGTGAAACTCTAGTATCAAATATTACACTAGAAAGAATATAATCTATAATAACCATTCTTTATATAGTTTATGTACCAGCCCCATTATTGATAGGATAAGGCTAAAAATAATGTAGTTTTCATATCCTTATACCCTGAGTTTATGCATTAGTTCCACATACTTATCTATTTTTCTAATATTTTAAATCTAGTCTTGGAGTACCATTTCCCCCACCCCATCTGGTATGTTCAGTAGAACTCCAACTACCAGAATTATGCAGGGTAGAATATTACCTCTTGGTTCTCAGAGTCAGTCTAGGTCCCCCATCACTATCCAACCATTGAGAGTTCTTGTAGAACAATTGTATGTTCCCCAACCTACAATAATATCAGCACTTAACTGGTGGTCAAAGAAACTAACCTCTCATCTGATCAATCCTGTTGCACTGGAAAATAACCACTATATCACTATCATGAAATTCTAATCTACTCCCCTAGTTTATTTACCCACCACTACCTTGGTATAATTTCCCTTAATAATTATATCTAATTTTAGAGGGTTTACTTGAAGATCATCAAATAAAAACTACTTTCACGACACTGGATTCCTCCTTTAAGTTCTTGTAGGTAATAAGATCCTAATTTAACACCTCCATTAATTTCTACAAGTGGAAAATATTAACCTATGACTTGATCTCCCATTTGAGTCCATCCTAAATAAATTTCACCCTAGTCGCCTCATATCCTAGGAATTTCGGAGAAAAAAACTAGTGATCAGCAAAGTAGCATACATAACCCATCAATGAAATATTACCTTGGGTTAAATTTATAAGTTATACGGAAATATAATGTATTAGGGTCTCCTAGTAGATGTCTTATAAGAACTTCTCTTAGAATTCTATACAATCCATTCCATCAATTTTTCCATCCTAGACCTGAATATCCCACCAGCACTTCATTGGTCCCCAACACATGTAAGTCACAAACAAAACCCTCTTATCTGATAGAGTCTCCATATGGAAAAAGATCATTTGGATAGACTCGATATAGAACTCAGCAACCTCAGGACCACCCTCTCTGGTGAGCGTCAGGGGATGTTGGATAAGTAACTCTCTAATAAGATAAAATATGGATGGTGGACCCTTCACTAGATCTATTTCCATAAAATTCATAAATTAGTTGATATTTTAAAGAAACATATCTTCCAACCTTTCACCTAGAGATAATGGGGGATATGGTTCCAGTCTTGGAGGCATATTCTCAGTAGTGTCCTCTCATAACCCCTAATAAACGTCACCATGGATGCATCCCTCTACAATGCCAAACACACATTTTAGGTCACATAACATGCAATTTATATGGTTACACAGAATATGGGTCACAAATAGTCATAATAAAGCTACTCCACACACAAAATATTAATAGATATGACCGTAACACTATCACTACACCCAAATATCCCAATCCAAGGCCACTAGAAAGTTCATGGTAAAAGTAAATTTATTTTCTATAATCTTTGTATTTAATTACTTTTTAAAAATTAGATTTAAAATCATTCAATTTAAAATGGTTAAAGATTATTTATTAGGAATTGTGTATTTAAAAACCATAAAATAAGTAGAAAATAATTTTATTCCCAAAAATAGATTAAAATAAAACAAATCATAAAATGTTTTTTCTAATGTGCCTAATACGATACTTATTACATAACCCTTGATTTGATAAAATGATTCATGCATACAGAATATCATTTTCAGTATACCATGACTAAAATCTCATTTATCAAAAACATAAAACAATATTTGTATCATACAAAGTGAAATTGTATTTCAACTATAATAATAAATCCTAATGAAAAACAATACCTTCCTTGTAAACTCAGATTTTTCCCTACACAAGGGTTAACTACTCCCATGAATGATCTTATTACCAAGCCCCAACACATCCTATTCTCGCTTCTACCTTTCTCAAATAATAAGGAAAAATAAAATACTACCTTTGATAACACATTGTAACATCCCATCCTAGATGACTCCAAATAGTATCCAAATCAATTCACCACATGATCTCAAGCACACCTCCCCTTATGCCAATGGTTTACAACTAAAAGTGAGGGTATTTTGAGAAAAATTGGGGGACTATTTTCTATTTATAAAAGTGAAATATAAGGGGAAATAATAATAATAATAAACCATCTATTAACCACACATCACATACCGAATTCCCATAACTGGGTAGGTGCTAACAATCCAGTATAATAAATATGTCATATCATGCTTGTGTCATGGGAAAAAAAGAACTAAGAAAAAGACCTAAACATTAAATAACTAAAATGGTTATTGACACCTAGCTCAGTCTCCTCATCCAATATCCTAACCATATGTACCAAATCAGCCATCAATTATTAGAAATTTCTCCTTATCCATACCAATAACCATGAAGTATTCTTAGGTACCAATGGAGGCTTGAGCAGGGTGTGAGAACAATGTAGTAGGCCACCACTAATGTTTTATAAATTAATAATCAACACTTGTAACTGCATAAGAATATGTACAATGGAATAATATATAGGTAAATAAATCAAAACATGTTTTAAAAAAGATAAACTCTTATTAATTAAGCTTTTGGTCCTCAGGTTCTAAAGTGACACCCAGTCCAACCAAAACTACTTTGGAAAAATCCATTCATCAAATCCATAAACTATAAGGTGATACATAATTTATGTAAAATAATTGGTTTTCGTTCATTATTTAATTCCTGGTACCAATAAGCATACATCCAAGGTTCCCATACCATGTTATGTATTATTGGTTCATAGATAATCAATCTAGAACCTAAACCATGTGTAAATAATATTGGTTCCTAAAGAATCAATCTAGAACGTAATATATGGATGTATAGATTGAGTCCAATATCCCAAACCACATAAAATACTACCAGTTCAAATATTGTCAATTTGGAACCTAAATCATTGATGGAAACCGTTAGTCCACCATCATTATCTATATAGAATACTACTTGTTCCTAGAGCATCAATCTGACACATAAAACATGGATTCATAACATCATTACAACATTTTAACCATTCCATTATTTACCCATTTTCAATGTTAAACATATTTGATCCTCTAAACATATTAAGAGGGAAAAGATGCTCTATTTGAAATTTCATTTTTCACCAAGGTCTATTATACTCAACACCCTAAACACAATTTCACAATTAAACTATTTTATAATTTATTAAAATAGAAAACACCTTAAATATAATTTGAAATCATCAACCCACTTAAACATTCTGCTTCAATAATTAACCATTACATCATCTTAATATGCCATAAAATATTTAATTCCCATGGTATGCCAAGTAGATCCTTTAGCCCCGATATCAAACCAACCAATGATCCTAAATAGGTTAATATTTTTATCCACATATTTCACTATTTCAAGTCCCACTTTACCATTTTCATGAATTGGAACACCCCATGTGTGGTCATAGGTTCATTCTTAGAATCACCAATAGACCCGATGCAATCTGTGAAAGGTCCAAGACATCATTTCAAGTCCTAAGCTTTTTTATTAATTAATGAAGAAAACACACAACATTCTTTCATTATTAATCACACTACACATATAGGAATCAATTTCTAGTCTATATGAAGTATCACTTAAAACATATACCTAATTTTCATTGATACACACTCATCTAGCCCCAACCATTGATTTGAGATAAATAGATATAGACACGGAAGAAAATAATAGTTCTAGAAAAAAGGAATATGAGACACAAATTATGAGGGAACAAAAGCAGTAAAACATCTAAATAATGGAAGAGAATAGACACATTGACTTACTTTGGCTTTAAATCATAGGAAATAGTTCTCCAAAAATCCTAGTATCAATGGTTATCCACCCTTGGAAGAGGAGAGTCTTAAGGCACACCTAGGGTTGTTGGGAGTTTAATGGGGGAGAAATGCCAAAAACTGGCATGGGATATCCCTGAACTTGTCCAGAGAAAGTCCTGAAGGGAATTCACAATCACCACATCCCAACGATAAGAATTTTTACATTATTTAAAAATCATTGGGGATGATTTTCCCGAGTAACCAAATTATAAAACAAAAATAGAAAGTGACACAACCAGGAAAAATATTAAAATTAATATGAATAAATAAATATATTACAAGATCTAAATAAAAGATACCAAAATAAAAATGAACTACAACCAAATAGAGACCTGGCACAATCTTTGTGCAACCTCTTGGTCACCACCATCAACAAAACTAACCCAATAGGCGATCCAACCTAAATGATTAGTTGAAACTAAAAAAATCAGGTATAATAATGTCCAGTGGCATAAGAAGGGTTTGAGATTACAACAACTTAATAGGTAAGAACCCCGAAATCCATACATGTCCTTTAAAAAATAGTCCACAAACACTAGTTTAAAAATATAGTTAGAGAAAAGGTTTTTTATCATTTAATCAAGAAACCCCATATTTTACAAAAATAAACTTTCTAAAATAAAACAATGTATCTATTTCTTTTAAAACATATTCTTAGTATCAAAACCCTATTTTAAACCCAAATCCAAGAGTAAAAACACATCCTAGACAAGTGCATACATATGAGGGATAAAAACTAAACATAATAGCATGGTATATCAGATAAGAAATTCCAAAATATAAAAAAGAATTGCAAGTATAAAAAAATACATGTAAACATAAAAAAGGAAACAAGGTTCTATAAATGATGTTATAATATCCAATGTGAATACTTATGGGAGTGTCTTAAACATCCCTTGAGGCGAAAATATTGTACTTAGTTTGGATTCATCTACCAGTGCGTGATGTGGTCCATATTTTATCACCAACCTGAAAAATCTACTATCCTAACAATAGTGGAACACCAACCATGGCCATTCTCATTCCATGTAGGATCTATTCCATATCATTGGGAACTAGATAATTTATATCTCTCAACCCTCTAGATGAAGTCTAAGATCCCATGATGATATTATAGGGAAAGAGTGAGCTGTTCATTGCACACTGGATATTAGCTATAACCCAAAAATGTAAATGTGCATGACTTTCCCACTTCCTGACACTTCACATGTGGAAAACCTATCTAATTGGAGGGAAACTACGGGAGTGTCCACACAAAAACCAATTCACAAGTGAAAACCTGGCCTACATATTTAGTATTTCAAACTAAACTTTCTTGAAACATATAAAAGTACAAAACATGCCTGATTTAATGAAATTCATTAAATATTCCCCAAATATATGTTCAAAGGTATGAAATGTGACTTCCAATTTGATATCCAAAACCATTTCTGAGGGAAACACACTTTTTCCAATACAATTCCCAAAACCAATGTAATTTTTCAAATACATTCCCAAAGTTCAAGACCAAACTTTTAAAAAAAATTATAAAACATAATTTGGAACCTTAGTTTGGATTCATTTAGAAACCATGACAATTTTTTAAAAACAATTAGAAATTTAGAAGTCATTTGCGGAAGAAAGGGTTTTAGAAACAAGACATTCTAGGGAAATATCAATTTATATGCATGCACACATCTATATGCACACCCTTTGCACATAGGGATATCTACATGTAACTTCAACATATTTATAGACACATATAATAATGTAAAATCCTTAATTAAATAACACAAATGAATTTCATAATGTAACTCAAGAGGTGTCACATAAGTAGAAAACCCACAAAGAGTCCAAAAACCCATACAAATCACAATTCCACTTCCACCCAAATTTATCAAAACTCTAATAAGGCCGAAAAACATATTATAAAAAAAATCTATTTAAAAATTTCACATGGATTTTTATCAAACACCTATAATATATATACATTAGTAACATATAGGAATAACCATATAAATACATTTAGAACCCCAATTTCACCAATCTAAAACTTTATAAAATACAGAAGAAATCATTTTAGCAAGCCCGAAAAATGAAGAACACAATTAAAATTCCTTTATACAGGATTAATAATCACATGGAATGTTTAAAAAGGAAACAGATACAGATACCTACCTCAATGGTTTGTAAATGCAAAGAAACTCAAGATTCTAGAAGAAATAAGATAAAGAGGAAAATTTCACACCCTAACATCAAATAAAACAACCCATATAATCCAATCCTCATCCTAGGGTTCATCCAAGGGAGAAATAATCAAATAAAAAGAGACAAACAAGATAATGGAAGAAGTACATGGGGAAGGAATAATTCCAAAGAAGTAATCAAATAAGAAACCATCACAAGTACACATTGAAGGATCTTAAGTTAGGGATTCAAGTCTTAGAGTGGAGACTTGGTCATGGGGTTTGGAGTGTGGAACCTATGGCTAGAAACCCCAAATAAAAGAAGATATGAGGAAAAATAATACCCCTATTCATTTTGGTTACAAAATTTACCCACACAATTTATAAAACCATGAATTAACCATGATGATTTCCATTGTAAAGAGATTCATGGGCTTTACACTTAGACTGTGTGGTTAGTATAACCATGAACCTTAATTGTTCGACCTAGAAAAAGTCCCCAAATTCTAAATTTTTTCACACAAAATACCCCAAACCTAAGGGGATAAGCCATAACAAAAATAAACACAAATTATTGTGATATTGGGGGTGTCACAATTCTCCCATTCATGAACTTTTATCCCCCATAAAGTTCCCAAGTACAATATGAGGAACAAATCAAAAACTTCCATACCCAAAGAATGAACTCCCAAAACAAAAACACTCATCCAAACCTAAAACTGAACAAAAATGGAAATAATGGTGAGAGTATTTTGTACTAAAAGTCAAACCCAAACTATATAAGAGATAACAGTAGAGAGATTCATAGTGGGTCTCCACACCATTTAGGAATAAACTACATGACACTAACCTCTTATACAATAAAACCCAACCGAAGAAACTCAATTAGAACACTGAACAATACCATGATTCATAATTCCACAAGAAACATTCATCTCAAATCTGGAATGAGATAAATAATCACCAAAAGTTCCAAATAAATAAATGAAATAAAAAATAAAAAATAAAAAAATGGTAAAAAGGACAATAATGGAAGATAAAATCATGGGTACTCATAAAAAAGGTCATATAAAAACTCAGAGGAATGGATTAATGGATCAAAAATTGGCATGGATTTATTTTTCTTCTACTAAGATCTCACCCCAAAACATTTATAAATATGTACCCTCCAACCACATCAACCGAAGTATTCATATCACTATTGTAATATGACTTAGATTTCCAAAACCGACTCCATGGGAGGCAAATAAGTGATAATTACTTTAGACGAGAAGCATGAACTAAAAAATAGTACCCCTATAGAAAAGGTTTCTTTGGTTTACCCTACCCACTTGATGGTGAATATTTACTAGAACCAATATGAGAGGGGCCTCAATCCACCATAGGATTCCATATAGAAACTAACTTAATTATGAATTCATCATCCACAAATTCATTGAACAAAAACTTCCCAAATGAAAGAACTCTACCTTTTACCTTTGGATTAAGACCCCACATAATGATTTCAAATTTCAATAGATCAATTGATTCTATTTCTATGGAAAATGGAACTAGAACTATGAAGTGGTAAATATACCCATTCATAATCCATTAGCCTAGCTGAATACCCATGAGCTCTTCCACTTTCTTCACCTTCACTTCCATAGGGGAAAACCACTGAACAAAAGTATTATTAAATATTTCCCAATTAATTAAAAATTTTAATAATAATGTATCGATTACCTTCCACAAATCGAAACTAGGTCCTTTAAATAAACCCAAGGAAACTCACACCCTCAATGTTTCAGGTTTCCCAAGGACCTTAAATCACTTCTAATTTCCTCAATCCAATCCCTAGCCTCTAACGTTCCTCGATCACCATAGAAATTTGGAAATTGTTTAGAAGAACCTAACTCCTACCCTTCAATAAGGGACTAGTCATAGAAAAAACCTAGAATAGAATCCTTAGACACCTTTTAGACCTTTCTGGGAATCATACTCTATGTAAAATAGAAAAAAACCCAATCAATACCGAATCAAATCTCATAAAATTCTCAAAAAGAATAACACCTAGAATCAAGACACCAAGCTCATAAACCATAATATCACAAAACAAAACCAAAAATCTAATTTTAAAAACCTCCATTTACATTTCAATTTCAAACCCATTCCACTTTCAAACCCAATTTGAATTCCAAAAACCATTTCCAAATTTAATTTTCCTTTTCAAGTCCTCTTAGAATAAAATCATTCAATTTTATCCACTTTAAAAAACAAGAAAAATAATCTACTTTACCTTTATAAACCAATAGTCTCATTTGGAGAGAAACCCTTTTTACAGAATTCTTTTCTAGAAACCATTTTAATTTCAAAATAAACTCATTCCAACTAAGAACAATCAAAAAATATCACCAACACTAAAATCTATAAAATAGGTAATTTTTTTTATGCTTGAACTAGACACATGGTTTAGCAGGCTATGTTCTAAGGATTCACCTAACACTGGAAGTATAATAAACCATTTAATCAAGCTCCACGTGGTGATCTATGCAATGAAATCTCATCATGTGACACATAATCCCTCTAATTTTTATTCCCCAAATAAAATAAACTCGACACACCAAAAGGAGAAGCAATAGTATAAACCTAGATTCAAAATAAAAGACACAAGTCACAATTATCCCTATAAACCCAGTTTTCATCAAGAGCGGTGTTGATCAAGCACCGACCTGTGACTTACATTTTATTCCCCAAAAATAATATCTTTAGTCTACATAAAACCACAAATAGAAAAGGGAGTCTATGATACCATTTTTTCATAAACAAACTAGGTTCATCCAAAAAACAAACACCCAAACTGGTATGTGACAAGGCCCAAAGGGTTTCCTCAATCACCACAGCCTAATAGAAAACATTAGGGCATCATAGGTAAATCACTGAGTATGATTTCTACCAAAAACCAAAACATAGAATGAATCCTGAAATTCACCACAAAAAGAAAAAATACATAAATCATTGTGTATAAATAAATACATAACATGATCCAGCTAAAAGATTGCAACACCCATAGTTTTTATGGACCATTTTTTCGAATAAATTATTTTTATTTTATGTCCTTTATTTCAAAAATTCGAAAATTCATTTCACACTTTACTTACTTGGCTTGCGCTACATGCAACACTTCCTTGTCATGCATTACACGCAACAGTGAGTTTCTACAAAACCTCATTTTATTGTTAATATTATTTAAACAAGATAATTATAAACTAGATATTAAACATAGTTATATGAATAATAATAAATAATTTTGAAGTATTTTTTTAATTATTTTATATAAATAAAACACATTTATAAGGAAATATATAATTTTTGGTAAATTCCTAATATGTTTAAGAATATCATTTACTCAAATAAATTGTTTTTCATGTCCTTTTTTGAAAAATAATTAAATTAATGTTAGACACACTTAGAAATTTAATTTTATAGAATAAAATATATTTATGAATTTATAATTTATAATTTATCTTATAATTATTTTTTTGGATTTTTCATAGAAACAACATTTTTTGATGGATAATGGAAAATGCTGAATTTTAATTCAAAAATGTGTTTTCATCTAATTTATTTATAAGGATAAATTGTATTTTAAATTGATTTAAAAATTTAATTATATCATATTTTCATCATTTACTACAATTTAGTTCATTATAATAAATTTCATTTTGAAATTGGGAATAAAAACTTAGCAAACTTTTGGATGTTTTTACTTTAAAACCCTGTAGTGTCATCCCATCAGCGGGATTAAATTTAAATAAATTTCTTCCACTTATGTGATTTGAATTTGGAAAAATATATTATATATTTTTAATTTTAATAATTTATAATTTATAATAAGGTAAAATAAGTTTTTTTCCATAAATATTAGTGGACATAATTAATATTAATTAAAATGATTAAGGTAAAATTAAGCTTAAAAAGTGACTAAACATTAATCTTAAGGGAAAAAATGACCTATAAAATTATCCAAGATCCATTTTCTATCCATATTTATACCTTAAGAATATATTTTATTTAATTTTTACCAATATTGTATCCATAGGACATGGGAAAAACGAGGGTGGAATTCTTTTTCCAAATATTTAAAAGAGTGTCACTCATCCACTACTATGAAAAGGGCTCATCTCCTCCCACTTTCTCACACCTCTCAATATTCTTTGGCTCGAACAAGATATGCACATATAGATCATAAATATTCCACAAATAAACCTATAATCCTCACCTTTCATATAATTCAATCCAAGGAACCCCTTTGGTGCAAACGAAAAGGAGTTACCCAAAGAAGAGGTAACATCCTTCCTCAAGCTCCTTTCTTTCACTTTCTTTCTCCAACACATCAAATCACCTTATTACGTGATTATATGATAATAAAATTATCATAAATATACTTATTTGTTATTATACTAAGGTTTATAGCTACATTTACCCGCAAATCCATTTAATGGGTAATGAACATACTGTTTATGTGTACGACGAACTACCACCTCCCGAAACTATGATTGTTAATTTTCATTTACCCTCATTCATGGTTGGGAATTATGATGGAAACTATTTTTATATAATATAGATATGATAAATATTATTTCATTAATCTAATTTAATTATTTTACAACACATATATTTATACTTTCCATTTTCTATAAATATGATAATTTCATTTGAGGAAGTGTAGACTACCGCCCCCTCAAAGTGATGTGATTAATTAACACATTACATGGAATGTATAAAGTATTTTTTTAGTGAAAATATATGATATATATGACATAATAATTCTATTATAATGATATTATATACATATATACATATATATAATTTACTTACTTTCTTTCAATACGAAAATAAAACCAAAACAATGTTCATGCGTACAGACAACCTACCATCTCCATGAACGGTGTATTTCATTTTATAATTATATATTATATGAATTATTATACTAACCATATACTTAATATAATTTATATTTATATAATCATTTTCATTGTGTAAATCATGATATAAGTATAAGTTCAAAAGATATAATAAATTAAGATACATGCGAAGAACAAAGTAGATATTTTCTGAAGTGAAACATTAAAATAAAATTGTTAACAAGTGGGTAATATAAAGTCATAATCAAAACATATATGGTATTTGATATAAGAATATAGTTCTGTTATAAATTTATAATAAATTTATATTTATTATATTTTAATTTTGTATAAGTACAACAAGAGTTAAGACACAAGGTATGGGAATTTCATCTCATTTTTTATATCTATGATATACATACCATGTTCAAAAAAAATTTATTTTTCATGGTGTAAATACTACACATGAATTTATTCTATTATTATTATTCTTAAATTTACAGGTATTTACATATCCATTATATGATCTTTTATTCATGGGTTTAATGTTTCAAAAGTTTCCAAATTGGTAAGACAATTTTGTCTCAATTTTCCTTATTTGAGACACATGTTTTGTTATACAAAAACATTATTTTTAGAGGTATATATACTTACATTTGAAATTTTATATCATGAATATACTTATTTTAATGATAATATTTTATTGAAACAATCTCATCTCCTTAAGAGTTTGTTTATGTTTATGATTCCTTTGATGAAATATGATGATCCATCTCTTAAGAACTCTCATGAATTTTATTATCCTGTGATTATTCGTGATATATTCATATATTGGTACCATTTTATGACTCTTTGTGACATAAAATAGTTTTTAAAGTGTTTTTCATAAAGTCTAACTTTACCTCTCTCTTCGGTCGAAAATCTTCTTTACTTCGAAAACTGTGTTTTCAAAAATGTTTTCAAAAATGTTTTCAAAAATGTTTTCAGATGATATTTTTCAAGTTAAAAGAATTTTAAAAATGATTTATGGTTTTAAAATCTTCCTTCATAATTTTTCAATATTACATTCTAAGAAAAATCTTTTCAAAAATGCAGTATGTTTTAAAAATCAATTTTTAAGGAAAAAAAGGATATTTTCCTTAAGAAATGTTTATAAAAGATATTTCAAAATTATTTCCCATATAAGATGACATATGTTGGTGTTACTCATTAATTTATGGGGAAATTATTAACTTTTCCATTATTATTCATTCTCTTAATGATATATGTTTTGATGGAATGATGTTCATGAAACCTATTTGTCTTTCATAGGTTATATACTTTTGAAACTTGCCTCTTTACATCGGTTATGATTTTGATGAAATGATTATAAAACCTGAATCATTTTATATATTTTATGATATTATTACCTTTTTATGATACCCATTTAATTTCATGGGTTATGATATTATTTTTTATGATTTTGTGACACAAGTATGTATAATTTCATTATGAGTTGGGTGGGACCTATATCTCCCTCCAATGAATTGGTTAAAGATTTATATCTCATGAGATATAATAAGATAGTTATTGGAGTGAAACTTAACAACTAATATGGATATAGGGTTAAACATGACTACTAAGATGGTATAAGGAGTGAAATCATGCTATTAAGATGGCCATATGAGTGAACCATGACTACCAAGATGGTATGGGGAGTGAACCCATACTAATAATATAGCCTTTGTAGTGATTCCTTAATTTATATGGAAATCATATTATATACTAAAGTTTTTTTCATAATCATATGTTTTATTCCTACATTATTATTTTATGGCTTCTATTATTTATTTCCTTATGATTAATGTGTTATAAACTATCAAGATTTGTGTCATGATTCATGTTTATGATCATTGATATACAGGGTATGATCTTATATTTTTTTATCACATTATCATACCCCTATACTCATGTTTATGCTTACATGTCTCACTTTTTTACCCTTAATGAGCATCTGATATCACCCCATTTTCCATTTTCATCCCCAAGTTATGAATATATGTATTAACTATGATTTTTCTAAGAAGGGTTCTAGTCAAGAAGAACCTAGTGGGAGATAATGTATCTCCCATATATACCAGTGTTTATGATTTCATGTATCTAATGGAACTAAACTATTATGGTATTTGGGATTCTATTTATTTAAATTTTCATGTATTCTGAAGAATCTATGTAATAATATGTATGAAAATAATGGGTCTCTATAGTTGGTATCACATGAAATGTTTATTTAACCATTGGAAACTAGGATGAGGAAAAATTAGTGATAAATATAAGGACATGTCTAAGGATAAGTCTAAGGATAAGTAAAAGTATAGGAAAATATCCTGGAATTTTGTTAAAGGATTTATTGAGTGATTTCCTAGCAATACATCTCTATCTAGAAACTACATGTGGATATATATCTGGCATAGATATACCTAGGAGTAAAAACTTCAATAAGGTGTGTTAGACCTGACATGCCGTAACCTAGTACATGATAAATGGGCCTTGCTACATACCTGGTTTTGACACTCCTGGGGGGTATGATTTTTGAATTCAAAAACACTTCATGAAATATTATGAAGGATTTAAATAGATGTTGGTTATGAATAATATAGAACAAACCTAAGTTGTCATATATTAAATAAGGTGTCATAATTCATACATCCTATAAGTCACTTTTCATGATTATTTGGTTCCTAATTATGATAACTATTTCTTACTTTATGCTTTTGGTTTTAGTGAATAGATGGAAACCAAAGAAATCACATTAATGGTTATTGCAATGGACAATGAAATGATTTTCATCATATCTAACTAAATCCTATGCAAGTAAGAATAAAAAAAATTCATTGCTATGCTGACCCAAATTTATAAATCTATGAATCATGGTGAACTTACAAATGATAAAAAAGAGGGAACAGCATTCCATTGAGTCTTTCATGATGAAATTTTCACCTTCTTTCAAAGGGTCTTCTAATTCAATTTATTCTAAAAAATGTTTCAGTACTACTGAAAATATATTCTCCATTATCCATTGTTCAGAGAATGAGAAAGTCATTCTGGTTGTTTATCAGTTAGAAGGTGAAGTAGACTGGTGGTGGACTCTAATCAAGAATATATGGTAGCAAGATGATATTGAATCCATGTATTGGTATGCGTTCAAGAAATTATTTTTCATTAAGTAATTTCTTCTAATTACTTGAACCAAGATGGATAAATAGTTCCTTGAGTTGAAGAAAAGTGATGATGAATATGTTGGTACCTACGAGGCTAATTTCACAGGACATGAAAGGTATGCTTTAATAATTATCATCCAATATGAAAGTAGAGTTGATAGGTTTTTCAATAGAATAAATCCAAGTCTTAGATGTGTGTTGACCATAAGATACTTTAGTAACTATGAATAGATTTTTTTTGTGCAATAAAGTTTAAAATGGAGGATGGATTCACATATCAATCTCATGGTTTTGACAAGAAAATGAAGATAGAGTTTAAAAATATATATATAAACCATGAAGAGAAGAAGATGAGATTTCCTTTATGCTCTAAGTGTGGGAAAAATAATGGAGGAAATTGGGGTAAGTGTTTTAATAAATGTTCCATGTGTGTAAGGGAAGTGCATTGAGAATTTGATTATAAAAATGATGTGAAGAATTTATAAAATAATGAAAATAGAGAAAAGGAAGTATAGACTGAGCCTACCACACTTCAGTTCTAAAAGTTTAAGAGAAAAATTCATTATACTAACTAGTGCCCAAACCCAAGGTCTAGTGATGATAATAGACATAAAAAACTTTGAAGCTGAGGGAGAAGGGTAAATATCATACAATCACTATTTCTAATGAGGGGTGCGATAACAATGTGGTGAAAGGAACACATACCATCCACTTTAGAACTTTTAATGTATTATTTGATTCTGAAAATACCCACACTTTCATATCTAAATAATTTTCTAAGGGTATTAGGATTCCACAATAATGATTAGATATGGAATTAATAGTGAAAACCCCTAATGGTACGATGATTTCATCCCTATTCTATGATTCCTCTCAAGTTGATGTTTGTGGGAATGTTCCTCCTGAATATCTTTTCATTCTTCCTTTGGTTGAATTTGATGTCATGTAAGGCATGGATTGGATTTCTCTTCACAAAATCCACATCAATTTTCACAAAAAAGGATTTATGTTTGATATTTCAAAACCTTATATAGTCTTCAATCAATGTTATGATATGTATGAACTTGATATAGAGATTACATTTAGTGTATGGGTCTTAATTCCCATTTAGAGGGGGGTTTTATCTCAAATGGGTTGGGAAAAAATTGACATCGATGATATGTATATTTTTCAGGAATTTTAGATGCCTTTTCAGAAGAGTTATCAAGCCTTCCATCAAAAAATGAAGTTGATTTCTCAATAGAACTCATCCATAGTTCCACATAAATTTCAAAGACTCTATATAGAATAACCCCAATTAAGTTGCAAGAATTGAATAACAAACTATAAGAAAACCATGATAAGGGTTTCATTCATCCAAGTGTTTCACCTTGGGGAACAAATATTCTTTTTTTGAAAAATAAATATGGATCAATGAGACTCTTAATTGATTATAAAGAGTGGAATAATATCAAAATCGAGAAAAAGTATCCTCTCCCCCATAATTATGGCATGTTTTATTAACTGCACAGAGCTCAATATTTTTAAATATTGACCATCATTATAGATATCATCAATTGATTATCATGAATGAAGGTATTCCCAAGATGAAATTTTGTACAAGTTATGGACACTATGAATATACATTTATGTATTTTGGTCTTAATAATTACCCTTATTTCTTCATTTATTTGATGAATAGAGTCTTTTGAGATTACATCAATCGGTTTGTGGTAGTTGTTATAGATGATATTCGTATCAATTCAAAGAGAAAGGAAGAGCATGATAATCACTTGAGATCTTGACTAAATACCTTAAGTAAGTAGAAACTATTGGAAAAATTTACAAAGTGGGAATTTTGGATGCAAAATGTTTAATTTTTGGGTCACGTAATCTCAAGAGATGGTATATCAATGGATCCATCAATGTCAGAGGATATTGATTGTTGTCCTAGACCGACAATGGTGATGGAGATCCCTAGATTTCTTGGTTTAGCTGGATATTATTGGTGGTTTGTGGAGAATTTATCATGAATATCTAATCTTATAACCAAGTTAACTTCAAAGTAATCAAGTTTCTATGGATAGATGAATGTGAGTAAAATTTCAAAGAACTGAAGAGAAGGTTATTCAGCACACATGTTCTTACATTACCTTGTAGTGGAGAAGGGTTTTTAATCTATAGTGATGTATCCAGGATGGGATTAGGATGTGTTATTATACAGAATAACATGTTTATTTCTTTTGTCTCATGGTATTTGAATATTCATGAGAAAAATACCCAACTAATGATTTGGAGTTATAAACAGTAATTTTTTCATTAAAGATTTGGAGTTATTATCTATATAGAGAAAATTGTGATATATATACCGATCATAAAAGTCCGAAATATATAGTCACATAGAAGAAGTTGAACATTGTCTAGAGAATATAGTTATAGTTGATAAAGTATTATGATTTCTCAATACATTACCTCCCTAGGAAAGTTAACATGGTGGTCGATGATTTGATTTGAAAGGATTAAGACAGCTTATCTATGATAAGGATCACAAAAGATCCGATATATCTGTGTTTTCAAAGGATGGATCTAGAAATACTGAAGGAAGGGGAAAAATATTATCTTTCTCAAATGAATGTTCAACCCTCTATCCAAGTGAAGATTAAGGAGGAGTATAAGGAAAATGTAGATATGTAAAACAAAGTTAGAAATTTACATGAGTTTAACCTTGATCAGGATGGAAGGATAAGGTTCATGAACCATGTATGTGTTCCTTCTATAAAATATTTGGAGAAGGAGCTATTAGAATAAGCTCATAGTTCATCATTATCTATTTATCCTATAATTACTAAGATATATTTAGATTTTAAATAATACTTCTAGTGGGATGACATGAAGAGGGATATCGTAGAGTTTTTATCTTGGTGCATGGTATTACAACAAGTGAAGGCTGAAAGGAAAAAAGTCTAAATGGATGTTGTATCCATTACCCATACTAGAAAGGATATGGGAGAAAATCACTATGTATTTTTTCATTAGACTACCCAAAACCTCTAAATGGTTTAATGATATATGGGTGTTAGTCGATCACCTTAATAAGTCGACACACTTCATCACTATCATAGAAGACTTATCTGTGGATAATCTTTCTAGGATATACATTAAGGAAGTGTTAAGGTTTCGTGGAGTACCACATTCTATTGTATCAAATCTAGATCTAAGGTTTACCTCAATGTTTTGGATAAGTATTTAGTATGCACTTGATATAGAATTGAGTTTCAAAACTTATTATCATCTTGAGACATATGGTCAGTCTGAAAGAACAATTTAAAATCTAGTGGTTATGTTCATATCTTGTTCTTTGGATTTAAAAGGTGGTTGGGATCAACACCTACATATAGTATAGTTTTCTTATAAAAATAGATTTCACTCAGTCATCCGTATTTTACCATATGAAGCCCTATTTGAGAAGAAATATGGAGCTCCAACATGTTGGGATGAAGTTGGGGAAATAAATCTAATGGCACTTGACATCGCTGAAGAAATGGTCGAGAAGGTTAGAACCATTCGATGGAAAATGAAGGTAGATCAAATTTGGAAGAAATGTTGTGCTGATAACCATTGGAGTGATCTAGAATTTGAAGTTGGTGAAAAGATTTTTCTTTGAATCTCTCCCTAAAATAATGTTATAATATTCATGAATAAAGGGGAACTAAGCCTTAGGTATATCAGTCACTTTGAAATTATTGATCGTATCGGGATGGTATCCTATAACTTGGAACTTCATCTAAATATCTATCAAGTCCTTTATATGTTTCACATATCTCTCTTGAGTAAGTACATACCTGACCTTTCACATGTACTGAACTCAGTGGTCATACCAATGGAGCATGATCTCTATTACGAGAAATAACTAGTTGAAATTATGGATCATACATAGAAATTTCTATGAAAAAAACACTCACATGGTCAATGTTTTGTGGGGAAATCACATGTTAGAGAAATATATGTGGGAACTTGAAGATATCATAATGCAGAAGTATCCTTATTTTTTTAGCTGAATGATGAATTTTGAGGGAGAAATTCATTTTAAGGGGGGTAGAGTGTAACATACTGAGTTTTTATGGACCAATTTTTTTAATAAATTAATTTTCATTTATGTATTTTATTTCACTAAGTATAAAATTCCTTTCACACTACAGCGACTTGTCTTGCACTATATGTAACACTGACTTGGTGTGTGTTACACACAACACTGAGTTTTTATGAAACATCATTTTATTATTATAATTATTTAAACAAGATAATTATAACCTAGCCATTAAAATTTGTGATATTAATAGTAATAAAAACTTTTCAATTATTTTTTATAAATTTTTTATATAAATAAAACATATTTACAATGAAAGATATAATTCTTTGTAAATTATTTATTTGTTTAAAAATATTATTTTCTCAAATAAATTGTTTTTCAATTTTTTCTATGAAAAACAATAAAATTAATTTTATAAAAAATTATAAATTTAATTTGATAACATAAAATTAATTTTTTAATTTAGAATGTCAAATTTAACTAAGGATTATTTTTTGGTACTTTTCTGAGAAACTTTATTTTTGGATGAATAGTGGAAAATACTCAATTTTAATTCAAAAATGTTTTTCATCTAATTTATTTATAAAGTAAAATTATATTTTAAATTTATTTAAAAGTTTAATTAGATTATATTCTTATAAATTAATCTAATTTAGGTCATTATAATCAATTTCAATTTTAAATTGGGAATAAAACTTTATCATACTTTTGGATGTTTTTACATTAAAAGCTCGCAATGTCATCCCATCTGTGGCATAAATTTAAATTAATTTCTATCACATTTGTGATTGAAATTTAGAAAAATGGATTGCATATTTTGAATCAGTATAATTTTTAATTTTTAATTTTATCAACTTAGTTATTTACCAATAACATTAGTGAATGTAAATAAACATAATTACAATTATTAAGGTAAAATTAAGATTAATAAGTGACTAAACATTTATCTTATGGGCCAAAATGACCTAGACACTTTTCCTAGATCCATTTTATAGACATATTTTGAAACTATATAACCTTTTATTTAATTTTTACAATTATTTGACCCACTTTAAATTGGGAAAACATGGGTGTAATTCCTTTTCAAAAGATTTATAAGAGTTATACTCCTCCTCCAATATAAAAAGTCCTTCTATCTTCCCTGCTTCCTCACACCTCTCAGAATACTTTGAATCAAACAATATACCCAATTATCTCATCAAATTACTTCCCCTAAACATATAATCCTAAACTTTGGTATAAATCAATCCTTGGAAGCACTTTCGTGCAAACCAAAACGAGTTACCCAAAGAAGAGGTAACATCATTCCTGAAACTCCTTTCTTTTATTTTCTTTCTCCACCTCCTAAACTCGCCTTATTCCATGATTATATGATAATAAAAGTGTCCTAAATATAAATTTATTTTATTATAATATGGTTTTGTCCTAAAATTACACATGAATCTATCTAATGGGTAACAAACATGCCGTTTACATGTATGGAGAACTACTGCCCCATGAGACAATGATTGTTCATTTTCCATTACCCCTATCATGGTTGGTAATTATGATCTAAAATCTTTTTTTATATTTTATATATTATACATATTATTTATTTAATATTATTTAATTATTTTACAATTCATATCTTTTTACTTTACATTTTGTGTAAATACGATAATTTCATCTGAGGAAGTGTGCACTACCACCTCCTCAAAGTGATATTATTTGTTCACACACTACATGGAATATATTAAGGATGTGTTTTGTGAACATATATGACATAATAATTATAATTTAATTATATTATATAAATATATAAATATATCTCATTTACTTACTTTCTTTCAATATGATAATAAAACGGAAATAGCGTTCATGGGTACATATGATCTACTTTCTCCATGAACGGTGTATTTCATTTTACACTTTTATATTCTATAGCCTATTATAGTAAAAATATAATGAATATAATTGATATTTATATCATGGTTTACATTCTTGAAATCATGATATATGTAAAAGGACTAAAGATATAACAAATTAAGACACATGCGAAGAACAATGCAGATATTACCCGAAGTGAAACCTTAACATAAAATTGTTAACAACTAGATAATATGAAGTAATAATTAGCCCTTATATGGTATTATATATAATAATATGGTAAAATTATATATTTATAATAAATTCATATTCATGGTAGAAGAATTTTGTTTAAGTATGATGAGACTCAAGACATAACATAAGGGGATTTCATCTCACATTATGTATCTTTGTGATACATGCCATGTTCACCGCTCTTTTATTTTTCATGGTGTATATAGTTCCCATGAATTTATTCTATGTTTCTTATTTTTTAGTTTATTTTTATTTATATATCCATACTATGATCTTTTTTTCATGGGGTTAAAGTTTAAAAAGTTACCAAATCGGTAAGACAGTTTTGTCTCAATTTTCCGTCTTTGAGACACATGTTTTTTATGCACTAACATTACTTTTGGAGGTGTATTTAATTACATTTGACATGTTATATAATTAACCTCCTTATTTTTATGATATTTTCAGATTAGTTTAATTTCATCGTCTTAAATAGAGAGTATGAACCCAAGTTACCAAGCAATAAATGTTTATTGAAACAATCTCATCACCTTTTGAGATTGTTTATATTTATGATTCCTTTTAAGAAATATTATGATCCATATATTAAGAAATATTAATAATTTTATTATAATCTTGTTATTAATTATATATTCATATATTGGTTTTATTTGTCAACTTTTTACCATAAAATTGTAAATAACGTTTTTTTAAGAAAGCTTAACTTTACCTCTCTATTCGGTTGTAAATCTGTTTTATTTCAAAAACAATGTTTTCAAAAAAAATTAATTTTTTTTCAAATCATATTTTTAAAGGAAAAATGTTTTTAATAATGGTTTATGGTTTTAAATTCTTCCTTTATAAATTTTCAAAATGATTTTCCATGAAAAATCATTTCAAAAATGTATTATGTTTTAAAAGGATTTTTTAAGGAAGAGAGGATATTTTACTCAACAAATTTCTTTAAAATATATTTAAAAATTATATCCCTTATAAGATGATATCTGTTGGTGTTACTCATGATTTCTAGGGAAATGATTCATTGTTTCCATTCTTATTCATTCTATGCATGGTCTATATTTTGATGGTATGATGTTTATAAAACCCATTTATCTTTCATGGGTAATATGATTTTGAAACCTGATTCTTTACATGGGTTATTATTTTGATGAAATGATTATAAAACCTGTATCCTTTTTCATTGGTTATGATATGATTTCATTTTTTATACCCATTTCATTTTATGGGTCATGATTTTATTGTTTATGACTTTGTGGAACAAGCATTTATGATTTCATTATAAGATTGGTGAGACCTATATCTCCCTCCAATGCATTGGGTAAAGATTTATATCTCATGAGATATACTAATATGGTCTTGGAAGTTAACCTTGACTATTAAGATATCCCTTGGGGTGAACCATGACTACCAAGATGGTATGAGGAGTGAACTCATTCTACTAAGATGTCAGTGGGAGTGAACCATGACTATAAAGATAGTATGGGAGTTAAACCATACTACTAATATGGCTTTGGTAGTGACTCATTGACTACTATGGAAATCATCTTATATGCTTATGTGTTTTCTACAATTACATGTTTTATTCCTAATTTATGCTTCCATGGATTATGTTCTTTATTTTATAATGATTAATGTCTTATTAAATTTCAATCCTTAGGCCTTGATTAATTTTTATGATATTTTATATCCATGGTATGATCTTATAATGTTTTGATCACGTTATCATACCTCTATTCTCATATTTATACTTACATGTATCCCTTTTTTACCCTTACTAAGCATCTGATCTCACTCATTTTTAAGTTTCCTTCCCCAGGTTATGAAGATATATATTACTTATGATATTTCTAAGAAGGGTTATACTCAAGAAGAACCAAGTGGGAGATAATGTGTCTCATTTATGTACCAGGGTTTATGTTTCCATGTTTCTAAAGGCCCCAAACTAATATAGTCTTTGGGCATCTGTTTGTGTAATGTTTTATGTATTCCTAAAAAAATATTTAATTTTTATATATGAAAATTGTGGGTGAATATAAATATACCAAAATAAAAATACTAGTGACAGAGTAAGACAAAACACAATATTCGTGTGACCTCTTATTCACCACCATCCACAAAACCAGCATGCTACATTAGTGAGCTAGAATGATAGTTTGAACCTCAAAAAATCTTGGTTTTATCGATGCTAGGTGGTAGGTTTAGGGTGTGAGAATACAAAATATAAGGATATAATAGCTACAAAATAGATAAATATATTTTCACAAAAAAAGTTTATAAATACTGGATTGAAAATATATCTAGATAATTGGTTTTTTATCATTTAAATAACCAAATCATACATTTCCAAAAATCCACTTTAAAAAAACATATTGGGATTTCCATTAAATCTTATTCTAAATTTCAAAGTCCCTTTTGAAAAAAATAAAATAGGGAAACTACAACCTTGATATGTGCATAAAAATGAGGGATCAAAAACAAAACAAACAAGTAGCATATATCAGATGAGAAATTCCAAAAAGAAACCAAAGTAGAAAAATTATAAATTAGTAAATCTATAAAGAACAATAAAATAAGGTGATACAAATGATGTAGGAACATATAGTGTATATAGTCATGGGAATTTCTTAAACATCCCTAGAGGTGACCCTAGATATACTTAGTTCAGATCTATCTTCTAGTATGGGATGTGGTCAATAATCTATCACCAACATGGTTTCCATACTTGACTAACACTAGTGGAACACCCACCATGGCCATTCATATACCATGGGGGATATAGTATGTCTAATGTGGAACCAGATAGTGACCATCACTCATCCCTCTAGATGATGTCTGGAATCCCATGATGATAGTATAGGGAGAGAGTGAGGAGGTTATCACATGATTGATATTAACTATAACCAATAGATTCTAATTTGAATGCCTTTACCACTTCCTTAAAATATCTATGTAGATACCCTCACTAACTATAGGTAACCATTGGGGTTCCCATCACACTAAAAAAATCACTAGTTCCAATCGGGCTAACACATATAATATTCAAAAACCACTTTTCAAAAACCTCTCAAAGTTGAAAATAGCTCTGAGTACATGAGTATCCTAAATCATTTAAAAAAATATATTTACAAAGGTACCAAACATGCCTTATCATTAAATATTTAAAACCATTTTCTAGGGAAATACCCTTCATTCCAAAACAATTCCCAAAATAGAGGAAATTGTCCAAATACTTTTTTTAGGATTAAAACTATCCTTTAAAGAAAACTTTAGGAAAAAACTTGATAAATTATTTGTTATTCATATGGAAAGAAATAAATAATTTTGAAAATATTTAAAAATTGATAAATCATTTGAGGAAGAAAAGGTTTTAGAAAATGGAAATATTATGGAAATCTCTATTTATAAGCATACATGCAGCTATATACACCCCTTTTGAACATATGGATATGCACATAGCACCCCATATATATATGGTCATCCATAATATTGTTGAAGGATTAATAAAATAATACAAAGGAGTATTACAATGTAACACAAAAGGTTCCACAAAATTTCCAAACCCAAAAAAGGCCAACTACCCATACAAAGTACAATTCCACTTTCACCAAACTTTATCAACACTCGCACAAGTCCAATAAAAACTTTAAAACACCCAAATACATTTAAAATCACCTTTATTATTTTATCAAACAAGTATAATACATATAAATAAGTTACATATAGTCAAAATTCTAAAAATACTTTGAAAACCCCAATTTCACCAAACCACCACCATATAAAAGCCACAATAATACATTTTACAAACCATATGTAGTACAAAATTAAAATTCATTTAGATAATTTTAAGAATATAATTACATGTTTTGAAAATTAAATCGATGGAGACACCTACTTCATCAGTGTTTGAACACAAACAAAACTCCAGAATTAGTAAGAACTAATTTCAATAGAAACAATGCACACCCTAACATCAAATGGTATCACCCAAATAATAAAACACTCACCCTAGGGTTAAACCAAGACATTACCAAGCATATTTGAAGATGGAAACAATTTGAAGGAGTTATGAGAGGGTTAATGATGATTACCCAAGAAGGAATCTACCAAGAAACCATCAAAAATTCATATTAGAGGAGCTTTGGAGAGGGAGAGAAGGATGTGAGAGGTGAATAAGTCATGGGGATTGTAGTGGGAAACTTAAGGGTGGAAACCACAAATAAAAAGGATCCAAGAGGAAAAAATACCCCTTTTGAGTGGGTTTCATGATTTACCCACACAAGTTACCAAACAATGTGGTAACCATGAAAATATCCACTATAAAGTGTTTTATTGGTTGTACACATAGTCTAAAATGTAATTTTAACTATGCACCTTAACAATGTGACCAAGAACAAGTCCAAAAATTATAACCTTTTCAGCCCAAAATACCCCAAACCCATGGGGCCAAGCCGTACCATAGATACCCACACATTAATGTTACATTAGGGGTGTCAAAAGAAAATTGGGTGAGATTTTAATAATCTTGAGATAGAAAAGTGGTGAATTTTTTCACTTTTAATGAAGTTAAAGGTTTGGTCACATGGTTTTTTAAGATGTGTGCTAACCAAGAGAGTCCAACTATACATGGAAATCTATTTTCTCATAGTTTACTAGGCCACTAACACAATTTTTTAAACCATGCAGAAGCCATAAAAATTGGATTTGGAAGCTGGGTGTCCCAATTTTTATGGTTACTATGGTATCATCACATAGTTTAAAAAATAATGATACCCATAAATTGACCAACATGGTTATATTACAGGGTTATAAATAACCATTAACCAAGTTCTATAAGCCTTTTTTTCTAAATTTAAAGTCACAAGCCCCCCAAACTAAGACCTTCCCTACTTCTGGAAAAAGTATTCCATATATTTTTTTAAAAAAAGGTTAATAAAAATTAAAATAAAAATGTACCTCTACATATATCGAGTCTTACACATAATTCACGTCTTTTAAAAATAATATCATTTTAACATTTCAAATGATTTATTACCATAAATGAACCCATTCATTCATAACCGAAGTAAACCGAGTGGAAGATTTGGTAGTATCTAAATACCCATATCATAATCCTATCATATTTTATGGTATATGCATATCATGATTTATATGACATCATGATATTTTAATCTATAGTATGTATAACATACATATTGAAAGTTATAACTTAGTGTATATGATATAATAAAATATACCCATTCAAGTGAATTTTCAACTGTGATATCATCCTCTAATTTCATTGAAGAAAATATAAAATATTTAGAGTGAGTTTTTTCTAGTTTTTATATCATTAATGATAAATATTGAAAGAGATGTTTTCTTCATATACATGTGAAGATCGAGTGGAAACAATCATATCATCATGGGGAAACCCAATGTTTTTTGTGTTAATTTTATTATTATTATTCTTGCGTGTTCGATTTTTGTGATGATAACATCATTTATTTTAACCCTCTTGGAAAGTAGTGAATGGAAGAGATGAAGAGGTCTCAGAACATGGATAAATAGTGAGTTTATATCGATATTATAATCATAAACTAGTAGATTTTTGATTATTAGTCATATCTACACATCGTTGATATATTCTCCTTAGATGTGGCCTTATGTGGGTGAGCTAAGTAAAACCATGGTGCATATTATATTTAACTTTATTCACTTTCTTGTGTAATTGTTCTATTGTTATGAAAATAACCAAGTGTCTTTGAAAACACAAAGATACGTTCTGTTTGAGTTTCAGAAAATAATAATTTTTACAACACCCTTACTCACCCCCCTCTTAGGGTATATATTTTGATGTGGGTTTTAATAATTAAAGAGTAACCCAATTTTGGAGAACTCTCATGAAAAAAATGTGATGAACTATGGCCCTCTGTCCAGAAGATTTTTCATTGATGAAATAATTTCACGGCCCAGGATTTGGGAAAATTAGGTGCTTTGATAGGTGTATATAGATTTCAAATTGGACGTGTTCATATGAGGGAAGGTTTTCCCACCCCTTTGGTGTTATCAAAGCTTCAAAATCCTTTTGGATTCTAAAAAACATGTTTGAAAATGAAGAAATTTAGATATCAAATTATTTTCATATTGGATGTCATCAAATATGATATAAAAATTGAACATCGGCTGGACATATGAAATTAGATATTGTAGTCTATGGTTGGATCATTGTATATTATATGTGATATCATGAGCTATGATATCGGTCAATTCCCTATTTCAATTATAGATCATAACATACAATATAGGTTTTCATAGATTATTATAGTATTGAATACATGCCAAAAAATAAGCCTCAAATCATCTTGGTGATATTGGTCATATTGTAGAATACGATTTCTAGGCATCAAAGGGTTAATATTATGCAGGCCGCATATTGTAAGCTATGATTAGGTGGTGGGTTAATGTTAAGAATGTAAATTGTATAACATGGTATGCCTAGGTCACAATCTAATATACTTATATTGTTAAATATAATTGATAACATTGGATTATCAATAGTTGGTCCATAGATTATTTGTTGTAACATGTGATATAGGTTTAACACTATATCACAGATTATGATATGAATATAACATAAAATATGATAAAATTTAAAAAAATCATTTTTCAAAATGAATTTAATTTTATCATTTATAAAATGTATATAACTTATAGGAAATGGTATTTTGATATATTTATTTAATTTATAAATTATTTCTAAATTAAATAATTCTAAAAGTTTTAATAATTGTTAAATGATTATGAAACATTTATTAAATTAAAATCTATAATATTAAATGTTAATATTAAATATATTTTGAAATTATATAGAATTATAATATGGATATAATGATTCTATATGGAAATTATTGGAGTAATTTATAAATTGTTAATAAATTATAAAATAATGATAAATATTAGAGTTTTTTTAAATATTTTGAATTATTTATAATAATTAAGTTTAATTTTCAAAATTAAAGGCCTTATTTGGGAAATTATTTCAACCATATAAAAAGGTGTTTTGATTATTGGTTTGATCAAGGTTTAAATAATATTGAATATGTGATATTTAGATTATATAAATTGTTTATATAATAAAATTGGAATATAACTTGTTTATTTTTCATTTAATATCATATATTTAAGTTTAATTCCATATAAAAGGATAATACAAAGTAGTTCATATAAGATATAAATATAAATTTTTTGATATTTTTTTAATTATAGAATGTCCATTATACATGACTAAATTATAAATAATTTATAATTTCTTTATTTATAAATTGTTCTTAAATGTATATCTCATGTTTAAATTTATGATTTATTTATTTATTTAGTTTTATTAATTTATTTATTAATGAATATAATTTTTATATTTTGAATGAATGCATGCTTTAGTTTTAAGCGTTAAACTACTTCTATAAATTGTCATACATCCATTTAGGTGGTTACACTCTAGGTATGATAATTGATTTAGTATTATTCTACATTCAATTTGTCTTGTCTTGGGTTATATGTTTTAATTAATTATTTTATTATAGTTTATATATATTAGGTGTTATAATTTTGATGTAATTGAGATCACTGTTGAATAAAGTATCCTTGGTTAGAGGTACTTTGTGTTAGACTACTCACTAGACTAGAAGCTTATGCCTTGTATAAAAAAATAGAGGTTGACTATATGTAACTCCCAGAATACTTTTATGGGGATTATTGATTTCATATGATAATAAGACTTTACAATAAAGGGTTTAATATACCTTATGATTGAGATGTATTTCAATTTTTACAAATATAGTGGTATTTTAATTTTGGTAAGTAACACAAGACATGAGCTATGTAAAGAGTTATACAACATCATGATTTGAACATGTTGATTTTTTGGAAGGAATGTGATTCCACACTAAATCATTATAAGCATTCATATATTTAAAATAAATAATGTTAGATAATATAGTGATATTAAACCCCCTATAAATACTACGTGTTATATTCCTTCCAAAGTAAATACATGCCATGATATAGATCATCCTATTAGGTGGTTCCTACCAAAGATAGGTGACTATGAATTATCTTTCATAAGGTATGGTAAATGTGGATAACCCTAAGATTTAGGTAACTCTTATTGTGAGATTCAGGTCCCACTCAACTGGGAACCCCCATGATAAAGGATACTAGAGGAATATTTTTGAGTTTAAACATTTGTGGATTGGGATAAGAGATCCTCACTCAACTATCCATTAGTCATATATGATATAATTATCATAATTTACTATATAAATATCTATGTGGTTATTTTAACACTAAAGTGGACCGATTCTTTATAGAAATATAAATATTACCTAGCTAATGTATATGATGAAATTTAAAATGGGTCATCATTTTAGGGGGAGGGCATTAAAAAAATCCTTATTAATTTTTCATAAAATATGATACCCATGTGATATAATCTTATATTATAGAAAAAATTGAATCATCATCATAAAACATAATTTTGATATCAATCCTATATAAAGGGTGAGCTTAATTTATGAAAAAAATTAGACTCGCTTAAAATTTAAGAATTGTTCTTAAAAATAAAATAAAATTGTATATGTTATAGGATCATCTTACTGAATAACCAATTGTTGAAATTGTTCAACAGTTAAATATAAATTATCATGATAATCATATAATGATTCACTAAAGGTTTCAAAGGAATGAGATGAAAGATTACTGATGAGACTTAATTCTATAATCATATATTCAATATGATTGAGTTTATAACTTAGAGGCACTAAAGATTACTATAGATATTTATCATGTTATGGAATTTATTCTGAAATACTTGTTGGAAAAGTTTAAATATTGAGATTTAATTAATGAAATGTTTATCCTATTCTCTCAATTTATTGAGGATATATAAACAAGGTAATTTTATGTGTATGTTCTTGTGATGTGTTTAGAGTATAATAAGGAAAAGTTTTAATCTATAATAGAATATTATATTTTTCTAATAGTCAGCCTCAATCATTTAAACCTAAAAGAGGATTCATGAGGGAGGAGAAATGCTTCTATAGTATGGAAAATTTTTGGTCTACCTATATCGGTTTTTGAAACTCCATGTAAAGACTACATTAGTTATCGTTATTATAGAAACAAATCATCAATGTTGAAGTATATATGATACCACATGTATAATTTATAAATATTAAATTTATACTAGAGTTCAATATCAAGGTAATAATTGATAAAGCATTAAGTTTTCATTCCAATAATGAAGTAAAATTTTCCACATAAAAGGATTAAATTCAAATGAAATATCAATCTTAGATTCATTTATATAAAATATGAATATTTTAATCTTGTTTTTGTTATATTATAAGATAATTTATTTATTAAAAAACAGTTTTGTGGAATAATATGAGATGATGGTTTTAATATATTTGGTTTATGATTCATCTGGTTTTATAACATGCTTGAAAAGAATGCAGGGATAAATTTTTTTATCTAGGATAAAAGATTTTATCCAAATGCTTATCCCTATAAATGGATTACTTTAAATAATACAGTATTATTTTTAAAATAACACTCCTAACATATATAATACAATATGTGATATAGATTTAATTGTTTTTTGTTAAATATTCTCACAAAAAGGAAATAAGTGTTATTTATTGACAAAAAAGAGTTTGGGCATCTTATAAAGATATTATAAAAAGAATATAATTTCTAAAAAGTCTAGTGGAACTATATTTTTTCTGTAGAGAATTTCATGTACAAATAATTAAAGATTACATTAGTTAAAATTCAAAATGAATGTCACTTAATATGTAAAAGGTGCAGATTATTTTTCTAAATTATTAATGAAAAGAGTTAAAATATTTTCCAAAATATTTCAAGAAGTTTTATGGAAAAGGTTCAAAGTAAGAGGGTGATTATGAACTTATAATGTGTTCTAAGAAGGTAATTTAAGTTATTAAAATTATTTCATTTGATGTTGTAAATATAAGAAGTATGAATACAATTTCAATGAGTAAAAAATTAATAATATGGTTAATATGTCACTCTATTATTCAAAACAAACCATTATTCATATATTTTACTCACTAAAGCCTTTATGGGGAGGGTTTTACCAAATGTTAACCAAGATATTTGGAAATACTTACATAGTGATGTAATGAGTTAAAAAACATAAAAGTTAAACAAAAATAAGGCTAATCTAGTGGTATATCATATTTTCTATTATTGGGTGGGAGATTAAATATTATTTTATTAGACTTATTAAAAGATTTTAACCATATTAAATCTATTGTGTTATATAAAATTTGGTATTCACGTTATCAATATTTCTTGATGGATACATATATTATGTGAAGTTTAATGGTAATTGACCTCTCAATGTATGAATTTGAGTTATCCCTAACTGATGTTCATCATTGATTAATATAGTTTATGATGAAATTTTATGGTTATGATGATTATAATTCCAAAAAAAGATAAAAAAGTTTCTCACGAGGCAGAAAATAATTTTTGTGCACTATATTAACCACCAAATATACCTATGGGGTTTCATACACTATTTATTTAGTATACTAGGGGTGTATAATTCATATTTAGATATCCCCATACATGAGGTTAGTGAGATACCTAGCACTAAAAACTTCATACTTAGATTCCTTTATTATACAAGCAATAATACTATGCTAATCAGGGGTTATCGGCTGTGTTGATGATCATGTCAATATGGATCTTAACCATGATGAAATTTTATCTCTCATATAATGAGTACGATATTAGGTACCTTGATTAAAATTGAATAAGGGAGTGTAAACACTTACCTAGATGATACATGTGATGTGATTATCTATTAGATGCATGGTATATGATGTGCTCATCCATAAGGGTGAATTACAAGTGATGTATTCATCAACTTGTTCATTTTATACTTGAAGAATCTATAACATATGAGTAGTTATATGGTATTGACCTATTCTATTTCCCAGGGTTACTATTTGTCTTGGGAAAATGGATAAATAAGAAATTCAATCTTTTATATGATAAAACTAGAGTAAAACGGTATAGAGACACATGTGTTTGATGGATATCATGTCAAATACATTTGTAGCATGAGTGCCATTGAATATTTTATAGAGGTAAATATTTTATTACATTTATGAATTCATGGAATTTATATTTTTCTTTAATTATAAAATTTCTTGTGGGGACACAATTTATGTTTGACCAAATAGGGATTTAGTTTTACAAAACTCATAGAGCTAATCTAAAAATGTATTAGAGTTTACCCAAAATGAGTTTTGTATGGATATTCATATTATATTACATATGATATGATACAAGGTGAAGTTTATTATAGGATTACATTTTTTTGGAAATATGCAAAAAAAGTTTTGGATATGATTTCATAAGTTATAATGTATGATATAATATAATGTGAAAAAACATAATGATTATGAGTCTTTAATTCACATGGGATATTGATAGAGATATACCCTATATTATAATTTTAATATGATACATGTAGGTGATATTACATTTTATAATATACGGATATCATATGGTATTATATCCATGATTTCTAGGAATGAAATATTCCACAACTGGGAATGTCATTTCCTATGATATAGTGATACCATATATCACTACATTGGCCAGTTGTATTTTATGACATGGGAATATCATAGTCCACTGGATTATATTATATAAATACAATTCACTATATAATTAAGAATTAAATTTTAACATTAAGAGATATTTTTTGGGAATCTTCCATGATTTTTATCAATAATAGTAATGTTGTATATGATGAAACGTTGGGTAGAATTCATTTAGTTGAAGGTTTCAAGAGTTTTAACCAAATCCATTCACTCTAAATTTTTCAAAATTAGAGTAAATGATTGTTAGTATCATGGATAATTCCCATGGAATATATAAATATTCAAAGGCATGGATATGGGTTTTTTCATTCTTGTGATCCTTTCCTGAGCTCTCTTGGTCGATAATCATGATTTAATCTCTATTATTATTATCCATCCTTTACTTCGAAAATATACTAGCATGCCATTTTTTTAGAGGTATCCCACATGATCACCAATTAATTTAATAAATCCAAGGATTCACACTGAAGGAGGGAGTCTTAAGGATACTTCTCAATAATATTCATCAATAACGTATTTGAAGATAGAATAAGAAATGACTATCATTAGGGAGATTTTCTTAGTGTCTTTCATTATCTATTCATGTCACAAACCTGATCTGGTCGCCACCATTAACGGAACCAAACTCGGCCCATGGCAAGGCCCGAAGGGCATTCCCTATCCCCACGGGCTGGCACAAGTGCCCGGTTATCAAAAAAATTGGTTTGGGAACGATTTACCTGAGTATGAAAGCATAAAACATAAAAAAACAATCAATAATTAGAATATGAAATTTCCATGCTAAACAATTCTTAACAAAACCAGATCTGAATAAATTTGTTTAAAGACACTAATAGTGGTCCAAATAAAAATAATGACAACATCAAGACATCCCCAAGGACTCCACATGACAAGGGGGTCATCACCCGCAAGCCTTCTCCACAACTCCGCCCCAGTGATGGGGACTAACACCCTGAACCACCATCACCCTTAGCCTTCCCTTTACCTGATTCAAGAATAAGAAGGTCTACTTACACCCAAGGGGTGTAATTAGGGTGTGATCCTAATCCCAATAGGATAATACCATATTATTCCAAAGAGCATGCAATATAATGTGGACAAAACAAGCAATTTTAATACACAAGGTGAAATGGTGTTAAAATTCCAAAAAATGCAACTTTCAAATGAAAAAAATTTTTAATCCTAGAATTTCAGAATGTTAAAAAATTAAAGTAAAAATGTTAGGAACATTAATTTACTTCCAAACACACCCTAGTGTATGGGTAAAAACCACAAATCCAATGAGTAACAAAATCGGGAACACCCCTAGGCACTAGGTTGTCTCGGGCCCTATGTACCTCGTACCTCAGTGTAAAGTAACCATAGAAAAATCCATTCTCGTACACGAGCCACTATTAGGGAATGTAACCATAACCTAGTGGTCCCCAATCATCATCCAAATAGTTTATTCAGAGTTGTAGTTATCCAAATGTTAGGTGAAACAGGGACAAAACTCATCCGGTCCACTAGCCATACTAGTACAAATCCGCCCCACCTAGGTACCCCGGCTTCCCCTTTTTTGCTCAATCAATTTCATCAAGAAAAATAAATCAATTTTCATATAACACACCACTAATGGTAACACACAAATAATACAGTAGCTATCACATTTTATACCACTTAAAACACACAACAAAACACTTAGATTTTTAATAAAACAATTCCTCCAAATCCCGTAATGTTTCACACACCAAACTCCTTAAGAACCAAAATTGCACACTATGTGCACACCATAAAGTTACCAAAATAGAAAATTCATACCAATGCATTTATATTAAAACAACAAATCATTTTTAGGGTATCCCCTTGAGAACTAATAAATGATAACTTTGAAAAACCTCCATTTTTACACAAACATGGGAATTAAAGTTCACATGTTCCACAAACAAAATTAAAACCCATTTTCACAGAAACAAAAAATAGGATAAAATTCAGAACATTATTAGAAGACCTATTATAGTTCAATAAAATCAATTAAGTATTAATACGTAATTCCCAAATAAACCAATAAAACATTCCCATGAACCCCCCCCCCCCAATTTCACATGAAATTTGCATTAAAAAATTCATGTTCAAAACAAACACCAATAAAAATAATTTTCTGAGCAATAATAAAATAAGATAAACCTTAAATTATGATAAATACAGCATTCTAAGACACAAAGATTTCATAAACATGGAATCAGCTACCAAAAGAGTCAAAAACCGCAAATCCTAGTGCAGAACTTCAACCGCACCACCACCGCACCACAAGGGAGTGATATCAAACCTAAAACAAGAGGATTGGACCAATAAACTCAAAATTAAACCCTAGGTACGAATCCATATCTTCTATACATTTGGGTATTCAATAAAAAAAAGATAAATCTTAAGGAAAGGGAAGGAACTTAGAAGGATAGTCACTTACTTGAAAAATATGAACGATTTTAGAAACCTGAGACTTTCGGCCCTCATTCCCGACAGATACGATCTCCAAAGAGGAGGAAACGAAGCTGGGGGTGCGGCCAGGTATAGTGGGAGCAGTTGAGAGGTGGAATCACTGAAAAATTATAAACAATGAATATTTTATGAAATAATTAAAAAACTATTTTAAAACTAGAAATGGGCTTTCGGGTTGGCCCAATACCTAATTTGATCACGCAAATCCAAGATGCTAATGAATTTTTAAGGGGCCCAAATTTCTTTGGTGGTTTGAATAGTTAAATTAAGGTAATTTTGGAATTTTAATGGGTGAAAAAGGTTGAAAAAACAAGTAGTTATTAAAGAAACAAAATATACCTTCGAAACTGGAAATGGGCTCTCGGGTTGGCCCAAATTTTAGGAACCCACCATTTCCTTCAAAAATGCATGGAAAACCCCAAAAACAATTCAAGGATGTAAATTAAATTAAAAATTCCTTTAAAATATTTTATGTATGTGACAATTCAAACATGTTATTGATTTTATGGATGGTTATCTTGGTATTTTTGTGTTTCTAATGACTTATTCTTCCATGAAAAAATGTTGGTTGATCTCTAAAAACACTTCATAATTTATATGTAAAGAAATTACAAGAGTGGTGGGTTATTTCATTAATGTTTTATCGATGAAAATTACCAAATTGCCATCAAGGTGAGATATATAGTTTGGAATAGAGATATAATAAGTTATATATATATATTATATCAATGTTTTCTTAGTAGAAGTCGCATACTTTGAATTGAGAGAAGATTATTTGAATTGAGGATAAATTTTAGACTTTTCTTATTTTCTTTAATGTATCTAAAAGGGGTTCCTTATTATTTTAATCTAATAAAGATAATAATAGGTTATTATTTTTTATATATTATCAATTTTTGAATTAAGTGATAGTAAAAAATCAATATCCTTTTCTCGAATTGAGGACTTCTTTCATTAGTTGAAGGAGGATAGCTAGTTCTCAAAGATAAATTTGTGATTGGGGTATCATTACATGATAGTGAGGGATAAAGGTATTAAAAATGATTATTTTTGTGTTGTTATGAGAATTTAAATAAAAATTGGTACACTTTGTATTCACTAATGCTTGAGAATTATTCATGGGGTTGATTCATGGCGTGTTTGGGATTTGTCATGATTTTTCGTGGAAGTGTTATTGATGATGTTCTATTTTACTTGAGTACATGGGAGTATGTTGAACATATATTAATGGTTTTATAAATACTTTACTAAAATAATTTTTAAGGGAATATTTTAAATAATAATTTTTTTACATGGGATGTTCACTTTCATAGAAATTATATTTTATAATAATGGGTAGTTATAGATTCATCTGAGATTAAGGTGGTTATTTATTAGAATGTTTTGACGAATGTGTCCAAGGTGTGTAGATTTATCAGTTGTTTTAAATATTATCTAAGGTTTATAGAAAATTTCTCTTATATTTCATCATGTTTAATAGATTTTACCAAGAAGGTTCACTCTTTTATTTAAACACCCCAGTTTATGATTCCACTTGAAAGCATCAAGTTGAAGTCAACTAAAACCCCTACTCTTTTTTACTAATAAAATTGTTATGTTTAATAGTTATTGTGATTCTCCACATCATGTATTTTGGTGTATGCTGATATAATAATTGGAAGTTATATCTTATGGTTACAAAATGTTGTATCCTCAGAAATGAAATTATGTGACTCATGATCTAGAGTTAGTTCTTATGTTATTTGATCTAAACCTTTGTAAAAATTACTAACTTAGAGAACAATTTTTTATATTTACTTATCATAATTTCATTTTCTTTATATTCTCAAAGATATATTATGATATTTTTATTATTATATAAGTAGAGTTACTCAAGGACTATGATTATATATTTTTATATAATTTTTTTAAAATACATTTGCTAGCTGATTTATTGGGTAAGAAGGATTGTGATGATATTTCATATGAAATTATTGATGAATGAAAGATGACAAAGAGAGTCAAAACATTGTGATTGTATTTTTATAAGTCTAGTTATGGAAGTTATTTTACCAGATAATACTACATTACCTCTTGTATCAACATGTAAAGGATTCCTAAATGAGTAGACATGAGGTGGAGGTATGAAGATATAGAGTGGTCAATGGAGATGATTTTGATAATTGAATATAGGATGAGAAATATTGATCATTATTCAAATTGAATCTATATTTTACTTGAATCTTGCGGTTAAATATTTTATGTAGGTTACATAGATCATACTTAGATTTATATCCAGGTGTTTTTAAAATTTATTATGCATTGAAGAATTACTTTTTGTGGCCACAAATAAAGAAATATTTTTATGAGTTTATATCCAATGTCTTTTATTATAACAAGTTAAAGTTAAACATCAGGTTCTATTAATAATTTTATATCCCTTAAAAAATTATAGTAAAAGTGGGAGGATGTATTGATTTATTTTATGACTAGTTTTACTCTTTTTATTAAGGGTGTATGATACTATTTAGGTCATTATTGATAAATTGATGAATTCAAATAATTTTTTTTTATGTAGTGAGTAAATATTTTCTGAAAAATTGGAGAGGATTTACTTATAAGTGGTGGTAAATATTTAAAAAATTCAAAGGATTATTAATTTATACCATGGCATTTGATTTACATAATGTGTGTGGAGTTTATTTTAGTGTGAATTTAGTGTAAATCTATTCCTTTACACTTCATTACACAAATAGTCTGATAGTAAAATTGATAGGTTGGTCAATAAATTTGTGGATATATTGGGGGAATGCATTCTATATTTTGATTGATCATGGATAAAGTATTCTTTAATTGTTGGGTTTTCTTATAATAATTTTTATCATTCATCTATTATAATGGAATCATATGAATTTTTTTATTAATGATCATGTTGATCAACATTATGTTGGGTTTATGTTGGTAAGATAACAATAATTAGACCAAATTTGTTATAAGATATAATAGATAGTATATGTGATTTGATAGTATATAAAAATAGTGTATGTTGATCATAAATCATATGTTGACTATATAATGAGTCTATTAAATTTTGATATTGGTGATTAGATGTTCTTGAAGGATTCATCAAATCATGTTTTGTGAAAGTTTATTCAAGGTAGAAAGATTTCATTGAGTTTTATTGGACCTTTTTATGTGTTGGAGAATATTTATAAATTATCTTATTGATTAGAACTTTCACCCAAGATAGAATAGATTCATGATGTATTCCATGTGTTATAACATCAAAATTACACTTAATGAGTATTAAAATATTATTGACTGGGGTGATATTGATATCAAGGAAGATATGATGTTTTTTAGGGGTTAATAGAAATTAAAGATTAGAATGGGAAGGTGTCGTATATATGGATCATCCCTTTGGTGTGTGTTTTATATAATCATGGTGTATTAGAGTAAAGACCATGTGAATGGGAGATACTAAGGAATTTCTATTATTTTAAATTTTTAAAACATTTTTCCTTATAATATAAAGTATAATTTTGAATATAAATTTAAATATGGTTATTAATGATAACTTTGATTAAAATGTTATGGTTGGGCCTTTTGTGGATGAATAACATATATGAAGTATCTAATGTGATGGATTTAGTTTTTTTTAATACTATATTTTTTTTAAATTATATATTTTAGAATTTTGAATTAAAAAATCATTTAATAGGTATCAAATATAGAGATTTGTGATTCTTGTTTATTTTATTTAATAGTTTTTTAGGGTTTCTAAAAGTAAAAGTGAATATTGATGGCTTAGTTTGGGATGAAATTTAACCTGAGATGAAAAACATGAAATTTTAGATTTATAAAATATCTTGGATAGTTATAAAAGAGGATTATTATTGAATTTATTTATAGAATATAGGTTATAGATACTAGGTAGGTTACTAACCGACATGTCTTAAAAAGAACCCATGGTTTATATTATATTTTCATTGTTTGTATAGAAATATCAATGTTTCTAGTCATGGTTTGAAGTGTGATTATTGGAAATTTTGGTGGGTGGGACATATAATTTTTTACATAAAAAAATCATGGTAGACTATTCTGAGATATTGAGTATTCAGTTGATTTTCATGGGGAATGAAACATTTCATGGTTTATGGTGGAGGCATGTAACACATCATGATTTATAGGGAATTTTTTTTGATGATTATATGAGTGCATATTTAATTTGTTAAATGGTTTTGATTTATATTAAAGTAAGTCAAAATATGTTTTTATTTTCATATCATATTTTTTGGGTTGAAGATTTTTTTTTGACTTGGACACATTGTGGTTTCTGATAAGTCAAATTATAAATATAGGAAACCACCCATAACCTTTATATTTTCACTAGTAACTTCTCCAGGAGTTCAAGACAAACCTAAATTAAATATGGGAGGAACCTTTATGTATATTGAGCATCCATTAATGTATATCTTCATGGGATTCATCAAATTCAAGTTTCTACGGATGAAAATTTAGATATTGGAGTATGATATTGAAGAATCAATTAATGTATTTAGATGTTGATGAGCTGGGATATTCTAACTTTATTTTAAATTTTTATTGAATTTATAATTTTTTTATGTAGTGGTAGTTATCTTCTATGGTTTGTTTAAAATTAATGACATATACACATAATTAATGGGACTTCTGTGAGAAGTGTAAATTAAATTGAAATGGAATAATTTAATAATTTTTAAAATGGTAAATGTGGTAAATGGTAGAGAAGTAATTATATTTGAATAGTTGTGTAAATGGATATATAAGAAAGTGGTTGCTTGATATAATGGAAAATAAATAAAATTAATCACTTTTTTATAATTTTTTATGAGGTGATGTTATGTTGAGTGAGATTTCATTTGTTGATAATTGTTATTATGATCCCAAATAAGCTTTAGGCAATGATGTGTTGTAATAGTTGATTAATAGAGTTATGTTGTTATTTAATGATTGAAAATTGGTGGGAAACTATAGATCAATTGTGTGTAGTTGAGATACATTTTTAGAGTAATGTGGATGTCTATAGATCAGTACATTGATTATGATTATTATTTTGTTCAGATTTGTGGTTATATATAGTGGTTGATGTTTTGATTTAATATATGTTTAGAATAATATAATGTTTATGATTATGATATGAGTTATGTTAATATTATTTGTCATGATGATGTTATAGCATGGAGGGATTTGATATTCCCTAATAATCATTTGGTTTGAAGTGATATGTCATTATTTTATATTTATGTGACATGAGTTATGTTTTATTCCCTAGGATGTGGTATTCCCACATATTTATTTTAATTATTATTATTATGGCACTATATATGTATTTTTGTTTTAGGGTTCTCATATTTAGTTATTTTTGTTGCATCTAGAATGGAGTTTATTTGTTATGTTTATAGTTATTTAATCATTAAAGGTGTATATAGTGACATATAGAGGCCAATGTGTGGGGGTAGAGGTGATGGGAAGATTAGGATGTGGTTGGAACGGTGTACAGAATGTGATGGAGGTTTTCTTATACTAATTTTTATCTTAATTGTTTTTCTATAATTGATCAGTATTACATATTCCATTTGATGTGGATTTATTATATCAATTCACCTAGCACATGAAATCTTAGAGGATGAGCCTACTGGGTATAATTTTTTACTCACCTTAATATTATATGTTGTTTTCAATCTTTTAAAACCAAATTGAGGTTGGTGTTGATTAATGTTAGTTCAGACATGTTGTGATCTTATTGGGAGTAGGAGGTGTCTTGTGTTACTATTAAACATTAGTAATGGTTAACTATTTATCTTTCATGTTTATAACATACTCATTAAAATTTTATTTTAGGGTGATTAGGATGGAAATTATATTATTATGGATGTTTTGGTTTATTTAGATCAATAATTTAAATGCCTCTCATATTGTGATCTTATGTACTTATATCTAGTATCTAATTTTTGTCCTATTAAAGGTGGGATTCTTGTACATTTCATAATATCATTGTTGGATTAGGAATATTCATAATGGGTTTGGGATATGAAATTTGGCATTGAGACTTTGGAGATCCAATGATTGAAAAACTATCTCAATTTCCTCAATAAGGTCTTCTCTAACTTCTTCTCTTGGGGTTGGTTATTTCAACACTTGTTCACAGAAAAACTCTCTAACCCTATAAAGATCATAGATAATTTTTAATATATATTAATAAAACAAAAAAAATTATAACATGGTAAGAGTAAATTTTAACTCATGAGAATGTTTTTTATCCCAACTATCCATACCAAAATTGTTTCTATATAATAAATAAGAATTTGCATTTCCAATGATCTAGTAACCACTAAATGTTTCATATACTCTCCTCATTAAATACTACAGATAATTAACTAAGTAATTAATTTAGTTTATGGATGATTAAATTCCTTTCATAGGATTGTATTGTCTAATATACACTTAGTTTTGTCCCTTGGCCAGATGTTCTACAGCGAAATTCCTTATGAACTATTTCCCTAATTATAAAAACTAAAATCTCACATGTGCCTAATATAATCACCTATCCTAATATATTATCACTATGATATTATTCTGACCCGACCTTACCCCACCATGAACTAACCATGATTGTTGAAATGGTTGTGTGTTCCACCTGAATTATGCCTCCAATATGTCAAGGTCTAGTGATAAGAATTGAGAGGGAGTACACACAAGATGGGGGTATTTACCAATAAAATTTATATTATTGTATCGCAAATCTACCAATGGGAACAACATACAATTTGTTTATACAAAATAAAATAGAAAATTAATACATAAATGTTCTATCATCCTTATTTATTTATTATTTTACATGACTCAATTCATAATGTAAAACCAAAATAATACCATAAAAATGAAAAAAAAATAATTTAAATCCTTCAATAACCACCCACTTATCACCCATGAGGACTAGCTCTTCCAACACCATATGCTTTATGATCACTAGTAAAATAAAATTTATATTCATGACCATTATTATTTCAATACATAAGATCCTATATAATGGGGAGCATAACATTAAACGGTGGGAAATCCTAATTTCTGAAGGGCACTAAAAGTAAAATTCTATATAAATAATAATAAAAGTTGTAAAATAATAATACATAGTCATGATCACACTGTCAGATACCACATAGGATTATATCAAATTTGGTAACATATAATAGGTCCATAATATCCAAGTGAATATACATTACCTATATTACTACTGAAATTTCTTTCTAAATAATAATTCTACTTTTGATACAAAAATGTAAAAATAGGGCCCCAAAACCACACTTAGTCCTGAAGTATTTATTAATAATAATGAGTTAAATAATGTTCACCCTTTTCAATAAGGTAATGTGATAGAATCACCATTAATCAGTAGAAAAAATCATGTGGTACCTCACTCCACATGTGAAAGGCCCTTGATTCACCGGTAAAATTACTAATTATATGGGCATCTTAACTCCACTTATGGTATGTAAGACCTTATCCTTGTCAATTTCAAGTTGGATAAGGGGTATAAAACTAAATAAATTATTTTATAATCCCTCATCCTTGTATTTATATATGTCTGACCCACCCACATCCTAATTTCCCACACTTTATGGTTCTTCTAGGTCAGGTCTCGCTCACTGGTTGAGGTTCTCCCTTGTTTGATCTTCATATTTTATTTCAATGTTGTTTATGATGGATTTTGTTCTCATGAGGCCATTTTTTTTAATTTTTAGTCTCATATGAATCTCCCTATTTCTAAAGTGCTTAGACTCTCAATCACCTAGTATGGTGATGATGTAACCTTTTTTTGGATGGAAATATGAGAGGTTGTCTCATTCCACTAGTGGTCTTATTTCCTAGTGTGGGTCTCTATTATAGGTTGAAGACATGTTTGTAAAATCATTCAAGTAATAGTACTTGTTACCCCTTGGTGAAATTTATTTATTGAAAACATAAAACTAAGACGATACTACCCATGGGAGTTATATTATTTCTCATTCGATCCATGACTATAGTTATTCTATAGTTTAGATTTGTATAGGATGGAAATTCATAATTTAACACCATCAAAGGAGGAATTGGACTCGTATGAAAGGAGGTGGGAAGTATTGTGGATTTGGGATTAGTCCCATAAAAGGGGATTCTAATATATATCTATCAAGGGAATCATAACCCACCTAGATCAATGCTATTTAACAAGACATATTGTAATTTATGGCCATGTGAAAAGGACCATAGTGGTTCTTTTTAACATTTTCAACCATGACATAATTTATGTAGGTTAAAATCATGTTAAGTGGGCCACTAAGAGAAAGGTACAAAAAAATTAGTGTGGGACTTATGTGGAAGTATCCCTTTTAGGTTTAATATGATTATTAAATCTGGACATGGGATTTTTGGGAACCAAGAGGAGAATATTGATTCAAGTCATATAAAGAAACCATGGGATTATTTTAGCTTGTGGTATGTGAGTAAGCCTTGAAAGTAATCTCAAATCAATTAATATAAGGAAACCAAGAGGAGTATCTCAACTCAAGGAACATGAGGAAACCAAGAAGATAATCTTGAGTCAAATCATATGAGGAAACCAATAGGATATTCTCAACTTAAGGATTATGAGATAACTAACAGGTGTATCTCAAATCATGGTGTAGGAGGAAACCAAGAGGAATATCTCCACTCAAGGAAAATAAATAAACCAAAAGGATTATCTTGACTTAAGACATATGATGAAACCAAGATTAGAATCTTGACCCGTGGCATATAAAGATACCAATAGGAGTATATTAAATCAAATCACTTGATTAAACTAAGAGGATAATATCCACTAAAGAAGTATAAGGAAAAAATATATGGATCAAGACTCAATGAATATGAGGAGTTCATGGAGTCCTAGGAATGCATTCTTATTCATTTTGTAATTAGGTGATCTTAGTTTGAATTTTATATTGATATGGGAGACCATGGGTACTTTATAAGAAAATTTTTCCTTGGTACCTAACTATGGTTAGTAACCACCCATAATCACTTTGGGATCCTAGGTATGCATATGGATACAGGCAATGATCACACAACGATTCATTGTTTCCTTTTCAACCTCACATCACTGTGCTAAACTAGTTTTTCATTAAAAATTTTAAAAGAAAATCACGTTTTATTAAATTATTTTGTTTTTATCGATGTTAAAAATGGAAATGTTACTTGTTTTTATAATTTCATTATAGGAGGAGGTGATTTGGAGGGGCTGAAGATGATCTAGAATAAAAATGGGTAAAACTGCATGGAATACCATGGACATCTGTCCACTTTTTTTCACATTACGAGAATTAAGTGCCTCCAAATGGTCAGAAACTTTGTAGTCCACTCCATAACATCATGGGATACAGCTCTTCTCAATAAACCCCAGTCCCATTCGTTTATTAAGGGTTCTATAAAAACCATTCTGTATAAGGTACATAATCTGTACGAAGTCAGAGGTTTGGTTTGGTATTATGATTATATCTCTATTTGTGTATATTAAATGGCCTTAAATTAGACATGGTGATAGTATAGAAATCTAAAAAAACTTTTCTTTTTTGTTCAAGTCAAGATAATTCCATATACTAACCCAAAACCGATACTCAAGTGGTATCACCAAAATTGGGTTCTCAAAACCTCTTACCATTTTTTCTATAAAATGGAACCAAGGGAAACTCATTTTCAAGTTCGAACTAGAATAAAAGACCTGCCATTTTGGATTTCTTAGGAGTCTCCTCCTCATCCTATAAGTTCTAGAGGCCTCTATTCTCATAGGTGGATCAATAATGAAGAAGGAGTTCCACCCGAGCTTCCTCCTCCTCATGATGTCGAGAGAAGTGATTAGTGATCATTGTGAGGGAGCTACACACTTGAAGATGGAGTTCCATAACATAATTATCTACTAGTTTTGTGTATATTTTGGTTTTAATTGTTATTTCATATGTATTATAACATTTTTTATTCATTTAATTGAAAAAAAAATTATTTCATAAATGATTGGTGTGTGATTTTAAGTGTGTGTATTGTGTTGTTCCGATTGGAAAACAAAAGAAACCTTTTCATTCCCAAGAATTTGATATTTAAATATTCTTTTAAAACCCATAAAGCATTCTAAGGGGGTGGGACTTGACTACATGATTTATATGTCAAGGTTTAGTTTTAATTGCTTCATTTTAAGAGGCTTGTGGGTACCCAAGATTTTGGTTAACCCACAACCAAAGGATTACACCAAAACCTAATAATTAATTAAGAATGAGGAAATATTAAAGTTCTATAGTAACTTAAAAATGATCACTTATTTATCTCATATTTTTCACAATCCACTTGAACTTTCAACTTTATAACCCTTTAAATGAAGTTACTTTATTGAAAATGTTTTTAAAATCACCCCCTTAATTATTTATTTTTATTAAAAATACACACTCAAAACCTATCAATACTCCTTGAGAGATGACCTAGGGACTTCCATAGACTACAAAATATTTTATAAATCGGTATGAATTTATATTTAATGAAAACGTGGTCAAATTTTGGTGCCATTGTTGGGGTGCGCATTATTTTAGTGCATGTTTTTTATATGATTTTGGTAAATTTTGTGAATATTTATTTGTTTTATCTTATACCTTTACCTATATTTTTGTGTTTAGATTTATTTATTTTATAGGTTTTTTTTAATGGAGCATTATACCTTGGGAGACTTACCATATTTCAAACTGGAACCAAAGAGGATCATACATTAGCGACACAAAGATGCACAAGAGAACCCTTTAAAGGAGGACATAAAAAACATCGACACACTTCTTGATCATTACACTTATTCTTCTGGAACCAATATAAAAACTGAATTAAACTTTCATAACATGGATGAAAACAATAAAACACTTAAATAACTAACCTCTCCTGATGTTGATATCCAACCCACGTACATTCAAATTCCAGGTGAGGAACCCAATTTTGAACTAAAATATGGTTTAATTGATTTATTACCAAGATTCCATGGACTTGTGGGAGTAGATACAGATAAGCACATAAAATAATTTTGTATTGTATATTAAACCTTAAAATTTACTAATATTGATGAATAACAAGTAAATCTCAATGCATTCTTATTTTCTTTACAAGACACTGCAAATGACTGTATTTACTATGTAAATTCACCAATTAGAGGTTGGGCAGACATGAAACGTCTTTTTCTTGAAAAATATTTCCTAGACTCTCAAACTGCAACTATAAGGAAATAAATTTGTGGTATAAGGCAATCATAAAGAGAAACATTACATGAATATTGGGAATTCTTAAAAAGGTTATGTTCAATTTTCCCACACCACCAAATAAGTTATCAAATTTTAATTCGGTATTTTTATGAAGGTTTAATTCATATTGATCGAAATATAATTGATGTTACTATATGTGGTCCACTAGTTGATAAGACCCCAATTGCTACAAGAACCCTAATTGAGAACATGACACAGAACACTCAACAATTTGGTTCAAGGTATAGTGTACCCATTCAAGGGGTCCATGAGGTGCATAGTATTGAATTCAAGAATAAGGTAGACATGAAGTTCAAAGAGTTAAGTACCCTTATTAGAAAAAATTCTCTTTCCCAATAGAAATCCAAATCTCCTCCTCCCATCAATTGTGGTATATATTCTTCTGACACCCACTACTCTGAACAATTCCCCCAATTGAGAGAAACTTCAAAGAGTTGTGAGTCAATCTTTCCAGGTTGCCCCTATAACCAACCCTTTAGGAAAACACAATAAAATCCATCCAACCCAAGGTGGAAAGAAAACAAATCTTATAGGAAAGTTGTGTCTTCAAACCTACCTCAACAAAAATGAAACCAATCTGGGAAGAGTAGTCATCCACCACCACCACCCTGAAATACCCAACCACCACAAAGTCCATTCCAACCACCCCCATCAAAACCCAATCCTATCCTAGAAGATATGATGAAACAAATGGCTTCAAACAATATCTAATTCCAATAAACCACTGAAGCATCTATAAAAGACTTAAATACCCAATTAGGCCAACTAGCTAACTCGATGGGGAAAATCCAAAGTCATGGATCGGGTAAAATACCCTCTCAACCACTTTTCAACCCCAAGGATAAGGGAAATGTTAGTGTCATTGCCCTTAGGAGTGTAAATCGACATAAAATCCAAATGACCCCTCTAATAGATTCATCCCCCCTGAGTAAACCACCATCCCAACCATTTAAAATGTTCCAAATGTTAAAAAAACCTTATCCTAAGAGAAACCATGCCAAAGGAAAGAATGTGTATTTTGACGATTCACCTATCCCAAACATTCCTCTCCAATTTTCCAAAAGGACCACACATCCTAGGTAGAAAAAGGAAACTGAACCTGATAATGAAATATTGGAAAATTTCAAAAAAGTTTAGGTTAACATTCCATTGATTGATGTTGTAAAGAAAATTCCAAGATACACAAAGTTTCTAAAAGAGATGTGTACACACTGAAGAAGATTTTTAGGTGATGAAAAGGAAAGCTTGGGGAAGAACATATCATCATTGATTGAGCAATCACTTCTCACCAAGTCTAACTATCCTAGAACATTCTCAATTAAATTCACCATGGTGGAGTATTCCTTTTCCAATATTATTCTTGATTTGGGTGCTTCTATAAATGTGATGCCTGTAACACCCCAACCCCAGCTACCCAGAGTCGGTACATTACTTCGTAACATTGGCATGATCACAAAAGATCAAGTCTCAAAAGACTGATTAGTTTAGTAGCCTTGAATACACTAGATAAATTCATAGATGTTACATTACATCATAAAGTGAAAAACTACAATAACAAAGTCTTCGTAGTCCACACTCATATCCTCTTCTGACTATCCCTGCAGGTCATTCATAAAATACTTCTTCACATCCTGGAAAATATTAAAACATTGAAAGGGGTGAGCTCAGATGCTTAGTAAGGATAACAATATAGCGGAAGCTTTCATAAATAAACATTAACATTTAAGGCAATTTATAACTAAAACAAAAGCCTTTTTAAACTTTAACTTCAGCACAATATGGAAAAAATAAATTAAATAATGTCATTTACTTACTCACATGTATATTCTACTAGTCGAATAGTCACATGAAATATCAATAACCACTTTCATAATGATGGAATGCATAAGGCCAGACTATCATAACCATGTAGCCAAGTCCTCGTGCCAAGACCACAAATAAGATTTTTTCAAGGCCTAGTGCCAAGACACTAGTTTGTCTCATGAGACCTACCGATGCATCGAGGAGCTATAGCGGGCTCCACCCGTCACTTATTAAGTCAAATTCATTCTTCATATGAATCGGTTTAAACATATCATAAACCATAACATAATCATATCAAATAAAACATGCATAAAGGAAACATAAAATGTCCACATTTCTGTAACACCCCGAGCTTCCACGGTACACTTCTCTTTGAATAATACAGTAGCGTGTGTTGTACGCAACTTCGAGTTCTAACACACACCACAACTAATCAAAGTAGTCACTATGAATAGTAATAACCACTTTTTAAAATTATAGAAATGTTATATTTAAAAATGGACTTCAATTTTGTATTCGTAATATTGAAATTATCCTATGTTAAATTTTTTGTAATTTTCTGAGAACTTCCATTTTTTTATGAATAGTGATAAATACTTAAAACAACTTTTTTAATAAAAATATTTTATAGTGATAAATTATACTATTGAGTGGTTTTAAAGTATAATTAGAATATATTTTTACCATTTTATTCAATGGTGTTCATTAGAATTAATTTCACTTTGAAATTGGACATAAACAATTGTCAATCTTTTGATATATATTGTTTCTTAAAAACACGCTATTTGTTGCGACAGTGGGAATTAATTATAAAATTAATTAATGCAACTTATATGTTTGTAATTTTGTAAAATAGACATAATTTTTTAATTCGGAATATCAATTATAGCTTGGGGTAAAATTTTGGCATTGTTCTGAAAAACTTCAATTTTTGATGAATAGTGAAACCACTAAGTGGTAGTTAAAAAACTGATTTTTCATTTAAATGAAACATTACCACTTCTGTGTTTTAATTTTCAAAAATCAAACATACATGGTTGTCATTAGGAAGTAAAATGTGGTTCAATGGGATTAAAATAATTTTTTGGTGAATAGTAACTTTTAAGCTTAATTAATCGCGATTAAAGGTAATTAGTAAAATTTAAGGTAAAAATGATATTATAAAAATATGAAAATACCTTTAAACTTGTCCTAACCATATTTGATGTGTCATGGCCGACCAAGAAAATCCATGGGTCAACTTGGGGACCCCATGGAGCCACATTGGTAGGAAAATGACATAAATAACTTTTTATTTAATATTAAAATAAAAATGTCACAAACAAGAGTTGTTTTACTAAAAAAAATTAAATGGAGTTATACAAGTCATATTTTTGACTATAAATATTAATTAGAAATATAAAAATATTTCCTACATAATGGTATTTTTTTATAATTTTTAGACATTAAATAAATTAAAATATTTATGACACCATGATGATGCAGCAATTACCTCATTAATTAACAATTTTAATAAAATGGAAGGATAATGTAAACTCTAAGCCTTACACTTGTCCAAAGCCTATTGGATGAGAATATTGTGAACCCTTATCACCTTATCCTCGAATTATATAAGTGTTGTACCTTTAGAATCCGAAAAGCATTGTATAATAAAGTAACATTTTATTACTTTCCAAGAGTGCCCCTCCTCTCCACTTATAAAAGGCCCCCACCACTACCACCTTACTCACACCTTCAAAACCTTTTGGCTCGGCCAACATCTGCCCAAATACTCTCTAAACTTCCCTCCCTTACTCTTAGAACCCTCACTTTGGGCAGAAGTCTTCCCAAGGAAGCCTTTGTCTCAAATCAAAAAGAGTTACCCGATTTTAAGGTAATGTCTTCTCTAATGTTGTTTTGTTTTATTTTGCTTCTCCAACCTCTTAAACTTTTTTTATTACTTTATTTTGTAACAAAAACAGTATATAAAATATAATAGGATGTTGTTATGATAAGTATTTGCTTTACACTTACACACGCCTTCTTCTAATGGTTAAATAACATACTGTTTCTGTGGGTGGCGAAATACTGCCTCACGAAATGATGATTGTTCAATATTCTTTTAACACCTCTAATGGTGGCCATTTTGATGAAACTATTTTCATATATGGTATATATATTATGTTTATGTTTTCCCTATGCTTCTGTATTTCTCAATTATGGCATACTTTATGATTTCCATTATGGGTAAATGCGATAATTTCATTTTAGGAAGTACGGACTACCGCCCCCTCAAAGTGATTTGAATCGGTAATGCCATATGTGGGATGTATAAACGATAGAGTAAATGGTATTATACATTATATTATACTGGAATTATATTATACCTTTATATAATTATAACTTCTTTCCATTAAATACGAAATAGAAATGAAATTAGCGTTCATGTGTACGTACGGCTTACCGTCTCCATGAACGGTGCATTTCATTTCTTACCTCTTAATGTTATGTAATATTATAAATGAATGTATATACTGGATATATATGATATATATGATATATACATCATAAATATAATTATTGATATAATGGATATTTTACCACATGAACAAAGTGTAATTATAAGAAGTTTATTTTTGACTCAAGTACCTAAGATCGACAAAATGACCGTTATAAACTTAAATAATTACATAATGTTCATGACATGGTAATAAGTGATATAAAAGGAATAATGAACTTAAAAAAGGTTCTTAAGAAGGTAGAGATTAACTCTAGTTTATTATTTAGGAGATCAAAGAACGGTCGAGTGAATTCGGACACGAGGTTAGGGAACTTCTTAACCCAATTTAAATTCTTTGGGTTAATCTCCTACTTTCAAATTATGTCATGATATTATTATATCCTATCTTGTATTTAAACTTTCTTTATGTGTACATATAGTGAATAAACATAATAGATATATTTTATTTAAAAATGATCTTTTTAAGGGACTTCGTCTCAATCTCCATTCATTGAGACATATTTTGTTTTATACACATACTTATTTTATACGGTGTATAAACCCCTTTGAATTTTACGTTTATCCAAAAGGAATATTTTTTATACGAAGCATTTTACTAAACAAAAAAAGGGAATGTTTTTTTCGTACATATGCGGCGACAACGACTTCTCCTCCGTCGTGACCATTATTTGGAGTTTCGGCTTTCTTTACAAGCCATAACTTTTTAAAATGAAAAATAAATACAAAGTTTTAATTTTCTTCAATTTTGGTATTGAAAATGGTTTTGAAAGTGTTTTTATTACATCAATGTGTTGTATTGATATCTTGTGATTGAAGTGTGGGAATCTTATGTTTCCTTTATGCATGTTTTATGTGATACAATTATGTTATGGTTTATGATATGTTTAAACCTGTTCATATGAGGAATGCATTGGACTTAATAAGTCACGGGTGGAGCCCGCTATAGCTCCTCGATGCATCGGTAGGTCTCATAAGACAAACTAGTGTCTTGGCACGAGGCCTTGACAAAATCTTATTTGTGGTATTGGCACGAGGCCTTGGCTACGTGGTTATGATAGTCTGGCATTATGCATTCCATCATTATGAAAGTGGTTATTGATATTGCATGTGATTATTCAACTAGTAGAATATCCATGTGAGTAAGTAAATGGCATTATTTAATTTTATTTTTTACATATTATGCAGAAGTTCAAGTTTAAAAAGGATTTTGTTTTATTTATATATTGCATTAAATGTTAATGTTTATTCATGAAAGCTTCCGCAATATTGTTATCCTTACTGAGCATCTGAGCTCACCCCTTTCAATGCTTTAATATTTTCTAGGATGTGAAGAAGTATTTGAAGAATGACCTGCATGGATTTTCAGAAGAGGATATGAGTGTGGTCTATGGAGACTTTGTTATTGTAGTTTTTCACTTTATGATGTAATGTAACATCTATGAATGTATCTAGTGTATCCAAGGCTACTAAACTAATCGGTCTTTCGAGACTTGATCTTTTGTGATCATGCCAATGTTACGAAGTAATGCACCGACTCTGGTAGCTGGGGTCGGGGTGTTACAGTTGGTATCAGAGGCAGTTTAGTACTAACCTTGAAATCTAGATTTAGATAAAATCTGATTAGAGCACATAGCCCAAAGATAGACTTTGAGGATTAGTATAGAAGAACTTTATAGAATTTTGGTATTATAGAGATGTTGTGAGTTTTTCGAGAAATACATTCCTGTCTGGATACGAGCAGGTAGAGGCGGATCTGGCACAAATGTACCTAGGGGTAAAACCCGAAAACACCGCTTTGAGCTAGACTCGAATGGGAACTGGTGCACGACAACGGGTCATGCTGCACTCTTGGTTACGACACTCCCGGGGGATATGCTTAGGATAATTCTCATTTTCTTTACAAACCACTATGAAGGGTTATGAGTATATATTTCCTCAAAAAAAAATTTCTTTTTATGATTATGGATTATATCCATAAATAGTTCAATTTATGTTAAGTATTTTACAAGTATGGAATTATGTATTTTGATTCATAATCTAATCTAGTTTATGCCATTGTTTAGAAATGGCGCCTAGTGGAAGGAATGGAAACCGTATCAATGCACGCACTCCGTGTAGGGATTGCCCTCCTGCTCAAGATAATTATTGTGGGTCTGGAGATACAACTGGTTCTGATCAACTTATTACCATACTGGGACAACTCACTCAGGTTATGAATAATAACCTTACTCGTATGGAGCACCCTGATCCGCAACGTGGAGGATCAATGTTAGACCGCTTCATGAGGCAACAACCACCAAAATTTAATGGGGGTACAAATCCATTAGTAGCTGATCAATGGATAAACTCCTTAGAGAAAATATTCCACGCCTTGGGGAGTAGCAAAAGGGAGAAGGTTGTCATGGCAGTCTACCGCCTCACTGGAGATGCCGATCAGTGGTGGTCATTGATTCAAAACAAAAAGGAAGATGATGAAGTATCGAATATGGAATGGAGGGAGTTCAAAGAGATTATCTTAGAAAAATATTTTCCTCGTGACCATCGAGCAGATATGGAAAGGAAATTTTTGAGTCTGAGACAAAAGGAGGATGAGAATGTCGCAAAGTATGAGGCCAACTTTACAAGGTTAGAGAGGCATGTTGCAGATTATATATGTAACCCAAGAAGTAAGATTGATCATTTCTTTGATGGGTTAAAACCATTTCTCCGTCGAGCTTTAGTATCACAATCTTTCTCAACGTACGAAGATATAGTCTCATGTTCTATCAAGACAGAAAATGAATTCTCTAAGTCTTATGACAACAAAGTAAAGCAAGAGAAGAAGAGAACGGTGGAATAAGAGACAGATAAAGGGAAAAAGGGAAAGAAGGATTTTCCATTATGCGATAATTGTGGGAAGAATCGCCCAGGTACTTGCCTAAAGGGAACGGGAGTTTGTTACAAATGTGGAGAAAAAGGTCACCAGGCTCGTGATTATAAGGGAAAGAAAGAGGCTATCAATGTTGAATGCTACAATTGTAGGGAAATTGGGCATTATGCAAATGAATTTCCTAATCATTAGGGAAACTTACCTCAGAAAAGGCCAAGGGATCAAGGATAATCTTATGCTGTTACTACAGTTGAAGCGGAATAATTAATGTATTGGTGCTTTTGGACTCAAGGATTATATTATGGTTATAAGAACAATGTGATATATATAAATATTGTACTGAAGTACTTGTTTTTTTCATTAAGGTTTTAATATGATGAAGGTAATCATATTTTTAGTATGTGACAATAAGAGAAACATTACTTTGTTTGGGGAATCTGATAAATTGATTTTGTAATTAAGAGACCTTTTAGAGAAAGTCTGGACAGAGGTATTTTGGATAACTATAAAGGTTTGGATGGATTAAGTTGAACTTTCAATAGTATTTTTTAAGGTTAAAATATTTCTGAAGATTATTTTTGGAATATTATAATACTCTAGTTTTAGGAAAAGGACAACCTGCAGGGTGGGGCATAACCCGTCACGTCGGACAATGCTGCAGGAATCGAACCCACAACCATAGTGCGACAAGCCTTTATTACCTACCACTAGCCTACAGAAATTCCCTGATTATTAAAAAATATTCTTCCTAATCTAAATGGTTTGTGGAAATATTTATAACCTTATACAATTAGGATAAATAGAATATTTTTGAGTTCTGTTACCATTTGGAGTGAAAGATGGGTTTGTGGTAAAAATTTATTAAAGAATGAAAGTCTACATGACAAGTATGTATATTCCCTTACGTTCTTAGTAAATCTCCTAAATAAATTCCTCAACTTTATAAAAGGTAACTTAAAACAAAAATGTTTCCGGTTAACTTTTCCAACTGGGGATTCAATGACCGTTTAACCAATCCCAAGTTTGTGATTTTCATATGGTTAACTTTCTCCTAATCCTGTTTTCTATAACTCTCCATCAAACCTTGATGGTTTGTTTTTCTTCCATATCCATATTTTCATAGAATCTTTGTATGGGCTATCTTGGGTGACCTTTGTACTTATCTTTCTATATTTTAAAGTTATATTTTTATTAACCCTATTTCCGATGTGGGTTTTCTACAAAGGTATTTTCTATTTTCAACCTTTTATTTTCAAAGAAAATTTTAAAATTGCGAGGACGCAATTTATTGAAGGAGGGTAGAATGTAACACTCTGAGCTTCCATGGTATACTTCTCTTTGAATAATACAGTAGCGTGTGTTGTACGCAACTTCGAGTTCTAACACACACCAAAACTAATCAAAGTAGCTGTTATGAATAGTAATACCCACTTTTTAAAATTATAGAAATGTTATATTTCAAAATGGACTTCATTTTTGTATTCGTAATATTGAAATTATCCTATGTTAAATTTTTTGTAATTTTCTGAGAACTTCCATTTTTTTATGAATAGTGATAAATACTTAAAACAACTTTTTTAATCAAAATATTTTATAGTGATAAATTATACTATTGAGTAGTTTTAAATAATAATTAGAATATATTTTTACCATTTTATTCAATGGTGGTCATTAGAATTAATTTCACTTTGAAATTGGACATAAACAATTGTTAATCTTTTGATATATATTATTTCATAAAAACACGCTATTTGTTGCGACAGCGGGAATTAATTATGAAATTAATTAATTCAACTTATATGTTTGGAATTTTATAAAATAGACATCATTTTTTAATTCGGAATATCAATTATATCTTAGGATAAAATTTTGGCATTGTTCTGAAAAACTTCAATTTTTGATGAATAGTGAAACCACTAAGTGGTAGTTAAAAAACTGATTTTTCGTTTAAATGAAACATTACCACTTCTGTGTTTTGATTTTCAAAAATCTGACATACATGGTTGTCATTAGTAAGTAAAATGTGGTTCAATGGGGTTAAAATAATTTTTTGGTGAATAGTAACTTTTAAGTTTAATTAATCGCGATTAAAGGTAATTAGTGAAATTTAAGGTAAATATGATATTATAAAAATATGAAAATACCTTTACACTTGTTCTACCCCTATTGGATGTGTCATTACCGACTAATACAATCCATGGGTCAACTTGGGGACCCCATGGAGCCACTTTGCTAGGAAAATGACATAAATAACTTTTTATTTAATGTTAAAATAAAAATGTCACAAACAAGAGTTGTTTTACTAAAACAATTTTTAAATGGGGTTATACAAGTCATATTTTTTACAATAAATATTCATTAGAAATCTAAAATTATTTCCTACATAATGATAATTTTTTTAATTTTTATACATTAAATAAATTAAAATATTTATGACACCATGATGATGTAGTGATTACCTCATTAATTAACAATTTTAATAAAATGGAAGGATAATGTAAAATCTAAGAATTACACTTGTCCAAAGCCTATTGTATGATAATATTTCGAACCCTTATCACCTTATCCTAGAATAATATAATTTTGGGACCTTTAGAATCCAAAAATCATTGTATAATAAAGTAACATTTTATTACTTTCCAAGAGTGCCCATCCTCTCCACTTATAAAAGGCCCCCACCACTACCACCTTACTCACACCATAAAAGCCTTTTGGCTCGGCCAACCTCTGCCCAAATACTCTCTCAAATTCCCTCCCTTACTCTTAGAAGCCTAAAATTGGGCAGAAGTCTTCCCAAGGAAGCCTTTGGCTCAAATCAAAAAGAGTTACCAGATTTTAATGTAATGCCTTCTCTAATGTTGTTTTGTTTTATTTTGCATCTCCAAACTATTAAACTCTTTTTATTACTTTCTTTTGTAACAACACCAGTATCTAAAATATACTAGGATTTTGTTATGATAATTATTTGCTTTACACTTACACACACCTTCGTCTAATGGTTAAAGAACATACTGTTTCTGTGGGTGGAAAAATACTGCCTCACGAAACGATGATTGTTCAATATTCTTTTAACACCTCTAATGGTGGCCATTTTGATGACACTATTTTAATATATTATATATATATTATGTTTATGTTTTCCCTATGCTTCTTTATATCTCATTTATGGCATACTTTATGATTTCCATTATGGGCAAACGTGATAATTGCATTTTAGGAGGTGCGGACTACCGCCCCCTCAAAGTGATTTGAATCATTAATGCCATATGCGGGATGTATAAAGGATGGAGTAATGGTATTATACATTATATTATAATGGAATTATATTATACCTTTATATAATTATAACTTCTTTCCATTAAATACAAAATAGAAATGAAAGTAGCGTTCATGCGTACGTACGGCTTACCGTCTCCATGAACGGTGCATTTCATTTCTTACCTCTAAATGTTATATAATATTATAAATGAATGTATATACTGGATATATATGATATATATGATATTTAAATCATGAATATAATTATGGATATAATGGATATTTTACCACATTAACAAAGTGTAATTATAAGAAGTTTATTTTTTACTCAAGTACCTAAGATCGACAAAACGACCGTTATAAACTTAAATAATTACATAATGTTCATGACATGGTAATAAGTGATATAAAAAGAATAATGAACTTAAAAATGTTCTTAAGAAGGTAGATATTAACTCTAGTTTATTATTCAGGATATAAAAGAACGGTCGAGTGAATTCGGACATGAGATAAGGGAACTTCTTAACCCAATTTCCATTCTTTGGGTTAATCTCATACTTTCAAATTATGTCATGATATTATTATGTCCTATCTTGTATTTATACTTTCTTTATGTGTACATATAGTGAATACACATAATAGATATATCTTATTTAAAAATTATCTTTTTAAGGGACTTCGTCTCAATCTCCATTCATTGAGGCATATTTTGTTTTATACACATACTTATTTTATACGGTATATAAACCACTTTGACTTTTATGTTTATCCAAAAGGAATCTTTTTTATACGAAGCGTTTTACTAAAAGACAAAAGGGAATGTTTTTTTCGTACGTATGTGGCGACAACGACTTCTCCGCCGTCGTGACCATTATTTGAGTTTCGGCTTCCTTCACAAGCCATAACTTTTTAAAATGTAAAATAAATACAAAGTTTTAATTTTCTTTAATTTTGGTATTGAAAATGGTTTTGAAAGTGTTTTTATTACATCAATGTGTTGTATTGATATCTTGTGATTGAAGTGTGGGAATCTTATGTTTCCTTTATGCATGTTTTATGTGGTAAAATTATGTTATGGTTTATGATATGTTTAAACCTGTTCATATGAGGAATGCATTTGACTTAATAAGTGATGGGTGGAGCCCGCTATAGCTCCTCGATGCATTGGTAGGTCTCATGAGACAAACTAGTGTCTTGGAATGAGGCCTTGACAAAATATTATTTGTGTTCTTGGCACAAGGTCTTGGCTACATGGTTATGATAGTCTGACATTATGCATTCCATTATTATGAAAGTGGTTATTGATATTGCATGTGATTATTCGACTAGTAGAATATCCATGTGAGTAAGTAAATGGCATTATTTAATTTTATTTTTTCCATATTATGCTGAAGTTCAAGTTTAAAAAGGATTTTGTTTTAGTTATAAATTTCCTTAAATGTTAATATTTATTCACAAAAGCTTCCGCAATATTGTTATCCTTACTGAGCATCTGAGCTCACCCCTTTCAGTGTTTTAATATTTTCCAGGATGTGAAGAAGTATTTTATGAATGACCTGTAGGGATTGTCAGAAGAGGATATGAGTGTGGTCTATGGAGACTTTTTTATTGTAGTTTTTGACTTTATGATGTAATGTAACATCTATGAATATATCTAGTGTATCCAAGGCTACTAAACTAATCGGTCTTTCGAGACTTGATCTTTTGTGATCATGTCAATGTTACGAAGTAATGCACCGACTCTGGGTAGCTGGGGTCGGGGCGTTACATTTAAATCACAAGATATCAATACAACACATTGATATAATAAAAACACTTTCAAAAACATTTTCAATACCAAAATAAAAGAAAAGTAAAACATGGTATTTATTTTTCTTTTTAAAAACAAGTTATGGCTTGTAGAGAAAGCCGAAACTCAAATAGTGCTCACGGAGGCGGAGAATTTGTTGTCGCCGCATACGTACGACAAAAACATTCCCTTTTGTCGTTTAGTAAAACGCTTCGTATAAAAAATATTCCTTTTGGATAAACGTAAAAGTCAAAGGGGTTTATACACCGTATAAAAGAAGTATGTGTATAAAACAAAATATGCCTCAATGAATGGAGATTGAGACGAAGTCCCTTAAAAAGATCATTTTTAAATAAAATATATCTATTATGTGTATTCACTATATGTACACATAAAGAAAGTATAAATACAAGATATGACATAATAATATCATGACACAAATTGAAAGTAGGAGATTAACCTAAAGAATGGAAATTGGGTTAAGAAGTTCCCTTACCTCGTGTCCGAATTCACTCGACCGTTCTTTGATCTCCTGAATAATAAACTAGAGTTAATCTCTACCTTCTTAAGAACCTTTTCTAAGTTCATTATTCCTTTTATATCACTTATTACCATGTCATGAACATTATGTAATTATTTAAGTTTATAACGGTCGTTTTGTCGATCTTAGGTACTTGAGTCAAAAATAAACTTCTTATAATTACACTTTGTTCATGTGGTAAAATATCCATTATATCCAAAATTATATTCATGATGTATATATCATATATATCATATATATCCAGTATATACATTCATTTATAATATTACATAACATTTAGAGGTAAGAAATGAAATGCACCGTTCATGGAGACGGTAAGCCGTACGTACGCATGAACGCTACTTTCATTTCTATTTCGTATTTAATGGAAAGAAGTTATAATTATATAAATTTATAATATAATTCCATTATAATATAATGTATAATACCATTTACTCCATCCTTTATACATCCCACATATGGCATTAACTATTCAAATCACTTTGAGGGGGCGGTAGTCCGCACTTCCAAAAATGAAATTATCGCGTTTACCCATAATGGAAATCATAAAGTATGCCATAAATGAGAAATACAGAATTATAAGGATGTAGAGACCCGAAGCCTGACGTACATGGACATTACATTACATTTGCGGAATACTTAGTACATAACAAAAAACACACACACAAGGATCGTAATAGTTTAGTGTCTTTGGAAACTCGGAATATAATCTTCTAATCGTGGTGAAAGGTCTTCAAAATCTCCAATAGAGATCTTCTTTTTTTTATACCTAAAACCTTTCTTTATATCCTGGGGAAAAGAAAACATAAAAGGGTGAGCTCAAATGCTCAGTAAGGGTAAACAAAAGAAATATCAATCACATCATATACATAAGCACATAATTTTTGGAAATCTTAACCTGCAAAAGAGATCATAATTTCATAACATGGGGTAAATCATGGAAGTGAAATGTAATCACAATAATCATAACTTAAAACATGAAACTTTGTGGCATTCACACATAATCATAGAGAATCATTTCTTGTTAGTCAAGACTCATTGCCAAGACTATCCTAGTGGACAAAGTCCCTTTCTGAATCGAGTAACCCTCGTTTCAGTCCTGTTTCACTGAACCGGTATAACCTACCGTTCCAGCCCTATCTATCTCATGAGATATAAAATCTTTACCCAATGCATTGGTGGGAGATATAGGTCCCACCCATCTTATAATGAATCCTTTCTTATGTGTGCCACATAATCATAAACCATACATCATAGCGTAACCCATGTAATAAAAATGGAATTCTTAAACAACATGACATCATAAAACAATTCATATAAGATAAAGGAATTCATAAAAATATTTCCATCACAACATAATCAAACCAATGTAATAATAGGGATAAAAACAGAACCCTTTTATTATCTTAGATGGAAAATAATTTTGATAAAATACTTGAACTCCATTCTTGAGGAAAATATCCTTTCTACTTCAAAAACATTTTTCCTTTCATAACACGTCATACGACTTTAAAATAAAATAAGTTGATTAAAAATAAACTTGAAAACTTGTAAAGGAAGTTTCTTGGAAATAATGTTTTAAAAATCCATTCATGCCGTATAAGTTAAAAAAACATTCTTCGTACTTTTGTCGGAAAAGTAAAAAAGTACCTCGTACGACAAAAGATTCCTTTCATAGATATTACTAAAAACTCACCGAAGGGTAAAATAGGATTTAAACAATTGTAGGAGAATTTAAATAATATTACATATTTAGGAAACATGGATGTGGATGATAAAATACACCCCAGTAAATACTAAAGTATAAACAATCTCGGATAAAAATGAGATTGTTATATTTCCCTTACCTTAGGTCCGATTTGCTTCGTATGTGTCCGAACCTCCTATATAATGATTTAAATAATGTCATTGACTTATTAAAGAATCATATTCATTGTTATGATATCATATATGGTTCACTTATGACATTATATTACCCGTTCTTTTGTAAATTCCATGTTAAAGAAGCGTTTTGGGTAAAATCGTTTCATTTATCGTAGGTGTTTTGACTTGTTGTTCTTGACATTATTATTACTTATATCATGATTTAATTACTTCCAGAATATAAAATATGATTTAAATATCATATATATTCATTATATATATATATATATAATATATAGATAAATGAAATGAAAAACACCGTTCATGGAGACGGTAGTCCGTACGTACGCATGAACGCTGTTTTTCTTTCCTTATTGTCTTGAATGGAAGTAAGTAGATGACATACATATATATATATATATATACATAAATACAGTATCATTATTATGTCATATATTTCATTAGTACTTATTATATATACTTTATAATCATTCATGAATGGTTAATCATTAAGAATGAATCTCATCGCGTCGTGGAGACGGTATTCCGTACGTACGCACGAGCGATGATATCGTTCCCATGGTCGTGGAATTGTGTTGAAGTGTATGTATAATATTTCAGTATCAATATCACTTTATAATAATCATATATAGTTACTCATTAAACCATTATACCCATCCAATTAAGGTGGTGGCGGAAAATAGATTACACCACGGCGTGGAGACGGTATTCCGTGCGTACGCACGCGCGGTGATTTCCTTTTTCTGTAGAATGGATAGAAGGTTAATTAGAGTTGTTTCAAATTTATAATAACATATAAGTATGTAAGTAATACTTATTTTATTACTTTATCATGAAACAACTAAATAAGATGAAGTTGAAGAAGAAAGAAATTGAAAAGAACGGTAATGGATATTACCTCTTCTTTGAAACGCCTCTTTGAATCCTTCACTTAGGGAACTAAGATTGGTCTATGAAGAAGACCAGGACCTCTAGGATTATTCTAGGAAAGTTGAGAAGGGATTTTGGCAGGGTTTGGCCGAGCTTGAGTGCTCAAATTGGTGTGAGGAGGAGGGGGAGGAGGTGCCCTTTTATAAGGGAGGAGAGGGGCACCTTAGGAATTCTTAAAAATATTAATTTATAATAAATCTAACCCTAATTAAAAACCTCCAAAAATGACTCATATTCAAATATTAGATGAGATATGGTTGTAATCTCATCAACCAATCAAATTTAGACATGTTTGGATCTTATTTTAAACCTTATCATTTTGATTTATCCTTATTTATTCTATTTAAGTTTATTTGTGGTAATAAAATTCAAAATTTTAAATTATAACAAACAATTACTTATTTTTTGTGAATTTTGCATAATTGTTTACTTTATAACATTATAGACAATATAAATATAAATTTTTAATTTTTAAATATTTTTGTTATTTTTAAACAATTTTATAATATGTTATTTTTGTAAAATAACAATAGTGTCAATTTTGACACTATTCATTTATTTGAATTTAAATAAGCTATATACAGAAGATATGTTCGAACTAAAAGCTTTAATATATTAATAAAAGGTCATATGTATCTATAAAATTAGTGTATCACATTAAATAGTTCATATAATATTTATTTTATTATTTTTAAAACCATTTATTTGGTTTATCTCTTAATAAAATAATTACTACATCATTTTTGTATAATTATTTAATATACTTATATGTGGTATAAAAATTTAAAATAAAATCCTATGATGAAGATAAATATATTACCTTTCACAATAATACTTTTACTATAATTTATCATCTTAAAATCACAATATTTAAATTGTTATATTTATTAAATTATGAAGGTGACAACTTTGGCATCATTTAAAATAAAATAATATAAGTGTCATAATAGCTTGTATAAGACTCCAAATGGTCAACTATTAGACCATTGGATGATTATAGTTTCCATTTACATGACAAATAAGTTTTGGTCAGGGTTTTGTGCCTTTTATGGTCACTATTAGTTTAATAAAAACTATATTCTTGATTTTTCACTAGATAAATAATTTCTGCATCACTATTGAGTCACAAATAATGATAATTATTTAATCCCAAAAAATTCTAATTAAATTCTCATGATGTAGATAATTTTGTTAGATTTCTGGAGACTATTAATTTTTGAAATTTTATGATGTTTATCACTAATTTAAAATTATTATACTTATAAGATTTAAGAGAGTGACATGTTGTCACTTTCTTTGGTTTTAATAATAATTAAATTATTTTCATGGTCAAAAGTCCATAAAATGAATCTAATCCAACCCTTAGTTGATATGGGTTTACTTTTAGCCATCAAATAGAATTTTGGCATGTGTTAGGGTAATTTTATAATATTATATTTACCCTTAATTACCCGATTTACCTTTAACTATGGTAAATAAAATTTACCGTAGTTACTATTCATAATTCCCAAAAATAAAAAGTATCCTATTAACATAATTTGGACCCACTGATTCAAAATATGGAATCCATTTTTTAAAATTCAATACACAGAAGTTGCAGAAATTAAATTAAAATTAATCCCGTTGTCGAATAAAAATGGGTTTTTGTTTAAAACATTGCAAAAGATTGAATTGATTTAACCTACGAATTCAAGGTAAAATCAATTATAATGACATTAATTATATTAAATGGTAAAATTATATTCTATTTATACTTTAAAACCATTAAATATTATAATTTAACCACATAAGATATTACGATGAAAAAAGTTGTTTTTAATTAAAATATAGCGTGTTTTTACTATTCATTAAAATATGAAAGTTATCGGGAAAATATCAAAACGTTATCTAATGTAAATTTTTACATCCTGATTCAAAAGAAGAATTTTATTTTGTCAAATTGAACATATAAACATGTAAAAAACTAGATTTAAAGTGGGTGCGCCATCAAAAGGCGGCAAAACTGCATTTTTTGAAAAATACTTATTTTACCTGAAAAATTTATTTTGTTCTTATATCATGTTCTAGAAAATGTGTAAGAATAATAATATTGTTATAAAATTCAAAATTTAGTTAATATTATTCATAACGGCTAGTTCATGACAATATTATAATAATATATCATTGTTTATTAAAACCCGGTATTGCGTACAACACACGCTATCGAGGAAGGTCGCGATTGCGTGTAATGCAAGCCAAGTCAGGGTTGCGTGTTGTGAAAGAATACTTCGTTATTTCGTATAACAGAATCCAACCATATTTCATTTATACATTTAATATATATATATATATATATACTAAATGTTGCGTAGAATAACTATTATCAAAATTGTGTGTAACACGGTCCAAGAATAGTGTTGCGTATACTGCAAGCTAATACGGTGTTGCGTATAGCGCAAGGTAATCTTGGTGTAGAATACAACACAAGACATTAATGAAATTAAAAGAATATTTTTCATAAAATCTCGGGCTGTTACATTCTACCCCCCTTAAAATGAATTTTGCCCTCGAAATTCTTCGGGGATATAAATGGTTTACTATTCGAAAGTTTCTTTAATAGAAAACCACATCGTAAAAAGGAATATCAAAACTAATCTTTAAAAACAAAAGTATGAAACGTAACGGTTACCCAAATAAACTAATCACTGGGTTTCCACATAGGTGAAAATATGGATATAGAAGAGAAATCTAACCATCATGTTCTGATGGAGAGTGGTAGAGAAAATGGCTATGGAAAAGCCAATAATCACAAATCCATAGATTTGTGATGATATAAGGTACCATCTGATTCATCAGGTATAAGATCACTAGGACAACATTTTTAGTTTTCAAGATTGTTTCCCTAAAGTTAAAGAATTAGAATAAATAATTACTTTATTTTGGTACAATCTCACTGTTGTTCGTGCCTTTAACAATTTCCACTTCATCTCTTAAATAAATGAAGTTGAATTTGTTATTCGTGAAGTGTTATCAGATCATGTGATAGAATGACGGGTCATTCCATCTGTCTCAAACAAAAGGTTAGCAAAATTATATACATAAGTCGATCTATAGTGAGATTAATCATATATGGTTCCTAAAATGGACTTATACTTCATATATCATACTACTTAATATAATAAAACTAGTTTCTACTAAACAGGGACTTCCTGTAGGCCAGTGGTAGGCGATAAAGGCCAGTCGCACTTCGGTTGTGGGTTTGATTTCCACAGCCTTGTCCGACGCGATGGGCTGTCGCCCGTCCTGCAGGTTGTCTTTTTTCTAAAACTATATTACTATAACATCCCATCAATAATATCGAAAAACTTCTATCCTTAAACAATACTAACTTATGTCCAACATAATCTATTCTAATCTTTAGGCTTATCCATAATACTGCAGTCCACTCTCATAATATAGTGAAAACAATTACCAGAGATTTAATACCATCGTTGATCCCCATAAGATATGTCTTGTTGGTCACATTCTAAACATTCAAAGTCCTTAATCATGTATTCTCTTGAATACCTTAGTGAAAACATGAATGCAGTTTAAAGTTAACACTTTCCACATACCAAAATCCTCAAAATTCTATATACTCAAACCATGATATCACTTAGTCCTTATATCAATCATGAGCTCATGAATACTATTAAACATTTCATTTTCTCGTTTTCCCTTCATTATGCGCATATCATCTTATTTCCAAAAAATATCTCAATCACTTTGAATACCACATCAATAAATATTGCAATACTCAATGATACAACATTATTTTGGAATCCCATTACATAAACACTTAATCATTCCACCACATCGTTGTCATATTCAACATTGCCAATAGTGATCGCATGTGACTTCCCATTGTCCTTTTCCTTCAGTGGTTGCTCATGTTGATCATCACTAACCCTTGGATTAGGATATTTATTAGCATAATGCCCCATTTCCTTGCACTTGAAGCATTGAAGTGTTGGTGGTGTGTTCTCTGCATTGTTTTATTTATTCACATCATTAGAAACCCTTTTTCCATTACTTCGACACTCAGCTGCTCGATGACCTTCTTTTCCACACTTAAAACATTTTATAGTCCCTTTAAGACAATCTCCACCATGCTTCTTTCCACACTTTGTGCATAAGGAAACATTCATCTTCTTTTCACCATTATTCTGAGATTTCTCCTTGAACTCCATCTTTCGTTTCTTGTCAAAACCATGAGATGGATATGTAACACCAACTTCCATTTCTACCTGGATAGCACAACGCACAATTTCTTCATAGCTACTGAAGTCTCTTATAGCTAATGCCCTTTGAAGACTTGGTTTTAAGCCACTGAAAAATCAATCAACTTTACTTTCAGGTTGGATGATAATGCCAGATGCATACCTTGCAAGTCTTGTAAAATTTTCTTCGTATATACCAACAGATTCATCATCCTTTTGCTTTAGTTCAAGAAACTCCTTATCCATCTTTTTTCGAAGAATACGAGGGAAGTACTTATTGAAAAATAAGTTCTTGAACTCGTCCCATTCCATGGACTCAATTTCATCTCTTGGCCTCGTATTCTTGATAAGATTCCACCATTGATCAGCTTCACCTTCCAAACGATATACTGCTAAGATGACTTTATCATGTTCAGAACATTGAAGAACTGAAAATATCTTTTCAGTGGTACTGATCCATTGTTCAGCAACAAGTGGATCAGAAGACCCACTGAAAGAAGGTGGACGTTGCCTCATGAAGGACTCAATAGAATATTGTTCCCTTCTTTGCTCATTTGGAAGTCCAGAATGATTCATAGCTTGTGTAAGTATAGCAATAAGATTTTGCACTCCATATCCCATAACATTTGTTTGTTCAGGAGGGCAATCATTGCATTGTCCATTGCATTGATCAACACGGTTCCTTCGGGTTCCAGCCATCATCTAAAACCCAAAAAGAATAGTGTGAGAGGAAAAAATCATGCTAGGGAAAACAACATAATAAAGGGGAAGTATCTTCAATATCTAATATCTTAGGTTTAATTCTATGATCGTTAGCGTAGTTCTAGTACTATAACCTATACGTATACTTAACCTTAGGGACATCCCTAGACATACCGTAGAAATATCTCTAGGGATCTCACTAACGTTTTCGCATCCTAGTTTCCAAAGGTTGACTAAACCTTTCCTCTGATACCAACTGTAGAGACCCGAAGCCTGACGTACATGGACATTACATTACATTTGTGGAATACTTAGTACATAACAAAAAACACACACACAAGGATCGTAATAGTTTAGTGTCTTTGGAAACTCGGAATATAATCTTCTAATCGTGGTGAAAGATCTTCAAAATCTCCCATAGATATCTTCTTTTTTTTATACCTAAAACCTTTCTTTATATCCTAGGGAAAAGAAAACATAAAAGGGTGAGCTCAAATGCTCAGTAAGGGTAAACAAAAGAAATATCAATCACATCATATACATAAGCACATAATTTTTGGAAATCTTAACCTGCAAAAGAGATCATAATTTCATAACATGGGGTAAATCATGGCAGTGAAATGTAATCACAGTAATCATAACTTAAAACATGAAACTTTGTGGCATTCACACATAATCATAGAGAATAATTTCTTGTTATTCAAGACTCATTGCCAAGACTATCCTAGTGGACAAAGTCCCTTTCTGAATCGAGTAACCCTTGTTTCAGTCCTGTTTCACTGAACCGGTATAACCTACCGTTCCAGACCTATCTATCTCATGAGATATAAAATCTTTACCCAATGCATTGGAGGGAGATATAGGTCCCACCCATCTTATAATGAATCCTTTCTTATGTGTGCCACATAATCATAAACCATACATCATAGCGTAACCCATGTAATAAAAATGGAATTCTTAAACAACATGACATCATAAAACAATTCATATAAGATAAAGGAATTCATAAAAATATTTCCATCACAACATAATCAAAGCAATGTAATAATAGGGATAAAAACATAACCCTTTTATTATCTTAGATGGAAAATAATTTTGATAAAATACTTGAACTCCATTCTTGAGGAAAATATCCTTTCTACTTCAAAAACATTTTTCCTTTCATAACATGTCATACGACTTTAAAATAAAAAAGTTGATTAAAAATAAACTTGAAAACTTGTAAGGGAAGTTTCTTGGAAATAATTTTTTAAAAATCCATTCATGCCGTATAAGTTAAAAAAACATTCTTCGTACTTTTGTCGGAAAAGTAAAAAAGTACCTCGTACGACAAAAGATTCCTTTCATAGATATTACTAAAAACTCACCGAAGGGTAAAATAGGATTTAAACAATTGTAGGAGAATTGAAATAATATTACATATTTATGAAACATGGATGTGGATGATAAAATACACCCCATTAAATACTAAAGTATAAACAATCTCGGATAAAAATGAGATTGTGATATTTCCCTTACCTTAGGTCCGATTTGCTTCGTATGTGTCTGAACCTCCTGTATAATAATTTAAATAATGTAATTGACTTATTATAGAATCATATTCATTTTTATGATATCATATATGGTTCACTTATGACATTATATTACCCGTTCTTTTGTAAATTCCATGTTAAAGAAGCGTTTTGGGTAAAATCATTTCATTTATCGTAGGTGTTTTGACTTGTTGTTCTTGACATTATTATTACTTATATCATGATTTACTTACTTCCAGAATATAAAATATGATTTATATATCATATATATTCAGTATATATATATATATAATAGATAGATAAATGAAATTAAAAACACCGTTCATGGAGACGGTAGTCCGTACGTACGCATGAACGTTGTTTTTCTTTCCTTATTGTCTTGAATGGAAGTAAGTAGATGACATACATATATATATATATATATACATAAATCCAGTATCATTATTATGTCATATATTTCATTAGTACTTATTATATATACTTTATAATCATTCATGAATGGTTAATCATTAAGAATGAATCTCATCGCGTCGTGGAGACGGTATTCCGTACGTACGCACGAGCGATGATATCGTTCCCATGGTCGTGGAATTGTGTTGAAGTGTATGTATACTATTTCAGTATCAATATCACTTTATAATAATCATATATAGTTACTCATTAAACCATTATACCCATCCAATTAAGGTGGTGGCAGAAAATAGATTACACCACGGCGTGGAAACGGTATTCCGTACGTACGCACGCACGGTGATTTCCTTTTTCCGTAGAATGGATAGAAGGTTAATTAGAGTTGTTTCATATTTATAATAACATATAAGTATGTAAGTAATACTTATGTTATTACTTTATCATAAAACAACTAAATAAGATGAAGTTGAAGAAGAAAGAAATTGAAAAGATCGGTAATGGATATTACCTCTTCTTTGAAACGCCTCTTTGAATCCTTCACTTAGGGAACTAAGATTGGTCTATGAAGAAGACCAGGACCTATAGGATTATTCTAGGAAAGTTGATAAGGGATTTTGTCAGGGTTTTTCCGAGCTTGAGTGCTCAAATTGGTGTGAGGAGGAGGGGGAGGAGGTGCCCTTTTATAAGGGAGGAGAGGGGCACCTTAGGAATTCTTAAAAATATTAATTTATAATAAATCTAACCCTACTTAAAAACCTCCAAAAATGACTCATATTCGAAGATTAGATGATATATGGTTGTAATATCATCAAACAATTAAATTTAGACATGTTTGGATCTTATTTTAAACCTTATCATTTTGATTTATCCTTATTTAATCTATTTAAGTTTATTTGTGGTAATAAAATTCAAAAGTTTAAATTATAACAAATAATTATTTATTTGTTGTGAATTTTCCATAATTGTTTACTTTATAACATTATAGACCATATAAATATAAATTTATAATTTTTAAATATTTTTGTGATTTTTAAACAATTTTATAATATGTTATTTTTGTAAAATAACAATAGTGTCAATTTTGACACTATTCATTTATTTGAATTTAAATAAGATATATACAGAAGATATGTTCGAACTAAAAGCTTTAATATATTAATAAAAGGTCATATATATCTATAAAATTAGTTTATCACATTAAATAGTTCATATAATATTTATTTTATTATTTTTAAAACCATTTATTTGGTTTATCTCTTAATAAAATAATTACTACATCATTTTTGTATAATTATTTAAAATACTGATTTGTTGTATAAAAATTTAAAATAAAATCCTATGATGAAGATAAATATATTAAAGTTCACAATAATACTTTTACTAGAATTTATCATCTTAAAATCACAATATTTAAATTGTTATATTTATTAAATTATGAAGGTGACAACTTTGGCATCATTTAAAATAAAATAATATAAGTGTCATAATAGCTTGTATAAGACTCCAAATGGTCAAATATTCGACCATTGGATGATTATAGTTTCCATTTACATGAAAAATAAGTTTTGGTCAGGGTTTTCTGCCTTTTATGGTCACTATTAGTTTAATAAAAACTATATTCTTGATTTTTCACTAGATAAATAATTTCTGCATCACTATTGAGTCACAAATAATGATAATTATTTAATCCCAAAAAATTCTAAATAAATTCTCATGATGTAGATAATTTTGTTAGATTTCTGGAGACTATTCATGTTCGAAATTTTATGATGTTTATCACTAATTTAAAATTATTATACTTATAAGATTTAAGAGAGTGACATGTTGTCACTTTCTTTGGTTTTAATAATAATTAAATTTTTTTCATGGTCAAAAGTCCATAAAATGAATCTAATCCGACCCTTAGTTGATATGGGTTTACTTTTAGCCATCAAATAGAATTTTGGCATGTGTTAGGGTAATTTTATAATATTATATTTACCCTTAATTACCCGATTTACCTTTAACTATGGTAAATAAAATTTACCGTAGTTACTATTCATAATTCCCAAAAATAAAAAGTAGCCTATTAACATAATTTGGAACCACTGATTCCAAATATGGAATCCATTTTTTAAAATTCAATACACAGAAGTTGCAGAAATTAAATTAAAATTAATCCCGTTGTCGAATAAAAATGGGTTTTTGTTTAAAACATTGCAAAAGATTGAATTGACTTAACCTACGAATTCAAGGTAAAATCAATTATAATGACATTCATTATATTAAATGGTAAAAGTATATTCTATTTATACTTTAAAACCATTAAATATTATAATTTAACCACATAAGATATTACGATGAAAAAAGTTGTTTTTAATTAAAATATAGCGTGTTTTTACTATTCATTAAAATATGAAAGTTATCGGGAAAATATCAAAACGTTATCTAATGTAAATTTTTACATCCTGATTCAAAATAAGAATTTTATTTTGTCAAATTGAACATATAAACATGTCAAAAACTAGATTTAAAGTGGGTGCACCATCAAAAGGCGGCAAAACTCCATTTTTTGAAAAATACTTATTTTACCTAAAAAATTTATTTTGTTCTTATACCATGTTCTAGAAAATGTGTAAGAATAATAATAATGTTATAAAATTCAAAATTTAGTTAATAATATTCATAACGGCTAGTTCATGACAATATTATAATAATATATCATTGTTTATTAAAACCCGGTATTGTGTACAACACACGCTATCGAGGAAGGTTGCGATTGCGTGTAATGCAAGCCAAGTCAGGGTTGCGTGTTGTGAAAGAATTCTTCGTTGTTTCGAATAACAGAATCCAACCATATTTCATTTATACATTTAATATATATATATATATACTAAATGTTGCATAGAAAAACTATTATGAAAATTGTGTGTAACACGGTCCAAGAATAGTGTTGCGTATACTACAAGCTAATACGGTGTTGTGTATAGCACAAGGTAATCTTGGTGTAGAATACAACACAAGACATTAATGAAATTAAAAGAATATTTTTCATAAAATCTCAGGATGTTACAAAGGAAAACATAATCATAATATATATATCATATATGAAAATAGTGTCATCAAAATGGCCACCATTAGAGGTGTTAAAAGAATATTGAACAATCATCGTTTCCTGAGGCAGTATTTCGCCACCCACAGAAACAGTATGTTCTTTAACCATTAGACGAAGGTGTGTGTAAGTGTAAACCAAATAATTATCATAACAACATCCTAGTATATTTTAGATACTGGTTTTGTTACAAAATAAAGGAATAATAGTTTAAGGGGTTCGAGAATCAAAATAAAACAAAACAACATTAGAGAAGACATTACCTTAAAATCGGGAAACTCTTTTTGATTTGAGCCAAAGGCTTCCTTGGTAAGAATTCTGCCAAAAGTGAGGCTTCTAAGAGTAAGGGATGGAAGTTGAGAGAGTATTTGGGTAGAGTTTGGCCGAGCCAAAAGGCTTTGAAGGTGTGAGTAAGGTGGTAGTGGTGGGGGCCTTTTATAAGAGGAGAGAAGGGGCACTCTTGGAAAGATTGAAATGTTACATTATTAGGAAATGATTTTTAGGATTCTAAAGGTCCCAAACTTATGTATTTAGATGATAAGGTGATAAGGGTTAGAAATCTAATCATCCAATAGGTTTTTGACAAGTTTAAGTCTTAGATTTTACATTATCTTTTCATTTTATTTAAATCGTTAATTAATGAGGTAATCACTGCATCATCATGGTGTCATTAATAATTTAATTTATTTAATGTCTAAAAATTATAAAAAAAATATCATGATGTAGGATATCATTTTTTATTTCTAATGAATATTTATAGTCAAAAATATGACTTGTATATCCCCATTTGAAAATTGTTTTAGTAAAAAAACTTATGTTTGTGACATTTTTATTTTAACTTTAAATAAAAGTTATTTATGTCATTTTCCTACCATAGTGGCTCCATGGGGTCCCCAAGTTGACTCATGGATTGTCTTGGTCGGAAATGACATATCCAATAGGGGTAGGACAAGTGTAAAGGTATTTTCATATTTTTATAATATCATTTTTACCTTAAATTTCACTAATTAACTTTAATCGCGATTAATAAAACTTAAAAGTTACTATTCACCAAAAAATTATTTTAATCCCATTGAACCACATTTTACTTCATAATGACAACCATGTATGTCAGAATTTTGAAAATCAAATCACATAAGTGGTAATGTTTCATTTAAACGAAAAATCAGTTTTTTAACTACCACTTAGTGGTTTCACTATTCATCAAAAATTGACGTTTTTCAGAATAATGCCAAAATTTCACCCTAAGCTATAATTGATATTCCGAATTCAAAAATGATGTCTATTTTACAAAATTACAAACATATAAGTTGCATTAATTAATTTCATAATTAATTCTCGTTGTCACAACAAATAGCGTGTTTTTAAGAAACAATATATATCAAAAGATTGACAATTGTTTATGTCCAATTTCAAAGTGAAATTAATTCTAATGAACACCGTTGAATAAAATGGTAAAAATATATTCTACTTATAATTTAAAACCACTAAATAGTATAATTTATCACTATAAAATATTTTGATTAAAAAATTTGTTTTAAGTATTTATCACTATTCATAAATAAATGGAAGTTCTCAGAAAATTACAAAAAATTTAACATAGGATAATTTCGATATTACAAATACAAAAATGAAGTCCATTTTGAAATATAACATTTCTATAATTTTAAAAAGTGGGTATTACTATTCATAACGGCTACTTTGATTAGTTGTGGTGTGTGTTAGAACTCGAAGTTGCGTACAACACACGCTATTGTATTATTCAAAGAGAAGTGTTCCGTGGAAGCTCGGGGTGTTACATTCTCCCCTCATTCAATAAATTGCGTCCTCGCAATTTGAAAATTTTATTTGAAAATAAAAGGTTGAAAATATAAAATACATTTGTAGAAAACCCACATCGGAAATAGGGTTAATAAAAATATAACTTTAAAAGATAGAAAGATAAGTACAAAGGTTATCCAAGATAGCCCATACTAGGATTCTATGAAAATATGGATATGGAAGAAAAAAAACCATCAAGGTTTGATGGAGAGTTGTAGAAAACAGTATTAGGAGAAAGTTAACCACAAGAAAATCACAAACTTGGGATTGGTTAAACGGTCATTGAATCCCCAGTTGGAAAAGTTAACCGGCAACGTTTTTGTTTTAAGTTACCTTTTATAAAGTTGAGGAATTTATTTAGAAGATTTACTAAGAACGTAAGGGAATATACATACTTTTCATGTAGACTTTCATTCTTTAATAAATTTTTACCACAAACCCATCTTTCACTCCAAATGGTAACAGAACTCAAAAATATTCTATTTATCCTAATTGTATAAGGTTATAAATATTACCACATACCATTTAGATTAGGAAAAATATTTTTTAATAACCAGGGACTTCCTGTAGGCTAGTGGTAGGTAATAAAGGCCTGTCGCACTATGGTTGTGGGTTCGATTCCTACAGCATTGTCCGACGCGATGGGTTATGCCCCACCCTGCAGGTTGTCCTTTTACTAAAACTAGAGTATTATAATATTCCAAAAATAATCTTCAGAAATGTTTTAACCTTAAACAATACTATTGAAAGTTCAACTTAATCCATCCCAACCTTTATAGTTATCCAAAATACCTCTGTCCAGACTTTCTCTAAAAGGACTCTTAATTCCAAAATCAATTTATCAGATTCCCCAAACAAAGTAATGTTTCTCTTATTGTCACATACTAAAAATATGATTACCTTCATCATATTAAAACCTTAATGAAAAAAACAAGTACTGCAGTACAATCCTTATATATATCACACTGTTCTTATAACCATAATATAATCATTGAGTCCAAAAGCACCAATACATTAATTATTCCGCTTCAACTGTAGTAACAACATAAGATTATCCTTGATCCCTTGGCCTTTTCTGAGTTAAGTTTCCCTGATGCTTAGGACATTCATTTGCATAATGCCCCATTTCCCTACAATTGTAGCATTCAACATTGATAGCCTCTTTCTTTCCCTTACAATCACGAGCCTGGTGACATTTTTCTCCACATTTGTAACAAACTCTCATTCCCTTTAGGCAAGTACCAGGGTGATTCTTCCCAAAATTATCACATAATGGAAAATACTTCTCTCCCTTTTTCCCTTTATCTGTCTCTTGTTCCACCATTCTCTTCTTCTCTTTCTTTACTTTGTTGTCATAAGACATATAGAATTCCTTTTCTGTCTTGATAGAACACGAGACTATATCTTCGTACGTTGAGAAAGATTGTGATACTAAAGCTCGACGGAGAAATGGTTTTAACCCATCAAAGAAACGATGAATCTTACTTCTTGGGTTACATATATAATCTGCAGCATGCCTCTCTATCCTTATAAAGTTGGCCTCATACTTTGCGACATTCTCATCCTCCTTTTGTCTCAGACTCAAAAATTGCCTTTCTATATCTGCTCGATAGTCATGAGGAAAATATTTTTCTAAGAAAATCTCATTGAACTCCCTCCATTCCATATTCGATAATTCATCATCTTCCTTTGTGTTTTGAATCAGCGACCACCACTGATTGGCATCTCCAGTGAGGTGGTAGACTGCCATAACAACCTTCTCCCTTTCGGTACTCCCCAAGGCATGGAATATTTTCTCTAAGGAGTTCATCCATTTCTCAGCTACTAATGGATTTGTACCCCCATTAAATATTGGTGGTTGTTGCCTCATGAAGCAGTATAACATTGATCCTCCACGTTGCAGATCAGGGTACTCCATACGAGTAAGGTTATTATTCATAACCTGAGTGAGTTGTCCCAGTATGGTAATAAGTTGATCATCACCAGTTGTATCTCCAGATCCACAATAATTATCTTGAGCAGGAGCGCAATCCCTACACAGAGTGCGTGCATTGATACGGTTTCCATTCCTTCCACTAGGCACCATTTCTAAACAATGGCATACACTAGATTATTTTATGAATCAAAATACATAATTCCATACTTGTAAAATACTTAACATAAATTGAACTATTTGTGGATATAATCCATAAAAATGTTTTCTTTAAGGATGTATATACTCATAACCCTTCATAGTGGTTTGTAAAGAAAATGAGAATTATCCTAAGCATATCCCCCGGGAGTGTCGTAACCAAGAGTGCAGCAAGGCCTATTGTCGTGCACCATTTCTTGTTCGAGTCTAGCTCAAAGCGGTGTTTTCGGGTTTTACCCCTAGGTACATCTGTGCCAGAGCTGCCTCTACCTGCTCGTATCCAGACAGGGATGTATTGCTCGGAAAACTCACAAAATCTCCATAATACCCAAATTCTAGGAAGTTCTTCTATACTAATCCTCAAAGTCTATCTTCAGGCTATGTGCTCTAATCAGAGTTTATCTAAATCTTTCTTCCAAGGTTAGTACTAAACAGCCTCTGATACCAATTGTAACGCCCCGACCCCAGCTACCCAAAGTCGGTGCATTACTTCGTAACATTGGCATGATCACAAAAGATCAAGTATCGAAATACCGATTAGTTTAGTAGCCTTGGATACACTATATACATTCATAGTTGTTACATTACATCATAAAGTGAAAAACTACAATAACAAAGTCTCAGTAGTCCACACTCATATCCTCTTCTGACTATCCCTGCAGGTCATTCATAAAATACTTCTTCACATCCTGGAAAATATTAAAACATTGAAAGGGGTGAGCTCAGATGCTCAGTAAGGATAACAATATAGCGGAAGCTTTCGTAAATAAACATTAACATTTAAGGAAATGTATAACTAAAACAAAAGCCTTTTTAAACATTAACTTCAGCACAATATGACAAAAATAAATTAAATAATTCCATTTACTTACTCACATGGATATTCTACTAGTCAAATAATCACACGCAATATCAATAACCACTTTCATAATGATGGAATGCATAATTCCAGACTATCATAACCACGTAGCCAAGGCCTCATGCCAAGATCACAAATAAGATTTTGTCAGGGCCTCATGCCAAGACACTAGTTTGTCTCATGAGACCTACCGATGCATCGAGGAGCTATAGTGGGCTCCACCCGTCACTTATTAAGTCCAATGCATTCCTCATATGAATCGGTTTAAACATATCATAAACCATAACATAATCATATCAAATAAAACATGCATAAAGGAAACATAAAATGTCCACATTTCAATCACAAGATATCAATACAACACATTGATATAATAAAAATACTTTCAAAACCATTTTCAATACCAAAATAAAAGAAAAGTAAAGCATGGTATTTATTTTTCTTTTTAAAAAAAAGTTGTGGCTTGTAGAGGAAGCCGAAACTCAAATAGTGCTCACGGAGGCAGAGAATTTGTTGTCACCGCATACGTACGACAAAAACATTCCCTTTTGTTGTTTAGTAAAACGCTTCGTATAAAAAATATTCCTTTTGGATAAACGTAAAAGTCAAAGGGGTTTATACACCGTATAAAAGAAGTATGTGTATAAAACAAAATATGCCTCAATGAATGGAGATTGAGACGAAGTCCCTTAAAAAGATCATTTTTAAATAAAATATATATATTATGTGTATTCACTATATGTACACATAAAGAAAGTATAAATACAAGATAGGACATAATAATATCATGACATAATTTGAAAGTAGGAGATTAACCCAAAGAATGGAAATTGGGTTAAGAAGTTCCCTTACCTTGTGTCCGAATTCACTCGACCGTTCTTTGATCTCCTGAATAAAAAACTAGAGTTAATCTCTACCTTATTAAGAACCTTTTTAAGTTAATTATTCCTTTTATATCACTTATTACCATGTCATGAACATTATGTAATTATTTAAGTTTATAATGGTCGTTTTGTCGATCTTAGGTACTTGAGTCAAAAATAAACTTCTTATAATTACACTTTGTTCATGTGGTAAAATATCCATTATATCCATAATTATATTCATGATGTATATATCATATATATCATATATATCCATTATATACATTCATTTATAATATTACATAACATTTAGAGGTAAGAAATGAAATGCACCGTTCATGGAGACGGTAAGCCGTACGTACGCATGAACTCTACTTTCATTTCTATTTCGTATTTAATAGAAAAAAGTTATAATTATATAAAGGTATAATATAATTCCAGTATAATATAATTTATAATACCATTTACTCCATCCTTTATACATCCCACATATGGAATTAACGATTCAAATCACTTTTAGGGGGCAGTAGTCCGCACTTCCTAAAATGAAATTATCGCGTTTACCCATAATGGAAATCATAAAGTATGCCATAAATGAGAAATAAAGAAGCATAAGGAAAACATAAACATAATATATATATCATATATGAAAATACTGACATCAAAATGGCCACCATTAGAGGTGTTAAAAGAATATTGAACAATCATCATTTCGTGAGGTAGTATTTCGCCACCCACAGAAACAGTATGTTCTTTAACCATTAGACGAAGGTGTGTGCAAGTGTAAACCAAATACTTATCATAACAACATCCTAGTATATTTTAGATACTGGTGTTGTTACAAAATAAAGTAATAAAACGAGTTTAAGGGGTTGGAGAAGCAAAATAAAACAAAACAACATTATAGAAGACATTACCTTAAAATCGGGTAACTCTTTTGGATTTGAGCCAAAGGCTTACTTGGGAAGACTTCTGCCCAAAGTGAGGCTTCTAAGAGTAAGTGAGGGAAGTTGAGAGAGTATTTGGGCAGAGGTTGGCCGAGCCAAAAGGCTTTGAAGGTGTGAGTAAGGTGGTAGTCGTGGGGGCCTTTTATAAGAGGAGAGAAGGGGCACTCTTGGAAAGATTGAAATGTTACATTATTATGAAATGCTTTTTCAGATTCTAAAGGTCCCACACTTATATATTTATAGTATAAGGTGATAAGTGTTCTAAATCTAATCATACAATAGGTTTTTGACAATTTTAAGTCTTAGATTTTACATTCTCTTTTCATTTTATTTAAATCGTTAATTAATGAGGTAATCGTTGCATCATCATGGTGTCATTAATAATTTAGTTTATTTAATGTCTAAAAATTATAAAAAAAATATTATGATGTAGGATATATTTTTGTATTTCTAATTAATATTTAAGGTCAAAAATATGACTTGTATAACTCCATTTAAAAATTGTTTTAGTAAAACAACTTATGTTTGTGACATTTTTATTTTAACTTAAAATAAAAGTTATTTATGTCATTTTCCTACCATAGTGGCTCCATGGGGTCCCCAAGTTGACCCATGGATTTTATTGGTCGGCCATGACAAATAAAATAGGGGTAGGAAAAGTGTAAAGGTATTTTCATATTTTTATAATATCATTTTTACCTTAAATTTCACTAATTACCTTTAATCGCGATTAATTAAACTTAAAAGTTACTATTCAACAAAAAATTATTTTAATCCCATTGAACCACATTTTACTTCCTAATTACAACCATGTATGTCGGATTTTTGAAAATAAAATCACAGAAGTGGTAATGTTTCATTTAAATGAAAAATCAGTTTTTTAACTACCACTTAGTGGTTTCACTATTCATCAAAAATTGAGGTTTTTCAGAACAATGCCAAAATTTCACCCTAAGCTATAATTGGTATTCTGAATTCAAAAATGATGTCTATTTTAAAAAATTACAAACATATAAGTTGCATTAATTAATTTCATAATTAATTCCCGCTGTCACAACAAATATCGTGTTTTTAAGAAACAATATATATCAAAAGATTGACAATTGTTTATATCCAATTTCAAAGTGAAATTAATTCTAATGAACACCATTGAATAAAATGGTAAAAATATATTCTAATTATACTTTAAAACCACTCAATAGTATAATTTATCACTATAAAATATTTTGATTAAAAAAGTTGTTTTAAGTATTTATCACTATTCATTAAAAAATGGAAGTTCTCAGAAAATTACAAAAAATTTAACATAGGATAATTTCGATATTACGAATACAAAAATTAAGTCCATTTTGAAATATAACATTTCTATAATTTTAAAAAGTGGGTATTACTATTCATAACGGCTACTTTGATTAGTTGTGGTGTGTGTTAGAACTCGAAGTTGCGTACAACACACACTACTGTATTAGTCAAAGAGAAGTGTATCGTGGAAGCTCGTGGTGTTACAATACCTCACTCTATTAACTCTTTATTTCTGGTTAGGGAATTGAAGCCCATGTGAATTTTTGTTCAACTTGCAAACCGGAGTACTGCACACCTTTATAGTGTGTTAGAGGATGTTCTTGTGAGGGTGAAAATTTTAAATTTTCATGCTGATTTTTATATGATAAAAATGGAAGATGATAGGATGAATGGACATTCCCTGATTATATTGGGGAGTCCCTCCTTGAAAACATCCAAAACCATAATTATTGTCAATAATAGTATATTATCTTTTGAGTTTGGCAGTGACATTTTCCACTTCAATATCCTTGATACCATGAAGCACCCCTTAAAAGAATATTCATCTCTCTCTATTAATTCAATTTATGTACTCACATCCCCTAAAAACACTTTTTTCATGCCACGGATCCCCTTTCTGAATTTTATTCATTAATTGAAAATCTAGGAAATGAATCATGCATAGAATGTTGTATCGGTTTAGAAAAATGTCATGCATGTTTATTAATTTATGATTTCTTGAACATGGAGGATTATATGACCATCGATGATACTAAGAATATTGTAAAAGCTCATTCCTCATATGAGAATGATTCCATTGAGTAGTTATATGAGATTAGTGGCGTCTCACTTTCACAGACACTCCCATAAATCCAAAATCCCCATGAACTAGAACAAAAACTACAACCTCATGATTTTAAATATTTATATCTTGAGAATGGAAATAATTTACCTATCATAATTTCTAGTTCACTCCCCCATGAGCATGAATTGTGACTTATTGAACTTTTAAGGGAGTATAAACAAGCTATGGTATGGAAACTTGATAACATTCCTAGAATTATACCATCAATATTTACACATCATATATTGTTAAATGATGAGGCTAAACCAGTGAGTCAGTCACAACATCGACTGAACCCAAACCTCCTAGATTTTGTTTAAAAGGAGGTAACAAAATTCTTGGCTACTGGAATCATTTACCCCATCTCTAACAGCCAATGAGTTAGTCCAGTACAAGTGGTTCCTAAAAAAACTAGTATTACAGTAATAAAAAATGAAAATAATGAATTGGTTTCAACTTATGTGCGTAGTAGTTGGTGTGTCTATATAGACTATGGATAATTAAACCAACATTCTAGGAAGTTCCATTTCCCATTACCATTCATTTACCAAATGCTGTAGAGGCTACAAATTAATTATCATTACTATTTCATTGATGGGTATTCTGGATACCTTCAGATCCATATTTCCCCTGAGGATTAGAAAAATAAAACCTTCACTTGTCCCTATGGAACATTTTCATATAAGACGATTCCATTTGGTCAGTGCAATTCTCTAGGTAATTTTCAGTGATGCATGGTTAGTATTTTTTTGGATTACCTAGAGAATTTCATGGAAGTATTCATGGATGATTTCACTATTTATGGATACTTTTTTTATGAATGTTTTAGTAGAATTTTTTTAGACCTACGTCATTTTATTGAAAAGAATATCATATTAAATTATGAGAAATTCCATTTTATGGTGTGACAAGGTATTTTTTTGGGACATGTCATTTCTAAGGATAGTAATCATGTATATAAATCAAAAGTGGATGTATTTTCTTCCCCACCATTCCCAAAAAATGTATGGGATGTGCAGTATTTTCTAGGTAATGTTCTATTTTACTATCGCTTCATTCATGACTTTAGTAAAATTTCACTCCCCCTCTCCTGAATAATCTAAAATGAAAATGAATTTTTTTATAAAAAATGTGAGGAATATTTTGATAATTTAAAATGGAGTCTCATGTCACCCGTGATTATCCAACCACCTCAATGGGATTTACCTTTTGAGCTCATGTGGGACACCTCTAACTATGTAGTTGGGACAGTCTTATCACAAAGGGTCAATTGAGCTTCACATTTCATTGTCTATGCCTCACGTACAAAGGACATGCCCAAAAAAACTGCACCACAACTGAAAAATAATTTCTTACCATTGTGTTTTCCTTGGATAAATTCAGGTCATATCTTTTAGGGTCCAAATTCATTGTGTTTTCAGACCATAAAGTCATCCACTATCTCCTTAAGAAACCGGAAGCCAAACCATGTCTCATTCATTGGATTCTCCTATTTCAGGAATTCAATTTAGAAATTAAAGATAAAAAGGAGTAGAGAATATGGTGGATGACCATACCAGTAGGATCCACCCATCCTTATACAGTGACTAATCTCCTTCTATTCCCATAAATGAGAAGATTCCAGATGATAAATTGTACCGAGTGGAAGATGATATTACTTGGTATGTTGAAATTGTAAATTATTTGGTACCATTTTGCATTCATACTGATTTCAATAAAAACTAGGCTGAACATCTAAAACATGAGTCATGTTGGTACATTTGGGATAACCCCTACCTTTAGCACACATGTAGTGATCAACTCCTCAAGCTTTGTGTTCCCAATAGAGAATTTTAGTTTTTCCTTAGGTTCTTTCACACTCTTTCTTGTGGGGCCCAATTTGTTCCCCAATGGACTGCTTTCAAGGTCCATGATTCTAGTCTCTTTTGGCCAACACTTTTTCAGGATGCCCATAATTTATGTAAATCTTTTCTTCATTGTCAAAAAATGGGGAATGTATCTAAAATAAATTAAATACCACAACAAACCTTGCTCTTCCATGACATTTTCAATGTTTGAGGAATTTAAATTATGGGACCATTTCCCAATTCATTTGGGAACCTATATATTATTCTGTAAATAGATTATGTTTCAAAATGAGTAGAGGCATGAGCTAAAAGGACTAATGATTCTAAGGTAGTTGTGGAATTTTTGAGAACCCAAATCTTCTATAGGTTTTTGTTGCCTAGGTTAGTCATCAGTGACCAGGGATCTCATTTTTACAAGAGAAAATTGCAATCTCTTTTGCATTGGTATGGGGTCGGGCATCGAGTGTTTACTACTTATCACCAACAAACTAATTATCAAGTTGAAGTTTTGAATAGAGATGTAAAACAAATTCTTGAAAAAAACAGTACAACCCAACAGAAAATATTTTTGTCTTAGACTCGATGATTCATTATGGGATTACCGTACTACTTTCAAAACTCCCATGGGAATTTCACTATATTGGATTGTTTGTGGAAAGAGTTGTCACTTGCCTATTTAGATTGAGCATTAGTCCTACTAAACCATTAAAAAATAAAATTCTTTTCTTTCTAGTAAAAGTTCTCAAAGGATGTTATAGATTCAAGAGCTAGAGGATATGCGTAGAGATGCAAGTGAGAACTCCAAGATTTATAAGGAGAAAACCAAGGCTGCCCCTGACTATCTCAACCTTCATCGTTAGTTCCACATTGGGCAGAAGGTCCTCCTCTACAATGAAAGGCTAAATTTCACCCAAGTAAGATTTTTTTCCACTAGTTTGGACCATACATTGTTACTAATGTCTCTGCATTTTTTGTTGTTCTAGTTCAAAATGAAGAAACCCAACAAACCTTCCCTGTCAATGGGCATCGGCTGGAGCACCTCCACGAAGCCCTTCCAGAGTTCCCGATGGGGGAACTCGATGTTCAAGAAGCAACATATAAATGAAACCCACTAGGTTTTATCCTTCTTCCCAACATTCTCTTTGATTAAAATGATGAAAATTCATACTTTATGTGTGGAAGGATGGGTATATTCCTGGGTTAGATAGGAATTGTTGTAATTTTTTTTCTTTTTTTTTCTTTTTAGCTTGTTGAATAGTATTGTTCATTTCCCCCCTTTCCTCTCCCTCACCTTTGTGCCAGAATATTACTTTTTTATACCCACTTTATCATGGAAAATTATTCCTTTTTTAATCAAGGAATTTATTGAAAATTCATTTGTAATGTCTATATTTCATGTTGTTTTAACATTCCAAAAAAAATTATGATGAAATGTGAATTTCAGAATGAATTCAATACTATGGTGCTACTTTATTTTGAAATTTAGCTCTTTGTCGATGATATAAATGGTTGTCTCATTTCAAAACCTTTGAGAAGAATGGTGCCCCTTTTTTTAATAGATTTAGGGAAAATTGTTTCACTTAATCTCTCCACACATCTTTACACCCAACCATGAAGTGCGGGTATTTATTACTTAATAGAAGGTAAATATAAGTTTGGTAGTTTTTTCTCTACTTTCAAAAATCATTTTTCCATACTTTCATTCCTTATCCAATCTATTTAATTACTATACTATATTGACCTATGCATGTGTACCTGTTATCCGACTATTGTACACCTGAAGAAAACTAAAAAAAGGGTTTTATCAGGTCAAAAACCACCCTTCCTCAACTTTTGATCTTGTTATAACTATTACAATTAGTGTCGTGAGGAGATCAAAAAAGGTTTGGGGGAAGAGTGTGAGATTTTTTCCAAGTGAAACTTTTGAAAAAAAATAATAAATGTGGGGAGTGATGAAATGTATGACATATGACAATATTTAGTTTGGGTGCTTATTTAGTGACTTCTGTGAATTCTTAAGTGAGTAGGTCTCAAAATTTTATTTCAAAGGATGTATGGAATGTTCGGTGGAAAGAATCATGTAAGTATATAATTATTAAAATAACTTATATTCACTCGATAAAAAGAGGAAAGAATAACATGAACTAGTTTTCACACAGACACAAAAGGAGAATTTGTGACATGATTAACTTTTGAATTATTTTCTTTGATTGGTATCATGTGTCTCTTGGAATTTCATTTGGATATAATTTTTGAGACGTATTTTTCCATGATCACTGAGAATAAATCCTCGGTGTGATTTTTACTTTCATCACATTTCTATTAGGAATTAAATTTTCATTGAATGTTAAATATTTATGAAGTGGTAAATATCTACATGCATAATTTTTGGAAATATGACTTTTCCCATGAGTGAAAATGTCTAGGTGTGGGGATGTGATCGCACCATGATTCACTGTTTCATTTTCACCCTTACACCACTATGCTAAATTAGTTTTGTATTGAAAATTATAAAAAATATAAAAAAATTAACTTCATATTTGATTCAATTATTTTTTATTTATCACTGTTACAAAGGGAAATGTTACTTTTTTATGATTTAATTGTAGGTCGAGGTGATTTGGAGGCCCCATAGTTGATCTATAAGGAAAATGGCCCAAACTGCATGGAATCCCATGGACATTTGTCCACTATTTTGCACATTACGGGAATTGTGTGCTTCCAAATAGGCTGAAACGTTGTGTTACACTCCAAAACTTTATGGGATACAACTCTTCCCAGGGAACCCAATATCTATTCATCCATTAAGGGGACCATCCGAACCATTCTGTCCAGGGGACAGAATCTGCACGAAGTCAGAAGTTTTTTTCGTTATTTTAAATATATCTCCATTTTTAGATATTAAATGGACATAAAATTGGACATGGTGATAGTCAAGACAGCTCACAACAACTTTTCTTGTTTTCATAAGTTCATATAATTCCATATACCAACCCAAAATAGAGACTCAAGTGGTATCACCAAAATTGGGTGCTGAAAACCACTTACCATTTTTGTTATAAAAGGGCATCAAGGGAACCTCATTTTCAAGTTCAAACTAGAAGAAAGTCAATTCCATTTTGGAGTTCTTTAAGAGTATCCTCATAATATAAGAAGTTATAGAGGCCCCTATTATCACAGGGAGATCAATAATGAATAAAGAGTTCCACCCAAGCTTCCTCCTCCTCCCGATGTTGAGATAAGCGGTGGGTGATCATTTTGAGGGAGCTACACACTTGATGAGGGAGTTCTGGCACATAATTATATATTGGTTTCATGTATATTGTGGTTTTAATTTTTGTTTCATATGTATCTTAACTTTTTTTGATTCATTTAATTGAAACACTTTTTATTTAATAACCGATTGGTCTGGGATTTTAAGTGTGCATCTTGTGTTGTTCCAATTAGAAGACATAAGAACCCTTTTATTTACCAAATATTTGAGATTTCAATGTTCCTTTACAAACCTAAATCATGTTAAGGGGATGGAACTTGACTATACAATTGTTATGTCAAGGTTTAGTTCTAATCACATCATTTTAAGAGGCCTATGGCTACCAAAGATCTTGGTTAACCCTCAACCAAAGGATTACACTAAAATCTAATAATCAATTAAGAATGAGTAACTCTTTAAGTGCTATAGTAACTTATCAATGATCACTTATTTATCTCATAGTTTACACAATCCACTTAGTATTTAAAATTTATAACTCTTTAAATTAAGTTACTTTTTTGAAACTATTTTCAAAACCACCCCATCTTTTAGTAAATTTTATTAAAAATACACACTCAAAACCTATCAAATCTCCTTGAGAGACAACCTAGGGTCTTACCTAGACTATAAAATCTTCTTTAAATCACTATCAATTTGATGTGTCATGACAGCGTGGTTAGGCAACAATGTGTGTGATGAAGGGTTTATGAGGTTGGGTGTTGGCCATATAGAATTGTGAGAAGTTAGGTCTGAAACTTGGCATGTGTATTCTTGGTTCCTAAAGAGTTAGGCAAGGGAATGTAATTCAAAAAGACTCAGTTATAATAATCCAACATCAATCACTCATAAATGTTATCCATAATTCTATTTTTTCTCCATTATATGTAAAATTGATGCTAGTAAATAAACCTACACCACTTGATATATACTTTAGTGATGAAATATTGTTTATATGGTCAAAAGTTATCCAAATTAGTTATAAACATGTCTGTAAATTATAGAGTAACCTTTCCTCTAAATAAATATTAAATATATATCCTAGTTATGGTGGAAAGTTCTTGCCCCCCCATGTCAGAAGATTAATATACATTTTTTAAGGGTATCCACCCTTCAGAATGTGAGAAGTCATGGGGAAAAAAAAGATCCAAATTGTTTATTCCTTATTAAGTGTGAAAATATTTCATATTCAACTGAAATACTATCATCCGAGTGAATATCATATTATAGTAATTATATAAAAGTGTATGGAGAATAATTTTTAGGAATCAATAAATGCTTCTTTCTCAGAATTTTATTCATTTAGAATAAAAAAAATCCAATTATGAGGTATTATGGACAACATGTCCACATTTTGTGAACCTTCAAACGGTTATTATGTCTCGATATTTAATAGGAGGATCACTAATAGGATATTGTAGACTCAAATAATTTTATTTCACCAAGGGGAATTCTCAAATTTACGATTTTAATTTTCCAAAGGGAATAATAAACTTGAAGATTTTGATTTTCCAAGAGGAATAATCAACTCGAGGCATTTAGTGTCCCAGTGAAAGATTAATATGGGAAACCCCAATATGAATTGGAAAAGGTATCAAATTATATGATGATGAGGGTAACTGAATGAAAGTGGAATTTTTTTCTGGGTATGAGATATTTGATCTAGATGATTCTACATATACCAAGAGAATAAGAATAAAGATATATATATATAGTTCATTGAAAAATGATTTTTATTATGATATAGGATTGAAACTAGAACAATGTCTTTGGGTGTTATCGGGATAAGAGATCTGGGTTTTTATATATTTTGTCTCATCATATATATGATGTAGAAAACCCAATGTTAATGTGGAGTTTATACAAAAGAAGATTTTGTGTGAAATTTAATTTTGTGAGAGGATGTGGGATATGTGATTCTTACATTACTACATATCCTATGAGAATAAGAATAAATCCATACATAATTCTTAGAAGATATTATCAACATTTATTTAACTCATATAGAGGGGGAAATAAAATGAAATGAAATGAAATAATTCCCCAGTGAGAGAGGGATGAATGAAAATCAATGTTAAATTTTAAAGGTCTCAATAACATATAAAATATGCAAATGATGTAGTATAGATTATCCCAAGATAGGTGACTTGGATTTCACCACATATCCTATAAGAAAAGGAATCAATATATATGTGATTTTGAATATGGGGTATCGTTATAGTTTAGGATCATACATATGAGAAAATATAATGGTTTCATCCCAGTACAATATTGTTAGAGACTACCTAATGTGAGTTGTTAAACCCATACACTAGAAAATATTTTCTAGATCTATCTCATGAATAAGGGAATAAATTCATAAAAATAGACCAATATTCAAATTTTATGTTCCTAAAAAATAGACCATTTTTTCATGAAATTTAAGTTCATGTGATGAGTACCAAGTACCCAATGGTAATTTTCCAAGTGGAGGATCACAACTAAAGGATTTGGGGTTTCCATGAGGAGAATTGAAACTCTAGTAATTTGTTTCTTCGTAGAAAATTTATAACCAAATATTTATGTGGGAAAGAGTAGGATTTCATAATCATGATTTGAAAATGGGTATGATGCATGAATGGGTAACATTAAGGGTATTTTAATCCTCCAGAACATTTAGGTTATAAAAAGAGTAAATCATAACATAAGAATATCATATTCAATGAGATATGATGACTAGTGACATTAGGTCACCCATTGGTAATAATTGAACCACCATCACACTATCCAAAAATAGTTTATGGGGTTAAGGTGGAAATTTCCTTAGAGATAAAAAACATTTCCTAGGGTTTACTTAGTGGTTCATAGAAAATAATGCAATTTACCATTCATATCGGGGTTCATTTAGATAATTCAATCACATCATTACCAATTTATATGAAAGGGGGAACTAAAAGGATATATTTATGGTTTTTGGGATTCCAAGAGGATAATCTTGACTCAAGGAAATGGTCTTCTATGAGGGAAATATAAACTCATGGTTTTTATGTTCTCCAAGAATATAATACTAACTAAAGTTTTTAGGTTGGTGATGACTCATAAATGAAATATATAAAGTTGATTCATGGAGAAAAGAAATTTCATGAAGGGTTTGAGCACCATAAATGTTATGCTTTCTTATATTGAGTAAATTCTCATGTTTAATGGTTATAACATTAAATTGATTGAGAACATTATAATATGAAAGGGAGGGACTACTAAATGTGATGAAGTGGCCTTGTCATGAATAAAGATGTACCCATGACATAAATTGTGCTCATGTGCATAGAGTGGTGAGGGTTTTGTCTAGTTTTTTTAAAGACCAGTGTATCTAGTGAGAATATATTGAATTCTTGTATGGGTAAGTGTTGGTTATTAAAATTGTTATGTCATTTCAATTTTTTCTATAACTTTGTACTAATATTTGAATGGGGAGTCTTAGTGAGATTACACTTAACTTTTTCCCAAGATTCCCTTTAAATGTTTTCAAACTAACAATTAATTGTGTCTTTTTATATGTTTCTTATGATCTATAATTTTAATAATCTATTAAATGGAAAATATTAGTGATAAAAGAGTTGTTTATTTTATTAGGCTTCTCTTTAGAGGTTTTAAAACCAAAAATCCTTTATGTTTTATTTTTTTTTGTTATTTTCATGAAATTATTATCAAAATGGGATGATATTTGCAACTATAAAATTTGGAACAAATGTGAGGTGTCTTGGCTAGTGATAAGGGAAAGAATTTAACTGATATGAATGATCAACACATCCCTGTACATGAAACCTAGATAAATTAGAATAAATAAACCAGTTTAAATTATTCACCACACACCAATGTTGGAAATGTCAAAGGAGAGGAAGTATAATTGAAATTTAGGTTCATTCCACTAGTAAAAATACTGGTTAATGCTTAAAACCACTCATATTTGAATAATTTTGAAGTTTCTTGTAAATAAGTATGGGAATAATTTATTTGGTGTGAATGATGAACAAAACACTAATACAAGAAACCTTAGATATAAAACATTTAATGCAGTTTATGGAAATAATTCTTGGAACAAGGTTTTTCATATAGTTTAATGTCATGAAACATAGACTAAGTGAGTTTCATCACAATCCTCAGTATAGATCTGGTTAATATACCAGAGATAATTTAATATAATAAGGGAGGAACCTAGAAAATGAGATCAAAGGCCAACTCCAAAATAAATTTGTAGTATCCAAACACCAGGGTGGAAATGAGGATTGAATGGAATGAGAATTTTCTATTATTCCTTAGATAGGAGACCCAATAATAACTAGGTATCTAATAGTAGTAGTAATCAATCCATATGTTTTTTAGAGAGAAAATATTACGTCCCATCATAGACACTAATGTAGAAAGACCCAACATTAATAAAGAGACCATGCACTGGGAGGGGGTTTGATAGTGATTAAATTTATGTTTCGGACCAATGTATAAAATATAAGAATCACTATGTATCATATAGTAACATGAATCAAGACATATATTATTCTTAAACTATGATGTTTTAATCCTAATATAATTCCATTGAATGAAATCCAATGTGAATTAGAAAACTTGTACACCATGGTGGAGTAGAGAACAAAATAGGAAGGATAGTCTTTTCCATGGAATGAGATAATAGATATGGATGTCACTATATATTCTATGATAATAGGAATAAATCCATTCATATTTATTTAAATGGATGCCTCTTTATAGATCTATTTAATTTATATGAGGTTATGAGTAAAATATATGGGTTCCATGGTGAGAGAAGGGAGTATTAAACCTGACATGAATTGGTAAAGGTATCATCACTTGGATAGAATCACGAATGGAAATGTAATCTAGGTTTGGGCTTAGGATGGTAGATCCATGAATCACTATATATCCCATGGTAATGGTAATCATGATACACATAGTTCTATTAAATTTTAATTTTTTTCTCTTGTTAGGTGAACCTTAACATTAAGGCATACAAATATTTTCATCACAATAAAATCTTCTTATAAAAAATATCATATAGATCATGCTCTTGTATAATGGGGTATTTTTAAATTTGAGAATATAAATAATATAACACTCCAATAAGTTTTAGGTCATGAAGGATGGACTACTTTGAATAGTACAAAGTCATGTGAGATGGACAATAGTTTATGTTCATATAGTAAGGACCGCATGTAATGTGGTTTAAAGTCTTATTATAAGGACCTATGATTCTTTTAGTTTATATTGATGATTATTTTAGAAAAAATTAAATAATTTTATACTCATATTACATGGATCCTCCTCAATAGTGTCTGTAATGAATAAGGTCATAAAATTTAGATATATTACATATTCTTCTCAATTTAGGGGACTCGAATGAGGTCAATCATGTCTTAAAATATCTAAATATGAGATAAAGGAATGGATATTAGTGGGAAAATGTAGGAATTGTAGAAATTGGGATTTTTAATTGTAGTAATTAGTTGGGTATTAGTAATAGATAAACCACCGCACTATTGAAAAGTAGATTATTGATTTTGCGTGACTCTCTTTCGGAAGCATAGTTCTGTCTTATGGGTTAATTAGAGTCTTAAAGGAAACTAATCTATTAATTATTTGTTCAAAGGGTTAAATTTAGGGGATTAATTAACTCATTGACAATTTCTATGATATAGGAAACCAAGAGATGAATCTTGAATCCTGATTGTGGGTTTCCAATAGAATAATCTTAACCCAAGTATTTTGACTTCTCTAAGAGGAGAATCTAGTTTTGAGGTTTTCTTATGGTGACTCAAGAATAAAAGGTATGAATTAGGCCAGGTGGAAGAGGAGATGTCCAAAATGGTTTGGAATAATCTATAGTTATACCATACAATGTTGGGTATGATATTTGGTAAAAAGGAATAGATCCTAATTAATTTAAAGGGTAAATAAAATCTTATAAAAAATAGAGTGATGTCTCAAGATGTAAAGGGGAGAATCTTGGACATTGTTGATATAAACCCTATCATTTTTAGGATTAGACAATATTTTAACATGGATTTTAAGTATCCAAAATAAAATAGGAGCGACATATAAAAACTAATCCCTTATGAAATGGGACAAAAATAGTTTAAATTCATCAATGGAATACCACTCCAAACAATTCAAGGTCATATTGGATAGACCATTAACCATAAAATTTAAGTTCTTATGGTATAGACCTAATTTAATGTAGTTTAAGGTATTTAAGTTAGGACCTTATGTTATGTATTTTAAGTTCTTATAACAGTGACCTTGTGCTATAGAGTTTAGAGTCATGAAACAAGGAATTGTGCCCCACATTTTAACATCATGAGACAATAACTCTATATCTGGAAAGTATTTTGATGCATGATTCTTTTATATTTGGGTGATAATGATTCACATGCATGTGGTATGAGTATCATCATTCTATAACCCTTTTATGCGTTCATATATCTTCTTCTAGAGCTAATATTTAAAGATAAAGCTTTAAAATTTTGGTAGTAAGGTCAATAATTTTGATGATCTTTATTAAATTCCTCCTCATATCTAATGATTCAAGGTTTTTTAATCAAATTAAGCTATAAATAATAGAATATTTATGTCACTGTTTTCTTGTGTATGAAAGAATATAACATGTTTTATCATTCATTGAGAGATATATTACTTTATTTCTATATAATTTTTAAGTTATTTATAAGTTTTTCAGGTAGATGAAATGGATATTTGGGTGTCACTAATGAAAATTATTCCCTCATCTATCTACTTTTAAATACAATCCTTAAATATAAATCACCTCTTAAATTTATTCATTAAAAATAGATGTTATGGATAATAATTGGAATTTTCTCTCAAATATTATTACTTAGTCCTCTTTATCCTTGGGAGAGAAGAAAAAATATTCTACATGATAGTTGAAAAATACAAGACAACTTTCTTGTGTTAGAAAGAATATACATTTTTTCCATCATCCTATTATTGGTTGAAATTTTTTCCCATGTGTGAAACATAATCCTTGATCGACATGGGTACATGGTTGAATTTTATATTTGAGTGGTAGTGTCCAAATATCAATCTATTTAGAGAAAATGTTGATGATATTGATGAATAGGACATCGATGGTGATAATTTAAGATTGGATAACTCCAACTATATTTGTGACTATGTAGTGATCATTGAAATTTAATAATGATATAAATTCACTTTGTGTGGGAGTAAATAATATAAAAATGCCTATAGATCTAATGGATGTGGTATTTCACTGAAAGGAGGACCACTACAGTAGGATGTTGGAATTTCACTATAGAGAAAACATCCCTCATAACCCACCAAGGTAGTGATCTATTGAAGTGGTTGTTATTTATTGGGGTCTAACTAATCAATGAGATAATTATCCCAAATATAATCCTAAAAAGTAATTATTTCCTAAAGTAACTCAATAATTAATTTTATAGATTTTTATTTTATCTTTAAAACTAGAAATTGTTTTCAATGATGAGAATAGTCCCAAAGCATTAGGTGGATAGTGGGAAGGATTAATAATAAAAAATATTCCTTTCATAGTTGTAATATGAGTGGATAATAATGGGATTCCTAGTAGAGACACTAATGATTGGTTTTTCCTTTGGTATTAGCCACATGATCTATTAATATTACATTATATGACATCAATAGGGTTGAATACACCTTTTATATAGGTAGGTGTGGTATAACCATGTTCCTCTCCACTAATTTTAGGAGCAAATTATATGAAAACATTTTGGGCCTAATATGATTATATAATATTGTGATTATATCTATATAGATTGAAATCGTTAGAACTAGATGAAAATTAATTAAATCCAGATGATATCATATTAATGAAAATAGATGGTCCCACATCGTAAAAATCTTCTTTCTTAGTCCACTTATTCATCACTTAAATGAAATTTATTGGGTTGAACTAGTGATCCTCATTAGAAGACTATATTATTTAGTTTTATGGTTCTCATTTTCTCATTTGGTGAAATAATGCTCATTTTTTATCCTCCAATAAAGAGGATCTCAATCGGTGGAATGGACACCATTGTCTCATTTGATGGGATAGTTCCCATTATCTCATTAATAGGGTCATGGATTCCATGAGATATTAGAATGGTTTTAGATTCCTTTTGGATCCTTCTTTTTATTTGTATTTACTATTACGATTACATCATGTCTTAGATGGCTCAGAGGTAAAATATACTAAAATATTGGTTGTATAGGTAATTTGGGTCATGATAGGTTGATTTAGTCATAACCTCATGATTTTATAGGTATAACTCCCTAATTACTAGATCATATATACTTAAAACTCTTACATATTACCTTATAGTGGATTTTCCCATCACTTGGGATAATAATAGATACATATTTCACATGGTCCTTATGAAATTCTAGTGCTACTTAATGATCATCATATGTATTTTCCAATATATCATTAAAGATAAATCATTCCTAGATCATTTAACCCAGTAAATGATGGTATGGGAAATAATTAAGGTGATCATTCTTCCCTAATACATCTGGATTTTTTATTTTTGGAAACACAATTAGTTTCTTCTCTATGCAAGAGATGAATTACCCTAGAACCTAATCATTATGAAGGAATAAATTGTGTCCCTCTCATTTTCAATGTAACATCACATCAATTTTATCGACTAGAGGGTGATAATAACTATTTATTCTTTCCTTAACTCCTTTATCTATGATAGTGGTGTTTGATAATATCTTACCTTGGTTATTTAAATATAATCCTCTAGATGTTTTTTATGGTCATAAACTCACAAAACCAACCAAGTTACTTCAAGAGTATGAGAGTAGTTGATAACTCATCTTGTAGGTTCTACACAAATATATTTAGTATCTATTCCTAGGGAATCTATATTTCCAATGTGTATTTTAAACCCTTATATCTTGCAATAAATTATATGAATTTTTCATTCTCTCATTGTGTGCAATTAGATTGGTAAAGGATTTTTGTTTTCCTTAGTGTATAAATTATTTGGTACAAGAATTGATAATGAATCTTCACATATTTTAATAAACCTAGATTTATGTTTATTATGATAAAAAAATGTGGATCCTTGTAATTTGTGTATAGAGAATATGAGTTTAGTTACCTCTTGTTTTTATGGGGTTCCCAATATCAATCTGCATTAGGAAGAAAAATGGGTGAGATAATCAAGATATCTCATTCCATTTAATGTTGAGAATTTGATATTCTTAGAGTGCGGTAGAGGAGGAGTCAAATATACCCACTCTATATACAAATTCCTCTCAGTTTGTATAAATTAATATCTACCTTTCATAGTATCCATTATAGTAGTAAGAGAATAAGTTAATTCATGGGATACCACCGCATAAGTTAAAACTTGATTTGGAATATTTTCTTTATCTTGTTATTATAGGATTATTTGAATTAGAGGTTGGTAAATCTCCTGGGTAATCCATATATGACTTTATTATAATGCTGATTGATATTTCCCTATTAGTGGGTAATCTTAATAATAAATTGTCACTAGAGTTAAATGGTCTACTTGATGTGATCTTAGGATGATGGGGTGACTCAATTATACCTTAATGGGTTGATAAATCTCTCTATTAATGAGGTTTATCTGGAGTCGGTGTGTACTTGAACTTAAAACCCAGTTAGTATGTTTCCTCTATGAAATTTTGTATTGAAAAACTCAAGATTATATATTATGTAAATGAACCAAGAAATTGACTATTATACCAAGATGGTATCACCATCTTTGATTAGTGTATGAGATATATATATGGAAATATTTTTTACATTTTTATTGGAAGTTGTCTACTAGTGGTCCACAATGGAATATTTTAAAGAGATACTAAATTAAGGGCTTTCCTTTGATTTAGTGTATGGACCTCTTCTACATTTACCTTTGTCTTGGTTTAATTTCCTTTATATTCCTCCACTTTATCATTTTCCTTGAATGTATCATGTTCTAAAATGACATTTTGTCTAGTAGTGATAACATTTACTAATGTAAATATTGTGATAAAAAAATGATATCATTAGAGTAGATATATCTATACTTTGGGTATATTTATCAGTAATGGATGGTATTAGAGATGATGGTGGAGGGTAAAAATTACACCATCCATGTGGGTAGGGACTTCCCCTATGATTTTTTAGGTGTAGCTACATATCTCACTATTCTAGAAGACTGTATTCTGTTAAGATATAGATGCATTGGGATACTACTACAAGGGATTCCATTTTGGTGAATTCTCTACCTTATTAATGTAAGGTCTATTGAAGGAGTCATGAAATCTTTCTTTTATTAATTCTAAATATTCTAGTTATTAATGATCTGGAATTGTCACTGTAACACTATTGGGATATGATTATGGGAATAAATGATGCTAGATGTTATAATGACATGGATATAATCTTTATTTATTTTGTTTTGTTTCCCTTGATATTGTATTCTTGAGCTAGAATGATTAGGGATGGAATAACTATCCCTTGAAATTTATTTCGAATTGTGTTCATGAAAAGATAATTATGATGTCCTAGATTGGTCAAAGTCCACCTTGGTGGATCTAGGTTAATTATATAGATTTAATATATTTCCTCATCAAAATATTTTAGATTTTAATGTTAAACATCATCTTTCTCCATGGAGAGACTCTAAAATCATTTTTATATTGAGATGGGGGTTTATATTCCCTATTGATTTGTCTAAAAAGTGTTGGACTTGTTAGCTTCATCTCCTCTAATTTATCATAGTCTATTTCCAAGTTTGTGATTATCCCTTTATGAGGGTACTTGTGCTCTATTGTATTCACTATTGGGAGTATAATCACTGGGTGGGTGATAGTTTATATTTGTGCATTGTATTTAAGGAAGTTATAACAAAGATAACAGTATAGGATTGAGGTGTAAACAATTATTCATTCATGAAAAAATTTACTACACTGTGATTTTCCATAAGCTTGTTAGCGAGAATAATCCCCAATGGTATGCTCATCACAGATTCCATTAGGACTTGGTGGGGGAGAAAAACCCCATATTATCAAAAATAAGCATTCACGGTTATTCGACTTATTTCATGAGCACATAAATTCATGTCAGGTTAGCATTTTCCTTCTGGTCTCTTCCTTTAATGTGGTCCTGTATTGGTTTTTTTGGGTCTCGCGTGATTCTATAATTTTCCAAAGGAAAGTAGCCTCTCAGTCCCCTTGGGTGGGTAATATGAAACCTTTTTCTAGATGAGATGAAACAAAGTTTTCTCAACCCACAATGGTTATTATTTTCTAGTCTGAGACTCTATTATAGTTTTAAGATAGGTTCATGAAATCCTTCCCAATAACAAAATCAATTACCCTTTGTGGAAATTTATTGACTGACAATAGGAATATAAAAGGAAAAATATTTAGAATTTATTATCTATCTAATGATCCATGTATTTATTCAATCTATATTATATAGACTTATAAAAATTAAATTGGAAATTTATCAAAATCACAGGAGGCAATGGAATCTTTTTAATGGAGTCAAGAGATATTTTTGAGTTGGGATCAGAAAAATTAAAGGTTATTAATATATATATATATATATTATAGGAATAAGAACCGACATAGTTTGGTTCCATTTATCAAGACATGTCATACCTTTTAAGGTCATGTGACATGGACCATAGTATTTTTTTAAATTTTGTCCATCCATGCATGCTTCTAAGTAGTTTAAATTCATATGGACTAGACTACTTTATGAAAGGTAACTAGTAAATGTTTTGTGTGTGATTTATAATGAAGTGTCCCTTTTAGGTTTAAAATAATAAATTAATAAGGTGAAGGGAATCTAGGGAACGAAGAGGAGAATTTAAAATCAATGTATTTAATCAAACTAATAAGATAACTTCATCTTAAGGAATATGAGGAAACCAAAAGGATTATTTCAACCTAATAAAAATGAAGAAACTAATAGGATAATCCCAACTCAAATAATATTAGAAAATCAAGAGGAGTATCTTGACATAATGAATATAAAAAAATAAGAGGATAGTCTAGACTTAAGGAAGGTGAAGAAACCAAGAGGATAATATTGAATCAATCCATGTGAGGATACTAAGAGGAGTACCTTGAAAAAAGATATATAAGGAATTAAATAGGATTATCTTGAATTATATAAGGTTTTTAGGTATCATAACCTAAATCATGTTTGACCTAGATAAAAAATTTCATGGTGTGAATCTTTCTTTAACATCGGGGTTTGTGATAGAATCTAAGGATAAAATCTAAGAACTAAGACCATGAGCCATCATTAGTCCCAAATGAGTGTGCATGGGTGAATACCCCATGGTATGTTCCAATGGAAACATAGTTATGTGTACTGGGTGAATTAATACCCAATTATGTGACCTAGGTTAATAGGTTCAAAAGTTACTGACCTTGGAAAAGTAACTCCTTGTTAGATGACTTGGGAAAGTGGGTTCCCATGTGGTTGTCCTAAGTGAGTGGGAACACCGGTATTCTATGAGGTTTGATCATGGATACAATAAGTAAGTACATGGAGTGTCTCTAAATAGTGAGTGTAGCTCTAAGACCTTAGAGAATAAGCACCACACTAGGGAAGCTTGGGTGCCTCTCCATCACTTTCTCTTAGATTTTTTATTCAGAATTAACTTATAGAAGTCCATAGAGACTTGGGTGTGTGGGCTTATGATATGGGTTGTCTAGTTATATCAGTATGAATTTTATGTTAAAATGATATGATAGGGTCCTTTTATAGGAAAACCATGGTCTATAAACCTATATATGTGTGGTATCCATTTGTAACAACATTAAGCACTCATTTATGGGTTTATTTTTGAAGAACATAGAATATTAGCCATGGAATGTAAGGAAAGGTGAGAGCCATTTGGTCATGCATTAAGTAAGGTGTAAGACTAGGTGGCGGTTTTATAGGCACCTCTAGAGCTAGGTGTGGTCATTTACTTTAATAAAACCTCATCATAAATGTCCAAATTTAAATGGTCATAATTGTTTATTTTTAAGTCCATTTTTCTCCATGATATGTCAATATGAATCCTATGAAGTGGGATACACCAATGGATATAAGTTCTACCTATGGTTGGAATTTTACAAGGCCAATGGTGGTCTAAAATTATTTAAAAAATGTATATGAATACTGGAGAAAACTTTACTCAAACAACAAATGAAATCCATGACCAACTCCTAGTGGGAGGTTCTAACCACCACATTGCAATATTGGGGAAGTTTTTGAATGGTATCCACCCCTTGGCATGTGAGTAGTCATGAAAAACATAAATATATCATTTTTTCTTCTTCATATAGTGTGACACTCCTTCATCTTCAACTCAAATCTTGTCATCTGATTGAGGAACATATTATGGTTATCATAAAAAAGTGCATGGAACACAATTTTCAGCAAATAAAAAAATGAATATATTGGATAGGTTAAGAATGATTCTATTAAATTTATCTAAATGTAATATAATGAAAGTTCTTGGTGTCATTCTATAAGAATGTAACATAGTTTTATAATTAATTATATTAGTCAATACTTTTATTATGCATTATATTTTAAATAAACACCAAATTTATTTAGTTCTCATACAATATATCTAAATAATTTATCACCTAAAGACAATATTGTGACATTATGTCCCTTTTATTGATTTATTTTTTAAGTTTCTCTCATTTTACTTATATTTGAAAATCTCATACCCTAACATAGGATGAAAGTGAATATAATAGTATTTACTAGATCTACTTGGACATACTATTAATCATGTATATCCAAAAAACAATATATCTCCCTACCTGATTTAAATTTATATATAACCATGTATATACATATTTTCCTATATTATATTAGTATAATATTAATATCAAAAACCTGAATAAACCCTTAAAGGTTTCTAAAACTCAGATAAAAGATTATTTACAACCAAATAAAAAAATCTTTGCAACGAGATTTAAATAAAATATTAAATTCTTATAGAAAATAAAATATAAATAAATCTTCCACATTTGTACATCAATTTAAAAATACCAAATAAATTTTAAAAATATTTTATTTATAACTCGCTTAAATAACTATCAAGAAATTTATTATAATATATATCAACCATTAATTTCATAAAAGTAAAAAAAATCATATAAGAAAAAACATAAAAAAGGATAGAAACATACAATATCGGATTGTTCAACCATAACAATCACATTCATGATAGAAGTAAGATCAAGTATGAATGTTCAAGAAAATCAAATTAAAGATAAAACATGTGGGGGTTCTAAGATAATTGATAAACTAAATTAAATTGTATGACGTTTATCACTTTAAAAAAATGGGTAAAATAAATTTTGGCCTTCCTTGAAACTTTTTATAAGTACTTAGAGAATGTATTTTTATTTAATACCTAACTAAAACTATTTTTTATCCTCCCTCTATTGGGGTCATTTTTTATCCAAACTACTTATTGGCTTCATCAATCTTGGTTTTACCTATTCAAATAAAAATAAAATTAAGGTATATGAAATGAATGTTATTTTTATGTAAATCATAATGTTTTTTCAACCCTTCTTATTCCTCTTTGAATTTGGTTGTGTTTGTTGGTATAAGCACAAGTATGTTTTTTTCATATATAGATATTTAATACATATATAAACACATTATATATATATGGAGTCATAAATAGGGATCATTTTCATTTCACTCTAGCTTGGGTTCCAATGGATTGCATGACGATAGTATCCACCATGGTCCCTCACTTCCTATAAGGGGGGACACCTCAAAGGTAAATGATAATATTCTTATTTTAAATAATTAATTCCCTTCATGGATCTAAAAATTACTCCACTATTCTGAAAAATTCCCATGAGCACCAAATCCCATGATCTGGATAATGAAATTCCTTCTTTTCCAATTTATACCTTGGAGTTCATAGAGGATGTATCCCTCCACGAATAATTTTTTATTACATTTTATAGTCATCAAAAAACCTATATTTATATTTATGATAGGTTAATTAACCAATATTAGGATCTTCAAAACTATATAGTGGCTAGGGTTTTGGACTCTTGTAACTTCTTTGTTTGATTCTATGATGAAGATGATGTGATTTTTGTATGGTCAGGAGCCCCTCATTTCTTAAAATATTTTCAATTATTCTTAATTTATAGATAATTCTATTTTCACATTCATTGAAACCCACCTTTTATGATTATTTGAGTAAGTATCCCAAACATACCCCTTCTTTTTTATAACCCCTCAAAATTTTAGTTCTTATAGAATTAGGTAGGGTGGTTTCTATGTTTTGATCAGAGGGAAAATCCTTATTCCATCCCATTTCACCTTGAATATGTGTTGATATTTATGTTTTGAAACCCCCATTGAATTTTATATTAATATATACATAAATAAATTACTAATACAAATATTATATCCAATATAAATATTTTTTTTAATTCTATTTGTCTTTCAAATACTAAGATAATTTAGTTTAATCTGTTCACAATTGTATTCATGAGAAATATCTCACAGGATACTTTTTTCACAATTTAGATGAAATATAAAAATACCATAATGGATACATTGATAGAATTATTTTATAAATATGGTTATTGGATCCAAATTCAACATTGAGGACGGATGGTACACTAGTTTTAAATGATGATATAGAACCACCACAAGTTATATCTGGAGGAATTATTGATGATTCTTTATTAAAATTGAGTTCTAATAAATTTTATCATTAGGAGGGAAATGTAGGGTTGACTCAAGATTCTGGACCATCATTTTGGGAACTTAATACTAGGGAGTCCCATGTAATAAATATTTTAGTGATATTGGATCAATAAAATGGATTGAAACAAGTTTGAAATTTTATAAAAATCCATGATTACGTATTTTTTAGAGAATAAAAGGATAAAATATAGAATGGGGTTATATTAACCCTTCCCATGTTAATATGTTTAATTATCCATCCCTTAATTATATATTTTAAAACTCAAAGGAATCTCAACATCAAACAATAACTTAAATTTGGGATGCAACTCCTCTATAGGCTCCAAATTGTGATGGTAAATTTTTTTGTAGAGAAAGAAATATTTAAAAGATAAATATTTATATCGATATGGTTATGAGAAATCATGGAAAATAGTTTTGTTTCAAAATTATTTACCATGTTCCATGGGAAGAATTCTCATTGGTAAAAATATTAATCATCGCTAATGAGACCACCAATTAAATGTTATAATAGAAAGATCACTTCTAAATAAGAATAGTTTTTAAATTTTATAAACCCAATACAATGTAGCTGTAAGGAGGAGGGAATATGTGGTTATTCTTTATAGTAATCAAATTTTACCCTACTAATGTAAGAACCCTTCAATTTCTTTATAACGTCCTCAGGAGAATAATGTAATAAGGAAATGAAACTATAGATCCAAATAAAATTAAAGGAACAAACCAATGTGGTGTAAGAGAGATAATTCTCAATAAAAAACTTATGTAATGGTTTCACCTATAAGTAAAGATCTGCTTAGATGGAAAATTATTGACATGCTAATATGGTGATAATTATGAGATAAAATAATGTAAGGAAATTTGGAAATAAATGACACTAGATGTAACTTAGAAACCCCCACAAAATGAAAGGGGTGAAACCCAATAGTAAAATAAATGGATCTATCTATGGGTAAAAGTGAGTACAAATTCCCTAAAAATTACAAAGAAAATATACATTGTAATTATCTCCATTTAATATACATTGAAAAACCTCAAAAAATAATACACGCAAATATGATGGGATAAAATGTGGTGATAATTGTTGATGAAACCATTAGTGATGCTCTCCATTTATTGGTTGCTACTAACCCTAAATAGACCCTCTCTCGCTAATCTATAATTTGGTGTTGTTGTCCAACAACCACATCTACCAGTCATGTCTTCCTCCCTTGAAAAAAGAAGTGGGAGGCACCATCATTTATTTAAAAAAATTATCGATATATCTCCCACTATGAGATTTGATTGAGAAGAAATCATATCTATTAACATCCTTTTTATCTGTCAAACCATGATGCTCACATCTCTGCAAGTCCCCTCAAGGATATACACCATATGAACTTATCATGTTCCATGTCCTTCATTAATAAATATTTCATATTTTATTTTGTATAAATTTTATACATATCCACTTTCCCTTCCTCCACAAAATCTCATACAAAGTGATAATGTACCCCAATTTGATTTTTCATATAATGAAAAGTTAGATTCTTTGTAATGAAAATGGTGCTATGAATTTCACAAAAATAATGGAATCTTTCCATACATATGTCCTAGATCCTCCACAAAACATATTATCTAAATCACCTCTTTCCAAGCTTGTGTAGCTTTTGGGTACTCCTCCTTTTTCATGGATAAAGATAAAACTAAATGTAACATTGAAATTATACTCACATATCCTCCTATAAGAGTAAAACCATAACTAGTAATAAATTTTCTATGATCGGAATATCCTATAAAATTTGAGTAAAAAATCATCTGATTGTAAAATCTAATCCTCCATAACATAATTCAGCATCTGATGTCTCCTTGATGTATCTTAGGATCCTCTTCACTATGTTCCAATGCACCAATCCAAGATTCACCATGTACTAACTAGCCTCTCCTACTACATGTACAAATTCCAATCTAGTAAAAACCATAGCGAGCATCAAACTCACCAATATAGATTCATATTGTACTCAAGACATCTTCATCCTCTCTACTTCACAGCTAAGTCACATCGTAGAGGATAAATTAAAATTAATAGGAATTTCAGTAGATATTTTCTTATATTCTAGTTTATTGAATACTTCTATGACTTTAAGTAAGTAATTATTATGTGATATCCAAATCTACCCATTATTTCTATCTTCGTAAATATTTATCCCAATAATCTTGTTTTCTATTTTGAAGTCCTTCATATTAAACTCCCTATCCAATTATTCCTTCATCTTTTGGATATGATCATTTTTAGGGCCTATAACCTATATTTTATCTATATACAATAGAATAATGATGAAATCATTACCATAAAACCCATTAAAAAATGGACAGGGATTAGAATAGAGTCTATTGTATCCAAGTATCATGGTATAGGAAGAAAATATCGTGTACCAACACCTCGGTTCTGGATTAATCTATTCAACCTACAAACTAAGATCACCTTTCCTTCTTCCATAAGACCTTTCAGTTGGAGAATATATATTTCTTCATCAATATTATCATAGAGAACAAAATTCATCACATATAGCTTATATATATCTAAATATTATGCAGAACACATCACTGGAACTTCCCAAACAATTTTTATCCTAATAATAGGAGACAATATTTTATTAAAATCAATACCATCTTTATGAGCATATCCTTTGACCCACAGTCTAACATGATAACTTTCCACCTAGTACTAGTCAACTTAATTAATATTAAAGACCTATTTATTATTGATATACTTCATTCCTTGAGGTAATGGAAAAAGATCCCATGTCCTTTTCTTGTGTAGGTATCCAAGTTACTCCTAGACTCAACTGGTACTTAATCGTTATGCTATTGTAATGCCTTAGTGGAAACTAGTTGTTCCTTGTATTTTCCTCCACATAGACTATTAGAGTTTCAATATTCTCCTTCTCTATATATTTATCAATTTTCATTTTCACCTTATCTTCTATAAAAACTAAATCTCTAGTGGTGCTATGATTTTAGGAAGAGGGATCACACAAATGATACCCCTTTACACCATCATCTTATCCCAAGAATATATATTTCATGGATCTCAAATCCAACTTTGATCTTTCATCATCATTAAAAAATGAATATATAGGACTTCAAAAATTATGTAACTGAGAATAATTAATTAGTTTATAGGTCCAAATATCTATTAGTTTCTTCATATCAATCTCCATTGAAGGAGATAAGTTGATCACATAATAGGTTTTATTCACTACTTCTGCCCAAAATGTTTTGGTTATTTCTGCAGTCTTCAACATCACTGTTATTCTATACAATAGGGTTCTATTCATCAGATATTCCACTCCATTATATAGATGAGTGTTCATCATGGTGAACTATCTCTTGATGTATTATTCTTGAAAAGAGTATCAAACTTTTCACTTGAATATTCTCCACAATTGTCAGTACTCAAGAACTTGATCTTATTTCTAGATTCAAGATCCTTCCATTCATTGAAAGTTTTAAAGACTATAAAAACATCTACCTTAATCTATATTAGTTACACCCAAAATATCTAGAAATAATCATTAATGAATTCTATAAAGTACCTTGATCCACCCAGGGATATATAACTGGTGCTTTCCAAATGTCGGAATGGATCAACTCTAATATCAATTTTCTTCTCATTGTTGACATCCTGAACATTAACTTAGAGAGAGTGTGTGTGTACTTATTTTCATGTGTATATATATGTTTATATATATATATATTATGTGTGTACACACATAATATAAATATATATTCATACACACACACATATATTGGTATATATGATTATGTATATATTCTATTTATAGTGTGTGTGTGTGTGTGTGTGTATTCTATATATTCTATTTTTATATATGTTATATATATATAATATTTATAATATATATTTTTATATGTGTGTGTAATAAAATATAGTCCAATTCCCTCACCTGGTAGACTAAATACATTTAAATATAGTTACATATGTTAGAGTCACTTTCTAGGAAACCGGACAAACATGTGCCTATCTTAGAGCATCATAAAAACAATTATTTTCTGATTTAAAATGTATTATAGTAGTTAAAGTCGGGTTTCTATAGATATTGGTTCACAAAAGTAAAATTTTTTATTTAATATTAAACGAAAATGGGTTTTTTTATTCTTTGAAAAAAAAGTAACTAGTGAAGTAAGAGATTAAAAACACAGATATGAAATGGTTGGTCTGGTTAGAGTTGGTTTTACAATTAAAATGATATCCTAGTTAAAATTTATCAAATCATATTCTATTAATCCAATTAAAGTAAGACTCAAAAATCACTTCCTCTCACTCCCTTGGTCAAATATTAATAGTGAAAATAATCCTTGTCATAATCTCATATTGATCAGCACTTCTTCCTATATGTGAGATAGTTATAGAAAATATCCCCAATTAACTTAGTAAATAGCTGATCGGATATTTTTTATCCTAAATAATCAATAGTTCCCACTACCCAACCCACACATATAGAAAATCGTTAACTACTTAACCACTAAGACTTATTATATTACATCATACATAAATTAAAACCTAGTGAATGAAGATAATGATCATTTTCCAAGAGGTTAATAATAATTGAATTTAAAACCAAATATGATTGTGCTTGATAATAAAAATTGTGATTAGAGTATTGAAACCAACTAAATAGAATAAATAAATGGATCTTATCCCATGAAGTGTAAGAAATATAGCCTTATAAAAATCAAACCTCTCATTCACCAATAACTCAAAATTTTACCCCTTAATTTTAAGGAGAACTAAGAAGAATGAGGAAGAATAAGGCATTACAAAACTAATAAAATAAAAAATGAAGAAAAAAAACTTTCTTCTTATGAATCCATTCATGAAAAGTTTTCACTATTTTTTCCCTAGAAATCCAAATATATCCAAGATTAATTCTTAAGAAGTTTTTGAAATTTTCATGGATATCGAACCTAAAATTTTCATATACTTTAGAAATGATTATACAAATTATGACTAAAAACTGATGATCTCTTTGTCTATATGAATAAATTCTTTATCATCCTCCACTTTGACACATGAACCTATTATATTAATGAGATAATTTCTCCCAAAAAATTAATTTGGACATGTGATATTGAGTTCTATTTTATATAAAATTATAATAACATCATTTATTTACATGTATCCTATGATATTTTTTATTTATTAATAAGTGTAAAATTTTGTCATTAAAAACATTTTCCACATTGATTGTTTTATTTGGGCCCCATCGAATTTGAATGCGAACTAGGCCTAGTTATAGAAGTTGAATCCCATGAGAAATAAGGGACTATAAAAAATGAATTACTAAATTTAGATCAATATTATAAAATATTTTATTGAAATAATTATGTGATAGAAAAAAGTTAAAATTCCATAATTAAAAAAAATTTGACATTAAGATCAAAACATCACTAAAATAAAAAAATGGTGAAATTCACCTCAAATTTGAAAATTGGTGACAAATTTTGAAATGAAATCAATATGGAAATTAATGTAATAATCATACCTATCAGGAACACAAGAGGAACTAGATCATTTGAGGGAATCAAACACCTTGGAGAGATGGATTCTTTAGAAGTCGAATCGAAATGATTGGGAAACTGATCATACCTAGGAGTTGAACTGGAGATTAGGACACATTTGGAACTGAAAAGTTTTGATATTATAATAAACTATGATTTTCTAGGATCTAAAATAAAGTTTATCATTAGATTTTATTTGGATTAAATCTAAGACATATGGTTAGAAATAGTAGGTGTTCCTGGATCTAAAATTTCATAGATTCATATGCACCTAGGTGTCAATCTAAAATATATGGATGGAAATAAATGTAATGTTTGTTAAGTGGGAAACTTATCTCTCTAAAAATACATGTTTGGGGATTTATTCCTAAAGATATGTGTGACATGTGAATCCTATAAGTAAAAATTGTAATCTTTGGGCATAATAGAAATGTCCTCGAATTCCCTAACTAACTCAAATTTTAGTCTTAATTTAAATTTATTCATTTATAAACATTATTAAAATTTCATATCCAACAAAAACTGTATATTTCTTGACAAGATTAAACATTGTAACTAGAGGAAGAGGTTCATCTTATGTAATTTATAATTAATTTATAAGAAGATATAAAATTATCTCAACTTGTAATTTGGTTTTTATTGATGATGTGATGGAATAAATCTCAATGTGCCATCATTTAGTTGCAGGATCCAAGTGTAGAATACCTCTAGCAGCAATCCACACATGTACCACATTCTTTTAACATCATTTTATAATAATCAGGTGCTATTACGGGTGATCTTGATCTGTTACATTGTTCATGTTCTATCACAACGAACTCTAGATTTTCTATTAGAAGGCTTGAGAAAAGAGGAAGAGGTTTCATGTTTTAGATCTATAGATTTCTCTATAGGGATTGATAGAGTCACCCTCTATATGTTTTTCACACCATAAATTATTATAGAGAGTGATATAATTAGATATTAATTATGGCAGCCTTTGGGTTGGAAAAGCGTACATAAGACCCTTTCAAACCTAAAAATTATTAATTAAACTCATGACAAATAATAATAATAATAATAATTTCTTTAAATTAGAAATAATTTAAGAATGTAAATAAAAATATTTTATATCATTACTAATTAGACCATTAATCTTGGTCTAATTTCCCTCATCGGCATTTAACAATCAATGAATAATGACTATTTATTTTATAAAATAAATTTCACTGCATTATTCATCAATAAATATATTAAATATTCTATTTTAAAGACATTGAAAATAAATATTTATTATCATTTAAATCAATTATGTTTTTCAATAAATTTTGATTAAACCATGATGATTATCCAAACATGAATGAATATTATTTATTTCAACTTGTAAAATTTAATACTTAGATTTAACTGATAATGCGGATACAATTAGTGTATGACCCTCTATACCTATTTCTTAGTGTCATTATGAATAACTACCTAATTTCCAAGGTTAGAATCTTGAAACAAACTAAGGAACCCATAGAAAAAGAAAATAATATTATAAAGAAATTCATCCTCCTACGAATGCATATTGTGTAATGTAATCCTTTTATCATGATATCCCAAATCAATCAAGTTGAATGTTAGTTCCATCAAGATATACACTCTATTTCTATTTCTTTAACATTATTTAAATTAAATCATCTATTTATCACCATGAATATGGAATTACATGTTTTTTCATTCCAATAAAATGACCTAACATATCCACATCCCTTAAGGGACAGAGGGGATAAATACTTTATCACATTATCTATTAGTGAAATATCACTCATGAGGTACCCAACACATCCTACCTCACCATGATCATGTGTCATCATGGTTTTTATCAATACATAAAATACTTGAGTTGTGATATCCATTAATGATAATATAAAATTTTAAATATTAATAAACATATCCCCAAATAGGAAAATCCAATAACACATGGAATTGGGGGTTTTTTATTATCCTATATATTCTCATAACCTCCTATAATTGTTATTTCCAAGGATGAACATCATGAGATGGTGTCTCAATTTATTATGAGTATATTAACCCTGATATCCTATATCATCTATGTCCTATCAGATAATATCTTCTGGTCATAGCACAATATTCAAGAATATTATAGTGGAACATCTAGGTTCTCATCGTAGTAGGGAACTGCTATGAACTTTCAGCATGACATATATTATTAAAAAATTGTCACATAAAATGTGAATGTAAAGGAAAATTAATTATGCAATAAGAAAATATATTAATAATGAAAACATGTAATCAAGAACAATGAATTTCTATTCTAGGGAACAAACTCCAACATGCTCCCACTTATACTAAATCCTACTGGAAACAAATTTCAGTCCACTAACTCTCACATGATACTCATGTGTCTTAGGAGATAAATTATTGGTCAAAGGGTTTATGAAATTTTCCTTCATGGATACTCTACTCACTTCAACTTCACCTTATTGATAAAAATACCTCAATATATGATACTTTCAAAGTATGTGATTTTTTCCTTTGATGTATCCTCGTCAATTTGTAGAGATCCACCACTATAGTGTTATCATATTAAATAGTCATTGTTTATTTAGTGATATGAACCGCATCAAGATCTTGGAAAATGTTTTGAATTCAAACTGCATCTTTTCCTACATCAGAAGCCACAATATACTCATACACCACATTAGAATCGGTAAAAATTATATAACATGAACTCTTACATCACAATGATCATCTATTGAGTTAAAATATATATCTGGATTGTGACTTCCCATCAATATGTTCTTTCTGAAATCATGAATTTATATAACCCTTGATTACATGGTCTTTATCTTCTTCATATACTTGGAATATATCTATAGTTCTCCTTAAATGCTTTAGGATAGCCATAATAGTAGTCTAATGTTGTTCACCTAGATCTTATTGATATCATCCTACCATGATCAAATCATATGCAATATGAAGCCTTGTACATAAAATGGCATAATATATAGATCCTATCACAGAAGCATATGTGATCTTACTCATTCTCTCTCTCTCCTCTTATATCTAAGGAAACATTTTCTTGGAAAGATGTATACCATAAGACCCAAGAACTTGTACCATATTATATTATTTTATACTGAACATCTTGAGTATATGTTCAATGTATGTACCTTGGATTAGTCCAAGAAACCTCTCAAATCTACCTTGAATGATCTTTATCCCTAGAATTCAGACTACTTCACCTAGGTCCTTTATGAGGAATTACTTACTCAATAATTACTTAACCTTTTTTAAGGATGGTATATCATTTCTAATTAGTTATATTTCATAAATATATACTATTATGAAAACAATTTTAATCCCACTAAACCACTTTCAAACACATGGATCATATTCATTCTTAATGAAACCAAATTCCTTTAATAATTCATCAAATTGAATGTTCTGTGGAGAAGATGCTTTCTTTAATACATATATGGATATTTACAACGTTCTTACCCTCATGTATTGTTTGGAGTCAAAAAAACCTTCTGGTCGTATCATATAAAAATCCTCCTGAAGGTTCCCATTAAGAAAAGTGGTTTTCACATCCATTTTCCAAATCTCATAGTCAAAGTAGTATATTATTTTAAGAAATATTATGATAAATGTAAACATGAAAAATGGAGAAAAGGGTATTTTGTATTCAATTCCTTAATTTTTTCAAAATTATTTATCCACTATTCATGATTTATAGGTATTTAATTTACCTTCCATTTACATCCTTCCCTTAAATACCCATTTACACCCAACATGATTTACATCAATAGGTGGGTTCATTAGATCCCAAAAATGGTTTTGATACATAGAATAAAACTAATAATTCTTGGATTATTTACACCTTTTTAATTTTGATCTCTCTACTTATTCCTTATATAAGAGAAGATCAATATTTTCAATTGATAATGATTTACCATCATAGGTGAGTAGAAAATCATGTCTCTCTAGCTCTCTTACCTCTCTTGTGCTATTACAAAATACTTTTATTTTAGGAACAAATTATTCCTTGAGGAATTGTGGAATATTTTCTTTTACTAACTCTTATTTCAAATTCAATATTCCTCCAACTATCATCCCTGATTATATGCTCCATATAATGAATTATGGCATGTTGAGAGACAATTAATTAATTATCTAAAGGGTTGTATAGATAGTGTACCCTCATTTCCTTAGGATAACCTATAAAGATAAACTTTATGCCTCTAGTATATAGTTTCTTTCTTGATCTATCCTTAACAAATTCCTCACAACCCCATGCATGAAAATGTGGAAAAACAAGTTTATTTCTACTATATAACTCAAAGGGAATACTATTTTCCTCCTTAGTTAGAACTTAGTTTATTAAGTATGGTGCCATATATAATGCATAACCCCAAAAGTATAATGTAATTACTTTATCGATCATCATTTACATTATGATATCTTATAGTTTATGGGTTCTCCTTTCATTGACACCATTACACTATGGTGTATAAGGTGTAGTGAACTATGATAAAATTTCAAACTCCCATAGAAAGTCAATAAAGTCTTGGTTAAGATATTCACTACATTAATCTGATCAAAGTTTATTTATCATATTATCAAGATGATTATCAACTAATTTATTGAAATTTTTTAAATGCTAAGGATTCATATTTATACCTCATTAATAAGATATATCCTTACCTACTCAAGTAATAATTAAAATTAATAAAGTATTAGAATCCACCTATAGCCTCTTCTTGAAAAACTCTACACACATCAATGTGTACCAAATCTAGAAGTCTTGTGGAACTTTCCTCTTTGACCATTGAATAGTGGTTTGGTCATCTTTTCTTATAAAAACCATGAAATATTTCATATGGTTTAAGCTTAAATGTTTTTAAGTAACCATCATGATAGATCTTTATCAAATGGTTCTCGTTTATGTGACCAAGATAGTGATGAAATAACTAGTGTTAAATGAGTTGCATGTGTTTAGTTATTTATTAATTTACAATATTTGGTTTTCATAATTTAATTCAAAATTAAGAGTTTTACTTAACTTTTTCATTCCATAACATATAATATCTTTATATAATTTTCAAACCTTATTTCCAAATAAGAAAATAAATATATTAATGAATAAATAAGAAATATGAATAATTTTATTTGTAAAACAAGGAATATAAACACAATTCTTTATAACTAAAATCAATCTTGTTACCAATGTTAAATGGAAGTCTCTAATGGATGGAGTGACTATCCTCGCTCCATTGGAAACCCATAGATCAGCCTCATCTCTAGAAATCTTATAAAATCTACTTAGTTCCTGTATTTGGATACCAATGTGAGCAATGAAGTCAGTATATAAAAACAAAATCGAAGATATGGAAAGATTACTCTCACTAAAGAACACACCTATATCTCCCCTTTCTTCTTTGGTTGGGTGAAATTCCTCTTCCAATGACCCAACTTGTGACATGAAAAATATAACACATCTTATTACTTTCATTTCCTCCATATCTTTTTCTTATTAGAGGGATAATTCTTAGGATACTTAAACATAGAATGATTCTTTAGACACTTTTCCTTGTATGTCATATTATTATTCTCCAAAAGAACCTTGGATTTTTGATGACCCATGTCTTCATCAACTTTGAGAATAATAGTAATATATTATGTATGTGTCTTGTCACTATTTCCCATATTATAATTCACAATAAATCTAGAGAAGTTTTTTGGAAGTAGGGACATAATGAGATCTATGTACAACTCGTCAGGAATCTTAAACCCTAATATGAGTATGTTCTCAATGTATACCACCATCTTGAATTCATGTGGAATAGTAAGAACTAACTCTCTAGGTTTGCATGTGAATAGTGAATTTGAGATTTCATATCACTCTAATCTCACCTTATATCGATATAGATTTTGAAGGTGATAAATGTTGATATATGCATTCATATCCTTATATTGCTTTAGAATCTCATTGTACATAGAGTATAACATGAAACATTGTATATCCATTATGTATTCTACATTAATCAAATTTAGAGATAATTATTCCTCACTGGACTCTTTGAAAGTGACTCGGGAAGTGGGGTTTCTATCATAAATAATTTCAATTCATGTCATAGTATATGTGCATTATCATATACTATTATAAAAAATTTATATTAGTGAGGATGTTATCCTTATCTAGTATGGATCACATTTATAGTGTCAAATTCATTTCATTTTCCATTTATAAAAATTAAGTGCTTATAATTATTACTAGTTTGATTACCAAAAATATATTATTATATTTAAAATTAATTAAATTAAATTAATCTCCCTCTATTTTGAGAAACCCAATATTCATCACCATATATTTTATAATATCATATCACTTAGATGTTATAGTGGAAAGGATCCATATTCCTCTTATCATAACCCATACTTAGGCCTGACAAGTTATTCAAAGGGTTTTTGGTCAACGTAACTTTCAAACTGCATTAACCCATTGTTTCTTGATCCATTGAGCAGAATCCCTAATCCTAAAATAATGTTTTAATATTTTTCATAACACTTTCCCCTCTATTACACCAAGTCCTATTAGGGTAGTCAACCCTTGTTGTAAATGTGGTCAAGTGAACCCAAAACATCATGTTAAAATTTCTTTGATAATTTATATCACTCCAACTTGGGTTGGTCAAACACTTTGAACAATTATTTTTCCCTATAACTTATGTTGTGTAAGGATATATTAAATTAATATTTTATTTGAGGGATTTTAATATTTAAAAATAAATCCCATTTTATCGTTTCACATTCATTGTTAATATTAAGTGTATTTTACTTATATTATTAACCATGTCTAAAAAATATTTATATATAAACCATTTATATTGTACTCCATCAAATATGATTGTTAATTCATTTATTAGGTTATCATGAAACATCAACATACATAAATAATTGAACATTTAGTTAATATAAATAAAATATATGTTTAATTGTCATGAGATTCTCTAATGTTTATTTTATCTAGAAGATAGTAAACTAACCTCTAAACCTCATGGAAAACTCCTTGAACCATAGCTTAGTTTGTGTTGCATCATTCCACCTTTGGATCATATGTGTTTCCTAAATTGGTTTAACCTAAATTCCTTGACTCAGACCATCTCTTATCACTTGGGGTCTCTATCCTTACATAATTTTTTACTTTCACAATGGTAACTCTATCTAACAGATTGGATAAAAAACGTTTAAATAAAAATAAATTGTGGTTTTTTAGGCCCTTACATAATAAGGATGAGGGGATAAGATGTAGTCTATAAATTTTAATTTAATAACTATAAATTAAAAGGAACCAATCCCATATAACGGTATGTTTTAATCTCATAATCATCCATACATCAATAAACCAAGCATACATTGGTAACCTTGTTGTCAATTACTTCAATTAATTCATTAATTAAGATAATGATCCCTGAATTAACCCAATTAATTTATTTTATCTTAATTCTTTCCAAGAATCTATAACCCACTATCATCTATAATATTTTTTTTTAAAATCATTTAAAATTTATAGAGTACACTAATGTTCATGGAGGAGTATACTTGGGAATATCCAAACTTTTAACATGTAAATTGATGCAATATATAATTATTAGTTGTATTAAATTAAGTTTACTATCAAATAAATGACACATGGAACACATGTTCATAGGTTTGATTATATATTTAATTTTTATTATGAAAAACTAGGCACACTATTTTTATCAGACTACATGATGTGTATTATAGTATAATTCATGTACTATCTTCTGCCGAAGTTGGCTAAACACACAATGGGATTGAATGTGTTACCTACTATGGATGAGTTCAAGGTACACGTTTTGTACTCTAAATACATGGTGTGTCACCTAAAATTATCATGAATCATAAATATCAATGTTGTGTATCCAATAAATGGAACATTGGAACACATCATGTTCTCATATTGAGAAAATGTGTATTACACGTCGTGTAGAGTGGTGACACGATGTGTATTCATTCAAGCTATATACTAGTCTGCATGGATCTATATGTTGATCCATTTTTTTATATAAGATCTGATTTCATCATATCTATACAACATTATTATGATATATAGATATAAAAAAACAACGCACAACATGCATGTAGGAAAAACATGTCGTGTACTTTGTTATTTGTTTTCAGGAAGAGCCTTTATAACCTCTAGATGGTGTTCTTTTGACATTTATTTATTTTTTTTTATCTTAATAATTTGTATATAATATTACCAAGATCTAATAATGGAAGATACAATGATGTTTTATTTTAAAAATAATTTATATATGTAAAAGGAAATGAAAAAATCCAAAGAATCAATAAATAATAAATAATTATAAATTAAACATGTGGGCCACTCAAATTCCACTTGTAGGTTCTGTGTGCAGTTCCAGCATCCTTGTATGGTATGAGAATATTTTATTTTGGTATTAATATACATGTACACATTTACACACATGAATAAAATGTCATCCCCAATAAAAACCATATATTACTTGACTATATTAAAACACTATAACCAGAAGTGGAGGATCTTCAAATGTAATGTATAATTAAATTATGAGAAGATATAGAATTACCTCAACTTGTAATTCCATTTTTATTAATGATATGTTAGAATAGATCTTGTAATAATTTTGTTTCACTATAATATCTAAGAACATAATACAATTAGTACTGATCTACACGTGCACCATAATCTTTGAACATCATCGTAGAAGTGTGGAGTGATATCATAGATAATCTTGATTTCTTGTGTTTTTCATGGTTGATCATAGATGAATTATTCTTGAAGGATAAGGAACTCATAATGTTCTCTAAAAGGATTGAGATATGAGTAAGGGAGAGTGAATTATAAATTATTTATCTCTCTCTAAGTCTCATGAGGGTCTCTATCTATACGTTGTACATAACAAAAGTGATTATGGAAAGTGATATAGTTTGATATTTATTATGCCATGTTTAGTGTGGGAAAATCTCACACAATCCCCTTTAAAACCTAAAAATTATTAGGTAGCCCAATGTTTAATAAAAATAATACTATTATTATTATTCACTTGACATGTGTAACACTTTGAGAATATAAATAAATATCATTTATAACATTTCCAATTATACCATTAAGCTTGGTCCTCTTTCCCTCATCAATATTTATGGATCCTTGAATAATGTGCAATGACACAATATTTTTAAAGGAAATTTCTTTCTTATAAATATTTTATAATCACATGAAATCAAAAAATAATTAACTACTAAGTTCTATGTGACCCTTAAAACATAAGTTTGTCACTTTTGTGATGTGAATTTCAAAAATTCGACATACACAGTTGGAATCAGTAAGTTATTTAGAGTCCAATAAGAAAAACATAATTTTGGGGGAATAGTAACCTACCCTTATGAATAGTAACATACACTTATGAATAGTTATATACCCTAATTAATAGTAACCTTACTTATTATAGTATATAAACAATATTCAAGTGTAACTATGATATATTTATGCTTTAAAATAAGTAAACAAATGTTTTAAAACTCTTGTTTTTATAATAAATTATGATTTTAATTAAATATTAAATTAATAATATTTAGAAAATTATTTTTGAAAAATTTACTTCGTTTTTGGATTCTACACGTTGAAAAATGGTTGGGGTAAATTTTTGGTATTTTTCTGAAATACTTGAGTTTTTGGTGAATAGTGAAATACGGTAAAATATCGTATATGCAAATTATTAGTTAAATACACTATTCATGACATCACATGTGATGTAAGACCACTTGGTTCGAACTCACATGAAAAAATTACTATTCTTGGTCATGGAATACTCACTATTTTTTTCTTGAGGAGATATAATAAATTAATGAATTTTATATTAAGAAATCCCCTCTCTCCTCCACTCTAAAACCCCCTCTCACTCCCCCTTCCATTCACTCCTCTCAAGACTTGTTCCTTCTCCAAATTCTGTCCAAATTCCTTCCCAACCTCCCCCCCCCCACTTCCAAAAATCCTTGGTGTCAAAAAAATACCAAAACCTCTCCTTAAAGAGGTTCTCAAGGAAGTTTGGTTCAAGAGGTAAATTCATCTTTTCAATTATTTGTTTTTCATTTCAAGTTCATTTGTTTTTTTCTATTAACTCTCCTTATACAAATTTATTTGTGACTCCAGAAACTTATATGTACTGTAATTTTTTCATGATATTGGAATAATTTATCTTCATCTCCCCCTTTTTACCTTCTTTTATACTAGTAGCAAGAACACCATCCGAGATGTGTCAATTTTCCACATTCAAGGACGATGGACTTTCAATTTCTATTATCATTCTCAATTCTGGTCATGAAACCATTATTGTTATAGTTGAACCAGATTATTATATATAATATAACCTATTTAAGATTCTGTAATCCCTTTGTAAAAATTTTATTAAGTTATAAAGAAAAATGAGTTCATTGTAATCAAAACACACAAATTAACCAAAACAATTATCATTAAAGTTATATATAAAAATTCATCCTATCTCCATGTAACCAAGTTATATAAATGACCAATAACACTTATTTATGTTCATAAATAATATATAATTTCAATTTTGTATATTTACATCCATTCCACATACTTAAAAACAAGTGAACCGAAGATGAAAATAAATAAAATGAACACTCTAAAGCAACAGTATTCAATACAATAACTTACCAATAAGAACATAAATGAACTAAAAGAGTATTTATAAATTTCTAATCTGTTTTTGGAAACCATTATATTTATAAATTTACTAATTTTATTATGAAAATAATATCTTACTTCACTTCTGGTTTTATACAAATATTTTTCCAAAATAACTCTTCTTTTCAAATAAAAGAGTATTTATCTCAAGATTGCTAAATGATTTCATAAGAGTATTTTCATTTGATTCAACACTCTTGTTGTTTCTTATATATTATTGGGTTTAATAATTTAGGAATTCATCTACAATATTTTATTTAATAGTTTATGAATAACTCTATTGTGGATGAACTATCCTAAAACTATTCTCCATATTACTCGGAATGGTTAGTGTCTTATGTTTAATGATTGGGGTAAGTAAGATACATTTCATATGATAGTTTCAATATGAATTTATATGTTGTTTATGTTTGTCCTCACTCATATGAGGAATGCATTGGACTTATTATGTTATGGTTGGGGCCCACTATAGCCCCTCGATGCATCGGTATGTCTCATGAGAAAAAACTATTGTCTTGGCATGATGCCTTAACAAAATGATTATTTATGGTCCTAGCATGAGTCCTGGACTGTATGGTTATGATGTATAGCATATGAACTTCCCTCATTTTTATGCTATTATTTGAAGTTCATGTGGTTATTTGACTAGTAGAATACCCATGATTTTTTTATTATGGAATTATTTACTCAGATCATATTTCTGCCATAATGTGTTCAAGTTCATTATTAATGGAATGTGTTTTCAATTAGTCACCATGTCTTATGTTTATGTTATCTTCGGCTGTATTGCTTACTCTTACTGAGTGTTTTAGTTCACCCCTTTTTTAGGTTTCATTTTTTTTTAGGACATGAAGAAGTAAATTATGAATGACATGCAAGCATAATCTAGGAGACATGATGTTTCTAGTGGAATAATTTAGTGTCATTTTTCTTTTCCATATGTAATGTTGAACTTATGTATATATCTTGTTTCCAATAATAATAAACTACTTGGTCCTTCGGGATTCGTATTCCTTATATGTATTCCAACGTAATCAAATAAGGCACCGACTCTGGGAAACTGGGTTCAGGTCCTTACAGTTGGTATCAGAGCAAGTTTAGTAGAAAACATGGAAACTAGATTTAGAAAACGTATATTAGAAAGAGTCCCTAAGATAGTCTTTGAGGATAAACATACAAGAGCATCCTAGTATTTTGGTAAGGAATAGATTATGTGAATCATTCAAGCAATCCATCCCTATCTGGATACGAGCAGGTAGAGGTGGCTCTGGCACAGATATACCTAGGAGTGAAAGCTTCGACAAGGAGTTTCGGGCTTGACCCGGGGTATCCTGGTATACGACAACAGGCCTTGCTACAAGCTTGGTTATGACACTTCCGAGGGATATGCTTAGGATAATTTACGTTTTCTTTACAAGCCATTATGAAGGATTTAAATGTAAATTTTTCCTCAAAGATACCATGTTTATGATTAAGAGGTTAGCTATGCATAGAATTTCTATTTATGCTTAGTATTTTTCTACATTGAGATTATAAATTGTGATTTATACCCTAATCTAGTGTATGCCATTATTTAGAAATGGCACCTAGTGGAAGGAATGGAAACCGCATGAATGCATGTGTCCCCTGTAGGGATTTTCCTCTAATGCAAGATAATGATGTCAGCTCTAGTGTTGTGACTGGTGCTGAGTAACTCATAACTATACTAGGACAACTTACTCAGGTTATGAATAACAAACATACCCATATGGAGAATCCGGATCCACCATGTGGAGGATCCATGCTAGATTGCTTTATGCGACAATAACCTCCATCATTAAACAGGAGTATAAACCTGTTTGTAGCATAGTAGTGGATATGTTCTCTTGAGAAGATATTTCTCACTTTGGGATGTAATGAAAGAGAGAAGGTTGTCATGGAAGTATATTTTCTATTAGGATATGTGGATCAGTGGTGGTTATTAATCCAAAACACAAAGGAGGAGGAAGAGATAGAAGAGATGGAATGGAGGGATTTTAAGTAAACCTTCTTAGAAAAATATTTCCCTTATGAGCAGCGAGCAGATATGGAGAGACAATTCTTGAATCTAAGGCAGAAGGAGGATGAAAATGTTTCCAAGTATGAAGCAAACTTCACAAGGTTATCAAGACATGCTGTGGACTATATTCAAAATCCAAGGATCAAAATTGATCGATTCTTTGATGGCCTAAATCCATTCCTCTAGCAGTCACTGGTATCCCAAAGTTTTTCATCATATGAGGTTATAGTTTCATGTGCTATCAATACAAAAAAAATAATTCTCTTAGTCTTATGACTTTAAGGGAAAGTAATAGAAGAAGAGGGATAATGAAAGCTATGGGAACGGAAACAAGGAAACATGGAAGAAGGGAAGAGTTGAATTTACAACCAGTGATAATTGTGGAAAAAAACACCTTGGTGCCTTCTTAAATGGAAAAGGAGTATGCTTCAAATGTGGGCAGAAAGGCCATCTTGCTGGTGATTATAATGGAAAGAAGGAGGCTAATGATGTTCAATGCTATAACTGTCAGGAGATGGGACACTATGCTAATGATTGTCCAAAGCGTCAAGGAAAAATTCCACAGAAAAGGCCAAGGGATCAGGGACAAGATTATGAAATCACAACTGTTAATATTGAAGTTCCTAATGATGTGTTGGAAGGTACTTCAATCATTTCCTCAAATTTAGCATATACATTATTTGATTCTGGATCGTCGCATTCATTTATATCTTCCTAGTTTTCCAAGAAAATTAAATATGTCCAATTTAATTTAATAAAGGAGTTTTCAGTAAAAATTCCTAGTGAATGTATCATTGTAACAAAGGCATGTAGATTAGTCCCCCTCATGACACATAAACTTTCTTTAGTTTCCAACCTTATCATCATACCAATGGTTGACTATGATATAATTCTCGGTATGAATTGGCTATCAATTTATGATGCAAAGATCTATTGCAAGAGGAAGGAAGTTACAATGTTTGAGAATGGTGTATAATCCCTTATCTTTAGAGTAAAAACCTCTCCATTTGATTCTCATCTAGATACACCCCCAGTAGCTCAACTAAATTCAATTATTGGGGGGGAAGAGAATGAAATAACTATGGGTGAGGAAAAGAATCTTCAAATAAATGATGTACTTATTGTGCAAGAATATATTTATTTCATTCCAGCGGATTTATCTGGACATCCTCCAGAGTGGGAAATTGAGTTTTCCATTCACTTAATTCCTAGTTCAAGACCCATATCAAAGACCCATTATAGAATGGCCATTGTGGAGTTAGTAGAACTAAAGAAGCAACTAGAGGAATTGAGTGATAAAGGATTTACTCAACCTAGTGTTTCTCCATGGGAATCCCATGTCCTCTTTGTCAAGAAGAAAGATAGATCCATGAGGTTGTGCATTGATCACAGGGAAATCAATGCTATTATAATAAAGAATAAGTATCATCTGCCGTGAATTGATGATTTATTTGATCAACTTCATGTATCCCAATATTTTTCGAAGATTGATCTACGATCTGGATATCATCAGTTGCTTGTGAGGAAAGAAGACATTCCAAAAAAAAGTATTTTGAACTAGGTACGAGCATTATGAGTTTACAGTAATGCCTTTTGGACTAACTAATGCACCATCTGTTTTCATGGATCTCATGAAAACAGTATTCAAGGAATATCTTGATGAGTTTTTAGTGGTTTTGATTGATGATATCCTATTATACTCTAATATCCATGAAGATCATGAAAATCATTTGCCCACTATTCTGAGGACCCTTAGAAGAAATAAATTATATGGGAAGTTTAGAAAGTGTGATTTCTGGATCCAATCTGTTTCCTTTCTGGGCCACATTGTCTCAAAGTATGGAATATCTATAGATCCAACTAAGACAAAGGTTGTGCAAGAATGGCCTACTCCAATGAGCGTAACATAGGTACGCAGTTTTATTGATTTAGAAGGTTATTATCGGCGTTTTGTACATAACTTCACCCGTTTAGCCAACCCAATGACTAAGCTCACATGAAAATGAGTTAAGTTTATATGGAAAAAGGATTGTGAATAATGTTTTGAATAATTGAAGAGGAGGTTAGTGAATTCTTTGATCCTAACCCTACCATCGGGGAATGATTAGTTTGTGATCTATAGTGATTCATCAAAGAAAGGAATTGGTTGAGTCATTATACAAAATGACTGAGTGATTGACTATTCATCTAGGCAGCTAAAAATTCATGAACAAAACTATCCAACTCATGATCTTGAGTTATCAGTGGTAATATTTTCCCTGAAGATTTGGAGATATTACCTCTATGGAGAAAAATGTGATATATATACAGATCATAAGAGTTTGAAGTATATATTCTCATAGAAAGAACTCAACATGAGACAAATAAGGTGGATTGAGCTACTAAAAGATTATTATTGCACAATACACTACCACCTGGGGAAAACAAATAAGGTAGCATATGCTTTGAGTATAAAGGACCATGGAATTTTGAACAAGATGAGTGTTTAAAGGGATCCTATGTTCATGGATCTAGTAAATATGGATATGGGAATTATCAAGGAAGGTAGTACATCACTACTTTTTCAAATGGTTGTCCAACCTTCTTTACTGAAGAGGATACAAAGTTCTCTGGATGATGATGGGGAGTTTCAAAAGAAAATTAAAGCTTTAAATGATGGGAAGTTGACTAACTTCACATATGAACATGGAATTTTGAAATTCGGGAAGAGGCTTTATGTTCCCGCTATTCCTGAGCTGAAGAGAGAACTGTTGGATGATGCTCATAGCTCTAATTTCTCTATACATTCTGGTTTCACAAAGATGTGTCAGATCTTCAAGAAAACTTTTTGTGGGATGATATGAAAAGGGAGATTGCTGAATATACATCAAAGTTCCTAGTATATCAACAAGATAAGGCTGAGAGGAAAAAGTCTAAGGGGATGATGCAACCACTACCCATACCATCACAAAAGTGGGAGAACATTACTATAGACTTTGTCACTGGACTTCCAAGGACATATAGAGGAAACAATGATATATGGGTAATTGTGGATTATCTTACAAAGATATCTCACTTTATCATAATTCGAGAGGACTTCTCATTAGATCAACTTGAACGGATTTACATCAAAGAAGTGGTAAGGCTGGATGGAGTACCACTCTCTATTGTATCTTAATGTGATCCTAGATTCACCTCGAAGTTCTGTAAAAGTCTCCAACATACTTTAAGCACTGAACTGAACTTCAGTACAGCCTATCATCCTCAAACTGATGGCCAATTGGAGTGGACTATTCAGACATTGGAAGACATGTTGTGATCATGTTCTGTGGAATTGAAAGGTGGATGGGACCAACATCTTCCATTGGTTTAATTCTCCTACAACAACATTTTCCACTCGAGCATCCGTATGGCACCATATGAAGCCCTTTATGAAAAAAGGTGTATAACACTAGCATGTTGGGATGAAGTCGGTGAGCGAAAGCTGCTAGGACATGAATTGGTTTAAGAAATGGTGGAGAAGGTGAAAACCATCCAATATCATATCAAGGCATATCAAGGCATCCCAAAGTAGATAGAAGAGTTATGCAGATAACCATCGACAAGACCTTGAGTTCAAAGTTGGAGACCTGGTATTTCTATGCATATCTCTATGGAAGAAGTTCATGTAGTTTGGGAAGAAAGGAAAGCTAATTCCCATGTATGTTGGCCCCTTTTAGATCCTTGATCGAGTCGGAGTTCTGGACTATCGATTGGCACTTCCACCTACCTTGTCGAATGTACATGATGTCTTTCTTGTATCCCTCTTAGGGAAGTATATACCATACCCTTCACATGTACTCTCTTCAGAAGTTGTACAGTTGGAGGATTATCTTTCCTATGAGGAGCAGCCAGTGGAAATCTTGGATCGTAGAGACAAAGTTTTAAGCAAATGGATTACTCCTCTGGTCAAGGTACTATGGCAAAACCATAAGTACGAAGAGGAAACTGGAGAATTTGAGGAATCAATGAAGGAAAAGTACCCCCACCTGTTCTTGGCCTAGATTGTAAAATGAAATTTTGAGGGAGAAATTTTTGTAAGGAGGGGAGAATGTAACGACCCAATATTTTTAAAGGAAATTCCTTTCTTATAAATATGTCATAATCACATGAAATCACAACATAATTAACTACTAAGTTCTATGTGACCCTTAAAACATAATTTTTTCACTTCTGGGAAGTGAATTTCAAAAATCCAACATACACAGTTGCAATTAGTAAGTTATTTAGAGTCCAATTAGAAAAACTTAATTTTTGGTGAATAGTAACCTACCCTTCTGAATAGTAACATACCCTTATGAATATTGATATAACCTAATGAATAGTAACCTTACTTATGATATTATATAAACAATATTCAAGTGTAAGTACGATATATCTATGCTTTAAAATAAGTAAAAAAATGTTTTAAAACTCTTGTTTTTAGAATAAATTATAATTTTAATTAAATATTAAATTAATAATATATAGAAAATTATTTTTGAAAAATGGACTTCATTTTTTGGATTCTACATGTTGAAAAATGGTTGGGGTAAATTTTTGGTATTTTTCTAAAATACTTGAATTTTTTATGAATAGTGGAATACGGTAAAATACCGTATAAGAAAATTATCAGTTAAATACACTATTCATGACATCACAAGTGATGTAAGCCTTCTTGGTTAGAACTCACATGATAAAATTACTATTTTTGGTCATGGAATACTCACTATTCATTGTCTTGAGGATATATAATAAATTATTTAATTTTATATACAGAAATCCCCTCTCTCCTCCACTATAAATACCCCCTCTCACTCCCCCTTCCATTCACTCCTCTCAAGCCTTGTGCCTTCTTCAAATTCTATCAAAACACCTTCCCAACCTCCTCCCCCACGTTCATAAATTCTTGGTCTCATAAAAAGACCAAAACCACTCCTTAAGGAGGTTCTCAAGGAAGTTTGGTTCAAGAGGTAAATTCCTCTTTTCAATTCTTTGTTTTTCTTTTCAAGTTCTTTTCTTTTTATTTTTCTATTACCTATACTTATCCAAATTTTGTGGTGACTCCAGTACCTTATATGTATTGTAATGTTTTCATGATAGTGGAATAATTTATCTTCATCTCCCCCTTTTTACTTTCTTTTATACTAGAAGCAAGAACACCATCCGAGATGTGTCAGTTTTCCACATTCAAGGACGATGGACTTTCGATTTCTATTATCATTCTCAATTATGGTAATGAAACCATTATTGATATGGTTGAACCAGATTATTATATATAATATAACCTATTTAATATTCTGTAATCCCTTTGTACAAATGGTATTAAGTTATAATGAAAAATTAGTTCGTTGTAATCAAAACCCACAAATTAACCGAAACAATTATCATTAAAGTTTTATATAAAAATTCATCCTCTTTCCATGTAACCAAGTTATATATATGAACAATAACACCTATTTATGTTCATAAATAATATATAATTTCAATTCTGGAGATTTACATCCATTCCACATACTTAAAAACAAGTGAACCGAAGATGAAAATAAAGAAAATAAACACTCCAAAACAACGAAATTCAATACAATAACTTATCAACAAAAACATAAATAAACTAACCAGAAATATGATAAAATAAATACATGTATAATAGGTTCTTAAATAAGTTATTAATAAGTATAATTTCATATTCCAGGATATTAATTTTGAGAGAGGAACACGCTCGGAGTTAAGGTAAGGGTTTTTCCACCCGAACTTCCATTTTCATTCGGGTTATTTTCATTGTCTAATTACCTCAATGAAATTATTATGTATTCTTATGTACTTCCAATAAATTATTTTTTGGTATTATATATATGTAAACCAACCATAATCCTTTCTTATTTTATGTATAGTTACATGTTCTAAAAGGAAATTTCTAAATTGATTTCAAAATACAAACTCGATTCAAGGGAATATCTCAACTTATTACCTATTTTCAAGGGAAATCTCTAATCTATTTTTGGAAACCATTACATTTATAAAATCACTCATTTTATTATGAAAATATTTTCTTACTTCACTTTTGGTTTTATAAAATTATTTTTCCAAAAGAACTCTTCTTTTCAAATAAAAGAGTATTTATCTCAAGATTACTAAATGATTTCATAAGAGTATTTTCATTTGATTCAACACTCTTATTGTTTCTTATGTATTATTGGGTTTAATCATTTAGGAAGTCATCTACGATATTTTATTTAATTGTTTATGACTAACTCTATTGTGGATGAACTATCCTAAAACCATTCTCTATATTACTCGGAATGGTTAGTGTTTTATGTTTAATGATTGGGGTAAGTTAGATACACTTCATATGATAGTTTCAATATGAATGTATGTGTTGTTTATGTTTATCCCCACTCATATGAGGAATTCATTGGACTTATTATGTGATTTGTGGGGCCCGCTATAGCCCCTCTATGCATCGGTAGGTCTCATGAGACAAACTATGGTCTTGGCACGAGGCCTTGACAAAATGATTATTTATGGTCCTAGCATGAGGCCTGGATGGTATGGTTTTGATGTCCGGCATAAGCACTTACATCATTTTGATTCTAGTATTTGAAGTTCATACAGTTATTCGACTAGTAGAATACCCATGATTTTTTTTATTATGGCATTATTTACTTATCTCATATTTCTGTGATAATGTATTCAAGTTCATTATTAAAGGCATGTGTTTTCAATTATTCACCTTGTCTTATGTTTATAGTATCTTCCACTATATTTATTACTTTTACTTAGCATTTGAGCTCACCCCTTTATTATGTTTCATTTTTCTCTGGACATGAAGAAGTAAATTATGAATGACATGCAAGCATAATCTAGGAGACATTATGTTGCTAGTGGAATAATTTAGTGTTGTTTTCCCTTTCCATATGTAATGTTGAACTTATGTATGTATCTTGTTTCCAATAATACTAAACTACTTGGTCCTTCGAGATTCATATTCCTTGTATGTATTCCAACATAATCAAATAAGGCACCGACTCTGGGCAACTGGGGTCGGGTCCTTATCCATTCAATGGCCCGAAGGCCTTCATTTTTTTATTGATTTTGATAATCCTCCTTTCAAGGGGTGAGGTGGAACCCTTTACAAGGTCCGTAAGCATCCTTACATAATGACTATTTATTTAATAAATAAATTTCACTGCATTATTCATATAAAACTATAATAAATATTATATTCACTAAACTTGTAAAAAATTATTATTATTATTTAAATCACTAATTATTTCGAATTAATTTTGATTAAACCATGGAAATCCACCAAAATTGAATGAATATTATTTCTTCAAACTTGTTAAATTTAATACTTTTATTTAACTGAGATTTTGAATACATATAGTGTGTGACCATTAATGTCTATTTTCCAGTGGAATTGGTAATAACAGCCTAAAGTACAAGGTTTTCATCTTGAAACACACCAAGGTACTCATAGAGAAAGAAGTTAATGTCACAATAACATTAATCCTCTTGTGAATTATTTCTATAAAATATAATCCTTCTATTAGGATATCTCAAATAATAAAGGTTTCATATTGGTGAAATCAAACTATACTCTCGATTTCTCTTTCATTGACTTTATATAAATTAACCATCCCAATGAAAACCACGGGCCTAGATTTCATTTGAATTTCCATTCCCATCAAAGGTCCTAATATATCAACTTTCATGAAGGGAAAAAAGCAATAAATCCTCTCTCATAATATCCATTAATACAATATCACTCGTGAAATACCCAATACATACTACCTCACCATGAGAATATGTCATCACAATTTTAGTCAAGAAATTAAACAACACAAGTCTAGATATCCATTAATGATTGCCATAAATTCTAAGGATCAGTACACATGTCCATAAATAAAAACATCTAATGACACATAGAAATATTGATTTTATATTAATAGAAATGTTATTATAACCTCATATCTTAGGGATTACCAATGGTGAACACTATGATAAGGTGTCTCAATATAATAAGAGTCCCCGAAACCTAATAGTATATATCTTAGGTTTACCATCATACAATATCATTCGTCCATAGAACAATATTCAAGAATATTTTCATAGCACCTCTAACTTCTTTTCATAGAGGGGAACTGATATGACCTTTTAGTGTGATGCATATTCTTATTAAATTATCCCAAAAAGGATTCATGGAAAGTAAAAATCATGATGTTATAAGAAACTAAATTAATTATGAAAAAATATAATAAAGGACTAAGAAATTCAATTATAGGGTACCAACTCGCACAAAACAATCTATCCTATTATGAGAAAATCAGCACATAATAACATCAACAGGGGTTTGGAGCCCCAATTTGGAAGATGTTGTACCCATATTATAATGACCAAGGATTTTCATAAATGGATATTATATATTATTAGATAAATATTTGTTACATTACACAAACACATGTCTGAGGAATGTAATAATTTAGTGCCTTTGGAAACTTGGAATGCAATCTTCTAGTCTGGTGAAAGATCTTAAATATTTCCATCAAATAACTTCCCCTTTAGTAATAAAACCTAAAAACTTACTCCATAACCCTGGTAAAGGAAGCATATAAATGTGTGAGCTAAGATTATTAGTAAGGGTAAATGTTTGAGATACTTAAGAATAATATGAACATAGGGGGTATGAGAACATGATCATAAAATTTGAAAACCATACCCTACATAGAAAAGATCATAATCATGGTTCATAGAATAAATATTGGAAGTTCATAATACATTAATCATAAGATAATTAAATAACATGGGCCATAAGATCATAAGATTTTCATAATACATGAAATTTTAAAAAACATTTAAACTTATAACTTTTTGAACATATATAAATAGAAATAGGTTCACTTGTTAAGTTAAAGACATGAAATAAGGCCATTTCATAAACTTAGGGAAATTAAATCAAGTCCATTAATAATCTTATGTAAATGAAATCCAAGTCTACAAACTTATGGAAATGAAATCCATGTCTGTGAATAAACTTATGGACATGAATTCTAGGTCCATGAATAATATATTTACCTCATGAGTTATCCATCATTAACCAATGCATTATTGGGAGATATAAGTCCCACCCATCACATAATTAAATCATAAATATGTGTTACATAAGATAATAAATCATTCATCATATTATAAACTCTAAAAAGTGATGGGTTTCATAATCATTTTATTATGGTATAACTCATGGAAGAAAATGGGTTTCATAAACATGATTCCATCAAAATATAAACCTTTCAGAGGAATAATATTTATGGTACAGTTGGGTCATATCCAAAATAAAACATGAGTAAACCCAATTAATAAAATATTATATGGAAAATAATTTTGAAAAAAATTATTTAAAATATATCTTCAGTAAAATATTCTTTCCGATTTGAAAAAAAAAATTAAAACACAATACATTTTGTAAAAAAATTTCATTGAAAATCACTTTAAAAACTTATAAAGGAAGCTTGAAAACATTTTGAAAATATTTTTATATGAAAATATCATTCAAAAATATAGTATAAGAAAATTCATGATAGTTATTGATATTTATATCATATGATTTCATCAATATATGTATTATATTAAACAATCCTCATAAACGTTGAGATTGTAGCAATAAACTCTTATTACTTTGGTAACATTGAATCATAATACCCATGAGATAAAAAAATTACATGAAACTTATAATATCATTAAATTAATTAGATTAATTATATAACATGTAAAATTGGTGGTATATACACCGCTTAAAATAATATTGGTGCATAACATAACATGTGTCCCAAAGAAGGCAAATTGAGACAAAGTTTCCTTACCACGTTGGTAACATTTTAACCGTAAACCCCATTGAGGAGAGATCCTAAAATAGATATTAAGATCACAATAATTATCATTATAATAATCATAAAATATATCCATGTGAATTATACACACCATATACGATAAATAGGTGGTGAACATGGCTTGTGTCGCACCGAAAATAAAAATGAGACGAAAATCCAGTACTTTAAGTATTAACATCCTTTGTACACATTCAAAACTATTGTATAATAACAATATGTTTATTATATATATACCATAGATTTATATTAATATATAAATCCCATATATTATTTACTCATGAATTTATATTACTCGCCTATTATCAATTCCATGTTAATGTTATGTTCCGGGTAATAAACCACTTTCTTTTTCATACATGTTTTGACTTTTTATTATTGGTACTATTACTTATATAATGATTTAATAATCTAAATAATGATAAAAATTATATAAATATCATATATATTCATTATATATTTATTTATGGTGATTCATATAAGTTAAAGGTAGAAACAAATACACCATTTATGGAAACGGTAGGTCGTACGTGTGCAGAAACATTGTTTTAATTTTCTTTTTGGATTAAAGAAAGAAAAATATATGATATATTATAATTATAGAATAATTTTTATGTCATGTATATCATATATTTATATTAAAATCCTTAACACATTCCTTTTAATGAGTGAACAAATCACATTGTTTCGCGAGGTGGTAGTCTATCATACACACGAACGGCGTTATCATATTCCCACAAAATGGAAATCATGAAGGATTATGTGGTATGGAAATTAATTAATCATAATAAAATAATAAACTAAATTTATATATATAAATATATCATATATAAACTATAAATACATCATTATTATCAACCTATAAAGGTGATAATGGAAGAACAAATGAAATCGGTTCCGGAGGCGGTAGTTCGCCATACACACAGACGATGATTGTACATCCCATTTGATAGAAGTGTGTGAAGTTGTAGGTCATTAAATCATTATAAAAATATCTTAGTATATTTAGTAAAATTAATTTATTATATAATATATATATATATATATATAATTCAAGGTTTTTAAAGGAATAAATAAAACCAAATTTTCATTGATGAAGTTACCTCTTCTTCAGGTATCTTCTTTTAGTTTGCACCAAAGGACATCCTTGGTCAGATTTATTACCAAATTAGGGATTATAGGATGAATTTAGGGTATTTGGGGTGATATTTAGTAAAGTTTTGGTAGAACCAAATAGGTTTTGAATTGTGAATAAAAGATAAGAAAAGGTTCCCTTTTATAATTGAGGTGAGGGGCACCTTTGGAATTTCTCAAATTATTAATTTATATTAAATTAAATCTCAAAAAATATACCACTAAAATTACATTTATTCTAATATAATATGATATAATGTTTTAATATCATAATAAAATATATTTTAGATAAGTTTTGGTGTTATTTTAAACCTTATAATTTTGATTAACCATGAGTTAACCAATTTAAATTTAAACTACAGAAACACCATTTTCAATATTAAAATGTTGTAATTTTTACTTATAAAATGTCAGTAGGACACAAGTAGAAAATTTATTATATTTTAGAATATATATCATCCCCTTTTTCCTTATTTAATACTTTTATTATTTTTCAAAAATTTAAAAATTATTATTTTCATAAAATATCATTAGTGTTAATTTTGACATTAGTCATTACTTTGACTTTAAGAAAATAAAGAAAATAATATATAATTGAAAAAAACTTCAAATAAACCCCTAATATTTCATATTAATCTATAAAATTCTTGTATCACCTTAAATAAATTAAATTATATTTCATTTAATATTTTTAATATAATTTATTTTATTGTTTCATTAATTGAATAATTATTGCATCATCTTTGTGTAATTATTTAAGGTAATTATTTATTAAATAGAAAATAAAAATAGATTACCAATGACGAATAAAACTATTTAATACAATTTTAATAATTCAAAATTCATAATTGGTTAAAATTTATCAAAAATTAATCTCGTTTATGGGCAAGAAAGTGGGTTTTTAAAGTGAAAATATTCAAAAGGTTGAAATGTTATTATAGTGAAATTTAATATGAACAAATATTTCAATAACCTAAATTGTACTAATATATTTATAATTGATATAATTTTACTTTTAAACCAATTTAAAATAAAATTTAACATTATTAATTATTTAGATGAAAATTCAAATTTCGATTAAATTGCAGTATTCTTCACTGTGCATCAAGAGATGAAACTTACCAGAAAAATACCAAAAATTAAATAAAAGTAAATTTAGATATTATTATTTAAAAAATTAAGTTTATTTTGTTAAATTAAATTTATAAAAGTTTCAAAAATTATTTTTTAAGGAAGTACACCATTAAAAATCGTTAAAATTGGTTTTAGAAAAAATAGAGTGTTTTAGCGTAAAACTGGATTTATTTTTATATCATGTATTAAAAAAATGTAGGATGAATGTTAAACATTATATTTAATTTTATATATACATATATATAATTAATATAATGAAACAAGAATTATTTTTTTATTTTATTGGTATAAAACACACTTGTGCGCATTTAAACTGTTTTTCAGAAAAAGATTTTCTTTTTTTAAAAAGGGTTTTATTTTAATTTATAATTAATTATCCACCAAATAATTTAATACATATATATGTGTAAAAAATACATTCATAATTCTCCAAATACTATTCAATCATTCTATTCTAACTACAAGATTATAATTGTCTTATTAAAATAATTATAATAATAAAATATTATTTCATAGAAACTCAATGTTGTGTGCAATGCAAGATGATCCAGTGTTGCATGTAGCACAAGATTAACTTGGTGTAGCATGAAACTAAAGACATTAAGTGAATTTAATTTATTCAAAAAGTAAGAAGTAGTCATAAAACTTATGGTGTTACATTCAACCCCCGTTAGAATTAATTTCACCCTCAAAATTCATCACTCTAATATAAAAAAAATGAGGATCCTTCTACCTCATCGTATCCTCCAGTTCCCACATAGCTTCTTAAAATTGTTGGTTTCTCTAAACAATATTGAATTATTGAATGGTCTTATTTCTGAGAACTTTATCTATATGATGCAAAACTTCAACCCATTGTTACTCATTATAAATATTATGCTCCAGATGTATGACATTTGAGTTCAGTACATGTGAAGGTTAAAGTTTTTACTTAATTAGGATAGATACAGGGAACACTTCATAGACTTGAGATATGTTTTGTGGAAGCACCAAGTGATAGGAAAGCACCCTGATACAATCAAAAGTATCAAAAAAATTACTTCCATGCAATTTGAAATTGAACATAAAAAGTCAAAGGCGGATATTTGAAAATCCCTATGTGGGAAACCCACATCATAAAAAGGGTCAATAAAACTTCCCCTTAGAAAGATGTAAAATAAATAGAGGATAACCACACAAAACTAGGATTTAGATTTGGAGAACATTTTCATAAAGTGAAATCATGGACATGAAAGAGAATTTTAACTATCATGTTCTGATAGAGAATAATAGAAAATATAGTCATTAAAAGTTTAATAAACAAAAAGCATTAAAACAAATAGGTTTGAAAATGGTCATTTATATCATCATAAATTATTATAATTTGATAAAAAAATAAAAAACATTTGATAATATGTACTTACTTGATTCCAACTTATAAGTTCAATCTCACTCTTTGGTTATGTCTTGATCAATTTCTCCTTCATCGCTTACTCTAATAAATGAAGTTGAAATTGTAATGCCCATATAACTAGGGGATCGTAAGATCCATAATGGGATGATAATTAATTTCTTATATATCTAGTTATCATAATAACAAAATGGTTAGCATATATTATCTAATATGTAAAAATATTTATATGGTTAATTAATAAATTAATCTCTAAAACCTCGTCCAAAATTCATCTTAAACAATTTAAAAAATGGTTACCCTTATGAACCTTCCAAAAGAATAAAATCCAAAACTTTTGAAAAAATGTTACTAAATTCCCAAAACCAAATTATCAGTAATCCCCCAAAAAACATGATGTAACACTTAATTGACACATAACAAACATGATAAAACCATTATCAAGTATTCTCTTGAAACTTGGTAATAACCTGAATTAGCATAAAACCTTATGGAAAACATGAATCCTTTCATATTACTAATTAGTTCAAAGTTCATCAATATTATCCCATTTATTTTATCAAAATAAAAAATTCCTTTATCTCATTATCCCAACATCATTCATATATTAATGTTTATGCTTCCCTTAATCATGTGTTCTCCAAAAATACCACCTCAATCAATTTTCATGGTTACCAATACCACTAAAAATATGCTTTCAAATCCTAAAGGAAAAATTATAGTGGACCAGTCCTTAGATGTTTCATAATTTCATAATAACATAAAAGTAATTCTAAAAATTTATTACTGAATATAAATACATAAATACATTAATCCTCCCACTTCAACGACTCACATGGAATAGGTCTTTCCTTTTTCTTGAAGTTAATTCTTTGGTCAGGGAATTGAGTTTGATAATTCTCATGTTCTCCACACAAAATGTATTGAACTCCTCAATAATTTTTCACACTATGAACGTCTTTTCCACCAAGATAACATCTCCCCTCCATTTGAGATATTCGTTCATGTCATTCTTCTCACTTTCTCAACATGTTGGAAGTCGAATCTTTTTTCCTCTATGTTCATAACCATATAAAATTTCATAAAAAATACAAATTCATATTATTAAATGTTTTATTAATTTCTCTGAAGTTTATTTTTTTAATCATATATCAAGATAGTTTATTAGGAATAATCACAAGTTCTGTTACTCCAAAATTATCCTATTTGATTTCTCATCAGAAAACTATATGTCACATTCAAATTTAACCTAGTTATTTTTGTTCTTTCCATTTACTAAAACCATGAAGAATAGTGTGAGACTCAATTATGATATAGGAAAACCACACAATCAAGAGAAATATAATTATTTAATTTCATTATATTACACCTTAGGTTTAATCCTGGGTTATTCATGATTGTTACAAAAACTCTAGGATTGTAATCTAGACTTACAATTGGGGTTCTTACTAAGTTTTTCTCATCCTAGCACCTGAAATTTAACTAAAACTTTATCTGATATTAGCTATAAAAACCTAATATTTTCATACATGTATATCACATATTTTTAGATGAATATTATTTACATTACACAAACACATGCTTGAGGAGTATAATAGTTTAGTGGCTTTGGAAACTAAGAACACAATATTCTATTTTGGTGAAAGATCTTAAATGTTTCCCTCCACGATATTCCCCATTAGTACTCCTACATAAAACATTACTCCATAATCTGGGGAAAGTAAACATATGAAATAGTGATCTAAGATGTTCAGTTAGGGTTAAAATAAGAGACATAAGTATAATATGAACATAGGGGTATGATAACATGATAAAAATAATTGAAACTCATACCATTCATAGAAATGATCATAATCATGATTCATGGAATACATATTGGAAGTTCATGAGGCATGATTTATAATCTAATCTAATAAAATGATCTATAATGTCATAACATTGGCATAATACATGGAATTTTGGAAAACATATAATATTCTAACTTTGGGAACATGTATAAATAGAAATAGGTTCACACGTTAAGATAAAGATAATAAATCAGTCCCTTACATAAAATTATAGATATAAAATCAGATCCATGCATAATATTATGAACATGATATCCAATTCCATTCATAAACTTATGATCATGAAATCCAGTTCCATTGATAAACTTATAGACATAAAATCCATGTCCAAAGATAACATATTTACCTAATGAGTTTTCCATCATTACCTAATGCATTGGATAGAGATATAGGTCCCACCCATCATATAATGAAATCATACATATGTGTACCACAATAAAATAAAACATTTATAATATCATAAACCATAAAAAGATATGGGTTTCATAATCATTTTATTATGGTATAACCTATAGAAGAGAAATTGGTTTCATAAACATCATTCCATCAAAACGTAAACCATTCAGATAAAGAGTATTAATGGTTCCCTTGGATAATATCATCATTAAATAATTAGTAAAACCAATTATTTTAATATTATATGGAAAATAATTTTAAAAAAAATTATTTAAAACATTTCTTTAGGAAATTGTCATTTCTGCTTTTAAAAACACTTTTTAATACATAATACATTTTTAAAACCTTTTAATTTGAAAAATAATTTAAAAAATTATAATGGAATCTTGAATACAATTTGAAAATATTTATCTATGGTAATATAATTCATATCCAGAGGAGAAGAAAATTCATGAGATTTATTGGGATATGGGTCATAATATTCCATAAATGGAAGAATAATAGTAAACAATCCCAATAAATAATGAGATTGTAGTAATAAACTCTTATTACTTTGGTAACTTTGAACCAGAATCCCCATGAGACAATAATATTACATTAAAACTATAATATCATGAAAATAAGGACATTCATGATATAACATGTCAATGGGGATGTATATGAATCTTGTAAAATAATATAGGTGCATAACATAACATGTGTTGCAATGAAGTAAAATTGAGACACAGTTTCCTTACCTCTTTGGTAATGTTTTAATCATAAACCCTATAAAAGATAAATCATAAAAAAATATATGTAAATTCCAAAAAAAAATTAGAAAAATAAAATAATATATCCATGGTCATTATACACACCACATACAAGAAATAGGTGGTGAACATGGCTTGTGTCTCACAGAAAATAAAAGTGAGATAGAAATCCATTACCTTAAGTCTTGACTTCCTTCGTACATGTTGAAACCTCATATATAATAAATATATGTTTATAATAAATAAACCATATAACCATATTAATATATATATAACCATATATTATTTACTTATGACTTTATATTACTCTCTTATTTTCAATTCCATGTTAATGTTATGTTCTGGGTAATAACTACTTTGATTTTCATACATGTTTTGAATTTTTATTCTTGTTCCTATTACTTAGATAATTATTTAATCATATATATAATGATAACCATGACATAAATATCATATTTATTCATTATATATTTATTTATGATGATTCATAAAATTTATAGGTAGAAAATAAAATACACAAATCATGGAGATAGTAGGTCGTAGGTATGCATACATATTGTTTTCATTTTCTTGTCAAATTAAATAAAAAAAGTATATGATATATTATTATTATATAATAATTTTTATTCCATATATATCACAAAATTATATTAAAACCATCCACAATACGTTCCATGTAAATCATGAATGAATCACATCACTTCGCAAGGTGGTAGTCCGCCATACACATGAACGACATTATCGTATTCTGAAAAATGGAAATCATGAATGTATTGTGATATGAAAATTACATAATCATAATAAAATAATAAAAATAATAAGTATACATATATATAATATATAATATAAATCAATAATTTTTAACAGCCTTTAAAAGTGATAATTGAATAATGAACGACATCGGTTTGTGATGCGGTAGTCAGCCATACACGTAAATGATGATTGTGTATCTGATTTGATGGAAGTGTGTGAAGTTGTAGGTTGTACAATTAAGATAACACCATATAATTTTATTTAAAATACTTAAATTATTATATAAACATGATATAAAAATAATTTAATGGTTTAAGGAATAAATAAAACAAAAAATATTCTTTGATAATTGTTACATGTTCTCCAGGTATCTTCTTTTGGTTTGCACCAAAGGACTTCCTTGGTTGGATTTATGCACAAAGTAAGGATTCTTGGATGAAGGGAGGGAATTTTTGAAAATATATTTACAGTTTTTGGATGAACCAAATAGGTTTTTAAGTGTGAATAAAATATAAGTATATGTTCCCTTTTATAATTTAGCTGAGGGGAACTTTTGTAATTTCTCAAAAGATTAATGTATAATAAATTCCATCTCAATCCAAATACTTTCAAAAGGCCTAGTATTCAAATATAATATGATATTATTTTATAATATCATCAACCAATAAATTTTATACATGTTTTGGTATTATTTTATAACTTAACGTTTTGATTTACCCTTAGTTAACCTATTTTAATTTTAACTACGGTAACACCTTTTTCAATATTAAAATGTTATAATTTTTACTTATAAATTGTCAATTAGACCATAAATATAAAACTTATTATATTTTAGAACATAGATAATCACATTTTACTTATTTAATATTTTTATGATTTTTCATATATTTAATAAAATATTAGTTTCATAAAATACCATTAGTGTCAATTTTGACACTATTCATTACATTGACATTAAGAAAATAAAAAAAAGATATATTGTAAAAAAACTTTAAATACCTCCCATAATATTTCATATGGATCTATAAAATTCATAGATATCATTAATTAATTGAAATTAAATTTCATTTTATATTTTTAATATCATTTATTTGAGTGTTTCATTAATTGAATAATTACGGCATCATCATTGTGTAATTATTTAAGGAACTTATTTCATCACTAAAAATTAAAAATAAATTACCATGATAAATATTTTAAATTTCCAAATAATTTTTTATGGTCTGATATATATTATGTATATCCATATATTTATTAAAAACATTAGTGTGACAAGTTTGACTTTTTTAAATTAAAATACTACAAGGGGCTTAAAGTCATCCAAGTGGCTATAATAGGTCATATGTTCAACCCATGAATGATTTTGTTTTAGTAATACTCATAAAATATATTTGTTACATGTTTTAAGGTAATTTTATAATATTTATAATATTTTTTTACCCTTAATTACTAGATTTACCCTTAACTATGGAAATAAAATTTCTCAGTTTACTATTCATATTGTCCTAAAATAAAAGGGATATATTTAATATATTTTAATATTATGATTCAAAATATTGAATACATTTGTAAATATTGAAAACAAATAAGTGGATAAAATTAATTTAAAATTAACCCTGTAGACGGGGTGAGAAAGCGGATTTTTAAAGTGAAACTATTCCAAAGTTTGAAATGTTTTTATATCCAAATTTAATATGAAAAAGATTTAAATGAACTAAATTGTATTAATAGATTTATAATTGATATAATTTTACTTTAAACTCAATTTAAAATATAATTTAATGTTATAAATTTTTTAGATGAAAAGTCAGTTTTTAATTAAAATACAGTATTTTTTACTATTCATCAAAAAATGAAACTTATCATAAAAATACCAAAAATTCAGAAAAAATATATTTTTATATTCCAATTTAAAAAATGAAGTTTATTTTTTCGAATAAAATTTATAAAATTGTCAAAAAAAATTAAATCAAGTGGTCCATTAAAACGCAATAACACTGGTTTTTAGAAAAATATAGTTTTTAAGCATAAAACTGGATTTATTTTTATATCTTGTTTATAAAAAACATAGGATTAATTTTAAAAATTATATTGAATATATAATATGTATGTTTATGTGTATATATATATATATTACATTAATATAATCTGAACATGGTGATTTTTTATTTTATTGATATAAAACACACTTGTGTGCATTTAAATAGTTTTTCATAGTAAGATTTATTTTTTTCAAAAGGATTATTTTTTATTTATAATTAATAGGTCACTAAATAATTTATTATATATAAATTTCTAATTAATATTTTCATAATTAAGTTAATCTTTTTCATACCTACCATACTATCATTTAGATTATAATAGTATTATTTAAATAATTAAAATAATAAAATGATGTTTCATAGAAACTCAGTCTTGTATGTAATGTAATATAAGTTAGTGTTTCCTGTAGTGAAATATTATCTTGGTGTAGTGTATAAAGAAAAATTAAATTGGTGGAGCATGAAACTCAAGTCAACAAAAAAATTATTTTTTTTGAAAAGAAAAAAAATGTTCTTAAAAACCCAAGGTATTAAACATATCCCAAACACTAGGTTGGACATGTGTTGATGTATGTTTTATATATATATATATATATATATATATATATATATATATATATATTTGTGTGTGTGTATCTATGTATATATATTTTTAATTATTTTTTCAATAAAATGTGATTATTTTTAATAAAAATGGATGGGTATTAGTCATTTAACCCAGAGGTATAAAGATGGAATCAATGAGTTTATCAAATTTTGAATGGGTTGTGTAAGAAAACATATTAAATTTTGCATTTGTTTCATAATTTCTGATATTTAAAGTAAATTGGTTTAACTGAATTTGAAAGACACTTGAAATTTTTATATAATTGATTAAAGTTATAAATGTTGGATGAAACATGGAGAGTAATTAAATATATCTAGTGATTGTAATGATTATATATTTAATGATTCATATGATATCAATACAAGTGAATATGATGATTTAGATCAAATTAAGTAAACAATAATCAAGGTTGAAGATAAACATAGATATTATTCAAAAATAATAAAATATTGAAGAAATATATAGATATGGCATTATATGATAGTTGTAAAAAATATAAATCACTATTAAAAATAATATAACTATATTAATTGTATATGGGCAATAGATGGAGTGATGCCAGTTTTATAGAGTTCTTTTTTTACTAAAGAATATGTTTCTAGATAGAAATGTGCTTCCTTGTTAAACATACAAAGCTGGAAAAAAAATTGTTCCAATTGTATGATCTATTAAAAATAAATTCTCACCCTACTTACTTTATATAATTTTGAAAGGATTATAAATATATTCATATATATATATATATATTCATATTCTGATGCATCTTGATATAAGAAAAATAAATCAAGTGTTTTGAAATGGTGTATGGTAGTTTCCTATCATTATTAGATTTTAATGACTATATAGAAGTTTAAAGACTGTAATGTAGTTAATGTGGCATGAAAATAGAAAATATTATCATTTTAAACCTTGACAGTTGGTAGATGCTCCATGATGGATGAAAGTTGACAATGAGTGTCCTAAATTTTGGAATGGGTCAAAAATATTTTATCTTGTGTTAACTATTGATGGAATTAATCCCCATTGTGTATAATGAAACACTCATAATAAATGGATAATTGTATTAGAAAATTATAATTTACCAATATAGTTACACATGAAGTCAATGTACATATGTTGTCATTTCTAATTTCATGAATAAAAAACAGGTAATGATATTAACATTTCTTTTTCTCTACAAAAATATTTGAAATATTTTCGGGATAAATGTATTATAGTGTATGATGAACACAATAAATAAGAATTCTTTCCAAGATCCAAGTTTTTTTATAACAAAATACATTCCAACTTATGGTATTTTTTAGGTTATAATGTTAATTTTAGGCTTGGGTGTCTTGTGTATATAGAAGGTTAACACTCAATTTGGATAAAAAACTATATGTTACTTGTAAATAAAAGGTTTTAACTTGATGAAATTTATACTTATCAGTACTATTAGAGTTTTAGTTTATTATGATAACTCAATTGTGATGGATATATTTCACAAAAATTAATTTTTTGATGGGAGTCTGTCACTATTGGTCTTTTATAATAAATGGTTTTGAAATTATGGTTTTTCCATATTTTTTCAAAAATAACTATTAGTTGAAACAGAAATTAATCTGTCAGAAATTTTTCATGAATATTTTTAAATATTCAATTGTGATGGGTCTATCGTAAATAACATTATTTATGGTGGAAGATTATTTCCTCATAAATATAATATTTCCAAAAAAATACACAAATACAAAAATACAAAAATACAAAAAATAATTAAAATAAATGGACTTAAGAAAATTAAAAACAATTTAAAATAATAAAAACAGACATAAAATTAATGAATCATTTCAAAAAAATAATTTTGTCACCCCAAAATATAAAATTCTCATAAAAAATCACAAAAAATCAACTGGCATCAAGTGGAGGAGGATCTCTTGAAGGATTGATGGGAGGAAAATCTATACCAACTACATACACAAGACATTTCATATAAACATACATCTTCTCATCTCTACGACATTGCTACTCATGCTCTTCCTCCCTCTATCTCATTATTCATTGTATCATCTCATCCTGAGCTCTCAACCTCTCCTCATACTTGTATGTGGATAATGATGATGACTCTTGGTGAACTCCATTAGAGCTAACTGATGATATCACATAAGTACCATAATAACTCATAGGTGTTATCCGTGAACCAATACCAATCACCCATCCCTTCTTGACACCATGCGAAGCTACTTGTATCCAAGACACCTCATCAAAACCTAACTCACCAATGGTATCTTCTTCACACTCGGATTGAATCTCTCAAGACTAACAAGTTGTAGGCTCGTATGTTTCCTATAAATATAATTGAAAATAAAAATAAAAATATAATTAATATTAGTGAAATTTCTTTAAAAACAATTACTAATAATAATATGTTGTTTTATGTCGCCTGCAAGTTCTCCTGTAGGGGGATCAATATATATTTTCCTATAAACATCTAAATCCATCATTAAGGGTTCAGTATGAACATGTATAATATAACAAAAAAATTACATTTAAAGTATATATATTAATAAATAATATTACTCACTATATGTCATTGATGTGTACCAAATATAAGAATTTTGTCCCTATATGTGACCTCCTACCTCCCCCAAATCTAACATCAAGATGATGAAATCCTTAGAAAAGTCTCTCATAGCTGATAGAATCACAATCCATCCCATACCTGAGATCAAATATAGTTAGGTTGATGGGAGATACATGACTGGTTGAAAATATTAGAAAACTCTCTATCCATATATCACTTTTTTATGTTGTGTAAAACTTGAAAAAAAATTGCTCATGTATAATAATATATCATGCCTTTCAGATAGGATATCTAAGGATATCAGTAATCTGATACCATAAATTATAAAATACTATTAAAAAAATATGTTAGTAATTGAATAAGTTTTAAAAAAAATATTATTTAATAAATTATAATTCAATGGTCAAACATCTACTGACAAATGGTAATGGTATCCATATACCATGACACCCATGACTAAAAATAATAATTTCATTGAATAAAACCAGCCTTCTCAATTTCTTAATGCGAAAAAACTTGAAAATAAAAAAGAAATAATCAGAATATTATTACCAAAATTAATACAAAAACATAAAATAAAATAAAAAACATTAAAAACATTAAAAATTCCTCCATAAATGATTATCAAAATCAAGATATGTAAATTTCTCTAGATTAGGGTCTGGAATCATCAATCAATTAAGACTGTTACCCCTCATAATAAGCACAACATTCTATGAATTAGAATAATTAAGCTCATCAGAAGGAAGTCCGGCATCAATGGTAGAATGAAATATATCTTTGGTAGAATCTTCATCCATCTAAAAAAATAATATTAAATATAAGAAATTGTTTATAAAAAATTAAAATATAAAAAATAATAAATACCAAAATATAATAATTTTACATATAAATAATTGTTAATACATATATCAAATATAAAATACTAATAAATACCATAATATAACAATTACCTATAAATAAATACTAGAACATAATAATATAACTTGTAAATACATATTAATATAGATATAAAATATAAAAAAACTATTAAATCCCATTACGAATATAATATAATTACTTATCGATAATTGGGAATAAAAATATAAAATATAAAAAACTAAAAGTTGATATAATCGATGAAGGAATAAAATAGATCATCGGGTCTAGCCATCTGAAACAAACAATATTACCTGTAAATAATTTTTAATACAAATAAAAAATATACAAATTTAATAAATACCTAAATATAATACATAAATATCTATATTATTCATTATCTTCATCAAGGAAAATATATTCATCCTCGTATTTAGAATCATAAACTTACATATGGATTTCAGTTTCATCAACCCTTATACTTCATCAACATTATCAATATCATTATCCCTTAACTGGGGAGTTTTATCATTGATATTTATATCTCTTCAGGTAAGAGATATATTTTGGGATGTTTCATAAAAAATTTCAATATGTTTCACTTCTATATAACCATTTTCATTTTTAATAAACTAATTTTTATGAGGTTTAATTTCTTATTACACTCCACTAGTTATTCAAGTCTCTCGAAACATCACATTAATTTGTAAAATAAACATGATGTACTTGATGTGGAAATATAAATAGTTCATTTGAAGAAAGAAGACTTCTATATTAAACTTCAATGACTCCATGTCATGGATGAACTCATATCCCTCAATCAGTATCACACTAATGAAATTTAAACATTGTTACATAATTTCATCCCAGATTACATAACTCAATTATTTCATCCAGCAAACCATAAAATTAAACTTCACCTTCTTTATATTTATATCCTTTCAAACAAACACCATTACTCATTTATTTCTTTGAGTCACCATATATGAATGTATGGAATCAAAATCCATTAACCATATACCCATTATAAGATTTTACTAATTTCAATGGAGGGTTTTTTAGTACACATAGTCGAATATACTATTAATAATAGATATAATTACAAAATAGATTTACTTTTAAATAAAAATCAACATATCTTACTAATATTTGAAACCAATATACAAAATTCTATTGATAGTGTTCATCAAGAGAAGAAGAAGTAATTTGTATAAATTGTTTTTTGATATGCTCATCATATAGTTAATAAAAAATTAATGTAAATAAAGGTAACAACTATAAAAATTTAAAAATAATAATAGAGTTTTACTTACATAAAAAAAATTATTTATTCAAAATTTATTATAACATATGTATGATCTCTATATAGTTATTCATTTGAAATCCATCATTCACGATAACCAACAAATCCATGATTGGTCAAATTAATAACTAACAACTGATGGTCTTCGAAATCATCAGTTTTTGTCTCATTACAACCAGTCGAGTTATGTTTTGAAGGATATTCTATTCGAAAATAATAAGAGCATAAATTTGAAATTTTATCATGTCAGTATGATTCTATAATTGACTCTTCAACTTATGATTTTTTGTGTACTTTCTTCTTTAATTTTAATATTCATATCTGAAATGGGTATATCAATCAAAAGTTTACCATCCCTCCACATTTGTATTTATACAAAAAATGAAATATTTAATGTTCAATTGAGTCAAAGAAGTTAGGTGGTTATACTATCTCTAATTTATAAAAAATTAAAACAACCTCATTTTGTAACATAGTCAATGCATAATAATTCAATTTTTACGAACAAATATCTCGTAATAAATATGATATTTTAGTCAACACATCCCAAATTTTATAATTGATCATACCAATAAGGCCAACAGGATGTAATATTTTCATTTTGAAATTCCATTATTAACTTCTTAACCTGATAATATGTCTATTTCTGATACAATGAGAAAAATTAGAATCATACAAATCTGGTGAACTCAAATCTCTAATACATTGACAGAATAATAAATGAATTCATTTAAAAAGTGTGTAATCTTCTTTTGGATTCATTAATTTTATTGATCTTTCATCTTCAAATGATTCAACATCAAGATTTTAGTTAATATGGGAAAGATCTAATTGTACCTTTACATTATATTTGGTCTTACTAGATCTGTCCAACACAGTATAAAATATGTTATCAAAACAATCTTCTCAATGTTCATTACATTTAACATTTAATGAACCAAAAATATTTCTAATATGGAAGGTACCGAAAAATACTCTGCTTTATCCAATTATTATCCTACCCACAACCATTTATTTTTTGTTCATGTATGGTTGGTCCAAAAGTAATAGTAGCTAATGAAGATATGATATATTTTACCTGAATATGTACGATCATTGTTGGAGGTTTGTACGTTTTAATTCTATATTTAGTAAAATTATTTCTATTCCTTTAAAAAGGGTGATCCATGGGAATAAATCTCTGATGATAATCCAAATAAGTATTCTTTCTCCCATTTCTAAGAATAAACACTTTTTTTCTCATCTATGTAGTACAAACTTGAATTTAGACTATGTGTACTCCATCCAGAAAACATACCAAATTCTAGAAAGTCATTGATCATCCACATTAATGAAACCTTTAGTGTAAAATTCTAATCTATAACTATATCAAATGTAGTCACACAATTGTTTTGTAATGAAATTAACTCATTAATTAGTGTCTTCAAATAAACACCAATATTATTTTTTAAATGTATTGGAATTAATACCACTAAGTATATATATATATATATATCTGTGTGTGTGTGTGTGGTATCTTCATTAGAATCTAATGAGGTAAGTTGTAAAGAGTCATGAAAACTGACCAATAAGAATATTGACCGTCGTAAGCACCAAATATACAAAAATGATAAGTAAAAATACTCGACCATATATTATGAGGTTCTAAAGAAAAATAAATATGGATCTGGTCAAATTATTTCTATTAATAAACATCACATTGATGATTTAAAATTTTACTGATGGAAATAAATGATTTCTTCCATTTCATCAATACAGTTGTGTTGAGAGACATAAATAAACACTGTAAATGGGGTTTCATTGGAAAATATCTCAACTATTTCATAGGAAATATGGAATTTCCTTATTGTACCTATTTATACCTTGATTTTTACACATGTTGGAAAATAAACTAATGATTCATAATCACTATAATATATGAAGTAGTCATTTGAATATGCCTGAATCTTATGAAAACTAAGACCCAAATTATAGAACAAAAACTTACTTTCATAGAAACTTATAGGTAATGTATTTCCGTCAGGAAACAAAAATTATAACAACAATAATATATGATCAAAAAAATTATGTAACATTCCAAAATATAATTTAATAGAAAAAAATTGTAACAACTTCGTGTTTTTTCATCTGCAATCATGGATATAAGGTATCCTCAAAAGATTTCAACCAAATAAAAAATTGAGAAGGTTCTAATTCGAGATTTTGAATATCATTTTGTGTTGTTGTTTCCTAAATATATGGACCAGCAACCACATGTATTAAATTTTTAAATGATGGTTCTAGAACCAAAATTTTTTTTATTTTCTACTGAATTATGTTAACTATGTTGATACCAAAAAAATATAATATTTCTAAAAACCAAAATGAAATGGATGAAGGTCAACATTTTAAAAAATTTCAAATAACCTAAGATCACATTCCTTGCATGGACATTTAATTATTCCTTCAGAAAAAAAATTCCAAATTCAACGATAAAAATGATATAAATGTTTTAACACCCTTAATGTCGACAAGATTTAGTCTAATTTTTTTGGGATTCTTGAGATGATTTATCCAATCATGATCAAATAATAGAAACTGATATCAAATTCTTAAGTCAGTATTTATCTAAAAAACTAAATAAATAAGAATAATTATTACTCATTATGAAAATTGTAAATTACTATTATATTTTAACACCTTGGAATATTCGTTGGAATATAGTTTCGGTGAGGTGCTATGTTAGAACTGGATTTTGGGCCCCATAGAGGCTCAACACAGATAGAATAAAAATATTAAATATATTATATCACATGCATAATATTTTCCAAAATTAATGGAATATCTCTTGAATAGTGTCTCATATGGGAAATATAAGAGCACTGTTCAGTCAGAATTTGGGGTTTACCCTAGGCATGATATAACATTTTTATGTGTCATGTGTTTGGTTACATTTCACATAAGGGTAATAATTTAATATTTTTATTATATTTTTTATCAAAAATCTAAGTATCTCCTGAACTTTATATCATATGAGAAATCAGTGACCACTTTTAGTTCCGAGATTCAGGGTTTACCCTAGGCATGGCATGACATTTTTTTCATTGGATTTTTGGTAACAACGCATGTGAGGGTAATTTATATAATATTTTTATTATATTATTTTAGAAAAAAATTAGTATCTCATTAACAATGTATCATATGATAAATTGGATACCACTATTAGGTTTGATATGTGGTGTTTACCCTATATGCAACACACCATTTGTGCACGTTGATTGTTGTTTGCATCACACATGATGGTAATTCATTTAATATTTTTATTCTAATTTTTTTTCAAAAAAAATTGAAGTCTCTCCATAAATGTGTATCGTATCAAAAATCTAAGACCACAATTTGGTTGGGTATAGGGTTTAAACTAGGCATGATATAACATTTGTGTGTGTCTGGTATTTGGTTACATTGAACATGAGGGAAATTTATTGGATATTTTTATTATAATTTTTTTATAAAAAATTGATGTATCTCCCAAACTGTGTGTCATATGAGAAATATGAGACTATCTTTAGGTCTTGGATATAGGTTTTATCCAAGACATGACATAAAATTTTTGTGTGTTGGGTGTTTAGTAACATCTCATGTGAGGGTAATTTAATTAATATTTTGTCATAAGTTTTTAGAAAAATTTCAAGTATCACATGAATAGTGTAGCATATGAGAAATAGGAGACCAATGTTATGTATGGGATGCAGTGTTTACCCTAGATATGACATAACATTTGTGCGTGTCAAGTTTTTTGTAACATCATGAGTGAAGGTAATTCATTTAAGGTTTTATTATAACTTTTTACAAAAAATTGAGGAATCATTATAATGGTGTATTGTATCATAAATATGAGACCACCATTAGATCGGGGTGTGGGTTTTACCCTAGGTGCGACATAACATTTGTGTCTATTGGGTGTTTTTTTATATCACATGCGAGGGTAACCTTTGTAATATTTTATTAATAATATATATATATATAATACAAATTATCATAATTTACTGATATATACTAATTATTTATTAATTATTAAAATAATTTAATAATTAATACTATTATTTTAATTATTACAACATTTTTATTAATTATTGTAAATTTTTAAAAAAAATGTTGGTATTTTTTATATTTTGTACAAGTAATTATCTAATAATAATTATTTATTAATTATAAATAAAATTCATCGAAACATATTTAGTATTACGATTACATTTCTCATCATTTTTATAAAACATTCATTTCCTCTTTAATTCATACTATATATATATATATTACATGATTTCTTGATCAAATATATTTTTTTACTTTTTATTAAACAAATATACATATCAAAACTATATATATATATACATACATACACACAGATATATATATCAAAGGCCTAATATATTATTTTTAAAATTTATATATATATATATATATATATATATTCACATATAAATATATATTTACATATATATCCAAACATTTATAAAATTATATTTACATGTTTTAACAAAATAAAACCATTCAAAATATAAAAAAAACATGGTTTAACATCAATTTTACAATCAAAGAACTATCATAATTCATCAAAAATTATATCACCATAACCATTCTATACATTTAATCAATTAAACATATTTATATAAAATCTATCTATATTAGATATCCTTATAAATAATTTCCATAATCATCATATTTCAAATAATAATATAATATAAACAACTTGTAGTAACCCTAAATACCAAAAAAAATCTATTAAAACTAAAGGTCAAATAAGGAAAAAAATATCTCAAATCAATTGAAATCAATTCATACAAAGCCAATTGACACCCAAATAATGAAAAATAAACTTATAGTAACCCTAGATATTAAATAAATCATAAACGTTTTGTAAAATTTTTAACATAGGTTTTGACCAAACCAAATTTTCATGATTTAAAGTAAAATCACAAAAGGATTGAAGAAAGACATAAATAGAGTTTGTACTTAAGAGATCTAGGTATAAATATTCAATAAATCAAGTGTGATGGGCGTTTTTAGGCTATTTGGTGGTGTGGTCATCAGATGTTGTTTGTACGACTGGTTGTATGGTTTTAGAAAGAAAGTATAGGAGAAGTAGAGGGTCTCATTCAATTGTATTAATTTATTTTTTTATAGACTATTAGGAACAGAATTTATCTAGTCATAAATGTTTTCTAAGGGAGTTTATTTTTGATGGATAAAAACATATATCACAGATAAATTATTTCTTATGATAGTATCATGTAATGGCGCCCATGTTCTCTAAAAGAATTTGTGAAGGGACTTGAAATATAATTTAAAATAAATATTATTTGTGATGGAATTAGATATTTGTCATACATAACTCCTTATATCTAATAAATTATGACATGTATTTAGTCCTTTGAAAATAGTCCATCTTAATTATGCATTATTCCTATAGTGTAGGTATGAAAATATTCAATAGGAAATTGAAATAAGGTTTTTAAACTTCTCCATTAATAGTAAAGGAACTACCTCGTAAGGTAATGTATATTATCAACGGTATTAGTAAAATATTCTCTAAAAATATTTGAATATTGGATTGGGAAAAAGAATAAAGTTTCCTTGAACTTCTTTATTATAAGAGTTTTTATGTAATAAATATTTCTACATGTCATGTATATCAGTAAAAATTCATGTGACAGTGAAATAAGTACATTATTAAAAAGAAAACGAAAGATCAAATATACCACCAAGTCAGTGTTAAGTGATAATGTCATGGGAGTCAGGGAAGATATATCATCGGTGAAGTAGGAGAGGAAAATATTTCTTCCTATAGCGACTCACACTCCTTTTATATAAGATAGATTTAGGTTTTTTAACATTTTTAATGGTGTAATGGTCCTAGGGGGTATTCATAAAATACTAAAAATGTTCTAACGATGAATAGATTGATGTAAAAAGTTTTAAAATCAAATGAATGATATTTTTTGATTTATATTTTTATGCTTCTGGAAATATGATATATATTTGGAATAAAATTTAAATATAATAATTATGTTTTTTTCCTTTTCAAATTAATATCTAGTAAAGTTATTGACCCAGTGCGGTTTCCAATAATAGAAAAATATATTAGTATCACTTTATATGAACTTGATATTCTCTTATCACCATCATTCATTGATACTAAGGTTTACTTTAAGATTCATTTGATAATGTAGATCTATAATTTTGGCCTCAAATATTTAATATGGATATAAACTATTAAATGCTACTAAAATATATTGAATGTGTGTTCCAAAAATTGCCTTTTTTCAAAAGGTTGTAGTATAAAGATGTATATTATGGAATAATCTGTTGAATTATTTACAATGTACCAACATAGAGTGGATAGCATTTATCTTCTAAAATCTCATCTTGAAAAGTGAATCTAAGGTAAATGAATTTTAGTAAGAGATGATTTTTCAATATCTATCAAAGATGAGGAATTGGATCAACTATATGTTTTCTAAAATATTGTGTATGTTTTTCTATAATTTTAAACTCATAAGTATTTTCTTAGATATTTTAATCCAATAATGATAATTGTTAAATATCAAATATACATATCTATTATTTTATTAGTTAGTTTTATGACCATATTTATATAGAGTTATCAATAAATTTTAAATAAATTTTTGGAAGCTTTTTCTAGATATCCAAAGGACCATGTTTTCATGTATTATAATATAATAACTATACAAATAATGGTTATATATTCTATAAAAAAGGCCATGATGATCATAGTATAATGTAAAATAATAGAGTTGTTATTTTGTTCAAAGTGATTTATTTATCAGGTGTCAAGGATAAAAATATAATTTACATGAATATTTCTTACATTGGGGTCATTGGAAAAATATGGTAGTTGTAATATATGACAATTCATATGAAAATTTGTTGATTTAGATGGATTTATAATAGTATTGTAGTATAATTTATTGAATTTGGATTCGTGGAAGTGAATTTGAGTAAGGAAAGACACAAATATGAACCCTTTATAATTTCATCAAAAGTAGTGTAAATTTTCTTATACATGTGTTCTTATAAATTATAATTATTCCATTTTATTTTAGAAATGAATGTAAATGTGGAATCATGTGTCAATTAATAATAAGATGATTATTTTCATAGGATATCATAAGCATTTTTTGGACCTAATAGAGATGATTTTCTATAAGTTAGAGATGACCATAGATTTAAATAATATATAGATAGGAAAATATAATTCTTTTATTAAATAAATATTGAATATTAAAAAATAAATGTTTGTTATCACTATGGTTTTTATATATTTTATGTGTTTTATTTAAGTTATTTTTATTTAATTTAAAGCTTGCATATTCTGATTTATTTTTCTAAATTATGATTTATATAATTGTATTCTCTATTTCATGACATTACTCACCATAATGAGAAAATTTTAAATGATTCTAAAAGTTAAGAACAAATTATTCATCACCATAAAAAATAAAAAGAATCATCATTGTAGGATGGTTCTAACATAAGTATCTAAATAAATGAGTAAATATTTAATTTTTTAACTAGGATGGAATGACTATAGTTAAAAAATTTACCCCATTAAGTTATTATTCATTAGTTATATTTAAATTATTACCTTGTTGATTGTGTCAATAAACATAGAAATTTTAAATTAATTTATAATTTTAATGAAGGCTATTGTTTTGGAGGACATCATGGTAGCATATTTCTACGCTTTTATTCTTTTTTCCCTTTAGATCAATTGAAATGATGAGCGTTTTTTTTTATAAAGAGTTTATTTATACTAAAATATTTTGGATTAGATATTGGTTTTAAATTTGTTGGAAAGAATGATAGATCCTTATAAAAATGCAATAGATATACTAATGGTATTTCTACTCCTCACCCAATATATTTATATTACATATTTATCAACCAAGAAAATTGAATTATTTCATCACATGATATGAGGAGGGGAGTTTTAAGGTAAATTTTATGTTATTTTTATTTATCTATCCTGACATGTTACAAGTATTCATTTTCAAATTTGTTACTTTATAAAATAAAAAATGAGTGAAATGAATAATAAACATGCAACAAAGTATCTATACATGTACCATAAATAATGTATGATTAATATTTCACATAAAAATATGTTACATACATTGAATTTATATTAAAATAGTTAATATGAAAACTGATTGGCATAACATTTTTGAGATAAATATTGATCAATTACCCCCCCCCACCAACTTTAATCCCTTGTCATGTGTTGTGGTGGGAGGTTTTTGATAATAAGAAATCCAACTTTTAGATGAATGTACTAAAATAGTATGGGATAAATGTATATGTATGAAAGAAGTGAAACTTATTATTGTTTTATATATTAAAACAAAATAATATTTACCAAGTATTTATTTTTATTCTTTAGACATAAAATGAGTGATCTAACATAGATCATAAAACTATTTTTAGTGGTTCTACATCATCCTAGTCAGTATGGACTAGTAAGAAGGGTGAGTTTTGGAGTCTCACCAAGAGACTACATTAAGAAATTCCAATCATGGAATCATACTGTTAAGAAAAATAAAGAGTTAAAAATAAGTTGGATGTACCCTATTAAACATTGTAGGAAGATATTAAAAGAGTATATAAAAAATATAAGATAACTAAAAGGTTATATTTTAAATCATTATATTATGTAAGAGGCCATTAAATTTTATACTGAATACATATATTATGTTTCTAGAATTTGTCTTCTAAAATCTTATCGCAATGGGAAATTTGATAGTGAAGGAATTTTAGGAATATGTGTTGTTGTAATACCCATAATAGATTAGGAAAAAACATATATATATGTTTTTAAAAATAGTGTGGAGGTCTTATCAAGTGTTCAAACTAATAAGGAAATTATAAAGAGTTTGAATCCAATAAGAGATAACATTTGGATATAAAATATATATATCCAATCATTTTTTAGTAAGTATCGAGGCCATAATTTTATTGATTTATCCACATATCCTAAATTCATATATTGAAAATTAGTATGGTTATCCAAAGGACCTTGTGTACATATATTATATTATAATTTCAACATAATTAAAAAAATTATATATAAAGAAACATCATGAATTTAATCGTTTTTTATGCTTCTCTACTAGGACTACTATGTTGGATGCATTGGGGATGGTCATGATCTAGATCTCGTGTCTCCACTTTCCAAGGGCTGTTTTTCATTACCATTGATTAGTTTTTTATGATCATTTATTAATCATTAGTAGTGTAAGACAACCCAAAACATAATTAGATCTATCTTCAAGAATAAACTTATAAATAATATGAAACATATATTACATGGAATTCAAGAATATCAGTAGTTTCTATCTGCCTTCTATGAAGAAATTGTGAGGAAGATTATGTGGAGTGAAACAAAGCACCATACATCTTAGGTGACACACTAGATAATGTATCCATGATTGTATCATTAGGATACCCAAACTCTAGATGGGCTTTAGTTCCTTATTGAATGAGATAAATAGAGTTTTGGGAGGAAGATAGTTTAATAGAGGCTCATACACATAACATCACACACACACAGCAGAAGCCTAAGGAATCTCCTATTAATGATACATCATATGAATTTATCACTATTTTGTTATAATTACTTAAATATTTTCAATGAATTTAATGAAAATCTTTTAATCCATTCATAATGGATTATAACTGGTCAATAAACCATTAAGAAGAAATAAATAATATATATATATATATATATTCATGCATCACATGCATGAACAAGTACATGAATCATATGCTTATATTAAATATACACTATATATATAGTACCATATTTTATATTTATATTTACTCTATGCATCTCATGCATGTATATTTTAGTTCACATCCCACAATATCTCACTTATACTAAAATACAATAAAGAATTTATGCACAACTTCACAACTCTTTTTGAATCCATCCAAACACTTTTGAATATGGTTTTTCATAAAATTATCTTCATTTGAAACAAAAAAAAATATCCTTATTCAGGGGCCTAACTATGTGACATCATAGGACTTATTAGGTTTGAAAACAAATATGAAACCGAATATCAAATCCTATTGGTGGAGGGAGATTATTGGGCTGTTGTAGCAGCCGGAATAATTCATTTGTTTGGGCCTTCAGGCCCCTGGTTTGGGCCTATGGGCCATAGGGACTTTGGGACACCTTGGGCCACCTCAGGGCTTTGGGTCATTGGATTTAAAGCCACATATACTATGGATAATCCTAGACATAACACACAAAATAGGTCCCTGAAGAGGATACATAGCATGTAGCATCCACCATAGCAGAGCTAACTGGATTTTATGAACAATAGGGTATGGAAATCACTATCGGTATCAGGCACCGTGAAGCTATGCATAGGGTAATACTAGCCAATCAAAAATTCAAGGTGGTGAGCTAGTCACCTTCAATGATGTAGATTATAGGGAGGGGAAATTCAAGTGTAGTTTCATTGGGTCTTTAGGTCATGGATTGGGAATTTGTATCTGGGCCTTTAGGTAATATATGGGCCTTGTGCCTTGGGCCTACGAGTCATGTAAGGGTTCCACTTCAACCCTTAAAAGAGGTATTATCTATAAATAAATAAAAATCTCTGGCCTTTGGTATTTTTGAGTATATATGAAAGAAAAGAGTGTCCTTTAGAAAAGAGTTAGTGTGACTCAAGATATTAAAGAGTCTAGTGTAATCTCTATGAAATATACTCACATCTATATAAAAATATTTATGCCACAAGATTTACCATATATTTCATATTTATACATATATAGTCATTTTTTATAACATCTAGTAACCACTAGACATGTAACATGTAAATCTAGTATATTCATGTCATATTTACTTAATTCTTCAAAATAGACTGACCAAGTCGATGAGTATATCACATGTCATTCATATAATAATAAGTGCATCACATTTCTCTTATCCAAGTAGTTTAACAAGTCTTATGTGAAACAATTAAGCATGTCCATGGATTTCCTCATTATAATTCAATCAATGTACATATTTCTTTTCTTGTCATATAGGTGGGAAAATTCCATCTTGGTTACACTCTAACTGATGACATGATCAAAAACATTCCCAACCACCCTTGTTTATTACTAAGTTTATATATTGGATTTATTAAGTAGGTTATCAAAGTATAATGGTTATCATTAAATGTATCTATCTAACCTTGGGTGATAAGGATTTATAATAAGTAGACATCCCTTAGTATATCTTTGACTATATGATATTACATGAGATGTACTTTCACAGATTCCTTGTAATAAGTATCTACTTATTACCTTATGAATCTATATCCATATCTCATATACAACCCTTTATAATGAGTATAATAATATATTAAGTATAATAAACACATATCATCACAACCCATGTTACTTAATCATAATCATCAATTAGGGACAACTCAAAGTTATCACTCTGAGGGGATATTTACCATTTAACCATTCATGTAAAGTAATGTTGTAGCATATATGAATGAATGATAAATGGATTTTTCCTTTATAATAAATACATGATATGTTTACAACCTTTAAAAATATTCTCTTAAGAGATTATACAATACTTTAATATTGTTTATATATAAAGGGTTTTTGATTATTACATCCATATGTAATTCATGTCTCATACCTACTTGAAATATGATAAAATACTACCACTAACCTCTTAGTGGGTAAAATTTATTAAGAAAACTATTTTTAATAATTATGAAACTTAAGAATTATGTTCTTGATGTTTTATTCTTTGAACATATATTCAAACTCCTTTTATTGAAAAAATAAAATATTATAATGTTGTCTTTTATTTTTAACTTAGAACTATTTCTAATTACGCTATCATCATCCTTCAAACCTCTAAATCAAAATTTTTCATTTACATCTTTTTTAAATAGTGTAACTATTTACATTATCAGTTTACAGGTATTTCCTAAAGTTTTTTTAGGATAAAGTGATATCCACTTTGTTTTGATAACTAATTAGAATCTTTAATAATTTATTTACTTCCATACCGTAAACTCTTTTAGGATAACTGGTGTTACACTTTGTGTATTGGATAATATAAAACTTTAGGGAATAATAATGTTTAATTGTTATGGTAACAAAATGTAACTCTTTAAATTTTCATTTAACATCATATATCTTAAACTTCTTTAATATATTAAATAAAGAATCACTGTAATCTTTGATTGGTAAAATATTTTAATTTTTAACATTGAATTTTTATATGTCTAAAATTTCTTACACTATCCTCTTAGACACTATATTATATTCAATATATCCTTCTAAGAAAAAACAAACAAATTTTCATTTTATTAAATAAAATGTATTTCCTTTTAGTAGGAATATCCGAAAAATAAACTACCATTCAAATACCACATATGGTATTCTATGTGTTTAAAGTATAGATGGGTAAATACTTTATACTGGATAAAAAAAATTATCCACATATTATTCTCAAAAAAATTGTTATAAAATCCCATGAATCATAATCCCAGTGTATACAATTAATCATATCATATTTTTTATAACTCTTTGTTAAAACCTCTTGTCATATAAGAGAAGTGAGATAAAGATACACATACTTTACTTATATTCAATCAATCCTAATAAACATTCAAATTTTAGATATTGAAAATATTTACTACATCACTTTTATGAAAACAAAGATCTCTTGAAATTATTCCTATGATTTTAAACTCCTATATAATTACAACACTTGTAGAGTATAAATTAGGTATCATATAATATTAAAAATTAAATGATTCATTTCTATAACACTTATACCTGATATAGACATTTAATAGAGTTCCCAAACCCCTCTAGTTATTCTAGATAATCCCATAATATGGAATTATTAATCCTTATTAATAATACCTTCTGGTTTAAAATGACCTTAACTATCTTCTTAAAGAAATATGATTGGACATTAAAACTTTAACTCTTCTATTTTTGAATATTTACCTCCTTGTACTATATGTAAAGTACCCACACTTAGACATTATATTCATAGTTCATCTATTCTCATCACTTTGAGAATATTAGGTAAAATTTAATTTGATCCATATATATTTCTGGAACATTTCCTTATATGAAAAAAGAATGAATTTATTATCCTGAATAATCCTTATAGAAATTCATCAAATAGCACAAACATATTTAATGATGTTGAATATTATTGAAATACCTAATCATATTAAGTATATGGAACTATAATTCATTAAGTATTTTAGAATCTAGTTCCTTTGAAACCTTAAATGAATCATTCTATGATTTTATAAGCATCTTGATTTTCTTGTCAAAAACTTAAGCACTTGGTTACTTTGGAAGGAACTATTATATCACATAAAATATTACTCTTACTTAGGAACCTTTCTTAAGCTACTAATTCTATGAGTTTCTTACTTTAAGCATCTCATTTCAAGGATTCATATAATTTTTAGTTTGATGATAATGAGTTATTTATCTATAAAATAACTTTTTATCATATGAATATAATGTCTTATATTTTTCATTAAGTAAATTTAATGAAAATTTCTCCCACTAAAAATGATGATCCCATATATCATATCCATTTAGTAGTACAAGATCCGTATTTTACTAGGTAATGAGTTTTCTATGGAATTTATCTCACCACTTAGTTATTTGGTTTTGGAGTCATCTTAATAAAAAAATTGACTCTTAGATAGTTGACTGGATAACCCTTTATCCAAATCCATCATATGGATTCACTCAACTCTATTCCTCTAGTATCCTAACATTTATGGTGTCACAGCTAATGTAACCCAAATAAAATATCAAAAACAAGTTAACAAAGGAAAATATAGTGGTAGCTAACTTTGACATGAAAATTCTTGAAAATACAATCTATAGTCACTTATTGTTTTCTATTCTTACACTATAATATAGGGGCATCTGGATTTGGAATGAAATTACCCAATTAGATGATATAAGTCATGAAAAGTGTTTCTTTGGAAGGAAGCTCACACATAGTAGTTGTGTGATTTTATTTTAAGGTAATATAGATCATATTAATATAAAAATAATAACCCTTAAATATTATGTGATAATTATCTTCACTTTTTTTATTTACTTTGTATGCATTCTTCAAATAAATAATTTTTGGAATCCCAATTATAAGAACCAAATAAATTTATACACACCACTTTAATGTGTAACTATTTATACAACCCACAAGTCTATGTTAATCCCCCAAAAAAAGAAGTCAAGTATATTAATATATATCCAAATTCATTATATTAATATAGTACATGAACACTCCATTTTAATGAAAATAGTTATATTTTAATGACCCATGTTTTTTTAAAGAGAGAACTATGTTCGGTAGAATGTGTGATACACAACCCTAAACCCAAATAAACCATGATTTTTTTAAAAAGATAATTATAACATGGCCATTATATTTTTGGGTATGAATATAATAAAATATTTTATGAAATATATATATATATATATATATGTTATACTAAGTATAAAATTTTTGATAAATTCAATGTAAATATTCTTTCCATATTTTGGTAACAACTTTTTATTATTCAAAATATGTTTTGTTCTAAATTGATTTGTATTTATTTTTATGAAACAATATTATAATTATTTTATAATAAATTTATAAAATTTAATTTATAAAATGAAATTCATTTTTTAAATAATCATATCAGGATTATCTTAGAGTGAAATTTTTTGATTTTTCAAAAATGAAAATTTTTCATTAAATAGTAAAAAATATCATTTGTAAGTAAAATTGTCGTTTATTTTGGTAAATTAAGTAATATAAAAGTAACAATATTATTTAATTTTTATTTAAAGGTAACATATATAATCCATATTTAAATAAATTAGTTTCCTTAAAATCATCTTTATATCGAATTTTAGTATAAGTTTATTTTTAGGTTTAAAACAAATTTTCTAAAAACTGTTTTAAAATGAATAATGTTTCTCGATTTTAAATAACCCATAATGGGGAATGATTTAATTGAAATTTATAGTTTATATGTATATAATTATTAATTTAAATTCATATAATGAATATTAATAGTTATAGAGTAAAATTAAAATCATATTTTCCTTGAAAGTGCACTTTTTCAGAATCCCACATTCCCTCATGCTTACAGGTTTTATATTAAATTAAATTAATCCATTGCTATGAATTTATTTTTATAAAATGGATTATATATTTGGAATAATTATAATTAATATTATGTAATAATGTCAGCTTAAGTTTTGAACAATATGAATAGTATTTGTAGTAAATATTTATTACCATAGTAAAAGGAAAGTAGGTTAATTACGGGTAAAAATAATTTAAAAAAGACTAGAAAAAAAAAGTAAACATAATAGTATGAATATTTATATTTCCTTTTCATTTAAATGATTATAATATTTTTTTCCTTATTATTTTACTTTATAAATGATTATGTAATCATTTTGATAAAAATTCTATTTTGACACCATAAAACACAAATTATATTTTTAAGTAATATGTAGTTTCAATTATGTAATTCCTTTTATTTAATTAATGTATTTTAGATATAAATTATATTTTAATAAAATATTATTATTAAAATATTATTAATAAATTTAATTGATAATATAGTTTTTATGATGTCAAATGTAATTTCTATAATGGTTCAAAAACATTTATTATCAAAAACCCACCATTTCTTAATAAATATCAATTATATTTTAAAAGTGACAATTCACATATTTATAAAATTGTTTTCAAAAAATAAATATTATTTTTGGAATCATAACATTTAAATTATCCAACAATGAATTTTTCATATTTTTCTAAGATAGATGAATTTTTAGATATAAATTAAATATGGTATAAATATATAGTGTGTATTATGACATCATAATGACCCAAAATTTATGTAATAAATAAAATAAATGGTATAAAAGTCTAAATATATTTTTTACCTTTAAAATAATGTTATTTTATGTTTATTTTATTAATTTTGTAAAGCCTTTATAAATCCTTCAAAATCTATAATATATTTTTAAGATTTCAAAAACATTTATTTAATATTATGACCCACTTCCACATCAGTAAGAGAGTTATATTATTATTTTCATCACATTTACTTATAAAATAATGATATAAACTCCCATTATTTCAGAAACCATGGGAAAACCCATGGAATGTTTGGTGATTATCATTATTTTAGTATATAGAGTCCAAAACCTAAGTGTGGGAAATGGTAAAGAAATCTCATCCCTTTTCTTTATAAACCCACATAATATCCCATTTATCTTCACTAAAACCCCTTTTATAATGCCCTTACTCTTACCTAACATCTCTAGAGTCCTCCTAATGTTCCCCCAATCTCTCAAGAAGCTCCTACCAAGCATTTGGAGTCACACTCTCAAGGCAAGGGGTTGTTTTTATTTTTATTTTAAATCTATCGATTTACGTTTGAATAAGAATTTATGTTTTTTAAGGATATTTATGATTAGATATTTTCTTAATTTAATATTTTTATATTAAAAATATTTTTTATATTTTTATTGTATTTTATAATGGTTTTTTTATTTTTTTTTATGTATTTATGATGGTGAGGGGTTTCTCTCTTCTCATTTCCATTCAAGCACCTATTTTATGTTATACCTCTTAATTTCAATTTGTTCATGTTGGTATATGTTCTTACATATCACCCTTACATTCCCATTAATTTTTAAATGATAATATACCCCTTTAAATCTCATTAATTCCACCCATGAACAATTATGTACACATGTTACCATGATGAAATTTAGTAAGGGATCCTCTCCTTATCCTCTTTATTCAAGTTTCTTCATTATATTATGCCTTTTGTTTCCAATTACTATTATTGGTATATGTTTTTACATGTCCCTATTAATATATATTTTATGTAAGAATGATTAGAGACCCATTTCTCTCTTGTAAACCCATTTTATGAATCTTTAATTGACGTTATTATACTGCCAAAATTTCACCGCAATTTTCCATACCAAACAACTGTGTAGTCAATACCCATACCTGTTTCACCATTTTGAACTTGTAATTATTTTATTTGGGAATTACATGTATGTATTCAAAACTCCTTGATCATAGAATAAGATATTATTATGAATGAATACATTTTGTTTGATCTATGTGGCACACTTAATCATGATAATTAAATGAAAGTGACAGGTGAACCTAGAATTATGTAGTGCTATAATCCATTGGATAATGTTTTTGTCTCATGAGAAATCATACAAGGGATTAGGGATTGAACATAATCCACCATAAGAATTTTTCCATCATGATTTCTTGGCAGTTATCCTTGACATATGTTTATGATGCAGTGTTTTAGGTTGTTGCCACATTTCTCATGTTTCCTTTATGATTATAATGTTATATCATGACTTATTATTAATGCTTATGATTATCAACCCTTTTATGCCAAATTAATATGAATATTTTATAAAATATATAAATTTATTCATTTTATGCCATTTTTATTCCCTTACTAGGCTTTATAGCTTACCCTTTTTTTATGTATGCCCTCAGGTTTCCCCATGCAGTGTTAAGTACAAAAGAATAATATGATCATGTTAGGGAAGTTTTCGATAAAGATGATGTATTTCCTTCTTTAAGTTGTTATGTAATGTACCTAATTCTCAAAGACACTAGTATTATCTATTTTACAGGTTGTATTATGTGTAAATTTATGTAATAAATCATGAATTAATTTTTAATAAAGAGAATCATTTTCATAGTTGGTATCAAATGAAAAGTTTATTTATTTCTGGGATTAGGATTAGAAAACTCAATAAATATCCTTAGTGATCAGACTAAGTATATGAAAACATCCCTAAATTTTGGTAACTACAGAGTAAGTGGTTTATTATGAAAATACATCCATGTGTCAATACAACAAGTGTATGTGGCTCTAGAAAAAATGTTCATAGGGGTAAAACCCAAAAACAATGTATTATGTTAGACTCTACCTGTAACTAATGCATGACAATAGGCCTCACTGCACAACTAGTTTGACAGTCCTAATTGATATTCTTTGGTAATTTACAAGCTCATTATAAACAATTATTAAGGGAATAATAATTCCTATAATAGTCTATATTATGAAATAGACAATGGATAACTTATATTAAATAATATAAATTCATAAGTTAAGGAAATACATGTAATTTATAAGTTATCACTTTAATGTCATTAATTTCCAGTTTATGTGTTTAATATTTTAAAAATTCCCCTTGAGTACTCATAATTTTGAGAAAAGATGAGTTTATAAAAGAAATTTATTAAAGGATGAAATTATACTCATCAAAAAAGAATATTTATTTATGTCCCTATTGTATATGGTAATGAAATTCCTTAACTCTAGGAAAAAAATCTAAAAATTTAAAATTGCGATCATTTCTTATGAATTTATGGTCATTTTATCCATCACAAATTTATGGTTTTGTGGTCATTGAATTTCTATTAAACATGTTCTCTATCAAACTAACTTAGTCCTTTGGTGTTATTTTTCTATTATATGTCTATGTTTTCCCTTCCCACAAATGTTATCCTATTTGGAACCCAGTTATGTGATGAGCTTCAAACTTCCTTTTCCCTCTTTTAAAGAGGGTGTCTTATTAACCCTTTTTATGATGTGGGTTTTCAATAAATATATTTTCAAAGTATCAAAAAATATCTTAAAAATATAAAGTTTAAATTGTGAGGATGAAATTTATTAAAGGGGTAATAATGTAACCCCCTAGTTTTCTTAAATCGAAAACTATGTTCGATAGCATATGTGATACAAAATATTGTACCCAAACAAACCATGATTATTTAAACAAGACCGTTATAACATAGATGTTATATTTTTGAGTATGAATGTAATTTAGTAATTTATGAAAAATATATATATTTCCTACTCAATGTAAATGTATTGATAACTGCTATGTAAATATTCACTCAATATTTTGGTAATGTCTTTTTGTTCTTCAAAATCTATTTTCTTCTAAATTAATTTGTATTTATTTTTATAAAAAAATAATATTATAATCATTTTATAAGAAATTTAGAAAATTTGTTTTATAAAATGAAATTCATTTTTGAAATAATAATATCTTGATTAACTTAGAGATTTTTTTTTGAATTTTTCAAAATTATAGGTTTTTCAGTGAATGGTGAAAATAACCTTTTAAGTAAAATTGTCATTTATTTTGATAAATTAAGTAATATAAAAGTCAAAATATTATCTTATTTTTATTTATAGGTAAAATATATATTCCATATTTATATTTAACTAAATTAATTACATTTAAATTATACTTATACAAGATTTTAGTATAAGTTTATTTTTAAGCATAAAACGCATTTTTCTAAAAACTGTTTTAAAATACATAATGTTTCTCCATTTTAAATTAACCATAATGGATAATGATTTAAATTAAATTTATAGGTTATATGTCTATAATTATTAATTTAAATTTATATAATGAATATTACTAGTTATTGAGTTAAAGAAAAATCATATTTTCCATGAAAATTCATTTTTCAGAATACCGCATTTTATCATGCTTGTATGTTTTATATTAAATTAAATTAATCCAAAATTTTGAATTTATTTTGATAAAACAAAAACCATATTTGGAATCACTATAATTAATATTAAGTAATAATTCCAAATTAAATTTTTGAACAATATGATTAGTAATTGTAGTAAATATTTATTACCATGGTTAAAAGAAAAAAGGATAATTAAGGGTAAAAATAATTTAACAAAGAATAGAAAAAAATTAACCCTAATTGTATGAATATTTATATTTTATTTTAATTTAAATTATTATTATATTTATTCCGTATTATTTTTACTTTATAAGTGATTATGTAGTCAGTTTGATAAAAATTATATTTTGACATGATAAAACACAAATTATATTTTTAAGTAATATGTAGTTTCAATTAAGTCATTATTTTTTTTGAAATAATGTATTTTTTAAACAAATTATATTTTAATAAATTATTAATATTAAATTATTATTGATAAAATTAATTTATAATATAATTTTTATGATGTCAAATGTAATTTCTATAATGGTTCAAAAACTGTTATTATCAAAAACACAACATTTATTAATAAATGCCCATTCTATTTTAAAAGATAAAATTAATATATTTGGAGAATTATTTGTAAAGAATAAATATTATTTATGGAGTCATAACATTCAAATTATCCAATGGTGAATTTTTCATAATTTTCTTAGAGAGATGAATTTTCAAGAAAAATTAATTACGGTATAAATATACAGTGTGTATTATGACATCATAATGACCCAAAAATGATTTGTAAATAATTTAAAGGGTATCCATGAACAAATATATGTTTCACCTTTATAACAATGGGATTAAATTTTTATTCGTTTAATTATATAAAGACTTTATAAATCCTCCCAAACCTATAATATATTATGAATTTTAAAAATCATTTCTTTAAGAGTATGACTCACTTCCACTTCATCGTGGGTATTATTTTATTATATTCAATCATTAACATTATAAAATAATTTAAACCACTCCCATTTGGTAGAAAACATGATAAAACCCCATGTTAAGGTTTTTGGTTTTGATTATTTTAGTATATAGAGTCCAAAACCTATGTATGGGAAATAATAAATAAATCCCCTCTCTTTTCCTATATAAACCCACCCAATATCCCATTTAACTTCACAAAAAACCCTTATAGTACACCCTCACTCTTCCCTACCCTCTCTAGATCCATCCCATGGTTCCCTCAAGATCTCAAGAAGCTCCTCCCAAGCATTTGGTGTCACACTCCCAATTAAGGGATTGTTTTTATTTATATTTTAAATCAATCAATTTATGTTTTTATATGAATTTATGGTTCTGGGAGGGAAATTCTGCTTAAATGTTATCTTTATTTAATATTTTTATATTAAAAATATTGTATCCATATTTATTGTATTTTATAATGTAATTCTGATTTTTTATGTATTTATGATAGTAAGGGATTTCTCTCTTCTCATTTCCATTAAAGCACCTCTTTTATGTTATGGCTCTTAATTTCAATTTGTTCATGTTGGGATATGTTTTTTCATATCCCCCTTTCTTTTCATTTTATTTATAAGTGATTAGATACCCCTTTCACTCTCATTAATCCCTCCCATTAACCTTTATGTATACCCATTACCTTGCCGAAATTTATTAAGGGATCCTCTCCTTATCCACTTTATTCAAGTTTCTTCATTATCTTATTCCTTTTATTTATAATTCCTATTTTTATTAAATGTTTTTTCATGTCTCTATTACTATCCATTTTATGCCTAAATAATGAGAATCTCATTTCTCTATCATCAACCCATTTCATGAATCATTAAGTGGTGTTGTTATGCTGCAAAAATTTCACCACAATTTCCCATGACAAACAAATGTATAGTGAATACCCATACCCCTTTATTATAAAGGTTTTTCACCATTATGAACTTGTACCTATTTTATTTGGGAATTAAATTTAATTATTCCACAATCCTTGATCATGTAATAAGATATGATGATGAATGAATCCATGTTTTATGATCTATGTGACACACTTAAGCATGAGAATGAAATTAAAGTGATGGATGTGCCTGAAATTATATAGCACTCTAATGGATTGGGTAATGTTTTAGTATCATGGGACATAATTCAAGGGATTAGGGAGTGAATCTAATCCACCATGGTACTTTTTACATTGTAATTTCTTGGAAGTTATCATTGACCTATGTTTATAATGCAGTGTTTTAAGTTCTTGTATCATTTCCCATGTTTCCTTTCTGATTGTCATGTTATATCATGCCTTATAATTCATGTGTATGATTCTCACCCCTTTTATTCCCCATTTATATGACTATTGTCTCACATGTATTAATTTATCCATGTTATGCCATGGTTATTCCCTTACTTGATTTTATAGTTCACTAATTTCTTATGTATGTCCCCAAGTTATCATGTACAGTGTCAATCATGAATGAATAATATGATAATATTAAGGAAGTTTTCAATAAAGATGATGTATTTGATATTTTAATTTGTTATATAATGTACCTAAATAATAATGAAACTAGACTTCTCGATCATCCCAGTTGGATTATGTGTAATTTTATACAATAAATTACGAATTAATGTGTAATAAAGAGCATGGTTTCATATATATGATATTGAAAAACTACACATGAGTAAGAGTGGAATGGCATGTAGTTAACCCTATTCACTTTTCTAGGCAAGGTAATCCTCTAAAAAAGTAGGTGGATTGACCCCAAGTCCCTCTACCCAAGGAGATATTACTCACAAGAAAATTCAATTCATAAAAAACTCTAACACCTAATATATACAAATTATTCCCAATAATTATTCTAATTCTCATAACTAAAAATAAAAATTGAGTTCAAGTTATATGAAAGATAAATTTCATGATATCAAACCTATCATGATATACAAGGATCTATTCTAGAGGTAATTTATCATATAAGTAGGTATACACAATATTCATATTTTATGAACCATTTACTAAACATGAATATTAAAGAAATTTAAGAAATAAATAAACGATTTATTTATTTTCCAAAACATGATACATTAATAAACTATCTATAAAAAATTATTATAAATATTTTATAATTTAGAAAGAATATAAAAATTTAATATTCATTTTAATATAAACCCCTTCATATTTTAGATTAAAAGTAATTTATATGATATTTCAAGAATTATAAAAATTTTATAATTAAATATATGTTATACAAACATTTTATATAATCTAAATATCATATATTTTATAATTTATAAATGCTTTATAAACCACTCTTTTGATTCCTAAATAATCCATTTATTTCTAGATCATTAGGCATAAAATTTAATTTTCCAAAATGTATTTTAAAATTTTAACCTCTATTATTTGGGAATAATGTTTTATAAACAATTATTTAATTAATTATAAGAAAATAATTATAGGAAATTAATTGATCAAATCTATATAAATTAAATATCACTAAAACACCTTTCAACCAGATTTATAAATAATTTATAAGTTATTAAAAACATTTAATATTTTTTTTAAAAATACCAATATTATATTTACCCTTGCATAGGAACCCTATTTTAAAAAAGGGTATAATCCCTTTTACCCTTAAATAGATGCTCTATGTAGGGGTAACTAATGTTTTATGAAGCCTGTGTAAAGTTAATATGAATATTACCTTTAGGTATCTCCCTCATGTAAAGGTAGGGTAGTCTCAATATTTCATATGCTCTGTAAAGGTAATCATCAAGGACTTTTACATAGTGGTTCTAATACCTTTATAGATAATGGAAAAGTGTCAATGACCCTTACATAAACCCCTTTGTGTGAGGATACTTCCTTTATGAAATACCCCATTTTTCTAAAGGTATAAATGAGGCTAACCTTATGTAGACCTTCAATGTAAGGGTATCATATATGGGTATAGGCATATATACCTTTATGTAACACTACTACCAAAGAGTATTTCCTTTACAGAACTCATTTGTGTGAAGGTAAAAAGGAGGTTAACCTTACATAACTGATCTGCATAATGGTATGACCTTTACATAGCTGACCTATATTAGGGTATGAACTTTACATAGTTTACCTATATAATCGTAAATCAAATTTACCTTCATGTATCTCATGTAAGGTTCTGAAATTCTTCTCCAGTTTTATGAAAATACTATTTTTATTTTCCTTCAAAAACCAATGATCAAAATTCATTTAATTATTGATGAACCTCACTCAGATACCACTGATAGGTTTTTTATGATTATCTAATGATAATTAATATCATAAGACAAAAAAAATCATAGATCTATCTTTATTCAAGGATCAACATGTAAATAATATGAAAATAGGGTACTTGGGATTCATGAATAGCAGTTGTTTCCATCTTCCTTACATGGAGAATGTTTAAGGAAGATCATGTGGAATAGTAAATGACGTCACCTTGCCTCTAAGGTGAAACACTATAAAATTGATCTATGATCGTATCCAAAAAATACCTAAAACCTAAATGGGTGTTAGTTCCTTATTGAATGAGATAAATACAGTTTTAGGAGGAAGGGGGTTTAGCAGAGGCTCATACACATCGCATCATCCATACACACCCTAAAAGATAGGATCTCATCCTATTATATAGAATAATCCCAAGGCATATCCTATTTATAATAAATCATATTTATTTATAAATGTTTGTGTATAATTCATTAATTTTTTTTAATGAAATTAATGCAAATCCTTTAATCCATTTATATTAGATTTTAACAGATGAATAAACTATCTTGGAGAAATAAATAATAAATAATAAATATATATATATATCATATATATATTATATTCATGCATAAAATATATGAAACAATACATGACCCGTATGTATATATTAAATATAAACTATATATATAATATCATATCTTATATATATACACTCCATGAATCTCATACATGTATATTTTAGTGCAAATCCAACAAAAAAAGGGTGATAATGATGGAACCTTTGATTGGAATAGGATTATGGGATATCAACTTATCTCACTAAGGATATTGCTTCCAATTTCGAGACTCTCTCGTAGATTTATGATATGCACATGAATCTCATTCCTGATAAAATCCTTAGTAACATCAGTTAATTATATCACTCGCTGCCTACAAAAGGCGACCACCTTTCAGTTATAGAGGATGAGTGTGTTGGGAATTGGGCATACTAGGTAATGATTTACCTTTCTCATGTCAATACATGAGGACATCTTATGTTCACCATAAATTAGAAGGATGAGTATGTAGTTTAGATCATATCAAGAAGTAAATTGTATCTTTATCATTTCAAACTATGATGGTATATTATTCTTATCATATAAGGGAAGTATAATTCTATAGTTTAGAGATAGTAAAAAGGAATACTATATCATACTCATATCATTCCTTGAGGTAATTTTATGCTCATTATAAAAGGGAAATATGAATCTCTAGTCTATATCTAGGAATGAAGTCTACTATATCTTTCTAATGTTATTCCATGAGGTCATCTTATGATTGTCACATAAAGGAATCATGAGTCTAACATTTATATATGGGTAGGAAGACTATTGTATCTTCCTAATCTTATATCATATGGTTATCTTATTCTCATCACATGAGGAATACTATACTCATAGCATAGGGAATTATATTCTTGTTTCATAATACATCTTATACTCACCATATAAGGAATCCTATTCTCTCCAAATACAACATCTTATTCTCATCATAAAAGGAATCTTATACTGATCACATAAGGCATCCTATGCTTTTCACATATGGTATCATATTATTGTCACATAAGGTATCCTATTCCCATCAAATAAGGTATCCTATTCTCAACACATAAATCATCCCATGATTGTAGTATATGTAATCATATTCTCACCACATGAGGAATCATATGATCATTACATACGACATCTTATGCTCATTACTCAATTCATGTTATGCTCATCACATAAACCCTCCTATGCTCATCACATGAGGAATTATATTCTTATCACATAAAGAATCCTATGAACATTGTATAAGTCATTATATGCTCATTACACATGATATCATATTCTTGTCATGGAAGGCATCCTATTCTCATCACAAAAGGATGTTGTTTTATCGTCGTATAAGAGTATGTTGGGTCTTACTCATACAAGGGAATAATGAAATATCATGATCCTCATATTATGGATGGTTTATCCTATTCTAATTGTCACATAGTAGTGTTTGATACACTTATGCTCATCTCATAAGGCCGGTTTATGTAAACTATTTTAAAGCATAATTGGAAGGTGCTTAGAGTATAATGTCTAGTGGGGAAACTCTTGAAGATCTTCTTTTTTCCTAAAATATAACCTAGATTATGGTATTTATACCTAAAGATATATATGGGATAATATTTATTTTGGGATTAAATCCCATGGAGGTGTCCCACATATCTTGTTAGAACAAGCATCCAAACCAACAAAGTTCGATTCTTAGAGTAAGTTCATGTGACAGAACTAGTCTGTCAAGTTTAATGACATGTAGTAATGATTATTTTGTCATGAAAGGGGTGACCATAAGTGATTGAGTGTGGATAATTCATTTGGATACCTATACATTTCTAGGAAAGAGAAAAGATAAATGTGGGGATTAGACCTCAGCTACCCAATCCTTAGCTAATTAAGAGGGATCAGACATGAATGGATGTAATTCTGGATGTGAATATAGTGTTTAAATGAAAGGATTTAGATCAATAATATGTGTGTCCCATGAGACATAAACTCTCATGAAATATTTCTTTATATCTGAGTCATTAAATGGGTTGGTATAAAATTTTTCATTCAAGGTTGGGTTTTCATGAGACTTTGACTTGTCTATAGCGTTATGCCTTTGTAAAAAGTGTTTTTTCATGAAGTGGGAGTTATATTAAACACTTTAAATCCTTTCATAATAAATTTAAAGGATTATGTGCGGTAATTTTCGTAAATTTTTTCACTATAAATATTCTTTATAAGTAGCTTGGATCTGCTTTCATAAGGAATGAAAGTTGATTATCACTAACTGGGACACTTTAACATCCTATAATTATTTTAAATGCCTTAAAGTAGTGAGATAAAGGATATTTAAAATCCTATTTCCCATTAAAGTGGATGAATTATAGAATATTTCTTCATGTGAATACTTTTGGGGTTGTTCAGTGGCTCAAGTTATATACTCATATAAGAATCATGTGTTCAAACAACTTCATCTTATGTGGCGTCACAAGTTATAGACCCATGAAAAGGTTCTGTGAGAATAGGGAATTATGTTATAAAATTGCTTCTTTATAACTTTCTTCTTCCTTGATCCATTTTTTATGTGTTATTTAGAACCAAAAATTTCATACCCCCTCATAATTGGGTCTAATGAGGTTGAGGAGGATCTAATTATGAGAAAGATATTAAAATTTTCCAATTTCCTCCTCCATTCTCAAGAAAATAAAGTCACCAATTTACTTATAAATATTTTTGGGTAATTTAAAGGGTACCACTTATATTTTTAAAAAATTGATTCCATCATCTATTTTTATTGCACTAGATCCTATGTGGGAGTTTTAAAAAAAATATAATTGGATTTCATACGAAATCACTTGCACAAAAAATCCTTGTGTGAGCAATTCTCTATTGAATGAACAGAATTTCGAGCAATCTAGATAAAATACACTTACATGAGGAAGAATTTCATACGAAAGAATAGGACTTCAAAAAAATTGAATCTATTCATAAAAATAGTGAGATGGGTGATCAATGTTCTTAGAGTACTACTATCCATATGGGATAAATCATGGAGAACCAATGGATAGGATCAACCAAACGAGTTCAACCCCAGCATTGAATGATTACCAACATGATCTTTGTATAATAGAGGGAATAATATCTATCCTATAGGTTTTCATAGAATGGGTTCTGCATAGTAGATGATGTCATGTTTCTAAAAGAAAACATCGACTCCCATATTCACTGGTTAAAGAGCTCCACACAACTCATCTGGTGGAACTTCTCAATCATCAACTATGATGTGAGACCACAACCAAACACTGGCCTACATATTATGTAATATCATTCATATGGTCAATAACCAGATATATATAGTTTAGGTGTCTTCTCTAATGTATGTTTTCATCTACCAAGATAAGATAATTGATATCCAGAATGGATATATCAAAGATTGGTACCTATATCTAGAAGAGAACTTCCCAGATGAATGGGTTTGGTCATATTGGGTCTGATATACTTATCAAGATTGTGTGGGGCTCTTGTAAAATCTCAATCTGTGTAGAGTGGTATGTGAATTTGAGTTACATACCTACTACCACCTAAACATCCTCCCTGAGTTATTTAGTAGGTGTTCACCAAACACCAACACTTTACAACTGCATAACGGTGAGGTTAGGATCAGCTTATTGGATCTCTAAAAGATTGGTGTGATCCCCATACTATGAGATATATATGATGAGTTTCTTATAACAATGGATTATTGGGTTTATAGAGCATATCTCACTGCTATTGGGTGTACTACTATAAGAATTAAGCTATAGATAGTAAAAATTGCCATGTTTTCATCTATACATTATTTTTAAGAAGTCATTTAAAATATTACTATATATACTAGAGGGGAAATGGTGGAAGCTAAATAAACACCTATATGTTTAGGTATGAGGAAATCCCTACACATATTATTTTCTCCTGAAGTATAGTTAGTGAATGAATTGGGGATTTTGCGTGAACTAGAGAGAAAAAATGAAGATGATACTGGGAGTATTTTTGTAGACATTCTTATTGGATGGATACTTCTAGTCAAGGATGCATATATAGGGGTAAGACCATGTACCTTTATCATGGTGTGGTGGATGGTGAAATGAAATTATATTAACCTTCCCAACCAAATTTTAGTGAGATTTTATGACATGTTATGGTATATTAGTCAAAGGGACATTCTCACACATCTTAGTAAACCTTTCTAATTCCTACATGGTTGGGCCATTTTTTCACTTTGAGGGGAAATCATTTCATAAATAACATCAACCCCTTAAACACACACTCCAGGACAAAATTTACAAACATAGTTGGATTTCTACCCTTGTTGATTAAAAGTATAGGTCTGGTCGTTGTGATAGAATCACATGATAAGTTCTATTTAAACACTTATGATTGTCCAATTAGGGTAATCATGGATGATGGTAATAGAATAATCAAGGAGAGGTCAAATCCTACAACCTTAAAGATTGTGATTTTGGCTACAAGAATCAATGAAAACATCATATATTATCCATATTCCAAGTTTTGTTTCACATGTCAATTACATTACCTCCAGAAGTTCATTCCATAGGTGTATACTAGGGTTCACTATGAGTATCACTTGATGATCATCTGATAGATCTAGTCTATGATAGCTTATTAGGGAACCAATGAGGTGATCACATTATTTATGGATATCACCTTATCTAAAATGTGCTATTAATATGATCAGAGTTAGATAATGATATATCCTGAGGTGATAATGAGGAAACTGGTTCTAAGAAAAATACACCAGTGAAAGACTAGGGATGTTAGAGTATATGAAACTATGCTACCAAGGAACCCTTATAACTAAGGATTAAATATTCTAATAATACCATAGTGGTTGAGGTTCCTCGAGTAGAATCCTCAAGGGTTGGTATAGCTTCTAATGAAGGTTTCCTATGGAAGATAGTTTTTTATCATGGTAATGTTTCTAATACCATCAAGTCCACTCCTAGGATGGATCCAAGGAATAAACTATGCATAATCAGAATGATAATAGAAAATGTGGCCTTCTAAAAATATTAGATAACCTGGTACATTCTATATTTCTAATTCACTTGATGAAAGTTTTGGGGAATCTTCAAAAAAAATTGATACTCTTTCCAGATATCAAGCTTTCTAAAGGCATGCTTATTCTTCCTTGTTATGAGCACACAAAATACATTCATGAGATGAATTAGATGTTATTCTCTCACATATTTTATGGTGAATTTACCAAATTGGTAATGGTGATATTCAATGGGTATCTTAGTGAAGGATCATCAAATTTTAAACCACTTAGAGATATTGAGATGGATTCAAGTGATAAAGACTCATAGGGGAAGTGACACTGAGAGAGTGAAGACTCTTATTGATGGAAAGAATGTTGTGCCAGTTGAATATTTAGAAGATGGATCACTAAACTAAGTAATTACAAAATCATATGACTATCATGGAATAATTTTCATACCAAAATAAGTAATGGATTCATTTTATAAATTTTATAGGGTTTAGTGACTAAGAATACTCAAAATCGTCCCTTGGATTGTGCACAAAGGAGGGGTGGTGAGTATCATCAAAGTGGTCAGGAAGAAGGGTTAATATCACCTAATTTACTGGCCTTCCCATTGGTGTATGGAGTACTGCCTTATAATTATTTAGATACATAGTTAGTCACCACATATGTGTAGGGATTGAGGGTGTTGATGATCCATATAATGTAGGTTTTTAATGGTATATTTTAATCCTCTTAGAATATTTCTAAGTAATCTGTATTTACCCATTTGATGTTTTTTTATTACAGATATAGCACAAGAGTATGAAGAGCTACTAGTAGTAATCTCTAGTATTCTCATCGACATTGAGGGGTCCATAGTATTGGAGTATTCCTCTATTTCCTCAAGCTTCAACATAGTGGTTTGTGCAGCTACTGAGGCTGGACAAGAATCTAGGTCCACCACATTATTGGTAGAGGAGGAATATGACCTCACATGTATTTTTTCAAGGAAATATTTCATTCCACAACTCCATTCTTCTTTTTTATAGTCTGATCTAACATATTACTTCTTGTAGAAGTGTTTATAAACACAAGGGAGTTGGAGTTTTGGGTACTAATGGGTTCACCATCCTAAAGGATACTAAATAAGAGTAATATCCTGAAGTTGTCATTGGTCATGATAATGAACTTGATATTTAATCAATGGTTGAGTAGAACCATGAGGAACCAATAAATCGTGAAGAGCCTATCATAATTTCACAGGTTGAGTCACTGGCTATAGTGTTGGAAACCAACAAGCTAAGTCATACTTTAACATTAAAACCCACCTGAAATGATCCTAATGTTGAGTATCCATATTTAATTCTTTAGTAGTTCTTGTATTATGATCCTTACCTAGAATAAATGTTGAATTGGGTTTGGACATAGATAAAGAGAACTAGGTGAACCTATTAAGGGTTTAGAATAAAATTCAAGGGATCATCACTCATACACCACTGGGTTAGTTGGGTAATCAGATGGGAACTCTTCTCCATTAGATAGTTAACATGGGAGTTATTGGGGTACATTATTATTCCCTCAAATCTATGACTCATGATTTCCTGGTCAAGTAGGATAAAATCGAGACACAAAAGTTTTAATTTTCTAGGGTTGTGGATATGGATCGCATTGTGGAGTATCTAAAAATGATTCAGCTAGAGATCACTCAGTTAGTCGAGGAGGTTTATTAGCTATAAGCCTTGATCTTGTGAGGTAGGAGGTGTCTAGACACCTAAGGTATCATCCATCTGTGACTAAATTCAATTCATACAAAGTGATATCTCAATTGGTGGAGTATAGGGTACTTTAGAAAGACCTCCAAGTGTGGGTGGTCGAGGTACATCCTAAGGTAGTGGTTGGAATAGATAAGGTAATCAGTCTATAACAGGTTATTGATTCTATATGGCCAAGGCTTCCAATATTGAATGACCCTCCTTGTTTTTACTAAAGGAGAGGCTCTAGTTTTTGAATGACCCTCCTTGTTTTTCTAAGTAATAAAATTACTACTTATTTTAACTCTATGTTTTGAACTTCATTCCATATCAATAAAATTAATGAAATAATAATCTAAGAACTCTAAGCTCAAGTGATTCCTTTGTGATGTGAGAAATAAATGGAAATATAATATCATCTATATTACATGACCGTTTATAACAAGGGTGGAATGTTTGGGGTTGTCGTGCAACTTGACCACTTGCAATGAACCTATAAACATGGTGGAATCATGTTTGATGTGGTTTCAAAAGATAAATTCACCCTACCAATGAGAAAGATACATAGGGTAAGAACACCAAAGTTATTGGAACTCCATTTGAGAAAATGAATGTTTGAAAAAGGTATGTTTTGGCTTTGAGAATTTGAATTTGCAAATGAAGGGGCTAGTAGGCTGAGATAAATTTTTTGAGTGACAGTCTAAAAGGTTGGATCCACTATCATAACATAATAAATGTGGGGGAATGTTGATAGTGACCATTTACCATGTTTCAAACACATTTTTCACTACATTGGTGTCAAGGATTCTTCCTCTAGGATGTGTTCCTTATATTGGGGGATATCTAAGATTAGGGCACATTAGTCATCACCATAAACTAAGTAGAGTATATTTAGAAACAAAATGGGGTTAAGATTTAAATAATAGGAAACAAAGTATGTTTTGGAAGTAGGGGTGATGATTATAAATGGTTCAATAACTCTTAGGGTAACATTTTCATGCATTGAGAATATTTATGGGGAATAAAAAATAGATTTAGGTAATGTTAATCAGTAAGGTTTGGGTTAGAAGAAAATTCCAATCCTCTGTGATACATGAAAATGGGGTTCAATATTGATATAAAGAGGGTACTAATGTGATCCTAGGGGATGTATAGTTTAGGTCCATATATCTTAGACTATATGAGGATATAGTTTAAGATAATATAGATTTGAGCATCTCAGTGCTGCTAGTTTAAAGTCATAAGGTTCAAACTATAGGGGTTCTGGAGTTTAAGTTTGTACAACATAGACTATATGGAGGATACTAATTTAAGTCCATTTAGTTCATACCATAAGGGTTCTAGTGTTTATGATTATATAACATTGAACATAATGGGGCTACTAGTTTAATATCATATTGTTCAGACCATAGGGATTCGAGAGTTTAAGGTGATATAAATTGGACTATAAGATATTCTCAATTTAAGTTCATAGAGTTTAGCTAATATGGGGTATTATAGTTTAAGGTCTTACAAATTATACCATAAATGGTATATAAAATTTAATTTTGTATAGATATGACTAGGGGTTGTTCTCAGTTTAAGTTCACGGAACTTAGACTATATGGTTCTTTATATTTTCTATATAGTAATAGGGTTGATGTAAAATAATCAAGAATTGGGTGATAAAAGATAACATAATAACCTCAGGGTCAGATGAATATAATTTAATTTCATGATGTATGGATCACGAGGCTAGAGTTTAATATCAAAGTGATTTGAATATCTCCTTAGAAAATAACATTATCTCAATGCTAGGAGAGTGGAAAGACCCTGATTGAATACTAATAAAAGGTGTGAGTGATATGATATTTGTAGTTGGGATCATGATAGAACATTTGAGTGTCATTATGTATCCTATGAAATAGGAATCAATCCACACATAGTTCTTGTATTCTATGTATATATGTGTCTCATGTGTAGAAAAGTGAAGAAAATACATGGGTTCCCTAGTGGGGGAAGCAAGACTCAAACTCAACATGGTAGGTGAGCATTCTCCTCACTAAGAGAAAATAGGGGCATATATATCAACTATATAGTTTGGCCCAGGGTATGTATTTTGAGTTTCACTATGTATGCCATGAAATAATAATCAATCCATACATAGTTTTGGGAGGAAAATATTTCAGTTGATTTGGCTCATACATCGGAGAAGGTTTTTGTACATCGTCTGATTATTGGAAAGTGAAACGGGGCTTGAAATAACTCAAATAATTGGCCCAAACACCAAAAAAATAGAATTTTCTCTTTTGGGTTTGACTTATATAAGGAATTTGGGTTTCACTATATATCCCATGAAAAAGGAATCAAGCCACATGTATTTCTTGAAGGTAGTGTAGTAGATGACCAACACTGAATACATGGAGTGGTTAGAGTCCAATACCACCACAAAGAAGAATTATAATGGGTGAGGAACAAGGAATTAAACAATTTAAAATCATGTGATGGGGATAATTCTGTTTATTTTAACATCATGTGTCAAGGATATTGAGTATGTAGTTTAATATCATATGATGTGGATAGGGACCATGTAGTTTAACATTTTACAGTGAGGATGTGTTCTGTACAGTTTTAAGTAATGTGGCTAAGACTAATGGGGGATGTGAAGTTTAACATCATACTGTTGGGATGATATGATACAAATTTTAAATTCATAGATCTAGTAATATATCTTACAATATTTAAATTATTGAAACTTGAAAAATATGGGGTTCCCTGATTCTAAATATGATGAATCTCAATCTTACTAATAAAACAAAAAACTGAACCCTCTATGTTCACATGAGCCATGATCTTTGTTAGAAACAAAGGGAAATGAAATATTACTCATATTATATGATAGAACATAACATGGATGGATATTTCAGGTTCAAACCAATATGTTAACCACTATAAGAAAATCTATGAAGATAGGGAACCAATTGGGTGTGCCTCTAACAGATCGGTCTGCCTGACTAACATGAAAAGATGCATGAGGGGGGTAACACATAGGGCGTTAAAGCTCCAATTGAATAGATAAGGGTGTGTATAAGGGTATGTTTTGAATCATCTAGATTGATTAAAGTATAAATGAATATAGGTTATGTGTGGAAACTGTTCAATTGTCTAAAAGGTAGGATCCACTACCGTACCATCAAAAATAGGGAGAAAACAAAATAGAGGATGATTGTTGATCATGTTTTGAAACATGAGTTCCATTGTATTGGTATAAAGGATGTTTCCTCAAGTATTTTTACCATAGATGAGATACCAATTCAGACTCTAACACATGTTCCATCACTATATACTAAGGTTGGTACATTTGAAAATGAAAAAATGATAGTGATTTAAACTCTGATGACACAAAGTGTGGATGTGAATGAAAAAAGGTGATTGGGAAATAATGATCTCTTTGAGGATATGTCATCATGTATTAAGTTTACTAAATGAGAATATAAATATTGGTGTAGGTAATATCGGCCTATAAGTTTTGGGATAAATGAAAATTCCATCCCCAATAGAGAAACAAGAATGAATTTTAATCATGCCTTTTTGGGATTAGAATGGTAATTTTAGTTGTATAGTTTATGATCATATATCTTGAACCAAATTCTAATAGAGTTCAAGGTCATATATCTTAAATCATACACTTGTATAATGTCAATATCTCTATTATAGGCAAGTGAAGGTATCCCTTCATGGGGAACTAAGCACCAAGACAAGATAAAAGATATGAGAAAATTGTACCTAAGATTAAATATTCATCGTACCACTATGGGTGTTGTGAAACATGAATAAATCCATATATAGTGCTTAAAAGTTGTGTGCTAGGTGACTGAAGCTAATATAAAAGTGGTGTCATCTCGTACAGGGGCTCTAACATAATTATGTATTTAAAGAATCATATAAAAATCCATCATCCATATAGATTAAATTCATATAGTTAGTAATTATTATATGGAGATAAATTTCATATTTTAAGGATTAATACTCTATAGTTTAACATTATACTAAAAGATATAGACCATAATGTTTAATGATATATGGAAAATATGTGTGCCAGAATGTTTAAAATCATACACCAAATATGAATATGTTGTATATCTAACTCTCATATGTGGTTTTAATGATCGCAAACACCCAAATTTTTTCTATCATTTTTTTTATTGTTTTATTTTATACAATATTTCATGAAGTTACTGAACCAAAAGGAGGGTTCAAAAGGAATTTAAAGAACCATTTTGAGGTCATCCATCTGCAAGTAAGAGTAGTTACCTATGTAGAACTACCAGTAGGATGGTGGGACCTGGATAGAACACTGGTTCTATTGAGGTGCCACCAGCTCCCTGGTGGCACCCACCAGATATCCCGTAAAACCCAAAAAAAATAAAAAATAGCAATTTGAGTAGGGACTAAATTTCCTCAATTCAAATTTCAATAGCCCTCTATGAGACTTATAGGCTTCATAACATTATTAAATCCATCAGAGGATATAAATAAACCCCTAATGGTACTTAGATGGTATAAGTTACCTTGAAGACCATTTTATAGCTCTATTGTTCCACTTTTCTTCACTATCAATATCACTTAGACTCTTGTGTCTATTTCTCCCACTATTTAAAATTGTATTATTTTTAGAGGATTGAGATTGTTCTTAAAATGTATTTCATATAGAAATTCACTTATTTTTTATTATATTGGGTTATCAATACCATTAAGTGTTTAGGGGATAGGTTCTCACTGCCTTAAAAGTAAATGGATTCAGGTTTCTAGACACAAAAACTAAAAGACTAATTGTATAATTGGGTTTATTGGTATAAACACTAAAAAACAAGGTTCTTACACTATTAAATATGTTTCTTTCTACAACCTTGAAAAATAAAGGGATATTAGGATCCTTGCTACAACCATTAAAAAAAGGGTTTAAACCAAAACCTCTGAAGAATCTTGTGGGTAAGAGACATAGGAATACTTTTTTGTATTATTTTCGAACTCTTTTATTAAACTCTTCTTCCTTTCCTTTTAAATTTATATTTCAACAGCACTTAACTCTCTCAATTTTAGTTTATAACATTAATTTTTTTAATAATATTCAATTCACCCCTTTACTATCATTACTCAAACTAATAATTGGTATTAGATCCAACCTTGATTTTAAAACCTTAACTAGTTAAAAAGAATGGTCACTTAATGATGGAATATACCTCAAATATCCACAGTTCTCCCTAGGGTTTCTTAATGTGTAGATATCCAATATTTTATGGAATAAGATATGGTTATTCAAAAGGTGGAATGTCTATATTTATTATAAGTATAGGATATCAAATATGGAAAATTATAATGTGGGATATACCCCCACCAAAGAGTCAGAGGAAAAATGGACTCCTAAATATATAACAACTTTTGAGATTGATGGGAAATACAATAATTCTATAGATTATGTATTAGATAGGAATGAATTTAATATATTTTCCATGTGTAAAACTAATCATGGAATTTGGAAATTATTAGAAGTATCACATGATGTTTCTAATTAAGTAAAGGATATTGGGATTGATATGAATCACCATGATTTTGAAAGATTTAAAATACATCATAGAAATTTAATATCTATAATTTTTACCCATTTCACAGATATTCTCAATGTAATGATGTATTTAGGTGATGGGATTACAATGATTATTCTTATGAAGAAGATAATTTGTGTCTTACTAGCTATTGGTAATCCAAAGTTATAAAGATAGAAGGAGAAAAGGACATCTAAAATCTTCTCGTTAAAGAGCTCATAACATCTCTCATGATTTGTGAAATAAAAAATAAGAGGAAATATAACAAGGAATCTAAAGTGGTAAATGAGAATAAGAAAATTTGATTCAAGGAAAATAATGATAAATCATCTAGAATTGAATAGCATATCGTACGTATTTCCAATAATATGAAACAATTTTTTCAAGTAAAAGAAGGCTTGCCACATGACAATAATCAGAAGTAAAAAAACTAAATTGGGGTAATATGTTATTAGTTAAATAAAAAGGGTCACATAACACCTAATTTATCCACTCTAAATTAGAAGAAAAATGAGAATAATAAAATTAATTAGTATTTCAAGGTGTCAACATGGAGTGAAAGAGATGAATCCCTCTCCACATTAGACTCAAGTGATGGAAGAAAAAATTGTATCATGGAAAACATTGAGGTGATTCAAGAGGTAAATTCTTCCACTTCTTTCACATCTATGAACATATAATATATTATATATATTAATTACAATGTGTTTTTTCAAAAATACATTTAAATTCAAATATCATAAAAGGAAATACAATCTTGTTTATTTTGAAAAAAAACAAATTTTTAAAGAAAATGACACACTAAAGGAGGAAAAGGGAAAGGAAAAATGTTTTCTCCTAAAACATTGATGAAGTTCATGATAGAATATCTAATTTAATATTAGATGAAATTAATTAATTAAAAAAATAACTTTATAAAGTTAAATGTAGAAAGGTTTTTTTTGAAGGACCAACCCAATATTGAAAATTTGGAAAATACAATAAAATATCTAAAAGAATATCTTTCCAAATTCACCCAAGGGTATAGAATTTAAATTTTATTTTGGGTTCCCAATAGTAATGTAAAGGTGATTTTAGTCTTGGTTACTCTAATTAAGTAAGAACCTCTAGAATTTATAAAAATATAAATTTCATTTAATGTTTCTCTTGATATAAATATTTCAAATATTTTAGAAAGGCCAAGAACTGGATTTATAATGTCAATTGAATAATTACTCGTTATTTAAGTTCAAAATCATTTCATATTTCATAAAAATTTATTCTTGAAAAAATTATTCAAATATATTATGAGATCCAAAATATATTTTGGCCAACATTTGTGGACCCTAAGTTTTTATACCAAAATATTTAGACTCATAATTATTTTAGAGGAAAAAAATTATCAAGATAAATTCTTGAGGATATACACAGTATATGGAGTGTAGGTTCTTAAGGAATATGTCTAGTGATTACATTGAGTTCAACCACCCTGAGGATATTGATGGTGGGAATGTTATCTTTGGTGATAACTCAAGGTGTAATATCATTGGTATAGGTAGCATTGGATTTTTTGACTCCTCTATTATTAATTATGTTTTATATTTTTGTGGTTTGAAGAATATTTTTCTTCGCATTATTAAATTTTTTTATAGTGCTTTTAATGTTTCATTTTAAAATGATGTTTGAAAAGATTTTTATTCTCATAGAAATATTTTATTTTCTTATTATAGATTTTAAAATGTTTATGTTGTTTATTTTAAATCTATTGTAATAAAAAATGTTAAATATTTGAGTTCATAATGTAGTGAGCCTTGGATATGGAATAGATGTCTTGGTAATTATTTGACACACTCACTTGAGAAAATTAATTGGAAATATCTAGTATGATATTTATCAAAATTTCATTTTCAAAATTACATTGTGTGCGAAACATGGAAACTTGTAAACCAACACAAGTCATCATTTAAGTCTAAGAAGGAAGTTTTAACATCAAAATACCTTGATCTTATGCACCAAGATATTTTTAGACCGACCTAATTTGAAATTATATGGGGTAAATCTTACACTTTTATAATTATAAATGATTATACAATATTTACTTAGGTTTATTTCGTAGAATATAAAAGTAAGTATTTAAAAGCCTTATTAAATTCAATAAGGAGGATGAAAATGAAAAAGGGTATAATATAATTTCCCTTCAAAGTTATCATAGAGGAGAGTTTGAAAATAATGATTTTGATTTTTTTTTGTTCCACAAGATTGTCACCATTCTTTTACACTCTTGTAAATCCCCAAAAAATAGTTTTTCTAGAATATGTGATCAATCTTTGAAAGAAATTACACAAACTCTCCTTAATATATTCAATATCCCACAATTTTTTTGGGTTGATGTAGTCGATACCATATGTTATACCATTAATCATGTACACCGAAGATCTATTCTTAAAAAAACTCTTTGTGAGTTAGAAAGGTAAATTACCTAATGTTTGTTATTTTAAGGTGTTTGTTTGTGAGTGTTTTATTCTTAACACTGAATATAACCTTGGTAAATATGACCTTAAATTGTATTGAGGTATCTTTTTTTGGTATTCCAACTCAAGTAACGATTACTAGGTTTTTAATAAAAATACCAAGACCCTTGAATATTCAATTCACATTAAATTTAATGATAATTTTCCAAAACCTCATCCACAAATTGATGGTGTTGTGGTAGTCCTAGATAATATGACCTTAAATGTACCTCAACCTATTAAAGAGATTGAATTTAAAAAAGATCCTAGACCTTTACCCTAGGCATGGATTAAATTTAAAGACCATCCCCTTAAAAATATCATCAAGGATTTGTAATATGGTACTTGTACTAAGAGGTCTTTTTTAAATGAAGAAGAATATCACACATTTGTTTCATACCTAGATCCCCAAAATTTGGATGATGAAATTAATGATGAAAATTGGGTACTTGAAATGCAAGAGGAATTAAATAAATTTTTTTAGAACAATGTTTGGACTCTTTTGGAAATACCCAATTATAATCCCATTATTGAAACTAAATAGGTTTTTAGAAATAAATTGCATGAGCATGGTAATATCACGTGTGACAGAAAACAAATTTTAGATATAGGTTATAACCAAGAGGATTTAATTGATTATAGTGAGGCATTTGATCCAATCGTTAGGGTAGAATAAATTATATTCTTATTGTAATTTGAATCTCATTTAAATTATAATATTTTTCAAATGGATGTTAAAAGTGTGTTTTTAAAAGTTTTTACTTCTAAAAAAATTGGAATAACCACCAAGTTTTTAGTATTCTAAATTTCCAAATCTTGTTTTCATGTTACCCAAACCACTTTATGGATTGAAACAAGACCCTCAGTCTTGGAATGATATTTTAACTTAATTTATTTTAGAAAATCATTTTAAGATGGGTAAATCCAATTCCACCTTATTTTTAAAACATATTCCCCAGTATCTTTAAAATTTGAAATTTATGTTGATTATTTAATTTTTGGTTCAACTAAAGTTTCTATTTGTAATGAATTTTTTAACTTAATGAGTAAGGAATTTGAATTGAGTTTTATGGGGGGCTCAAATTTTTTTTGGTTTTAAAATTTCTCAAAAAAATAGAACTTTTCATATCCAAAGATAATGCAATGATTAAATTTTGAATAATTTATTCACATATCAAGCTAAAGATATTAGTACTATAATTATTAGTTATTGTAAGATTACATTGGATAAATTAGATAAAATGGTGAACAATAAGATTTATAGAGGTATGATTATGTGTCTTTTCTATTATACCAAGACCCAACCTGAAGTTATGTTTACTGTATTCCATTGTGCCCATTTTCAAGACAACCTTGATGAATACCATTTAATATATCTCAAAATATTTTTAATGTATTTAAAAGGAACAAAAAACTATTTGTTTTATCCAAATGACACATATTTTGAACTTATAATGTATTCAAATAAAGATTTTGGTGGGTACCAACTATATAGGAAAATTACAAGTGGTACTTACCACCTAATTGGAAAATATCATATCTCATGTAGTAAGAAGAAAAAAAGTTTGGTTTCTCATTCTATAGACAAAGATGAATCTATTTCCATGGGAAGTTTTTTCTCCAAAATCATTTGGTTGAAATATACCCTTCTAGTTTATATCTTAAATTATGATCATATGATAATTAAGTGTTACAACATGAGAGACATATGTATGACTAAAAATGTAATTAAACACTCTCTAACAATGCACATTAATCGTAGGCATTATTTTCTAAGATAAAATTTACAAAAAGTATATATCATGGTAGATTTTTTCTGAAATAATCTTAAATTATCATATATCTTCACCAAACCCCTTATAGATGATAAGTTTTTATTTATTAAGGAAGATTTAGTAACAGATTGCTTGCAATTATTTCATTTTAAATGTTAAATCATAATAATATTTCTATATTTTTCACCTTGATATTTATTGAATTATATTATTTTATTCAACATGTAAAATGTATCTATCAATTTAATTATTTTTTAGTACATTGATATATTTATCTCCTTTAGTTAAATATTCAATTTATTTATTTATTTTTTTACACTCTTATGTGTTTTTTTATTTGTTTATTTAACCCTTGATTTACATGCATTTAGTTCCCCCTAATACATTTAAAATAAGCATCCATTGAGAAGTTTCTTCCCTTTTTTTAAAATCTAAAATTTTATTAAAGAAAGTATTATTTAAAAATTAGATTTTATCTTTTTTATTTACTATTATATATCTTTAAAAAATCACATATGGTGTGTAGTTTTTTTATTTCAAAGTCATTTTTAAGAGGTTAAAATATTTAATGTTTTACTTTTTTTTCAAAATATGATTTTATGGAAATCTCAATTTAATATTTCTAAAGAAATGATCATTTATATTATCTTTAATGAACATTAGTGATGGTCTATATATAAATTCCAATTTCATTTTTTCTCTCATGTATATTTTTATGCATTAACATGTATTTCTCTAACCCTTGTTTATGAGACTTATACTAGAACACTAAGGGGGGAATGTTTCGAAGGTTTTGATCCTAAAGGAACATTCACTTTTGAATATAATATGTTCTGATTTTAAGCTTTTATGTATTTTTTATAATAAAAAATGGCAATAAGATATTAATAATGGATTTAAAGGAACATATATTTCTTTTGTAAGGAAAATGAAGAGAAAATTTTCAATATTTTTTTATATTAAATTGATTTTCTCTTAAAATTTGAAAATATTTTTAAAATATATTTTGAATTTAATTATGAAATATATAAATTCATTTTATTTATAATTATGAGTAATCCATCATGTCTATAATTTTACTATTAATTACCTAATTATTTGTGGTCTTAAAAAAGGTGAATAATATTTTCAATCTCACTCTATTAGTTGGTTTTAATGATCAAAAACACAAAATTATGTTTCTAACATTTTATTTTAATGAAATAATTGTTTTAATTTTAGAATATATATTTTGATGTTGGTGGACAAAACGGATGGATCTGAAGGAATTTAGTGGACCATTTTGTAGTCCTTCACCTATATGTTTCAACGACAACCCAATGGGATACAACCAGATGGCCAGTGGGATCTTTATAGAACTTAGTTTCTATATCAATGCCACTAACTAACCAGTGGCTCCTAATTTCTATTCAGTGGCATCCAAATAGAATAAAAAATTATCCATTTGAGAAGGGGAACATGCGTTAATTTTACTCCTAATGGATATTTATGACACTAAGAGGCTTTATAACATTCTTAGAGCCATTGTAAACTATAAATACTCCCCCAGGGGTCCTTAGATAGTACTAGTTACCTTAAAGATCATTTTAGAGCTATATGTTTCCATGTCGCTTCATTCTTAAACTCTATTTATTCTTGTATTTATTCCTCCCAGTATTTATTTCTGTATTCTTACTAGGGGATTGAGAGTTTTCTTCAAAGGGGTTGTGTATATAAATTGTCCTCTTTTTTATTTTATTGGGTTCTCACTAACATTGAGTGTGAGGAGGATAGGTTCTTACTACCTTAAAATTGTGGATATTTGGGTTTCTAGCCACAACCACTAAAAGGATATCCATGTAATTATGTTTCTTGTTATAACCACTAAAAACGAAGTGTCCTACACTAGTAAATGGTTTTATTTATACAACTACTAAAAATAAAGGGATATTTTGTTTCATTATAGAACTATTAAAAATAAATGTTTTAAACCAAAACCTCTCATGGATATTGAGGGGAGGAGACGTAGGGATACCTTTGAAGATTATTTTTTAAATCCTTTATCAAAATCATATGTATTTTATTTTAATGTTATATTTATTTTGTTCTTAACACCCTCAATTTTAGTTTGTAGATTTAAATATTCTATGTTTTAATTTCTATTTTTTTATGGAAATTAACCCCCCCCCCACCCCCCTCTTTCCATATTTACTTAGACCAAAAAAAGAAAGGATAAATTAGCCTATGAATGGTGATTCCTAAGAAAGATTGTGTTTTTGTGAGATTTAATGGACTCCACATTCATAGTGATCAATGAGTATGTAATGTAGGATTAAACCTTGTGAACAGTGAAGGTTCTTTCCTATTTGGGATCTAACTTTAATAGTTTTATATTGGGTATATTTTTTGTCATCAATACTAGAACAAAATAATCTTGTAGGAATGAAAAAAGGATAACATTATTTTTGAATGATTGGGATACTTAATTATGAAAGACCTTGACATTGAGTAGCACCTAGAGATTAACTTCATCTAGAGTTTCCAACTCATCTAGTCAGACTTACGACCACTCATCCCACATTAAATGGTAATAAATGTATTTTTAGAGATATAGTATCTAAACCATGATGGGATATATTTCTTATATTCCATACATAAGAGAGTATGGGTTTTCATAGGTGTAGGTCTGAGTCATGGTATAATATTCCCAGAATTCATTAGATAAATTGGTAGTATGGATCTTTTTGTTATAATCCACCATATTTTATTGATTCCTATAGAGGAATTTATTAAATTCAATGATTTATCCATTCACTAGCATATGATATTGGGAAATGTTGTTGGACTAGATATTGTACTTGGTATGGACCTTATTAAACTTCAAGAATTAGTGATTAGTTCCATTATCCATGTGAATAGTGTGAGGATACTAAAATGAAGAATGATATGTGAATTCACAAACTCAGTCATGGATTTTTTCCTCAACACCTTTATGGGAATATCTTTGACCCATTTAAAGATTTAATCTACAAAAGTAAGAATAAACCTGAACTATTGGGTTTTTGCTGATGGGTAAGGACCCATGATGTTGATCCCACATAAAGAAAAATCTAGGAGTATTTAGTGGTTTGGATTAGCTATTGAGGATGAATCATGAAGTTATATTCAACCTATCATGTATGAAAATTATTAGTTAATTCTATCCAATCATGAACCATTTTTTTCCAAAATTATCTTAGTATTCATATCTAGTGTGAGAGATTAAATCCTATTCGATGACCTCCACATTCCCCAGCATGAAACTCTAGTATAACCTAAGGAATATCCCTTCCATTTATATAATAGAAAAGGATTCCATCAAATTTATTCATATAAAATTATTTCTCTAACCTAGTTCCGTCGTAGAGGATAAAATTTACTACCCACCTATAAATATATTCCCCCTCATCCCAAATTGATATCAGCATCCCATGTTGTAAGTACTAAACCAATGGAGTAAACTAATTAGATGTTTCTTAAATTATAAATGAAATATAAGGTCCCACCTAGGAAGATCCAGCATAGAGTATTCACCTCTCTAACCTCCAAATCGAGGGTATTTAATATCACTCTCTAATGAACTAAATTTATGATTATCTCATCCTAGTGTAGATGAGTATGGTACATGACAAAGATTTAAAGGGAATATTCCTAATAATTATGAGAACATGCACCTAGAACATCATCGGTTTGAAGGGAAATTTGGTTTTCAACTCATGGGTCTGATCAAGAAAATGGATTATATCCTACATATTAACATAATAGTCCCTATTGATTTAAATAATGACCTGTTCAAATTTACCCTTCATGTTCAACAGGGGGACACTTATCTTTAGTTCTAGTTCAAGACTAGTAATTAAGACTTGTTATTCAACTACATTTTTAGAATTCCCTTAAAAAACCAGAAATTAGTTAGAAATAAGGGACTTTGAATAAGTGTCAAGGATAATTTTAAGGTAGACCCTATTTAGTTTATAGTTATTCGTCCTCTTCCTAATCATATTTTGAAAGGCATTGTCAAAGTGTATCTGCCTATATGGTGATACTTCACCAATTGAGAGAATGGTCACATAAGGATACTCGATATTGAAGGGGAAATCTTTAGGGGTGGGTTTCATAGAAATTAAATGCACTAGTAATTTTTTCTTTAATCACCATTGGAGTTATGAACATTATGTCAAGATGTAATAGAATTACTACCCACTGAACCAATCATCTAGTTAGTATGGGAAAAAATGAGGATGTACATAAAGAGTTAAATTCAAGAGATCAACTATAACTCATGAAGTTGTAGATAAAGGAATAAATGATAGACTATAAAGACCAAGTAAATGAAGTTTCTCTCAATGGGAAAATATTTAACCTCTATATCTATCATCATGTGACTATGGTTATAAAAGCCTCAAACCATCACTCCCAGATCTGGTACTGAAAACATAAACTTTACATTTTATTTCTTTGATACTAATGAAGCTGACCCAATTTTCACAATCCAAAACATAAAAAATCAAAAGGAAATATTGGATAACATACATTCCCAAGTACATTTTAGGTTTAGAGTTTTAGAGAATTATGAAAAACTATTATATAAACAAAAATTGTGTATTTATCCCACATAACCCATCATTTATTTTTACACATTAGTTCATCATCATCATATATATGAAACTCTTTTATACATAATTTATTTAACATAATTCTTGATAACCTAGGGAAAATTAAACATAAGAATGGTGGGATCAAATGCTTTGTAAGGGTGAAAATAAGCATTAAATATTTAGTGTTATCCCTGAGAATAAGATGAGAATAAGGGTAAGATGACATAATCAAAGTTCATGAGAATAACATAAGAATATCTATACCCATTAATACATGTATTATCAAACATGAAAACATGGAATAAGTCTTTCTAAAGGAAACTGTCATATAAATAAATAATTATAAGCCATATGATATCAATCTTGATCACAAAAACATTTATAACCATAGAATGACTAAATAAATAATGTTGGTATATTAGAAATAATATCTTTATAACCCACTTTAAACCTGTGTCAAAATTACTAGAGACTAGTAAAATTATAGGATAAACCCACTAGTAACACCCTCCATCTTATCTATTAAGACAATAAACATTACCCAAATCTGGGTTCACCCATCATATTTGATATATCTTACTCACCCAATGTTATATAGGTGTTCCCATTGTATATAATTTCTAAGAAACATATCATGAATAAAGTATATAGAGCATTCATTTCATTATAAACTCATTGAAATAACCATTAATATTTTCAGAACTTGAATAACTCATAGAAAAGAAACAGTTTCCCTAATAATCTCTTTGAAACATGATTAACTAGTGGAGAAGAAACAGGTTCCATAATAATCTCATTGAATCATGATTAACCATTCTAAGAGAAATTGGTTCTATAAAAAACTCTTTGAGATATAGTTAACCCATGGAAAAGAGATAGAAACCATAACAATCTCTTTAAACTTGATTAACCCATGGAATAAAATAGGTTCCATGTCAATATATTTAAAACTATCTTAATAAATCCATATAAAGAATAATGATGGTATCATTAAAAAATATCCTCATTTTAGAAAAAGTAACAATAAGGGTTTTTGATGTTGATGAATGTCAATACCACTAAATATCATTAAAAAATTTTGAGAAAAATAACATTTTCATTTTGAAAATCACTTTTAAAAAATAATAATTAAAAAAATATTTTGAAAACACTTTAATTTTAAAATAACCTTGAAACATTTAAAGGAAACTTCAAGGAAAATAATGGACATGATGGTGAGAAAATCAATTCATGTCACAGATGTTAAAAATTAACGTTCCTTTCAAAATATTTTCAAAAAGGGAGTAAAAAGTAACCCATTTGAAAAACATTAATATATTTCCTTTTAAAACCATTTAAATGAAGGTAAATGATGATTTAAAAGGGCTACATGAAAAAAAATTAAAAATAGAATTTTTGAAAATGTTTTAGAAAACATGGATATAGAAGAGAAAGATAATGGATCTGAAAGAAAATTCAAGATCAATATCAATTACAAATGAATTTCTTGATTTTTCTTTAATCACCATGGGATGACATTGAAATATAAAAATTTAAAAACATTAATAACTAGTTGATATTAAATATTTTTTGTTTAATAAAATGAGCGCATATGATTCCTATAAAGGAACCTTGAACCTAAAAAATCTCTAAAGATGAGAGATTGTAACATAAAGCCTTTTCCACTTTGGTAACTCTTAAATTGTGAGCCCTATTAAATAATATCATAAAATAAAACTCTACATATCAAAAACATAATTTTATTCATAATATAATATATCAAATGGGATTTATATACACCTCTTAAAATAATATAGGTGTGTAACATTACAATAAGCCGCAATGAATGGTAATTGAATTGAAGTCCCTTATGGATTTGGTAATATTTGTATTTAAACTTCATGAAAGGGAGAACATTAGAAAATAATTTTAATTGAAATAATTATGAAATACATTCATGCTATTTATATAAACCACAATAAAATGACTCGTGAGTATGTAATATATCTCACATAAATAAAAAGTGAGACGAGAAACCCTTACCTCTGGTCTGACTTCCTTTTATGTACATTAACTCTTGTATAATAATAATAATACATCAATTATTTTATTTATTAGGAAAAATTTCAGGTTTAATTTCTTATACTTAAATAATTTATTTTATTTCTTTTTTATGGTATATTCAAATTCTTAATCATTTATTCCCACAATGGGTGTTTTTAGGATGTTCGATTCATTGTTTCAAAATGTCTTCAGTGTGCTGATCGTTGTCAAAGAGGACATAGTTTAAAAATATAATGAATAATAATAATGATATATTCATCATATTTATTCATTAATTATACTTTTAAAACCAATTACAATATATGGTTATGAAAAATTAACTATGTTACAATCATAGAGACGGTTGGTCATACATACGCATGAGTAACGTTTCCATTTTTCAATGATCGTTGTGAAATGTACGTATATGTTATATTATATTTCCAGATTTATAATAATATCATAAATAACATATTATTACTTTAAATATAATTATATATATATCATACATGTGATTTATTTATGAAAAAAATAGTCACATCGATTTGTGGAGGTGGTAGTTTGTAGGTACGCACAATGACATTATCATTTTTCAATGTAAGAAAGAAAATGATATATTATTTTTCCAAAATTATAAATATGTAATTAATATAAAAATTAGTCCATTTATATCACATATGTTAATTTAAATTATCATTTTAACCTTCCATGTAAATCATAGGTGAGAAAAGAATCACGTCGCTTCACGAGGTGGTAGTCCACCGTACACACGAGCAATGTTATCGTATCCCCTATAGAATAGAAAGTAAGAAGGTTTATGTTTTATAATAAATCAATAAGTATAAATATGTAACAAATATCATATATATATATATATTCCTTAAATCCATAATTATAAAAATCCTTTAGCTGAGATGATGGGAAACGAATGACAGTGGTTCACGAGGCGGTAGTCCACCGAACAAACGAATGATGCTTTCATATCCCATTTGATAGAATAGAAGATGGATTTAGGTTGTTAAATTAACATAGTAAAATTTTATTATATTTTATATTTTTTTTATTATATAATCAAAATTGGAGAGTATTATAATGATTTTTATGAAGAAAGAAAATTAAAATGCTCAGTTAACCATGATACCTCTTCTTCAGACAACTTCCTTAGTTTAGCACCAAAGTCAATATTAGGATGTATTTATGATAAAATCAATGATTATAGTGTATTTTTGTGGAATTTAGGAAGCAATTTGGGAGGTATTTTCTGATTCAAATGTCTTTTAAGGTGTAAAGAGTAAAGGACAAAGGGTTTCCTTTTATAAGAGAGGATAATTGAACACTTGTAATTTATGAAAAGAAAAAGGTGTACCCACATTTTTCAAATTCCCCAAAGATAAAAAATGAAACATTATCGATTATTAGACATTATAAGGTATAAATATGTCGAAAAATGGATTTTATAAAAGTTTTTAGGTCATTTTTACCCTTATAGTTTTAGTTTAACCCTCGGTGAACCCATTTTCTCCTTACTCATGGTAATTTATTTTTACTATTTTCACTATTAATTATAGTCAAAAATTAATTTAACCATATTAGATAATATAAATTATAATTCATTCAAATATTAAATCTATTTTTAAAAAAATTATTCACATAAGTGGAAAATTTTAATTTAAAATTAAACCTACAGATGAGACGAAAAATCAGGTCTTCAAGAAGTGTATTTTTCAAGAGAAATATGATTTTATATTAACTACATGACTAAAAAGATTCATTTTATGAATAAAAATTATTATATATTGATATATAATATATAAATTTTATTTAAATGTCTTCTCATTTTGGATTTTTTTAATTAATTAAGAAGTAAAAACATTATGCACTATAAAATAATTTTCAGAAACAACACTTTTTTAAACACAAAAATAAACTTATATCAAAATATAATGTAAATATGATTTAAATGATATTAATTGTATTATATATAAATAAATAATACATTTTTTAAAAAAAATATTCAAAACACAATGGTATTTTTAAATTACTTGATTTACTAAAAAGAAATGGAAATTTTACAAAAATCCGTATTTTTCACTATTCACTTAAAAATCCATATTTTCTGAAAAAGAAAAAACTTTCACATAAAATAAATTTTTATATTCTCATTTCAGAAATTAATTTAATTTTATAAAATAAATTTTCAAAATTAGCTAAAAAATAATTATAATATTTTTCAATAAAATCAATTAAATTCATTTTTAGGAAAACATATTTTTGAATAATGAAATTACATTACTAAATTTTTATTGATTATTTATTGATAATTTATCAAAAAAATTATTGAGTAGCAAATTTATATATAAATATTTTATAAATTAGTAAATAATATTCATACCTTCCAATTTAATGTCTAGTTTATAGCGGTCATATATTTTGTGGGTCATTTAAGCTCAGTGTTGCATGTCAAATACGCTATCAAAACATAGTTTTATTTTCTAAAATCTCAGGTTGTTACATCCCCCCCCCCACATATTAAATTTAGTCCTCTAAATTTTAAATTTATCTCATTAATCAAATTTCACATATTTTAAAATATATTTTTTTGAAACCCACATCATAAAAAGGCTTAATAAGAGATAAAATGAAGTGTGAAGGTCATTTGAAATAACACATACTATATTTCCAGATGGGGGGACATAGGACATGGAAGTAAATAATAATGTTAAAATAATTATGGAGTAAAAAATATTCTTAATTTAAATTAAGTGAATGAGCATTAGAAAATCAACAACCACAAAACCATAAACCAAAGAGGTGTGAAAAGGTCATCGATATCATAAGAAACAATGGTAATTGGGAAAAATTTTGATTCAAGATATTTTTACTAGGGTTGAATAATTACTTACCATGTATACTAATAAAATAAGTAAATACACTTACTTGATGAGTATAATTTAATCCTTTTATAAATTTCAACCAAAATCTCATATTTTGTTTCAAACTATGAGTATTCACGATGAATTATTTTTATGCTTGCTGCACTAAAATAAACATTTAAAGGAACTCCTAACCATAAAATGGATAATAATTCTATACCATCTATATTTATAAATTAACCCAAACCAACATGGTTAGCACATGGTAAGATAATTCCCAAAATTAATAAACCTTCATATGATGAAATAATGCAGTAATCTCCCAAATTTAACTATAATACCCAAAGTTAAAAATAAATCATTTCATATATAACTAACCCTATAGTAAAAATAACTTTAATAAAATAAACAATAAAGAGTTTTTTAACCTAAATTTTTATATCATACTTTTTAGATTCAATGCCTAAAAAATATTGATCTTCTTCTGAAATAACATTAATCACTTAGTCACCAAATCACTTTACAATCCCATGGTCATCTATATGATAAAGCGTGTGTTCCTAAAATTACCTCAATATCCAAGATCATATAAACCCCAAACATTATCAATACCTTAAAACATATGATTGAAAAATTTAAAAAAAAATACTTTACATTAAATTAAAGATTTATATGCACTTCAACAAAAAAAAGACATTTCCTAAAGTGTCATTAGTCACTTTAAGATCTCATCACTTAAAACCTAAAAAGGGGTGTCTAATCAATTAAAATTATGATCAAACTCGATATTATATATGTAACGACCTGAAATTTTGAATAAATCTTCTTTCCTAATTTTAAGTGTTATTTTATTTTATTTTTATACTCAACAAAAATGTTTCATTTAATAACATGAGTATAATTAAAATGAGACCATTGGGTTCTGACTGTTATATGACCATTGGTCAATATGACCCCTGGAAACTAAACGTTTTGATTATTGTCTCTAAATACAAGTATTCTTGGTTAATTATTATAGAAAGAAGATTCGATGGCCTCACCCAGTAGTCTTGGACCGATCGAAGCCCATCTAACAGAACTTGGGAAGGAGGTAGCACCACTAGGCTTTGCTCTAGACCAAACCCAAGCTGAGCTTCATCGTGTGAAGCTAGAACGGAATCTCTTTTGCGAGAAGTTCAAACTGATAGAAATTACTACTCGTGCGATGTTAGCCGAGCCTCCCTCAGATTCTCTCACCTTAGCACACCTTACACTTAGGTCCTATACTGGTGTGATAAGGGGCTATGTAAGGAGACCGTAACTGCCTTGTGTAATCTTTTGTTTTAAATAAAAATTGGGATTTCTTCTTATGATGAAGTTTATGAATTTTTAAATGACCAGATAAATATAGTATGCATATTTTTGATGAATTTTAGAAAAAGGATATTTTAAAAATGTTTATGTAAACCTTAAATAAATAAAAATGTGTAATGATTTTCAAAAAATGGTCTTCTACAATTATGTTCAGTACGAAATTTAGAGTCTAATAAGATCAACTTGATTTTTTATGAATAGTAAATTATGAATAGTGATTTTATGATTAGGATTATTAATGTGTCCAAATGGATTAATAATCTCACTTAAAGAAAGTATTAATATATTCTAGGCACCTTGATTAAGTAATGTGATTCAATAAAATGGTTAAATAATGGTTTCATAAATTATTATTCAAGTATTAGTTTTTTCGAGTGAATAGTGTTTTTTAATTAAAAATTAAATTAAAAAAATGTAAAAAAATTATTTTTATAAAATGGATTTCATTTTTGAACTCAGAGCACCGATATTATGTTATGGTAATTTTTTGGGTTTTTTCTGAAAAAATGAATTTTCAGTGAATAGTGTATTTATTTTAAAAATAAAATAAAAATATCTAGAAAATTATTTTTATAAAATGGAGTTCATTTTTGAAATCAGAGCATTAATTTTGGTTAAGGTGAAATTTTGGGATTATTCTGAGAAAGTTGAATTTTCAATGAATAGTGAAAATACAGTTTTTAAGTTATGGGTGTTTAATGACATCATTAAATGATGTATTAAGTTTGTAATAAATATGTTGGACTTATGAATAGTAAGATAAGGTATGAGATGTCCCAAGTGGCCAATACCATGGGCAAATACCATGGGAAAGCCCATGGTTTTGCCAAAACCACTAATGAGGTGTCCCTTGGCCATTAATGCCTTGTCCCCTCACTTTCCCTATAAATACCAAGCCATCCTCTCATCCATTCTACTCCCCACTTTTTCCCAATGAAGTTCTGGTCTCATTACCTCCCAAGGAGTCCTCCCAAGGTGCCCCCAAGCCCTCAAGGTCCCAACCTTTGAGTTTTAAGAGTTAGGTTTTAAGGTAAGGGATCTGACCTCTCTCTTTCATTTCAAGTAATCTCTTTTATGTCATTACTTTTATGCTCCATGTTCTTATGTTGGAGGATGTCCTTTTATACTCCTCTTAATACCCTTTTCATTTTCATATAATGAGATATCCCCTCTTACTCTCATTATTTCGTTTTATGAAGTTTTAAGTGGCGCCGTTAGGCTGCCGAAATTTTTGTAACGGATTCTTTCTCCCTTCTCATTTTTCAAGATCTATTTTCATGTAAAGTATTTCAAGTTCCTTTTTATTATGTTGGGGTATTATCTCTAAATTTATCATACTGATCTTTTATGATCATATGATGAGAGACCCCATTTGATCTCTTCAATTCAGTATTTTGAAGTTTTAAGTGGCGCCGTTAAGCTGCCAAATTTTTAAGTGGTTCTTCACCCTTCTCGTTTTGAAGTTCTACTTTCATGTCAATTCTTTCAAGTTCCTTTTTGTTATGTTGTGGTATGATCTATAAATTTATCATACTGATCTTTTATTATCATATTATGAGAGACCCCATTTGATCTCTTCAATTCTGTATTTTGAAGTTTTAAGTGGCGCCGTTAGGCTGCCGAATTTTTAGGGGATTCTTTCACCCTTCTCATTCTTTTCAAATTTCTACTTTCATGTCAAGTCTTTCAAGTTCCTTTTTAATTATTTTGCGGCATTATCTCTATATCTATCATACTGAACTCTTATGTTCACATGATTAGAGACCCTATTTGATCTTTTCAAATCATTTTTGTTAAATTTTAAGTAACGTCGTTAGGCTGCCGAACTTTCATAAGAGAAATCTAATTTTTGCCTTCCTTCCATGTTTTTCATTTGAAATGGTATGTCCTTGAAATTTCATTACCATGATCATGTATCCTTCTTATTCTGCCCATATACTGTTTTATGGGTCATTTATGAATGTTTGACCCATTTTCCCTCTCTTTTTAATGTCTTCTAAAACCTCGTAACATAGTCGTTATGCTGCAGAATTTCCGTCTCAAAATGTCTCTCTCTTTTTCTAAAGTTATTTTATATTATTAAGTGAATAATCAAAGCTCTTTATCCTAAATGGGTATTCACATATATACCAAAATGTTCTATTTTAAATTCTGGGATTTACATACATGAGACCCACCTTCCTTTTCTGTGGGTTTTAAAGTGACGTAAAGATCATGTCTTTAAAGCAGTTTTTAAAACGTTGTGATTATGAAATGAAACCCATTTATTTTATGCTATATGGGTTATTTATGAAATTTTTGATGATGATATGTGTGGCTCACATGATAATAAAGGAAAATTTAAGGGTGCACCCTGATAGCGCTCCAATGCATTTGGTAAAGACTTAATCTCTAGAGATGACCATTTTTAACGACGCCTTGGTGAATAACCTTGGTAATTTTTAACGAAACCTTGGGGATGGACCTTGGTGAAACGAAACGATTGTCAATATTAAATGTTGTAGACACATCTTCAAGTTATGAAAAATTTTATTTTTATTATGATATGCCTCATGGTTTCATTTTCATGCCTTAAAGTTCTTTTCATGACCTTATTGAAGTATCTCAAGTTCACATGTAAAATGTTTCTCTTGTTTCCCTTACTGGGCCTTCTGCTCTCCCTTTCTTTTGATGTATGTCCCTAGGTTATGAGATGCAGTAATGAAACTAGGATGAACATGAGGAGAAGCCTTTCAAGTGTTTAAGAAGAATGTTTTATGTTTCCATGTTTTAAGTTCCTGGTTTCCAAGACACTAAACCTTAAAGATCCTCAGTTTTGTGTAATGTAATGAATGTTTATGTGATAAAAAGGCGGGGATGCTATAATATACCTATAATGGTATTCATAAATATTAATATAACCTTATATGAAAATATCTTAATCTCCAATGTTATCTAATCCCTCCTCTAATACCAACTATAATAGCCACGAACATGCACTCTCAGATCAGCTGTAGAAAACATAAACATTACATTTCAGGATTTGATACTTATGAAGGTGACCTAATATTTTCCATATAAAACATACAATATCAAAAGGAAATATTGGATCACATATATTATCATGGATATTTTAGGTTTAGAGTTTTATAGAATTAGTAAAAAAATCTTACATTAACAATACTAATGTCATTAAATTATAATTTCTCCCACTTAAGCATGATTTTATTATTATATATTAGTTCATCATCATTATACATATGAAAACATTCTAGAAATAAATAATTTAACATCATTCTTGATAACCTAGGTAAAATGAAACATAAGAATGGTGTGCTCAAATTCTCAGTAAGGGTAATCATAAACATTAATAATTGAATGTCATTAGTGAGAATAATATGAGCATGATGTTATGATGGCATAACCAAATTTCATGATCATAACATAAGATTATTCATACCCATCAATTCCTTGATTATAAAACATGAAAACATGGTATGAGGTATTCACAAAGTCAATATTATTCATAATCAACAATCACGAGGCCTGTGATATAAATCATGATCATAAGAAACATTTATAACACTAAAAAGAATAAATAAAAATTATTGGTATCTTTGAAACATTTTATTCACAACCCATTTTAAGTATGTTTCACAAATAACTAGAGCCTAGTTAAATCTGTAGGAGGAACCTGCAGGTGACTCCCTCCTTCTTATCTACTAATATAAGGAACAATACTCAATTCATTGGAGCGCTATCTTAGTTTATCCATCGTATAAGATTTAACAGGATCAACTAGTTCTATATGGTTTCACCCATCATATATAATTTCTAAACACTATATCATGAATAAATTATATAGACCAGTCATTTAATCATATCCTCATTGAAACAACCTTTATTATTATAAAAACATGATTAAATTTTCAAAGAGAAATGATTTCCATAAAAATATATTTAAAACATGATTAAATTATAGAGAAGAAACTAGTTCCATAACAATCTATTTTTAACATTATTAACCCTTATAATAGAAACATGTTCTATAAGGATCAATTTGAATCATTATTAAAGTGTGGGAAAAATGGGTTCCATAGAAATCTCTATAAACATGATTAACCTGTGGAAAAGAAATGGGTACAATGTCAATATCTTTGAAAAATTATTAATCCATAAAAATAAAGAATAAGGATGGTATCATTAAAAAATATCACAATTGGAGAAAAATTAACAATAATGTTTTTTATATTGATGAATGGAAATACCATTAAAATATCATTAAAATTTTTTTTGAGGAAAATAACTATTTCATTTTGAAAATAACATTAAAAAACTTTGAATTCAAAAAATATTGTGAAAGTAATTTTCATTGTAAGAATCCTTGGAAACATATAATGTAAAATTCAATGAAAATAATGGAGCTGATGGTGGTAAAATCCGTCCATTTGATAATTTTTTTTAAAAAATATTCTTAAAACATTTTTTTAAATTGGTATTCAAAAGTAATCCCTTTATAAAATGTTAATAAATTTCCTTTAAAATCCTTTTAAAAGAAATTAAATGTCATGTAAAATGGATATATTAAATTATTTTGTTTTTTAAAAGAAAAATTTTGAAAAAAATGAAATCATGGATATAGAAAATAAAGATACCTAGTCTAAAGGAAAATAAAATATCAGTATCACTTACAAATGACATTATTGATTTTTCTTTAAAGAATATGGGAGGCAATGAAAATAAAAAAATTTAAACACATTCACAAACAATGGATATTAAAGATATTATAATAAATAAAATGATATCATATGATTTCATATAAAGGAACCTTGACCATAAACAATCCAAAAATAAAGGATATAGTAATATAAAGACTTCACCATTTTGGTAACACTTCAATCATAAGTACCATGAAGGAATTAATTCAAATTAAACATTAAATATCAAAAAAAATTATATTCATGATATAAAAATTAAAATAGGCAGTATATTCACCTCATAAAATAATATATGCGTGTAACATTACAATATTCCTCAATAAAGTTAAATTGAGATGAAGTCCCTTACGGATTTAGTAATCTCTTGATGAAAAAATCATAAAAGTTATAACCTCATATAGATTTATAAATATGAATAATTTTCATGAAGATAATTATAAAATAAATTCATGGTAATTATATATACTACACAATAAAAATAAGTTGTGAATATGGAATATGACTTATAAAAATAAAAAAGTGAGATGAGAAACCCTTACATTTAGTCTGACTTCCTTATATGTCCTTTAACTCTTTTATAATAAGATTAAAAAGTTATTTGATTTATTAAGAACCATATTTATTTTTAATACCTTATATTTAAATCATTTATTTTATTTATTTTTAATAACATATTCAAATACTTAATTAGGTAAGTCAACATCATGTGTTTTAAGAACTATCAGGTCATTGTTTCAAAATGGATTCAGTGTGTTGACTATGGTAAAGAGGTCATAGTTTTAACATCTATATAATAATAATCCTGGAATATTTATCATATTTATATATAAATAATACTTTTAAAATCATTCAGGGAATGTGGTTATTAAAAATATACTATGTTGCAATCTTGGAGGTGGTAAGTCATACGTACACATGAGTAACTTTTCCATTTTCAATGATTATTATGGAAAGTATAAATGTATTATTTTATCCTTAAATAATGATAATAATATCATAAATACCATACAATTTCTTTAAATGTACTTATATATATCATCCATCTAATTTGGTGACAAAAACAATAGAGGCACATTGCTTCATGGAGGCAGTAGTCCATGCGTACAAACAAACTACGTTATCATTTTAGTGTAAGATAAAAAATAATATATAATGTTTTTAGAATGATAAATATGACATGAATATACTAATTATGTCATTTATACTACATATATTAATTTAATTATTCCTTTTTATATTCCATGTAAATCCTTAGTGAAAATGAACCACGTCGCTTCGTGAGGCGTTGGTCTTCCATACACACGAGCAGCGTTATCGTATCCCCCATGGAATGAAATTTGAGAATTTTTATGTGATATAAAAACTGAAAAATAGTAAATATGTTAAAAATATCATATATATAATTCAAATTTATCATTATAATAATCCTTGATATGTGATTATGGAAAACTAATGACATCAGTTTGTGTGGCGGTTGTCTGCCGTACAAATGAATGATGATTTTGTATCCCATTTGATGAAAGGGGAGATAGATTTTGGTTATTACATTAGAATAATAACATATAATTATATTTTTTATATTTTTTATTATATAATCATAATTTGGGGGTATTTGAAGGAGTTGGAAGAATAAATAATATAAAAATTCTTGGTAAATCACGGTACCTCTTCTTCACACAACCTACTTAGGTTAGCCCCAAAATAATTCTTAGGATGGATTTCTGATGAAAACAGGGATTATAGGATCTGTTAAGAGAAGTTAGTAAGTCATTATGGAAGATATTTCCAATGAAAAAGGTCATCTAAGTTGTGAATAGAAGAGGATAGGGGTATCCTTTTATAAGTGAAGTAAGTGGCATACTTGTAATATTTGAAAAGAAAAGGGTTTCCTCAAATTTTCACATGCCAAAAGGCTCCAAAATGAACAATTTTAGAGATTTAGATATTATAAGGTACAAATATGGGAATAAAATTTATTTTAGATAATTTTTAGGTCATTTTTACCTTTATCGTTTTAGTTTAACCCTCTGGTAAACCCATTTTCACCTTAACCAAGGTAATTTATTTTTTCTATTATCACTATTCATTATGGTAAAAAATAATGCGAAAATTATTAGACAATATAAATTATGATGATTATAAATATATAATCCATTTTACCAAATTCAATAGGCATATATTTAAAAGTTTAATTTAAAAATAAACTCGTAGATGCTATGAAAAATAAGGTTATCAAGAAATGTGTTTTTCAAGAAAAAGATGATTTTATATTAACTATATGGATAATAATATTCATTATTTGAATACCTATTAATATTTAATTATTTTTATTATATATATTTTTTATTTAAATAACTAATCATTAGGGTTTTTTTAATTAACTAAAAAGGAGAACCATTATGCACTTTAAAAGTGTTTTCAAAAAAATATCATTTTTAAACCAAAAAATAAAGTTATAATAAAATCCAATATAATAATGATTAAAATATAATTAAGTGGATTAAAGATAAATAAATAATTATTATGTTACTATAAATAGTATTTAAAATATAATCGGTTTATGAAATTATTTAATTTATTGAAAAGAATTGATAGTTTTACAAAAAATCGGTATTTTTAAATACTCACTAAAAAGTCAGTATTTTCCAAAAAAAACCTAGAATTTCACCCAAAGTAAATTTTGATATTTAAATTTTAAAAATTAATTATATTTTATCAAATAAAGTTTCTAAAACTTCAAAAAAATAATTATAATCATTTTTCATGAAAAGCAATAAAAACTGCTTTTGGTGAAAAACATATTTTTAAAGAATAAAATTACTTTATTAAAAATTGATTATCCATTTACCAAAACTTTATCAATAATTTATATCCCGTAGGATATTTATATATATATTTCATAAATTAGTTAATATTATTCATACACAAAAATTTAACAGCTAGTTTATAACAGTTATATATTTTGTGGGTTGTTTAGGTCTAATGTTGTGTGTTGAATACTCTATCGAAAATAGTTTTATTTTATAAAATTTCATGGTGATACATTAGTAGTAAAAACTATTCTATTTACCCTTGATTTTTTTTTGATCTAGTAGGTCGCTAAAATATATCTCGAGGGCTATCACATATAGGATCAATGTTTTTGAAGTACCCATTAGATGATAATGATGAAAGTTTTTTTGTTTCAACAGATTATGGAAAATTCAATGAGTGTGTTGGAGTAAAATGAATGGGTATTCTAGAATTTATTCTAATGGAAGTACTTATTATATAAGATCCAATAAAAGATGAATTTTTAGAACATTTTGGATGAAAGATCTACTTCTGGTAGAAAATAATGAGGAATTTACAACTGATATGTTGAAGATAAAGAAGGCTTGTGTCATTAAAAGTAAGGAAGTGGAGTAGAGTTAATTTTGTTGATGTATAAAGATGAATATTCCAATTAATTATTCTGAAGAATAATATAAACATCAAATTATTATATAACTAATTTTTGTTATATTAATTTCATTTTTTATGGTTTAAGAAACACTAATATCTATATGTTGAGTTCAATTTTCCTGGTAAAAGTTCACCATAAGGAGAAACGTATGTTCATACAAAGGAAAAAAAATAAATTTATTAAAAATAAGTATAGTAAGTTCACCAAAATAAGAAAAATAATTTCACCAAAAGGTATGAATATTCACGTAATATTAGAAAGGAGATACATTTTGGATTGTAAGAGTTTACAAGTGCTACAAGAGGGGGTGAATTGTAGTTTAAAATTTTAAACTAAGACAAAACAAAATTCCTCTTATGTAAAAACGTTTGAACTCACTGGTCATCTGATGATCATAGTGTAAAAATTAGAACCATTAATCCTCTTATATATCAAATTACTTTATCAGTCTCATAGACAGTCTGATAAAAGAATTTTTAGAAATATAAGTATATACTTAAATTCTAAAGTATATGCATAGTGGAAAGTAAAAGTTGTATAAACAAGAAATATGAAAGCTTATAATAGTAATAATGACTTAAAATATTTTTATAAAATAATTTTCTCTTTGAATTTAAGAGTTGAGGAATTCTGAAACCTTGACTTAAAGTATCTACAATTTTAGTACCTATCGTAAAGGTTTTTAATTCCTTACCAGGAAATCCCTCGATATGATGATTGGAATAACACTATATTTCTATCCACAAAATCCATTAATATGATAATCAGTCTCTATCTTCCTATCCAAAGAAGACCTTGATCTGATGGGTCAGATTCACCCATATTTCTATCCTCGGTATCCCTTGATCTAAACATGATCAGAATTAGTGAATACAAAAAAAATTGTTCTAAGGAATTTACAACCCTCACAAGGATTCCTTAGGAAACTCTCTAAAAGATTAAAAATATTTGGAACAAGATGTTCACACAGATAAATATTTATATTAATTGTGTTATGAATGAATCAAATTATATCTCTTCAAATGACCACTTATTTATCAATGATTCCACAACATTCATATTTCTGAGTTGGTTACAACGGCCTTGGATAGCTTACACCTTGATAGATAATGATCTGGATCTTTTACTCGATAGCTAAGAATTTCATTTTATAACGTTATTTTATTTAGAACCATTACAATGCTATTTTGGATTCTTTATGATAGAAACAAATCTATATACTCTTATTATAAAAATTATATAGTCTGATAAACTATATTATTGATTATCAATCTGATAAACCGAATGAAGGTCAATCCATTGTACCAGTACTAATTTAAGTCATATGGTCATAACTTTTTTAGTCTAATAGACAGGTAATATATATAAACACTGGTCAGAACATTAGTTGGATTGATGTATCTAACAAACCTTAATTCCAAAGAATCGGATTGAATAATAGATGTTTATATTCATTTTATATGATAATTATTTCTATGTATGGTATAAAATGATTTTTTCTATAAAAACATACTAAAACACTTCAGATATAAAATAATAATAAAATCATGTTTTAAGAAGGTGTTTGTGGTTTATAAAACTAAGGAAATAATGAAAAATATAAAAACAAAATTTTGACTCAACAATATCCCCATTTTTGGAAGGCACAAAACACAACAATGAAAATTAAAATTACTAACTTTAAAATACTTACAACCCTTTGTTATTTTAAGATCTTAAAAGATATAATTCATATCTTAACTCACCATGAGTTTATGACTTACTTCATAATCCGATGGAAAGTATTAACACTTTGTATTCACCCCTTTGGATGAAAACTCCCCATTAAAAAAACGTATCCTCAAAACTTATCAAAAAACTTATTTCCCTTTTTAGAACTCTACCCCTTAACCATATCTCATTAAAACTTCTCCCCCTTTGTGATTTTAAAAAAATTGGGAATGTATATAATCAACTGAAATGTTAGATAAGGATAACATACTAAAAATTTTTATGTGAATTAACTAATCATACAAGTTATAAAATAATGGATATACATCCAAATAAAATTGAAATACATTAAGTCACAAAGAATTTGGATAAAAATTTATTCACATTCAACATTCTTTGAAAAGGTTTCAAAATTTAAATCAAGATTTAAAACGAAAATGTGCATTCTTTCTTTAACAATGTTTGCATGATTGCCTTCATCTTCTTAACATCATCCTGATCTTTCTAAGATTTTGTGACTCATAACTCAAGCATCACAATCTTTTCCATCATAACTTTTTTCTTCTAAACATCTTCCTTCAAACAATCAACTTCCTCACTTATATTATTATTTTATTCCTTTATAAGAAACAAATAATCTTCATATAAATGAATTCATATATTTTAAACTTCCAAGTTGTGAAATTTTTCTTTCAAGAATATAATTTCATTATCTTGATCCTCAGTCATGTATTTGAAAAATTCAATAAACATAAATCAGTTTAAAATATTTAAATAAAGTTTGTCAAAAGATTCATCAATATCAATAGATACTTTCTTTAAATCCACTATCTGGTCATAATGTTCTTTCAAATCAATTTCAACATGTCTCTCCCATCTAACCATTTGGTTGAAATGTCTCATATGATACTTTTTTTTAATTTTTATATATTTTACTTCTGCTTCATTCTAGATAACATTTTTAGTTAATATCTTAAAAAATATGATTTTACATTCATTTAATTCTTATTTTTTTCATCTCCTTTCAATGTTTGGATGGTATGGAATTAAATTACTTAGCCCTTTCAGTGTTAGGTAAATTAGGCCAATATTTGTTTTCCTTTTTTGGAGTGGAGTCTAATGATTCTCACTAAACTTGTAAAACATGTGTTCTAAAATATCTAACATCTATTTTCTTTTCTTTGGAATTAACTTTCACATTTTCTAAACCTTTCATAATATCTATTTCATTATTAGTTTTAGCCTTTTCAGATACCATTGTGTGAGATTTTTTATGATATTATTCTTCTTTATAATATGAATTCACTTCTTCTAAATTTGTTATGTCTGGATCCTTATTGGACTGGGAAGGTAATGGAGTTGAAGATGAAGTTAACTCCAATGTACTTTTATTTTCCTTTATATCTTCCTCAAATTATGTTTCTTCTTCATCAACTTATTCCTCCTCTTCTTCCTCTTATTATTTTTCTTCTTATTCTTCTTACTCTTCTCCCAATTCCTTTTCTAAAAATCATGAAGTTTTTTGAACACTTTTACTAACTTTATTAACCAGATTTCATTTTAACTTATTAAAATCCTTTTTATTTTCTATTGGGACCAATTCTATGACTTCTTGTATTAATTATTTACCTTTACCCTTGTCATTAACTTTTGTAATAACTAAAAGAACTACAGATGTTTATGAAAACTCTAGTCTAGCATCTTGAATAGTTGGATCTATATAAGGGGTTGTTCCAGATTGATGAGATGGATGTACCACTGATAAATGAGAAATTGATAGAATTGGAATCTTTGGATATTTTTAAACATATTTCATTAGACATTATATAATATTATCCTCATAAAACATGTTCTTATATTTATTTTTCTCCTTTACCTTCGTCAACTCATCTTCAATTATAATTTTCAAATCCAATGCCTCGTCCTTATCAATCTCAAACTCAGGATCATCAAGTTTCTTTTGAGCCTTATGTTTCATGAGTTTCTTAAAATCATTATTTGTCATTGTCTTTAATTTATTTTTCTTTTTGTAAAGAGATTATCTAACCTTTATATTTTCTTTCTGAACTTATTTCTATTTTTCTAGTCCTACATTGGATGAAGTTTATCTATTGTATCCACAATATTTTTTAAATTTTAATCATACTCTAAATTTATCATTGACATGGTTTCTTAATCGATCAAGAAAATATTTTCCCTCATGGGAAAATTATGATTCTTAATCTTCAATACTACCATGAATATCACTATAAATTTAGTTATAAAACAAGGAAACATTAAGATCCTTATCTTCATAGAGGCCTTCTAAATTGATTCCACTATAATGAAAACAAATTTCACAAGATTGATTTGTCTCATAATTATGAGATATCCTAAAAAATATGTATGATACTTTGAGGTTATCTTTATCACACTTTCTCAGTATTAGATAACCCTACATATACGAAATTATAACTCTAGTATCTTTTGTTAGATGAGAAAACTTTCTGACTTTCTCCAATGATGTAAACAAAGAATACCCTACAGTAGATTTAATTAAGATTCCAATATTGTAAAGAAGTTTATGGGAAGGAAGATATGATTCACCCTCAAAAGGTAATTGCACTAACTCTATAACATTTTTATATGAGAGATTATGATTTACACCAAACAAAGTAGAAAACAATTTCTTGTTTTTATTCATCATAAATTAATTCATCTGAAGTGTAAAACTCTCTAACTATATCTAGGTAATGTAGTTCAAACACCTTACTGTGTTTTTCAAAACATATTTTCTCCCAAACATTAAAACTAATGATATTTATAAGATTTGAATCATGTTTTCATACTAGTCTCTCTCAATAATTCTCTCTGAAAAATTCTCTCTATACATGATCCTCATCTATATACATCATACTGAGGTGATTCCAGTGAACATATTAATAGATAAATATCAGTCTGATCATTGAAAGAGGTGGTGAGATTTGGGAGAAAAAACTCTAAGAATCAATGTGGGATATAGGGTAATCCTCCTTTATGTAGGTGTGAGAGATGACGGGTCATCCTCCATAATATTTTAACGGCTCAGATGAAAACTCGATTCTGATCTAACGGTCAATATTAAACTGAATAATTTTTTAAAATTAAATTTGAACTATTAAAATTTTTAATAAATCTTCTATCAGAGGAAACAACAGTCTGATTATAACAACAATTTTTTTTAACAAAAAAAAGTTTATAAAAATAAAATAATATGTACCACAACATTTATAAACTAAAGTAATGATTAAGTGAAAAAACTAAAAGAAGAATAACTTTTAGAGTAAAAATGTTTCATTGGTATGAGTAACCTATTATTATTGGTTTTTGTAATAGAAAATGATTACAATATAGTTTATAAAAAAAGTGTTTTCCATAAGTTTTTGAACAATTTATGAGCCTTGAAAAAAATTGTAAAAATTTTTATTCAGAGAACTTTTATAAAGAAATTTTACTCTAAAACATTTTCATAAAAAAATTCTTAAACTTTTTTAAATGTTTTTGATGTAGAATAATTAAATGCTAAAACTTTTTTAAAAAACTACAATTTTAGGGGAAATTTTTTTTCGACAAATAAGAAAACTAAAAGTGTTATCAAAACAAAAAAAAATTAATAAAAACATAACATATGTACTCCCCATTTCAAAAAGAGTTCATTAATGTAAATAGATTAATAAAAAATAAGTATATATGAATAATATCTTGATATTTATTATTCCTATATTCTATTTAATGTGCTCAAATCTATTGAAACTAAGGGGTTTGGTAAAAATATCAGTAATTTTTTCTTGTATTCTGATGAATTTTAAAATTATATCTTCTTTTAGTGGGTGATCCCAAAGGAAATAATTTCTTATATCTATTTTCTTATAACATGAGTGATGTGCTAGGTTTTTACTAAATGCAATGGAACTTGTGTTATCACACAAAATTTTAATTTTAGTAAAACTCATGTCATAGTTTGTGAGTGTGTGTTACATCTACAACACTTGAGCAAACCAACTTCCAGCATCCACATATTCGACTTCAGCAGTGGAAAGTGATACTAAGTGTTGTTTCCTACATGAACAAGAAACTAAATATTATCCTAAAAAGTGGGATGTTCAGGGTGTACTTTTCTTATCCATTCTACATCCACTAAAATCATTAACTAAAAAACATTTTAGTTAAAAATAATTTCCAGAAGAGTAAAATAATCCAAAATTCATAGTTCCCTTAAGGTGACAAAAATTTCATTTAATAGATTTATGATGGGACAATTTAGGATTGTCTTGATATCTAGTACTTAAGAATACTAAAAAAATTAAATTTGGATTACTAGTTGTTAATTAAAGTGAACTTCAAATCATACCTCTAAAAGTATTTTGATCAAATTGTTTCCCATATTCATAAAGATATAAAGTATTTGAGGTTCCTATAGGAGTACTAATAATTTTAGTGTTTTCATACCAAAATTTCTTAATTAAATATTTTATATACTTTTTTTGAGATATAAAAGTTCCTTCTGGTTTTTATGAAATTTTAAAACCTATAAAGTATATTAACTAGCCCATCAAACTCAATTCAAACTCATACTTTATAAAATATGGAAAGGAATATATTAAATATTTTTGAGTTAAATAAAATATAATTTTATCAAAATATATTTTTATAATCATAATATTTTTATTAACTTGTTTTATAAAAAGAGTTGGAGGTACATCTACCTTAAAAAATATTTTGTAACAAAAATCTAGTTAACTTATCATACCAGTCTCTACAAGCTTTTTTAAGTCCATAAAGTTCCTTGGTAACCGTATAAAATTGTTCTAGATGTTTTTTATTTTCAAGACCTGGTGGTTGTTCTACATAAAATTCCTCCTAAACATATCCATTAATGAAATAAAACTTCACATCTATTTAAAAAAGTTTGAAATTTAATAATATAGCATAATCTAGAAGTATATAAATAACCTCAAGTCTACATACCAGAGAATAAGTTTATTCTTATTCTATTTCTTCTTATTGATTATAACCCTTAGAAAAAATTATAGACTTATTTGTAATTATCATTCCACTATAATCGCATTTATTCTAAAAGACCCATTTTACTCCAATAACAGAAGTATTTTTTGGCGATTATAATAAAGTCCAGACTTGGTTCTTTTCAAAATCATTGAGTTCATGTTTCATTTATTTTATCCAGTACTCATCACTTAAATCCTAATCATGAATATTAGTTTTGAATTGTGATAATAATTCTAGATGTTTAATTTCATTTCTCAATGTACTTTTAGTCATAAGTGGTTGATCTACATCCCCAATGATATTATCACTAGGATGCTTCCTAAGAAACAACTAAATTATTGGATTTTCAAAAAGTCTATTATTTAACAATAGGTTGAAAATTTTCTTGAGTAACAACTTTATAAAAATGTTCTTTATTTTTTTCTCATCATAATAACTTTCCAATACAAATTGAAAATCAGTTTTAGAAATCTCATATAAAGATGTAGGTTGAGGCTGTATGAAAACAAAGGGATCATTTTCATCAAACTTAAAATGTACAGTTTCTTTAACAGTATATGTACAATTATTAAAAACTCTATAATACTTAATAGTTGTAAATTAACCTAAAAATATTAATTCTTCATATTTTGTAGAAAATTTATGTAAGTTATATTTAGTATACAGAATAAATAGTTTGCATCCAAAAATTATTAAGTAATAAAGTTTTTTTTTTCTCCCTATTCTTAAATCATAAGTATTTTTACTAATAAAATGTCTAATTAAAACTTAGTTTATAGTAAAATAGGTATTAATAACTACTTTATCACAATAACATTTTGCAACTGATAATTCACTCAACGTGGTTCAAGAAATCTCTTTAATAACTCTACTTCTTATTTCGACTACACCATTTTCTTATGGAGTTCTAAGTGTTAAAAAGTTATTTATAATACCTTTTTTACTAATAAAAGTTTCAAAATCATAATTTAAAAATTCTCCACCAGGATAACTATAAATATTTATCAAGGATAGGATTTTACGATTTTTAACTTTGGATACAAAATTTTTAAAATGACTAAAGGCTTCATATTTTCTTACAAGAAAAAAATACCCAAGTATATCTAGTGTAATAATAAACAATAATATATGACTAAAAAACCTGTTAATAGTGGAATTTTTTTTAATTTGGTGATGGTTTAAATTGTTATCATATGGTTTCATTATAGTTTCCAAAATCTTCCACTAAAGTTGGATTCAGCATCCAACCCGCATTGGTTTTATCAATTTAGTAGTGGTTTCTAGGAACCATCGCAAAAAAAAAATTTAGAAGTGATTGTTTCATTTTTAGTGTTGGTTTATCCTCTCAAAACTACTAAGGTGATAATGGTGGTTTAAACTCCTTCTAAATTTAACAATATATAGTTATGATTAAAACCACTACTAAACATTGTTTTCCTTATATAGAGATAGTTTAAACTATAACTAAACAATATTTTCTCATATATAGTGGTGGTTTAAATCACTGCTATATAGAATTATTGAAAAAAATATATAGCTGAAGAAACTGCATCCCTATATCTACAAAAAAAGATATTACATCATACAAATAGTAAAAGAATTATTCCAGTATAATAAAAACATAATCACAACATGTCAAATTCAATTTATACAAAACCATAATACAATAAATCCTTAACATAACAAGAATAATAACCAGAAATTAATTAACATGAATATTATTATTTAATATTCCTCTTGAGTTTATCTTGATGGCTAGGTCATATATTACCATTCATTTGAACCTTGTGCTAAAAAATGATATAAAGGAACCCAGGTTGGGTGTTTCCAAGCATGTCATGGACTAGAGAACTTAGTTATAAACCTTGTATCCCTCCATTATAAATTATATAATTTTGAGTTATGTAAAAAAGTGGCGGTATCCTTATGAATTAGTGGGAATTTCAAATAGGTTGGGTTTTTTACCATAGCTACCCAAGATTGTGTATAATTTATTGTTTGGTGTTTTTCTAAACTGTGAGAACCCTTGTCCTTTTATGTTTGTTCTTAGTATGTTTAAAATTATCATTTTGAATAGTGATTTATTAATTGTGTCTTAATATTATCTATGCTTTTATTTTATATGGGTGGCTTGTGATATGATTTGGGAGAGCATTTTAACCATTAGAATGTTATTTTATAGATTTTTTATGTGAATTATGTTGGTTGATGATGCCAAAAATGTTGGGAGCTAGGATGGAAATGTGAGTTGGGTGTTCATGTCAACTATAAACATGTGATATGTTATGAAATATATTATGTGTTTTGGTTCTAGCATTCATTCCGACCATGGATATTAAAATTGTGATGGACTGGGTTATATTAAAATAGTAGTAAAAGCATCCCAACCATGGATGTGATTTATATATCATGTCATATCAACATTCACATTTATACTAGATGTTAATTCATATGATGTTATTTTATTATAATATCATTTTTATATAAGTATAATGATGTTATTTAGATGTTATAGAAGAGATAAATCAGATCCAAGATGAAAGAGGATGTGAAAATAAAAGAATAATAAGGAAAATGATTGATTAATTATAAATAATAACTTCAAATTCCCACTTCCTAACCTTTTTTATTTGTAGGACTTATAGTTTCTTCTTAAAATAAGGAGATTCAAAACATGGGATTTCATTTTTAGGGATGAAATATATAAAATGAAATTATAAACAACTGAATGTCCGGTGTATCTTTCAATTGGTATAAGAAGGACCCTTTTATAGATTATATTGAATGGAATTTTTGAAAATACTCATTCCTTAATCTATAAGGATTATAATTTTATAAGGAAAGTAACACAAACGGAGACACAAGACAAATAAAGTCCATAAATTCCTTCACCCAAAAAATTATGTGACAGGGTTCCAATATATTTTAAATATCATTTATCGCATTAAAATTTACATATTGATAATATATTAAAGTGTACTTGAAAACCCAAAAAATACCTTTACATAATCTCTATGGGTGGGATAACAATTTTTCTTAGTATTGTGGAATGAATCTATAAAGTAGTTTGGAGTTACCAAGCATATTTATGAGAATAGATTTGTATATTATCTCATGGTTTATTCATACTAAATAACAATTAATATGATAGAAGAAGTTACAGCCATTAATAATTCTACATGAAGAATAATCATTTAAAAAAATAGGTTAAATATGATGTAGATGTTTCATCTTGTATCATGAATATATTCAATATACATATTATATAGAATTATTGTCATAGATTATTGCATTAAATGAGTTTTAAGGTAAGATTACAATTAGAGACGAGTTTTTTAAGTGTATAGACTGATAGACATTTTATCTCTTTGAATAAACTATTTTAAGGTCTGTTGTTTAATATTCTACAAGGAGAATCTATTTAATATAATTTAATAAGTTTTAGGAATAAATTAATAATTAATGGTGGCCCAATGGATGATTACTTATACATTATATTAATGTTAACCATATATAGTGATCTTAAGACATCCCTGAGAGAAGAGTGAAGATGACAATCTATATGTTGCACAAAAAAGAAAAATATTATTGGAATTCCTAGATAAAATATTACCAACATGTCTAGTTATCCAGGTAGAACTTGGTAAATTACCAAGTGGAAGTCAAAACTGAATAATGTTTACAAATGGTTGAATGAGACTAGATATTTTGAAATGAAAAATAAGATGTAGAATTTCAAGTATAACTAAAACAAAAAAACTAAAGTTTCTATGAATGATAATTATTAGATAAACTTCAGAATAAAACATAGAAAATGAACTGAGCATATAGATTTTCATTCGATGTTAGGGAAATATAGATATCCTATACCAGAAACAACAACATGGTTTCTCAATCACCATATTTGTGTTACCCTATCATTAGTTTATTTACACATCATCACTGAACCCTAGTTACTACCATATGAAATTTTATCGTCATTGTATCTATCTCTATCTCTAGTCCCTAGTACCGGCACCTACATGACAATTTTCATGAAAATTAAACAGTTTTTTATATTTAAAATGATACTTAAAAATGATAACAGTTGGTGTACTAAATTATTATTAATTTTTATGATTTACATGCTCACTAAAACCATCAACTGATATAATATCACTAGGGAAACATCCAGTTATCTTCTGATATAATTAAATCAAAGCTTTTAACAGATAAATGACCTTTTCATCTTGTATCTTTATATGAGTTCCTTGTTAATGGATCGTGATCCCCTATTACTCAATTTTTCTTTTCATTTCAAAAAAAACCCTCCGATTATCTCAAGGTATGGAGTAACTACAACTAGGAGTAGATGTTGATGAAATCCTCAGTGGCCTTATAAAGACCTCATATGGTAATGGTCCCAAACCGAACCCACACATGTGACTAGAATTCTCATTCCTAAGGACATAACGAACTAGATTATCCTGTGAGATTGAAACTGTGCAATATTGGAATCTCATTGTTCAGTTATTTTTACCTATAAATAAAATCTCAGTCATATTTAAAGTAATACATATTAACAAGGTGACAACTAACAATAATATATTACAATGAAAAAGGAATTCATACCATAAAGTTTTTGGCAGGATCATTCAAATAACTCCCATAATATTTTTTATAAACATCCAACCAAAGTTTTGTTATAGATACTTGGTGACCAAGATTCTTTGACTACAATAAACAAAGATAAATAAAAAATTTAATATGTGAAATAGATAATTTTGTCTTATAAATATTTAAACTAATGAAAATATTACCATAAACGATCTATTTTGGAAAAAAATATTTGACCCAACAGTGTGGGGGATGATTTGTTTAGCTCGAATTGATGCATTTTTCTTTAAAACATCATAAAATAAATATACTATAATTTAATAGTAATGTATTAAATTTGATAAAATTTTCATAAGCATATATATATGTAAAATGATATTAATATAATAATATATATTTCAATACCATATGCTTCCCATGATGATGGATATCAACAAACACCTTACACTGATCTCAAGGTACCCCTTTAAGTACCTTATCATACTATTACTGAGTGGTCAATGATATATCTTTGAATTCATTCCATAATCTCCATCTAAAATCTTTTCTATTTCTTACCCAAATTTTTCAACTTCCACTTTCTTACGATAAGATCGGCAATGATAAAGTAGAATAACATATTTAAAAAGAGATTCATTTTTAAAATATTAGAATTTAATTACATAATAAAATTCAATTACACCATAATTTATTAAAATTTCCTTTATCTATGAATAAAAGTTTTCATTTTTCTAGGATTGAGGCATATACCTTCAATCAGAATAGATAATTGGAAGGGTAACTAGCTCTACCACCAATTGGCCTAGAATCTTGCCAAATAATCTCATGTCATCATCCATGGGGACCCTATAATAGTCAATTGGGATAACTATCTTCAATTTTTTTAGATTCTATACATTTTAACTATTCATATTTGTCTCTGTAGTAAGATGGTTTTCATATTTTAGGAAAAATTGTTAGTGGTATAAAAAAAGTGCCATAACTTTATTCACATTAAAATTTATTCCTATAACTTTCACCCTCCAATATCCTCCTGAAAAAATAAGAGTGACAACATGTTCCCTCATTGTTGAACCAACTGAATGGGGAGTAAATGTCTCATATGCTGCTGGGATGGAGAATGAGGGTGTGCCAAACACTAATGGAATAGAGGAGGGTATGATAGACACTGATAGGGCAGACATAGGGTGTCTCAGATGTTGTTGGGTGGAAGCTCGATAGATCATCAGCTATCTGTGTGGTCAAGATAACATCAATTGGGAGTCGACTAGGATTAGTTAAATGCTTCTTCCTTGTAATTCCCATCATTTAATAAAATAAAATTAACTTTAGAACATATATTTCCAAACATTCATGGAGGAAAAAAATTTAAATAATAACATATGCATAGTACTAACAACAAAAATATACATAGATATGATAATGAATGTTTCCTCGTATAAAAAAGGGGTTAATAAATTAATGTATGACTTTACATATAATCATTTTTTCCTTAAATCATATCATTTTCATACTTTATAATTACTTCATCTACTTTATCCACCCTTGAATAACTAATATTTTCAATATCATTATTTCTTTGGAAAAGAGAGGACCTGGAACCCTCATTGAGGAGGATTCAATTTGGCTCAATGGTTGATTAATGGGGGTTTGATTTCATTAACAATCATTAACATCGGGTCACCATTATTATTCTTAACAGAACCTCCCAATAGTTTCCCCATCTATAACTAAGTACAGACCTTATTTCTAAAGGTAGGTGGTCGGATGGGGTTTCAAACCTAATGAAACTTAGGGACTCACATTGGTTGAGAGGATGGGAGTTTGGGATCATCAAACCCTTTTGGAGGGAATTATTTCCTACTTCTTGACTATCTTATAGATTTAATATATGTTCAAGAATCTATCCCTAATCTTGATATGGTACCAGTTACCCTAACTAAATGATTGTAGGTTAAGTCTCTTATTATAAAATGGAAAGGGTCATCTTGTTGGTGAATCCATCTATATTTATCCAAGGTTCTTTATCCATTTCCCAGTAATGAATAGCTGCTTATATGATGAAGCCTAATAACTAGGAACTTCAGAATTTGTTGCCATGCAGGGAGGTAGTTAATATTCCTAGGATGGGATTGAGGAATTAAGAGATTTCCTACATTTACTTTTTATTATAGGAATAAAAACCCACATAGTTCATTAAACCCATGAATTTTAACATCATGTAGAAAGGACATATGTTCATGCACTCAGGTGTCGGATATTTTAGATCAAATCTCAAAGAATCATCCTATGTATCGTTGTTATAGAAAGAATAAAAGTTATCATAGTTTGATCACACCCTTGGGACTAGAACCAAGGTAGATACACTTATGTAGGGGATATTTATATCATGCCACTCACTAGGATTTGCATTCTGAGATTTCCTTGGCTGGTAGAGATTCATGATGAAAATTATATTACTATCATAACTCCATAAGCCCATGTAATCCACAATTGATGTGAGAAACAAGGGAAAATAAGTAATCATTATCACTACAAATGGATGTGGGGATTATGTACTAGGACTACCCTTGGAATTTTTTAATATAGAGCTCAGGCCATAGGGAGGTTTCCTACATATTCTGGTTATAGGAGCAATCAAAGTCATTATAGTTTAGCAGGATTCTCAGTCCACTGATGGATAAGGTAGAACGGTCAGCCCAAGGGAATGATTGGGTCCTGATGCTTGAAATCTTAGAGACATAGAAGGACCTACACTAAGGTGGATTCCCATTTGATTATGGTCCCAAACCTTAAGAAGGAGTCCTATGTGTCTTGGTTATGACAGGAATCAAATTCCTTGTAGTTCATATGGTTGAGGCTTACACACTAAAGTTACCCTTATAATTGTGGTACATATCATATAATATCATTGGTCGAGGTTTACCCACTGATGTTTCTATTTCCATTATAGAGGCTTATGACATGAATGATATGGTCACTACAACTCCCTAAGCCCATGTGATCTACGCTCAGTGTGAGAAACAAGGGGTGGAAAATGTTCAGTCTCATTTCTTTTGAATGTGGGAATTATGTGTTGGGACTGCCCTTTGGAGTTTGATATAGAGAATGGGCCTCAGAGAGGTGTCCTACTTGTCTTTGTTGTAGCAGAAATTAGAGTCATCATAGTTCAATTAATAGGGGATCACATACTGATATTTCCCTTATAATTGAGGCTTAAACAGTGAGGATGAAAAAGGTTATCAAGTCCTAGGATCCCATGTTGACCTGGCCTGCTTATATTCCTGACATTCTTTGATTTCCTGCACAATAAGCCTTGGTTTTCTACTTAAGATGTTGGAGGATGTATTCATGACATGTCAAAATAAAATCGGATGGTCCATTTGACTTTTCCAAGGGACATCGCATGACCTAGATGGAATATATTAATGTTATCTTATGATAAAGGATGAATTATCTAGATGACATCACAAGACCTAGCTAACTGATCATGGAAGCCATCACAAGATCCTAGCTAACATGATTGGAGGGTGTCATGTGATCTGACAGACATTCCCTAGTTTCATCATGTAAGCTAGATGACACACCTAAAGGGTTTTCTAAGAGCCAATATGACGTATCTGGAGGGTGACACATGATCCTTGTTTACATGTATGGAGGACATCGTGAGATCTAGACGGCATTCCTGGAGGGCATCGCAAGAGACCATTGACATGCTCGAGTGTAATCGCTAGACCTAACTAACATGTCTTGGTTCCATCATATGAAATAGGAAACATGTCTAAAGGACACCGTGAGGTTTAGATTATGATCCTAGAGGACTTTGTTAGACTAATGTTGCATGCCTGGGGGGTTCCATGTGACTTTCTATGACATGTCTTGAGGACTTCTCATGTTCAAGATAGTATACCCAAGAAGCACCGTGAGACCTAGAAGACCTGTCCTAGAGATGTTTCATGACCTGTTTGGTTCATGTGAAGTGTATGAGGATCATCATATAGGTTATTTACTTTATTATTTCATCATTTAGTATTTATTATATCCTTTTATTGAGAATTTATTATATTTGTTTGGTGTTAACTTGTTTTAAGTCTACCGTGATATAGAAGATAAGTGGGATGTTCTTCATGTGTCCTTCCAAAAGTTATTCATGTGATCTATGAGTGATCATTAAAAGTTCTCTATGCATGTCACATGGTCTCTTTGGCTATTCCTTGAATATTACCTAAAGGAAAGCTTCCCAGTCTCAACATCAGCCGGTATGAGAAATATGCTTTGGTGTTTGGTTATGCCGGTGCGAGGTCCCAAGAGCTTTTTCACATGTGTAGTGGTGAATTTTTAATATTGTGTCAGGGGATTTATAGGCCACTCTACCCCATTTGTTCACCACTTCATGTGGCACGTATCGCACAAATATAGTCTGGATCAGTTGAGGGCCTCGGTGTCACATGTCTTCATGAGGTCCAATTGTGGATCACTACGGGGGTGTCATATGTACTTTAGAGACTATGAGACCATCCCATAAATGTTTCCCATTTTTTTATTATTTCCAATTAATGTGGTCTTGTTTGCTTATGCAGACATGGAAAGGGACTTTCATATTGTTAGGTTCACATTCCTAGGTGAATTCGTGATATTAGGATGCCTATTAAAATTCCTTCGCATGATCTCGGGTGACTTTTCTAGGACTTTATATGAGACAAGGATAGCATATCAGGGGGTATTCGTGAAACCATGTTGTGGATATCATGGGTGTGTTACATGAGTTTAAAACCGTGAGAGGCTCCCGCATCCTCCCCTTTTTTATTTCCTTTTTTTATTTCATAAAGGATGGTGATCTTTCCAAGTTATATGAATATTTTTGAAGATAATAACTCCACCTCTTGGTGATATGTCATGTGACCACACAAGGTCCTATGGAGATACGCGATCATTTCATGTACGATTCTATATTTTTTCCTTATGGTACGAAAGGGGGAAAGGGAGGTCTTCTAAAAATACATGAGGCTCTTCGCGTGATGTGGATGACATGACAGTGGGGTTTCACGTGTTGAGGTGGACATGTTGTTGGGGGATTTCGGTGTCTTGTGAGTCACCAGTAGTGTGTCGTATGATGTTTATGACCGTAAGAGGATCCCACCTTCACCCCTTTTTATTTCCTTTTTTTATTTTAAAATGTTTGGGGAACTCATGAGGTTGTATGAAATTTTTCAGTATAATCCTTATCCCCTTTGCTGATGCGTCATGTGAGTTTTATGACTGTAAGGGGATACCACCTTTTGGATATTTTCCTTCTATTTTCTAAGGATTTTTTGATGGCTTGTCAGGCATCCCCTAGGTGACAAGCCTCATAACATGGGAGAGCTTATCTGGATACCACTATGTGAATAACCATTTTTGGGGGTGCCTTTGTAAAAGAAAAAAGGGCATATCGAATGGAAATTGTGGGACCTTCCTTAGAATATGCACTACATGTGGCCATCCTCATAGGCTCCTGCTGGTCATGTGATCGCATGTCTCCTGGGGGTTCACGTGATTCGTGTGATCATGGATGGATTCTTATTCCTTTGAATTATGGGTAAAATAATACCCATATTTAGGTATTTTTTCCTTTGTGATTTATTTATGATCATTTGGCAGGTGTAAACAAATTCCCCCCTCAAGAGTAATGTCTTTGGGGACAAAGGCTCTATTCTAATGAAGGTAAATATCCTCCTGAGTTTTTTGAACTATCACTAATTGATTTATTGGGAAATTATTGGTCTACTGGGTGATGATTGGTACTCCATGAGATTCCCTATAAATAGGATAAAAGGGGGGGATTCATTCACTGATCACTCATTTCTCTATATCTCTCACCCTACTTCTATCGCGTAACATTGTTGTAAAACCTCCCCACAAGATCTTCTCGCAAGACCTCAACACAAGCCCATTTCATGAGAACTTCTATGCAATACTTCTTTTTCCCAATCACCTACTCGAATCAATTTAAGAACTCAACTTTATTAATTTTTTGATATTTGGTTATGGGGATGATTGATTGTATTGAGGGTTCTACGGGACCTGTTTACTTAATTGTATGGTTCTTTGACTATTTTGCAGCTCGCATGACCATGTCACGGTCATGTGACCATGAGTATTCTAAGGATTAACATGGTTATTCAACACCTTGTGAATTTATATGATCTACAATATATTCAATAGTTAATAAATTCTTATGTTCTTTATGCGACTCATGAATCCCTTCTAGTTCATGTGATGCGCATGATGCTTTAGTTTTTTTATATATTTTCCTCTGACATGATTTTATTTTCTTTGTCTGGAATATGATACTTACTTTTTCTTAGATGGATTCTGGTTCTCATCGCACTTCTTTTGTTCTGGATAATCAAATTTCCATGATTGATATAAATCACAACATTGACCCCTAATATCGTGTGAATTATTTTAACAGGGTTTTGAAGACATTCCTCTCACCCAAGATCTAGGATTATCCTCTATTTCACCGGCTTCCTCTATATGGGTTTAGCTTACTAAACAATGTTTTCATTACTCCTTCAAACTTTAATCCACTTTCTCACTAGGTGTCAACTTAATTTGACTATATTTAGATGAAAATTTTCATGGATGGATATATGGTCTCAACATAATCTGAGTGTTTGTCTTATATGTTGGAAAACTCTCCCTTGGGAATAGAGGAATGTGATTTCTCACATAATAATATTTCTCAGGGTTACTCAAGTATATTTTTTTCCTCTCAAAACAACCCAGGTGGTGGATGGAGCTCAAAATGCGATCTTCATCCATGTGGTAATTTTTCTGATGAATGGGAATGGCCGGTCTGGGTTAGGAAGAGATGCTTATAGTTCACTGACTAGCTATATAAGGTCTATCTTTATGAATCAGTATGGATTTCCCAATTTATTATTTATCTGCATACTGATCTTATTTGATAAGTTATCAGCCATTGGTTCCTTGAAACTAACTCATTTCATCTATCCCACGACTAGGTGTGAATCATCCTATGGGATATCTACCAACTGGGTGGGATCCCCCCTCTTAGAGAGATGCATCATGAGTTTCTCCCAACCATAGATGTTTGGGATGACCCCGTGAAGACTCCAGTTTTGGCGAGGGACATTCTCACCATTCTGAAGGATAATCTGAGAAAAAATATGAATTTGTGATCTCTTATCTATTTAAAGGACTGGATCGACATTTTCCTCTACTGTAACGGTGTTAGCCTAACTATTATACACACCCATCAATGCCCTTCCCAATAAGTTACTGAAAGTTTTGTCTCATATTTTTACATTCTAGAAGATGGGGATCATACTTCATGGGGATATAGAGTGAAGTCAGAGATCTCTCTGAGAAATAATTCGGCGGGCTTTATGGATACATTCTTGAATGGATGGATTTCCCAACTAGGAATGCACATTTAAGAATCTAAATTAGTACGCTAGTAATGGCAGCATGGCTAGTGGTGGTAAAATGTCTCAATCTAGAGGTGTCGACCCTCACATGCCTTTACCAACTCTTTGTCCACATTCAACAAGGAAGCATAACCTATAGGATCATTGGCCCTTTCCAGTATTGATTTGTATGGATAGGGGATCACATCCATTATTATGTATACTACAATGCCACTAGGATCCTCGATACCATATCTCATCCTAGATTGCTGAACATATATGTAGTTGGGGTTATGTCACTAAACTCTGATGAGGTTATAGATGCATTGAGTCGATTTAATAGCTTTGATTTCACTCCTTACCATGCATCGAATGGGATGATCCTTAAAATGGCATTGGATCCCTCGATGAGAAGTTGTACAAGATCACACTTTGGGATGAGGTTCTTATATCTAGGATGGACAAGTTGATTGTCTGCGATCCATATACACCTTATTGGTTTTCTCTTCAATTCAGCTATTCCCAAAGGGTCTTCCCAAATTCTTTTGTTGGTGTGTGTGGAGAGAAACACCTCGATATAATCTACTAGTTTTGGATGATGTTGGCATGTGAAGACACTGATGATGATTTCATTCTTCCACCTACCAGTGCCCCTTCCTTTCTATCTTAGGATTATGCCTTGTCTTGGGTAACATATTATTCAGGAAGTGTTCTATGTAGATTAGTTGTTCATCTGGAAAATAAATTTATCTCACCAACCCCTCTATCCATAGAAACAATAGAGTTTATTAATGATTTTTGGGATACTTTGAGTCAACACCCTCATTCTGATGATGACCATCCCAAATGTGGGACTGAATCTGTCGAGGAAATAAACCCTTCAGTATAAGTGATGGGTGATTCTTCTATCAAGAGGAGGGTATATGAGGCCACCTCTTATGTTTCCTTGACATATCATCTAGATATTCCTCCTTTTGGAGTGCCTATCCCATCATTCATAGAATCTCAAACACATCGTTGGCCGATATGGTAGTAGATTCATGACTTGGTTACTAAGACTCATTTGGAAACATTTCAGAACCAAGGGGAATGACTTCATCAGCTATTTAATAACTTGGGGTGGATGGTTTTGATTGAAAATTTCTTTATAAAATTATAAAATAGATTATCATAATTCAAAAAGATTTGGACACCAATGAGAGGGGATTTCAAGATATTGAAGATGATGCTTCCCTTTGTGGATAGATAAAGGAGGTGTTTGGAGGAACTAGAGTAGATTCTCGAGTTTATATATAAACTGCAAGCCCAGATGGATGCATGGACTATGAAAATATAGAGATATGAGTAAATCATAGATCACCTAAGGTCTGACATTTCAACATCATCATCCTCATTGGAAACTTCTCAAAAGATATTTGAGTAGATGGCTTCTTTAATCGAGACTCTCCATCCTAGGGCAGAAGTAGAAGAGGTGAGGTGAGCATCACTTTAGAATTCATTTGATATTTCATGCTAGACTCTTGTCGACATGACCAGTGTAGCTAATAGAATTTTATTGTAGTTTGACCATTAACATGAACTCTAGTTTTATGATATTTTGGAGGGACACTGAAATGTATAAATTCATCTTATTGAACACTATCAATTAATTGATTTTATAAACTTATAGGTTGTGGTCCATTTTTATTTCATTAATGATTTTCATGGTTTTCCATTAATCTTATTTTATATGAATGTTCAATGATACCCATCCTTTGACTAATATCAAGTAAACTTGAATTCTTAAACCAGAATATTTAAATCATAATAGATTATTCTTGGGAAGTACTCATGAATTCACACTAACAAGATATTACCTAATGATATATCTTCTCAAGATATCTTAATATCACTTGATTCATAGAAAGATAATTTGGGTAAAATACACATCCTGGAGGAAGTGTGCTTTATCTTTTTCTGAAGCCACTAGGCTTGGAGAGAGCAGCTTGATTTTTTCCAACTCCATATAATGGACCTTACAATTTGTTCCATTATTGCTGACTAAATCATTATTGTTATGTAGTTTAGGGTTTTTTATCTTGGACCTTGTATCATTATAGTTTATGGTATTTTAGTTTGGGCATTTTATCATTGTAGTTTAAAGTATTTTAGCTTGGACCTTCTATTTCTGTAGTTTAGGGTCTTTTAGCTTGGACCTTCTATCACTATAGTTTTTGTTCTTCTAGTTCAAAAATTTTATCACTTTAGTTTAGGGTATTTTACCTCAAATCTTATATATATTTAGTTTAGGTTATTTTATCTTGGAACTTCTATTATTATAGTTTTGGTTATTTTATCTCGAACCTTCTATCGCTATAGTTTAGGGTCTTTTAGCCCAGACCTAATTGATGATCATGGAATATAGTGCAGAAATACCAGGAATGACCCAAAACACTCTAGGTTTTTGAGTTATTCAATGGTATTGTTGACTCTCATGAGGACTAGAGCTCTTTTTCTACAAATAGGAGGTTCCTCTGGTTGATAGTTCAAAGACCTTATGAATTGGTAACAATTCCAAAGAGTGGTGTCTCGACTCTTTTACAAGGGTCATGGAATGTTTATGGGGTAACATCGGTTGATGGAAAAATACTAGGGATGTTGGGTCTACCTGGATAGTTGAAATAAGGGTTATATAATTCATAACTCAAAATTTTCAATCCATGAATATGGGATGGGGTAGACATGTCAGGGATGACCCCTAACACCATGAGGTTCCAGGTTCTACTACGATGTTTCCATAGCCCACAAGGATTGAATATCCTTTATTTCAAGAAGAAGATGCCTTTATTTGGTCGGTAAAATACCTTGTGTGTTAATATCATGGCCAAAAAAATATGATCACCACTTCTTTCTGAGGGACATAATGTATTTTTTAAGACTCAAACATTCAGATGATGAGGTTGGGTATGGAGGAGAGCTATCCGAGAAGGGTTATGGCACCCTAATGTAGTTTAGCTCTTAATTTTGAAGGTAGAGCCCTACACCCTGTGGTTTTGAGTCATAAGGTGTGGGCTATCAAAGGTTCAGAAAAGGAGTGTCACATTCCAACCTTGAGAAAGGGTACAAAACACTATGACATAACATCCAGGATGTCGAATCCACTTGAATAGTTTGGTATAGATATTATAAATCAGAGTCCAAATTTCTCAGGTTAGGAGGATGATATGGGATAATCATACTAGGAATGACTCAAAACATGCTGAGGTTCTAAGTTCTTCCATATTGATGTCAAGGATCACGAGGACCGGAATGCACTTTTTATAGAGTGATGAATTTGTTTGATGACCATAGGCACATATGCAAGAGCAATATGCATACATGAATAGTCAAGAAAAGCATCCCATGAAGTTTAGTATCCTTTTCCAAGGGCCATGGAAGGTTGTGGTGATATGAGGTACTCAAATCATGAAGTGTGTTTTGTGAAAAATGCAATATCCATGAATGGTTCGAGCACCCTAAAAGTTGTGTCACCGACTACCGAATATTTTCTCACAGTGAGAAGATTTGAAAAATCATTACTCTAACTTTTTATTGGACTATGGGGTCTAGAGAGAATAAATTGGATTTTAATAGGGATATATAGTAGGAATTATGATCTTTATTACTTGTTTATTCTCGCCCTTATTTTTTCCTAAACTCTTGAGATAAAGAGTTTAGTTAGTGGAGAATTGACTTTTTCTCAGGCCACCCTCTGTGAGTTTTCAACATGACAAGTTTTGTGTCTCTTTCTCTAGTAGATTAAGGTCTTGTGATTTGAACCATTATAGGATATAGTTTAAGGTCATACAACTTTAACCAGAGTGCAGGTAGTTTGAGTTCATTATGCATATGGTCCTAATATGGAGGATGATACACAAGAGCCTTATTTGGATACCTAGGGTCAAGAGTACCCCCAACATCCTTCTGAGAGGGAGATGAAAATGTTTTAAATCATGGGTTGAGGTTCTCAGGTCGTGAGTAATGATATGGAACAATCTTACCAGGGATGGTCCAAAACACACAGAGGTGTTGAGCTCTGCCATGGTGATGTTAAGGCTCATAAGGATCATAAATCCCTTTTTGAAAAGTGATTTATTTAGTAGAAAACCATAGGTTATATGCAGGAGCCATAGGCATACATACATAGTTAAACAAAGGTACCCTTGAAAATGGATACCTGTTCCATGGGACATGGAAGAATTTTGGCAACCCGAGTCACTCAAGACATGAAGTGCGATTTATGGATTGAGGTGCTTTAAAAGATAATGGAAGCACACCATCCTCTATATAGACAGGTGACAACATCCTTGTCACAAGGACGGTCAAATTTAAATTTATAATACCCAAGATATAGCATAGTGGCTAACCTTGGGGTCTCTTTCAAGGAAGTAGTGTCGAATACTTAAGTGGTCTTCTGAAAATATTTTTGTGTTTTTTTTATTTTGAAAACAAAAAATAAATTGGACAAAATCAGTGTTGAAAACACAGTGAGGTTCAAAACAATGAATGAAAGAAGACCAAAAAAACAATATGGGAATAAGAACAACACTAAGAACAAAAATATATAAAAATAGACATAAAATAGTATGATAGAACAAGGTCCAAACTCAGATCAATCACCCTCAACTCTCTATCCTATATCTATCAAATAAATTTAATCAATAAATCTCAATTCACTCAATGTATGTCTGATGACTCAGATCACACAAATCGATCGCTCAAAATAGTGATCTCTCATCCATATAATCGATTAAAATACACGAGTACTCTTCCAAAGTGCGGACGTCTCCACATTAAATCAGTACATTCATGAATTTCTTCATGACTGAACTGATCATCATTGGATCATGAAATCATGTAGTCTCACTTAACATCTCATTTGAGAAAATTATGAGATAAATGGTAAAATGATGAGGGGAAATCGAGAAATTAACCAATCTAGTGCAAGAATTCCCTTATGTGCACCCCAATTCTCCTTCATGATCTCCTCAGAATGAATAACAGAAAAATATGATTGTGATGATGCTCAAAATCTCTAGGTTGTGTTGGGTTTGATCACTTAGATCTGACCCTACAAATTAGATCTCCATCACTGGAGAATCCAGATAACGACAAAAGGTGAGAAATAAATGAACAAAATAATCAAACATAAAAAAATCACAATTCAATTAACTAAATTGAACAAACTACGATAGTATTTACCAAAGTAATAGAAAATAGGATAATAGAGCACGGGGTAGAGGTAGAGGATGGAAGATGGAGATGGAGGAGTAGGGTCTCATCTTCAGATCGAAGACGATTCCCTAGTCCATGAGGTGTGGGTAAATGGTATGAGGTTTGAATTGTGGAGTGCCCCCCCACCCCATGTGATAGGAGTAGCGCTCCTCTTATTCTAAAACAAAAACCAAAAAAATGAAACTAAACTAATAGGCAGTGGCATCCCCCACGTGGCACACCTTCAATACGTCGGTCACCGGCTCTTTGGTGATATCTCTATAAAAGTAACCAACCTCTTGCAATGAATCAAATATTTCCCACACTTTCAAAATCTCTTGATCAATTACTTCTTCCACCCACAATCTTCTCCCCCTATTCAATCAACAAAAAACACAAAAAACACATCAGATAAGAAAACAATTGTAATAAAAATTAATATTATTAGAAATATATAAAAGATCAAACTATTATAAAATTTAATAAACATAAATTAGTAATATATATTAAAATTTAAAATACTATATATATTATTATATTATATTAATTACATTATTTATAATATTAATTATTATTATGGTAAATGTTATATTATATATATTAATATTTTTGTATATTATTATATATAGTATTATTATTATATTTATAATTATAATTATTTTAATTATCTATAGTATATTATATATTATTATAATATATATATATATTTATATTATATTAGTTTGATATATAATAAAACAAAAGAAGAAAAAAAAGAAAAAATAGAGAATGAAAATGGGGAGGGGTTCTGGTCACAATGGCGCAAGGGGGAGGGAAGGTGGAGGGAAGGGGCGGGGGAGATCAGCGACAGAGGGTACGATGTGGCGGTGAGGAAGGATTGGGGCAATGACATTATCACGACATGTTGGAGGGTGGAGAGAAGGGATGGGTCGGTTGGGGTAAGCAACTCGGATCAGGTGACTCGAAGTAGGGGCTCACCTCACACGAACGGTGCAAGGGAGCTCGGATGGTGTGGTAGTGCAGCGGCGACGCACGGTGGGGTGATCCATTGAATTTGGTGAAGGGATAGGCTAGTTTGAGGATGGCCCGATCTGGTTTTTTTTGAAGTTAGGATTTTAGTTCAATTATTCAGATCTGGGAAAACTATTTTTGTTTATTGCAGTTGAAAAATTGGAGTTATTATTCTTCAATTTGTGGTTATTTGAAATGTTGTTGTTGTTTGGATTTGGTTTCAATTTGCGGGTTTGAATTTTCTGTGTGACGGTGTGTGTTTTTCTTCTGTTTATTTGATCTAAATTTCGTTGTTTCTACTAGTGTAGTTTGGTTGATGGAGCCATCAGTGAGTCAAGGGGGACGATGGTATCGGTGAGATGAAATTAGATGTATTGGTAGGTCAAAGAAGGGAGGGGGTCCATCCGTGGATAGATGAGAGGAGTTGCACTGGTGACTTGGGGAAAATGGGTGTCGGTGGATGGATGACTCACCAACGCGGCTTCGGTGAATCAGTAGGAGTGGGGTTGTCAGTGATGGTAGGATAGTTAGGCATCGGTGAGACTGATAGGAAGAACATTGAGTAGTTAGGGGAATCGGTTTCGGTGACTCAAATGAGTCACCGACTAAGGCTATGGGTGTCGATGAGACCTATACAACAAAAAATAAATTAAATAATCAGATTAACAAATAAATAAAATTAATAACTAAATAAATAAAAATTAAACAAACTAAAAAAATAAAATTAATAAAATGTTATTCAAAAGAAATAGTTTATTTAAAATTAAAAATTATTTACCAACTAATTAACTCAGAACAATTGAAAAAATATTTAAAAAAACTTAACTTAAATTAATTAACTAATTAATTAATTAAAATAATTAATGAAATTAAATCATTAAATTAAAACTAAGTTTTAAAATGATTGAAGAATTGAATTAAATTGTTAAAAGTAATTTAATTATTTAAAGAACAAAAAACTAAAATGTAAAATTTATTTATTAACAATTAAATATAAAGAATTAATTAAATTAAATAATTAAAAAAATATTTATTTTAAAAAACATACGAAATAAACAAAATGAAAGAATAAAAATAACTAAGAATTATAATATAATTAAAAGAAAAACAATAAAAATTAACGTTAAAAATAATTATTTAAATTTGAGAATCATTTAAAGTGAAAAAAATAAAAACTAAAACATATAATGTCAACACCAAAAACATATTTTCAATAATTTTTTACAAAGTTGACAATAATTGTAATTATTTTACAAAAAATACTATTTTAATGAAAAAGGGAGGAAAAGATGAAAAATGGTGTGGCAAAGAGAAATAAAATTCAGCCACATCAAACTCTCCCACAATTAATTTTTTTCCTCAAACAAATGTATGCTTTTGAACTTTGAAAAATTGATGGATTTTTTTTCCATGTTCAACTAAAAAAGTGCATGAATGGACTTTTTAAGAATAGAGGAGCAGAATAATACAGAGTCTAGATTTTCAATTAATGCTCAAAAGAAAGTGGTCCTACCTAGTTTCAATGACAAGCTAGAAACCAAAGGAAACATAGATTAATCCACTGATAAAGATGTCATTCCTCCTATATGAAATGACACAATGTTCCCCTTAAATTGTAGTTCAAGTTCTAATTAAATGAGCGGTGAGAGGTTAGATTAAGTGGAATTAAAAACGTAACCAAAAGAACCTTCACGTTTGATTTTCTTCTAGGTTCAAAATTTTTTTTATTTTTTTTGAATCAATTCATTGATACTACTCAAATTATCTTTAATTAATTCAATTTCTCCCTTCTTCAGATGGGTTCAAAATTCCCCTCACCTTAATGAGCTCATTTTTTGACAGGGCACTTTGTTTTAATTTTTCCCAGCTATATTTCATGTACAAGGCATCGTGCATAGAACTTATTGAAATTAAAATTGGATTTTATTTATTCATAGAAATGCACCCAATGCACCTGTCTCAGAGCCTCATCTTGGGATCTCATTTTCCCATTTAACTTTTGTTACAAAAGACTTAAATAATTATCATTTGAGTAGGCTCAATTAGGTGATTGTATTTTTTAAGATGATTCCCATATGGTCCAGTTAAAATTTCTAGTTTCCTAAAGTCATGATCTTAATTCCACAAAAATCTATCATGTCACACTCCCTTAGTTCCTAAATATAAAATCCATAAAGACAATGAGCACTTCACTCACCAATCACTCACCCCCAAAAATTTCAAAATCATTACACCCCTTAACTACCAGTAGGTTGGTATCCACTGTGTAGGAAGAATTGAAGTGCTAAATGATGCCAATAAACCTCATGATGTAAAAGTAATTTTGGAAAATTGTGATTTTTTTAAAAAAAAATTGAAAAAATTGACCATTTTTGCACAAAGAATTTATGGGGAATTTTAAGTGGTAAAATAACCCCTCTCCCCCACACTTAAAACACAACATTGTCCCCAATTTTGAATCTCAAGGAGGGAGATAGCTTTGTTTAAAACAGATTAATAATTCAGCACTAAAAGGATTGAGGAGGGGTAATAGTGAAGTTCAAAAGTTTTTTTCCCACACACGAAAAGAAAAATAAGAGAAACAAAAGAAAATATATAGAATACGGCCCACCAACCACCACCATAAAACAAGTTCATTTTAATTTTTGAAAAGTTCATGTCGTTAAATTTTAAAATAAGACAAATGATTTTACCATTCATTTCAAATAGTTTCATGGTATGTAATATATTGCAACAGGGGTAAAATTAAATTGAAATTAGTGGGTGAAATCATTATTTATAAATCAGTTCAAAATAAAGCTTCAAATCACTATTTACTAGAAGTTAATACCCAATACAGGAAATAGAATCACTTTTCACAGAAAATCAGGGGACTCCCCCACACTTATCACCAAGAAGCATAAACTATGAATGAGCAGATTGAAACAATTTGTAGAATTAAAAATAGTACTTCCCTATGGTGGAATCTTTTAATTCATTTTTTTTAGATTAGCTTCATTATTCATCCCTTTATTTTCTCTTTTCAAGGGACTCTAGCTATTCAATTTAAGTACCTACAAGATAAAACATTTTAGCATTAGACTTCAAAAATTATAGCTCATAGTAAAATGCAACTAGAGTTGAGTTAGGGAGTTTTGTCCAAGATCTCTAGTGTATTATTCCCCTTTTTTAAAGATTGATTGTCACATGAAACTACTGCCATTTTATTTCCTAAAAGAAAAAACACACAAATTAAAAATATTATATAAAAAGAAACTAAAGTAGGAAATGAAAAAGGGATAATCCTAGGATAATCTCCCAGGGGGTGCTATATTTTGACTGTTTATACCTGGAAAGTCCTTGGATCAACCCCAATCTGATGGGGGATTTGGATTCTTTCTCAAGAACCACCAGGTGTGATTCTTTTCAACATTAAAGACTTTACACCTTCAGAGTATCGCTTGGAAAGTTTACAGAAGTTCCTCTCTTTAACAGTGGAGTAATTCTTGTGGAGTGTTGGAGGGGAAAATAGGAAAACGACATACTTCCCTTCTTATAATGATTGATGTTGGGTGTGCACAGGCTGTAAGAAATATACTCTAAGATGTGACTTGTCATCTGATGGAATCCAATAAAAAAATTCCTCTTAGAAAATAATTAATGTGTCATCGTCCACTTCTATCCTTGGGCACAGTTTCAACACATCCTCTTTACCCACAACTTCCAAACTGGAAACTTCATTCAGAATTGGGAGTACCATTAACTCTTTAGGTCAAACCTCAAATTCATCTCTCTCTTTGAAAATCAAAAAAGTGGACTGCATCTTTAATACCTGTAATGGGAGCAACAAAATCAATATCAGTTTCAATAAAATCAAAAATAGGTTCTTCAAAAGTGAAGTAAACTCCCTAAAGTAATGCAGTTTGTTCGTCTCCAAGGGTATCTAGAGCTCCTAGGAGTATGTATGTGGCAGGAGTGAGGTTGTCGACCTCCTACAGCCTCTCTTCAAAACATATTACTTCTAATGTGGTGTACTACCAGGTGAAGTCAAGGATATCTCTTGATTTCTTGTCTTCTAAAAACAAGGGGAAATCATTAGACAATTCGTAATAAATAATATCATCACGTGAAATGATAGAAATAAAATCATCTCCCTCTATGTGAACAGCCTCTTTAATGTTTTCATATCCCATTAGCTTCCAACCTTTGAAAACAGATTCTGGATATAGCTCATGACTTTCTTGAAGCATGACAGGGGGTACCCCGGGTTTAAAAGTAGGCAGTTCTGTCTTCTTGGCTCTCCTTGTGTTTCTTTTATCTTTTCTTCTTAATTACTTTCCAGTGAGTTCAACTACCTCAGTTTTATGGGGTTCTACCTTACTCTTTGGGTTCTTTGGATTCAGGTAGGCTAGGCCAAGGAAGTTAATGATCTTTTATGTGACGAGCAATTTCTTCCTAGAAGGTACCTTTACCTCTTGACTCCTCTTAGCTTGATTGTATCTATCAGCATATTGTTGTTTTTCTTGGTGTGTCAAAACCCTTGTAACATCTCATGGCTCTCTTGGTGTTCGGGTCTATAACCAAAACTGAAAAAGGGCTACATCTTCAGAAAATATTTTTATATCATACAAATCATCATAAAAATCATCATTAGAGCTGGAAAAGGATATGATAGGGGACATTTTGTTCTATTTTTTGTTTATAATTTTTTTTTGTTTTTTTAAGAAAAATGGAAAACCCACTTCAGAAAACGTTGCTTCCCTGTCAATGGCTCCAAAATTTGATGGTGTCCTTGTCTTCAGGACGGTCAAGTTTACATTTATAATTCCCAATATATATCATAGTGGCTAACATCGGGGTCGCTCTTAAGGAAGCAGTGTTGAATTCTTAAGTAGTTTTCTGAAAATCTTTTTATGCTTTTTTTATTTTGAAAACAGAAAAAAAAAATCAAAAAAAAAAGTGTTGAAAAAAAAACGGTGTGGTGGAAAATAATGAATGAACAAAAGACTACAAAAAAAACAATCGGGTAATAAAAACAACACTAAGAACAAAAACAGACAAAAATACATAGAAAATGTTCAGATAGAACAAGGTCCTGACCCAGGTCAATCCACCCTCGACTCCCTATCCTAGATCTATCAAAGAAATTTAATCAACAAATCTCAATTAACTCAATGTATGTTCAATGACTTGGATCACACACCTCGATCACCCAAAACAGTGAGCAATAATGCATAGAATCACTTACAAAACATGAGTACTCTCCTAAAGAGAGGACGTATCCACATTAAATCAGTCCTTCCATGAAATTATTGATGAATAAACTGATCATCAATGGATCATGAAATCATGCAGTCTCACTAAACTACTCGATTGATAAAATTAAAAGAGAAATGGTAAAAGGATAAGGGGAAATCATGAAGGAACCCGATCCAATGCATGAATTCACTAATGTTCACCCCAACTCGCCTTCATGATCTCCTCATAATTAATAAAAGAAAAATATTATCATGATGACACAAAGAACCTCCAGGTTGGTTCAGGTTTGATCACCCAGATCTGGCCCTGCAAATTGTATCTCTACCACTAGAGATTCCAAATCATGGCACAAGGTGAGGAATGAACTAACTGAACAACCAAACATAATAAACATCAAAATTAAATTAACTAAACTTAACAACACATGATAGTATTTACAGACAGAAAAGAAAATAGGAAAACAGAACATAGAGAAGAGGCGGAGGATGGAAGATGCAAATGGAGGAGCAGGGCCTCGTCTCCAGATCGAAGATGACTCCCCAGTCCGTGAGGTGAATAGTATGAGGTGCGAATTGTGGAGTGGAGGTGAGGAAGGATTGGGGGCAATGACATTAGCACGACATGTTGGAGGGTGGAGAGAAGGGATGGGTCGGTTGGGGTAAGAAACTCGGATCAGGTGACTCAAAGTAGGGGCTCACCTCACACGAACGGTGCAGGGGAGCTCGGATGGTGTGGTAGTGCAACGGCGACGCACGGTGGGGTGATCCATAGAATTTGGTGAAGGGCTAGGCTAGTTTGAGGATGGCCCGATCTGGGTTTTTTTTTGAAGTTAGGATTTTAGTTCAATTATTCAAATCTGGGAAAACTATTTTTGTTTATTGCAGTCGAAAAATTGGAGTTATTATTCTTCAATTTGTGGTTATTTGAAATGTTGTTGTTGTTTGGATTTGGTTTCAATTTGCGGGTTTGAATTTTCTGTGTGATGGTGTGTGTTTTTCTTCTGTTAATTTGATCTAAATTTCGTTGTTTCTACTAGTGTAGTTTGGTTGATGGAGCCATCAGTGAGTCAAGGGGGATGAGGGTATCGATGAGATGAAATTAGATGTATTGGTAGGTCAAAGAAGGGAGGGGGTCCATCTGTGGATAGATGAGAGGAGTTGCACTGGTGACTTGGGGAAAATGGGTGTCGGTGGATGGATGACTCACCAACGCAGCTTCGGTGAATCAGTAGGAGTGGGGTTGTCGGTGATGGTAGGATAGTTAGGCATCGGTGAGACTGATAGGAAGAACATTGAGTAGTTAGGGGAATCGGTTTCGATGACTCAAATGAGTCACCGACTAAGGCTATGGGTGTCGATGAGACCTATATAACAAAAAATAAATTAAATAATCAGATTAACAAATAAATAAAATTAATAACTAAATAAATAAAAATTAAACAAACTAAAAAAATAAAATTAATAAAATGTTATTCAAAAGAAATAGTTTATTTAAAATTAAAAATTATTTACCAACTAATTAACTCAGAACAATTGAAAAAATATTTAAAAAAAATTAACTTAAATTAATTAACTAATTAATTAATTAAAATAATTAATGAAATTAAATCATTAAATTAAAACTAAGTTTTAAAATGATTTAAGAATTGAATTAAATTGTTAAAAGTAATTTAATTATTTAAAGAACAAAAAACTAAAATGTAAAATTTATTTATTAACAATTAAAATTAAAGAATTAATTAAATTAAATAATTAAAAAATATTTATTTTGAAAAACATACGAAATAAAAATAAATAAATGAAAGAATAAAAATAACTAAGAATTATAATATAATTAAAAGAAAAACAATAAAAATTAACGTTAAAAAGAATTATTTAAATTTGAGAATCATTTAAAGTGAAAAAAATAAAAACTAAAACATATAATGTCAACACCAAAAACATATTTTCAACAATTTTTTACAAAGTTGACTATAATTGTAATTATTTTACAAAAAATACTATTTTAATGAAAAGGGGAGGAAAAGATGAAAAATGGTGTGGCAAAGAGAAATAAAATTCATCCACATCAAACTCTCCCACAATTAATTTTTTTCCTCAAACAAATGTATGCTTTTGAACTTTGAAAAATTGATGGATTGATTTTCCATGTTCAGCTCAAAAAGTGCATGAATGGACTTTTTAAGAATAGAGGAGCAGAATAATACAGAGTCTAGATTTTCAATTAATGCTCAAAAGAAATTGGTCCTACCTAGTTTCAATTACAAGCTAGAAACCAAAGGCAACATAGATTAATCCACTGCTAAAGATGTCATTCCTCCTATATGAAATGACACAATGTTCCCCTTCAATTGTAGTTCAAGTTCTAATTAAATGAGCGGTGAGAGGTTAGATTAAGTGGAATTAAAAACTTAACCAAAAGAACCTTCACGTTTGATTTTCTTCTAGGTTCAAAAAATTGTTTATTTTTTTTTGAATCAATTCATTGATACTACTCAAATGATCTTTAATTAATTCAATTTCTCCCTTCTTCAGATGGGTTCAAAATTCCCCTCACCTTAATGAGCTCATTTTTTGACAGGGCACTTTGTTTTAATTTTTCCCAGCTATATTTCATGTACAAGGCATCGTGCATAGAACTTATTGAAATTAAAATTGGATTTTATTTATTCATAGAAATGCACCCAATGCACCTGTCTCAGAGCCTCATCTTGGGATCTCATTTTCCCATTTAACTTTTGTTACAAAAGACTTAAATAATTATCATTTGAGTAGGCTCAATTAGGTGATTGTATTTTTTAAGATGAGTCCCGTAAGGTCCAGTTAAAATTTCTAGTTTCCTAAAGTCATGATCTTAATTCCACAAAAATCTATCATGTCACACTCCCTTAGTTCCTAATTATAAAATCCATAAAGACAATGAGCACTTCACTCACCAATCACTCACCCCCAAAAATTTCAAAATCATTGCACCCCTTAACTACCAGTAGGTTGGTATCCACTGTGTAGGAAGAATTGAAGTGATAAATGATGCCAATAAACCTCATGATGTAAAAGTAATTTTGGAAAATTGTGATTTTTTTAAAAAAAAATTGAAAAAATGACCATTTTTGTACAAAGAATTTATGGGGAATTTGAAGTGGTAAAATAACCCCTCTCCCCCACACTTAAAACACAACATTGTCCCCAATTTTGAATCTCAAGGAGGGAGATAGCTTTATTTAAAACAGATTAATAATTCAGCACTGAAAGGATTGAGGAGGGGTAACAGTGAAGTTCAAAAGTTTGTTTTCCCACACACGAAAAGAAAAATAAGAGAAACAAAAGAAAATATATAGAATACGGCCCACCAACCACCACCATAAAACAAGTTCATTTTAATTTTTGAAAAGTTCATGCCGTTAAATTTTAAAATAAGACAAATGATTTTACCATTCATTTCAAATAGTTTCATGGTATGTAATATATTGCAACAGGGGTAAAATTAAATTGAAATTAGTGGGTGAAATCATTATTTATAAATCAGTTCAAAATAAAACTTCAAATCACTATTTACTAGAAGTTAATACCCAATACAGGAAATAGAATCACTTTTCACAGAAAATCAGGGGACTCCCCCACACTTATCACCAAGAAGCATAAACTATGAATGAGCAGATTGAAACAATTTGTAGAATTAAAAATAGTACTTCCCTATGGTGGAATCTTTTAATTCATTTTTTTTAGATTAGCTTCATTATTCATCCCTTTATTTTCTCTTTTCAAGGGACTCTAGCTATTCAATTTAAGTACCTAAAAGATAAAACATTTTAGCATTAGACTTCAAAAATTATAGCTCATAGTAAAATGCAACTAGAGTTGAGTTAGGGATTTTTGTCCAAGATCTCTAGTGTATTATTCCCCTTTTTTAAAGATTGATTGTCACATGAAACTACTGCCATTTTATTTCCTAAAAGAAAAAACACACAAATTAAAAATATTATATAAAAAGAAACTAAAGTAGGAAATGAAAAAGGGATAATCCTAGGATAATCTCCCAGGGGGTGCTATATTTTGACTGTTTATACCTGGAAAGTCCTTGGATCAACCCCAATCTGATGGGGGATTTGGCTTCTTGCTCAAGAACCACCAGGTGTGATTCTTTTCAACATTAAAGACTTTCCACCTTCAGAGTATCCCTTGGAAAGTTTACAGAAGTTCCTCTCTTTAACAGTGGAGTAATTCTTGTGGAGTGTTGGAGGGGAAAATAGGAAAACGACACACTTCCCTTCTTCTAATGATTGATGTTGGGTGTGCACGGGCTGTAAGAAATATACTCTAAGATGTGACTTGTCATCTGATTGAATCCAATAAAAAAATTCCTCTTGGAAAATAATTAATGTGTCATCTTCCACTTCTATCCTTGTGCACAGTTTCAACACATCCTCTTTACCCACAACTTCCAAACTGGAAACTTAATTCAGAATTGGGAGTACCATTAACTCTTTAGGTCAAACCTCAAATTCATCTCTCTCTTTGAAAATCAAAAAAGTGGACTGCATCTTTAATACCTGTAATGGGAGCAACAAAATCAATATCAGTTTCAATAAAATCAAAAATAGGTTCTTCAAAAGTGAAGTAAACTCCCTAAAGTAATGCAGTTTGTTCGTCTCCAAGGGTATCCAGAGCTCCTAGGAGTATGTATGTGGCAGGAGTGAGGTTGTCGACCTCCTACAGCCTCTCTTCAAAACATATTACTTCTAATGTGGTGTACTACCAGGTGAAGGCAAGGATATCTCTTGATTTCTTGTCTTCTAAAAACAAGGGGAAATCATTAGACAATTCATAATAAATAATATCATCACATGAAATGATAGAAATAAAATCATCTCCCTCTATGTGAACAGCCTCTTTAATGTATTCATATCCCATTAGCTTCCAACCTTTGAAAACAGATTCTGGATATAGCTCATGACTTTCTTGAAGCATGACAGGGGGTACCCCGGGTTTAAAAGTAGGCAGTGCTGTCTTCTTGGCTCTCCTTGTGTTTCTTTTCTCTTTTCTTCTTAATTGCTTTCTAGTGAGTTCTACTACCTCAGTTTTATGGGGTTCTACCTTACTCGTTGGGTTCTTTGGATTCAGGTAGGCTAGGCCAAGGAAGTTAATGATCTTTTATGTGACGAGCAATTCCTTCCTTGAAGGTACCTTTCCCTCTTGACTCCTCTTAGCTTGATTGTATCTATCAGCATATTGTTGTTTTTCTTGGTGTGTCAAAACCCTTGTAACATCTCATGGCTCTCTTGGTGGTTGGGTCTATAACCAAAAACTGAAAAAGGGCTACATCTTCAGACAATATTTTTATATCATACAAATCATCATAAAAATCATCATTAGAGCTGGAAAGGATATGATAGGGGACATTTTGTTCTATTTTTTGTTTATAATTTTTTTTTTCTTTTTTAAGAAAAATGGAAAACCCACTTCAGAAAACGTTGCTTCCCTGTCAATGGCTCCAAAATTTGATGGTGTCCTTGTCTTCAGGACGGTCAAGTTTACATTTATAATTCCCAATATATAGCATAGTGGCTAACATCGGGGCCACTCTTAAGGAAGAAGTGTTGAATTCTTAAGTAGTTTTCTGAAAATCTTTTTGTGCTTTTTTTATTTTGAAAACAGAAAAAAAAAATCAAAAAAAAAGTGTTGAAAAAAAAACAGTGTGGTGGAAAATAATGAATGAACAAAAGACTACAAAAAAACAATCAGGTAATAAAAACAACACTAAGAACAAAAACAGACAAAAATACATAGAAAATGTTCAGATAGAACAAGGTCCTGACCCAGGTCAATCCACCCTCGACTCCCTATCCTAGATCTATCAAAGAAATTTAATCAACAAATCTCAATTAACTCAATGTATGTTCAATGACTTGGATCACACACCTCGATCACCCAAAACAGTGAGCACTAATGCATAGAATCACTTACAACACACGAGTACTCTCCCAAAGAGAGGACGTATCCACATTAAATCAGTCCTTCCATGAAATTCTTGATGAATAAACTGATCATCAATGGATCATGAAATCATGCAGTCTCACTAAACTGCTCGATTGATAAAATTAAAAGAGAAATGGTAAAAGGATAAGGGGAAATCATGAAGGAACCCAATCCAATGCATGAATTCACTAATGTTCACCCCAACTCGCCTTCATGATCTCCTCATAATGAATAAAAGAAAAATATTATCATGATGACGCAAAGAACCTCCAGGTTGGGTCAGGTTTGATCACCCAGATCTGGCCCTGCAAATTGTATCTCTACCACTAGAGATTCCAAATCACGAGACAAGGTGAGGAATGAACTAACTGAACAACCAAACATAATAAACATCAAAATTAAATTAACTAAACTTAACAACACATGATAGTATTTACAGACAGAAAAGAAAATAGGAAAACAGAACATAGAGAAGAGGCGGAGGATGGAAGATGCAGATGGAGGAGCAGGGTCTCGTCTCCAGATCGAAGATGACTCCCCAGTCCGTGAGGTGAATAGTATGAGGTGCGAATTGTGGAGTCCCCCCCCCCCTGGAGGAGCAGGGTCTCGTCTCCAGATCGAAGATGACTCCCCAGTCCGTGAGGTGAATAGTATGAGGTGCGAATTGTGGAGTCCCCCCCCAGTGAGTTCTACTACCTCAGTTTTATGGGGTTCTACCTTACTCGTTGGGTTCTTTGGATTCAGGTAGGCTAGGCCAAGGAAGTTAATGATCTTTTATGTGACGAGAAATTCCTTCCTTGAAGGTACCTTTCCCTCTTGACTCCTCTTAGCTTGATTGTATCTATCAGCATATTGTTGTTTTTCTTGGTGTGTCAAAACCCTTGTAACATCTCATGGCTCTCTTGGTGGTCGGGTCTATAACCAAAACTGAAAAAGGGCTACATCTTCAGACAATATTTTTATATCATACAAATCATCATAAAAATCATCATTAGAGCTGGAAAGGATATGATAGGGGACATTTTGTTCTATTTTTTGTTTATAATTTTTTTTTCTTTTTTAAGAAAAATGGAAAACCCACTTCAGAAAACGTTGCTTCCCTGTCAATGGCTCCAAAATTTGATGGTGTCCTTGTCTTCAGGACGGTCAAGTTTACATTTATAATTCCCAATATATAGCATAGTGGCTAACATCGGGGCCACTCTTAAGGAAGCAGTGTTGAATTCTTAAGTAGTTTTCTGAAAATCTTTTTGTGCTTTTTTTATTTTGAAAACAGAAAAAAAAAAATCAAAAAAAAAGTGTTGAAAAAAAAACAGTGTGGTGGAAAATAATGAATGAACAAAAGACTACAAAAAAACAATCAGGTAATAAAAACAACACTAAGAACAAAAACAGACAAAAATACATAGAAAATGTTCAGATAGAACAAGGTCCTGACCCAGGTCAATCCACCCTCGACTCCCTATCCTAGATCTATCAAAGAAATTTAATCATCAAATCTCAATTAACTCAATGTATGTTCAATGACTTGGATCACACACCTCGATCACCCAAAACAGTGAGCACTAATGCATAGAATCACTTACAACACATGAGTACTCTCCCAAAGAGAGGACGTATCCACATTAAATCAGTCCTTCCATGAAATTCTTGATGAATAAACTGATCATCAATGGATCATGAAATCATGCAGTCTCACTAAACTGCTCGATTGATAAAATTGAAAGAGAAATGGTAAAAGGATAAGGGGAAATCATGAAGGAACCCAATCCAATGCATGAATTCACTAATGTTCACCCCAACTCGCCTTCATGATCTCCTCATAATGAATAAAAGAAAAATATTATCATGATGACGCAAAGAACCTCCAGGTTGGGTCAGGTTTGATCACCCAGATCTGGCCCTGCAAATTGTATCTCTACCACTAGAGATTCCAAATCACGAGACAAGGTGAGGAATGAACTAACTGAACAACCAAACATAATAAACATCAAAATTAAATTAACTAAACTTAACAACACATGATAGTATTTACAGACAGAAAAGAAAATAGGAAAACAGAACATAGAGAAGAGGCGGAGGATGGAAGATGCAGATGGAGGAGCAGGGTCTCGTCTCCAGATCGAAGATGACTCCCCAGTCCGTGAGGTGAATAGTATGAGGTGCGAATTGTGGAGTCCCCCCCCCGTGCAAGAGGAGTAGTGCTCCTCTTATTCTAAAACCAAAACATAAAAAATGCAACTAAACTAATAGGCAGCGACATCCCCCACATGGCGCGCCTTCAGTACGTCAGTCACCGACTCTTTGGTGATCTCTCTATATAAAAGTATTCATCCTCTTGCAACAAATCAAATATTTCTCACACTTTCCAAAGCCCGTTATCATGTACGTCTTCCACCCATGATCCGCTCCCCCTGTTCAATCAACTGAAAACACAAAAAACACGTTAGACAAGAAAACAATAGTAGTAAAAATTAATATTATTAGAAATATATAAAAGATAAAACTATTATAAAATATAATAAACATAAATTAGTAATATATATATTAAAATTTAAAATACTAAATCTGTTATTAGATTATATTAATTACATTAATTATAATATTAATTATCATTATGGTAAATGTTATATTATATATATTAATATTATTTTATATTATTATATGTAGTATTATTATTATATTTATAATTATTATTATTATAATTATATATATTATATTATATATTAGTAGAATATATATATATTATTGTTATATATAATAAAACAAAATAAGAAAAAATAAAAAAAGATGATGAAAGAGGGGGAGGGGGTTCTGGTCTCCACGACGCAAGGGGGCGAGGAAGGTGGAGGGAAGTGGCACGGGACATTAGCGAAAGGGGGGTGCGATGTGCCGGCGAGAAGGGATTGGGGGTGGCGACTTCGGCACGGCACAAAGGTGGGTGGAGAGAAGGGGTGGGTCGGCTGGTGTAAGCAGATCGAATCAGGTGACTCGAAGCAGGGGCTCGGCTCATACGGATGGTGCAGGGGAGCTCGGACGGTGAGGCAGTGCAGCGGCGGTGCACCGCGGGGTGGTCCGGAGAACTCAGTGAATGGATTGGATGGTTTGAGGATGCCCCGATCTGGTATTTGTTGAATTTGGTTTTTGGTTCAATTCTTCAGATCTGGGAAAACTCGTTTTGTTTGTTGCAGTTGAAAATTTTGAGTTTTTATTCTTCAATTTGTGGTTTTTTGAAATGTTGTTGTTGATTGGATTTGGTTTTAATTTATTGGTTTGAATTTTCTACGTGACAGTGTGTGGTTTGCTTCTGTTAATTTCATCTGAATTTTAATGTTGCTAATGGTGGAGTTTGGTTGATGGAGTTGTCCGTGAGTTGTTGGAGGAGGTTATCGGGGAGATGAAATTGGATGTATCGGTAGGTCGAAGAAGTTAGGGGGTCTGTTGGTGGATGGATGAGAGGATCTACGTCGGTGACAGGGGTGACGGTAGGATAGTTGGGCCACATATTTGAGATTCGGGCATCAATATGTATCATGTGATGTCAAGAATCAAGCCACATGTTGTTCTTGAATGGGGGTGTGGTAGGAGACCAACAACAATAATAGTGGCCCTCTTGGGAGAGGTCTACATGAATGTGTAGTTTTTGGTCGTGTATGGGACATCAACCGTGAAGTTTAATGTCTTGCAGAAAGGACTCATGGTATGCCTTTTAAGGTCCTTAATTTAGGACCATGATGGGCCTTTCGTGAACTTTTATTCCTCATTTGTGCAGGGATGCCCTTACTGAAACTCTTAAACTCATGTGAGCTATGCTCAGTATGAGAAACAAGGAATGGCAAGGGTTCTTATTACCACACAGACGAATATAAAGATATGAAAGGGGAATTTTGTATCTTTTGGTGGATGTATTGAGATATATGATTGATTCATCTCTATGTATCTCATTGAAAATGAGAATCAATTCATACGTAGTTCTAGAAACCCATGTTGTTTAGTTTCATGTGTTAAGGACATTAGTAGAGTAGTTTAACATTTTGCGGTGAGGACATGAATCACCCAATGTAAATGAAGATATAAGTCTTGGATCCATTCAGTTTTACATCATGTGATAAGGACATTTTTCATGCAGTTTAACATCATGCGGTATGGACAAGAGATGACATACATTTTAATGTATTTCAGCGAGGATGACTTCATATATTTTATCATCATGTGGTCAAGATGTTGGGTACCATGCAGTTAAATTCTTTCTTCCAGGACCTCAAATGTTTTGCAGTTAAACGTATTTCTTTTGGGACGACTTCATATAGTTTATCCCCATGTGGTTAGGAGGAATTCGTAGAGTTTATCATCATGTGGTCAGGATGACTTTGTACAGTTTATTATCATGTGATTTGGATGAGGGGATCTTGATGATAGCTATGAAAAGTATTTCTTCAGGAACCTCGCATTGTTGGGGGGTGACATGTTCCCTACCCATTGTTCCCAATATATAGGCTCTATTATGATAGACCTTATGTATGATGTAGGGATCTTCCCATTTGAGTTCCAACATTAGAGGATTCTTCCCTAGTATCATTGGGATCTTGAGAGCCAATACCAGTTCTCTTTGGAAGATTTAATGAAGGTAAAACTTTTATTAAAAACTCATGTGATCTAATTCTAATGGAATTCAAGGTTATGCAATGTACGCAACCTGTTCTCATTGAGCCACTCCAATTCAACCAGAAACTTTTGTGATAGCTCATTGTCTGAGGGCTATTCACAAATGGATATTTGGGGAGAAGGAACCTAGAATTCTATGGGTAACACTATTTCAGTCCCATACACCAATGAGTATGGGTTTTCTTGTGTAGATGTACGTGTGGTGGTACAGTAGGCCCATAAATCATGGAGAAGCTTTTCTATACAGGACTTCTTATCCTTATTCCCCATCTTCTAGATTTTATTTGACAAAGTCTTATTGAAGACCTCTATCTATTTATTTGTCACCGTGTGATAGAAAGATGAGTGATTGAACTCGATATTTTAATCCTGGTATAGTTTCTTCAACTCTGTGGAATAAAATTTGGTTTTGTTGTCCATCAATATTGTGTGAGGGACTCCGAACATGGTGATGATATGGGACTTCATGAAGTTGATTATGTTCTTCATCTTAAATTCCATTAGGATTATTTCCTCAACCCATTTGGAAAGGATGTCTATAGTAGTAAGGATGTACTTGAACTGATTATATGTGGCTGGGGGATATGGCCCCACGACATCCATTCCCCAAATGACAAACGACCAAGAATATTTAGTCGTGTGTAGAAATTATGGGGGTTTATAGATGAAGTTTTCATATATCTGGAATGCATGAAATTTCTTAGTGAATTCCACATAGTCTTGTATCATGGTTTTCTAGTAGTAACCCAGCTTTCTGATTTGGTGGGAGAGCCTAATCCTAGACTAATGAGCACTGCAGGAGCCTATATGGACTTCTTCCATGATGGCAGGAATCACTCTTTCTACTATGTATATGAAGAAGATTCTATCAAAGCCTCTCTTTTAAAAGGATTTCCACTCCCATAGGGAAAATTTCATTGCACGGTGCCAAACCAGTTCCCTTCCGGTTTGTTCTGTCAGAAAAGATCCATTTTGGAGATAACTGATTATGGGCTCCATTCATCTAGGGGTGGATACTGGTTCATCGCAATTTGGGGAAGTGTTGACCTAGTTGATTTCTTCAATATCGTAGACAGTGATCGATAATACCATTCTTTAGTGCATGATATGGAAGATTTATTCCTTATGATCAACGTGGTCTAGGACTATGGCTACATTAGCAAAAGGATTGGTACGAGCATTTTGTGATTGGGGAATATAATGGAATATGGAATCAAAAGGGAACGCTTCCATCAGTCACCTAATATAGCTAGTGAGGGGGCTAGTTCTTCCTTTTTAATCGCATATTATCCATTGATCTTCTTTATCACTAGTTCTAAATCCCTTTTGATATTCAGGTAGTCTATTTGAAACTGTAGGGCTAGTTCCAACTTAGTGATGAGGGCTTGGTATTTTGGCTCGTAATTCGTGTTGCCTTCAAATAGTGAGAAAGAGTTGGGAAAAACTACTTTGTATGGAGAGAAAAATACAATCCCTAATCCAACCTGGTTGAGCTTTGGATTTAATATCCTTTTTCCTAAAGTATTTTAGGAGGCGCCATCAAAATACATCTCCCATGTCCATGGAGTGTCATGGGCATAAAAGACCTCCTCATTTGGAAGCTCAGTGTCAACTAGTGTATTCTCTAGGGTAGGATGTTCTATGAGGAAATCATCCAGGACTTTTACTTTCACCAATTTCTATGATATGAATTGAATTTTGTATTGATGTAGAATGATTTCCCATCAGGAGAAATTTCTGGTTAGTAAAGGAAAGTAAAGAATTTACTTGAGCGGATCAATACGAGAGACCAAATGGTCTTTTTTGTGCTGAAAGTAATGCCTCAACTTTTTCACTGTGAAGATGAGTGTGAGGTAGTTCTTCTCAGCATCATAGTGTTGGGTCTTAGTACCTAGTATTGTACGTGGTGTCTTATTGGATAACCATAAACTCAACATCAGATGTGAGATCTTGAAACTGATATTCAATTTTGATCTTCCTGATAGTTCCTTTTTCACGCTTATCATACCCTTGAATGGTTCGATTTGGGGGAGACAAATCTCCTTCGCTATATCCCAAACATCAAAGGGTTCGAACCAGGATGAGGTTGATAACAGAACCATTATAAATCAGATCCCTTTATACATTGACATTATTGAGTCTTCTTAAAACATATAGGGTCCTGATGTTTCCTTAGATAACCAATTCCTAATCCTGGTCAGTGAAAGAGATTGAAACATGGCATTTTGATGGAATGGTCTCAACTCAATAATCCTAGGTTGCAGTGACTTCTATATAGAACTCCTATAGGCTCTATAGGGCTTCAAAAAGTGACTTCCTAAGTACTTTTGAAAGATGGATTGCCTCCATGATTGAGATATTGGTTGTTAAAACCTCTAGTTGTTTCATAATTTCATACTTTTGTGCTAGAGTTTGGTACTTATTGATGTGGGGGTTCTCCTTAAAATGCGACTTAGGAGCTATGGCATTTGAGGATGATATTCTTGATTCTTGTACAGAGGTCTTGGGAGCATCTTTTTTCAGTGGCATGGGTTGTACCAGTCTTCCCCATTTCCTGGGATGATTAGATAATCGAACCCCTGCTAGAAGGTGATGCAATAGAACATGGTGTGGACGATTTTTAGAGGGTTATGGGACACCTCCATATCTCTTTTGGGCCAACTGAAGTAACTTACCATGATTCTTAGCTACATATATTTCCTCTGTGGGGATGTGACTGAAATATTGGGTATAAACATTCCATTGTTTCCCCCTATATCATCGGTGTTGGGCATGCATTGTTGCAATAATACTCTAAATATTATTAATTTTGATGCTCACAAATACCCTTGTTTGTTTTTTTGATGAAATTAATTTTGGTGAATTTCTGAAAATTAATATTCTTTGAAATATTTATTATGGAATTATATTCAATTCTTTGATTTGTAAGGAATATTTGTTAAAGTTTTCAGAACATGTTTTAATGTATTCTGGAAAAACTATTCATACCCTATGTGTGCAAGAGTAACCTAAAGATGGAACCCTATGAAAAAACTTGTATGAATCATCAAACCTACGTTGTCAAAAAGTATGGTTTATCAACCCTACATTAGTATGGAACCTGATGTTTGAGAAAGTGGAAAGTTTGGTTAATCAAACCTGCATTCGGAATCAACCATACGTTTGAGGGAACAAATTTATGGTACATCAACCCTATTTTTTTATTCAACCCAATGTTGTTAACCCTATGTTGGGTGTTTTGTCATCACTTGAAGGAACCCTACATTTGACTATTCAATGATGGAGTTTTAAATCTGTGATATTTTTTAGTATTTATGCAATGGTCTTGATGGAAGGAAAGATCTGTTCAAATCCATTTTACGACTGATTCAAAGGCTCATTATGTTCTTTATAAATACTTATATTCAATAGAGTAAATCATCGTTATTTCTAAGGAAAGTTACGAATCTCTTGAATGATTTAAATTTGAATGATTGTGATCTGTCAGGCAATATTCATGTATCTACTCAACTAAAAGAAAGTTGTATATTCAATATATATGATCATAGTTTTTTCTCTATGTAATATATAAAACTATATACTTTTGAATATTTTTTGAATACAGAATTGTGGAAAATATCAAGAAACTCTATTATTCTCTAAAAAGGCTACACTTCGAATATATACATATTTCAACCGCGTGTTGTTGTATAACTATTACTGCTTGTTTGTTTCTATTTGTATTGAATATCATTTGCAACTAGGATCTCTTCAAATCTATACTTCACTTGAAGACATCCATCTTGGAAGAAGAAGATATGTATTCTATCATTTGTTGTTAAAACTATGATCAATACCCTGTCAATTTAGTCAAATCAAACTCTTTTGATTTATTTGAGTTTCAACTACTCATACTCAGTCATGGCTAAGTGTCATCTTCTTGTACTAAGATTTGGATATTCAGTTCCTTGTAAAAGAATAAGAAGGCTTTGTAAAGTCTTGTAAGGTGTCAAATTCCTACACTAAGTTATTGTTTAATGGTATTGTTATAAGAGGACCTTTCTAGTGAAAATTATCAAGCTCCCAGATAGAGTGTTGGTGGAGTGGACTAGGGGATCTTTGTGCCCTAAACCAATATAAAAATTGTTGTTTTATTCTTTAATTATTATTCGGTCCTCCAATTAATTACAAAAGATATTTCTGTATATTTGTATAAATCACAAAGAAATAAAAAATCAAGAATTTTCTATATTATTGAAAAGACAACCCCCCCTTCTTGTGTATCTTTGCATTATTCTGACCCTACAATTGGTATCAAAGGCAAGATTTTGTGACAAAGTTCTAGAAAACACAAAATTATAAGGTTTATGCAAATAAAAATGTCAATGGTTGGTCCTAGATATGGTATGTCTATGATTTGTGTCACATATTTTAATGGTGATAACTACAGATGTTGTAAATCTTGAATGATCTTCTATCTAAAGAATCTTGAATTTAATGTTTATACGAAGATCATCACTCCCTATGTAATTCCTGAGTAACCAGAAACATGAGATGACAAAAAAGTAGCAGAGTATGAAATCAAGTCAAAATAAATGAATGCTCTCATATATGGACTTAGTCCAGAAGAATTTAATCGAGCATCTCAATGTCATACGGCTTATGAAATGTGGTAGACAGACACTGGTTCATATGAAGGAACTAATAATGTCAAACATTTAAGGTATGCTACTACTAAACTAAATTTTTAAACCTTCAGAATGTGTGATGGTTAAAGCATAATCCAAATGAATGGACGACTGACTGAAATTTCCAATGATGTTGCTGCTTTGGGATATCCAATTACACAATATGATCAAACACCTAAGATACTTAGAGTACTAACCTCAAAATGAAATGGCATATCTGCAGCTATTCAACAATCATCTCAAGTCAAAAAATTGACTATGAAATAATTAATTGGAACATTGATGATTGTCTCGCGGCGCACAATGGGATCGTGGGGGAGAAACGTGCACTACCCAATGGTTGATTAGAGAAGATTGGGTTCTGCTTAATCACTCATATCAGGTGCACCGTTTTCACCTCGAAACGTCCAACGGTTCCATATCCAGCAATACGTGGACCTGCTTTCTAAAGGCAGGCGTTCGATGGGTGGTTTGACCAACAATGCTTAAGAACTCACATTGGTCGAGAGGATGGGAAGTTGGGCTCATCGCACCCTTTTGGGGGAAATTATTTCCTATTACGGGACTCTCTTATAGATTTAAGATGTATTCATATGTTTGCAAATCTTTGGTTTATACCCAAGCATAGTATCCACAGATTACTCCTGGTTGGAAATGGTCAGCTGGACGCAGGGGTTTAGAATCATTTATGCTTGAGGTTTACCATCCCTCGTTGGATTAATGACCCCGAGGAGTCTGGACTCATTGGGACGACATTGGTTTAAAGCCTCATAACCGGGCACTCTGGAGTTTATTGACATCCAGGGGGGATAGATAACGAATTGAGCGTTTGGATCGAACCTGTGATATGGGCTTCCTACGTATCCTCATGAGAGGAATTAGAATCCACGTAGTTCGGTAGGTGGTGTCGGAGAACCGACGTAGGATGAACCGAGGGTCCGATGGGTAGTAGGCTTGAACCTCATGGAGGCTTCCTACGCACCATGCCTTGACATGTATCAAAGTCCTCGTAGTTAGGGTAGGTGGAGGTTAGGGTCATTGCTTACTCTAAGTCCAGGTGAGTCATGCTCGGTGCGAGAAACAAGAGGCAGTAAAGACCTGGCGATCATGTCGCGAAAGATGCGTCTGGGTAAGTAGAGTGGGGCTTACGCATGGAGCGGCCCAGAGAAATGGAGATTGGGACTTACTCCAGGATGGAGGCCCGATGGTGACAAAGCCCAGCAGGAGAGTGAAAGGGTAACGAAAACCCCAGTGTTCATCTCCCCTCTTGGTCCTTGGCACCGGAGAAATACGGAGGTGCATAGGTGCTACCTCCCATAAGAAAGGATAGGGGATTACACCAGGATGGTTGCCCATTAACTCTCAGAAGGGGGGAGAAATGGTTGCCACCGAAGCTGAAGGGAAATGGACGTGCGGTCCCCCCTCCCGGCGAGTAGAGAGGCAGAAAGGGGGGTTCCTGGGCTTGGACTCCACATTACCGTGGGAATGTGAACATAGGAATGCTTTAAGAATCTGCTCAAGGGTCGGAGCAACCCCTTCACCCTTGCTTACCGTGGGTATGTGAACTCAAAATGGTGCGCTGATGCGCCTGAAGTTTACATCACATGGGTCCGGTGGCTCTGGTGGAGGCCTCAGCTCGGGGCCGATAAATGGGCCAATGAGGGGGTTGTGAAGGATCCGTCCAGATTGGAAGGATTTTATCTGGATCGGGGAATGGGAACTCCGAAGGATTTGGCGGGTCACACGGGTGTATGACGGGTGGCGCCCTTCACGTAGGGAGGTGCTACGCGACTGGAGAGGCCGTCCGCGAACCAGGGTGGTCCGCGGACTGATGGGAATCCCGTGAACCAGGGTGGTTCGTGGATTCGGGTTTGGCCCACATACCAGGTTGGTACGCGGAGGGGTCCACGCGAGCAACGATGGCCGAGGGCGATGCCGGTCGGAGGTTCGTCGGTCGGGGCTTCACCCTCCTAGGAGGGTGCTACACGGTGCGACAGATCAGAAAAGGGACATAAACTCCCTAGTCTGCGGGGAGTGCATTCACGGAGGGGTCATGGTTCACAGTCTTATTTTCTTTGTTATTTTAAGTTCATGGTTCACCAAGTTGTTATGCATTTTTCGGTTCCTTATTAATTCGTTTCCATCTTCATACTTGTTCTGGTTCGCGAACTGGATCTTCTCTATTTGTGAAATCCTAAGCTCCTTCCTTCGAAATCCTTCCACTCGAATTTGATCGATCTCTCTTCCTCTTCCCCCTCCATCTCCTTTTATAGGGTGGGGAAAGAGATGTATATGTGGTCATGCGGCACCTTTTGTCGAGGCCCATGACCAGAAACCCAGTTTACTGATGACTTGGTCAATCCGTAACTCACGGGGGGCATTGAACGCACCTCCCCCCCGAACCAAACTAGCTCAGGGAGTGCTTTGTGGCCGTGTAGGGTTCCGCCTCCATTCCGCAAACGACAGCGGATGTGGTCCGGGATGGTTGGCACGATTCGCAGTTGGGGCAGATTGTGATGGTGGACCGGGTTGGCGCCCGTCCTGCTTCGCACCTGCGGAGGATCCCCACCTCTGTTTCGTGAACGACAGCGGTCTGCAGAGGGGGCGCTTCGCGGAACCGGTCGCGTATCGTTATCATTGGACCGGTCTGCGGACCGGTTCCTCTTGTTCCATCCTTTGAGTATTCTCCATATCTTTTCCCCAATTATTTGGGGGAAATTGGGTAGAATCTCCCTCAGATTAAAGGTGATTCTCATTCTCCTTTGTGGATTTTTCAGGACCCTACAAATGCCCCCCATCCGAATGGGTTCCGATAGGAACGAAGAGGAGCCCATTCCGATGTAGAGTGGTCTTGAAACTTGGATGGTTTGCGGTAGGGGAGTGGACCCGGTAGGGGACCACGCCTATAAATAAGGGGGGCCTTCCTTTGTCTTTTACCAGATTCTTCGTGAAACTAGATCTCTTTTTCTTTTTGTATGCACGTACTCATTCCTTCGCAAAATGCCTCGTCCGCGAACTAACTGCCACTTCCGTGAACCATTCCTCATTCACAACCGCCTTCACCCGTGGACCAATCTTCGAGCCGCGAACTAAAACTTTTAATTAATTAAAACGTAAGTCATGAAGGGTCGCGTAGGAACTCATTCCGCAGACTGAAATCTTCCAGACTTTGAAAATTTCTTAATTCTTCTGAACCAAACTATTTAAATCCGGGATTAAGATTCCGCGGAGCAACCTGGTTCGCGGTTTTCTTGCCAACACTCCACAGGATAGAGTATCGCAGACCTCTTCCTTGTAGGGTTGGTTCGTGGGATGCACTCATCGCGAACCCCATTTTGAGGCATGCTCGCAGACCTCTTCATGAAGGCTTCTTGACTCCTTTTCCATATACTTGGTATTTTTGTCTAGATTTTATTATTCCAGACTAACCATTTGCTGGTTTTTATAATGCAGGGAAAAAACATGGTTCCCCCTTGCCCTGCACCCAGGCATGCTACCGAGCCTCTCTCAATTGGTGATCAACGCCTAAAGGATGGGTCCAGCTCTATTAAGGATGGAATCCGCCACTCCCCACTGTACCCCTTTCTTGCTGATCTTCTCTCCGAGTCACAGTGGGAGTACCCCTTTTCCAATAGCCTTCCTGCCTACGAGTTCAGTTTACTGTCCGATACGCCGATTCTGGTACCATCTCGTGACAACAATCCTGTAGCATGGATATTTACTAGCACTATCCCTTGATCTATTATATCTGCCAGAGGGTGGCTTGCCCTAAGGGACACAGCTGCCGGATCTGTGTTGAATCGCCTTCCTGTGTTCCCAACTAGAGAAAAACGTCAGCAGGACGGGGCAATTCATTGTTACCAGAGAATTTCCCGCAATGCTATGGTAAATGACTAGCATGGCTGGCCAGCGGATCGGGACCTTCGGCCCGGAGGGGCATTTAAGTCATTGGATTGGGGGTGGCCCTTCTGGGTTCGCCAGAACTGTGCAGAGTTTGAGACAGAATTGCGAGCCATAGGCTTATATGAAACTGCATGGGTGTCCCAAACCTATACCCATCAGCCTCAAGCCCTCACCAAGAAACATATGAGCCGTTGGAGTCTGGACACCAACACATTCCATCTGGTCCATGGGGAGGTGGTTATTATTCTTTGGGATGTCTTCCAGATTTTAGGGGTCCCCATAGTTGGGGGTATGTATGATGAATTCCTACATCCCCCTTCTGTGTGGGACAACGAAAAGAGGACTCCTCCCTTGGTGAAGCATCTTATTGACCAAGCTCAGGAGCATTCAAAGGATATGTCTCCAAAATAGCTTATCCCATATCGTGAATGGGTCAAGGATTTTTCCAGAGAGAGCAAGTCCATGGCTCTTCCACGCAGGCCCACGACCTGTCCTACGATGGAGTCCCGAAGGCAGAGGGGCAATTATTGGCTGATCCTGGAGGAAGGTCAGCTCAACGACTGGGGCTGGGAGCTTGTCCTGGACGTTGATCAGCTGCTCTGTCGGGCGGTGTTTCTAGCCGTGTTCTTGATTGGATGGTTATTGCCCGTGCGCGAGACTGGTGGTGTGCGGGTCTCTACTTTTTTCATGGCAGCACAACTGGCTACCGACAACGTCATCAACTTGGTCGTCCTAGTATTGGCCAGGATTTATCTGTTGCTTAGCAATATTAACGATGGGAGTCAGCCAAACCGGTGGCCCTTTTCAAATTTTCTGGGGATGGTTGGGAGCGCATATCAAGAACTGTTACACTTTCATCAACCCTCTTCAGATTCTGGGCACCGCATTCCGTTCGTACTTGCAAATGACCAGCGGCTTATGCCCGAAGAGTGGGTGACCCAAGAGAAGGATGGACAACAGACGATTTAGAATATGCGTCTATTGTCGAGTCAGATCTCAAGTTATGACCATTTCAATTTCCAACCATATCCCTCCCCGATTGGTGCAATTCTGAATACCATATCAGAGGAGTTTAGCAAGCGGGGCTACCTCATTTCCCTCCTAGAGGGCATTCTGGTGGCTCGTATTGGTGGGTAACTGATCTGTGAGGGGTACACGCCTTACTGATTCGGACATCAACTTGGATGCATCCAGGCACTGTGTCCTCCCACACTCAATGGCGCCCGCGAGAACCGCCATTTAATGGTGGCCAGGAAACTGTGGTTAATGTTTACCCGGGAAGAAACTAGCTGTGAGCTTATGACTCCCACACTTGCAGACTCCATGCCTTTCTTGTCCAAGAGTTATACTGACTCCTGGGTGAAATCATACCCGAATGGCCAGCTAGGGCTATGGGTGCCCACTATCTCAAGTCCCAAGCCATCGAAGGGAAAGAGGAAGCGAAAGGGGGATAGTGCTTCAACTAGACCAGGCAAGGTTCTTTGCAACCATGTCGGTCCCGTGCTTCCAGGGAAGATTTTAACGGATAGAGGTGTATCCTCTCATGCCCTCGAAGCTGCCCGGAGAGAGTTGGTTATTCCCGCGGATGCTGCCTTCCTGATGTCCTGGGGTCAATGGGACGAATTCAAAGGTCGGTCATCCTTTCACAGCTAGTACCCCCGTTCTCTGTGGCAGTATCTCTAGGAATCAGAAGTAGCATTTGATGGGATGGGATACATATCTGCCTCTGTTGACATTCTCTATGATGTGGACCCAGAGAGGGCCAATCGGTATCTCCGGGACCTCAAGGCCTACATTTACGCACGCCAGGCTTATGCGGTATTAACCCACCGAGTCCCGACCATGCTGCGATTGGTGACTGATGAGGAGGGGGAAGAGAGTTATCACTATTCAGGGGGTGATGATTTCGGTGGTCCCCCTGTCGCGGCTAGAGCAAGAGAATTCCCCCCGCTGCCCGTGAGGTCCCACCCACAGGTAGCTCCTGAGAGTTCTAGGGTGGCGGTGAGATCCAGAAAACAAGCACGACCATTGGCGCCCCCACCATCTCCTGCCGCTACCCGACCCTCTCAGGTTGATCCCCCCGGCTAGCTATTCATATTACGACCGCATTTCCGGGCGCATGGAAAATTTCGGATGACCTGAGGGCCAGTGGCTCATATGAAGATGTTTGGGCGTTACTCCAAATGGTCCCTCTCGAGATTCCGGGTATTGGGACTATCTTTGCACTGCCCCACTTACTACTGGAAGAGAATCTGGATGAAATAGTCACCTCATTGAAGGAGATGGACACATATGTTCATTCACTCCAGAACCAGATTTATAGGTCTACCCGGGTGTCCATGATGATAAGACATCTCGAATCGTCTGATCCCGAATAAGAGGTTTCCCTGCTCGTCCATTCCAGATTTCATCCTTCTTTACTATGAAGGTTCTAAAGTTTCTTCCCTTTATGAAGGGTGCTGAGGAATCCCAGGGGGAAATTCCTTCCCCGGAGTATAATCCTCGTGGTACCGCGGTAGGCAAACACGCGCTTTTGGCTACGGGAATCATCTAGGAGGGGTCTCCTGGCGCATCTGAGCTCATGGAAGTGACCATTGCGGACCCAGCTAGGGTCTTTCCTCCTCCAGCTCCTCTCAGCATTCTGAGTGAAGAACTGTCCCCTGGGCAGATCCAGAGACATCAGCAGGCTTCCCGTTTATCAGAACGACTCAGACAGGGGACGTCGGGTAATCATGACTCCCCGTTTCCTCGATTGCCAACTCGTATATTCTGAATCTTCCAGTTATTAACTGTTTTGGCGCATGGTGTAGGGACGCTCAAAGACCTGGTCGTGGCTACCCAAGTGGTCGTACCTTCTGCCCCCTTCTAATCTGAGGGATCACCTGCAGCCACACCTGAGCATGAAGAGATGGAAGGCCCTACTGAAGGGGCTAATGATATGGACACTTTACTTCTGCCTTCATCAATCATAGATATGTCAGAGGAGGAATAGATGGAAGTCGAGACTCCCGCTGATCATACGGCCTTTATAATTGCGGGGGAGGACGGGGCGCCCGTGATTACCGAAGAGGCCCCAGATCCGATGGGGTCAGCTGCCTCAGACCCAATGGATCTCATGGAAATGGAGGAAGAGCCTACCATCAGGCCAGTTGTTGGAAACCCAGAGAGGGCCATTATTTTGTTTACCAGGGGAGTGATTTCCCCTGGCTTGATCTCCATAGCTGACCGCTTGGGGAAAACTTTGGGAGTTTCTGGCCTTGGGTATGGACTTAGGTTCTGGACACCTTTGGGGGTTCCCAGGACTCCCTTGCCTCTCGAAGATGTAGCGTCTTCCTCGAGTGGTTGCGGCGGCGCAAAGCTTGAGGATACCGACGCCTTGATGACCAGGGGTAAGTTCCTCAATCTCTTTCCACTGACTCCTTTCTATTCACTTTTCTGATTAGGGATACTTATTTGTCTTATAGACTTTTGGGATTTTGGACCACGACCATTGGCATTGGCGATTGTGCCGTCGGATCCGATCGTGCCTGTGACCACAACCGCCGGGGGCGAAGTTTCCACGACGCAAGAGTTTGCGGGTGAAGCTGCATCGGGTCGCTCCTTGGTGACATTCATCCCTGAGTACGTATCTTCATCCGGGAGTGACCCTGAGCCTAATCAACAAGTCATTTCCAGTCTTCGACCTGCTCTCCAAAGGGCTTGGGAGAAAATTTGGAAGCTGATTTCGCATACACCCTTGGCCGAGATGCCGACTAAATTACTGAAACTTCACAATCTGTTTATACTGCTGGGATTTGATGGATTTGACTACCATGGTTTTTATGATATAGTCAAGCAGGTGGTTGCTGATCGAGAGAGACTGGGTGGTTTCGAATCTCGCCTTTCTACTGCTCAATCTGAAGCCTACCTTTTCGTGACCCAACAACTTTGCCTAACAGAGGCTCGTGATCATACTGGGGTAGTTGCAAGACTCTAGGGGAAGTCATTAAGAAGCTTTCTTGACTGGAGGTGATGATGAATGACATACAGCGGATGCAGCAGGAAGAGACTAATTTCACTGCCATAATTGAAGAAGGGGAGCGGCAGATGGAGGAGGAGATGAGGACGAGCTCAAAGGCGGGCCAGGAGGCGGAAGCGTTGCGGGCTGGTGTAGAAGCTGAGACAACCTTACTGTAGAATCTCTATCAAGCAATCGAGGATTCTCATCAGCACCTGATACAACTTTGTGAATCCGCTGAAAACCTCCTGTAATAACCTTTCATGCCAGAGGAGGCTCCAGATTGTGGATGCCCTTCTCACCAACTTTGTTATGGAACAAAGAAATGTTTTTCCTTGGTGCTCTTGTTGTCTTCTCCTGTGATAGAAATTATTTGGCATGATTGTTTTATATGTTAATCCACCTAACTTAGAATAATCATAGTTTAAATAAATTGATAAAAAAAATAAAAACGAGCTCTAACTTTTTCTTGGATCATGGGATCCAATGAGCATAGTTTGACTATTTCTAGGGTTTTGTAGAAAAACCCCACAATTTTTTTCCTTTTCTGTTAATACCCTAATTTTTCCTGGGCCCATTTGGTGTGGACCCAGTGGGTATGGCCCAACTTTTTCTTAGGTCGCCCTTTTTGGGTTTTCAGCCTAATAGGCTTTGTGCCTCCTTTTGTGAGCGGTTTAAAGTACCTTCGACAAGACTATCATTAATGATGTTTTAGGTCGAACAACTTTGACCAGATATGGTGGTGAGAGGGCCCCAATGAGGTTTAGTTGATTAAAAGATGTCTTGATACCCTTCATATGCACGTGGGGGAGCATGTTTAGATTTGAAAAACATGCAGGGCATGTCTCATGGCATGGGAGTTGTATCGGCATACAGAGGTAGGAAGAGCATCGCCTAAGGAAATCTTGCCTTTGGTAGACGTGCCATGGGAGATCAATATGCAGAGCCGCTAAGGGAATGGTATTCATAGTCATGCAAAGGTGTCCTTAAGTCAATGAATCTCCATTTCTGATGTCCTGAGGACTTCATGGAAGTCCGGATTATGGAAACCACCATGGGTGGATTGGAGAATTATGAAAACCACCAGGGGCGGCTCAGAAAGGATATGTGACTTCTAAAAGGGTTTGAGAACATCTGTATCAATCAGGAGTGTGGAAGAAAGGTCCATGTTCTATGCATTTATCTAGCGTAAAGGATGGTTGGAGCTTGGAATAGTTTAAAGTCATGCAACTGGGACATTATCTAGAATGGAACAGCTTCTCCTGGTTCTTGGTAATCTCATCAGAGAAGTTCCACCATATTCAGAAAGGGTCATGAAAGTGGCTAGTAAACTGTAGCTCAGAGGGTTTCCGAATCCCGGGATGGACATGGGGGCTCAGGGGCCATGATCCGTACGAAGAGAAGCATTGTCTAAGGAAATATTTAATTTGGTAGATGGGATAGGGGTGATCAATATGCAGAGTCGCTGAGGGCATGGTATGAATAGTCATGCAAAGGTGTCCTTAGGTCAATTATTTCATCCTCCCGATAGCTAAGCAACTTCAGGGAAGTCAAGATCCGGGACCAATAGGGGTGGTTTACGAGAGTTCATATTTTTTTTAGTATAGAGTATGGTTTATGAGGAGAGGGTGCCTGGATACAGGAGAAACATCTAGGATAAATTTCCCGATAATGGGTGAAGTCATTCCTTCTCACGCTGGTGTGAGACGGTGGTTTGTGCAGGTCTGACCCGTGCACTGAGGGGTAGAGAAAAGCCTTCGTTCCTTACTGAACCCATGACAGGTTTGACCATGCAGTTTAACGTCATGCGGTAAAAATGGCTTCCGTGCAGTTTAACGTCATGTGGAAAGGACGAGGAGAATTATTAAAGGATTTTGTGTATTTTAACATCGTGCAGCGAGGACGGGGGTAATTTTTGCCGATGCTGTGCAGTTTTAACATCGTTCAGCGAGGACAGGGGGAATTTCTAAACTAGTGAAAATGCTTGTAGTTGGAGGCATTTCCCTGGATGTTTAATGCTTGGTCTTTTCATATTTACGCCAAACGACCAAGATATTGTCAGTGTCATTTTAACATCATGTGGTAAGTACGTAGTTGCAAAGGCTGCTCTTGATTAGAATGTAACTGGGCTTGAATATCTCGGCATGTCCAAAGCGTGGAAAGGGGTTGATGGTGTAAATCGTGGTTCCAGGGCTTCTTGGATCAGGAGAAATGATATGGGGGCTCTGAGGCCGGTAACTGTACGGAGCTAGGAAGAGTATTATCTGAGGAAATCTTACCTTTGGTAGACGGGCCAAGGGATATCAATATATAGAGCCGCTGAGGGCACATTATGAATAGTCATGCAAAGGTTCCCATGGGTCGATAACTTTCCACTTATGATGGTCGTGAATGGTTATGAGGATCCGCGATTGTCCGGGCCACGAAGTATGTCATTTAGTAAGAAAATATCTGGACATGTCGGGAATATTCAGCCCTGGTTGCTGTTAAAGCTTAGAGAGCTCCCTGCGCTGACTTATCTTGCGCACGAGGTTGTACCTTCACTCCATGCAGTTTAACGTCGTGCGGTAAGGATGAAGTACTCCTATTTTAGCAGTCATAGAGCTCGGACCATTGGGTTACTATTTCTGCAGTCACTCGAAGGATAACTGAGTTACCATGCTCTGATATACTCTGAATAGGGTGGGGGGTGGAGGTTGTAAACTGTAACTCTGAGGTTTCCCAGATCAGGAGATGTGGTGTGGGGGTTCTAAGGCTGGTAAGCGTATGGAGCTAGGAAGAGTACCGCCTGAGAAAATCTTGCCTTTGGTAGATGGGCCAGGGGCTATCAATATGCAGAGCCGCTGAGGTCATGGTATGCATAGTCATGCAAAGGTGTCCCCGGGTCGATGAATTTCCACTTCCGATGGCCATGAATGATTATGAAAACCCGAGATTGCTCACAGTACAGAGTTCGACATGCGGGGATAATGGTGTTCAAGCATACAAGAAACATATTCACCACAATTATCCGTTGATTCAAAGTATCCTAGACCTGGATTGATGTTTTTAGATACAGGTCGTCATGTGATCCATGGGCGGATACATAGGCTAACCGGGTAGGGATACCCTGGCAATGTTTGTATGTGAAAAAAATGGGGACGAACTTGTAAACCACAGCTCCGTAAATTTATGGATTTGGAGATATGATATGGGGGCTTTGAGGATGGTAAGCATACGGAGCTAGTAAGAGTATCGCCTGAGGAAATCTTGCCTTTGGTAGATGGTCCAGGGGCTATCAATATGCAGATCTGCTGAGGGCATGGTATGAATAGTCATGCAAAGGTGTCCTCGGGTCGATAACTTTCCACTTCTGATGGCCATGAATGGTTATGAAGATTCATAATTATCTAGGTCGTGGAGTCTGATGTATGGAGAGGATGCATCCAAATGCACAAGGAGTATTTCCATCTCGCTTCGCCATATATCTTGGGTGGGTTGTGATGAATTCCGTGCGGTTTTAACGTTGTACGGTGAGGATGAAGTCCGTGTAGTTTTAATGTCGTGCGGTGAGGACGAAGTCCGTGCAGTTTTGATGTCGTGCGGTGAGGATGAAGTCCGTGCAGTTTTTACATCATGCAGTGAGGACGACGTATACACCCCGTGCAGGTCTAGTCCGTACATGGGGAAAGAGGGCATTTTTTTTAAATTTTTTATTCGGGAATGGCTGGGCCAAGATGGGAAACCCTGACATCACTACGCATCCTGCCAGGGCAGGAATCAAGCCACGTGTAGTTCCCTGAAAAAGGTACACCCCGCGCAGGGTTAGTCCATACACGGGGGAAAGGGGAATTTTTGACTTTCATTTGGGGACGGCTGAGCCAGGGTGAGGGACCGTGGTGTCACTACATATCCCGCAAGGGCAGGAATCAATACTCACATAGTTCTTTAAAATCCGTGCAGTTTAACGTCGTGCGGTGAGGAAAAGAATACACCCCGTGTAGGTCTGGTCCGTACACGGGGGGAGAGAGAATTTTTTTGAATGGCTAGGCCGGGATGGGGAACCCTGGCGTCACTACGTATCCCACGAGGGCAGGAATCAAGCCTCACGTAGTTATTTTGGGGAATACACCCTGTGCGGGTCTGGTCCGTATGAGGGAATGGGGTATTTTTTGCTTCATTTGAGGTGGTTGGGCTAGGGTGTGGAGTTCTGGCATCACTACGTATCCTGCGAGGGCAAGAATCATACCTCAGGTAGTTCTTTGAAAGAAAATACACATCATGTAGTTTTAGTCCGTACACGGGGGAGAAGGGGCATTTTTTTATCCTTATCCATGCAGTTTAACGTCGTGCGGTACGAGGAATACACCCCATGAAGGGTTGGTCCGTACATGGGGGATAAGGCATTTTTAACTTTTATTCGGGGGTGGCTGGGCCAGGATAGGGAACCCTGGCATCGCTACGTATCCTGCGAAGGCAGGAATCAAGTCGTACGTAGTTATCTGAAAGAAGTACACCCCATGCAGGGCTGGTATGTACATGGGGGAAGGGGACATTTTTTTAATTTTATTCCATTTGGGAGTGCCTGGGCCAGGATAGGGGATCCTGGCGTTTCTACATATCATGAGAGGGCAGGAATCAAGCCATACATAGTTCTCTAAAATCCGTGCAGTTTAACGTCGTGCGGTGAGGATGAAATACTCTTAGTTTAGGGTCATAGATTTTGGACCATTGGGTTCTTGTCAATTTAATGTCCTGCATCTCGGAGGATAACTGCTTTTAGTTATGCCAGTGAGGATGAAATACTCTTAGTTTAGGGTCATAGAGTTTGGACCATTGGGTGATTGGCAGTTTAACGTCCTACAGCTCAGACGATAACTACTTTTAGTTATGCCGGTGAGGACGAAATACTCTTAGTTTAGGTTCATAGAGTTTGGACCGTTGGGTTCTTGGTAGTTTAACGTCCTGCATCTCGGACGATAACTGCTTTTAGTTATGTGAAATACCTCTTCAGAAACCTCACGTTTGTAGGAGCGGTGGTGAGTTTCCCATCCATGGAGATCAGGGCATATGCTCCGTTGGAGTAGACCTTGTGTATAACATATGGTCTCTCCCATTTGGGCTCCAGCTTTGGAGGTTTCTTTCCGGGTATCATTGGGTTCTGGAGGACCAACACCAATTCTCCTTACAATAAAGACCGAAGAAAAACCTTTTTATTGAAGGCTCGTGCAATCCGGTTCTGATATACTTCCAGATGGTGAAAAGTGTGCAACCACTTCTCGTCTAGCTCTTCCAATTCACCTAGCCTCTTTTCTGATTTCTCATCGTTGGATAATTGATCACAAACGGAAATGAGGAGCGAGGGTAATTGGAGCTCAATGGGCAGGACCGCTTCTATTCCATATACTAATGAGTACGGAGTATCCTGAGTAGCGGTGTAGATCATGGTTCGATAAGCCCACAATCAATGAAGGAGTTTATCCGGCCACAATTTCTTGTCTTTGTCCACCATTTTTCTGGAGAATGTTGGAAAGGGTCTTGTTGAAAGCATCTATCTGTCCGTTGGCCGCTGCGTGGTAGCGGGATGAGTGGTTAGCCTTGATACCATATTCTTGGTATAGTTTCTCCAATTCAACAGAGCAGAAGTTGGTGTCGTTATCTGTTAGTATGGTATGAGGGACACCAAATCTGGTGATGGTATTTGTTTTCAAAAAGCTGAAAATGTTTCTTGCCCTGACTTCCTTAAGGGGTATAGCTTCTGCCCATTTGGAAAAGAAGTCGGTTGTCGTGAGTATATACTTTAGCTGTTTGGTTGTAGCGGGAGGATATGGTCCCACGACGTCCATTCCCCAAACGGAAAATGGCTAGGAGTACTTGGCCTGATGAAGTAACTCTGGGGTTTGGTGTATGAAGTTGGCATGAATTTGGAATGAGTGGAATTTTGCAGTAAATCGCTCGCAATCCCATGCCACTGTGGGCCAATAGTACCCAAGTCTTCAAACCTGATGAGAAAGCTTGGACCCCGGCTGAAGTTCCCCACATACTCCAGCATGTACTTCAGTCATGACGGCAGCGGTTTCTTCTCCATCAATGCATCTGAGGAGGATTTTTTTGAGGCCTCATTTGTAGAGGGCCTCTTGCTGACTCGCGCAGCCATATAGGACAAATTTGATTGCCCTTCTCTTTATTTGCTCTTGTTCAGCCTTGTCTGATGGAATTTCTCCCCGTTGAAGGAAGTTTGCAATGGGGGTCATCCAGTCATTGGTAGGATCATATGGTTCAGGGATAGGACTGAATTCGTGGATTTATTCCATCTTAGTTTGAAAAAATGGCAAGACCATTCGACGGTGAGTAATACTGATAACTGTTTCATCCCGGTCTAGGTCGGCTAGGGCTGTGGCTGCATTAGCTGATGCATCGGCCTGGGTATTCTGAGACCAGGGAATATTGGTCAATGTTGGTTCTGTAGAGAATTCCACCATTAACCCTCGGACATGGCCATACAGGGGAATCAGGTTCTCCTTTTTAATAGCATAGTCACCATTGACTTGTTTTATGACCAGTTCTAAGTCACCTTTTACCTTAAGGTGCTATACTTATGCCTGGAGTGCGAGTTCCAGGCCTGCAATGAGGACTTGATACTCCGCTTCATTGTTTGTACATCCCTCTGACAGGAGGAAGGAATATGGAAATACTGCCTTTTCTGGGGACATGAGTATTATCCCCAAACCCACCTCGTTAAATTTGGGATCTTCCATCCTATTCCAGGTTGGGCTTCGGGATGCGCCGTCGAAGTACATTTCCCATGCTTGGAACTCCTCTTGAACTGAGAATATGTCTTCATCCGGTATCTCGACGTCCGGTGCGGTGGTCCCCGTTGAAGGGTGATCTGCAAGAAAATATGCTAATGTCTGGCCCTTGATGGCTTTCTGAGGCACAAACCAGATGTCGAACTGTTATGGGATAACTTCCCATCGGGACAAGCGCCCGGTCAGCATTGGGCGGCTAAGGATGTACTTGAGCGGGTTACTACGCGAGACAAAATGGACTTCATGATGCTTCAGATAATGTCGCAATTTTTGAACTGCAAAGACCAAGGCCAAACAACTCTTCTTGATGTTTGAGTATCGAGTTTCAGCATCGATCATGGTTCAACTGAGGTAATAGAGACTATTTTCACTGCTGGTGTCATTTTTTTGCGCGAGGAAGGCTTGCAGTGACCGCTTTAGGGCCATAATGTATATGATGAGAGGTCTTCCTTCAATCGGGGGCATGAGCACTGCTGGGCTTAAGAGGTACCTCTTTAGGCTATCGAATGGCGCCTGGAAATCATCTGTCCATTGGTAGGTAACCCCCTTTTTCATTAACCTGGTAAAGGGAAAACATTTTCCTGCCAGGTTGGCTATGAACCGCCTGATGTAGGCCAGGTGCCCTTGGAATGCACTCAACTCAGTGAGATTGCGGGGAGGTGGTAGGCTGAGGATAGCCTTTTCCTTTTCAGGGTCGACTTCTATGCCACGATGGAGTACAAAGAAGCAAATGAATTTCCCTGAGGTAACCTCGAAGGCACATTTCAAGGGATTCATCTTCAGGCTATGTTGTCGAAGTTTGTTGAAGATGGTCTCAAGGTCTGACAGGTGATCTGAGCACTGTCTGGACTTAAACACCAAGTCATCCACGTTGCATTCAACGAATCTCCCCAGGAATGGTTTAAAGATACGATGCATGGCACACTAATATGTGGTGCCATCATTCTTGAGACCAAAGGGCATAACCCTGTAACAAAATACTCCATGAGGGGCCCTGAAGGCAGTGGATTATTCATATTCTCAGGCCATCATGATCTGATTATAACCAGAATAGCCATCCATGAAGGATAGAGCTTCATACCCGGCCATTGCATCAATTAATAACTCGGGGATCGGGATCGGGAAATCATCTTTCAGACAATGCCGATTAAGATCTCTGAAGTCAATGCGAATGCGGTTTTTTCCGTTCTTTTTATTGACAGGGACGATGTTGGCCAACCAGATGGGGTACTGGACCTCCCTAATGAAGCCTTCTTTAATGATCTTATCGAATTCAGCCTCTATTTTGGCAGTATGTGAGGGGTGTATCCTTCTGGTGGCCTGTTTATAGCTCAGGTGGTCTTCTGGAAGACCTGGGTGATGCGTCGCCACTTCGGGATCGAGTCCCGGCATTTCTGTGTAATTCCAGGAAAAAACATCTCGATGTTTCCTTAAGAAATAAGTATATACCATGTGCTCCTTAGGGGACATGGCTGTGCTAACAAGAGTGGGCCTCGGGTCTTCCTTGGTACCCAGGTTTATTTCCCGGAGCTCTTCCACCATGGCGGAGATACCTTCCTCAAATGCGGGAGGTGCATCCCTGAGATCTTCCTCCTATTCTTCTCCTAAATCCTCATCTTCTTGATCTGACGGGGGAGAGATCACAACACAGGTTCTTGGGAGTTCGGAGGCGAGGCATTGTGGGTGTCCTCACTCAAGTATTCGCCCCCAAATTGAGGGTTGGCAGACGTTCCCACATTTTCACACTCGACTGTTATGGCTGAAGTCATGAGGACAGCTGAGTGCGTGTCTGAACTTGAACTCCTGCTCTCAACAGGGTTGATGGACAGTACATAGTCTCTACCAAGCTGTCTGAGGGGGTCCTTAAGAACCCTTTCTAGGCCGTTTGGAGCGGGGATCCAGTCAATACCATCAAGTGAAGGATTATTCTTCTTTTTCACATAAAACCCGGTGTCAATGTATTGTGACTCGGATAGCTCGAAAGGGGCCTTGTTGGCATGCAATGTCCCACTTTTCCCATTGATACAGTACTTAATACACTGGTGGTAGGATGAAGGAACGACCATGTGCTTATGGAGCCACGACCTTCCCAGCAGGGCATTGAATGCTGTGTTCTACCGAACCACTAGGAATTCCGAGTAGGCCACAAGGTCGCCAAAATGGGTCTTTAGATTAATTTGTCCCATTGGCTTCTGTTCACTCTTATCGTAACCTAGTAGAGTTGTGGTCAAGGGTATTAAATCAACCTCACTGTAGCCCAACTTACGGAGTGTCCATAGGGGAAGGAGGTTAACATCAGATCTGTTGCCAATAAAGACTTTGCAGATCTCAACATCATCTAGTGTGCCAGACACATATAGTGGTTTGATGTGTCCTTGCACGATGGCATCTTCATCCTGATCAGTGAAGAAAATCACCGCATTGTATTCAGCCGAGCCAGTCTCTATCCGGTAAATCTTGGTAGAAGCTACCTTGGCTTGAAACTCCCAGGGGCTAAGCAAGGCTTCTATAAGTGCCTCCCTGTGGTCTACTGACAAACTAAGGGCATCCAGGATTGAAAATTTGTCTAATACCGATGCCATCTGCTTAAGGATATCGTATTTCTGATCCAGCAGCCGATGCTTCTCCGTTGGTGGGAGAGTTTTAGCAGGCAGCTTGGGAGTTAGAATACGTGACGAGGAGGGACCGACTATGGGGTCAGATGCCGATGATGTCCCCACGTTCTCGGGACTCGGCCCAGCCGGTCTGTTTGTGAGCACAAGGCGGTTAGACACTTGTTCCTCCTATGATGGGTACCACAGAATAACGGGGCCAGAGTGGCTGCTTGTGGAGGTAGAGGGACATTCTTTCTCCTGCTGAGTCCATTTAAGGGCTCTCCCATGGGTTTCCGTGATACTGACGGTTTGGGTCGAGGTCCAACTGTAGGGTTGGTTTCGGCTGTGACTACGCCTCCCCTGGTATCCCCCGCCTCTACGATTCCTTGTATTGGCTCCTTGTGTCGGGAAATCAGTTCCATAATCACACCCTTCATCAGGGAATGATTCTATAAGATGGATGATGTTGATGGAACCAAAGATTGGCTCCTCAACCTCTGACAAGTCAACTCGGTCGGTTGTACTTGATAGTACCATTTGGTGGGCTGGTGCCCGTGGTGCTAAGTTTGAGGGCATAAAATCCACCAATATCGGGGATAAATTCAGCCTCGTTGCAGACTGCTCCTCTTGCGCTTGTTTCCTCCCTTTTTAATTACTCCTGGATGACTGGCTCGTGGAGGGTTGTGAGGCTGATATTGCCGGTTGTGCGGCATCAGGGGCTATTGTCGGCAACACCGACTATTGTAGTTGATCTCAAAGTATGCCCTGGGCTCGACTGATAGTCTTCCGAGTCATCCAGTCATCAAACTTCTTCCCCTTCTTACTGGTGACTTCCTTCCACCCCTCCCCTTTATCGGAGTCGATGGTAGAAATATATATCACATGTGATGGGGGTGGTCCTAGCTCGACCTGCTCGGAGTCTACCATCCTTTGTAGGAGGTCTTTGAAGATGAATCATTCCTGAATATTGTTCCCCGACATTCGATGGTAGGGACAGTAATCTGGCATGTCATTGTGGCTGACTTCTTCGGGTTTCCTTGGCTTCGGGAGGCAGAGAAAGTTGCAATTCATGGTGGCGACGAAGTAGCAGTGGACTTGGTCCTCTCAGAACAAGTATACTTTGTGTCTTCATTCCTCAAACTGGTTCTGATTCAATCATATCAGATCGTCCCACTTAGGCGGAGGTGACCGCTGATATACAGGGGGCCCTTGACGATTTGGTGGAGGCCTGAGTGGTAGAGCAAGCACAGGGGCTGGCTTGAACATGATAGAAGACACTTCAACTCTAGATTCCCTTTTTGCAGGAGCCTGCGAAGCTATTCGGGACTTCATATTAGTCCGCTGCAAGGAGTCCCCAATTCTCTAGGCAATGGATGAGAGATGGCGGAAGCCATTGGTGCACTCCACTGGTATGATAAGTGTTCACATCTCATCTTGAAGATTATCGATTCATATTGCAAGCATCTCATCTTGAGGCATTGCCCTGTTCAGAGAGTAGGTCAGACCTTTCCATCTAGCGATGAAATCAGAGACCCTATCGTTCTCCCTCTGCTTGCAGTTCATGAGGTCAATGACCGTTGTTTTAGGCAACGTAGAGCTGAAGTGGAACAAGAACTGCTGCCGAAGGTCTTCCCATGTTTTTATTGACTGGGCTGGCAGACTCGTATACCAGACGAAGGAAGATCCTTGCAAGTTCCGTATGAAGCATTTGAGTTTCATTGCTTCTTATTGTTCCGGATTTCCCATCATAATGTTGCAATAAGACACGTAGTGCATCAAATGTTGTTCAGGATCGCCTGATCCATTGAAAATAGGGAATACAGGGCTCCCAAAATTGGGTGGAGGTGGTGTGTTGCTCACCCAACCCAGGTAGGGCTTCCGCTATGGCAGTATCTGAGCGCATTGACCTTCCATTTCTTCCAATCGAGCTATTAGTTCCTCGATGGTGTTGGTTAGACCCTGGTTTACATCCTGTTGGGCCCAGTCCTAGTAAGGTGTAGCCCGAGTCATTGCTTGAGGATCCATCTCAGTCGGCACCAGGGGTGCATGTGCCGTTTGTGACACCTTCTAAGGGTTCAGACATAATCGCTCCAATTACTTCATGAGTGGAGGGAAGTCTTGGTATTCATCCAGATCCACATTTAGGTAGTTGGACAGGCGAGGCGCCTCATTGGGCGGGAGCCCTGACCGTGCTTCGTTTGTCGGGGCAAACCTTGGTCTTTGAGGTTCACTTACTGGGAGTGCGAGGTGTATTCCTTCTTGGGAAGCGCTTTTAATAAGATGGTTCCTCTGGAGTAGCTTGGTGTTAAGCCACCTCAATTCTTTCATTTCCTCTTCCTATCGAGCAAACCTCTCTTCGAGCGTAAGTGGCTCGTTTTTATTGAGAGAAGGAGGCGGGTTAAGGGTAACCGGTCCTTTGTTCTTATCCTTATTGGGAGCTCGCAAGGTGAGAAGAGGAATGTTAGCTAAAGGGGAGACCATATTTAGAGTGGCCCTCTGGTTCCAGTTGTGCACACCTGGTAGTTCGTTGTGAGTCATAGCCTGACCAGAACCATCGTCTCCCGATCCATCTGGATTTGTACCATCTTCAGTGTTACCCGTGGGGTTAACCTCTATGGTGTTTATGGATGCATATTGTGGGGCAGATAAGATGTCATATTCCAAATAGGAAGAGGATCTCCCGCGTCTTTTACTAGTCTTCCCTTTCATGTCCCGAGATCACTTTTGGACTCATTGATGAAGGGTGACATGGAGAGTTCTTTGATGCGACCTTATGGTATGCCTCCCTTTTGGAGGGGATGATGATTCAAATGATAGGATAGGGCAGGAACCTCCTCTTCTGACTTTCCTCCCTAGATGAGAGAATACTGATTCTCGTAGGGGAGGTTGTTATTAAGGAGGTAAAAATTCCCCCAGATTTGAGGGATGGGGTTGGCTCCGTTCCTTGGATGTTGAGTCTCTTACCGTTTTTATTGGTCTTATGGGGGCATTTGTTGTTAAAAATGACCCTAGCCCTACAGGCTGGGGTTGACCCTGGATTGTGGTAGTGGTTGTTGTTATCGCTACCTGCCTGATCTTGTGTGCCCCCATTCGGGGGTGAACTGGGTTTGGTGTCAAGTTCTTCTGTGAATCAATCCCTTCTGGGGAGGCAGGCAATGACTGCTGATTTGCCTCTCTTAGGCGAGAGGCCTGTTGTATGCTCTCGGTGGCCTGATTCAGGAATTCTTGGATGGTTTGTTCCCGTCGGGCCTGATGCTTCTGGGACTTACACAAGACCTGTCTCTATTGGGTGTGTTGTCTCTCCTGAGCAGGGACCCCACTTGATTGTTGTCTTGACATGATGACGTTGCAAGGCACCATGCCGAACGGGTTCTTCTGGACGGGGAGCGGGGTGAAATGAAGAGCTCCATGTTCCCCCCATCCCCTGATATGGACTCCCATCGGAGAGTCACTGATGAGGCGGCGTAGCTGGTGCAGCGCACAGAGGCAGGCTATCTCCATGTTTCCTTTACACCTCTCGGGTCTCTGTTGTCGCGCCGAAGAGCTTCCAGGTCGATGTGACGCAGGAGGTCTCCTATTTTCTTGACATGGTCTACATACCCATCGAAGGGTAGGAAGATTGATTTCAGCTGGCGGAGGGTTGTCCATATATTGTAGCAAATGTCATGCACACATTCTTCTGAAAACTTTCTGGGTATATCGAATTGAGAGGTGGTAGTGGGACAAAACATAACTAGTATATCATCCATGGCCAGTCGTTTCCTCAGGTGCAACATGTCGGCATACTCCTCCGCTAGTGATTCCTCTACCCAGTCAGCCCAACTGAAATGCTATCTGATAGTGTGGTTGGAGGCAGTGGGACCGATAGGTATCGAATTATCATGTGGATGATCCCTGGGTGGTTCAGAAGATGAATGTGGCCCCAGACCATCTCTCGATTGAAGAAGGGTGTCGTTGGCGACTAGCTGGGAATCTGACTTGCTTGATCCCGTCCTTCTGAGTGCCTCGGCATATGAGGGATTTTTTGTGCTTGATTCGGCAGGGGGAGGACCTTCCTGTCGATATGATATGTCATTGTAGGGAGGAGCTTAGCAATGACGGCCGCAATGGAAAGGAATACCATTACTTCTTGATGCCTCACTGCATAGAGGACTTCTGCAGTGCATACCTTGGGGAGGACCTCCAAGCCGTGTCGTAGGAAGGGGAGGACCTTCAGGCTGCGTAGCATTGTTATGGGGAGGGCCTTCGCAACAACTGCCATCATGGTGAGGATGACCATCATGGTGAGGATGATCATCATGGTTTGATGTTCGATCTGCATCCTGGGGAGGACCTTCAAGACACACTGAGACAAGGGGAGGACCTTATTGTTTCTTGGGGCCACTACGGGGAGGACCTTCGCAATGGAGGTCGTGGTGGTGAGGACTACCATCACAGCTGCTGCAATGGCGAGGAATACCATTATAGCTATCATTGGGAGAATATCTGCAGGGTACACCCTGGGGAGGGCCTTCATAATTTACCACAATGAGGAGAGGTCCTTCTCATTGCTTGACATGTCTATGGGGAGGACCTCCATTATCAGAGTGGCAAGGACTACCACCGTGATCTGATGCCCGGCTGCACGGAGTGTCGTTGCAACGCAACCCCTGGGGAGGACCTTCAGGGCATGCCACAATAAGGGGAGGGACTTCTTGTCGTGATGAGACGTCACTGCGGGGAGGGCCTCCGCATTTGAGACTATGATAGAGAGGACTACTATCATAATCTGTGGTCCCACTACATGGAGAGTGCTTGCCGTGTATACCCCGGGGAGGACCTTCAGGGTGGACCGCAACAAGTGGAGGGACTTCTTGTTACTCGATCTTCTGGTCACATGGAGGGATGTCGTGACTCCCATTAAAAGAGAAGATCTTGTGATCTATCATTATATGCCTGTGGGGGAGGCCCCCGCAGGTGCTCTGGGGAGGACCTTCAGAGTAGCTGGTAGCGACATTGCGGGGAGGACCTTCGCAACTGCTACTGCCACTCCCATAATATGTTAATGGGTGGGTAGGGTTCTGAGCCTTCGATATGTTCTTAGCGGCATCGGGAACCCCATCTTTTAGTAGAGAAGAGTCGTGGACCCTCTCTTTATTTTTTGGCTACCTTCGGCGTGTTTAGGGTGCTTTCTTGCGGAAAGCGGGGACCGTCTACTGTTTAAAATGCCCTTCACCTTTGGGTCCTTGTCTAATTGGGTCCTGTGATGTTTCCAGGATATGATGACAAACATCTTGACTTTTATCAGGAATATATGCATGCTCTGGAGCATCCACCATGATGGATGGGTGTCCCCTAGTTGGAACGAGTGAAGATGCTCGATCCGGTTGCCCTTGTATCGCAGAATATAGCAGATGACCCTCCTGGGTGGAAGCAGGGATAAAGATCTGCTCTGAGGCGGATATCTCGTATCTTAGATGAGTCGCCTCAATTGGGGAGATGGGCTCACGGGCCCAAGTCCTTACTATTTCCACTGATGAAATTACATTCTGTAAAGTCTGCAAGATATGATCTGGGATCGATACATGCTCCTCCATCATTGCCGGGATATACAGAGAGACATCTTTGGCTGGAACGGGTATGAATTTCCATTCCAGTATCGGAGTAGGAATATCCTGCTCTGGTCCTCCGGTGGTCAGTGGGTACTGACAATTCTTCTGTGTCGGGGTAGGTGAACGAATCTGACCCTGGGCCGGGATATGCAGGTTTATCTCTCCGCCTTCTGCCACATCGGGATGGCAGACTTTAATTGCATCCATAGGGAGTTGTCCCTACATATGTTGGTTTCCCACCGTATCGACTTGGTGGCCTTTGTTGGTAGGGAGACATTCCCGCCTATTAATTTCCGCCACATCTAGATGGTGGGTTTTGTTGATCGCCACCATGTCGGGATGGTAGGCGTTAAGAGAATCTGCTAGGAGCTGGTTCTGCAGGCACTGGGTCTCCACCACATCTGGTTGGTGGGCTTCACGACCTTGGTTAGGGATAGGTGCCTTCTGGGTAGGTGTCGTCCTATGTGAGCGACGGGCTTGATGGAGCCTGGAGGGGATGCGCACCTGCTCTTATAATGCTACCATGTCTGGATGGTGGGCTTTGGAGGAGCAAACAGGTGTATGTTCCTGTTCGTGACACGTCTCCGTGACTGGGCAACAGAGCTCCTCCTTAGGGACAAGGGTGATGACCGGTCCCTGGTTTTACGTTTTCCGCCCTCATTGGGCGGTCCGAGGGGCCAGAGCTTGGGGAGCGTGGGGATGGATCCTCGGGGTGACATCCTCATTATCATGAGGATGTTGAGTCACGGCGTGACCATGATGATGTCTTCCAGCGGGGGCCTTGGAGCGGAACCCCCGTTCAGCGGGGATGAAGTCCTCAGCATCTACCTCATCCGCCTCCCTAAGATAAGGGAAGTACGCATTGTCTCGTTCTGGGGATAGACTCCCGAAACAGTTTGAGATAGCAACAGGAGCTGTCTCGATCTACTTTTGTGGCCATTGCTGGGTAGGCGATCGGTGAGTCCTGGCAGATTGGAGGGCATGCATGGCCACCTCCATCGTTGGGAGAGTACTGTTCAAGTGGTACTCTCGGATCAACGCATCCAAGACCCAGCGTTGAAGATGCTGGGTAGGTGAAGGGTTCTTCTGTTGATGAGGAAGTCTGGTCATTGCATTATTGGAAGCACGCGACTGTGAGTTCCTTTGTGATGCCATTGGATCGAAAGGAGTTTTGAGTGGTACCTATAAAATATTTTAATAAATACAAACAACAAACCCGTCAAATCTCATGACCCCATGCATAATTAATGACCTTGCTTGGCCCCCCTTGTGAGTATAAAGAGGGCACAGGGTGGGATTAGGTTAAATCTGTCATTCTTGGTTAAAGATTCCTATTGGGTTCACCATTTTTTGTCCTACGACGCACGACGAGATCATGGGGGAGAAACATGCACTTCCCGACAGTTGATTAGAGAAGATTGGGTTCTGCTTAATCACTCATATCAGCTGCACCATTTTCGCCTCGAAATTCCTAAAGGTTGCATATCCAGCAATACGTGGACCTACTTTCCAAAGGTAGGTGTTCGGTAGGTGGTTTGACCAGTGATACTAAAAAAATAACATTGGTTGAGAGGATGGGAAGTCGGGCTCATCACACCCTTTTTTGGGGAATTATTGCCTGTTCTGGGACTCTCTTATAGATTTAAGATGTATTCATATGTTCCTGAATCTTTGTTTTATACCCAGTCATAATATCCACAGATTACTCCTGGTTGGAAATGGTCAGCTGGACGCAGGGGTTCAGAATCATTTATGCCCGAGGTTTACCATCCCTCGTTGGATTAATGACCCCGAGGAGTCTGGACTCATTGAGACGACACTGATTTAAAGCCTCATAACTGGTCACTCTAGAGTTTATTTTCATTCAGGGGGTACAGATAATGACTTGATTGTTTGGATCAAACCTGTGATACGGGCTTCCTACGTATCCTCATGAGAGGAATCAGAATCCACGTAGTTCGGTAGGTTGTGTCGGAGAACCGATGTAAGGACGGACCGGGGGTCCAATGGGTAGTGAGATTGAACCTCATGGAGTCTTCCTACGTACCATGCCTTGACATGGATCAAATTCCTCATAGTTTGGGTAGGTGGAGGTCAGGGTTAGTACTTTCTCTAAGCCCATGTGAGTCATGCTCGGTGTGAGAAAAAAGAGGCAGGAAAGACCTGATGATCACGTCATAAAAGATGCATCCATGGAAGCAGAATGGGGCTTACACATGGAGCGGCCCAGAGATATGGATATTGGGACTTACTCCAGGATAGAGGCCCAATGGTGATAAAGCCCAGCGGGAGAGGGAAAGGGTAACGAAAACCCCTGTGTCCATCTCCCCTCTTGGTCCTTGGCACTGGGTAAGTACGGAGGTGAATGGGTGCTACCTCCCTCAAGAAAGGATAGGGGATTACACCAGGATGGTTTCCCATTAACTCCTAGAAGGGGGGAGAAATAGTCGACGCCAGAGCTGAAGGGAAATGGATGTGCGGTCCCCCCTCCTAGTGAGTAGAGAGGCAGAAAGGGGGGCTCCCGGGATCAGACTCCGCATTACCATGGGAATGTGAACCCATGAATGCTTCGGGAATCCACTCAAGGGTCAGAGAAACCCCTTCTCCCTCACTTAATATGGGTATGTGAACTCAAAATGGTGTGCTGATGTGCCTGAAGGTTACATCACATGGGTCCAGTGGCTCTGGTGGAGGCCTCGGCTCGAGGCCGATGAATGGGCCAATGAGGGGGTTGCAAAGGATCAGGCCGAACTGGAAGGATTTTATCTGGCTTGGGGAATGGGAACTCCAAAGTATTTGGCAGGCCACACGGGTGTATGAGGGGTGGCTCCCTTCATGTAGGGAGGTGATACACGGCTGGAGAGGCTGTCTGCGAACTAGGGTGGTCCGCAGACTGATGGGAATCCCACGAACCAGGGTGGTTCACGACTTTGGGTTCGGCCCGCGTACCGGGTTGGTACGCAGAGGGGTCCATGCGAGTAGCGGCAGCCGAGGGAGACGCCGGTCGGAGGTACATCAGTTGGGGCTTCACCCATGTAGGAGGGTGCTACGCGGTGCGACGGATCGGAAAAGGGGAATAAACTCCCTGGTCTGCGGGGAGTGCATCCATAGAGGGGCCATGGTTCACAGTCTTCTTTTCTTTTTCATTTTAAGTTCACGATTCATCAAGTTGTTATTCATTTTTCATTTCCTTATTAATTCATTTCCAGCTTCATACCTGTTTTGGTTCGTGAACTAGAACTTCGCTGTTTGCGAAATCCTAAGCTCCTTCCTTCGAAATCCTTCCACCCGAATCTGATCGATCTCTCTTCCTCTTCCCCCTCCATCTCCTTTTATACAGTGGAGAAAGATATGTATCTGTGGTCATGTGGCACCTTTTGTGGAGGCCCATGACTGGAAACCCGATTTACAAAAGACTTTGTCAATCTGAAACTCGCGGGGGGCATTGAACGCACCTCCCCTGCGAACCAAACAAGCTTGGGGAGTGCTTCGCAGCCGCACAGGGTTCCGCCTCTATTCCACGAATGACAGTGGATGTCGTCCGGACCGGTTGACACGGTTCGCGGCTGGGGAAGTTCGTGATGGTGGACTGGGTTGGCTCCTGTCATGCTTCTCTCCCACGGAGGATCCCCGCCACTGTTCCGAGAATGACAGTGGTCCGCAGAGGGGGTGCTTCACGGAACTGGACGCGTACCATTATCATTGGACCAGTCTGCGAACCGGTTCGTCTTGTTCCATCCTTTGAGTATTCTCCATATCTTTTCCCCAATTATTTGGGGGGAAATTGGGTAGAATCTCCCTCGGATTAAAGGGGATTCTCATCATCCTTTGTGGATTTTTCAAGACCCTATAATGATGTATAAAGAAGAAATAAAAGATGAAGATGAAGATCACAAAATAATGAAATGGGAAAACACTACCCTTGATGTTACATCTTAGAATCATGAAAATAAATCAATAGAAGATGTAAAAATCTCAAAATATTCAGACTTCTTAGATTTTGATATGGAAATGGATTAGTTATTAAGGAAATTTAGAAAATTATATAAGATGAAGATAAGCTTTAGTAAATACTTCAAGAAATATGAGAAAGGAACCAAATTATTAAGATGCTATGAATGCAACCAGATAGTTCATATTAGACTGTACTTCCCCAGCTAAAATAAGAGAAAAGAAAAAAGAAAATGAAAAATTATAATAAAATTAATTATGACCATAAAGGGAAAAGAGATATGAAAGCTATATAGAGTGTTTCTGAAGACTCTAGTAGCTCCTCCAAATCTGATTCAGAAAAAGGGTCACAAAATCTGAAAGAGAACATGTCTTATATAGAAAAGGAAGTAGACAATGTAAAAACCTATTACACTTCTACCTCTAACCCTGGTAGTTTCTCAAATAAAAAATTGGATGTTTACTCCTCAATGCTAGAAAAGAAATATGAATCTTTGATAAAGAAGCACATGTCACTTAAAAATAATTACAATGTTATTTGAAATAAAAAATATGTAACATTGAAGAAACATCAATAACTAAAATAAAAATTCAATAAAACTAAATCAAACTGTAATAATCATGGAAATAAAATAAAATAACTACAGGATAAAGTAGAATCGTTTAAAAGTGCTACAAGTATTTTAACCAAATGATAAAAATATCCGAATGAAATTATTGGAATTTTTTTTTATTAAAATATAAAAATATGGAATAGGAATCAAGAGAGAAAAATAAAAAAAAATATAAAAATTATTTTGTACCCAGTTCTAAAAATACTACTTGATTTTACTATGTAATAAAAAGACATTACTTTAATAATTGTTACTTATGAAATCCTCAGATAAGTGGAGTAAAATAGGATTTCATTTCTAAAAATATATCTGAAACTATTAATATAAATTTTAGTAAAATAAGGAAAATCTGGATTCTTGGGTCTTTACTTGTTAACACAGTTGGACAGAAGAAAATATGGGTACCAAAACAAATAATTTTTTAAATAATTTTAAAACAAAAGACCAGAGAAAAAACGCTATATGGTATATGGATAGTGGATTCTCCAGACGCATGAGTGAATTCTCTTCTAACTTCTATACACAGGGATAAATGGATGGAGGTCTAGTCACCTTTGGAGATAATGAAAAAAGGAAATATAGTTCGAGTTGGATCAGTTGGAGATCCAAAGAAAATATCAATAAATAAATCATTATTTGTACAAGGGTTAAAGCACAACCTTCCAAGTATTTATATGCTTTTTAATGATGGATTTTATGTATATTTCTCTAATAATTCCTACTCAGTTTCAAAGATAAACTGCATAAATTTAAAGCACTTAGAACTGAAAATGTTTATACCTTGGATCTCAATTACCTATGTGAATAGAAAGTGAACTGTTTAACTATTGATACAAATGAGTAATGGGTCGGGCATTGGATACCTGGACACTATAATATATTTCCATTACCTAAATTATATAATAAACACTTATTTTATGATTTTCCTAGTCTTAAATTTGATAACGATAAATATTGTGATGCATACCAAATTAGAAAACAACACAAATCATCATTCAAATCAATTAGAAAAGTTGTTACATCTAAACCACTATAACATATCTAGAGTGGTTTTTTTGTACCATAAAGGGTAGTAAGTTTGGATATAAAATTATATGTTTAGGTTTTAGTTTATGATTTTTAAATATTTACTTGGGTCTATTTTCTAAAACACAAAAGTGAAGTATTCACTATTTTTGAAATCTTTTGTAAGATTGTTCAAAATGAAAAACATTTTAAAATAAATTCATTAAGAAGTGATCATGGTGGATAATTTTTGAAAAAATAATTTAATTACTTATGCTCAAATCTAGGTATTAAAAATACCTTCTCTACACTAAAAACACCTCAACTGAATGGTATTGTTAAAAGAATAAATAGAACTATTCAAGAAATGGTAAGGACTATTCTAAATGAATACAACCTTCCTACATTTTTCTAGGAAGAAAATGTTTTCACATATTTCTATATCATGAATAGATTTTTAATAAGACAAATTATTAAAAATACACCCTATGAACATCGAAATAATGGAAAATCTAAAGTAAAGTACTTTATAGTATTTGGATAAAAGGTGTATATCTTTAATACGAAGGAAACCCTCAGTAAATTCAATCCAAAAGCTGAATAAGGAATATTTATAAGATATTATTCTATTTCTAAAGCCTTTAGAATGTATAATAAAAATTAAAGGATTGATGAAGAATCAGTTCATGTGAAGTTTGACAAAAATGACCCTTTTAACAAAAGGAAAGATCAAATAGATGAAACTATCAACTCTTTTGAAAACATGAGACTTAAATCACCAAAGACTGATTTTTAAAATTAAATTGATGAATTCGAATCAATTTTAGAAGAACATGAAATGGAAGAACCAAAAAGTGACTTACCTAGATAGTCTAGAACCATGAAGGGTCATCTTTTAGAACCTATTATAGGAAATATAGATATTGGAGTTAGAACTAAAAGGAATGTAGGAAACTTAGCTGAATTTTTTTCCTTTATATCTCAATTAGAACCTAAATATATTGAAGAATATTTAAATGAAGAAATTTGGTTATTATCTATGCAATAAGAGCTTAATAAATTCAATAAAAAAAGTTTGAGAATTAGTAGACATACCAACCAATTATCCAGTGATAGGAACCAAATGGTCTGTTACAAATAAACAAGATGATATTGGGATCATTATCTGAAACAAAGCTAGATTAGTAGAAAAAGGATACAATTGGGGAAAAGGGATAGATTATGATTAAACCTTTACAACTATTACTAGATTAAAATAAATAAGAATCCTTCTATCTTATTCATCTCATATAAATTTTAAATTATATCAGATTGATGTAAAATATTCCTTTTTAAATGGATATTTTATGGAGGAAGTTTACATAGAAGAAAAACTAGGTTATGAAAACCCTCATTTACCAAATTCTATTTTTAAACATACTAAATCTATTTATGGCCTTAAACAAGCACATAGATCTTAGTATGAATGATTAAAATCATTTTTTTAGAAAATGGTTTGTCTATGGGATTGGAAGATCCTACTCTTCTCAAGAAAATGGTTTTTTCCAATATATTATTAGTGAAAATTTATGTTGATGATGTTATATTTGGATCAAAAAAAAAATATTTGTAATTATTTTTTAAATCTTATTCAAAAAGAATTTTAAGTGAGTATGCTGAGAGAATTGAATTTATTTTTAGGATTTAAAATATATCAAAAATATAATAGAATTTTTTTTAAATCAAAGTAAATATATTATTGATTTATTAAAAAAAATTGGACTAAAAAATAGTAAGACTTATACAAATCTCATGTGTACTAATGTAAAACATGATTCGGAAAAAGCTGGAAAACCAGTTAGAAACAAGTTATACAAAGGTATGATTGGTAGTTTATTATATCTTACTGATAGTAGACCAAATATAATGTTTTCTATATGTATATGTGCTAGATTTCAGTTAAACCTAAAATAATCTCATTTTACTAATGTTAAAAGGATTTTTAGATATTTAAAGGTATTATTTTTTCAATCTCTACTTTATCCAAAAATCTATGATTTTAATTTAATTTTATATTAAAATGTTGATTTTGGAGGGTATAGATTAAATAAAAAAATCACATCAAGAACATGTTACTTTTTAGGGAAATATTTAGTTTCATGTTCAAGTCATAAACACCATTTATTTGGTTTGTCAACAGATGAGGCCTAATATATGTATGTTGGTAGTTGTTGTGCATAAGTGTTGTAGATGAAACAAACTTTACTGGATTTTAGACTTAATTTTAATAATAAACCTATTTTGTGTGATAACACTAGTGCAATTAATATATCAAAAAATCCTATAAGTCATTGTAGAACCAATAATATTTATTAAAGGGATTATTTTCTAAGAGATCATGTTCTTAAAAAGAATATATCTTTAGATTTTTAAATACTGAATATCAATTAGTTGATATTTTTACTAAACCACTTCCCTCTGTAAGTTTTTTATTTTATTAAGGGGGTTAGGAATATTTAATTTTAAATAATTTTTAATCAATTTATTTCATTAATTTTCTTGTTAATTATTTTATTCAGTTTTTATTCATTTACCTATTATTTATATAAAAATAAGATTTTATTTAGATTTTTTTTTGAAAAAGTGTGTCTTTTAAAATTAAATAATTAATGATTACACTTTTTAATCGTCTCAAAAATCTAGACAGTGTGACTCAAACTATCATAAAAACCCCTTCCTCTCTTTGTTCTCTTACTTACCCTAAGATTAAAAAACCTTATGCCTTCTTGAGCTCTCGTCTTCCTTCAAAACCCTATAATTCAGAACCAAAAACCTTCAGATTCTCAAAAATGTCGATGAAAGAAGTAGGAGAAAAAATTGGAATGATGAAGTGTGTTGCCTACAGAAAGATTTTTCAAGAAAATGTAATAAATTTTTACTGGCTCGATTAGAAAAATATTCTTCTGAATAATTCCTTATATTTCAAGGTCCACAAACTCTTTTTTCTAATAGAAAAATTGAGCTTATTTTTAATAGAAAATGAAAAGAGTTCTTTAGAAATTATCAGTATAGTTTCAATGATACATAGTATTTCATCGCATCTAAGATTTATCATACAGATTTTTGATTCCCTTTGGTGGAAATAAATAGAGTTTTCAAATGTCCCTATAAAGGGGTTTTTCATTTTATCTTTGGTCAATATAAAACTAATAACCTAAATCAGAGGATATTATGTCTCTTCTCTTTGGCTCCACCCAGATTAGAAAATTATTTGTTAAGGATCTTGAAACTGACAATAAGGTATGGGTTAAGTTTATTCAGTCATATATAATTCCAAGGACTACTAAACTTGAGAATATTTTTTATCCAGATATGTATATAATGTTTTTTATAATTATCGATTTCATGTTTATTGTCCCAAGGTACATGTTAAGGGACATGAACCACTGTTTACAAGAGGAGGATAGTATGCCTTTTTATCCCAATGGAAGGATAATTTCAATGTTGTTACATCAAAAGGACTGATTGGGGATGTAATGATATAATTCAAATGTCATCACAACAAATTTATTAATTATAGAACTCTAATGAAGATAGGTTGATTTTGGAGTACGGTTCAAGGAAAACTTACATGTTGGTGCGGGAGACCAATAAAGAACTAGTTTTTCTACTTAGGGGGAGAAAATAATTTTGGGATCAGCTGGTGTGATCCAAATTCAAAAAGAATAATTTATAGAATCAGTAATTGGTGATGAAGTACAACCAAAGAGATGCCACATTAGATACAATGTATCTAACCTAGAAGATGAAAGAGATGTTTCTCAGTCTCTTGAATAAATTTTGGATGAACCAATTGATGATTCCCAAGTAATTCAACCTAGAAATATGGAAGAACCTACAGTTTAAGAAACTAAAATTCAAGAACCTTCTTTTGAGGTTATTGTAGCTAGTGAGGTAACCCCACTAGAAAATCATCTGGTCAACACAGAAGTGAAAGAATATCTACATCAATATAAAGAACAGACTCAACAACCTTCTTCTGAAGAACAAGTCCATGAAAGTGCTCAATAAAATGATAAATTTCAAAAGGTAGTGGATAACACTGCTAGGTTAGTCCATAATCAGTCAATTTCAATAATACATGATTCCCTAGACAAGTAAACCTTTGACCATACCGATTTAAAAAAGGTTATTGAAGTTGAATTGTCTTCCTACAGTGAGACCAGTAAAGAAAAATCTTTATCCTTGGTTGATAGAGTTCAACCACCTCAATTTTATGAAGTAGAATCTTATGATTCTTTGAATAATCAAATTCAAGGATTTGTTACTCAGTTAAACATGTTAAAAGATGAAAATTTATGTTTTAAAGATGAGTTAGAGGCTGTAAGAAAATATTTGGAATATTTAAGATATTAAACAATTCCTAGAGAGTACTTTGAATCTTTTCAGACTCAGTTTCATAATCTCAGAGAAAATTCAAACTCTGGAAGAGAATTTGATTCTTTTCTGAGAGACATGTTAGATAAGTTTGGAAAAATAAATTTTGAATATATTTCCAAAACATATTTCTCATATTTAAAATGGTATTTGGGAAGCCATTTTGAATCAATCAAATGAAGTAGCAGTCAGTCCATAGCTTCTACCTCTATGCCACTAAATTCTCAGTATTTATTCATAAGATTTCAAGAAATTACTTCAATGATGAATGATATGAATGATAGGATTAAATCAATTTAGTGTAATAGTGCACTTATAAATGTGTTGTTAGATAATAAAAGAGATATTGTTGCTCAGTTAACCTCTAGCAAACCAGGAATTAGGCTGATTCTCAATCGGTTAAGTGATAAACTTACTCAGTTTTTGTAGATAAAGGAAAATCAGCATGACTTTTGAAAGGTCAATCTGATTGAAAGTTTAAAATTAGTCTAGGACTAAAGAATTTTGATAATACATATGGCTAAAAATATTTCATAAAATTTTTAAGGAAATATGGTAGAGTTAAAGGAACTTTTACAGGATACTCAAGCTTTTCCAAAATCTAAGACCTCTTATAAACTAGCCCTTTCATAGTCATCCAGTCCTCAGTTTTAAACCTTCTTAGCCAATATCGCAAGTGTATTCATAAATTTTTTTTAATAAAATATCTTTTTATTATTATACATGGTTATTATCATTTATGTTCAATTATACTACTATAATAAATGTTTTATTTTTTTCTAAAGTAGAATATAACATTAATTTATAGTTATGTTCCACATTGAATGTGTTTTAATCCATTTTCAAATATGTTATTTTTGATATCACAAAAAGGGGGATAAAATTGGGTAAACACAACATTCGTTAACTTCTATTATCAATTCATTGAAATAATACTATGAAACATTAATTGTTGTCAAAAAAACACATGTATTATTTAAAATATTAATGTATTTTTTTAAATTCCTATATTTTCTATAAAATTAGTTATGAGTTTTTTATCATAAAAAGGGGGAGATTTTTGGGCATGTATTATCTCAATAATAATCTATAAATCTTATTGATTTTAATGCTCACAAATACCATTATTTATTTTTCTGATGAAATTAATTTAAATGAATTTCAGGAAATTAATATTCATTGATGTATTTATTCTAGAATTATATTCAATTCTTTAATCAGTGAGGAATATTTTTTAAAGTGTTCAGAACACATTTTAATGTATTCTGGAAAAAACTTTCATACCCTACATGTGAAATCATAATCTAAGGATGGAACCCTATGTTTTAAAGAGTACGTATGGATCATCATCCCTATGTTTTCAGAAATAATGGTTCATCTACCCTATGTTATTATGGAACAGGACATTTTAACAAGAGGAAAGTTTGTTTAATCAACCTTACATTCTTAATCAACATTACATTTGAGGAAGCAAACATATGGTACATTAACCCTACTTTTCTATTCAACCCTATATTGTCAACCCTAAGTTTGTTGTTTTTTCATCACTTGAAGGAACCCTACATTTTACTATTCAATGATAGAGGTTTAAATCCGTGATATTATCTGAGGTTTATGCAATGGTCTCAATAGAAGGAAATATCTATTCAAATCCATTTTACAATTGATTAAAAGGATCATTATGATCGTTATAAATACTTATATTAAACAAAGTAAATCATTCCTACTTATAAGGAAAGATATGGATCCCTTTAATGATTTAAATTTGAATGATTGTGATCTATTAGGAAATATTCATGGATCTTATCAACTGAAAGAAAGATGTCTATTATATAAATATGATCATAGTATTTTTTTCATATATAATATATACAACTGCATACTTGTAAATATATTTTGAATATAGAACTACTACAAAGATCAAGAAACTCTCTTATTTTATGAATATGATACACTTTGAATATATAAATATTTCATCCTTAAACTATTATGTAACTACTGTTATTTTTTGCTTCTATTTTTATTGAAGAACATTTTCAAAAAGGATCTCTTTAAATCTATCCTTACTTAAAGACATTTGTATTTGAAGAATAAGATCTGTATTTTTGCTGTTGTTGCTACAAATGTGATCAATAAACTTTCAATTCAATCAAATCAAACACTCTTGATTTAATAGAGTTTCTGATTCCCATACTTAGTTGTGGATACATTTAAGCTTCTTGTACTAAGATATGAATATTCAGTTCCTTGTAAAAGAACCATAAGGATTTTTAAATTCATGTAAGGTGACAACTACCTTCACTTGTTTATTATTTAAAGGTCCTGTGATAAGAGGATCTTTCTAGTGAAAATCGCCAAGATTTCAGAGAGAGCATTGGTGGAGTAGACTGGGGGATCTTTGTGACCCAAACCACTAAATTGTTTTCTATTATTATTTACTATTGATCTACTGCTCCAATTACTTACAGAAGAGAACACAACAAATATACAAAAATCTCAAAGAAATCCATAGTGAGAATCTTTCAATATTATCAAAAAGACACAATTCACCCCCCCTCTACTGTATCTTTTCATTATTCCAACCCAACACTAAGTTCCTATACACGAGGCCTCTCATTCCTCGGATATGCATGGTAAAATCATATTCTGGGGAATATTCATCCTCAGATAATGGGTATTCTAAGTGTATCACATTGACATATCCAAATATTATCTTTTCATTCAATTAGGGTTATTTTTGGTGGGGTGGTGCCTGTGTTGTTGATGTAATAGGGAAGAAATCTACAAGAGTTAGAGATTGTGTTTGAATAGAATGAGACTCTTCCTCTTTTATTTCTTACTTCTTCTAATGTTCGCTCCCACCATTGGCAGGAATATCTTATGTTACCTCCTTTAGTGTTGGATATATTGTGGGTCTTTATAGCTACACTCTTATGGTGGCATGGTCTCCATTAACTGTTTTCTAAGTCATATAGTTGTTGAAAATCCACTCACACCTAGATATAACATTATAACAATCACCATCTTCTTCCGACTGGGCAATGGTTATACAGAACACCTACTCTAAGGAGTTATCTAACACCACCTATCCAGAATTGATCATGCATTGAAGGAAATATTTGAAGATGAATCAGTCCTAGATATTATAACCCAGAATTATATGGAAAGGGCAGTAGTATAAATAGTTAGTGAGGTTGACCTCATCGGGATTCCAGTGTTATGGTAGCTTGAGTATATTATTGTCCATGGATTCTAAGAAATAACTGGTTATTTGTTCATTTTAGAATGAGTATGATTTATTTATTTGTTCCTAAAATATCAAGTGACCCTGATTTCTCTATGATTCTAGACAAGGGATATTTTATAGTTATCGTCGCTTGATAAGAGGTGTTGGGTGGTTCGAGACCTACTCGGGTTCTTGGATGGGCACTAATACTATATTTATAGTGTTATCTCTAGCTTCTGCATTGCCTAGCCTTTTCCCCTGTGCTGAGGGCATGAGTTGAGATTTGGATCGGGTTTTTTAAATGGAATATTTCAATAATTGGGCCCTTCCTATGAACTCATGAAACCCACCTGGATACTTTATTGTGATCATAGGTGTCTGCAACTCATCCTAGATATTTTCAACACATATTTCCATTAATTATTTCTGCATGAGAGGGATGTTTAGTTAATAGGTTAAACCTTTCCATATTTCTAAAAAGTCATACACCCTCTCATTTTTTCATTGTTTGTAGTTCATCAGGTTAAAGATTTTACTTTTCCTCAGCATGGATCTGACTTGATAAAAGAATTGATGACAAATGTCTTCCCATACTACAACTGATCCTCTTGGCATACTACTATACCAAAAAAATGTTGGCCATATCTGAGTCTATGAAAAACACCTTAGATCTATTTCCTCTTTTGGATCTTATGGGAACATCATCATCCTACATTAGGATAAAAAGTGTATGAGGTGTTTTTCGAGGTCACCTTCACCATCAAAATTTTAGAAGGTCAGATCTCTGAAATTGGGTGGAGAAAAGGTGTCATCCACCCATTCAGGATAAGGTCTCCTCTCAAACTGAATTGGTGTGTGTCACCATTCCATGGATTCCATTCGAGTATCTAGGGAATTGAGGATGTTAAGAGGATCTTGGAGTACTATTGATGAAGCTGCCTCCCATCTATAGAGAGCAGGTGGGGGTTGATAAGGTGGTCCCATATTTTTATCCCACTAATTCTCGATTCATCCTAAGACTGAATGACCACCCTGGGGAGGTAGACTTTATCACCCCAACAAAGGGAAGTAATGATCATTTTCAACTTCCTCATTCATATAGACTAGATTATGGGATCTAGAGCCAGTCTAACACCTAGACACCACTTTTATAGTAATATCATCTATGGGAGGGAGAATATTCATCTTTCCTTTAAGATGATATCCAGTGGAAACATTTCTTCTAACTATATCTTCACTAAGTTGTATAAGATTTTGTATCTCCCTCTCATACTGTGAAAATTGTTCCTCCATGGACGAAACTTTGATTTTTGGGGAAGTGATTGGGATGTAGCCACAACATTTGACTTTTCTTTTGCAGTGATCCGCCTTAGATGTGGAAACTCGATATTCAGAGGTGCTAAGTTTTGGATCCTTCTTTGGTACCAGGTGTGCGCATCCTCGGTTGGTGCATCAAAATCACCCTCCCCTCAGGGTAGGTTTTCCATATTGTGGCCCTATGTATTTTCATCTTGATCCAAAATATCTTTTGTGTTGACAGTGATGACATTCACAGAGGCATATCAGGCAATGGTGGTTCTACCATTACTTTTAATGCAAAAAACTAATTCTAAATTACCTTCATTAGGATCATTATTTGAATCCCTATCCATATTGGGCCATTTTGGTTTGTGAACCCAATGGGGTCTAATCACCTTCACCGTATGCTCCTCCCATATTGGTCTATGAACAGTGACCTTGAGGGAGTTTTCTATCGTGTTTGTTGAATAGACCCCGAATAGTAGAGGTCTGTCTTGCGAAAAGGGGAACAGGTGGAATGAAAACTATTTATTTTTACCTCCCAACTAGGAGAAGACCGATTCAATATATGGTGATGATGATGATGAAAATTCTCCATGTACTATGGGATGGGGGTTATTCGATGCCATGGTAGGCACTGATTGATCATGTTGTTGATGATCCAATGATTTCAGTTGGGGATTTAATGATATACGGGTTGGAAATTGATATATAATTTCCCCCAGCCCAATGGGATGGTGTTGATCTAGAATAACCATTTATTTCCCTAGGTCCCTCTCAGGGGATGATGAACCTGGTGATGGTGATTGAGATATAAATCCCCCCAACCTAGTGGGATGGGGTTTGTTTGTAGCTACTAATAATATGTCATGAATCCTCTTTGGAATTGGAAATCCAAGAGGTGGATGTTGTGGTAGATATTCCCTCAACCTAATGGGTTGAGTTCACTCTAGGAGGGTTGTTATGGAAGTTATAACTACGGCCTATTTGATGTGGTGAAGTTGTGCATGCATAGGAGTTAGGTGTGATAATAGCCAATGATGGGAATCACTATTCACAGGAAGTTGTCTGTTTGATCACAACTTGGGTTTCTGTGTTTGAAATTCATTCTCATTGCTTTGAGGGGACCAGTTCAAAGGTTTTATGACTATCCTCTCCCTTCGTTCGTGATGTCTAGGCATCATTGAAGTGGTGAAAATCTATTATAGTGATAAACTGGATCATGTGTTACCCGGTACTCTGATATCCTCGGAGGCTATGGCATTACAGGATGTTGTATCAAAAGGGGTTTTCTATTCTAGGGACATAGTGAAGTGAAATGATCCATATTTTTCCCATCCTCGGATATGCATTTCTGGCGACGCTTAGGAAATCAGTTGGTGGAGGTTTTTTTCAACACGGTGGAAAAAACTATGTAGGAATTTTTATAGCAACCCACACTTTTCATACATAAACATTACATAGATTTTTTGTAATACTCAAAAAATTACACAAATAGACTCCCCAATACCATATTAATTTAGTGCCTTTGGAAACATGGAAACATAAACACTGGTACATAAGTGAGCTATATTATCTCCCACTATGTTCTTCTTGACTAGAACCTTAATATATATCTATATAACCTGGGGAAGGAAATATAAAAATGGGTGAGCTCAGATACTCAGTAAGGGTAAAAAGAGAGACATGTAAGCATAAACATGAGCACATGGGTATGAGAACATGTTCAAAATATTAGAAGATAATGCCCTAAATATCAAAGGTCACAAAAATGAATCATGGAATAAATATTTATATTTCATAAGACATGAACTATAAGGAAATAAATAACATAATCCATGAAAGCATAATAGATGAATAAAAAATGTAATTGTGGAAAACAAATATGCATATAATATGATTTACATAGTAGTCAAGGCAACACAACCAAGGCCATATTAGTAGTATGGGTTCACTCCTCATATGATCTTGGTAGTCATGGTTCACTCCCATGGCCATCTTACTATCATGGGTTAACTCATCATACCATCTTTGTAGTCATGGTTCACCCCATGGCCATCTTAGTAGTTAGGGTTCACTCACTTGACCATATTAGTCTATCTCATGAGATATAAATCTGTTGTACTCACATATTGTGATAATCCCAAATCATGTTGTGATAATCCCAAATCATGTTTTAATAATCCCAAATCAAGTTATGATAATCACAAATCTTGTTTTGATAATCCCAAATCTGGTTTTCATTTAAGTGAGAACCATGTTTTCATTCTATGATAATTATGTTTCACTAATGTTTCCTGTTTCTATAGAGTAATATTCATATACTCTCAATCTCACTGCTTGATTGGTTAAGCTTATAGTGAAAAATTTATCTAAGTACAAATGTCACCGATACAAGGTCACCGATACAAAGGTCACCGATACAAAGGTCACTGATACAAAGGTCACCGTTACAAGGTCACCGTTACAGGGTCACTGTTACAAGGAAACCGCTACAAGGTCACCGTTACAAGGTCACCGTTATAAGGTCACTTCTACAAGGTCACTATTACAAGGTTACCGACACAAGGTCACTGATACAATCCTACTGCTGAAGGTTACCGCTGAAGGTTACCGATGAAAGGTTACAGTTGGTTACCGATGTACACCTGCTGATTGAAGCCTACCGATGTGAAGGATACCATTACCAGTCTACTATACTCTTCTACTCCATACTTTTTCAAATTCTTATGATTATTTTAACGGTCATATTTTTCTAGCTTTAATGCTTCTGACTTAATTAATGCTTATTGTAGACATATCAGGAGACCATATCTTAATAGTTTAAGGTACGAGAAAGATTGCACGTGATGTAATTTATCCTATTATCAGACCTCAAATACAAAAGAAAAAGACTGAATAAAAAGAAGATATATATAGAGGCACAGAGAAAAACAAAGAGATAGAGTGAAGTTCACAAGTCAAATTCATAAGGAAGAAACTACTGAAGAACAGGAAGAAGAACACTCCAGTACATATACTGAAAATCCAAAATCTTCACGAAGATCTTTTTGAAGAACATACTCAAGGTTGTCCTATTGTGCTTCATCAACCCCCTTATACCAAGAAGTTGAACATCTCCTGGAAGCTAGTACTTGGAAGTTGTGACACCCTATTTTGGAGATAACTTCTAGAGATAGACTCAAACTTTAAATTCCTTACTTCAAGGAGTCAAGAGATAAACTTAAATCAGATAGAGACTTATAAACTCTATCTCATCCTAATTGCTCTATTGTTTCCTTCATTTTTTTATTTCTGAGAAGTGTGTATGTATGTCTGTCTCACACACTGTCTCTTGTGCTTAAACTAGAGGATACTAAATATCCTCACATCAAACTTCATATACATTTATTTCCCACATATAACTATGGAAGAGATAGTGTGTGGTCTGTATCTTCTGTAATTGCACAAAGAATAGTGGTAGAGGGTGTGAACTTTGGACAGTTTGTGAAAACTATTATAAAGCCCGATGTAGGCTATGTATCAAGTTTATTTATCATATAAACTTCTTGGTGGAAGGTGATCACCAAGTGGAGAGGACTAAGTCTTGGCTTGAGACTGAACCTCTTGTTTTACTTCACTGTGCACTACATTTTTATTATACTCTATTTTATCTCTTTTCTTCTGCTTACATTAAGCTAAAATGTAAAACTGTTTTGCTTTCACTTTGATAGTTAGTTTTGGTTAGTGTGTGTATTTGTTTGATTCAGTAAACTTGTTATAAAATTTGGAGAAGTGTTTCTCACTAATTCAACTGAGGAATAATCACCCTTTCATAAACCTTTTGACCAATTAGACATCTATATCTATACTTCCTTAATTAACTGGGTTGTTTTCAAAACTTGGGGGATCTTTTTAATAATTTTTTTAACAGAAATTTTAAGTAGGAACTCAATTAACCCCCCCTCTTGAGTATCCACTCTGACCAACATTTGGTATCAGAGGATTGTGTATTTTAATGTTTTCAAATTATTTTCAACTGTGATTTTAGTTGTATCTCAAAGATCTTAAAATTTATATCATATCTAAATTTTTAGTTCTTTAAATTCTAAGTAACCATGGAAACTAGAGTTGAGGGTGCTGCCACAAACAGGTCACCTTTCTTTAATGGTAATAACTGTGCTCAGTGGAAATTAAAAATGAAAATGTATCTAGAGAGCATGGGACCTGAAATCTGGGACACAATTGAAGAACAACATGTATTGTCTGCTACTTCTAGGGACACATGGTCTCATTTGAAAAAATCCACATATAATAATAACTGTAAAGAAATGAATTCCTTGTACTGTTATCTAGGTGATGATGAATTCAATAGAATATCTTCTTGTAAAACTGCATATGAAATTTGGGATACTTTAGCTATTTATCATGAGGGAACAACCAATGTTAAATAAATGATATTAAATACATATAATATTAAATATGATAATTTTAAAATGAATCCTGATGAACCTATCTATGAAATGTATCTCAGGTTCAATAAAATAGTGAACACCATGAGTCTTCTTGGAAGACCAGTGGACAGCAAGGACCAAATCATGAGACTGCTTCGATGCCTACCTGACAGATGGAGAGGAACCTCTATTTCTATTTGAGAATCTTGTGACATAGGAAAACTTCTAGTGAAGGAACTAATTGGAAAGCTTATGATGTATGAATAAGAGATTAAGGTGAATTAATAAGTAGATGAGGAACCAAGGAAGAATTCAGTAGTGTTCAATACTTCAACCTCAAAGAACAAAGATAAAGAAAATATTCAAGCTCCTATAGATAGTTCTACAAGTGAAGAGTCAGATTCAGACAGTGATGATGAGATGGATCATCTTGGAAGGAGATTAAAAAAGTTCTATTGAAAGAAGAAATTCTTTAGGAAGTCAAACAACAAGGGAAAGTATGATAGTAAAGGACAATGGAAGAAAGACAGAAAATGGAATGACAACTCAAATGAAATAATCTACTATGAGTGCAAATGAAAAGGTCATGTGAAGGGAGACTGCCCCAAGATTAAATTTAAGAAGAAGTATGAAAACAAGGGAAAAGTATATAAAAAGGAAATGGAAGCCTCCTGGAGTGCTTCAGAAGACAACTCTAGTAGATCTGATGCTTCTAATTGTGAACAGAACAATCATGCTAACTTATGTTTCATGGCAGAAACATCAGAGGTAACACCCAATTCTCCTGTACATAATGTCTATTATTCTGAGAATGAGAGTGAATAACATAATGATAAAAATATGACTAAGGATGAAATATTTAAATATTGTGAAATGCTTGAGGATACCTTTAATGAACTCAAGGATAAATATAAATTATTGAAAAGGCAACATGATTTAAATGCCAATTATAAGTCTAATTTGGATATTGAAAAAGAAAAATTCTCCCAGCTATTAAAAGAAAATAATAAACTCAAATTATCAAATGGGCAATTAAAGAGAGATATTGAGAAGTTTACTGCCGTTAGAGATACCTTAACTCATTTTCTAGGAAAACATTTTTCCCCAAAATATACAACTGGTATAGGATATCAACCAGGACATAGAAGGATCATTAAAACTAAATTTATTCCAAAATATGGAAAATTCACAGCCAGTTCAAGTTCTGGACTATTTATTGAAAACAAATTCTCTAAAGGACCAAAAAAAGTGTTTATGTCTCAAAATATATCTTCGATTATAGGAAATATGTGAGACAAGTATGGTTTCCCAAAGTTTTACTTGCTAACCTCTCTGGACCCAAGAAAATCTGGGTACCAAATTTACACTGCACTTAATCTGTTTTTTAGGAAAATTATCTCAGGAGTTCCTATAAGACCTTGTGATACTTGGACAGTAGATGTTCAAGACATATGATAAGAGATTACTCATGCTTCAAGATCCTAATTAAAGTTGATGGTGGACATGTAACTTTTGGTGACAATGCTAAAGGGGAGATAATCCGCTTAGGCCATATTGGTAACCCTAATAAAATATTAATTTCCAAATTACTTTTTGTTGATGGGTTAAAATATAATCTACTAAGAATATCTCAGTTGTGTGATTATGGTTTTAATGTCAAGTTTGAAAATGATGCATGTAATTTTTTAATTCTAAAAATGATTTAGTATTCACTGCCTGTAGGAATGAAAATGTAAATGTTGTTGATTTAGATTCTTTAGCTAAGCAAAATTTTTCTTGTTTAAATGTGTTTCATAAGGAATCCTAGTTGTGGCACAGAAGATTAGGACCCTTCAATGTGCACTCACTTAGGAAGCTGACTAGGAATGGTTTAGTTAGAGACTTAACTAAACTGGAATTCCCTCTTAACAAAGTGTGTAATCCTTATCAAAAGGGAAAACAACCAAAAGTTTCTTTCAAACCAAATAAAGAAGTTTCTACATCTCAACTACTTGAGTTGGTTCACATGGACTTATTTGGACTATCAAGAGTTTCAAGTTTAATTGGGAAACACTATGTTTATGTTCTTTTAGATGATTTTTCTAGATACACTTGTGTATACTTTCAGGCTCACAAAAGTGAAGCTTATTCTTATTTTATCAAATACTCCAAGTCTGTAGAAAATCTTAGTGGACTTAGAATTAAGACCATGAGAAGTGATCATGGTCGTGAGTTTGAAAATCAGGAGTTTGACTCTTATTTCTCAAACAATGGCTATAGTCACAATTTCTCTGCTCCTAGAACACCTCAACAGAATGGATTCGTGTAAAGAAGAAATAGGACCCTTCAAGAGATTTACCAAACTATGATTAGTGAGTGCAATCTACCTATTTATTTTTGGGCTGAAGCTATAAATACAGCTTGTTATACCATCAATAGAGTCTTAATTAAACCTATTCTTAAGAATACCCCTTATGAGATTTGGAATAATAGGAAGCCTAAGGTTAACTACATTATATTTTTTTCTGCAAAGTCTTGATTATTAACGCTAAGGATAATATTGAAAATTTTGCCTTCAAAAGTGATGAAGGAATTTTCCTAGGTTACCCAATCTCGAGTAAAGCCTATAGAGTATTCAATAATAAAACCAAATGTGTGGAAGAATCTGTTCATATAAAATTTGATGAGACTGATCCACATGAACCCAAAACCTCTCTTGAACACCTTGAGGAAGATATTTCAATTCTGGACCTTAATGATAATTATAGTGAACCTCCTATAAAAGTAACCAGTTCTGGGAATCCTCCAGAATCTACATCTGTTGAGTCTGAACCTATAAAAAACCATGAGGAATCTAGTTTAATTCTTTCTAGAGGTATTATAACTCTCAGGAATCATCATTTAGATGTTGTAGTAGGTGATTTAAATAGAGGAACACGAACTAGAGATTCTTTGAGAAACCAGGTTGAACATCAAACTTTTCTTTCACAGCTTGAACCCAAAAATATTAATGATTCTATTAATGATAAATTTTGGGTGATGTCTATGAAATAAGAATTAAATCAATTTGAATGAAACAAAGTTTGGGAACTAGTTGAAAGACCTAAGAAAACTTTGAAAATAGGCACTAAATGGGTTTTTAGGAACAAAGTTGATGAGTTTGGGAATATAGTTAGAAACAAATCTAGGTTAGTTGCACAAGGATATAGTCAAGAGGAAGGAATAGACTATGAGGAGACCTTTGCACCTATAGCTAGGTTAGAGGCCATTAGGATACTACTTGCTTATGCAACTCATCTGAATTTCAAACTTTATCAAATGGATTTCAAAAGTGATTTTTTAAATGGGTACATAGTTGAAGATGTATTTGTTGAACAACCCCCTGGTTTTAAAAATACCCATTTTTCAGAGCATGTTTTTAAACTGTCTAAAGGTTTATATGTTTTAAATCAAGCTCCAAGATCATGGTATGATAGACTTAGTTCTTTCCTTATTTTAAAATGTTTTACTAAAGTAATAGAAGAACCTACTTTGTTTAATAAAAGGATTTCCAAAGATGTTTTAATAGTACAAATTTATGTAGATGATATAATTTTTGAATCCTCTAAAAACTCTTTTTGTAATGATTTTTCAAAAGATGATGCAAGTTGAATTTGAAATGAGTTTAATGGGGGGACTTAAATTTTACCTTGGATTTAAAATTTTCCAAAATAAAAATTTTATTATTCTAAATCAAAGTAAATATACTAAATATCTTTTGAAACATTTTGGTTTGGATAGTACTAAAGGTATTGATACACCTATGATTACCACTTGTAAGTTGGATACTGATGAAACTGGTAAACCAGTGGATCAAACCAATTACCGAGGTATGATTGGGAGTCTGCTATAACTTACTGTTAGCTGAACTGACATTATGTTCAGTGTATGCATGTGTGATCGTTTTCAAGAAAATCCTAAAGAATCTCATTTAACTGTTATTAAAAGGATTTTAAATATCTCAAGTTTACTATAAATCTAGGACTGTTTTATCCAAGAGAACAACCATTTGATTTATTAAGTTATTCAGATGCTGACTTTGTTGGTTGTAAGTTAGATAGAAAAAGAACCTATGGAACATGTCACATGTTAGGAAAGTCACTAGTATCATGATGTAGTAAGAAACAGAATTCTATTTCATTATTTATTGTCGAAGCTAAATATATAGCTGCTGGTAGTGGTTGTGCTCAAAATATATGGATGAAACACACTTTACTAGACTATGGATATCAATTCAAACATGTATCTATAAAATGTGACAACACAAGTACTACCAACATCTCTAAAAATCTAGTATCTCATGCTAGGACAAAGCACATTGATGTAAGACATCACTTCTTGAGAGATCATTATCAAAGAGGTGATATCACTCTTGAATTCATTGGTACTGAACACCAATTGGCGGATATAATCCTAAATCCTTTGAATTTTGAGAGGTTAAATTACATCAAACATGAGTTAGGTATGAAAAACTGTTGAGTTAAGAACCTTACCGTTAGACCTTACTAATAAAACCTTACCGATAGAACCTCACCGTTAGACCTTACCGATAGAACCTCACCGTTAGACTTTACTGATAGAACCATACCGTTAGACCTTATCAATAGATCCGCACTATTAGACCTTACCGATAGAACCTCACCATTATACCTTTCCGATAGGACCTCACTATTAGACCTTACTGATACCTCATTACCGATAGACAACTCTAATATGGGACATTAAGTTTTTTTTCTCTCAGTTGGAATCTGAAACATTTTCTGCATATTACTTATTCATTTTATCTGTTTTATTTTTCTAATTCCTAAATGATAAAATTAAAACACGGATCACTTCTCAATCCACATCAAACCCTTTCCTGAACCTTTTTCTCCTCAATATCAGAACCTAAACCTCTACTGAAACCTTGAACCTCTCTAGATCGATGAAAAGAGTCAAAAGGCTATCGGTTGCTAATGAAGGAGACACGCCTGATCCTAAGAGACCTAGATCCAAGTCGAGTCACGGAATCCAGATAGTGGAAATGGTGTTGAACTCGCATTTATCTAAGAGGGAAATAGTAGTTGATAAGGAGTTAAGTTCAGAGTGGCTATTATCGAGCCAATCGTTAGTAATTAAGGCATTGGAAGCTCAGGGATGGGTTGAATGTTTTGCAAACAATAATGGACCCTATTACCCAAAGTTAGTGAAGGAATTTTATGATTACCTCAAATTCGAGTAGTCTAAGGATGAGCATCGAATGATTTCTAGAGTAAATGTAGTAAGTGTGAGTTTCTCCTTTTCCGAATGGGTTGAATACTTGAGGGTTCCACATGAAGGGATTTTTTATTTTTACTCAAAATTGGTGCCTCTCACTAGTGATTTCTTCTGATATGAAGAAGCATTAGCTGAACTGATAGGGAATGGAATTCCAAGAAAAGTCATTGCTGCTAAGATGGAAAGAGAAGACAAGATGTTATTTATGTTTGTCCAGCATGTGTTGAGTCCTAGGAGAGGGGAATTTTCAACTTTAAAGTATCAGGATGTCTTTCTCTAGTATCTATTAAAGCATGAACATAATATAAACTTATGTAGGATGTTGATGATTCAACTAGAATATATGACCAAGACTAGTTCTAAATCCAAGGCCCTATTCCATGCTTAGTTGATATCCTATATTTTGAAAGTGAAAGGAGTTGCTGGAGATAAGGAGGAAACTATTGTTGTGAAAGATAACCACTGCATAACCAAAGTAATCTGCAAGTTGATGAAGATCAACTGGAATCCATGGATGAGGAGATGGGTGAATGATGAGGATAAGTTATATGATGAGTTTAATCTTGTCACTCATCCTACTAGGCCTAAGAATAAGAGAGACCCCGGTCTTAATCCTGATGGAGTTGATCCAACCCATTCAGATGAAGAAGGAGAAGAAGTTTCTATTGTGTAAGAAATAGAGGATTCTCATATTGATGACAGGAGTGATCCTGACCTTCCCTCAAATCCCTGTGTTAATACTGTATCCTTTGGTAATCCCAACCCACCAAAGAGATTGCCTAGAAGGGAGATTGTCTTAAGGGACAATTATAAGGAAACCCGTGAAGAAGAAGGGGCTGAAATTGTCTTAAGAGAAGTTAGAGATACCTTATATGAGGATGAGGACTCTGAATCAAGTCATGATGACTTTGAAATAGCTCCTGCTGAAAATGAAGAGGAATTTTTAAGTATTAGTCCTTTATTAGGACATAAAGAAAGGGTAGAAAGTAGAGATGAAGAAGTTGCTGATTCATTCAAAGATGGACTTGTTCTGGAAGTTGTTGAAGATTTTGTAGAGGAAGTGGAAGTGGACCTTCCTATTGATGAATCCGATCAAGGAGGTTAGATGGAGATAGAAGTGGTTGTTTAGGAGAATGCTCCAAGTGAGGGGGAGGAACCTGTTGCTATAGGATCAGTTGTTGTTGCTCATGAAATAGTGGACTAGACATAAGCTCATAGATTTTTGGTTTTAGGCCTAGATTATGGAGACTCTAAAGATGACCAGCCTATCAAAATTCCTCCAATTCCTACTGTCTAAAAACTACCATTGTGCAGCCAGTGGTTCTGTTGCCTCGAGACTATGTAAATAAGGATGAATTGGATTCTTTGAAATCAGAACTGAAGCAGAATATTGATAATCAAACCACTGAGATAGAAATAAAAATAACTCACAATCAAGAACTCATGACATCTGTAGTGGAAAGGATTGTCACTACCTCTCACTCAGATATGTTACATGAGGTAAAGGAATGTCAGAATCAGGTAAGAACTTTGACAGCGTCTATGGAATCAATGAAACAATATTTTTCCATCTTAGATGCATATATGGATTTGAGAGCTCAGGTGGACAGAGACCTTCGATATGTTAAAAGTGTGGTTCGGAAAATGGTCACAGTGTTTGAGGACTTTAATAAGTCTATGAAAACACATGTGAAAGGCCAAGATGATGATGTAAAAAGGCTGATCAGTGGGATAACCAAATCATTTAAGGAGACTGTGCTTTCACTCTGGCACCTCTGGGTGTATCTGCATCTTCTTCCACCTCTCCTCCAGTTGACATTAAATCTTTTAGGACCATTGTTAGAGAAGAAGTGGAAAAGATCTTTGGTACTAGTACCTCAGACTCTCAGGCCATTTATGTTACCAGGGAAATTCATAATCTTGTAGAAACTTATTTAAGGGAAGCTGCTCAAGATTAGAAGGCCATCAAGGATCAAGTTGGATTATATTACAAATGGGTTTACATTAACCATCATATGGATGGCCACTTCAAGTTGATATTAGAGAACTTGAGGATTCCACCTGTCACTCAGGAATTTAAAGATCAAGTGAGAAAGATTTGAGAGCTGAATCCTGCCTTGGGAGAAATTTATGGAAAATAAGGATGATTTCATTTCAGTTCTGGAAAGAGGAGGCAGTATCATTATGGACTTCAGGAATCTTCTCTTTCCTTTCCTCCATGTGGACTGTAAACCCATCATTGTCCCTCTAGCCTTTCCCTATACATCTGGTGCCTCGAGATCTTCCAGTGATGCTCCTATGAAGTCTCCTAATCAAGCCATCAGAAGGTTGATCCCTACCATTCCTCAGAGATCTACTCACTACATTTCTAATGATGCTTCTACTGCAGCTCCTCCTACCCTGCTAACAGCCATACCTCTGCCTATCCCTCCACCTCCAGAACCTGCATCCTCAGCTTCCAAGGGAAAAGATTCAATAGAAATCTCTGATGTGGATTGAGTGTGGACTGTCTTAGTTGATAGGGATTGGTGTATTTATTTTTGTATATTTTACTACTATGGTATTAATTCAAACTCTCTTTCCACTAATTTTGTTATCTATGCTTTTTGTTAATCACAAAGGGGGATAAGATATTAAACAAATCCTAAAAGGTAAGAAGTTTTTATATGTGTTTATATCTGTTATATATGTTCTGGCCTAAATTTAGTGTTCTCCATAATATTTGTGTATGATCATGTCACTGATGACATTAGTAGATGAATTTAACCTTGATTCAAAACTCTTAAACCATAAGATTCAATGACAGAATTTTTTATTATTAAAAAGGGGGAGATTGTTGGACTCACCTGTTTTGATAATCCCAAATCATGTTGTGATAATCCCAAATCATGTTTTGATAATCACAAATCATTTTGTGATAATCTGAAATCCAGTTTTGATAATCCAAAATCATGTTATGATAATCCCAAATCTTGTTTTGGTAATACCAAATCTTGTTTTCATTTAAGTAAGAACCATTTTTTCATTCTATTCTAATTATGTTTCATTAATGTTTCTTGTTTCTATAGATTAATATTCATATACTCTCAATCTCACTTCTTGATTGGTTAAGCTTACAGTGCAAAATTTATCTAAGTACAAAGGTCACCGATACAAGGTCACCGATACAATGGTCACTGATACAAAGGTCACTATTACAAGGTCACCATTACAAGGTCACCATTACAAGGTCACCGCTACAAGGTCACTGTTACAAGGTCACTATTACAAGGTCACCACTACAAGGTCACCGTTACAAGTTTACCGATACAAGGTCACCGATACAAGCTTACTGCTGAACGTTATCGCTAAAAGTTACCGATGAAAGGTTATAGTTGGTTGCTGATGTACACCTGCTGATTGAAGCCTACCGATGCAAAGGCTACCATTACTAGTCTAACATACTCTTCTACTCCATACTTTGTCAAATTCTTATGATTATTTTAACGGTCATATTTTTCTAGCTTTAATGCTTCTGACTTAATTAATGCTTATTGTAGACATATCAGGAGACCATATCTTGATAGTACAAGGTACGAGAAAGATTGCACGTGATGTACTTGCTCCTATTGTTGGACCTAAAATATGAAAGAAAAAGACTGAATAAAAACAAGAAATATATAGAGGCATAGAGAAAAACAAATAGAGCGAGTGAAGTTCACAATTCGAATGCATAAGGAAGAAACCATTGAAGAACAAGAAGAAGAACACTCCAGTGCATGTACTGAAAATACAAAAGCTTCATGAAGATATTTTTGAAGAACATACTCAAGTTTTTTCTACTATGCTTCAAAAAATCCCTTATACCAATAAGTTAAACATCTCCTAGAAGCTAGTACCTGGAAGTTGTGACACTATATTTTGGAGACAACTTCCAGAGATAGAATCAAACTTCAAATACCTTACTTCAAGGAGTCAAGAGATGAACTGCAAACACATAGATCCTTCTAAACTCTATCTCATCCTAATTTCTCTATTTTTTCCTTCATTTTTACATTTATGAGAAGTGTGTGTGTTTGTCTTTCTCACACACAGTCTCATGTGCTTCAACTAGAGGATACTGAATATCCTCACATAAAAATTCATCTACATTTGTTTCCCACATATAACTGTGGAATAGACTGTGTGTGGTATGTATCTTTTGTAATTCCCACGAAGAATTGTGGTAGAGGGTGTGAACCCTGGATAGTTTGTAAAAACTATTGTAAAGCCTGATACAGGCTTTGTATCAAGTTTATTGCTCATATAAACTTCTTGGTGGTAGGTGATCACCAAGTGGAGAGGACTAAGTCTCGGCTTGAGACTGAACCTCTTTTTTTACTTTCTCGTGCACTATATTTTTATTATACTCTTTTTTATATCTTTTCCATTGCGTACATTAAGCTTAAATGAAAAATTGTTCTGCTTTCACTTTGATAGTTAGTTATGGTTAGTGTGTGTATTTTTTTGATTTAGTAAACTTGTTTAAAAATTTGGAGAAGTTTTTCTCACTAATTCAACTGAGGAATAATCACCCTTTGAGAAACCTGTTAACCAATTATAAATCTATATCTCTACTTACTTAATTAACTGGGTTGTTTTGAAAACATGGGGGATCTTTTTAATAAAGTTTTTAACATAAATTTTAAGTAGGAACTCAATTCACCCCCCCTCTTTAGTATCCACTCCATCCAACAAAATCTTTACCCAATGCATTGGAGGGAGATATAGGTTCCACCCATCTCATAATCAAATCATACATACTTGTGACACAAAATCATAAACAATCATATCATAACCCATAAAATGAAATGGGCATCACAAACATGTAATCATATCATAACCTTTGAAAAATGATATAGGTCTCATAATCATTTCATCAAAATCATAACACATGGAAATAAGTTGGTTTCAAAAGAATATAACCTGTGAAAGATAATCTAGTTTCATAAACATAATTCCATCAAGACATAAACTATTAAAATAATGAATAAGAATGAAAAAATTTAATCGTTACCTTAGAAAGGAATGAGTAACACAAAAGGACATCATCTTAGATGTAAAATAATTTTTAAATATATTTTAAAAACATTTCTTGAGGAAAATACCCTTTCTACCTTAAAAATGATTTTAAAACATAATACATTTTTTAAAAGTTTTTTCTTGAAAAATAATTTTGAAAATGTATAAATAAATATTTGATAAAGATAAAACTTTTTTAAAATAATTTTTCCTTGAAAAATATCATTTGAAAACATTTTTGAAAACATTTTTGAAGACATGGTTTTTGAAATAAAATAGATTTCCGACTAAAGAGAGAGGTAAAGTCGAACTTTATTAAAAATAATTTATTACCTATTTTATGTACGAAAGAGTTAGAAAATGGTACCACTATATGAAGATATCATTAATAACTAGAGGAGAATAAAATTCATGAGACTCTTTAAGATATAGATCATACAATTTCATCAAAGTAAGCATAAACATAAACAATCTCAAAAGGCGATAATATTGTTTCAATAAACTCTTATCACTTAGTAAATTGGGATCATACTCTCCATGTAAGAAGATAAAATTACATGAATCATAAAATATCATGAAAATAATGATATTAATGATATAAAATGTAAAATGTAATTATATACACCTTGAAAAAGAATTCAGGTGCCTGACAAAACATGTGTCTCAATGAAGTAAAATTGAGATAACACTATCTTACAGATTTGGTAACTTTTGAAAAATTTACCCCCATGAAATAAAGATAATTTAATGGATATGTCAATAACCATAAATTTAAGAACAATAATTATATAATATATTCATGTGAATTATATACGCCATGAAAAATAAAAGAGTGGTAAACATGGCATGTATCTCATAGATATAAAATATGAGATGAAATTGCCTTAACTTGTGTCTTCACTCTCATCGTAATCATACAAACTTCTTGTATAATGAATGTAAATTTATTATAAATCTACCAAAAAACCATATTATTATATATAATATCATATATGGTTTTATTATGACTTTATATTACCTACATGTTAACAATGTTATGGTAAGGTTTCACTTCAAGTAATATCAACTTTGTTCTTCGCATGTGTCTTAATTTGTTATATCTTTGGTCCTTATAATTATATAATGATTTAATGAAATTAAACCATGATATAAATATCAATTATATTCATTATATTTTTAGTATAATAATCCATATAATGTAGAAGTATAAATGGAATACACCGTTCATGGAGACAGTAGGTCGTATGTACGCATGAATGTTCTTTCTACTTTATTGTCGTATTAAAAGAAAGTAAGTAAATTCCATATATGTATATATGTATATAATATCATTAAAATAGAATTATTAAGTCGTATATATGTTTTAAGTTCACTAAAAATACCCTTAATACATTCCACGTAGTGTTTTAATGAATCACATCGCTTTGAGGGGGTGGTAGTCTACACTTCCTCAAACAAAATTGTCGTATTTTCACAAAATGGAAAGTATAAGGATATGTTTTGTAAGATAATTACAGAAACTTAAAGACATAATATATATAATATATAAAAAAAATTTCATCATGATACCCAACTATGAATGGGTGTAAAGGAAAAAAACGAATAATCATCATTTCATGAGGAGGTAGTTCATTGTACAAGTAAACAGTATGTTCATTAACCAATAGATGAATGTGTGTGTAAGTTAAATTTTAACCCATAATATAATAACATATAAGTATATTTAGGATATTTATTTTTTCATATAATCATGTAATAAGGTGAGTTGAGGTCATAGAGAAAGAAAATAAAAGAAAATGTTTTGGGAAACTTCTTTTAATTTACACCAAAGGGATTCCTTGGATTTATTTATGCCAAAGGTGAGGATTATAAGTTGAGTGGAGGGATTTTTAGGAGGTATTTTTTCATATCTCGGTCAAGAAAAATTGTCTTGATAGGTGTGAGAAAGTGGGAGTATAAGAGGCCTTTTATAGTGGAGAAGGAGTGACACTCTTATAAATATTTGGAAAAGGAATTCTACCAACATTTTTCCCATGTCAAGTGGATTAAATAATGGTAAAAATTAGAAACAATGGAGGATATGGAAGAAATATGGTCATATAATGGATCTTTAAAAAATATCTAGGTCATTTGGTCCCTTAAGATTATTGTTTAGTCCATTATTAAGTCTAATTTTACCTTAATCTTTATAGTTATATTTATTTACTTTCACAAATATTTTTGGTCAAAAACTAATTTGAAATTATTTTAAATTATAAAATATTCTCTATAAAAATATGGAATCCATTTTTACATATTCAAATCAAATAAGTGGTAGAAATTAATTTAAATTTATTCCCGCTGACGGGGTGACACTGTGGGTTTTTAAAGTAAAAACATCGAAAAGTTTGGTAAGATTTTATTCCCAATTTCAAAGTGACATTGATTATAATTACCTTAATTAGATTAATTGATAAAAATATGATCTAATTAAATATTTAAATAAATTTAAAATATAATTTATCCTTATAAATAAATTATATGAAAAATAAATTTTGAATTAAAATTTAGCATTTTTCCACTATTCATCAAAAAATGAAGTTTTTTAGAAAAATACAAAAATTAATCATATGATAAATTATACATTAAAAATTTAAAAATGAATTATATTTTATCAAATTAAATTTCTAATTGTGTCTAAAATTAATTTTATTTTTTTCATAGAAGGACACGAAAAACAATTTATTTGAGAAAATAGAATTTTTAAACATAAAAGGACATTATCAAAAAAAATATCTTTCGTTATTAATATGTTTTATTTATATAAAACCATTATAAACCATATTTTAAAGTAAATATTTTTATTTATATAACTAATATTAATGGTTTAGTTATAATTATCTGGTTTAAATAATTATAACCATAAAATGATGTTTCGTAGAAACTCAGTGCTGTGTGTAACACATGTCAAGTCAGTGTTGCGTGTAGAACAAGCCAAGTCAGTGAAGTTTGAAAGTAATTTTTTACTTTGTTAAATGAAATACATAAATTAAAATTAATTTATTTGAAAAAAATGGTCCATAAAAATTGCAAGTTTTGCATTCTACCCCCCTTAAAATAAGCTTCTCTCTCAAAATTCATCATTTGGGTAAAAAATGAGGTTACTTATGCTTCATCATATCATCAAGTTCCCACATATCTTCTTCTAACTCATTATTTCTCCACAAAACTTTGACTAGGTGAGTGGTCTTGTTTCATAGAAATTTCTCTGTATGATCCAGAATTTCAACTAGTTGTTCCTCTTAAGAATGATCATGCTCCAACGGTATGACCTCTAAGTTCAGTACATGTGAAGTGTCATGTATGTACTTCCTCATGATAGATACATGGAACACATCATGGAATTGAGAGATATTTGAATGAAGTTACAATTTGTTGGGAAAAAATCCCTCAAGGCACCATTGAAGTATTTTTGAGGTGATTGTGTTTGTTGACAAAGTGAACATCTGTGTTGTGATTGTTGACAATGCAAACCATGACATAAAAATTTGTTGAAAAAGGGGGTTTCATGGTGGAATGTCGAGTTAAAGAGCTATGGTCAACAATCCATGATTGATTCAAGAATGTCGATAATGGAATGGATGATATGGAGGCAGTAAAAAAAGAACAGATACAAGGTGGCACCATTTTCCTGTGTTTGCCAAATTTTTGGGCCTGAAAATCGACAAATGAAGAAAACTGTTTTTGGCAAAGGTACTTGCGCCCTGAGGACTTGGAGTATAGGAAACTTGCGCGCCATATGTTTTTCAAGATCATAAGATCAAAATATGGAAAATGAAATAGGTTCGTGCAAGTTTGGGAGTTGGTCGCGCAAGTGTCTAGGAGGACAGAAGACTTGCGCGCCGAGACTGGGTCACGCAGGTGACTTGCGCGCCGTCGCGCAGGGTGGTCAATTTGCCTATAAATACTGGACCACCCCTCTTCATTAACTACCGGAGTTCAACACTTTGAGAAATCATAGCTCCCGTCACGCAAGTGTGGTGGTCGCGCAGGTGGTGTGTGGTCGCGCAGGTGAAGTTGCACGCCAGTGTAAGAAGTTGCGCGTCGGTTGGCAGTTGCGCGCCAATATTGGTTTGGGCGTAAAAGGAGTTGTGTCACGCAAGTTTGGAGTTGAGGAATCTTGAGTCGCGCAAGTGTCTGAGTAGGACTTGCACGCCCATTGTGACTTGCGCACCGATACTTGCGCGTCGAGATTGACTTGCGTGCCAAGTAAGGTTTATTTCCAGCAGTGATTTTCGGGCTGCGTGGAAGCTGGAAGTTTGCCCGATACCTTCGGTGCAAAGAGAGATTCATCTACGGGTGAAATTTGTACTTCAACAGAGCATATACTTACAGAGGAAGATGCATTCCTTCATGCAAATGAAGAGACCTATAGGTCTATAAACTGTGAGTGGATCCTTTCTGAAGCAGTGAGAAAAGGAAGAGGAAGAAGGTGATCCTCTCCACCGACAGTGAGACAGAGAGAGAGAAATAGGGAGTGACCCTTGGGAAAGCAGTGATCTGACCCTAAAAATTGTAAAGGCAGTGATCCTGGGCATAGAAGTGATCTATCCCGAACCTTGTAATCCACAGCTAGTGAAGAATAGTGGAATTTGGTATGACCGGAAACTTATCGGTGTATGCTCCTTGGACGTATCCCAGTGAGGGTGAACCAAGTAAAAATCTATGTGTCTGCCTGTTTGCATCCCTGCATCGCATTCAAAGCATCATCATTAGATAAAGAAGTAAATAAGTGATCATATATTACACATAAGAGCAAACAAAGTGACCCTTGTAATAAAGAGGTCAAGATCCAGTGGGGTATGAAGAACATTGAAAAAGAATATCAATACCCTGATTCACCCCCCCCCCCTCTCAGGGTATATAGGCCCCTATTGGCCCTAACACAAGTGATAGGTTTTCATCATGAAATGATAAATAATTTCAAAGGGACCGATATACCTAGGGCTTAGTTTCCCTTACTTCCCAAATCTCAGAACTTTATTCCAAGGAGAGATTCGTAGAAACACCTTTTCATCAACTTCAAATTCTAGATCACATTGAAAGTTATCAGAATAACTTTTCTACCAACTTTGATCTACCTTGATATAATGATGAATGGTTCTAACCATCTTTGATGATTTCTTAAGTAATCTTAGATCCCAATAGCTTTCTTTCTCCAAATTCATCCCAAAAATTTGGAGATCTACATTTCTTCCCATAGAGGTCTTCTTACACTGCAATCTGAATGCTTGAGTGAAATATATTTTTTGTAAGAAAACTCTACTAGAGGAAGGTTTTGATCCCAACCACCTTTTGAATCCATATAACAAGATCTCAACATATCCTCTAGGATTTGAATTGTTCATTCAGACCGACCCTCTATCTAAGGATGACAAGTAGTGCTAAAAATCAATTCAATATCAAGTGATTCCAGAATACATCTCCATAAATTTTAGGTAAACCTTGGATCCTGATATGATACAATAGAATGTGGTACTCAGTGAAACCTTACCACTTCCTTAATGTATATCCTGGAAAGCTGATCCAAGGATAATTCTTCTTTCATAGTGGTGAAGTGTGCTAACTTAGTAAGTTGATCAACTACCACCCATATAACATTAAAACCTTTAGAGGTCTTGGGTAGTCTAATGACAAAATCCATATTGATGTTCTCCCATTTCCATTCAGGCATGGGTAATGGATACAACATCCCTTTAGGATTTTGTATTTTAGCCTTAGATTTCTAGAATAACAAGCACCAAGATACAAAATCTATGATAACCCTCTTTATGTCATCTAACTAGAAGTATTATTTCACTTACCTATACATCTTCATACCTTCAGGATGAATAGAGAATGAATAACTATCATATTCTTCTAAAATCTCCTTCTTCAAATACAGTATAAAAGGAATGCATACACAGTTCCTAAACCTTATCATTCCATCCTGATCAAGGTTAAACTCAAGAACATTTCCAACTTTCTTTTGCAGCTCTACATCTTCCTTCTGCACCTCATTAATCTTTTCTTGGATAGATGGTTGAACATTCATTTGAGAAAGATAATATTTTCCCCTTCTTTCAGGTTTTCTAGATCCATCCTTTAAAATCAAAAAATATTAGATCTTTTATGATCCTCATCATGGATAATCTATCATGATCCTTTCGACTCAAAGAAACAACCAAATTGTTCACTTTAATAGGGTGGTAATGTATTCATCAGTCATAGTCCTTTATAATCTTCCACCATATTCTCTAGCATATATTCAACTCCTTTTGTGTGAATATATATTTCATACTTTTATGATTTGTATATATATCAAACTTTTCTCCATCAAGACAATGCCTCCATATATTTAATGAAAAAAATATCGTTTCTAACTCCAAGTCATGAGTTGGGGAGTTTTTCTCAAGAATATTCAACTGTCATGAGGTATTAGTGATAACCATGTTATTCTGCATTATAACACATACCAATCCCTTCTTGTATGCATTAATATAGATTAAAAACCCTTCTCTACTACAAGGTAATGTAAGAATAGAATCATTATGTCACGCTCAGACCCCAAAATCCCTAGATCTGGTGTGTTAATAAAACATGGTGTGTAAGTTTTTTATAAAAATAAATGCTGGAGAATTAAACATCATGTTCCATACATAGGATCTTTGCGGTTTAGGTTCTGGAAAACCAGATACAAATACTACAATCCTTCAAATACATTACAGAAAAGACTCCACAAAGCTTCTACTAATCAGGGTAACCCAAATCTGCTAAACCTGTAAAAATTAAATAAAACTATGGGGTGAGCATAAGAATTCCCAGTAATTGTTTTTAAAATTAATGTTTCAAATAAAATATTTTATAAACTTACCTTTAAAAATATTTATAAAACATTTTCTTAAAGAAAACCATAATATAACAGTTTTCCAATAATTACTAGTGAAAATTTTAAGGAACATTAATAGGGCTATAATAAAACATTTTCCAAGCATAAGCATATTTATATAAAATGTAGGATGTGCAACATATTATTCAGGAGTTAAATAAACAATGCTAAGAAAATCATGAAAGGGTGAAGATACAAAATTTGTACATGAAAAAAGAACATGATTATAGTTGTAAATAAAAAAGTCACAATTAATTTATCACACAAAATGAACATCATAAAATAACTAGTAAACTACCATCATTTGTATTAAAATTTAGGAGATGGGTGCTGAAAAGACATCATGTCATGTGCATTTACTTTATCTGATACTCATAAGTACAATATATTAACCAAGTATATTCTACTAGTTTAATATTCTCTTGGTTAATTAAATATTATAAACTTAATGAGGGAAAGTATAATGTCGAATTGTGTCAAGGCCACATGCCATGACCTAATTTGTCTCATGAGAACGACTGAAGCATCATGGGGCTTTCATCAACCCATCCCCAACCCGTAGGTCTTTCATTAACCGGTCCCCAACTCGTATGGCTTTCATTAATTGGTCCCCAACCAATTATATACTGAGTCCAATACATTCTTCAAATGTCTAGTAAGGTCATATATTCAAAGTGTCACATACCACTTTGAATATTTAATTTCTCATTCTATAATATTCAAAATGTCCCATACCACTTTGAATAATTTATTTTCTTAATCCATAAATGGTCATGATAGTTAAATTTCATTTTTTAGAAATTACAAATATAAAGTGAATCATTCATTAATTTTCAATACTAAAAATTGTATGGATATAACAAATTAATCAATGACATGTATGGATAAGCAGACATACTATAACACATGTGATGATAACTAATTCACATAAAAATAAATGGTTATTCAGTTTTAGTCACATAGAATGATAACCCTTAAAATATAAATTCTTTATTTCATAGAAATAAACATTTTATATTTTAAAATGAATAATTTTGAATTTATGATTGTTTCCATTTATATCTAAAACATATGCTGATAAATGGTCATGCCAAACAAAACTAAACTTCAATAACTTAAAACATTTTAGAGTGGTAGATTCTTTATGAATTAAAGTGAAATAGGTTAGATGGAAAACAATTGTTTCATGTGAATAATTTATACATAAAATTATAATTAAACATATTTATCTACATGTGATTAAGCATGCATATGTATTCATGAATAATCAGAAGACTATTCCATCCTTCTAAAAAATATGAATGCATGCATTTGTGTGATTGTGATTCTCATACATATAGATGTGGGTTTTAGAATTATATATAACCATGTAAACACAAAGTGTATACATGGGACTTTTCACAACCAAAGAAAGGTTTAATAAATTCTTATATTTATTTTACACCTCAAAAACATAATTTAATTACAAATAAAATTGGTTTTATGAAAACTTAATTCAGATCTTGATTAAAACCCACAATTGTATACATATAATTGTATATTTATGTTTATATAATCCAATTAAACAAAAGAAAATAGAATAATTACATGATCTACATGTATATAAAGGAAATATTTTCAGCTTTCAAAAACCACATGACATCTCTGGTTTGTTTCATAACTAAACATATGTATATACATATATCCATATATAAAAAAGTGTATATATGGGTTTTATATAACAAAACCAAAACTGAAAAATAAAACTTAAAATTACCATACATTAAAAAAATGATTTAAACATTGATAAATAACACTTAGAAAACTTAGAAAATAGTTCGAAAGGTATTATATAAACTTTATAATTATATATGTATATAACCGTATATACAAAGTGTGTATATAGGTTTTGCACAAAGAAGAAAAGGTATATTAAACCCTTATAACTACCTTACATTTTAAAAACATCATTAAACATTGAAATTAAATAATTAGAAGACATAGAACTGGTTAGAATAGATAATTACATAAAACTATATGTATATATATTTATATAACCTAATACACACAGGATGTATAAATAGTTTTTCATAAGAAAGTCAAGGCATTAAATCCCTTACAAGATGAAAAACGCAGCTGGAGGGACAAATTGATGGGCATACACTCTCCTAGAATGACAAATCAAGTTTCATATTCAAATTTCACAAAGGCATAAGGCTTTTATAGCCACAATAACAAAGTGCTTGCAGTGCAAGCTGTAAAACAGTACCAGACATCAAAAAATGGACAGAAATAAAATAAATTTGAAAGAAATAATATAGAATCATGGTCAAATAGACATTTGTGGATCAGAATAACAACTGGGCACAATATAGTCATAGATTTAACAAAATACAAATATTTAAATTAGCTTGAATCAAAACAGAATAGACAAGACTTGTATTGTAGATAAAAAAAAGAGTTTCTGTTTATAGTCCAAAAGTGACAACAGTTTCGGACAAGGATGAAGAGAAATAGAAAGCAGGTCAACTATTAACAGAATAAAACAAAGATCGAAAAATTAAATAAAAGAACACAATAAACAAGGTAGATCTGAACAAAAACCAAAACCCTACCTCATGTTGGATCAAGGAAATATGAAACAACAACAAAGATAGAAACCCCAACCTGGTTGGACTCATCTTCTTACCCCAGATGAAAACTAATTGTGGATCGACCCCTAGTCCTCAATGGCATGAAGTTCGAGCTCCTCTAACACTCCTCGACCTTAAGTTGTGGCTATGACCACAACCCGAATACCCCTCGACATCAGCCAGTGCGACTACCTTGTGGCGTGCTGAAACCCTAAATCGCTGATCATCCCCATCGCGAAAGACCCTCGAAGACCAGGCCACAAGACACCTTGTATAGTTCGCCCATAGATTCCCTCCTCTAGATCGACACCTCCCCGAACTAAACCTCTACCATGCCTTGCCCTTGGGTTTTCTCAAAACCCTACAATGCCTCCCTCAAGCGCGACGTGACACCCTAAATCATGGACCCCAAATCCCATTACGGGATTTCTCTTTTTTTTTGTCATTTTCAATTTATTTTATTATTATTATTATACCTTTATCATTATTTATTTAATATAATATCATATTATTAATAACTTTAAAAAAGTCAAAATTTTAACAAAACTAATAATCTATTAAACTTATTTTATCAATACTTTAAAAATTAAAGATTTTTATCATTAGATTCATTAATAAAACATATATATATATTATACCTAAAATGTTATAAATTAAATTAATAATTGAAAATGTATTATCTTGAAAATAAAAATATCAATTATCATAATTTGTACAAAATATTTGTAATTTTGAGACTTTAAAAAAATAAGATATATATATGATTTAGAGTAACAATAATTTTTATTAAAAGATCATTCATATATGTATAATTTTAACCATTATATTAAAATAATTATAATATATATTTATAGTCTTATTAAAAAAAATTCAAAATGTTAATAATGTTATAAAACTTTAATCTAATGAAAATTTATAATCTAATAATTATTACTTTATATCTATATATATGTATATATCATATTTTTGAAAATATATAAAACACATATAATTATTAATATAATAGATTAAATATTTTTCCGCATAAATTAAAATAGGGAACTTTTAAAAAAATAATGTCATTAAAAAACATTAAAATAATAATTTTCAATGTCAAGTATAACCTCAATATAAAATCATAATTTTATAATAGTATTAGTTTTATATCATAATTTAATATAATTCAAATATAGTATAAATATGTATATATATATATATATCATATTTTAAAAATCAAACAACAAATTAGTTGTATTCATATATTAGTATAATTATTATTTAAAATATTATATTAAATAATACTTTGATAATAAAAAATTGTGTTTTATAAAAATAGTTATTTTAAATTATTCTTTAAAAAAATTGAGATAATATTTACTTTGAAAACTGTACGTATAATAAAACAATATTAATTTTTAATTATTATTTTAAAGAAAACCATTTTGAAAAATGTTTAAATTATAAATATATCCATTTAATAAAACACTAAAAATCACAAAAGGAAAACAACGGTTATCTTAAGACACTAACGACTATAAAAATAACGGTCATAGGTATTTTCAACGGTCAAAAAGACCCTTATAAATACATGTTTATGGTATTTCATACCTAAAATAGTTTGACGTATAAAGATGGTTCTCTACATCACTCTACTGCTTAGTACATGTGCCCTTCTCTTAGAAATTGCATTCTTCACTACGATTGGTCCAAGGGATGAGGGCTACCTGCTTGGTCTCATTGTGATGCTAGGAGGTCTCCCAATGGCGCTTCTCATATTTTCCATTAGTTTGATAGGCTAGCTATGATCTTTTTTCCTTGTTGTAATTTAATCATTTCAGTGTTTAATAAAATATGTCTTCTTTTGTTTTGAAAATAAATTTTTGACTGAAAAAATAATAAAATTTTATTATTCCACATGAAAAAGGTTCATGGTGTCACATTATCCCCCCTTCAAAGAATTGTATCCTCACAATTCCTTCATGATCTTAAGATTCCCATTACCAACTGACAAACTTCACCCCTAATGCCCCTTCTCCAGGTCCACCATTGTCAGATACTTTCCTCGTAGGTTATTCCGATTAGATTGATCCCCAAAACATTCTTAAACTCATCAATTTCATTCACCTAGATACACCTCTCACAGATCGAGTCAAACTCATGTGGGAAACAATAGGTCCTCGAAAGGATGGCATGGGAGGTGCAGAGCTTGGAGATATCAGAATGAACGTGGTTCCGATAAACCAATCAGATGACTTGGTTTTCTAAAAACCAAAAGTTATAAATCCTCTCATACCTGCTGTAACTCAAGACTTAGAAAATATAGGTTGTTCGGGGGTCTCCCACCTCTAAAACTTCTTGGAACTTCTCTAGGGACAGATAACCCTCAGATAGGGTGAAAAAAAAGAAGAGGCCTTCGTAGTACCTTCCTTTGTGTGCATAAAAAGAAAGTTGTGCTTGTGACATGAGGTTATAAACATGACTTGGTCCTTGATAAATTCGAAGGATATTTGGGTTGTTAGACACCTGATAAAGGCATTTACAGGTTAGACGTAGGTTTACAAATGGATGGTATGTATCTAAACATGACTCGACAATTATGCGTACTAGTAATTCAGTGGGGAGAGACAAAAGACTTCATTCATCTGCCATCTAGAATTTTTGAATAAATAATTCTACTTAGAAATACATAATTTGATATTTAGCGTTGTTCTATTTTTTTATAGTTTTCTAAACTGACCTCTAATACCAATTGTCATGCCCCGATCCCAGAATCCTCAGAGCCGCTACGTTAATAAAACATGGTGTGTAATTTTTTTATAAAAATAAATGATGAATAATTACACATCATGTTCCATTCAGAGGATATTTGTGGTTTAGGTTCTGGAAAACTAGATAAAAATACTACAATCCTTCAAATACTTTACAGAAAAGACTCCATAAATCTACCACCAATCAGGGTAACCCAAATCTACTAAACCTATAAAAATTAAATTAAAGCATATGGTGATCATAAGAATGCCCAGTATGGGTTTTTAAAATTAAAATTTCAAATAAAACCATTTATAAAATTCCCTTTAAAAATATTCATAAGACATTTTCTTAAAGAAAATCATAACAAGACAGTTTTCCAAGAATTACCAGTGAACATTTTAAGGAACATTAACACGACTACATTAAAACACATTCCATGTATAAGCATGTTTATACAAAATGCAAGGTGTGCTGGATATTATTCAGGAGTTAAATAAACAATTCTAAGTGAATCATGAAAGGGTGAAAATAAAGAATTTACACATTGAAAAAGTACATTATTAGAGTTGTGCATAAACAAAGTTACAATTAATTTATCACATAAAATTCACATCATAAAATAACTAGTAAACTACCATCATTTGTATTAAAATTCATGATATGGGTGTGGAAAAGACATCATGTCATCTGCATTTACTTCTTCTGATACTCATAAGTACAAGCTCTTAACCAAGTATATTCTACTAGTAGAATATTCTCTTGGTTAATCAAATATTATACTCATAATGAGGGAAAGTATAATGTCGGACTATGTCAAGGCCTCATTCCATGGCCTAATTTTCCTCATTAGAACTATCGATGCATCGTGGGCCTTTCGTTAACCAGTCCCCAACCTGTAGGGATTTCATTAACCGGTCACCAACCCGTAAGGATTTCATTAACCAGTCCCCAACCCATTATATATTGAGTCCAATACATTCTTCATATGTCCAGTAAGGTCATGTATTTAAAGTGTCCCATACCCCTTTGAATATTTAATTTCTCATTCCATATTATTTAAAATGTCTCATACCACTTTGAATAATATAGATTCTTAATCCATAAATGGTCATAATAGTTAAATTTAATTTTTTAGAAATTAAATATATAAATTGAATCATGCATTAATTTTCAATAATAACAACTTTATGGCTATAACAAATTAATCAATGACATGTATGGATAGTCAGACATACTATAGCACATGTGATATAACTAATGCACATAAAAATAAATGGTTATTCAGGTTTAGTCACATAGAATGATAACCCTTAAATTATAAATTCCTTATTTCATAGAAATAAACATTTTATATTTTAAAATTAATAATTTTGAATTTATGATTGTTTCTATTTATATCTAAAACATATGCTGATAAATGGGCATTCCAATCAAAACTAAACTTCAATAACTTAAAACATTTTAGAGTGGTAGATTCTTTATGAATTAAAGTGAAACAGGTTAGATGGAAAAAAATTGTTTCATGTGAATAATTTATACATAAAATTATAATTAAACATATTTATCTACATGTGATTAAGAATTCATATGTATTCATGCATAATCAGAAGACTATTCCATCCTTCTAAAAAATATGAATGCATGTATTTGTGTGATTGTGATTCTCATACATATAAATGTGGGTTTAATAATTATATATAACCATGTAAACACAAATTGTATACATGGGACTTTTCTCAACCAAATAAAGGTTTAATAAATTCTTATATTTATTGTAAACCTCAAAAACATAATTTAATTACAAATAAAATTGGTTTTATGAAAACTTAATTCAGATCTTGATTAAAACCCACAATTGTATACATATAACTGTATATTTATGTTTATATAATCCAATTAAACAAAAGAAAATAGAATACTTACATGATATACATGTATATAAAGTAAATATTTTCAGTTTTCAAAAATCACATGAAATCTCTGGTTTGTTTCATAACTAAACATAGGTATATACATATATCCATATATAAAAAGTGTATATATGGGTTTTATATAACAAAACAGAAACTAAAAAGTAACACTTATAGTTTCCATACATTTAAAAAACATGATTTAATCATTGATAAAAAACACTTAGAAGACTTAAAAAACGATTCAAAAGGGGACTTATATAAACTGTATGATTATATATGTATATAACCGTATATACAAAGTGTGTATATAGGTTTTGCACAAAGAAAACAAGTTATATTAAACCCTTACAATTGAATTATGTTTTAAAAACATCATTAAACATTTAAATTCAATACTTAGAAGACATAAAACTTGTTAGAATGGAGAATTACATTAAACTATATGCATAAATATTTATATAACTGAATACAGAGAGGGTGTATAAATAGTTTTTCACAAGGAAAGGCAGTAAACCCCTTAGAAGAAGCAAACTGCAGCTAGATGGACAAAGTGTTGGGCACATTCTCTCCTAAACTGACAAACCGAGTTTCATATTCAAATTGCACAAAGGTATAAGTATTTTATAACCACAACAATAAAGTGATTGCAGTGCAAGATGGAAAACAGTACCAAACAGAAAAAATTGACATAAATAAAATTAATTTAACAAAAATAATATAGAATCATAGTCGAATAGAAATTTTCATATCATAATAATATAATGGGAATATTATAGTCATAGATTCAATAAAATACAAATATTTTAATTATCTTGAGTCAAAACAGAATATACGAGACTTGTATTGTAGATAAAAAAAGATTTTATATTTACAGTCCAAAAGTAACAACAGTTTAGAACAAGAATGAAGTAAAATAGAAAGCATGTCAACTATGAACAGAATGAAACAACAATTGAAAAATTAAATAAAATAACACAACAAACAAGGTAGATTCAGACAAAAACCAAAACCCTACCTCACACTGGATTAAGGAAAACCAAAACATCAACCAAGACTGAAACCCTAACCCGATCAGGCTCGTCTTCTTCCCCCAGAAAAAACTGATTGTGGCTCAACCCCTGGTCCTCAACCGCATGACAGTAGAGTTCCTTGGGTGATGCTCGACCCGAAGCTGTGGTCATGACAACAACTCAAAGACACCTCAACATCAGCCAACATGACTCCCTCACAACGTGCTGAAACCCTAAACCACAGCTCACCCCTGATGTGGAAGACCCTCGAAGACAAGGCCACAACGCACCTCACATAGTTTTCCCATGGATTCCATCCTCTAGATCGAAGCCTGCTCAAACTAAGCCTCTGTAATTCCCTACACTCAATTTTTCTAAAAACCATACAGTGCCTCCCTCAAGCGCAATGCGACACCCTAAATCACAGACAAAAAATCCCATTACAGGATTTCTCTTTTTTTTCATTTTAAATTTATTTTATTATTATTATACCTTTATCATTATTTATTTAATATTATATCATATTATTAATAAATTTAAAAAAGTCAAAAGTTTAATAAAACTAGTAATCTATTAAACTTTTTTTATCAATAATTTAAAAAGTAAAGGTTTTTATTATTAAATTCATTTATAAAACATATATATATGTGTATATATATATTATATACTTAAAATGTGATAAATTAAATTAATAATTAAAAATGTATTATCTTGAAAATAAAATAATATTTATCATATTTTGTAGAAAATATTTTTAATTTTGAGACTTTTAAAAAATACAATATATATATATATATATGATTCAGTGTAACAATATTTTTTATTAAAAGATCATTAATATATGTACAATTTTAATCATTATATTAAAATAGTTATAATATATATTTATAGTTTTATTAAACAAAATTAAAAATGTTAATAATGTTATAAAACTTTAATCTAATCAAAATTTATAATATAATAATTATTACTTTATATATATGTGTGTGTGTGTGTGTGTCATATTTTAGAAAATATATAAAACCCATATAATTATTCATATAATAGATTAAATATTTTTTTGCATCAAATAAAATAGTGAACTTTTACAAAATAATGTCATTAAAATACTTTAAAATAATAATGTTCAATGTCATGTATAACCTCAATATAAAATTATAATTTTATAATAGTATTAAGTTTATATCAAAATTTCATATAATTCAAATCTAGTATACATATGTATATATATATATATATCATATTTTGAAAATAAAACAAAAAATTAGTTGTATTCATATATTATTATAATTATTATTTAAAATATTCTATTAAATAATACTTTGATAAGAATAAATTATGTTTAATAAAAAAAGTTATAATAAATTATTCTTTAAACAAAGTGAGATAGTATTTACTTTGAAAACTGTAAAGATAATAAAAAAATTAATTTTAAATTATTATTTTGAAGAAAACTATTTTAAAAAGAATTTAAATTATAAATATATCCATTTAAAAAAACACTAATAGTCACAAAAAGAAAACAAAAATATTCTTAAGACACTTACAACTATAAAAATAACGGTCATATGTATTTCCAACGGTCAAGAAGACCCTTATAAATACATTTTTATGTTATTTCATACCTTTAAAACAATTTTGTGTATAAAGAAGGTTCTCTAGACCCCTCTACTGCTTAGTACATGTGCCCTTCTCTTAGCAATTACATTATTCACTATGGTCGGTCCAAGGGATGAGGGGTACCTACTTGGTCTCATTATGATTCTAGGAGGTCTCCCAATGGCGCTTCTCAGATTTTCCATTAGTTTCCTAGGATAGATACAGTCTTTTAGCCTTTTTTAATGTAATCGTTTCAGTGTTTAATAAAATATGTCTTATTTTATTTTGAAGATCACTGTTTGAATGAAAAAATAATAAAATGTTATTATTACACGTGAAAAAGGTTCGGGGTGTCACACACTAAATAACCTTCTATTTAGTTATTTGAAAATTTCCTCACATTCATCTGTCCATAGGAACTTGACCCCTTTCAAAGTTAACTTGGTTAGAGGATTAGATGATCATGATAAATTCTCCAAAAATAGTTGATAATATCCAACTAAAAAATGAAAGCTACGGATCTCTGTCACCATGGACGGTCTAGGCCATCATTTAATAGCATCTGTCTTTGATAGATCCACTGATATACCATCTCTTGAGATTATGTGACCCAAAAATTAAACCTTTTGCATCAAAAATTCACCCTTCATAAATTTTTCATACAGTTTCTCCTTCCTTAGGGTATTTAGTAAAATTATCAATTGATCTTCATACTCTTCCTTGAACTTTGAATATATAAGAATATCATCTATAAATACTACCAAAAACTAATTGAGGTAATCTCTAGACTCTATTCCTCAAATCCATTAATATAGTAGGAGAATTACCAAAAGGCCTCACTATATATTCATAGTGTACATACCTTGTACAAAATTTCTTCTTGGGTATATCCCCCTTCTAGAACCTCAGTTGATGATATCCAGAACGAATGTCAATATTTGAAAAGTATTGAGCTTCATGCAGTTGATCAAACAATTCATCAATATGGGGGAGAGGATACTTGTTCTTAATAATGATCTTGTTCAACTCTAGATAATCAATGCAGAGTCGCATTGATCCATCTTTCTTTCTCACAAAAATAATAGGTGTACCCTAAGGTGACACACTCGAATGAATGAATCCCTTATCAAGGTTTTCTTGGATTTGCTTCCTCAATTCCTACAACTAAATTAGGGATATTCTATATTGAATATTTTAAATTGGTGTCGAACCAAATTTGAGTTCTATTTAGAACTCAACTTCATGTTTTGGTGGAAGTCTAGGAAACTCTTTCATAAAGACATACACAAATTCCCAAAAAATAGGCATATCATCGATGCTGATTTTATCCCTAACCATTTGAGATAAATAACACATCTGAATGGGAATTAAGACCCATACACTAGATGTAATACCCATAGGAAGTTCATACTTATCGTCACATTGATGGAATATTATAGGAGGGTTTGAAATATCCAACGTAACTTACTTTCCACGATAATTGATGTGAGATTTATGAAGAGAAATTAAATCCAGGCATAAGATGATATAAAATTGAACCAAAGGAAGAATGAAAATATCAACAGGAAGTACATTCCCACAAACGTCAATAAAAGAGGAATTATAGACTTTGGATGAAATCCTCATACCATTTTGGGGTTGCACTGATAATTCCACATCTATATGTTTTGGTGGATTCTTAACACCCTTAAAAAATTCATTAGATATGAAGGAGTGGTTAGATCCATAATCAAATAAGACATTATCAGTTATAGAGTAGATGGTAAGTATGACTTTCACCATATTGTTATCACACCCCTCATCAAAAATAGATATTTCATGAGATTTCCCCCTTTCTCTCAGATTAAGAGGTTGTTGGCGTCAATCATCATCACTAGTCCTTGAGTTTGGGAAGTGGTTATTATAATGATAGTTCTTCTTACACATGCAGCACTGAAGCATAGGAGGTGCATTCTATGCTACTTTTCTATATTCAAGCCACTTTATATCCTTTTCCCATCACTTCTATTATCAAATTCCTGACGACCTTCCCTTACAAACGTAAAACATTTATTATACCACTTAACGAAATTTCCTCCATGATTCTTCCCACACTTAGAGCATAAAGGAAAGATCATCTTCCTCTCTTCATGGTTTTAATATTTTTATTTAAACTCCATCCACATTTTCTTGTCAAAACCATGAGATTGTTACATGACTCTAACCTCCATTTCAACCTTGATTCCACAGTGCACAATATCTTCATAGCTATTAAAGTCTCTTATGGTAAATTCCCTTCTGAGTCTTATCTTTAAGACATTGAAGAACCTATCAAAATTACTTTCAGGTTGGATTCTAATTATTGAATCATACCCTAAAAATCTTATGAAATTATCCTCATAGGTACCAAAAGATTCATCATACCTTTGATTCAACTCAAGGAACTATTTCTCTATATTGGTACAAAGAATCTGAGTAAAGTACTTATTGAAAAATAAGTTCTCAAACTCATTAAAATACATGGATTCAATCTCATCTTTCTTCCTCATATTATTGATTAGAGTACACTATTGGTATGCTTCGCCTTCTAACCAATAAATAGCCATATGAATTTATAATTATCCAAACACTATAGAATAGAGAATATCTTTTCAGTAGTACTGTTCTATTGTTCAGTAACAAGTGGATCAAAATACCCTATGAAATAAGGTGGAAATTTCATCATGAAAGACTCAATAAAATGTTGTTTATTATTTTTCTCATCTGTAATTCCACCATGATTCATAGAATAATAAATTTGGGTGACCATAATAATGAAATTTTGTATTCCTACTCCCATATCATTTGGTTGCTCAGGAGTATAATCGTTTCATTTTTTGTTTCAATCACCATTAACGCAGTTTCGTCTTGTTCTAGCCATTGACTAAAACCAAAAGCATAAAGTAAGAAATACTTATCATAATGAGGAACTACATAATTATGAAAATTAACTTATAGGATTTCTAACTTATGGAAACTTCTTTAATATATGATGCCTTATATTTATACTATATTATTCATAAACAACTTCTATTTAAATCATTCATGATGGTTTAGGAAGAGATTGTAAATTCTCAAAGAATATACTCCAGGAGTGTCAAACCAGGTGTGTAGCAAGTCCCATTATCATGTACTAGGTTACAATGAGTCAGATCTGGCACACCTTGTTAAAGTTGTTATTCCTAGGTACATTTGTTCTAGATCCACATCCACTTGTAGTATCGAGACAAAGATGTATTTCTAGGAAACTACTCACTCTATACTTTAAAAAAAATTCTGAATATTTTCCTATACTTTTCCTTGTCCTTAGACTTATCCTTGGACATGTCTAGAGTGTTTTTACTAAGGTTTTATCATCTTATTTTCCCAAGGTTAACTAAACCTTTTCTATTATACCAACAATATCAACCCACGCTTTTCATAAATAAATATTAAATAGATTTTTTAGAATACTTAAATCATTACACAAATAGAAACCCAAATATTGTATTAGTTTAGTTCCTTTGGAAGCATGGAAACATAAACACCAATACATAAGTGAGAAAAAATTATCTCCTACTAGGTTATTCTTGACTAGAACCCTTGTTAGACACATTATACTTAATACATATTTTCATAACCTATAGAAGGAAATATAAAAAGGGGTGAGCTCATATGCACAGTAAGGGTAAACAAGGGAGACATGTAATCATAAATAGGATCATAGGGGTATGAGAATGTGATCATAACATTATAATATCATAACTTACATATCAAATATCATAAACATGAATCATGGAATAAATCATGAAATTTCATAAGACACAAATCATAAAGAAATTAAGAACATAATCTATAAAAGAATAATATAGGAGTAAAACATGGAATTATTTAAAATACATAAGCATATAATATTATTTCCATATTAGTTAAGGAATCTCTACCAAGGCTATCTTAGTAGTATGTGTTCACTCCACACGCCATCTTAGTAGTCACAGTTCACTCCCATGGACATATTAGTATCATGAGTTCACTCTTCATACCATCTTGGTAGTCATGGTTCACCCCCCCATGGCCATATTAGTAGTCAAGGTTTACTCCCAATACCATCTTAGTTTATATTTAGAGATATAAATCTTTACTTAATGCATTATAGGGATATATATGTCCCACCCATCTCATTATAAAATCATACATACTTACGACACAAAATAATAAACAATCATATCATAACCCATGAAATGAAATGAGTATCATAAACATGTAATCATATCATAACCTTTTAAAAAATATACAATTTTCATAATCATTTCATCAAAAGCATAACCCATGGAAAGAATCGGGGTTCAAAATCATATAACCTATGAAAGAGAAATGGGTTTCATAAACATTATTCCATCAAAACATATAACATTTAGAGAATGAATAAGAATTTAATAATTGAATAATTTATCCAAAAAGTAATGAGAAACACAAATATATGTCATCTTAGATGAGAAATAATTTTTAAAGATCTTTTAAAAACATTTATTGATGAAAATATCATTTCTACCTTAAAAATGCCTTTTAAAACATAATACATTTTTGAAAAGAGTTTTATTGGAAAATAATTTTTAAAACATATTAAGGAATATTTGAAAACCAAAAAAAAAATTCTAAACTAATTTTTACTTGAAAAATATCATTTTATTTTTTTATAAAACATGGTTTTTGAAGTAAAATATATTTCCAACCAAAGAGAGAGGTAAAGACAAATTTTTTTTAAAAAACACTTTACTAACTATGTTATGTACCAAATAGTGGAAAAATGGAACCAATATATGAATATATAATTAATAACTATAGGATAAGAAAATTCATGAGAGTTATTAAGATGTGTATCATTATATTTCATCATAGGAAGCATAAATATAAACAATCTCAAAAGGTAATGAGATTTTTTCAATAAACTCTTATCACTTGGTAACTTGGGATCATACTCTCCATGTAAGAAGAGGAAATAAAATGAAGCTTAAAATATCATTAAAAGAAGGATATTCATGGTATAAAATGTCAAATAGAATTATATATACCTTGAAAAATAATGTTGGTGAATAACAAAAAATGTGTCTCAAATAAGGAAAATTTAGATAAAATTATCTTACCGATTTGGTAAATTTTGAAACATTAACCCCATGAAATAAATATCATAGAATTGATATGTAAATACCAATAAATTTAAGAATAATAATCATAAAATACATTTACGGTCATTATATACACTACATAGAAGAAAAGAGTGTTGAACATGGCATGGATCTCATAGATATAAAAAGTGAGATGAAATTCCCTTAACTTGTGTCCTGACTCTCATCATACTCATAAACAATTACTATATAATAAATATAAATTCATTATAAAATAATAAAATAACAATATTATTATATCCAATACCATATATGGTTTTATTATGACTTTATATTTTCTGCTTGTTAACAATTTTATGTTAAGGTTTCACTTCAGGTAATATCTTCTTTGTTCTTTGTATGTGTTATAAATTATTATATCATTGGTCCTTATAATTATATAATGATTTCAAGAATTTAAACCATGATATAAATATAAATTATATTTAGTATATTTTTACTATAATAATCCATATAATATATATGTATAAAATATAATACACTGTTCATAGAGACAGTAGGTCATACATACGCATGGATGCTATTTCTGTTGTATTGTCGTATTGAAAGAAAGTAAGTAAATGAAACATATATATATGTATATAATATAATTAAAATATAATTATTATTTCATATATATAATATAATTTCCCTAAACACATCCTTAAAACATTCCATGTAGTGTGTGAACAAATCTCATCACTTTGAGGGGTGGTAGTCCACACTTCCTCAAACGAAATTATCGTATTTACACAAAATGGAAAGTATAAGGATATGTGTTGTAAAATAATTACAGAATATTAAAGAAATAATATTTATCATAAATATAATATATAAAAATTTTGTCCATCATTATTCTCAATTATGAAATGGGGTAAAGGAAAAATGAACAATCATCGTTTTGTGATGCGGTAGTTCACCGTACACATAAACAGTATATTCATTACCCATTAGATGGATGTGTGTGTAAGTGTAAGAAAAAACCTTAGTATAATAAAATATAATTATATTTAGTATACTTTTTTATCATATAATCGTGGAATAATTTTATTTTAGGTGGTGGAGAAATAAAATAAAATAAAGGACCTTGAGGAAGGATGTTTTGGGTAACTCCTTTTGGTTTACACCAAAAGGATTCCTTGGAATGATTTATGACAAATGTGAGGATTATAGGATGAGGGGAGGGATTTTTAAGAGATATTTGGTAATATATTGGTTGATACAAAGTGTCTTGAGAGGTGTGGGGAAGTGGGAGGAGATGAGGCCTTTTTATAGTGGAGGAAGAGTGTCACTCTTTTAAGTCTTTGGAAAATGAATTCCACCCACGTTTTTCCCATGTCAAGTTGATCCAATAGTGGTAAAATATCAATAAAAGGTATTATTGGGTCAAAATATGTCCATAAAGTGTCTATTTTACAATTTTATAGGTTATTTGGGCCCTTAAGATTAATGTTTATTCCCTTATTAAGCTTAATTTTACCTTAATCATTGTAATTAATTTTAATCACTTTCACTAATATTTTTCATAAAAAACAAAATTTTCCTTTTTAGACATTATAAATTATGATTATTACAAATATATAATCCATTTTTACAAACTCCAATCACATAATTGGTAGAAATTAATTTAAATTTAATCCTACTGATGGGATGACACTGTAGGTTTTTAAAGTAAAAACATTCAAAAGTTTTCTAAGTTTTTATTTATAATTTCAATGTGAAATTGATTATAATGACATAAATTGGATTAATGTATTAAAATATGATCTAATTAAACTTTTAAATCAATTTAAAATATAATTTATCCTTATAAATAAATTATATTCAAACGTATTTTTGAATTGAAATTCAGCATTTTCCGCTATTCATCCAAAAATGAAGTTTCTCAGAAAAATATAAACAATTTTTCATAAAATAAATTATACATTATATATTATAAAATTAATTTTATTTTATAAAATTAAATTTTTATGTGTCTAAAATTAATTTTATTTTTTCACAAAAGGACATGAAAATCAGTTTATTTGAGAAAATTGTATTTTTAAACATATAAGGATTTTACCAAAAATTATATCTTTCATTATCAATATGTTTCATTTATATAAAACCATTATAAAAAATATTTTAAAAATATGTATTACTATTCATATAACTAATTTTAATAGCTAGGTTATAGTTATCTCATTTAAATAATTATAACAACAAAATGATGCTTTGTAGAAACTCAGTGTTGCATGTAACACACACCAATTTGGTGTTATGTGTATCGTAATCCAAGTCGGTGCAGTGTGAAAGGAATATTTGACTTAGTGAAATTCAATAAATAAATAAAAAATAATTTATTCATAAAAAAATGTTCTATAAAAACTCAGGGTGTTGTAGTTTGTCATGCTCTTCTACTCATGGGTTCTGGGATATAGAAAAGGAGGCCATATATAGTTAAAAAACAAAGTGTATTGATGAGATAAAGGTGGTACTCATTTCCTAGATAGGTGATATTTCTAGACTTTAGTAACTAATGATTAACCCACATATTTTTTCATAGATAAGGCATGAACTCCTTTTCTTGAACATCTGAGACCTTCTAGTCAGAAGTGAAGATGGGCCAAAACATGATGGGGATGTCATTTCCAGATAAATCTCTCCATATGTCAATGTCGGTCTTCTCTTCATTAGAAGTACTCGCCTCCATCTAGTCATACCATAGAAGATGATCATCAGGGTTGTATGCTCACTGGAGTGGAGTGCTACTAGAAGTTGATACGGAACTATATGCAGTTGACCCTGATGTTTTGAGAACCTCTCTATATAAAGTCATCTGAGTTTTGAACACCTCTCTATATGGTGGTGTTAGGTGAAGGGGAGAATTTTCTTTTTTGTGGTAGATATTTTCATAAAGAGGTTCACCATAGCCTATTTCAGGATTAGAGTCCCTATTATCCATCTCCACACTACTATGAGGATAACTATCATGGTAATGATCATCTTATTCTTCAGTTGAAGAGTTGATAGACACTTGTGGTGTTGAGAATGTTTCTCGAATGACCTCAAGAACACTGGCATTGAGAAGATTAGGAATATGGGTCCCATTCTGCATTATGGCTAGAATATATCGGGCTGTATTTTAGAATTGTATAGGTATATGGGCCTATAGTATGACAGTTTTTGAAACTTGTTGATAACTGTTCGGTGTTGCGGGAGTATGATCCTACTGCTGAGAAGTTGCTGGAATATGCTAATGAGCTTCCTAATTATTGATAAGAATATAGACCTATCATAAGGTATGTTTCATTCTCACTTGGTGAGCCTTGGTCTGAGTATGATCCCAATAATAAGCCTTTGGAATATCTTGTTGTTATTTTATGGAAGGGATATGAGCTTTCCCCGAGGCATGTTCCCCTCTCACTTGGTGGGCCTCAGTTCGATCAGGAATATGAGCCTAATCTTAATATGAATTCCCAACCTGAATATGACAATAGTCCTCCAGAATGGGAGAATGGGTATAAGTCTCCTCCTGTATTCCTCGTAACGATGATGTTACAATCATTTATCAGCGGAAGTAGGAATATGTTTTTGGATTCCGTAACCCACTGGAATATGTCAGGAAAATTCACTAACAGGAATATAATTATATCTAAGGCATGTTTCATTCTAAATTAGTTATCCCTGGCCATAATGAGGATATGAGCCCAATATTAAGCCTTTTTAGTATGTTTTTGGTCTTCTTCAATATGAATATGAGACCTTTCCAAGGAATGTGCCCCTTTCACTTAGTAATCCCCTTCCAAAAAGGGGATATGAGCCTAATCTTGGGTCTTTATAATATGCTGCTAGATTTTTTAGATAGGCATATACCCCTATCCCGAGGCATGTTCCACTCTCACCTAGTGATCCCTGGTTATAAAAGGAATATGTGTCTAGTATGACACCTCTTTCTTTACCAGAATATACCAATAATCCTCTTGGATGGGAGAAATAATGCACACTTGCTTTAGAGTAAGAACTTGTTCATAATGATCCAATTTTTTATCTTACCTGGATATGGGGATAGTAATATTCACTTTTCCTAGTATATATACCAATTAATGAATATGTTGATGGAGTTCTTAATATGATCCCAAGATTTAATGGCATTTTAAAAATTTGTGTAGGAATATAAGCCTACACATATTCCATCTCCACTATGTACTAGAAAATATCTTCGATTGAGGTAGGGATATATTACCACTTCTTTTCTCCTTGTGTCACCAAAATATTATGATCGGATTCATTTTTGGGTGTAGAAATATGTGCATCCCCCATTCCTCTTGTAGGAATATTCCCAAAGACTTGTTCCAATTGAGTAGTAATATGATCATGGTCTCTGGTTACTATAAGAATATGCTAACAAACACCATCTGCGAGAAGGAGGATATGGGCCCACTCATAGTTATCCAGAATGTTCCATACTCGATGTGTTTTCTTTTTTTTTACCATTTATGAGAATAATAGGTGGTAGTGTGTCAGTTGGTACCCTCAGTAGGAGATTGGTGTCCACCAGTGGGATAGTGCTAGCAATGATAATTAATAAGATCCCTCCTCAGTGGCCCAGAACTGGAATAGAGCCATATTTGACTCCGTAGTCCACCTTCATTAGATATTGAAGGTGTTTATTGTCATTCTATAGGGATAATATCCTAAAGTGGTTGGCTATGGAAAATAGGGCCACCGTCTTAGCAACATATTTTCTTGGACGATGCAGAAACATCAACTTCAGTGCTTGGAGACCCCCATGAGCAGTCTCAAGGGTCAAGATTGTACCGTGTCGATGGTAATATTAGACCATCGTGTTCGCCACCTAACGTTGAAGCTTTTGGGAAGGTGAGATCATTTTGCGACCTATGGGGGTTGAAACCATAGATGATGTTCTGTAACGGTCTATGAATGATTAAATTATCTTAGATTGGGATGTTGATGATGATAATAGTATCTTCAGTCATGGAGATAACAAGAAACAAGGTCGTTTATTAGTGAAATATCTTGGTCATTATGTGTTCAATCACATATTAATGGTTAACTCAATTTTTCTTTTATTCTTGATCTGGCCATTTTTATCATGTGTAATTTTCAATGCAAGGATGGTATTATTTCATGGGAACCCCAGTTACAGAGGACCATCCATAAGATTCACGATAGGATTATCAACTTTTTTTGTGTAGGATATTCCAAAAAAAGTGTCCTAACTTATGGGAAACCAACCATCCTTTCTTTTTTAGGGTTTTATTTTGGGTTCATTATTTTTGTTTGTATAGTGTTCAAACAAAATGGACCGATGGATAATAACTCTATCATTTTTTTATTTGATATTTCCACATTGGGTTCACCATTTTTGTTTGTGTATAATGTGAAGACAAAATGGTCTGATGAATAATAACCCAATAGTTTTTTTATTTGAGAGATTCACATTAGATTCACCATTTTAGTTTGTGTATAGTGTGAAAAAAAATTCTAATGGATAATAAAATTATCATTTTTTTATTAGATATATTCATAATGGGTTCACCATTTTTGTTTTGTTGAAAAATATATGACTTGGAACCCTCATTAAGGTGGATTTAGTTTGGAACAATGGTTTATTGTGGGGGGTTTGATTTATTGCACAATAATCAACATCGGGTCACCATTGTCATTATTAATTGAAAATCCCAATGTTTTCCCTATCCATAATTGGGTACAAACCTTCTTTCCAAAGGCTGGCAGTCATTTGGGGTTTCAGACCCAATGACACTTAGGGACTCACATTGGTTGAGAGGATGGTAGTTCAGGCTCATTGCACCCTTCTGGGGGGAATGGTTTCCAACTTCAGGAATCACTTATAGATTTAAGATATTTTCGAGAATCTCTCCCTAATCTTGATATGGGACCAGTTACCCTAACAAAATTATTATAGGTTAAGTCTCTTCTTATATAAAATAAAGGGGGATCTTGTTGCTGAATCCATCTGTATGTATCCAAGGTTCTTCATCCATTTCCCAGTAATGAATAGTTGCTTATATATTGAAGTCGTATAACAAGGTACTTTAGAATTTGCCACCATGTAAGGAGATGGTTAATATTTTGAGGAGGTGATTGAGCCTTTATGATACACCGGATGTATCATGTTTATTACAGGAATGAAAAACCCACATAGTTTGTTAAGCCCATACAAGTTAGCATCGTGCCGAAAGGACATGTCTGTGGGAACTCAGTTAGCAGATATTTGAACTCAAGTCTTGAGGATACATCCTACATATCCTGGTTATAGCAATATTCATAGTTATCATAGTTCAATCAAGCCTTTAGGACAAGACCCAAGGTAGATACCCTTATGTGGGGTATATTTATATCATGCCACTCATTGGGATTTACATGCCGAGACTTCCCAGGCTAGAGGAGATTCATTATGTGAATGAGATGACCATTGTAACACACTAAGCCTACGTTATCTATGCTTGATGTGAGAAATATTGGATAATAAGTAATCAGTCTCACTTTATATGGATGCAGATCTTATGTAATAGTACTTCCTTTGGAATGTTTTAATATGGAGATCAAGCCTTAGGGATTCATCCTATGCATCTTGGTTATAGAAAGAATCAGATTCATTATAGTTCATCTGGCTTCTCATTCCAATGATGGATGAGGTATAATGATCATATGATGGGAATGATTGGGTATCGATGTTTGAAATTTCAGATACACGGCAGGACTTACACTGAGGTGTATTCCAATTGGAGTTTGGGATCCAACCTTTATAATAAGTCCTACATATCCTGGTTATGGTAGGAATCAGAGTCCTCATAGTTCATCTATTCATGGATTAAAGACAAAAATTGTCCTTATATTTGTGGTACATATCATATTATGCCGCTATTTGGGTCTTACACACAGACATTACCCTTTCCTTTGTAGAGGCATATGACATGAATGATATGATCATTGCAACTCCCAAATCCCAAATGAGCTATTCTCAGTGTGAGAAGCAAGGTATGTAAAATGAGCAGTCTCATTGATTGTGAATAAGGGACTTATGTGTCAGGAATTCCCTTCAGATTTTTCTATATAGCATAGGCCTCAGAGAGGTATCCTACATATACTAGTTATATAAAGAATCAAATTTATTGTATTTCAATTAATATGGTCTTACATACTAAGATTTACCTTATAATCGGTGCTTACACATGGAGGATGAACAAGGTTATCAAGTCCTAAGATTCCCTATTGACCTAGCCTACTTTCCTATGTGACTTGCTATGATTTTCCACATGACCTAATTTGGTTGTCTACTTGACATGTCAGAGGATGTCTTCCTAACATGTAAAATGAAAATTTTATGATCTTGTTGACTTATCCAGGGGACATCGCATGACCTGGATGGCATGTATGGATGTTAATGCATGATCAAGGATGACTTGTCTGGAGGACATTGCAAGACCTGGATGACTAATCCTGGAATCCATCGTATGATCCAGGATGATGTGCTTGGATGGAATCTCATGATCCAGATGAAATTACCCAGTTTCATCATATAATCTAGCTGACACACTTAGAGGGTGTCATGAGAGTCAATACGATATGTCTGGAGGGTGACCCATGATCCTAGTTGTTGTATTTGGAGGACATCACGATATCTGGTTGGTGTTCCCGGAGGGCATTGTGAGAGCCTGTTGACATGACCGCGTTCTATTATGAGACTTATCTAACATGTTATGGTGTTGTTATATGATTCAGGCAACAAGTTTTAAGTACACCTTGAGGTTTTGATGGTGAGCCTGAAGGGCTTTGTGAGACTAATGTGGCATACCCAAGGAATCGTGTGACTTGTTTTGACATGTCCAAGGGAATTCTCATGATCCATATAGTATACCTAAGACATGTCGTGAGACCTGGGAGACATTTCCTGGTGTTATTGTGTGACCTGGGTAGTTCATGAAAAGTGCATGAGGATCATCGTATATGTTCTTTTCTTAATTACTCCATCCTTTAGTCATTATTTCATCCATTTGTTACAAATATCTTAGACCTGTTCAGTGTTAACTTGTTTTAATTATCACATGATCTAGAAAATATGTGGGATATTCTTCATGTGTCCTTCCATAAGTTCTTCATGTGATCTATGAGTTATCACATGATGTGACCTATTCATGGTTCATGGTTCTTCAGTTGTTCCCTTTATATTTCCTAATAGAAATCTTCTCTTTCATGAGATCAGCCACTCTAAAAATTTTGATTTTGTGTTTGGGTGTGCCATTTTAAGGTCCCGAGAGTTTTTTTCCTATCTAGTGGTGCATTTTTCATGCTAGGTTGGTAGATTTATAGGCCTCACCACCCCAATTTTTTTCCACTTCATGTGATGCATATCGTGGGAATCTAGGATGGAGTCAGTGTTGGGCCTCAAAGTCATGCGCATTTGTGAGGTCATATCATGGATCACTCTAAGGGAATCACATTTCTTTCAATAACTGTGAGACTATCCTATCAACATCCCACTTTATTGGATTATTTCCAATTAATGGGGTCTTGTTTTCTTATGCGAACATGCCAAGGGACTTTCATATTTTCAATTTGACATGTCCATGCGCCTTTGTGAGATCAGGATGCCTATTGAAAGGAATTCATATGATCTCAGGTGACTTGTCAGGGACTTTACATGAGACAAGTATGGATTGTCAGGGGATCTTCATGAAACCATGTTGTGGATATCCTGGGTGCATCATGTGAGTTTTATGAATAAAAGAGGCTCCCACATCCTCCCCTTATTATTCACTTTTTTATTTCAAAAATATTGTGGATATCATGAGGTTATATGGATTTTTCCAAAGATAATCACTCTACCCCTTGGTGATTCATCACACAACCACAAAAGGTACTATGGATTAATATGACCATTTCATGGACAACTCCATCTATTTTTCCTTACGGATACAAATGGGTGGTTTAAAGTTACCTAGACATACTTAAGGCCCTTCGCATGATTAAGAAGACATGATAGAGGGATATTGAGAGATGAGGCAAATAGGTCACTAGGTTCTTGTGGTGTCTTGTGAGATGGAAGTGGTGCATTGAATGATGTTTATGACTATAAGAGGCTCTATCCTCCTCCACTTCTTTTTCCTTTATCTATTTTACAATGGTTTTGGATCTCATGAGATTTTATGTATGTCATCTAGGATAATAATTCTCCCCATAAGTGATGTGTCCCATGATTTTTATGACCACAATAGGCTCACACCTTTTGAATATTTTCCTCTTATTTTACAAGGATTTTTGGATGGATTGTCGGTAATCCATTGATTGACAAGTCACGTGGCATGTGGAAGCTTATCTGGCTTCCTACACATGACCAATAATTGTCTAAGGCACCATTGAAAAATCAAAAAACACTTATCAAATGGACATCACAATACCTTCCATATATTATTCACTACATGTGGCCATCTGCATGACCTCCCTTCGGTCATGCAATCGTGTTTCTCTTGGGGGTTCATGCGATCTATGTGATCATGGTCACCTTTTTCTTCCTTTACTTTGTGGGGAAAATAATAATCATATTCATGTATTTATTCCTTTGTGATTTTTCCAATTCTCATTTGGTGGGCATCATTAATCATGATGGTTAAATAAGTTTTCTTTCATTATATTGATGGGATTTAATGTTAGAAGTTAAATCTTCCACTTCATCACACATATCATACAAGTCTCGTTATTTTATGTGAACAACTACACCCCACCCTTTATCCATGACATATTCAACATAATATACAATTTTCACTTGTGATGATAAGATATATGGATCATGTAATTCATGTTCATCAAAATCCATCAAACCAGAGAAGTTCACATAAGTAAATTTCTAGGAATATATTTAATTCCCCTGGTAATATTGACCAAATTTCATTTGAATAAAACAATTGAAAAATGCCCATGGTAGTTTAATTCAATAATATCAGTCAACTTTCTATAGTATCCCAATTCAGAAACTATAAATATAACATTATTATATTTTTTTCAAACCCTTTTCCCAATCAATTGTATTCAATTTAAATCCATTCACATTGTAAGCGTTGAATTTTATGGGCTATTTTTGAAGACCTCATCCAAAAAATTTAAATAGTTTTACAACTCAAACTGAGTATCATTATTCATGATCTACAAAAATCAATATACATTATTAGATTTAAAATATATATATTTTTCAACCTAATATCTATATTGATTGAAATATTTATGAACTTACACAACATGAAAACTATTCTGTAAGTTCTTTATTAACATATTTTTTATATCTTTTTCATTTCATGTTTGTATTATTATTCGTCTCTTTCTTTGTATCACAAGATCTTCAATAAATGGATCTGCAATTTCACTATTCAACAGTACATATCTATGTTCCTATAATAATTCAATTTGTATATGTGTAACATTTTAGATCCTCCATACTAATTGGAAGATATTAGGAATGATTTTTGATTTACCATGTAGTTGAGATTGATTCGATGCGTCGTTAACATGTCCAACTCGATTGAATCTTGTCTCAACATCATCAAAGTATCTAGAACAAAAGGTAAGACACTCCTCTTCTAAATAGATTTCATAAATAGATCCATTAGGTTAAGATTTATTTTTGATTTGTGATTTCAAATTACCAAGATATATATGGAATAAAATAAAAAACATAATTATTTATTCAATGATGTTCCAAGAATTGTTTAATTAAGATGAAAAAACATATAAATAAAGTACATCTCAATTGGATATGTCCATTGATAATGTACGGGGCCTCCTAATTTAGTTTCATCAACCAAATAAATAGTTAAATGTGTCATAACATTAAAAAATGGAGGAAAGATTATCTCCATTGTGTTAGAATCATGGTCATATTTTCATGAATTGGAGTATGGTTTGTGTTTATTGTCAATCCTTAGAGGAAGTTCAGAATGTGTTCCAGCAAAGTGCTCATACAAGTCAAGCATATTACAGTATTGAAGGTGGCACCATTTTCTAGTGTTTTCCAAATTTTTGGGCCTGAAAATCGAAAAATGGAGAAAATTGTTTTTGGAAAAGAGACTTGTGTGCCATGTACTGGGAGGAGAGGAAACTTTCGCACCATATGTTTTTCAATATCAGAACATGGAAAAATAGACAAGGGATAAGGTTCGTGCAAGTTTTGGGCTGGTCGCGCAAGTGACTTGCACGCCGAGAAAGGACCTGCGCGCCAATGCCTAGGAGGTTAGAAAGTTGTGTGCCTTTTGTTCTTTGAGATCAGAGCTTCAAAATATGGAAAAGGAAATAGGGTTGCGCAAGTATTGGTGTGGTCGCATAAGTGAGTAGCGCGACAGAGGCTAGGGCGGTTGGATCTGCGCGCTGGGAATTGCGCGGCGTGAGGAGACTTGCGCGCCACCACGCAGGGGGTCCTGTTTGCCTATAAATAGAGGACCAACCCTCCTCATTTGTAACAAAGTTCAATAATTAGAGATTTTTTTAGCTCTCGTCACGCAAGTGGTTGAGCCGTGCAAGTGGTTGTTGGGCCGCGCAAGTAGAGGTTGTGCGCCGGTTGTTGGCTGCACGTCCAAAGTGGTTTGGGAGTTAAAGGTGCTGAGTTGTGAAAGTTTGGAGTTGAAGGAGGTAGTGTCGCGAAAGTGGCTTGGTGTCACATGCACGCCGAATTTGTACCATGCTATTGACTTCCGTGACGGTCTTGAAACTTGCACGCTGGTCTTGGAGAAGCGTGCCAGGTGAGGTTGAAGTACGCCCATCCTTTTTGGAGATGTACGAAAGCTGAAAGGTTTCTTGATACCTTCAGTGAAAAGTGAGATTAGTCTACAAGTGAAAGTTAGACTTCAACATATAATCTACATACAACAGAGGATGCATTATTTTGAAATAATGAAGAGACCTTCACGTCTATAAACTGAGTGTGACTACACCAAGGGCAGTGAGCCAGGGGGAGTCAATGGGAGTGACCCAAGGGATGTTGTGAGCTATCCCTGAACCTTTTATAAAGTTAGTGAGCCTAGGATAGAGTGACTATTCTCGAACCTTTGTAATCCATAGCTAGTGAAGTTTAGTGGAATTTTGTACGCCCGACAACCTGTCGGCGTATGCTCCTTGGACGTAGCCCTTAGTGGTGAACCAAGTAAAAATTGCGGTGTCATCTCTCTGCATGTGAATGTTTTCTTTCTGTTCATATCCATCATACAGGTTTAACAAGTTCCTACCAACATGGGACCAAGATCCATCACTTTAAAAGAAAAATTTGACACCCTGATTCACCCCTCCCCTCTCAGGGTGTCCCGGGGTCCTACAAGTGGTATCATAGGGTAAAGGTTGCTGGTGTTGAATATGTCCTTTGTCGTTATGGAGAATGCAGTCAATATTAGGGTAGTCCCTCTCTTTTATGAAAGTAATTTATAGATTTGGAAGAACAGAATGAGATCTCATCTAAGATCCCTTGTAATGGAAGTTTTGTTTTCCACTATGCAAGGTATTAATGTTTTTTATCCAATAGGGCTGGTTATGAATGATACAGATATAAACATTCTTGATGCAGATGCTAAAGCACAAAATAATCTCACCACAGCACTTTCTGATCAGATTTATCTAAAAGTGATGAGTTTAACTTCAGAAAAGTCCATGTGGGATAAACTTGAAAATATTTATGAAGGTGATAGAAAAGTGAAGGAGGCAAAACTACAAGTGCTACACAATAGGTTCGATGATCTGAAGATGCATCTGGATGAGAATGCAGACTCCTTCTTCAATAGAATTACTAAAGTGGTTGGATCAATTTGGGGACTAGGAGAAGAAATCAGAGACATTGATATTGTGAAGAAAATACTGATAAGGCTACCAGCCCTGTACAATGAAAAGGTGTCATCCCTTGAGGAAATATATCTTTCCAAACTTTCTTTGGATGATTTGTTGAGTAGCTTGGTGGCATATGAAATGAGAGTCAAACCAGAAGATGCTACTACATGAGTAAGCAAGGAAATGGCGTTCAAATCCATGGAGAAACTGAAAATATCAATTGATGGTAGTGGTAAAGATGATGAGGAAAAAGAAATTCTCTCTCTAATTTACAAGAAGTTCTAGAAGAGAAAAGGTAAATTCAAAGGGGAGTTACCTCTAGCTTGCTTTCATTGTGGAAAAGTCAAGCACATTGCTTCTCAGTGCTTAAGAAAGATCGATGATGATGACAGCGATGCTGAAAACATTAAGAATCATCAGAAAAGGTTTTTCAAGAAAGGAGACTTCAAATCATGAAAGAAAGTTCTGAAGAAGAGTTTTTTCTGTGAATAGGAAGAAGATGATAATGAATTTTGTGATGAAGAAGAACCAGAATTTAAAACTGGGAAACATGCTTCCATGATGGCCACTATTGAAAAATTAGAATACACTGGTGGAGAAAATTAGTTAAAAACTAGTGTAGATCCTGAGTTACAACTTAAGGATGTTTTTATCAAGCTTAAGATTAAATTTAAGAGTTGTAATAAGTGGAAATAAATGGTAGAAGAATCAACTGAATATGTTGATCAATTTAAAGCTGAAATTGAACGACTGGAAGAATTTGTGAAAGTATAGTCTAAAATTATTTAAAGAAATGATGATGTAGTGGATCTGAAGCTGAGAATTGAAGAGCAAGAAAAGGTCATCAATGACGTCACCTCCAGACTAGAAGAAAAATACAATACCATTGAGGGTATTGAGGAGGAAGTTGTTACTCTTAGGAGTAAACTTGAGACTGAATCAATTTCAAAAGAATCAAGGAAGAAAATACAATTTAGAAGATTCTCAGATGCAGAATTACAAGCAAGATCCAAGAGTGGTTCAGATGGGGTAGGAAAAATCTTGAGTGATCAAAGACCCGCTTTCATGGGAAAGAGTAGAATTGGTTTTGAAGTTGAAACATCAACTGGTGGAAGTAAAGAGATCCAAAAGAAAGACAAGATGAAAGTTGTACATGTTGAAACATTACCTGAAGTGCTGAAAAAGAAACCCTCAATCCAAACTAAAAGGATAACTAAAAATTACCCTCAAACATTAAAAAATGACAGGTTGTCCAACTATTCTCCCAGGAAGAGAGTATGAGGAGAAATTCAAGTGAGAAGACATTTCCTCTCATGAAGTGTTATTTATGTGGATATCTAAGCCATACCATGTCATATTGCGAAGAGGCAAGGAGATATCTGAATGGGGAAGATCTGGTACATCAACAAAGGAGGCTGACATCATATCCTTCATCTTATAGAAGAAAATGGGTACTATTTTCATTGCTCTAACTTTGGTCATAAGGCTGTTAATTGCTGGTAGAGAAAGGACATGGACACCTCATACCAGAATTCAAGACAAGTCAGATCTCATCAACAAGATAGTGTTGCTCTTTTAAACAGGTTTTCTCCTCTCGAAGAAGACTTCAACTGTGAATAACCAATGTACACCGATGAGATAATTGAAAGTCCATTAGTGCTCTATACTCATTCCAATGTCTCATGGAAAGAAAGGAAGAAAATTGAGAAATCCAACCTTGTAGAGGTGGCCATCAAAGCTAAAAAAAGCAACAGTACTTGGATTCTAGATAGAGGTTGTTCATCCCATATGATAGGTAATGTTGGCCTGTTCATAGATATCAAAAGGAAGGTTGATGGAACGGTTCGATTTGGTAATGATGGAGCTATGAAAATCAAAGGCAGTGGAAGTACTAAATTAGCTAATGGAGAGATAAAGAAGACTAAAGTTTTTTAGGTAGATGGCCTACGTCATAATCTACTCAGCGTGAGTCAACTCTGTGACTCGGGGCTTATTGTTTCAATATCAAGGGAAAGACAGAAAATTCACTTATGAAAGGATGCAGAATAGAAGGCAACATGTATCAGGTTGATAGTAAATAAAATGTTTGCTACATGACTGTTGAAGAAGAAATTTTTTTTTGGAATAGGAGACTGGGTCACATCAATCAACAAGACGTGGAGAAAATATCAAAATTGAGGATTTTCATGGACATTCCTAACCTGAAGTGTGAGCGTGAAAAATCTTGTGATGCTTGCTTTTGTAGAAAGCTGGTCTGCAGTTCATATCGGCCAAAGAAGAAAAAGGCATCTCATCTTCTTGATCTAATTCATACAGATGTATGTGGGCTGATAAATGTTGCTGGAACTCATGGAGATAGGTACTTTTTCCTTTTCATTGATAATTACAGTAGAATGACATGTGTTATGTTCATTCACAGGAAACGACAAGAGCTTGACTGCATGAAAACATATCGGTGAATCGTTGAGAATGATACTGGATGAACAATCAAAGTTTTGCGATCTGATAATGGAGGGGAATACACATCCATTGAGTTTGAGAATTACCTTGAAAAACATGGAATATAGCTTGAGGTAGCTGCTGTGAGAACTCCACAACAAAATGGAGTTGTTGAGCGCCGGAATCGACAGGTCAATGACATGGCCAGGACTATGCTGATTGAGAGTGGTATCTCTCGCCATTACTGGAAGGAAGCTATTGAAGCTGCAGTGCACATTCAGAATCAAACAGGGCTTTATATGGGAGAAACAAAGACACCATATGAATTTTGGCATGAAAGGAATCCTTCATTGAAATACTTTCATGTTTTCGAAAGTAAATGTTTCATTCGGAATAAAGAAGGAAATCAAGGGAAGTTTGGTGACAATGCTGATGAAGGAATTTTTCATGGATATCCAATGAACAACAAAGCCTACAAGTGTTTCAACAAGCGATTAAGAAGAATTTTGGTAAGCATTGATGTTAAGATAATTGAAGAGAAAAACACAAATGCTTCAAGAAATTCATATGCTGATGTGATAGAAAGTGAGGAAGAAAGTGAACGTGGAGAAAATATGAATACATAAATAGAGGAAGCTATACCAAACACTCAGTAGTCACATCATGATGTTGACTTAAAAGAAGAATCTCAAGAAGAAACAGTGGGTGGAGAAAATGCAACCGAACCACACAGAAGAAATCATAGAGCTTAGATTGATCCATCAAACATAACTGGGGACAGGAGTGCACCCACTCAAACAAGGAGGATGAGGAATAACACTCAATCTGCATTTCTGTCAAGTGTGGAGCCATCCTCATTCGAAGAAGCTGCAAAGGATGAATCTTAGGTAAAAGCCATGAATGAAGAGCTAGATCAGATTGACAAGAATCATACATGGGATCTTGTCCATAGACCCTAAGGTCACAATGTGATTGGTACAAAATGGATTTTTAAGAACAAGTTTTATGAGCATGGAAGTGTTATTAGAAACAAGGATCGATTGGTATGTAAGGGATATTATTAGATTGAAGGTGTTGATGTTGAAGAAACCTTTTCTCCAGTGGCTAGACTAAAGTCAATCAGAATTTTCCTTGCCATGGAACTCCAAAGAGGATATAAATTATATCAAATGGATGTTAAGACAACATTATTGAATGGTGTACTCGAAGAAGAAGACTACATTGAAAAACCAGTGGGTTTTGTTCTTGGTACTGATGAGACAAAGGTCTGAAAACTGAAGAAATCCCTATATGTTTTGAAGCAGGCACCACGAGCATGGTATTCCCTCATGGACTCGTATATCAAGAAGCTAGAGTTTAAAATAGGAGTAGTGGATCACAATATATATGTGAAGAATTCTACAAAAGATCAATTCATGGTTCTAGTATACGTTGATGATATCATATTTGGTGGCAGCAGGAAAAAATCAGTGGATGAATTTTCCAATCACGTGAAATCAGAATTTGAAATGTCTATGATTGGGAAGCTCATATATTTCTTGGGGCTATAGGTGATTAAAAAGAATGATTACACTTTCATTTCTCAGGAAAAGTATGCAAGAGAGATGTTGAAGAAGTTTAATATGCAAGACTCCAAACTAATGTCAACTCCGATTGCATTTGGAACTAAAATTGGAAATCATGAGGATGATACCTCTGTAGATACCACCATGTAAAGGAGGATCATTGGGAGCTTACTATACCTGACAGCGACACGGCCAAATATTGCCTTTCCCACATGTCTTGTGGCCCGCTTTCAGAGTAATCCAAAGGAGGAACATATGACGGTAGTAAAAATAATCATGAGGTTCATTCAAGGTACACATAACTTTGGGTTATTTTTTGCTGCAGGCTGGGACAGTGAATTATCAGCATTTTCCGATTCTGACTGGGCTGGTGATGTAGTAGACAGAAAGTCCACTAGTGGTGGAGCCTTCTATATTGGGCAGAAATGTGTTGGCTGGTTGAGAAAGAAACAAGAATGTACTTATCTTAGTACTGCTGAAGATGAGTATATATCTACCACAAAGGCATGCACTCAACTGTTATGGATGAAGCAAAAACTTACAGATATTGGTGATGAGTTGAATCAACCAATGATAATTTATTATGATAACAATAGCATAATTTATCTCACAAAGAATCATATTCAACATTTTCGTACAAAACATAGTGAAATCAAGTATCACTTTATCAAAGAAAACGTTGAGAAAGGGGTGATTAGAATGGATCATGTGGGAACTGATGAGAAAGTGGCTGATATCCTGACCAATCCACTGTCAGAGGCTGTGTTTGAGAAGCATTGGTTGAACCTCGTTGTTCAGCCACCTCCCAGTGCATAAGGAGGTTACGCAATTCCCCTCTCCCCATTTATGATAACTGTTTTTATCTGTTTATGGATGTGATGCAGGTTTGTGTGTGAGATACTATCCAGGGGGAGTATGGTTTGAGCTAAACAATGAACAAGTTACCGGTTTTTGGGTTTATTATCAATGGGGGAGAAAGGAATAAATTCAGGCATGTTCAGGCATGTAATGCTTCTTTGACACAATGTGAATTCAGTGTCAGTGATAGTATGAGAAGGATGAGAAGGAATTCATTGGTCATGTAATTCTTGGGCGTCATTGAGAATTAAAAAACACAGGAACCCAATTCAAGATTTCTCTCTTGTTTTCTACACCAAGCATTTATCACATAGACTTAGAGTGTTTCCTAAGTTGCTTCTTACGTTTTTAGTTTACATGTGGATGGGGATCTATTGAATTTATTTTCTGATTGCCACCAAACCCAAAGGGGGAATTGTTGGAACCATGGTCATATTTTAATGAATTGGAGTATTGTTTGTGTTTATTTTCAATCCTCAGAGTAAGTTTAGAATGTGTGCCAGCAAAGTGCTCATACAGGTCAAGAATATTACAATATTGAAGGTGGCACCGTTTTCCAGTGTTTTCAAATTTTTGGTCCTGAAAATCGACAAATGGAGAAAAGTGTTTTTGGAAAAGAGACTTGTGTGTCGTGTACTTGAAGGAGATGAAACTTGCGCACCATATGTTTTTCAAGATCAGAACATGGAAAAATGGAAAAGGGATAAGCTCTGTGCAAGTTTTGGACTGGTCACGCAAGTGACTTGCACGCCAAGAAGGGACCTTCACGCCGATGCCTAGGAGGTTGGAAAGTTGCCCGCCTGTTTTTCTTTGAGATTAGAGCTTCAAAATATGTCAAAGGAAAGAGGGTCGCGCAAGTATTGGTGTGGTCGTGCAAGTGAGTAGTGGGACAGAGGCTAGGGAAGCTGGATCTGCGCGTCGGGACTTGCGCATCGTGAGGACACTCGCGCGCCACCATGCAGGGGGTCCAGTTTGCCTATAAATAGAGGACCACCCCTCATCATTTTTAACAAAGTTCAAGACTTAGAGATTTTTTGAGCTCTTGAAGCGCAATTGGTTGAGTCGCACAAGTGGTTGTTGGGCCGCGCAAGTAGTGGCTACGCGCTGGTTGTTGTCTGTGCGTCCAAAGTGGTTTGGGAGTTAAAGGTGCTGAGTCGTGCAAGTTTGGATTTGAAGGAGGCAGTGTCACGCAAGTGGGTTGGTGTCACCTGCACGCCGAATTTGTACCATGAAAGTGACTTGTGCACCGGTCTTGAAACTTGTGTGCCAGTCTTGGAGAAGCGCGCCAGGTGAGGTTGAAGTACACCTGTCCTTTTTGGAGCTGCACGAAAGCTGAAATATTTTCTGATACCTTCGGTGAAAAGTGAGATTATTCTACAAGTGAAAGTTGGACTTCAAAAAATCATCTGTATACAATAGAGGATGCATTCTTTTGAAATGATGAAGAGACCTTCACGTCTATAAAATGAGTGTGACTACACCAAGGGCAGTGATCCAGGGGGAGTCAATGGGAGTGACCTGAGGGACGCCGTGAGCTATCCCTGAACATTTTGTAAAGGAAGTGAGCCTAGTACAGAATGACTATGCTTGAACATTTGTAATCCATAGCTAGTGAAGTTTAGTGGAATTTGGTACAACCGACAACCTGTCAGCATATGCTCCTTGGACGTAGCCCTTAGTGGTGAACCAAGTAAAAAGTGTTGTATCATCTCTTTGCATGTGAATTTTTCTTTTTGTTCATATCCATCATACAGGTTTAACAAGTTCCTACCAAGTTGGGAACAAGATCCATCACTTTAAAAGAAAAAGTTGAAACCCTGATTCACCCCTCCCCTCTCTGGGTGTCCCGGGGTCCTACACATTTCACAAAGTGTCAATACAAATATCTCCTAAAGGTTTTCATGCTCAAATGTTTGTAGAGTTTTGTCACATAGTTGTATGAAGAGTATGAAAAATTGGAGTACAAATACAGTAACCTTTTTAGGTAGTAATGTATACAATGAAAATGGTAGTATCTTATATAAAAAAAATATAAACCATAAATTTTCAATCTGTGTAACCTATGATGATTTAATTCGACATGCCATGAGATGTTACTTGAATACCCATCATATACCATCACATGTTTTAAAATTTTACAGAATGTATCTTTATCGCTATTTTTTATTGAAAATAATTTAGTAGAAAACTTTATATTCTCATATATCCATATATCACACTTTATTTTCATTATTGTTAAGTCCTTCCGAGTATTAAGATGGTCCTTTGATTTTACATGCTCATTAAGCAATGTGAAGATCAAATTGTCACAAACATTCTTCTCAATATGCATAACAAAAATATTATTCCACAAAAAAAACTAAATTCCTAATATGAACGTTTAAAAAATATAATTTTTTCATCTTTTGTTGCATTCCAATTTCACTTGAATATTCAATTCAAACTTCTTTCCCACTATCATGAAAATGATGCACCTTTCCAAGTTATGTCAACATTTCACAACCTATAAAACACTTTTGAGGAGTTCTACGATCAATATAACCATTTAATTTTTAAGTTTCCAATAGAAATCTATGAGATACATTGAGAAATATTTAATGACACAAGAATCACAATTTTTTCCTGGAAGGTAGTATTTCAGGCACGAAATCAAAGTTACAAACAGGAAAATCCAAACCCTTGTAAGTGTTCCAACTAGATAAGTTTCAATGTACATGGATGTCATTAATGGTCTACATTAGAGAAGTGTACATTTTGAACATTTTTCTAGAATATTAATCATATTTATCAACATAATTTCTCCATAAATCTGGTAATTCTTTAATTATAGGTTACAATTATACATCAATACCATTTCTAGGAATTTTTTTCCTAGGAATAATCATCAAAATGATACAAAAATTTTGTTATAAACACATCCATAGAGGTGTATTGTAAGGGATCAAAACAAATGGAAAAATTCTACAACTAGTGATCAAAGTCCCATATGGGTTAAATCCATCATAAGCCAATCCCAATCACACATTCATAGGATAAAATAAGAAATATTGATGTAATGAATCAAATATCTTCCACAATTTTGAACCTCTTTTATGTCAGATTAACCCATCATTATTATTATCTATAGAATTACACTTCACATGCTCAGTGTTTTTCGATGACATGAATAATCTTTGAAATCGAGTTTTTAAAGGGAAGAAATGAAAAACCTTTGAAGGTGTGTTCTTTTTCTTCTTCTTCATAATAGTATGTTGATTTAGAATTCTAAAATCACTCATTGACTACCATCTAGATGAATTTTTTCAATGCTATCTACTTGAATACTATCCCCAATGAAGAATACAATCATTGGGACAAGCATGTATTTTTGTATAATTCGGACCAAGCTTGTTAACAACATTTTTATATCATAAAAAGTCATAGCGATCTTAGCTTTAAAAAATGCGTCACGTAAATATTCTAATATCATGGAAATATTCTTATTTTTAATTATGAATAGGAATTTTATATGGTACATCTTCAACAGAAAATAATGTTTTGAATATTTTATAATCCACCATAAATATCTTAATTTCTACCATCAACTAAATTATGTAACAGATTTTTCTACTAAGTGAAGTTTTCTCTTGTATTAGTCTCTGAAAAATCAACAGGAGGATCTAATGATATGTTACAATCTGGATTTGGTTTTCCTATAGTCCCAAAAACATCACTTGTTAAATTACTATTTATATCACCCTCAACTAGTTATTCTAAAATGTTTTTATTTTGATGTAGTTGACATGCAATTCTAAAAGAATAATTTATAAGGATTTTTTATTTTATCATTTATAAGGTTTTTATTTTATTTTCTTTCTTAGAGTTCATCACATAATCCATTTATCTTTCCTTATTTTTATTAAAAACCTAGTTTTCACGCTTGGATGTCATTACAAGAGTCAATATGACATGTCTTAGAGGGTGTCGCATGTCCTGGATGACATATCTGGAGAACATTACATGATTTGGTCAACATGCCTAGAGAGTGTCATGAGAGCTAGTTGACACGTTCAGGTGCTACCTCAAGACTCACTTGACATGTATTGGTGCCGTCGTATGAGTCGGGTGACATGTATGGAGTACACTTTAATGTTTGTATGGAGATCACGATGGGCTTCGTGAAACTTGGTTGGCATGTCTGGGGGCACCATGTGACTTGCTTTGACACGTCCAAAGGACTTTGCATGATCTAAATTATTTTCCAAAGGAGTTTCATGAGATATAGGTGGCATGTCCGGGTACTTTCACATGTCTTGGTTGGTTCACGTGAAGTGCATGAGGATCAATGTATATGTTCTTCACATAAGTCTCTCATATTTTAGTCTTTGTTCCATCCTTTTATTGAGAATGTCTTATATTTGTTCAATTTTAGCTTGTTTTAAGTCTCACGTGATCTAGAAGATATGTGGGATGTTCTTCATGTATCTTAACAGAAGTCCTTTTCATGATCTATGAGTTATCACACAAAGTGCTTTATGTGTGGTTCATGATCTCTTTATGTGTTCCTCGAATCTTACCTGATGGAAAACTACCCAGACACAAGATCATCCACTCTGGGAAATCTGCTCTGGTGTTTGGGTGCACTGGTTCTAGGTCTCATGAGTTTGTCCTCCTATGTTGTTTTTCTCATACCATGGTGGGGGATTTATAGGCCTCGCCACCCCAATTGTTGAATAATTTTCACGAAACATATCGCATGAATCTTGGATGGAATCCGTGGAGGCCCTCAACATCACACATCTTTGTGAGGCCATTTCATGGATCACTCTGGGGACATCACATGTATTTCAATGGCCAAAATAACATACATTCAATGCCTTTTTATTGGATTATTTCCAATTAATTGGGTCCTAATTAATCATGTGGATATGCCAAGGGACTTTCATATTGTCAGGTTGACATTTCCAAGTGCCATCACGAGATTAGGATAGCTCTTGAAAGGCATTCACGTGATCTATGGACACTTTTCTAGGACTTTCTATGAGACATGGATGACTTGATCAGGGGACTTCATGAAATCAAACTAGCTTTTCAAGTGGTCTTTAAAGACCATGTTATGGATATCCTAGGAACGTCGTGTGAATTTTACGATCGTGAGAGGCTCATGCGTCCTCCCCTTTTTATTTCCTTTGTTTATTTTACAAAGGTTGGGGATTTTTCAAGGTTGTTTTTGTATTATAGAAGAAAATCAATTTATCTCTTGGTGATGCATCACACAACCACAAAAGGGTCCTGTGGAGATGCGTGATCATTTCATGGAAATTTCGATATGATTTCCCTTATGGAGCCAAAGGTGGAGCACGAGGTCCATTGGGCATGTTTAAGGTTCTTCATGTGACAAGGGAGACATGCCAGCGGGCTTTTGTGAGATGAGGTGGATATATATTTGGGTATTTTCGATATATTTCTCATTTCCAAGAGTGTTTCATGTGATGTTTATGACTTAAAGGGGATCCTGCCTCCTCTCCTTTTATTTCCTTTGTTTATTTTAAAATGGTTGGGGATCTCATGAGTTTTATTGAATGTTGTCTAGGACAATCATTCTACTCATATGTGATGCATTGAATGAGTTTTATTACTACAAGAGGCTACCACTTTTTGGATATTTTCTTCTTATTTTCCAAGGATTTTTGTATGGCTCTTCGAGCATCCATTGGTTGACAAGCCGTGAGACCTGGGGGAACTTATCTAATTACCTTCGTATGATTAGAGATTGTCCTGGGAGACTTCTCAAGAGGAAAAGGACTTGTCAACAGGACCTTCCAAAGGAACTTCATGGGATATTATGTGGGATATGCACTATGTGTGACCCTCTGAAGGTTATTCAATCGCCTATCTTCTGGGGGTTCATGTGATTTGCGTGATCACGACCACCTCTTTCTTCATTTTCCTTATGAATAAAATTATACCCATATTTAGATATTTCTTCCATTATAAATTGAAAATGCTCTTTTGGCGGGGGTTAATAAATCCCCCCATCTCAAAAGTGATGTTTGTGGGAATAAGGGCTTGGTTATAAGGAAATTAAATGCCCACCTGATTCCTTTTCACTATTTCTAATCGGTGTCTTGGTTGACACTCGATCTTCCAGGAAATGCTTTGTATTCTGTGGGATGCCCTATAAATATAGGAGCGAAGGGGGATTCATTCACTGTCCACTAATTTTTCTAGATCTCTCACCCTACTTCCATCATGTGACCTCATCGCAAGAATACCTCCAAATACCTTGTTGGGAGACCTCATCACAAGATCATTTCACAATAACTACTTTGAAATACTGCTTTTGCTTAGGCGCCCGGTCGAATAAACTTATGAATTAAACTTTTTTGATTGTTTCATATTTCCCTATGGGTATTCTTGATCATATTTAGGGTTTTAAGGAGCAAGTTATCTTGATTGTATGATCTTTTTACTATTTTGTGGCTTCCATGACCGTGTAGAGGTCACGTGATCATGAGAATTCTGAGGAATCATGCGGTTGTAAAATGCCTTGCGGGTTTATGATACCCATGAGATCTTCGAGAGTCAAGAATTTCACAAATCCTTAATGCAATTATTGAATTCATTCGTTGATTCATGTGATACACATGATGCTAACAGAATTTTATTTCATTCCTTTGACAAGAGTTTGTTTTAATATGTCAGATATATGACACTTACCTTTATTCAAATGGATTCTGGTTCTCATAAAACTTATTCTATTGTGAATAATCAAAGGTCCATGATTTATAGAAATAACAAAAATGGCCCTCAATATCACATGAATTCTAATAATGTGGTTTTTAAGAGGTTCCTCTCATCTGAGATCTAGGATTATCCTCTATCGAACCAACTTCCTCTATATGGATTCGACTTGCTATATGATGTGGTATTTCCTTCTTTGGACTTTATTATATAGATCAATGGGGTTCAACTTCTAAGGACTGTATTCAGATGAAAATTTCCAAGGATGTCTAGCTTATTGTAGCTCAACCCCATGTTTTGTCATGTATATTGGAAAACTCTCCCATCAGGCTGGATGGCTGTGATTTTTCTCATCAGCCTATTACATAGAGTTACTCATGTATTTTTTTCCTCTATGAAAAACTCAATTGGTGGATGACACTTGAAATGGGATCTCTTTTCTTGTGGTAAATTTTTCGATGATTGGGTGTGGCCATTCTAGGTTAGGAAATGCTTCTTAGATTTTCCTAACCAGTTATATAGGATCCATCTTTTTGAAGAAGTATAGATTTCCCAATTTATTATCTATATTTTGCCTAATCTTATTCTAAAACTAATCATCCATTGGTTCCCTGGTACCAAATCATTTAATTTACCCCATAGTGAGGTGGGAATAATTCTATGGGATAACTACCAACTGAGCGGGACCCCCCCCCCCCCTCTTAGAGGGATGTTTGACGATTTTCTCTCATCTGTAGATGTTTGGGATGACCCCCTATAGACTCCAATCTTGGTGAGGTACATGCTAACCATTTTGAAGGATAATATAATAATGGAGATTAATATGTGATCTCTTATCTCTTTTAAGTACTGGATCAACATTTTCCTTTGTCCCAGCGGAGTTATGTCAGCTGTTATACTCCCCCATCATTGCCTTTCCTAGTAAGTTATTGATAGTGTTGACTCATATTGAGCCATTCTAGAAGCTGGGGATCATACTTAATGGGGATATTGAGTAATGTGATATATCTCTCTAAGCCTTAGGCTAGAAGTATTTATGTTCATGTTCTTGAATGGATGACTTTTATCAGCTAGGGAAGCACATTAATGAATTTGGGTTAGTATACTGTTAATGATAGTGTGATTGGTTGAGGGACAAAATCTTAATATTGTGGTGCCAAACCTTGCATGTATTTACTAACTCTTGGGGAACATTAAGTATGGTAGCACCCCCTACAGGATCATTGTCCCTTTCTAGTTTTTATTTGGTTGGATAGGGGAGCACTTCCATTGATATGAATACTAAAATTCCACTGGAATCCCCTATGCCTTATCTCATTCCAAATTATTGAACATATATGGGTTTTGGGATATGTCCCAAAGCTCTAAAGAGGTTAAAAATGTGTTGATTCAATTGAATTTCTTTTATTTAACTCCTATCTTGCACCAATTGGGACAATCATTAAAAATGGAAGTGGATCCCTCAACAAAAGTTCATATATGTTATCCATTCAGGGTGAATTTCTCATGGTAAGAATGGATGAGTTGATCATCTACGGGTCATATACACCTTATCAATTTTATTATTAGTTCAACTACACCCAAAGGGTATCCCCTCTTCCTTTGGATGATTTTCGAGGAGAGATGAACCCTGGTATCATCTGATAGTTTTGGATGATTTTTATAGGTGAAGACCCTGATGCTGAGACCATTCTTCCTCCTACTAGCCTCTCTACCTTTCATTCTTAGGATTATTCCTAGGATTGGGTAGTAGCTTATCCTGGTCGTGTGATAAGATGATTGATTCATCATGTGAAAAATCCATATCCCTCACCAAACCCTCTATTCAAGTAAAATATTAAGTTGATTAAATATTTGGGCATGAATTTGAGGAAGAACCCTCATTCTGATGATGGCCATCCCGATAATGGGACCAAATCAGTTGATCAAATCATCCATCCGGTACAAGTGATTATTGACACTTCTATTGAGAGGAGGGTATATGAGGCCTCCTATTTTTTTCCTTTCTATCTTAACCAGCTATTCCTCCTTTTGGGATGTCCATCTGATCATGTTGAGAAGCTCAGACACATTGTAGGCTAGTCTAGAAGCAAAATCATTCCTTGATTATTGAGACTCATTTTGAAAGATTTTGTGACCAGGGGGAATGACTTCATCAGGAATTTAATGACTTGCAGGAAGATGGTTTTGATTGATAATCACTGTAAAAAAATTATGAAAAAAATTATCATAACTAGTAAAAACTTGGAAACCAATTAGAGGGGATTTCATGATCTTAGAGAATAGTCTCCCCTTACTGGACATATAAAGGAGGCATTGGAGGCACAATAGTAGAGTCACCAGTTTATTTCTAAACTACAAGCCCATATAGATGCTTGGATCTTGAAAATATATAGATGTGAGGAAATCATAGCTCACCTAAGTTTTTAAATTTCAACATCATCGTCCTCATTAGAAACTAATTGAAAGAGAGTTGAGGATCTGACTAATTTATTTGAGACTCTTTGTTCCAAGGTAGAAGCAAAAGAGGTAAGGCGATCGGTAATTCAACATTCAGTTGATTTTTCATGCCAGACTCCTTTCTACTTGACCAAAACATCTAATCTAATATTATTATAGTTCAACCATTTACATGCACTGTATTTTCGATGAGGTTATTGGAGAGACTCTAAAATGTTGATATTCCTCTTATTTCACACTATCAATGAAAAAATTTTCTGAACTTCTCTGTTGTTTTCCATTTTTATTTCATTCATGGTGTGCATGATTCTTCGTTGATATGATATTATATGAATCAATAATGATACCCATCCTTTTCATAATATCAAGTAAACCTAAATGTATGAATCTGGATATTTAAATCATAACAGATTCTTTTTAAGAAGTAACCATGGATACCCACCAACATGAGATTTATTTTTGATATATATGCTCAAGCTATTTTGAGATGACTTAGTTCATAGAAGGATAATTTTGTAGAATACATGTCCTAAAGGGAGAGTTCTCTAACTTTTCCTAAATATGGTAGGATTGGTGAGAGTATCTTGATGTATTTTAAGGCCATATGGTGGGCCTTGTAATATTTTCCATTATTGTAGAATAAATTATTGTTGTTTTGTAGTTTAGGGTATTTTAGATCAAACCATATGCCACTATAGTTTAGGGTATTTAAGCTCAAATATTCTATTTCTTTAGTTTAGGGATTTTAGCTTGGACCTTATATTGATTTAGTTTAGGTTATTTTGAATCAGACCATCTATTTCTATTATTTAGGGTCTTTTAGCTCAGACATTCTATCACTTTATTTTAGGGTATTTTATCTCAAACCATCAATCGTTTTAGTTTATGATCTTTTAGGTTAGAACTTCTATTAATTCAGTTTATGTTCATTTATCTAGGACCTTTTATTGCTTTAGTTTAGGGTATTTTAGATCAGACCTTCGATCTATTTAATTTATGGTCTTTTAGATCAGACCTTTTATCGCTTAAGTTTAGGGTATTTTAGCTCAGATTTGATCGATGATCATAAAATATGGTGCAAACATTCTAGGAATAACCCACAATATACTAAGATGTTTAGTTCTTCCGTGGTGTTTCCAAGGCTCATGATGATTATAGATCTATTCCTATAAGGAGAATATTTTTCTTGTTCATAGGTCAAAGCCCTTATGAATCAGTAGAATATCCAAATAGAGGTGTATCAACTCTTTTCCAAGGGTTATGTAAGGTTTATGGGGTTAATATTGGTTGAACGTGAAATACTAGGAATGCTAGGTCCGCTTGGATAGTTTGGGTATGGGTGATATAAGTCATAACCCAAAATTTCAAATCTGTGAATTTGGGATGGTGTAGACATGCTAGGGATGACCCATAGCACCCTAAGGTACTAGGTTCAACTATGGTGTTTATAGGGCTTACAAGGATTGAAGCTCGTTTCTGGAAAGAATGAGATGCCTTTAGTTGGTAGGTCAAGTCCCTTAATTATCAGTATCATGGACAAGAAAATATTATATCCAGTCATTTATGGGGGTTTTAAAAGATTTATGAAGACTCAAAGATCCATATGATGAGGTTGGGTATGGAAATAAAGTTTTCTAGGAAGGGTTATCTCACCTTAGGGAAGTTTGTCTATTTAATTGTGATTCTGGATCCATACATCAAATGGTTTCGAATCACGAGGTGCGGTCCATCAAAGGTTCGGGAATGGAGTGTTGCATTCCAACCTTGAGAAAGGGTAAAAAACACAGTGATGTAACATCGAGGATGTTGAATCTACTTGAATAGTTTGGTATGGAGATTGTAAATTGTGATCCAAAGTTCTCGAGTTAGGCAGATGATATAAAACAGTCATACTGGGAATGAACCAAAACACATTGAGGTGATGAGTTCTTACATAGTTATGTTAAGGCTCCAAAGATTGGAAATACCATTTTACCGAGCGATTCATTTGGATGATGACCATAGGGGCATATGCAGGAGCTATAAGCATACATGCATAGTCAAGAAAAGGGTCCCTTGAAGCTGGGTATATTTTCTAAGGCCCATGGAATGTTTATGTTGATTCAAGGTGATTCAAATCATGATGTGTGATTTTTGAAAGCATAATATCCGAGAATGGTTTGAACACCCTAAAATTTGTTTCACCATCAAGTGAACATATTCTCATAGTGAGGAGATGTGACAAGTCATTAATTTAAGGTTTTCTTGAACTAGGGGGTCCAGTGAGCATAGATTAGCTTTTAATAGGGCTATATATTATTCCCTACAAGATTTGTGCCTTATTATTTGTGCCCTAATTTTTTCCTAAACACTAAAGAATAATATTTTAGCGAGTGAAGACTTGAATTTTGCTCAAGATTCTCTTTGCGGGTTTTCAACCTGACAAGATTTGTGTCTCTTTTGATGGCAGTTTAAAGTCTTCTGATTTGGACCATTATAGGCTAAAGTTTAAGGACATATATCTTTTACCAAAGTGAAGGAAATTTAAGGTTGTGACACACATGGACCTAATATGGAGTATGATACACAAGAGCCTAATTAGGATACCCAGGGTCAAGAGTACCCCAACATCCTTCTGAGTGGGAGATGAAAATGTTATAAATCATGGGTTGTGGTTCTTAGGTCATGAGTAATAATACATTACAATCATACCAAGGATGGGCTAGAATACATTGATGTGTTGATCTCCACCACGGTGATTTCAAGGCCTACAAAGATAGAAAATCCATTTTTATGGGGTGATGAATTTGGTTGAAGACCATGGGTGAATATGAAGAAGCCATAGGCATACATGCATAGTCAATCAAAGGGTATCTTTAATCCAGGTATCCTTTCCAAGGGTCATGGAAGGTTTTTGGAAACCCAAGTCACTTGAGACATGAAGTATGATTTATGGATTGTGGTTCTTTAAAGATGATGGAAGCACCCCATACTCTATCTGGATAGGGTAAGTCTCTTGTGGTCCTTTGATAGGGGATAAAAAATGGGTGATGGGATGCACATGTTAACATCATGTAGTAGGGACTTACATTATTTTGTATAGCTTTAACATCCTGCAGTAAGGAAATTTTCCCTGTAGTTTAACATCATGTGATAATGATGTTTTTGTTTTGCAGTTTTAATGTCATGTGGCCAGGATGTTTTCCTTGATATTTAAGGTCATGAGGTAAGGATGTGGGAATCGATGTAAAAAAGTGTGCAAGACATATTACATATTCAAGTAGGTTGTATGTAGATCTGATTCATATATTGGTAATATGGTCTTGTATGGATCAACCCCTATGCAATTGGGGTGTGTTTATTCTTATCAGTTATTCTATCTGGTCCCATGTTTTGATATTCGGGTGTCACTATATATCTTGTGATGATAGGAATCAAGTCATACATTGTTCTTGAATAGAAACTCTCTAAACAAATATGACCTGTATATATAGATGGGTACTGTTTCCGTTTATTATTGCATTTGGGCTCAAGATTGGAGATGTGGGAATCACAATGTATCTTGTGATGATAGTAATCAAGCAACACATAGTTCTCGAGGGGTTTTACAGTTTAATATCATGTGTTAAGGATGTGTTTCCTTAATGTGAAATGGGAATATTACAGTTAGGCTCATGAATGGAATTCTGGGTGTCACTATGTATCTCATGGTGATAGGAATTAGGATACACTTAGTTCTTAAGAAATATCCCTATGTAGGTCTAACCCATACACATGGAGGGAGATTTTTTATATTTTTTACAACTGGACCCAGGATTGAATATCTAGGCATCACTACATATCATGTGATTTCAAGAATCAAGTCACATGTTGTTTTTTTAATGGTGATGTGGCAGGGGTCCAACACAAATAATATTGGTCCTATCAAGTTGGGTCTATGGGAATGAGTAGTTTTATGCCATGAAAGGGATGTCAACCATGAAATTTAATGTCATGTGGTGAGGACTCTTGGTATACCTTTTAAGTTGTTATGTTCAAGACCATAATGATTCTATTGTGATCTATTAGACCTTGTTTGTATGGGGAAGCCCTTACTAAAACTCCTAATATCACATGGGCTATGCTCGATATTAGAAACGAGGAATGTAAAGGGCTCCTCTCACCATGCATAGGTGTTTAAGAATAAGATAGGGAAATTTTATATTATTTGGTGGCTAGAAAAAGATATAGGATCAAGGAGACCCTAAAAATATCATTGGAAGTTAGAATCAAGCCATACATAATTCTAGAAAAATCATGCAATTTAATTTCATGTAGAAAGAACATGGATCACCTGACATGAATCAAGATGGATGTCATGGATCCATGCAATTTTACATCATGTGGTAAGAAAATTTACTGTGTATTTTAATGTCATACGGAAAGGATGAGATATTCCATGCAGTTTAACATCTTTCTACTAGGACATCTCCAAATATTTTATTATCATGTGTTCGGTATGTGGAGCACTTTATAGTTTAATGTCTTGTTACTAGGACCTCAGATGTTGTGCAGTTTAACATCTTGCTTCCAGGACAACTCTATACAGTTCATCATCATGTTTTTAAGTTGAGGAGAGGTTGATGATATATATGCAAATAATTTCTTGAGGAACCTCGCATTGGTTGGGGTGTGACATGATCCTCATCGATTGTGTCCAATGAGTAAACTATGTTGTGATAGACCATATGTATGATGTAAGGCCCTTCCAATTTGGGTTTTATATTTGGAGGCTTATTTCCTGGTATTATTGGGGTCCTAAGAGCCAACAATAGTTCTCCTTGGAGGGATGAACATATATGTACCTTCTTATTAAAGGCTCATGTGATCTTATTCTAATAGAATTCATGGTTTTTCAATGTGCTCAACCTATTCTCATCAATCCACTCTAACTCATCTAGCCACTTTTATGATTTTTCATCATTTAAGAGTTTTCCACAAATAGATATTGGGAGAGAAGGAAGTTATACATATGTGGGTAACACTACCTCAGTCTCGTACACTAGTGAGTATGGATTTTCTAGTGTACCCATACATATGGTGCTACGGTAGGACCATAAAGAATGGAGGAATTTTTCTAGTTAGGAATTTTTATCCTTGTTCACCATATTCAATATTATATTCAATATATTCTTATTGAAAACCTCTATCTGTCTATTTTTAACTACAAGATATCAATATGATTTATTAGACTCGACATTGTACTCCTGGTATAATTTCTTTAACTTCATAGAACATAATTTGGTGTCGTTGTCCATCAATATTGTGTGAGGTACTCCAAGACAGGTGAGGATATTGGACTTCATGAGGTTGGTGTTGTTCTTCATCATGACTTCATGGAGGGGTATTTCTATAGACCATTTGTAAAAGAATTCGGTGGTAGTAAGGATGTACTTGAACTTCTTGGATATGGATGGGGGACATGGTCCCACAATATCCATTCAATAGACAGAAAATGTCCTGGAATATTTAGTTGTATGTAGAAATTCCAAGGGTTGATGGATGAAGTTTTATATAATTTTTTATTATCTACTTGATCTCTATTTATGTTTTCATAAATTAAAATTGAATATAATATTTGATTAAATTAAATTTTGTTTAAAACATTAACTTATTATTCATATTTTATTATGATATATAATTGTTTACTCTTTATTTTTCTATTTAAAAAATATAGGCTTATGTGCAAGACTAAATTTTATGTTTAGTACAATTTTCTATATTGATAAATCAATTCAATATTTGTTCTATGTATTCTTAATTCAAATTTCTTTATTACTCTGATTATTTATTAAGTAACACTGTTATTTTAATAACACGTCTTTCTATTTATTTTTTTAGTTCTGTGTCTAATTATTATTTTCTAATTTTATTAAATGATAAATAGATCTTAATGTTTTAAAATTATATTATTAAAAAAAACAATGTATTATTTTTATGTTAATGTAATTTTTATTAAATTTTAAAAATTGGGTGAAAGTTTTAGAAGATTTAATAATTTTCTATTGAGTTGTTTGAAAATTTAATAAATATTATGTTTTTTAAATTACAAAAAGGAGGAGATTTTTTGTAATTGAGTAATATCTATTTGATATCTCTTTATATTTTGATATATTAAAAATGAATATAATATTTGATTAGATTAAATTTTGTTTAAAAAATTAACTTTTTTTTCAAATTTCATTATGATATATAACAATTTACTCTTTATTTTTTATTTTTAAAGAATTTATGCTTCTGTACAAGACTCCTTAAGACCAAACCTCTCCAAACATTTAAGGGGACCCTTAGCCCAACCCCGTGGGAAATCTAGTACACAAAGGCCCTCATAAAACCTATATTGGGAAAAGTGCTCACATAGATCCTATAGGGCCCGTTTATAAGGACCAAGTATAGTACACCCACACAGTGGGCAGAGGTCACTCGTAGTGAGTATTGTGTTTTTTGTTCTGAAAAGTATACCCCATGCTCAATCTTATATACTAAGAGATTCCTGTATTACAATTTCGATATGGTACAAATAGGATTCATCCTAGACCATATGATATTCTTTACCTTCATATCATCTGTTGATATCACCTTTGTTTTTCTTTCTATCTTGCATGATCAATTTTTTAAACTTCTTTATATTCTTTTTTATCTCCAACACATTTTTTCTTCCCCTGCTAGTCCTCTTCTAGTGGACAGTTAGGTTACTATTCTTCTCCAGTGACTGCATTTCTCCAACATCCTTCACTTCTCCTATTCGATGGTCTTTGTTTCTTCATTTAATTCTGGTTTGTTTTGTTTTCTTCTCTATCCTAGTATCCCAAGTTCATCCTATTCATTTTCTTTTTCTTCTGTAACTTCCTCAGTTTTTAGTTTTCCCATCATTTTTCTTCAATCTCGAGACACCGTTGGAAATTCAAAACGGTATTTCATTTTGAAACTGTTAGAAATTCACAACAGTGTGTCCTTTTGATAGCATTATAAATACACAACGGTGTGTCATTTTGACACCATTATAAAAACAAATGGTGTATCTTTAAGACATAGTTGATATATTAATGCACTGGTGAGTTAATAAGACAGTGTTGGTAACAAAACCAATAGTGAGTTCTTTTGACACTGGTGGTCTTCACCAACGGTGTGTGAAACTTTGTCTCTAGTTTAAGATACCATTGAAAATTACCAAAAGTGTGTCATTTTTTCTGTAGATTTATCCAATCTTGAACTTGCTGGTATTTTTTTGTTTATCTTCACAACACAGAATCCTTCATCATGGGTGTGCATGAGCTCTTATTTATTATGTGTTTCTCTTTTGTTTTTTTATTGTTTCTGCTTCTGTTCCTTTATCTTATGTGTTTCTAAACATAGAAGTAGATATGTTTTTTATTTTTTCATCTGTTTTTTTTATTGTTTTATGTTTCTTGGAACAAAATAATAATTTGATAAAATTATTATTTTCTGTGATAACACTAGTGCTATTTCTATTTCCAAAAATCCTCTATAACACTTAAAAATTAATAACATTGATGTTAGATTTCATTTTCTTAGGTATTGTGTAAATAAAGGTGATATATGCTTAGAATTTATTATAAATGATAAATAATTGGTATCATAGTATGGTTCCCATTTAAGGATTTGGTTTTAATTTTTTTCATTATATATTTCTGAACTAACCATTATCCTAAAGTTAAATGTCTAAGGAAAATATCCACTACTCTGTTATGGATAATTATGTATAATGACCCATACTTTATATACATTGTTAATACTTAAAAATTGAAGCACACTTATTACAACATACGACAAAACCACAAAGGACCGTATAGGTATAGTGTCTTTAGAAACTGGGAAACATAAACAACTGGTTCATAAATCTTCTAAAGTGTCTCCCATTTATTTCATCATATCTAGGGTCCCTTTTAGCATATTCTACTTAATATCCATCTTCCTGACCTGGGGAAAAGAAAACATACAAAAAAGGGTGAGCTCAAATGCTCAGCAAGGGCAAATAAAGGAAATAAAAATCATATCATATCTTCTTGTAAATCATAACCTGCAAAAGAGATCATAATATCTTAACATGGAATAAATCATAGAAGTGAAAATGAGATCCCCATAATCATAACATAAAACTTGAAACTTTGTGGCATACACACATAATCATAGAGAATCATTTCTTTTTAGTCAAGACTCATTGCTAAGACTATCTTAGTGGACAAAGTCCCTTTCTGAACCGAGTCACCCTCGTTTCAGTCCTATTTCACTGAACCGGTATAACCTACCGTTCCAGACATGTCTATCTCATGAGATATAAAATCTTTACCCAATTCATTGGAGGGAGATATAGGTCCCACCCATCTCATAATTATACCATTCTTATGTGTGCCACAAAATCATAAATCATACATCATTTCATAACCCATGTAATAAAAATGGGAATCTTAAACATCGTGACATCATAAAACAATTCATATAAGATAAAGGAATTCATAAAAATATAATTCCATCACAACATAATCAAATCAATGTAATAATAGGGTTAAAAACAGAACCCTTTATTATCTTAGATGGAAAATAATTTTGATAAAACACTTGAACTCCATTCTTGAGGAAAATATCCTTTCTGCTTCAAAAACACTTTTCCTTTCTTAACATGTTGTACAATTACAAACTAAAAGAAGTTGATTAAAAACAAACTTTAAAACTTGTAAAGGAATCTTCTTTGAAATAATGTTTTAAAAATCCATTCATGCCGTATAAGTTAAAAAAAACATTCTTCGTACTTTTGTCGGATAAGTCAAAAAGTACCTCGTACGAAAAACGACAAAAGATTCCTTTCATATCTTTTACTAAAAACTCACCGAAGGGTAAAATTGGATATAAACTATTGTAGGTGGATGGAAATAATATTACATATTGAGGAAACATGGATGTGGATGATAAAATACACCCCAGTAAATACCAAAGTATAAACAATCTCGGATAAAAATGAGATTGTGATATTTCCCTTACCTTAGGTCCGATTTGCTTTGTATGTGTCTGAAGCTACTGTATAATCGTTTAAATAATGTTATTGACTTATTACAGAATCATACATATTGATATGATATCATATATGGTCATATTCTTAGCTTCTTATTAGTAATATTTCATTGTTACTTGTTACTCAGGTCTTTATTGCCTTTTGTTCTTATGCGTGTTTTGCCGAATAAATTCTTATTCTTCTTTTAAGGTTATAGATACCTTATATTATAATGGTATTAGTGTAACATATATCATATTTATTCATTCAATTCATTTATATAATTACTATGTAATGATGATCATGTAGAACGAGTCGAATCACATCGTGGAGACGGTATTCCGTACGTACACACGAGCGATGATATTGTTCCCATGATCGTGGAATTGTATTTAAGTGTATTTATACTATTTAAGTATCAATATCATTTTATAATAATCATATATAGTTACTCATTAAACCATTATACCCATCCTTGTAAGGTGATGGTGGAAAATAGATTACACCACGGCGTAGAGACGGTATTCCGTACGTACGCACGCGCGGTGATTTCATTTTTCTGTAGGATGGATAGAAGGTGAATTAGGGTTGTTTCATATTTATAATAACATATCAGTATTTAAGTAATACTTATGTTATTACTTTATCATGAAACAACTAAAGAAGAAGAAGTTGAAGAAGAATGAAATTGAAAAGATCGGTAATGGATATTACCTCTTCTTTGAAACGCCTCTTTGAATCCTCCACTTAGGGAACTAAGATTGGTCTTTGAAGAAGACCAGGACCTCTAGTATTATTCTAGGAAAGTGGAGAAGGGATTTTGGCAGGGGTTGGACGAGCTTTAGTGCTCAAATTGGTGTGAGGAGGAGGGGTAGGAGGTGCCCTTTTATAAGGGAGGAGAGGGGCACCTTAGGAATATCTCAAAATATTATTTTATATTAAAGTCAAAATCGGTTTATAATGGTTCCAAAGGGTCTTATTTAGAAGGTAAAGTGGGGATGGGTCTAAATCCTATCAACCAATAAGATTTAGACAATTTTAGGTTATTATTTTAACCTTATCAATTAGATTTAACTCTAAGTTAAATAATTTAACTTTTACCATGACTTTTTGTTTTCTTACACTATATGGTTAATACACTTACTATAACATGCCAAACGAACCCCAATTTGTTTATTATTAATATATATATCCTTATCTAAGTCATTTGGCCGATCCTTAGATTTTTAGGAATAAAATAACAATTAATAATATAATATTTGATTTAAAAACTATTTTGTGTCAATTTTGACACTATTTGATATATGATTTTTGTGAAAGTCATAACAGAATTATATGTTCGAACCAAGTTGATTAAATCAACACTAATATATCATAGTAACCTAGAAAATTAGTGGAATTCATAAAAAGTCTCAAATTACGTTTATTTTAGCATTTATAACATCAATTATGTTAACATTTCCTTAAAAGGGTAATTACTGCATCATCGTTGTGTCATAAATAAATTAATTTATTTAAAGTCTAAAAATTATAAATAAAATATAATTATGTAGGAAATCTTTTTATATTTCTAATGAATATTTATAGTCGAATTTATCTTATGTATAACTCCATATTAAAAATGTTTTAGTTATTAAACTTTGATTTTAACTATTTTAACTATTCATTAAATAAAATAATATTAAATGTAATAATCTAATCCAAGTGGACCTAAATGGTCATATTATATTCATAAGGTTGTTTTTGGTCGAATTACACTTATCCAATAGAATTAGGACATGTTTTAGGGTAATAGTAATATCATATTTACCCTTAGTTATCCTATTTACTATTAACCGCGGTAAAAAAATGTAAAAAGTTACTATTCACCAAAAAATTATTTTTATCTCATTGAACCACATTTTACTTATTGATATCAACCGTGTCTGTCGGATTTTTGAAATTCCATTCACAGAAGCGGTAAAATTATGTTTTATGCAAAATTCAGTTTTTAACCTACCACTTAGTGGTTTCACTATTCATCAAAAATTGAAAGTTTTCAGAAAAATACCAAAATTTCATCCTAGGCTAATTTCGGTATTCCGAATCCAAAAATGAAGTCCATTTTGAAAAATAAAATTTATAAAATTTCAAAAAGTGGTTATTACTATTCATAACGACTATTTTAAATAATATTTTAATAGCATATCGTCGTTTAGTGAAACTCGGTATTGCGTACAACGCAAGCTATCGAGGAAGGTCATGATTGCATGTAAAGTAAGTCAAGCTAGTGTGTAGTGAAAGATTCCTTTGGTGATATATATATAACATAAAAAAAATATTACTCATAAAAATCTCGGGTGTTACATTCTACCCCCCTTAAAAAGAATTTCGCCCTCGAAATTCGTCACTTTGTAACAAACAGATGAGGATACTTCTCCCTCATCATATCCTCAAGCTCCCATGTAGCTTCTTCAAGTTGGTGGTTCCTCCATAAAACTTTCACCAATCGAGTGGTCTTGTTTCGTAGGACTTTTTCGCTACGATCCAGAATCTCTATCGGTTGTTCTTCATAAGAAAGATCTTGCTCCAGCGGTACAACTTCTGAGATGAGTACATGTGAAGGATCAGGTATGTACTTTCTCAGGAGAGATACATGGAACACATCGTGAACTTGAGAGAGATTCGGTGGAATCGCCAATCAGTAATCTACCTTTCCAACACGATCCAGTATTTCAAAAGGACCGATATATCTAGGGCTCAACTTCCCCTTCTTTCCAAATCTCATAACCCTCTTCTAGGGAGATATTCGTAAGAACACTTTATCACCCACTTCAAACTCTAGGTCTTTTCTTCGGTTGTTGGAATAACTTTTCTGTCGACTCTGAGTTGCTCTTCTGTGTTGTTGAATAGATCTGACCTTTTCTGCCATTTCATCAACGAGATCAGGTCCTAATAGCTTTCTTTCCCCAACTTCATCCCAGCAAGTTGGAGTCCTGCATTTCTTTCCATAGAGAGCTTCATAAGGAGCCATCTGAATACTGGAGTGAAAGCTATTATTATAAGAAAATTCCACCAAAGGTAGGTGTTGATCCCAACCTCATTTGAAATCCATAGAGCAAGCTCTCAACATATCTTCTAGGGTTTGAATTGTTCTCTCAGACTGACTGTCTGTCTGAGGATGATAAGCAGTGATGAAACTCAACTATGTATCCAGAGTATGCTGAAGACTTTGCCAGAACTTTGAGGTAAATCTCGGATCCCGATCAGATATAATAGAAAGCGGTACTCCATGCAATCTTACCACTTCCTTTACATATATCCTGGCAAGCTGATCTAGAGAGAAATCCTCTCTAATAGCAATGAAGTGTGCAGACTTTGTAAGACGATCAACTATGACCCAGATAACATTATTGCCTTTGGATGTTTTAGGAAGTCCTGTGACAAAGTCCATAGTGATGTTTTCCCATTTCCATTCGGGTATGGGTAATGGTTGTAACATCCCCTTAGACTTCTGTCTCTCAGCTTTAACTTGTTGACAAACCAAGCATCGAGAGACATATTCAGCAACATCTCTTTTCATGTCATCCCACCAGAAGTACTCTTTCAGGTCCCTATACATCTTCGTGCTTCCAGGATGAATAGAGAATGAAGAACTATGATCCTCATCCAACAGCTCCTTCTTTTACTCAGGGATGGGAGGAACACAAACCCAATTCCTGAACTTTATTATCCCATCACAATCAAGGTTGAATTCAGGAACATTTATCACCTTCTTTTGTAACTCGACATCTTCTTTCTGTGCCTCTTTAATCTTCATATGTATAGATGGTTGAACATTCATTTGAGAAAGAAAAGATTTTTCCCCTTCCATTATAATTCCAAGATCCATCCTTTGTAAATCCATAAATATTGGATCTTTTGTGATCCTCATTATGGATAAACTAGCATGGTCTTGTCGACTTAATGCATCTTCCACCTTGTTTGCTTTCCCAGGGTGGTAATGGATTGAGCAGTCATAATCCTTAATTAGCTCCAACCATCTTCTTTGATGCATATTCATCTCCTTTTGTGTGAAAATATACTTTAAACTTTTATGATCAGTATAAATATCACACCTTTCACCATAAAGGTAATGCCTCCAAATCTTTAATGCAAAGATTACCGCATCTAACTCCAAATCATGTGTTGGGTAATTTTGCTCATGGATTTTCAACTGTCGTGAGGCATAAGCTATCACCATATCATTTTTCATAAGAACACACCCCAATCCTTTGTTGGATGCATCACTGTAGATCACAAACCTTTCTCCACTACAAGGCAGTGTGAGCACAGGTGCACTGGATAACCTTCTTTTCAACTCCTTGAAATTCTCTTCACATTCCTCTGTCCAAACAAACTTAACTCCTTTCCGAGTCAACTTGGTGAGTGGGTTAGATAATCGTGAAAAATCTTTTACAAAACGTCGATAATATCCATCCAAACCAAGAAAACTTTGGATCTCAGTTACTGTTGTTGGTCTCGACCATCTTTTGATAACCTCTGTTTTTGCTGGATCCACAGATATCCCCTCTTTTGAGATTATGTGACCCAAAAATGCACCTTTTTTAAGCCAAAATTCACACTTGGTAAATTTGGCATAAAGCTTCTCCTTTCTCAGGGTCTTGAATATAATTCTCAAGTGATCTTCATGCTCTTCCTTTCTCTTTGAATAGACAAGAATATCGTCTATAAAGACTACCACAAATTGATCAAGATAGTCTCTAAAGACTCTATTCATTAGATCCATTAAGATAGCAGGGGAATTAGTAAGACCAAATGGAATCACTATAAATTCATAGTGTCCATACCTTGTACGGAAAGCCGTCTTTGGTATATCCTCCATTTTGACCCTTAATTGATGATACCCTGAATGAAGATCAATCTTGGAAAAGTATTTAGCTCCGCGTAGTTGGTCAAATAAGTCATCAATGCGTGGGAGAGGATATTTGTTCTTGATAGTGATCTTGTTAAGTTCTCGATAATCAATGCAAAGTCTCATTGATCCATCTTTCTTCTTAACAAATAGAACAGGTGCTCCCCAAGGTGACGCACTAGGGCGTATGAATCCCTTATCAAGATTCTCTTGGAGTTTCTTCTTCAATTCATGCAACTCAATTGGGGCCATTCTATAAGGTGTCTTTGAAATAGTCAAAGCACCTGGTACGAGTTCTATTGAAAACTCAACTTCACGATTTGGTGGAAGACCCGGTAATTCCTCCAGAAAGACATCATCAAAATCCCGTACGATGGGCATATTCTTAATCGCGAGTTTCTCACCAACCATTTGAGATAAATAACCTTCATTTAGGGGAATCAATACCCATAAAATGGAAGAAATTTCCACTGGAAGGTTATGTTCATCCTTGCATTGATAGATGATCATAGATTGATCTGGAATATGAAATGTGACTTCCCTTCTTTGGCAATTGATATGAGCTCCGTATAAAGAAAGCCAATCCATGCCAAGAATCACATCGAATTCCACTAAAGGAGGGATCACAATATTTGCAGGAGGCACTTTCCCACAAACGTCAATTGGAGAAGAATTATAAACTTTTGATGTGATTGATGTGCCATTAGGTGTTGTCAAAGCTAACTCAACATATAATTGTTGAGGTAATACGGTGATACCCTTAAAAAATTCTTCATAAATAAAAGAGTGGGTGGATCCAAAATCAAATAAAACATTTGCTACTTTAGAGTGGATGGTAAGTGTACCTTTCACCACTTCGTTATCGTACTCCACATCGCTGATAGAAATTGCATGTGACTTTCCTTTGTCTTTAGCCTTAAGAGTTTGTTGACATCGACCATAATCATCAACCCTTGGATTTGGGCATTGATTGGCATAATTCCCCATCTCCTTGCACTTGAAACATTAAAGTGTAGTAGGTTCATTCTGTGTATCCCTTCCTTTGTTTGCATCATTAGACATCTTCTTCCCATTATCGCGGCATTCAAATGCCCGATGACCTTCCTTTCCACATTTGAAACATTTACTTTTCCCTTTAAGACAACTCCCTCCATGTTTCTTTCCAAACTTTGAGCATAAGGGAAAGCTCGTCTTCTTTTCAGTGTGCTCTTTAGATTTTCTTTTGAATTCCATTTTCCTCTTCTTATCAAACCCATATGACTGATGGGTTACTCCAATCTCTATCTCGACTTTGAGAGCACATCGAACGATTTCCTCGTAGATATTGAAGTCCCTTATGGCTAACGCCCTTCGAAGACTTGGTTTTAAGCCACTAAATAATCGATAAATCTTACTCTCAGGTTGGATAATAATACCAGAAGCGTACCTTGCAAGTCTTGTAAAATTTGCTTCATAGGTACCAACAGATTCATCATCCCTTTGCTTCAGTTCAAGAAACTCTTTCTCCATCTTTGTTCGGAGAATACGAGGGAAGTAATTATTGAAAAATAAGTTCTTGAACTCATCCCATTCCATGGACTCAATTTCACCCCTTTGCCTCGTATTCTTAATAAGATTCCACCATTTATCAACATCTCCTTCCAAACGATACACTGCTAGGATGACTTTATCATGTTCAGAACATTGAAAAACTGAAAATATCTTTTCAGTAGTACTAATCCATTGTTCAGAAACTAATGGATCAGTAGACCCGCTGAAAGAAGGTGGACGCTGCCTCATGAAGGATTCAACAGAATGTTTCTCCTTCCTTTGCTCGTTTGGAAGTCTTGCATGATTCATATCTTGAGAAAGTTGTGTGAGCATGGATACAAGATTTTGCATTCTAGCTCCCATATCGTTTGGTTGCTCAGGGGGACAATCATTGCATTGCCCATCGCATTTCGCATTAACACGGTTCCTTCGGGTTCCAGCCATTGACTAAAACCAAGAAGAATAGTGTGAGCAACACTAATTATAATAGGAAAACTACATAATTCAAGAATAAAATTTTCACGCTTAAGGTCTTATCCTAGGTTATTCATGGCCATTTCTAAAACACTAAGATTGTTTTCTATGCTTAGACTTATCCTTAGGGTTCTTACTAAGGTTTTCACATACTAGTTTCCAAAGGTTGACTATACCTTTCCTCTGATACCAACTATAATGACCCATACTTTACATAAATTGTTAATACTTCAAAATTGAATCACACTTATTACAACATACGATAAAACCACAAAGGACCGTATAGGTATAGTGTCTTTAGAAACTGGGAAACATAAACAACTGGTTCATAAATCTTCTATAGTGTCTCCCATTTATTTCATCATATCTAGGGTCCCTTTTAGCATATTCTACTTAATATCCATCTTCCTGACCTGGGGAAAAGAAAACATACAAAAAAGGGTGAGCTCAAATGATCAGCAAGGGCAAATAAAGGAAATAAAAATCATATCATATCTTCTTGAAAATCATAACCTGCAAAAGAGATCATAATATCTTAACATGGAATAAATCATAGAAGTGAAAATGAGATCCCCATAATCATAACATAAAACTTGAAACTTTGTGGCATACACACATAATAATAGAGAATCATTTCTTGTTAGTCAAGACTCATTGCCAAGACTATCTTAGTGGATAAAGTCCCTTTTTGAACCGATTCACCCTCGTTTCAGTCCTATTTCACTGAACCGGTATAACCTACCGTTCCAGCCATGTCTATCTCATGAGATATAAAATCTTTACCCAATGCATTGGAGGGAGATATAGGTCCCACCCATCTTATAATGATACCATTCTTATGTGTGCCACAAAATCATAAATCATACATCATTTCATAACCCATGTCATAAAAATGGGAATCTTAAACATCGTGACATCATAAAACAATTCATATAAGATAAAGGAATTCATAAAAATATAATTCCATCACAACATAATCAAATCAATGTAATAATAGAGATAAAAACATAACCCTTTATTATCTTAGATGGAAAATAATTTTGATAAAACACTTGAACTCCATTCTTGAGGAAAATATCATTTCTGCTTCAAAAACACTTTTCCTTTCTTAACATGTCGTACAATTACAAACTAAAAGAAGTTGATTAAAAATAAACTTGAAAACTTTTAAAGGAAGCTTCTTTGAAATAATGTTTTAAAAATCCATTCATGCCGTATAAGTTAAAAAAACATTCTTCGTACTTTTGTCGGAAAAGTCAAAAAGTACCTCGTACGAAAAACGACAAAAGATTCCTTTCATATCTTTTACTAAAAACTCACAGAAGGGTAAAATTGGATATAAAATATTTTAGGTGGATGGAAATAATATTACATATTGAGGAAACATGGATGTGGATGATAAAATACACCCCAGTAAATACCAAAGTATAAACAATCTCGGATAAAAATGAGATTGTGATATTTCCCTTACCTTAGGTCCGATTTGCTTTGTACGTGTCCGAAGATCCTGTATAATGGTTTAAATAATGTTATTGACTTATTCCAGAATCATACATATTGATATGATATCATATATGGTCATGTTCTTAGCTTCTTATTAGTAATATTTCATTGTTACTTGTTACTCGGGTCTTTATTGCCTTTTGTTCTTATGCGTGTTTTGCTGAATAAATTCTTATTCTTATTTTAAGGTTATAGATACCTTATATCATAATGGTATTAGTGTAACATATATCATATTTATTCATTCAATTAATTTATATAATTACTATGTAATGATGATCATGTAGAACGAGTTGCATCACATCGTGGAGACGGTATTACGTACGTACGCACGAGCGATGATATTGTTCCCATAATCGTGGAATTGTATTTAAGTGTATTTATACTATTTTAGTATCAATATCACTTTATAATAATCATATATAGTTACTCATTACACCATTATACCCATCCTTTTAAGGTGATGGTGGAAAATAGATTACACCACGGCGTGGAGACGGTATTCTGTACGTACGCACGCGCGGTGATTTCATTTTTCCATAGGATGGATAGAAGGTGAATTCGGGTTGTTTCATATTTATAATAACATATCAGTTTATAAGTAATACTGATGTTATTACTTTATCATGAAACAACTAAAGAAGAATAAGTTGAAGAAGAATGAAATTGAAAAGATCGGTAATGGATATTACCTCTTTTTTGAAACGCCTCTTTGAATCCTCCACTTAGGGAACTAAGATTGGTCTTTGAAGAAGACCAGGACCTCTAGGATTATTCTAGGGAAGTGGAGAAGGGATTTTGGTAGGGTTTGGCCGAGCTTGAGTGCTAAAATTGGTGTGAGGAGGAGGGGGAGGAGGTGCCCTTTTATAAGGGAGGAGAGGGGCACCTTAGGAATATCTCAAAATATTATTTTATATTAAAGTCAAAATCAGTTTATAATGGTTCCAAAGGGTCTTATTTCGAAGGTAAAGTGGGGATGGGTCGAAATCCTATCAACCAATAGGATTTAGACAAGTTTAGGTTATTATTTTAACCTTATCAATTAGATTTAACTCTAAGTTAAATAATTTAACTTTTACCGTGACTTTTTTTTTTCTTACACTATATGGTTAATACACTTACTATAACATGCCAAAAGAACCCCAAGTTGTTTATTATTAATATATATATCCTTATCTAAGTCATTTTTCCGAACCGTAGATTTTTAGGAATAAAATAACAATTAATAATATAATATTTGATTTAAAAACTATTTTGTGTCAATTTTGACACTATTTGATATATGATTTTTGTGAAAGTCATAACAGAATTATATGTTAGAACCAAGTTGATTAAATCAACACTAATATGTCATAGTAACCTAGAAAATTAGTTTAATTCATAAAAAGTTTCAAATTACATTTATTTGAGCATTTATAACATCAATTATGTTAACATTTCCTTAAAAGGGTAATTACTGCATCATCGTTGTGTCATAAATAAATTAATTTATTTAAAGTCTAAAAATTATAAATAAAGTATCATTATGTAGGAAATATTTTTATATTTCTAATGAATATTTATAGTATAATTTATCTTATGTATAACCCCATATTAAAAATGTTTTAGTTATTAAACTTTGATTTTAACTATTTTAACTATTCATTAAATAAAATAATATTAAATGTCATAATCTAATCCAAGTGGACCTAAATGGTCATATTATATTCATAAGGTTGTTTTTGGTCGAATTAAACTTATCCAATAGAATTAGGACATATGTTAGGGTAATAGTAATATCATATTTACCCTTAGTTACCCTATTTACTATTAACCGCGGTAAAAAAAAGTAAAAAGTTACTATTCACCAAAAAATTATTTTTATCTTATTGAACCACATTTTACTTACTGATATCAACCGTGTCTATCGGATTTTCGAAATTCCATTCACAGAAGCGGTAAAATTAATTTTTATGCAAAATTCAGTTTTTAACCTACCACTTAGTGGTTTCACTATTCATCAAAAATTGAAAGTTTTCAGAAAAATACCAAAATTTAATCCTAGGCTAATTTCGGTATTCCGAATCCAAAAATGAAGTCCATTTTGAAAAATAAAATTTATAAAATTTCAAAAAGTGGTTATTACTATTCATAACGGCTATTTTAAATAATATTTTAATAGCATATCGTCGTTTAGTGAAACTCGGTATTGCGTACAACGCAAGCTATCGAGGAAGGTCGCGATTACGTATAAAGTAAGTCAAGCTAGTGTGTAGTGAAAGATTCCTTTCATGATATATATATAACATAAAAACAAAATATTACTCATAAAAATCTCGGGTGTTACATTATGAATTTGAGATATTGAATCCTATCAGACCACATCACTTCAACAAATGTGATTATGTATACTAGAATGATATAATGGATTTATTCCTAAGGAATATTGGTCTTTACTATTATTGTATTATGCATAAACCTTATAAATGACTTGATGTGGAATTAGAAACACTTACTACTAATGAGAATTCTAAATGTGTTTCAAATTAAAATGTCTTGAATTTCTTATAGTTTTCATTAAGTAGAAATTTGTATAGTCATATTTCATCTTGAAAGATTTCTTCTAAAATTTGGAGGACATTGAAAGTCACTCACAAAGGTGCTATCAAGTTGTAGAGAACTAAGTTAGGTATGCATCAAGCTGAGTTTCATGATTTTAGGATGACAGAACAAGAGAGTATAAATGAGATGTATAATAGATTCATAAAGATTATCAATAACATGGTTTCTCTGGGAGAAAACATAAAGAATGAATCCCTCATTGAAAGACTACTGCAAGCTCTACCCAAAATATGTAATTCAAATAAATTGACTACTGAATAAAGAAAGGTCATTACTAAATATTTCATAGATGAGTTGAGAGGATCATTACTACAATACGAGCTGAAAATAAAAAATTATAATATTGATTATCATGATAAGAGAAAAGGTATAGAATTTAAAATGTAAATGTTATTGTTAATTATTCAGATTTTGAGTTATAGAAATGTGAGAGGGACGAAATTGAAAATTTCACCAAATTTGTTTACAGGTACATGAGGATTAAGAGAGGCTTTAAGAGGTATCCTAGAAGATATTACATAAAGGATGACAAAAGGAGTAGTAAAATAGGTTAGACCAATAAATATGATGTTTCAGAATTAATATGTTACAAGTAAAGGAAAAAGGGGCACATAAAATCATATTTTCCTAGGATAAAACAAGATGGAAAGGATAAGAAATACAAGAAGGAACAAATAAAGGCTTATCATGCTTGATGGAGTTGAACAGAAGAGTCAGACTCAAGTTATTTTGGTTCTGAATGTGAAAATGAATATGAAAATATATGTTTGATGGATTCTAATGTGAATGAGGTACACTCTAACAATTATTATACTTCTTAATATGAATCTAATATTGAAAATTAAGTTAAATAATTAAATTCTCAAAATGATAAATTTCAAAGTGACATATTAAGAATGGATGAATAGTATAGGGAATTGAAAAGAGTAAATAAAAAAATTAAAGGAGAAAATAAAAAAAATAAATGATTCTATTTTAAGAAATATAGAATAGAAAAATGTTGTAGAATCTAAATTATTTAAAATAAAATATTAAAATATTAAAATAAAATATTTCCTATCTAAAAATGATAAAGTTCAATATAGAATATTAAAATTAATATTTGATGATTTAGATAAATTTTAAATGGAATGTAAACATCTTAAACATGGAAATAAGAAACTAGAAAATTATGAATCATGTTCAAATGAAAACATATGTGATGAACTAGAAGTTGTTTAAAAATAGGATGAAAACCTTAAAATGGAAGTCACCAGTTTAAAAGAAAATTCATTTGTCTTCATCCAAGGCCAAGAGAAATTTGATAAAACAATGGCTATGAACAAACCCAAATATGATAAAAATGGTTGTGACTATAATACTTTGGTTCCTTAGATATATAGAACTATTTTGTGAAAATAAAGTATATTTGTATAATTGTTTTACCTCTAGAACACCACAACATAATGGTGTTATAGAGAGGAAAAATCAAACTATTCGAGAAATGGAAAGAACAGTTCTTAATAAATTCAAAACTCCAAAATATTTTTGGGATACATCTATTAAAAATATTTGCTACATCTTAAATAGATTTTATATCAGAGATTTATTAAATAAAAATACATATAAAATTTTTAAAATTAAAAAACCTAAAATGGATTATTTTAATTTTTTTGGATATATTGTCTATATTTTCAATACTAATGATAATTTAGACAAGTTTGATTCAAAAAGTGATAAAGGTATCTTTTTGGGATATTCTAATAACAGTAAGGATTATTGGGTATAAAAAAAGGTTTATGATAATGGAATTATATGTTCATCTTAAATCCATTGAAAATAATGATAAAAAGAATAATTATTATGTTGATAATACTGATGAATTTATGGAATTTAATTTTGATGAAAATAAACCTAATAGTAATGATGTATTAGTTAAGGGGGGCATGTCTCATCTTAATCTGATCCTTTAATATGGAAAACTCACAAAGATCATTCTCTATAAAATGTTATAGGAAATTTGGAATATGGGATTAGAACTAGACATTCTGTTTTAATTTTTTTCTCAAATTATGACTCTTTAGATAATTTTCTCATGTTAATATTAAATATGCTTTGAAAGATTCTAATGGGTTCATAATATGCATGAAGAACTAGAAAATTTTAATAGAAATAAATTTTAAAATTTATTTCAGTTACCTAAAGATGTAATGTCCATAAGAATTAAATGAATTTTTTGAAATAAACTGTATGAATCTGGTAATATATTTATAAATAAGGAATGATTATTTTCTCAATCTTATTTTCAAGAAGAAGTTATTGATTTGGAGGATTAATTTATAGTAGTTTCTAGATTATAAGCCATCCATATTTTATTAGCTTTCTCAAGTTATAAAAATTTTAATCTTTTTCAAATGGATGTAAAAAGTGCATTTTTAAATGGTGTTATTTTAAAAGAAGTGTATGTTAAATAACCTCTTGTCTTTGAATATAATGAATTTACAAATCATGTTTTCAAACTATCTGAAGATCTTTATGGTCCTAAACAAGCTCCTAGATCTTTTTATGAAATAATTACTCAATTTTTAATTAAATATGATTTTGTTAAAGGTAATGTTAACCCAAAAATATCCATTAAAAGAGTTTCTAATGATATACAATTAATACAGATTTATGTTGATGACATAATTTTTGGTTCTACAAATGATAAACTAAGTAATGAGTTTTCAAAGTTAATGAAAAATTAATTTGATATGAGTCTAATGGGGGAACAAAAAAATTTCCTTGGTTTGTAAATTTGTCAAAGAAATAATGGAATTTTCTTAAATTTGGCCAAGTATTCCAAATAACTTGTAAAAAAGTTTAGGCTTGATTCTTGTAAAAATATGAGAACCCCTATGAGCAGAAACTCTAAACTGGATGAAAATTAATTTGGAATATATGTATGTGAATGTTTTATAGAGGCATGATAGGGAGTCATCTATATCTCACTACTTCCATACCAGATATTATGTTTTATACTTTTATATATTCTAGATATCAGTATAACCCCAAAGAAATTCATATCAAGGCTGTTAAAAGAGTAATTAGGTATATCAAAGGCAATATAAGTATTGGACTATTTTATTTTGATGATAATTTCTTCTATTTATTATCTTACTCTGACTCAGAATTCGAAAGATGTAGACTTGATAGGAAATTTACTTCAGGTATGTGTCACTTTTTAGGAAAAAATTTAAATTCATGGAGTTCTAAAAAAAATTAAGCATCACTGTCAATAAATGTGGATGAGTATGTTGATGCTACTGGTTTTTGTTGAAAAAGTATTTGGATAAATCAAAATTTATATGATTTCAATATTAATTTTGATAAAATTACTATTTTTTATGATAAATTTATTATTATTTCAATTTTTAAAAATCCTCTTCAACACTCGGGAACTAAACACATTGATGTTAGATTTTATTTTCTTAGGGATCATGTAAATAAAGGTGATATATATTTTGAATTTAAAAAAAAATAACTTCTAATTCATATTTTATTATGAAATATAACTGTTTACTCTTTATTTTTTATTTTTAAAAAAATTTAGGCTTCTGTGAAAGCTTCCTTAATACCTAAGCTCTTAAAACATTTATGGGGACCCTTAGGTCAAACCTATGTTAGGTCTAGTATATAGAGGCCCACACAAAACCTGTCTTGAGTAGAGTGCTCGTATTGATCCTATAGGGACCGTGTATAAGGACCAAGTATAGTGTTCCCACATAGTGGGAAGAGGTAGACCACAGTGTGTACTATGATATTTGTTCTGGAAATTCTAACCCGAGCTTTGGATTATATACCGAGAGCCTCCTACCTTACAGTTTTGATGTGGGATAACTATGATTTATCCTGGACCATTCGATCTTATTTTTCTTAATATCATCTGTTGATCTCACCTCTATAATGTTGAAATATACTTTAAACTTTTTTTAAAATTAATTATATCATTTTTTGTGACATCTATACATACAGATTATAATTTTTACAATGCGATGTTTTTATATAATTTTGCTTCATGTTTATTCTATAGAATTATATTTTTATTTTTATTTTTTTCATTTATTTTTGTTTACAATTTAATTATATTGATATATTAAATATTTTATTTTAATAAAACTTTTCCCAACTATATTTTATGTCCATCGCGACTTTAAAAATAATTAAGGTAATTTTAATGATCATATTATTTTTATTATTCTCTAAAAAGTCTCATGCAGAGATTCAACTTTGACATGCTTTTAAAGATTTATGTTTTAATGCTTCAAGAGAATGATTTAAGAATAAAAAAATGTACCCAAGTAGATAAATGGAGATTTTCTCATTTGATAATTCATTTGATAAGGATAAGAAATACTTTCATGCTGCTCTGAAATTTTGATCAAGAAACTTCTTTAACATATGTTTTTCTACTGTGATCATTCAGGATCTCCATCATTTCATATTACACCCTAGATGTGATTGAGGAATAATATTTTCATCAAAATTCTTCATCATATTCTCAATATCCTATTTCATTTGTTTTGTATTGTTTTTCTCCGATGTAATTCTTCCAATATCATGTTTGTATACAAGAGTCTGGATTAAGTTTTTCCATCCAAAAGTTCTTTTTGGGTTATTCCTACCACCTAAAAGGAAGGTTGAGGTATTCATCCCAAACAAAAGGTAGGAAAGTTGTGACTCCTTATAGATCTAGGGGTTATAACTCTAGGTGAAAACGTATGTAGGGTAATACCACCATGTGAAAAAGGTACGTCTATAATTCTTGTAATTGGTTTATTACTCCCAGTAAAAATTAAAGAAAAATTGTATACTAATCTCCTCAAGGATTAGAGAAGATTGAATAGAGGACTAGGATCTTAGTGATTCAAACCTCTATAAAAATCACATGTGTTATTTTTTTCTTTCCACTGCAATATTTAACATTGTTTTTATAACTCTAATAAATCAAAATTTATAATAATAAATCAAAATGGACTATTAAACCCCCTCTAGTTAACTCTATCATACCAAGGGACCTAAAATAATATTTCATGGAACTTTCTTGAATGAAATTTCATGATAAATTCAACAAAGTCATGTATCATGGTTTTCCAGTAGTAACCCATCCTCTTTATTTGGTGCGAGAACCTGGTCCCAGACTGATGAGCGTCGCAGAAGCCTACATGGGCTACTTCCATAATGGTAGGAATCACTATTTTGGTTATGAATCTAAGGATGATTTGATAAATTACATGCTTGTAGAGGTCCTTCTACTCATTTGGACTACTCTACAAGGTAAATTTCACTACATGCTACCAAACCTATTCACTTTTGGCTTAGTCTATCAGGACAGATCTATTTTGGTGATAATTAATTATAGGCTCCATCCATCCAGGGGTGGATATTGGTTCATCATGATCTGGGGTGGTGTTATCCTAGTTTATTTCTTCTATATCATAGATGATGATCGATAAGACCATTCATTGGTGTGTGATATGGAAGATTTCTTCTTCTAGATCAGGGTCAGCCAGGACCGTGGTTGCATTACCCAAGGTGTCAGCACAATCATTCTTTGATCATAGAACATGATGTAATGTGGGATTAAAATAGAATTCTTCCATCAGTCACCTCACTTATCTAGTGAGAGGGTCCAGTTCTTCCTTTTTGATGGCATATTCGCCATTGATCTACTTTGTCACTAGTTTTGAATCCCCTTTGATACTCATATGGGCTATTTGTATTTGTAGGGATAGTTCCAACCCAGTGATGAGGGATTGGTATTCTACCACATTATTCATGAAGCCTTCAGGTAGTGAGAAAGAATATAGAAAACTTCTTTATCTCAAGAGACAAATAAAATCCTGAACCCAACCAAATTAAGTCTCTGTTTTTCCATCCTTTTGTACATAGGGCTTTGGGAGGCACCATAAAAATACATCTCCCATGTCTGGGTAGTTTCATGGGTATAGAAGAACTCCTCATCTGAAATCTCAGTGTCCACCAGTGTATTTTATGGGGCATAATGTTCTGTGAAGAAATTAGCCAGGGCTTTCCATTTCACTGATTTCCATGATACGAACTAAAATTCATATTACTATAGAATAACTGCTCATCGAGACAAGATCCAAGTCAACATAGTATGACCAAGAATGTACTTGATAGGATCAATATGATAGACCATATGTACTTCGTGGTGCTTTAATTAATGCCTTAATATTTTTCACTACGAAGATGAATGCAAGGAAGTTATTCTTGACATCAGAGTATTGGGTCTCAGTACTTAGAATTGTTTTAATGAGGGAGTAGAAACTGAAATTTCTCCCCACATCATTTTTATGTGTGAGGAGGGCACCCATTACGTGTTCCATGGTGTCCATATATAAGATGAGTGGTATTAATTCCAATAGTGTAATCAAAACCGATGGGTGCAATAAATACTTCTTGAGTCTTTTGAATTCTTCTCAGTAGTCATAATCCCATTAACAATTGAATCCCTTCTTCATTAGCCTAGTGAACGGGAGATATTTTTATCCACTTTGGTGATTAATCACAAAATGTAGGCAAGGTTCCATTGGATCCCTCTCATTTTTTTAGATTTCTTGGGGGTAACATTGCTATAAAAACACTATTCTTATCTAGGTCAAACTTGATGTCATGGTAGCATATCAAAAAACAAATGAAATTCCCTGATGTTACCCCAAAATCACATTTTAGTGGATTCATCTTTAATCTTTGTTGTTGTATCTTGTTGAATACTATTTGGAGATCCATGAAGGTATCACATCGCTGTGGTGATTTAACCACCAGGTCTTCGACATAACAATTGAATATCCTTCCTAGTAATTACTTAAAGATTTGGCTTATGGAGAATTGATAAGTGGATCAAACATTATTTATGCCAAAGGGCATGACATAATAAAAAAAGATCCCCTAAGGCACTATGAAGGTAGTGGATTCTTCATCTTAAAAGGGTCATATTTATTTGATTGTACCCTGAATACCCATCCATGAAGGAAAGGGATTAAAAGAAAATAGTTTCATAAATCAAGATTCATGTGATTGAAAATGGGAAATCATATTTTGGGAAGTGATGATTAAGGTCTCTAAAATTGATGAAGACTATAATCTGTCCATTATTTTTCTTGGTGGGGATGATATTTTTGATTCATATTGGGTATCTCGCTTCTCGGACAAAGTTAGATTTGATAAATTTATCAAATTCTACCTCTACATTGGTGTCATAAGAGGGGTGTATCCTCCTAATACTTTCTTGAAGCCTGAATTTTATTTCGGTAATCCAATATGATACATATCCATATATAGATTCAATCTGGTCATTTCTGTATAGTTCCAAGGAAACACATATCGGTGCCACTTTAGAAATTCAATATACTTCTCTTTCTCTTTGAGGGGCATGGAGGCACTAATTAGTGTACATCATGGGTCTTATTATTTTCCCAAATTTACCTATCTGAGCTCATTAATGGTGGTGGAGACACCTTCCACAAATGTGGGAGGGGTGTTTCAAAGGTCATCCTCTTCATATTCCATCTCTAAGTATGTGGAGTCATTCTCAGATGAATTTATAAATCTAGGGACTTCTCGGTCACTATTGGGGGTAATATACGTGATGAGAATAAACATTATCATACCTTATTTCTTGATTCATTTTAGAGAGATGATGGAACTGATTGTTTTTTACACTATCACTGGGGACTAAAGGGGTTTGGACCTCTAAGACTTGTTCTATTACCTAAACCAGATTTATGAGGAGCACATAGTCATTGTCGAGTATACACGAGGGACTCATAGGGGTGGTCCCTAAGACATTAGGGGATGAAACCTATATATCATTATCCACTATTAGTTGTTTTAAACCCATTTTATAGAAATATTATTCATTATATTTAGACCTATAAGTCTCAAAGGGGGTGTTATCACCATGCAGTATGTCGACTTTTCCATCAATGGGGTATTTTAGATATTGATGGAATGTTGAAGGTACCTCCAGGTGGCTATGGGTCCAGGGACTTCCAACCAGGACATTTTATGTGATGTCTTGCGAGATAACCATAAAATCGGTTTCATATGTGAGATCCCCAAACTGATCTTCAAATTTTATCTTCCTAAGAGATATTTTTTCATGCTTATCATACCCCTGAATGGTAATTTTTTTGGGAGATATGTCCCCTTTTCTATATCCCACACATCATAGGGTTTTAATAGGGATGAGGTTGATCCTAGAACCATTATCAATCAGAGACTATTGAAAATTGATATTATTGAGTCTTATTGAAACATTTAGTGGCCTGATGTTCCCTTAGATGGCCTCTTCTTGGTCCTAGTCAATGAATGAGATGAAGAATTGACATTATAATGGCATGGTCCCCACTCGGTAAACCTTAGTTGTAGATACTTCTATCTCAAAATCCTATAGGATATGTAGGGATTCAATGAGTACCTCCCTGAGTTATTTTAAAGATGGATCACATCCAGCATTGATAGATTTTCTAGGATAGCATCTAGTCATTTTAGAATGTCATACTTTTATACTAGAGGTCGGTGCTTCCTAATGTGGGACTACTCCTTGATATGTGGCTCAGGAGCTAAGGAATTTGAGGTGGATAGTCCTAGTGGTTATTCAGAGGTTTATGGATCATCTTGTACTAGTGGCACAAGTCGTATGAGTCTTCCCTATTGTTTGGGATGATCGCATAGTTGAACCCTCTCTAGGTGTTCATTCACAACAACTGGGTTCAGATGACCACTAGAGGGTTCTTGGACACATCCATATCTATTTTGGTCCTACTGGAGCACTTTTCCATAATTCTTAGTTGCATATATGTCCTCTATGGGGACGTGACCAAAATATTGGGCCTGACCATACCCGTCTTTAACCCAATATCCTTGGTTCCTGCTTATATGGCCTCTTGTTCCCCAATTATATCTGTGAAAATCATATTATGAGGAATATTCATCATCGAAGAAGGTGTATTACAAGTTTATCATATGTAATAAACTAAATATTATCTCTTCATTTGACAAGGGATCCATTTGGTGGGGCAGTGGTCATGTTGCGGATATTGCAGGGAAGAAATCTGCAAGAGTTAGAGCTTGTGTTGGAGAAAAATATGACTCCACATATTCTATTTATTCCTACTTATAGTGTTTATTACCACCTCTGGGAGGCATATCTGGTGTTACCTCGTTGGGTGGTGGATATATTTTGGGTTTGCGCAACTGTTCTCTTAGGGTGTCCTGGGATTAGTCAACTATTTTCTGATTCATCCAGTTGCCAAACTTTCGCTCACACCTGGACAGAACATTCTGCAAATTACCCTTCTCTTTCAACTAGGAAACAGTTATGCAAGGCACCTACTTTGAGGAGTTATCTAACACCACCTATTCAGAATCAACCATACCTTAAAGGAAGTCTTTTAAGATAAAGTATTCCTAGATATTATGACACAACATTCTATGGAAAGGGCAGTAGTCAGAATAGTCATTGAGTTTTACCTCATCAGGCTTCCTAGGATATGGTAGATTGAGAAGGTTATTGTCCATGGATGAAAAGAAATAATCGGGGAATTTTTCATTTTGGAAGGAATATGATTTATTTATCCATTCTTTAAATCCTGAGTGACTGTGATTTCTCTTTTCTACTGTTTGAGGGATATTTTGTGGTTGTCTCCACTCAACGGGAGGTGTTGGTTAGTTTGGGACCTGCCTAGATACTTGTATGGACACTACTATTGTATTGAGAGTGAAAGTTGCGAATTATATTTTTCTAATAATTTTCCCCTATGATGAGGTCATGAGTCGAGACTTGGACCGGGTTCATTGAATGGTGTCATCCAAACATTGGTCCTTTTCTGTGATCTCGTGGAACCCACCTAGATAATTCATTTGGATTAGTGGTGTCTACAACCCATCCTTGATATTTTCAGCATAGAGTTCTATTAGTTACTACAGTGAGAGGGGGATTCTAAGTGAATGGGTTAAACCTTTCAATCTAGCTATGAATTCAAACACCCTCTCATTTTTTCATTGTTTTTAGGTTTTCAGGTCAATGATTGTTGTTTTCCTCAGTGTGGAGCTAAACTGATTAAGTAATTGACGAAGAATGTCTTACCATCCTATAATGGATCCTACTGGAAGACTGTTGTACCAAACAAAGGATGGCCCTATAAGAGTCTATAAAAAACACCTCGTCTTTGTTACCTCATGTTGATCTTGAGGGCCCATCATCAGACCACATCAGGATATGAAGTGTGTGATATGTTGTCTGGGGTCATCTACACCCTCAAAGGTAGATAATGTAGGATTTATAAAATTGAGTCGAGGAAAAGTTTTGTACACCTATTCAGGATATGTCTTCCTCTCAGGATACATAGGTACGCATCACCCTCCTATGGCTTCCATTGGAGTATCTAGGGACTCAATGATGTTAAGAAAATATGGGGGTACTGTTATCTGAGTCATCTTCCCTCTATAGGGAGTGGGTGGGAATTAATGAGGTGGTACCACATTTTTCTTTCACTGATTCTTGATTCGTCCTAAGACTGAATGATCACCCTGGTGAAGGAGAGGTTGTCTCCGCAACAGAGGGAAGTCATGATCATTTTTGACTTCCTCATTTATGTATAATTGCTTCCTAGATCTGGAGCCATTCTGATGCTTAGATACCACTTTTTATGGAGGATCTAACATGGGAGGTATAATATTCGTCTCTTCATGAAGATGATACCTGGTGAGAATATTTCTCTAGAGTAGTTCCTTATTGATTGTTCTAAGAGTTTGTATCTCACTCTTGTATTGGGACAATTATTCCTCTATTGAAGGAACTTTTATTATTCATGGAATTAATTGGAAGTTAGCCACATATTTCTATTTTTCTTGGGAATTTCTCCATAATAGAGTTCTAAACTTGATATTTAGAGGTGCCAAGCTTCAGAGCCTCCTCTGGTTCTGGGTGCGTGTAGTCGGTTGGTGCATCTAGATCACCCTATTCTTGAGGTAAGTTTTTTGTGTTGTGTCCCTATTCATTTTAATCTTGATCCAAAGTATCTATTGTGTATATAGTGATAGAATTTACAAGGTAATATTGGGAAATGGTGGTTATACCATTACTTTCAATGAAACAGGTTGATTTTTCACTACCTACTTCAGGGTCGTTCTTCAAACACTTAGCCATATTGGGCCATTTTAGATTGCGACCCCATCCGGTTCTGATCACCTTAATTGTATGTTCCTCCTATCTCGACCTATGATTAATGACCTTGAGGTAGTTTCAGGTCTTGATTACTGAATGGGTCCTGAATAGAAGAGGTTTATCTTTTGGTATGTGGAATAGATGGGGTGATGATCATTTATATTTACCTACAAAGCTGGAGAAGACTGATTATCTCTATGGTGATGCAGAAGATAAAAATTACCCCCTTCCTTATGGGTTATGGGTTATTCAAGACCATAATTGGCATTGATTGGTCCTATTTTTGTGGATCTAATGACTCTAGTCGAGGATTTTATGGATCCTATGATAGAAATTGAGATATAAATACCCAAAACCTAGTAGGCTGGGGTTGATCATGAATCACCATTTATTTCCCTAGGACCCTCTTACAGGGTGATGAACATAGTCATGGTGATTAAGATATGAATTCTGCCAACCTAGTGGGATGAGGTTTTTTTGTATCTATTGCCAATATTTCTTGAATTCTATCAGGAATTGATGGTCTAATAGGTGGAGGTAGTGGTAGATATTCCCTTAACACGGTGTGTTGAGTTCCCTCATGGATGGCTGCTTTGGCAGCTGCTACTATGACCCGTTTGATGCATCACAGTTGTGATTTCATAGGAGATGGGTGTGATAGAAGCCTTTGATGGGAATCATTCTTCCTGAGAAGTTATTTGGTTGATCTCAACTTTATCTTACATGTCTGAAGTGTATTATTATTTCTTTATGGGGAACATTTCAAAGGTATGTTGGTTATCCTCTCCCTCTTTTCATGATGTATGGACATAATTTAAGTGGGGTAAATTCTATTGTAGTGACCAAATGGATCATGCATTAGCCGATCCTCTAATTTTTCTGAAGGTTATGACATTACAGGATGTCGTATCTGAAGGTTTTTTCTATTCCGGGGACATAGTGAAGTTCAATGCTCTATATTTCTCCCATACTCAGATACACACTTTTGACGACACTTGTGAAATCAATCGGTGGAGAGTTTTCATGATGCGGTGATGAAAACTGTGTATGAATTCATCATGCTCTTTCACTTTTAGATTATGGGATATGGAAAAGGAATCCATATCCAGCTAACGACAAAGTGTATTGATGAGCTGAAGGTGATACTCATATCCTAGATGGGGGAGATGTCTATCCTTCATTCACTGATTAGTATCCCACATGTTTTATAATAGATAAGGCATGCACTCTTTTTCTAGCTCATATGGGACCCTATAGTCTGAAGTGGAAAGGGGCCATAAAATGATGGGGATATTTTTTCTGGATAACTCTCTCCATATATCAATATACGACTCTAGTTAATCTAACTTACACACCTCTATCTAGTAAGACCATAGAAGAAGACTCTAAGCGTTTCGTACTGACTGGAGTGGAGTGCTATGAGAAGTTGATGGTTAACAATATGAGGTTGATCTTGATGTTTCAAGAACCTCTATATATTAAGGATTCTGAGTTTTGGACACTTCTCTATACAAAGTTGTCTAGGAAAGGGGGGATTTTCTTGTCCATGGGAGATATCATCGTAGGGAGGTTAACCATAGTGGATATCAGGATTAGGGTTTCTACGATCCATATCCATAGTACCATGAGTACTATTGTCATAATGATCATCTTTTGTTTTAGTTGAAGAGTTTAAAGACACTTATGGTGTTGATAATGTGTCTTGAATGACCTCAAGTACATTATCATCAAGAATATTAGGAATATGGGTCTCATTATACATCATGGTTTGAATATTCCTACGTGCCTTTTGAAATTGTGCTAGGATATGAGCATGTTGTATGATGGTTTATGGAACTTGTTTATAACAATATGGTGGTACGGGATTATGATCCCACTATTGAGAAGTTTCTAGAATATTCCAATTAGATTCCTCAATATTTATAGGAATATGATCATATCCCAAGGCATGTTCCATTCTCACTTGGTGAGCCTTGATCAGAATCAGAGTATGAGCCTGGTCTTAGGCATTTGGAATATGTTGCTGGTCTTTCTTGAAAGAAGTATGATCCTGCCCCGAGGCATGTTTCACTCTCACTTGGTGAGACCTGGTTGGAATAGGATTATGAGCCCGGTCTGTATATTAATTCCCCAACAGAATATTCTAATGAACCTCTAGAATGAGAGAAGGGATATGATCCTCCTCTTGTATTTCCTCAGAATGATTTTAGTGTAGTCGTTCGTCAGTAGAAGTAGGAATATGCACCTAGATTCCATGATTTGTTGGAATATTCCAGTTAGATTCATTAATGGTGATATGAGCCTATCCCAAGGCACATACCATTATCACTTGGTTATCCATAGCCATTACAGGGATATATTCCTGATCCTAGGCCTTTGGAGTATGCCACTTGTCTTCTTCAACGAGAATATGAGCCTATCCCAAGGCATGTTCCCCTATCACTTAGTGATCCCCAGCCAGAATGGGGATATAAAACTGTTCTTAGAACTTTGGAATATGCCTCCCAAATTTTTTGATAGGCATGTGCCTCTGACTTGAGGCATGTGCCTCTGACTTGAGGCATGTGCTACTCTCTCTTGGTGAGACCTAGTTGGAAGGAGAATATGAGCCCAATCTAATGCCTCGTCCTTTCTTAGAATATACTGATAATCCTCCTGGATGGGTGCAAAAATTTATGCTTACTCTAAAGAAACCACTTGTTCATAATTATCAGAGTGTTGATCAGCCCTAGCTATAGGGATAGGAATATGAACTTGTCTCTATATCTATACCTACATCGGGATATTCCAGCGGAGTTCTTCAGTTGTTCCTAAGATGTGTTGGTATTTTAGAAAAGTGTATGCAAGGATATAAGCCTAAAAATTTTCCATATCCACTATGTACTGGAAATATATCTTTGATTGAAGTGGGGGTATGGGCCCACTTATATCCTCCTTGTTCCATCAGAATATAATGATGGAATTCAAGCAAGAGGGTAGGGATATGTGTCTCCTCCATGACTGCTGTAGGAATATTCCCACAGACTCGTTCTGAGTGAGTAGAGATATAAGCCTACTCACTAGTTACTGCCGAAATATGCCAACAGACATCACTAGTGAGAGTGGGTATATGATCCCATTCATGGTAATCAAGAACTTTCTTCACCCAATGTGTCTTTCTTGCTGCTCATGTATGGGCATCAAAGGTGGAAATGTGTCAGGTGGTACCCTTAGCAGGCGACTGATGGGTACCGGTGGGATGATGCTAGAGATGGGGGTTGATAGGAGCCCTCCTCGATTGAACCTAAACCATGAGAGAGATTTTTTTGAATCCCTAGTCCACCTTCATTAGATATTGAAGGTGGTGATTGTCACGCTCTGGGGATAATCTCCTGAAGTTGTTGGTTGTGCCAAAGAGGGACACTTCCTTATCTGTAGCTTTACCTGGACGATTTAGACTCATCAGCCTCAGTTCTTGGAGCCCCTCACAAGTAGTATCAAGGGTCAAGATGGTACAACTTTGATTTTACTCCTAGACCATAATGTTATCCACCTAACACTAAATATTTCAGGTAAGTTAGATCATTTTTTGAACCACAGGGGTTACAACCATAGCTGAAATGCTGGAATGGTCACTGGATGACGACGTTATCTCAAATCAGGATGTTTTTTATGAGAGAAGTATCTGTAGTCATGTATAAAACAAGTAACAAGGTCACATATTAGTTTAATATCATAAGAAATATTTTCTTAATCATATATTCATGTTTAACAAATTTTTTATTTTATTCTCGATCCAGCCATTCTGCTCACATGGACTTGTCAATGCAAGGATAGACTTATTTCATGGGAACCCTGGTTACAAAGGAACATATATAAGATTTAGGAAAACCTTATCATATTTATTTGATATGAAAATAAATTGGCATCTCGTATGGAAAACCAATCATCCTTCTATTTGAGAGTCTCTTGTTGAGTCTACCATTATTGTTTGCATATCTTGTGCAATCAAAATGGCCTAACAGATAATAACCTAAACATTTTATTATTTGATAGATTCACATCAGGTTCACAATTTTTGTTTTAATATAGTGTGAAAACAAAAAATTCACGTCAAATAATAACCTAATCATATTTTTATTTGAGAGATTCACATCGGGTTCACCATATTTGTTTCTATGGGAAAGAGATGACTGTTAGGTGTGTATGGTTTTTCCTGATAGTTAATTATGAGGGGTTCATTTCTTGCATAGTCATTAACGTCAGGTCACCATTTTCATTATTAATGGAAACTCCCAATGGTTCCCTCATCTATAATTGGGTATAGACCTATGTTCCAAAGGTAGGTGGTCATTTGGGGTTTCAAACCCAATTCCACTTAGGGACTTGCATTAGTTGAAAGAATGGGAGGTCAGGATCATTGCACCCTTTTGGGTGGAATTTTTTCCTACTCCGAGAATCTCTTATAGGTTTAATATATGTTCAAGAATCTCTTCCTAATCTTGATATGGGACTAGTCACCAAAATAAAATGATTATAAGTTAAACCACTTTTTATAAAAAGGAAAGGGGAATCTTGTTGGTGAATCTATCTATATGTATCTGAGGTTGTTCATTCACTTCCCAGTGATGGGAATATGTTTATATGTTGAAGTCATATAACCAAGAACTTCAGAATTTACTACCATGTAGGGAGGCGGTTAATATTATGAGGAGGAAACTGAGCTATTATGAGGCATCCTACATATCTTGTTTATTACATGAATCAAAACCCACACAGTTCATTAAACCCATTAAGTTTACCATCATATAGATATAAAATATGTGCAGGTACTGAGGCACCAAATATTTGAGATCGAGTATCAAGGATATGTCCTATATATCCTGATTGTAGCTGGAATCAAAGTTATCAAAGTTTTCTCATGCCCTTAGGAATCACCCCATGGTAGATTCCCTTATATGGGTAATATTTATATCATTCCACTAATCAGGGCTTATATACTGAGATTTTCCTAGCTGGTGGAGATTCATGATGCGAATGATCTGAACCTTACAAACCCCTAATCCCATGTGATCTATGATTAGTGTGAGAAACAATGGACAATAAGTAACCAATCTCACTACATATGGATGAGGGACTTATGCATTGGGACAACCCTTTGGAGGTTAATATAGAACTCGGGCCTCGGGAGTCATCTCACATATCCTGGTTATGGTAGGAATCAGATTCATTGTTGTTAAATTAGTTTCTTAGTTCACTGATGGATGATGAATAATGACTATCCCATGGGAATTATTAAGTCATGGTGGTTGAAATATCTGAGACATGGCAGGACTTACACTGAGTTGGATTCCCATTTGTGTTTGGGCTTGTGCCTTAGGAAGGTTTCCTACATATCATGGTTATAGAAGGAATCAGAGTCCTAATAATTCAATTAATTGGGGCTTACACACCGATGGTACCATCATATGTGGGACATATCATATTATGCCACTACTCAGGGATTACACACTAAGGTTTCCCATTGGGTTCTTCATATAGAGCTCATGCCTTATGAAGGCTTCCTGTGTATCCTGGTTATAGTATGAATTAGATTCATCGTATTCCAATTAATGGGGGCTTACACACTAATGATTCCCTTTCCTTTTGTAGAGTCCTATGATGCAAATGATATGATTATTTCACCTACCTAAGCCCACATGATCTATGATCAGTGTGAGAAAAAATGGATGATAAATGATTAGTCTTATTTCTTATATATGTGGGACTTATGTACTGGTAAATCCCTTTGATGTTTGATATAGAGGTCAGTCCTTAGAGAGGAATCCTATATATGATGGTTATAATAGTAATTAGAGTCATCATAGTTTAATTAATAGGGAGTTACTCACTAAGTATTCCCTAATAATCGGGGCTTACACACTGAGGATGAACAAGGTTATCAAGTCCTAGAATGCCCTAATGTCTGGGCCTACTTGTCTTCTTGACAATCATTGATTTTTCACTCATCATGCCTTGTTTATCATCTAGACATGTCAGATAATGGATTACTGACATGTATAAATACAATCACATGATTCATTTTAATTTTCCAAGGGACATCGCATAATCTGGATGGAATGTACAAAGGTTGTCGCATGATTAGGGATGACATGTCTAGAATACATCACAAGGCCCGGTTAGCTTGTCCAAGAATCCATTGCATGATCCCAATTTTCATACTTAGAGGGAGTCACATGATCCATCTAACTTTCCTTGCTGTCATCATGAAATCTGGCTAACACACTTAGAGGTCATCACGAGAGTCGATACGAAACATCTTAGAGGGTGTCTCATGTCCTGACTAACATATCTAGAGAACATTGCAATATTCGGTTGGAGTTCCCAAAGGGCATTAGAGATCCATTTTACACATATGGTTGTTACATCAAGACTTTTTTGACATATAGTAGTTCTTCCATGTGAGTCAAGAAACATGTTTGAAGGAAACTTCAAGGTTTGGATGGTGAGCCTATAGGGCTTCATGAAACTAGGGTGGAATTACTGGGGGTTCCATACGATTTACTTTGACATTTCTAGAGTACTTCTCATGATCAAAATAGTAGACTAAAGAAACATCACAAGATCTGGGTGACATGTCTTGGTTTTTTCATGTATCCTAGGTGGTTCACACAAAGCATGTGAGGATCAGATTATATGTTCTTCACATAATTCTTTAGTATTTTATTCTTTTTTTTGGAATTTTATTATGAATGTCTTAAATTTTTTCATTGTTAGATTATTTTAATTCCTTGAGTGATCTAGTAGATATGTGGTAAGTTATTCATGTGTACTGCCATAAGTACTTTGTGTGATCTATGAGTGATAACATGAATTTCTTTATACATGGTGCATGATCACTCTAGTTTTTTCCCCAAATATTACCTTATAGAAAAAATATCAGTCGTGAGATCAGTCACTCTGAGAAATCCATTCTAGTGTTTGGGTGTTTCATTGCAAGGTCCTAAGAGTTTTTCCTCCTATTTTATTTTTTTCATGTTGTGGTGGGGGATTTATAGGCCTCACCACCTTAGTTTTTAACCACTTTATGCGGTGCCTATCACATGAATATAGGATGAAATCAATGGAGAGACCTGACAATATGCATCTTTATGAGTTGCTATTGTGGATCACTTCAGGGACATCACATTTATTTTAACGACCACAAGAAAATCCCATAAACACCTCCTTTATTGGATTATTTCCAATTTATGGGGTCTTGTTTAATCATGCATACATGCTAAGGTACTTTCATATTGTCTGGTTGACATATCCAAGTGCCCTTGTGATATTAGGATGCCAGTTGAAAGGCCTTCACGTGATCTCTGGCGACTTGTCTGGGAATTTCTGTGAAACAAGGATGACTTGCCTAGGGGCCTTCGTGAAATCAAATTGGCTTGTCAAGGGGTCTTACAAGACCCTGCTGTAGAAATACAGGGTGAGTTTTTTTAATTTTATGACCATGAGAGTCTCTAATATCCTCCCTTTTTATTTCTTTTATTTATTTTACAAAGGTTGGGGATTTCGTGAGGTTGTTTGGGTGTTGATGAGGACAATCACTTTACCTCATGGTGATACGCCGCGCGACCAGAAAAGGTTCTATGAAGATTCTTGATCATTTCATGGAAAATTTCATATATTTTCCCTTATGGTTCCAAATAGGGATCATGAGGTCACCTAGACATGTCTGAGGCTCTTTACATGATGAGGGTGACATGCCAGCGAGCTTTCGTGAGTTGAGTCAGATATTTCATTGAGTTCTTGCGATGTATTCCGGATCTCTAGGGGCATGTAACATGATGTTTAAGACCACAAGGGGCTCCCACCTCCTCCCCTTTTATTTCCTTTGTTTATTTTACAAAATTTGTGGATCTCTTTAGTTTTCATGAATTTTTTCTAGGATAATCATTCTTCTTATCGGTGATGTGTCACATGAGTTTTATAACCCCAAGAGGCTCCCAATTTTTGAATATTTTTCAAGGATATTTAGATGGATCATTTTGCATCCTCTGGTTGACAAGACACACAATCTTAGGGTTTTGTATGGATTCTTCTTCATGATCAACGATTGTTCAGGGAACCATTGCAAGATAAGAAAGACTTTTCAAAGGGACATTTCAAAGGGGATTTGTGGGATATTCTACAGAATATTTTTTGTTTACCACATTGTCATGACATGCTAAATTGATTATTATTTTAAGGTTTATTTATAGTATAAGGAATACCCTAGGTCTTCTCTCAAGGATCTTTTGTAGGTTTAGAGTATGAATTTTTAATAAAAAGTAATAAAATGGGGGTGATTTGAAAACAGTTTAAATAAAATATTTTAACCTAAAGAGTTTAATAGTTGACAAACCAAGTGGATTTTGAAAAATATGAGACAAAGGGTTCTTTGTGATTTCACTATACACATTTCAAGTTTGGAGTGATTTTTTGTTGAAATTAATTGGAATCCTAAATAATTCCTAAGATTTTATTTCAATGCTTAAAGAACCAAACCTTGACATACCAATAGTATTGTCAAGGTCTAGTACTTATTCCTGGAATTAGATCTTCCAAATCAGATTGAAATATCAAAAAGGTGGGTATGGAAAGGATTCTTGTGTTGTCTAATCAGAAAAAACACAAATCACACACTCAAAACCTCACATCGATCAGTTAGAAATTAAGATCATAATGATCACATGTATCAAAACAAGCATTCAAATATGAAATCATGTAAGATATATGGAAGGAAATGTTTAAACACCCAAATTACTCCAAACCAATAGCTAATATATGCATCAGAACTCCCTTGACATGTGTTTAGATCCCTCACAAAAAACGCCCACCGTTTAGCTTGACATCAGGAGGAGGAGGAAGATCAAGTGGAACTCCTTCTTCATTATTGATCCCCCTATGAGGGTAGAGGCCTCCAGAACTTCTAGGATGCAGAGAAGAATCATCTAGAACTCAAAATTTGAATCACTTCACTCCTTGCCCGAACTTAAAATGGAGATCCCAAGGTGCCACTTTATAAGAAAATTGGAAGGTGGTTTTGGGCATACAAATTTCTTAAAACCACTTGGCCCATGGTTTTTGATGTCCAGGAAGTCCTATATCATTTTGTACAAAACTAAAAAGTTTTATCCAAACCTCCTGACTATCTCCATAAAATTTTTGGATCCATTTGGACAATCATAGCTAGAGATATGAACATATCACAACACACCACTTTTGACTTCGAACATATTCGCTGTTCTGGATAGATCAATCTGTATGGGCCACCAGATGGCTGAATTAGGCTTGAGTTCATTGAGATGAGTTGTAGAAAAAGAAGTGTTGGATTAGTCTAAAAAATATCAGCACATTTAGAGATCCATATTTCTCTTAATTTTTAAAATAGTGGATATATTTAATTAGGATCCCATGCATTTTGGCCCATTTTCCTTCTGGATCATCTCTGGGGCCTCTAAATCACCTCCACCTACAATGAAATTATAAAAACAAGTAAAATTTACCTTTTTAACAGTGATAAACACAAAATAATTTAATCTAAAATGAAGTGAAATTTTTTATTATATTTGAAAATTATAATATAAATTCAGTTTAAATCAGTGGTGTAAGCGTGGAAATGAAATAGTGAATCACGGCGCGATCACACCCCCGCACCTAAACATTTTCACTCCTAGACAAAGTAAAATTTTCAGAAATTATGCATGTAGATATTTCTAACTTCATAAAGATTTAACATTCAATAAAAATTTAATTCCTGATAGAAATGTGATCAAATCAAAAATCACACCAAAGAGTTATTCTTAGTGATAATAAAAGATGTCTCAAATATTATATCAGCACGAAATTCAAGGAGTTGAATTATACAAATTTTATAAAATAGTTAAAAAGATAACAATTTTACTAATTGTCCATGTGTGTGTGTGACAACTATTTCATGCTATTCTTTCCACTTTCAATCGAGTAAATATAAGTTATTTTTAAAATTTTTTACTTATATGATCCTTTCCACTGAACCTTCCCTATATCCTATGCAATAAAATTCCAAGACACACTCACTTAAGAATTCCCAGAATTCAAACCATAAGCTCTTGACCTACATATCCCCATATGTTGCACATTTCATCACTCCCCTCATTTATTATTTTTTTTTCAAAAGTTGCACTTAGAAAAAATCTCACACTCTTCTCCCAACCCATGTTTAATCTCTTCATGACACTAATTGTATTAATTATAACAAGATCAAAGGTCAAGTAAGGGTGGTTTTTGACTTTCCCAATATACAACCCTTTTTTTATTTTTTTGAGGGCATACAATAGTTGGATAACAGGTACACATGCATAGGTAAATCTAGTACAGTAATGAAATAGATCAAATAAAGAACGAACATATTGAAAAATGGTTTTTGAAAGTATAGAAAAATAAACCTAACTTATATTTACCTTTTATTAAGTAGAAATTTTCACACTTCATTGTTGGGTGAAAAGTTGTGTGGAGAAATTAAGTGACACAATTTTCCCTTTAACTATTTACAAAAAAGGGCACCATTCTTCTCAAAGGTTTCAAAATGATACAACCATTTATATCATCGAAAAAAAACTGAAATTCAAAAGAAAGTCACACACCAGTATTTAATTCTTTATGAAATGCACATTGCATCATAATTTTTTTTTGAATGCTAAAAAAACATGAAATACGAAAATTACACATGAATTTTAAATAAATTCCATGATTAAATGGGCATCATTTTCCATGATAAAATGTGTATAAAAAAATTAATATTTCATCACGAAGGTGAGTGAGATGTAAAGGGTGGAAAGTAACAATATAATTCATCATGCTAAAAAGAGAAAAAGAAAAAAGATGATGAAAATTCCTAGCTAACCCAGGAATATACACATCCTTCCTCTCCTAGAGTGTGCAGTGTCCTCACTGTAATAAAATTGAATGTGGGAAGGAAGGATAAAACCTATTGGGTGTCATTGGTATGTTACTTCTTGAACATGGAGTTCCTACATTGGGAACTTTGGAAGGGCTTCATGGAAGTGCTTCATCCACTGCCCATTGACAGTGTAGGTTTTCTTGGTTTCTTCATTTTAAACCTTAACAATACCAAATAGAGATACATTAGTAATAGTGTATGGGCCAAACCAGTGGGAACAAAGCTTACCAGGATGCAACTTCAGCCTTTCATTATAAAGGAGGACCTTCTTCCCAATGTAGAACTGACGATGAAGGATGATATGGTCATGGGGAGACTTGGTTTTCTCCTTATAAATCCCGGTTTTCTCATATGAATCTCTTTTCATTTCCTCTAACTCCTGAATCTGTAACTTCCTTTGAGAACCTTCACCAGAAAGACTAGAATTTCATTGTTTAATAGCCCTGTAGGTCTGGTGCTCAATCTCAACAGGGAGGTGACAACTCTTTTAAAACACTAGCCTATATGGTGACATGACAATGGGAGTTTTAAAGGTAGTATGTTAATCCCATAATGAATCATCGAGTCTAAGAATTCAATATTTTCTATTAGGTTGAACCATTTTTCAAGAATATGTTTTACCTCCCTATTTGACACCTCATCTTGACCATTGGTCTGTGGTTTATATATAGTAGACACTCTATGCTTGACCCCATACTGACACAAAAGAGATTTCATTGTTTATTTTACGAATTGAGAACCTTATTCATTGATGATGAACCTAGGTAAGCCAAACATATAGAAAATTTGGGTTCTCAAAAATTCCAAAACTGCCTTAGAATCATCAGTCCTTGTAGCTCGTGCCTCTACCATTTTTGAAACATAATCCACTGCCAAAATAATGTATAGGTTACCAAATTAATTGGGAAATGATCCCATAAAGTCAATGCCCCAAAAATCAAAAATGTCATGGAAGAGAAAGGGTTTTTGTAGCATATCATTTCATTTAGAGACATTCCCCATTCATTAACAGCAAGGAAACTATTTATAGAATTCATGGGCATCCTAAAACAATGTGGAACAAAAGAGACTAGAATCGAGGATCTTGCGAGCTATCTGTTAGGGACAAAAGTGGACCCCACAATCAAGAGTGTGATAGAACCTTAAGGATGGACTGAAAATTGCTATCGAGAACACAATGCCCGAGGACTTGATCACTATAGGTGCACTAAAGGTAGGGGTAATCCCAAATGTACTAAAAATACTCATGTTTTAGATAGTCGGACTGGTTTTTTTTAAATCATTAGGAATACAAGATGCTACAAAATAATTTACAATTTCAGCATACCAAGGATTGAAATCTTGCACTCAGTATAGTTGCTCATCAGAAAACATGTCATTTATGGGAATATAGGGGAATGATTCAATGTCTGAGGATGGTTGGATCCTACTGATATGGTCAACCACCACATTATATGCTCATTTTTTATCTCTAATTTCTAAATTGAATTCTTGGAGGAGGAGAATCTAGTGAATGAGATGTGGTTTGGCTTTCGATTTCTTAAGGAGATACCGGAGGGTTGTATGGTCAGAGAAAACAATGAAATTATAGCACAAAAGGTATGAATTGGATTTTTACAAGTCAAACACAATGGAAAAGAATTATTTTTCAGTTGTGGTGTAGTTTTCTTGGGCATGGTCCAAAGTACATGAGGCATATGCAATGACATGTGGAGCTCGATTGACCCTTTGTGATAAGACTGCCCCAACTGCATAGTTAGACGCATCATACATGAGATCAAATGGTAAATCCCATCGAGGTGGCTGGATTACTGGGGGTGATGTGAAATTATATTTTAACTTATTAAATGATTCCTCACATTCTTCATCAAAAAAAATTCCTTTTCTTTTTGGAGTAACTGAGAGAGTGGGAGTGAAATCTTACTAAAGTCACAAATGAAACGATGGTAAAATAAAACATGACCTAGGAAATAATGAACATACCATACATTTTTGGGGAATGGTAGGGAAGAAATTACATCCACTTTTGATTTATCTATTGGATATCATCCCAAAAAATTACATGTCCCAAAACTAGATTTTTTCACACCATAAAATGGAATTTCTCATAATTTAATACGAGATTATTTTCAATACAATGATGTTGGAAAAAAGCAAGACTACTCAAACATTCATTAAAAAAGGATCTATAAACAGTGAAATCATCCATGAATACTTCCATGAAATTATCTAGGTAATCTGAAAAAATATTAACCATACATTGCTGGAAAGTACCTGGAGCATTGCATAGACCAAATGGAATCCTCCTATATGAAAATGTTCCAAAGGGGAAGGTGAAGGTTGTCTTTTCTTGATCCTCAGGGGCAATATGGATCTGAAAGTATCCAGAATATCCATCAAAGAAACAATAATGGGAATTCCCTAATAGACTCTCTAGCATCTGGTTAATGAATGGAAATGGGAAATGGTTCTTCCTAGTGTGGTGATTTAGTAGGTGATAGTCTATACAGACACTCCAACTATTATTCACATGAGTTGGAACCAATTCATTGTTTTCATTTTTTATTACTATAATACCAGTTTTTTAGGAACTACTTGAACGAGACAGAACCATTTGATTTCATAGATTGGGTAAATGATTCTAGTAGCCAATAATTTTGTTACTTCATTTTAAATACATCTAAGAGGTTTGGGTTCAGTCGACGTTGTGCCTGGCTCCCTGGTTTAGCCACATCATTTGACGAAATATGATTTGTACAAACTTATGGTCTAATTCTAGGAATATTTGAAAGTGTCCATTCCATTTCTTTTTTATACTCCCTCAAAATTTCAAGCCTTTTCAATTCATGCACAGGAGGCATTTAACTAGAAATGATGATGTGCATCTTGTTTCCATTCTCAATATATGAATATTTTAAATCTTGAGGTAGTTGTTTTAGTTCAAATTATGGGGGATTTTGGATTGATGGGAGTATGTGTGAAAGTGAGAGGTCACTAATCTCATCTAACTACTCAATGGTATATTCCTCAGATGAAGAATGAGCTTTTATAAGCTTAGTAGTATCATCGATGGTCATGTGGCCCTCAGTGTTCAAGAAATCATCAATTAATAAACATGCATGACATTTTTCTAAACCACTACAAAAATAAAAGCATGAATAATTTTCTATAATTTTAATCAATGATTAAAACTCAAAAATGGGATCTATGGAATTAGAAGAAGTGTTTTTAGGGGAAGGGAGTACATCTATAGAGTTAACAGAGAGATAAGAATGTTCTTTTGAGGGGTTTTTCATGGAATCAAGGGTGTTGAATTTAACAATGACACCACCAAACTCCATAGATAATGTTACATTATGGACATTAATTATGGTTTTGGAAGTTTTCAAAAAATTTCTCCTCAATATAATTGGGGTGTGTCCATTCATCCTATCATCTTCCATTTTAAACACATAAAAATCAGTAGGAAAAATTAAATTTTTCACCCTCACAAGAACATCCTATAACACACCAGAGGGGTGTGTTGTACTCTGATTTGATAATTGAACAACAATTCTAGTGGTATTAAGTTAGAAAACCTGAAATGAAGAGTAAATGGAGTGAGGAATCACATTTATATAGGCTCCTAAATCAAGCATAGCATTGGAAAAGGAATACTCCCCTGTGGTGCACAGAATTGAGAATGTTCCCAGATCATTGCATTTAGTAGGAAGTGATGGCTCTATTAATGCTAATACATTTCTCCCCAAGCTCACCTTCTCATCACCTAGAAGTTTCCTTTGGTGTGTACACATCTCTTTTATAAACTTTCTGTATCGTGGTATTTTCTTCACGGTATCAATCAAGGGGATGTTAAACTACACTTTTTTGAAAGTTTCCAATATTTCCTTATCAAGTTCAGTTTCATTTTGTTTTATTGGTTGGTTTTACTTTTGGGGGAATGGAATAGGAATGGTTTTTCTAGGTGACTCATCAACAGAAACACTATTTCCTTTGTAAGATCTTCTCTTAGGACAAGTTTTTTCAGCATTTTGACAAATTTCAACAGTTGGGATGGTGTTTTCCTCAAGAGGGGATGACTCTAGTGGAGGGGTCATTTGGATTTTAAGTTATGTTCCACACTTAAGGGTGATGGAACTAACATTTCTCTTATCCCTGGGGTAAAATACTAGTTAAGAAAGTAGTTTACCTCACCCATGGCTTTGGATTTCACCCACTGAGTTAACTATTTGGCCTAATTGGGTTTTATGGTATTGTATGGCTTCCTGAGTGGTTTTTTGGAATTAGAGGTTGTTGGAATCCATTTTTTCATCATATCTTCTAGTTTAAGTTTGAGTTTTGGAGGGGGTTGTTGGAAACTCCTTTGGAGTGGTTGAGGATTTTTGTTTGGTGGTGGTGGATAACTACTCTGACCCTGTTGGTTCCATTATTATTGAGGTTGGTTTGAATATCCCCTTTCCTATAATCTTGGTTTTCTTTCCACCAAGGTTTGGATGTATAGTAAGGTTCTTTCTTAAAGGCTTGGTTATTGGATAAAATATGGTTAAAACTTTGGGATAATGCTTTGAAATTTATCTAACACATGAATATATCCTATAGTATGAGTGTATTTCATCTATTTACATACAGTTATCTAATATATTGTCACTTGGTTCCATAATTCTTTGATTAAGACCTTGAATTTAATTTATGAAAAGAATAAATACAAAATTTCACTCTCTTGGCTTTAATATCTCAAAAAAATCATAAGGACAAAAAGAGGATGATTTTAGTTATAAATTTTTATTTTAAAGATAAATTAATTTTATAATAATTTCAATTTATTTATAATTTTTATTAATTAAATAATTACCTTTAATTATTATGCAACAAAAACACAATATTTATTCAATTAATATAAAAATAAAATAAATGATTTTAAATATATTTCAAGTAATAAATTTTATTTTAATTATTATGATCCAAAAAAATAGATATATAAGACATATTGGGGTTTTTTGAAGATATTATATTTAAATTCCATATTTTTCTTAGTTTCTTTAATGCTAGAATAAATGAATAGAGTCAAAATTGACATTAATGATATTTTATAATAAATAATATTTTATTAAATGAATTAAAATTCATAAAAATATTATCTTTAGAAAATTTAATGGAATATAATTTAACATATCAAACATGTTCCATTTATGAATCATTTTTCCACTTATTACAAAATTCTTAACCCTTTAATATTTAAATAGTTGTTAACGCGGTTAAGGTTAAAAATCGTTAATGAATAGGTTAATAAAAAGGATATATCTTAAGATGACATTAAAAAATATCTAATTTTCCTTTTATGATTTTATTTTAACCTTATACTCTTTTTATTCAAATATATATCCATTTTGAATAATTTTATTGATAATGACTTATTATATTTGAATCTTTATATTAATTCCAAGTGTGTCATTTCCATCCCTTGTAAAAGGAAACCACTTACCTATTTTATTTACACCACAATGAGATATATATATCAACCAAACCCTTAATAATTATCTTATTATAATCCATAGATATATTCTAGAGATTATGGTCTTCCCATAATACCAACCCTAAGATCCTTAAACATAGATCTCAATGAGTTATTTTAAAGAATGGGTAATCACCTTAACCGATCACTTTATTTTTACTTAATCTTTTACCTCATATAAAGATGTGGTATTTATCATAAAATAATAAATTCAGTATCCTAAATACACTTAAATTTTTTTATTATTATGAAACTACCATTATCCACCCCATTTCCCATAAAATGGGAAGTGAAAGTATTTCTTGTGTGTACGTACGACTTACCTTCTCCATGTAGCGATACAAATTTTCCATCACCATATTTTATGAATGGGTATTATGAAGGGTTTAATGTTTATATATAATATTTATAACATAATTTATATTTTATAATGATAATATCATATATACCTTCTTACCTTCCAATTTATTGGTAAACAATAGCATCGCTCGGGCGTATGATTGGACTTCCACCTCCATGAAGCGATGAGATTTTTTTCATTTATGATTTATATAGATGGTAATAAGGATGGATTTTATGAATATATTTGATTTATATTATATAATAATGATTCTATAAATGTTAATTATTTTTTAACTTTTTTTCATCCATCAGAAATTGAAAACAGTGTTCATGCATACGTACGACCTACTATCTTCATGAATGGTGCAATTCATTTTTATATGTCTAATTTTATGGGTGACTCTAAATATATATATATATATATATATATATAATATAAATTAAATTTATAGTATTATTAACATTCTGAGGATGACTTTACCATAATCAAATTACAAGTATCAAAACTACCAAACCAAAACATTCATGAAACACGAAGCAGTTAGCACCTGGAACCATGATTTTAATAAAGAATTGTTAATATATGGGTGATAAAAAATTATAAGTAAATAATATATGGTATGATATATTTAAATATGGTTCTGGAACATATTTATAAAAAATATATATTTATTATATAGGTTTTTTTAACACATACAAAGGAAGTCAAACCTGAGGTAAGGATTTTTTGTTACAATATCATTGTTTATCGGGATTATTTATAATTAAGTTTCTGATGATGAAATTTGATAATCTATATCTCATGAAACTCATTATTTTTATTATTATATATTTATTTATATATATATTACATGTCTCTATTTTATTTTATTCTCTTCAGGTACTCAAGAGACCAAAAGAATATTTTTAAGGAAAAATGACTTTATTTATCTTTTTGGTTGAAAATCCTTTCTCTTCCATGCCTGTGTTTTCTAAAAATGTTTTCAATAATGTTTTAACTATTATCCAATGTTTTTTAAAATTAATTTTTACCCATGTTTAATATTTTTAAAAATTATTTAAAAGGAATCTTCTTATTGTTTTCTGAATGAGGCACTTTGGACTTTTTACTGAAAATGTGAAAAGAATATATGTTTTAACATAAATGGCATGAACATAATTATAATCACCATGATAATTCAATGATTTTAAGCTTACTTTAAAATTTTAAATGTTTATTTTTAAATAAAATGATCTCCATAATATGTTGGAAATTTTTATATTTTAAAGAAATGATTTCAAAGTGAATAGGGTATCTTCCTCATGAAATATTCCAAGTGATATTTAAAGTAATTTTCATTTAAGATAACATAATTTGATTTTAATCATTATTTAATAGGGATATTATCCAATTATACCATCATTATTACTTATTTATATGATTTCTGATTATGATAACAAGATGTTTACAAAACCCGTTTCTTTTCCATGGGTATTTCGTGATGAACTGTTTATGAAACCCATTTCTTTTTCATGGGTTGTGATATGATGAATGTTTTATGATCTTATGGTGCACATATATATGATTTTTATTATGTGATGGGTGGGATTATAATTATATAAACCTATAATGAATTAGGTAGATGTGGATATCTAATCAGCTGAACAGGAATGGAACGAGATGTGAATCCAGATTGGTAATGAACTATTTCCACTATGATAGTCTTGGGAGTGAACCTTAACTACTACAATTGAATGGGGAGTGAAACTAATCCACTATTATGGTCTTGGAAGTGATACTTGACTACTAATGAATTTATTTATATTATTATTTGTATGCCACCAACTTATGTCTTAGGCCAATGTTATGCTCTCATGACTTTTGTTATTTTATTCCTTTAAGATTCATGTCTTATGAAATATCAAGCTCTATGATCTATGATATATAGGGTATTATTTTAAAATTTTATTCTCATGTAATTTTTAAGTGGTCATTTATATCTCCACTTTTTACTCTTACTGAGAGGCTAATCTCACCCTTTCCTATGTTTCCTTTCCCCGTGTAATGAAGAAAGTTATTACATATAATATTTATAAAAAGGATTCTAGTTATAAAGAAATTAATGGGAGATGATGTAGCTCACTTATAAACCAATTTTTTATATATCCAAATTTCTAAATATATTTCCCCTATATTATTATGGTGTGGATCCTTATGTTATGAATTTTCATCTAATAAAATGTAATATCTATGCATGAAAAGTATGGGCAGCTATAGTTGGTATCAAAGAAAGGTTTAGTTACCCTTCGTAACTAGGATGAGAAAACACAGTTAGAACCATATGGATAGGTCTAATTATAGAACAACATCCTAAAGTTTTGGTGATGACCATGGAAGACTAAATTTAAACCTTAGTTAAATAGATTGATAAGAAGGTTTCAATATTTAGACATCTAATAAATGATTTTTCATGATTATATAGTTTTTCACTATGAAAATTGTTCCTCATACTATGATTTTTTGTTTTAGTTAATGGATGGAAATAGATGGATCCATTTTAATAATGGATGTTATGGAAAATTAAATGATTATCCTCCTAAGAAAGAAAATATTATGGGAGTTAGAATGAAAAGTATCATTTATATTCTTACACAAAATTTTCAATATATGAATCATGTTGAGCTTAAAAATGAGAAAAGGAGGTAAAAACATTCTATTGAGTCCTTGATAAAGAAACACCTTCCTTATTTTAGAGTGTCCACTAATCCACTACTTTATGAAATGGATCAGTATCACTGAAAATACATTTTTTAATCTCTATATTTCATAATATTAAAAGGTTATTTTAGTTTTTTATTATTTATAAAGTGAAGAAGATCAATAGAAGAATCTTATCAAGAACATGAGTCAATAGGAAGAAATTGGATCCATGGATTTGGATGATTTTAACAGCTTATATTTCAATAAGAAATTTTCCTCATATTATTCAAATGAAAATATTGAAGGAATTACTTGAGAAAAATAATAAGGATAATGAATCTATTAGCACCTATGATAGAAATTTTACAAGACTTTTGAGGTATGATTTTGGTATTATAATACAACTTGAAATTATGGTTGATAATTTATTCAGTGTCTTAAAACCAAGTATTGGAAGGGAGTTATCCATAAGAGATTTTAGTAGTTTTGAAGAAAATGTTCTATGTGCTATCAAGGTGGAAATGGATTTTAGAGTTACGCATCAATCCCATGATTTTGATAAGAATAGAAATATGGAATTCAATGGAAATTCTAAAACTATAGAGAGAAGAAGATGAGCTTTCCTTTATTCTTTAAGTTTGGAAGAAAGCATGGAGTAAATTTTCTTATAGGGATTGATAAATGTTTTATGTGTGGAAAGGAAGGTCATTAGTCAATTGAATTACAAAGTGATGTGAATAGACTGGTCAATGAAAGAAATAATAAAAAAATATAAATAGAATTCACCACCCACACTATAATTTTTCAAATTCAAGGATTATGGGAATTAATCTAACCAATTATCAAACCTAGAGGTTAATAATGATGGTAGAAATCAATAACCTCTTAATCTTATAGATAAAGGGAAATTCCATGTGATCACTATTTTTGATGTAGAGTATGATAAATAAGTGGCTAAAGGTACACGTACCATCAACTCTTGAACTATTAATATATTTTTTATTTTATATCTACCCACTCTTTTATATATAAGGAATTTTTTTAAGGGTATCGCATTACCTCCTCAATGATTAGATATTGAATTGGCAGTGAAAACCCTGAATGGTACAATGATTGTATCTCAAGTATATGATTCTTCTTGGATTGAATATTGTGAGGATTTTCATCCTGGGAATATTTTTATTCTACCTATAGTTGAATTTAATTTTATTTTGGTCATGTATTGGATTTATTTACATAAGTACCACAACAATTACTGGGGAAGGGAAGTCATGTTTGATATTCTGAACCAAACTATGATCATTTATCAGTGTGATGATAAATTTAAACTTCCAATGGAAATTGAATCTATTATATGAGTTTTGATTCCTATTAAAAAGGTGTGTTTATATCATATTGTTATGAAAAAAACTCAACATTGATGATATTCCTATCATTCAGGATATTGTTTATGTATTTATAGAAGATTTTTCTAGTCCTTTATTGAATTGTAAAGATGAGTTCTCAATAGAACTCATACCTGGTGATAAAACTATTTTAAAGCCTCCATAGATAGTAACCCTAATTTTTTTGAAATAATTGAAGAAGAAACTCTAGGAGAAACATAACAAGTGATTTATTAAGACAAGTGAATCACCTTGGGGTGCACCTGTTCTTTTTGTTAAAAAGAAAGATGGGTCGATTATACTTTTCATTGATTATTGGAAACATTACAACATCATAGTCAATAATAAGAATCATTTGCCTTGTATTGATGACATGTTTGATTAACTACATGGAACTCATAACTGGTGCTACACCTATTTCAAATCCTCCATAGAGAATAACCCTAATTTTGTTGAAATAATTGAAGAATAAACTCTAGGAGAAACTTGAAAATGGATTTATTAAGACAAGTGAATCACCTTGGGGTGAACCTTTTATTTTTGTTAAAAATAAATATTGATCAATTATACTTTTCATTTATTATGGGAAACATTACAACCACATAGTCAAGAATAAGCATCATCTGCCTTGTATTTATGACATGTTTGATTAACTACATGGAGCTCAATAATTTTAAAAGATTTATCTTTATTCTAGATATCATCACTTGAGATTCAATAATCAGGATATAACCAATACATAATTACATACAAGGTATGGACATTATGAATATATATTAATTCCATTTGGTATTACTAATTCCCATTCTATCTATATGGATTTAATTAATAGAGTCTTTAGATATTACCTAGACTAGTTTGTGGTATTATTTATATATGATCTTATTATATATTCAAATAGAAATGAAAAAGCATGGAGATCACTTGAGGATTATACTGAAGACCCTAAGGAAGGAGAAGTGGTATGAAAATTTTAAAAAGTGTGAATTTTGGCTACAAAAAGTTTCATTTTTGGGTTATATAATATCAAGTGGGGGTATATTGGTGGATCCATCAAAGAAAGAAGCCATTGAAAATTGGCCTAGACCAAACACTATGACCGAGATCCATATTTTTCTTATTTTTGACTGATATTATCGATTATTTATAGAAAATTTATCACGAATATCTAATCCACTCACCTAGTTAACTTTAAAGGGTCCAAATTATTTTTAAATGGATGAATTTGATGAAAATTTCAAGGAACTGAAGAGAAGGTTAGTCAAAACTCTTGTTCTTACATTACCATATAGTGGAGAAGGGTTTTTAATCTATACTGATGCATCAAATAAGGTATTGGGATGTGTTCTCATATAGAATGATATTGTTATAGCTTATGCCTTATGACAATTCAAAGTTCATGTGAAAAATTACCCAACTCATTATTTGGAGTTAGCTATGGAAATTTTTGAATTAAATATATGGATTCATTGTCTTTATATAGAATTATGTGATATATATACTGATCATAAAATTTTAAAGTATATATTCACCCAAAAATATCTGAATATGTTCTAGAGAATATAGTTTGTGTTGATTAAATATTATGACTGCTTAATAAATTGCCACCCTAGGAAAGTTAACAAGGTGGTAGATGCTCTAAGTTGAAAGGATCATGCTATATCATCTATGATGAGGATAAAAAAGATCCAATATTTATATATTTTTAAAGTATGTATCTGAAAATCTTAATGCAAGGGGGAAAATATTATCATTCTAAAATGATTTTTCAACCAACTATCCATGTGAGGATTAAAGAGGCACAAAAGGAAGATATGGAACTAAATAATATGGTTAAAAATGTTCATGAGTTTAACCTTGATTTTGATGGAATTATAAGGTTTAGTAACCATGTATATGTTCTATACATACTAGATTTGAATAAATGGAAGCTGGATAAGGTTCATTGTTAATCATTCTTTATTCATCCTGGAAGTATAAATATGTATAGAGATCTAAAAGAGTACATCTAGAGGGACATCCTGAAGAGATATATTTTAGAGTATGTATCTTAATACTTGGTATGTCAGCAAGTTAAGGTTAATATACAAAATTATAATGGGATGTTACAACTATTACCTAATGTAAATGAAAATGGGATAAAATCAGCATGGATTTTATCATCGGACTTCCCAAAACATCTAAAGGCCATAATACTATTTGTATTGTAGTTTAATGCCTTATAAATTCATAAAACTTAAATTATATTAGTGAATATTTCTATCTTTAACATCTTTCTAAAATATATATTAAGGAACTAGTAATATTTCATGGAGTACCATGTTCTATTGTATATAATTTCGATGAAAGGTTTACATCAAAGTTTTGGGAAAGTCTTCAGCAGAATATTGATAAAGAGTTAGGTATCAGTACTATATATCATCCACAGATAGATGGTTATTCTAAGATAACCATTCATACCCAAGAGGATATGTTTATGCCTTGTTATATGTATTTCAACGGTGGTTGGGAGCAACACCTTCCTCTAGTCGAGTCTTCTTACAAAAATTGGTTTCACTCGAGCATTCATATGAATCCTTATGATCTCTATATCGATAGAAGTATATAACTCAAATTCTATGGGATAAATTTGGATAAATAAGGTTATTTTTACCTGAGCTAGATGAGTAAATAGTAAATAAAGTCATATCTATTCAGTAGTAAATTAAGGTGGCTTAAAGTCGATAGAAAATTTATGTTGACAATTGTTGGTGAGATCTATAATTTAAAGTTAGTGTGAGTGTATTTCTATGAATTTATTCATGTAATAATTTTATTTAATAAAGAAATGAAATTTTAGAACTGTGTATAATACCCCCTTTGATATTCTTTATCGAGTAGGGATGGTAACTTATCGCTTGGCGCTTCCACTGAGACTCTCTCAAGTTTACGATGTGTTCCATGTATCTCTCCTAAGAAATTACAAACCTAATCCTTAACATGTACTGAATGAAATTTGTATACTATTATATCATGATCATTCTTATGAAGAATAACTGGTATAAATATTTAACCTTAGGGTTAAAGTGCTAGTGAACAAGACTACTCACCTAGTTAAAGTTATCTGGAGGAATCATAAATTTGATGAAGCTACTTGAGAACCTGAGGATGTAATAAAATAGAGACTTGATTATTTTTTAATCAAAATAATATAATTTCTAGGGTAAAATTAATTTTAAATGGGGGTATAATATAACACATAGAGACTTTATGATATAGTTTTCTATAAATAAATTTGATTTCTTTGACAAATTTTTTTACACACAACCCCTAGTCTAAATAAACTGTAATATAGTATACCATTATAACCCAGCCATTAAATTGGTGGATATGAATAAGAAAAACTAAATTTCAAAAAATATATGGTTTACACAGGTATAAAATAAATTTATTGGTTATTAATTGATTATAAATGAAAATAAAAAAAACACTTTTAAATAACAAAAATCTGAAAAAATATTTTTATGTACGCAATGTGTTTTTATATTAATAAATTAAATTGACCAATACTTGTGAATTATTTTAATGAAATGTATATATTATTTTTTAATATTAATCTAATATTTTTTTCTATACATTAGATAAGAATATATATCTAGTTTTATGCTTTAAAATGTATTTTTCTAAAAAAATGGTTTTTGTCACATTTTGTGCCCATATTTTAAAATGAATTTATGTCACTTATAGAAATTTTTTCCTGTGTGATATGATGTATGGTATCCCCATAGTTTATGATACATTATTTCCAATTCCTATAATGATTTTTTTATTATGTCATTACATGCTTCCATGTCAGGTTTTCCATTTTGTTTAGGTTACCATTTTTTATTTAATAGAAACTCAAAAAATTTCTCACATCCATGATAGGGAATTAACCTAATTTCCAAAGGTAGGAGGTCAATTGGGAATTCAAAACCAATTACACTTAGGAACTCACATTGGTCGAGAGGATGGGAGGTAGAGGTCATCACACCCTTTTAGGGAGAATTATTACTTATTCTAGAAATCTATTATAGATTTAATATATGTTTGTGAAATAATTTTAAATCCCTGATATGATACTGGTTACCCCTGATCCAATGACCCAATCAAGATCAAGTGTTGATGGGAACAATTGTGTGTGTCACATGTTCTCTGTTATTTTATTATTCATTTATGATACTTTATTTTTATAATTGTTTGGGCTATCTAGAGTTTATTTCCATCCAAGGGGTTAGTTTGTGTCTTGGATATTTGATTGAACATATATGAGGTATCATATTTATCCTATGAGAACATGAATCAAAACCCACAAAGTTTGTTTGATATAGTTTACAATCATATGAAAGGACTACACCTTGTAGATAAAATTCATGTGACAAGAAAATTAATAGAGGGATAGATCTTTGAGAAGGTTTCTTATATATCCTATTTATATAGGAATTAGAGTCCATGCAGTTTGTGTTATGGTTGTCTTTGTTATAAAATATGTGACAACATAGGCCTTTAGCGGGACTTATGCATGTAAGGCTTCCTTGAATTACCTCATTGGGAGAATGACCCTTCAAGTGGAGATGATATTTGATTGGACTTATATCCCAATTAAGGTCCCGCACTAATGGAATACTCATAATTCTATTGGTAAAATCATCACTAATATTTAAGACCATATGAGTCATGCTTGGTGAGAAACAAAAGATGGTGGAAGATTGAACATGTTGCATGAGAGAAAATTTGTACTGGGCCTACACCTTAAAGCTTCCCTTAGAGAGGTATAATTACCAGTCTCATGTAAAATATGGTATGGATCTTAGTTATTAAAAATGATTCCTATGTATCTTATTTATAAAAGTAATTAGAGTTATCATAGTTTAGTTTGTCCCTAACCTGTTTATGGGTTTGAGGTACTTGATGGAATGGTTGGGGATTACACTTAAAAGGATGCCCATGTATAATCCCACTTCTTATATTATGATGGATGATTATGGATGGTATAATTATGAGAGAATTAATTCCCATGATTTAATAATATTTGGGATATAGATGTACTTACACCATGGTGGATTCCTATTAGAGCTCGTCCCTTGAGAAGGCATCCTACGTATCTTGTTTATATAGGAATCATAGTTATTGTAGTTCAATTTTTTCTGACCTATTGATGGGTCTGATAGATGATTACACTCAAGGGGATTATTACCTTTCATTATTTCTAGGAACTTTAGGGTATTATACTAGGATACATACCCATGTTACATATTCATTGTTTATCCTCTGATATATAAAGAGGGATGATGTCCATAAAAAGACTATTGAATATGTTAGGTATGATGTGAAGGGCCCTTCTGAGTGAATAATACAAATAGGGTTGCATGATTGTGTAACCTTAATCCATTAAGGGAACTCCCCTTATAAATGGGGTACCCAAGAGAAGGTTCATTGTCAGGGGTTTACATGGTATATGTCCAAGTGTGTCTATTGGACAAGGTTGAAACATCCTAGGGTGTCTTCCCAACGTGACCAAGGTGTATTTGTAACAAAACCTTATTATTTTCTTGACATGTCCTAGGTGTCTTCCTAAAATATCATGATTGTCTTTCAAAAAAGGTTAACATGTCCCAAGGTTCATTTCATGATTAAATATGACATGTCAATGGGTTGTCTCATGACAATTCTGACATGTCCAAGGTTCTTTGAATGATCAAAGAATGCATGTCTAGTTTATTTTGCATGATTAATGTTGAATTGTATGGGGTGTCTTCACATGATCAAACATGCTTATCTAGGATGTCTTTTTATAATCAGGTTTTCTTGTCCAGGATTTCTTCGTATGATCAAACTAGATTTTCCAGGATGTATTCACATGATCAAGCTAGCTTGTCTAGGAGTTCTTTTCATGATCAAGGATGACTTTTCCAATGCTGTATGAGGGCATCGTAAGACCAGTGAAGAGTAATGTGATCATGTGATCCTAAGGGAGTCATTAAATAGAGTCTTGAGAGAATTTAGAAGGGTTAAAGTTGCATGTCTAAGGGGTTCATGCTATGGATTCATGTAAAATACTTTTCATGGAAGGAGGAGTGTATGCCCAAGGGTTTATGTGCAAGTCAGGGCCATATTCCAAGGAGTGTTCATGTGGTAATGGTGCATGCTCCTAAGTTCACATATTCCATGGATGAGGTTATGTAAGGGAATTTCCTACTATGGTATACATGTCTAGGTCCACATACATGTAAAAGGGTGCTTGAATGATGTAATTTCATGAAGTTTAACTACTCATATAATCCCATGACCTCAACGAGGCCTTGCAAGTGGTTCTGTGAACATGTACAAGGGATGCATATTGGAGTTGCATGCATGGATGCGGATTTTCATGGAATATGGGGTGCATGGTTGAGGGTTAATGTCATGATCATGAATCCTACTATTTTAATAGAGGATTTCATGCCCATGGGTGTGAGTTTTATATGGAAAAGGACATACAAGGGTGTTTTATGTCAATGCCTCATGATAAGGAGGCACATTCCCAAACCTCATGTATGCATCAAGTAATCATAGGGTTCACAAGATGTCAAATTTTTTATGTGATCATGTGATCTTAAGGTTATCATGTGATGGATTCTCATGATGGAATATTGTGGTGGGATCTTGCGATGGGAGTCTCATGGTTACCTTGAATCATCCTCCGAATATGTTATCGTGCTCCTCCTCTGTTCTTCTTCTTCCATTTTCTCTCCATATTATATCCTCCCTCTCCCCAACATGTGTTTATTTTTTAAAAGGGATAAGGGTTTATATAGTATTAGGAAGTTGAGGTTAGTTATTGTATTCATGGGGTGCATACCACATGATCCATCTTAAGGTGGTGGGTTGTTTCACATGATTTACATCACGAGATCATAAGAAGGATTCACATGATGGAATGCTTGAATAATACCAAGGCATCACATGATAAAATCCAAGGCATTACATGATAACTATTTTTTCATGCCATGGATCTCAAAAAAACTAATGAGGGATTCACATGATGGATTAGATGGGTTCTCATGATAATCCTACCTTCAGGTAATGGAATTACATAATCACATGATCAATCTTCATCCAGATTTGTATGATCATATGAAATTTGGAAATGATGGGAGTCTCTTGCTGTGAAAGGATATGTTCTTTTTTTATGAGAATACTTAGTGAAATCTAAATGGATTCACATGAGAATTATCCCTTGATCACATGATCCTTAATATCTCCCATGATGGATTTAAGCAGCTTGCAAGATTGACATCACATGATCTCACAATTTCCTTAGTAATGATAGTATTCATGTGATTTTTTCTCATCTTGTGATCCAAATAACCTCATACGATCAAGACTTAATCTTTTGATAATAACAATCACATTATATTGAAGTAGATATATGATCTCATAATGTTTAAGAGTTCACATGATGCCTTTGTTCTCCAAAAATATTGTATTCATGCAAGACAAAGTCGAATTCATGGGATTAGGTTGATTGAGTGTTTTAGATAGATCATTAGAGATTGATGGACTAGGTTGAATTTAATGTTGGAGTGTCATGGTGTTGGACTTTGGATTTAACTTGATTGTAGTGGATCATGCAAAGGACTAAGGTTGAAGACAATGATGTGGTAGAAATATGGTGGCTCAGATCAGTTTCATCAAATAGAATAAGTTAATTCTATATGTTTTAAAGTCTATTAAAAGTGTATATGACACACCCATCCCACATAAGACTTATATTTGGTATGTTATATGATTGATAAGCCAAATTGCTTCCTTATATGGCCATATTAATGTATCAAAGTCTTCTCCCAACCTTCACTGGCACTGCCCCATCCCAGTAATCTCCTCTGATGTGCTACCAACCCATGGAGAGGATCTAATCCCTTGCATGTGTGCTTTTATTTTCACCCCTACCACCTGTGATAGATAGAAAAGTTGTATCCCTAAGCATGGTTGAGTTGACTCTCACCTGAGCATAGGTTGAGATGGCTTGGCTAGCTAGCCTTAGCTAGCTAGTTATTTTGGATAAAGGGTATTCGTAAAATACTTAGAATAATTATCACAAGTTAAATGAATATAATAACCACCAAATTACATTCCCTTATGAAATGAAGCTCGTTATAAGATATTTTAAAGTCTATCATGTGAATTATATCTGTTTTTTCATGGCCTTCATACTTCTCAAATCCTTGATGGAAAAGTGTATAGTGCACAATTAAGGGTGCCAAACCCCCCTAGAATTATATTAATTCAGAATAAAAATAATATGATTATATGGTAAATATTGATCACTTTTATAGGTATTTGAACATCTTATGGGATTTTATGTTGATCATGATGAGAGGATTTGTTAAGAGTGTTTTAAATGAGGGCATTAAAATTCAATCAAGATGAGACTCTTGACCTTGAGTGATTTTCCTAATCCAAGATAGAATCCTTTTCTTGGGTAATGAATATAATTAAATTGTAATGTGTATAAATTATATTATGGAAAAGGGATTGGGTGGAAAGGAAATTTTGGATGGATCCAAGATAGGAAGCATGGACATTGCTATGTATCCCAAGGGAAAGGGAATCAAGATGTATGTAGTTATATGATGGAAGACTCTTATTCATATCAATATCATGCACATAGGTTCATGTATGAAGAAATATACAATTAATTCTCTTACATAGATTTATATCATATATAGTAAGGGGGTTGTCATCATTTTATGATGAAATCCTAGTTAGAGACCCATGTTTTAGTGGATATATTGCATGCATATGGATTTTATGCTACATTATAGGATACACAAAGTAGTCCAATATTATTAGTTTAAGGTCTTAGGGGATATATCAAGTCAAATGTGTTTTTTAGGAAAGAGAGTACTAGGTACCCTCATATGGATCCTGATAAATAGAGATACACTCTAATTTTTTCCTAGGTCAGTGGACCTAGTGAGCGTAGTGAGATTTTTTCTAGGGATAGATAATGTTCCCTAAAATATTTGTATATTCTTCTTCTTACCACTAAATTTTTCCTAATATTTGTATGGGGAAATATTATTGAGTGTAGTCTTGGATTTTTCTCAGGTATCCATTTTACAGGTATTCGAACTAACAAGTTTTGTGCCTTTTTTGTTTTATAAGTTCTCAATATTTCCATGATCACACAAAGTACATGACCAAAGAGCAGAAAATCGACTTTTTTCTAGGGTTCCCTTTTTATATTTTCAACATGGTGAGAATTTTGTCTCTTTAAATTGGTTATTTTGTGGTTTTTAAAACTAGAACATTGTTCTACTATAGTTTAGGGTCTTCTAACTTACACCATCTACTGGTGTATTTTAGGGTCTTCTTTCTTGGATGTATTTTAAGGTCTTCTATATCAGACCATATATTATTATTATTAAAGAATGGGTATTCATGAAGTGGTTCTATAACCCTTCATCCTTGATGGTATTTAGAATAATGAGTGTCCATGAAGGGTTATGACACCCTGTATTCTTAACTTATATTTTGAATAATGAATGTTCGTGAATGGTTCTAACACCCTATATCCTCACATTAAATGGTATTAGTGGATGGTAAAGTATTAGGTAATCCAAATACACTTAGATAGATGGAATATGGATAGTTTAAATCATGTGTCCATGATCTTGAACCAATAAATTTAGAATGGACCAGACATGTTGGGGATGACCTCAAAACACCCAAAGGTGCTGAGTTCTACTACATTGTTTTTGGGTCTCACAAGGATTAGAGGTCCTTTACTACAATTAGGAGATTCCTATAGTTTATGGGTCAAGGACCTTATGCATGTTCTGATAATGATTACATGAATTATTGCATAAAATTATCCCTAATCCTTTGAGGTCCACATATGATTTGTAAAGATTCATATGTTTGGATGATGAAGTAGAGTATAAAGAAAAGAGATATCCAAGAAGGGTTTTATCACTCTAGGGTAGTTTAGTTTCTGGTTGGGAATATTGGGACCTACACCATGTGGTTTCGAGTCACATAGTGTGGTTCATAAAAAATTTTGAGAATGGAATATTTCATTCCTGCATTGATAAATGGTGCAATACGTGATGACGTAACATTGAGGATGTCAAATCCTAATAAATAGTATGGTTATGGGGATTTTAAATCATGGTATAGGAATATATGATTTAACTAGAGGTGGATATCGGTGGGTACACTTCAACCATTGATAATGGCAGAATCCTATATTCCATGCGGTCAGGATAATAACTCATGGATTTAAGGGGGGACCTCTCCTCTAGAACCAAACATCCTCTAGGAACAAGATCCTTGGAAGGGTTTCAATTCTATAATGAATAATAATGGGGTCATTTTATATTATCCAGTCCCTGTTACCAGTTTTCTATAGGTAAAAACAATGAGAAAGGGAGCCCAAGGTCCATGGGGTTCCAAGAAAAGGATACCAACTAGATTAATTGGCTGTGTCAACTCAGACTTCAAAGACATGAAGTTGGTTTATAGAAAAAAAATATTAAACAAGATTTTGTTCACCATAAAAGTTGTTTCACTGCATATTGAACCCGATATTGTAATGAGGAGATGTGATAGATCATTACTCTAACTTTTCTAGTACTAGGGGTCCAACGAGTATAGATTGGATTTTACTAAGTCCACAAGATGGACCCTATGAGCTTTATGACTTGTTTATTTACACTCTAACTTTTCACTAAACTCTATAGATAAAGAGTTTCATGAGTGGATACTTGATTTTTACTTAGGAAACCCTTTTCAGGTTTTCATCCTGACTAGTTTTATGTCTCTTTCACTAGTAGTTTAGGGTCTTTTGATTTGGACTATCAAAGGATAAATGTTAAGGTCATACAACTTTGACCAAAGTGCATGTCATTTAAGGTCATGATGCATATGGACCTGGTTTGAGGGGAATGTTACATAATAGCCTAATCATGATACCTGGGGTAAAGATTAATCCATCATTATTTTGAGTAGGAGATGATAATGTTATAAATCATGGATTAAGGTTCTTAGGTGATGAGTAATGGTATGAGACAATCATTCTGAAATTGATTGTGAATTAATCTAAGGTGACAAGCTCTACTACGATGGTTTCATGGGTCAAAAGGATCATAAGGACCATCCAACAGTGTCAACATTACTCTAGTTGATTATTATAATGCCCTTTTATATATCCACATCTTGTATGGTCAAACAGAGAGATCTTTATTTCTTTCTAGTGGCTATGAAAGGTTGGTAGAAACTCAAGATGGTATGAGACAATCATGCTGAAAATGATTGTGAATTACTCTAAGGTGACAAGCTCCACTATGATGATGTCATGGGTCAAAAGTATCATAAGGACCATCTAAAAGTGTCAACATTACTCTGGTTTATTTTTTTAATTCCCTTTTATATATCCACCTCTTGTATAGTCAAACAAAGAGATTTGTCACTATTTCTAGTGGCCATGAAAGGTTGGGATAAACTCGATATGCTCAATACACGAAGTGTGATTTATGTGTTGAGGTACTTAAAAGATCATAGAAGAACCACATACTCTAATTGACCAAGTTTAGGTTCTTGTGGACCTTTGATAAGGATTTAAGATGGGTGATGGACTGCACCTTGTAACCTCATGTAGTGGAGAGGTATCTATCATGCAGTTGGACATCATGTGGCAGGGATGTCTTCCTTTCATTTTAACATCATGAGGTGATGATGTAAGAACCGGTGTGAAATTGTGAAAGATATACCTGGGGAAGCTTTTCACCGGTCATGGGAATTTAAATGTAGGAAACACATTTTATACATGTGTAGGATTATTGATGGGTAACCATATAATAGATCCCTTCTTGCATAGATTTATATCATACACAAGTAATTCATATATAGATCTGACTCGTACATAGGCCAAGAAACTTTGTATGACTTGGCCCTTTTAAAAAAGAGTAATTTGTATTTTTTTATGGTCAGACTTTCCTATGTTTCCCTATGCATATTATAAGGGCAGGAATCATGTCGTAATCAGCCCCTTTAAGGAGTTCCCTCTATGTAGATCTAATTCATATATAAGGTAGAGGGAAATTCTATATTCATCACTTAGTAAGTCTCAGCATCAAGGTTGGATAAGGGGACCTCTACACATATCGATCTCATATGAATGGATAGGTAATTTCCATACTTAATTCTGGTACGAAGGTGAACAATTCATCCCCAACACAAATTCATGGATAGAATGGCCAACTCTAATCAATTTTAGGCCTTTCAAGATAGAACATATGTCATGTAGTTTATTTCCATGTGACTAGGATGATGTAATATAGTTTACCATCGTGTGACAAGGATGTGGTTCCCTTTACAAGAAACATCATAGTCATGCCGTCTAGAGTGGATTGTTGGGTTCCCTGAGCTCACCTAAGCCATGCTCAATGTGAGAAATAAAGGATAACCAGGCAATCTATTAAGCTGCGTGAGAGTTCATGATGGGGAACATGTGGGAGTGTTCATAATTTTTTGTGGATTATGAATTTTACATTGATCAATATCTCATGGAGGTACATTATTGTGGGTTATGATAACTCATTATTGGTCCCAAAAATGGAGGATCTAGGCATCAGTACATATCCTATGATGGAAGGAATCAAGCTACACATAGTTCTCAGATGGTTCTCTACATAGGCCAAACTCATATGTAGGGATTGGTTCATTTTTTAATTTATATTGTGTATAGATCCAGTATTGGATATCCGAACTTCACTACATATCCTACAGTAATAGGAATCAATACACACATATTTCTTGAATAGATAACTCTCTACATAGGTCTAACCCATATACAGAGAGGGAATGTTTCTAATTATATTGTTTTTGGGCCGAAGATATGAGATTTGGGTGTCACTATGTATCCTGTGATGGAAGGAATCAATCCACACATAGTTCTTGAATGGAAAACTCTCCATGAAGGTCTAACCCATATACTGAGGGGCGCATTTTTTCAGTTTATATTGTGGCTAGAACCAAGATTTGAGATCTGGGTGTCACTATATATTCTGTGATGACATAAATTAATCCACATATAGTTTATAAATGGAAAAATATCCACATAGGTCTGACCCATACAATGAGGGGGCATTGTTTTCATTTATATTACATATGGACCTAGGATTTGAGATCTGGTAATCACTACATATATTGTGATGGTAAGAATCAATCCACACATAGTTCTTGAAGGGAAAAAACTCTACACAGGTCTGTCCCATACACAGAGGGGGGATTTTTCTATTTATATTGTAGCTAGACCCAGGATTGGAGATTTCTGTGTCACTCTATATCCTATGATAGCAAGAATCAAATCATATGTAGTTATAAAATGGAAAATTATCCATGCAGGTATGACCCATATACAAAGGGGGTTCAATTTATATTGTGGATGGACCCAATATTTTAGATATGTGTGTCACTATATATCCTGTGATAGTAGGAATCAAGATACACATAGTTATTGGATAGAAAACTCTCTACACAGGTCTGACCCATACATAGAGGGGGGCATTTTTTCTATTGATATTGGGGCTGGACCCAGGATTCGATATTCGGGTGTCACTATGTATCTTATGTTTGAAGGAATCATGCCTTATGTAGTTCATGAGTGGAGGCATGGTGGGATACCAACACCAAGGGTAGTGGTCCATTGGGGAAAATTCCATAGAAATATATAGTTTTATATCATGTAAGAGATATTAATAATGAATATTAATGTCATGTGGTAAAGATATTTGGTGTTTATTCTAAGGTCATGAATTTAGAACTATGTTAACCCTGATTTTAACTAATACATCTTGATCATTCAGGGAAGCCTTTACCCAAATTAATAAGCCCATGTGAGCTCTACTTGGTGTGAGTAACAAGGAATGGAAAATGTTTATTTCACCACACTGGGGAAATTAACTAGAAGGACATGTAATTTTTTTTCATGTGGTAGTTGGGCTAGGATATATGATCTAGGAATCACTATGTACCACATCGATATGGGAATCAAGAAAAAAATAGTTCTTGAATGGAAAAATCTTCGTGTAGGTCTATTCCATATGCAAAGGGGGTCATTTTTTCCATTTATGTTGAGGCTAAAACCAGGATTTGAGTTCTGGTAATTCTATATATCTTATGGTGGTAGGAATAAAGACACATGTATTTCTTGGTTTAAAAGATCCCCTATATGGATCTGACTCACACACATGGATGGGAGTACTTGATTTCGATTTCAAATAGATCCATATCATATACAGTGAGCCATCAGTGAAGTAATTCTTGTCATGAATTTTAACATCATGAAGTAAGGATATATTTTGTATAGTTTAATAGTATATAGTAAATATTACTTCCATTTAATTTAACATCATGCAGTAAAGAAAAAAGATATTATGTAGTTTAAAGTCTTGCTGCTAGAACTTGGGATGTTGTATAGTTTAAAGTCTAGTTTTTGGGGCTTAGAAAGTTGTGCAGTTTATAGTCATGATTCCAGGACTTGGAATGTAGTGCAGTATAAATTTTTACTACAATGACTTATTCCATGTAGTTAAACATCATTTGGTAAGAATGAAAGATTATATGAAGTTTAAAGTCTTACTTCTAGAACTTTAGATATTTTTCGGTTTAAAGTCTTTTTTCTTGGACATAGGATGTTATACAGTTTAGAGTCCTTGTTCTAGGACTTGGGATACTATGAAGTTGTCTTAGTATGAAGGATTCTTCCATTCAGTTTAATGTCATGAGGTAAGGTCAAAATATATTTTTCAGTTTAAAGTATTGCTTCTAGGACATAGAAAATTTTTCAGTTTAGAGTCTTACTTCGCAGACATAGGACGTTGTGTGGCTTAGAGTCTCACTTTCAGGACTTAGAACGCTATGCAGTTTAGATTCTTACTGCTATAACTTAAAATTTTGTGCAGTTTAGAGTCTTGATTCTAGGTTTTAAGACATTGTGTATTTTATATTATTTTTTTCTTCCAGGAATTTCTACGCTATTAAGTTTAGATTCTTGCTTCTAAAACTTAGGATGTTCTGCAGTTTAGCGTCTTGTTGTTAGGAATTAGGTTGTTGTTCAGCTTAGATTCTTTATTCTAGTACATAGGACAATATTCGATTTAGAGGATTTCTATAAGGAGTTAGTATTTTGTGTAGTTTAGATCCTTACATCCAGTACATAGTAGCTTAATATGGTTTCATTCTCTAGGTTTCCTTCTTGAAACCTTGATGGTTATTGGGTAAGATTAGGTCATGTGTAACCACATAGAGGTTCATCCTATTAATTTATGTATAATTCCAAGGAAACGCATATTTATACTTATTTATAAATGCAATATATATCTTATTCTCCTTGAGAGGCATGAAGACACAAAACGACATAGGTCATGAGTCTTCTAATATTCCCAAATTTACCTTCCAAATCTCATCGATGGTAGTGGTTATTCCTTCCTCAAATTTGGGAGGGGAATTCTTGAGGTCATCCTATTCATCATTCTTTTCTAAATATGTGAAATCATTTTCAAATATGGTAGGTAATCCAAGGGAAACTCTATCACTATCTAGGAAGGGATGATGGGGTGAGACTCTCTCTATCTAGCGGCGGGTTAGGGTTTGATGGAATCTTCGTCTGATTTTCCTTGTGGGAAATTTGATAATTATAGATATGGTCTATACTATAGACCTATATTGTATAAAGATGCTTCAATCATTACGGGATCTGTTGCATGCAGTGTGAGCGGCGCAACGGTTGGTGTGAGCATAACGGCCGATGGACTTTCTACTTTGGCCAGTGTGAGCACAACAGTGATGAACCGGTCGATGGATATGGTTGGTGCGAGCATTGCGGTGAACCTATATATGAACATAGTGGTCATTTAAAGTGATTCAGATATTAGATATGCGGTTGGCAGTGTGGTGGTGGTTGGAAAACCCAGATCTAAAGGTCCACTACCAGTTGCGCGTGGTGTTGCATCTACGATGGTGGTGATCGTTCTGGGTGGTGTAGGAAATGTGAATATGGATGTTGGTGAATGCACAGGGTTTGCGATGAGTGAGGATAAGTCTATAGTTGCAGGTGGTGTGACTGTAGTGGTGGTGGCTGGTTTGGGTGGTGCGGTACACAGATCTACTGTGGTGGATGAAATCATCGGCACAACTATAACTAGGTTGTCTTTTATAGAGGAAAAATTTCATAATTTTTATGGAAAGGATGTAGCAACCAGGATACCTTGTCCATGTGATGATAGTGTTAATGGAGATTTGAAGGTCGATAGTAGTAATTTCAACAGAAGGTATTTTTCACAGGTCAAGGATGTTATTCCGGAGTGAATAATCAAGAAAAGGGACACTTACCATGTGACTTCTAACAAAGAAAAAATTATTGATAGGTTTAAAATTTATGAATACTTTATAATTGCTGGTATTGTTCTTCCTGGTGGAGGGAAGCCTTGGAAAGTTTATGACTTAGTTCGGAAACTAAATTCTGTATGGGGTTTTTCTAGCTGTAGATGTATTCCCCTAGGTCAGGGTTTATTTCATATTGTTTTTCCATTAGAGGCTCTAAATTATAGATCATGGGGAATCAGTTCAATCGCCTTGAAACCAAGTATGATCTTCTTCTAGGAGTGGCATTTTATTTTTAATCCATTTTCTATAAAAAATACTTGATCACAAGTTTGGATTAAAATTATTGGCCTCAATTGGATTCTATGGCATCCTAAAATATTATTTGATATTGCATCTGTTGTGGGAATTCCTATTAAAATAGATACGAATACTGAGATTTCCAAATTTGGTCACTTTTCACAAGTACTAGTGGAGGTTGATCAGTTCTATTTCTTGATTCATAATGTTTTTTTGTTAGTATTGTATGATGATATTCCCTTAAAATTAGAATATAAAAGACTTCCTAACTTTTGTTTGGAGTGTCAAGTTATTGGTCATTGCAAGGAAAATTTTCATCAGAATTTGGTTTGATCTTTTTGTTCTTCAAAACGGAATCATGAATCTTCTTGTAGGAAGAAAGTGAGGAAACAGAATTCAAATAATAATGTGCGACAACTCACTCATCATAAAGGAAATGTACAGGTCAGAGATGGTTCATCACAGTCGGTTAAGTATTTGACAGCAGAGACTCATGAGCCAGAGAATATGGCATTGATGGTAGTGCCTAGACCCAGTGAGAGTGACCAAGAAGAGGAGCAAGACCTTATGAAGGGGTAGTAAAATCCTAGTGATGAAGTTAATATTTCAAATATCCAAGAAGAAATTAATAAATTAAGGGAAACCCATGGCACTCATGGAAGTTGGGCTGATATCGAGGATGACTCCCAGAAAAAACCATCCTATAGTCAGGTTTTTTCCAAAGGGAAAAATATCATTGTGGATGATGAAGGTTTTCAATCTGTTCCTCCTAGAAAATCCATTCGTAGGAAAGATTATTCCTACTTGAATCCAACTATGGTCACCAGGTCTCATGGTCCCACAGATTTTGACTCTGACTGGTATAGTGATTATGATGATTCATATGAGTTTGAATATGATTTTTGATCTATTGTGGGGCTTCTTGGAATGAGGTAATGATTCTTGTATGACTGCATATTATTACCTTTCTGTATTGTCTTTTCCTTTTTTTAATAATAGGTCTCTGCCCGATATTTTGAGTATCACTATCGAGGTAGAAGAGGTTATGAGAGGAAACATTGTCACCCTGAACTTATAAAGTCATCGTAGAGAGATTCTAAGGATTTTTGTTTTCTTTTATGCTACCATTGAGGGTAGGAGGAGCTTAGACATTTTGAGTTTAAGATAATGGCTTGGGGGAATCATCAATTTTTATTGATGGTGTGAGGAAATTATCAGATTCCTATAGAGAATTGTCCCGATCCCCTTTTGATGAATCCATTTTAGCTGATGAAACCTCTATCACATAGACATGAGATAATGAAGTTTGTGTCTCATGATATCTTATTGAAATTAAGCATGTTATCTCAATCAGGTTTATTGGTATCACTTAATAACTATCGAGCATTCTCCAGGGATTCATAGGTTCGGTCCCCAAGAAATTTGGGGCTAAAACCATGATATCTTCATCCACCATTGCTTATTTTCCTTCTTTCTTATATAAACCTAACTTAGTATATATGTATTCATAATACTCAAAGGGGGAATTTTCACCATGTAGTATTTTGACTTTCCCATCAATGGGGTATTTCAAGTATTGATGAAATATTGAAGGTAATGCTACATGGATATAAAGACAAGGTATTTCATGAAGGAAATTATATGTTGTTTCTTGATAGAAAACCATGAATAATGCATTAGACATGAGGTCTCCAAACTGGGCCTTGAGCTTGATCTTATTGAGAGGATTTTTCTTTCTTTTATCGTACCCTTGAATGGTTAGTTGTGTCAAAGATAAATCATTTTTCTCTATATCCCAAACATTGGATGGTCCAACTCGAGATGTGGTTGATCTAAAAAACATTTTTAATCAGATCCCTTTAAATGTTGACATTATCCAGTTTTCCAGAAATGTACTGGGGTTTGATATGTCCCTGGATAAATTCTTCCTAATCTTGTTCTATGAACAAGATGGTCACATGACACGCTTATGGAATAGTCCCTACTCGGTAAACCTTGGCTATAGTGACTTCTATTTTAAACTCCCATGGGATATGGAGATCCTTAATTAGTTCTTCTCTAAGTTCTTTTGAAATATGGGGTGCATCCAAGATATAGATTTTGGTTGGAATAACCTCCAATTGTTTCAGGATGTCTTACTTTTGGTCCAAAGTCCTACCTTTTCAAGGTGTGGCTTCTCCTTATTATATGGCTCATGAGTTGTGGTGTTTTATGTGGACAGGATTAGTGTTTGAGAAGAGGTCAAAGGAGTTATTGTAAGTGGTTCAGGTCACACCAGCCTTCCCCTTTGTCTGGTTTGATCAGACAATTTCACCCCCACCAGTCGGTCATGTAAAATGACTAGGATTAAATAGATATTAAAGGAATCTGAGGTATCTCCGTGTTTATTTTGGGTTTTTTGGAGTTCTCATCCGTGATTTCTTTCTATTGTTGGTGAAATTCCCTAGATAATGGGAATGTAATGTGTTCTTTTCCATATATTTTCACTAGAATATACTAGCGAAGTTCCTTTATCACTTTCATAAGGTATTGTCTCATGTATTCTTACATGCTCTTAGTTTCAAGGATATTTTGGTCAATTTATTTTATTAAAGTGGGGATTTATTCCCACTTCAACCCTCCTTGAGCTATTATAATACACTGATAGGATTTATACATGAGGGTGTGGATCTTTTCCTGTTCCATTTCCCATATATGATAGTGGGATTTACTTGAGTGAGAATAGATATGATCCCCTTCAGAATTTTCCACTAAAGCTTATCTTTAGGATTCTTTTAGTGGAGGTGGGGATAAGATCCTATCCTATATGGTTTAAATATTTCTGTATTAAATAAGTTATCCTTGATTCCCATAAATGATTGTTGGGGAGGTGACTTTTCAGGTAACACCTTCAGTAGGAAACTGAGGGGTATTGGTAATTTTGTGATATTTATGGGATCGAGATTATATTGTATAAATGGTACTTCTGGAAACTATAATTTCCATATGATGTTGATTATGTCTTCTAGATATTGAGATTTAGTATAGTTTACTATTATGTGACCAAGAAATGCCTCGTGTAGTTTCAAATCATATGGTAAGGACATTGTTAGACAGTTTAACATCATGTGACTAGGACGTATTATGAAATTTAATATCATGCGACTAGAATGTTGTTGTTTAATTTAACATCAAGGATATTTATTTTATTTTAATGTCACAAAACTAGGATATATTGAGTAGTTTAGCATCATGGGAACAAGACATATCATGTAGTTTAACATCATGAAACCAGGATGTATGGTGCAGTTTAACGTTCTGCGACTGGGAAGTATGGTTTAGTTTAACATCTTTCAACCAGGATGTATGGTGCAGTTTAACATCATGCTAATAGGATTTATGGTACCATAACCATTTAGGAGGGAGACTTTCTTTATTGATCTTGGATTACTCTTATGTATATTGAATCCGTTATTAGAGCCTCCAACTCTATAAATCCTTAAATTACCTACTTCTCTAGTCAATCTTTAAAGATAAAGGGACTCTCTATTGTGTGTCAGAGACACCAGTGGTAGGGGTGGTGATTTTTATATCCTATTAACTCTTCCTCACTTGATTTAGTTTTAGAGAATAATTCTACATGGCATAGTCAAAGTACTTGGGGATATGTTTTGGTTAGAAGGAATATACATTTTGTTTTCTTTCATAAAAATATGGGTGACCACACTGCTTCTCCCACATCCTACATATACATCTTCTAGCATGGACACATGTATGAGTTTGGAGTCTTGGGTGTAGAGCTCTGATATTTATTGGTTCAGGGGTAGGTTTTGATGTGTTGGGGGACTTGGATCATGTAAATGATTCCCACTAATTAAGGATACCTGAATCTTCTAGACACTTTATGAAAATGGATAATGTCAGCTGGTTTTTGGAGTACCCTCATTGATGGAGGGAAAAATATAGAAATTTACCCTACCCTAGGGGATGGGGGTCTTGAGAATATAAAAATTCCCCTATCCCAATGGGCTAGGGTGATGTGGAACAATGTCTATATTTCACTGGATAAGGGGTGAAAATATGAAAATACCTCTAGCCCTATGGGTTGGGTCACTTCATTGTAAGGGGGTTTATAGGAAGGTTATGGTACATCATTCTAAGGAATCAATCCCAGGAGTATTCTCATAATTTTTTCCCTGATATCCTTATTATCTCATTGGGGTTGAGTGATTTGTTCTTCTATAGAAATTTCTTTTCCATCCTTAAGGGGTTTAATGGAAGAATCCATGATAACATCCTTTCCTATGACATTGGTAGGGTGAGGGGATGATGGCGAGAGTCTCAATGTGGACCCCTATGACTGAATCCCCTATTTCCATTGGCCATATTATCTATTGAAATTTCACTTTAAAACACTGACATGATTGATAATACCTTCCTAATATTCATGAAAAATAGGAGTGTGCTCATCCAAATATGATGAGAAGTCCTCAGACTCAGTTGATATTATATTGAAGGAGACATAAGCAGGATAGTATTCCTCTTCAATGTAGAATCTCATTTGATGGGTCAGTGACCAATACACTGTTTGGTGGGATGGTGCCCGCTGTACCATTTTGTGGGTTGTCACCCACTGTACCATTTGGGGGTTCATCTATGGAGTGTCATTTGGGGTTCGGTGCTTGCAGTATTGTTAGGGGGTATTCTTCCATATTGAAGACGATCCTAGGGTTAAAAATTATAAAAGTTACCCCAAGCCTATTGGCTAGGGTTCTCCCTAGGATTCCATAGTCCCCAAGGCTAGCTGTGATAAATCTAGAGGCTCCTAGATTGTAATGATATGGTATTGATTTTGGGCCACTATCAGGATACACTAGTGGATCTTAAACACAACATCTATAGATAGGATATAATTATTCTCTAGAGTTTCATTTTTTGGATACCCTAAGAAGGACCTCTTATTGGATTCTTTAATTTGGATGCTTATATAGTAAAATCATCTTCTATATATACTTATGGAATTTTAGTCATATATCGATGATGATGACCATAATGGATGGGATCCCTCCTAGGAATTTCTAGAGTTATTGATCTGACATGGTGATTGTCCTCATCCACCCCCTTATTTAGGGAAGATATGTATTGTTGTGCTCTAGGGAAAAGTTCCCAAAGAGGTTTGATGTGGAAATAAGCGATGCTTACTCTTCTTCATCCTAACGTGGTAAATATGGTCAGTGGGGATTCATCCTCTACAGGATTTCCTGAGAATATTCAAAATTTAGGATAGAGCCATTGATTTGGTACTCTCGGACCAATACATTCACAAACTGGCACTGAAGGTGTTACGTTGGTGGAATTGTATGTTGGGGACTCAGGTCCAAGGCTTCCATGGAGGAGGATGCATATGGTTGATGTGTCATATGGTTATTCATAGTAGCTTGAGGTGTTATACAAGAATTACTAGCTTGTCTGGAGGTCTCAGATTCCATCGGTTCATTTGATGATGACATTTGGATTATAATGAATCTAAGAAGTCCTAGAGAAAAAATAATACACCTTATTAGTGAATCATCATATATAAGAATACATGGTTGATCAATTACTTTCATAGTTAAAGGAAAAATATGTGTCCTTTTTCTCTTACGAAAGTCTCATCATAGATAAATAATCACATCGGGTTCAAAATTTTGTTTCCCTAAAAATGTGGAATAAAATGGCTCGATAGGAACTTGGTAGTCTATCCGTTTTAACCCATGAATGGGATGAAACATTTAAAAGATTTCCAACCCAATTCACCATTTTTTTACCTTTAGAAGATGATGGATGATATCCCCATGGTTTAGGAGACATGATGCACAATGCCTATAATGATTCAATTATTTTTCAATTACATGCTTTCATGTCGATTTCACCATTCTTGTATCCTTCAGAGAGATATGATATCTGACAATTGATTGTTGGGGTTTTAAGTATGGTTTCAAAATCATTCACATTTTCTTTATTATTTTTATCTTCCATAGAAACTTCAAATAGCTCCCATGTCCATAATAAGGTACAGACATGATTTCCAAAGGTAAGAAATTATTTGGGGTTTCAAACCCAATGGAACTTAGGAACACATATTGGTAGAGAGTATGGGAGGTTGATCTCATCGCACTATTTGGGGGGGGATTATCACTTGTTTCGAGACTCTCTTATATATTTACGTTATTTTTATGAATCTCTTCAAAATCCAGATATAGGATTACCTACACTAATAAAATTATTGGGTGTTAAATCCTTCTCTATGTTTAAGGGATTATATTAATGAGACTATCTATATGTAACTGAGGTTCTCTATCCATTTCCCATTATTTCTTAGAAATTGTAGTGACCCGACCCCAGAAATCCTGAATCTGGTTCCTACTCCCATTACATTGGTATAAGATATAAGTAAATCACGTCTCAAAGGACCGAATAGTTTCGTAGTCTTGATAAACTAGATAAATACACACGAGTCCGGTATTACAAATTAATACACAAATTACAATATAATTTTTTTATAATAACTGTATTCCATATAGCGTATCTTTGAATATCGTTCATAGTACACTTTAGGGAATCCTGGGGAAAGGAAACATAATAAGTGTGAGCTCAAATTTTCAGTAAGGGTAAGTATAGTAGAAGCAGTAATGAATTAATGAAAATAATTATTATGGAAATGTAAATATCTAAACACACATTCCATGTAATCAATAAACTAATAAGGAAGTACGTAAACAATATGGCAAGGTAAATAACTAAAAAAACATTCCATTTAAATAACTTGATATGGACTAATCAATATTTCAAGGTAAGAAACTAAAAAAATGTGCCATTAAATCAATAAACTGAGCATAAAATGCATCCATAGATTTTTTTCATAGTGAAAATCTCATGGATAATAAATACTGAATCAAAATAAATGTAATGCATAATTATTGGACTTTATGATTGTGGAACATGAAAATATATATCATCAATACCTTTCACAAGATGGAGTAAAACTAAAGGTAGAAACCCATTTAATTTTTGCAACTAATTTGTATTATGAGAATATGTCGATGCATCGAGGGGATATATAAAATCTGAGATCCACCCATCACTGCCATTCCAAATCATTCCTCATATAGTGAATAATCAATTTAATTAATGAACAATATGCCTTATCAAATATCTGTATTGAGTTTAGAATATAGACTAATCAATATTTCCCCAAATAATCAAATAAATTTCAAAGTATACACCGTATGTAAAAATTGGTATATCATTTAGGCAATGAACATATCCATGATAAATAATATGGGTAATTAGGGGAAATTTAATGTCTGTAAGAACCCGATTCTTCTTTGAGGCACAAATTATTTGTTTTTCATCAATTATCAGTTTAATTTCTTAAATATGACTTAGTTTGGATGGTTGTTGGGGTCATGGAGGTCTCTCGGGTCTCTAAGTTTGGTTTGGAGCCCCAAACCCAAGTCTTGGGGTGTTTTTGTCCTAGTTCATGATTAGTACAAATCGTGTGAGGTAGGAATCATGGTTTGTATAAATCGTGCAGGGCTAGATAGAGAGGGTGTACAAGCCGCACTATTTGAGTAAACTGTGTGGGAGGATTTGCATGATCGTACGGCCAGGTCTGCAGTTTTAGAAGGTTTTGAAAGTGGGTCTTCACATGGTTTACACAAGATTTGTAAACTGTGCAAGTAAATCATGTGGGTTCCCCTTTCTTCTACATTATACCATGAGACCTGGTGCACGGTTTGACAAATCATGCACCTAAACTATGTAGCTGACTATTTTGGGTAAAATGATGATTTTCCCCTAAATTTTTTTTTAACTTCAAATCCTTTTCTCCCTTCTTCATTTCATAGCAAAGGGAAACCATGGGATCTCCACTTCGATCCTATTCTAGGATTTCAGATCCATAATAGAAAGGCCTTAATTCCATTTTAGTTGTTCTTGATTCTTCTAGATATCGACTGTGCTATTTGGATTTAGGCTCATATGCCCTAATTTCTCGTTCTTCATCTTTTCTTAATATTTATTCCAAATTATGATGAATCAAATCTTGATACTGGATGAGATATCTACAACATACCTAAGGTAGGTGGTCATGTGATTTTCGTTAGAAGTTAGATCGTTTATACGTATCGGTGTGTCGTGCACCCAATTTCCAAGTGTCACCTAAATTGAATTTAAATCCTATAATTGTTAGGGATGCCCTAATCAGTTAAATAGGATTAATATTTCATGTCGTAGGTTGTATAAATTAAATAAGGACCACCCTACAGATGAGTTTCCTTAAATGGTCCTTTTACGGCTTTATGCCTTGGACACCCCTGAGGTGTGCCTTTGTCCCTTTCATGGGTTGTTAAAAATGGAATTTTTTATAGATGGAATTTCAATATTGCTATTGTTGACGCTCCTTTCCATCACAGAGTCTAACGACTGAAAAAGGGGAATACCTTAGCATAAAGTGATTCGTCTTTTGAAGAAACATCAAAAATTGACAAAGGCATGAAGAAGGATTTGGTTAAGAATGGGCCGCGCAGGTTTCAAGACGGTTGCGCAGGGTATCTACGCACCACATTTTGGGTGCACAGGTTACATGCGCACCCTATTTGATTTTCTCCCAGGGTCTTTAGTAGCCTATAAATACCCCTTGTGGGCCCCCCATTTCGGGAGAGGAAAAATCCATAAACTCAAATTTCAGATCTCGGCACCCTAGTCTCTTCTTGAAGTCTTCCGAACACTTCTAAGGTAATTTAATACCTAGAATGGAAGATCAAAAGAGGGGGAACAAGGCCTAAGTGTTGAAATTCACCAACACTTGTGCACCTAAGTGTCTAACCCTTAAGGGAAATGGTCACACTTGCGCGCCACTTTATCCCTTAAATAGAACCTGTGTGCCACCCTTTTATAATCTTTCAGGGATAATACTAAGGGCTTGATCCAAGTCTCGCCCAAGTATTACCCTATGGGTTGACCAGTGCGCAAGTACACATGTGTCGCACAGGTATACCTGTGCGACCAGGACCTGCGCGTCCAAATAGGACCTGCATGCTTTTTTTTTGGGTGTCCCTCCTATCCTTTCATCTTTTTTATTCAAATACACCTCTCCTTTTCAATTTTTAGCCTTCAAAACCCTCTTAAAATCCATTTTTGGCATGATTACTTTGTTGGCTTCCTTATCTGAAAAGAATTATGTGGAACATCTCTAAAAACCTAGTGATTTACATATCTTTATGTCACTAAGGTTAGAGATTTCATTCATTCAACCCCATCCTTTAAGATGAGAAGATCTTTAATTTGGGCATCCTCCTTAGGAGAAATCCCCAAGTCTTATATTCATGGGAATCCTCCTCAGGAGTAAGCCCCAAGTTACCAAATATGGTCCTTCTTTTCAGGAGTAAGCCTCAGTCTTCAAGTCCCCTAACCTGGGCCTCCTTTTTAGGAGTAAGCCCCAGTCTTCAAGTCCCGTAACTTGGGCCTAATTTTTAGGAGTAATCCCCTGTCTTCAAGTTCCCTAACTTGGGCCTCCTTTTCAAGAGTAAGCCCCAATCTTCAAATTCCCGAACCTGGGCCTCCTTCTCATGAGTAAGCCCTATTTCTCAAGTCCCTTTAACCTGGGCATCCTTCTCAGAAATAATCCCCAGTCATAATTTCTCTTAACCAGACTTAATTTCTTTTGATTTGGGATTCCTTCTCAGGAATAAAACCCAATCACAAGTCCCCTCCTAATTTGGGCATCCTCCTCAGGAGTAAGCCCCAAGTTAGAGTATCCAAATCTCCATAAAGCACATATACCTTTATGGACATTTTCCTCGGGCTTCTTCTCTAAAGTAAGTCCTGGTCTTTATCTATTTGGGCAATCACACATACATAAGCCCCATATTATTCCTTGTGACCACATCTTTCATGGCACAAATCGCCAGGTTTACTGATACCTCTTGTTTCTCACACCGAGCATGACTCACGTGAGCTTAGAGTGTAAAAGTAACCACGAAACATCTCTTCGGGACATTAATCATACATAAGCCCCACACTTCTTAATACTCAAACTACGTGGGTTCTGATTCCTTTTCTAAACAAGGATACATAGGTAACCCATCTGCAGGTATGATCCCAACTCTGAAATAATTCATGTCCTTCTAAACGACAATAAACTTCAAGTGCCCCCCTGAGTGGCTTTAAAACCAGTATGGTCATCATAATGTCCAGGAGATTTCTATATAATTTATTAAAGGATACCATTAAATAAGAATCTCTAATACATAGAGATTATTCTTTATCGATAAAGAACCTCAAATACATATAAAATATTCTCTAAATCTTATACATATTAATCATTGATTATCATATCTAAGGAAAACTCATTTTTATACTTGGTAATTTAATAAGAATTCAAGAATATAACTTAAATCTATAAATAGAGTCTTGGAGTAAACAATAATTCCCTTTAAAAAGGTGTTATGAGTTCGACCTCCCATCCTCCCGACCAATGAAAATTATTAAGCCTCATCGGTCCATAACTAATGAGCACCTACCTTTGGAAAGTAGGTCCAAATGGATATAGAATCATTGGATGTTTTCGGTTCTACGAACAAACCTGTTAGAAACTGATTGGAATGTTTGAACCTTAAGCAAACGAGGTCATCCCCAATTCCATAGGAAAAAAAATGGTGAACCTGACATGAATCCTTAACCAAGTTAAAATGATGTTTTACTTATTTGTTAGGCCCCTATTTAAACTCAATGAGAGGGAAAAAAACAATCAATAACATATGTACTCATCCAAAAGATGTATTGGCCGAACTTATCTTGATTATGTCTGTTTTATCAAACAGGAACTCTTTTTTTCAAGATCTTCTGCGTTACAGAAATGGATTCTCTAAAGTTAACACCTGTGAATACCTCTGCTATCAATGCATCTGCCGCTACTCCTACTGGATCTTCGTCCGCTCTAAGGATGACATCACCTACTTAGCATCTTCAATGCTAGGTATAAAATGAAATGGTTAAGTAATACCATCGACGTGGTACCATTTCGACTCTGGAGGCTGCTCGACAAGCCCTCCAAGTCAATAATTCACCCTGGTTGTCCGGACAATGACGACCAGCAATCAAGAAACAGGTGGTACCAACCACCGTCTCCAACTATTTCGGGTCATTATCCCCAGAACGAAATCACTAGTCTCTCCCATATTATGAGGAGGTGAATGATAAGGTCACTCAAGGCCTTAATTCAAGGAGACGTGAGTCCTTCCTTAGGGCTCCCACCAACAATCACCGCCAGACTCGTCCGGCAGTGCGCCCTCAACATGATGAGGGTGTCATCTCCAGGTGTTCGGCTCAGGTTCCTCAAACCCGAGTAGGCAAGAAGAACCACCAGAGGAGAGGACCGGTCAACAGTGAGCATGTTCTTATCTATGCCATTTCCAGAAAATTCCACCAACCTAACTTGGTGGAATGCAACGAGCGGACACACACACCCATCTGTTTTAATTCCACTGTTCAGCAGACTCGTCTGGCAGCAACACACCATTCCCGCCAGGAAATTCTGGTGGAGTACAATATATAGGAACATACACATTTTTATAAATCATCAGCTAGTCAGAAGGCTCGTCTGACTACATATGATGAAGCCCACCAACCCAATGTGTTGACAACGGGTAAACAGGCACATACACCTTCTTACACTCATCAATCCTACTAGCAGTCTCGTCTTCCAGTATTAAAGGAAGTTCATCAACCACCTTCGGTGGAGTGCAATCAGCAGGCACATACACCTACTAGTATTGATCAAGCCTGCCAACAGTCTCATTTGGTAGCATCCGGAGAAGTCAGTCGGAAAGCCCCGATGACAAAATTGGAGTAGACTCAACTCTCTTCCCCCACACATGAGTATTATCAGAATTCACTGACAGGTAAAGGAGGACAGGAGCAAGAATACACAACTACTCCAAGCACGTAATGGACGTATATTCCCATTTCGGCAGCTGAAGTCACCCAGCACATTTTGAAAATGGTTAAAGAGAATAAGAAAATCCCTACTCATATTTTGGATACCTGCCAGAATATTATAACAGCTTTAGAAGCATCACAGGGAAAGAAATGTGAATTTATCCCTACCAGTGGAGTGACACATCAACATATCACTCCAGAGCAGATACACACCTCTGTTCCAGTCCAAGAGGGTTGTGGGGCATACTCCCCCATATCATACGGACAACCAAGTCAGGCACATACACCAGATTTGAGTGGAGATAATCAGCCTAAACTGAATATTTCTCCTAAGCAGGCACATACACCTGCCCATAATAACCACTTTCATCAAAAAGTAGTTCCCAAAGTGATTAAGAAGGTGTCTAAGAAAAATACCTATCCAGCACAGTCAAGAAATATAGAGCTGATATGTAATAAGGCCTTACTCGATGCTGGAGTTCTTGAAGCCCTCAGAAAATTATATGTTGGAATTCAAGATTCTACTCTCTCATTTTCCAATAGTGGGAACATTAATTCCAAAGGTCTTCATCAGACACTTCCTCATGAAGGCTTGCTTCATGACATTTCAGTTGATCTCAAAGTTTCATCTTCATATGGGAGTCACGATAACCCTCTGCATGGCCAGAAGATCAAGGAGAATAATGTTTCATCTTTTGTTGTAACCCAACATGGTGGTACTCCCCATGATGATGAATTTATCTGTGAAATTACTCTCCGTAGTAGTAATTCATTTTGCCTGGAAAAAATTTCAAAGGACAATGCAGTAACGAGAAAGCCCTCTTATCTTGACGCACTTGAAAATGTGAATCCAGTCATGTCTGATGCTTTACCACTAGAAGGTGAAATACTTTCTCAACCAGAAGATAGCCCGGGGTGTAGGTCATTCTCTAAACCACCCCTGATTTATGAATCTTCTAGTTTGGTAAATGAACTCTCTACCAATATTGTTGAATCTGATGAAGCAACAAAGAAGCACCAGCTTTGGTCTAAACAGGTAGAATAATCTTCATCAAATGATAAGGAGTAAGTACTGAATATGAGAAAAAAACTGACGAAAGGTTAAGTACCAGTCATGTTTTGGATTTTGGCTGACTCTTATTCTGACATTCCAGAAATGTTGACGGAATATTGTATTCACGATATTTGTCTCAACATGTGGAAAACTCTTTGTCAATTGAAAAAGAAAATATTATCTTATGATGAATATGAAAATCATGTCAAGATAATAGAATGGTTGCAACACCTAATTGATTTGGCATCTCTCTTAGTTTCTTGATATCCGAAGGCTGAAAAGCAATAGAGAGCCCTTCAGCGTTCATGCCTTGGCGCACTAAAAATGTTGTGCCAGTTAATTTCCAATGCCCCATATGGTATTCATATCAGGGGATGGGGTGTTCATGGAGCACTGCATTTCACTATACTCTCCAGTCAACAAAGCCCGCTGAAAGTGGTCTCATGCAATGTTATTGTCCACGGCCGGCCACAGTCAATCAGTTTTGTTTGTAATCAAAGTCTTGCTCAGAAACATGCCTCAACTAGTTCTTCCCAGAATCAGTAATATAGAGAACAAGTTGTTGAATTACTTTTTCATCAAGAAAACGAGAACATCGAATAGGCTTCTCATTTAGAGCATGCACATCATCAAGTGAAAGAAGTGTCATAAATCCTTCAGCGGTCATTTGAACCAGGTGATTTGAGTGGATGTATGTTAATGAATCTAGCCAATTTTTGGACTAAAGTCCGCAAGATCAGGAGAACTTTTAAGAAATTATCATATGTAGCAGCTCAAGAACCACCCTAGCTTTCCAGACTAGGGACTCTTTTAGCTCAACCCTTAGAATCAACAAATAGGATTCGAGGAGTTAAGCAGGAATAGCAAGAACAGCCCCAGTTCACCAGACTGGGGACTTTTTCAAATCCTCAATATCTTCCTCAGAAAAAGTTAGTCTTCTATCGATTAGGGAAGAATCCAAAAGATGAATAAAGATCCAAATTATCAGGAGATTCCCTCCAAATTACTATTCATCAATAAATTCATGAGGGATCAAATTAGCAAAAGGCAGTGTCTCAACAAGGACATGGAAGAATACAATATCGTAGAAATGCTGATAAAAGATATGTAATGCATTATGAATCAATAAATGTCATCAACTCTGTTGTTTCTGATCCTCCAGAACATGAGGCTCACTCAGAGTGATCAGATGAGGAAGTTCCTAATCAAGAATTTTTACACACAGACACAAATGAAGAAGGTGTGCATACAATAAACCAAAGGCTTACCCAGAATTTAGGTATTACTTCCAATAACCAACTCCCCCCTCTTGGAAAGGCGTCCAACAAGGGGAAAGGTAAGAATCAGGTTACATAACCTTCCTCTGGAGAAGTCCAATCACTCTTACTAGAGCAAATATTCACACAATAAGAAGAAGAAATGAAGGAATTAAGGAGGTTGAATGCAGAACTACTTCAAGGTAGTCTTCCCCCTAAGCGTGCTGGAGTCAGTCAGCCAAGGGAATTTTTTGCAGTTACTAAGATGGATCGGGAATATCATCCTTTACCACTACACCCTCACAGTTCTAATCTTATGGGTTATACACGACAACAACCGACAATACTATCATCATTGGCCGTCCAGGTTTCCACGCCTGTCCAAACACCAGTTCTTGCACCTGCACAGGTCCAAGCTCAACCATATGTTTCTCAAAAATTAATGACTACCATTGAGTCATTAACAGCTCGGTTGGAAGCTATGGAAAGAAAGCGTGCACCGGTTCAACCAAAAAATAGAGCTTACCCTGAATGGGTTGATACAATTTCTCCCCCATATAATTTTGTAAGTACCGTATTCCCAATATTTAATGGTTCAGGAGACCTAGATAAACACTTAACACATTTTGTTTCTTATTTTGATCCTATGATGGGAACTCCTCAGCAACAAGAATCAGTTAAGCTCAGGTGTTTTTTACAATAATTACAAGGGTCTGCTTTTGTCTGGTATACAAGCTTGCGATCCCGGTCAATTACCGGATGGGAGGATCTCTGCCAAATATTCCTTCTTCAATTCAGCTTAACTTTTCCAAAGACAACAGTTTTTGATCTTACAAATTGTAAGCATAAGTAGAATGAAATAGTTTCAGATTTCATTACTCACTGGAAGGGATTAACATATTCCTTAATCTTAGAACTCCCTCAAGAAGAGTTGTTTCCAATCTGTGTGGAAAATTTGTGTGATGAATTACGCACACCGTTGATCCCTGTGAAATACACAGGAGGGTTTTGAGACCTTACTACAATCTCTCAACATATTGAAGACTCTCTTATAAATACTAAAGATAAATCTCATGTAATTCCATCAGCTCCAGGAAGGAGAATGGGTAAAGCAGAGACTGCTACAGTTATGATTAAACAAGCACCTGTACCTACTTCTACTTCAAAACCTTCATCTTATCGAAGGGATCCACCTCCTGAGCGACAAAAACAGAGGTTGTTTCGTCAAGATTATCAAAGAGATCAAAGATGAAAACAATTTGAGGATCTGAAGAGAAAAGTTTATTCTTTTTGAAATGAACAAGTTCCTGGTTACTTCATTTCGGCTCTGGAAAATAATTTGGTTCAGTTTCCAAGGCCCAAAAGGCCTCACAAGGAAGAAGATGAAGATCATCCCAACTATTTCCCATTTAATCAGATGTTGGGGAATCCCATTCAGAAGTGTTTTGTCTTCAAAGACCTCCTACAAAAAATGGTGGATTTAGGACAAGTCAAATTGAAAGTTTATTCATCTCAGGTAGCATGTGTTACTGCTACAAATCCAGAGGAATAAGGTGAGTGGCAAGATTTCAAAAACAAAAATGCACAGAAATATGATTATTGGATGGTCAGAAAAATGATCGACCAAACTCATGTCATTTTGCAAACACAATTGAAGAAACCAATTGTGTCATCTTCTATGAATTCCATAGAAAACCCCTCTTCATCAGAGGGAAAATCCTCAAAGAAACGACATAATTCAAAGAAATAGGAACAATCAGAAGAAGATGAAATCGTGTCAAATCCCAAGTTTTCTTTGACCCTGGAAGATTTTATTCCATCTACTTCAAATTCACGGGCACCACCCCACCAAAAGGCTCAGCCTAAATTGGCTAATCATGCAGAATCTTTGTCAGATGAAGAGTTTGTTTTTGGTTCTGTTAATATGATTCATTTAACGGATCCTTATGCCATTCATAGCTTCGATCTTGATGAGCCTGAGTTCCCTGTATCAAACAGAGGAATTAGAGGGAATTCCAGAGGTCTAGGATACAGAGGAAGACGTGGATATCCCAGAAATGACTATTCCAATTCTACCCCTGCTAGAACTGTGTATACAGCAGAAACTTGTGGTAGAGCCCTTCAGCGGTCCCAACAAGAACAAGAAAATTCTTCCACCAATAGCAGATTCAGTCCTGGTACAATTATTCTGGAGGATCGGTTAGAGGTTCCACCTTCTTCCTCTCAGCAAGTAAATAGACATATTCGGTATAATCTTCCAAAGCCAGGAGTATTTCCAACTCCTACCCTGATACAAGATGCATCTACTTCCAAAGCATCAACTTCTAAGGCACCTGCGAAACCACATGTTCCTGTTGGGAAACGCAGACCTTTGGATCAAACATATGATTGTTTTAATCATTTGGCCCAAGTACCAGCCAATTTATCAATTCTGGATTCCTTGAATCTATCCAAGGATCTTCAGGAGGCACTCATTGAGGCTTTGTCAAGTCCTCATGAATTCATAACTAAAATTGATACAGCTAAAGTCTACCATGTAGAGAATGATCCTGCAGAATGCCATGCAGTGATATCTTCCACAGATGAATATGAGGATGATGTTGTGCATGGACATATTAGACCTTTGTATTTGTCTGTCAAGTTCAATGGTGTGGACATATGAAGAGATTTCATTGATAATGGTTCAGGAGTCAACCTCATCCTCATTCGTACACTTCGTCGATTGGGCCTCACCGAATCTGATTTATCTCCTACTTTGATGTTGCAAGGATATGATAAAAATGAACAAGAACCACTGGGTGAGATTACACTTAGAACTCAGTTTGGAGACCTTGTATCCAATTCAGATTTCATGGTTGTTGATCACGATACAACCTTAAATGTTTTGCTTGGAAGACCTTGGCTACATCAACATGTGGTTATCCCTTCATCATACTATCAATGTCTCAAATATTGTTTCAATGGTCAAATTGGGATATTGTATGGTGATAAGTACTCATTAAAAACATGTGAATCCCAATACATTGAGGCAGAATTCTATTACATGAAGGGTAAGGAGAAATCCACAACAAGGGAGGTTACCAAAGTTAATGCTCCATATGGTTTGGAAAAGATTCCAGTAAACCCATTCACACATGTGAGTACAGATTATGTATTGCTTATCAGTCAAATTGATAGGATAGACCCAAATCCAAGTACTCTTATGGAAACTTCCATAATGTCAATTATAGTAATCAAGCCATACATCATGAGAGAAATTGGTGATTCACCAAGCAATGACGAAATCTCAAATAGAGATGTCTTCATTTCATCCGCTGAAATTCAGCAATTCTATACTTCGCCAACTAGGCCAGAAGAAGTTATATCAATGTCAGAGATGAATGATGATGATGATTATCAATCCATCATCTCCTCTTTATTACCCAAGGAAGACCATTCATCATTAATAGGGTCATAAATGGAAGCTTCTTCCTCAAGATGTTCAAATTTAAACATCTCTCCTGATTATGAAAATTTTGCTTCATCATATACTATGAAAGTAGAAGTAGAAGAGATAACACATGTTGAAGAAGAAGAGGAAGATCTCAGGGATGCTCCTCCAGCATTTGAAGAGGGTATCTCTACTACTGTGGATGAACTCAGAGAAATAAATCTGGGTACAAAAGAGGATCCACACCCCACTTAAATTAGTGCGGCCATGACTCTTGAAGAGCAAGAAATGTATATTTCATTTTTAAATAAAAATTGAGATATATTTTCTTGGAACAATACAGAAATTACAGGGCTTGATCTTGATGTTTCTACTCGTTATTTGGGTTTTCCAGAAGAACATCGAGGATTTAAGCAAGCCGCAAGAAGAACACACCCAACTTATGCTTCCAAAATTGAAGCTGAAGTGGATAAGCTTATCAAATCTAACTTCTTCAGAGAAGTTAAATATCCCAAATGGTTGTCTAATATTGTCCCTGTGAAAAATAAGAATGGAAATATTATAGTTTGCATTGATTTCAGAGATCTTAATCAGCATTTTCCTAAGGATGATTTTCTAGTTCCAATCATAGAACTCTTAATTCATGCAACGGCTGGCTATGAAGCACTTTCCTTCATGGATGGATATTCTGGATATAATCAAATCTGAATGGCTCCAGAAGATGAAGAATCTATATCTTTCAGAGCCCCTCAGGGTGTTTTTTGCTATCGGGTAATGCCCTTTGGCCTGAAGAATGCAGGCGCAACATATCAACGTGCCATGCACCATATCTTAAAACCCTTTTTAGGGAAATTTGTTGAATGTTATATGGACGATTTGGTGGTTAAATCCAAAAAAATTTCTAATCACTTGGATGATTTGAAAATCATATTCCACAAACTTTGATAACATAATTTGAATATGAACCCCTTGAAATGTGCTTTTGGGGTAACCTCATGAAAATTTCTCGGATTTGTTTTACGCCATCATGGTATTGAAGTCGATCCTGAGAAGACAAATTCAATACTTGGTATGTCACCTCCTCAAAATTTGAAATAATTGAGAGGACTTCAAGGAAACTTGGCCTATATTTTGCGTTTTATCGCCAATATGGCAGGAAAAAATTTACCCTTCACCAAATTGATGAAGAAGGGAGTCACCTACCAGTGGACTAAAGAATGTCAAGAAGCATTTGATATTATCAAGAAATATCTCTTGAGTCCACCAATATTAATTCCACCTGTTGAAGGAAGAACACTTATTCTTTATGTGACATCCTTAGACCAATCATTGGGTGCCTTCCTTTCCCAGAAGAATGATGCTAGGAATGAAAACAGCCTTTACTATCTCAGCCGGACTATGCTTGAAGTAGAAACCCGATATTCAAGTATTGAAAAGTGCTACCTGGCATTAATCTTTGTAGTTCAAAAGTTGAGACACTACCTGCAACATCATGAGATCCATTTGGTATCTCGCAATAACCCGCTCAAATTCATCCTTAGTCATACAATGCTTACAGGACATCTAGCAAGGTGGGCAGTTATTTTATAGCAATTTGATATCCAATATGTGTCTCAAAAGTTAATAAAGGGTCAAGCTCTGGCTGATTTCCTTGTTGAAAATCCTTCAGTAGAAGATACATCTTCAAATATTGAACTTCCTGATGAGGAAGTCTTCTATATTCAAGATATTATTCAAACATGGGAAATGTACTTTGATTGTGCTTCTAGAAGTCCAATAGGGAAGAAAATGGAAGATCCTAAATTCAACAAAGTTGGATTAGGAATTTTACTTATTTCCCTGGAAAAGGCAGTGTTACCTTATTCATTCTTATTGCGGGAAGGCAGTACAAACAATGAAGCAGAATATCAAGCTCTCATATTAAGATTAGAGTTGGCGCTTCGAGCACAAGTGAATCACTTAAAAGTGAAAGGTAATTCAGACCTGGTAATCAAACAAGTCAATGGTGATTATTCAATCAGAAAAGAAGAGTTAATAACTTTTTATGATTATGTCAGAGAGTTAATGGAGGAATTTCCTTCGGAACTGACATTTTATTATGTCCCGCGATCACAAAATGCTCAGGATGATGCATTGGCTAATATAACCATAGATCTGGCAAATCGAAACCGGGATGATACAATCATTAGTATCTCCCATTGTTGTAAAATTTCACCTTATTTTCAAATCATAATAGAGGAAATTAATTAAATTAGTCTCATTCCTGAACCATATGGTCATACTACAGGATGGATGACACCTATCAGGGAATACCTTCAAAATGGAATACTTCCACCTAATAGAGCTAAGAAAGAACAAATCTGGAAACGTGTGGTCAATTTTACTCTTTATGATAGCTCATATCACCTAGAGAAAATTCTTTACAAAAGAGGTTTTGATGGAATTCTCTTCCGATGAATTAACGGTGAAGAGACAGTGGTTGTCATGAAAGAAGTGCATGTAGGAGTCTATGGTGCCCATTAGTCCAAACATAGACTATCTGATCAAATTCGAAGGCTTGGATACTTTTGGCCTTCAATGATATAAGATTTTGTTGATTTCACAAAGAAGTGTCATTCTTTCCAACTACATGCCAACTTCATTCATCAAACCCTAGAGTTTCTTCATACAGCTAAATACTCGTGGCCATTTTCCACATGGGGGATGCATATAGTATGACCATATCCTTCAGCTACATCCAAGTAGTTTAAGTACATTCTTACTGCTACTGACTTCTTTTCCAAATGGGTAGAGGAAATACCTCTCAAAGAAGTTAGTTCTAAAAGCATTGTTAGATTCATCAAGTCTAACATCATTACCAAATTTGGTGTCCCTCATACCATATTGACGGACAATGGCACCAATTTCTGTTCATCTGAGGTAAGGAAGTTGTATCAAGAATACAACATCAAATCCAACCATTCCTCTCAGTATCATGCAGCGGCCAATGGCCAAATAGAAGCCTTCAACAAGACTCTTTCAAACATACTGCAAAAGATGGTGGATAAAGATAAGAAATCATGTCCTGATAAACTCTTTCATGGTTTATGGGCCTATCAGACCACCACCCACACTGCAACGCGGTCAGCTCTATATTCATTAGTATATGGAACAGAAGCATTCTTTCCCATTGAGGTTAAATTACCCTCACTCAGGGTATCCATTTGTGATCAGTAATCTACAAATGAATAATCTCAAAAGCGATTGGATGAATTGGAACGATTAGACAATAAAATATTGTGCACCTTGCACCACTTGTAAGTCTATCAAAATCGAATAGCACGATCTTTCAACAAAAAAGTTTTCCTTTGTTCATTCATTCAGGGAGAATTGGTATTGGTTCTCAGAACTCCAATGATACTAGGAAAGAAACCTCCCAAGCTCGAGACAAAGTGGGAAGGACCTTACTCAATACATAAGGTCTACTCTAATGAATCTTATTCTTTAATATCAATGGATGGAGAAATCATTATGACTCCAACCAATGCAAGATTCTTGAAGAAATATTTTGTGTAACACAAATACCCTTTCATCCAAAATGACGTTAAACTGTGTTGTCCTTGTTGCAAGACTTTAAACTGCATAGTCCCTTACGTCCAACATGACGTTAAACTATGATGTCCTAGCTACATGACGCTAAACTGTACAGAAGTCCCTTACATCTAGCAAGAAGTTAAACTACATAACCATCATCCTAGCTATATGATGTTAAACTGTGCACCTCTTCGTCCCACATGACGTTAAACTATGAAAAAGTCCCTAATACGTCCAACATTACATTAAACTGTGTCCCCATTATCCTCACTGAAAGAAATTAAACTACATAGCAATACGTCCTAGCTACATGACACTAAACTGTACAGAACTCCATCATCCAACATGACATTAAACTGTATTGTCCCCTTTTGTCTAGCATGACGTTAAACTGTGTTGTCCTTACTGCATGACATTAAACTGCACAGTCCCCAGAGTCCTTACTGCAAGACTTTAAACTGCATAATCTTCTCTTTTGTCCTAGCTATATGACGTTAAACTATACAGCCCCCTGTTAAGTCCTTACTGCATGACATTAAACTGCACAATCCCCTCTTCGTCCAACACGACATTAAACTATGCATCGTTAATGTTGTTGTTATCTCTCATTTCTCACACCGAGTATGAATCACTTTAGCTTAGAGTAAACTTCAACCATAACACCCCCTCTGGGCCGCTAACCATGTGTAAGTCCCGACACCATTTTTTAGGTCGTTGTCCTCAAGAACAACTTGATCACAAATTCATTCTTTAATCGAACTACATGGACTTTGATCCTTTCCTTCTAGGTTGGGTACGTAGGCAACCTCCCGATGTTCAATCCCAAAACCAATATTTTCACATCGGTTCACCTCCATCTCATATGATGTTGATTCATGACGCCGCCCCTAGAACCAATATGTTTTACATTGGTTCACCATCATCCTTGCTATACGACGTTAAACTATTCTCACTTTTTTGTCCTGTACGACAATAAACTACAACATTCTTTGACACCCTCACCTATGAGGGAATCATTATTTACATTGATCTCCAATCATGTTATATTCTAAAGACTATGTGCATACATGGAAATTCCTGAAACTTTTATCTTAGGTCAATACATCATTGCAATAAAGTCCCCCTTTCACCCTTCACTTGTAAGAACCAAATCTGTACAGAGGTTATTTCAAGAACTATGTGTGGCTTGATTCCTATCCTTATGGGATACGTAGGAATGTTCTAGAATCCCTCGAATCCTGCCCCAAGGCTTTAGGCCTAACCCCAAATTCCAATTTCAGTCCCTTGGCTGAAAAGTCCCCCTGTCAAAACATGAATGTGGTATGAAAACCCTGGTCTTCATTCACATTAGGTTTATAAAACACACAATGTGTATTCCTTATTATGGTCTGAGCTCTATGACCCTAAACTAATATCTCCTACACTCTCGTCCCACATGACATTAAACTATATTTAAAGAACTACGTTTGGCTTGATTCTCATCCTTATGGGATACGTAGTGAAGTCCAGCACCTCAATTCAGGACCCAGACACAACATGATTATGGTTAGCATTGTTCTTTGTATCTCCTTCATGCATTGGAAAAGATTCATTTTCATGTATCATAATCTTAACCTTAAATACTTCAAGATATACATAACCCTTATCTTGACTTCTGGTCACAAAATGTCCGATACCGGAGAATTCTTTTGCCTAACTATGCAACACATGCCCTTAGGCGGCCTTGCATAAACAGTCTACATAACAGACCTATCAGCCAAAAGATGTTATTATTTGACTATGCAGCCAATTCCCTTAGGTGGCCCTGCATAATTCAACCCCATAACGGGTTTGTCAAATAGCGGTAACTTCATTCTTGGGAGGAAAATATCTTCTGTCCTTATTGGTTTTATCAACAATATGTAAGGATCCATAGAAAATAGTCATCCTTAACATATTTGTCCCATACTCTTTTTCATGATCTGAAAGTATTTAAGTCTATGTTTTATATTTCCATTCCCTAAGTTTGGGTCAGACCTTTGCAGGAGTGACATTAATCCAATTCTTTGATAATCTTTATTGGAAATATCCTCTCTATATTCGAGTACCTCTCTCCATATAGTAGACTTTGTGCTTTGGAAAATTTGAATCTCCATAAACTTTCACTGGCTTTTTAGCAATAGAAATGTAAAATTTCTGAGAGTTCTTTTGACTGACTATGAATCACATGCCCTTAGGCAGCCTTGCATAAGTAGTCTAGATAATGGACCTATCAGCTAAAAGATTCTATTATTTGACTATGCAGCCAATGCCCTTAATTGGCCCTGCATAATTCAACCCCCTAACGGGTTTGTTAAATAGTGGTAACTTAATTCTTGGGAAATACTTATTCTAATTACTTTTAGACCTTTTTTCATATCATTCCTTAGATTCAAAATTTCTTAATTCATAGTTTACATATCTTCCCTCATACTTGAATATGGTAATATATTTTCAGATAAATTATCAAGGAATTGAGTTAATTTTAATCCATTCGGTCAAAGCTATTTCGACCTTAAACACTATCCTTTTTATGTCCTATGTGAATGAATTTAAACTAACCACAAAAAACAAGGGAACTCTGAATAAAAGTCAAGTACCAGCTCATTTAACATACATTTTGTATGATTTAGGTAATAATGAGCAATAGAAAGATTCAAATTTTTTAGGGTTGTTTATAATAATCCTATAAAAAATCAAACTATGCTTACTAGGCCTATTGGCGTAAGTAAAAAAGATTTAAAGCAGGTAGAAAAAGAATACAAGCACAAATAATTGAAGATGAAAGTGTTTTTCATTGATGCACAAGAGTTATAAGGACATCCACAGACTGGAGTCTCTTCTCTTTTTCAGGAATTACAAGAGGCTTTCAACATAACTCTTCATTTTATTTACGGAAACCTGAGCTTCATCAGCAGCCACTCGGAATTAATTCATTCAACATGATACAATAAGAGACATAGTGATACCAGCTCTTCTTGGAACAATTGTAAAAGAATGTTCTTGAGTGCGGTTTGAGAAAAAAATTTGCTGATCAAACAGTGACTCTGTTTCTGTCTAAGAGACTTGGAAAATGGATACATGGATTTGAGAATGGAGAATTGGAAGTAAAGATCCATTTGGAGAGAGTACTCTTTTCAGATATTTCTCTAATGTCATGATATTCTTCTCTCCATCAACCGGAAGCGGAAAACATATCATCCCATGGTTTTCCATTTTCATATTTGCAAGGAAATGGCATGAAGGAAAATTTTAAAAGTTCACACCATTGTTGCTTCTCTTAATTCACAGCATAACCGAAATAGAGGAGTAGCAGTGTGGCTACATCTCGGGAATATAGTTCTTTGCATCTGGAATGTTAACTTCTTGGAGATGACCATGCCCATACAGAGGGAAGTAGATGCTATCTGGAAAATTAATATGATACTTCTTCAAGTACTTAGCCAAATCCTGGAGAGTTCTGTTGCAGACAGTATAGTAATCAGGGCCAACAACATTCATCATATCATTAATTCACTTGTTATCTAGTTCATCATTCATTCCAATTCTTCTAAGATCCATTGAATTTTCACAAAGGTTGAATAATTAACTCTTAAATGAGTTGATTTTTCATAAAATTTGTGAAGAAAAGTAAAAAAAATGGCTAAGACATTAAGGCACGCAGGTATAATGTTGGCGTGCAGGTGTAACTGTGTCATGCAGGTTTTGGCGCACAGGTATCACCGTGCAAGAATAAATACCTCTACAGCAGCGCGACACAAACAGAAGCAATAAAACCGTGGAAAATCAGCAACCTACGCAACGAGAGCAACCTGCACGGTGAGAGCTCGAACTATTCAAATCTGGGTGATTTTCACGAGAATGGATGCATATTTATAGGTCATCCACACCCCTGCACACTGAAGCTTGTGTGCCTCTCACCTACGCGCCGCTATCTGCGCGCTCAAAACTTGTGTGCCTCCCCTCCTTGGTTTTCTTCTTTACCTCAGAGTCACATCCTCATTCCTTTCAGATCCAACTCTGAGGGGGGACTTTTTTTGACGCTCCTTTCCATCACAGAGTCTAATGACTGAAAAAGAATAATACCTTAGCATAAAGAGATTCATCCTTTAAAGAAACATCAAAAATTGACAAAGGCATGAAGAAGGATTTGGTTAAGAATGGGCCGCGTAAGTTTCAAGACAGTCATGTAGGGTACCTGCGTGCCACATTTTGGGCGCGTAGGTGACATGCGCGCCCTATTTAATTTTCTCCCAGGGTCTTCAGTAGCCTATAAATACCCTTTGTGGGCCCCCCATTTCGAGAGAGGAAAAATCCAGAAACTCAAATTTCAGATCTCGGCACCCTAGTCTATTCTTGAAGTCTTATGAACACTTCTAAGGTAATTTCTTACCTATAATGGAAGATCTAAAGAGGGGGAATAAGGCCTAAGTGTTGAAATTCATCAACACCTGCGTGCCTAAGTGTCTAACCCTTAAGGTAAATGGTCACACCTGCGCGTTGCCTTATCCATTCAACAGAACCTGCGCACCACCCTGTTATAAGCCTTTAGGGATAATACTAAGGTCTTGAGCCAAGTCTTTCCCAAGTATTACCCTATGGGTTGACCAGAATGCAAGTACACATGTGTCGCACAGGTATACCCTCGCGACCAAGACCTGCACGCCTTTTTTTTTGGGTGTCCCTCCTGTCCATTCATCTCTTTTCTTTAAATACTCCTATCCTTTTCAATATTTATCCTTAAAACCCCTCTTCAAAGACATTTTTGGCATGATTCCATTGTTGGCTTCCTTATCTTAAAGGAATTTTGTGGAACATCTATGAAAACCTAGTGATTTACATATCTTTATACCACTAAGGTTAGAGATTTCATTCATTCAACCTCATCCTTTAAGATGATAAGATCTTTAATTTGGGCATCCACCTTAGGAGTAAGCCCCAAGTCCCCTATTCATGGGCATCCTCCTCAGGAGTAAGCCCCAAGTTCCTAAATATGGTTCTCCTTTTCTGGAGTAAGCCCCAGTCTTCAAGTCCCCTAACCTGGTCCTCCTTTTTAGGAGTAATCCCAAGTCTTCAAGTCCCCTAACCTGGGCCTCCTTTTCAGAAGTAAGCCCCAGTATTCAAGTTCCCTAACCTGGGCCTCCTTTTCAGGAGTAAGCCCCAGTCTTCATATTCCCTAACTTGGGCCTCCTTCTCAGGAGTAATCCCCAGTTCTCAAGTCCCTTTAACTCGGGCCTCCTTCTTAGGAATAAGTCCCAATCATAATTTCTCTTAACCAGCCTTAATTTCTTTTGATTTGGGCTTCCTTCTCAGAAATAAAACCCAATCACAAGTCCCCTCCTAATTTGGGAATCCTCCTCAAGAGTAAGCCCCAAGTTAGAGTATCCAAATCTCCATAAATCACATATACCTTTATGGACCTTGTCTCTGGGCTTCTTCTCTAAATTAAGTCCTGATCTTTATCTATTTGGGAAATCACACATACATAAGCCCCATATTATTCCTTGTGACCACATATTTCATGGCACAAATCTCCAGGTTTACTGATACCTCTTGTTTCTCACACCAATCATGACTCACGTGATCTTAGAGTGTAAAAGTAACCACGACACATCTCTTTGGGTCGTTAATCATACATAAGCCCCGCACTTCTTAATACTCGAACTACGTGGGTTCTGATTCCTTTTATAAACAAGGATATGTAGGTATCCCATATACGAGTACGATCATAACTCTTAAATAATCCATGTCCTTCTGAACGACAATAAACTTCAATTGCCCCACTGAGTGGATTTAAAACCAGTATGGTCATCATAATGACCAGGAGATTTCTATATAATTTATTAGAGGATACCATTGACTAAAAATATCTAATACATACAGATGATTCTCTATCGATGAAGAACCTCAAATACATATAAAAGATTCTCTAAATCTTATATATATCAATAGAGTCCCAGAGTAGATAATAATTCCCCTAAAAAAGGTGTGATGAGTCTGACCTCCCATCCTCTCGACCAATGCAAATTCTTAAGCCTCATAGGTCCACAACTAATGAGCAACTACCTTTGGAAAGTAGGTAAATGGATATAGAATCATTGGATGTTTCCAGTTCTACGAAAAAACCCATTAGAAATCGATTGGAATGTTTGAACCTTAAGAAAACGAGTTCATCCCCAATTCCAGAGGAAACAACTATATTATAATTGAATTGAATTAAGGGTATGGTATGGATGACTTTTCCCTTGACCCATGTATGCCTTTGTTGTTTAAAACATGTTTTCCTTTCTTATGTGAATTAAGTAGAGGATATGACTTAAATTGATGCAATTGGATTGAATTGATATAATTTTTGGTTTTCCCATGTGAGTTACATTATAATTAATCCATGTGATTTCTTAATAGGCTTGTTAGATTTTTTATATTAAAAATGGCCATGTGAGTATTTGAATAGCCCTTGAATTGCTACCCCTTGTGAGTTATGTTGAGACCATGCTATGTAATGGATTGATTAAGAATGGGAAGCTTATTATCATGATATGGCCACGTGAGTTAAATGATGTTAAATCTATGTATTAGTTTTTTACACACGTGATGCTTGTTATATGAATTATGCCTATGTGAGTAAATAAAAGGAAAAGCCTTATGAGGTTGGTCAATGCTTGAGTCACCCCCTTGAGTTGAGTTTGATATTAGATGGTCTTGATTTTGACCTTGGCATATTGAATGAAATGTTTAAATGAAATGTAATTGGTCAAATGATTAATAAAAAAGGGTGATACATGGATTTAGGATAGGAATACCATGGGAGGAATCTTGTTCCAATTGACTTATACACCTTGGTTGATACAAGGTTTCAAATTAGAATTCGATGGATAGACTCAATGGATTGAACCTTGATTAATCCATGGGTGATACATGGATCTAAGTGAGGGATTCCATGGAAAAACTCATTGAGGCTAGACTTATATGATGATTTATACATGGATTCATATTAGAATTCCATGGATGGACTCAAATGGAATTTGACTATCATTCCAAGGGTGATACTCGGGATTTCGTTGAGAATCATCGAGGTTGGACTTGATTGGATGGGACTTTATACCTCACCTAGAGTGATACTGGGTTCCTGAGAGGTTTTCCAGGGATGGGCTTGTAGGGTGTTGGTTGATATTTAACATGGAGTGATACTTGAATTCAAATTTAGGGATATCAAGGATGGGATAATGTTATGAATTGAATTATAAATGAAGTGACTTATGATGTTTCTGCCAAGACAAAGCACAAACTTGGAGTTGATATGGACTTATATTGTTTAGATGGCCTTTTGAGGCATATTTTGTGCTTCCAATTACACAAGGGATGTCGAGCTTGAGCTATATCTCGATACTTATAAATTCAATGTAGTTTAATTTTTGAATGAATGTGAATTTTGATGAAATGAATGTAAATAAAATCTAGTGTATGTAGGTTGTTTACTTTTGAGTAATTCCTTGATTAGTTCTTTTATTATTGCACAATGCCTATCATATATATTCACTGACTAATTGGAATAGACCTTGGGTGGTTGACTACTGGTATTTAGTCTCACACCCTATTTGGTCCACTTTTTGGGACCCAAACAGATTATATAATTGTAGGAGTTGATAAGGGAAATATCCCTCCCATGGGTACTTGATATGCTGATTAGGAGCAGGAGAGTATGGGACCAAGTCAAGGCTTATGATGCAACTGGGATTCTTTTTTCTTTTTTGTACTTTTAGGATATGTATTTTATATGACTATAGTGTACCTATTTTGGATTTTTTTTTATTAGAAACATGTGACATGTATCATCATCCTGTATATGATATGACTTCCTGATTTTTTATACTATCAGTCTTCCACTGCTTATTCTTGTTTTATGATTTACTACTTCCACTATTTAATTGTTATTTTATTACACTATGTTATAATCTACTAATTACTGCATAGTCTCTCCACTAACACACCTATGCCTTCGCTGATATTCAGCAACCTCCAGTATTTGGGGAGATGTGATTTAGGCCATGTGGCCAACCGGGTACAGAGATCCTTTGAGTGGCATCCAGAACCTGGATGTTACAAAGTGCTATCAGAGTAGTTTTTTAAAGTTTTATTTATTATTTAGAAAGAATGAAAAGAGATATAAATGAAATAGAATTTGGTAATGAGATGTGCCTGGGCATAGCTAACCCATGTACATGGAAAATTCAAATTTCCTTAAGTTGAATTGTTTTTTCTATATTTGAGCTATTATAGTTGATTTGATTCCACTATTGGGTGATTCACTTTACTTTTATTGTTATTATAGATATGTTTATAGGTTATATTATGTTGAAACCTGATGAGATGAGGGTATTCCATCTCATGAATCATATAGGCACTTGTTATAAATCACATGCCATGCATTTTTTACATTCTATTTAGAGATAATTACTTATTTCATGTTTTTGTGATATATGACATGATGTATATTCCTATTATTTTGATAGATATATTGGGATATTTTGTGGTATGGATTGGATGAATGCCAATATTTTTCCCTGAGGTGTATGGGCCCTCTTGGATCGGAATTTGGTAGATTATGGTTCAACCTTAAAGTAAAATGTGTTATGATATACCATAGGTGGAAGTTAATCTTTGATTCTTGAGGAGTATGGACCCCCATGGATCATAATTTAGAACACAATTGATTTACCTTTCTTAAGGGAATGTGATGAACATGAAATGAGTATCAATTAAATGAATGTGAATGTAAACTCAATTTGAAATGAAATGAATATGAAATAAAGTGAAATTGAAATGGATTTTTATAGAGAACTTGAACAGAACTAACTTTTGAATGGGAAAGAGGCAGTTTCTCTATTGATATTTTCAACTATTCTATATACAGTCTTGGATTTAGGATTTGGCTTTGGGTTTGACTTGTTAATAGGAGGGTTTTACATGTTTATGGTTTTTGAACTGTGTGCTTTGCATATGTCTATGTTGAAGTGAAAATGATGCTAAATATTTAACGTTAATGTTTTTTGGCTGAGAATAATGGGATACAATTTTCAATTTATGAAGTGTATGAGAAATTCAAGAATTGGGAAATGGAAACCCATATTAAACGTAAAGTCATGACATATTTTGAAAGGGTTGTAAATGTAAATCCTATTAAATTTTGATTTTAAATGAACTAGTTAACTTCTAAATCCACAAATAGACCCAAGTAAGTTAGTTGGGGATTAAACCTTATATACTAACCCTTTATGGATGTTTATAAATTTTCTAATGAACAACTTCTATTGGGTTGCTTTCTGAAGAAACCAGGTTGATTAACAGACCCTTGTAGGTTGCCTTATCTGTTGAAAGTAATTTATATGATATATTTCATGATTATGAAAAAATGCCAGTCATTATTTAATGCTTTAAAAGGATGTCATATGAGACTCTCCTTTTTGACTTATCTTTTACCAAGTGATTTTGGTAATAGTTAGTACTTTATTACCTAGTTTTGAAATATTTTAGATGCTAAAATATTGAGTTAAAACAATTAAATGACTTTAAAATGGAATTGATAGTGGTTTCCTCTATTTAAACCCCCATGTAAATGTAGTTTTAGAGTCTCTTTGAGTTTCCTTGGAGTAGCAGTGTGAGAATTTCCCATATGCTATTTTCCTTTTTATCAAAGGATTAAATGCAACTGGATCTTGAGCCTAGTGAGATCTATTTTGTGTGACCTAGTGATATGGTCGATGCTTATTCTTAATAAGGGTCTATCCCATGGTAGGTATCACCCTTAGAGCTTGGTATTCCTTAAAAATACCATGAGACTTTTAAATTTTGGTTCCACTCAGGTGTCGTAGTCCCTTCTAGAACCTTGAATCTCAAATCGACACCCTTGTTAGGATGTTTTTTCATTGCATTATGACCCTTGATATGGGAGTGAGCATCGAGGAATGTTTAGTTCAGTAGGTTAAACTTGCCTTAGGCATGGTATGATACTTAAGAGGTTGTGTAAGCCTCTCTTTTCTTCAGAGATAGAAAACTCAGTATGTCGTCATCTGAGTTAATGGTTGTATGAGATGATTTTATTTTGAGATAGTTTTTGTGTGAACCATATGATACTTGATTGCATAGGGCATACAATCTATGGATAGTGTTCAATATGTGTCATTTGGTTCTGAAATCTTGAGGCAGTATGCATTGATATACATAGTACTTGTCGAGTTGTTACATGTTGTAATGAACTGATTAATTTTGGTGTGATCATTGAGCCATGTACTATTGAGTATGTTATTGGGTCATCTATAGAGTATAATGATGTGGGTGTTGAAGGGTTTAAGTTTGTTCCACTGCTTGGGAGGACTATCTAGGATTTTGGTGTTTTGACACGTCAGTCAGTTTGATTTTAGCTTTCATGTCAAATGCTTTGATGTGGTTATCATGGCTCGTAGGATAATTACATGTTTTTTTGGGGGTGAATACGACTTAACATGCTCTTGAGTGGATGTTCTATCCCTTATTTTGATGACTAGTTCACTCCAATGCTGGGCAGCATCACATCGGTTCTGGTAAATGTGTCCTTCTAAGTAGAAGGATCAAAATCTAAGAGGACCATTTGGGAATGGTTAATTTTTTTTATAATCCCTTAGGGTTTTTGGTCTTTGAAAATTCCAGTTATTTATTGGCAGTACGACTTTGGTATGGTTGGATATGTATGTAACCTTTGAAAACATCGTTGATCTTAGAGGGACTTCATTGGTTTTTTTGAGAAACCACAAGACACCACAGATGGTAAAGTCTTGTGTATCGGTTAATGACATGTCTTTAGCTGAAGTAGAGCTTCTTTAAAGGAAGTCAACCAGTAGTAGTTTGACTGATCTTCTTGTTAACTTTTTAATCCTCTTAGTTCTTTTTGTTTTGATGAGAGCATGTCCCCTATCTTTACGTCATCCTTGATTCACTAAGAGAGTGTCGGTCTTGCGCCGTGCTAAAGTTTGAAATCCATTGGGATGATTTGTGATCTCAATAAAAGTTTAATGCTAGAAGTGTGGTTATTTTATAGGCTTGGTTGGTCCTGAGTGATACTTGGGTTCCTGAGTTGGAATGCCTTGGATGGACTCATGGACACCATCCATTCATTTTGACGTGACCTCCAGGTAGATGCCTCCCTGGGTTCATTCAATGACCTTATGTGGACGTCCTGGTTTTGTACCAACATTTCACTTTTGAACAGGGAGTATGAACTACCTTGGATTAGTTCCATGGACTCCATTTTTATGAATCTAAGGTTATCCTAAAATTATATTCAGGCTTAGATACAATGCTTTAAAGGTGTAATGATTCTAGTGGGAAAGATTCGGGTTACACCTTTGTTCGTGCTGTGGAATGACCATTTAAATGATCAGGGGATGGTCTGTCCAAGGAACATCACTGAGATTCAGGTATGGGCTTTGTTGAATGGGATCATTGTGAATACATGGTTCCTTAGGATAAGTCATTGTGTTTTTGTTTTAATATGTCGGTCATCTATGTCGATCATTTCTAATATAAGTTATCTAGAAGTTTCCTAACTCATTATCCTTCAAATTCCATGTGTATGGTTTGAAGGAACTAGTTTGAACACTTCACTTGTTTAAGGAGGGTGTTGTGTGAAGTTTAGAAGTTTCCTTTGAGGGAATCTTGCATGACCGGTTTCGTTTGGTCAATCAGGATTTGACCATTCCTTTCAGTGAGGCCTCGGTTGTGACCCTAGTTGTGTTTGGGTGCACCCAGTTAAATGAAATCACATTGTTAGCATCACTATAATGCTTAGGGTCATGTTTTGTAGGAATTTCCAATGGTGTAGGTTCTGTAGAAATGATTCCATATGGGTTGTGTTTGATAGGCTCATGAAGGTTTCAATTCTCCTATTGATCAAGTAAACCTTTAGTGTTGATGAGATTGGGAGGTTGTACATCCATGAAATTATATGATTTCACAGGGTCCCATGCGCTATCATTTCAGATAGGGAACCCTGGTTTACTTCACTTTTCTAGGAAGGGATATATATGGAATTAGGTACACATGTGATTCTGAGAATGAAATACCACCCCCAAATAGATGCATAGTTAAATAGCACAATTTAGGTTCTTGGGGACATGTTGTGGGCATGCATACTAATTTTTGGGGGTTTTTGGGAGTTGCATATACCCCTGGTTTAGTTCTCCTATAATAATAACTTTCAGGCCACTATATAAATTATGCCTTATGAGGCTTTGTATGATAGTCCATTCCAATCACCCCTGTGTTGGCTGGAGGTGGGAGAGGTAGCTATGTTGGGACCTCATCTTGTTCAGGAGAAAATAGAGCAGGTGCAGTTGATTCAGAAGTGGATGGCTACTGTGTAGTCTCATCATAAATCTTATGTCAATCACCATATAAGACCTCTAGAGTTTGAGGTAGGGGATTTGATTTTACTACATGTTTCACTGAGGTTGGAACACAAGAGGATTAGGAGAAAGGGTAAGCTTTCACTGATGTACATCAAGCCATTCGAGATTATGGAGAGAGTTGGGTTGGTAGCCTATCTATTGTAGTTACCTCAGAGGTACCAAGACATGTATGAAGTCTTCCACATTTCCCAACTGCGACACTACTTTTCAGACCTGTATCATGCCTTTCAGCCTGATTGAGTTGGGTTGCAAGTAGATTTATCCTTTAAAGAGTATCCTATACATATTGTGGATTGTAGCATAAAGGTTCTCTGAAGTCTGTCCATTCTTTTAGTACAGGTGTTATGGAAGCATGGTCGAGTGTAGGATGAGACCTAGGAGGGAGAGGCTGATGTATGATCATAGTGGATGGATTTGTTCTTCGATCATGCTTCACCACCCTTGCAAGGGAAATTCGAGGATGAATTACTTTAAGGGGGAAGTTTGTAAGAATATGGTTCTTCTTTGAGGTATGAATTCTTTATTTTCTATAAATTCTTAGTTTAATTGATTAAATATGGCCAAGCGTGGATGATCATTGGGGTCATGGAGGTCTCTGGGGTGTTCGGGGCCAGTTTGGAGCTTGGAACCCAAGTCTTCAGGTGTTTTTTGGCTAGATGCATGGTTAGTAAAAACCGTATGAGGTAGGCCGCATGGTTTTTATAAACCATGAAAATATGGACAGATGGGGTGTACAGCCCACACAATTTGATTAAACCATGCAGGAGGAGGTGTATGCACGTACATCTAGGTCTATAATTTTAGCAAGTTTTGATAGTGGCTCTTCGCATGACTTACACATGGTTTGTAAACTATGCGGGTAAACAATGTGGGTTCCCCTTTCTCCTATAGTAGACCATAAAACTTGGTGCACAGTGTGAAAAATCATGCACCAAACCATCCGACCTAGTTTTTGGGAAAAATTCTGATTTTCCCCTGAAATGTTTTATAACTTAAAATATTTTTCTCCCTTCTTCACTGCACAGAAAAGGGAAATAGTGGGATCTCTCCTTTGAACATATTCTAGGATTTCAAATCCCTTCTTCATCCAAACTATATCTTGAGTGTGGTTTATCCCTTGAATCCATAATGGCAGGGCCTTAATTCCTTTTTAGTCATTCTCGATTCTTATGGATATCGACTACGCTATTTGTATTTAGGATCATATGCCCTAATTTCTCGTTCTTCATTTTTTCTTTATATTTCTTCCAAACTAGGTTAAATTTTTTTTATTCATTATCTATATGTTGGCATGTTACGCACCCAATTTATGAGTGTCACCTAAATTGAATTTAAATCCTATAATTGGTATGGATTCTCTAATTAGTTAAACATGATTGATCTTTCATGTTTTAGGTTGTATACCTTGAATAAGGACCACCCCATAGGCGAGTTTCCTTGAATGGCCCTTTTATGAATTTATGCCTTGGACACCCTTGTGGTGTGCCTTTATCCCTATCATGGGTTGTTAAAAATGGAATTTCTTATAAATGGAATTGAAATGTTGTTATATTGTAATTTAATTTAATTAAGGGTATAGGATGGATGACTTTACCCATGAACCATGTATTCCTTTGTGGTTTAAAACATGTTTCCCTTGCCCATGTGAGTTAAGTAGAGGCTATAATTTGAATTGATGCAATTGTCTTGAACTTCTCTAATTTTTGGTTTTCCCATTTTTGTTATATTATAATTAAACCATGTGATATCTTGATAGTCTTATTAGTATTTTTATATTAAAATGGCTATGTGATTAATTGAATGGACCTTGAATTGATAGCCCTTGTAATTTATGTTGAGACTATGCTATGTAATGGATTGATTAAGCATGGGAAGCTCATTAACATGATATTTCCATGCGAGTTAAATGATATTAAATCCATGTATTAGTTTTTTATATATGTGATTCTTGTTATATGAATTATGCCCATGTGAGTAAATGAAAGTCCAAACATTATGAGGTTGTCTAATGCTTGAGTCACCCCTTGAGGTGAGTTTGATATTAGATGATCTTGGTTTTGACCTTGGAATGTTGAATGAAATGTTTAAATGAAATGTAATTGATTAGATGATTAATTGTAAAGGGTGATACATGGATTTAGGATAGGAATTCCATAGACGAACGCTTGTGCCTATTGACTTATACACCTTGGGTGATGCATGGATTCATGTTATAATGCCACGTACCGACTCAATGGATTGAACCTTGATTAAGCCAAGGGTGATACATGGATCAAAGTGAGGGATTCTATGGATAGAGTCATTGGGGCTAGAATTATATCCTGAGTGATACATAGATTCATATTAGAATTAATGGACAGATTCAAAGGGCATTTGAATATTATTTCAAGGGTAATACTTGGGGTTTTTTTGAGAAGCGTCAAGGATGACTCAATTGGTTAGGAATTTATACCTCACCTAGAGCGATATTGGGTTCCTAATATGTTTTCCAAGGGTGGTCTTGTAGGGTGTTGGTTGATATTGCACCTAGATTGATACTTGAATTACAATTTTGGGATATCAAGTATAGGATTAGGTTATGAATTTAATTATAAATGAAGTGACTTATGATGTGTCTTCTAAGACAAAGCACAATCTTGGAGTTAGTATTGAATTTTATTGTTTAGATATCCTTTTGAGGCATCTTTTGTGCTTCCATTTACACAGGGGATTCCGGGCTTGAGTTGGATTTTGAGACTTATAAATTCAATGTAATTTAATTGTTGAATGAATATGAATTTGGATGAAATGAATGTAAATGAAAATCGGTTCATGTAGGTTGTTTAATTTTGAGAACTTCCTTTCTTACTGTTTTTCTTGTTACACACTACCTATAATATATATTCACTGACTTATTGGCACAGACCGTGGGTGGTTTCCTACTGGTATTAAGTCTCAAACCCTTTTGGGCCACTTTTTGGGACCCAAATAGATTATATGTTTATTGGAGTTGATAAGGTAAAGATGCCTCCTACAAGTACTTGATATGCTACTTAGGTGAAGTAGAGCATGGGAATAAGCTTAGTATTGCGATGCTATTGGAATTATTTTGTCCTTTTTTTACTTTTAGGACATGTATTTTATATAACTGTAGTGTACCTATTTTGGATATTTTATTAGAAACATGTGACATATTTCATCATATTGTATATGATATGACTTCTATATTTTTTTTATATTGTTAGTCTTCCACTTCTCATTCTTATTATATGGTTTATTTCTTCTGTTATTGAACTGTTATTGTATTTTTCTATGTTACACTCTGCTAATGAGGTTATAGTATCCCCACTAACACACCTAGGACCTCACCTCTATTCAGAAACCTCTGGTGTTTGGGTATATGAATTTGAGGCCATGTGGAAAACTGGGTATGGAGCACCTTTGAGTGTCATTTGGAAGCGAGATGTTATAATGTCTAATGATTATAGAGAATTGAATATTTCAAGGGAACTAAAAAAACAAGGAAGTGAATTTTAATACTATACTTGGAAAAATCAATCATAAATCATCCAAAGGAATAATAATTATGGTATCAATACAACATATCCCAAGTAGAGTAAAATAAAGGTTTTTTATTGTTAATTAATAGAAATACAATAAAAATATTTTTTAAAAACATTCTTGAGGAAAATATCCTTTTTATTTTGAAAAACAATTTGAAATTTTTTTTTCTTTTAAAATAATTTTTAAAATAATTTTCTTTAAAAAGTAACCTTTTAAACTTGCAAATGAAGCTTCAAATAAACGACAGTGGTTAATTTTTTACATGTCATACAAGGGAAAAAGAACATTCCTTTTTTAAGGTAAAAAGGTTAGAAAAGTGTCTTGTTCAGAAAGACACAAGAAGATTTCTTTGAAAACATTTTTAAAATAAAAAAAGGGTAAAATTTTCTTTAATAAATAATTTTTTAAAAGATTAAAAACATTTTTGAAATTATTTTTAGAAAATAGGTTTTTTAGAAGAAAACCAGTTCTCTGTCTAAAGAGAGAAATGAAGTTGGGTTTTCATAAAAACATTTTCTAAAACATCTTAAGTACCAAAGAATGGGAAAATGGTAATATTTATTGAAAATGTCATGAATAATTATAGGATAATAAAATTAAATGGTTTATTTAAAAATTATCATATAAATTCCTTTAATGTAATTTCAAGAATAATCAATCTCGATTAGAATGAGATTGTGAACTAAACCCTTAAAATGATTATAATGTCGAAGTGATAGTTAATTAATGAAGATATTATGTGTATCAACTATAAATACAAATAAAATAAGTGTAAATACATAAATACATATTCAAATTAATTATACACATAATCATAAAATATTAATGACAATGAGGAAGTAATATAACCCAATAAAAGGAATTGGGTTGTGAAATTTCTTTACCACTTAGTAACTTTAAGTTCAAATACCCTTAAATGAAATAATTCAAATTGAAACTCAAAATACAATTAAAAATGAATTATTAATTACATTAAATATATTATGGTTAGTATATACATCAAAAATAGGATATAAGTGGTGAATATAGTGTATACATCATGAAAGTAAGAGTGAGACAAGAATCTATTACCTTGCGTTTGATTTTGGGTAAATGTCCTTTAACCTCTTGTATAAGGGTTTTAAATATGTTAATAAATAATAATAAAACAATATTTATAATATAATATATTATCTTCTTATAATATCTTATTACCTGTTTGTTAACAATATTTCATTAGTTTTATCATTTTGGGTGTTAATTGTAATATTTTTCGAGTATATTTTGACTTGTTAGTTTTGTTCATGTTACGTCGGTCATGATTTCATCATCTCTAGAATGTAAAACATGATTTAATTATAATATATGTTCATTATATATCTATTTAGAATAATCCATAATATTTGGAGATAGGAAATGAAATGTGTCGTTCATGGAGATGTTAGGTCGTACGTACGCATGAATGCTACTTATATTTCCTTATCATATTTAAAAAGTAAGTGATATAAATATATGTGTGTGTGTGTGTTATCATTCTAGTATTATATTTTTGTTATATATATTACATTTTTTTATTAAAACCACACTTAATGTGTTCCATGTAATATGTGAATGAATCACATCGCTTTGAGGAGGTTGTAGTCCACACATCCACAAATGATGTTATCATATTCCCACAAAAAGGAAATCATGAAGGTATGTGTTATAAAAGAATTAAATAATAATAAATACATTATAAATACTATATATATCATATATAAACTATAAATTCATCATTATTTCAACCTTGAAATGTGGTAATGGATGAATAGACGACATCGGTTCACAAGGTGGTAGTTTTTTTTTAAAGGTTGGGGTCGAAGACTCAATTTATTATTTAAATAAAATACCTCTTTAGACTGGGTAGAGGGTGACCCATTACATAGCCCGAAGTCCCAAGTCCAAGTGTCCTGAATACAAGGCTTGAAAGCCCATTTTTTTGGCCCAAAGGACCCCTCGGTGAACAGTACTGCTACAGTACCCGCGCTACTACATTACCTGCTACAGTAACCACCGCCACTACAGTCCCTCCACCACTACAGTGTCGCCACTGCTATAGTACTATGGCTGCTACAGTGCCCTGCTACAATACCCGGAAATTCACCCCTGCCCGGATTTGATCACAAGTTGGTAGTTCATCGTACACATGAATGATGATTGTGTGTCCCGTTTGATAGATGTGTATGAAAGTGTAGGTAAAACTATTATCATAAAAACTTCTCAGTATATTTAATATAATGAGTTTATTATATAATAATTATATAAAAATAATTTAAGGTGTGGGAAATTAAATGAAACAAAAGTGATCATTGAAGAATGTTACCTCTTATTAGGGTAACTCCTTTTGGTTTATACCAAAAGACCTATTTGGTTTGATTTATGCCCAAATTGAGGCTTCTAGGATTAGTTTAGGGATATTGTTAGATTATTTTTTCAGTTTATGGATGATAAAGAGTTCTTGAGAGGTGTGAATAAATGGGAGGGGTGAGTGCCTTTTTATAGTGGAGGAGGAGTGGCATTCTTGTAAATATTTGAAAAGGGAATTCCACCCACATTTTTTCCATGTCAAGTGGCTCCATTAATAAACCAAATTCTCGAAAAGATAGTATAAGGTATAAATATATCAATAAAATTTATTTTATACAATTTTAAAGGTCATTTTGGACCTTAAGTTTAAGGTTTTGTCCCTTATTAAGTTAATTTTTCTCTTAATTGCAGTAATTAATTTTAATCACTTTCACTAATATTTTTAGAAAAAAACTAAGTTGAATTTATTATAAATTATAAATTATGATTATTACAAATATGTAATCCATTTTATAAAATTAAAATCACATAAGTGTCAAAAATTAATTTAAAATTAATCTCATATAAGGGATGACAAAGCGGTTTTTTAAAGTAAAAATGTTTATAAGTTTGAAATGTTTTTATATCCAATTTCAATTTTAAATTAATTAAAATGACCTAAATTTTATTAATTGATGTAAAATTTAACTAATTAAACTTTAAAACCAATTTAAAATATAATTAGACACCATAAATTATTTACACAAGAAAGCAGTTTTCAAATAAAATTCACTATTTTTCACTATTCATCAAAAAATGAAACTTCTCAGAAAAATACCAAAAAATCAACCTAATATAATTTTTATGTTAATATTTAAAATTTTAAGTTTATTTTGATATTTAAAAATTATAAAAGTTCCAAAAAAATTATTAAAATAGGTTCTCCATTAAAAAGCGGTAAAACTACCTTTAGAAAAATATAGGTTTTTTATGTATAAAATTGGGTTTGTTCTTCTCTTATGTCTATAAAATATATTGTATTAATGTAAAAAATATTATATTTAAAATATTATATATATATATATATATATATCATTAATATCATTTACTAATAGTAATTAATTTAACTTATTATGATAAAACACCTTCGTGAGTATAAAAACATTTCTTTTGTATTCAACTAGTTTTTATATTCATTTATAATTAATTGGTAACAAATTAATTCATTTTATATTTTTTTTAAACATATATTTTCATAAGTTGGTTAATATTATTCATAACATCTAATTTAATGGCTAGGTTATATCTTATTATATTAAATAATAATATTTTAATAATATATTTTTTCTTGGTAAAACTCGGTCTTGCACGTAACGCGAGCTATCAAAGAACCTCATTGTTGCATTCAATTCAATATAACTCATAATTTCATGCATTTCAAGCTATAGAAAATATTAAATTTATTTAAAATATTAAATATACCATAAATTATCTAGAGGTTATATTTCATTCTATGTTTGGTGTTGCATGTCATACACGGTATTGAATAAAAAAGTTACTCTTTTAGAATGTTTGGGGTGTTACATTATCCCCACCTTAAATAAATTGTGTCCTTGAAATTTAAAATTGATCTTGGTAATTAATTTTTTGATATTTCAAAATTAATTTATTTAAATCCCATATCATGAGAAGGTTTGGTAAAACATCCCCTTGAAAAGAGAGAATGGGAAGTACCAAGGCCATATGGAACAACACATAATAAGGTTTCCTTGTAGGAGAACATTAGTGGAAAGTGAAAATATAGACGTGGAGGAAGATCATAAATAATTGTAGGTAGTGATTGAGGTCATTTATCAAAAGTAAGTGAATGATAAATGGAAAGGTGAGGGCCTCAAATCCATCAATCTATGATGATTTAAAAAGAACATCGGTTCAACAAAAATTAAGGTATTAGGAAAACATTTTTGTCTTAAGATGCTTTTACTAATATTGAATAATTATTTAATTGACCAAGAATATAATAAAATATACTTACTTTACATGTTTCAAATTCATAATAACAATTTCATTTTTTGGTTATACTTCAATCAAATTCTACTTCATCCCTTACTTCAAGATATCGATATCCAAAAATTATATTTGATGTCTGAAGCACTAAAATACAGTTTTAATGGATCATAAGGTCTATAAAAGAGTGACATGTATTTCTATTTTTCTATAAATATTCAAAAATTACAATATTTTTGATGCATTAATATATAAACCTAAAAAGTAAAACTATAGGTTTATCATTAATATTTATTCATAAAATTGTTTGACTAAAAACAATGAAATATTATACCAGGACATTTTGTAGGTCAGTGGTTTGTATTCAAACCTTATCATCCTTCGGTAATGGGTTCAAGTCCCACAACCTTGTAGTAATTTATGGGTTGTCACCCAACATATTGGTTTTCCTTTTCTAAAACCATATTAATATAATTTCCAAAATGAATATGATGAAAATCCTTGAAATTTATTCATTAAATAGCCTTTTAACTATGGTTTTCAATCCAACCCTAATACATAAATAATTAATCTATTTATTTCCACATAGTTCCCTCCTTGGTATAGATTTTATTTTTTAGAATATGGAATTGACTCAGGAAATTCCCAGGTTCCCCACACTTAAGGAAATTAAATATAAATAAATACTTAGGATGAGTTTCATTTCATTCCATAGAACGCTTCATTTTTACTCAGAAATTCATGGATTTGTGACATTATTTACCACACATAAATCATTTATTTGTTCCATTGAGACACTTTCATGGGTGCCTCCTTTCATATTTCTTCCAAGATGGAAATCAAACCTTATTTTCTCTATGGTCTCCACTACTTGATATATTAGAATCCTCCATCCTTCTCTTCTTTGGTGAGTTCAGTAGTTGGTTAAGGTATATGTGGTTAGTCATGTTTCATGAAAACTGATTAGGAATAAACACTATATATTTCACTAATTTCAACACCTAATTTGTGTTGTCATTTTCACCACCTTTTAATTCATTTTCAATGTTAATATGACTCCTTTGGGTTCCAACCATTGATTAAAACCAAAAATAATAGTGTGAATAACAATATTCATATTGAGAAAAATGTATAATAATTTATAAGATATCTAAATAATGACACCTTATTTTCAATCCAAAATACATTAGGTTTAACATAGGTCATTCATTGTCATTATCTATTAAAATTCTTTATAATGGTTTGTAAAGAAAATGTGAATTATCCTAAGCATATCCCTTGGTAGTGTCAAACCAGGTGTGCAGTAAGGCCTGTTGTCATGTATTGGGTTATGCTCTATTCAAAATCGACACGACCTTTTCAGAATTATTACCCCTGTGTACATATGTACCCAAACCACATCCACTTGAAGTATCCAGACAGGGATGTATTTCTAGGAATATCCACATAAACTCTACCGTACCAAAATTCTATGATATTCTTCTATACTTATCATAAAATTCTATATTAGATTTATGTTTCCAAATCTATATTTTCTAAATATAGTTTCCAAGGTTTCTTTCAAACTTTCCCTGATACAAACTGTAGTGACCCGACCCCATAAAACCCAGATTTAGTTCCTAATACCATTACATTTGTATAAGATACAAGTAAATCGTGTCCCAAAGGACCAAATTTTTTATTAGTCTTGGTAACTAGATACATATAAATGAATACAAAAATTAAAACATATTTTTTTTATAATAACTTTATTTCATATAGCATATCCTTTCATATCTTTCTTACCACACTTAAGGGAATCTTGGTCAAAGGAAACATAATAAGGGTAAGCTCAAATGATCGGTAAGGGTAAGTAAAATAGAAGAAATAATGAATCAATGAGAATAATAATTATATAAGATAAATATCTGAACACATATTCTATGTAATCAATAAACTGAGAAGGAAGTGCGTAAAAAATATAGAAAGGTAAATAATTGAAAACACATTCAATTTAAATAACTGAATAAGGCATAATAAATATGGAAAAGTATGAAAATGAAATAACATTCCATTAAATCGATAAACTAAAAATTAAATGCATCCATATATTTTTTTCATAGTAAAAATCTCATGGATAATAAATACTGAATCAAAATGAATTCAATGCTTAATTATTGGATATCATGTCTGAGGTACATGAAAACCTATACCATCAATACCTTTTATAAGATAGTGTAAAACTACATGTATAAACCCATTTAATTTGTGTAATAATATTTTTCATGAGAGCCTTTTGATGCATTTAGGGGATTCATAAATTCTAGACCCACCTGTCACTTCTAGTCCAAATCATTCCTCGTATATCAAATAATTGATTTAATTCATGAACAATATGCCTTATCAAATATATGTATTAAGTATAGAATATAGACTTATCAATATTTACCTAGATAATCAAATAACTATAAAAGTAAACACCATATGTAAAAAATAGTATACGATTTAGGAAATGAACATATATATCATAAATAATATGGATAATTAGGAGAAATTTAATGTCAAATAATCATAGGGAATTGAATATTTCAAGGGGACTAAAAAATAATAGAAGTGAATTTCAATAATTTCCTTGTCCAAATAAATCATAAACCATCTAGAGGAATAATAAGGATGGTATAAATACAACATATCCTAATTAGATTAAAATTAAGGGTTTTTGTTGTTGATGAATGGAAATTCTATTAAAATATCTTTTAAAAAATTTCTTGAGGAAAATATCATTTTATTTTGAAAAATATTTTGAAAATAATTTTCTTTGAAAATAACTTTTAAAAACATTTTATTTAAAAATGAACCTTTTAAACTTTCAAAGTAAACTTCAAAGAAACAAGAGTGGGTAATTTTGTACATGTTGTATAAGGTGAAAATAACATTCATTTTGCAAGGTAAAAAGGTTAGAAAAGTGCCTTATTTAGAAAGATACAAGAAGGTTCATTTGAAAACATTTTTAAAAGAAAAAAGGGTAAAAATTTATTTTATAAATCATTTTTTAAAGGTTAAAAAAATGAAAAAAAATGGAAAATAGGGTTTTTAGAAGAAAATAGGTTCTCCAACTAAAGAGAGAAATGAATTTGGGTTTTCTTAAAAACTTTTTCTAAAACATTTTGAGTACCAAAGAGTAGGGAAATGGTAATATTATTTTAAAATTAATAACTATAGGATAATAAAATTAAAGGGTTTATTGAACAATTATCATATTAATAAATCTTGATTAGAATGGGATTGTGAAATAAACCCTTAAAATTAAAATAATGTCAAAGTGAGAATTAATAAATAAAGATATTATGTGTATCAAATTTAAATAAAAATAAAATATGTGGAAATAAACCAATATATATTCAAATTAATTATACACATAATCATATAATATTAATGATAATGAGTAAGTAATATAACTGAATGAAAGGAATTGAGTTGTGAAATTTATTTACCACTTGGTAACTTTAAGTTCAAATAAAATTAGATGAAATAACTAAAATTGGAACTCAAAATAGCATGAATAATTAAGTATTAATGATATTAATTAAATTAGGGGCAGTATATACACCACAAAAAAGATATAAGTGGTGAATATAGAATATGACTTACAAAAGTAAAAGTGAGACAAGAATATCTTACCTTGTGTTTCCTTTTTGGTGAACATCCTTTTACCTCATCTATAAGGGTATTAAACATGTTAATAAATTATACCAGAAACATAATCATATGTATAATATCATATATGATCTTCTTATAATATCTTATTACCCGTTTGTTAACAATCTTTCATTATTTTCATCATTTAGGGGTTAATTGTCATGTTTTCTTAGTATGTTTTGACTTGTTATTTTTTGTTCTTATTACGGTGTTCATGATTTCATAATAAAAAAATTAAACCATGATTTAGTTATCATATATATTCAGTATAAATTTATTTATAATAATCCATAATATTTGAAGATAGTAAAGGAAATGCATCGTTCATGGAGATGGTAGGTCGTACTTATGCATGAACGCTACTTACATTTCCTTGTCGTATTTAAAAATTAAGTGATATATATATATATATATTAACATTAAAATATAATATTTATGTTATATATATCACATATTTTTATTAAAACAATCCTTAATATTTTTCATGTAATATATCAAAGAATCACATCACTTTGAAGAGGCGATAGTCCACACGTCCACAAATGATGTTATCGTATTTTCATAAAATGGAAATCATGAAGGTATGTGTCATAAAATAATTAAATAAGAATAAATACTATATAAATATTATATATATCATATATAAACTATAAATCCATCATTATTTAAAACCTTTAATGGTGGTAATATAATAATGAACGACATCAGTTCATGAGGCAGTAGTCTATCGTACACACGAATGATGATTGTGTATCCCATTTTATAGTTGTGTTAGAAATTTTAGGTAGAAATATTACCATAACAAAATATAATTATATATAAGATACAAAGTTTATTATATAATAATGATATAAAAATAATTTAAGTGGTGGGGCAGTAAGAGAAACCAAAGTGATCGTTGAAGACCATTACCTCTTATTCGGGTAACTCCTTTTGATTTTACCAAAAGAATTCCTTGGTTTTCTTTATTCCCAAATTGAGGATTCTAGGATAAGGGAAGGTATTTTGGGATCTTATTTTTGGTAGGTTTTATATTATCCAAAGGAATTTAGAGGTGTGAATAAATGGTAGGGTTGAGTTAATTTTATAGTGTATCCTTGCATATCTTTCTTAGCACACTTCATGGAATCCTGGGGAAAGGAAACATAATAAGGGTGAACTAAAATGATCGATAAGAGTAATTATAGAAAAAAAATAATTAATCAATGTGAATAATAATTATGGAAAGGTAAATATCTGAACACACATTTTGTGTAATCAATAAACTGAGAAGGAAGTGCGTAAACAATGTGAAAAGGTAAATAAATGAAAACACGTTCCATTTAAATAACTAGATAAGGCATAATCAACATGGAAAGATATGAAACTTAAAACACATTCCATTAAATTGATAAAATAATAATTAAATGAATCCATATTTTTTTCATAGTGTAAATCTCACAGATAATAAATACGGAATCAAAATAAAGGCAATGCTTAATTATTGGATGTCATGTCTGAGGCACATGAAAACATATACCATCAAGAAATTTCAGAATATGGTGTGAAATTACATGTATAAACCCATTTAATTTGAGAAAAAAAATTCATAAGAACTTTTTGATGCATCGAGGGGATATATAAAGTCCAACCCCACCCTTCACTTCCAGTCTAAATCATTCCTTGTATATCAAATAATAGATTTAATTAATAAACAATATGCATTTCCAAATATCTGTTTTAAGTAGAGAATACAGAATTATCAATATTTCCCTATATAATCAAATAACTATAAAATAAACATCATATGTAAAAAATAGTATATGATTTATGAAAAAAACAAATACATCAGAAATTATATGGATAATTAGGGGAAATTTAATATCTAATGATTATAGGGAATTGAATATTTAAAGGGGACTAAAAAATCATGGAAGTGAATTTCAAATAAATAATAAACCATATATATGAATAATAAGTATTGTATCAATACAACATATACTAATTATATTAAAATGAAGGGTTGTTGTCGTTGATGAATGGAAATACTATAAAAAATATTTTAATAAAATTCTTAAGGAAAATATCATTTTTATTTTGAAAAACATTTTTAAAATACTTTTCTTTGAAAATAACTTTTAAAATAATTTTATTTAAAAATTAACCTCTTAAACTTCCAAATGCAGCTTCAAAGAAATGAGAGTGGCTAATTCTGTGGATGCTATATAAGGTAAAAAGAACAAATTATTTTGCAAGGTAAAAAGGTTAGAAAAGTGTCTTGTTTGGAAAGAGACAATAATTTGCATTGGAAAACATTTGTAAAAGAAAAAAATGGTAAAATTTTATTTAATAAATCATTTTTTAAAGGTTTAAAATTTTGAAAAACTTTTTTTAAAATAGGGTTTTTAGAAGAAAACAGGTTCTCTGATTAAAGAGAGAAATGAATTTGGGTTTTCTTAAAAAATTGAGTACTAAAGAGTAAAGAAATTGTATTATTACTTGAAAAAGGTCATGAATAACTATATGAGAATAAAATTAAAAGTTTTATTGAATAATTATCATAGAAATTCCTTTAATGGAATTTCATGATTAAGAAATCTCGATTAGAATGAGATTGTGAAATAAACCCTTAAAATTATAATAATATCAAAGTGAGAATTAATAAATGAAGAGATTATGTGAATAAAATGTAAATACACATAAAATAAATGTAAATGCGTCAATATATAGTTAAATTAATTATACACATAATCATATAATACTAATGACAATGAGGAAGTAATATAACCCAATGAAATGAATTTACTTATGAAATTTATTTACCACTTGGTAACTTTAAGTTCAAATACCATTAGATGAAATAATTAAAATTGAAACTCAAAATACCATTAATAATTAATTATTAATGATATTAAATACATTATGGGAGGTATATACACCACAAAAAATATATAAATGGTGAATATGACATATGCCTCACGAAAGTAAAAGTGAGACATGAATCTGTTACCTTGTGTTTCCTTTTTTGTGAACATCCTTTAACCTCCTATATAAGGGTTTTAAACATGTCAATAACTTATAAAAGAAACATAATAATATTTATAATATCATATGTTATCTTCTTATAATATATTATTACCCCTTTGTTAATAATATTTCATTATTTTCATCATTTCATGGGTTAATTGTCATGTTTTCTGAGTATGTTTTGACTTGTTATTTTTGTTCTTATTATTTTGATCATAATTTAATCATCTCAAAAATTTAAACGATGATTTAATTTTCATATATATTCCATATATATGTATTTATAATAATCCATAATATTTGGAGGTAGTAAATTAAATGCATTGTTCATGGAGATGGTAGGCCGTACGTATGCATGAACGCTACTTACATTTCCTTATCATATTTAAAAAGTAAGGGATATATATATATATAATTATATTATCATATTTATATTATATGTATCACATATTTTTATTAAAACCATCTTTAATATGTTCCATGTAATATATTAATGAATCACATCACTTTGAGGAGATGGTAGTCCACACGTCCACAAACGATGTTATCATATTCCTACAAAATGGAAATCATGAAGGTATGCATTATAAAATAATTAAATAAGAATAAATAAATTATAAATAAGTTATATATAATATATAAACTATAAATCCATAATTATTGAAAACCTTTAATGGTGGTAATGGAATAACAAACGACATCAGTTCGTGAGGTGGTAGTCCGCCGTACACACAAACGATGATTATATATACCATTTTATTGTTGTGTTTGAAATTTCATGTCAAAATATTACCATAAAAAAATCTCATTATATATAATATAATGAGTTTATCATATAATCATGATATAAAAATAATTGAATTGTTGGATAGTAAATGAAACAAAAGTGATCATTGAATAACATTACCTCTTATTCGGGTAACTTCTTTTGGTTTATACCAAAATAATTACTTGGTTTTCTTCATGAACAAATTGAGGCTTCTAAGATGAGGTAATGAATTTTGGGAGATTATTTTTATAGGTTTTAGATGATAAAAAGGGCTTTTGAGGTGTGAATAAATGGGAGGGTTGGTGCCTTTTTATAGTAGAGGAGTGGAATTCTTATAAATTTTTTAAAATGGGATTGTACCCACATTTTTTCATGTCACGTGAATCCAATAATGAACCAAATTATATAAATGTAGGATAAGGTCTTAATATTTATATAAAAAAATTATTTTTTACAAGTTTATAGGTCATTTTGGCTCTTAATTTTAAGGTTTAGTCCCCTGTTAAGCTAATTTTTTTCTTAATTGTTGTAATTAATTTTAATCACTTTCACTAATATTTTGTCTCAAAATATAAGTATAAATAATACTGATTAAAAATAAGGGATAAATTTTTCCAAATTCTAATCACATAAGTGTAAGAAATTAATTTTAAAGTATTCTCATAGATGGGACGACAAAGCGGGCTTTTAAAGAAAATTTTTCAAAATTTTGAAATGTTTTTATATCCAGTTTCAATGTGAAATTGATTAAAATAACCTAAATTGGATTAATTTATGTATAATTGAACTAATTAAACTTTTAAAAAATTAATTATAATTTAACACTATAAATTATTCACACAAAAAATCGGTTTTCAATTAAAATTCAGTATTTTTCACTATTCATCAAAAAAGGAAACTTCTCAGAAAAATACCAAAAATTCACCATAAGGTGATTTTTATATTATTATTTCAAAAATTAAGTTTATTTTTACTTATAAAATTTATAAAAGTTTCAAAATTTTGATTTAAAATAGGTTCTTTATTAAAAGACGGTGAAACTACCTTTAGGAAAATATAGGTTTTTGTGCATAAAATTCAGTTTATTCTTATCTTATGTCTATAAAATATATTGGATGAATATAGAAAATATTTTATTGAATATATAATATATATTTTTTAATATTATTCATTTATATTAATTAATTTAATTTATTAGGATAAAACGCGTTTGTGAGCATAAAAAATTTTCCTTTGTATTTAATTGGTTTTAATATTCATTTATAATTAATTGTTAACCAATGCATTCATTTTTATATTTTTGTAAACCATAAATTTTAATAAGTTAGTTAATACTATTTGTAATCCAAAATTTAACATCTATTTTATATCTAATTATATTAAATAAAAATATTTTAATAATATATTGTTGCTTGGTAAAACTCTGTCTTTTGTGTAACGCAAGACATCGAAGAAACTAGTTATTGTGTACGATACAAGATAACTCAGTATTAAGCGCATTGAAAGATATATAATATATTTAATTTATTTAAAATATTAAATATATTTTTAAGTCTTGTAAGTTTATATTTCATTCTATGTTTGGTGTTGTGTGTCATACGCTCTATCAAATAAAAAGTTACTCTTTTAGAATTTTCTGGGTGTTATAGCAATGGGTAGTAGTTTATATTTTGAAGTCTTATAACCAATAATTATGGAGTAAAATACCATCTGAGGATTTTATTTGTGTATTAAATATGGGATTGAACCTTCATGTGATTTCCTAATTATCCTTTGCATAACAGGAATCAAAACCCACATAGTTCATTTAAGTCCATGTTGTGCAGTTTAACATTATATGAGAAGGACATATATGAGGTCACTTAGGAACCAGGTATGGATATGGAGACTTAAAAAGGTATCCTATGTATCCTATTTATATAAGTAATTATAGTCATTGTAGTTCAATTTACCCTCAAAATTCTGATGAGAAGTGACAGATAATTAATGATCGTGAGGGTTATTTCCCCAGGGTTTACCAATATAGTAATGCCTTATGGACTTACACTAAGGTGGATTATATTGTGTGGGTGTTGTCATATCATTCCACTATATAGGGATTACACACTGAGGTTTCCATGGATGGATTAAATTCATGATTCTAGTTATATGGTCATTGAAAATCCCTAATCCCACATGAGTCATGCTCAGTGTGAGAAACAAAGGGATAATAAGTGATAAAAATCATCGCATATAGTTATGAGACTTATGAATTGGGGAGGCCCTAAAGGAGTGTTTTATATGAATCTTAGGCCTTAGGAAGGAATCCTATATGTCTTGTTTTTATAGGAATCAAAGTTCTAATAGTCCAATTAGCTTCTCAATCCACTGATGGATGAAGAAGAATGATAAAGCCATGAGAGATTTTGAGTCCCATGGGTTAGAGTGTCTCAAATATGTAGGGACTTACACCAAGGTGGATTCATAATTGGATCTTGGTCCTTAGGAAGGAATCCTAATTATCCTGTTTTCATAGGAATCAGATTCTTTGTAGTTTAATTTTTTGTATTCCCTTGTGCGTCTTCCAGGAAAGGTTATCGTGTCCTGGGGTATCTGCCTTAAATTCCTGGAATATTAGAGATGTTTGTGGGACATTTCCTAGATATCTTACTGGTGTGGTTATCATGTTCTAGGATCTTCGTTTGACATGCCTAACATGTCAGGGATTCTTGTTAGACATGTCATGGTTGTCTACCTGACATGTTTGAGGATGTTTGGTGGAAATATCCAGGGTGTTTTTTGTATGATCCATATAACTTTCACAGGGGTTAATTCATGACAAGGATGACATGTCTAAGGTGATTTACATGAAGGAATCATATATTTCAATGGGATATCACAGGATTCAATTGACTTTTCTGGTGGTCTTTGGGTGATCAACACAGACACGTCCAAGGGTGTCATGTGATTCGGGCTGAAATGTCAAAAGGCTTCGTGTGATTGATACATACATGTCCAAGGGTGTAACATGATTAAGGATAAAACATCATAGGGTTGTATCATGATATTACTGACATGTCTAGAGGACTTCACATGACTTGGATGACATTATTAGGTTCCATCACATAACTTGGGTGACATGTCCAGAGAACCTTGTGCGACTTGGATGATATGTCTAGGTGTTGTCGCAAGATCTATATAGGCCATGAAAATATCATGATACTTTTACATAAAAATTATCATATCCATATTCACATAAGTATTATATCATTTTCATACTTTATTTCATAAATACCTCAATGTTTTTCAGGTATTTCCCTGTTAAGACCTCACGCGACCATGTTGATACACAGAAACTCCTTCGCATAATTTGGTCTATGAACTGGAAGTCCTTCACGTTACCAATTGGGTGATCATACTAAGAATATATCCATTACATGTAATACCTTAATTCGTTCACCAAGTTTTACCTGGTGTAAGATACTTGTTATTATGCGTATTTCTACTCTGAGAAGTCTCCTCTCACCTTTGTGCTCCTATGTGTGTCTCGTGTATGTATATCTTTTTTTGTGCCAAGAGAGAGGGAATTATAGGTCTCTACACCCTATATCTACACCAAATTTCACAGTGTGTATAACGTAGATATGGTATCAATTTGGTGGAGGGGGAATCACATCACATTTTTAGTGTGAACCTTCAACGATTCATCCATGGTGTCGCATGATAAAATGTGATTGTGATAACACTCCACCATCGCCATATTTATTAGACCCATGACTTGTCAAAGTGATTTTTCATAATCATGTAAACATTTCAAAGAGCCTTTTAAATATTAGGATGACATGTTTGGGAGTATTTTTTTGACCCGGACGTCTATCGAAGAGTCTTTTTTAAGATCATGCGAGAATTTTCTGGGGTCTTTTGTGAGATTGAGTTGGATCATCAGAGGACATTTGTATGAAAAATGGCATAACTCTCCATCACATAAGGGTTCCTCATTTTTCATATTTTTATCCACCATTTTCCAATAACTTCCCATTAGGTGTACATCGAGCCATCACATGATCAATACTGGATCTCATGATGGCATGCGAGCATTGTCATGGATTGTCACTTCATTTATCTATGATCCATCACATGATCAATGTTGGATCTCACGATGGAGTGTGATAATTTTCACGAACAGTCACCAATATTTTTTATGGATCCAAAGGGGAATTTTATAATATAATGGATTTATATAAGGTCCTTTTCATGATGAAGGTTACATACCAAAAGGCTTTTTTCGTGTCTTTTAGGCCATTTTAGATCTCGCATGATCATTGAACTGATCACATGAGTCATATGATCCCTTATCATTAAAATCAATGTAAATTGATTCAAAAAATGCTTCTACCTTATTAATATTTTAGTTTGCATGGGTATTTATATTATTTTCAAGTGTCTTTCAATTGACATGTCTTCTGATCATAGAATCTCACCTGGTAGCCTTCGCATGATCATCAAAAATTATTTGGATTCCCACACAAGAACATGAGGTATTATTAGAGGTTATTCACATGATCATTAAAAAATCATGTAAAGTTCATGACCCATTCATGTTATGCTCTCAGGTTCATGTGATTGTGTGTCCTTGTGAGGTTCACACGATCTATATAACCTAGCCATATGATTGTATGTATCCATGAAACTCTTTCCTTTGTCTTGTGGAGAAAATAAAACCTATGCATTGTGTGTTTATTTGATCCTAGAATTGTAGATGATCATTTGGTGGGAATAAAAAAATTTGAATCTTGAAAATGGATTCCATGTTTGGAAAAAGGAGTATCAAATTTGGTAAAAAGCTCCCTTTTATTTTTATCCAGTATGAATAGTATCCAAAGTAAATTTTTATCACCCTAGTAAGGGTGAAATGAGTAAAATAGGATTAAAACTTTGTGATAAGGCTTTAAAATTTATCTTAAACTTTCCATTATCCTATTTTATTAGTGGAGTTCAACCATTTATATCTAGTTCTCGAATATATGGTCACTTAGTGCCATATTTCTTTAATTATGATCTTTATATTAATTTAAGAAAATAATATATACAAAAGGTCACTCTCATGACTTTAATATCTATAAAATTTTTACATAAGGATAAAAATAGGTTAAGTTTAGTTATAAAGGTTTATTTGAAAGATAAATTGATTTTTTTATCATAGTAATGTATTTATAATTTTTTATAATTTAATAATTTCATTCAATGCTTATGAAATGCCAACATAGTATTTATTCAATTAATAGAAAAATAAAATAAATAGATTTAAAAATATTAAAAGTATTAAAATATAATTCAATTAATTTGTTATAATAAATTTTAAGGTATATATGACATATTAGGGATGTTTAAAAGAATTATAATCAAATTCTATCTTTTTCTTGGTGTCTTTAAATTCAAATTAAATAAAGAGTTCCAAAATTGACATTAATGATATTTTAAAATAAATAATATTTTATTAAATGATTTAAAATTTTTAAAAATATTATCATCATCCAAGTGAATTTAATATGGTTGAAAATATCAACCATGGTCCATTTATGAGTCACATTTCCATTTATTGTAAAATTATTAACCCTTTAAGATTGAAATAGTTGTTACTATGGTTAAGGTCAAAAATAGTTAACAAAGAGGTTAATAAAAAAGATATGGTTTAAAATGAAACCAAAATATTTGTATTTTTAATTGGATGATGTTATTTCAGCCTTATAATCTTTTTAATTGAATCTATTTCCATTTTTAATCATCTTTATTTATAATTATTTAATTATATTTTAATCTTTTTAGTAATTCCTAGTGTGTCATTTCCCTCATAAAAGTATACTCATTCCAACTTTTCTTTACACCACATTGAGCCATCTAGTTCAACCAAACCTATCCCAATTCTAATATAAACATCCTTATATGCATTATATAGGATTTTTTATTCTCAAATTACCAACCCTAGTGTTCTTATGAGGAGATCTAAAGGAATTCTTTCAAATAAGAGGCAATCACCTTAACTGATCACTTTCATTTTTTACTTCTTCTTTTTCCTCATATAAATCTATGGTATTTATAATAAAATATTAAACTCAGTATTATAATTATACATAAATAAAATTATGATAATTAAACCACCATTATCTACCCTATTTCTCAACAAATGGGAAGTGAAAGTATTGCTTGTGCGTATGTATGGATTATTGTCTCCACATAGCGATACAATTTATTTTTTATCATCATATTTTATGGATGGGTATTATGATGGGTTTAATGTTTATATATGATATAATAAAATAATTACTCTTCTTTAATTATAATATAATATCTACCTACTAACCTTCCAATCCATTGGAAAAAGATAACATCGCTCATACGTATGTGTGGACTACTACCTTCATGAAGCGATGTGATTCATTTTTCATTTATGCTTTTTACATGGATGGTAATAAGAAATAATTTTATGAATATATATATATATATATATTATTTATAAAATATAATATTTATTTTTTAAAGGTTATTTAAAATTTAACTTTTTTTCTTTCTATCCGTCGAAAGGTGAAGACAACGTTCATGTGTACATATGGCTTATTGTCTCCATGAACGATGTAATTAATTTTTTTATACATAAATTTATAGATGAATATATATATATATATATTGAATGTATATTAAATTTATATCATGATTACTATTCTGTTGATGATGGAATCATTATCAAAGTACAAGGACCAAAACTACCAAAACAAAACATGCATGAAAAACGAATCAGGTATCACATGAAACAGTGATTTTGTAAAATAATTATTAATAAATGGGTGATAAACGATTATAAGTAAATAATATTTTCTATGATATATATTATTATGGTTCTATAATCGATTTATAATAAATATATATTTATTATATAGAATGTTTAAACACGTATGAAGGAAGTTGGACTTGAGGTAAGGGTTTTATGTTACAATCTCATTGTTTGTTAGGATTATTTATAATTAAGTTTCAAATGATGAAATTTCTTAATGTACTTCTAAATAAACTCATGAATTTTATTATCCTATAATTATTTCAGTATATTAAACTTTTTTTATTTTCTTCTCTTTAAGTACTCAAGATACCAAAACAATGTTTTTAATGAAAAACGACATTATTTCTATCTTCAGATGAAAATAATTTCTCTTCCATGTCCATGATTTCTAAATAAACAAGAATATTTTTAAAATTATCCAATTAATTTTTAAATTAATTTTTACCCATTTTTTTACTTTTTAAAAAAATTAAAAGGATTATTCTTTTAATTTTCTAAACGATGTACTTTTGACTGTTTACCAAAAATGTAAAAGGAATATTTGTTTTAACATATATATAATGAATGGAATTTCCCATAATCATGAATATTTAATACATTGAATATTCCTTTACAAGTTTACAAGGTTCCTTTTTAAAGAAAATCATAATATTTTAGAAATTTTTTTATTTTAAAGAAGTGATTTCATAGTGAAATTGTATTTTCCCCATGAAATATTCCACGTGAAATTTTAAAGGTATTTTCATCAAAGATGAAATCCTTTTATTTTCTTATGCTTTAAATAGGATATGATATAATGCTACCATCCTTATTATTTCTCTATATGTTTTATGATTATGATGAAAATAAGTTTATGAAACCTATTTATTTTCCATGGGTTATGATATGATGAAATGTTTATGAAACCCATTTATTTTTCATGGGTTATGACACAATGAATTTTTATAATCTTGTGGAACACATATGTATGATTTTCATTATGTGATGGGTGGGCTCAGAATTATATATCCTTCCTATGTATTGGGTAAATATGGATATCACATGATATAAACAGGACTGGAATTGGAAGATTACCCATTTCAGTAAGGGACTTTTTCTACTATGATAATATTGGGAGTTAACTTTAACTACTATGATGAAATTGAGAGTGAAACCAATCCACTCTAATGGTCTTGGTATTGATCCTTGAATATTAAGGAAATTATTTTCTATGCTTATTTGTATGCCACAAAATATGTCTTATTCCAATTTTATGCTCTCATGACTTATGTTCTTTGATTAATTTATGATTCATGTATTATAAACCGATATTATTTATGCCATGATGTAATTTTATGATATATGATATAAAAGGTATGGTTTTAAAATTTTATTCTCATGTTATCATACCCTTATGTTAATGTTATGTTTAATTGGTCATTGATATCTCCCTTGTTTAATCCTAATAAGCATCTGAGCTCAAAATTTCTTATCTTTCCTTCCCTCATGTTATAAATAATGGTATTATGTATGATATTTATAAGAAGGGTAATAGTTATAAATAACTTGTTAGAAGATGATATAGTTTAGTTATGAACTAGTATTTACATTTTCAAGTTTCCAAATATACTATACGTATACTATTTTGGCATGGATAATTCTGTTATGAATATTCATCTAATAAAATGTCATATTTATGAATGAAAAGTGTAGGTCACTATAGAAAAACAATTTAGGATATTTTCGTTTATTTGGATCCAAAATTAATTATGAAAATTTTTAGTATGATGGCTAATATTCATGAAACTAAGTTCTTGATTAAATCCAAGTTTTTAGGAAGATTTAAATAATGATCTAACAATAGATTTTTTGGATATTTGAGTTGACTCTGAGTTTTTAGAAAATTAATTGAAGATATTAAAAATTAATCCTTATAGTTTAGAGATTTAAAATCACCAAAATTATCTAGAAGTTTGATCCTATAAAAATTATTGATCTCATTTAGAGTAATATTTTTTTCAAGCGAAGAATAATTTTTTGAGATTCGTTTAGAATAAGTGAAGAAAAAATGATAGGATAATTTGATGATAAAATCATTGATGAAATATTTATTTTGGTTGAGGAAAGATGATAATATCATAACATTAGGTTATAACGAAAGTTTAGAAGAACATAAATTTTGGTTCTGAGAAATTGAGTGAGTCCCCCGAATTTAGGGGACCATAAGGAGGAGAGTCATGCCAACATAAAGTACTATTTTGAAAACGTTTTGGATGTTATTATTCTAGGTAGTTAGAGATATAGAATATTAGTATACTTGAAGTAAATTATAGGCTGACATACACGAAATTTTATATAAATATCACCTGAAAATCAAATTTCCATCCCTGAGGAAGATTGAGGAGAACCCTTGAAGATTAGTGGTTCCAGTATAAACAACACCATCATTCCTACTGGGAGATAAAAGGAGCTTTTTGGGAGATAGATCAACTATATGTGTAATATTATGGTTTCATAGGTTAGGTTTTTTTGTTAAAGTAAGAAGTCATGAGGGGGTAAATTTCAGTTTAAAAATTAAATGAAGATGTGATAGATTTATGAAATTGAGCGATAAATTAAAATAATTAAAGTAAGTGAAATATATATATATATATTGAAAAATAAATTGCATATAAAAAATGATAAAATTTATTAATTGGGTAATTTATTTATATTAGATTGATTTATAAGATATTTATATGATTATATATTAATTGATTAAACAAAAGAAATTGATTAATAAATAAATGATGTGGAATTAAAATAAAAAGAGTTACATAATTTATTAAGGAAATTTTGTAATAGATCATTTATGAGTGGCCATGTATCCCACCTCAATTTCTTGATGATTTATGAAATATATCCATTGAATTTATTGGTATCCAAGAAACCTGAAAAAAGGTAGACACTTTCTTTTTACTTAAAGAAAGAAAGAAACGGAAATACCATTGGTTCCAATGGTTAACTAAGAACTTGTAAGAGAATAGGAAGAGGATAAGGTTTGTTAGGAAAAAATATATTGAATAAAAATATCTAATATATTGATAATAAATAACAATAATATTAATAGAGATAGAGATAAATGGGGTGAGGGGATGATTTACAATGAGAGAACACTTTCGATTGGAATTAAATTTGCAAACATTATTAGGATTAATTTGATATCGTTGTCATTCATGGATGATTTATAATCCTCCCCATGATTTATTTGTACATTATAAGGTCTTAAAGGATATTTTAGAATCAAATTGGAGTTAATGAAGATGTTGTAGGTTGAGTAAAGGCTAGAAAGACAATATTCAATACAAGATTTGACTTCTTATCTCGACATCATCGGGTAGTCACTAGTTGATATCAGGTAGCCATTGTGTTTCCTGTAGATTTCTAGGTTACTAAATACCTCACCAGATAGTTGATGATCTCTAATAGGTAGTTGGTGTGCTCCATCAGGTAGTCGGTTAGCTTCCTATAGCTCTTCAGTTCTTTCTAATGCCACTGGCTAGCTAGTGGCACTCCACTAGGTATTTGGTAGACATTATGTTGTTAAGGATCTTGTTCCAAGCACTATCAGCTAACCAATAGTCTTTTATAGGGTATTTAATGCAGGCAGATTTTGTAGGACTTTCTCTTGGTCTTATTCAATCAATTCAAAGCCTTTGTTGATCCAATGACTTAAAAAAATTAATTACCAACCTAAGTAACTGAAATACACTTAATTAAAGAGGTTAAAAACATAATGATTATTTTTTATCATTAAAAAAAATAATATAGTGGGGTATAATAACCTCTCCCTTTTTTATGATCCTAAAAAATGAAATAATAAGATATATGAAATGATTTTTAAATGTATATAGTGAAGGTATTTACAAAAATATTTTCAGTATTTCATAATAAAATTAAAAAAAGATGTTCCTTTAAACCCATAATTATCCTTATTTATGAAACAAATGAATAACACATAACCAAAGTACATTACCAGAAATAAATAACATGTATCCAAAGTAATTTACAATAAATTTAACCCCAATTTAAAAGAGACTAAAACAATGAAAATTATAAATCACACAATGATACCATAAATTTCTCATAAATTTTTAAATGATTTAAAAATTAATTTCTTCCCCAGAATTTTACCATAAAAATTTCTCCCCCTTTATAATTATCAAAAATAAATCATACGTAGGGTTAAATAAATAAATTTTAATATAAATATATCTATTTTGTAAGGTATAGAAAACCAGATTTTAATATTTAAAAACTAAAAAATGAATTGGAATTTTAAAAGCATTCAAATGTTAAAATTAAATATATTTTTAAGATGCTCAAATTTTTTATTAAAATTTGTTTTTCACTAGGAACATTTTATCATATAGAAAAGGGATGTCTCCCCTCAATTAATGATTTAAATACAAGGATCAAAAAAACTAAATTCATGAGGAAAATGAAAAACCTAAAAAACTTTTAAACAGAAAATAATTGTTAAATAAATAATTTAAAAGAAAATTTAAAATTCCAATACATTATTGAGGTTGAAAAAGATTATATGAATAATCTAAATTATATTCCATGAAAGTGAAAAACCAGGTGTGAAGTAAAATCCCACTATTCATGCACATAGTGTTGATTATATTAAAAATCTAACCATCCCTTTATGAAGTAATTGTACCTCTAGGTTCATTTTCACTATAAACACATCAAATTGTTTGTATATAATAATGAATTCATTTTCCAGGATATTTAAACTCACTTTAATTTACCAAACTTAATGGAATGTTCAAAATAAATTAAATATTTATAAAATTTTGAAATAAATTCAAAATATAAAATAATTTATAATAAATTCATGATATAAAAGAATTTGAAATAAATTTACGATATAAATGAATTTGAAATAAATTTAATATTTCAATGATTATAAATAAATTTAACATTTAAAATAATTTTCAATAAATTAATTATATAAAATATTTTCTAAATAAATTCAATATATAAAATAATTTACAGTAAATTAAGGATTTAAAATAATTTCAAGAAATTTTCAACATTTAAAATAATAGATATAATATTTCAATATGAAATTATAAAATATAAATTTTATAAAAAAAATAAGGCATACTAATAATTTCAACAAAAAACTAATTCCAACCATCAAAAAAACAAACTTCCATTTCCCCTTTATAGAAACCAAATTATTATTCCCTTTATCAAAAAACAACTCACAAAAAAGAATATTTGGATGGATAAAGTATATAGAATAAAAGGAATTTGAGAAATAATCTCTCTTAAAATTATTTAAGAAACAATTATACTCATAAAAAGAAATAAATCATATACATAGGGCATAAAAAAGAAGTTCAATGTCAAAAAAATACAAAGAATAAATATATTTGTAAAAAGATTCATATCAAAGTAATGAATAAAGATTTTAGATCCATAAAACAAGAGTGAGGTAAGATGATAAAGATATAGATTTATCATTAAGTTTAATAAATAAATATTGAAACATAAATGTCACAAGATTCAAAATTGAATTCAATTTAAAGAGAAAAAGGCATAATAAAATAAATTATGAAATTAAATTTCAAAATAGAAATGCATTTAAATCATTTAGAATTTTAAAATACTGAAAAATTTATCTAAAATATTTATATAACAATAGTATCTATTTCGATTAATAAAAATCATAAAATAAGAGATCAATTTATATTTTGAAAACATTTTTAAAATAGAGGAAAGGATATAACTAAATTTTTTAATCATTTTAAATTGAAAGGTCATAATTCATAAAAATATATTTTTTAATTTAGAAAACATTTTGAAAATAAAAGGAATGAATAGATATCGTGTTTTCCTTAACAAAAAATAACCACACCTATATCTCCTTAATAAAATTAAGATATTCTAAAGAAAGTGGATCTAAGAGAGAAACGTGAAATGATGTTCAAACATACTTAAAAAATAAGTAAAACATATTTAAAGGTAGCATTTAAAAATAATATTATTAATTCTAATGATCTTACTCCTTGAGTTAGACTGAGAGTATTCACCACACATGTGTCTTGAGAACATGTTATCCAACTATCATGTATCTACATGAGACTTTCTCTTGAGGCATCTTTTTTACAAAATAATAAAGATACTAAATCTTTTTTTACCCAAAATTTGGGTCCTCAAATGTTTACTAATAAATAACTTGTAATCTATACTTATTTAGAAAAAAAAATTCTATAATAAATTTAAGATGATGGATAAATAATATTTTAAGTACATCCATTTAAAAAATTAATATTTTAATAATTTTTGGAAAGACTATATTTTTTTAAAAACCTAATTTTTTAGGTCATTTATTTCATTATAAAAATAGGATTCATACACAACTTTTTAAAAAATAAACTTTATTATATTTATTTTTTAGATATATGAAATTAGTGGTAAGTTCAAAAAAATATTTGAGAGTTGATCTCTAGAATATTTAAGATCATTGTAATTTAAATGGATAGAATAACAATAAGTGGTAAAAGAATTATAAGGGGAAGAACTAACTTCATCACTTACCTCAATTTTGAAGATCTGATATCAAGCGCTATCTTTACTTGATTCGGATAAAGAAAGAGACATCATTATCAATCCAAGTAGAATTTTTGAGATCTTTCTTACCTTTATTATTTTATTTTATCTTCTTTTTATATATGATGAACTCTAGTTTAATGTTCCCCTTTATTTTGAAATTATAACATGTTACCTTAGGTTCTTTCCATTGATTCTCTTTTTTTTCATGGTGGAAGGATTTATTATTCTTTATGAATTTTTTTAATTTCTCGGTTATATGTTTATACTTGGTATCACATTAGGATGAGTTTTCATTGATTACCTTGAAATTAGTTGACTTTTTAACCTCCTTAGATACCTTATCCTATTTATTATCTTTTCCATTTATAGTTATATCATTGGTCATGAGATATCAGATAAGATACTTAATTGACATATTCTTTGTGTCTTTATCTTCTTCGATCAATGTCACTTTAGGTTCCCAAATGCTTGGTGAAAACCAAAATATTCTTTTGACTAATTTTTTTATAGAAATAGTATCATCAATATAATTTTTACCATTTCATATATCAGTAAAATCTATAAACATATCAATTATAGATTCATTTGGATTCATATTAAAACTTATAAATATTTATATATACATATCAATTCAAGTATCTCTAACTTTATTTGTCACTTCATGAGTGACTTCTAAGATTTTATATATTTCATGGGAAATTTTTCATGTAGATATATGATTCAAATCATTTTGATATAAACCAAAATATAAGGTTTTCATAGCTTTACCATCTAATTTAGAAATATCAATATCATCAGGTGTCCATTTTTCTTCTTTTTCACCAGTAGGATTATAACCATGCATGAAAATTTTCCATAGAGGATAAAAAGTACTTATAATTAAGGTTAACATACAATTATTCTAATAACTATAGTTGGAACTATAAAAATAGGGTTTATAACCCATATATTTAACTTTGGTAAAACCGTGGGTGTAAAAACTAGAATCCATCTTTTAAAAATCATTCCTTGAAATAAATTAATATTTTTAAAATAAAATTTCAAAAACAGGGTATAATAAAATTATGAAAACAAGGCCTAAAATGTTTTCAAAATAAGGCCTAAAAAGTTTTGAAAAAAAATATCTAAATAAGTTTTAAAAATAAGGTCTAATTTGATACCAATTGTTGTTTGATGTTAGATAGAATGAGAGGGTTAATTTCATTTTAAAAAACAAAATGAAGATAAAATATATTTATATAATTGAGAAATAAATTAAAATAGTCAAATTAAGTGAAATATATATATATATATAAGTATTAGAAAATAAATTTCACAGTGAAAATGATAAAATAGATTAAGCGGGTAATTTATTTATAATAGATTGATAGGATTATATATTAATTTATTACACAAAATAAATTTATTAATAAATAAAGTATGTGTGAAGTAAATAATATGAGTTAAACAATTTGTTAAGTAACTCTATCAATAACTCAATTATGAGCCCCTATATCACCTACCTCAATTGCATGAGGATTTATGAAATAAATCCCTTGAATTTAATGATGGAAAATGATCCTATAAAAAATAACATTTCTCTTGAAAGGAAGAAAGAAAAAGTTCAAAAGAAGGTAGACACTTTCTTTTGACTGGAGGAATGCATGAATTCGAAAGACCCTTGGTTTCGATGGTTAACCAAGAACCCATAAGAGAAGAGGAAGAAGAGAAGTATTTTTAAGAAAAAACTTATTGAATAATGGTATCTAATATCTTAATAATAAATAAAAAGAAGATTAAGAGAGATATAGAGAAATGATACAAGATGATTATTTACAATGAGAGAACACTTTTTATTGTAATTAGGAGAAAAATCATAACTAGGAGAAATTTGGTATCGTTTTCATTCATAAATGATTTCTAAGACTCGCTAATTTATATTTATAGACTCTAATGGATTCATGAATCCTCTAGAATCAAATGGGAGTCAATTAATTTATTGTTGGTTGATTCAATTAAAGAGGGACCACATTCAATAGAGGCTTTGACTTTCTATACTAACACCACTGGGTATCCTCTGGCTACTAATGAGTAGATGGTGTGCTACTTGTAAGTTTCCAAGTTTCTATAAACCCCATTGGGTATTTAGTGAGCTCTAATGGGTAGATGGTGAGCTTCCAATAGCTCTATAATTTTGTCCAGCTCCACCGGCTTGTCGATGGACCTCCTGCTACTAGAGATCTTCTTCCTTGTACTATAGGTTGGATGATTATCTTTAAACATGTAGTCAGTTCTACCGGCTTGTATAGGATTTTATCATGTTCTTCTCTAATAAATTTGAATCCTTTTTTTTATATGTTGACTTCATAAATTAATATCCAACCTAAGTAACTGAATTTCACCCAATTAAAGAGGTTAGAAACAAAATGAGTGTTTGTGGTCATTAAAAATATAGATTAAGGTATAAAAAGGGTTAATCCTACTCTTGGATTAAAGGATAATGTCTTTACCCATTTTATCACTTATGAGAAAGTAAAGAATCCCTGACTCGATGAGAGTCAACATGACAAGGATTAATTTCTCACATTGAGTTTGAACCATGTTAAAATCTGTTTGTGTTATTTACTTTATATTATCTTCATTCATGTAAAAGTAAGTGTTTAGGGTAAATATAGATGATCCATACATCCTAACAAATAACATAGGTTCAATCAACTTAATAGAAGTATAAATTTAAGTTTAACTCAATTGATAAAATTGGCCACAACTGATTCACCCACACCCCCACCTCTCAATGTGACTGCATGATTCTCTAATAATCTTAGATTTCCCTTGGATATGGACATCAGAACCAGTTTATGTATAAAATATTAATTGATTTTGATGATTTCATTCTTTAATTATTCATCCCATTGGTTGGTAATACCTTTCCTTATCAACTTAGAGAAGGACTTTAACTTTCTTATTAGGTAGGTGACCAAATGCTGAATTTTGTCCAAACACCCTTGAAATATTTTCATCTATCATAGTTTATGTGGAGGGGTATATCAATGTTGGCCTTGGTCTTCTTTGGGTTGATTTTGATACCTTTATACCAGAAAATAAAGAAAATAATTTTACTCAAGGTGACCCCAAATTCACACTTAAAGGGGTTCAGATTTTGATTATGAGTATAGATAATACTAAATACTTTCTCAATATCATTTATATAGTTATATAATTAGTGGTATTTGATCACCAAATAATCCACATACACTCTGTCATACTCCTTATAAGAGTCTTAAAGATGCGATTTGTAGCTCTCTAGTAGGTTGATCTGGCATTATTTAATCCAAAGGGAATCACTTGGAAGTATTATATTTCTTAGGGTTACTAAAATGCAATATAATTTTCATATTCATAGGATATATGTATTTAATTGTATTTGGAGTATCAATATATAAAGTAGAGGTAATATAATACATCGGTTACATCAATAAGAAACTCTATGACTAGGTTAGAGTGGTGGTTGTTGATATCCCTAAAATCGATTTAGACTCTAATATTTCCATTATTTTTCCTGATTGGGATAATGTTTTCTAAACACTAGGGGCAGTAAACCTCTTAGAAGAAGTTTTCTTTGATCATCTTATCAATTTCAGCCTTCACCATGGCATAGTGGGAGGGGTGATTCCTCTTGGACACCTGTTTATATCCATGATAGCCAACAAGAAGGTACAGATGATATAATATGACCTAAGGATAAATCCCAAAAATCTTTGTATATTTTTGTAAAAATACATTATAGTTTTTTTGATGGTTATGAATGCAGTAGAAGTTCCTATTAATCATATGAATAACTTGTATTTTTTTTAGATTCAATGAATTATTCTCAATGTACATGATATAAATTTCATGACCATAAAAAAAATATTTTCAGATATTATTGATGAATTATATTTCTGGAACTAAGAGAGAGGATTTTTTTCACATTAATTTATAATTAGTTTAATAGAATGAAGAAATACCTCAATCTTAAATTCCTTCTTCGATGCAGGTGTTGATCATATGAAGGTTGTTCTATTACATTTACATTACATTGATGAGGACCTAAAATAGAGTGCAATTAGTGGTGATCCATACATGCACCTTTGATCTCAAAATGTCACCAATGGTACTTCGGGTTCTATTTTAGTTGTACTAATCATCTTGTGTTACTCCTTTGATCACAATTATGATCCCTTCAGTTTGGAAAGGACTATCTATTAATTTCAATGACATGAGAAAAATGTTGGAAGATAAAATCTCTTGAGATTGAGAGAAACCCTATAGAAGTTCTTCATTGAGTGATAACTCTATAGGGAGGATAATGTTCTACACAAGACCAAACTCTCACAAATATCATAATTTTCTATTCATAGATCTAGGGTTAGGGTTTTATATTATTTAACTTCAAAAAGTCCTTTAATAATATGTTAAACCCAAAAGGAACCCCTACACATGTAAAATAATATTATTATTATTTTATTCGATAGTGTACATTAACCCACACAATGATAAATGTTATTTACTGTGTGGTAAATAAATATTTATCACGAGTCCAATAATTGGGTCTACTCATCCTCTTTGACATTTATTGAATTTCTGAATAAATATCATAAATATATATTATATTCATGGTCTGTTGAATAAAATATTTATTTTAATATTAACATAATTAAATGAATTATTTATTAATAAATAATTATTCATTACCTTGTGAATAAAAATAGATAAATATCATAAACTCAATAAATAAATAAATATTATATTTATATTTTAGCAGCTTCTCCCCCGCATCACGCTCCGCTAGGGTTTCTTGGAGATCCTCAATGGGGGGAGGCCGGCGTAACGCCTTCAGCTTCACTCCCCTCCCCCCTTTTCCTACCTCTTTATTTATCCTTTCCCCTTTTTCTCCCTCCGCCTGGTTCTCCTCGTCTCTGGTTTTGGCTTCATTTGGATTTGGTTGTGTTCTCGCCTATGTTGTTGGCTCGCGTTTGATGTTCATGACGGAATAGTAGACCGACGATATTTCTGTTGAAGTTTTTTTCCTTTGAATACTTTGGCTATCTGAGCCCTTCTATGGATTCTTGTTCTTCTACACCTCTCCAGGTCAGATCTAGGGTGGAGGTTTCTTAGAGGCTTTGGGTTTAGTGGTTCGGCAGCATAGGGTCTTCAAGGCACTCCGTGATGGATTTTCCTGTTTTGTTGGCTTTCGGTTTCTTCCTCATCAAAGATGTCATCATTGGGATCTCCATCCACTTTGATCGCTGCTCTGACCTCTCTTTTCACTGTACCTATCTAAGTTGGATTTGGCGCGGTGGATTCATAGAAGTTTTTGGGAAGTGCGTTTTGGTGGTCATCGGTGTTCCAGGCGCTCACCCCTTTGACAATGCATTCACAGTCGGCATCAACTCCTTCATGGTTACCACTATGGTTTGTCGGTTTTGATTGGTGTTTTTCCTCAAACATTTGGTGATATTTACTGGGTTCTTTCTGCGGATGATTTACCATTCAATGCATGTTGGATTGGTTAATGTGTTTCGTCTCTTTTGGTGGATTCCCTCATTGAAGGTTCATTCTTAATTCATGGTTGTTTGATGTTTCTATGGTGGAATGTTTTGTTTTTTTCAGCGGTGATGATGAACTACAAATAATGGCTCTTCCAGCGAGTTGGTGTGGGCTTGGACGGTGATGTAGAAGGTGAATATTGGACAACGACAGAAGACAAAGATGATGAAGGTTGGCAGGCGATGTGATTTCAGATGACGGGTATCTCTCGGGTCGAGGTCTCCTCAATCCACGGGTCCATCATGTGTTTTTTAATTTTGAATTTCGAACTGGATAACTTTTTTTTTGTTTACCGTGTGGTGTTTGGTTACCACTCACCCTAAAAGCGGACATTTTGAAAATAAAAAAAAAAAGAATATTTGGAATATTCATAGTTTAGATAATATAATATTTATTTTAATATTCATATAATAAATTATTTATTAATGAATAAATAATTATTTATTACCTTGTAAATAATAGGAGATGAAAAATATTAGATAATCACACAATTAAAAAATTACCTTTTGAATAAATTTTTATTTAATGTTTTTGATCATTTAAAAAATATTGCATAAATATTATTTCTTATCCTGGAGAATAATATTTATTATAAATGTTAAATATAAATAATATTTAAATGAGATCAAAGGAAACATTGTGTGTGAGACTCTAGGGCCCTTTCTCAGTGGCATTAGGTGGGTTTGCCTAAAGTCCAATATTACTATATAGAAATAGGTTAAGGAACCTATAGAGGAAGAGGACAGATATCCATGACAAAAACCATATACAAACACTCATTGTGTAATATAATCTCTTAATTGTGATATATCATCAAGTAGGTTGAACACCCATTTCATCAACCTATATGCTCGATACATCTTTCTTTGGTTATCTTAAATATACTCATCATTACACCATGTCCATGTGATTTCATTTTATGGTTGTATTGTATTCAAAGGACCAAGATATCAACTTCCTTAGAGATGTGAGGATAAAATCCTTCCTCAACTTATTCATTAATAACACATTATTCATAATGAATTAATAATAATCATAAAATATAAGGAACATTACACACTATAGGAATATATAATTACACATAAACATGTGGAATTCCTATAGGCATGTTTTTTCTTACAATCTCTCATATTTTAGATTACAAGGTGAAAACTTTATGTGATAAAGTCCCATATTCTTATGAGTACTCACACCTATAAGTCTACATACTATATTTTCCATCATATAATTTTATCCTACTATAGAAAAATATTTAAGGATATTATCATGTAACTTAAAGGTTCTCATCATAGTGGGAAACTACTATGAACTTTTCAATGTGGAAGATATTCTATGACATTATCACATTAATTATATATAGAATAATAATAAATATGTGATATGGTATTTATTAATATTAAAACCAATTAATATCTTGGAAATATAAATTATAATTTATTTCATTACAAGGAACCAACTCCAACATTTATATCAGGAACATAATATATTTCTTTTATTCATGAGGAGGCATAATGGCACTGATCAATGTCGAACTTAGGTCTTCCTCCATATAGAATCTCACCTATATTATATCATCAATGGTGGTGTAAAATCCTTATTTAAATGAGTAAGAGGATTCATATAGCTCTTCCTCATCATAATCATGAGGTATAGAAGGAGGATATAGCTCCTCATTTATAAGTAATTATAAGGTGAAATCACCTTCCTATGGAGGGTCAGAATATTCAAAAGCAGTTATCAAAGATCATGGTTTCTTGGAATCCATGTTAGTGGATGTTGTGATTATAATTCATTATTATCATCACCTATTTTGTATACTAAGTATTTTAAATCATTGTTCCTCAATTAGCCACAATTTGGTTAACCCCACTCTCTGTTATACATGGTGGAGACACTTATTAAGGGGCCTAGGGAAAACTTTACAATGTATGTTAGGGGAGGGATTCTCTATATTTGGGATCACCTAGACCTCATAAGTGTAATAGGTTATCTAGGATAAAAAATATTTGTAACAATTAAGAATCATCTAAGGTTGGTATTTTCTACTTCTGGATAGTGGATAGGTAGTATAAAACTGCTGTTCGGGTCATCTTGAAGATTCATTGAGGTTGTTGTCAAGTCATTAAGGATATTTATGTTCTTGGATCCTTTGACTTGTGGAACCCAGTTCTAAATAAGTTTCATGTGAGTTAAGAAGAGAAACCATAATCATCTATTAAGGGAGTATTCAGGAAATTACAGTATGAAGAAAGGAAGACTATATATGGGTGTAGCCAAGGCCACCCCAGAAAGACTTTGAAAGTAGTGTCCTTAAAGACTACCATGAATTTGGTATTATTTGCCAAATTTTTAAATTGGTCCTTCAACTAGATCATTCCAAGTATCTTTTTATCATTATTTTTATATCCCAAAATTTTCAACTTGGATGGGGCTAGATTAGTCTTGGTGTATTCTATCTTGTTTAGAATCCCAATCAAGAAGATATTGATCCTAGAGACATTATACACTAATAATAATAAAAACATTGATGTTGTTGATCATGCTTGAGATATAGAGGTAGAATATGTGGCCATGTATAATTTCACCCTCATCTTTCCCAAAAAATGAGATGATAGTCTATATCTCTTTGTGTTCATCTTCTTCTATATGGTAGGATTTAGTGGAATCCACTTCAATATCAAACTCTAGTGAGATCTTTAGAGCCTTTCTAAGTTCCATTGATAAAATAAGTGCATTGAGTATAGATTATTGAGTTGGAATACTAGTGATATTCTTGATAACATCATACTTCCATTATTGGGGTATGTTTTTACTCAGATGGGTCATTCCTTAACAGGAAGTGTGGAGGGGGAAAGTATCTAGGGTGGAGGTACTTGCTTGGAACCCACCAAATTATAACGATGATTTCTTGACACGGAGCTACATTGGAGGATACTATCCTAGATATTTTTTCATGATGATCTTATAGAAACTCTTATATTCTTGTCTCATCAACATAGAAAATTTTTTTAGGGATAATATAATGTGTGTTGTGATTTCTTAAGAAATTAAATCCCTTATCTTGATAGTTTTTATGAGAGTATCTAGAAGGATCCAACAGGTGTTCTTCATCCCTATTATTAGTACAATGATGTACTAATTTGATGAAATTGACATAGGAATATATTTTTTCTTCAAAAAAGGATTCTTATAATTCCTAATGTACCATGAAATTTTCTAGAAATATAGGGTACATGAAATCCATAAGGTTACAGGATATATTTAGCACCAGCAGGGGATCCTTATTATCCTCATGAAATTAGTGCTAGCTACTTCAATATTTATAGGTTTATGAAGTTTATGGTATCATTTAAGAAGATATAATGGATATGGAGGGTGTTGGTTGATTTTTCATACATGAGTTAACCCATGAGATCAAATAGTTAACTTTTGGGATTTCTAATCATTGAACTTCTACAAATCTCAAATCAAAATCCAATTTCAATCCTTAGAGCCTTAATAATCATCAGGGGAGGATGAAATGCATGTAGGATGTTCTTAAGAATTACCAAACTCCATTATTTTATAATTTACCATGTTCTAGATCCAATTATTAAAGATGAATCAAACATGGATAGTGTTTCTAAGGAACCTATGGTTGGTACAATAGTTGGGGTGGTGTTTTATCTCAAATTTTTGTGATAAAATGATTTATGGAAGTTTTAGGATGTTTTTTCTATGATAAATATAAATAATCAAGGGACTTGATCATTCATAAAGGAGTAAAAAATATTATTCTAATCATTGAAGGTTATAGATATCTTCCCCAATTGGGGGGCCTTGAGAAACATTTCCATCATAATCCTATACATTATGGGCTTATTCTATGAATCCACCTAGTATTTGATGGCCTGAAGAGATAGATTCAATATCCTAGAAGCTTCCACTACTCTGCTAGAATTTTTAATAGGTGAGGGTGGTGGGGGATGAGACATTTTATTAGTCCACTTCATAGTTTCTCCTTGACATTGTTCCCTCTTGGAGAATTGACAGCTCGTAGGGCGTTGTTAAATTCCTATGGGGATAAAAAAAAAATTTATTTATTAATACTCTGAAAACCGATTGAAAATATAGTACTTGGAAAGTACGAGTGTCGAACCCATAGGGAAAATCCGTATGTTTTAAATTAATTAATGAAATCAAAATGAAAATTGTTTGTTTTATTGGAAGGAATGATAAATAAAAACAGAAATGATTAGGTTGTGAATCAAGATGAGAGGCATGCCAGGTTCAGTGATTTTGGGTTTGTGTGATGGGGATTTAATTGAAAGAGTTTTTATTCAGTTTTGGTGTCATAATTGGGTTAGTATGGATCCTTGATCAGGGTATTTAGCCATAATAATATGATTGGATTGTTTGAATGGTCATATATTAGATGAAATAATATAGATAGGTGACCCAAAACCTTTTTTAAACACAACTAACCTATGTTTAATAATGGTCATTCACAAAACAAATCAATCAATTGATGAAATTAAATAAATAACCTCATAACCAATAAATGGTCATGCAATATAAAAAGAGAGATATTTGTAATTGAATAATCATTTTGCAGCAATCCAAAACATGAAGAATAAAATGAAACACTCCCTAAGCACACATTCCCCTACAATCACATCACTCGACACTAAGAGGACTACTCGCTCATGTTATGCATGATGAGAATGAGAATCATCAGTACCTGAAGAAGAAAGGTGGAAAAGGTCGGTGGGGAAGCTGGGCTCTAGATCATCACTTTGTCATCTAGTGGTCGCCCCTTTAGTGTTTCACTTTCTCCCACTAGTCTAGAGTACTTTGGAAAGGTGTTAAAGGGCTATATTTATAGAATTTTTCTGTCAAAACTCATGTCCCATGTCATATTTATTTTTTCTCTGTGTCAACAATTACATGTTGTGTAACTGGGTTACATGTCATGTAATCTAGATCTGTCTTTTTCCTCTGTGTTGTGTGAAACTGGTACACGGATTTGACTGTTTTTCTAACTTCACAATGTGAATTGGAGACTCACGATGTGTAATTTATTTCTGTATTGTGTAATCTCACCATGAATTGTCCTGCATAGAAATTCTTATCCAATTAAGTCATGACGTCTCATGTAATTACACAATGTGTAATTGTTTTTTCTTCAGTTCTCTAGCATCAAACTTTATCAAAAATCTGGTTTCGCACCGCCTTTTTCTCATATTTTCACTCCTTTTATTCTTTTTCACAAATCTGTCATTTCCTTCCATAAAACATAAAATTGGTAAAATGTTACAAAAATTGGAATGTTTATATATTTAAATACAAAAAATCACTGCATGAAAATACTCCAAAATATATGCATGAAATATAATTATCAAGAATTCTCAAAATCCATCTAAGTACTTCATGGAGACCAGAGTTGGAACAATATCATACTAGAGATTCTCTTCATACATCTTCAATAACTTTTCCAATGGGATTTAAATTTCTAGGAAGTACTTAAATAATTTCCATCAAGTGATGAGGTTGGTGATGCTTCATTATCCCATTTTCACTAGAATAGGTTGGTGACACTTTTCCTACACAAATTGTAGTTGAACTAGTAGAGGTATTTCCAATTACGATCACACCATCTATAAATGGATCCTAATGACAAAAAATTATACCATACAAAGATAGGTAACTCCAATTTCTGGATAAGGAAGTTGATCTTGGCTGCTTCTTGCAACTCTGGGGTACCCAATATTGGTCCACACCTTAAGCAAAAGTGTGAAAGTCGCTACTCTTAGCCACCCATTCCATTGAATAATGTGAAGCTTGGATTTCAAAAAATTGGCGGTGAGGGGGTTTAGTCAACCTATTATGGATACAACCTCCTTTTAGGATATACTGAAGACCATTGAATCTCCATGGACTCCATGTGATCAGTGAGGACACTAATCATGTCATCATGGTATACTTCCTCATGTGTCTTACCCTTATATAACTCGTGATGAAGTGAGTTCATGGGTTAGAGGTGGGAATTTATGTTGGTCCAATATAGGGGGTTCCATAGGTGTTTTTGGGATTTTCCTCATATTAGAACATCACCCCGCCTCAATCCTAGTTTATTGACCAAAGTTTATCAGTTGAAAAAACTTTATAGGAGTTATAGTGATATTGTCTAAAACATTATACTGGTCAAAATGGTAACCCCTAAGGAGATCAATGTTGATCCATCAACTAAACTTGATCTCCTAGAGTAAAGTGTCTATATGGGAATCCACAAAGATTGTCTCTGTAAATTTGGTCTCACTGAAAGGCTCAAACACACCCTTTCCTTTTTAAAAGTTCCAATATGAGTTTTGGAGTGCTATGAAAGGAGGATCCCCAAGACCCATGTACTACCCTTACTTGTGGATGTGGAAACCTTCAAGGGGATTCATATATCTATGGTGGTATTCTAAGGTAAAATATCTCTTTTCAACTTCATCACTGGTATGATTCTACGAACTATCAGGGGGGTCAAAAGTGATGAACTTTTATATAATGGTGGTCAGTGTTAAATATAAGTTGACATCATCAATAGTAGGTTTGGTATCTTGTTTTTCTGGTCATATGGGAGAAAATTGTAGGGAAGTATACTACACTCAGGCTCTAACATACATGTGGTGAGACTCCTCTTTAACAATATTTCATAGTACTACAAGAATTATAGTACGCACTCAAAACAAGTTGTAATAATATCCAATATATTCATGATGTTGACCAATCATATGTTCTTTGAGTTCAACATTTTATCACTACTTCTCAATGGTTTAAAGGTGATTGTAGATTCTAGGATAGAATAACTTTCTATTGTGAAGGTTTTTGATCATTTCCCATATATTCTTCTAGTGGTATGTTATATGGTTTTCATCAAAGAAAACTGGGATGGAGAAGTATGGGACCGCATGTTTCCATAAAATGAATGGAATATGGTCAGTGGATAGGGCCTCCCATGGATTCTTGTTATCATTATCATCTTTTTTTAAAGGATGGTCCTCATCCTAGTAACTTTGGACTTCTATACAAGGTTGTTAGGAATCCATAGGAGGGAGTGATAAGGATCTTATCTATTAAAAACCTCTAGACAGGAGTTCCATCATATAGTATATCCAACCCTATGTTAAATATCTATCATTATTATGTGGCTCAAGCTTCAACAACATATCCATATATGATGTAGGCCCTATTACCTAAACTTTCAGGAACTTTTCATATACTTTTGGCTCTACAGAATATTTTTATTTATCCAAAAATAATAGATTAGATCTAAATTTTTTCCCCGCCTTTAGTGTAGAAGAATAGGTAAAAGTCATTTAAGACATTAGGGATGGAATCATAGATAGTCCCAAGAAGGAAGACAATAAATCCTCCATTAATAGGTACTTACAAATGGATTTTGGGACCCTTTCTACCTCAGTCTTTAGAATAAACATATATAATCATCGAGTGATTACCCCCCATGTATTTTGGTGGTGGAGTCACTTAAAACTTCTTTAAATCCTTAGAACTTTGAGTTTTTGAAATATCATAGGTGATCTACCACTGTTCACCATTATGAGCCTTCTATCACCAACATGTAAGTTCCATGATCATGAGATTCTTAACACCACGAAGAGAATTTCCACAAGTGATGTTGTTAGTGTTGTGGTGAGGACCTTTGTGGTGGATTTTAGTCACTTAACCCTAGGGAGGATCTTTAGGGTCATACAATTCATCATCATGGGGATAACCTTAATGATGGTTGTTGGTGGTGCCAATTTCCATAAGAGTCTACCTGACATGCCTGGTTGGTGGATGGGTTTTTTATCTTAGTTTGATGGGAAATGTTCCCCAACCAATATTTAAAATAGTAGGGATTGTGGTGGTAGAAAAAAGAGACATGGTATAAGCCTCTCATGGAGTGGGGATGGTGTCATGCCACCATCATTGGAACTATGTAGTTTGGAATGAGGCATCTGGAATGGGATTAATCTCAACCTTTTTATCCCTTGGTTGGTCACCCTGTGTTGATGGTGATGTCAACTAGTTAGAGCCTTATTTAATAGATCATGGGTGGTAGCTGGGGCCACCACACCTTGAATGTTTCATACCTTCTAATCATAGAAGTAGGTTTCATCAGTACACTTTAGGTAAAGTCTCTTGAAGTGGTTTGTAGGGTGATAGAAGATATTTTCCCATTATGGGATCCCAACTATTGGGAGCATTGAAGTGAATCCATGCCTTTAAGATCATCCCGATCCTTTTATTATGTGGGGATTATGACTTCCTTCTTGTATTAGTGGACTAGGGAATTAATTACACTCTACTATATGACCTTTTTTGAGGAAATAGGGCAAGGGTGCCTAGTATCTGTGGAGGATGTGGAATTCACCTCTTAGGTGTAAGTATATAGAAACTCCACATGCATACATTCATGGTTATATACAGTATCATGGGAACCCCTATTAGCCTCATGCCTATTGGAAGTGATAATTGAACCTCTCCTAGCACACCTAATGGTTGGATTCTACAATATTTAAAACTAACTATAAATAAATGATCAATGTTAGTGGTTTCCAATGTTCCTCATCCTCTCATTATTGAAGGAGAAGGAATTAATGTCAGGATCACTTTAACAATTCCTGATGTTTCTTCATCAAGGAAGCTATATTGAATTCACCAAGGATTTTTTCAATATTAGTACCATGTTACCATTTTCCAAAGGAGGAAAGCCTGTCACCATCGGGGTAATGATGACATCATCATTTATAGTAATAGTATGATGGGAGGTCAGATCACCTCACTGAGGATCTTTTTACCTAGTCTGGGACACCCCTATAAATTTAATACATGTTAATGAATCCCATTTAAGATACTATACTTATGTAAATTAGTTAATTATATCACTTTATACCTTATAATATTGATAACCTTTCAGTTTGAGAGGATGAGTGTGTTGGGAGTTGGAAATGTTGGTTTTTTAAGTTGGTTCCCCAAACCAACTTCTATATACTCTATGATTACCTATATTCAATGTATTGAATATTAATAAATTTCTTATCATGTCATGATTGTTCCTCTATATTATACAGTATGTGATGACATCCTAAGAGTAATTATCATGCTGAAAGATCATAATAGTTCTCCGCTATGATGAGAACCCAAAAGTGCTGCGAAAATATTCTTAAATATATGTTCTATATCTAAATTATATCATTTTAGGGAACACAAATGAAATAGGATATAAGAGTTGTAGAATCATTATAATTTGATACACTTTCTCATGGTTTACAACCTTGGTAATTTCTAGTTCAAGAGATTATGAGAACATAGATTGATAATAGGAAATCCACATTTATATATGTCATTGTATGTTCCTATATGCATACATTTGTATTAATCCTAATACATTAAGTTTATTATTAATAGATATTATTAGTATCGTAATTTTATGTAATGATAAAACTGTGATGATATATGTTCGCGATGGAGTAGGATATGTTGGGTGCATAAAAATTGATATCACAATAATGAATAATGAAAGAAAGGATTTTTACATTCTATTATCTGATAGAAGTTGATATCTCAAACCTTTTGATGGGAATGAAATAGCTTAAATAAATCAATGTACATGGTGTTATATGGTAAAGTTCATTTCTGGAAAGTTCAATAAAGAGACAACGAGAACATAGGTTGATGACACTAGCATACAACCTACATGATTAAAGATATCATGATAAAGGTATTATATTATATAGTAAGAATTCATATGTGGTTGTATATAATTGTGACATTAACTTCTTTCGTTATGGTTGCATTTGTGTGTTTCTAGATGCTAGCCTTGTACTTTAAGCAGCTCTGCCTAATGCCACTTAGAAAGAGTCCTAGAGGATCACACACTAAGTGTATCCAAAACCTTAGTTAAATATTAAATATTATTTATTATTCAACATGTTGAATAAATATTATTCTTGTGTTTTTTAATAATTATTCATTATTATCTTGATCACATATATTCAATCACTAGTTATTCAAGATAATATTCTATGGGAAGAATATTAAATAAATATATATTTTCTATTTAGTGAATATAATATTTATTTTATTAGTGAATAATATAGTGATATTTATTTATTAAATAAATAGTCATTATTCTAGGATCGATAAGTATTAAAGAGGAAAGGAAAAGTGAGTTTAAAGGTATGGTGAAAATAATATATATATATATATATATATATTAAATATTATATTAATAAATTTTAAAAAAATATTCAAGAAATAATATTTCAATAATTAATTGGTTTTGCACATTTCAAGAAAAAATATTATTATTATTATTATTATTATGGAGATGGGATTCTGTGGGGATTAAGAAAATAATAAGGGAGCATGTACAATTATTAATTTCTAATCCTATCAGTATCTAAACCCAATTATATTATTACCAACTCTAATCTTATCCATTTTGTATTATGCACAGTGATAAGGAGAATTCTCTCATGACCTAGAGAGATCCTCTCCAAGAACACTCTCAAGAATAGAGAGTGAACCTCCTCCACCACCCCTCTAAATTATAGAGAGATTAAAGATAATCCTTCTTGAAATAGATTCTCATGATGATCAAATATGAATGATTTAAGCATCAGGATCTTTCATACTAGCACTCGGATATTACTACAACAATTCTTTGAGGTTCGTGGTACACATATGGATCACCACTAGAGGGAATCTACACTTGATTTTTTTGACGCAATGAGGATAAAATATAGAGACATTATCATATCCATAAAAAAAATTTATTAAAAGGTTACTCTTTAACTGCTTAAATTAATTATAAATCAATATGTGTTTATCCTGTGTTTCATTTTGGTCTTCTCAAGTCAATTAATCTTTGATTCAATTCTATTGTTCATGATATTATTTTTCAATGTACATCTCATATTAATCATCAATTATGATAAAAATACAAGTTTATCATGCCCCTACTAGTGATTCCACTTCACCAAGAACCTTCAAGTGGTATTAAATGGATCACATAATTATTTATAACTATTTAAATTTTATTAATTTAATTTCACATTTATTGTTAGTTTTCAATTTTAGTTTAATCGTTATTTAATTTGAATCATAAGAACTTATCTTCTTTTACTTAATTATCACAAATATAATCAAAAATGGATTAATTATAAATAAATAACATTTAAAGAACTCATCCGAATGAGCTGAGGATTCTAGCAGGTTAACACATGAGTAAACAATATATATCCAATTGTTACAAACCATGTACCCATGTTTAATTCACCAGGATGACCCATGAATTAATTTTTAGTTTCACTCATTTATTTAATTTAGTGTGTATTTAATACACAGCATGTTATTCAGACTATCTTGTAACATGTTTATCCATGCTACATGGTGTGTAACATGAATAAATGACATGTAGTTCATTTGTCAAAGATCTTTTGTGTGGATTTTACACGACACGTGTGACTGGTAACTATGTAACGCTGAGACCACAAGATGTGTAACTCTTATACAAACTGTGTACTCCATTAATGTTCATGGAAGGATAACATACTCAGTCCTTAGTTTTGTTTCATGGATATATGGAGAAGATTTATATATGATGTGTAGCTAAATAATTCACTTTGCGTATATTACCTATTTATGGAAAAAATAAAAATTAATTTATTATACTATTTAAACCTTATTAATATTTGTTTATTGTGTCATTTATTTGATGTGTACATTCCATGTGTTGGATTTTATAAATAATAAATGTATAATTAATTTCTGCATAATATTTGGAACTACATATAGTATATAAGTCATAATACAACTATTACTCTGCATGCATTAAAACCTAACACACTATGTAAATAACATGTTTCCATGTGTCATTTATTTGACACTACATTCCATGAAATTACATGATAATACATATATTCTACATGATTCATTTTTAAATAGTATACAAATATAATACATGCTGGGTAGTTTAGACGGGTAATCATCGTCTTGCCTCCAAGGTACATATTTTGTACAAAGTCAATTTTTTTAAAAAAAATATTTAATTTGTTTAATATTATGATATATGAGGATCTCAATAAATTTTTCATGAGAATTAATATAAAATAATTTATTAATTAAATAAGATAATTAATTTATTTGAGTGTGGTTTATCTTAAATTAGAGCAATTGGGAATGAATGCTGGTTTATTAAATGATTAATTTATTTCATTTATGTGTATGATCATGATTATATACCAGAACTTTTTATTTTATTGGTTTCCTTTTAATTTATTATTAAATTAAATTGATGGATTGTGCATCATACCTCCTCTCATTATGTAAGGGTCTGCATGCCCACGGTTTCCTTTTATGTACACCCCCTAAACCAATCATTTGGTTCCTCTCACTTACTTGTGAGTAAAAGATTGTGTAATGGATGGAGATATTATTTTATTTGATGTGTTCAAGTTTGTATTTGAGTGGAAACCAATCCAAGGGATACTTTGGAGGATTATTGGAAATATGTAACATGAAACAAATCATGGTTCAAGGAGTTTTTCCCCAATTTCGATGGTTAGTTTATCATTCTCTAGATAAAATAACCATTAAAAGAATCTAATGATCATACCACTGTTGTTATTTTATTTCTATCAAGTTTCATGGTTAATTTTATTATGAATGTTATTTCATGATCAGATGGATTAAAGAATGATGAAAGAAATGACATGTCCCTTATATTATTTAATAAAAGTTTATATCTCAATCCCTTTGATTGGAATTAAATAGCCTATATAAATCCATGGTCATGGTGTTCTATGGGAAGTTTCATTTATAGAAATTCAATGAAAGATACATCGAGTACATAGGCTAATGATATGAACATACAACCTGTTTGATTAGAGATATCATGATAAATAGATTATATTACATAGTAAAAATTTGTTTGAGGTTTTATGTTATTGATACATTAATTAATTTATATAAGGTTTCCTTGGTGTATTTCTAGATGATAACCTTGGACTTTAGGTGGCTATGCCTAATACTAGTGAGAAAGAGGCCTAGAGGGTCCCAAAAAATGGTATCTAGAAACTCAGTTAAATATTAAATATTATTTATTATTTAACACATTGAATAAATATTATTCCCATACATGGTTTAATAATTATTCATGATTATCTTGATTTCATATATTCAGTCACTAGTTATTTTAGATAATATTTTATGATTATTTAATAAATATTTATTTATTATTTAGTGAATATAATATTTATTTATTTATTAGTGAATAAGGAAGTAATATTTATTTATTAAATAAATATTCATTATTAAAGGCCTGATAAATATTATGGAGGAATAGAGGACTGAGTTTAAATGTTGGGTGAGTGATAATATATATATATATATATATATATATATATTAAATATTATCAGAATAAATTTTAAATATTACATTCAATCTGAGGAGGGGGTACAAAGAGAGAAATAGAAACTGCAGTTAGGGAGGGGGTAATAATATTATTTATTCAAGAAATAATATTTAATTAATTTTTAGCTTTTGTGCATGTCAAGAAATAGTAATAAAAATATTATTTTTATTATAGACATGGGGTTCCGTGGGGATTAAGAAAATAATAAGGGAACATGAGAAATTATTATTTTCTAACCCCAACACTATTTAAACCCAGTTATAGTATTTCCAACCCTAAGCCTAGACATTTAGTGTACTGAAAAATGATAAGGAGAATTCTCCCAAGCCCCAGATTGCCCCTCTCTAAGTATGCTCTAAAGAACGGAGAGTGGTCCTCCTCTTCCATCCCTCTCGATTCTAGATAGATCAAGGAGAATCCTTCTTAAAAATTGATTCTCATGGTTATCAAAGATGAATAATATAAGAATTAGGATGTTATATACAAGAACTCGGAGATTCCTATGGAGATTCTCGAAGGTTTGTAGAGTGAATCTAGAATTAATTTCTACAACGCAATGATGGTACGATATAGAGACTTTGTAAGATTCATCAACGAAGAAAGAATTTATCACAAAGTAACTCTTTAACTACTTAAATTAATTATAATTCATTATGTGATTTTCTTATATTTGGATCCAACATTATCATGTCAATTAATCATTGATTCAATTATGTTTATCATGATATTATTCATCGATATACATATCTGGTTAATCATTGATTACAACAACAAAATTTAGCTTGGCATTCCCCTACCGATGATTCTAATATGCCCAAAACCTTTCTTTGGGAACCACTTTATCTTTCTCATGCTAGTCCATGAGGGTACCTTATGATCTCCACATAAGGGAAGGATTAGTTTATAGTTTATATCTGAGTAGGAAGGATGTTGTGTCTTCATCATGTTAGGATATTAGGGTATCTTATGCTCATCACATAAGGTAAGGATGAGTCTATAGTTTAGATCTAGGAAGGAATTCTACTATATCTCCATCATGCCAGACCATGAGAGAATTATATGCTCATCACATAATGGAAGGATGGGTATATAGTTTATATCTGGGTAGGAATTATATAGTATCTTTCTCATGTCAATCCATGAGGGAATCTTATTCTCATCACATAAGGAAAGTATGAGTTTTAATTTTAGAGATAGGAATAAAGACTACTATATCTCCTCATATCAGACCATGAGGGAATCATATGCTTACCGCATAAATTATATTATTCTCATCACATAGGTAATCATATGCTCATCACATAATGTATCATATTATTATCACATAAAGAATCCTATTCTTGTCACATAAGGCATCCTCTACTCATCACATAAGTCTTCCCATGATCATCATATAAAAAATCCCATGCCTATCACATATGGAAACCTATACTCATTAGTTAAGGTATATTATACTCATAATATATAGTATCATATTTTCATCATATAAGTCATATTATTCTCATCACATAAGAAATCCTATTCTTTTTACATAAGGCATATTATTCTTATCACTTAAGGCATCCTATGCTCATCACATAAGACATCCTATGCTCATCACATAATACATCTTATTATCACAACAAGATGAATCATATATTCATCAAATAAGGATTTTTTTATGCTCATAACATTAGAATAGGTTGGGTATTCCTAATCTAAGGGAATAGGTACATATCATGCTCATCATATAAAAATAGTTGATCCTCTTATTCTCATTACATAAGGGTAGTTAATCCTATTATTCTCATCACATACGGGTGGTTAAGGTCTATTAGTTTAAATCCTAGTAGGAAGGTACTAATGGTTTAGAGTCTAATGGAGACACTCTAGAAGATTTTGTGTTTTCTTGGAAGGTTACCAAGCTTGGGGGATATATTCTCTCAATTAATATATGGGATGGTATTGATGTTGGGATTTAACCTTAGGTATATGCCCTGTGTATCTTACTAGAATAGTAATCAAAACCCATTTAGTTTGATTCATATAGTTTAAGGTCATGTGATAGGACCAGTCCATGAAATTTAACATCATACAATATGTAAACTTGGTTCATAAAAGTGGTGACAAGGATATGTTTAAGGATAATGCCTAAGCTATCCATACCTTAGCTTCTACAAAAGTTTCAAAGGTAAAATCTAATTGTGTGTATGAGGTTTGAATGAATGAATATGAATTGAGATGATGCAGGTCCCATGATTCCTCAAATCTCACAGAATATCACTTTATAGAGGAGGAATCAAATGGGTTGGCATAACACACCTTTCCACAAGGTTAGAGATTCATCATACTTCGACTTGTATAAGGAATTTTTCCTTTATGAAAATTATGTTCTTCATAGAGATGGAGTTTCATGAAATAGTTTCAAGCATTTTCTAATACATTGAAGGGATTTCATGAGGTAATTCATATAAATGTTCTCGCATACAAGAGTCTATAGAAGTATCTTTAATGGGCTTGTATATACCATTAAATTTTATTTTCATGAACTGAGATTCTTTGACTTCCAATAAAGATCAAAATTCATTAAAGTGATGAACAAAGGGATATTTATAGAACTTTCTCTTGTGGAAGTGGATAAATCCTAAAAGATTTACACGCATGTGAAACTCAAGGGTTTTACGGTGCCTCAAGTTATAAAATCATGTAATAATCACGTGTTTATGAAATTTTATCTTGTATGGAATCACAAGATACACACCCATGAAAACGTTTCATGAGAATCTAGACTTGTACTCCATAACCTTTTCTTTCAGTCATCAATCCTCCTTGATCCATCATAGATGTTTTTTTCTTAATATAAATAGTAATATAGTAATTATTAAGGATAAAGAAAATAATAAATCTATTTTCAATGATATAAATACTATTTATGTGAATATATCTTACTTTGGGATCATCAATAAAATATGGGAGTTGAACTATATGATATTTCATTTTTCAATTTTTTGATGTAGATGGTTTGATAATAGAATTTTCCTAAAATTTAATGAATTATGATTAGTGAAAGTGGATTCAATTAAGGAGAGATACAAAGATGATCCCTTCTTAATGGAATCACAAGTAGTGAGGGATTTGTATACATGTGATCTTTAAAATAAAAAAATGTTCTTTTAGTAATGAAATAAATTTGAAATCTAGTTTCAATTCCATAGAGGGTGGTCCCTTCCTTGGGACATCAAAAAAAAATTCATATTGGACCCAATATATATGATATATATTATGTCAATGGATTCTATAAATAGGTAATTTAGATAATATATTGAGAGGAAAAATACTTCAAATATTAAAGAAAAATAAAAGATTGTAAAATAAAGGTTTATTGTCAGTGAGTTTTTTATATATATTATGTATTATATCTATATGATATGTGTTTAATATAAATTTTATATATTCTAATTTATTTGTTTAACATGAATTATAGATAATGTATTCTCCACCTCATGATAATATTATCCCAAAAAATAGACATTTTATTGATCCCCATGGTGAGGAAGAAATTACAAAAACAAGATCATATTCATTTGTCTGTTTTATCAAATGTAATTAGAGAAAAAAGCAGTGGCCAAAAAATTTGGTTGTATGTAATAGTTGTGGTCAACCAATTTATCATAAAAAGTAAATATTCATTAGTTATATTATGGTTAATACTGAAATAAACATGTTAATTGATATAAATACCTAGAATAATGTCATGTCTATAATGAAGGTAACTAGAAAGAAATTGTGATAATCTAGTGTCATGTTTACTATTATTTTCACTTTATATCAAGTCTTGAAATGTTGTTTTTTTAAGAGTGCATTTATATTAGAATAATTAAGAATGAATTTTGTTTTTAATGTTTCTGTAAATGAACATAGATCTTTCCAAATAGTATTATCCACTAAATAATTGATATATTCTAATGGGAACATGAATCCTCACCCATCGATGATATACCAAATCTTCATTTCCCTAACAATTTGGAATTATTTTATTTCAAAAAATAAGTAAGGGGGGTTCAATGTAATTTTTAAGTTATTTAAATTTATTTTGAATGACATGTGTAAAGTAGTTAATTTCATGAATGTTACTTTTTAAAAAAGAAAATGAGTTCAGAAAATAAGCAAATTGCAACAAAGACACCATACCCATACTGTAAATCATGGATGGGGTATGTTTCACTTGAGAAACAACTAGTCCTTTAAATTTATAATAACACTATTAGGTTATATAATTCATAAAATTATTTATATAAATGTTTTGAGATTTAGATTTATTAATTTAATTTTTTTACTACTTTAATATCACGTCTTGTGCAGAGGAGTCCCTTGTTAAAAAGAAGGGTCAACTTTTAGATGAAAAATATCAAAAAGTATTAGTAATATGTAAGAATGAAAGAATTAAAATTTATTATTATTTTATATTTTAAAACATAATTTATACTTTTTTTATTTATTTATTTTATACACAAAAATTATTTATCAACCAGGTGGTACTTTATATGGTTTTTTATTATTTATAATAGTATGTACATATTATAGGGGTGGGTTTTTAATTATCATCAAGAGACTATAAAAGGAAGACGATAAATTTATTTTCAGTAGAAATGCAAAAAATTAAAAAAATAAGGTTAAGGCCTTTGAGGAAAAATATAACAAACAAGATGAAGTATATTTTACACATTTTGAACTTCTCATGAAACAAAATGAGATGACAATGCAGTAATAGAAATTGGTAAACAAACAACCATAATTATATCCAAAAACACTGAGTTTCAAGGATATTTTTTCCCATTAGTTTCCCAACAGACTGAAGGTAATCATTTTCTTCACAAAATTTTATAATACCTATGAAAAAATCATGCATTAATTATTTAATTATTTTAAAATATTTTGTGGTGAAATTGAGTGTGTAATATATATATAATCAGCCACACATCGCATCTTTGCAGGATGTATGGTGTAAATTATTCAAGGTGATACCCTTTATAATACACCATTACTAACTGATCATTTTAGAGTTAGGATTTATATAGCTAATAAGATAAGTGTTGAGTTAGTCATTCCCATTGATGATATTGATATTCACACAATCTAATAAGATATTATAATTTTCATAGCATGGACGGTCAATCTTATAAAACAACATGATAATAAATAGGTATAACATTACCAAATTTTATTATATTCAATATATTTTATGATTAATAAAAAAATTATAAAATACTATAGGTAATTATAAGAGGTGAAAAAAAACAACTGGGTTAAGGCAATCAAAGGTATTAGTTGTTGCATTATAAAAACTGACCACAAACCCTTATTTTTCTCTACTATTAATCTTGACATAGTTGAAGACTATAAAGGATCTTGTGAATTAATATTTCAAATATGATAATACAAGTTATCTTGCATTTGACTAATATATATATAATACAAATATTGTTTAACTTATTGATCTTTCATGTGTAAATGTAATATCCCAAACCAACCCATCACTCCTCAACCTCACCCGAGTCAAGTTGGAATGCCAATGAGCCTTAGGTATATCCCCCTAATCACCAAAGTCTATAAATAATTTCATAGGGTTTAGAAAATACCATTTGGGTATAGTTTACCATTATATGAATTCACCTCCTCATGCCAAGAGTTTACTAGAAATTTGGATGAGGTATCCATATATCAGACATTCCCAGCCTATAGACAATAAACCAATATAGCATAAATATATGATGATAACTAGGATTAATTTATTCATAAAAAAACTTTTTAAAAACATGTTAAATAGATACAACCAAAATACCACAAATATTTAATTATATGAAACTAAAATTTAGTTCCTAAAAGGCCATAAAATATGACTCCCCAAAATAGAGATCTAACAACTCATTCAAGCCGCCCCAAAAACTCTATGAGTTATCATAGCACTATAACTCCTCCTCCCCCATAGCTCTCACAAAATGTATACAGACCACCACTCAATAAGTATGACATATTACCCTTACCTATACCATGATGCATAATATCTACCTATCCACTAAAATGAGTAAATAAGGGGTGAGTAATAAACCTAGTAATATACCCCCAATTCTCCCCATTAACCCTATGTATATGAAAAATGGAAAATATCCAATGATTTTTACAAAAAATTCATGCCTCGTGAAATTTTATAAAACAAAAATCATTAATAGAAGTATTAATAATAATAAATCTTCCATAAAACCCCAACCAATATAAGGTACAACCATAATTCTAAAATAAAATCAAAACACCTATTACAACAACCAAAACCTAAGTGGTTCCTTAGACTATGATAAATAATAATAAAAAATGAGTATCACTTACTTTTTAGGGGAACACACACCCCTAAACCTTACAATTTTATTACTAATAAAGTCAATAAATCCAAGTGGGTGTTTCCACCACCTTGTCATTAGAAACAAGGTTCCTACACCCATGTTGGGGTTTACTATGGATCATGTTTAACTCCTAATCCAAAACAATCAACTATATCAATCCAATATCAATAAACATCATTCATTCCATAACCACTAACATCTCAATGACATCAAGTAATGAAAAAAATAATTCCACACCTTCAACCCCAATTTCTGAAAACCACCCACACACTTAGAAACCACCATTTAAAATTTTCCCATAACACACACACCAAAACCATTGGTTTTCCAAAAAAATCACACCCAATAATAAATCATTTTAATAACATAAAATAACTCCTTGAAACTTCACTCTAAAACCATTATAATTTGGAATAACTAATAGTACAAGAGAATCCACCTAGATAATGAAGAGTCTAATTTTTATGTGTTGTATTTTTTGTTAATGGTTGTTAAATAATTATAATTATTTCATTTATATGAATACGTTAAAGAGGTTGTGATAAAGGATTTTATTTTTTTAAAATGATTTTAAAATAAGTAGAAGTATTTTATTGATATCAACATATTTAAGAGGATGTGAAGAATAAGTTTCTTGGATGTTTATCCAATATTTTTAGTGAATAATATATATCTTAAATCATTTAAAGAAGATAAATTATTTTATTAGATTTGGAAGATTTAGAATATATTTATTACTTGAATTTTTATGATTGTTTTAAGATTTTGAGTATATTTATAATGATTAGTGGGCTGATATTAATGTGTATAACATGACCCTTGATGATTCGATAAGAAAATTTGTTAACAAAGTTATGAAGTTTAATTATGAAGTTTCTTTATGAAGTTTAATATATGGATAAGGAAAATTCTAATGGACAAAGTTGATTGGACAGAGGGTTTGAATAGGTCTTTATTTGATTGTATTCATAGTTACATCGGTCAAATAATGAACTGGAATTAAAATATTATTCTATTCCTATTGAACTATTTCTCATTGATTAAACAACAAAATTCCTTATGGATATGATTTATACTAAATATTGGAAGAAGGAAATATTTTGTGTAATGGGGGTGTTTAGAGGAATGAGTTTTAGAGTCTTGGAAGAACTATGTTTTCCATACAGAGGTTTCTTGACCTAGATTATTAGAAAATGAAAAGTTAGTAAGACCGACATATAAAGAATGTCAGTAAGATCATTAGTCAAAATAGTTTTTCAGGAATTTTGGAAAAAAAATACAAATGAAGTAAATCTAAGTAAATAAATTAGACAAAAGGTTATGAATCCATCAGACAAAATTTTCCAAGTAAAGTTCGTCGGATAAAATTCTTTGAGAGAATACATTAGATGGATACATTGGATTGAATAACATGAAGATCCATCGAATGGAGGGTTGAGGATCTTTGTACCAAATAGTGTATTACCATATAGATAATTCCTATAAAGAATAATTGAAAATAGGAAGCTTATAAAAGGTTAAAAATGATGAATGGTAATGAATGAAGAGAAAATCCAAGTTACCATATGAAGTGATCTATTAATTTCATTAGATAGAACTAGTCAAATATAATTCTTATAATTCATCAGACAGAAGAATAAAAGTAAAACTATGAGAGTGTATCGGATAGAGAACACTAAATGAATTTTTGTGAGTTTGTTGGACAAAGAAAACTAGAAAAACATTATGAAACCATTGGATGGAGGAATATTGTAAAGTTTATTGTAAATAGGTTTTGGGGAAGAAGTAAAACACATTAGGGTATTATATGGAGCAACCTATATGTTTATAATATCTAAACATTGTAATAATTATGAATTGTATGATCAATGACTCAATAATCACAAAGAAAAGATCATGATTCTAGCTGAGATTTGAGGAAGTCTGAATAGATTGTTGAAACTCATACATAAGAATGATCCTTTGAAGTTTATTAACTCCCATTTATTAAAAGGTTTTAATATGATTAACTAAAGAAAAAATTGAGTAATAAATTCATATATGAAGTGGGAAATTTTAATTTTAATTTTTCACTCTTCTCATGTTTTTTGGAGAAACACTGATTATATAAATGAGAGAAGGTGTACATAGAATCTACTGATGATTGATCAAAATGATGAGGTATTATTATAAGTTTATTATGGAGGTTCTAAAAATCAATATTGAGATTAATTTTACTTTGTGTTGAAGTATCAAGAATATATGAAGTGAACAGAAAAGTTTTAGATAGAGTAGATAAATATTGGTTGGAGAATAAGGTATTGAATGAATAATATGCCAAGAAAATAAGTGACGTACTTAGTGAATAAGGGAATGGGTGAATTAAGATTAGAAGAACTAGTATCAAATGAACAGTATTGAAAAAAAATTGAAATTCTGAATGAAATGGTACATGATTAAGAATTTACTGGATGAATAGGTTCATGATGGAAGATAAGATTAAGTTATAGAGAAGAATTACATCTAGTGAAAGATAATAATAATAGGATAAGATTAATTATTTCATCATTTCAACAATGGAATTATTCTAGTTTGTTACAATGAAGAAGTAGAAGTTTTTGTACAATAACTTTCATATAATAGAAGAAGAGGGAGATTTTCTTGCTCATATTTTTGTAAGTAATAATAGAATATGTAATAGAAGATGATGGATAAAAAATAATCACTATGAAATTCAAAAAAAATTCCCATTAGTGGAATATTTTCTTAGTGTTTCAAAGGAACTGAAGAAGTTAAAGACTATCTATATAGAAAGTATAAAGATCCAACAGGGTTCTATAGTTTGGACAAGGTGTTCACTAGTCTAGGGATTTAGTATTTTTTTAGGCCACTTTATAAAAGTTTTTGGAATCACACTTGGTCTCAAGATTATTTTCTATCCAATATATAGTAATTTTTATCTCATTATAGTGAAGAATCATCATATTAGTCACAAACATACACAGTAATGAATAAATACTCTTATTGGGTAGTGAAACTTGTAAAAATATCAAGTTCCATCCTTTAATAACTTTTATATACTTGCATATGAAAATTAATAGAAAATAAGAGAATCAAGATCCTAATAGTTCTAATAGGTAAAGGGATAAAAAGTATTAATTGGTTTAAAAATTTCCCAACACTGATTCACCAACCCCTGCCCCTAAGTGTGAGTATATTCCAAATTGGTCCTTATAATTGGTATCATATCCAAGTTTCACCTCTAGTGGATTATATATTTTGAAGTTATCTCTTTTGAAAATTTGAGTTTATTTCTTATATTTACAATGTAGTTAAGTTTTGGTGATGGTTTTTTTATCTCAGACTATAATTCTATTTCTACTAGGACCCTGATGAACAGAAGAAATAAAGAGAAAATAAAGTTTAATAATATGTCCCTCATAATCTAATAGTAAGAAGAAAATTTAGTTTCTCCATGTCATGATAACAAAGGATATGGAACTGTCTTGGAAAGTGAAGAAAGGGTGGTTCAAATTACCACCAAGGAAAAGAAAAACACTCCTACCTCAAGTGGATTAAGGAAATCTAGTGATCATGAGGTATTTGAAAATTATTATATGAACTATCCTCAGAAATAAGAACCTAGAATAAGTGGTAATGGTGATCTATCTATAATTTCTCAAGAAATATCAATTTATATATTAAAATATATTCTTTATTTCATTCCCAGAGAAATAGTCTCTCTTGTTTGTGGGATTTTTGAAAGCATGCAGGAAGAGACCACCCAGTTGGAAGATGAGACTTATAATATGGATAATTATTTGCATGAAATGGTTCTAGAATGTATAAATATATCTAATAATTTTGAATAACTTGAGAAAATATATTTGGATATTGAAATAAGTTCTTAAAATTTTGAAAAAAAATGTCTCAAGGAAGTTAAAGATAAATATGGAGTCAAGAATACTCTTGAAAATAAGATCCATGAACTTGAATAAAATTTTAAAAATATAATGGATTTCAAGGATTTTCAATTTGAAGTGATTTCAAATAAAATCAAGAAACATGAAATGTTATTACAAAAAAAATAAGATGAATGATGAAGAATTTGATATAATGAAGAATAATTTTGAAGAAAATGTGATTATGATTGAAGATAAAAAGATGACCCTTTATGTGAAATGTCTATAATTGGAAATTAAACTAACAAATATAGAGAATATATATGTTTACAAGTCATAATAAAAGAAATGGTAAGTTTTTTCAATACACAATTCTCCATAGAGGATTCTTCTATCAAAGTACCTCTAGCATTTGACAAGAAGACCAAGACATTATTTGATGATCTTTCCCAAGTATCTATGAAGGAGGTAACATTCAAAAAAATTATAATGTTTTATTTAAATCTATTATCATGAATTATACATGTTTCAAAACAAAATCTATATAAGTGTGGATAAATAAAATTTATGGGAAGCCTACCATCGGGTCTATGGTTGACAGAAAAATAAGTTTAGAAGTTGATTCCCCGTGAAGAACCCAAAAATTTGTAAAGAAAACCCAAAAATAATAATCCCATTTTATTGAAAATTCTTGAATTCATATAGTAAATATAAGAAGATTAAGGTTTGTGGGTCAATATTATTGTTACAATAGATTCGTTCATTGGTAATTGGATTGTTGGAATAATCTTAAAATATTTAAAACATAAAGAGGCTCGGTTCAAGGGGGAATAATCCAAATATGAAGAAGCAACATACATATATTAAGAAATATATATATTGTTAAAACAATTTTTTAATGATTTAAAATATCTATGATGTATATTATAATGGTGTACATAATATTGGTTCATTCTAATCTTTATGTTTATCAAAATATGATGGGATAATAATACCATAGATGTAATGACCCATACTTTAGATACATTGATATTACTTCAGAATTGAAGCACACTTATTACAACATATAACAAAACCAGGAAAGGACCATATAAGTATAGTGTCTTTAGAAACTGGGAAACATAAACAACTGGTTCATAAAGCGTCTACACTGTCTCCCATTTATTTCATCATATCTATAGTTCCTTTTGACATATCTTACTTAATAACCTTCTTCCTAACTTGGGGAAAGAAAACATACAAAAGGGTGAGCTCAAATGCTCAGTAAGGGTAAACAAAATAAATATCAATCACATCATATACATAAGAACATAACTTTTGGAAATCTTAACCTGCAAAAGAAATCATAATTTCATAACATGGGATAAATCATAGTAGTGAAATTTAATCCCAATAATCATAACTTAAAACATGAAACTTTGTGGCATACACACATAATCATAGATAATCATTTCTTATTAGTCAAGACTCATTGCCAAGACTATCTTAGTGGACAATGTCTATTTCTGAACCGAGTTCACTCCTCATTTCAGTCCTGTTTCACTGAACCGGTTTAACCTGTCGTTCCAGCCATGTCTATCTCGTGAGATATAAAATCTTTACCCAATGCATTGGAGGGAGATATAGGTCCCACCCATCTCATAATGATACCATTCTTATGTGTGCCATAAAATCATAAACCATACATCATAGCATAACCCATGTAATAAAAATGGGAATCTTTAAACATCGTGACATCATAAAACAATTCATATAAGATAAAATAATTCATAAAAATATTTCCATCACAACATAATCAAATCCATGTAATAATTGGGATAGAAACAGAACCCTTTATTATCTTAGATGGAAAATAATTTTGATAAAACACTTGAACTCCATTCTTGAGGAAAATATCCTTTCTACTTCAAAAACTTTTTTCCTTTCTTAACATGTCATACAATTTTAAACAAAAATAATTTAATTAAAAATAAACTTGAAAACTTGTAAAGGAAGATTCTTGTAAATTTTTTAAAAAAAATCCATTCATGCCGTATAAGTTAAAAAACATTCTTCTCATACTTTTGTCGGGAAAGTCAAAAAGTACCTCGTACGAAAAACGACAAAAGATTCCTTTCATATCTTTTACTAAAAACTCACCAAAGGGTAAAATTTGATTTAAACAATTGTATTTGGATGGAAATAATATTACATATTGAGGAAACATGGATGTGGATGATAAAATATTACCCAGTAAATTCTGAAGTATAGACAATCTCGGATAAAAATGAGATTTCGAGATTTTCCCTTACCTTAGGTCCGATATGCTTTGTATGTGTCCGAACCTCTTGTATAATGATTTAAATAATGTTATTTACTTATTACAGAATCATACTCATTGTTATTATATCACATATGGTCATATTCTTAGCTTCTTATTAGTAATATTTCATTACAACTTGTTATTCGGGTGTTTATTACTTTTTGTTCTTATGCATGTTTTGTCGAATAAATTCTTATTATTATCTTTAGGTTATAGATAACTCATTTAAATAATGTTATTACTATAATATATATCATATTCATTCATTCAATTCATTTATATAATCATTATGCACTGAAGATCATGTAGAACGATTCGCATCACATCGTGGAGACGGTATTCCGTACGTACGCACGAGCGATGATATCATTCCCATGATCATGGAATTGTATTGGAGTGTATGTATACTATTTCAGAATCAATATCACTTTAAAATAATCATATATAGTCATTATTTACACCATTATACCCATCCAAGTAAGGTGGTGGTGGAAAATAGATTACACCACGGCGTGGAGATGGTATTCCGTACGTACGCACGCGCAGTGATTTCATTTTCCGTAGGATGGATAGATGGTGAAATAGGGTTGTTTCATACTTATAATAACATATCATTATATGATTGATACTTATGTTATTACTTAATAATGAAACAACTAAAGAAGAAGAAGTGGAATAATAAATAAAGATGAAAGAATCGGTAATGAACATTACCTCTTTTTTGAAGTGCTTCTTTGAGACCTCCTTTTAGGGAACTAAAATTGGTCTTTGAAGAAGACCAGGACCTCTAGGATGTCTCTAGGGAAGTGGAGAGGAGAAATTGTCAGGGTTTGGCCGAGCTTGAAGGCTCAAAGTGGTGTTATGAAGAGAGGGAGGAGGTGCCCTTTTATAAGGGAGGAGAGGGGCTCCTTTGGAAAAACTAAATATATTATTTTATTATAAAGTCAAGTTCGGTTTTAAATAGCTCCAAATTGATTTACTTTGAAGATAAGGTGGGTATGGGTCTAAATCCTATCATCCAATAGAATTTAAATAAGTTTAGGTTCCTATTTTAACCTTATCATTTAGATTTAACATTAAGTTAAATAATTTTACTTTTACCGTTTCTTCTTGTGTTCTTATATTATAAGGTTAATAAACTTACTATAAGCATCCAAACGAACCCCAAGTTGTTTATTATTAATATATATAACCTTATATAAGTCATTTGGCCTAAACTTAGATTTTTATGAATAAAATAACAATTAATAATATAATATTTGTTTTAAAAACTATTTTATGTCAATTTTGACACTATTTTGTAATTGATTTTTTTGAAACTCATAACAGAATGATTAGTTCTAAAAATGTTAATTAAATCAATAATAACATGTCATATTAACCTATAAAATTAGTTTAATTCATAAAAAGTCTCAAATTACATTTATTTTGGTATTTATAACATCAATTATGTCAATATTTCATTAATAAGATAATTATTGCATCATCTTTGTGCCATAAATAAATTAAATTATTTAATGTCTACAAAATTACAAATAAAATACCATTATGTAGGAAATATTTTTATCTTTCTAATGAATATTTATAGTCTAATTTATCTTATTTATAACCTTATATTAAAAATTATTTACTTATTAAACTTTGATTTTAACTATTTTAACCCTTCTTTAAATAAATTAATAATAAATGTCCTAATCTAATCCAAGTGGGCCTAAATGGTCATATTTTATTCCTAAGTTTGTTTTTGGTCGAATTACACTTATCCAATAGAATTAGTACATGTGTTAGGGTAATAATAATATCATTTTTACCCTTAATTACCCTATTTACTTTTAACCGTGGTAAATAAAAGTAAAAAGTTACTATTCACCAAAAATTATTTTCATCTCATTGAACCACATTTTACTTACTGACATCAACTGTGTCTCTTGGATTTTTGTAATTCCACTCACATAAGTGGTAAAATTAAGTTTTATGAAAAATTCAGTTTTTTTAACTACCACTTAGCAGTTTCACTATTCATCAAAAATTGAAAGTTTTCAGAAAAATACCAAAATTTCACCCTAGGCTAATTTCGATATTCCGAATCCAAAAATGAAGTCCATTTTGAAAAATAAAATTTATAAAATTTCAAAAATTGGTTATTACTATTTATAACGGCTAGTTTTAATAATATTTTAATAGCATATCATTGTTTAGTGAAACTCGGTATTGCGTACGACGCAAGCTATTGAGGAAGGTCGAGATTGCGTGTAAAGAAATCCAAGATAGTGTTGTGTGTAGTGAAAGATTCCTTTTATTATTTATAAAAACAAAAATATTTCTCATAAAAGTCACGGGTGTTACAATAGAATTTGGTGAATAAAGAATAAGAAACCTTGGTAAGTGAGAAAGAGAATTTCATAAAACAAATCTCCTCAGAGAATATCAAAAAATATAAATGAAATGTCCTTGGATACCAGATCCGAGAAGTTAAAAAGTATTCATATATCTAAAAGAACTGGTATAAATAAATTCACTAAAAAGAATACATGTGGAGACTCCAAAAATGCCACCAATAACCCTAAAGATATATTAATAATTTGGAAAGAATATTTGGAGGAGGATAAAAATAGAAAAGTTTCACAAGAAAGATCTAGTTCTAAAGGAAAGGAAGATACTTGGAATAAATAATATGGATTTCATGAGAGATTATCAACAAAAAAACTCTTATATTAAAATTTTTATATGTGTGAGGTGAAACATGGTTGGACACACTCTTAGAGATTTATTTATAATAATTACAAAATAAGAATTGTTCTAAAATATGAATAAAGTTGAACTAAGTAATACAAGTTCCTTAAAGTCCTTTGAGGATAGGAAATTCATACAAAAAGAAATTGAGTAAGTGATAAGATCCATGCTGCTCTAATCAGAATTAAATTTTAGATGTACAATCCTGAAGAATAGAGGAAATGGAGTAACTTGGTTGAGAAAATCATCTTAAAGTTACTATTCATAATTAGAAGAAAGGAAGAACTAACTTATTACTTTAACCTTCATAGATTGAATGTGTAATTATTGTGTAGGGAATTTAAGGTGAAGCAAGATATCATGGTGAGAACTTGAGGAATTGGATGGGATATCAAAATTGGAAAATATTCTTAAAGAATCTACCATATTAGAATCATTCCTAAATTATTATATTGAAAATATAATGTGAGTATCATCCTTGATAAATTTTAAGTGTCTATTGTCAACACATGATATCAAAGTAATTAAGACCCCGTATTTGTTTGATATTACCTTATGAATTATAAAATAATATATTGATGTAGATAATCCTTGGTGAAGTTTTGGAAATTTTCATATTTGTATAATCATAAGAAAAATATTTGGTGTGTTTCAATATCAACATAGAGATTCTGGATCAAATCAATTGAAGAGATTCATCATTATAAAGATCATGAAAAACGTATCCCTGAGGAGGAAACAAGTGGATAATGTTTTAGAAGCATCCATAATTATTATTTCATACAAATATAATTATTTTGGAATGTACATGAATGAGTTTCATTAAAAGGGTACATATTTATTAATCTCTCATCCTTGGTTACTAAAAATAAAAAAATTGTGATAAAGGGGGAGAAATTGAATTAATAAATTACATAAGTCAAGTAGAATAATGAAAGTGTACTAAGGATATTAATCCTACTATTTATACTTGAATTATTTTAATCTATGTTAAAGTGAATATAAAAGTTTCAATTTGATTTATTCTATAACTATTTTATATCACAATTTGTATCATTAGACTAGAATGAAAGTGGATATCCCTTAAATACTAGATTGTGTATTCTAATCTCATTTGGTATAAAGTTCAATTGGAAATGGATATCTCTTTGATCAAAATGAAATCCTCTTGTTTTCTACAATGAGAATAGATCATATTGACTTAGTGTGAAATGATTTATGGTACACTTATTAAGGATGGATTGATACCCTTTTCCCAATTACTTTTTATTTTTCTCAATAAGGGGGAGATAAAGTCAAATTAAATTTTGAAAAGAAATTAGGAGATAAAGAATAAAATATTATCATTTTGGCATAATCATTTTAAAGTAATTTCCAACAAATACAAAGGAGGATATTGAAGATTCCACTTTATATATTTTGAATTTATTATACATGGTTGTAAACTTATTATAATACTTTCATTGATGTCAATATATTAAAGAGGTTATGAAGAATAATTTTATTTTTTTTCAATGATTATAAAAGAAATATAATGATTTCATTGAAGTCCATATATTGAAGAGTTTGTGAAGAAAAAGTTTCTTGGAAGTTTGTCCAATCCTTTTAATTAATAATATATATCTTGGATTATTGAAAGAAGAGAAATGATGTTCTCTCCTTTGGAAGATTTGAAATATATTCATTATATAAAGGTGAAATATTGTTTGAAGGCTTTGATTTTATTTTAGAAAATTGGTTAGATAATATTTATATTTATAACATATTCCTTTATGATTAGAGAAGAACATTTGTTAACAAAATTATGAAGTTTAATAGATAGAGTAGGCATAGTTGAAAAGACTGAGATGATTTGATGGAGGGTTCAAACAAGTGTTTTTTCAATTATATTCATGGTTATATAAGTTGAATAATGATGAGACAAATAAATATTGGTATATGTTTGGTGGTGTATTTTACATTGATTAAATATCATAATTAATTATGTCTATGAATTAATATAAATTTTATAAGAAGAAAATCCTATGTGGAATGGAGGTGTTCGAAAGAAGAATTTGGTGAGACTTGGTGGAAGTAATTTTTATGGATTGAGGTATCATAATATATCTTACTAGATAGTGAAAAGTTAATAAGACCAATAGAAAAAGAATGATTCTAATATCATCAGAAAGAGGAGTATGGGGGAATTTCTAGATAGGGAAAATTGGATAAAGAAAATATGAACAAAGGAATTAGACATAAGTTTCACATCAACATCATTATAAAAAAGTTTTTGTAATGTCCTAACCTAGAATCCACTAAATGGTACCCCGAGATGGTGGGTCACACGGCCTCAAGCATGCCTCCCCATACACCAGAGTCTTATAATTAGCAGTGAGTTCCTAGGGTGTGTCTATGGGGATATTATTTAATCATGTCTATGTGTATCACCATGGTAGTAATCAAAATAGTCAATAGAGAGAGTAGATAAATAACTGACAGAAGAAAAACATCCTTAAGACTATAATAATAAATAATACAAAGGCATTCGTGTATAATATTACGATCATGTCTTGTCTCCACAAAGTAAGAAAATAGGTATACATGGAATCTAGTAAAATACATGAATCAAAAGGTACAAAAAGGACAAAATAACTATACCTAGATAGTGTCATGATAATATATCGGTCTTATGATCATATTCTACTAACAATAGACAAGTTAATAATTGTATAGTGGGCACTTTCCCTGATACCTACTTGCATCCAAGAAGTCTGTCTAGGTACCCAACGACGGCCTGAATAGGTTGTGTAATAACACTCAATATGCCACCACCAATGGTGTATATAACAAATTTGGTCTGTGTATAACAAGCTAATTAGTGTTCAATGTATACAACATGTATAACAGTAATGAAAGTAAAGTGATATAATTCAAGTGGTATTGTTTACCCTACCAAGTCTCCCTATAAACAACAGTCAATCTCTCATAAACAAGGGCATCTATAAAGAATAAATAAACAAGTGATATATGATACCCATACTAGGGATATCTGTAAGCATAGAAAAATATTCACCATGGCCATGTCGTATAATAAAATTTCAAAATTCTTCATATCCATTTTGTATAATCCAATATAAAACATCCACATAAGACTCACTGTGTAATCAAGTGTCAATCCACGAAGGGCCAGGTTCAAGGTATAGATGACTCAGGCATACTCGTCGAGTCATAGGAGCATCTTGATGGAAACATGGTAAAGACTTGGGTGGATTCCTTGGATCATTTCAACAGATCATGTATAATGTGAGTCTGAGAAAGCTAGATCCAAGGGGTAGAAAGGCCCATGGAACCCTATATAATAAATATCCAAGTAGTAAACAGGTCCAAGGAATCCACTACCGTAAACAATATCTATGGGAGAAGCCTCCCTAGAATATAATGGAATCAGGATCCTAGGAGATCATCTAAGGAATCCACTTCCACTTTAATTAATCATCTCATTTAAATCATCATTTCATAAACATCCAAAATCTATGATTACTTCCAACTCATTTCCACAATTATCATTCAAGAAGTTTAATCATTTAATCACATGTATCACATGGAAAAGGAGTCACAACCTTCTCCTAATAATTCAATTCAATTTTTTCAACTTATAAAGTCTCTTATAACAATGTGATCACTCACACACCCAAAGGGGTGGTATAACATAGGAAAAAATAAAGGACACACCCCATGGGTGGACTAGGTTGAATCTAAATGACCTCTAACCAAAAAATTGTACTCAAGGGGAAACCTAATAGGTTTCAATTCATTGAATTTAAACATTTAATTAATTTATGGGGCAATGTCAGAATGTACGACATGTGGCACAATGGAAAATATCTTTATAAAACATAAAACTTATGGGAAAAGGTATATACCACCTATCATAGGTCCATAGTAGATAATTCATCCAGTATTGAACTCTGATTTAGTCCAGATCATGAGAAAAATGAATAATGGATGAAAGTACTAAAAAAAGTCATATTAGATTTCACCCAAATAACTTTATCGATATGAAGTCAAACAAAGAATGGAACATAAGGAATGTAGAACTTACCAGAATAGATATAATGAGACCAATAGTGCTTGAATCTGATTCTAGATGATGAAATGGGATCCAAGATTAGGTTAGGATTTATGAGGGCTTCATGAGCATCTCTACTGTGTGAGAGAGGTGTGGGATTTTGTTAAATGATCCCTTGCCTCTTATTTGAACAACTAAACTCAGAAATTTACATGGTGTGTAAAGGATTTACATGTCCTATAAATCTTGGGGTCTTCCCCATTAGAAAAATCCTTTACATGTCATGAATTGGCTTGCTCATTCCACTACATATCGTGTATTGAATGCATTATATGTATTCCAAATACACATTGTGTAATTGGCCAATACCCAATTTATAGCCCTCCTGCCTCTTCCTTTCCAAAAACAAACCAGTCATCCCATGTCCAAGCTTTAGGTTCTATGAAAAAAAGAAAACTCAAACAAGAGTTTTATCAAAAGAAAATGGATTCATACCTCATAGAAAAAATTGTAATCTTATAATCTTCCCCCCTTAAAGAAATCCATCCTCAAATTTCCCTTCCAAAGGTGTTCAAGCATCTTTTTAGAATAAATATGTCCACTGAGCACATATGTAGGCCTCCCGCTCCCAAGTCTAATCTTTTAAATGGTTGTGCTGCTATAACACCTATACTAGAGGGACTAACTAGCCTCAAAAATCGTTATTCTCCTATAAACAACATGTATAGGATTCTCTTCAAAGGATCCATCTACCTGTAAATCCACCTCATTCGAATAAAGAGTGTGAGATAGGTCTAAGTGATAACGGCATAGCTGAGATACATGGAAGACATCATGCATGGCATGGTACCTCTGAGGTAACTACAATCAATAGGCTACCAGCCTGACTCTCTTTAGAATCTTGAACTGCCTGACATGTCATGTTGAAATATTACCTTGTCTCCTAATATGTTTGTGTCCCAAACTCAAAGAGATATGAAAAGGACGTAATCCCTGACCTTGAAATTTAAAGTTCATAAATTGTGATCAGTGTAAGATTTATATCTAGACTTTTCATTATCCATCCACTTTAAAATCAACTTGACCTGCTCAAAATTCTCCTACATAATACATGGTCCAAGCAACTCTACCTCACCTGCCTCTAACCAGCATAGGGGTGATGGGAATTTCCTACCATAAAAAGTATCATAAGTTTCTATATATATAGTTTTTTTATAGATATTATTGTGGGTGAACTCAAAAAGGGGTATATACCTCTCCTAAGAGCCCCAAAAATCAAGGATTCATGATATCATCATGTCCTTAAGCACCTAAATCATTCACTATTATTAGCAATCAGTTTGAGTGTGGTATATTGTGCTCATAAGAACCTATGTACCCTACACCCTGTAAAAAATCTACTAGAAATGAGATCTAAATCAAGAATCCCTATATAAAATGATAATATGAGGGGCCCCATGAAGTCACACTATCTCACTGATATACAACCTCTCAAGATCGTCCATTGAGAAGGTCTCCCTGGTTAGTAAGAAATATGTGACCTTTGTGAGTATATCCAAAACAAACCACACATAATCACTACTTCAAGTCAACATCAGCAATCCAGTCAAGAAATCCATTGTTACATCATCCCATCTCTACTTGGGAATAGGTAACTATTGTAAGATTCAGTATGTTCATTGTTTTTTCGCCTTTACTTTCTAATTGGTGGAACACCTCATAAAAAAACTAGCTACCTATCATTTCATCCCCAGCCACCAATATTGGCAATGTAAATCATGATACGTCTTGGTAATTATGGGATGTACTTCCCAAGATGAGGCATAAAAATCCTACATCAGATCCTCACATATGTCTTCTGGAACCTATATGCAACCATGGATATGAAGAATCTCCTCCTTTCCTACTATCCAACCAGGAGGTGGGTCCTCACCTTCCACACTCTCTTGTAAGACTAGGCCCTCAACATCAGATAAATGTCTCATCCTTACTCTATCCAGAAGAGTGGAAGTCACATCTAAATAATAAAGGAATGTCTAGCCTTGACCATCCTGTACCTCCAAGTGCATAATAGAAAAAAAATTCCATGAACTACCACTCGCTACTAGCCTCCTGAACTATCTATATCTGAGTCCTCCTGATCATTGTATCGGCAACTACATTTCCCTTTCTAAGCATATAGGCAAGCTCAAAGACAAAATATTTCAGGTTCTCAACCCACCATCATTGCCTCAAATTTATATCACACTATGTAAACATGTACTTTAGGAATTTTTGGTCCATGTACACCAAAAAATTCTCTCCCAATAAATAGTGTCTCTAAAAGTGAAGATCATGAACAATTGAAGAAAACTCAAGATCATGCATAGGATAATTCCTCTCATGTGGCCTCAACTGATGAGACCCGTATGCCATGACTCTATTCACCTGCATCATATTTTCTTCTATCCTGATACCTAATGCATCACAATACATATTGTATCTCCTAGATGACTCTAGAATAATAAAGACCAATGTTGAATTCAGTCTCCCTTTCAGCTCCTAATAGGTTGTCTCACATATATTTGTCCATACAAACTCCACACCCTTCTTAGTCAAGCCCATCAACGATGCTGTTAAGCATGAGAATTTCTATATGAAAAGATTTTAATATCTATATATCCCTATGAAACTTAATATATCAAATATGTTTTTGGTATTCTCTGAGGAAACTACAACCATCGCCATCTCTGATCCAACTTATACTCATGTATCTAAGATAATATGACCTAGGAAGTGAATCTGGTCCATCTAAAAGTGGAGATTTTTCAGCTTATCATATAAATAATGTCTCTTAGTGTATCCTAAATGATATAAATATTTTTTCATGGTTGTGTTGATTGTGAGAATACACAAAGATATTTTCCATGAAAACCACCACAAACAAATCTTGATAAGGATGGAAAACTCATTTCACCATCTCTATAAAAACTACTGGCACACTCATGAGACCAAATGACATAACTAGATACTCATATAGATTATAAATACTACAAAAATATTGTACAATGTATGTCTATATTTTGAACATTTTACTAGTGATATCATGACCTCAAATCAATATTCGAGAAAACCCAAGCTCCTCAGAGCTGGTCTGAGAGATCATCTATTCATGGAAAAGGATATTAGTTCTTAACCATAAAGTAGTTTAATTTTTGATAATCTACACATAGCCTAAGGGTACCATCCACCTTTTCCACAAAAAGGACTAGAGAAACCCATGGGGAAGTATTGGGTCATATAAAGCCCTTTTCTTTTAAGTCCTCTAGCAGCCTCTTGAGCTTGTGAAACTCCATAGTAGTCATCCTATAAGTATGAATGGATATCGATTCTGCTTCTTCCACTAGCTCGATGGAAAATATAGCCTCTCTCTCAAGAGGTAAACTAGAAAATACATCCAAAATACATCCCTAAAATGATCAACCACTAGAGGAAAGTATGTTTGATGCATTCCCTGATCATCTAGATACAAACTATGTATATGGGTTGTTATCTCAACCAAACTATGATGTTGTGATCCATCTCAGTTATCCTGGACATCCCATTCACCCTTATGAATAAAAATTTTTCCCTATGGTGATGTGAAAGTTACCCTCTGCCGACAGTAATCATGTAGGTTTGATAAGAGACTATATAGTCCATCTTGAGTATGACATCAAACCTTGTCATCTCAAGGAAAAAAAGATCCCAAACAAAGTGACACCCACCTATCTCAAAGGGAACTTCCTACACTAGCATACACCCATTTTTCTAATCCCAAACAGAGTATCCAAAGTCATAATGCTATCATAAAACTAAACAAAGAACCCAAGGATCTACATAATAGGTATTGATATAAAACTATATTAAGCACTTATATCAAAAAGAGAAGATACTGGAATAGAGGATACTAATATTGTACCTCTCATCATAGATGGATCGTTGTTATGCTTCTTAAGTATAGGCTATACAGAATATATGCATCCTAAACTGTAACCATGTGAAACAACCTCACTACTCAGAGTAGGCTCACTCTACTGTCTAGGTACAACTGGTGTCTAACTTTCTCGGCCATGACCACCACCTTGGCCTGAATAACTAACAGCTCCAAATCCTAGACTTACATGGATCTATAAATACTTCTCCCAAACTTGCATTCATAGTTGATCCCCTTCCACTAACTACTAAAGGGAAGGTCCTGCAAAAACATTGTGTGTGGCCCATCCTACCAAAATATCATCCCTTGAATGGGTCTCGATCACATTGATTTCTCATTTATCCCCATCTTCCACACTGGTGATAGAAGACATCACTACTAATACTCATAGCTTGGCTAGCACTCCCCTCGTGAGAATCCTGAAAATAGTGATTCTGGCCACTAGAAGCTGAACCACTGGGTTGAGAGGCTAAACTGCCATGCTCTGTGACCCCAGCTTCTCTCAATTTCTTCTCCATAATCAGTGCCTAATTTACTATTTCATTAATATTCTTCAACCTGAACATGTTGACTTGAAATTAAACAACATGCTTGAAACCTTTCTCAAAGTGTCTCACCCTTGATTCCTCATCAATAGGATATATCGGCGCAAAATTCTAAATCTATATAAAGCATTCTAAATATTCCATAATTATTATCACGCCCTACTCCAAACACAAAAACATGAAGGACCCCAGGACACCCTAAGAGGGGAGGGGTGAATCAAGGTGACAAATTTTTCTTTTAATGTGATGGATCTTGTTCCCACGTTGGTAGGAACTTGTTAAACCTGTATGATGAATATGATCAGAAAGCAAACATTAACATGAACAGAGAAGACACCGCCCTTTTTAATTGGTTCACCACTAAGGGCTATGTCCAAGGAGAATATGCCGACAAGTTGTCGGTTATACCAAATTCCACTAAACTTCACTAGTTGTGGATTACAATGGTTCGAGAACAGTCACTCTATCCCGGGCTCACTACCTTTACAAAATTTTAGGGATAGCTCACTGCATCCCTTGGATCACTCCCATTGACTCCCCCTGGCTCACTGTCGTTGGTGAAGTCTCACTCAGTTTATAGATGTGAAGGCCTCTTCATCATTGCATAAGAATGCATCCTCTGTTGTATGTAGATGCTCTGTTGAAGTCCAACTCTTACCAGAAGACGAATCTCACTTTGCACTGAGGGTACTGGGTGATCCTCCAGCTTTCGTGTAGCTTCAAAAAGGACAGATGTTCTTCAACAATATCTAGAATTCTCCTCAAAGCCCGGCGCGCAAGTCCCAATACGGCGTGCAAGTCCTCGGCGCGCAATTCCAAACCGGTGCGCAAGTGTCACCAAAGGATCTGCGTGAAACTGTCGTCTTGAACTTCAACCATGCGTGACTCACTTCCTTTCTCGCCCAAATCACCTTGGGCGCACAACCAATAGCCGGCGTGCAGCCTCTACTTGCGCGACCCAACAACCACTTGCGCGACTCAACCACTTGCGTGATGAGAGATCGAAAAAAACTCTAAGTCTCGAACTTTATTGCAAATTAGGAGGGGTGGTCCTCTATTTATAGACAAATTGGACCCCCTGCGCGATGGCGCACAAGTCTTCCCTCGGCGCGCAGGTTCTGGCGTGCAGATCATCCTCCCCATCCTCTGTCGCGCTACTCATTTGCGTGACCACAAAAATACTTGCGTGACATTCTTTCCTTTTCCATATTTTGAAGTAATAGTCTTGAAAAACAATAGACTCACAAGTTTCCAATCCTCCTAGGCATCGGCGCGCAAGTCTCTTCACGGTGCATAGGTCACTTGCGCGACCATCCCAAAACTTGTGCGGCCCTTATCCCTTTTCCATTTTCCCATGTTCTGATCTTGAAAAACATATGGCGCGCAAGTTTATTCTCCTTCAAGTACACGGCGTGCAAGTCTCTTTTCCAAAAACACTTTTCTCCATTTGTCGATTTTCAGGCCCAAAAATTTGACAAACACTGGGAAACGGCGCCACCTTCAATATTGTTGTCTGCTTGAACTGTATGATCTCTTTACTGGTACACATTCTGAACTTCCACCGAGGATTGACAACAAACACAAACCATACTCCAAATCATGCATAGAAGACCATGGTTTCAACAAAACACACTATACCTTTCATCTCTTAGGGTCTCAGGAAATAATTAGTTGTAAAACCTATATTATAAATCCCTCTAAACCATATCTCGAAGTGCATAATCCTAGTTCAAAACATCTCACTAATTCTTAGATGCTCCCAAAAGAATATATTTCATGAGATTCACTCTCCTATGAAGTGGTGTCTCAAGATGCTAAAAGATATACAAGATAGTCTCAAGCCAGAGCTCAGCATCCTATGGTCCTCTATTCCCCAAAAACAAGGGAGGATGTTGCTATTGGAAAACACATGTCAACTCTTCTATAGACGAGGCAGGTTGTGGTAATCCCTGAAAATTCTACATAAAGTTCATAAAACTCTCTCAAAACTATTCCTCAACACCCATATTCAGTACTAAAATGTGTGCCTCATCTATCACAACATGAGGATCCACTGGTAGATCATGTCCCACCCTCTCCGGATCATGGTCATCGCTACCCTTCTAGTGTATGACTAGTGATTGTCATGGTGGCATGTCTATATAATGAAAAACGCATGCCTCAGAAAAGATAGATAATGAAAAGATCATAGTTAAATCCATAGGATAGGTTAAAGGCCTCCTAAAAACTAGTTACACCCCCTGCCTGCTTCTAAATCCATGACTGGGTAAAAAAGGAAAAGTGGTAAAAAGAACCATAGACTTCCTATTACCCACTCTAATGTTGGGTCAAGTTTAAGTTATCTATTTTACACAAATTCAATTTCATTTTAACCTATATTTATTCAAACTTATCATTAAATGGTTTAACTAAATGGTACACCACTTTTGATCCATAAGGACCCATACACCTTGTGAACTGAAATGTGATATACACTTAATCCAACCCATAACACACTTCAGTCCATGAGATGAATAGTCCATGACTTAACATTCTAAAGCGGACCGCTTAGGGTGTCTATTATAGCCTAAGTAAGAAAACTTGGTTTAGGTTATGACATTCACTCTAAGTACCAACTATGTTTCTCAATTCCTTTCATAAATCATTAATCCAAATCACAGATATATCACACAATTCACACATCATAAATTTTATGCAGTCAAGAAATGCACCCTATATAGCATGGAATATGCATTGAATGTGAATTCTAATAGGTTACTAAAATGATTCATGAGATGAATACCCTCATATAATTGGGAAATTATAAAAATATGTGATCAAAATAAACATAAAACAGTAAGTACATCACCCAATGGTGGAATCAAATCAACTATAATATCACAATCCAGAAAATTGCAATTTTAGTTCTAGGAAATTTGGATTTTCTTGTACGTGGGTTAGCTACTCCCAAGCATAGATCATTAACATATTTCAATTACTTAAAAATATCCTATATATTTTCTCAAAATATAAAAACAACCAAAAAAGAAAACCCCTCTAATACCACTTTATAATGTCCCAACCTGGAATACACTAAATAGTGCCCTGAGCTTGTGGGTCACATAGACTCAAGCATGCCTCCTTGTATGCTAGAGGCTAACGAATAGAATTCATGGCCTAAGATGTGTATGTGGGGAGACTATTCCCTCATTTAAAAGTTTGGAACAATGGTAGTAATTATAACAGTCAATATTGGAAGTAGATAAATAACTAACAGAATATAAACATCTATAAGACTGTAATAATAAATAATCCAAAGGCAGTCATGTGCAATATGATGATCATGTCATGTCTCTACAAAGAAGAAAAATAGGTATACATGGAATCCAGTACAATACATGAATCAAAAGGTACATAAAGGCCAAAATAACTATCCCTAAATATCATCAGGATCCTAACTTTGTCCTCTGCTCCCCTTCTCCTAACAATGAACAAGTCAAGCATCATATGGTGGGTGCTTGAACCAATCCCTACCTGCATCCAAGAAGTCTATATGGGTAACCAATGGAAGCCCGAATAGGGTGTGAGATAACACTCAGTAGTCCACCACCAATGGTTTCCATAACAAATACATTATGTGTACAACAAGCTAATAAGTATACAATGTATAAAATAGGTATAACAATAATAAAAGTAAAGTGATACAAGTCAAGTGGTAATGTCCAATCTACCAAATATACTTGTAAACAATAGTCAAGATATCGTATACAAGGGAATATGTAAATCATAAATAAACAAGTTATAGTTGATACCCATACTTGGGATATCTATAATCATATAAAAATATTTACAATGGCCATGTCGTATAATCAAATGTCCACATCCACCATAGTCATGATGTATAATCTAGTACAAAACATCCACAATGGCCTCACTGTGTAATCAAGTGTTGGATGATGAGGGGTCATATACAAGGTATAAAAGACTATGTAATCCTTATTGAGTCCTGGGATCATATCAATGGAAACTTGGTAAAGACTTCGGTGGTTTCCTTAGAGCATGTCAAAAGAGAATGTTCAACACGAGTCCAATAAAGCTGGATCCAATGGGTATCAAGGATCATGGAATCCTATGAAATCAGGATCTAATGAGTAAATAGTTCCAAGGCATACACTACCATAAATAAGATCCATGGTAGAAACATCCATGGAATATAATGGAATCGGGATCCAAGGAGATCATCCAAGGAATCCACTACCATTTCAATTAATCATCTCATTTAAATCATTATTTCATAAACATACACATTCCATGAGTTCTTCCAACACATTTCCACAATTCTCATTCAATCTATTTAATCATTTAATCATCATGTATCACAATGGAAAATGAGTCATAATCTTCTCCTAACAATTTGATTCAATTTATTCAACTTATAAAGGATTCCTCAAACAAGGTGAGGAATCAAACACCCAGTGGGGTAGTATAACATAGGTAAAAATCAAGGGAGAACCCCATGGGTGGCTTAGGTTGAGGATAAATGACCTCCAAACATAAAATGGTACGCAAGTGGAAACCTAACAGGTTTCAATTCATTCACTTTAAATATTTAATTAATTTCTAGGGAAACACCAGAAAGTATGGCATGTAGTATAATAAAAAGTAGCTTTATAATACACCAAACTAGTGAGATATGGTATAGAACACCTATCATAGATCCTTAGTAGATCACTCATCCAGTATTGAGCTCTAATTTGGTCCATATTGGGAGAAAAATGAATAATGGGTGAAAATATTGAAAATAGGGCATATTATCTTGAACCCAAATAACTATATTGATATGAAGTCAAATGAAGAATCATACAAGGGGAATGCAATGCTTACTATCACAGATCCAATGAGATCAATGGTTCTTGAATCCGAATTTTTATGATGAAATGGGATCCAATCCTAGGTTGGGCTTCAAGAGGGCTTCAAGAGCAGCTCTCATGTGAAAGAGAGGTGAGGGATTTTGTTAAATGAGCCCTTACCTCTTATTTTAAAAACTAAACTCATGAAATTACATGGAATGTAAAGTCTTTACACATCATGTAGATCTTGGATTATTTCCCCTGGGAAAACCCCTATACACATCATAGATTGGCCTACCTAGGACATTACACATCGTGTATTGAATACACATCATGTATTCCAAATACACATCGTGTAATTATCCTAAAACCAACTTATAGCCCTCTTACATCTTCCTTTCCAAAAACAACCCAACCATCCCACAGCCTAGATTTAGTTTATAATCCAAAAAGATAACTCAAACAAGATTTTAACCAGAAGTAAAAAATATCCATACCTCATAGAAAAACTAGGGATCTTATAGTTTTCATGTGAAATTCATCAGATAGAATTTTCTAAGAAAAGTCATTAGATAGTTCCATCAAACAGAATAACTCTAATAATTATTTGATATAGGGTTAAGGATCTTTATACTAAATAGATCATTACCAGATAGATAAGTAATACAAATAAGAAAAAATTTAGGAAGGTTATGAAAGGTAAAAAAAATGAAGAATTGTAATAGATGAAGATGAACTCAAAGTTACCAAACAAAGATATTAGTTGAGTTCATCCAACATGACTGGTTAAACGCACTTCCAATAATTCATTAGGCATAATAAGTAGAGAATACCTCTAATATTGTACTATATAGAGAACGCAAAATAAATGTTTGAGAGTTCATCAGACAAAGAAAACTAAACAAACATTATGAAACCATCTAATGGATGAACCTTGAAAAGATTACTATAAATTGGTTTTAGATAGAGGAAAAATTATTGAGGTTATCAGATAGAGTAGATTATATGTTTATAATCTCCAAATATTGTGATGATGTTGAGTTGGATGATCAAAAACTGAATAATCACACAGGAAAGATCATGATTCTAGATGAAATTTTAGGAAGTTTGAAGTGATCATTTATGATGAGATATAAGGAAGTTCCTATGATTATTATTCACTCCAATTTATTTTTAGGTTTGAATATGGTCAATAAAATAAAAACTCAAGCAGGGAATTCAAATTTGAAACTAAAAATTTGAATTTGAAGTTCATGCTCCTCTCTTGTTTTTTGTAGAAATATTTCTATATAAAGGGAAGTTGGTGCGTATAGAAGCTTCTACTAATTGATCAAAAAAGGAGGTATTATCATAAGTTAAATGTGGAAGTACATACCATGAATTTTTAGAGTAATTATATTTTAGTTCAAAGTATCAAGTATATAGGTACTGATCATAGAATTTCTAGAAAAATCAGAGAAGTTACAGATAAAGTAGAAGGTATTAAGATAATAAGATGCTTGATGGAGAATTGTGGTACTAAGTGAATAATTTATTATATGAACTGGGATCAGATTAACTAGTATTGAATGAACAATATCATATGGAGAAGGGAAATTATGGATGAATAGGATCTTAACGTAGAAGTTAATAGATGAATAGGTTCTGGAAAGAAGATAAGATAAAGTTGTAGAGAAGTATTTCACCCTATGAAATAGATTAATAATAGAAGAATAATAATTCTTACACCATTAAAATAAAGGAAACATTCCATTTTGTTTCTATGAAAATAAATAAGGTTTTATGTACTACTTTTCATACAAGATAATAAGGAGATTTTCTTTCTCACAGTTGTGTAACAATAGAAGAAGAAGTAAGAGAATAATATAAAGAACAATGAAACACTTTGATATTCAACAAAATTAACACCAATGGAATAATTTATTAGTATTGAAAATGAAATGAATAATTTGAAGATTGACTATATAGATAGTATAAAGATCCAATAAGGAGTTGCAGTTTAGACTAGACATTCACTGGTGTTGGGATCTAAGATCCCCCCCCCACACCCTAAAGTGTAGGGAACCATGCTTATGATCCAAATTTTTTTTATTTCCAAATATCTATAATTGGTATCTTGTTATAGTGGAGAATTTTTGTACTGGTCATAACCATACACAAAAAGGAATAGATACTCTTATTGGGTAGTGAACCTTGTAGAAACATTATGCACCATACTTTACTCACTTTCATATACTTGCATATGAAAATGAATAGAGAACAAGAGAATCAAGATCATAATGGGTCTAAGAAGTAAAGGGAAAAATGTATTAATTGGTTTAAAAATGTCCTTAACACTAATTCACCTCACCCCCTAGAACTTAGTTCTAATCATATCCCAAAGTGGTCCTTACACATTATACTGATGATTATAAAAAACCATGTCACTTAAACCAAGATCCACTATCTCTTTTCCTTCCTTAGGAACATAGAATAAAAATCCCCAAATCTATCTCAAGTATCATAGCCAAAATCTTCAAAAAAAACCTCATGATTAAGTTTTTACTAATATAAAACCAAAAATATATGAATAAGAGTAAATTTAGAGTATGTTTCCTTATATTTTAACTTCAATCGCACCGAGATCCCAAAAAATGAGATGTGAAAGGAGGGAATCAATCAAAATTACCTAAAAACTTCAATCATCATATGATAAGAGATAAATGAAGACAAACCCTCAAAATCAGGTTAAAAATGAAGTTATGGGAGGGGTTATAAGTGGTTACACAATCTAAATCCACAATCTTCATGATTGTGTAGTAACCATGAAACATACACTACCTTCAACCTTTTAGGGTTTGAAAAGTCTCAGGTGACTATTTATAAACTATGAAACCCATTTGTATCCCCTAAAATCCATTATAAAGTACTCATGGAAATATTTTATGGTCCATTGATCGTGCATTAACCATTCAAGGTCTTAAAACCCTCCAAAATCACCTAATATCACTCTTGAACCTTATAAAATCTAATATATATAAAATATGTTCTTTGTATACCTCAAATAGGTCACTACAATACTCCCAAATAGATAAATTCCCATTATTGAGAAAATAGATTTATTTTATGAGGAAAAAATATCAGGCCACTATTGACTCATCAAGTCATCCCTCTCCCATGTCTCCACATATACGGTATCATCTCACCAAAGCACATTTTCCAATGGAATGGCCTGACCCCACAACACCTTTTCTCGATGATCTACAATATGAACATACTCTTGAAAAAAATCATTTGGTTCTAACCCTACCTGATCCAAAATAATGATGTGTCAAGGGTTCATGATGTACTTACACAACTGAGATATATGAAACACATCTTTCATAACACTATATCAAGGATGTAATGACAATCGGTATTCCACATCCATAATACACTTGATAATCTCAAATAAGGACATGTATATAATACTCAACTTACCATGATTCCCCATCCATCTATTCCCAAATATTGGTCACACCCTTAAAAATAAATGAACAACCACTATAAACTCAAAAGGACGTTGTTGATGATAAATATGTGAATTTTTATAGCTTTGAGCTATAGTTATCTACTTTGGAATCAATTGAATCTTTTATATCATCTCTAGAACAATACTTATTCCCACCAAGGAATATCATCCCATTTCTACCCAACACAAAGGATAATGATATAACCTATCATAAAACTCATTGAAAGGAGTCATTCCAATCATGTACTAATAACAATTATTGTAAGATAAACCCACTAAAGGGAGATGGTCCTCCCAAGATCCACCAAAGTCCATAATACATACTATGAGCATGTCCTCTAATATCTATATAGATCACTTTAAATGACCATCCATATAATAATGATAAGAATTAAAAAACTTTAACAGTGTGCCCCTTGCCTATTATAGCACTTTCCAAAACCTATAAGTTAACTAAGGATCCCTATTAAACAAAATTGCTGTTCGCACACCATTAAGCTTAACCACTTTTGTTACATATATTTTTTCTAAATAATCCATTGTATGATGTTTTTATTTGGTATAGAATGAGTTGATTTTGTTAGTATCCTTGACTACCCAAATGACTTTTTTGCAACCTTATGGTCATTGGAAAATCCACCTTAAAATACATAGTAATTAGATCTCATTTCCACACTAGGATTGGAAATGCTTATAATATTCCCACAAGAACTTTATGTTCTATATTTACCAACAGAAAGGTAAGATATTTAGAAACATACTCTATAACATCCATTTCCATCCCTGGTCACCAAAATTGGAATTTCATATCCTTTCACATATTATTAACACCATGGTGAACCACAAAATTAGAATGGTGAAATTACTTCAAAACCTCTACTCTCATAAATAAATAAACTTTTATTATTTCCTGGAAACTTATTTTCAAATACAAAGCCTCTAAACATTACCTCAAGGCCTTCCCATGATTTTAGGAATCTCTCATATCCAAACACTAAAAAATTTTATACTGAGATTCATGTACCTTCTTCATAAGGTCATTGTAACCACAAAACTTGATAAAACCATTCATTCACCCTACTCAACTACACCCAATCACATATCCATGAATAAACTCTTAATTTTCTATTGATCCTTATCTTCACATACATTGTTCTTAATCATATTGAGGCTTAATTCATTATCTATAAGATTACCCTTTCCATGCGTGTATTCAATCTCAATGATAAATGTTTTCAAGTACACAATCCATCATCATTCCCTAATATTTAAATTAATTTACAAGAAAATATTATTAAAGATCTTATGATTTTTATACATAGTAAACTTATTTCCAAAGATATAGTGACACAATGTTTTCAATACATGCACAACTTCTACAAGATCTTGGTTATGTGTTGGGTAATTCCATTCATTCAACCTCAACTAGCGTGAACTATAAGTTACAATAAGATTACCCTTTATCAATACTTAAAAAAATCTTGTTCTTTAGGTATCATAAAAGATAATATATCTATTTTTGGTTGTAAAAATATTGAAATAATGGAGTTAAATTCCCTTTTAAATATTAAAGCTAATGAAAAAGGTGAACTCACAACTAAATGAAATTGATTTGATAAAAAAAAATTGATATGCATTATAAAGTTAATTTCAAAAAAAAATAAGTGAGTATGCATAAAAAATAGACGTATTAAATTCATGTAATTATGTGTATTGTGTTTGAATGATGAAAAGTGTAAATTAAAAGTGAGAGAAAAAACGGTTTGATAAAGTATTTCAGTAATATCTTGGTGTGATCCCCTATGTATCCTCCCCTTAGGTTGAGAGGTTTTTTATTTATCACTTGATCTTGGTGGTGATAAAGAAGCTCTTCCCTCAAAATTATGTTTGTAAGAACCCTCATAAACTTCATTGGTAATCAAGGAACTCATCCCTCACTTTTGTGGTAGTGAGTGCCCGTTGTAGAAGGCAATGAGAAGAAAAAAAATTCTTTGTGAAAACCCATTACAGAGACACTCCATTAATCTCTCATAAGTATTTGTATAACTGAGATAAGAGATATAGAGAAGATAAAATAAGAGATCATTTGATATTGAAGAACAATTGGAGTTTGATCTTGAGAGAACTTTGAGAGGATTCTCTTGAGATTTTCCTTTACGTATTTCAAACTTTGATCAAGGATTTGATTCGCAATTGAGGTATTTTCATTCAATGGCATAACTAAGGATGATCTTTCAAGGCACCAAGGATCCCTATTTATAGGATCCAGTGCGTATATGAAACTTTTGAAATTCACTAGATTCATTAAATCCAATGAAGACCAAAATAATTTTTTTGACCATAAAAAAACACCCTCCAGAAGCAAGGTCTCAATATCATTAGCTACCCAGCACACCTCACTAGCCGGCCGGTGTGACACCTATAGCACACTAATTTTAAAAACCCTCCACTAGTTATCCACTATTATCCAGTGGCTAGCATGTGGCCTTCTGAAAGACATGGGAGGTTCTAGATTAATCATTGGTTTATTGGTGCTCCACCACTAGATAGTAAGTGGTCTTCCTATAGGAAAGGGGTTGTTTCCATATGGCACTAGCTGCCTGGTGCCCTACACCAGCTAGATGGTGTTTCCTACATCCCTTCAACTTCAACTAAAGCCTCTCTAGCTTCCTTCCATGGCCTTTGATTGATGTTCCAACTTCATTCCATGATCCAAAAACATGATAAAATTTAATTCTAATTCTTCAAAAAGATCATTGAGATACCTTTAAATATCATCAGGTATCTTCATTAAGTCCATCAATGACATGAATAGAATGTAAATTGAAGAAATTTAAATTTACTCAAATGATAATGTCAGAAACACAAAAGATTGTGTGTGGTCATGAAAAACTATGAGATGGAAAGGTAAAATAATCACCCCCTTCTTGATGATCACAGACATTTAACATTAAAAAGATATGTCAAGTGTAAACCAAGAGTGAAATATATAGCAATTTATTCAAGATATAAGTGTGTAAAATATATTCAAACAAGATATTCAGTATGCTCAAGAAGTAAATAAATCAAATATTCCTTATATCAAACAAGACTAAAACTTATAACACCCACTTTATGAAAAAATTAAGCAATAACACATATAAAAAAATTCATCCCCTTTTTAACAATAATTTCTATAACTTTAAAGTATAATAAATATTTCACCCATTGTGATAAAAAATTATTTTTCCCCCATAAATCTCAATAAAATTCTACCCCATTGTGAATCTCAAAAGAAAACAAGGATAGGAAAGAGAAATTTAAAAGAAAATATTTGATGAAATAATCAATAGATATTTTAAAAGATATTTTGAAAACTAAATATAGAGATTGAAAAAGGATTTCAAGATAAGTAAAATAAAATGATAGACCAAAAATTTTAAAAAAATTTCTTAGCTTCCAAACTCCTCCTTAATAAATTTATTTTATAGGGAGGGAGGTGAAAGTTTAAAATAAGTTTTTATGATAGAGACAAAGATATTTAAAATAAATTTATAAAAATGAAATAGAAGAGAAATGAGAGAAAGAATAAGAGAAAATAATGAGAAAAGGATATCAAAACAAATTGGTATATTCCTTTTCGAAACAATACTTCCCTCAAAGAATGGTTTTATCTCCATTGATTGATTCCTTACCTAAAAAAACTTAAAGGAGGTCCGTTTAATGTGAAAACATACATTAAAATTCTCCAACCATTTTATTTTTTCAAATACAACTCAAAAACATTGTTAGATAGAAAATTATATGTATAAATTTTTACTCGTAATTAATCTTTCTTTAATAGATATAAAAATAATAATTTTTTAAATAAGTATATAATATACATAATTGATCATATAAATCATAAAACCAAACTTAAAATATATTTAAAATAAGAAAACACATTGATTGTATTTAAATTTTAAAAATAAATTTATTTTAAAAACATAAATTAGTAAAATTATGTTAAAAAGTACTTATTTTTTAAATTTCAACTTTAAAGTTTAAAAATTAGATAAAACATTTTTTATTTTTTAAAAGTAATTTGAAAAAAAAGGTCTCTCTTAAGGAAAAATTTCATAATTTAATAGAAAATGATCCCCCTATAATGAATGCATAAGTTATATATAGGGATTATAACCAATAGATAAATAATATAAATTTAATTTAATTTAAAATAAATCATGAATTTCAAGATTTTAAAAGAATGAGAAAAAGATTTTAAACAAGATCAAGAAAGAAAAATTTTAAAATGATTACTCAAGTTATCCATGTTCAAATGGAAATCATCACAAGTATTCCATTTAAAACTTGCCTTTAATGAAATCTAAATGATTGAATGTTAGAGGTTTAGTGAAAATATTAGTGAGTTGAAATTACATCCTAAAAAATTCCAATAAGATATCACTGTTTTGGAAGTGATATCTTATGAAATGGTTCCTAAGGTTAATGTGTTTAGTGGGGAAGTTTTGGAGAGAATTATTAGAAATATTTGTGGCACTAGTATTATCATATCTAATAGATATATGGTCATATGTATGACTAAAGTCTAAGAGAGTGTATTTCATCCATATTATTTGGGCACAAAAAATCCTAGTGGATATGTATTCTAATTCATATTTAGAAAAAGAAACAATGTTTTTCATCTTACTACTCCATGATATGAGAGATTTTCCAAGGATGTGGAAAGTCCCACTTATACTTTTTCTATATAGTTGGAATACTCTAAAATCAACATTATAAAAACTATCTAAATTCAAAATAATTTTCTTTTTAATAAAATAAATTAAAAAAATTGGTTCTTTTTAAATAATGAAAAATAATTTTAACATATTTAAGATGAGATTCCTTTATATTTGATTAAAAATTAGAACAAATACAAACACATAACATGATGTTGGTCCAATTCATAGTAATATAAAGTTGACTACCAATCTTACTCCTATAAATCTTATTATCGACTGACTTATCAGCTTCATCCAACATTAGCTTACAAGTTTTACTCGTGGTTGTACTAATTTTATTATCTTGATCCATGATAAATTATTTTAATAGTTCATTAGTTTATTTTACTTGGTTTATAAAAATACCATCATTCTTCTCAGAAACTTGAAAACTGAGAAAGAATTTGAGTTCACCCATAAATATCACTTCAAATTTCTTTTTCATTAAAGAAAAAAATTAAAAACAAATAGATTTATTGGTTAAGATGAAAATTAAATCATCAATGTAAATTTGAATAAGTAAAAAATCATTTGATATGTATTTTAGAAAAATATTTGGATTTTATTTTCTTAATTTAAAACAATTTGATAAAAGAAAATTAGATAAACATTCATTCCAAACTTTAGGGTATTGTTTTAAATGATAAATATATTTAGTTAATTTGAAAACATGATTTAGAAAATAATGATCTTCAAAACTAGGTGGTCATTCCAAAAAAACATTTTATTTAATAAAACCATTTAAAATCCACTTTTAGCATCCACTTGGAAGAGTTTAAAACAAAGGTGAGAGGAGAATATTAACAAGATTCTAATGGATTCTAACTAATTGATGGGTGAAAAGGTTTCACCATAGTCAATTATTTCTTCTTAGTTATAACCATTAAATACTATACAAGATTTATTTCTATTAATATTACCAATCTCATCTAACTTATTCCCAAAATACCATTTAGAGCTTATGGAGGGATGATTATTAGGTCTTTTCATGAGGGTACATACATCATTTCATGTGAATTTATTTAGTTCCTATTGCATGAAAAGAAACCAATTGTAACATCCTATTACCAACCTGTCAGGCTGTAGGGGGATCTCACACCATGTAACTAGGTCACATGACATGTAAGAGTTGTTGGGTGAAATTCATGAAAGGGATTCATGTCATGAAAGGTTACACGATGTGAAGAGTTGTTTCATGTTGTTAATTATTTAAAGAATGGTTTTTTAATCCGAGGCGGTGGATTTTTCAGTGTACTTGAAAAAAATTTATTTCATGATGTGTAAAGGAGTTATATGTCATGTAATTCCCAGAAAAGGGAAGTTTTATGGCACTGTTCAGGTTTTGGGTGTCCATTCAGCCACCAGTTCTCCTTTGATCTCGACCCAATGTTACTCTCTAGTGATTTTTTGAGACATTGTTCCTTCATAATCGATCTGTTTGGCATTTAATCTTCATTGAGGTTAAAGTGTGTCTCTCCAAGTGAGTGATCTTTCTATTTCTTCATTTTCATTGATTGTGGTATCACCCTTGGGTTGCGTTATTATATTCAGTGGTCTAAATTAGTGTTTATTCATGTCTTCTTACAGATCTGTTGTGCGATCTCATTCTGGAGGTTGTTCCTATATTGGTTGTGGTGTGGCGGGTGTTTATTCTTGAGTTATGTGGTGTTTTATCTTTTATTATAACTCCTTATTTTCTAAATTGAATCTATCTTAAGATGTGGATTGGATTATAGGGTTTTTTTGATGTCATTGGGTTTTCATTGTTGGTGGATCCTATTGTGGTTGTGTGCAACCCAAGTTTTGAGGTAGGTGGTTCCATATCTAGACTATGTTTGAGTAACCTTATTATTCCTACATTATAAATTTATTTATAAAAATGAATTTACATGATTTTTTTGTGTGTGTTAAAAATAGTTTTTAAATAAAAATGGTTTTTCCCTGGTTGTTGATAAATGAAAAGAAATGGGATATTTTCAAATTATTGAAATGGATATTTGAAGTGGTTTTAAAAGTAATGGAATGAATTGTGAAAATGATAACATGGGTTACCTTGGGTACTTAGGTGGAAGTTTTATCTTGAGGTCATCATCCATTTTTTTATCTGGAGGTTTGATCATGGTTATTTCCTCTATTTCCTAGACCCATTGTTCTAGGGGACTGATATTGACATTGTTGGGGGGGGGGGTTACTCATGGGGTATTACTTTTCTTCCTAGGACTATGTTCTAGGAACTAGATTTTAAACTTGATAAATTTTGGTATGAGTAGTCAGCTAGTCTGACCTATAGTGATCCTTGGTATTGATGTGTGTGATTATGTTTTACTTTGCTTGGATTTGTTGTTTTATCCTTGATGTGCATGTTTATACTTGTGAAAGATGTTATGTAAAATATGATTTGAAATTGATATACCTACTTTTTTTAGAAATGTGAAAAAGATAAAATGTTTACCATGCTTTATATAAAGATTCTTTACTTCTTATCATGCCATGTTTTATTTAAAATGATAGTACAAGAATTGTTATACAGAAACTTGTTATGGAACTCCTAGGTGGGATCCTATTGAGCATGTTATCTCACACCTTGTGAACCTCTTTAGTGGTGTGCAGACCTATGTATGTATTCCAATATAGGGAAAGGAAAGGAACTATGGTGAGGTGGTAAGGTTTCATGTTAGTTGGGTTGGATAGCTGGTGGTGAGATAGTGGTAGTTCATACATGACATCACATGAAGAAGCTATTTGGTTTTGGTCTTGTGTAGTTCGGCTTGTCTCTTAGAGTTTTTGACTACTTTTACAATTATTTTGTTTCCACTACTTTCTTATAGTTATGGCATATATTTTTTAGACTTCCATTGTTCCTTCTTTCTCCATGTGTGTGTATATATATATATACCATTTGTTTGTTCAGGTTGGGTGAAATCATTCCCTCTGGTTTGTTGTGCGATGCTTGGGTGCTTTTTACTAGCCCATGGGGATCGAGAATGCCCTTCAGGTATGTGATGGATTGGGTCGAGTTCCAGGTTTGAGGGTAACTCAGGTCAGTTTGTTACAAAAAAGGTATCAAATCCAGGTATCCCACAAGAGTTCTTGTATTGGGACATCAGTTATACTATAGATAGGATTTTCGGGACTTGAGAGGTATTTTGTGATGAGTGTCTGGCCATCCCTTGTCATGATGAGACTCAAGTTCCCATGGGATGTTGGTATATGTGTCTCTAAATTATGGTTTTGTTTTAAATCTTATTTTCTTCTTATGGGTCATCTGGTTTGAACTAAGATTTACTTTTTTGTCTGATCGTTCCTTCTGTTTTAGTGTGTAGTAGTATGCCTTCGAGACGTCTTTTGCGAGTTCCTCAGGAAGGTGAAACTAATGATCCATAAGGGAGTCTGTTAGTGGATTAGAATCTCATAAAGACTATCATATGGGTAGTTCGTTCTTCTGATCAGGATGTACCATGAGTTCAGAATGTAGTTGTTGAGGTACATCTAGGAGCTGGAGGAGGGAGAGATCAGTCACAGGAATTCTTGCACAAGAATCCACCATCCTTTAAATGAACGAATGAACCTCAAGAGGTGGAGGACCATCTGGATAGGATCAATCGAATATTAAACTTTTTGGAGACACCTAAGAATGTTAATGTGAATTTTGTAGCATTCAGGCTTGAGGGTTCTAGTAAGAAATGGTGGGATTCAATGGTCCAGGTAGACAGACACATAGACTTGAGTTGGAAGGGTTTCAATACCCTGTTCTTTTAGTAGTTTTTATTAGAGTCAGTGTCCTAGAACCAATTGTTTAGAATTTTATTACATGAATATTTGATGTATTAAATATTAAATTAAACATCTTATTAAATATTGTTCATTTTTCTCCATAACATTAATGTAATAATGTCCTAGAGTATTTGTCACGTTGATAAGGTCATAGTAGTTCCCCGCTATGATAAAAATATTGAAGTGCTTTGAAAATATTATTAATATATTTATACAGTTTAATAACATACTATGATGGGACACATAGTATATTGATCGTCAAGTGCAAGTAATCCTAAGAAGATGAAGGGTTATAAGTACAAACCTTCTAGTACGAATTCCACATGTTTTGGTGTCATCAGATATTCCTATCTGCGAGCATGTTTAATGGTCCTTATACTTTAAAATTTTCATTAATGCATGTCATGACTCACACACTTAGATTTTTTTATGAAAACTATCATGACATATATTGGCGGGAAGTAAGTTATGTTGGGTCCATCACGAATGACATTTTATTAATGGATAATTCAAGGAAGGATTTGTCCACTCCATATTTATAGAAGTTGATATCTCATCACTTTGATTGAAATAGAACTGTCTCCCTAAATTTTATTTCCATGGTGTAACAATGAGTTTATTTCAGATAGTCAAATAATAATGTATCGAGCATATAGGTTGATGACACCATCATGAAACCTGCTTGATGAGATATTATGATAAAGGGGTTATATGACACAATGATCATTTTTATGTGGTTTTTTTATTATGAGTTTAAGTTCTTTCTCTTGGGTGCCTTGACCCATTTCTAAACAGAAATCTTGGACTTTAGGTAATCCCGCCTAATGCCAATGAGAAATAATCTTAGAGGGTCACACACTAATTGTTTCTATTGGTCTTGATTAAATTCTATTTCAATTTAATTAATGGAATAAATATTATTCTCAAGACAGAGTAATAATTTTATTCAAGTTTTATTGATCGCATAAATTAAATAAATATTTATTCACCGGATTTTAAATAAAATTTATTTATTTATTTTATTGAATATTTAATAAATATTTATTTACTAGTTTTTAAATCAAATATTTATTTAATAGAATAAAATATTTATTCGGATGTTAAATAAATGAAAGAGGAGTTCAAAAGGACCAAGACCGTGTCTCATGATAAAATAATTATTTACAAGCCAGAAAATATTATTTATCCATTTTACGCAAGTTTTCATACCATAAAATATTATTATTATTATTATTATTATTATTATTATTATTATTATTATTATGTGGTATGGTATTTCATTAATGGTTATAATTATATTTAATGTTTGTTATGCAATTAAATTTTGTAACTGAAATCCAAGATCTATAAATATATGTTATGTATATTGTGTAAAGCATTTGAAATCAATTACAATTTTGGGAATAGATAATTGTTGCACACAATGAATTATCTATCTACTCCTCCTCTATCCCTCTCAAGAATGAGAAACCCAAGCGATAATTTCTTCAAGACTGAAGAAAGGTAGATCAATAATGAACAATGCAAGACATTGGATTTATCATGCTAGCATCCGGAGAATGAGTGGCATTTCTCAGAGACCATCAGAGAGCGTGTGGATCACCACTAGAGGGATTCTACCCTTGGATCCTCACAAGTGCAACAAAGTCAATCCAAAAGGTCCATTTTAGATGATCAACAATCATCAATGAAGAAAGTTCCTAATCTTAGGTATTTATTTCTTCAGTTATCAAATAAATTAATTATAAATTTGACATGAAAGATCTTTACTATTGGTTTAGGAAAATGATTATTAAAATAAATTTTAATATATCACCCTCCACCGCAACGCTTTCACTGCGCCTAAAACCAACAAGTGGTATCATAGTGGTCACATTTAAATTTATAATTATTTATTTGATTGTTGATTTATGCATAATTATGGTCAGAATTTCCTTTAATTTTATTTTCTTTAATCCTATTTGAATTAATATGTTATTGACATATTAATCATGTTTTTTCATTGTTTCATTTTCTTAGAGATTTAAGAAAAAATGAAGAATGATCGGAGATTCCATCGGTAAGTTCCAAATATTTGGACAGTAAATATGGGTTAGATGGCGTGTGGCTGGTGCACATGCCATATTCCCATGTGCAATATATCAATATGTGTTAAGCAATTAAAAAACACATGGTGCTTTTATTGTACATCGTGTGTTGACTGGGCCAACCTGGAAAGCGGCGAGCGGATACAAGGTGTGTAGCTGGCATGTACACTCTGTGTGGTCTGACTGAGTTAAAACACCAAAGACCCAGTCGTGTGACTTGGATATACAGAAACCAAGGTATATGGTGTGCATCTAGATGTACACACCATGTAGTATCCCATTAATGGAAAAATTAAAATTACATTAAATTTGAAAAAATGAAGTATTAAAGCCTTATTTTATTGATTGGTACACTATTGTGTGTTTGAAATTTTAATAAAGGTTTTAAAGAATTTTAAATGCTCAATTAATTTACTGTAATAAATATGTCATTAATGGTTCTTCCATTTATTTTATATGAATTCCAAATTGGTGGGTATCTTCAATTATGTTCAGATGATTGTTAAGATGAAAGGGAATTAATTAATTTATTAATTAATTAATAAAAGTGTGTTCATCTTAATAATAAAGAATGAATAAAGAAATGAATTATAGCTAGTTACTTTTTGCGTATTCCTTGCATGTATGACCAATCATGAGCATGACCAAGACCTATATATATTGGAATTTATTTAATTAGATTTATTGCATAGTTTTCAATTATTTAATATTAAATTAAAATATTGCATATGATTCATCCCTACCTCCATTATTATGTGAGACCTGTGTGTCCAAGGATATGTATGTAATTACCTTCAATAAATCATTTGGTTCCCCTCACCTGAATGTGAGTAATAAATATTTTTAATTAATGAATCATCCCAAGGTGCATGGAGACAGTTCAAGAAGAAACCATAATTACACCAACTCATTGATATATAGGTGGACATGTGGAATGTTGTAGATCATGCCAAGTTTGGCATAAAGAGTTATTTCCCATAGGTCATAGGTTTGATTTAGTGTCTTATCATTAAATCAACCATTAGATAAGCTCATGATCAGGTCATTTAATTATTTATTTATTTTCTGTCTAATGCATTAAAATTATATTTATTGATGCAAGACCATGATCACATAAATGAATGAATTAATATGAAAATAAGGAATTTAAATAAGATTGATTATGCATAAATGTTTTATCCAAACATGGTTAATTAATTAATTAAAAATACACTTAAATATTAACAAGACATGTAAAGTATAAAACAAGATAAAAATTTATGAATAATAAAATAAAATACCTCAATATAATATTAATTCAGACTAAGCCTTTTATTACTTGATTAGGACTAAAACTCAATAGAACTATGTGTTTCACCAACCCTTATTGGGATACGTAATTTTATAAAGGGAGTTATTATAAAGGTTTCAGGTTTACTTAACCATTTTACATCAAGAGGATTATCCCTTTCTAGACTTGGTGTAATTTGGTGGAAAATTTTGAGAAAATCCAAGTAAGGATTTTTGGATTGGGGAGTCCACTCAACGGATCAAGGAGTTGCAAGTCCGCAGTTAGTAAAACTTTCCTACCCAAATACCTTCAAAATAGCTTGACCAAACCTTTTTGGGGTTATTTTAAGGGGGATATGGATCCTTTCCACTATAATTTTCTTGCAACTAGACATTCCATGTTCAATGGTGAGGGCTATTGGGACTTTAAAATAGTGGTAGATTTAATAAAATCAATTAATTCAATATTTATCACAAAATTTATAATCAAAAAAAGTATTAATATATGATCTTTTAATTGTATAGTAAATTGGTAAGCTCATCATCCTCACTATCCCTACAATCATATTGGATAAATACGATCTCCTCACTGGCAGTAACTTCCAGGAGTGGTTTAGATGCCTTCGAGTTGTTTTGCGCCATGAATAGAAATCTTACACACTAGAATCCTCAATGCCTAATCTACTCACTCAAGAGGAGAGGGATAAAGAGTTCATAGTCTATAAAAAACATATGAATGATTCAGTCGATGTTTAATGTTTGATGTTTTCATCTATGTCTAGTGAACTCATGAAGTCTCATGAAAACATGGATGCATATATCATGCTTGATCACCTATGCAGTCTTCACTAGGAGAGAGATAGACAGGAACAATTTGAGATTTCCAAGGAACTCTTTCAGAGTAAGTTTGGAGATGGTGCCCCAGTTAGGCCTCATATAGTCAATCTCATTGGCTACATTGAGCACCTAGAGGTTCTAGGGTTTAAAATCCCTGAAGAACTGGGAACCGATCTCATTATGGAATCACTCTCTAAGAGATTCTCCAGTTTTTTGTAAATTTTAATATGAAAAACATTGAGAATCTCTTCTAGATATTCTTAACCTCCTTCACCAAGTAGATAAATATATGAAGCATGAAAATCCTTTTGTCCTTATAGTGAAAAAATGGAAAGGGAAAGAAAATAACATTAAGATCAAAGCTTCTTCATATCCTTACAAGAAGAAGAATATCAAAGGGGAATCAAGGGAACATAATGTTTTCTATTTTTCATGTGGCAAGAAGGTCCACTAGAAGAAAAAATACACCTGACTAAATAAGCAAGGGGAAGCTTCAGGTGAGTTTTTTATCGAGTGAAATTTATCTATTTCTAAAAATTGGGTATTGGATATAGCTTGTGGTGCTCACATATGTATTCAAATATAGTAACAAAGTAGATTGGGAAAAATTTACCTAGGGGAGGTAGATTTACAAGCATCCAATGGAGCTAAATTTTATGTTGTATCTATTGGGGACTACCAGCTCACATTACTGACTGGAATGATCTTGGTTTTAAAGAGTTTTTATTATGTGCCTTCAGTTTCCAAAAACATTATTTAAATATCTATACTATATACTGATTGATTCATTCTCGAATTTGGAGATAAATGTTGCTTATTTTATAAAGATGTCATGGTAATTAAAATTTACATAACGGTATTTATGTGTTAGATTACATAAACCAAGTAATGGATATCAATAATGAAGTTTACTTCACATGAATCATACCACACCCAACTTTGGTATCACTAGTTAGGTCATGTAAATGAAAAAATCTTGACAAAATTACATCAAGATGGATATTTATATTCTTTCAAACTAAAACCACTTGGTGTATGTCACGCGTTTTTATAAGGAAAAATGGACAAAGCTCTATTTAGTGGGAAAGGTGAAATGGCTAAAGAGCTTCTTGAATTAGTTTATATTGATGTGTGTGGAAAATTTCTTATTGAAGCAAGGGGTGGGTACTCGTACTTCATAACTTTTAATTATGTGATAATAGATATGGATATATTTACTTTATGAGGTATAAGTCATATTCTTTTGATAAATTCAAGGAATACATGAATGAAGTTGAAAACCATTTTGGTAGGAATATTAAGATACTCTACTCAGACTGTGGTGGATAATATCTTAATCAATAATTCATTGATTACTTACAGGAGTTTGGGATCCTATCCCAACTCACTCCTCCTTACACACCTCGGTGGAATGGTGTAATCTAAAGGAGTAACCATACCTTTTTGGACATGAAGAGATCAATGATGAGTCATGTGAGTCTTTCATTGTCATTTTGGGGACATGCATTACAAACAGTGGCACACAAACTAAACCAAGTACCAACTAAATTGATAAATGGTATTCCATTTTAATTTTGGAGTAGAAGAAAAACCATGTTATCGAATTTTCATGTGTAGGGAAGTGAAGAATTTGTTAATTCCTCTTTAGGTAACAAAATTGCACCCCGAGCCACAAATTTTACCTTTATAGGATACTCCAAGGAAACAAGTGGATATTACATATACGCCCCCTCATAAAAAAAGGTTATAGTGGAAATACATTCCATATTCCTTGAGAGGGTCACATCTCTAAAAGAGATAGTGGGAGTGAGATAAACTCCTATGAAGTCGAGGCTCAAGGAACACAAGAGTTGGTACAGGATCAGATTCCATAAAGCCCTATGGAAGAAGAAACTATTCCAGAGACACATGAACTACGTAGGAGTACAAGAGAGGTTAGAGAACCAAAATAGTATGGATTTCTATTTATCGAGGATGGTGACTCATTATTAGTTGACAATAATGATCTTCTAACCTATAAGGAATAAATAAGTGGCACAGATGTTGCCAAGTGGAAATAATCCATGAATTCTAAAATGGATTCCATGTACCAAAACCAAGTCTGGATTTTGGTATATCCTTCAGAGGATTTAAATCTCATTCATCTCAAATGGGTATTAAAGAAGAAATTGGACATGGAAGGACAATTTAGTACCTATAATATTTGATTGGTCTTAAAAGGGTTTAAACAACATCAAGGCATTGACTATGATGAAACATTTTCACCAGTTGAAATGATGAAATACATCAGAATTATACTTTCCATTGCATCTTACCATGACTATGAGATTTATCAAATGGACATCAAAAAAACCGTTTTTAATGGAAACCTTCAGGAAGATGTATACATGACACAACCTAAATGGTTTGTGATGCAAAAGGATTCCAATAATATATACAAGTTTCAAAAATACATTTATGGATTAAAGTAATAATCCAAGTCATGGAACATTCATTTTAATGAATCCATAATATAATTTGGTTTTATAAAGAATGAGTGTGATCCTTATGTCTAAAAATGGTTCAGTGGGAGTGAATTCATTTTCTTAATAGTATATATTGATGAAATATTACTTATTGGAAATGAAATACCAGTCTTACAGTTTGTTAAGGTATAGTTGAATAAATTATTTTCCATAAAAGACTTGGGTGAGGAATCATATATTCTTGGGATCAAAATCAATCATGATAGATCCAAGAGATTTCTCATCCTAAGTCGAATTACATATATTAACAAGATACTGAAGAGATTTAGTATAAAACAATCCAAGAGGGAATTGTTTCCAGCGTCACATGGAATTCATCTTTCCAAGAAAATGTGTCTTTAGACCCATGAAGAAAGAAATAGACTGGAAAGGATTTCATACGCATCAGTGATTCGGTCAGTCATGTATGTTATTCTATGTACTAGGCTAGATGTCGCCTATGCATTAAGTGTGGTTGGCATATATCAATCTGATTTAGGTGACCGCCATTATATGGAAGTCAAGTCTATCCTTAAGTATTTGATGTATGCTAAGGATATGTTCCTAGTTTATAGAGGATATGAGAAACTTGTCATTAGAGGATATGCAAATGATAGTTTCCAAACTGATCAAGATGACATGAAGACACAAACAGGATACATCTTCATTATGAATAGAGGTGTTGTGAGCTGGAAGAGCTCAAAGAAGGATATAGTTGTAGATTCTACAGTAGATTTTGATTATATTTTAGCTTCTAAGGTAGCTAAATAAGTAGTTTAGATGCACAATTTCATCCAAGATCTTAATGTGGTACCTAGTAGTAAAGATCTCATCACACTCTATTGTGATAATAATGAATTGGTGGCTCTCATAAAAGAGCCAAGGTCACATCAGCAGAAGAAGAACATACTTTGAAAGTATCATCTCTTAAGGGATTTTTATCAATGAGGTGAATTTGTAGTGTGCAGTATTTCCATAAAAGACAACATTGTGGAACCTTTTACTAAAGCCTTGACTCAACAAAAACATAATTATTATGTGAGGTTGAGAAGACTGAAAGTTATAGGTAGTTGAATCTAGTCCAAGTGGGAGTTTGTTAGAGTTTTTTTCCTAGAACCAATTATTTGTACTTTGATTGCATGAATATTTGATGTATTAAATATTAAATTAAAAATCTTATTACATATTGTTCATTGTTCTGCATGACTTTAATATAATAATGTCATAGAGTATTTGTCACATTGATAAGGTCATAGTAGTTCCCTACTATGATGAGAAACTTGAATTGCTATGAAAATATTCTTAATATAATTCTATGGTTGGATAAAATACTATAGTGGGGAACATAGTATATATACCATAAAGTGTGAGTACTCGTAAGCATATGAGACTTATTCTCATTAAGTTCACACTTGGTAATCTCCAAGATAGTAGATTATGAGAACAAACCCACCAGTAGGAACTCTGCATGTTTTGGTGTCATTGGATATTCCTATCTACGAGCATGTGTAATGGTCCATAGACTTTAAGATTATCATTAATGCATGTCACAACTCATGTTCTTAGATTTTCTGACAAAAACCATCGTGCCATATGTTGGTGGGAAGTAGGGTACATTGGGTGCATCATGAATGACATGTTATTAATGGATAAGTCAGGGAAGGATTTTCCATTCCATCTTTATGGAATTTGATATCTCGGCCCTTTGACTAAAATAGAATTGTCACCCTAAATTCCATGTCCATGGTGTAACAATGAGTTTATTTAAGATAGTCAAAGAATTATGTATCAATCATATAGGTTGATGACACCATCATGAAACTTTCTTGATAAGATATTGTGATAAAGAGATTATATTATATTGTGAGTGTTCATATGTGGTTTTCATCATTATAGTTTTAAGTTCTTTTTCTTGGGTGTCTTGACCCGTTTCTAGATAGTAATCTTAGACTTTAGGTAAGCCCACCTAATTCCAAGGAGAAAGAATCCTAGAGGGTCACACACTAAGTGTTTTTGTTGGTCTCAATTAAATTCTATTTGAATTTAATTAATGGAATAAATATTATTATCAATACTAAGGAATAATTTTATTCAAGTTATATTGATCAAATAAATTAAATAAATATTTATTCACTGGATTGTGAATAAAATTTATTTATTTATTTTATTGAATATTTAATAAATATTTATTTATAAGTTTTTGAATAAAATATTTATTTAAGAGAATAAAATATTTATTCAGGTGTTCAATAAATACAAGAGGAGTTCAAATGGACCAAGACTGTGTCCAATGATAAAATAATCATTTATGAGTTGGTAAATATTATTTATCCATTTTTCACAAGTTGGCACACCACAAAATAATTATAATATTATTATTATTATTATTATTATTATGTAGCATGAGATTTCATTAATATTTATAATTATATTTAATGTTCATTATGCAATTAAATTTTTTAAATGAAATCCAAGCTCAATAAATAGATGGTTATGTCTATTGTGTAAATAATTTGAAACCAATTCCAAGTTTGGGAATAGAGAATTTTTTCTCACAAAGAATTCTCTATCGACTCCTCCTCCTCTCTCCCTCTTAAGAATAAGAAACCCAATAGAGAATTTCTTCAAGACTAAAGAATGAGTGATCAAGAACGAACAATGAAAGAAATTCGATTCACCATGCTAGCACCTAGAGAATGAGTGGTGTTTCTCAGAGACCATTAAAGCACATGTGGATCATTGCTAGATGGATTCTACCATTATATCCTCACAAGAAAAACGAAGGCAATCTAGAAGGTCCATTTTGGATGATCAAAAATCATAAAATAAGAATTTTCATAAGCCTAGGTATTTATTTCTTTAGATATCAAATAAATTAATTATAAATTTTATGTCCAAGATCTTTACTCTTGGTTTCGAGCAACGATTATTAAAATAAATTTTAATATATCACCCTCCACTGCAATGCTTCCACTATGTATGGAACCAACAGTTTTTCTTAGATTTACTGATATTGGATATGTCTTTGTAGTTCCTTTCCTTGTATTATAGAGAGCGTTTGGTGTCAATATACACCAATCAGTTTTCTAAGCTTGTCCACTTTGCTCCGTACTTGGTGAAGAATGGTCAGTTGAAGGCTTAGAAGTACCTCTAGGGTTTACAACCAGATATCATATCGTAGGTATTTATGTTAAATATTTCTACCTATGTAGAGATGGTAGATGGAGCTATGATGGTAGAGATGAATATGGTAGGAAAGGTTGGATTTTCCACCTCTTCTCTTCCATCTAGTGGCAACTTTAGTGGCACACATAGAAAGAAGGGGAAGTGGAAGGATCGTCGCAAGAGTAGTGGAGGTGGGTCTCAACAATGAGCCTCCTATGCACTGTCTACTACAGCTATTAGTGTGTCTCTTACTTGTTATTATTTTGGCAAGGTCAAACACACAAGACGTTATTATCCTATACCTGTGAATACATGAAAAATATATGAACGAGTTGGTCACTTACAGTGCTTTTGTTAGGCTATGACTACACCTCATTATGATCAAGGTTTGTCAGCTCCAAAGGCAACTATGGGTTAGTCAAATGCTTCAAGGACTAAAGGGCTCCATCCATAGGCCTCAGGAGTGAAGCAATTTCACATAGTAGATGAGTTTCCAGCGAAGGTTGATGCAGGTATGGAAACAATGAGAGGTATTATCCTTATTGCATCTTCTGTATCAATTGATTTATTTGATACCGGTGCCTCCCACTTTTTTATATTTGCATGTTTTGTTGATATTCTTAAACTTAAAATGAAACTTATGTCCTTTATAATGTAGTTAGATACACCTCTTAATAAGAGTAAAGAGAAGGGTTTTGGTGTCCTTGTTTGTTCACAATAGCTGATACGGATTTGGTCTAGGGTTTTCTCATTCTTGATCTGGATCTATTTGATGTCATAATCAGTATGGATTGGCTTTTCAATCATCAATATGAGGTTGATTGTTATCATCAGCATGTTTCATTTCTTTCTGCCAATGGGAGCTCTCATGTGTTTCAGGGGGGGTGGGACCCGAGGTTTGTTCATGCAGGACCTTCCCACCCAGATCTCAATAGTTTGTTGTCTTCTATTACAATTGATCATGATGACCTTTCTTCTTTTGTTGATCTTCCCATTTTTTGGTACTTTTCTGATTTTTTTCCACAAGACTTTCTAGTCTTCCTCTGAGATAGAGGTAGAGTTTACAGTGGACCTAGTGCCAAGTACGCAGCTGATATTGATACCTTCTTATTATATGGAACCAGTGGATCTGAAAGAGATTAATATTTAGTTGGATGGCGTGTTAGGAAAAGTTTTTGTTCTCCCTAGTGTTTTTCCCTGGGTATCCCCTGTGCTCTTTTCCAAGAAAGAAAATGGTTCACTTCGGTTGTGTGTGGACTATCAGAAGTTAAATCGAGTAATAGTTAATAAAAAATATCATTTTCCTTGTGTGGATGAGTTTTTTGATCAGTTAAAGGGGAAAAGGTTATTTTCAAATATTGATCTTCATTTGGGTTATCATTAGCTTAGAGTTTGGGATTTGGATATACTAAAGACAGTTTCATGAGACGGTATGGTCATTATGAATATATTGTGATGCCTTTTGGTTAGACTAATGCTTCTGTAATTTTTTTGGTTTTTATGAATTGTATATTCCATCAATATCTTGACACTTTTTTGATAGTGTTTTTGGATGATATTCTAGTCTGTTCAAAATCCAGGTGTGAGCATGAGCACCATCCAAGTTTGGTTCTATAAATTTTGAGAAGTCACTGTTTGTATGGAAATAATTAAAAATGTAGTTTCTGGATTTAAGAAGTGAAGTTCTTAGGGAACAATATTTATAAACATGTCTTATCAATTGATCCTAAAAAGGTGAAGGTTTTATTATCATGGAAGGAACCACATAATGTCTTTGAGATATGGAGCTTCCTGGACTTTCTAGATACTACCAACAGTTTGTTAATAACTTCTCTAAATAGGTGTCACCTTTGACTGCTCTTACCAGGAAGGTGGTGAAATTCACATGGGATGTGAAGTGTCAGTCTTCTTTCAATGAACTGAAATGACTTCTAACATCAGCTCTTATTCTGATCTTACCTGAGCCTAGTATGGGGTACGTGGTTTTCTATGATGCTTCTAGTACTGGTTTGGGATGTGTGCTTATACAGGATGACCATGTGGTAGCTTACGTCTCTTATCATCTTTGGCCACATGAGACGAATTACCCCACTCATGATTTAGATATTTCTACAGTCATGCATGCGCTTAAATGTTGGCAGCACTATATTTTTGGGGATAATTCCACAGTATTTTCTAATCATAAGAGTTTGAGTTATATAATTTCTTACAAATACTTGAATCTCAGATAGAGATAATGGGTAGAATATCTTCAGATGTTTTAATTCAATAGTGCCTACACCCCAGGGAAGAGTAATGTCATTACAGACACTCTTACTAGGAAAGTACCATTGTAGGCTATTCTATAATTGAAGGAGGAGTGGAACCTTATGGGGATTTTCACTCAATTGCACCTAGATTCTCATGAGGATGTTTCATGTATGATTTTTACTATTGTTTATTTATCATTATCTCTCCTAGAGTCTATTTTACAGATTTAGCAACATGATGATGAGTTTAGTAAAATTAGAGAAATCCTTTATAGTGGGGAGACCATTTCTAGTTGGTCTCTCTCTTTAGATGGTATGATCTACTTTGAGAAGTGTGTTGTCATCCTAGAATATGTGAGGAGTTTAGTCTTCTTTAATTATCACATCTCCTTATGGGTTGTTCAACCAGGCACTATGAAAATGTATTATGACATGAGAAGACAATTCTAGTGGCCAAGTATGAAGCATGACATTGTAGATTATGTGTCCCGTTGTTACACCTACTAACAGATAAATATAGAGCACTTGAAACCCTATGGTTTGCTTCAGACTCTTACGGTGTCAGTCTAGAAATGGGAAGAGGTATCCATGGATTTTTTTATTGTATTACCATGGACTCCCTAAGGGAAAAATGTTATCTAGTTAGTTGTTGATTGGTTGAAAATGTCTGGTCATTTCATTCCAATCAAGGATACCACTAAGGTTAAAGATCTAGGTAAATTGTATGTGTAAGAGATTGTGAGGTTACATGGGAGTCCTTCTAGAATTGTTTCGGAAAGGGAACCTAGGTTTACCTTGAGGTTTTGGTGGATTCTACAAGAGTAAATGGGAACTCAAGTCAAGTTGAGCACAACTTACCATCCACATACAGACGGTCAGACGAAGTGTGTGATTTAGATCTTAGAGGATATGTTTTGTTCTTGTGTCTTGAATTTTTGTGGATCACGGTATAGCCATCTAGGACTAGTTGATTTTTTTTAAAAAAATAGTTATCATTCATCGATAAAAATGGTTCCCTTTGAGGCATTTTATGGTCACTCATGTAGATCACCTCTTTATTGGGAGGAGGTGGGAAAAGTATCTTTAGTTGGACCATGTTTGGTCTTGAAGACATTAGTGAAGATTCATAGTTCTATGGAAACATGTATCATATTCTCATGAGAATTGGGAACATCAGTCGTTGATGAGGGAGCAGTGGCCTCATCTTTTTCCAAGGATTACATCTTCCACATGAATTCTCGAGGACAAAAAGTCTTTATGGTGGGGAGTTTGTAACATACAGTTACTGACCTGTCAGATTTCAAGTAGATTTCACACCATATAACTAGGTTACACAATGTTTAAGAGTTGTTGGGTGGAAGTTGTGAAAGTTATTCACATTGTGAAAGGTTATACAATGTGAAGAGTTGTTTCACGTCTTGAATTATTTAAAAACCAGATTTTTAATCTGAGGCGACAAATGTTTTGGAATACTTGAACACCATGGATTTAACAATGAGTAAATTAATTACACGTTGTGTAATTCCATGATCCTAGAATTTTTAGGGAATCGTTCATGCTTTGGGTGCCATTTGGCCACTAGTTCTCCTTTTCTCTCAACCTAAAGTTCCTCTCCAGTTATTTTTGGAGACATTGTTCCTTCCTGGTCGATCTGTTTGGCATTTGATCATCATTGTAGTTGTGGTGTGTATCTCTGAGTGAGTGATATTTCTAATTCTTTGTTTTCATTGATCGCAATAACACCCTTGAATTGTATTATTAGATTCTTTTGTCTAAATTAGTGTTTCTTCATGTCTTCTTCCATATCCATTGTGTGATCTCATTCTTGAGGCCATTCCTTTATTGGTTCCATTGTGGTGGGTGTCTGTTCTTGATGTATGTGGTGTTTCCTATTTTCCTTCTACCATTTGTTTTCTAAATTGAATCTATCTTGAGATGTGGATTAGATTCTAGGGTCTTTGTTGACGTCGTTGGTTTTTCATTATTGGTGGGTCCCATGGTGGGTGGGTGTGGCCCAAGTTTCGAGGTAGGTGGTTCCATATATAGCCTATGTTTGATGAACCATATTATTACTACATTATAAATTGATTTATAAAAAGGAATTAGAATTATTGTTTTGTGTGTGATGAAAATATTTTTTAAAGAAAATTTTTTTTTCCCTGATCGTTGATAAACAGAAAGAAAAGGGGTATTGTCAAAGTGTTGAAATGGATATTTTAAATGGTTTTCAAAGTAATGAAATGAATTGTGAAAATAATCACATGGGTTACCTTGGGTACTTAGGTGGAAGGTTTAGCTTAAGGTCATCATCTATTTATTTGTGATTATTAGGAAGTTTTCTCATGGGGATTTCCTTTGTTTTCTAGGATCATTGTTCTAGGGGACTAATATTGACATTGTTGGGGGGGTTTACTCAAGGGGTATTCCTCTACTTCCTAGGCATGTGTTCTAGGAACTGGATTGTGAAATTGATTAATTGTGGTATGAGTAGTCTGCTAGTATGACCTATAGTGATTCTTCATATTGATAGATGTTCTTCTATTTTACTTTTCTTGGATTTTTTGTTTTAGACTTGATATGAATGTTTATTCTTGTGAAATATGATATGGAAAATGCTCTCTGAAATTGATATACTTTTTTTGTTTTAGAATGTAAAAATGATAAATATTTAATATTTTGTTTTTAAAACTTCTTTACTACTTATCATGCCATGTTTTATTTAAAATGATCATATAGACTTGTAATGGAACACCTGGGTGGGATCCAATTGAACCTATTAGCTCACATTTTTCATACCTCTTTGATGGTGTGTAGACCTATGTATCTCTTATAATGCAGGGAAAGGAAAGATGTTTCAGTGAGGCAGTGAGGTTTCTTTTCAACTAGGTTGGGTATCTTGTGGTGATATAGTGGGAGTTCATCTACACCATCACATGGAGTAGCTATTTGGTTTTGTTCATGTGCAGTTGGACTTGTCTCTTGTAGTTTTTGACTACTTTTACAGTTGTTTATTTCCATTTTTTTCTTACAATTATGGCATATATTTGTTAGAATTTTTTTGTTCCTTCTTGCTCCTTGCATATATATATTCCATGTGTTTGTTCAGGTTGGGAGAAATTGTTCCCTCTAGTTTTTTGTTTGATGCCCAGGTACTTGTTGCCAGCCCATGGGGATCGGGAACACCCTTCAGGTATGTAGAAGATCGGGTCAGGTGCCAGGTTTGAGAGTAACCCAGGTCGGTTCGCTGCACCAATTTTCATCGATAAGGAAATCGTTAATATTTTGGGGTTTCCAAGTAAGAGACAAAGGAAGGATGTTCAACCACATTTTGGACTGATCTTCTTTTATGAGTTCCTACTTGAAAATATCCAATGAAATTTTTAAGGGGAAGTTCTTCAGATTTTTTAAAAGCTTTGGGTAAATAAATTAAAGGTGATTCTTATTCAACTTCAACTTATTTATATTTTAAAGGTTAATTTGAAGTTAAAATATCATTTTGAAAAACATTTTGAGAAATATATTTTTAAAAATTTTCATCAAAAACAATATGGATTGATTTTTACAATGTTTTAGTCCATTTTTTAAAGACTAAATATGCCTTTCTTGATTTAGAGTACCCAATAAAGATACCTTCATCAGATTTTGGGTCAAATATTCTGGGATTTTTATTGATGTTGAGAATAAAACGTTTTCAACAAAAAAAATTAAAAACCCAAATTTATATTTTTTATTTTCCCAAAGTTTGTAAGGGGTCTTTTTGGGAAAAGATCTTACTAGAATGTCAATAATTAAAAAGTAAGTAGTATTTACGAACACAATCTAAATATATTTAGATAAATTAAATTCATTTCTAAGAGTTCAATTGATTTATTAGATATTTTGATTTCACCTCTCAAATATCTCATTATTTTGGGGGTTTTGAGGAACAGAAAAATAATGATTATAGCCTTGAAAAGATAATAAATAATTAAATTCATTATTTTAAAATTCTCTTCCATTATCACTTTGAATATAAATAATTTTATAACCTTTTTCATTTTCATGTTTTTTAGAAAAGTTGATGAAGGATTTTTAAGCTACAGTTTTATGAGATAAGAAGTAATCCCAAGTGAATCTTATAAAGTCATCAATGCTAATGAAAGTATATGATTTACCTTTGATATATTCAATTTGAGAAGGTATGAATAAATAAAAATAAAATAATTCAAGATCTATAGAGGTAGAAATTCCTTTTTTATATTTAAAATAATATTCATGTTTCTTTTCATGTTAACATGCTTCACAAACCATGTTATATTTTAAATGATGTTTTGGTAAATTTAGTACTAGTTGATAAATATTGAGTTTGAAAAGTGAGTGTCTACTACAGTGATCAATGTACCTATGCCAAATCCATGACTCACTAACTTTTTCACTAGATCATTTTACATTTTTAGATAGAGAGAGATTTGAAATTGATTATATAAATATTTTGAAATCGATATGTGATAAATTAAAGATTTATTTTTTGATTTAAAAACTTTTTAAATGTAATTTTTAATAAATATGTTAAAATTATTATCACTAAATTGAATAATAATTAGAAAATTGTGTTTAGTTCCCTTGAAAAAAAATAAAAAAAGTTTTGTTATAAAAACTTATGGTACCTTCACCAATTATCTTACCATTAGAGTTATCACCATAGGTGATGTGACAACCATCTAGTTTATGTATTTTATTTAATTTAGAGAGGTCACAACACACGTGTCTTGAGTAACCACTATCAAGGTACCATAGTACTTCTTCTAATTTTCTCTTAAGAAATTATTACTATAAAATTAAATGACTAAAGGTTTTGGTACCCCAAACAAAATTAGGTCCACTAATGTTCACTAATAACAATTTTGGTATATATATTTGTTTAATATAATATTTTCTTTTAGAAATACTAAATTAAAGATGAATTGATTTTGGTCTCCCATATCATTCATTCTTGCAATAGATAATTCTTCTTTTTTCCTTGAATATTTTTTCTTTATATTTTAGAAGATATTATTTTTCCTTAATCATTGGATTTTATTTCTTATTAATTTATTTTTATAATGAATAAAGTTCATGAGAACCATTTTTGAGTTTATCACAAACATATTTAAATTATTCATAATTAAGGAGGCTTGAGGAGTAAGAAGAAGAGGAAGAGGGGAAATAATTATGAGAATAATTAGAAGAGTGTAAAATGGGAAGAGGGGAAATAGCCTAGATAACTTCACCAATATATTCCATAAGGAACTTAGCACTTGATTCAATTAAATAGGTTGATGTATTTGAGTCCATGGAGTCATATCGTACGCTCTAGGTTGTAAATTGAAGAACCTACTTACCTTGTTTCTTTTTTGTAACCTTCCTTTTATAAATGGGACATTACAGCTTGATGTGACCCTTTTTCTTATATTTGTAGCATGTCACTTATGGTTCCACTTTTTGATTCTTTTTCTTGTTTCGATTAGAATTTTTATTTTTCATGTATAATTTTTTCATGTTCTTGGTGTTTTGAGAAAATTATGGAACTTTGGCTCTATATGAATCATTTTTGGTAACTTTGAAGGTTATTTTTTTTTCTTTATATATCTGGATTCATTGGCTTCCTTCTCATCTTGTCACTTAATTATAATTTCATACATAATTATGTATTTGATAATTTCTTCATCCACCATTTTATTTATGTCCTTTACTTCTTTTATGGCTGTGAATTCGGGTGTACAATTTCTTGTAAAGGCCCATAGTATATTTTTTACTAATATTTTTGTAGAAAATCATCACTGATAGACTTTAAATCATTGAATATGTCAATAAAATGTGTAAAAATACTAGTAATGGATTCATTTGGACGTATATAAAAGCTTTAAAAATCGTTTCTATACATGTATAATATAGTATCTTTAACATTTTTGGTTCCTTCATGAGTGGATTCTTGTGATTTCCATATTTTAAGAACTATTTTATATATAAAAACATGATTAAATTCATTTTGGTCAATACCACAATGTAGAGTGTTCATGTATTTTTCATTAAGCTCAAAGTATTTAATATCATTGGGTGTAATCTTATCTTATGTCTCTTTAGTTGGAGTATATTCATGTATAACCATTTTTTAGACATGGTAACTTATGCTACTAATAAAATTTTATAGGAAATTTTTTTAGTAGGAATAATTTGTTCCATAAAAAATAAGAGCATGCGAATAAGAGCAAGATGCTATCATAAAAATATCGAACACTGAAATCTATTAATATTAAAAACAATTTTTGAAAATAATAATATTTTAAAAAACATCAATAACCCTTTGATACTAATTTCTGGTTGGGGAATAATGGACATAGGGCGGGTGAATTTCCCTTTTAAAAATAAAATCTAATGCAAAAGGTAAATTCCCAACTAAATTAAATTGATATGATAATGTGATAATTTTTATACATATTAGAAATTTAATTTAAATATAAATAAAGTGATTATGTATAGTGTAAAATGGAAATATCAAATTTATGAAATTATTCATATCGAGTTTGAATGATTTAAAGCATAAATTAAAAGAGAGAGCAAATGTGGTTTGATAAAGGGGTTTGGAAATAGCTCAGTGTGATCCCCTACATCTCCACTCCCAAATTTGAGAGGTTTATATAGTTCTCCCTTGATCTTGGTGGTAAATAATAAACTCGTCCCTCATGAGTATGGTTCTGAAAATCCTCTTGAAATTCATCAGTATCCAAGGAACTCATCCCTCACTTTTGTAGCAGTGGGTACCCATTGTAGGAGATGAGAAGAAGAAGGATTTCTTAGAGAAACCCCATTACAAATCCTCTCCCTTAATCTATTATAATTATTTTTAAAATTGTGATGAGATATAGAGAGAATATAGAATAATATATCCTTAGATATTGAAAAACAATTGGAGTTATCTCTTAAGAGAACTTTGAGAGGATTCTCTAGAGATTCGCCTTTGGGTGTGCCCAACTTTGATCAAGGATTTGATTCACAATTGAAGAGTTTTTGTTTATTAGAGTAGTTTATGATGATATTCCAAACCAATAAGGAGTCCTATTTATAGGTTTAAATAGGTTTAGGTTACTTTTGGAATTTTTAATAGTTTGAAGCTAAATAATACTGAAATAAATCATTTTTTACCACATTAAATAAAGCCCTAGAAGCACTATCTCGACGCCATCGGCTACCCTATGCACCTCATCGGCTATTTAGTGGGACACCTATATCACATTGATTGTAGAAACCCTCCACCAACTACTCGTTACTAAACAGTGGTTCTATAGTGTCCTTCTTCCAGACCTAGTAGGTTCTAAATTGATCATCGGTTGCTTGGTGCTCCACCAGCAGCTCACTGGTTATCTTCTTGTTGGAAGGGATTTTGTCAATTTGGAACCAGCTACCTAGTGCATGGAACCAGCTATCCGTTTCTACTTGAATCCCTTGAACTTCAACTAAATACCCATTATCTTCCTTCCATGGACTTCGATTGATGTTGCAACTTCATTACAAGATCTAAAAACATGATAAAATAATGAACTAACCCATCAAAAAAATCATCAATATGCCTTTGAATAGCATTGGATATCTTTATCAAGTCCATAAATGACATGAATAGAACTCAAAATGAATAAGAAGAAATTTATTCAAATGAGAATGTTAGAAACATAAAAGAGTGTTTTTAATCATAAAAACGCTATGAGAGAGTAAGGTACAACACCTATTACCTGATTCATGCAATACCAGGATGTGTGTTATTGTCAGTTTTCAATTTAATTTATCAAAAGACTTATGACATTTAGGGTTCTACAAAAAATTCATTCCTTTTCTAATCAAAGTCATCATCAAAAAGGACAAGGATGAAAACTAACAAACAAATAATAGATAATAACCAACTAACCCTATAAAATTATTCATCTCAAATACACTCTTTGATGCTTTCCATAATATCATCGCTTAGATCTTCTCAAGATCGATTGATACACCTTTTTTATGAGATGACACATCCATGGAATTTCTCCTTCAAAATCCAAAATGTACATTTGGTGAATTTTACATGGAGGCAATGATCCTGTAATATGCTCAAAATAATCTCCAAATGTTACTCATGGAGTGACTTGGATCATGAATACACTAGTATACCATATATAAATACCATGAAAAAGGAGTTGAGATATCAATAAAACATGTGGTCTATCATGCCATGAAGATAACCAGAGCATTAACAAGACCAAATGGAATAACCATGTACACATGATGAATATAACTACTATGAAAAGTTTTCTTTGGTATATCCTCTTTCTTCACTCTAAGTTGATAGTATCCAAACCTCGATTCAATTTTGGAAACCTATAAAGTGTTGTTTAATTTATTGAATAAGTATTTAGTTTTAGGAAAATGATATTTATTCATGATAGTGACTTAATTCAACTTCTTATAATTAACGCATAATCACATTGTGTCATCTTCCTTTTTGATAAAGAGCACTGAAGCTGCCTAAGGTGATGGGTTAGGCCTAATGAAACATTTATTCTCTTAGTCCTATAACTAAAATTTTATTTCTTATAACTTATTTGGTTCCATACTATAATAAGAAAGTGATATAGGACACATACAAGATAATATTTCAATCAAAAACTCAATCCTGTGCTCTTGTGGTAGTCTAAAAAATCATTTGGAAAAATATTTGGATAATATCTAATTATCTCTGGTAATATGACATGATTGGGCACTTCCATTTCCCCAAACATTATTTTCACTAATTAACATGTGATACTACCAACACCTGTCATCACAGACCCATATCTACTAGCATCAACATACCATTCTCCCCTAAATACATGATTTTCTCCTTTTGTAATGGAGAAAGTTACCTTCTATTAATAACAATCGATGTGAGTTTTATTCATGATTAACCGATCCATATACCAGATGAGATAAAACATGTTCATGTAAAGGATAGTGAAGTTCCATGAGAATGTCACATTTTTTATCAAAATAGTTCATGATAAGTACTTGAATCCCTGATTTGTTTTTCAATACATGTCATGTGGTTCAAATCATTTTAAAGGATGGTTGATGTGGCATAACATATCTATTTTGGCATGTTTTAGTGGTTATGGAATATTGATAAATTATGGAATTACTTTCATTTGGGTATTCTATTTTTAGTGAAGAGGAGCCTCGCTAGGGAAATTTCAGGATCCATTACATCATAGTGGTCTTGGCCTCACTGAGTGTGACTGTAATTTTGGGAATTTAATATTTTATGTAGGAAGAATGAGATCCATATAAAAAATGAATTTATGATCTTATATTTTGGGATAAACTATTTTAAATGAGTGAAATGGGGAATTGAATTATGCACAAGGTTATTTAAAGAACATTGTTGGCTTAGCTGAAGAAAAATAGGGATATGTATTTGAAATGAGTGTAGCACATAGTGTTTTGTGTTATAAAATTATTATAAGAAATATATTTCCCATAACAGGTGTTACCAAATCTATTTTGTGTTGAATTATGAAGATCAATAAAAGGTGGTTAGTAGTGACCACAGTGAAGACCAAGGTGTTTTGGTTATTAAGATTTCTGTAAATGAAGTGGAATAGGGATCTAGAGTGGGACAATGTCACAGAGGAAACCATTTTAATTATCATGTTTCACTGAGTGGAAGATGAAATTACATCAGGCTATGGAACAAGACATTTAAAAAGGTTTTTTTCCGATAAAAAAACTACATTTTTCTTAAGAATACACTATACCAGGGTCATATGAGAGGCAGTTATGCCTGGATTTTGAAATGAATGAAGATCATGGAGATATGGAGAAATTATGTCATGTAGGTCAGAGAAGGCTACTGACATGGAGGCTGGAATGATAATTTCAAATAATATTATATTTTTTTAGTCAAAATGAGTGGTTTAAATCCCATACATGTCTTGGTGATTTAATCTCTAAGAAATGAAGAATTCAATTGGTTTTCAAATTCGGTTGAAGTGTCCTAAATTTTATGAACATGGAGTGACTTGATTAGAAATTTTTTCCCACACAAAAACATGTGGGACACCTATAGTGATATCTATGAATGTAGAAATAAAATTTAATCATAGTTATTGTACTAAGAAATGGTGAGAGAAAGTGTAGACGTGTATTGTAGATGAAAAAGAAAATACAAGGTGGAATTATTATAGATGAGAAATTTTTTAAAGAGTGAGAGAGACAGTAAACCAATATTATTATGAAACAAGGAAGAAGATAATATACATAAAGTCCTTTAGAGACTTTATCTTTTCTTAGTGATCATTCTTTAATATTTTTTTTCCTTTTTTCACTCATTATAGAATGTTGGTGCTTGAAAAAACTAGTCAATGTTGGGGGTTTTAAGGGTTCAAGGCCATTCTCTTACCCTTTGTTGTTTTTTATAATAAGATGTTAGTATTGTTTTGTGGTATAATAACCACCATACACTTAGGATATAGTCATCCTCATTGGGGAAAACATTATTAAATATAGTATGCACATTATTTACATTCTGCACCTAGTGAGTTTGAGAGATTATTGTCTAACCACAATAAGAGCATTACTATTTTAAGAATAAAAATTCAATGATTACCCCCCCCCCATCATTGATAATTCCTTGAAGTGATCTTAAAAGTTGGTATCAAATCCATTGTTCACTCTTGAATATATCTCTTTATAGTTTTCCATGGATCATCATGAATCTATCTACAACAAAGGGATTCTGATCTTTAATTGGATGAGATTCTATCGTTTCTATCAAGAAATTTTAGAAGTGTAAAAGGTAAGTGGAAAGGTAAATTACCTTAAAAAAATTTAACTATGGAAAAATAGGTCACTTCTCTGCCAAGTGTTTTTTTAATAATTATAAAGTGTGATGAAGATATTGAATAACTAAAATGATCCTCCAAGAAGGGTGAATCATTTAGAATAAATCTATCCCAATCAAAATGGAAGAAGAATACATCATTGGAGTTTTTTAGAATGAACTTATTATCTCTTGAATAAGATGGTTCTTATAGTAAATATATTATAAATGATGAGGAAATATTTCAAGAAAATCTATCAGTGTGCATTGAAGTCTTAAGAAGATGAAGAAATTGTATCTTCAGAGGATAATACTCAAATTGATAAGGATTTTTCTACTAAATAGGGTGAATCTACTAAGGAATATACTATGAGAATTGAAATCAAGATGTTCCTAAAATAAATTGGAAGGCTAAGGGATAATAATTCACATATCAGTGAAAAAAATGATGAAGGAAAACAAATCTATATTAAGAAAGATGATTTGGCCAAGGAAGTTAAATGATTTAAAATTGAGAATGCTAAAAGAAAGAATATCGTTGATTATATGACTTCTATCATCACTCTTATAAGTGAAGAGAATGAAAATATAAATATAAACATCTTTAAATCTAAGAAGAAAATGAATAAATTCAAGTTCAACCATAGAAAATCTATCTTAGATATTGGTGAAAGTTCTAGACTGTCAGAGAAGAAAATAAAGGATACATAAATGAGTGATTAAATCACCCAATACCAAGTTATATAGGTGAATAAGGACTTAGATATAAATAAGGTGAGTCTATTGATGAATTATCTCAAGGGAATATTGTATTTGTGGGTGATTATAGTGGAAAAAATTGTTCCATTTAGAGAACTCGAAGTGAAGTTGAAACTTGACCACATATAAGAGAAAAAATCAAAATATAAATATATAATAGCCCCAACTACTCAAGGAAGAGTATAAAAATGGATCGGCTAAATCATCACATAATAGGCCTGAAAAATAATTTGAACAATTACCAATGTTTCAGAACCCCCTCCCTACAAAGTGTACCCCTCCTGGGTCAGCAATGTGAGAAGGGAGATAGTGACACTTGTGTCCAGCCTCTAGTAGGCCACAGGTTGGCGACTATCACCAAGGGTATAATAATCACACAGATGGGAGGCATTACCCTCTAAGATAACGCATACGAAAGAGATATAAGACAGACTCCAACCAAATCTAACTCATACTTCAATATAAAAAGAAACCCAAGTACACATATGTAATGTCATGAAAAGAATACAACAACTGAAAAGGGAAAACTTCAAGTACCAAAAGGAAGTAAAATAGCAGTGACCACAAATCCTGAATAGTTCTTGCAATCCCAAGCTAGTAGTAACCAGCCTGATCTCCAACCTACTCCAAGTGGCCTAAAAAAATTTTATATATACATGGGGTGAGTATAATAGTATACTCACTAGGATCCTCCTCGGAGACTCTCATGCAAAAGTAATGAAATCGTGATAAATCACAGTGAACAACAAGTGAAACTAACTTGCCACCTAAACAGGTATGCTATGTTCCCAGCCTCACTAAGGCTACTCTCACCAAGTATCTCATACAAGAGTATATAATATAATAAATAATATCAAGGGTACCTCGCTACCACTTACCCACTGGTTTTCTTCTTTTCCCCAACGTCACAGTCCTAAGAATCTCTCTCCAAAAAGGCTTTCCCACAGACACCTAGGCGTAGCACCACAACATGCACCTCGTGAAACACCACAACATCCATGTAACCAAAGTAATCAGTTAGTTTCCAAGAGCGACCCCAAATTTCATAATGTGTATTATACATCGGGAATTATAACTCAAGCCATTATAGCTCATACGCTGAGTAAGGATCATCATACCATCACATCCTATACATGTTACACTTATAGTGGTCTATAGAAAACTATATCCAGAGTATATGTGTGTGAATAACCACAAGACATTATAGACCTCTACACACACATATGGTGAAAACTAACTGTTGTGCCTACTAGAAAAAGTAACTACCAAGAGAAGAGAGGGTGTCCAAAGGGGGTAGTCATCCATCCATCCTCCCACTAGAATTTTGGGGAAAACACCCCCCCCCCCCCAGGGCTCAGAATCCCCAAGGTGTTAGTTTCCCTAACCGACAGGGTGTATTAGCATATAGAAACAATAAAAGTATATAATATAATATAACTCACAACCACACTATGGGAAGAACCTAGTCTTAGACTCAACTATAGCTAACATCTCTCGGACTCCCGGTTTCTACTGCTAAAACTAGATGTCCTATAAGCATGTGACCATTTAAAGAGAAATATTAAGTTACTTATCCCTTTTTATCAATTTAACTTTTCATAATTAATTATTTAACCATTAATTAATTGTTAGTAATTACACATTACATTTCATTATCATCACACCAAGTTCCATGCCATCCAGGCATGACCAAACCAAGTCCACATCTTCTCAGAAATATTATCTCAGCATCGCATCCCAACAAGCTCCAACCTCATGGGTTAACATAATTTATTCAATCATTTATTAACAGAATTATTACTTTCCCATAATTACAGTCATTCTAGAAAAGAAAAGATAAGCTACCAAACACAAGGGGCTCAACACGGTGAGTAGATGGACTACCCGTTGAGACTTTTCCACCTATAGCAGTAGCATAGACCCATCCATCCTTGAGAATCTAAATATGGAAAGAACTCGGAATACCCCACATGTCTTAGCCTCCATTAGAAGGAGGGTAAGAAAGACCATATGCCTTAAGCAATGGGTAAAGTAAAGAAGATAAACAACCAATAAGATTCAACAAGCATCCAACATTAATAACCAACCTCTTTAATCATCTCTGGTGTCCTCCCCGACATCCACATGCATAAACCAATGCATCTCGCCACTCTAGGAATCAAATTCTACCCCAACTCATGGGCCTCCCTACCCCACATATAACAACACCCTCTTATGCTCAACCATCCAAAGCTCACACCACAACAAAAGAAGCTGGAAAATAATCAATAAGCAACTGGGCTCTAGGCCCCAAGCAAGGCATCTAGCCTTCACACACAACGAGCACTCACGTATCCAAGCACAGGGCTCTTGACCTTTACTAGCAAGAGGTTAACTCAGAACCCTACTAGAAATTATCTTTTACCTAAAAACCGGTTATTTAATCCATCTTGAATTAGGCGGTTCATTTAAACATGCATAACTACACCCATTTGATTATCAACAATTTACCACAGAAACAACCGAATTCAAAAACATGGCTCTTTATATTTATCTAATTAATTTACAATTAATCCCAACTTTACATTATTTACCAATTTCCATCAATAACGATATGCTAAACAAAATAAGCATAGATATCACACTATTTAGTAAAAACAATATGCAACAACATACGATCGATACCAATTTATTTATCATATTCAAATATTTATTATGTCAATTCCATTGTGATCCTGTGGGATAAAACATGATAACTCTATAGTTTCACATAAAAGAATAGAGAATCCATGAATCCCATACCTCAAAAGGTTTCAGACATTATTTTCATGAGAACGGCCAACACAACAGATCACGATCACCTCTCTTGGAAGACTGCATCCACTTGAGGATGTAGAGACACCACCACACCAACCAACAACCAAGAAAACTCCATTAGAAACATGGATATCACATGACGTAACATGTAAAGGATGAATGTAAGTAGAGAAACTCATAATAATGGTGGTAGAACATACCTTATATCGAAGAATGATTGAAACTTCCTGGTTTCACCAAAGTTGGGGGTGCGCATGCATCCGGAAGAAACTCCAGGGAAGACACGATCCAAGGCTACATCACTATGAAAGAATCCTACGGGAATGAAGGAAATTTTCGAGTGTCTTGTACCAGGGAAAAATAATGAATAACAAGGTAGGAAGATATATCGGTCCTTTAGAAGATTTATTAGAGCAATGGTTTAAGATACGCTGGATTTTCCATTAAGATTGGACCTATCAAAGATCTCGTGTTTTGACCAAGTAAAGGCTTTCCAACTATTAGAAAAATTTAATATAGGAGTTATGGGCTTTTAATTGGCCTTAAATCACTTAAAACAAGTCCTTGAATGCATTTTATGTCGAAGGAAATGTTAAACGGGAGAAACTGCAGGAAATCTGGGAAAATGTGGAAATTTGACAAAGGAAATGACACAGTTCTAGAAACACTGTTCATGACACCATTTCGGTGCCACCATTTATGTGCCACAATTTTGATGCCACCATTTTGGTGCCATGGTTTTAGTACCACCATTTTGGTTCCACCATTTCAATGCCACCTTTTTGGTAATTTTCCAAAGGAAATGACACAGTTTTGGAAACACTATTCACAAAAATGAAAATCTGGAAAAGTGTTGGGTATAAGTCATCTTGACTTCCCCGAACACCTCCAACACTAGATTTTATAAAAAGGAATGGATCGGAGAGGTCTTTGCCATTACATCAGATACCTCTCAAAACATTCTCATCCCCAATAATCCAAAACCAACCCAAATAGAAACCAAAAAAAGGGGTCTAAGAAACCACTCTTTGAGATAACTCTCAAGGCTCTCGCCACCAAAATAGATCAACTTCTTCAAAAAGAAACATTTGAAACCACACAACACCCAAAACATGCTTCTTAACACTCTCCTAAGGTAGATACCTCTCAAAAGATAGTAAGCCACACAAGAAATAATAGAAAGACATCACATAACCAAGAAAGGTATACAACCACGAACCAAACATCATTACAAAGAAAGAGTTAAACATAAAAAATATTGGGGTACTGAGTGGGTATCTATGAATCACATTCCTAGGTAGTCTCCTTCATGCCACCATGCCACCACAATATATTAACCAAGGGAACAACACACTCGCGCAACACCTTCTCCTTGCGGTCCTAGATCTCTATAGGTCACCCCTCGAAGGTTGCATCATCATCAACATCGATCTCACCCAAATTGATGACGTGAGAGTCATCATGAAGATAATAACGGAGTTTCGACACATGAAAAACATCATGTATTCGGCTCATCTATGGGTGAAGTGCTAACCGATACACTACGGCTCCAACACAAGCCAACACCTCGAAAGTCCCAACAAACTGGGGAGAAATATTAATCCCATGACCAAACCTTTGTTGCCCATGATGGGGAGTCACCTTTAGAAAAACATAATCCCCAATGTAAAACTCTAGAGGTCTCCTCCTATGATCATCATAGTATTTCTGACTATCCAGCGCTGGCTTGATCCTCTCACGAATTACCTAAACCATCTTCGTCGTATTTTGTACTAACTCCGACCTGAGAATTGCTGACTCTCTGACCCCAGTCCAACACAATGGAGAATGGAAAGTTTAGCCATAAAAGTATTCAAATGTCAACATACCGATGGTGGACTGGAAAATATTATTGTAAGTGAAATCTACCAAGGGAAGGTGCCTCATCTACGAACCTCCAAAATTCAGGACACAAGAGTGCAACATGTCTTCAAGAGTCTAGATGGTCTGCTCTGTCTGATTGTCCATCTACAGATAAAAAGAAATTCTAAGGCATATCTGAGAACCTAAAGTATGCTGGAGACCTCTCCACACCTTGGACGTAAAATGGGGGTCTTGATCAGAAATTATTTTCCTCGAGACTCTATGGAGTCTCACCACCTCCTCTAGATACTACCTCAAAAAAACCACCACTGACGTAGACTCCTTAATCACTATAAAGTGGGATGATTTCTTCAAGAAATACACTACCACCCATATAGCATCATAGACTCCCTGAGCTCGAAGTAAATCGGTAAAAAAGTCCATCAAGATGTCCTCCCACTTCCACATAGGAACATCCAACGGCTGGAGAAAACCACCAAGAACACAGTGCTCGGTTTTCACCTTCTGTCAGACCAAACATCGAGACACAAACTATGCAATAACACGCTTCATCCCAAGCCACCAAAACTAAATCCTCAAGGCATGGTATATTTTCATCATGCAAGAATGTACCGCTAATAGAGAACCATGTAACTCCCTAAGAACCATCTCACACATCACCAAAGGAACAAAAAACCTTCCCTAAAACAACACTTGATGTTGTTCATCCTCAGGACAACCATCAGGGGCTTCACCACAAACAAATTGGTCTCTCCAGACCTCTATCTCAATATCCCCCAACTAGTACTCTTCTACCTGCTGCACTAGAGATGACTGTACCGTCATCTGGAAAAGACAACCTATACCCCTGACTTCTCCCATATTCAAATTCAATGCTAAAAGATATTCTATCACTCTCTAGGAATCACCAAATTCATACATTGCATCACAACGTGACTTCATGCTCAACGCATCGGTTACAACATTACCTTTACTAGGTGTATGCGAAATTTTTAAGTTGTAATCCTGTAATAACTTCATCCATCGATGCTACCGCAAGTTCAATTCATGCTGGGAGAAAACATACATCAAGCTCTTATGACTAGTGAAAACCAAAAAGCGCTCACCGATGAGGTAGTGTCTCCACAACTTCAGAGCGAACACCACTATTGGCAATTCGAGATTGTGGGTGGCATAGCTATGTTCATGGGAATTCAACTACTGAGACCCATAAGAAACAATCGATATTTGATGCATCAGAACACAGCCTAACCCAAGATGCGAAGCATCACAAAAAACGTAAAACTGAACTCTCCTTGCTGGCAGACAAAGAACCAGAGCACTGGCCAACTTCTCCTTCAGATACTCGAAAGTTTCTTGACACCGATCAATCCACACGAATTCCTGATTTTTCCTGGTCAACAATGTTAGAGGAGTTGAAAACTAAGAGAAATAGGCCACAAACCTCCTATAATAGCCTTCCAGATTAAGGAAAATTCTAACCTCTGCCACTGTCTTGGGGGATTCCCCAGACAAAACTACTTATATATTTGATGGATCCATAGATACTCCCTGTTGGGATACAACATGCCCCAAGAAATGGACTTATCGTTCCCAAAACTCACACTTCAAAAACTTCCCAAATAGCTATTTTCGACAAAGAACTCCCAAAATGGTATAGATATTCTCTACATGCTCCTCCTCAGACACGGAGTACACAAGGATTTAATCAATGAAAACCACCATGAAATTATCCAGGAAATCATGAAACATAGTGTTCATCAACCCCATGAACATAGTTGGAGCATTTTTCACACCGAATAGCATCACCAAGAACTCGTAACGCTAATGATGACAATAGAAAGCAGTATTTGGAATATCCTCATCCTTCACTCACATCTAAAGATACTTGGACTAGAAATAAATATTCGAGGACCAAGTCACACCCTTCAGTTGATCCAATAAATCATCAATCTGTGGAATAGGATAGAGATTCTTCACTGTCACTTTGTTCAAGAGATGATAATCGATACACAACCACAGATTACTATCAGCCTTCTTCACGAACAAAACTAGTGCGCCCCACGGTGACACACTCAGCGAAAAAACTAAACTGCAACAAACCATCGATCCATATAAACTACTCCCGTAACTTATAAGGGGACATCCTATACAGATACATAGAGATAAGAGATGCTCCTAGATATATCTTGATCTCTTGTTGAGGGGGTCATGCTACAACCTCTTCTGTAAAGACATCAGGGTACTCTTTAATGACCCTAGGAAACATCAACTTTTTAACCTCAGATGAACTCAACATCAGTTCAGCCATCAAGGATGAAAAATAAGGAACATGCCTCTGACCCATTTGTGGGTCTCACTCACCAACAAACACTATTGGCTCTTTATCAGTATCAAAGAACACCAACTTCCTCCAGAATCAATCCACAATAGCTTACACCAAATAAAACCAATTCATGTTGAGGATTACATTGTATGGTTGTATCTATAAACATAAAAAACCTCCCCAAGATAAGTACTTCCCCAGCACTAGGTTATAGTCTCTACATACTTCAAACAAGTCAGCTCAACCTCCAACTAGCGTAGTTAACTCCAAGGGAACTGGAAGCCTCTCTACCTCAATTCTTAAATCATGGAAAAGGGCTGGTGATATGAAATATTTTGTGGCTCATGATTCAAACAAGGTATACACCCAAGTAGAAAACAAGCAAAGGGTACCTCGAATGACATCTGGATCACCTAGCGCTGGCAACACTAAAGCATGAAGCTGACCATGACCTGATCCATGGCCTCTATGACCCTGATGACAACCACCACCATAGCCTCAATCTGCTCTCTGAGGATGGAGAGCATCCCGTGGATGTCCTCTGTCTATCCTATATTCTCTCTTCTGATCCAAAGCTAGTGAAACCTACTGCTACAGCCTAGGATGGAACTGCCTCAATAGAGGAACCTAGAGTGGAATACCTGGTGAATGTTGACTACTCTGAAAGGTTGGTCACTCTCGCTACTGATGACCTTGGCCTCCAAAATAAAAAAAATCACATGATCCCTTAGCATAGACCTGAGAGTCGTCTCCCCTAGAGAAATGAGATGCTGAGGGCTGAGACCTACCCCCGGCCGAATGGAAACTCTTCTTCCCTAAAAATCAGGAACCCCGGACTATAGCTCTACTTCGTGAGGAATCATGATGACTCCCGTCTCATGATGATATGGTTCTGGCTAACATCCTATTAATGACCTATGTTATGGCCAATATCTCAAGATATGTCTTCAACATAAATGGGGTGACCTGGTGTTGGATCTCTGGATGCAAAGCCTCCTCAAAATGCCTCGCCCTAGCATCCTCATCTAGAAACAGGTTTGAAGCATGTCATAAAAGTTTCCTGAAATGTATTCTAAACTCTCACACACTGGATCTCCCTTGTCGAAGGGTAAGTAGCTCCTGGCGATTGGATGCCTTCACAGTCAAAAAAAGAAACTCGACTCTGAACTTGTCTCGGAACTCCTCCCATGAGATCACTGAATCCTATCGATCTCCAAGGAATAAGAACCACCACTTCCTCACTATCCCATGAAATATCGTCAAAACCAATGATACTCAGTGCTCATTCCAAGAACATATTGAACTAAAATCTATCTCAACCTCCTCCTACTAGTCTTCCATGATTTCATCTGAAATGGATCCCTCATACTTCTTTACACTCTGGCGCTGAAACTATCAGAGTGTCCTCCAAGTGTCATCATTTTCAACCTCCACTCTGTGGGGATCTACTGGTGCAGCTTGCTAGACATCTTCTGCGCGAACCAGATGAGGATGTTGACTTGGAGCTATACCTACAAAATGAGCTCTTAAACATGTAATATGGAAGACTCAACATTAATTAATTGTTTTCTTTTATTCATTTTATATTAACCTATCCCAAGGTCTACCCATTCAAACATAAGCACAAAGAAGAAGGATGCATGATCCATTCCTAGGTATCTACCCTACAACAAGTATCACCTCATTTAGTAGCCAATGTATAGGGGGGCTTAAATACCTATGTCTCAACCAGTATCAAGTGTTTACATCACTTCCTAAACTTGACTTGCATCGTTACTTTACCAACCCATGCAACCTCACCTGTGTCGAACTCCAAAATTCATCCTATCCCTAAACTAGACCTCTAATACCACTCTTTCATGACCCCCTCCTCACAAAGTGTACCCCTCCTAGGTCGGAAATGTGAGAAGGGAGATAGTGACACCCGATTCCCAAGTCCAGTGGGGCCCGGGTTGGCGACTAGCACCGAGGGTATAATAATCACACATATAGGAGGCATTACCCTCTAAGAGAACACATGTTAAAGAGAGAGATAAGACAGCCACCAACCAACACTAACTCATATTGCAATATAAAAAGAAACCCAAGTACACATATGTAATTTCATGCAAAAACTATTATAACTAAAAAGGGAAAATTGGAAGTACCAAAATGAAGTAAAACAATAGCGACCATGAAGCCTGAACAGCTTCTACAACCCCAAGCTAATAGTAACCAGCCTGATCTCTAGCTTGCTCCAAGTGACCTGAAAAATAGTTGTATATATATGTAGGGTGACTATAAAAATATACTCAGTAGGATTCTCCCCAAATCCTCTCATGCAAAAGTAACGAAGGCATACTAAAGCACAGTAAACAACAAGTGAAACTAACTCACCACCTAAATAGGTATACTATGTTCTCAACCTCACCATGTATACTCTCACCAAGTATCACATACAAGATAATATAATATAATAAATAGTATCAAGGGTACCCCGCTATAACTTCCCCCATTGGTTTACCGCTTTTCCCCAATGTCGCACATCCTAAGCATCTCTCTCCAAAAAGTCTTGCCCGCAGACACTTGGGCATAGCACCACAGCATGAACCTCATGAAACACCACCACTAAATCTATATAACCAAAGTAACCAGGTCGTTTCTGGGAGTCACCCCATCTCACATAATGTGTATTATACGTCGGGCATTATACCTCAAGCCATTACATCCATTACGCCGAGTAAGGATCCTCAAGCCATCACAACCTATACACATTACACCTATAGTATTCCATAGGAAACTATATCCAGAGTATATGTGTGTGAATAACCATAATCCATTATATCCCTCTACACACATATATGGGTGAAACTAACCGTCATTCCTAACATCACATATAACTACCAAGAGAAGAGAGTGGGTCTAAAGGGGGAAGTCATACATCCATCCTCCCATCAGAATGTTGGGGAACCCCCCCCCCCCCTCAGGGCTCAGAATCCTTGAGGTGTCAGTTTCCCTAACCTAAAGGGTGGATTAGTGTATAGAAACACAAAAATTACAGAATATAATATAACTCACAACCACACTATGGGAATAACCTATTCTTAAACTCAACTGCAGCTAGCGTCTCTCAGACTCCCAACTACCACTACTAAGACTAGATATCCTATAATCATATAACTATTTAAAGAGTTATATTAAGTTACTTATCCCTTTTTATCAGTTTCACTATACCTAATTAATTATTTAACCATTAATTAACTGTTATTAATTCCACATTACATTTAATTAGCATCACACCAAGTTCCATGCCCTCCAGGCATCACCAAACCAAGTCCACAACTTCTCAGAAATATTACCTTAGCATTGCATCCTAGCAAGCTCCAACCCCATGGGTTAACATCATTTATTAATAGAATTATTACTTTCCCATAATTCCAGGCATTCTAGAAAAGCAAAACTAATCTACCAAACACAAGGGTCTCAGCACGGTGAGTAGATGGACTACACGTCGATCCTTTTCCACCTATAGTAGGAGAATAGACCCATCCATCCTCGAGAATATAAATACGGAAAGCACGTGGCATACCCCATGTGTCTTCACCTCTTTTGGAAAGAGGGTAATCAAGACCAGCTTCCAATATTCATAATTGACCCATTTCATCATCTCTGGTGTCCTTCCCGACATCCACATGCATAAATCAATGCATCTATCCACTCTAAGCATCAACTGCTTCCCAGAACCTTGGGACTCCCTACCCCATATACCAAAACAGCCTCCAAGGCTCCGCCATCCCAATCTCACACCACAACAAAAGAAGCAAGAAAACAATCAACAAGCAACTGGGCTATAGGCCCCAAGCAAGGCATCTAGCCTTCACACACAACGAGCACTCATGGTTCCAAGAATAAGGCTCTTGGCCTTTACAAGAAAAGGGTAACTTAGAACCCTGCCAGGCATTATCTTTTATCCAAAAATCGGTTATTTAATTTATCTTGAAATAGCCGATTAATTTAAATATGCATAACTGCATCCATTCAATTATCAACAGTTTACCACAATAACAACCAGATTCAAAAATATACATCTTTATATTTATCCAATTAATTTACAATTAATACTGGATTTACATTATTTACCCATTTCCATCAATAATGACATGCTAAACCAAGAAATCATAGATATCACACTATCTAGAAAAAATAAGAGGCAACAACATGTGATCAATACCAATTTATTTATCCAATTTAAATATTTATTATGTCAATTCCATTATGATCCAGTGGGCTAAAACATGATAAATTGACAGTTGCACGTAAAATAATAGAGAATCCATAAATCCCCTACCTTAAAAGTTTTCAGATGTTCTTTTCATGAGAACGACCAACACAAAAGATCATGATCACCTCTCCTGGAAGATTGCATCCACCCGAGGATGCAAAGACACCACCACACCAACCAACACCCAAGAAAGATCCGATAGAAACATGGAGATCACATGATATAACATGGAAAGTAGGAACAGAAGGAGAGAGACCTAGAATAATGGTGGTAGAACATACCTTATATCAAAGACAGATCAACACTTCCTGGTTCCACCAAAACAGGGGGTGTGCATGCATTCGGAACAAAACTCCAAGGAAGACACGATCTAAGGCTATATCACTACACATGACTCCTATAGGAAGGAAGGAAAGTTCTGAGCATATTTCACCAGGGAACAATAAAGAAGAATAAGGGAGAAAAATATATTGTCCCTATAGATGATTTAATGGAGCAGCGGTTTAAGATATCCTAGATTTTCCATTAAGATCGGATTTTTCAAAGATCGCATGTTTTGACTGAGTAAAAGCTTCCTAATTATTACGAAAAATTAAGATATGAGTTATGGGCTATGAATTGACCTTAAATACCTTAAAACAAGGCCTTTGAATCATTTTACATCAAAGGAAACATCAAACGGGAAAATGGTATGAAATATGGAAAAATATGGAAATTTGAAAAAGGAAATGTCACAGTTCTGGAAACATTGTTCATGACACTATTTTGGTTTCACTATTTCTATGCCACCTTTTCGATGCCACGATTTTGGTGCCACAGTTTTGGTGCCACCGTTTTGGTGTGATCGTTTCGGTGCCACTATTTTTGTACCACCGTTTCAGTAATTTGGAAAAGGAAATGACACAATTCTGGAAACATTGTTCACAGAACTGAAAATTTGGAAAAGTGTTGGGGATAAGTCATCTTGACTTCCTCAAACACCTCCAACACTAGATTTTAGAAAATGAATGGATCGGAGAGGTCTAGACCACTACTTTAGATACCTCTCAAAACATTCTCATCCCTGAGAATCCAAAACCAACCCAAATAGGAAATAGAAAAAGGGGTCTGAGCAACCACTCTTCGAGATACCTCTCAAGGCTCTCGCCACAAAAGGATCTCAACTGCTTCAAAAAGGAACACACAAAACCACACAACTCCCACAACTATATTCTTAACACTTTCCTAGGGTAGATACCTCTCAAAAGATATTAATCCACATAAGAAACAAGAGAAAGACATATCATAACCAATAAAGGTCTACAACCACAAACCAAACATCATTATAAAGAAAGAGTTAAACATAAAACATCTTGGTGTACTGAGTGTGTATCTGCGACTCACATTCCCAAGTACTCTCCTCCACGCCATCATACTGCCACAAGATACAAACTAAGGGAATAACATGCCTATGAAACACCTTATCCTTATGGTCCTAGATCTCTACAAGTTGCTCCTCGAAGGTCACATCATCGTCAACATCGATATCACCCCAATAGATGATGTGAGATTCATCGTGAATATAATGAAGGAGCCACAACACATGAAAAACATCATGTATTCGGCTCATCTGTGGGGGAAGTGCTACCTGATACACCACAACTCAAACATGATCCAACACCTTGAAAGGCCCAAAAAGCTGGGGATAAATCTTACTCCCACGACTAAACCTTCATTTCCCCTAACAAGGAGTCACCTTCAAAAAAATGCGATCCCCAATGCCAAACTCTAAAGTTCTCCTCCTATGATCAACATAGGATTTATAATGATCCTACACTAACTTCATCCTCTTAAGAATTACCTAAACCATCTCCTTCGTATTCTATACTAGCTTCAGCCCGAGAATTGATGACTCTCCAACCTCAATCCAACAAAATGGAGAATGGAAAGTTAAGTCATACAAGGCTTCAAACAGCGCCATACTGATGGTGGAGTGGAAACCATAGTTGTAAAAAAACTCTAACAAGGGCAGTTGCCTCATCCGTGATCCTCCAAAAGCTAGGACACAAGAGCGCAACATGTATTCAAGAGTCTGGATGGTCCACTCTGTTTGATCGTCCATCTATGGATGAAAATCAGTGTTAAGGCATAGCTAAGAACAAAAATCATGCTGGATACCTCTCCATTCCCTGGAAGTAAAATGGGGGGTCTGGATCATAAATTATCATCCTTGGTACTCCTTAGAGTCTCACCACCTCCTCCAGATACCAGCTCGACAAAACCTCCACTGATCACAACTCCTTGATCGCTATGAAGTGGGATTATTTAGTCAAGCAATCCACTACCAATCATATAGCATTATAGCCTACCTGAACTCAAGGTAAACTAGTAATAAAGTCCATCAATATTTCCTCCCACTTCCACTGAGGAACATCCAACAGCTGGAGCAAACCACCAGGAACACAGTGCTCGGTCTTCACCTTCTGGCAAACCAAACATCGAGACACAAACTCTGCAACATCATGCTTCATCCCAGGCCACCAAAACTGACTCCTCAAGGCACGGTACATTTTCATCACTCCAGGATATACCACTAAGGGTGAACCATGGAACTCCCTGCGAACCATCTCACATGTCACCAAAGGAATAAAAATCCTTCCCTGAAATAACACTCAGGGTTTTTCATCCTTGGACCAACCATCATGGGCTTCACCACAAACATCTCTCCAGACCTCTACCTCAAGATCCCCCAATAGGGAATCTTCTACCTACTGCACTAGAGATGACTACACTATTATCTGGAAAAGACGACCTCTACCCCCAAATTCTCCCATATTCAGATGCAATGTTCAAAGCTCTTTCATCACTCTCCATAAATCACCAGATTCACGCACTGCATAACTATGCAACTTCTTGATCAATGCATCGGCTACAACATTCCCTTAACCAAGTGTATATAAAACTTTGGAATTCATAATCCTGTAAGAACTCCATCCACTGATGCTAATGTAAGTTCAAATCACACTGGGAGAAAACATACCTCACGCTCTTATGATCGGTGAAAACCACAAAGCGCTCACCGATGAGGTAATGTCTCCATAACTTTAGAGAAAACCCCACTGCCACCAACTCAAGATCATGGGTGGAATATTTACATTCATGGTAAAAAAACTACCAACTCATGGTAACACAACTACCGAGGCCCATAAGAAATGACTGATCTCTACTGCATCAGAATACAGCCTAACCCAAGATACGAAGCATCACAGAAAACATCAAACTGAACTCCATCTGCTGAAAGACAAAGAACTGAAACACTGACCAACTTCTCCTTTAGATACTCAAAATCTACCTGACACTGATCAGACCACATGAACGCCTGATCCTTCCTAGTCAACGCTGTCAAATGAGTCACAACCTGAGATAAATCATCCATGAACCTCCTATAATAGTCTTCCAGAGCAAAGAAACTTTGCTCCTCTATCACTATCTTGGGGGATACCCAAGACACAACAACTTCTATCTTCTATGGATCCACAGCTACTATCTGATATGATATAGCATGCCCCAATAAATGGACTTCTCAAGCACAAAACTCACACTTCGACAACTTCCCAAACAGCTATTATCGATGAAGAACTTCCAAAACATAATGCAGATGCTCTGCATGCTCCTCCTAAAACGTGGAGTACACAAGGATGTCGTCGATGAAAACCACCATGAACTTATCCAAGAACTCATGGAACAAATCATTCATCAACCCCATAAACACATATGGAGAATTTTTCACACCGAATGCCATCACCAAGAACTTTTAATGACCATTACGACAAAAAAAAGTGATTTTTGGAATATCCTCATCCTTCACTCGCATCTGATGATACCCGAACCACAAATCGATCTTCGAGAACCAAGTATCACCCTTCAGTTGATCAAATAAATCATCAATCTGTGGAAGAGGATAGTGATTCTTCACTATCACTTTGTTCAAGAAATGATAATCGATACACAACCGAAAACTTCCATCAGCCTTCTTCACAAACAAAACAGGTTCACCCCATGGTGACACCCTCATCTAAACAAAACCACAGTGCATCAGACTATCGATCTGTATATGCATCTCCTGTAACTTAGAAGGGGTAATCCAATATGGAGACATAGAGATACAAGACGCTCCTGGCTATAGCTCCATCCCGAACTCGATCTCTTGTCGAGGGGGTAATGCTACAACCTATTCTGGAAATACATCAGGGCACTCTTTAATGATCCAGGGAAACACTGACTGTTGAACCTCTAACAAACTCAACATCAGTTCAACCATCAAGGATGACAAAGAAGAAACATGCCTCTGACCCATTCGAGGGTCTCACTCACCAACAAATATTTTTGGCTCTCCATCAGCATTAAAGAACACCACCTACCTTCGTAACCAATCCACAATAGCCCAAACTGAATACAACCAATCAATGCCAAGGAGGAAATCATATGGTTGTATCCATAAACATAGTAAATCTCCCCAAGAGTGGTGTTTCCCCATCACTATCTCACAGTCTCTGCATACTTCAAACAAGTCATCTTGAGATCCAAATGACATAGTCAATGCCAAGGGCACTAGAAGCCTTTCAACCTCAAGTCCCAAAGCATGGAAAATGGTAGGTTATATGAAGGATTGTGTGGATACTGAGTCAAACAAGGCGTACACCCACGTAGAAAACAAGAAAAGGGTACCTCGAATGATGTCCGGCTCTCCTGGCACTGGCAACACAAAAGAATGAAGATGAACACGACCTGCTCTATGTCCTCTCTAACCCCAATGATGACCACCACCATATCCATGATCTACTCTCTAAGGATGGGGAGCATCTCAAGGTTGTCCTCTATATTCCCCATCAGCTCTATGCTGATCCAAAGCTGGTGAAACCTGTTGCTACAGCCTTGAATGATTTTTCATGACACGTCAAATTTGTTATGTTTTTATGGTTGATTTATAGTCTAGGGAAAACCCTAGTTCATCTCTCAAGGATCATTGATAGGTTTTGATTGTGTATTTTTAATAAAAATTACTAAAAGAGGGGGTGGTTTTGAAAATAGTTTCAAGAAAGTAACTTAATTTAAAGAGTTATAAAGTTGAAAGACCAAGTGGATTGTGAAAAATATGAGATAAATAAGTGGTAAGTTATAAGTTACTATAGAACATGAAGAGTTCCTCATTCTTAATTGATTATTAGGTTTTTTTTAATCTTTTGGTTGAGGGTTAACCAAGATATTGGGTACCCACAAGCCTCTTAAAATGATGTGATTAGAACTAAACCTTAACATAACAATTGTGTAGTAAAGTTCCAAACCCTTATCATGATTTAAGGTTTTTAAAGGAACATTTAAATCTCAAATGTTTGGGAAAGAAAAGGATTCTTATGTTGTCCAATAAGAACAATGCAAGACACACACTTAAAATCACACACCAATCGGTTATGAAATAAAAAGTGTTTCAATTAAATGCATCAAAACAAGTTAATATACATATAGAAGAACAATTCAAACAAAAATATACACCAAAATAGTAGAGAATTATGTGTTGGAACTACCTCTTCAAGTGTGTATCTCCCTAACAATGATCACCCACTGCTTAGCTCGACATCGAGAGGAGGAGGAAGCTCGGGTGGAACTCCTTCTTCATTCTTGATCCTCCTATGAGTATAGGGACCTCCATAACTTCTATGAGGAGGAGAAGACTCATCTATAACTCTAAAATGGTAGATCTTTTCTGCTGGTTCGAACATACAAATGGGGATCCCAAGGTTCCATTTTATAGAAAAAATGGATGGTGGTTTTGGGCACACTGATTTCTTAAAACCACTTGGCCCATGGTTTTAGATGGCCATACAGTCTTATCTAATTTTTGAAAAAAATAAAAAATTGTAGCCCCACCTTCTTAATATCTCCACCAAAAGTTTGACAGCATTTAGAGAACCACATCCGGAGATATGGACAAATCATAGCACACCACTTTTGACTTCATGCAAATTTGGTGTGCTGGACAGATCAGTCCGGATGCGCCACCAGATAGAAGAATTAGGCTTGGGTTAATTGAGATGAGTTGTGAAAAATGAAGTTTTGGATAGGCCCACAACATGTCATCCCATTTGGAGACACGGATTATGGTGAATGTTTAAAACAGAGGAAAGATGTCATTGATCTCCCATGCAGTTTGGCCCATTTTCCTTCTGAATCATCTCTGGGGCCTCTAAATCACCTCCAATTACAATGAAATTATCAAAAAAAGTAACATTTCCCTTTTTAACAATGATAAATACAAAATAATTGAATCTAACATGAAGTGAAATTTTTTATTATATTTGGAATTTACAATACAAATTCAGTTTAAAACCGTGGTGTAAGGGTAAAAATGAAACAGTGAATCGCGGTGTGATCACACCCCCACACCTAAACATTTTCACTCCTGAGAAAAGTCACATTTTCAGAAATTATGCATGTAAATATTTCCAACTTCATAAATATTTAACATTCAATGAAAATTTAATTCCTAATGGAAATGTGATCAAAGAAAAAAACACACCGATGAGTTATTCTCTATGATCAAACAAAATGATGTCTCAAAAATTGTATCAGCACAAAATTCAAGGATTTGATGATAAAAATTTGAGAAAATAGTTTAAAAGATAACCATTTTACTAATTCTCCATGTGCTTTTGTGGCAACCATTTAATGCTATTCTTTCCACATTCTATCGAGTAAATATAAATTATTTTAAAAATTATCTACTTATATGATCCTTTCCACTAAACCTACCCTATATCATTTCCAATAAAATTCCAAGACCCACTCACTTAATAATTCCCAGAAGTCAAACCATAATATCCCGACCTAGATATCCCCATATGTTTCACATTTCATCACTCCCCTCATTTATTATTTTTTTTTTTCAAAAGTTGCACTTGGAACAAATCTCACACTCTTTTCCAAACCCATGTTTGATCTCTTCACAACACTAATTGTAATAGTTATAACAAGATCAAGGGTCGAGGAAGGGTGGTTTTTGACCTGCCCAATATACAACCCTTTTTATTTTTTTGAGGGCGTACAACGGTCGGATAACAGGTACACACACATAGGTCAATCTGGTAGAGTAATGAAATAAATCGGATAAGGAATGATCATATGGAGAAATTATTTTGGAAAGTATATAAAAATAAATCTAACTTATACTTACCTTTTATTATGTAGAAATTTTCACACTTCATAGTTGGGTGCAAAGTTGTGTGGAGAAATTAAGTGACACAATTTTCCCTCAAACTATTCACGAAAAAATGGCACCATTTTTCTCAAAGGTTTCAAAATGATACAACCATTTATATCATAGACAAAGAACTAAATTTCAAAATAAATTCACACCACAGTATTGAATTCTTACTGAAATGCACATTTAATCAGAATTTTTTTTGAATGCTAAAACAACATGAAATACAGAAATTCCACATGAATTTTCAATAACTTCCATGATTAAATGGGTATCATTTTCCATGATAAATAGGGAATAAAAAATTAATATTCAGTCACAAAGGTGAGTGATAGGGAAAGGGGGGAAAGTAACAATACAGTTCAGCAAGCTTAAAAGACAAAAAGAATAAAGATGATGAAAATTACTAACTAGACTGGGAATATACCCATCCCCCCACACCTAGAGTGTGCAGTGTCCTCATTTTAATAAAATAGAATATGGGAATGAAGGATAAAACCTAGTGAGTGTCATTGGTATGTTGCTTCTTGAACATGGAGTTCCTCCATCGGGAACTCTGGAAGGGCTTCATGGAAGTGCTTCATTCGTTGCCCCTTGAAAGTGAATGTTTGCTTTGTTTCTTCATTTTGAACCTAAACAACACCAAATGGAGATACATTAGTAATATTGTATGGGACAAACTAGTGGGAAAGAAGCTTACTTGGATGAAACTTCATCCTTGCATTGTAAAATAGGACCTTATGCCCAGTGTGGAACTGACGATGAAGGATGAGATAGTCGTGGGTAGCCTTGGTTCACTTCTTATAAATCTTGGAGTTCTCATATGCATCTTTGTGCATTTCTTCCAACTCTTGAATCTATAACTTCTTTGAGAACCTAAACCAAAAAGACTAGAATTGAATTGCTTAATAGCCTAGTAGGCTTAGTGCTCAATCTCAATAGGGAGGTGAAAACTCTTTCCAAACACTGGCCAATATGGTGACATGTCAATGGGAGTTCTAAAGGTAGTATGGTAAGCCCATAATGAATAATCAAGTCTATGACTCTAATATTTTCTATTAGTTTGAACCATTTTTAAAGAATTTGTTTTACCTCCCTATTTGACACATCAGCTTGACCATTGGTCTATGGGTGATATGCAGTAGACACTCTATGCCTGACCCCATACCGACGTAAAAGAGATTGCATTGTTTGGTTGCAGAAATAAGAACCCTGGTCACTAATGATGAACCTAGGTAAGCCAAACCTATAGAAAATTTGGGTTCTCAAAAATTCTACAACTGTCTTAGAATCATAATTCCTTGTAGCTCGTGCCACTACCCATTTTGACACGTAAACAACTTCCAGAAGAATGTACAAGTTTCTAAAGGAATTGAGAAATGACCTCATAAAGTCAATAACCCAAACATCAAAAATGTAATGGAATAGCAAAGGTTTTGTGGCATATCATTTGTTTTAGATACATTCCCCATTATTTTACAGTGAGTACAAGATTTAAAAAAGTCATGAGCATCCCGAAACATTATAGGCCAAAAGAGACCAGAATCAAGGACCATGCGAGCAGTCTGTTGGGGACCAAAGTGGCCCCCACAAGCAAGAGTGTAGCAGAACCTAAGGACAGACTGAAAATCACTATCAAGAACACAACGCCTGAGGACTTGATCACTACAAGTGAGATAAAGGTAGGGTTCATCCCAAATGTACCAACGGGACTCATGTTTTAGACAGTCGGCCTGGTTTTTGTTGAAATCAGTAGGAATGCAAGATTCTACCAAATTATTTACAATTTCAACATACCAAGAAATAGCATCCTACACTCAGTACAATTTCTCATTAGGAAACATGTTATTTATGGGAATACAGGGAGATGAGTCAATGTTTGAGGATGGGTGGATCCTACTGATATGGTCAGCCACCACATTCTCTACTCTTTTTTTATATTTAATTTCTAAATTCAATTCCTGAAGGAGGATCATCCAACGAATGATATGTGGTTTGGCTTCCAGTTTCTTAAGGAGATACTGGAGGGTCGCATGGTCTAAGAACACAATGAATTTGGACCCTAAAAGGTATGATCTGAATTTATCCAAGGAAAACACAATGGAAAGAAATTCTTTCTTGGTTGTGGTGTAATTTTCTTAGGCAGGGTCCAGTGTACATAAGGAATAGGCAATTACATGTGGAGCTCAATCGACCCTTTGTGATAAGACTGCCCCAACTGCATAGTTAGAGGCATTACACATGAGATCAAATGGTAAATCCCACTAAGGTGGTTGGATTATCGGGGGTGATGTGAGACTCCATTTTAATTTATTAAAAGCTTCCTCACATTCTTTATTAAAAACAATTTTCTTTTCTTTTTGGAGCAATCGAGAGAGGGGGAGTGAAATTTTACTAAATTCCAAAATGAAATGATGATAAAATCCAGCATGAACTAGGAAAGACCTAACATCCCATACATTTTTGTGGAATGGTGGGGAAGAAATGACATCCACTTTTAATTTATCTACTTGCATACCATCCCCAGAAATGACATGTCCCAAAATTATACTTTGTCGCACCATGAAATGCAATTTCTCATAATTTAATATGATATTCTTTTCAATATAGTGATGTAGGATGGAACTGAGACTACTCAAACATTCATCAAAAGAGGATCCATAAATAGTGAAATCACCCATGAATACTTCCATGCAATTCTTCAGGTAATCTAAAAAAATACTAACCATGCATCACTGGAAAGTACCCTGAGCATTGCACAGACCAAATGGCATCCTTCTATATGAAAATGTGCCAAAGGGGAAAGTGAAGGTTGTCTTTCCCAGATCCTTGGGGGCAATATGGATCTAAAATTATCTAGAATACCCATCAAGAAAATAGTAATGGGACTTCCCTGCTAGTCTCTCTAGCATTTGGTCAATGAATGGCAATGGGAAATGGTCCTTCCTAGTGTGTTGGTTTAGTTGGAGATAGTCTATGCAAACACGCCAACTATTCTATACATGATTTGGAATCAACTCATTATTTTCATTTTCGATTACTATAAGACTGGTTTTTTTAGGAACTACTTGAACGGGACTGACCCATTGGCTGTCAGAGATGGGGTAAATGATTCCAAAAACCAATAATTTTGTTACTTCCTTTTTAACTACATATAAGAGGTTTGGTTTCAGTTGACATTGTTCCTTCCTCACTAGTTTAGCCTCATCATTTAACAAAATATGATGTGTAAAAATTGATAGGCTAATACCAGGAATGTCTGCAAGTGTCCATCCCAATGTTTGTTTATACTCCCTCAAAAGTTCAAGCAGTCGCAATTCATGCTCAAGATGGAGTGAACTAGCGATGATGATGGGCATCTTGTTTCCATTCTCAAGATATGAATATTTTAAATCTTGAGGTAGTTGTTTTAGTTCCAATTCAGGGGGATTTTGGATTAATGGGAGTGTCTGTGAAAGTGATAAGTCACTAATCTCATCTAACTACTCAATCGTATCATCCTTAGATGAGGAATGATCTTTTACAAGCTTAGCAGTATCATCAACGGTAATTGGATCCTCAGTGTTCAAGAAATTATCAATTAATAATCATACATGACACTTTTCTAGACCACTAAAACAATCAATGGATGATTCATTACCAAGAAATTCAATCAAGGATGAAAAATCAGAAATGGGATCGGGGGAATGAAAAGAAGTGTTTTCAGAGGAAGGGAGTACATCAATTGAATTTACTAAGAGAAGGGAATGTTCTTCTAAGGGGTGATTCATGGCATCAAGGATGGTGAAATGGACTATGTCACCACCAAATTCCATAGATAATGTACCATTATGGACATTAATTATGGTTTTGGTGGTTTTTAAGAAAGGTATCCCCAATATAATTGGGGAGTGTCCATTCATCCTATCATCTTCCATTTTTAGCACATAAAAATTAGTAGGAAAAATTAAAATTTTCACCCTCACAAGAATATCCTCTAACACATCAGAAGGGTGTATTGTGCTCTAATTTTCTAGCTGAATGACTATTCTAGTGTTCTTCATTTCACTTACCTACAAAGAAGAGTAAATGGAGTGAGACATCACAATAATAGAGGCACCCAAATCAAGCATATCATTAGAAAAAGAATACTCCCCTATGGTGCACGGAATTTAGAATGTTCTAGGATCATTTCATTTGGTGGGTAGTGAAGGATTTATCAATGCTGAGACATTCCTCCCCAAGCTCACCTTCTCATCGCCTTAAGTCATCGTTGGTGTGTACACATCTCCTTTAGAAACTTGGTGTATCTTGGAATTTGCTTCACGACATCAATCAAAGGAATGTTAACCTGTACTTTTTTGAAATTTTCTAATATTTCCTTATCAATTTCAATTTGCTTTTGTTTTCTTGGTTGGTTTTCCCTTTGGGGGAATGGAAGATGAATGGTTGGGCTAAGTGACTCATCAATAGACACACTCTTTCCTTTGGAATGGATTCTCTCAGGACAAGGTTTTTAAACAATTGGACTAATTTCAACGGTTGGGATGGTGTTTTCCTCAGGAGGGGATGACTCTAATGAATGATTAATTTGGATTTTTAGTTTTTTTCCACTCCTAAGGGTGATGGAACTAAAATTTCCCTTATCCCTAGGGTTAAATACTGGTTGAGAGGGTAGTTTACCCAACCCATGAATTTGGATTTCCCCACAGAGTTAGCTAAATGTCCTAATTGGGTTTTTAGGTATTGTATGGATTCTTGGGTGTCTTGTCGGAATTAGATATTTTTGGAAGCCATTTGTTTCATCATGTCTTCAAGGCTAGGCTAGGCTTTCAGAGGGGGTTGTTGGAAAGGCCTTTGTGGTGGTTGGGTATTTCTGGGTGGTGGTGGTGGGTAACTACTCTACCCCGGTTGGTTCCATTGTTATTAAGGTTGGTTTGAATACCTCCTTTCCTATAATATTGGTTTTCTTTTCACCCAGGGTTTCATGGATAGTATGGTTATTTCCTAAAGGGTTGGTTATAAGGGTGGCCTATAAATATTTCCTCACAACTCTCAGAAGTTTCTATCAATTGGGGAAATTGGTTAGAGTAGTGGGTGTCAGAAGAACATATACCACAATGTATGGGAGGAGGAGATTGGGATTTCCCTTGGAAAAAAGAAAGTTGTCTTATAAGGGTACTTACCTCTTCAAACTTTGTGTCCACCTTCTTCTCGAATTCAGTACTTTTCACCACATGAACACCTCGAATGGGTACAATGAACCTTGAACCAAGTTGTTGAGTGTTTCGTGCCATGTTCTCAATTATAGTCCTTGTATTAATTGGGTTTTTATCCACTAGTTCACCACCTGTAGCTACATCAATCATGTTACAACTAATTGGAATTAAACCTTTATGAAAATACTGTATTAAAAGTTGATCGCTTATTTGGTGGTGTGGACAACTTGATCATAATCTTTTAAATATTTACCAATATTCATGAAGTGTTTCTCCTTTAGATTGTCTTATACCACATATTTATTTATTTATTGTTTTAGTTTAAGAGTCTGGGAAATATTTTTCAAGAAAAAGGCATTTTATGTCCACCCAGCCTCTTATTAGGGAATTAACATAATATAACCAATCTTTTGTTGTATCTTCTAAAGAAAAGGGGAATGCTCTAAGATTTACTTGGTCTTTATCCACATCTGTAGGTTTTAATGTAGAACACACATTATGAAATTCTTTTAAGTGTTTATGTGGATCTTCTCCTGTGAGTCCATGGAATCTAGGCAATAAGTGAATTAGACCGGATTTTAGTTCAAAATTAGGTGTCTTGCCTTGTATTTGAATATAGGTGGGTTGGATATCAACATCAGGTGAGGTTAATTAATTTAATGTCCTATTATTTTCATCCATGTTATGCAAGTTTATTTTAGTTTTTATGTTGGTTCCAGAAGAATAAGAATATGGATCAAGAAGAGTGTTGATGTTTTGTGTGTCCTCCTTTAAAGGTTTCTCTTCTGTGTCTCGGTGTCGCTGATGTAAGATCCTCTCCGATTCAGGTTTGAATGTTGGTAGGTCTCCCAAAGTAGAATGCGTCATGCATAGAACCTACAAAATAAATAAACCAAAACACAAAAAGATAGGTAAAGGTATAATACAAAACAAATAAATATTAACAAAATTTAAAAAATATCTTATCAAAAACACGCACTAAAAACCGAAGCGCTCCCCGGAAACAGCACCAAAATTTGAACGTGTTTTCATGACACATCAAATTGATTATGTTTTTTAGGTTGATTTATAGTCTAGGGGAAACCCTAGTTCGTCTCTCAAGGATCATTGATAGGTTTTGAGTGTGTATTTTTAATAAAAATTACTAAAAGAGGGGGTGGTTTTGAAAACAGCTTCAAGAAAGTAACTTAATTTAAAGAGTTATAAATTTGAAATACCAAGTGGATTGTGAAAACTATGAGATAAATAAATGATCATTGCTAAGTTACTACAGCACTTAAAAAGTTCCTCATTCTTAGTTGATTATTAGGTTTTGGTGTAATCCTTTGGTTGAGGGTTAACCATGATCTTAGGTACCCACAAGCCTCTTAAAAAGATGTGATTAGAACTAAACCTTAACATAACAATCATGTAGTCAAGTTCCAGCCCCTTATCATTATTTAAGGTTTTTAAAGGAACAATGAAATCTCAAATGTTTGAGAAATAAAAAGGTTCTTCTGTTGTCCAATCGGAACAACACAAGATGCGCACTTAAAATCACACACCAATCGGTTATGAAATAAAAAGTGTTTCAATTAAATGCATCAAAAAAAGTTAAGATACATATAGAAGAACAATTCAAACCACAATATACACCAAACCAGTAGAGAATTATGTGCTAGAACTCCCTCTTTAAGTGTGTATCTCCCTCGCAATGATCACCCACCACTTAGCTCGACATCAGGAGGAGGAGGAAGCTCGGGTGGAACTCATTCTTCATTCTTGATCCCCCTATGAGGATAGGGGCCTCCAAAACTTCTAGGATGAAGAGGAGACTCCTATATAAATCCAAAATGGTAGATATTTTCTTCTAGTTCAAACTTAAAAATGGGTATCCCAAGGTGCCATTTTATAGGAAAATTGGACAGTGGTTTTGGGCACACATATTTCTTAAAACCACTTGGCCCTTGGTTTTTGATGGCCAGACAGTCTTATCTCCTTTTTGAAAAAACTAAAAAGTTGTATCCCCACCTTCTAAATATCTCCACCGAAAGTTTGTCACCATTTTGACAATCAAAGCCAAAGATATGGATAGATCACAGCACACCACTTTTGACTTCATGCAGATTCGGTGTGCTGGAAATATCAGTCCGGATAGGCCACCGTATGGTAGAATTAGGCTTTGGTTCCTTGAGATGAGTTGTAGAAAATGAAGTTTTGGATCGGACCACAAAATTTCATCCCATTTAGAGACAGTTATGGCGCTGAATGTTTAAAAAGGTGGAAAGATTTCATTGGGCTCCCATGCAGTTTGGCTCATTTTCCTTATGGATCATCTTCGGGGCCTCTAAATCACTTCCACCTACAATGAAATTATAAAAACAAGTAACATTTCCCTTTTTAATAGTGATAAACACAGAAATAATTGAATCTAACATGAAGTGAAATTTTTTATTATATTTGGAATTTACAATACAAATTCAGTTTAAAACAGTGGTATAAGGGTGAAAATGAAATAGTGAATTGTTGTGTGATCACACCCCCACACCTAAACATTTGCAATCCTAGGAAAAGTAAGATTTTCAGAAATTATGCATGTAGATATTTCCAACTTCATAAATATTTAACATTCAATGAAAATTTAATTTTTGATTGAAATGTGATCAAAGAAAAAATCACATCGGGGAGTTATTCTCTGTGATCAAACAAAATGATGTCTCAAAAATTGTATCAGCATGAAATTCAAGGAGTTGAATGATAAAAATTTGAGAAAATAGTTCAAAAGATAACCATTTCACTAATTCTCCACGTGTGTGTGTGTGACAACCATTTCATGTTATTCTTTCCACTTTCTTTTGAGTAAGTATAAGTTATTTTAAAAAATGTCTACTTATATGATCCTTTCCACCAAACCTACCCTATATCCTTTGAAATAAAATTCTAAGTCCCATTAACTTAAGTATTCCCATAAGTCAAACCATAATCTCCCGACCTAGATATCCCCATATGTTTCGCATTTCATCACTACCCTCATTTATTATTTTTTTTCAAAAGTTGCACTTGGAACAAATCTCACACTGTTCTCCCAACCCATGTTTGATCTCCTCACAACACTAAATTTAATAGTTATAACAAGATCAAAGGTCAAGGAAGGGTGGTTTTTTACCTTCCCAATATACAAACCTTTTTTATTTTTATTTTGTTGAGGGCGTACAACAGTCGGATAACAGGTACACACGCATAGGTCAATCTGGTACAGTAATGAAATAGATCGGATAAGGAACGATCGTATGGAAAAATGATTTTGGAAAGTATAGAAAAATCAAACTAACTTATATTTACCTTTTATTAAGTATAAATTTTCATACTTCATGGTTGGGTGCAAAGTTGTGTGGAGAAATTAAGTGACGCAATTTTCCCTTAAACTATTCACAAAAAAGGCCACCATTTTTCTCAAAAGTTTCAAAATGATAAAACCATTTATATCATTAACAAAGATCTAAATTTCAAAAGAAAGTCATTCCACAGTATTGAATTCTTTCTGAAATGCACATTTCATCCGAATTTTTTTTAATGCTAAAACAACATAAAATACAGAATTTCCACTTGAATTTTCAATAACTTCCATGATTAAACAGGCATTATTTTCCATGATAAAGTGGGCATAAAAAAGTAATATTCAGTCACAAAGGTGAGTGATAGGGAAATGGGGAAAAGTAACAATACAATTCAGCAAGCTAAAAAGATAAAAATAAGAAAGATAATGAAAATTCCTAACTAACCCAAGAATATATCCATCCCCCCACACCTAGAGTGTGTATTATCCTCACTATAATAAAATAGAATCTGGGAAGAAAGGATAAACCCTGGTGGGTGTCATTGGTATGTTGCTTCTTGAACATGGAGTTCCTTCATCGGGAACTCCGGAAGGGCTTCGTGGAAGTGCTTCATTTTCTTCCCATTGACAGTGAAGGTTTGCTTGGTTTCTTAATTTTGAACCTGAAAAACGCCAAATGGAAATACATTAGTAACAATGTATGGGCCAAACCAGTGGGAACGAAGCTTACCTGGATGAAACTTTAGCCTTGCATTGTAAAGGAGGACCTTCTTCCCAATGTAGAACTGACGATGAAGGATGAGATAGTTGTGGGAAGACTTGGTTCACTCCTTATAAATCCTGGAGTTCTCATTGCATCTCTGTGCATTTCCTCCAACTCCTGAATCTATAACTTTCGTTGAGAAACTGCACCAAAAATACTAGAATTGTATTGTTTAATAGCCCAGTAGGCCCGGTGCTCAATCTCAATAGGGAGGTGACAACTCTTTCCAAACACTGGCTGATATGGTGACATGTTAATGGGAGTTCTAAAGGTGGTACGGTAAATCCATAATGAATCATCGAGTCTAAGACTCCAATCTTTTCTATTAGGTGGAACCATTTTTTCAAAAATCTATTTTAACTCCCTATTTGACACCTCAGCTTTACCATTGTTCTGTGGGTGATATGAAGTAGACACTTTATGCCCGACCCCATACCAACACAGAAGAGATTGTATTGTTCATTTGTAGAAATGAGAACCCTGGTCACTGATGATGAACCTAGGTAAGCCAAACCTATAGAAAATTTGGGTTCTCAAAAATTCTACAACTGCCTTAGAATCATCAGTCCTTGTAGCTCGTGCCTCTACCCATTTTGACACGTAATCAACTGCCAGAAGAATGAACAAGTTTCCAAAGGAATTGGGAAATGGCCTCATAAATTCAGTACCCCAAACATCAAAAATGTCATGGAAGAGAAAGGGTTTTGTGGCATCTCATTTCTTTTAGAGACATTCCTCATTCTTTGACATTGAGGACAAGATTTAAAGAAGTCATGAACATCCCGAAACAATATAGGCCAAAAGAGACCAAAATTGAGGACCTTGTGAGCAGTCTGTTGGGGACCAAAGTGGCCCCCACAAGCAAGAGTGTGGTATAACCTACGGACGGACTGAAACTCGCTATCGGGAACACAACTCCTGAGGACTTGATCACTACAAGTGCACCAAAGGCATGGGTCATCCCAAATGTACCAACGGGACTCATGTTTTAGACGATCGGCCTAGTTTTTTTTTTAAATCATTAGAAATTCAAGATGCTACCAAATAATTTTCAATTTCAACATACCAAGAAATAACATCTTGCACTTGGTACAATTGTTCATCAGGAAACGTGTCATTTATGGGAATACAGGGAGATGAGTCAATGTCTGAGGATGGGTGGATCCTACTAATATGTCCAGCCACCACATTCTCTGCTCCTTTTTATCTCTAATTTCTAAATTGAATTCCTGAAGGAGGAGCATCCAACGAATGAGACATAGTTTGTCTTTCGGTTTCTTAAGGAGATACTGGAGGGTTGCATGGTCTAAGAACACAATGACTTTGGACCCTAAAAGGTATGACCTGGATTTATCCAAGGAAAACACAATGGAAAGAAATTATTTTTCAATTGTGGTGTAATTTTCTTGGGAAGGGTCTAGTGTACGTGAGGCATAGGAAATGACATGTGGAGTTTGGTCGACCCTTTGTGATAAGACTGCTCCAACTACATAGTTAGGGGCGTCACACATGAGCTCAAATGGTAAATCCCACTAAGGTGGTTGGATTACCGGGGGTGACGTGAGACTCCATTTTAATTTATTAAAAGCTTCCTCACATTCTTTATCAAAAAAATTCCTTTTCTTTTTTGAGAAATCAGGAGAGGGGGAGTGCAATTTTACTAAAGTCATGAATGAAACAACGGTAAAATCCAACATGACCTAGGAAAGACCGCACACCCCGTACATTTATAGGGAATGGTAGGGAAGAAATGACAATCACTTTTGATTTATCTACTTGGATAACATCCCCAGAAATGACATGTCCCAAAACTATACTTTGTTGCACCATGAAATGGAATGTCTCATAATTTAATATGATATTATTTTCAATACAGTGACATAGGAAGGAACCAAGACTACTCAAACATTCATCAAAAAAGGATCCATAAATAGTGAAATCATCAATGAATACATCCATGCAATTCTCTAGGTAATCCGAAAAAATACTAACCATGCATCGTTGGAAAGTACCTGGAGCATTGCACAGACCAAATGGAATCCTCCTATATGTAAATGTGCCAAAGTGGAAAGTGAAGGTTGTCTTTTCTTGATCCTTGAGGGCAATATGGATCTGAAAGTGTCCAGAATACCCATCAAAAAAACAATAACGGGAGTTCCCCGCTAGCCTCTCTAGCATTTGGTCAATGAATGGGAATGGGAAATGGTCATTCCTAGTGTGTTGGTTTAGTCGGTGATAGTCTATGCAGACACGCCAACTATTCTGTACACAAGTTGGAACCAATTCATTATTTTTATTTTTGATTACTATATGACCGGTTTTTTTAGGAACTACTTAAACAGGACTAACCCATTGGCTGTTAGAGATGGGGTAAATGATTTCAGCATCCAATAATTTTGTTACTTCCTTTTTAACTACATCTAAGAGGTTTGGGTTCAGTCGACGTTGTGTCAGCCTCACTGGTTTAGCCTCATCATTTAACAAAATATGATGTGTACAAATTAATGTGCTAATACCAGGAATGTCCGCATGTGTCCATCCCAATGCTTGTTTATACTCTCTCAAAAGTTCAATCAGTTTCAATTCATGCTCAAGAGGGAGTGAACTATAAATGATGATGGGCATCTTGTTTCCATTCTCAAGATATAAATATTTTAAATCTTGAGGCAGTTGTTTTAGTTCCAATTAAGGGGGATTTTGGATTTATGGGAGTGTGTGTGTAAGTGAGAGGTCACTAATCTCATCTAACTACTCAATGGTATCATCCTCAGTTGAGGAATGAACTTTTACAAGCTTAGTAGTATCATCGATGGTCATTGGATCCTCAGTGTTCAAGAAATTATCAATTAATAAACACGCATGAAACTTTTCTAGACCACTACAACAATCAATGAATGATTCATTGCAAAGAAATTCAATCAAGGATGAAAACTCAGAAATGGGATCAAGGGAATGAAAAGAAGTGTTTTCAGAGGAAGGGAGTACATCAATTGAATTTACTGAGAGATGGGAATGTTCTTCTGAGGGGTGCTTCATGGCATCAAGAATGTTGAAATTGACAGTGTCATCACCAAATTCCATAGATAATGTACCATTATGGACATTAATTATGGTTTTGGTAGTTTTCAAGAAAGGTCTCCCCAATATAATTGGGGTGTGTCCATTCATCCTATCATCTTCCATTTTTAGAACATAAAAATTAGCATGAAAAATTAAATTTTGCACCCTCACAAGAACATCCTATAACACACCAAAAGGGTGAGTTGTACTCTAATTTTCTAGCTGAACGACTATTCCAGTGGGATTCAGTTCACTGACCTGAAAAGAAAAGTAAATAGAGTGAGGCATCACATTAATAGAGGCACCCAAATCAAGCATAGAATTAAGAATACTCCCCAATGGTGCACGGAATTGAGAATGTTCCAGGATCATTGCATTTGGTGGGTAGTGAAGGCTCTATCAATGCAGAGACATTTCTCCCCAAGATCACTATCTCATCACCTTGAAGTCGTCGTCGGTGTGTACACATCTCCTTCAGAAACTTGGTGTATCTTGGAATTTGCTTCACGGTATCAATCAAAGGAATGTTAACCTGCACTTTTTTGAAAGTTTCCAATATTTCCTTATCAAGTTCAATTTCCTTTTGTTTTCTTGTTTGGTTTTCCCTTTGGGATAATGGAAGAGGAATGGTTGGGATAGGTGACTCATCAATAGACACACTCTTTCCTTTGGAAGGGCTTCTCTTAGGACCGGGTTTTTCAACATTTGGACTAATTTCAACAGTTGGGATGGTATTTTCCTCAGGAGGGGATGACTCTAATGGAGAATTAATTTGGATTTTTAGTTTTTTTTCACTCTAAAGGGTGATGGTACTAACATTTCCCTTATCCCTAGGGTTAACTACTGGTTGAGAGGATAGTTTACCCAACCCATGATTTTGGATTTCCCCCACATAGTTAGCTAGTTGGCCTAATTGGGTTTTTAGGTCTTGTATGGCTGCTTGGGTGATTTTTTTGAATTGGCAATTGTTGGAAACCATTTGTTTCATCATGTCTTCAAGGCTAGGCTTGGCTTTTGGAAGGGGTTATTGTAAAGGCCTTTGTGGTGTTCAGGTATTTCTAGGTAGTGGTGGTGGGTGAATACTCTGCTCCGGTTGTTCCATTGTTGTTGAGGTTGGTTTGAATACCTCACTTTCCTATAAGCTTGGTTTTCTTTCCACCTAGGGTTGGATGGATAGTATGGTTCTTTCCTAAAGGGTTTGTTATAAGGGTGGCCTGAAAAGATTGCCTCACAACTCTCAGAAGTTTCTCTCAATTGGGGGCATTGATCAGAGTAGTGGGTATTAGAAAATCATATAACACAATGGATGGGAGGTGGAGATTGGGATTTCCCTTGGGAAAGATCAAGTTTTCTGAGAAGGGTACTTACCTCTTCAAACTTTGTATCCACCTTCTTCTCGAATTCAGTACTTTTCAGCTCATGAACACCTCGAATAGGTACAATGGACCTTAAACAAAATTGTTGAGTGTTCTGTGTCATGTTCTCAATTAGAGTCCTTACAGCGATTGAGGTTTTATCCACTAGTACACCACCTGCAGTAGCATCAATCATGTTATTATCAATTGGAATTAAACTTTCATAAAAATATTGTATTAAAAGTTGATCGCTTATTTGGTGGTGTGGACAACTTGAACATAATCTTTTAAATCTTTCCCAATATTCATGAAGTGTTTCCCCTTAAGATTGTCTTATACCACATATTTCTTTCCTTATTGTTGTAGTTTGAGAGGTTGAGAAATATTTTTCAAGAAAAAAGGCATTTCATGTCCTCCCAACCTCTTATTGGGGAATTAACATAATATAACCAATTTTTTGTTGTATATTCTAAAGAAAAGGGGAATGCTCTAAGCTTTACTTGTACTTCATCCGCATTTGTAGGTTTTAACTTAGAACACATGGTATGAAATTCTTTTAAGTGCTTATGAGTATCTTTGCCTGCAAGTCCATGGAATCTTGGCAATAAGTGACTTAGACCAGATTTTAGTTCAAAATTAGGTGTTTCGCCTTGTATTTGAATATAGGTGGGTTGGATATCAACATCAGGTGAAGTTAGTTATTTTAATGTGCTATTATTTTCAGCCATGTTATGCAAGTTTATTTGATGTTGGTTCCATAAGAAGAAAAATAAGAAGGATCAAGAAGAGTGTCGATGTTTTGTGTTTCCTCCTTCAAAGGGTTCTCTTCTATGTCTCGGTGTCGCTGACGTAAGATCCTCTCTGGTTCGGGTTCGAATGGTGATAGATCTCCTGAAGTAGAACGCGTCATAAACAGAACCTACAAAAGAAGTAAACCAGAACACAAAAATATAGGTAAAGTTATAAGAGAAAACAAATAAATATTCACAAAATTTACAAATATCTTATCAAAAACACGCACTAAAAACTGAAGCGCTCCCCAGTAACGGTGCTAAAATTTGAACGTGTTGTCATGACACGTCAAATTGATTATGTTTTTAAGGTTGATTTATAGTCTAGGGAAAACCCTAGTTCATCTATCAGGGAGCGTTGATAGGTTTTGAGTGTGTATTTTTAATAAAAATTACTAAAAGAGGGGGTGGTTTTGAAAACAGTTTCAAGAAAGTAACTTAATTTAAAGAGTTATAAAGTTGAAAGACCAAGTGGATTGTGAAAAATATGAGATAAATAAGTGATCATTGCTAAGTTATTACAACACTTAAAGAGTTCCTTGTTCTTAATTGATTATTAGGTTTTAGTGTAATCTTTTGGTTGAGGGTTAACCAAGATCTTAGGTACCCACAAGCCTCTTAAAATGATGCGATTAGAACTAAACCTTGACATAACAATCGTGTAGTCAAGTTCCACCCCCTTAGCATGCTTTAAGGTTTGTAAAGGAACATTGAAATCTCAAATGTTTGGGAAATAAAATGGTTCTTATGTTGTCCAATCGGAACAACACAAGACGTACACTTAAAATCGCACACCAATCGGTTATGAAATAAAAAGTGTTTCAATTAAATGCATCAAAACAAGTTAAGATATATATATGGAAGAACATTTCAAACCACAATATACACCAAACTAGTAGATAATTATGTGCTGGAACTCCCTCTTCAAGTGTGTAGCTCCCTTGCAATGACCACCCACTTCTTAGCTCGACATTGGGAGGAGGAGGAAGCTCGGATGGAACTCCTTCATTCTTGATTCCCCTATGAGGATAGGGGCCTCCGGAACTTCTAGGATGAGGAGGAGACTCCTCTAGAACTCCAAAATGGCATATATTTGCTTCTGGTTCGAACTTACAAATGGGGAGCCCAAGGTTCCATTTTATAGGAAAATTTGATGGTGGTTTTGGGCACACGTATTTCTTAAAACCACTTGGTCCATGGTTTTCGATGGCCAGACAGTCTTATCTCCTTTTTGACGAAACTAAAAAGTTTTAGCCCCACCTCCTGACTATATCCACCGAAGGTTTGGAACCATTTGGACAATCACAGCCAGAGATATGGACATATTACATCACACTACTTTTGACTTCGTGCAGATTTAGTGTGCTGGACAGATCAGTCCGGATGGGCCACCATATGGAAAAATTAGGCTTGGGTTCCTTGAGATGAGTTGTAGAAAATGAAGTTTTGGATCGGCCCACAAAATTGAAGCCCATTTGGAGACACAGATTGCGCTTAATGTTTAAAACAGTGGACAGATGTTATTGGGCTCCCATGCAGTTTGGCCCATTTCCCTTCTAGATCATCTCCAGGGCCACTAAATCACCTCCACCTACAATGAAATTATCAAAAAAAGTAACATTGCCCTTTTTAACAATGATAAACACAAAATAATTGAATCTAACATGAACTGCAATGTTTTATTATATTTAGAATCTACAATACAAATTTAGTTTAAAACAGTGGTGTAAGGGTGAAAATGAGACAATGAATCGCGGTGCGATCATGCCTCAGCTGGAACTACCTCAACAGAGGAACCTAGAGCGGAAAACCTAGTGCACATTAACCGCTCTGAAAGGTTGGGCACTCTCTCTACTGATAACCTTGGCCTCTACAAGAAAAACAAGTGCATGATCCCTTGGTATAGGCCTGAGATCCGCCGCCCCCAGAGAAATGAGATGCTGAGGGCTGGGACCTACCCCCGGCCGAAGGGAAACTCTACTTCCCTAAAAACCGGAACCCCGGACCATAGCTCTACTTCATGAGGAATCCTAAAAACTCCCCTATCATGGCGATCCAGTTCTGGATAATTTCCTCTTGATGACCTCTGCCCTCGCCAATACCTCAAGACATGTCTTCAACATAAACGGGGTGACCTGGCGCTGGATCTCTGGATGCAAAGACTCCTCAAAATACCTTGCCCTGGCCTCCTCATTTGGAAATAGGTCCGAAGCATATCATAAAAGGTTCCTGAAATGGATTCCAAACTCTCGCACACTGGAGCTCCCCTGTCGAAGGGTAAGTAGCTCCTAGCGACTGGATGCCTTCACGGTCGAAGAAAGAAACTCGACTCTAAACTTGTCTCGAAACTCCTACCATGAGATCGTTGACTCCTCGTGATCTATGAGGAACAAAAACCACCACTTCCTCGTTGCCCCACGCAGGATCGTCACAACCAACGATACCCAGTGCTCCTTCTGAGCACGGATTGAGGTGAAAGCTATCTCAACCTCCTCCTACCAGTCTTCTATGACTGCATCTGAAACAGATCCCTCATACTTCTATAGACTCTGGTGCTGAAACTCTCGAAGTGTCCTCCTCCAAGTGTCATCATCGTCGACATCCACTCTGCGGCAATCTACTGGCGCAGCCTGCTGGACATCTTCTGCGCGAACCTGATGAGGACATCGACCTAGAGCCATATCTGCAAAATAACAAATAGTTAGAGCTCCTAAACCTAGAATATGGAAGACTCGACATTAATTAATTGTTTTATTTTATTCATTTTAGGTTAACATATCCCAAGTTCTACCCATTCATACATAGGCGCAAAGAATAATGATGTGTGATCCTTTCCTAGGTCTCTACCCTACAACAAGTATCAGCTCGTTTAGTAGCCACTGTAAACTTAATAGTCCGTGCGTCAGACCATAGGGGGGCCTAAATACCTATGTCTCAACCGATCTCCGGTGTTTACAGTACTTTCTAAACTTGAATGATATTGTTTCCCTACCAACCCATGCAACCTCACTTGTGCCTAACTTCTAACTCCATCCTATCCTTCAACCAGGCCTCTGATACCACTCTGTCACAACCCCCTCCCCACAAAGTATACCCCTCATGGGCCGGCAATGTGAGAAGGGAGATAGTGACACCTAAGTCCCGCCTCCAGTAGGCCCTGGGTTGGCGACTAGCACCGAGGGTATAATAATCACACGGATAGGAGGCACTATACTCTAAGAGAACACATGCGAAAGAGAGAGATAAGACAGACACCAACCAACTCCAACTCATACTGCAGTACAAAAAGAAACCCAAGTACACATATATTATGTCATGCAATGACTACTACAACTGAAAAGGGAAAACTGTAAGTACCAAAAGGAAATAAAACAGCAGCGACCATAAAGCCCGAACAGCTCATGCAACCCCAAGCTAGTAGTAACCGGCCTAATCCTCAACCTATTCTAAGTGACCTGAAAAATAGTTGTATATATACGTAGGGTGAGTATAACAGTATACTCAGTAGGATCCTCCCTGAAGCCTCTCATGTAAAAGTAACAAAAGCATGCTAAAACACAGTAAACAACAAGTGAAACTAACACACCACCTAAACAGGTATACTATGTTCCCAGCCTCACCATGGCTACTCTCACCAAGTATCACATACAATAGTAAATAATATAATAAAGAATATCAAGGGTACCGTGCTACTACTTCCCCGCTAGTTTTCCACTTTGCCCCAACGTCGCACGTCCTAAGCATCTCTCTCCAAAAATGTTTGCCCACAGACACCTGGGCATAGCACCACAACATGCACCTCGTGCAATGCCACCACTACATTCACATAACCAAAGTAACCAGGTATTTTATTGGAGCCACTGCAGCTTGCATAATGTGTATCATGCGTCGGGCATTATACCTCAAGTCATTACAGCCCATACACCGAGTAAGGATCCTCAAGCCATCATAGCCTATACATGTTACACCTATAGTAGTCCATAGAAAACTATATCTATAGTATATGTGTGTGAATAACCACAAGCCATTACATCCCTCTACACATATATATGGGGAAAACTAACCAACACAAGTAACTACCAAGAGAAGAGAGCAGAGCCAAAGGGGGTAGTCAGTCAACCATCCTCCCACCGGAATGTTGGGGAAAACACCCCCCCCCCCCAAGGCTTAGAATTCCCGGGGTGTCAGTTGCCCTAACTGACAGGGTGGAGTACTGTATAGAAACACAAAACGTACAGAATATAATACAACTCACAACCACACTATGGGCAGAACCTAGTCTTAGAATCAATTGCAGCTAACGTCTCTCGAACTCCCAGCTACCACTACTAAGACTAGATATCCTATAAACATATAACCATTTAAAGAGAGATATTAAGTTACTTATCCCTTTTTATCAGTTTTATTGTACGTAATTAATTATTTAACTATTAATTAACTATTATTAATTCCACATTACATTTCATTAGCATCACACCAAGTTCCATGCCCTCCACGCATAACCAAACCAAGTCCAAAGCTTCTCAGAAATATTACCTCAGCATTGTATCCCGACAAGCTCCAACCCCATGGGTTAACATCATTTATTCAATCATTTATTAACAGTATTATTACTTTCACATAATTTCGGGCATTCTAGAAAAGAAAAACTAAGATACCAAACACAAGGGGCACAACATGGTGAGTAAATGGACTACCCGTCGAGCCTTTTCCACATATAGCAGGAGCATAGACCCATCCATTCTCGAGAATCTAAATACGGAAAGCACGTGGCATACCTCGCACGTCTTCGCCTCCTTTGGAAGGAGGGTAAGCAAGACTGGCTGCCTTAAACAGTGGGTAAAGTAAAGAAGATAAATAACCAACAAGATTCAACAAGCATGCAACATTCATAACCGACCTGTTTCATCATCTATGGTGTCCTCAACATCCACATGCAAAAACCAATGCATCTCACCACTCTAGGCGTCAATTGTTTCCCCAACCCTTGGGCCTCCCTACCCCACATACTACAACAGCCTCTCAGACTCATCCATCCCAGACTCACACCATAACAAAAGCAGTAGGAAAACAATCAACAAGCAACTGGGCTCTAGGCCCCAAGCAAGGCATCTAGCTTCCACACACAACGAGCACTCACAGCTCCAAGCATAAGACTCTTGGCCTTTACAAGCAAGAGGGTAACTCAGAACCCTTCCAGGCATTATCTTTTATCCAACAACCGGTTATTTAATCCATCTTGAATTAGTCAGTTCATTTAAACATGCATAACTGCATCCATTCGATTATCAACAGTTTACCACAACAATAACTGGATTCAAAAACATGGCTCTTTATCTTTATCCAATTAATTTACAATTAATCCTAACTTTACGTTCTTTACCAATTTCCATCAAGAACGGCATACTAAACAAAGCAAGCATACATATCACACTATCTAGCAAAAACAAGAGGCAACAACATACGATCGATGCCAATTTATTTATCTGGTTTAAATATTTATTATGTCAATTCTATTATGATCCAGCGGGCTAAAATATGATGACTCTACAGTTGCACGTAAAAGAATAGAGAAGCCATGAATCCCCTACCTCAAACGGTTTCATACGTTCTTTGCACGAGAACGGCCAACACAACAGATCATGATCACCTCTCCTAGAAGACTGCATCCACCCAAGGACGCAGAGACACCACCACACCAACCAACACCCAAGAAAACTCCATTAAAAATATGTAGATCACATGCCATAACATGGCAAGGAGGAACGTAAGGAGGGAAACCTAGAAGAACGGCAGTAGAACATACCTTATATTGAAGATGGATCGACACTTCCTGGTTGCACCAAAATAGGGGGTCCGCATGCAGCAGGAAGAAACTCCAGGGAAGACACGATCCAAGGCTACAACACTACGCACGACAACTACGGGAAGGAAGAAAAGGTTTGAGCATCTCGCACCAGGGAACAATAAGAAAGAACAAGGGAGGAAGATATCTCGACCCTTTATAAGATTTAACAGAGCAGAATTTTAAGATACGTTGGATTTTCCATTAAGATCAGATATGTTAAAGATCGCGCATTTTGATCGAGTAAAGGCTTCCTGGCTATTAGGAAAAAGTAAGATATGAGTTATGGGCTTTGAATCGGCCTTAAATCCCTTAAAACAAGGCTTTGAATGCATTTTACATCAAAGGAAACATCAAACTGGTGAAACTATAGGAAATATGAAAAAATCTGGAAATTTGACAAAGGAAATGACACAGTTCTGGAAACACTATTCGGTGCCACAGTTTTGGTGCCACCGTTTCGATGTCACCGTTTCTATGCCACCATTTCAGTAATTTGGAAAAGGAAATGACCCGGTTGTGGAAACACTGTTCATAGAACTGAAAATTTGGCAAAGTGTTGGGCATAAGTCATCTTGACTTCCCCAAACACCTCCAATGCCAGATTTTAGCAAAGAAATGGATCGAAGAGGTCCGGACCATTACACCATGCAAAAGAATGATTTTTACCAAAAAAGAATATTTCAGGATTATTATTGGTGTTGTTACGTATTTGGTCATAAAGCTTATAGTTGTTAGTATATTATGTCTCTACCAAGATAAAGGAGTGAGCATGAGTCAAGGGTGAGACCGTGACAATAAAAGGCTAACAAAATATTCAATGAGTTGAGAAGAAAGTTAACATGAAGGTATGGATTGGAGAAACTAGAGGAAATCTAAGAGAGGTAGGATCAAGAAAGAAATATTTCAGATGAGTGTCTCATTATACTTCCAACTCAATTAAATCTCAATTTGAGGCCAGTGAATGTTCAAAATAATAAAAAAAAATCCAAATAGTAAGCACATGTTGTTGAAGTTTCCTACAAGGTATAAAAAAACTGAGAAATCATGGATTATGGATAGCGACGGCTCATCACACTTGACAGGTGACTTGAATAATCTAAAATAACATTGAACGATACAAAAGAAGATTTATTACTTTGGGTAATGATATGTCATTGAAAATAAAGTGTGTTGGAGAAACAATCAATGGATGAAAGAAACTGAATTCCAACGGTATTTTATTCACTGATGGGATGAAACGCAATTTGGTGAGTGTGCCATAACGTTTTGATAATGGAAATGATGTGATATTCATGAAGAATGATTGTATCATGAAAATATTGAAATATGGAAAAGTCATTTCAAGTGGTTTGAGAACTCAAGGAAATCTATTTTAGGTAGAATAATCACAAACAAGTTTCTTTATGAGCATGCAAGCTGAGAAAATCTTGCGGAATAGAGAACTTAATCATCTTGGCCAAAAGTGTGTGAGGAGATTGATTAAGGAGGATCTTATGTGAGACATTCCTTTCTTGAATAAATATGATACCACCATTTAAAAAACATCTCAAAAGGGAAATATAGTGAGTAAAATCTACAAAGGGATTGAAATCCAAACCCAAAGGCCATTGGAGTTAGTCCACTCAAATGTTTGTAGGCTCATTAGAAAAGCATCAATAAGTAGAGAAAAGTATTTCATCTCCATCATTGATGAATTTCCTAAAATGAAATTCATTATGTTTATGTATCACAAATCCCAAGATTTGAGCATATTTAAAAGTTTTAAGAGACTAGCTACAAAACAAACAGGTAATGCTTTAAAAAGATTGAGATATGAAAATGAGAGTGAATATACCAAGAGAAAATACATAGAATATCTTGAAAAAATGAAATATGGCATGAATTTAGCACACCATACACTCTACAACAAAATTGAGTAGTTGGAAGAAAGAATAGGAATCTTGTTGATATGGTTAGGACCATGATAACCGAGTATGATACTTCAAGGTATTTCTAAATGCAAGCCATTAAAATGACCGGAATAGTTCAAAACATGTGATTATTAAGGAAAAATGTTCATATAATCCCTTATGAAACGTGTTTTAAGAAGAATAAAAATCTAAAACACTTTAAAGTATTTAGGAGTCTATGCTTCATCAATAAGAAAGGAAAACAAGAAAGCTAAAGATGAAATATTTTTAGTTATATAGCAAATGAAAGTTCATATTGATTCCACAATAAGAAATATGATAAATTGGTTAATTGTGGTAATGTACTTCTCCATTCTCTTCATTTTTCATAGCAGGTTCAGTAGTGATTTCATCAGTCTCATCATCATCCATGATTGATTTTATGAGCTCATTGGTGTTGGAAACAGAATCAAGGGGTAAAAATCATAAGGAATATCAGAGCTTCCAGTCACGCTAATCTTATTTCAAAAGTCAACCCCAAATTTGTTGATGAGGCTTTTAGAGAATAAGGAATGGATTAAATCTATGAATGAAGAACTCAATTAGATTGAAAAGAATGATGCATAGGACCTTATACCTTGAATGGAAGAGAATAACGTAATCAAAACGAAATGGGTTTTTTGAAACAAGCTGAATGAAAAGGGTGAGATTGCAATAAATAAATCCAAATTGGTTTGCAAGTTTTATTCTCGAATTGAAGGAATAGGTTTCGATGAAACATTTTCCTCGGTAGCCAGACTTTAGACCATCGTAGTATTTCTTGACATTTCAAAATAAAGAAAATATGAAATTGATCTAATAAATGTCGAGTCTTCATTCTTGAATGGCAAGTTAAATGAGGAAGTGTGCATCGAGTAACCTGAAGATCTTATTCTTGGTGAAGATGGAAGCAAGGTTTGAAGATTAAAGAATACCCTCTGTGGGATGAAACAAATTCTCAAGATCTTGGTACTTCAATCTTGATGAGTATCTTACGAGTGTGAAATTTAGAAAACAAAGGTGGATAACTTGTATATAAGGAATGCCAAAACTTGATTTAGAAAACAAAGGTGGATAACTTGTATATGAGGAATACCAAAACTTGATCACTCATTATGATTGTGTATGCTGATGATATCATCTTTTCAAGTTATGAAAAAATGTTGTGTGAAGAGTTTTCTTCTCAAATAAAAACATATTTGAGATCTTCATACTTAAGAGAGATAAAATTCTTCTTGGGATTACAAATTACCCAAGTAGTTGGGCATGTGTTTTTCTCTTAAGAAAATTATCCCAAGGAGATTCTAAAATGATTTTCCATGTATGAGTCAAGACGGGTGTCTACACCAATTTCAGTGGGAAGGAAATCAGTAAAGATGATAAAAGAAAGGCTTTAAATGAGAATGATTTCAGAAAATTGATAATTAGTCTTCTGTATTTGACTGCACCAAAGTTGGGTATTGTATTTTCTTTCACACTTTGTGTAAGGAACCAATTTAATACTAAATAGTCACACTACATGATAGTAAAAAAAGGTTTATTTGGTATGTTAAGAACACATTTGATTATAATATGTTTTATAAGAAAGGAGTAGAATTGCATGGTTTTATAGATTCCAACTGGACTAATCATGTTGATGATTGTAAGTCCAAATCAGGAAGACCATTCTTCAATGGTGGAAGATGTGTGGCATGGTACAGCAAGAAGAAATCCTTTATTACATTCAACACCACTTAGGTCGAGTATATTACTACATCAGAAGTGGCTACACAAATGATATGGATAGACTCAATTCGAATACATGCATGTTTGTGCTTAATATCCACTGGTTATTGGCTATGATAATCAAAGCATGATAAATTTATCTAAGAATCCAATGCAACATTCAATATCAAATCATATGGTCATAAAATATCATTTCTTAAAGAAGAATGTGGTTGAAGGCACATTAAAGCTAGAGTTTATTCCTTCGAAGGATCAAATGGCTTATATTTTAACACGTTTGTTAAGATGAGTGCATGAAACATCTTGAGGTTTCTTCTTGAAGTTTTCAGAAAATTTTCCTTTTAACAATTGCTATCAAGGATAGCTTTGATGCCTAAATTTATCTCTTACTTTCTACACCAAGTTCACTCACATAGACTTTGATGGGTTCATGACTTGTTTCTTTGAGATGAGTAATACCACCCTTATTTGAAGAATGTTGTCTTTATTTTCAATAAGGGGGAGAAGAAAAGTTGTATTTCATTTTTTGTTTGAGAAGCAGCAAATAAGGAGAAAATGAGGCCAATTCAGGGGGAGAACATTTTAAAATAAATTCTAAATTGAAATATTATAAATTATTGAAAACAAATCCAAAGAGAAAGACCCTTAGTCTCATCTCATGAAGTCTTTTTTTTCAATACATGTATTGAGGTTTAAATCATCTGGAAGGATGGTTGATGTGGAACAACATGTCTATTTTGAAATTTTTGAGTGGTTAGAGAAGATTGAAAAAGTAGGGAGTTGCTTGGAGTTGGGTAGTCCATGTTTGGTAGAGGGGCCTCACCATGGGTGTTTCGGGGTCCACTGCCATAGTAGTCCAGACCACGCTGAGTGTGAATGTGATTACGGAGTTCATGGTGAAATAATGAAATCTCTATCAAGAGTGAGTTTTTCAGCTGATGTCATGGTATAAGCTGTTTTTAAAGAGTGAATCAGGTTGTTGAATTATGCACAAAGAATTTTGAAGCCCGTTCAGACTTGGCTGAAGAAAAATGGGGAGATGGCTCTAAATCTGGCGTAACACATAGAATTTTGAGTTATAACATTCTTTTAAGAAATAGGCTACACATTAAGAGCATTAGTAAAGCTTTTTTGGGCTAGATGCTGACGATCAATACAATGAGCCTGAAAGTGGCCCTACTGAAGACAAAGGCATTTACGTTATTGATATGTCTAGAAATTAAGTGAAATGGGGAGCAAGAGTGAGACCGCGGCATAGACGATAATGTTTTAATTGTCAAGTTTCACCAAGTTAAAGAGAAAATAGAAAGAGGTTATGGTGCAAAGCGTTTTGAATACTGTTTTGGCTGGAGAACCACTAAATTGTTATTAGGACTGCACTACACCGTGGTCAAATGAGAGGCAGTTATGCAAAGTTTGAAACGACCAAATATCATGGAGATGTGGAGCGGTTATGTCAAGGATCTCGGAGCAAGCTGCTGACATGGACACAGAAATGGACATTTTGAATATGACTGTCATGGAAAGTCCAAAATGGATGTTTTGAATCCCATGCATGCCTTGGTGAGTCGAGTTCTAGAAAAAATGAGGAATTCGATAGGTATAATTCAGATGAGATGGATTGAATTTTATGTAAATGAAGTGACTTGACTGGGCACATTGATCCACACAAAAACATGTGGGACGCCTGGAATGATATTAATTAATGAAGAAATGAAATTTGACCCTAGTTTTCAGATCAGGAGATGGTGAGAGAAAAAAGGGGAAGTATATTCTAGAAGAAAAATAAAATGATGGGTGGAATTTTTATGGATGAGAGAGTTGTTACGGAAGAGTGAGAGACACAGCCAATGGAGATTTTTGTGCAATGAGGAAGAAGTCTAGATCCATGAAGTCCTTTGTAGACATGAGCGTTTCTTGGTGATCATTCTTTAATAATATTTTTTCTTTGTTCAGTCATTGTAGCAGGTTGGTGCTTGAAAGAACTGGTTAGTGCCAGTGTTGTTAAAGGTTCAAGGTTATTCCCTTTCCCTTGGTTGTTCTAGATAATAAAAGATCGGTCGTATGTGTGTGGGATAACAATCACCATATACCTAGGATGCACCCTCATTGGGGACAAACCTTGTTAAATCTATCATCCACATCATTTTCATTCTGTACCAAGTGATGTGTGACATCATCTCTACCCAAAAGCCCCACTGATTCACAGCTCATGATGTGATAAATGAATGCGTAACACTGGTATTAAATAATACAAAAATGAGTGCAGAGTCGAGTAAAAAAGGTACCTCTATCTATCTATAGATGTCTTTGTATCACTCTTTGGTGGATCCTACTTTGCATCACATAAGCGACTCTTAAGTCTACTCTAACTGTGGTCATCCATCCTGTTGCAACTGTTGAGATCCCCAGGTCATCATAGAATCAGTGCTCTCATGGTGAGATTGCTGACGGGAACCAAAATGTCGGGAGCTTCATGGCTTGGTCTGGGATACCTATGTCTGATTCAAGCCATTCACCATCAATGCGCTAGGTGGGTTCCTGTAGTATTGCTTCATCTGTCCAATATTTCCACACTTTTTTTTTCAGGTTTTTGCGTACAGCTTTTCTTCAAGTGATCAAGGGAACCACACTGGAAGCATCATGATGGAACATCATACTACCCCATAGAGGAATGCATCAATGTACACTATTGGAAAAAAAAAGGGTATACTGATGATTTGGAGCCGTTGGTATAAGCCCTCAAACCATTGGTATAGTCTATACTAATGGTTCGATGAATTGTTGGGTGATTCTCCATCGGGAAAGACCTATACCAACAATTTGATCAAACCATTGGTACAACTATTTTCATAAGAAATACCTATACCAATGGTTTATTCAAACCGTTGATAAATGTATTCTATTGAAAAAAAATTCAGTGCCAAATATTGATCCTGGGACCTCTCGGTTATTTTCCAAAGACACCACTCTTCTACAACAACTTTTATATTCATATATACATAAATATATATATGTATGTATGTATAAAAAATTATTAATTTTTAATTATTTATCATTATTATTATTATTATTATTATTACATATAAATAATGGTGACACCTATACCAGCAGTTTGGTCAAGCCATTGGTATAGGTTAGATTTTCAGTAGTGGTATCCTGGATATATGATGCTCTTATACCCTAAGAAAAATCAGCACATCATCACTTCTACCCACCACACAAACCACTACTTCCACTCAGTTGGGTTAAGATACCGAAAGCTGGTGGATTTCCCAAAAATACCCCTTTCAACCACTAATGCTTTATTCACCATCTCAACATATGAGTCCAACCTAAACATCACTACTCCCAATCATATGTCCAGTCATAAGCCTAAGTCAAACCTTTAAGCCATTAGAGAGTTGCTAGCAGCTATTTCTAGTGCCAATCAAGACAGCAAAATAACCCTACTGTAAATCTATTGCAACTAAGAAGTTATATGTTAGATTTGTTGATAATCGCTAAAATTGCTTTGGTAAAGGATGTTTGATGAAGGTTGCATGTTCTGAAAATTGTATGTTCCGGAAGTAAAGAGCCAAGTTGACAATCACTGGAGATTGATGAAGGTTGTATATTTTGAAAGTAATCCCTACAGGTTGATGTTCTAGAAGCTATGAAGGTAAGAGCCAAGTTGACAATCACTGGAGATTGATGAAGGTTGTATATTTTGAAAGTAATCCCTACAGGTTGATGTTCTAGAAGCTATGAAGGTTTAATTAGAAATCCGAAAGTTGTTTTTCTAGAAGTTTGAAAGTTAAAGATATTCTGGAAGAATCAGAAAAAATAGCTAAGTGTGGGGTTTCCTTGTGTATGTAAAGGTACATTGGAATGCTAAATTGATATGTAAAGGTTTTAAGGGGGAAGCATAAAGGTTGTTGTAAGAATATGGAAAAGTCCTAATATGTGAGGGTAACCAAGTCCCATACATAATGGTAACAAGATTTTATATGTAAAAGTAACCAGGTTGCACTCTTAGAGATATGAAAAAGGCATGAGGTTTCCCTATATACATAAGATCCATAATCTTCCGGGATGCAGAAATGCAGAAAAGTTTTAGAGATTTCGTTGTATATGCAAAAGTAACCAAGACAGATTTGTAAACGTAACCATGATGATGTGTAAAGGTAGTTGCTTAAGAAATGGAAAAGTACTTGTATGTGTATGGGTCACTAGACCTTCCCTATGATACATAAGAGTCATCAAGGGTGATACCTAAGGGTCAGAAGAGGGCTGAAAAAAGTCATAAGCAAGATGAATCGTATATAAGGATTTCTGTACATCATAAATTACTATTAGCATGCCAGCTGCGCCATGAGGGAGTGTGTCACGCCGCGATAGAAGATTGACCCATACATAAGCGATGTCTGTACTAGAAGATTGACCCATACATAAGTGATGTCTGTACTGTGTGGAAGAATTTTGCACCGCAATATGCTTAATCAAATGAGGAACACACTATGATGTATAGGTCTTGAAAAATAATCAAGAGATGGTAAAGTTTAGCTTCGGGCTATTTAGAAACTCAAACTAGGATCGTGCTGTGAAGATTTATATCACACCATGATGCTACTAGAAGTTGAATAAACTTAAAGATGGAATTGACTTGTCACATTGTGATTTCTATAATCTGTAGAATTCAAATAGACTTGATGAATTAGCAAACTCAAGTAGGTTTGGTGGTTTTTGGAACATCCATTAACAAACCATTTGAATTTACATGGTGGGGATTCATTTGGAAACAATTCAAAGGATGGATTTCAAGTGGAGGAAAGAAATATTGAATATCTATAAGAAGGGAGATAGAGGGAACTGAGCAAAAGAGAGGAAGAGGTTGTGGACCTTGGATAAACAGTGAGCTTTTCCTAAAGATTACAATCACAAACTAGAGTAGTGATTAATTGACATATCAACACATTGTTGATATATGTGGGTGAACCAAGTAAAAATCTATGTGACCAAGCTTCTTTAAATTCCTATATTTGGTTATGCTTATTTGTGATCATTGTAACAAATTCAAGGTGTCTTTCCAAACAAGAGGACAAGATCCAATTGAACTTGTAATTAGAAGAAATTTCAAATCACCATAATTTATCCCCCTCCTTATTAGGGTTTATAATGAGACTTCTAGTTACAACAAGTGGTATTAGAGCCGCTGGTTATTTCTCGGTGAATCTGTCAAAGGAAGTTTCCATCATAGAGAATGTTGTAAATGAAAAGGGAGTACCATTATTTGATGGCTGAAATTATCTGGTGTGGAATAACAGAATGAGATCACATTTATGATCTCTTAGGTTTGATGTTTACATGGAAACAGTTAATAGAATTCAAGTAAGTGATTCCACCAGAATGTCAATGATGGAAGCAGATAAGAAATTGTTGAATGATGATGCTAAATCCCATAATGCTTTATCAAGAGCATTGTTTAATCAGATATACCTAAAAGTGATTGATTTCCCGACAACAAAAGGAATTTGGAAAAATATTATTAATATTTATAAATGTGATAGTAATGTGAAGGAGGAAATGATGCACGTTCTTCAATATAGATTTGATGACTTAAAGATGAGTTCATGTAAAAAAGTTGATAGTATGTTCAACCATCTTTTTGAAGTGGTTGGATCTATTCGTGGACTAGTTCATGTGATGAAAGATGTTGATATATTGAAGAAGATCATATGAATATTACCACTAATTTAAATCCAAAAGTGTGCACACTTGAAGAAGTAAATCTTAGGGAATTGTCTCTCGATGATTTACACAAAAAACTAGTCGAATATGAAATTAAAGTGAATCCAAAAAGTTACTTAGAACATTCATCTAAAGTGATAGAATTTAAAGCTGTGGAGAAGCAATAGATTCAAGAGACGGGAATTTAATAAGAAGTGATGATTTCTTTTCTCTTTTGGCAAGGAAGATTAAGAGAGTTAAAAGAAGGTTAGAGGGAAATCTACCTCTAGCATATTTTTATTGTGGAAAGATTAGGCGCATCACTATTAGGTGTCCAAAAAGATTTTATGGAGAGGATGGAGAGGATGGTGAGTTTGAATTCTCAAAAAAAAAACAAAAGAGAAAGTTCCCACCAAGAAGAAACTTTAATTTAGGAAATCAAAGTGGCAAGAAATTTTATAGAAAGGTGTTGGTTAGTAAAGAGGAAGAAGATACCGAGGAAGATCCATAATAAGGTGTTGAAACTGAGTTTATCTCAGACATTGAAGATGTTATGATGGCTTCAGCCGAGAAATCTAAAGCTAAAGTAGAAGAGGATGATCAACCAAAGGGATTTGTTGAACTCAAAGTGGAATTGGAAGGGGCACTTGAGGAGCTTAATCTACAAATAAAGAAGAATGGGAAGATTGGAGGATTTATGAAGGAATCCTCAAGGTTATATAGATGATATTGAAGCAGAAGTTGACCTTCTAGAGAAAGTGGTGGAAGAATATAAAAAGGATCGAGTGAAACCTGATGAAGCAATGAACTATAGATTAATGATTGGGTAACAGGCTAAGATCATTGATGAACTTAATATGCCCATCAAGGAGAAAGTTATGAAGATTAAAATACAGAAGTTGTATCGTTGAGAAAAAAGATCGTGTCTGGAATAAAAAAATATATGGTTCAATAAAGATGCTACAATTTGGGATGTTTTTGGATGAAGTATTAAAGAAAGGTCTAAATGAGGCATAAGAACTTTTGAGCAAGTGTTGAGTGCTTAAAGACTCAATTTCATGGGTAAAAGTTGTCTTGGATATGATGTTGGAATATCAAAAGAAAAGACAACAAATGTGAAGAGAAAGGCAAGCAGATGAAAGGAGAAAGTTCTCAATCATCGAACTTATCAACAATCAAGGAGTTGTTTAAAAACAAAGGATATGTTAAGAGATAGAAGCCATAAGATATTACATCTGTTGATGTTCCAATTATGTGGCTACTAATACCATGCCATGTCGTATTGTGGTGAAACTAAAAGTTTACTTAAAAGGAGAAGCAATTAGAAGCCAACAAAGGAGAATCATAACATATTATTCATAGCAGAATAGAAACTCATTATATAGATATTATTTAATTTGATTTGACTTTAGCAATAAAGACGTCAATTGTAAGAAGAGAAGTGAAAGTTTTTCCTATGGAAGACTGATAGAGCCCGCAACCACCCAGCAGATTGGGTAGTTTATTCCAGGCGCAGGAAATCTGTTGCAGAGGATGGGGATGTGGCTGGACCACGTGATGACAGGGTGGTTCAGTTAGAAGTGGGGGGACCTGAGGGTAAAAGAGGAATTACAGAGGGAGAAGGCAGTTAGAGCAGGAGGGGGACTGAGGCGATTATAAGCAAGACGTGGGGCACGACTTGCAGGTACCTTTTTTCCTTTTTCTGTTGGGTACGGCCAGGGGGCTTGGGCGGGATATTCCCAGTGAGGGAACTCCCGAATTGTACTGCTTCTTTTCTCCGGTCTTCTCTGTTTACCTTGACTGTAATTCCAGTACCCTTCGTGGGGATTAATAGAACAACATCTGTTTTCTTCCGGCCCTTGAGTGTAAAGTCTCTATCAGCTTGATCCGACCTGCCGCTCTTCTCCCATGGAGACTCGCCAACAATCTCGCTTGGACACCGTTGAGCAGCGCCTGGATTCGGTAACAGATCAATTATCTTCTCACACTGCTTCGGTTACCAATTTATCTCTGGGACAGGAGGAATGTCGTTCTTTCCTCACTTCAATTCTGCGCCGTCTGGAGAAACAACCGCTTTCTGATGGTGCCAATTCTGCTCCCCTTTCTTCCGATGCGGCTCGGAAAACTATTACACATGAGGATCCTGCAACTTCTGCGACGCCTCTCCCTCCGGGACCTACTGATCCTTCTTTACAGTCGAAACCATTGGCCGCTCCTCGGCACCTGGACCTTCCTCTATTTGATGGTGCTGATCCCCGCGGCTGGATCTCTCGCGCGGAACTCTATTTTCGCATGCATAATACACCGGAACCTTTGAAGATCCAACTCACACAAATCAGCATGGAAGGTCGTGTGATCCATTGGTTTTCCATTTTGTTTGAAGTTCACCGGCACTTACCTTGGCCATTATTGAAGGAAGAATTAATGGAGCGTTTTAGTGGCCTCCTTACTCAGAATCCCTACGAAGAGTTGGCTGCTCTTCAGCAAATGGACTCAGTTTCTGATTATGTCGAGCAATTTGAATACCTCGTCTCCCTCCTTCCTCGCCAACCGGAGCAGCAATATGTTGGCTATTTTCTGAATGGCCTCCAGGAGGATATTCAGGATTGGGTTCGAATCCATAACCCTTTGACCCGAATGCAGGCAATGCGTCTTGCACGCCACATTGAGCTTGCCTTTCGCAAGAACCTTCCTGCTCCTCCACGACGCAGTCTGTCTTCTTCTCCTAGCCCAAACCGTCCTCTTCTGCCCTTCAACCCCTCCCTTCGTCCCTCAAATTTCCCAGCACGTCCTTGGCGCCCTTCGGCCCTTCCTTCCCCAGCCCCATCCTCCGCCCCGCAACACCCTCCTACCCGCACTGTTAAACATTTGACTCCTCATGAATGGGAGGAACGTCGCAAAAAGGGTCTCTGTTTTCGCTGCGGTCTTCCGTATTCACCCATGCACAAATGTTCCGATCCTAAGCTGCGTGTTCTTTTATTGGGTGAGGATGAAGAAAACTCTGCAGAGCCTCCACTGCCAACCACAGATTGCGTCCCTGATTCTCCATTGGAAGCGGAATGCACAGTCCTTGCATATCATAGTTTGGCCTCTTGTTCTGATCCAGTTCCCTCAACCAGTGACTGGTGTTGCGGAATCGTCGGGAGACGCAACGACAGGAACAAGAAAACAAAAGAAAGAAAGTAACAAGAACACAGCGATTTACGTGGTTCGGGAATAATCCTTACGTCCACGGGAGAGGCAGAATTTTCACTATTTGGGAGCACAAAATTACAGAGGATTTTTCGGTAGTAAACCCTATCCCGAAATGGGCTATGTTAATGGTGAATTCTCCTTACCTCAATGTGAGGTGAGGATGTTCTTTTATAGATGAGTAAAACTAAGTACAGAGAGGGGAAGTCCGATGTGGGACTCAGAAATACCCAAGTAAAGAAATGGGGTCCAACACTCCACCTCAAGCTGGACATGCCCAGATTGGATTGAGTCCCACAAAGAAAAAATAAAAGACAAGACAGACGAACTCATACTCCCCCTCAAGCTGGGCGATGGAGGCTGTGAAGACCCAACCTGATAGTGAGAGAGTCAAGGCGAGCCCCTGGGAGGCCTTTGGTGAAGAGATCGGCAAGCTGATCTGCCGTTGGTACATGGCTAAAGCTGATATGGTGCTGCTCCAGATGGTGACGGAGGAAGTGGCAGTCCACCTCGATATGCTTCATCCGTTCATGGAAGACGGGATTCGAGGCAATCTTCGTGGCGGCCTGATTATCACACCAGATATGAGCAGGGGCGTGTGTCGGGAAGCCGAGCTCATGTAGGAGATGACGAAGCCAGAGGATCTCAGTGGTGACGATGGCCATGGCGCGCGCGGTATTCAGCCTCGGCGCTCGATCGGGAGACGACAGTCTGCTTCTTGCTGCGCCAAGAGATGAGGTTACCGGCGAAGAACACGGCGAACCCCGAAGTAGACTTGCGGGTCGCGAGGCAACCTGCATAGTCGGCATCACAGAAGGCCTCAACATCCAAGTGAGCATGACGTGAATACTGAAGGTCACGTGCAGGGTCTCGCTTGATGTATTTGGCAATGCGAAGGACAGCATCCCACTGAGATTGGGTTGGATGCTCCATGAACTGACTGACTTTGCCAACGGCGCAGGCAATGTCGGGTCGCGTCATGGTGAGGTAGTTCAGTTTACCCACCAGACGTCGATAGCGCTCGGGATGAGGAAATGGGTCCGAGTCGGAATGGAGAGAACGTTCGCCAGGCTCAAGTGGGGTGTCCACGGCAGTGGCGGTGCTCAGACCGGCATCCTGCAAGATATCAAGAGCATACCTACGCTGGTAGAGAGAGATCGAGTCCTCAGAACGGGAGACCTCGATGCCAAGGAAGTAAGTCAGGGGACCAAGATCTTTGGTATGAAAGTTTTGGTGAAGATGCGCCTTGAGGCTGGCGATCCCTCTGGAGTCGCTTCCTGTGATGATGATATCATCAACATATACCACGAGCAAGATACAGCCGTGCGGTGTCGTACGGAAGAAGACAGTGTGGTCCTTCAGACTGCGGGAGAGGCCAAAGGCCGTAACGACAGTGCTGAAGCGGCCGAACCAAGCTCGAGGAGACTGCTTGAAGCCATAGAGGGACCGACGGAGGCGGCAGACATGGGAGTCGGCACCGAAGGCAGAAAAACCAGGGGGCTGCTGCAGGTAGACTTCTTCCTCAAGAACGCCATGGAGAAAGGCATTCTTGACATCCAGCTGATGAAGTGGCCAGTGATGATTAGTAGCCAGAGAGATGAACAGGCGGACATAGGTCATCTTGGCGACCGGAGAGTAGGTCTCAAAGTAGTCGATGTCATATGTCTGAGCAAACCCCTTCGCCACCAGCCGGGCTTTGAGACGGCAAAGAGAGCCGTCGGGATTGAGACGGATCGTATAAATCCATTTGCTGCCCACTGCCTGTTTGACTGCTGGTAGGGGGACAAGATCTCAAGTATGGTTTTCCTCCAGAGCCTGCAATTCATCCCGCATTGCGGCGAGCCACCCGGGGTGAGATTTGGCTTCACCAACCGTGCGAGGTATAGAAACTGTCTCCAGAGCGGACAGACCCCTGTATGAAGATACAAAAAGAGTACTCTGGCAGGAGCGAGTACCTTTCCGCAGGGCAACGGGCAAGTCCTCGGGTGGCGGAGCAGGAGCAGCGGACGAAGCGGGAGCATCAGTGTCACTGGCCGGAACGGGGGATACAGTCGAAGGACGGCGGGAGTAGACCTGACCAAAATGGGTGTCAACAGGGGTTGACGCCGGTGGAGGATGGATGATGAGAGGAGGACCATCATCAATAGCAGAGTCAGGAGGAGAAGAGGGAAAGGAGAATGGAGAACTCTCAACAAAGGAGACATCCGCTGAGATGACATACCGACGAAGGTCCGGGGAGAAGCAGCGGTATCCGCGCTGAGTGCGGGAATAACCAAGGAAGATGCCGTGGAGGGATTTGGGAGAGAGTTTGGTGCGGCCAGGGCGAGTGTCACGAACATAACACAAGCAGCCAAACACTCGAAGAGGGAGGGAATGAAGAGGGAGAGTGGGGAAAAGAGCCCGAAAGGGAGTCTCCCCCTTAAGGATAGAAGAAGGAAGGCGATTGATGAGGTAGGTAGCAGTGAGAATGGCATCTCCCCAAAAGAGCAGAGGCACCTGTCGGTGGAAGATGAGGGCACGAGCAGTCTCCAGAATATGTCTGTGTTTTCGCTCGGCCACGCCGTTCTGCTGAGGTGTATCAGGACAGGAGGTCTGATGAAGGATGTCATTCGTCTGGAGAAACTGCCGAAAGGAAGTGGAGAGATACTCGCGCCCATTATCCGAGCGGAGACATTTGACAGAGATAGAAAAACGGTTCTTAATTTCATTGAAAAAGGTTTGGAAGGTGGAAAACACTTCGGAGCGCTCTCGAAGAAGGTAAAGTCACGTCATTCGCGAATAGTCATCAATGAAAGATATATAGTATTTATATCCCAAGTGACTCGGAATGGTACACGGGCCCCAAACATCGAATGAACCAGATCAAAGGGGTGGGAGGCCCGTGTATCCGTGCGAGGAATGTAGGAAGAGCGATGATGTTTCGCAAAAGAACAGGACTCACAATGAAAAGTAGAAGTCCGACTGAAGTCTGGAAACATTTGATAAATGGTGGATGCAGGCGGGTGTCCTAATCGGGAATGAAGATCTAGTGCCCGAGAAGAGGTAGACGTGCAAGCAATGGGTGCTGGTCCTTCGAACATGTAGACCCCGTCTCGAAGCCGGCCTCGACCAAGTTCCCGATTCGTAGTCTGCTCCTGAAACACAACACCGGAAGAGGTAAATATGGCCGCACAGTTATAATCCTTAGTCAGTTTACTGATGGAAAGCAGATTAAAGGGACTGCGGGGCACATGTGCCACAGAGGGAAGGTGTATCGATGGAGTCAGGGAGCATGCGCCGAAGCCCGCTATGGGGATAGTGGAGCCATCAGCGACGGTGATGGCCGAAGAACCGGCATATGTGCAGTAAGACGTCAGCATACCAGCATCACCGGTGAGGTGGTCGGAGGCACCTGAGTCCAGCAGCCATGCATTGGAGCAATGGCTGACAAAGGCAGTGGGGCGAACAGTACGGGCCAGAGAAGCCGAGGAGGGACCGGGGCGGACGGAGGCCGGAGGATCATGAGGCCGCCTGAGGTCGGCCATAGAAAGGGCCAGAGACGGGGAAAGAGAGGCGACAGTCGAGGACGCGTCCTGGATCGCGGGTTGTCCCTGCCGCGGGTGCTGAGATGGTCGTCCATGCAGGACCCAACATCGGGCGATCAGGTGGCCAAACTTGCCACAATGTTGACAGAAGGGACGTGGACGACTTGAAGCACGTCCACGTCCCGAGGAGTCTGCCATGGAAGCGTCGGGTAACTGATGTAGCGGGCCGGTGGGATGACCGTGCGCACGACGTGCGCACGACGTGCGCGTGCGGGAAGGGCCGCCGAAACGAGGGCGCGCTGCCGGGGCGAGGGCGCGCTGGGACGAGGCCGAGGGCGCCAGGACGAGGGCGCCGCAGGATGAGGACGCCGCTGGGTGAGGGGAGCCGCGCCTGCTGGGGTGAAGGCGGCGGAAGGGGAGCCGTTGGGCGAGAGCAACATGAGCGCGCGGGAGGCGCGGGAGCAGCGGGAGGCGCTGGAGCAGCGGGAGGCGCCGGGAGGCGCTGGAGCAGCGGGAGGCGCCGGGAGGCGCTGGAGCAGCGGGAGGCGCCGGGAGGCGCTAGAGCAGCGGGAGGCGCCGAGACCAGCGGGAGGCGCCGGGCGAGGGTGGCCGGGAGCGCGCCAGGCGAGGGTGGCCGGGAGGCGCGGGACGAGGGCGCTGAGACGGGAGCGCGCTGGGGTGGAACCCGAGCGCGAGCGGGACGTCAGGGAGCCGGGACGCCGGGGAGCCGGGAGCCGCGCCAGGAGAGGGCACCGGGAGGGGAGCCGCTGGGGCTAGGGTGCGGGCGCCGGGTGAGAGCGCCGCTGGGTCGAGGGCGAGGGCGTCGGGGCGAGGCCGAGGGCGAGGCCAAGAGCGCCTGGGCGAGGCGCTGGCGAGGGCACCGCGGAGTGAGGGGAGCCGCGCCGGCAGAGAGGGCCGCCGGGAAAGGAGTCGCGCCGGTAGGGAGAGCCGCCGGGAGAGAGGACCGCCGGGAGGGAGGGCCGCCGGGAGAGAGGGCCGCCGGGAGGGAGGACCGCCGGGAGAGAGGGCCACCGAGAGATTAGGGCAGAGCCAGAGGGGGGAAGAGAGGCGGGGCCGGACAGAACCGGGAATCCGCTGGGAGGGAGGGTCGGGATTAAGATCCCTCTGATACCATGTTAATGGTGAATTCCCCTTACCTCAATGTGAGGTGAGGATGTTCTTTTATAGATGAGTAAAACTAAGTACAGAGAGGGTAAGTCCGATGTGGGACTCAGAAATACCCAAGTAAAGAAATGGGGTCCAACAGGCTACATATGAAGAAGACGGTCCACTGTTCCGAATAGTAAGTCCGCGTCGCTACAGTGAACGGCGGCCAGCTTTATCAAAAGCGCTACAGTGGCTGCCGGCTGGAAGTTAAAAGTGCTACAGTCCAGTTGACCCCGAAGTCCGCACCGCTACAGTGCCTGTCGGTGTCAGTCAGTCAGCTCCGCTACAGTGGTCAGAGATGCTACCCCCAACGAGCTCACCGCGGAGCTCGACCCGCGTTGCCCCCTGCAACCCCCAACGAACTCACCGCGGAGCTCGACCCGCGACAGTTGCAGGCCATAAGCATTCGGCCCAACCGGATCGGGCTACACCAATCCAACAGCTGGTGCCATCGCTGGTATACCAATTTTGGTATTGGTGGACAGTGGTGCTTCTCATAACTATATTTCGCCCAAATTGGCTAGATTGTTAGATCTTCAAATCATCACTTCTACACGTTTGCATATTAAATTGGGCAATGGTCACAAATTGTGGTCTCACGGCGACTGCCACAATCTTTCCTTACAAATGGGCACATACACTTCTATTTTGGATATTCATGTCTTAGACATTGGGAGCCTCGATCTCATCCTCGGCATTGCTTGGCTTCGAACTTTGAGTGAGGTGCATATCAATTGGAATACAATGACCATGCGTTTTTCTGCAGAAGGCCATCAGCATATTCTCCAGGGCACTGTCTCCTCTGTTGCCCCTCTCCAGCCCCTCCCTGTGTTTCCTCTTGGCTCCTCCAGCTTAGGTAAACATCGCCTCCTTTTAGGGGGCCGCTCCACAGGTAGTACTCATCCTCTGACAGCAACGCAGGATAGTGAGCAACAAACTATTTTCACTACCTTTCGGCGAATTTTTGAGGATTTTTCAGGTCTTCCCCCACCGCGCCTGCGTGATCACGCTATTCGGCTACACCTCAACCAGGGCCCTGTTTCGGTTCGCCCCTACCATTACCCACACATTCAAAAGAATGAGATTGAGCACCAGGTTCAGCAGCTGCTTCAGCAAGGGTTAATCCGCAATAGTACAAGTGCTTTTTCCAGCCCGGTACTAGTTAAAAAGAAAGATGGGTTGTGGCGCATGTGCGTTGATTATCGCTCCCTTAATAATGTTACCATCCCAAATAAATTCCCCATTCCTGTGGTTGAGGAACTTTTGGATGAGCTCCATGGTGCTGCATATTTTTCTAAACTTGATCTCAAATCGGGTTATCATCAAATTCGTATGCGCAAGGAAGACATTCACAAAACCGCTTTCCGAACACACAGTGGCCACTATGAATTTTTGGTCATGCCTTTCGGCCTCACCAATGCCCCATCCACTTTTCAGGCTACGATGAATGATCTCTTCCGCCCTTTTTTACGTACTTTTGTCCTAATATTTTTTGATGATATACTTATTTACAGCCCTGGCCCACTCATATGCTCAATTTGCAGGCTTCCTTTCAAGTTTTGGAAGATGACCATTTCTTTGTTAATCGTAGCAAATGTCAATTTGGCCAACCTGAGATTGAATACCTTGGTCATATCATTTCACAGCTGGGCGTGTCCATGGACCTGGCTAAAATTTAGGCTGTGTTGGACTGGCCAGCACCTCACACCGTCCGGGGAGTCCGCGGATTTTTGGGCCTCACTGGTTATTATCGAAGGTTTATTCAGAACTATGGCTCAGTCGCTCAACCCCTCACGACTCTCACAAAAAAGGACAGTTTCTCCTGGACCCCTGCTGCTCAGCAATCTTTTCAATAGTTAAAAACATTGATAACCACTGCCCCTGTCCTCGCTTTGCCTGATTTTTCCAGCGACTTTGCACTAGAATGCGATGCCTCTGGAACTGGGGTTGGCGCTGTTCTTCAACATAATAGACCTATTGCCTTCTTCAGCAAGGCCTTATCTCCTCAGACACTTACCAAGTCAGCTTATGAAAAAGAAGTGATGGCTTTGGTTTTGGCTATCCAGCATTGGCGCCCTTACCTTCTTGGCCGATCATTTACGGTGTTTTCTGATCACCGTAGTCTTAAATATCTCTTCCAGCAACGCATTACTACTGCTGCCCAGCAGTGCTGGATAGCCAAACTGTTGGGCTATCAATTTGATATTAAATACAAACCAGGTCGGGAGAATTCAGCTGCTGATGCCTTATCCAGAAAACAGGATTTCGCTGCACTTATTTTGTTACACTCATCTCCAGTTTGGACAGACGCTCATACACTTACCGACGGCCTCACCACTGACCCTTGGCAAATATTTTGTCTGCCCTACAGAAGAGCCAGCCAGCTCCTGCTGGATTTTCCATTAATCGCAGTACCCTCCTCTACCACAGTCGCCTCGTCCTTTCCATCACATCCCCTTGGATACCGAAGCTGTCGGCTGAGTTTCATACTACCCCTCCTCAAGGCGGCCACTTGGGATACTATCGACCTTATCGCCGCCTGGCCGCCAACCTTTATTGGGTTGGCATGAAAAAACAGGTTCAACAGTTTGTCCGCCAATGTGATATTTGCCAACGCGATAAATACTCGACACTTTCCCCAGCCGGTTTACTTCAGCCATTGGAGATCCCTTCATTTATTTGGGCTGACCTCTCCATGGATTTCATCACGGGCTTACCAAAATCTCATGGTTTTGAAGTTATTTTTGTGATGGTTGATAGACTCTCCAAGTACGATCATTTTATCCTCCTCAAACATCCTTTTACGTCAAAGGTAGTGGCTGATGTATTTATGCGAGAAGTGGTCCGCTTACATGGTATTCTGAATTATATTGTCAGTGATCGGGATCCTCTCTTAGTCACTTTTGGAAGGAACTTTTTCGGTTGCAAGGCACTACTTTGAGGTTCAGTTCGGCCTACCATCCTCAAACGGATGGTCAAACGGAGGTTGTTAATCGCTGTTTGGAAACCTATCTTCGTTGCTTTGCGGGGGAGCAACCAAAGACTTGGTCTTATTGGATCCCATGGGCTGAACTATGTTATAATACGTCATGGCATGCTTCCATAAACACAACTCCCTTTGAGGTTGTTTATGGCCGCCCCCCACCAAACCTCCTCAACTCCCTGCCCTCTGATATTAAGGTTGTTGCGGTTGTCACTGCCCTTCTCGATCGCCAGGAGGCTTTAGCCCAACTCCGACAACATTTGCTTCGTTCCCAAGACTTAATGCGTCGCCAAGTTGATCCACATAGGCGATCTGTGTCTTACCAGGTGGGAGATTTTGTTTACCTTAAGTTACGCCCACACAAACAGCACTCGTTGGGTCATCGTATCAACATGAAATTGTCACCTCGTTACTATGGTCTTTTCTCCATCATTAAGCAAATTGGTCCAGTCGCTTACCAGCTGGCATTACCAACTGAAGCCCGTGTACACCCCATCTTCCATGTCTCTCAATTGAAGCCAGCCGTGGGGCAGCACCCGGTACAATCACACCTTCCCAGGATCTTTTGGGAGATCCTGTGGACTGGCCAACTCCGGAGAAGATCCTCTCTGCTCGCGTCCTGCTCCACGATGGTTTTCCCCAACCACAATACTTAATTCAGTGGGCTGGCAAGCTTCCGGAGGATGCTACTTGGGAGGATAAATTCACCCTTCAAAATCAATTTCCTGCTTTCAGTCTTGAGGACAAGACTGATTCTCCAGGCGTGGGCAGTGATAGAGCCCGCAACCACCCAGCAGATTGGGTAGTTTATTCCAGGCGCAGGAAATCTGTTGCAGAGGATGGGGACGTGGCTGGACCACGTGATGACAGGGTGGTTCAGTTAGAAGTGGGGGGACCTGAGGGTAAAAGAGGAATTACAGAGGGAGAAGGCAGTTAGAGCAGGAGGGGGACCCAGGCGGTTATAAGCAGGACGTGGGGCACGACTTGCAAGTACCTTTTTTCCTTTTTTTGTTGGGTACGGCCAGGGGGCTTGGGCGGGATATTCCCAGTGAGGGAACTCCCGAATTGTACTGCTTCTTTTCTCCAGTCTTCTCTGTTTACCTTGACTGTAATTCCAGTACCCTTCGTGGGGATTAATAGAACAATATCTGTTTTCTTCCAGCCCTTGAGTGTAAAGTCTCTATCAAAGACAAAAAATAATGGATGTAAGTCAATACAATTCACTCTGGAGTTTCTTGAAAAGAGAAGAAGTTGAAGATGAAAGAGAAATCTATTCTCGCTAAGATAGCTTTAAATAATATGAAGAATAGTAGTGAGTGGATTTTTTAAGGTGGGTGTTCATCCCACGTGATAGGTAACATGAATCTTCTCAAGAATGTGGAAGAGTTGGTGGAACTATTCAGTTTGGAAATAATGGTTCTCTAAAGATCAAAGAAAGTAGAAAAACTCCCTTAGTTGGAGATGAATTGAAAAATATTAAAGTTCACTATGTTGATGGCCTTCGACACAATCTGTTGAGTGTAAGTCGGTTATGTTCCTTTGGATTGGAAGTTACATTCAACTGGAAAGGCTATAATATCAAAGGAAAGGCTATAAAATATCTTATGTAGGGTTGGAGGATGAATGGAAACTTATATCAAGTGGATAACAAGGAAAATACATGTCTTCTTACTGTAGAAGTGAACAGTTTATGGCACCAGAGGCTTGGTCAGTGTAGAATAGGGAAACCCCCTTACCTTCAAGGTGAGGTGGGGCTATTCTTTTATAGAATGAAAAAACGGAATGTACAAGGGAGTATTCCGATGTGGGACTCGGAAATACCCATAATAATACAAAAGAGGGTTTAACACTCCCCCTCAAGCTGGACAGACCCAGCTTGGACAACGAGTCCCACAAAAAAGAATAAGAAGACATCACACAAGACCCATAACTACTCCCCCTCAAGCTGGGCGTCAGATGTGGCGGATCCCCAGCTTGGAACTAAGCGAGGCAAGGCGAGCACCAGGGAGGCCTTTGGTGAAGATGTCAGCAAGCTGGTCTGCCGTCGGAATGTGGCTAAAGCTGACATGGTTGTGCTCCAGGTGGTGGCGAAGAAAGTGACAATCCACCTCAATATGCTTCGTGCGTTCATGGAAGACAGGATTCGAAGCAATTTTAGTGGCTGCCTGATTGTCACACCATATGTGAGCAGAAGTCTGCTGAGGAAAGCCAAGCTCCTGGAGGAGTTGCCGAAGCCAAAGGATCTCGGTAGTAACGGTGGCCATGGCACGGTACTCAGACTCGGCACTGGATCGAGAGACGACCGTCTGTTTCTTGCTGCGCCAAGAAATGAGGTTGCCTGCGAAGAAAATGGCGAACCCAGAGGTAGATTTCCGAGTGGCAAGGCAGCCAGCGTAATCAGCATCGCAAAAGGCCTCAATATGCTGATGAGGATGCTGGGAGTAGTGAAGACCACGGGCAGGATCCCGTTTGATATACTTGGCGATGCGGATGACAGCATCCCACTGAGATGTGGTGGGATGCTCCATAAATTGACTCACTTTGGCTACCGCACAGGAAATGTCGGGTCGAGTCATGGTGAGATAATTGAGTTTGCCCACCAATCGACGGTACCGCTCGGGATGGGGGTAGGGAGCCGAGGAGGCATAAAGAGACCGTTCGCCAGGCTCCAGAGGAGTATCGACCGCAGTGGCCTGAGTCAGCCCAGCATCCTGCAATATATCCAAAGCATACTTCCGTTGGCAGAGGGAGATGGTGGCAGAGGAGTAGGAAACCTCGATGCCGAGGAAGTATGTGAGAGGACCAAGATCCTTAGTGTGGAAGTGCCGGTGAAGATGAGCCTTGAGATGGGTGATACCCACAGAGTCGCTGCCGGTGATGACGATATCATCCACATAGACGACCAATAAGATGCAGCCATGTGGAGTCGTCCTGTAGAAGACAGTGTGGTCTTTCATACTGCGGGAAAGCCCAAAGTCGCTGACGACCGTGCTAAAGCGACCAAACCAAGCACGGGGAGACTGCTTGAGGCCGTAAAGAGAGCGGCGGAGACGGCAGACACGAGATTCAGCGCCGGCGGCACAAAATCCGGGGGGCTGCTGGAGATAGATTTCTTCCTCAAGGAAGCCATGGAGGAATGCATTCTTGACATCCAATTGATGAAGAGGCCACCGATGATGGGCGGCGAGAGAGATGAAAAGCCGGACAGAGGCCATCTTGGCAACCGGGGAGAAGGTATCAAAGTAGTCAACGCCGTATGTCTGAGCAAAGCCTTTGGCCACAAGGCGGGCTTTGAGGCGATGAAGAGTACCATCGGGATTCAGCCGGACCGTGTAAATCCATTTGCTGCCCACTGCCTGTTTTCCTGCTGGAAGGGAGACAAGATCCCAAGTATGGTTTTCCTCCAGAGCCTGCAATTCATCTCGCATGGCTGCAAGCCACCCGGGGTGAGATTTGGCCTCACCAACTGTGCGAGGTATAGAAACCGTCTCCAGAGCGGACAAACCCCTGTAAGAAGATGCAAATAGAGGAGTACTCTGGCAGGAGCGAGTACCTTTCCGTAGGGCGATGGGCAAGTCCACGGGTGGCGGAGCAGGAGCAGCGGACGAAGCGGGAGCATCAGTGTCACTGGCCGGAACGGGGAATACAGTCGAAGGACGGCGGGAGTAGACCTGACCAAAATGGGTGTCAACAGAGGTTGACGCCGGTGGAGGATGGATGAGGAGAGGAGGACAATCATCGAGGACAGGGTCAGGAGGAGGAGAGGTAGGAGGAGGCAAATCCGGAAGAGGCCGGATGATGAGGGGAAGACAGTCATTAATGGCAGAGTCAGGAGGAGGAGAGGGAAAGGAGAATGGAGAACTTTCCACAAAGGAGACATCTGCGGAGATGACATACCGGCGAAGGTCCGGGGAGAAGCAGCGGTATCCGCGCTGAGTGCGGGAATAACCGAGGAATATGCAGCGGAGAGATTTGGGAGAGAGTTTGGTGCGGCCAGGGCGAGTGTCACGAACATAACACAAGCAGCCAAACACTCGAAGAGGGAGGGAATGAAGAGGGAGAGTGGGGAAAAGAGCCCGAAAGGGAGTCTCCCCCTTAAGGATAGAAGAAGGAAGGCGATTGAGGAGGTAGGTAGCAGTGAGAATGGCATCGCCCCAAAAGAGCAGAGGCACCTGTCGGTGGAAAATGAGGGCACGGGCAGTCTCTAGAATATGTCTGTGTTTCCGCTCGGCCACGCCGTTCTGCTGGGGTGTATCAGGACAGGAGGTCTGATGAAGGATGCCATTCTCCCGGAGAAACTGCCGAAAAGAAGTGGAGAGATACTCGCGCCCATTATCCGAGCGGAGACATTTGACCGAGATAGAAAAACGATTCTTAATTTCATGAAAAAAGGTGTGGAAGGTGGAAAACACCGCGGAGCGTTCCCGAAGAAGGTAAAGCCACGTCATTCGCGAATAGTCATCAATGAATGAGATATAGTATTTATAGCCCAAGTGACTCGGAACGGTACACGGGCCCCAAACATCGGAATGAACCAGATCAAAGGGGTGGGAGGCCCGTGTATCCGCGCGAGGAATGTAGGAAGAGCGATGATGTTTCGCAAAAGAGCATGACTCACAATGAAAAGTAGGAGTCCTACGGAAGTCCGGAAACATCTGATGAATGGTGGATGCAGGCGGGTGCCCTAATCGGGAATGGAGATCAAGTGCCCGAGAAGAGGTAGATGTGCAAGCAATGGGCGCGGGCCCCTCGAACATGTAGACCCCGTCTCGAAGCCGACCTCGACCAAGTTCCCGGTTCGTAGCCTGCTCCTGAAACACAACACCAGAGGAGGTAAATATGGCCGCACAGTTATAATCCTTAGTCAGTTTACTGATGGAAAGCAGATTAAAGGGACTGCGGGGCACATGTGCCACAGAGGGTAGATGTATCGAAGGAGTCAGGGAGCATGCGCCGAAGCCCGCTATGGGGATAGTGGACCCATCAGCGACGGTGATGGCTGAAGAACCGGCATAAGGGCAATAAGACGTCAACATACCAGCATCACCGGTGAGGTGGTCGGAGGCACCTGAGTCCAGCAGCCAGGCAGGGGAGCAATGGCTGACCAAGGCAGTGGGGCAAACCGTACGGGCCAGAGAAGCCGAGGAGGGAGCGGGGCGGACAGAGGCCGGTGGATCATGAGGCCGCCTGAGGTCGGCCATAGACAGGGCCAGAGACGGGAAAAGAGAGGCGACAGCCGAGGACACGTCCCGGACCGCGGGCTGTTCCTGCCGCAGGTGCTGAGAGGGTCGGCCATGCAGGACCCAACATCGGGCGATCAGGTGGCCAAACGTGCCACAATGGTGACAGAAGGGACGTGGACGACGTGAAGCACGACCACGTCCCGAGAAGTCCGCCATGGAAGCGGCGGGAGCTGAGGCAGCGGGCCGGCGGGATGATCGGGCGCAGGACGTGCGCGTGCTGGAAGGGCTGCCGGAACGAGGGCGCTCGGCGGGGATGAGGGCGTGCCACCGGGAGATGGGCGCGCTGCCGGGAGGGGCCGTTGGGACAGAGGCCGAGGGCGAATTGGAGACGCCGGGGAGCCGGGAGGCGCTGGGAGGCGCTGGAGGCGCGGGAGGCTGCGCGAGCAGAGGGAGGCGCGGGAGGCGCTGGGAGGCCGCGCAGGGCAGAGCGGCGGAGGCCGTTCCGGCGGGGCGAGCGGGTGATGGCGTTGGGAGCAGCGGGAGGCCGCTGGGAGCAGCGGGAGGCCGCCGGCGGGGCGCGCGGGTTATGCCGTCGGGAGCAGCGGGAGGCCGCCGGGAGCAGCGGGAGGCCGCCAGCAGGGCGCGCGGGTGAAGGCGGCGGGAGTCGCGGGAAACCGCGGGGAGGGAGCGCCGTCGGGGAGCCGTGGGGCGCGCGGGTGATGCCGCCGGAAGGGAGCGCGCAGGGCAGCCGGGAGGATGGAGCGCGCAGGGCAGCCGGGACGTCGGGGGCACCGGGAGCGCGGAGCAGCGGGAGGCACGGGAGGCGCCGAAGCTGTGGGGGGGGCGCCGGGTGCAGCAGGAGAGCCGCCGAGAGAATGGAGGGCCGCCGGGAGGTGAGCCGCAGGGGCTGGGCGCGACGCCGTGAGGAGGTGCGCCGGGACGGCGGGGCGAGCCGGAAGCCGGGGAGCCGGGAGATGCCGCCGGGAGGGAGCGCGCAGAGGAGCGGCGAGCGGGAGCCGGGACGGGGGGAGGCGCGCGGGGGATGGCTCCGGGAGTCGGGGGGAGCCGCGGGGAGGAAGGAGGGCGGTGCGACGGGAGGGCCGGGAGCCGCGGGTGTTGGGAGGGAGGGCCTGCCGGGAGGGTGCAGGGCGGAGAGGAGAGGGGCGGAGCCGGGAGAACGCCGGGAATCCGCAAGGGAGGGAGGGTTCGGGATAAAAATCCCTCTGATACCATGTAGAATAGGGAAACCCCCTTACCTTCAAGGTGAGGTGGGGCTATTCTTTTATAGAATGAAAAAACGGAATGTACAAGGGAGTATTCCGATGTGGGACTCAAAAATACCCATAATAATACAAAAGAGGGTTTAACAGTCAGATTCATCAACAAAGTATTAGGAATTTATCAAGGTTGAATGTTATTGTTAACATTCCTGCACTGAAGAGGAACGTGAATGAGATTTTTGATTCATGCTTGAGGGTAAAGATGGTGAGGAACCCTTATCATATAAATAAGAAGCAAGCATAAAATTTGTTGAATATGGCCCACAACAATGTATGTGGCCAATTATTTAGGCCGGAACTTATAATGAGAAATACTTCATTTTATTCATTGATGAATGCAGCAGGATGGGTTATGATATGTTTATCCAATCTAAAAGAGAAGTTTTGGACTGCATCAAAAGATTTCGAAGAAGACTGGAAAATGAAACTAGAAGAAAAATGAAGATTTTACGATCGGATAATGGAACTGAATACACTTCCATTAAAGTTAAAAATTATCTGGAAAAACATGGAATAAAGGATGATGTTTTAGTAATGGAGTTGTGGAATGGAGGAACTATATGGTAAATAATTTTGCCAAGACATTATTGATTGAAAGTGGCATCTCTCACCACTGTTGGAAAGAATCTATGCAAGTAGCTATGTGCACTCATAAATGAGCATTGCTCGGTCTTGGAGAAGTGAAGACACCATATGAATTTTGTCATGGTAGGAAATTCTCATTGAAGAATCTTCTAGGATTCAGGAGTAAATGCTTCATTCGACATAATGTGGGAAATCAGGGAAAGTATGGCGATGTAGTGGACAAAGGAATATTTTTAAGATACTCATCAAAGAGTAAATCCTATATAAATGTTTCAACAAGACTCAACAAAAGACTCAACAAAATAGTTAAAGCACTGATGTAAAAGTTGTAGAATATGAAGCTAAATAAAATTCTGGAAATTTTGCCCATGGAGAATTGATTAAAGAAGAAGAAGAGATAATTGTGGATTCTGGAGAATCTCAAAAGCCTTCAATTTATGATGATTATGAAGTTCAATCAGAGGAAGATTAAGGTGATGAAGGGAGTCTACTTGTGACTCAAACAAGAAGATTTAGAGTTGGGGTTGATCCAAACAATATTATTGGAGACAAATCTGCTTTAACATAGAACTGAATAATGAAAATAATGGAGCACACTACTATATTATCAAATGTAGAACCGACTTAATTGGAAGATGAAAAAAAAAAAAGAGGAATCATGAGTGAAATCTATGAATGAAGAGTTAAACCAAATTGACAAGAATCAAACATGGGAGCTTGTAGATAAACCTAGCCATCGTAATATGATTGCTACAAAATGGGTCTTCAAAAACAAGCTTGGTGAAGAAGTACAAGAACCAAAGAGGATTTGGTTTGAAAAAAAAGAGCAATCAAGTTAACAAGGAATCTAGTACAGCACTCTCTCATGAAACACATTGAGATTCATTACCACTTTATAAAGGAAAAGTTGGAGCAAAGAATTGTGAAATTGGAATTTTTTGGAACTCAACATCAAGTGGAAGATATCTTTAACAAATTGTTGGCTACACTTGTGTTCGGTAAGCATCTGTTGAACCTCAGAGTTTAAAAAAATTTCTCAAACTAAAGAGGTTTAAAAAACACCTCTCCCTATTGTACATGATGCTTCATTTGGATATTTTTTGTTCTTGTGGAAATTTATCTTATATTGGATGTAAGAAGATTGGAGGAGACACAATCCAGGGGTAATTAGAATCATAATAGAGGTTTTCTCAATAAATATAAACAATATTATAGTAATTAACTCTTTCTCTTATCTGGTGAAGATAAAACCTTTACATTTTATTGACAAAGGGGTAAGAAAGAATACCATAATCCATATGTTTGGAGAATCATGGATTGAAAGTGAGGGGAAGGAAATTTATCGAAGTATTTTTAATAGAAAAGCAGCTCTTAAAATCCATATGTTTAGAGGAATTTGGATTGAAACAGATAGCAGGAGTGATAATCTCTATCTCTTGATGGTTTATAGATTTTTTGGAAGTATTGTCAACAAAATCAAAAGAGAGAGAGATTATTACAACCAGGAGGTTGTATGTTGAATTTGTTGACATTCACTAAAGATACTTTGGTAAAGGTATTTGATGAAGGTTATATGTTCTGGAAGTTTTATGTTTATGAATTCAAGAACCCAGTCGGTAATCACTAAATATTGATGAAGGTTGTATGTTTTGGAAGGTGTAAAGGTTTAATAAGGATTTCATAATTTGTTTGTTTTTCCTAATGTCGGGAGTTGAAGATATTCTAGAAGAATTAAAAAAATTGGCTAAGTTTTGAAATTCGTTTTATATGTAAAGGTATTTTGGAATGCTAATGTGATATGTAAAGGTCGCAAGGGCGATGCATAAAGGTTGTTGCAAGAATGTGGGAAAGTACTAATATGTGAGGGTAACCGAGTCCTAAAAGTAAAGGTAACAAGATCTGATATATAAAAGTATCTAGGCTGCACTCTCAGAGAAATGACAAAGTCATGAGGTTTCCATGTATATATAAGAGTCATTATCTTCCAAAATGTGGAAATGAGGCAAATTCTTGGAGGTTTCCATGTATACATTAAAGTGATAAAGACTAATACATAAATGTAACTTGGATGGTGTGTAAAGGTAGTTGCTGGATAAATGGAAAAGTCACTTATGCGTAAGGGTCTACAAAACTATTCTTGTGATACGTAAGAGTCATCAAGGGTGATACGCAAGGGTCAGTGAACTATGGGAAAAATGAAAATTTCCTAAACCATATGACTCATATGTATTTTTGTATATCTTAAATTACAGTTAACATGTCAGTTGTGTTGTGAGGGAGTCTGTCGCACCGTGATAGAAGGGCCCTAAAAGTTTAGCTTTGAGCTGTTTAACAACTCAAACCATGAAGCTTTATATCATGTCACGATGCTACTGGATATTGAAGAAACTTGAAGATGGATCTGGCCTGTCATAATGTGATATAATTGTTGGAACCCATTGAAGTGTAAATGGGTGAGTCCCACATCGGACTTACCCGTCTTGTATATTTGTTTTCTAATCTATAAAAGGATGTCCTCACCTCACATTGAGGAAGGGGAATTCACCCACTACAGTGGTCGGAGTTGTTACAATTCTTCAAAATTTGGGTCGGGGGCCTTCGTCCCCCGGACCCCCGCAGCAGGGGTGCGTTGCCCCTGCAACCCCCAACGAGCTCACCACAGAGTTTGACCCGCGAATGTTGCGGTCTAATGCGCAGTACGGGTCACAAGCATTCGACCCAAACATCATCCAAAACCGATCGAGCTACACCAATCCAACAGATTCCTGAAGTATGGATTTTGAATTTTAATTCCAAAATTCCTAGGATTTATTGAAACTTAATGTGTAGAAGAAAAAAGAGAGAACAAGGAGTGAAGAAAGTTTGAATAAGAAGGGAGGTAAATGGAAGCAGTGGTGGACTTTATTGAATATCTGGAATCTAGGAGTGAAGTGTGTTTGGATTTAATTTCATTGAAGATTGGGATTGGAAGAAAAAGTTTCCATGTATATCAATGAAGATCAAGAAGTGGAGAACACCCATTATTGTCTGGTGTTATAGCTTTCATTGTTATCTTTGTGAGTTTGACCTGCGCGTCGACACTATCTTTTGCAACCCTCTTGGAAAGCAATGAGCAAAAGAGAGAAAGAAGTTGTGAATCTAGGATGAGTTGTGAGCTTATCCTAAATATTGTAATCACGAACCAGTGGAGTAGTAGTTAATTGGCATATCAACACATCGTTGATATGTGCTTCTTGGATGTCGCCCAATGCGAGTGAACCGAGTAAAAATCTTTGTGTTCAAGCTTCTTTAATTTTCCACATTTGGTTGTGATTATGTGTAATCATTGTGAGGGTGGAAGTGTTGGTTAAACGTCTTCTTAAACCATTCATGAGTTAGCCCTCCATGAAAATTAGCTTTCTCAATCAACTCCCACCACTCAATCACAAGCCCTCCAAACATTTATGTTGCTAGCTTAATCTTGACATCCGCTAGAGTATCCAAGAAATCAAAGATATTATTGCTCCTCTTTAACCATTGAACCACCTCTTGGGGTTTTTGTCCCCTCAAAATACCATAGTGTTCTACCTATGAAACTTCAATGATTTATCCACCCAAGCTTGTTGAGGTGGCGCAACACCACCAGCATTCTAATTAGCTCAATCCCGATCTCATAAAAAATTTTGATCCAATGCTGGATCATTTGGCACTAAATACTCAAAAACCTCCTCACATTGATTGGTGAGAAGTCTCCTTGGAAGCATTTTCTCTACAATTCCTAAGGAAAAACCATCAATGTTGACTATGAGATAAAACAATTATGGGTACCCCAAAGCCACACGAGTGCTTCCCATTTCAATAAAGCTCAACAATATCTTACCAAGAAAGGCCTCCAAGGCTACAAAATATAACTCCCCAAAATAGAGATCCATAAACTCATTCGAGCCTCCCCAAAAACTCACGAGTCATCACGCCACTGGAACTCCTCCTCCCTCATAGCTCCCATGATATGGCTATGGAACACGAGAAGTAGAACGCCTTTCCCTTACCTATGACATGATTCATAACATCCACTCATCCATCAAAGTGGGTGAATAGGGGGGGGTGAGTACTGGACCCAGTAGGATACCCTAAATGATCCCGATGCACCCCATGTATGTGAAAAATAAAAAGCTTCAATGAGTTTTGCAAAACATTCCCACACTGTAACATTTTATAAAACGAACCTCATCAATACAAGCGTCAATAATAATTAAGCTTCAATAAAACCACAAACATAAGGTATAACTACAATTCCAAAAGCAAACCCATGCACTTCTGCCAACAACCAAAACTTAAGGGATTCCTTAGACTATGAGAAACCATAAAAAATTTGGTATCACCTACTTTTGAGAGAAAAGACTACCCCCAAACCTCACTTAGTTATTATCAACAAGGTCCTCACATCCAATTGGGTGTTTCCACCACATCAGATTTCCTTTACCGACAAGGTCCCCACACCCAAGTGTGAGTTTACAATGACTCATATCTAATCCATCATCCAAAACAATCAACCATACCAATCAAATATCGAGAAACATCAATCATACCACTACCATCGCCATCTCAATGCCACCAAGCGATGACAAAACAATTTTTCACCTTCAAACCCAATTTCCGGAAACCACCCAAAAATCTAAAAACCACCATTTGCAATTTTCCCAAAGCATGCACACCAAAACCCTTGGTTTTCTCAAAACAAAAGCACACCTAACAATAAATCGTTTTAAGAACATAAAATAACTCATTGAAACATCACACTAAAACCATAGGAATTTGGTACAACTTAGCGTATAAGCGGATCCACCTACCTCGGACCAGTGATTACATGAAACCACGCCACTAAAACCAAGATCCATTTCCTTTCTTTCCTTGGGACCCTTGAACCAAAATCCACAAATTTATCTTAAACATCAACACCCAAAATTGTCCAAGCCCCACCCAGTTAGAGATTCACCAAGAAAAAACCAAGAACAGAGGAAGAAAACGAGATCTAGAGTGCCTTGCCTTCGATCTGAACTTCAATCACACCAAGATCCAAGACAAGTGAGATCCTAAAAGAGAGAACTGCCTGAAAATCAAGAGCACCAGATGAGAGGAGAAAAGTGAAGTTAAAACCCTCAAACACGGGTTAAAAATGAAGTTTTAAGAGGGGTTTTAAATGGATGAATAGCCCAAATATAGTGACGGTGAAAGAGCCTCTACCCCCAACCTTTTAGGGTTTGCAAAGTCCGACTGCAACCTTCTTGTGTCGATCGTGCAGCCCCCACTGACTCCCTCAGGAGCCCTTATATAGTTTTCCTAGGAATATTGCATTGTCCCGGTGACCGAGAAAGGTCAAAAAACCCTCTAAAATCACCCAATTTCATTCCCAAACATCCCAAACTCCAATACATATATAAGATGCTTTTCATACCTCAAACGGAGCCCTTTGGTAAATGAAATTCTAGAGCACTGTTAGTTAAGAGTCCCCATCATAAATGTATATATATATGAGGTACGTTGTCAAAATTATTATGCCTAATTATTTCATTTACAATTATAATGGCGTATTTTTTATTCGAGATATTTATATTACAATTGGATAGTCATTGGACAAATTGTTCATCTTTTTAGATTTGCAAGTCCTCATGCGCTATTTTTAATACCTACCATGCAAGGGCACAACTTTATACCCCGATTATTTTTATAGTATTTTTTTTCTTAATATGTATTACTCATTATTTTTTAATTTTTTTAGCGACCACTAAATATTAATTTTGAAATATGTAGTTAATCCAATGATCAACTACACATGATGTCTCTTTTTAATTAGTAAGCATTATATATTCAATATTTTATAGTCTTTCAATTATATGTTATATAATATGTATTAAAATTCATGTTTTCTATGGCAGTGTCGTGATAATGTATCGATCAATAAAGGGTTTAAGCAAAATGGACACAAACAAGAAACTGATAGATTTCTATAGATGACAAACTGTTCGGGTGTATATACTAAAAGTTTAGTATTAAAACAAAACATAACAAATTTGTTATAATTGTCAATGTTTTTGTGGTGTCCAAAACAATCAAATGGTTACGCCAGTGGTTGCTGCATTTTCTGCATTTGTAAATTTATGGAGGATGTCATGGTCTATAAAATAACTAAAATCACCTTAAAGTATATGTTATATGTGTCCATTTTTTAATATATACACTTTCTTCTAAAATTTTATTAACTGTTTTTTTAATTATATGTTTTCAGTATTATTCAGACATCGTTGATAAATCATTTACAGAGGATGCAATGGATGCATTTAGAGAAGAATGATTAGGTCATGCTGTGTTGCAATGTTTATAAAATTCTTAAAGATGTATTTCTCTATTACTTATTTATTTAATTTTTTATTTAATTTGTGAACTGTGTGACCAAACCACGTGATCAATTCCAATACAAGTGGCTTGGATTGTCATGATATTGTAGGAAAACAATCATCAATTCATTTTTTACCACTAGGGATCAACCAAAAACCATTATGATGCATGGTGTGGTCAGAATGACTTAAAGTTCATTTTTCCATTTTATGTGTTAAAGATGTTTAAAACACGTATCACGTGCACACGACTAAGAAAACATGTTGCTTTGTCATGAAACTCTATAAAAACAATCTTAGATTTAATTATGAAATATATGAATGAATTGAACATCATGTCGATGCTCGGTATGATAAATATGACCAAAAGTGCATGTTTTCAATTTAAAAATGGTGTTTTAGTTCAAAACATGTGTCACATGCTCAAAACTGAGCAAGATCAGATTGTTGTGAACCTCTAGAAAAATAAGCATCAATTCATTTTTGACCTCTAAGAATGAATCGTATGTCACTCGGACACATAGTGTGGCCAAGATTACTTAAAGTATATTTTTCATTTTAAGTGTTATGTAAGTTCAAAACAAGCATCATGTATGCTCATAACGAAGCAAACGTGCTCAGTTTGTTATGAAACTCTAAGAAAACAATCCTAAATTCATTTATGAAATGTAGGAATGAACTGCATGTCATTCGAACACGTGGTGTGGTCATAATAACATAAAATGTGTGTTTTGAATTCAAAACAGATATTTCAATTAAAAACGTGTGACACTTGGTCAAAACCAAGAAATTGATCTCAGGTTGTCATGAAACTCTAGTAAAATGATCATTGATTCATTTTTTATATATAGGAATGAACTGCATGTCATTCTGATGCGCGGTGTGGCTGAAATGATCGAGAATGCATGTTTTGAATTTAAAAAAGATATTTCAATTAAAAATGTATATCACACAGTCAAAAACAAGAAAATGATCTCAAATTATCATGAAACACTAGGAAATTTATTGTTGATTCATTTGTGATCAGTAAGAATGAATTGCATGTCATTCCATTATGCGGTGTGATAAGAATGACTAGTGTATTTTTTCCATTTTTAGTGTTAAAGAAGTTTAAAACGCACTTCACATGTTCAAAATCAAAAATAATCAATATGTCATGAAACTCTAGGAAATGAATCATAGCTTTATTGATGACATGTAAGAATGAATTGCACATCATTCTGACTTGTGGTGTGGTCAATATAACTGAAAATATGTGTTTACAATTTAAAAGTGATATTTTAGTTCAAAACATGCATCACATATTCAAAACCGAGCAAATAGCCTCAAATTATCATGAAACTCAAGAAAAATGAGTATTAGTTCATTTGTAACATTTGGGAAATAACCGTACATCATTTCAACGGATGATGTGTTCAAAATGACCTAAAGTGCATTTTTTCATTTTTAGGTATTATATAAGTTCAAAATGTACGTCGCACACTCAAAATCATGCAGGACCCTTTACATCACAATATTGTCCGTTTTGGTTCACTACCTCACGGGGTTGTTCTTTAGCAGGGCTCACTGCCCACCAGGGTGGCTCACTGTCATCCCCCATCTGAAAAGGTCTTGTGATGGGAGGGGGGATGGTTGGGGCTTATATATGATGTCCAGCACCCATCCAGTCTTCGATGTGGGACATGGCCCCTGCACCCAGCAACCTTGACTCGTAGGGATGCACTGCGTTCATTTGAGATTTCCAACAATCTCCCCCATGTTTTGCTCTACGATCAGAGGTTTGTTTGTTCGCTCTGATACCAATTGTAGGATCTACATTGGGGCTACAGGACACTTTACATCACAATATTTTCCACTTTGATTCACTACCTCACGGATTTGTTCTTCAGCAGGACTCACTGCCCCCACCAGGGTGGCTCACTGTCATCCCCCTTCTGAAAAGGCCTTGTGATGGGAGGGAGATGGTTGAAACTTATATTTGATGCCCAACACCCCTCCAGCCTTCGATGTGAGACAGGGCCTCTACACCCAGCAACCTTGACCCGTAGGGATACATTGCGTTCATTTGGGATTCCAACAATAGGAATGAACCACGCATCATTTCGATATATGGTGTGGTCAGAATGACATAAAGTGCATTTTTTCATTTATAATTAGTTTTAAATCTTTAAGTTTTATTAATAAAACATATATTGTTTATTATTACTTATGTATCAATTACATGTACATTTCTTTAGTGGGTTAAAAGTAAAAGTATTGATGATTTTTTGACAAACTCTTATCCATGTGTTCTTTTATGTCAATGATTTATTTATAATTGTTGTAATAATCAATGATAGTTGTATATAAAAATGTTGTTAAATAATGAAATATATTTATTATTTGCATTCTGTCGACTTTTGTTAGTATTTTGTTGATTTTGACAATGATTTCTTCGTAATTGTGGTTTATTGTTATATTTGGGATGCTGCATCACTAAATACTGGTTGCACCATCCAATCCTTTCTCAATGCTAGAAAGACCCAGCCTATTATCCCAATGTTAGCAATATCAATGTTTTTTAAACACTCACAAAACTCTTTTTAGCATTGAGGAAGGCTTGTTTTATAGCGGTGCATCCCAAGATTCTAAAGTAGGGACCAAGTGCCCTCCAAGCATCCTAGTATAAGAGATGGAATATTAATCACTCACTTTGAGGAGGTGATGGACCACAAAAAACTCTAAAGTTAGGTACAGCCGAGAGATGAGAGAGATTGTTGGGTCGTTATTTTCCGATTTGGTAGGCTTGATGAAAATAGAGATCAATCACACCTCAGGAGTTCTAGTATAAGAGAGGACCAGAATCCTCTCTAGTAACTTGAGCATCCAGTATAATTTTTTAGGTCAAGTTCTACTAAAACTTTGAATGTTGTGGACCTCAACTTACAAGTTCCACTTGAATCAAAGTTCCACTAGAGCTTGATTTAAAAAATTCTGATCCCAGTTTGGGGAGAGGTGGGAGTCAGCACAAAATTCTTGAGATTCGTTGGTTTGATAGAAAGAATAAACCATCAAAGTCGACTCAAACCCGTCCCTTTCAACAGGCATGCATAACCAAGATGAACTCTGGCTTTTAGGAATAAGCAGCAGGCGACTGTTTGTCTAACAAGCCAATTAACTACAAAAAAACAAAAAAACAAAAAACAATCAACTATAATAACAAGAGGATTGTGCATGATTTGATATACCTAAAATTACAGAAATTGACTTATCAGCCGACCTGATGCGGTTTGCCAACGTTGCCGGGATGGCGCCGACGGCGAAGATACTCGACCAATCTGTCCGTGTATTTCTCTTGCAGCTCCTCATCCCCATATATCTTCTTCATCTCCGCGGCCTTCTCCCTGTACCCCTTGCCCGCCTCCACTCCCATCACCGATCTCACCGACCCAGCCACCGACTCCCCAACGAAAGACCCGTCCTCCTCGTCCCTATCGATCTCCACACCCACCTTCATCTCTTCACTCATGATCCTAGCAGTCAGTGGTTCATCTCCGCCCACGGGGAGCATGATCAGAGGGAGGCCGAACAGGAGCGCCTCTTTCACCGAGCTCAACCCGCAGTGCGTCAGGAACCCGCCTACTGATCTGTGACCCAGTATCCTGAGCTGCGGCGACCACCCTCTCCACACCATTCCCCGGCCCCTCACCCGTTCCTCGAACCCATCCGGCAGCTCCGACGACTGATGCCGGAGGACCCAGAAAAAGGGCGACCCCGACATCTCCAGGCCCCGGGCCAGCTCCACGACTTCCGATCGCCCAGGTGTCTTCTCGCTCCCGAACGCCACGTACACGACCGAGCCCGGCTCCTTCTCATTCAGCCACCCCTCCATCTCCGGAGACAAGTTGTCGCCTCTGTGTTCCTTGGAGACGGGCATCAAGCCGACGGGAATCACGTCTCGGCGGTGAAGCTTCCGGAGGACATCGAACCAGTGGCTTTCGAGCTCGTCCGTGCCCCGCACGAGGAACGCGTCGCAGCCCCGAATCGCCGACCCCATACGAAACCGACCGGGGATGGCGCCGCTGCTTTCCTGCAGAAACCCCATGACCCAGCGGCACTCGTGGAGTCGGTACACCACCTTCGTGGGAAAAGGGACCCACTCCGGAGGGACTGCGAAATTCTCCGGCGAGTCGCACCTAGGGTCCACGACGTCGACGGAGAGCGAGGTGGGGCCGAAGTAGGCAATTGAGTAGGATGGGAACGCGCAGAAGAAAGCGCAGGAAACGCCATGGCGGGCAGCAATGTCGGGGATCCAGTAAGGGGCAAAGTCGTAGATGATCCAGTCCGGGGCGGTGGTCCGTAGGAATTCCGAGAGCGGGCGTTGCAGGGCGTCGTAGGCGAGCGTGAGGTAGGAGATCTTGTCGGGAGTAGTGTCATTGGTGGACTCCATGTTTTCCGGGAGGTTGTGGTGGCGAGGCAGGGGGAAGCTGATAAATTCAACGAGGGGAGGGAGGGCGGGGCTGCGGAGGCGGCGGAGGTTTCCAGGAGTGGATATGAAGGATACGCGGTGACCTTTCAGAGCAAGAAGCTTGGCGAGGTCCAAGAAGGGGATGAGGTGGCCGTAGGCCAGGAATGGGAACATTGCAACGTGAAGCTGCGTCGCGCCGGCCATGGCTGGAGGAGGGGAGGGAGGGAGGACGGCGGCAGGTGATTAGGGGACGGGTTGAATTTTAACTGCAGAGGGGGTTGTTAGGTTCGCGAATTTTGTTGGTTCAAAATTCAAACGGAAGAGTATCATGTTTTGAAGATGGAGATTGGGATGAGATATACTTTTTTGAAACCGTTAGATATGTGATTAATAAAAACTTAGATTGATAAAATTGATAATATTAATGAAAAATAGAGATAGAGGGGACGGTTTGACATAAAAGATAGAGTTTGACGCATTTGACGTCCAAAGAGAGAGAGATCTGAGTGGTGGACAATTGATCTTTGAGTAAATGAAAACTATGGATCAAAGTCCGTTATTTATGATAAGAATCTCTTTTATTTTCTTATTTTTTTTAACTGGTAAATAAAAATTTGTTTTGATTATTAATCTATTTTTTTTAGTTTGGGGGTGGTATGGTACCCAAGAACATGATGTTCAAGTTGGGATTGGTTTATTTGAAACTACAATGGGGTTTTTCTTCTGTGCATAGATTTTTTTGATTTAAAATTAAATGTGTGATTATTTTGTTTTGAATATGAGAATTGAGGATGATATATAGTTTTTGAAAACCATTAGATATGTGGTTAATAAAACATAAATTGATAAAATAAAGAATTTATTGGAAAATAAAAAGGGAGGGAAAGTTTGACACATAAGATAATGTTTTGTCACGATCCAGTTCCTCTAGCCCAAACCTTTCAGACCCAACACATAATCCATTTTGGGGTTCCATCCTAAAACCAACTAGTGATAGGGGAAGTAATTCATCCAAACTTGTATGTTGGTCGCCACTTATCGTGGAAACCAGTGTGGGATTGGGTTTGCACGCCCAACAATTCTACCCTTAAACCAAAGACCGCACATCTGGGTCTCTCTTTCAACAATAATCCACCATATCCAAACATTTTGCACCGTTGTTTTCTCATTATAAGGACACGCCACCGTTGAAACCACATGATTCAATCGTATCATTGTTATCATTGTCAAACTGGTTTGTGGATATGACACCCACACCACACCTGGACTACAACATGACTCTAATGCCACTTGTCAGGATTCAATTTCTCCAGCTCAGACCATTAAAGCCCAACACATAAGCTCTTTTGGGGTTCCATTCTAAAACAAATTGATGATATGAGGAGTAGCACATCCATGGTTAAATGTGAGCCACTGCTCATCATGGAAACTAATGTGTGATTGGGTTTACACATCCAACAAGTTTGACACATACCAAAGAGAGAGATATTTGTGAGTGGTGGATAATTGTTCTTTGAGTAAATGTTAACTAAGGATCAAAACCAATTATTTCAGATAAGAATCTACTTTATTTTCTTCTTTTTTAACCAGTAAATAAAATTCTGATTTCATTAATAAACTAAATATTTTTTTTGAATCTTGGAATAATATCATACCTCAAAAGGAGATGAGGTGGTTGTAGGTCAGGAATGAGAACATTGCAACGTGAAGCTATGTCGGGTCGGCCATGGATGGAGTGTGGGGGGGGTATTCATTTCCCATATTTTTTAGATTTAAAGTTTAAATGAGAGTGAATCTTGTTTTTGAAGGAGAAAAAAGGATGATATATAGTTTTTGAAAAGCATTATATGTGCAGTTACTAACAAAATTGGATTGATAAATTATAGAATTTTATTGGAAAATGGAAATGGAGGGAAAGTTTGGCAAAAAAGATAGAGTTTGACACATTTGAAGGCCAAAGAAAGAGATATTTATGAGTAGTGGACAATTGATCATTGAGTAAATGATAACTAAGGATCAAAACTAGTTATTCCGGATAAGAATCAACTTTATTTTCTTATTTCTTAACTTACAAATAAAATTTTGTTTTCATTAATAATCTTTTTTTTTAATTTGGGGGTTATGTTGCACCCAAGAACATGGTGTTCGAGTTCGGACAAGTTGATTTTAAAATGCGGTGGGAGGTTTTTCTTTCATTCATGGTTTTTTAATTTAACATTTAAATGAGGGAGTAGCTTGTTTTGAAGATGGAGAAAAGGGGATGAGATATGGTTTTTGAGAACCATTAGATACACAGTTAATAAAAACATGGATCAATAAAATAGAGAATTTTATTAGGAAATAGCGATAGAGGGAAAGGTTGACAAAAAAAGATAGAGTTTGACACATACCAAAGAGAGAGATAATTGTGAGCAGTGGACAATTGATCTTTGAGTAAATGACAACTAAAGATCAAAACTAGTCATTCCATATAAGAATTCTATAGTAATCCAATCCTTTTACACATATTATTACATGATTTTATGCATAATTATCCATGAAATACAAACCAATGATCAAAAAGTCTAGTGTCTTTAGAAGACTAGGTATATAATTAGAAAACATGAAACTAGAATAAAACATCATTTTATTAATCTCCATAATGATCACCTAACTCTCATTGAGCTCCTATAACTGTATAGGATAACCTGGGAAATACATATACAAACGGGATGAGCCAAAAGCTTAGTAAGGGAATAAACATGGAATTAAAATATAACACACGAGTTAGAAGGCATGATGTTATTCATTTATTAATAACTTTTTGTATACCCCCTTTAATAAATTTCATGTAAAAATGCATAATTGGTGTGTGATACTCATGTTTTAATACTAAATATAATTTTTGAGCATTATTTGATGTAGTCCAATTAAGTCAGTTTACTATTTTAATTATAACTCTCACCCTACTTATCCAAATTTCATGGTTATTGTTTTTTAGGATTCCTGTCACGAACCAGGCCGGGTCGCCATCCGACCCGGCACCCGACCCGGTCCGCGGCAAGACCCAAGAGGCGTTCTCAATCTTCCCGGGCTGGCGACAAGCGCCGGGGTTTCAACAGGGCAAGTGGGAACGATTTCGCCCAATGAAAATAAATAAGGCAGCGAAAAAAAAAGGTAGAACAACGTACTAACCTGACCACAACCAAAAACTCATCGTGACCTCGAGAGTCACTCCCCAAACCACAACCAAGTCTCACCCACGGCGAACAAGATCGTGTCAAACCTGCAACAGAAACTAAAAACAAGAAAACACTATAGGCATGAGTATTAAAACTCAGTAGGTAGGCCCGAATAATTTTATTCCCAACGCACACGCCATTAAATAAAGAATTCACCAATTTCAAGTTTGAACTACAATTTATAAAAGTAAGTTTTTTTCTAAGTATTTTTCTCAAAAGCAAAGTACAAACCATTGCCCTTAACCATTTTCAAATCTAGATTCATTTCATTAGTGTCAATGAATTTTTAGAAAGGGAAAGTGATGTTTATATTTTTTTCAAATTTGTACAAAGAGGATTAAACACTTTCATTTGAAAACCATTTTTAGAAATCTAATTAAAATAAGTTTACCACTTTCCAAGGAGAACAATACACCAAAAATGCACAAAAGAAATCACACAGGAAGGACAATGTAGGTATACATATAAGCATCATAATCACTACTGCAAGCAACAAAAGCCGAATAGACATGGGTCAAACCCAGGAGCTCGTGAACAATCTAGAACGTACTATACATGTGACTCATCCTGAAGGCATGCCTACTCTCGATGACGTCATAACGCCCTAACACCTGGTGTTGCCCTACATGGCCTAACCGAGGGGCCCAATCCTCTAGAAGAGTGTCATCCATACTAGGGGCCACTAGCCAGTGCGTAATCTAAACTAGTGCAGCAATCGTTCTCAGAAGATTCACTTACTATGACAGGTTCCTATGTATAGTTCTAAGGAGGGTGTGTCGTACAATTCAAACACAAGTCATGCATATATGTATAATCCAAACACATCACACAATCTGGCACCACCCCGTCCACCTCAAGGGTAGTCCCTTGCCGTCGACCTATATTTCACAAGGGAGGACCCTCCCAATCACATGGATCAGAACTAGGCAAGGAACCCAACCCAAGAAGGGTTTTACCAAAAATCAGTTCAAAATGCCAAACGGGCTTTGGATAGATTTCACACATCACCCTTTCACAATAATTATCACAAAATGCCAATCAGGCCTTTAGCTGTATCCATCCCGAGGTACATTCATCAAAATCATTTCAAAAACCATTTTAAAAGTTCCAACCGAGCCTCTAAGTGTCTCTCAAAATGAAACCAACACATTTATTCACATGTCAAACCACTATTTAATAAAACATCATTTTTCATAAAAAAGAAACATTTCTCATCAAACCGAAACCACACTTGAAAATTCATAAATTAATTTTAAAAATCCAAATGACATGTTCACCATGATGCGACTGTTCATCAAGAAAAACAATTTCAGTTCATTGCATAAAAATAAACAACTTCATTTACAACAAACAATTATTCTAAAAATATTATTTCTAATTTACCAAAAATTAATAAAATAGCAAGAAATTAATAATTTCTAAATTTAACGGTAAGTGTAGTGGGGAAACCTACCTCGACTCGCCGCTCGATCATGACGACACAACTCACTTCGCACTTGCGCATAAGCACGCGCAACCCGATAACCGCAGTGTTGTGGACTTTCGCTGACGACACGCTGCAACAACCGCAGGACATTTAAAACCGAAAACCTTTACCCAACTCAAACAATATAATTTTCCATCCTTAATAATTATTTAATAAAAAAAATTAAAAATTTTATAAATAAAATTTAAAGACCATGACACTGCTTTACACACCAAACCAAAAATCTTTCAAAACTCAATTTTCATAGGTTACATACTCAATTAAACCATCTGCACAATTTAAACTCACTTATCATTAAACAAACCACCACTTACACATGTAAACACCCTTTTGAAATAAGACGCACACTAAAGCATTTTTCAAACACGTTTCCCACCAGTGACATAATTTAATAAACCATTAAAAAATTTATAAAGCAATAGTAAAAGAATGTCACATGGCTTTACACGCACTAAATTAACAATTTATACATTCAAATGCATTCCAACATCACACGCACTCAAATACAATTTTAAAGTGTGACCTGCACCACACAAATAGTTTGATGGAAAACCTTGCACCATATGTAAAACACATTTTCACAAACCACATAATTTAATAAGCAAAAAGTAAAAGCTTATAAAACAATTTAAAATAATCATGTGGCGTTACCCACTAAACTCACGCAAAACCTTCTTTTACGACCAAACGCACACAACGCCATGTCAAAAATACAGTTCACACCACTTGTACAAATTAATAGGCTAACCGCACAATTAAAAAAAACACTAACAAAGTTCTCAGTAGAAAACACGCACATAATATAAACAACCTACCAAACAATTTCAATACAAATCAAATTTCAAAGAAAACCAACTTCGCACTACACAAATTAATTAAATAATATGATAAACAAATTAAGCTTGCAAATTAATTCATCAAATAACAATTATGCATGGAACCGCCTACCGGCATGTAGCAAACTTCGCAAACATGGCACGAAACTCCCGTCGCACATCAATTGCACTGCAAAAAATACAATGAAACCCTAAAAACAAGGTATCAAACCCATTGCATCAAAATCAAACCAAATTCAACCTAAAACCCTAACCCGAAAATCCCCAAATCAAAAAAACAACCCAACGAAGGGGAAACACACCTGTGGCGAAGGTACAGATGGCAAACCGGGCGAGGGGAAGGGAGGTCGGAGGTGCGTCGCGCTGGAAAATCGGCCAGAAGGGAGGGGCGACGTGGGTTCGACTGTGCGAGGCAGTGGGGGCAACGCGGGGGAGCTCGAGGCGAGGCGGGCGGCACAGCCGGCCGGAGAGGGAGGAGGAGGGTGGCGCGGTGTGGGTCCGGCGAGGAAAAGGGAGCAGCGGCTAGGGTTAGGGGAGGAGAGGCCCGCACGAGAGAGGGGGGGGGAGAATGAGAGAGAGAGAGAAAAATGAGAGAAAAGAAAAAGAGAGAAAAGAAAAAGAGGAAAGAAAAAAAGGAAAAGAAAATAAAAACAAAAAATAAAATAAAATTAAGGATAAATTAATATCCTATTAAATTCTAAATTTAATATTAATAATAAAAAAATAATAATAAAATAAACCAATATAATAAAATTATTTATTGAGGACGGACACCGCGCATGGTCGCGCGCCCGGTCGTGCGCACGGTCGCGTGCCCGCAAAAGAACCCAAAAATAATCAATTTAAAATAAAGCATAAGTCGGGGTGTGATAATTCCTTATTCAATTTAAAACATATCATTAGAAGGAATCATTATCTAATTCTACAATTTGAAGGTTCATATGAACCACACAAGAAGACCCACATAATCTGCAAAGAAAATAGACCAGCCATGAAGATTAAATTACTGGGTTCAATTCAAAAGTCCAAAATCTTTGATTCTTCACAAAAAGTAGGGGGACAATACCATTAATATGTGAAAAAAATTTCAAGGCCAAAAACAACCAACAATGGGCCCAACTGATGCATTTAAATCCTACCCACCATTCTGTATGGGAAATGAAATCAACACACCAATATTGACATTTATCTTGATAGAGACATCCATTCGAGCTGAGATTTTGCAGTGTGAAAGAGTAGATTTAGGCTGCCGAATTTTTTGAAGAAAGTATTCGGATTTGAGGGAATATTTCTATTCAAAAACCCATTCACATTTTAGCCTTAAAAAAGTTTGGATTGAAATGGATAAATTACATATGTTTAATTAAACCACCACAACTTTGGATACTTAAGTCCAATAGCCTCCAAATTTTAAACGTAGACACAGAAGATTCATATCTAAAACTTGTAAGAGGATCATATCTCAAGATTCGGCTGTATAAGTTATCAAGTTGGAGATGTAAGTGGAGGGGTATATTTGGAATGCAAACAGTCCACCACCATTGGGCTATAAATACACCCCCTCTTTTCCTTGCAAGGGTTTGAAATTTCAGAAGAGATAAGCATACATTGGCATGACCAAATCCTTTCCAAAGGCTTGGTATGACCTTCCATTCATGTTTTCACTCGAGACACCCTTCCTTCTCTCTTTGTTTTCATGTTCTTTTTCATTCTTCTTATTTTTAATTATGTAAGTTTGTTTTCTTTTCAATAGAATTTCAATACATGTTTCTTCTTATTCATCTATTATTATCATCCAAATTATGTTAAATAATATTAATGGTCTTAAAATGGTTTAAATATAGTTTAATCACCTTCCCTTCTTTTTTTTCTCATTCAATCAAAAGTCCCTATTTAATTCTCTTCAGTGTTTGTGTGTGTGTTCAACACACAACTCTTTTCTTATCCCTTTCTTTTTATTCTATTTTTAATTCATCATCATAAACATAATAAAATAGATTACCAATCATCTTAATGGATGAGTAAATCTTCCATTGGGGTGAGTTATAATTGGGGATGTTAAGTGATTGAGAGCTTTTTCTCGATGAGTATTCTTTAAATTAACATTGTGTATATTAAACATAAAATTTCATGGATTAATGACATATTTTGATTAATGTATGGATTCCATGTATTATTGGAACCATAAATACACTACCAAAAACATGTATTGATTGAGATTGGAATCCTAAGTTAAGTTAAGGCTTGGATTAAAGCCTTAACACTTGGGAATTCCAATCAACGTCATCTTGTAAAGTGGGTGTTAATTTAATGCAATATAAATCAAAGTTCAAGGATATCACAAGGTTAACTCCCTAATAATGAACTCACGCCAATATTTATCAAATTATTAAATCAAACACCAATCATTAATCACTTCATTTAATCTCTGTAAACAAATCCCCCAATCAAAATACAATCAACTAAAAACTATCGACTATTTAAAAGTATCATCATCAAGGATTCGACACGAGTGATGCTATACACATTAGCAGAGCACTGGAACCTTGAATAGTCGATAGGAGACAACCAGTTGTGCTTCAAATGGCACTGTTTCTAGGGATGGTGTATTAAGTAGTCCTTATTTTTTGGTTATTGTAAAAAAAACAAAAAAACAACAAAAAAACAACAAAAAAACAAAAAAAAAACAAAAAAAAAACAAAATTTATAATTTTTGTTTGAAAAAACACAAAAAAAAACCCACCTTCTCATAAAAATCATAAACAGAAAAAAAAAACACAAATAAAAACCCATCTTTCTCTTTCTTTCAAAATATATCTGAATTCCCTATAGCCTCCTAAACAATCCCTCTGATTTTTTACCCTAAAATTGAGAGAACTCTTCGCCAACTTAGGAGAAACATTAGGGATAATCAAATAATTCAAGAACTAGTCCTTGTACAACCAATTGAATTAGATATGGATAATCCTAGGGAATGAACCCTTACAGAACTTTTTTCCCCTGATATGAATTACCAACCCCTTGGTATTCAATATCCAAACATAAAGGCTGATTTCGAACTCAAATCAAGTTTGATTCATCTTATTACTCATTTCCATGGGCTAGCCTGTGAGGATCCACATCTTAATCTTAAAGAATTCCAAGTGGTGTGCTCTACCATGAATCCTCAAGGGGTTTCTCATGAATAAATAAAACTTTGACCATTCCCTTTCTCCCTAGTTGACACTGCCAAGTCATGGCTCTACTACCTCCCTCCTGGTTTCATAACCACATGGAAAGACATAAAGCGACTTTTCTTAGAAAAATTCTTTCCTGCTTCTCATACTGCTTTTATCCGAAAGGAAATAATTGGTATATAACAATTCATAAATAAGTTACTCCATGAATCCTGGGAGAGGTTTAAAAAGCTTTTGGCAACCTACCCACACCACCAAATCCCTGACCAGCTCTTGATCCAATACTTCTATAAAGGGTTATTGGCTATGGAGAGAACTATCATTGATACCACAGGTGGCGGTGCTCTTATTGATAAAACTCCCATAGCTACAAGAGATCTCATAAGAAACATGGCTATAAACACACAACAATTCCATACTCGAGCACATTCTCAAGTCAAACAAGCCCAAGATAGTCAATCGATAGAGACAAACAAGATGACCGAGTGGATGAGTGAACTTGTAGGTCTTGTGAGACAACTAGATATGACGTCCAAATCCCCAACCTCATCTCATCCACAATATCTATTCCATAGACCTATCAAGAATTATGCAAACTGCAGCTCCTCATCTCATCCAACTGACACATGTCCACAACTTCAAGAGGATCCCTCTGATTCATCTGGACCAATGGAGCTCAATGCAACATATTCTCAGAGAAACACCAACCCTCAACAATCAGGTCAGTTCATTAGAAACTTCAACCAACCCCACTCTGATCCCTTCTCTTCTACCTTCAACCAAGTCTTGAGGTATGGTAATTCCATTTCTTATCCCCCTCAATTCTATCCTCAAAACCCAAACCAATTCCAATATGGTCAAGGTGTTGATAACTTCCAATAACTTTACCCTTTTGTTCCTCAACATCAAAGGATCAATCCTCCTCTTGGTCCTCCTGGATTCCAATATCCTAATGAGCCTTCCCAATTCCAAAACTAATATAATCACTTTCCCAAGAACCAAAATCAAGGCAATCCCAATTTGGGACAAACCACTTCTTTCAAGAAACCATGGGAAAGTGCAGTGAAAGAGCTTGCCTCCTTCACCTGTTCTAGCCTCAGAAACATTAAAACCCAAACTGGTCAACTTGCATCCCACCCGAGCCAACAACAACAATCAAATTCTTCCCAACTCCCAGCTCAACCATTACCCAACCCCAAGGGTAATGTAAGTGAAATTTCACTTAGATCAGGAAACCAAATTGCTATACCTCAGGAAAAGTCCTCCAACTCCACTTTAAATGTTGAAATACAAAATGAAAAGAAAAATAAATTAGAAAAAGAACCTAAATCTATTCCCTCACCTCATTCCATTCCACTTAGGAACCCAATTTCTTTTCCTCAAGCCATTTCAAATCCAAGGAAGTCCTTTGATCCTGATCCTGAAATGTTTGACATGTTTAGATGTGTTGAAGTCAACATTCCCCTCTTAGATTCCATAAAACAAATCCCTAAGTACACCAAGTTTCTAAAGGAATTATGCACCCATAAGAGGCAACTTAGGACTTTTGAAAATGTTTCCACCCAACAATCTATTCCCATAAAGTGCAAAGATTTTGGGACCTTTACAGTTCTATGCCAAATCGAAAGTTCCAACTTCGATGATGCACTCATAGACCTAGGAGCCTCAATTAATGTCATTCCAAAATTCATATTCTCCAACCTTGGTCTAGGTTCCCTATATCTAATGGGAATTTTCATTCAATTGGACAATTGAAGAACTACTAATCCTGAGGGAATAATTGGGGATGTCCTTGTCCGAGTCAATGATCTTATCTTCCCAACTAAATTATATATCCTTGACATGGAAGGTGAGACAACTTCTTGCCAATATACTCTGATTCTAGGAAGACATTTCCTCATGAAATCTAAAACCAAAATTGATGTCCATGCTGGCATCTTATCCATGGAATTTGGCGACCAACTGGTCAAGTTCAATATTTTTCAATCCATGCGATACCCATCAGAGAATCAATCAGTATTCTCTATCCATGCTTCTGAAAGTATCTATGAGAGTGTGTTGAATCCCAATCCATCATGTTCTTATTGTTCAATGATAGAGGAGTTTGTGAATATTTCATCCTCATTAACCAAGTCATAAATGGAGAAGTTGATGTTGACATTTCAAATATAAACTCCATCGATCTAAATGATCTTGAAAATTATTTGGAATCCCATCTCACCTCTGATATCCACTGCTCCATGTTGGATGAAAATGAGGAAAATGAACTAACATGCTCATTTATTGATTCAAATCAGATTATCCAACATTCATTATTTACTATCCATGATTCTGAAAATTTTGTTTTATGTGAGGTGAACCCTGAACCAATGTATTTATATTATTCCGATGATAGTTATATTTGTGATATTTTTTCCCTAATTAATAAAGTGATCACCAGTGAGGTTGAAATTGACTATTATTTAGCAAACAAAATTAATATAAAGGATATTGAAATTTTTATTTAGTCTTATGACTCCATTGATCCTCGTTACTGTACATCAGTAAGTGATAAAATAAGTGTGTTTAAAACAACTAGGATCTAATACTCCAATTTCATATTATCTGGAGCTTACATAAATGTACCATCATAATTGAAACATCTTCCTAAACTTCCAAGCATAAAAAACCAACAATCAGTGGGTTGCATAATACCTCAAGTTGAAGACCAAAGTGAGGATAATCATATTATTCTTCCACCCCCATTGAACTACAATCACAAGATCAAGGAAGGGGATAAATTATCCAATGAACAATCAGGCATCCCAAAGGATAGTTTTTTCTGGAATCACATTGGAGTTGATAAAATACAGTGGCCACCATCGGACTATGGGTAGTCCAAATCAACTGTCCAGTTGTAGACAAAATAAATGCAACACTTCTTGGGAGGCAACCCAATTTTTCTTTTACTTTTATGAAATTTTAATTTCTTTTTAGTTTTTATTAAATGAATAATGATTTTTGTTTTTGTTTTCCTTTTAGGTAATTGTCATTTTCTAAAGCATCACCATGAGAGGACACACATCCCAGGAACCACCTCGACTTCCATTAGATTCACAACTTCTATAGTAGATCCACCACTGGATGGGGATGACGACCCACCAAATCCAAACCAAGGGGCACCTCTTTCCCTTTAACTGCCTCTTTCTCTCTTCTTACTCCTTTTCCCTCTCTCTCTTTTTATTCTTCTTTCTCTCTTTTTCATTTTTTTACCACTTTAATCATCAAACTTTTTCTTCTTTCTCAATTTATTTTTTGTGTGGGTTTGTATTTTAAACACACTAAAAAACTAAAAAAAACTAAAAAAATTCAAAAACTAAAAAAAAGAGTCATACTTACTCACCATCCAGTTTTGAAATTTTTTCCAACCATTTTGGGGAGTCAAAAGACATGTTTTCATCTTTTTTTTTGTATTTTCATCATAATTTTAGATAAATAATCTTGTGTCAAAACCAGAAAATCTTGAATGATAAATTTTTGATTTGGAAAATGATTTTCTCCAACCGTGAGGAACAACATTATCTTTCATGCCAAGGCCACCTATGACCATCTTTTCAACACGTGTGTTTTCACCCACGATTTTCAGTCTTGAGTTTGTGGACCTTCGAGCTGAATTTCTTACTTTGGTATGCATTAATATGATAGAGACATTTTATGAACCTCATGAGAATCACAATAGCCAAATAGCCTCCCATTACCCTTACATTAATCCTTCTTTTGAAAGCCCCTCTGAGCCTATGCAAACCTTTTCTTTGATAGTCACATTACAAGCCCAATACCTTATCCCACCCAACATCTACATGGATTTACATTGCATAATTTATTGAAATTTAAGTGTGGGGGGAATGAATTTAATTTTTGGGTGTCCTTTTATTGATCTTCAACGTGTTATCATATGCTTGAGATAAAACATCCATTTTAGTGCGAGGTAGAGGTTTTCATTCATTGGGTTTGGGGAATGTACTTTCATTTATGTAATTTTGTAAATGTTATTGAGAAGTAATCAAAAAAAGATAAAAAATCAAAAAAGAAAAAGAAAAAAATGGGTTGTGTCTTCGGTGGGTAAAAAATAACTCTTCTTAAACCTTTGATCTTATTATAACTATTACAATTAGTGTCATGAGGAGATCAATCATGGGTTGGGAGATGAGTGTGATATTTGTTTCAAGTTCAACTTTCGAAAAAAATCAAAATAAAAGAAAAGAAAAAAAGAACATATGCATTATATACTCTTATGTCATTGGAAGAAGTTTTGTGTTTTTTAAATATTTCATATTCTCATCCCCTTCAAATTTTATTCCTCCCTTGTGTCTTCTTTCACACAATCATTCTCTTATAAATATGTGTTTCCATTTCCTTCCATGTTTCAGTTCAAAAAACTTGTGCATTGTTTTACCCATGCTGATGTTTTACCCCTCTTCTCCTCTCTCTTGAACATTATATTCCTATCATCCCATAGCCACAAAAAACCCCTTAAAAAGACCACTTTTCTTATGTACTTTAGGATAGGTAATGGAAGCTGAGAGCTCTTTCAAACTCTAAGATTTTCACTTTTGGTTGGTGAATAAGTGAACCCCCATAAATAAATTTTTATCATCTTGAGAGGATTGATTTTTGAGTGCCTATATTTTCCATTTCTAAATTTGAGCATGAAAAATTAATTGTTTTTGAAATATTATTTTTGTAAAAATTTTTGGTGGGATTCAATATGGATGAGTGAAATGGTCTAAGTGGAAAACAAAATTTTAATATTTGTTAGCGTATGAGAATGATTTGGTTATGTTTTTTGTTACACATGAGGACATGTAAAAGACTTAGTGTGGTGGATTTGATGTTATTAACTTATTCATAACTTTTTGTATACTCCCTTTAGTAAATTTCATGTAAAAGTTCATAATTGGTGTGTGATACTCATGTTTTAATACTAAATATAATTTTTGAGCATTATTTGAAGTAGTCGAATTAAGTCACTTTACTATTTTAATTATAAATCTCACCCTGATTATCCAAATTTCATGGTTCTTGTTTTTTAGGATTCCTTATTCAATTTAAAACATATCATTAGAAGGAATAATTGTCCAATTATTCTATTTGAAAGGTTATATGAACCACACAAGAAGACCTACATAATCTGTGAAGAAAATGGACCAGCCATGAAGATTGAATTATTGGGATCAATCTAGATGTCCAAAATCTTTTATTCTCCAAGAAAAGTCATTATAAAATACCATTAATATGTGATACAAATTTCAAGGCCCAAATCAATTAAAAGGGTGCCCAAATGATGCATTTAAATCCATCCCACCATTCTGTTCGGGAAATGAAATCAGCACACCGATATTGACATTTATCTTGATAGAGAAATCTATTAGAGATGATATTTTTTAGTGTGAAAGAGGGGATTTAGTAGGAATAATTTTTTGAAGAAAGTGTTCATATTTTATGTCATATTCCTATTAAAAACCCATTTACATTTTGGCCTTGAAAAAGTCTGGATTGAAATGGAGAGATTAAAATTATTTAATCAAACCATAATAACTTTGTCTCCTTAAGTCCAATAGCCACAAAATTTTCATAGTATACATAAAAGATCTATATATACAACTTTTAATAAGATCATATCTCGAGATTCTTCTTTCAAATTTATCAAATTGGTGATGCAAGTGGAGGGGTATATTTGGAATGCAAATAGTCCACCACCATTGGGCTATAAATACATCCCCATCTTCTGATTGAAATGGGTTGAAATTTTAGAAGAGAGGAGCATACATTAGAATTACCAAAGCCTTTACAAAGGCTTGGTAGGACTTGACATACTCAAGTTTTTACTTGAGACACCCTTCCTCTTCTCTTTGTTTTCATGTTCTTTTCCGTTCTTATTTTTAATTGTGTAAGTTTGTTTTCTTTTCAATCGAATTTCAATACATGTTTATTATTATTCATCTATTATTATCATACACATTTTGTTAAATAATATTAATTTTCTTAAAATATTTTAAATACAGTTGAATCCCCTTCCATTCTTTTGCTTTATCATTCAATCAAAAGTCCGTATTTAATTTTCTTCAGCATTTGTGTGTGTGTTCGACGCACAACTCTTTATTATCCCTTTACATTTCTTCTCTTATTAATTCATAATCATAATAATAATAAACCATATTACTAATGATATTAATGGATAAGTAAATATTCTATTGGGTGATTTATAATTGGGTATGTTAAGTTATTGAGAGCTTTTGCTCAATGAATATTCTTTAAATTAACATTGTGTATGTTAAACATAAAATGTCATACATTAATGACATATTTTTCTTAACATATGTATTACATGGATTATTGGAACCATAAATACACTACCATAAACATGTACTGATTTAGATTATAACCCTAAGTTAAGTTAAGGCTTGGATTAAAGCCTAACACTTAGGAATTCCAATCAACGTTATCTTGTGAAGTGGGTGTTAATTTAATGCAATATAAACCAAAGCTCAAGGATATCACAAGCTTAACTCCCTAATAATGAACTCACCCCAATATTTATCAAATTTTTAAATAAAAAACCAGCCATTAATCACTTCATTTAAGCTCTACAAACAACCCACAATCAAAATACAATCAACTGAAAACAATTGACTATTGAAAAGTTTCATCATTGAGGATTCAACCCGAGTGCTACTATATACATTAGCAGAGAACCGGAATCTTGAAAGGTAGATAGACGACAATTGGACATGATTCAAGGCATAACATGATAACATAAAAGGAATGACTCATGAATAAACATAAGGAAGTATAACATATAAAACACGGAATCATATGATCATGGAAACATAGAAACGCGACAACAACATATAACATGACACACACATGATTCAAGGCTAACTACCAAGAATATATCACATGGTGGACATAGTCCCATAATAGATTAGGTTTACTCCATAATCCCATAAATAACATCTCATGAGACTAAAACATTTCTCAATGAATTGGAGCACTATCTGAGTGCACCCATTATAACATGTACATGCATATGTGTGCCACATAAAGAATCAAACATAAGAAATAAACATAAGGGTTACCCATGGAATGAAATGAGGATCGTAATCATGTCATAAGGAATAACCAAAGGGATTATAACAATTTTATCCATAAAATAAGGGATTTAAAACATTATTGGACATTAATAAATGAAAAATATTAATAGATCATTAATAATTATGTCCAACTAAATTTAAAACAAGAAAGAGAGTGGATAGGTTACTTTAGAAATGTGCCACTTAAGTATAGTTTTAGGAAAAATAATAAAGATCCTTTAAAGAGGATAAAGGTATACTTATTTCCATAAAACCATAAAATGAACTAAATTTTTTTATAATGATAAATTGGGTGATTTTAAAAAATATTGGAGGCTTAAAATAGTTTATGAAGTATACTTGAAATTGGGTAAGAAACAAAGAAGTTCTATTTAATCAGGTTTTCTTATTGAGAAGAATTCAGAAGATATCCTTATAAACCACGTGATTCCCCATAAAATAAAGATGAATTGAGATACATAAATATGTGTGGTACATAAAAAAATAATATAATAGAGTTATATAAGAATAATTAAGTGATAAACTGAGGCAAATAAAGAGAAAATGAAACACCGAAGAAAATATAGAGGTTCAAAGAGATCCCTTACCTTATGTTTGAATGTGTTTTGCACTTACACTTACTATCATGGATAATCAAATTAGATTAATTATTTTGTTAATTAGGAACCTCTTCCACATGTATTTTATTTATTATAATTTTATTAAGTTCATTTATGGCCATTTTGATGAGTTATAAGGTTTAATTTCATCATTTTGAGAGTGTTCATTTCATGGTTTCATGATCGGTTCACTCGTGTATAATTATAAAAGTTATTTTCAAATGAGAATACTATTCTAGAAGTGAAATAAAATGGTATTAATGCACTTCTAGAAGTTTAAATGGTACCATATATCATTTTTTTTTTCTGACATGAGGATGATTCATTTGATAAAACATTAATGATAAATGTTTAGTTTATTTTGGCAGTTTTTCTACCATCACACATTAGTTTCATTTTATTTAATATTATGAATATATATTAGTTACAAAACATGAAATAAGATATAATATACTTATTACAAATTTATTTAACAATAATAATAGTTTTATGGCTATCCTTGAAGGCGGTAATGGAAAATAAAAACTCATTATCCATAAAGATGATTAATCACTATAATTTGGACAATGGTTTCCTTTACTTGAATAAGAGGAGATGAGAAAAAGGGATGGATGTAAAATATTAAATTAGAAATAAAAAATTATTGTATATAAATTATACTCATTTTATTATGATTTGATGGATGAAATAGGTAAGGAGAAGGTAGAAGAATAAAAGAAATTAAAAGAGGTAGTTTGAGAATGTTATCTCTTGAATATCACCTCCTTGAAGGATCCCTTGAGGAGCTTGGAATTGGTATTTTGGTGAGACTAGAGGCACTTGGTCATGAGGAGAGTGGGGAGGAGAGTCTTTGAGAGATATTTGGAAAGCATTAAGGCTTGTAAGGTGTGAGGATAAATGGGTGGTGAGGGGTGGTATTTATAAAGGAGGAGAGGGGTGTTTTTTGGAATTTCACAAAATATAAAAATATAATAAGACTATTCTTGTGCAAAATGATTCCAAATAGATTATAAATGCATAGGGGATGAAATTTAAGACCATATATCATCCCCTTTGTGTTTATATAATATTTTTATGATTTTTAAATAATTTATTAAAATATTATATTTATGAAATATCATTATTTTCAAATTTGATATTATTCATTACATTAACTATACAAACATCAAAACAATGATTAAAATTTGAACCAACTATTTTATTATATCCTAAACATGTCATGGTCATCTAAAGAATTTTTGTATCACATTAAATATCTCAAATTATATTTATTTTAATATTTTAATATACTTTATTTTATTTTTCCATTTATTCAATAATTACATCATCATTGTTTTTTTGCATGGTTACATCATCATTGTTGTGTAAGCATTTAATGTAATGATTTCTATATGAAACATTAAAAATAAATTACTATGATGTAGATAATTCTTTTATATTTATAAAAAATATTTATGGTCAAACATACCTCCTAGATAACTGCATATTAATAATGTCATACTTATTAAAAACAATAGTGTGCCATCTTTGACTTTTCATTAAATAAAATAATATAAGGGTCTTAATGTCAACTAAGTGCCTCTAAAAGGTCATAAATTCGACTCATGGATGATTATGGTTAAAAATTACCCATCCAATAGAATTGGGGAAAGTGTTAGAGTTATTTTATAATCCTTATAATTTTATTTTTACCCTTAATTACCTTATTTACCCTTAACCGTGGTAATAAAATTATCAGAGTTACTATTCATATTGAAAAAAATTTACAATGGATATATTGACTAAATTTGTACCCAATAATTCCAAATATGGAATCCATTTTTCAAAATTCATAAAATAGAATTTTCAAAATTTAATTTAAATTTAAACTGGTAAAACACAACGAAAAACAATTTTCCGAAAAAATGCCATTTTTAAATATAAAATGTTTTTATACCAAATTAAAGTTTTAAATACATTTAAAAAACAATAATTGGTTTATTTTAAATAAAATTGAACTAATTAAAATTTAAAACTAATCCAAAACATAATTTTAACTTTTAAAAAATTTAAAAATAAAATATAGTTTTAAATAAAAATTAGTATTTTTCACTATTCCTTGAATAATCAATATTTTCATAAAATTATCAAAAATTAATTCTAAGATCATTTTGAAACGATGAGTTAAAAAACGAAATTTATTTTGTCAAATAAACTTTCTAAAAGTTTCAAAATTAATTATATTTATTTTCTCATAGAAAGCAATGAAATCATTTTTTTGAAGAAAACATATTTTTGAAGAATAAAATGACTTTATTAAAAATTAAGATTTTATTTATCAATAATTAATAATTAAATATATTTCATAATATGGTTATTCTTATTCATACCTGAAAATTTAATAATAAGATTATAATGTATGTGTTATACTAATAATATTTTAATAGTATATCGCGGTTCATTTAAACCCAGTGTTGCGTGCAACAAAAGCTACCAAAGAAATAAAATTATTTAAAGAGAAATATTCCCTAAAAATATCGTGGTATTAAATTCTTCCCCCATTATGAAATTTCATCCTTGAAATTTTATTTTACATACTATAGTGAAAACTGGTGAGGGTACTTCTCCTTCACCACTTCCTCTAGTTCCCATATCACCTCTTCATATTTGTGGTTCCTCCATAGTAATTTAACTAGTTGAGTGGTCTTGTTGCATAGAAATTTATCTCTACAGTCTAAGATCTTCACTATATACTCCTCATAAGAGAGATCATTTTCTATTTATACCACCTCTGAATTCAGTACATGTGAGGGATTTGGTATGTACTTCCTCTGGAGGGATACACAGAATACATCATGTACTTAAGACATGGTTGGTGGAAGTGATATTCAATATTCCACAACTCCAATGTGATCATGAATATCAAAGGGGACAATGTACCTAGGAATTAGTTTTCCCTTCTTACCAAATCTCATGACTCTCTTCCATGGAGATATGTAGAGGAATAACTTATCTCCAACCTCAAACTCCAAGTCCCATCAACGATTGTCTATATAGCTCATCTATTGACTTTGGGAAGACCTGATGTGTTACTAAATGGTCCTCACATTTTCTACCATTTCTATGACCATTTCCAATCCCAACATCTTAGGTTTACTGACTTTATCCCAATATATAGGTGTTCTATATCTCTTCCCATAAAGGGTTTCATATGGAACCATTTGGCTGCTTGAGTGGAAACTATTATTGTAAGAGAACTCGATCGGTGGAAGATGGTGATACCATCCTCCTTTGAAGTAAATTGAGCATGATCTCAACATGTCTTCCAGTGACTATATAGTTTGCTTAGATTGGCCATCAGTTTGGGGGTGACAGTCGTAATGAATTACAACTTAATGTTTAGATCATACTGAAGATTTTTCGAGAAATTGGAGGTAAATCTTGGATATCGATCAGATAAAATCAATAATGGTACTACTTGAAACATCACCACTTACTTGATGTATATCCATGAAAGTTGATCAAGTGATAATTCCTCTTAAATTTCAATAAAGTGAGCTATCTTTGTATGTTTATCCACAACAACCCATATAACATTATTTCCTCTAGATGTATTTAGAAGTCTAGTAAAAAAGTCCATGGTGAAATTTTCCCATTTCCATGTAGTTATAGGTAATGGTTTCATCATCCCCTTATAGTTTTTCCTTTCAGCCTTCACTTGCTGACATATCAGTCACATTAATGTATATTCAGCCATATCCTTCTTCATATTATCCCACCAATAATGATCTTGGAGATCTTGATATATATTTGTGCTCCTTAGGTGTATGGAGTAGGTAGAGCTTTATTCATCATTCAAAATATCCCTCCTTATCTCAATATTTTATGATAAACATAGTTTTGACCCAAATATTATGACTCCTTCTTCTTCAATTTTGAACTATTAGGATTTCCCATTTTTGATAGATTCCACCTTCTTCTAAATTTCCACATAATTTCTTTAAGCATACTTTATCTTCTTTATAAGGGATGGTTAAGCAATAATTTGGGAAAGGAGTGATGATGTTCCTTCCCTTATGATTCTTATGTACATCATTTTTAAGTCTAAGAAAATTGGATCCTTCTTAGTTCTCATCATTGATAAAGCTACTGGATCCTTTATACTTAGAAAATATTCCACTTTATTTGATTTACCAGGTTGGCAGTGGATTGATAATTCATAATCCTTGATGATATATAACCATCTTTGTTGGGGTGAATATTAAAATCCTTTTGTGTGAATATATATTCGAGGCTCTTGTGATTAGTATATATCTCACACTTCTCCCCATAGGGATAATGCCACTAGATTTTCAACACAAAGATCACAACTACCAACTCCAGATAATGTGTGGGATAGTTTTTCTCATGAACTTTTAGGTTTCTTGAGGAATAGACTATCAATTTATAATTTTGCATCAGTACACATCCTAAGACCTTCTTTAATGCATCACTGTATACCACAAAGAGTAACCCATTTGTGGGTAGTGTAAGTACTGGTGCAGCGGTAAACCTATTTTTCAAATATTTCAAGAATGATTCACATTCACTAATCCATAGAAACTTTAATCCCTTCCGAGTAATCTTGGTTAATTGGTTTCATAATCATAAGGAGTTCATCCCAAATATTTGGTAATACCCAGATTGACCAAGGAAACTATAGATCTATGTTATAGATGCTGGTCTGGGCCACTCCTCAATTTCCTTTATCTTAGAAGGGTCCATAGACATACCTTTTATGGTGATAACATGCCCCAAGAATGATACTTACTATATCCATACTTCATATTTACTATACTTTGTATATAGTTTCTCCTTTCACAAAGTCTTTAGAACAATATTCAAATTCTCATCTCACTCCTCCTTATTAGAATATCATCTATAAAGAATATCATAATTTTTGAGGTAATATCTAAAGACTCTATTCATTAAGTCAATGATAATTACATGAGAATTAGTGAGTCTGAAGGGAATCACTATGAACTCATATTGTACATACCTCATTCAAAAGGTATTCATGGGAATATCTTCCTTTTTCAACTTTAATTGGTGATATCTAGACCGATGGTCCACCTTAGATAAATACTTATCTCCACATAGTTGATAAAATAATCCATCTATCCATGGTAGAGGATAATTGTTCTTTATTGTGATTTTTTGATCTCATGATAATAAATACATAGGCTCATTGATCCATTCGTATTCTTGATGAAGAGGACTAGCACATCCCACAATGAAGCACTCAGGTATATGAAACCACTATCCAAATTATCTTGTAACTACTTCAGTTCTTCCAACTCAATGGTGGCCATCCTATAACGAGTATTTGATATGGGAATATATATAGGTATTATTTAAATTGAGAACTCGACTTATCAATTAGTAGGAATACCGATAAATTCTTCAGGGAACACAACAATGCAGTCCCTCACAATGAGCATGTCTCCAAGCATGATCCTATCCTTTGTTTCAATCATTTGATCTAGATATACTTGCTCATAAGGAAATAATATCCACAACCTATTTGACGATTCTAAAGGAGATTCATCCTCCTCCTTACACTTGTATAGAATTTTAGGATGCCTCAAAATGTGAAGAGTGGTCTCTATCTTCTAATAGTCAATGTCAGGTTTGTATAAAGATAGAAAATTCATGCCCAATATGAGATTAAACTATACCAAAGTAAGTACGACGGGATGTTCTGGGAGGTTTAGTCCACAAACATTACCTAGGAGGAGTTATATATAATAGATGTAATAATTTATCCATCTTATATTCTCATAGATAACTCAACTTCCATATTTTGAGGTGATGTTTAAATAGTTATACTAATCTAGTAAGATATAAAATAATTCATAGAACCAGAATTAAAAATTACTTTCACTATTCTTGAATGAATAACCAATGTACCTATAACCACATAATTTTTAGGCTCCACCTTAGCAGTAGCGATAACATATTGCATTTCTTTCTTCCTTGGAGGTTGTTGTTGTTGATTGTATCCGACAACCCTTGGCTTAGGGTACTGGCTCACATAATTCTCATGTTCCCTGCAATTGAAGCATTGTACAACATTCTTAGTGTCCATATGAACCTACCTTTCTTCTTCCACATGAGTGGAATTTTAAAAATCTCTTCGACAATGATTATACTAATTCCCCTCTCTTCCACATTTGAAGTATCTCCCGGTTCCATTTAGACAGTTCCTAAGATGCTTCTTCCCACACTTTTGACACATGGGGTGCTGGGTTTTCTTTCCACCATGGGATTTATCTGTTGATTCTCTCATATTAAACTCCATATTCCTCTTTTTTATCTCTAAGACCATGAGACAATTGAGAGTCTCTAATCTTAATCTCAACCCTAATAGAACAATGAAAAATATATTCAAAGCTGTCAAAGTCTCAAATTACCAAGGATTTTAATAGAAAAATCTTTAATCCACTAAAGAAGTGATCCACCTTGATTTTAGTGTTAATGAAAAATATGGAGGCATTTCATGCAATCCTTGTAAAATTTTACTTATATAATCTAATAAACTCATCTTCCTTTTTCATAAATACAAGGAACTCCCTCTCCATATTAATATGGAGAGTTCATGGAAAATATTTATTAAAAAATATTTCCTTGAATCATTCCCAATCCATGGGATCAATTTCCTCTATAGACTTCATGTTCTTGATCAATGTCCACCACTGATCAAATTCTCCATCGAAACGATAGACTGCCAACATGAATTTCTCTTCTTCTGAGCATTGGATGATAAAGAATATCTTCTCAATGGAGTTAATCCATTGTTCTGCTATGAGAGGATTAGAATATCCACTAAATATAAGAGGCTTTTTTTACATAAAGGATTCTAATGCAACTTTATCTTTATTAGGAGAAGGAGGTCATTCCACATGATTCAAGTTATTATTTATAACTTGATCCAGTTGAGCTAGTACTTTCTTGAATTTCTAAGCTCCTATTCCCATCATGCTTGGCATCTCATTAGGGAAATCATCACATTTCCTATCACATTGGTTGTTAGCATGAGTTCCTCTATTTCTAGCCATTAACTAGAAAATAAAAATAAAATTAGGGGGGTGGGGGGATTGAATACTTAGCAAATGATAACATAAAAAATAAACTATTAACATATAAGGATAAACTTATAAATGAAAATTATATCCTAACTTATGATTCCCTATGTTTTAATCTAGGTTATCCATTATTATAGAATTATCTCTAGGGTTCATACTAAATTTTCCTCCTAATACCTAAAAATAACTAGATCATTATTTAATACTAGCTATAGATATCAAATCCTTTTACACATATTATTACATGATTTTAGGCATAATTATCCATGAAATACAAACCGAGGATAAAAAATTCTAGTGTATTTGGAAGACTAGGTACATAATTAGATAATATGAAACTAGAATAAAATATAATTTTATTAATCTCTTTAATGAGATATTAACTCCCATTGAGCTCCTAAAACTTCATAGGATAACCTAGGGAATACATAGACAAAAGAGATGATCTAAAAAGACCATTAAGGGAATAAACATTGGATTGAAGCATATCAAAAGAGTTAGAAGTCATAACATGATAACATAAAAGGAATGGATCATGAGTAAACATATAGAAGCATAAAATATAGAACATGGAATCATATGATCATGGAAACATAGGAATGTGGTATCAACATATAACATGAAATAAACATGATTCAAGTCTAATTTCCAAGACTATATCACATAGTGCACAAAAGTCCCATAATGGATTTGTTTTACTCCCTAATACCATAAATAACGTATCATGTGACTAAAACATTACCCAATGAATTAGAGTGCTATTTGGGTTCACCCATCATAACATGTACATGCATATTTTTACCATATAAATAATCAAACATAAGGAATAAACATAAGGGTTACCCATGGAATTAAACGAGTATCGTAATAATGTCATAATGCATAAACAAAGGGATTATAATAATGGTATCCATGAAAGAAGGAATTTAAATCATTCTTGGACATTCATAAATAAAAAATAATAATAGATCATGAATATTTATGTCCAACTGAATTGAAAAAAAGAGTGGCTAGGTTTATTTAGAAATGTTCCACTTAAGAATAGATTTGGAAAAAAGAATAAAGAATCTTTAAAGAGGATAAATGTATAATTAAATCCATAAAAACCTAAATGAACTAATTTTTTTTCATGATAAATTGATTTATTTTATAAAAATATTAGAGGCTTAAAATAGTTTATGGAGTGTACATAAAAATGATTAATAAATAGAGAAGTTCCCTTTAACCGGGGTTGCTTATCGAGGGAAATTGAGAAGAGAACCTTATAAAACATGTAATTTACCATCAAAGAAATATGAATTGAGATACATAAATATGAATAGTATATAAAAACAAAATATAGGATAAGTTTACAATAATAATTAAGTGATAAATTGAGGTAAAGAAATATAAAGCGTAACTCAAAGGAAATATGGAGGTTCAGAGAGATCCCTTACCTTATGTCCAAATGTGTTCTGCACTTGCACTTAATATCCTGGATAATAAAATTAGATTCATTAATTTATTAATTAAGAACCTATTCCACATGTATTTCATTTATTTTAATTTTATTAAGTTCATTTATGACCATTTTGATGAGTTATAAGGTTCAATTTTGTCATTTCAGGAGTATTCGTTTCATGGTTTCATGGTCGGTTCACTTGTGTACAATTATTGTAGTTATTTTTAAATGAGAATACTATTACAGAAGTGAAATGAAATGGTATTAATATACTTCCAGAATATTAAATGGTCCCATATATCATTTTGTTTTTGACATGAGGATGATTTATTTGATAAAATGTTAATGATAAATGTTTAGTTTGTTTTGGTAGTTTTTCCGACCATAACACATCAGTTTCATTTTATTTAATATTATATATATATATATATATTAGTTATATAGCATGAAATATCTTATAATATACTTATTAAAATATTATTTAACCATAACAATAGTTTTATTACTATCCTTGAAGTCAATAATAAAAAAAAATTCATTATCCACAAAGACGATTAACTGCCATAATTTGGACAATGGTTTCCTTTCTTTGAGTAAGAGGAGATAAGAAAAAGGGATGGGTAAAAAATACCGCATTAGTAATATAACATTATAGTATATAAATGATACTGGTGTTATTATTATTTGATGGATGAAAGAGTTTAGGATAAGGTAGAAGAAGAAAATAAATTAAAAGAGGTAGTTTGAGAATGTTACCTCTTGAATATCACCTAAAGGACCCCTTGAGGAACTTGGAATAGATCTTTTGGTGAGACCATAAAAACTTGGTCATGGGAAGAGTAGGGAGGAGAGTGTTTGGTAGATATTTTTAATGATTAAAGTCTTAGAATGTGTGATGAGAAAGGGGTGGCGAGGGGCAACATTTATAAGGGAGAAGAGGGGTGTTTTTAGATCTTTTCACAATATTAAAATATAAAAAGACTATTCTAGAGCCAAATGATTCCAAATGGACTACAGATACATAGGGGATGACATTTTAGACCATATATTATATCCTTTTAATTTTTATATATTTTTATATTATTTTTAAATAATTTATTAAAATATTATATTCATGAAATATCATTATTGTCAAATTTGATACTATTCATTACTTTGACTATAAAAACATCAAAAAATGAGCCTAATTTGAAAAAAATATTTTATTATTTCTTAAAAAAATTAATTTCATCTAGATAATTATTTTATCACCTTAAAAATCTAAAATTATATTTATTTTAATATTTTTAGTATCATTTATTTTATTTTTCCATTTAATTAATAATTAAATCATCATTGTTGCGTAAGAATTTAAGGTAATTATTTCTTCACTAAAAATTAAAAATAAATTATTATAATGTATATAATTATTATATATTTACAAATTCTATTTATGGTCAAACATACCTCCTATATAACCACATATTAAAAATTTTATACTTATTAAAAATAATAGTGTGACACCTTTGACTTTTCATTAAATAAAATACTATAAGGGTCTCAATGTCAACAAAGAGGACCCAAAAGGTCATAAATTCGATCCATAGATGATTACGGTAAAACATTAATCATAAAATATAACTTTGGATATTTTTAGGGTCATTTTATATTCCTTATCAAATTATTTTTACCCTTAATTACCCGATTTACCCTTAACCTTGGTTACAGATTTAACATGGTTACTATTAAAATTGATTTTTTTAAAAGGGACATATTTACTAAATTTAGACCCACCGATTCCAAATATGGAACCCATTTTTCAAAATTAATAACACATAATTTTTAGAATTTAATTTAAATTTAATCTGAAAAAATGCAACGAAAAATAGTTTTTCAGAAGAATGCCATTTTAAATATAAAATGTTTTTATACTAAATTCAAGTATTAAATCCATTTAAAAAACCAAAATTAAATTATTTTAAATAAAACTTAACTAATTAAAATTTAAAACTAATCTAAAACATATTTTTACTTTTTAAAAACTTTAAAAATAGAATAGAATTTCAATAAAAATTAGTATTTTTCAATATTCCTTGAAAAATAAATATTTTCAAAAAATTATCAAAAATTAATCCTCAGATAATTTTGAAATAATGAATTAAAATTATAAGTTTATTTTTTAAATAAGTTTTCTAAAATTGTCAAAATTTATTATATTTATTTTCTCATATAAGGAAATAAAATCATTTTTTGAGTAAAATATATTTTTTAAGAATAAAGAAAATTTACTAAAAATGAAGTGTTTATTTCCTAAGAATTTATAAATAAATATGTTTCATAATATTTTTATTACAATTAATACCCAAAAATTCAATGGCTAATTTATAATGGTCATGTTAGAATAATAATATTTTAACAGTATATCACAGTCATTTAAACTCGGTATTGCATGCAACATTAACTACCGAAGAAATAAAATTATTTGATGAGAAATATTCCATAAAAAATCATGGTGTTAAAAATTCAATTTATTTTTATAATTTTTGACTTGAAAATAAAAATTTATTTTTATTATGAATATTAATATATTTTTTAAATTTTGGGGTGTTATTATACCTAGGTACACAATGTTCGAGTTAGAATTGGTTGATTTGAAATAGTTGTGTGTGTGTGTGTGGGTGGGTGGTGGGTTATTCCATCAATATATATTTTTGATTTAAAATTTAAATGAGGGAGTATCTTATTTTAAAAATGGATAAAATGGGATGACATATGGTTTTTAAAAATGGTTATTTATATGGTTTATACAAATTTGGATCGATAAAATAAAGGCTTTTATTAGAAAATAGAGATAGAGGAAAAGTTTGAAAGAAAGGATAGAGGTTGACACATTTGAGGAATAAAGAGAGATATATTTGTGAGTGGTGTATAAATGATCTTTGAGTAAATGATAACCAAGGGTCAAAACTGGTTATTCTAGAACTTTAATTTCTAATGTTTTAACTATTAAATAAAAATTTATTTTGATAATAATCTATTTTTTTTTAATTTTGTGGTTATATCATACTGAGGAACACAATTTTCAAGTTGGGATTGGTATATTTGAAACTATAGTGGTGGGGGGGGGGGGCGTTCTTCTGTTCATATGTTTTTTTATTTAAAATTTAAATGAGGAAGTATCTTGTTTTGAGGATAGAGAAAATGGATTCTAGTATGGTTTATGAAAACCATTAGAAATATTTTTAATAAATTCATGTATCTATACAATAGATATAGAGGTAAATATTGATAAAAAAGATAGATTTTGACACATTTGAAGGCTGAAGAGAGAGATATTCATGACTGGTGGACAATTTATCTGTGAGTAATGAAAAATAAGGATCAAAATTGGTTATTCCAGATAATAATCCACATTGTTTTATTTTTTTTAATTGTTAAATACAAACTTATTTTGATTTATAATCTATTTTTTTAAATTTGGGGTGATATCATGCCTAGGAACACAATGTTTGTGTTAGGACTGGTTGATTTGAAATATTAGTTGGGGGGTATTCTATTAATGGATTTTATTATTTTAAATTTAAATGAGGGAGTATCTTATTTTGAAGACAGAGAAAAGGGGATGAGATATTGTTTTTTAAAACCATTATATATGCAATTAATAAACACTTGGATTGATAAAACAAAGAATTTAATTTGAAAATAGAGATAGAGGGAAATCTTGACACAAAAGATAGAGTTTGACACATGTAAAAAAGAGAGATATTTGTTAGTGGTGGACAATTGAACTTCGAGTAAATTAAAACGAAGGATGAAAACCTATTATTTTATATAGGATCTCACTTTATTTTATTATTTTTTAACTAGTAAATAAAAATTTATTTTGATTATTATTCTATTTTTTTTTGAATTTAGGGTAACATCATAACCATAAATTATATTTGAGTTGGGATTGGTTGATTTGAAACTATATATGGGATTTTTTCTTCTGTTAATGGATTTTTTTGATTTAAAATTTAAATAGGGGAGTATATTTTTTTGATGATGGAGAAAAGGGAATGAGATATGGTTTTTAAAAATCATTAGATATGCAGTTAATAAAAACCTGGAATGATAAAATAGATAATTTTATTGGAAAATATAGGAAGATAGAAAGTTTAATATAAAGTATAGAGTTTGACATGTTTAAATATCATAGATATATATATTTATGAGTGGTGGATAATTGATCTTTGATTTTTTGTCGGTAGAATTTTGAAAAAGGAAATAACTCAATCTTTAATTTGGTAAAAGGGAAAAAATACCCCTTTAAATTCCTCCTTTAATTTGTTTAAGGAGGAGACAGGGGAGGGGGGAGGGGGGAGGGGTGAGTATTCCCTATAAATTGATGGTGTCCCTACTATAAAAATAATTAGCTTTAACATTCACTATCTCCTGATTACAATTCATCATTTGAGTCGCATTATGAGGTTTTCTCTATTTATTCAAGAGAGAATATCTTGAGTGTTTTCTCCTTGTAATATTAGGAGAGATTATATACCCATTTTACCCATAGTTATTATTCTATTTGACTGTGGTTTTTTCCCTTTTTATTTTGTTAGGTTTTTCCATGTTAAATGCGGTGTCAATTTATTTCCTCATTTTGATCCCATAATTATCATTACACTAAAGGGACAATCATTTTCAGCCCCAACATGTAGTATCAAAGATAGGTTTAGGCTCAAGAAGTTTTTGGACTAAAGGAGTGTCAAAATAGTGGTGAAATACAATTAAAGATCGAAAAATTAAATGGGAATAATTTTCCATTATAGAAAATGATGACGCGATAGGTTCTACAGAAAGATAATTGCCTACAGGTGATTAGTGTAAAATCGACAGGTGTGATAGAGGATAAATGGATTGATATATATGATAATGTTACTTCTAAAATCCATTTGTCTTTGGTAGATGGAGTCTTTTCAAGAATTGTAGAGAAAAAGACGGTGAATGAAATTTGTGATACTATGATGAAACTAGATGAGGCTAAGTCATTTCATAACAAAAATTATTTTAAAGATAAAATTATATACTTTTCAAATGTTAGATTCATCATTAGTGACTAACCAAATCAACACCCTCAATACCCTATTTTCTCATCTCATGACATTGGGCTAAAACATTATATATATAGAACATGAGGATATCTTGCTTCATAGTTTTCCAGATTATTATGAACAACTCATCATCAACCTCACTAATAATATCCTGAAAGATATTTTTCTCTTAAATGATATTCCAGTTGTGTTTTTTGAAAAAAAAAGTTAGCATAAGAACAAGGAAGATAAAAAAAATGACATCACACCAATTGTTGGATCTGTTAATTGAAAAATAAAGAATGATGAAGCATGGTTCCAGCATGAGCCATAATTATAGAGGATCCAAATCAAAAATCATGAAGAAAATTATCACATGTTATAATTTTCTTAAGAATGGGCATGTAAAGAACGATTGTTAGAATAATAATAGTGGTGTAAATAACTCTTAAGGAAAAGTGGATAATACTTTTGTAAATGGGCATGTACTACTCAATGAAGCGACAATGACTACTGAAGGTCGACAATATCTCAACGATGCATGGATAATCAACTTAAGGGAAAAAATGGCACATGAAGTCTTGATGGTAATGGTTTGATTAGTATGAACATATCCCAAAAGAACTTTTGTATACGGGGTATGATCACACAGTGAAGATAATTGGATTTAGTACCATAAAATTGAATACACATAATGGTATAGTTCGAACCATCCAAGGATCATATTGTGTGAAAATCCTAAATAAGAACATATTATATTTAGGATAATTTGATGATGTTGGGTACAAGACTCACACTGAGAAAAGAATGATGAAAATTGTGAAGGGTGTTCTTGTAGTGATAAAGGTGGATAATATCTCAAAGAACTTGTATGTGATTATAGGTGAAACATATTGTGATACAAATATATATTTCACATTAATTACCTTGAAAAAATATTTGATGATGTCACGTCATTAGCAAGCCATATGTCAAAATGAGTTATGAATATTCTTGTTGGTCAGAAGATAATTCCTAGGATGAAAAAGGTATCATTACCATTTTGTAAGCATTATGTTTTGAGAAATAAACACTAGTTAGTGTTTTGGATGCCAACTATGAGGAGAAATGAGACCTTAGAGTTGATACATTCCGATGTTTGGAAAGCACCGATTATATCACTGGGAGGAGAAAAGTATTTTATGAAGGTTCCAAGTGTAGAAAAAGATCATATTGGGTATGTAAAACTCAACATTTTTTATCATAATTGATGAATAATAAGAGATTTAATTGATGAAGAACATCATAATAAATTGAATTAAATCAAAGAATAATTGAATTGTTTATGAAGAAACTAGAAGGCAAGATTATCACATATAAGATATGCAGTTAATAAAAACTTTTGTTGATAAAATAGATAATTTTATTAGAAAGTAAATAGAGAGGGAAAGTCTGACACAAAATATAATGTTTGACACATAATAAACATAGATATACTTATGATTATCAAATAATTGACCTTTGATTAAATAAAAAATAATGATCAAAACCTGATATTTCGGATACGAATTCACTTTATTTTATTATTTTTTAACTGGTAGATAAAAATTTATTTTGATTAAAAATATAAATATTGTTTTTTAATCTAGGGGTGATATAGTAACTAGGAACAACGTGTTTAAGTTGATATTGGTTTATTTGAAACTATAATGGGGGGATCTTCTATTGAAATTTTTCTATTTATAATTTAAATAAGGGAGTATATTTTTTTTGAAGATGGGTAAATGGGGATGAGATTTGGTATTTTAAAACTATTAGATATTTAATTAATAAAAACCTAGAATGATAAAATTTATAATTTTATTAGAATTTTTTTTGACACAAAAGATAGACGTTGACACATTTTAAGAATAAAGATAGATATATTTGTGAGTGGTGGACAATTGATCTTTGATTAAATGGAAACTAAGGATAAAAACTGGTTATACCAGATACAAATCCAATTTATTTTCTTATTTTTTAACTGGTAAATAAAAATTATTTTGATTAATAATCTATTTTTTTTCATTTTGGGGTAGGAGCATGATGTTTGAGTTAGGACTACTTGAGTTGAAACTATATTGGGTTTTTTTTGGCTCGTGGGTTTTTATTTAAACTTCAAATGAAGGAGTATATTATTTTGATGATAGAGAAAAGAAGATGATATATAGTTTATGAAAAATACTATATTTATAGTTAATAGATACTTGGATTGATAAAATATTTAATTTTATTAGAAAATAGAGATTGAGGGAAATTTTGACACAAAATATGGAGTTTAACACATTTTAAGGTTAAATGTAGAGATATTTGTGAGTTTTGGATAATTGATCTTTGATTAAATGACAACTAAGGATCAAAACCTCTAATTCTAGGTAAGAATCCACTTTATTTTATTATCTTTTAATTAGTAAAAAAATTATTTTTGATTAATAATCTATTTTTTTGAAATTAGAGGTGATATCATATGCAAGAAGATGTTGTTCGAGTTGGTACTGGTTGTTTAATGCCTCTAAAGTGTAAAGGTGCATTGTGATTTAATTTCTACCTAACCTTTTGTATCTTAATTGTTTCTAGTTGTTTGTGGTGTTAGGGTAGATCGGGAGTGAGTTTGGGATGAATGAGTTAGATATTCTTTTTAATGGATGCTATAAACATGCATTCTTAGTGTGAAGGCATGATTCACACCATGAAGTGTTTGAGATAGAACCCCTGTGGTTCTGTCTATAGTTTTTCAAATCACGAACCATAATTTCACATCATGAACGACCAAAAATGTAGTTTTTAAAGAGGGTTAAAATGGATATTTTTCCCTGGACCCCTATTTGACCCCTCCCTCAACTCTCACATGGTATTTTTCTATATAATAGCTTCCCTTTTATATTTTTAGCTCACTCATCCTCATATTTTTCTAGATTTATGTTTTTTTTGTTGCAAAAGTTCTCTTTGGATGAGTCTAACCCCATCTATGACCTAGTTCCCCTCTTATTCCTTTATTTCTTACCTCCATTTTAGTAAACCTAAATGTGATAATGGTTAGTATTATTTTAGGGATTTGGTACATTGTACTTATTTTGGGTGGTGATTTATGTCAATTTACCTTCATCACACTTGAGTTATTAGGTCCTTACCATGCTATGGCACTTGTAAGGAATTATATGCCTTGATTTTATTTTGGATGTGTGTGTAGATCATGAGGCCTTTTATTTTAGTCTAAAATTGATCAAGTGAGGTTCTTATCAATGTGGTTGGTCCCTTAGAGGGGTATTACAAGTTTTATGCCCTAAAATTGATTAATTTAGGCCTTAGACTGGGAATAAGGGTGGGGTTTTCCACTTGAGTAATTGGGCTTAGAAAGTGATTTTTAGGCTTAGGAACAGATAAAATAAAATAGAATAGTGATGTTTGGGTTTAAATAATAATACAGGATAATAATGAGTGATATAGTTGAGCTTGGTCTGGTGATAGGGGCCGACCTTGAGTGATATGGTCGAGTCTGGAATGAAACATGGGAATGTCTTGAGTGATATATCTTAACTTGATGTGAAATGTGAGAGAGACCATGAAAGAGATGGTTGGTTCCTATTGTGATGATTATGGACACCGTGAGTGAGATGTTGGGCTAATATATTGTTTTTTAAATTTCATTTGATTAAGGAAAGAGCAGGTTTTTGGACTTATGGTGACATAGTATAATTGTTTCTTCCATCATAGAGTCAAAATAGGTAGGTTTGTGGTTTGTAGAAGCCTGGTAAGCATACAATGACCCAAAATATTGTGTGTTTATTATTATATTTATTTTTTATCATCACATACACTTTTTTATTACTATTTCACTAATGTTAAGGACACATTAGTGGTGTTCTACTGGGTGTATACTCACACCCTTCATGGAAATATCAGTGTGCATAGAAAATTTATGTCCAAGGATCCAACTAAGGATAAGGATCCTACATTAGGCTACTGGGTAGGTGGAGTGGAATGGATTGAGGTGATGGTGGGACATGCTACATGATCTTTTTTTATCATGCATCATCATCATTTTTTCTTTTTGTTATTTTTGTACATTGATACACCACATATGGAGATCCCTTTTAGCTGATTGTATGAATCTGGTATACCATATTGATATATCATGTATTAATGTTATAATTATTTCTTTGGATAATTTATTATCGCTATTAATAATCTATTACTTCAGCTATATGATTTCAATATAATTAACATCTGTTAAAAAGGGAATAATATCCCCACGATGTTACTCAGGCCCTTTCCACTAATCAGTAGCCTGTTATATATGAGGAGGTGTACATGAGGTCATGTGGACCTTTGGGATTAACCATGTGATCCGAGTCAGGGTGTTATAATGTTTTATCAAATCCCTATTTATTTTTTATTTTATTATGATCTGGGGATTGGTGTAATAGAGATAAATGGATGGGAATTGGGTAGGGGAGATAATATTATGCCTTTCCAGAAGTTATATAGTGGAAATTTGAGTTTTTAGGGAATAAGAATTTATTTTATCGATTGATGTTATGGTTTCATGTTGATTTTGGGTATTATTGTGCAGTAACAGTTTATAGGATTTTATATTAACTGATTGGGAAGAGTGAGTGAGTTGATGCATCATGTGCAAGTATGTATATTCCCATGTCATTTTCTTGTTTTCCTATGTTTGATAGAGGTTTAAATTAATTACATTCTTTAAATAATATATTCAGTATTTTCCAAAATACATTATTGGTGAAATTTAATAAACTTAACTTGAGCATGTTGTGATTTTATTATATACATGTGATTGTGATTAAAATGTAAGTACCATGATATGGGATTAGGACTTGGGTATATAGGGGTGTTTAGTATTAGTGTATATGGGTAAACCCTTAGTGTATGATTCTTGGGTTTGTGTGTATGAGCTTGTCAATATTCCTAAGTTTGTTAAAAAAATTCCATTAAAGTTAAATCTGAGTTTTATTTTAGAATTTTAGAGATTCCACCAAGAAGATTTCCTATGGTGCCTCCTAGGGACCTAGACCAAGAGGTTAACTAAGAAAAGAATATTCTTATTATACCTACGAATATACAAAAGGGTGTATAAGAGAATGCTCTGGTGTCTACCCTAATAGTTCAGGTAGCAGAGCTGCTTCAACCATGATTTTTTTGGTTGGTGCCTGTTCATGGTGGAGGACTTTATAGGGGTGGTCCGATCATGGTTTATTTTTCTTAAAGATTTCAATTGTATAATCCTTTAACATTTCTGGTTATGAGAGGATCTATGGATGTGGAGGATTGTATTTTGATTCACAAAGTTATTTTCAAGCTGGTTGAGACTCTTGATGAGTGGAAGGTAAATTTAGCTGCTTATATGCTTCAGGGAACCGATAGAAGGTGGTGGGTGTGATTATACAAGAAAATAAACATACACGATTAAAAAATGAGTCATTCAAGGACCTATTTTTTAGGAATTCTTTCTCAAGGTACTGTGGTTGGATCAATATCAAGAGTTCATAAAACTACATAAGGGAGTGATGTCAACATCTAGTTATATTGCTCATTTTGTGGAGTTGTTTCACTTTTACCCTATGTTAACTGGGAATGAGACCTCAAAGGATCATATATTAAAAATTAGTTTATAGATAGGGGTAAGAAACCATGTATCTTTAATATGATACCTTTCTCTCACATTATTCTCAAGGCCCTTATGATTGAGAAAAGTTTGTAGGAAGATAAGGTGATGAGTATTCTTCCTATTTTTAGTGGGATAATGAGTAGATTTTCTAGTGGTGATTTGGGTTCTTATTCTAGTAGTAAAAATATAATGTCAAAGGAAATGTTCTAGGGAAATTATAATAAGTAAAATCAAGATATATATTCTTTGGTCCCCTCAGTGGGAGGAGGTTTCCCTAAGTGTTTTTAGTGAGAAAAAAGTGGGAATTTATACAGGTGTTGTACTATTCCACTAAGGGAGCACATTTAGTGTGGAAAGATGAGACATATTTAGTGGTTTTTATTGAGGGTGTATGTATGAGTTTCATAAGAGGTTCTGAATAGACTCATTCCTCAAGAGATTAGATATAATAACCTAATATGGATAGTTGGGCTTCTTTGGGGAGGTCTGGTTGTGGATCATGCTAGGGATCTTAATAGAATCAGAAGTTTTAGGCTATGTAGGGTTAATTTCCTTTATTGATTCAGGGATCATGGGGTAATGTCCATGGATCTAAGTTTATAAGGGTTTATGCATTGAATCTAGAACCAAAAAATGGTATAGAGGAAAATCTGATGGTTTGACGTATAATTATGATTATGTAAATTCTTTCTATTACTATGTGTGTGATAGGATCATCTCACATGTTTATTTATAAATAAGAATTCACTATTTTAGAGTTACTAATGAAGTTATCCTTTGGTTTTTTATCCCTTGATACACCTCTTTAGAAGATGGTAAATAATATCTAGAGGTGTACAAAGTGTCCTATAGTTGTTATGAGCTACATACATCTATGGGGTTTACTACTTTTATAGATGACCAATTTTGAGGTCATTTTTGGAATGGATTAATGGACATGTTTTTGAGATTACATTTATTTTTATCAGAGACAGGTGACTTTCACCTCACTTAAGTGATAGGGGTACATTCTTATTAGGGAATTGAATCTAGAGGTGGGCATAACAAGATTATACCTTAGCTAAATTGAGTCTATTACAACACAAGTGGTGGGTATGGTTTTCACAAAAGACCGAGTGATAATTGTATCCATTTTCCATCCAGTGGTGGATTATTAGCAGGATGTTTTTCCAAAAGGTTTCTTAGGACCCTATCCTTAGAGGGGGATTGAGTTTGAAATTGAACTCAAGTCAGATTCACAAAATATATTGATTCCCTCATATCTAACGAAATTAGCTAAGTTGAAAGATATTATGGTAAAACTTTATGAACTTTAGGTAAAGGGATTTATTTTCCCAAGCACTCATCCCTAGTATTATTTGGTTATATTCATTAAAAAAGTAGATGTAAGCCTTCAGATATGAATGGATTACAAAAATCTGAATCAATTCATGGTGAAAAATAGGTATCCACTACTAAGGGTCAATGATTTTTTTGATCAGTTGAGGGGAGCTTGATGATTCTCTAAGATTGATCTATGATCAAACTACCACCGGTTTTGGGTCAGGGTTAAGGATATACCAAAGGAAACATTCAAGAGATAGTACATGTTATATTATTATAGTGTTATTCCATTTTGTTTAATGAATGTTCCAATGGTGTTCCTGGATATAATGAACTGAGTTTTTCACCCTTAAATGGACTCCGTCATCATGGTATTTATTGGGGATATTATGATGTATTCATGGACCCTATAGTTATATACTAATATTCTTGATATCATTTTGAGAAAACTCTGAGCACATTAAATTTATTCCACGTTCTTGAACTATAACTTTTGGATCCAAGAGGTAAGTTTCCTTAGGCATGTGATTTCTAAGGTGGGAATATCTATTGATCCAGAGAAGGTAGAGGCACTCATGTCATGGGTTCAGCATAGAAATGTTTTTTAGGTTTAAATCTATATTGGGTTGTTCAAGTATTTTTATAGGTTCATTAATGAATTATCTTGTTTGGAAGAGCCTACGACTGGGATCCCTAGGAATGGAGTGATGTTTGAGAGTATGAATCAATTTGAGGAGGCCTTCTATAAGTTAAATATGATGTTGAATTCTTCTCGAATTATAATTATTCCAGACCCAGGGGTTAGTTATATAGTCTACTAAGATTATTCAAGAGTTTTTTTGGGATTATCTTGATATAGGTATATTGGGTAGTAGCTTATGGGTATCATACAATATGAACCCATGAGTTGAACTTTACCACTCCTTAATTGTTGTTGGCCATGATAATCCATGCTTTTAAGTATTGGCATCACTATATATTTGGTGAGATATTTTTCATCTACACAAAATAAAAAATCTTTCGATACATTTTCTATCAGCGAGACTTGAACCTACAATAAAGATATTGGGTTGATTAATTGTAGATTTTTGACTCTGATATGACATATTCCTTGAGAAATGTGAATTTTTTCATGGATTATATTAGTAGGAAATTGTAGAAACTAGGAATGCATACATTATAGGAAGAGTATTAGCTTAAAGCCTTGCTAATAGATTGGTAATTGGGTGTATCCAAGTATCAAAGGGTGGTGAATTGATCCTCTAGGATTGTTAATTCTTTTTTAGTGGATCAAGTAAAATAAAAACAAGTTTCTAATTCATATTTTTAGGTTATGAGAGAGATTTTGAAGGAATATGATCGTATTCTAGGATGGTCCTTGGATTGGAGCAACATTCTTCATGTGAATGGAAGGGTTGTGATTCCCACATCTATGAGGTAGGATTTTATGGGATACTCCCATACCTCATAGTGGGTGATACATATGGGATCGACCAAGATGTATCATGATATGAAATTCCATTTATGGAGGAATAGTATGAAGAAAGAAGTTGTGAGGTTTTTTCACTCATTGCATTAGCGGTTGGAGGGTAAAGGTAGAGCACCGAAGACTGGGTGTGTTTATTCAGACTCTTATAGTTCTAGTATAAAAGTGGATTTAAGTGACTATGAAATTTTTTATGGGGTTACCTAGGACCCTAGGGGTTGAGATGTTGTGTGGGTGGTGGTTGATTGACTGATGAAGGATGCACAATTTTTACTAATTCGAGAGACTCTGTCTATGGATGTGTTGAGTAAGCTATATGTACGATAAATAATATAGTTACATAGTGTGTCTATTAGAATTGTGTCATATCAGGATGTGAATTTAACATCAAAATTTTTTAAAGGTTTTTAGAATGTTATGGGATCACAACTAAAGCTAAGTTCAATATATCACCCACAGACCAACGAACAATCCAAGAGGATGATCCAGATCCTAAAGTATATGCTCAGAGCACGTGTCCTTGAATTAGTGGGACATAATAAGACCATTTATATTTGGTAGATTTTTCATATAATAACATATTACAAGAATCAATTGAGATGTCTCCTTATGAGTCTCTTTATAGTAGAACATTTTATTCATAGTTGAGTTGGTTTGAGGCGGGTAAGTCAGTAGTGATTAGAATGAGATTGGTGCTGAAGACTTCTGAGTGGGCACAATTGATTCATAAGAGATTAGTTACTTATTAAAGTAGGAAACACTCTTATGTTGAATAGAGGTAAAAACCATTATATTTCACCATGGGTGACTAGGTTTTCTTACATGTTTCACCTTGGTTGGGGCATCGATATTTGAGGAAGTAGGGGAATCTAGAACTATGGTTTTTTGGTCTATTAGAGATTGTGGAAATGGTTGGGATGGTGGATCACTAGTTGAATCTTCCTACACAAATTCACAGTAAGAAATATTTTTTTCTTGTGACATAGCTCAAAAATTATGTTTAGGACCCTACACATGTGTTTAATAGTAGTGATGTCGAGTTAGAGGTAGATGCTTCATTTGAGGAATATCCAATACGGACTGTGGACCAAAGTGAGAAGGTACTGAAAGGAAATAAAATGCTTCTTGTTTGGGTTTTATAGCTATATGAACATACCCATGAGGATACATGGGAGTCAATGTCAAATATCTGGGTGTAGTAGATAGAGTTTCTCATAGGATACTCCCAGTGATGCTTCTCAGAGATGAGAAGTATTTATAGGGGGATTTTTGTAATGCCCTATGAATTTCAAGGTTCATTATGGTTTAATTTCTACCTGATAATGTATATATTGGGATTTTATATCTATTTGGGTGTTATGTTATCTCAGTGATGATTTTAAGAGGAATAATATGCACTTGTAGCTGAAGGTTTGTTACAGGCATGCATTTAGGGCATGAAGGCATTCTTTATACCGTGAATTGTTTTATACAGAACCCTTAGTGTCATATTTGTAGTCATTCATTCAATGAACTATATGCTCACACTATTAATGACCAAATGTGTAGTTTTTAAATAGGGTTAAAATGATTATTTTCCCCTAGACCCCTATTTTACCTCTCCCTCAATGTTCACTTAGGATTTTTTTATATAAGATATTCCCTTGGGTGATTTTCACTCCCTCCTTATTAATTAATGAATTGAAGTTTCATTCATTGAGGAAGATCTATTTGGGTTAGTCTAACCTTATATAACTTCTAGTTCTCATCTTCTTCCTCTGTTAATTGTTCCTCTTTAAGTAAACCCTAATGCGGTGATGTTGGGGCTAATTTTAGGGATTCAGTTCATTGGGCTAATTTTTTGTAGAGATTCTTGGTGATTGAGCTTCACCATGCTTGAGGTAGAAACTCCTTACCATGATAATTTTTTATGGAATTGATGACTTGATTTACATATGTGTTAGTGTTTAGCTTATGAGACCTCTACTTTTAGTTTGAAAGTGACTGGGTGAGATCTGTATCGATGTGGTTGGTCCCTTAGAGTTGTGGGGTCAAGAGTTGTGTGCATTGAAATTGATGAACATGTCACTTATTCCAGGATTAAGGGTGGGACTATCCACTTGGTTAATTAGTATTTCAATGATCCATTTGGGATTGGGAAAGTCTAGAGTGACATGGTATGGTCATTTTTGGGTTTTTATGATGATGTGGGATAACCATGAGTGATATGGTTGAGATTTCATGGTGATAGGGGTCAACCATGAGTAAGATAGTCAAGTAAAAAAAATGAAACATGGGATAATGATGAGTGATATGGATTAGATTAACATGTAATGTGAGTATGACCATTAGTGAGATTATAGGGTCTTGTTGTGATGAATATGACCACCATGAATGAAATGTTGGGTTAGGATATGGTTGTGAGAGTTTCCCATGAATAAGAAAAGAATGGATTTTTTGGACCTATGGTGACATGATATGACCATTACTTCTGGTATAGAGTCAAAGTAGGTAGGTTCAAGTTTCTAGAAGCCTGGTTAGTGCATGATTTGTGTGTTTATTATTTTATTTTTTCATCTCATACACTTTTATATGATTGCTGAACTCATGTCAAGGATGTGTTTGTGGTGTTCTTCTTAGTTTATACTCACACCATTCATGGGAATCTTAGTACGTGTAAAGAATTTATGGTCATGGATCTAGATAATGGGAATGGAACTTCATCAAGAAATTGAATAGGTGGATTATGATGCATTTAAGTGATATTGAGATACACTCTGGGATTTTTTTCCATCATGCCTTGTTATTATTTTGTTCTTTTGGTTATTTTTGTACATTGATCTGCCACATGTAGAGATCCATTTTGAATTAATATATGAATATGATATTCCATATTGATATAGCATGTTTTGATGCTATTATTGTTTCTTTCACTTATTTATTCCTATTATTTATTAGCTACTGATTCCATAATATGAATTTACTTTGATAGACATCTATAACAGAGGGAATAATCTCCCCATGAAATTTCCCATTCCCTTTCTGCTAGTCATAAGCCTCTTTTATACAGGGAGGCACACCCGAGTTCATCTTATCCTATGACCTGGACTAGGTGATTCAGGTTAGGGTGTTACAGGTTGATTTTAAATGACTTGAGGGGTTATACTTCTATTTATAGATTATTTTAATTTAAAATTTAAATAAGGGGTATATTTTTTTAAATATGGATATAAGAAGATGAGATATGGTATTTGAAAACTTTTACCTATACTTTTAATAAAAACTTGGACCAATTAAATAGTTATTTTTTAGAAAATAGAGATAGAGGGAGAGTTTTAAGTTCTAGACGTAGAAAAAGAACCTATTTGGACATTATCTAACTCAACTTTTTTCATAATAAAATAATAACCCAATATGTACATGACTGTTAGCCTCAATTGATGGGCTTATTCCCCCAGTTATGGTAGTGGATGTTAAGGATCCTTCATTGATTCATCCATCATCTATAAGTATAAGAGATTGATGGAGACACTGCATTTTTTGTGGCTTCACCTATAATAGCATAGGAGTTACACAAGCACGAGTTTATGGGAGTATCTTGGGTTTCTTTCATGAACATTGGGACTTATTCCATGAGCATGGCCCCCCATGGTGGTTTTTGTACTCCTGACCTGGGATGGGTCTTAAGAGAAGGGCATATCTTTAACATCAGAAGGTCCTCTGTGCCAGCTAGTGGTAGTTCAAGGAGGTCCTTGACAATGAAACTCTTAATCATGGGATGGATCATGATGGTTTTACATGGAACCAACAATTTGGAGATTCAACCTGACATTCCTAAAAGGCAGACGGGGTATCCATCCAAAGTGGGAAAATAAGGGGCCCCATTAAATGGTTTTTGGGTCAGGTAATATGTTTCAGTGGTGGCTGGGACCACTAGAGTTGGAGAATAGTCCTCCTGATTGGTAGGGTTTATATCCTTCCCTCGGAATCAGTTCTGGGTGTTTTGGACCTAGTCTAGTAGATCATGGGTGAGATAGACCTGCTCTTTGACCCATGATTCTGGCAGATGTCGTGGGCATGGATGGTTAGGATCCCTCCCAGGAATCCTCTGGTGGTTGTGGTTGTGTGTGTGACACGTAAATCCCCTACTTCATTGACATAGTGGAGGATATTATCATAGCGTTCTAGAGTGAGGATCCCAAAAATGTATTTTCATCATGATTGGGGGGATTTCCCATGGTACAGCCCTCATGTTTTGTGGTGATGGAATGGTTCCATTGGTTCAAGGTATTTTTGGCCCATATATCTGGTTGCAATGACCCCTTCATGCTTGTATTAATAAAAAAGGGCATTGATGACCCTTCTCTAGATTATCTCGGAAGGGGAAATGAGTTGAGGATACTTGATAGTCATAGAAGAGGTGGTTGTAATAGTGAGAGAAAAGTGGTATGGATTTTCCACACTATTAGTCCCCCTACCCCCACACCTATTGGTGGCGGTTCATCATTTATTTATTGTGGCTTGGTTCCTGTGGAAATATATGAATCCATCCATTATTAAATTCACCATGAAGGTAATTCAAAATGCAACCAACACTATTTTTCCTTCTCCAAAGTGGAGGGTGGATCCATGTTGGTGATGCCTCAGACCAGGGATATCTAACAACCTTCACTTGACCCAGTTATAGGGGAAGATTTCCACACTTGTCCCACCATATGTTTGGTAGGGGCTTTGTGTCAGATATCTAGACCCATTCATGCTCAAATATAATAGTTCCTAGCATTACTGATCTACTCAATGTTGAAGGAGACTAATTTCATGTCAGGATTTCCATTTTTGTTTCCAAAACTTTCTCGTCGGAGTAGAACATCACGCTGCTCTTGCCCCGAATTCCCTCTTTCCAAAGGTGGGTAGCCTCCGCCACTGTGGTTGGTGATGTTGGCTCCTTGATCAAAACGGGATGATAATATTTCAGTTCCTCTATCCATGGATTCCTCCTGGATCTCATCACCTAGTCTGGGTCTCATTCAAAGATTTAAGTCCTTATTATGAAACTCATTCCTGACACCATATCTAGGTGGATGCTGGTTAATTACACTACTTATGTATTGATAGGTTAGCAACCTATGGGCATACTATATGGTAATGTTGGGAATTTCTAGGAATTTCTAGACATTGGGTATGTTAGGAACCTTTAAATTATTCCCCTTTTGAATTTAGAGTCATATTATATGTGAGACATCTTTGGCATGGAACCCAAGGTATCCCATGTTATCCATGGGGTAATTAAAGCTAGGGGAATAAGGCATCCAAGTATTTTTACCTCGAGCATCCCATATTTATTGTATTGGGTGAATATTCTAGATTGGTCCACAAGTTTAACATCTTGTAGGGATATGTGGTCCATGAGTTTAAAATCTTGTGGGGAAAGGTTGGTGGTTAAGTGTGTCCCTATGGTGGGGAAGATGACCACACTTGAGGGTTCATTTAAGTGTATCCCCAGGGAGGGAATATGATCACACTTGAGGGATTGGTTAAGTGTCTCCCCGAGGGGGGTGGGGAGATGATTGCACTTGAGGGTTTGGTTAAGTGTGACCCATGGGGTAAGATGAACACAATACGGTGTTTCCATTACCACAAAACATGAGGGTTGAACCATGATAAAGCCGCCTAATCACGATGACAAACCATTTTGGGATCCTCACTCCAGAATGCTATGATAATATCCTCTACTATGCCAATGAAGTAGGGGACATACATGTCACACACAAAATAATAACCACCAGAGAGCTTCCTGAGAGGGATCCTAACCATCCATTCCCACGATGTCAACTAGACTCATGGGTCAAAGAGTAGGTCTATATCATCCATGATCCACTGGCCTTGGTCCAAAACACCCAACGTTGATGCCAGGGGAAGTCCAAAAAACCTACCAATCAGGAGGCCTCTTCTCCAACTCTAGTGGTCCCAAACACTACTAAAACATATCACCTCACCCCAAAAGCATTTAATGGGGCCCCATATTTTCCCAATTTGGATCAATACCCCATGTTCCTTTTAGGAATTTCAAGTTTAATCTCTAAATTTTGTCACCACAAACAACCATCATTATCCATCCCATGATGAAGAGTTGCATTGTCAAGGACCTCCTTGAACTACCACCAGTTGGAACAGGGGACCTTCTAATGCTAAAGATATTCCCTTCTCTGAAGACCTATCCCAGTCTAGGAGGACAAAAACAACCACAAGGTCCATTCTTGCAGCGTAAGTCACAATGTGCATGGAAGAAACCCAAGAGACTCCCATCAACTCGTGCTTGTGGAACTCCCACGACATTAGAGGTGAAGCCAAAAAAAATGTAGTGTCACTATCAATATATTATACTTATAGAAGATGGATTGATCAATGAAGGATCCTTCACATCCACTTCCATAACTGGGGGAAGAAGCCCGTCAATTGAGGCTAAAAATCCCTGAAGCTGAGGTCCACAAAATCCAAAAATTCCTATGTAGGTACCTGTAGGTGGAGGATGTTCTGGCCTCTATCCAAGGACTAATAATGTAACAGTATCTTCCTTTATCATCTTACCCCAACTTTACCTCCACCTTGGAAGTGGGAGAGACATCAAGGTCAGGATTGATGCCCCAGGATAACAGTGAAATCTCTGTTGAGCCTTAGAAAGAAATTTCCATCCTCACTCATGAGGAGGTTGGGAATACCTACCCTAGTTGGACATGACCTTGAAGATGTCCCCACCTCCAAAATACATTCCAGTATTTAGTATATAGTTAGACTATTCTGTAGTCCACCTACCAAACATTTAGTAGCAAAGTAGGTTAGCGTCAGTGTCAGTGCCAATTTACCGACCAGTTCCAATTGGGATTTGGGTTGATTAGGAATTAGATCATACTCTGAGTAATAAACAATAGGAATTTTGGGGGATCATAGTCATTGAACATATGTCAGTCATGTTTTGGACATCTGCAACCCTACATTTTTTCATCTCAGAGTCCCTCACTAATGACTAGGTGGCATGATTCTGCCAAAATATTTGGGAAATGCTTAACCACCTTCAATATCTATAGCCAAAATTCCGAGGAATCCATGAACATATTGATTCCATCCACAAATAATGTAGGGGGGTTGATATCACAGTGCTCTCGATATATCAATGCCCTGAATCATATGGATAATTCCATACATTCCAAAAAACCCATTCAATGAGCCTCACTATGCTTCGGTGAGTCATGGAAGAGGAATATCAACATGTAAAAATCAGAATATGGGGTTAGTATGCTACCCTACACTTCATCCTTATCACACAAAAACAATGGGATCATCAGTACATCCTACCTACTGATGGTGAAATTTCTTCTCTAACCACCATCACGGTGAATTTTTTCACTATTGAACCTCCCAAGGATTAGATAAACTGGACCACTGACACATGCTATGATAGAGAGAACCCACCCCAAGTGGCGGAATAGTACCAAGAAGATCCCCCAATGGGCACCAACACTCATCAATAGAGAATATCACATGGAATTTGAAGTCCCCCCCAAAGATACATTCCTACCATATTGTCGATATCTTGAAAAAGAAAAGTGGACCACTGAGCCTATCGATCTATTCGAGGTCTCAATAAAAATTGAGTTAAACTCTAGGATAACCTATTTATTCCAAGATCTTGAATTCTACATGAGGCATACTATTGAGTTTATCACTAATTAGTTATTGGGTCATGAAAATGTCAAAAGGGACCATATCTCTCCTCTAATTGGACACCCAATCCTTCTTGATCAGGAACCTAGATTTGAACAATGTTTATCAGTTGGATGTTGTGGTCCACTATCAAAAAAATATATATTTTACTCATAATACATTATAGTGTATTATCAGGGTCATCTATCAAGGAGAAAGGGTTGGGAGTATCACTATCCTAGCACATATGTATCTTTATGTTTTGTTTTTTTCTTAATTTTGAAATCTTACAGAGTTGATGATTGGTTTTTGGTTTGATTTTCAATTTAATTTTTTTTTAAAAATGAAACAGAATTAAAACACAATAATGGGTGAAAGGGGTTGGATCCAGGTTTGAAAAAATAGATTCTTCATCATTATAGAGTTCTTATCTAAAAATGGAATCAATATCATTCTTATATTTCACTCCTCTATATAATTTATGATTTTAAACATAAATAAGAAAAATATCTCTGATACATCCAGTTCAACCTCCTCTATAGTGAAGAGGAAATGAACACACTCGATTGAGGCATTCACTATCTCAACACCCAGATTCATTGTATTCTATTCATCCCTCAATCCATAGTACTCCACTTGTATTCACTATAAATAGAGAGAGTAAGGTATAAATGTTTATATAAATTCTAAGATGCAAAAACTCATCAGAAATAGTATATGAATATCACCGATCATCTTATTTCCATTTTGCTACTTCAACAAGGATGAAACCCAGAAATCATTAAAGAAAATAGTGCTTGTGTGATCTCCCTCGATGACCTAGACCTCGAGTTAGTTCTCAATGAATTGGAGTTTAAGATATCACATTATAACATGAAGAATGGGGATGAACATGAAGAAACATGAGGCAAGAGAAACAAAAAATACAATTAATGAAACATAGCATAATTAGTATTAAAACATGAAAGGAAATTACATAAAGAATATTATTGTGGAAGAAAACCCTAGTTGAAGTTGGAAGAGGTTTAATATTTCTATTGGGTGAGGGTGAAAGTTATTTATAGGTATATTCCTTCATCATCGTATTCTGTATCGAGGAGAGCATCTCGAATGAATGCCACATATTCAGCTTTGATGATTGTGATTAATTATATCAGGAGAGACTCTTACCAAGATTTTTTGGGTGAATCAATTTAGTACATCACAACATAGTGGATGTTATTATACACCTAAAATGTTGGAATTATGTTTTGGATTTCAGTGGGCCCTGGGAAGTGGGCCTAGACATCAGTGGAAAAAGTTGGCAAAACCATCTTGGGCTTAGAATGTCGGGCATGGAGATGAAATGTTCTGGGAGTGCGAAGGGGATTCTATGGTTTGGTTTCATTTTTGGCAGTGTGGTATTCTCCATTGATGACGGTGGGCAGTGGAGCTCGATGGCTGTGCGACTACAGAACACAAATCCTCCAGTCTTTATAGTCAAGAGTGACATTTGGTTGTTCACAAGTCTTAGTCGGTATGGGTTCATGGAAAAGTGGTTGTGGGATCATGGTCACTAGGGTGACTATGAGAGGGGTAGAGAAGTTGTAAGGGAAGTAACCATGGCAAGGCAGGCAATTGGTGCGTGAACTCATAGTCAATGTAGTGACTGTGAGATGGGGTTGAAATGAGGGGCATGAAAAGATGCCCATAGTCAATATATTGACTGTGTTGATGGTTTACGATAGGTTGTGTAGTAGGTAGGAACTCACGGTAGGTAGATGGGGTGACTGTGAATGAGAGCCACAATAGACATATAGATTTTGAGAAGCACGATCAGTTCACGCCTTTGTATTTTTTGACATGCATTAAAAAACCATTTCTCTTAGCACACCATTTTGTTCCAATTAATAAATTTCAATTAATTTAATGATTAATTTTAAATAATTTTATTTCAATGAAATTTTAATTTATGGTTTTTCATTTAAATTCAAAAGAAAATTCTGAAAGAATTAATACTCAAAAATTTAATCCATTTAAGAAATAAATTCTAGATTGAATATTTTCAATTGATATTTCTCAACTTAATGATTAATCACCATTTTAATGGTATGTATTTTTCAAATTATCCTAAAAAATGAATATATCAATGAAAAATAATATTTTTATCCATTTAAAATTTAAGTACAAAATTCATGAAGTCACTAGAAATGAATGAATTACCCAATATTTTAATTAAAATTAGGGGTATTTTCAATGAATAAGAGATAAAAATATTGAAATTTTCAGCTCACATCACTCCCAACACTTGAAATATTTAACTCATGGGAAATATTATAATTGAATTCCATTTATTAAAAAATAAAAAATAAATTCATCTTGCCTATATATATAAATTTACCAGCCAGAGAAGAAGTAAAAAGAGGCTTATCCACTATGAAAATAATCATGCATCATATGTGAATTAAACCACAATCTTAATTTAATGCAATCAAAGTTTCATTTCAAGATTTTATCAAATTAGTTTTTAGTGTAATCAAAATTTTAACAAAAAACACCTCCATTTATTCCACTTTCTTATGTTTCCAAAACCAGAGTTTGATTTCCCACTTTATTGAAAGAACTAAAATGAACATGTTATAATTAAGTTATCCCCTTCATGGGTTAAATATTCACCTCAACTAAATGAACTCATTTTTTATAAGGCCTTTTTGATTTTTTTTCTCGACCATAATTTTTTGAAAATAACCGTTCATATCACTTATTGAGATCGAAAATGGATTTATTTAATTATAGAAACACACCCAGTTTCCTTGTTTTATAGATTCACTGTGGGATCCCATTTTACCAATTTAATTCATGTTCAAAAGACTTATATCATTTTTATTTTAGTTATATCCATAAGGAATTATTTCTCACAGAGGTTAAGTTACCTCAAATTGAGTTCAAAATTCCTATGACTTAAAGTTATAAAATTTATTCAACAAAAATATTTTCACTGAAAATCCATCTCCTAGTTCTAAGACTAAAAATCCATAAATAAAATGACTAAATCACTCATAAATCATATAATTTTTATAGTTTCATAATCAATGAATTATTTCAATTCTATCATAGTAATTTCAAACTAGGAAGGTTAGTAATGAAGTTCAAGAAATGTTTAAAAAATCAAAACAGAAAACTATACAAAAGGGAATATATATAGAACTGCATTTACAATTTTTTTTAAATATATAAGAATATAAACTTCTAGAAACCATATACAGTTTTATAATTTTTTAGATTTTTTTTAAATCAAAGGCAAAAACTAAATTTAAAATATAAAATGGTATTTACAATATTTAAAAACACAACATTTTTTTGTATATTTATTTACATATTTACTCAAAACTTTTAGATAAAAATGAACAGAAATTATTCATACATTCTAAAACATTAACTAAAACATATCCTAAAACTGTTCTAATAGGTTTAAGTTTCTTTCCCCACACTTTTTCATAATACTATCCATTAATTTCTAGTATAATAAAAAAAAATTATAGTGAATAAGCAGTGAAAATAGATTGACACAACCTGGTATTTTTTTATTTATCCAATGAACTCTAGGAAATCTCTCCCTGGGTGTACTTCCTTGATTACCATGGACAGTTTTGAGATATCCTACTAGGTTCTATCCACTTAGGGAAAACTGTACAAAACAAATAAAATATTATATATATTTTTAAATGTAAAGTACATAAAATGAAAAACAAGGGGAGGGGATAAGATTCTTAGGATTTTCTCTCCCAAGAGGGGATATATTTAGACTGTCCATAGCTGGATAGTCCTATGGTTATCCCCAGTCTACATGTGGTTTCTATGATGTGAACCACCACATTATTTTTCTTCCATAGAAACTAAACTCTACTTCTTGTAATCCCTTGTTGACATAATACTACATTTCCATCCCTTTATTAGGGTAAATTAGCTTCAAAGGTTAGGTTAGAAGGATGATAACTGGGGTTTCCTTGGGTTCTTCCACATTGGTTGTGGATTTCTCTTCATCTAGTGGCTCCTATAGTAATTTTTATTTATAAAAAACTAGGAGATAGTCAATAAAAAGTTATAATTGAATAAAAAAAATTGAGTTTATATCAAATATCTCCCCTTCATATAAAAAAAATTATTCCTCTTATTCTTCATGAGTAGAAGCTACTAGGAATACTTCTTATATTATATCTTCATCCATTTCATGTTTAGGGTATTTTGGAGGGGGAATTATCTATTGGTTCCAGACATAGCAGAATCATGGCAGTTAGGAGGTCCCAACTTCTCTTTTTTCCATAATTGATGACCAATCTGGGATCAATACGACGATGAATGCCAGTATCCATGGATTGAAATCAAATATTTAAACAAAGAGAAGAATAGTTTCGGATCTAAGAAAGAGGATCTTTTACATCATGTTTATGATTAATTTAATAATTTCTGAAGAAATTAAATACCTGGGTCTTTGGTGCTTTCTTCGTTGATGACCATTGATCTTATGAAATTATCCTTCCATATTTCCTTCATTATTCTTGTGAGGATCCAAAGTAGAATACTTGTAGAGGTGATCCAAATGTTCTCTAATAGTCTCTGATCAATGCCACTCATTCTTCAGGTGCTAGCACAACGGAACAAATGTCTTGCGTTGATCGTTATTGATCACTCGTTCTTCAATCTTGAAAAAATTTTCTCATTCTTGAGAGGAAGAGATGAGAGGAGTCGAGAGAGAAAATGTTTGGCTCAAAAATTCTCAATTCACTAGGATTTGGCACAATAGACGTACCTACCTATTAATCTACATGGGGTTTTAGTTACAACATGTTATTACAAAACAGAAATTAAATGAAATTATAAGTGTTAGAGAAAAACAATGCAACATAATAACAATAAAAACACCATTATTTGTGGTGCGCCAACTTGTGAAAAATAGAACCATAAATTAAATCACGTGCCACATAATAATATCAGTATTATTATTATTTCATGCACCAACTAGATTTTAAACAATTAATTTATCAACATACATGGTATTGGTCCATTCAACTCCTCTTCCATTTATTGAACACTTGAATAAAATATTTTATTCTCTTAAATATATATTTTTATTTAAAAACTAGTAAATAAATATTTATTAAATGTTCAATAAAATAAATAAATATATTTTATTCACATTCTGGTGAATAAATATTTATTTAATTTATGAAATCATTTTAACTTGAATAAAATTATTCCTTAGTATTGAGAATAATATTTATTCTATTAATTAAATTCAAATAGAATTTAATCAAGACCACAAAAAACACTTAGTGTGTGACCCTCTAGGATTCTTTCCCATTGGAATTAGGTGGGATTGCCTAAAGTCCAAGATTAGTATCTACTAACAGGTCAAGTCACCCAAGAGAAAGAAATTAAATTCATAATGATGAAATCCAAATATGAATACTCAATGTGTAATATAATCCCTTTGTCACAATATCTCATCAAGTAGGTTTCATGATAGTGTCATCAACCTATATGCTTGATACGTCATTATTTGACTACCTGAAATAAACTTGTCGTTACACCATAGCCATGGATTTTAAGGTGATAGTTATATTTTAATCAAAGGGATGGGATATCAAATTCCATAAATGGAAGGGATAAATCCTTCCTCGACTTATCCATTAATAACATATCATTCGTGATGCACCCAACGTACCCTACTTCCCGCCAACATATGGCATGACAGTTTCCGTTAGAAAATCTAAGTGCACGAGTCATGACATGTATTAATGATAATATTAAAGTCTAATGACCATTACACACACTTGCAGATAGAAATATCTGATGACACCAAAACATGCGGAATTCCTACTGGAGGGTCTGTTCTCATAATCTCCCATTTTGGAGATTAACAAGTGCGAACTTCATGACAAGAAGTCTCATCTGCCTATGAGTACTCATACGTGATGGTCTTTATACTATATGTCCCATCATAATATGTCATCCAACCACATAACTATATTTAAGAATATTATCATAGCACTTCAAGGTTCTCATCATAGAGGGGAACTGCTACGACCTTATTAATACAACAAATACTCTAGGACATTATTACATTAGAGTCATGTAGAACAATGAAAAATATGTAATAAGATGTTTAATATTTAAATATATTAAATATTCATGTAATTAATGTACAAATAGTTGGTTCTGGGACACCAAATCCAAAAAACTCCCACTTGGACTAGAGACAACTACCTACAAGTTTTAGTATACTACACCTCACGTAATTATCATGTTTCTACTGAGTCAAGAATTTAATCAAGGGGTCCACCATGTTTTCTTCCATGGAAATACTACTCATTGCAACTTCACCTCTCTGAGAAAAATCCCTCAAGAGATGATACTTCTGTAGTATGTGCTTCATCCGCCGATGTGACCTTGGATCTTTTGCGAGATCCACCACTACAGTATTATCACAATAAAGTGTGATGAGATATTTACTTCTAGGTACCACATCTAGCTCTTGGATGAATCTATGCATCCAAAATGCTTATTTAGCTACCTCAGAAGCTGCGATATACTCAGAATCTACTATAGAATATGCGACCACACCTTTCTTTGAGCTATTCTAACTCAATAAACCTCCATTCAAAGTGAATATGTATCCCATTTGTGACTTAATGTCATCTTGATCAGTCTGGAAACTAGCATCTACATATCCTCTGATGACTATTTCCTCATCTCCTCTATAAACTAGAAACATATCCTTAGTACACCTTAGATACTTAAGGATAGTCTTGACTACCATCCAATGGCGGTCACCTAAATCAACTTGATATCTTCCTACCACACTCAATGCATAGGTGACATCTATCCTAGTATATAGCATAACATACATGACCAACCCAATCACTAATGCATATGTAATATTTTTAATTCTCTTTCTTTCCTAATGAATTTGAGGACACATTTTCTTGGAAAGATGAATTCCATGTGACACTGGAAACAATCCCCTCTTAGATTTTTCCATATAGAATCTCTTAATTATATTTTCAATGTATGTACTTTGACTTAGGCTCAACAATCTCTTGGATCTATCACGATTGATCTTGATCCCAAGAATATATGTTTCCTCGCCCAAGTCCTTCATGGAGAAGCATTTATTCAACCATGCCTTAACAGACTGTAAGACTAGTATTTTGTTTCCAATAAGTAATATGTCATCAACATATACTATTAGGAAAACAACTACACTCCCACTAAACCATTTGTAGAAACAGGACTCACATTCGTTATAAAACCAAATTTAGCTATGGCTTCATAAAAAAAAATGTTCCATGACCTAGATGCTGAATTTAATCCATAAATGGATTTTTTTCAACTTTTATATCTTATTAGCATCCTTTGGAGTCACAAACCCTTCAGGTTGTGTCATATAGACATATTCCTGAAGGTTCCCATTAAGGAAGGCTGTTTTGACATCCATTTTCCAAATCTCATAGTCATGGTAAGAGGAAATGTCCAATAGAATTCTAATGTATTTTAGTACTACAACTGGTGAAAATGTTTCATTGTATTCAATGAATTGATGCAGTTTAAAACCTTTTGCAACCAATCATACCTTATAGGTACTAACTAGTCCTTCCATGTCCAGTTTCTTTTTGAATACCCATTTGAAACCAACATGATTTACATCTACTGGAGGATCTACCAAAATCTAGACATGGTTTTGGTGCATGGAATCCATGTCATAATTCATGGATTCTTGCCACTTGGCAATGTCTGTGCCACTCACTGCTTCCTTGTAGGTTAGAGGATCATTATTATCAACTAATAATGAGTCACCATCCTCGGTAACTAGAAAACTATACTGTTTCAGTTCTCTAACCTCTCTTGCACTCCTATGCAGTACTTGTGTCTCTGGAACAGATCCTTATTCCATGGGGATTTGTGGAATATGCTCCTGTAATAACTCTTGTGTAACTTGATCCTCGACTTCATCGAAGTATATCTTGCTCCCACTATCACTTTTGGATATGTGCTCCCTCTCAAGGAATATATTGTGTCTTAACACTATAACCTTTTTTTATGAGGGGTCGTATAGGTAATATCCACTTATTTACTTGGAGTATCCTATAAAGGTACACTTTGTGACTTGGGGTGTGAGTTTGTTACCTGAATAGGCCTTAAAAAATGATTCTATTCCCCACACATGTAAATTCGATAACATGGATTTTCTTCCACTCCAAATATCGTATGGAATACCATTTATAGATTTAGTTGGTACTTTGGTTTAGTATATGTACTGCTGTTTGTAACGCGTATCCCCAAAAGGATAATAGAAGACTTTCATGACTCATCATTGATCTCACCATGTACAACAAGGTGCAGTTCCTCCTTTCTCTTACACCATTCCACTGGGGTGTGTAAGGAGGAGTGAGTTAGGATAGGATCCCAAACTCCCGTAAGTAATCAACGAAGTCTTGACTAAGATATTCTCCACCTCATTCTAAGAAGAGTTTCTTAATATTTTTACCAACCTGGTTCTCAACTTCATTCTTGTATTCTGTGAAGTTATCAAAAGAATCTGACTTATACCTCAATAAGTAGATATATCCATATCTACTAAAATATTTAGTAAAAGTTATGAAGTATGAGTACCCACCCCTTGCTTCAACTGTAAATGGTCCACACACATTGGTATGAACCAATTCAATAATCTCTTTAGTTCGAAAGAATATAAATATCCATCTTGATGTAACTTTGTAAAGTGTTTCTCATTTATATGACCTAGCTGGTGATGCTAAAGTTGGGTGTGGTATGAGTCACATTAAGTAGTTTTGTTATCAATTTCCATTACTTGGTTTGTATAATCCAACTCGTAAAGACCGTTATATAAATGTGTCTTACAAAAAAATGCTATATTTATAAAATATGCAACATTCATTTTAGAACTTGAAAATAAATCCATTTTTTTTAGTCTGGATAAAGAAATAATGTTTTTGGTTACAAAACATGCATAATAAAAACCTTTTAATACCAATATCATCCTAGTCAGCAACATGAGGTGGTAGTACCCAACAACTACATCAACAAGTCTATCTCTGTTTCCTGCTCATAGATCTACCTCCCCTCGGTCAATTTTCTTGAATCTACTTGGTTCCTGTATTTGGATATATATGTGAGCACCATAGACTGTATCTAATACCCAATTTTTATAAATAGATAAATTATATTCGATAACAAACACACCTGAATATTACCCTTGCTTATTTAGCTAGGTGTAGTTTTTCTTCCAGTGGCCCTTCTTACAACATGCGAAACAAACATATTCTTGTTACCTTCCACCCCGTTAATCTTCATTTTCTTGGAAGGGCGTGAAGAATCTTTGGGCTTAAATATCTTCTCCTTTACTTTACTCTTATTCACCAGAAGAAAATAAGGCTTTTCAAACTTCATGTCTTTGTCCACTTGGAGAAAAATTATAAGAATATCTGGTATAGACTTCTCAATGTTGTTCATATTTAAATTCACAACAAAATTGGAGAAGCTCTGAGGGAGTGATGCGAGAATGAGATCAATACCCAATTCTTCAGAGATTTTAAACCCTAGAACTTCCAGACGCTTAATGTAACCAATTAGATTAACTACATGAGGCCCAACTGGGGCACCCTATCTAATATTACTATGAAAGAGTTCCTTGGAGATATAAAACCGTTCCTATCTTGATCTCTCCTGGTAAATACCATAGAGGTGCTCAAGCATGCTATAGGAATCAATGTTTTTGTGAGACTTCATGAGTTAACTAGACATTTATGATAACATCAAACATTGAACGTCGAACGTGTCATTTGTATGTTTTTCATAGACCATGAACTCCTCATCACTCTCCTCTTGAGCAGGAAGCTCAGGTAATGAGGACTCCAACATGTAATATTTCCATTCATGGAATAGAATGACCAGAAGGCATCTTAACCATTCCCGGAAGTTACTATCAGTGAGGATGTTGTCTTTATTTAGTATTGATCGCAGGTATAGTGTGGTTGAAAAGTTTTTAATTTTTTATTCTACAATTAAATGAGAAGACAATTATTACTTTCTTGATTACATTTTATGAGAAATAATAAATTGATTTTATTAAGTATCCCACTATTTTATCAAGTCCCAATGTCCCTCACCATTGAATTAGACATGTCTAGTTTCTTGTACATTCTAGTGGAAAGGATCCATATCGCCCTTCGTATAACCCCAACAAGGGTTGGTCAAGATATTTGAAGGTATTTAGGTAGTCAGTTCATTGACAACTACAGGCTTGCAGCTCCTTGATCCATCGAGTGGACTCCCCAATCTAGAAATCCTAACTTGGATTTCCTCAACACTTACCTCCAATAATACACCAAGACTAGAAAGGGATACTCCTTTTGATGCAATATGGTTAAGTCTACCCAAAAATTTCATAAGGGTTTCCTTTATAAAATTAAGTGTCCCAATAAGGGTCAGTCAAACACATAGTTTTATTGAATCTTTCCCTTAATCAAGTATTGGAAGGTTTAGTCTAACTTAATATTGAGGGGTTTTTTATCTCTTATGCGTAAATTGGTTATTATATTTATCACTTGATTGTTATTATTAAGTGGAACTTAATTAAGTGATTAACTATGTATTGATAATATTTACACATATGCTTGGATTATTTTAGTTCCATCTTGCATGATTTTTCAATTCATTAATTATGTGATCGCAGCAACACATCCATAATGATAAACCACGCAACTGACAGAAATAAAATAAAGTAAAGGGCATGATTATGAGATTTTATAATGGTTATTATATATATATGTTGATAAAATAACCGATGAACTAGGGGAGAAACACCTTGAACCATTTATGGTTTGTGTCTACATCTTTCCACCAGTCTACCTTTGTATCTCCTTGGATTGGTTTCATCTCAGATTCAACTTTAACCACCTACACTATATTGGGAGATCCATCCATTACATATTCTTTTTAACTCACACGCAGGTGAGGGGTAAAAAAGGGGGTTTACATAAAAGAAACCATGGGAACATAGGCCCTACATATTAATGAGGAGATATGGTATGCAGACCAAAACTTTAATTTTAAATAAATTAAAAGGAAACCAATCACATACAGGCCTGGTCTAGCTCATGATTATCCACATACATGAAATAAATTAAACATTTAATAAAACTAGTATTAAATTATTTAATCATTATTATTAAGATTAATCATGCTTTAATCGATTAATTATTATCTTTAATTAATCAATTATTTTATCTTAATCCTTTTATGAATTTCCCTGAGATTCTCATCCATAACCTTGGAGGTAACATGGTGAACACCCATTCAAATCTACATGATATGTAATTCTGAACATTACACAAACATTAAAGTTTTAATTATATGTAATTTGGTAAAGTATACAACATGTAGTTATGACTACATAGTGTGTACCGCCTTCATCATCTTATCCAAAGTACATGCCTAGGGACTTGGCATGTGAGGTGTACTTTGGAAATCTTGGAGTACACAACATGTACAGTGGGCCACATGCTATTTTATCTCTGGGTTACATGGTTACTGGTTGGCTTAGCTGCGTATGAGATACATGGTTTGGCCCTTGACCTGAAGGGACTATATTCCGTGTCCATTGGGCCACACAACGTGTAATCGGGATGACCGTGCACTAGTCTGTCTTGGTAAACACGCAATGTATGAATTAACTACTCTGTGTGTCATTAATGCACATGGATTGAGTAATTGCCTAATTACTCCTGATGCACTGAACACAACTACACGGTGTGTAATCTGAATTACACAGTGTGTATGAAATATTACACGACGTGTAAATCTGAATACATGGTGTGTACTATCGTGTTACCTGGACAGAATCATCGGGACCTCCTGATGAGATCCTCGATTTAATTTTAATTAAAAATTTATTTTTTTCAGTTAGATCTGTGTGAAAAAAAGAGGAAGAATAGATCTCAAAATTCAGATTACAAGAATGATTAAACATGAATTGAAAAACTAAATTATTAAAGCATAAATCATCAATGAATTATTTAAATAATTATAAACAATTATGTGATCACTTTGATACAACTTGTTAGTTCTGGACATAGTGGAAGTGTGGTGGTTGGGAGGGACCGACTTTGATTTTTCTATAATCAATGACCAATCTAGGATCAATACAATGATGAATTCCAGTATCCATAGATTGAAATCAAAGATTTATAAAAAGAGAATAATAGGCAAGAATCTGAGAAATAGGATCTTGAACATCATGTTTTTAATTAATTTAATAATTTTTGAAGAAATTAAATACCCGGGTCTTCAATACTTTCTTCGTTGACAATCATTGATCATCCAAAATGCCTCTTCTGGATTGCCTTCATTGAACTTGCGAGGATCCAAAGTATAATCCCTCTAGTGGTGATCCACACGTGATCTGATGGTCTCCAATCAATGCTACTCATTCTATGTGTGCTAGCGTGGTATAAATAATTTCTTATGTTGATTGTTCTTGATCACTCATTCTCCATTCTTGAATAACTTCTCTCATTCTTGAGAGGGAGAGATGAGAGGAGTCGAGAGAGAAAATGTTTGGCTAAAAAATTATCAATTCATCAGGTTTTGGCACAATAGACTTACCTACCTATTAATATACATGGCATTTCAGTTATAATATTTAATTTCAAAACAACAATTAAATGAAATTATAACTATTATAGAAAATCCATTCCACATAATAACAATAGCAACACAATTATTTTTAGTGCTCCAACTTGCACAAAACATAACCATTAATGAAATCCCATTCCACATAATTATATCAATATTATTAATGTTTCTTGCGTCAACTGGATAAACATCATTTACTGACTTTTAAATAATTAATTTATCAATGGACACAACCTTGGTCTGTTTGAACTCATCTTCTATTTATCAAACACCTAAATAAAATATTTTATTCTCTTAAATAATTTTTTTTATTTACAAACACGTAAATAAATATTTATTAAGTGTTCAACAAATAAATAAATAAATTTTATTCACAATTTGGTGAATAAATATTTATTTAATTTATGTGATAATTTTAACTTGAATAAAATTATTTATCGGTCTTGAGAATAATATTTATTCCATTAATTAAATTCAAATAGAATTTAATAGATACCACTAGAAACACTTAGTATGTGATCCTCTAGGATTATGTCTCATTGGTATTTGGCATACTTACCTAAAGTCCAAGATTACTATCAAGCAGCAGGTCAAGGAACCCAAGAGAAAGAACTTAAAGTTGTAATGACGACATCCACATACGAACACTCACTGTGCAATATAATCCCTTTGTTACAATATCTCATCAAGCAGGTTTCATGATAGTGTCATCAACCTATATGCTTGATACGTCATTATTTGACTACCTGAAATAAACTCATCATTACACCATGGACATGGAATTTAGGGAGATGATTCTATTTCAATAAAAGGGATGAGATATCAACTTCTATAAATGGAAGTGACAAATCCTTCCTTGTCTTATCGATTAATAACATGTCATTCGTGACGCAACCAACGTACCCTACTTCCCATCAACATATGGAGTAATGGTTTTTTCATAAAATCTAAGTGCACGAGTCATGACACGTATTAATGAAAATCTTAAGCATCTAAGGACCATTGCACATTCTCTCATATAGGAATATCTGATGACACCAAAACATGCAAAATTCCTACTAGCGGGTCTGTTCACATAATCTCCCATCTTGGAGATTACCAAGTGCGAACTTCATGAGAAGAAGTCTTATCTGCATATGAGTTCTTTCACCTGAAGGTTTATATACTATGTGTCCTATCATAGTATTTCATCCAACCGTAGAACTATATTTAAGAATATTGTCATATCACTTCAAGGTCCTCATCATAGCGGGGAACTGCTATGACCTTATTAATGCGAAAAATACTCTTGGAAATTATTACATTATAGTCAGGAAAAACAATGAAAAATATGTAATAATACGTTTAATATTTAAAAACATTAAATATTCATGCAATCAATGTAAAAACAACTGGTTCTAGGACACCAAATCCAATATTATCTTCATCACAGGTCCAAAGACTTCTTTATCTTAAGTAACCACTTCTCTTATGGAATCTTCTTTAAATTATTCAAAATCATATTCAATAAATCTATCAAAGTAATATTCATAAAGATACTCTTATCCATCATCCAAGTAAATACCATCTTCAATTTCTAATAGCTACATTTTCCCCTCTACTATTTTCTTCTCTATGTTTTCTTTAAGTGAAGCTGTGGAAGGTTCTTCATCTTCATCATCCAGGATAGTAATCAATTATGCTGAATCTGAAAATTTAAAATTAGGGAGATTAGAAGATAATTTACCTTAAACAAAATTAAAATAGAATGAAATTAGTTCAGTTGTAACCCCATCATCAGTTTTAGCATGTGGATCATTCTAAAGGTACAATTCCTCTTTGAAGTTGCCTTGTGTGGATGGGGGAAACATTGGGCATTATGGATTCTCTTAAAATGTGAGATCATCCAATTATTCATATTTATTGTCTAGGATAGGTATCCAATATGAATATCCTATAGTCTCATTTATATTAGCAAGGAGATTAATATAAAATTGAATTTTTAACAAAATAATATAAAGTAAAGTTTGAATAAAAGTATCCCTAAAAAATTCCATCATGTATCTTCTTGGATTATTACACAAGTTATAAGAAGATGTGATCAAGGGTGAATAATTTAATATCTTAAAATTCTAAAAAATCACCCTCCTCTTATTGAATACCTTTTTGGGAAAATACCAGGGCTCTTACTTTTCAGCTTTTATTTTTGCTTCCTTTGCTCGATGAGTTCTTGGAGGGAAATGACTATTGCAGCTTGCATACCCTTTTATTACTTAATTGTTTCTCTATATTCCTCTAATTTTAAGTTTTCCTTCACTTGAAAATAATTCATCATATATGAGTATCTCTGGATTTCCTCTAGGGTAATATAATCTTCAGTTTGATGGCGTGGGGGCATGTGTTGCTGATGGTAGTTGGTTTCATTCATGTAGTAGTTTCCATCCTCCCACCCATTGGTGTATAAAAAAGGTTATTGTTGGTATTTCTATTGAGATTCTATATCTTGGGATGCACATGGGAATGTGTACTAGGAATAATATTTGTGATCCATTAGATAATGGTCACACTTCAGTTCTTATTCCAATTTGAGAAAAATAGATAAGAAAACAAAAATAAATAAAAACTATATAAAAAGACACTAAATTAAAGATGTGTTTAGAAAGTGGTAGCTCAACCTTTCTCCCCATCAATGTAACCAAGTTGATTATTCAATTTTAATGGTCCATGATCAAATAGAATTTCTATTTTACTTATAATACAGCCTAGTGGCTGACCAGGGTCAAATCTCATGGAGAAAGGGTTGGGAGTTTCACTATACTATCACTTATTTATATTTATTTTTATTATTTTCTAAATTTGGAAAGAATAAAGAGTTGATGAATAGTTTTTGGTTTGGTTCAATTTAATGAATTTAAAATAAATGAAATAGAAGTGAAACAAAACAATGGGTGAAAGGGGTTGGATCCAGGGTTGAACACAAAAATTCATATTCATTATTTGGTTCTCATATGATAATTGAATCAATACCATTCTTCCATTAATATCCTCAATTTAATTTTTAGTTCTGAATAGAAATAAGAGAAATCTTCCTTAATACATGCATTTCAACATCATCTACTATGAAGAGGCAATGAAAAAACTTTATCAAGGAATTCATTGTCTTAAGACCAAGTTCCATAATATAATGTCTATCCCTCAACCCATAGTGCTCCAATGGTATGCACTATGAACCAAGAGAGGGAGGTATAAACGATTTGATAAATTCGTGGATGTATAAACTCATCATAAAGAGAATATGAATATCATCAATCAACTTCATTCCATTTTTCTTCTTCATCAAGGATGAAACCCATAAATCATTAAAGAATAGAGTGTTTGTGTGATCTCCCCTAAGGACCTATCCCTTAGGTTAGTTCTCCATGAATTGGACTTTAAGAGATCACTTTACTACACAGTGAATGGGCAAGAACACAAATAAATAGAGGGAAAGATAATAACACTACATAATCAACAAAATAGATTATAATTAATATTAAAATGCCAAAGGAAATTACATAAAGAAAGATATAGTGGAAGAAAAATATCATTGTAGTCATAAGATGATGAATTTTTCTACTGGGTGAGGGTGAAGGATATTTATAATTGTAATCTCATTGCTTAAAAATTAATCACCATTTTAATGGTATGGAATTTTAAAATTATCCCAAAAATGAATATATCAATAAAAAAAATATTTTTAGCCATTTAATATTTAATTCCAAAATTCACAATGTCAATAGAAATGTATAAATTACACAGTATTTGATTTAAAATTAGGGGTTTTTTTAATGAATAACAGAAAAAATATTGAAATTTATACCTCACATCATGGACCCATGCATCCAATCAAGGTAGAAGTTGGGGGATATGGAAAACGACCAAGATATGAGTCACCCACTGTATCTGAGTAGTGTGCCTATCCACCTCAGGATCGAGGCTGCTCTACCTCCCGGGACGATGAGCTAGTTAGGGCACTGGTGACTATGAACCATCATTAAGATGATGTGATAGCTATTCTCATCGTCCGTATCAAGGCCTTAGAGACATGATAGGTATCAATACTGCCCTAAAGAAAGCCGTATTCACCATGGGTAGACCATATGCTCCCACTACCAGAATTTGGAAATCCAAGATTCACCCCATTCAATGATATGGGTGATAAACTGCAATACCTGGACCACTTATTCTCATGGTGCGGCCCAATTTCAGGGACTCTATAATAGTAGGAATCCACCAAGCTCTAATGTTTCATTCAGAATCAGTAAGAAATCACATTTTTTTAGTAAAACTAGTTGTTTCTAGGATTTTCTGCATGATGGGAGGATCTACATAGGCAGTTATTCTACTAGGTTATCTCTATTGTGCACAAAAACAATATCATGAATCTCTCTAAATTCAAACAGAGGGATGATGAGAAAGTTTTTGACTTCATCACCAGATGGAAGGGGCTCACATACTCTCTTGATATGAAACTTTTCCCGGAGCATCTGCTGACAATGCGTGTGGAGAATATCAAAGATGAGATAGTCCCTATCCTCATCTCTTGGAATCACCCAGGAATATTTCAAGAATTCGACAAAAAATATCAACATCTAGAAGAATCCTTATATTGGAATAAGAAATTATTATACCCATTACCCCTTCCCACTCCCATGTAAAGTCTAGTTAAAACAAAAATGACCACTTCTGTGCATGCATAGGCTCCCGAGCTGGTTTACCTACACACCCCATTCTCGGATTATCCTCACTAGGTGAAACCTCACCAAGATTAGGCTCTCAAGGAACAACATCATCAACTAAAACATCACCAAGATGTTTCCCTAGCCTCTTGTCAGGTCCAGGAACCTAGGGTTCCTTTCATATAAAGGGGGAACAAGACTTACTCCTTCAAGGATGTGCTGGTCCTGAGGTATTTCATATTCTCCCTAGAAAAGGGCATCTTGAAGTTTCCAGAATGTAAGAGACCGAAAGAGGCTGAAATTACCGATCACTCCAATAATTACCCATACCAAATGATCCTTGTAAATACCATCAAATAATGATTCATCTTAAAATATTAGCTCTAGGACTAAGTGGAGAATGGATTATTTAAATCAGGTGACGTCCCTACACGTATAGAACATGTCTCCGATGACCCTAATAGTGACATTGAAGACTATGATGGGCTGGAATTGGCCCTGACCATGTAACATAAAAGTAAAATGATTGGTTAGCTTGAAATATAGTCTCCCACACCCTCAAAATTATCTATAATCACTTGAGAAAACTATAATCTTTTGCGGTTACCACATCTCCTATGGATGCCACATCCATGTCTGTATCACATATAGAAACCCAAGATTTTCATACATAGATATTACATATTTTTAGATGAATATTCATTACATTACATAAACACCCACCTAAGGATATTAAATTTATAGTGCATTTGGAAACTTAAAATTATAAACAACTAGTTTATAGGTGGAATACATCATCCCACACTATGTTCATCATAACTAACACCATTCTTAGAAATTTCATACATAATACATTTATTCATAACTTTGGGAAAGGAAACATAAGAAAGGGTGATCTCAAATTATCATTAAGGGTAAAAAAGATAGATACATAATCATAACATGAACATATGGGTATGAGAACATAAGAATAACATTTGAAAACCATACCCTGCATATCAAAGCTTATAATCTTGATTCATGGAATGAATATTAGATTTTCATAAGAAATAAATCATAATAAAATAAAATAACATGAGACATGATAGAATAACATTGTCATAAGATATATATTTTTGGTATACACATAAGCATAGAAAATCATTTCCATTGTAATCAATGCTCACAGCTAAGGCTATTATAGTGGAATAGGTCACTCCCCAGACCATCATTGTAGTCAAGGTTCACTCATAAAACCATAATAATAGACACAATACCTTAAAAATCCAGGTTCACTGCCCATTACTATCAAGTATATCTCATGATATATAAATCTTTACCCAATAGATTGGAGGGAGATATAGGTCCCACCCATCACATAATGAAAATCATACATATTTGTGCTAAAATATCATAAAACAATCATAATTTCATAACCCATTAAATTAAATGGGTTTCATAAACATTTAATCACGTCATAACCTATGTAAAAGTGATAGGTTTCACAATAATTTCATCATAGAATAACCCATGAAAAAATAAGTGGGTCATATAATAATTTTATCATGGTATAACCTGTGGAAGAGAAACGGGTTTCATAAACAACTAGTCATTATGAACCATTCATAGAAATAATAAGAATGGTATCCTTGGTTAATATCACTAGTAAAGCATAGGTAACATCAACATATTTCATCTTAGATGGAAAATTATTTGGAAAGATCCTTTAAAACATTTCTTGAGTAAAATAAATTTTCTTTGAAAATCACTTTTTAAAACTAAAAATTCATAAAATATTTTGGAAATAATTTTCTTTAAAAATAACCTTAAAAAGTTATAAAGTAATATTTAAAAAATCATTTAAACATTTATTAAGGAAAATAAAATTTCTTTGAAGATCACTTTTTAAAACTAAAAATTCATAAAATATTTTGGAAATCATTTTCTTTGAAAATAACCTTATGAACTTATACACGAAGCTTTAAAAACAATTTAAAACATTTCTTAAACAAATATCCTTTCTTCTTTTATTTTTTTAAAACATAAAATATTTTGAAAATAACCCTGAAAACTTATAAATGAATCTTTAAAAATCATTTAAAACATTTCTTAAGGAAAATATCCTTTACTTTTTGAAAAACACATTTTAAAACAAAAAAATTTTGGAAAAAAATTTTCTTTGAAAATAAAATTGAAAAAATATAAATGAAACTTAAAATAAAATAATGTTTATGATGGAGGGAAATTCCATTCATATCGTACATGTTAAAAAAAGACTCCTTTCACATTTTCAGTAAAAGACAAATAGGAATTTTTTGAAAAAAGTCATAAAAATTCTTTTCTAAATTCATTGTGAAAAGTCAAGCATGCGTAAAAATTTCCTTTTATAAATTATTTTAATAATATTAAAATATTCTTTGAAATATTTTTTAGAAAAAATAGTTTTATAAGAAAAAGGGTTTTTGTCTGAAGAGAGAAATAAAAACGATTTTTCTTAAAAACATTATTTTGAACTATTGAGTGCATAAAGATAGGAAAATGAAGAGAAAACATGTATTCTAATGATATAGATAGAGTAAAATAAAATTCATGATTTTCTTGAGATATATATCTTAATATATCATCATTGGAAGAATAATCATAAACAATCCCTATAATTGATGACATTGTAACATTAAACTCTTATCACTTTAGTAACTTTGAATTATAATCCCCATGAAAGAATGAAATTAAATGAAACTTATAATATCATGAAATTAATAATATTCATGATATAACATGTAAAAGGGGAATTATATACGTCTCACATAATATAACTTATATCCCAAAGAAGGCAATTTGAGAAAACAAATCCCTTACAGATTTTTTGAATTTTGAAATGTAAATCCTATGAAAGATATATCATAAAATGGAAATTTAAATCCCAAAATATTTAAGGATAATAATCATAAAATTCATTGATGGTTATTATATACACCGCATAAAATAAACACATGGTGAATATGGCGTTTGTCTCACAGAAAATAAAAGTGAGACCGAAATTCCTTACTGCTTTGGTAATATTTTGAATAATAAGTCCTAATAAATAAGAAAATAAAATTAAACTCTCAATATCATGAAAAAAATTATATTAATGATATAAAATTTAAAATTATTAGTATATACACCACACAAAATAAACAAGTAGTGAATACGACATAGGTCTTCCGAAAATAAAAGAGAGACAAAAAATCCCTTACCTCAAGTCCTGAATTCCTCCGTACATGTTAAAACCTCTAGTATAATAAATATAATTTTATTATAAATATATTAAATAACCATAAATTTAAATATAATATAATATATTATTTACTTATTAACATTTATTACCCGTTTATTAATAATTCCATGTTAAAGTCATGTTTCGGGCAATAACTATTTTTTTGTATATCTTTTTATTTGTTATTTTTGGTCCTCTTAATTTGATATTGTTTACATAATCTCCATAATATTAACCATGATATATATATCACATATATTCATTATATATGTAACTAATCCATAATATTTATAGATATAAAATGAAATACACTATTTATGGGGATGGTGGGCCGTAGTATGCAAGAACGCTATTTCCATTCTCTAAACAGATTGAAAACGAAAAAGGTAAATATTATATTACCATTACAGAATAATTATGATGTCATATTTATAATTTATATTCATTAAATTTATCCTTATTTTCTTCCATGTAAATAACAAGTGAAAAAAAATCACATCGCTTCGTGAGGTTGTAGTCCGCCATACACACGAACGACGTTATCCTATCCCACACAGATTGGAAGGTAAGAAGGTATCTTTGATATCATAATTAAAGAAGTATATTATTTTAATAAATATCATATAAATATTTTAAATCCATCATTATATCAATCCTTTAAATGTGGTGATGGAAAAAAATCTACATCGGTTCGCAAGGCGGTAGTCTGCCATACACACGAATGAATGTTTCATTTTTCATTTGATGAAAGTAGAGATAGATATATGTTATTAAATTAATATAATAACATATCAATATATAGTACATACTGATTTTATTATATTTTAAGTTATAATACATAATTTAATATGTAAAATGAAGAAAGAAAAAAGGAGCATAGTAAAGAATATTACCTTTGCTTAGAAACACCTTCTTTAGATCCCTTATTAATGACCCTAGTGTTGGTATTTTGGGAGAATCAACATATCTAAAACATGGATAAATATTTTGGAGAGGGTTTTTTTCAGGGGTTGTCTAAACTATATGGTTTTAGAGGTGCGAATAAGTGAAGAGTGGTGGTATCCTTTTATAAGTGGGGGAAAAGAACCCACTTGGAAACTACTTCGAAATTTCCCAAAAGAATCCAAAATAATAAAGTCATTCCCAAAATAAAATCTTTCAAATTAAAATACATTCTAAATTATTGAGAATAATATTTAAATATGGAAAAATAGGAATTTTAAAAGTATTATAGTCATTTTAACCCTTATATTTTTCATTTAACCCCCTGTAAATCCATTTTTACCTTAACCACAATAAATATTTTTTTACCATTTTTACTATTAATTATGGTAAAAATTAGGTTGAACTTATTTGATAATATAAATTATTATGATAAAAAATATTCAATTAATTTTTCCAAATTCTATTCATAGAATTAGAAAAATATAATTTAAAATTAATCTCACAAACGTGATGGGAAAGCAAGTTTTCAAAGAGAAAATGTTCAAAAGTTTAAAATTGTTTATATAAAAATTAAATATTAAAAATTATTCTAATAAAATAAATAGTATTAATGGATATATAATTTAAATTATTTTTATTTTAAAAAAATATTAAAATAATTTGGAAAATTTTAAAATCTTTAAAATAAATGACAATTCTTAATACAAAACTGTATTTTTCACAATTCATCGAAAAATTAATCTTCTCAGAAATTATCAAAATTCACCCTAATATAACATTGACACGCTGATTTCAAAAATGAAATTTATTTTGTAATTTTTTGTCTAATTTTTTTAAAAAATTAGTTTTAAAAATAAGCGCTCAAAAAGCGAGAAAACTACTTTTTAGAAAAATAAAATTTTAAGCCTAAAATTGGATTTATTCTTATCTCTTATCTAAAAAACACATAAGATGATTGTTAAATTTTTTATTAAATATATAATATATAAATTTCTTTAAAATATTTAACCAAAAGTCATTTGTTTAATTTATTGAGGTAAAACACATTTATATTCATAAAAATAGCTTTTCATAAGATGATTTCCTTTATTTTCAAATTATTTTTATTGTCATTTCTAATTTTTTGGTCTCCAAAGAATTAATTTTATATACATGTGTAGAAAATATATTTTCATAATTTAGTTAATCATATTCATACTTTTTATTCCGACAGCTAGGTGATAATTATCATATAAAATAATAATATTTTAATTATATGCCATTTTTTATTTAAAATCAATTTTTCATTTAACACAAGATAAACTTAGTGTTGCATGTAACATAAAATATCAAAATGGTTATATTTATTTGAAAAAAATTTACAAAATCTTGGGGTGTTATGTTCTATCCCCTTTAAATTATATTTCAGCCTCGAAATTCTTCTCTTTAGTTCCAACAACAGAGGATAATTTCACCTCATGACATCCTTAGGTTCCCATGTAGGTTCTTCAAACTAGTGGTTTCTCTGAAAAACTTTACCAGGTGAGTGGTATTGTTTTGTATAACTTTCACTATATGATCTATGATCCCAATTGATTGTTCCTTATAATAAAGATCATGATTCAGTGGTATGACCTCTAAGTTTAGTAAATGTGAAGGATCTGTTATGTACTCCCTTAGGATAGGTACATGGAACACATCATGAACCTTATAGAGGTTCAAAGGGAGTGAAAAATGATAAGATACTATCCTGATACAATCAAGTATTTTAAATGGAGTGACATGACTAGGTATTATTCCATGAATAAATTCATAAAACATAATTCTCACCAAATTTAAATTCTAGATCACATCCACGATTATCAACATAACATTTTTATCAACTTTGTACAATCCATACATGTTTCTAAATGGATCTAACCTTCTCTTTCATCACATTATCTTTCTCTGGTCTTAATACCTTTATTTTTACAACTTCAGTCAATTACATTGGATTTATATACTTATTTCCATAAAGTACTTCATAAGGAGACATATAAATTCTCAAGTGAAAGATATTGTTATAATAAAACTCAACTTGAGGAAGGTGTTGGTCCCAAACACCTTTAACATCCATAGAAAAATATATCCACCTATCCTCTAAGGTTTTAATTGTTCTCTCAGACTAAACTTATAGGTAAACATTAGATCCTGATCAGATATAATTGAATGTGATACCCCATGAAACCTTACCACTTCCTTAATGCATATCCTGGAAAGAGGATCTAGATAGAAATATTCTTTGATAATAATGAAGTATGCTAACTTCATAAGGTGAAATACTAAAATCCACAATTACCTCAACATCAAAGATAAGATAAAACCTAAAAGTTACCATTACCTTTAATCATATGTCCACAAAGTGTAAAGGAAATACTCCTTAAATAACTTTTTCACTAAAATATATAAAAACCATAGGGTTATATTTTCATAAATGTCTCTTAAAACATCCTTAATATTGGAAAAATACCATCACATAAAACCTCATAAGGGGTTTCAATATATTTGAAATTATGATCAACCTTAAACTTATAATCTCATGGTGGTATCCATAACTCTTAAGTTAATCTTACATGAAGACATATATGCTTACAAAATTAACACAATACTTAAAATTTTTCAGATTATGATCACTGAAATACCATTACTAAAATACTTCCACAACATAATTCATGAATCCAAAAATATACACAATTTAATCATTTCACTTCATTTTTAAGAATAAAATATGTATTTTCATGGTTTAGGGGATAAACCGTAGTTTAGATCATTTACTTCAAGTTCCCCACATATAATACATTGAACTCTCTGAAAATTTGTTACTCTATGACCTTATTTTCAACACAGATAAAATCTTCCCCTCCATGTAAAGACCTGAAATTTCCATGTATTTTTTTTAATTAAATGGAAATTTTATGAGTCTGTAAAAATTGACGGCATGTGATTCTGAGGCCCGGTGTGCCCAGAATCAATTTCTGAAGTTTTGTTTGGGTACGTTTAGTAAACGTACGAGCGGGTTTTTATACCTTTTGAACTCGTGATCGGAATTGAAATCTGAGGACACCATTGAACTCGCAGCACCGATATTCGCTTAAGAAGACTTTCACCTCAACGACAGTTGGTTGAGGGTGGAAGTTAGTTTTTTGGGTTTTTCGTGGAAATAATAAAATAAAATAAACACATGTTTTATTTTATTTTTATCTGTTGTAACTACTAATGTGGAAGTTGGAGGTGGGGACCACCACAACTTAACCTACCATGAGAGGTTATGGTTGTGGGAACCACCCGATGCCTAAACCTCCTCTTCATGTTTAATTGTGGTGGGGACCACCCTACCCCCCTAATAATGGTGGGAGAGGAAAACCTCTCAACTCCCCTCATTAATGAAAGATAGTCTCTTAACCTCCTCTACCATTAATGGTCCCACCACCTCCCTTAATTTAATTCTTCCAATCCACCCCAATTAATCTTGCCAACCTAGGTGTATAATTAGGCTAATTTGAAATTTGTGCCAATGACTTAATAAGATATTTTTATCTATTATCTTTGGCTACCATTTCATTTGGTTGGAAAATGAGGATTGGGGGGAGGAGGAACTTGGGAGAAAGCTCCCAACGAATAATGCTCCACCGATGAAGAATGCTCCACTGACGAAGAACGCCAACGAAGAACACCTTCGACTATGAAGAATGAACTCCACTACTAATTTCTTCCTCGGAACCTCCTTCGACGTAGGATGTGTTCATCTACAACGAATCGACGTCTTTCTTCTCGCGCCAATGTCGACGAACAACGAACAAGGTAGGGGTTTATTCATTATTTGATTAACACATCCCATGTTCTCCCCTCTTTATCCTTTGCGGGATTGGGAATAGAAATTAACAAGGGATTATGAAAATTGAAAATATCTTTTGTGATCGTTATTATTTATGTTCTTGGTAAACCTCATGCTACAACTCTAATGCGGAGAGTGTGGGCCAAACTAACATGGCCCGTCCTCTCCGTAATCCTTGTGTTTATTTGTGGTGTTCTTCAAAGTAGAGGAAGGTGAAAATGGCGTTGAAGGAAACGAAGGTGGTGATGGAAACAACCACGCCACCCCGCGGCCTCCGCGACCCGCACCGCCCCCGCAGTGCCCCGGCCGAACCGGCTCCACCGCCCTAGGCTGAACCGCACCGCCCTCCGGCTTCCGAACCACCCCCGCAGTCTCCGCCCTTCTGGCCGAGCTGCCCCGGGCCGGGCTGAGCCGCCCTGGTCATGTCGTCCGCAGGCTGAACCGGCCCTAGCCACCCCGGCCTTATGGTGCCCTTCCGAGCTGCCCCAACCGCGCTGGCTGAGCCGGTATCCCACGCCCTCGCGACGCCCCGACCGAGCCAGCCACCCGCGCCCCTCACATCGCCCCTGCCAAGCCGGCCTCCCGTGCCCCTCACGGAGCCCTGGATGAGATGTCCTCCCGCGCCCCTCACGGTGCCCCAGACGAACCGGCCCGCGCCCTCACGACGCCCTTCTGGCCAAGTTGCCTACGTGGTGCCCTCCGAGCCGATCTTCCCTCGCATCGACCCGCAGCCGGTCCACGCCCTCGCGACCGGTCTGCGCCCTCGTGACCAGTCCGTGCCCTCGCGCCCCGCTGGGTTGGGCCCAGTGGGCCGGGCCAACCCGAACCAGGTCGGCCCAGGTTGGGTCGGACTGGGTCGGTCCTGCCGGGTCGGACCAGACCCGGGCCCACTATGACCCTTTACTTTTTTTTGGCCATATCATTGGCACCAGACGTCTGTTTGACGAACTGTCAATGACCCTGGTAATCTTGGAGCATGAAGGTCCCTTTGAGTACACCCCATTGGAGTTTGGGGTATAGTTGAGATATGATTAGGTTGGATCGTGCACGAATCCAACTGGGCCCCCAGGACTAAAAAACTAATAACTCACAGACCGGGCATCTGATTGATGCACCATATGTTGCGTTGAGACCCCTATGACATGACAAACATTTGAGATACTTCTTAGTGGGACTTTGATATAGTTGGAGTATCGACTGGTAGCTCATGGAGTGGATCCTTCCAGTGATGAGCAAGTAGAGTGTGGAGACCTAGTAGCTGGATGAGACCTGACTACTGCTGAACGTTTGACTCGGAGTGATTCTACTAGCCCAGTGGGGAGTTCCTGGTTGTGGTGGCAGACCCATGGTGGAGGAGTGCCTGGTTGTGGCGGCAGACCCATAGTACACGACAAGAGGAGTACCTTAGAAGGCTACGAGGGGGAGTACCTAGGTGTGGCGACAGACTTGCGGTGGGAAGCACCTCTGTGTAACGTAGCAGACCCACAATACTCAATAGGAGGAGTACCTCAGCAATCTAAGGTTAGTGGGAAGCACCTCTGTGTGATGCGGACGACCCACTGTACTCGATAGAGGAGGAGTTCTCCAGCAACCGAGGTTTCGATAATGTGAATGGGGATGTTACTTGATACTACCCCTAGAATAAAATCATGGTTAGAGCTGAGTTAGTACTTTTCTATTTTCCTCATGATTGAGATGGATCACTTGATAACTTAGGTATATATATGGGCATATACCTAAGTAAGGTTATATGTTGATTTCATACTTTTTGGTTTATCATTTCTGGATTTTGTGAGACCTTGAGGGTCTCAGGGTCCCTAATGAGTATTGTTAAACTCACCTCAGCATGGGCTATGACCGCACCTTGTTGTGTTCATTGCAGATGACAGACAACGCTGACTGAGACTGAGATTACTAGGACTGGATGGTACCCGGAGGTGGACCTTGTGATGAGTCGGTACACGGAGGAGACTGACGGATGTGGAGTGCTGATGAAGATATATTTTCCTACCCTTCAGGTAGGAATCCCAGAGGACGATCCATCAGTTATTTTTTACTTTCTTTAGTTGTACTTGTACTTCCAGTTCCTTGTACTTTACAGTTGGGCTTGTATTTCCTACCCCTTTTACTTTTCAGCACTCTTTTGTTATAAAATTTACTTAGTGTTTTTTATCCAACTGTGTGCTCTATTTTGTGCGTTTACAGGTTATAAAGGCAATGCCTTCCCATTTTTAGGGAATTACACCTTTTGTGCTAGTCGCCAGCCCCTAGCCTATGGAAGGCGGGCTTGGGGTAGTCACGACACATGCCCTAGGGGACGGTTCGTGACAAATTGGTATAAGAGGAGTTAGTTCTACTGCAGAACTTAGGACTCTGATCTTTCTTTCTAAGAAGAAATAGTGTTAAGGGTAGTGAGTGTGGTTCTCAGTTCAGGGAGTCCAGTGTTGGTGCGTCGGATGACGTATCCATACACCAGGATCCTGACTTCTGATTTCTAACTCAGTGCACGAAAACACTGATTGCATGTGTGTTTTAAAAAGTTTTCTTTATGTTAGCTCAACCAGGTGAGCTCACCAGGTATGAACTTTTAACCATAGCGCACCTATTTCTTTTAAGGATTCCTCCATGCAGATAGCCGGTTAGTGTTCCGAGAGTCGTACGCACTGATATCCCACCGAGCGATGAGGCCTCAATGCAGGGCCCTTTTCCTGCGGAGGCACCAGCGGTACCACTCCCCGTTGGGCCACCGATGCCACCGACCCCAGCAGCAGATGCTGCACGCCGCTTGAGTGCATTGCACGAGTTCCAGCGCCAGAGGCCACCCAGGTTCAGGGGAGAGATGGACCCACAGGCGGCTAAGGATTGGCTGGAGGCCGTGGTGAGAGTCTTCCGATTGGTAGGGACACCAGCAGACCTCATGGTAATTCTTGCTGCCATCCTTCTATAGGAAGTAACAGGCATATGTTGAAGCTTGATGCTCTAAGTTCACTATGAGGTGACGCTTCTCTGGGTAGAATTCGAGAGCCTGTTTCGAGCAGAGTTTGTTCTAGTGACTCTTCGCATAGTGCGCATACAGGAGCTAGTCCATCTGCAGCAGGGCAACATGACTGTAGCTCAATACTCAGCGGGGTTCACAGACCTCTCACGCTACTCCACAGATATGGTGCGGGACCCATTCTTTAGTTCTCGTACCTTTGATCAGGGGCTTAGGTGGGAGATTAGGGCTTCAGTGATCTCACTCAACATCCCGACGCAAGAAGGGGGTGTTAGAGAGAGCCCTCCTAGTGGAGAGTTTCTTTGCTGAGCAGTCTCCAGCAGTGAGATCCACCACCAGTCGACACGTAACGGAGTCTTCTGCAGCTGGCAGTAGATAGATGTCGCAGAGGTCCAAGATGACCAGAACTATAGGTGGATGACCACATGACTCAGGATCGGTTGTGCGGGGCACCCGAAGCGAAGACATACATACCAGGAGCGGGCAATGTTACTCATGCGGCGGGAAGGGTCACATGGCTTGTGACTTCCCGAACCGCCGTTCGGATGATCAGTAGATGGTCGAAGGACTGCCCAGGCAGAGACAAATATTCAATCGAGGCGGTCTTTAGGGAGCAGGCAGACATGGTAGAGGAGCTGGTCGTGCAGCTGGCGGTGGACGACGATTCAAGGTGTTACCACCACCACCACCAGGAGGACCAGCCTGACCACAGGGAGCAGGTGGATAGGGGAGAGCTCAGCTCTAGGTAGCTGAGGCATACGATCATGGAGCTCCAGAGATGATTCGAGATACGATCTGTGTCTACTCCACCATAGATGTAGTACTTATAGACACAGGTTCCAGTTAATCTTTCATTGCCACTACCGTCGTTCGGAGCTCAGAGATTCCGACGGAGCCGTTGGCTCGATCCTTATGGATAGATACTCCTACAGGAGAATATTCAATGATTATGCACTAGTTCCGGAAGTGTGATCTTACTCTAGGAGGTGAGAGCTTTGGATGGGATCTCCTAGTAGCGACTTCAAGGCCTTACGACATCATCTTGGGAATGGATTGGTTATCTACAGTCCATGCTCAGATAGACTGTATTAGGTGCAAAGTGCGGTGTGTCCACATGGATGAGACTAGGTTTACCTTCACCGGCGATAAGGGAGCCTATGCAGCACAAGATGGACTTACTCATAGGAGAGTATAGCCGATCACTTCTTAGTTGGCTAGCCTTACCCTCAGAGCAGTTGATGTGGAGAGTCCGAGCTATCCTGTAGTGGTGGACCAGTATGCAGATGTCTTCCCTGATGATGTTATAAGTCTACCCCCTCGAAGAGAGGTAGACTTTTACATTGACTTGTACCCTAGGACGAAACTGATATCTACACCAGCATATCAGATGGCTCCTGCGGAGCTTTGCGAGCTACGGGTACAGCTAGAGGACTTGTAGGGGAAGGGATTCATCCAGCCCAATGTTTCACCCTGGGCAGCCCCGATTCTGTTCGCCAAGAAGGCAGATGGGAGCTTGAGGCTTTGTATTGACTATCGGCACCTGAACCAGGTGACTGTACAGAACAAGTACCCACTCCTGAGGATTGTTGACCTCTTTAATCAGTTGAAGGGAGCACGAAGGTTCTCAAAGATAGACCTCAGATCAGGCTATCACCAGCTCAGATTTCAAGACGAGGACATTCAGAAGAATGCTTTTAGATGTCGGTACGACCACTACGAGTTCTTGGTTATTCCTTTCGGCGTAACCAATGCTCCAAAATTGTTCATTGGACTCATAAATAGAATCTTCCATCCATATCTAGATCGCTTTGTTGTAGTCTTCATCGATAACATTATGATCTACTCGACTACTGAGGATGAGCATGACTATCATTTTCAGGTAGTACTGGACACACTCTGAGAGCACCAAATTTATGTTAAGATCTCGAAGTGCCAATTTTGGATCCGAGAGGTTCACTTTCTGGGAAATGTTATCTCAAAGGCTGGAGTTGCAGTAGATTCAGTGAATATTGAGGCCGTACTTGCTTGGGAGCCACCCAGGAGTGTGACGGAGGTACAAAGTTTCCTGGGTTTGGCTGGTTACTATTAGAGATTTTTTCTAGATTTCTCCAGATTTGCAGCACCACTTTCAGCCTTGACGAAGAAGGGGAAACCATTCATGTGGTCAGAGAGATGCCAACAGAGCTTTCAAGAGCTGTGGTAGAAGATAACTAGTGCCCCCCATATTGAGGCTTCTAGAGGAAGGAGTAGGGTACGTAGTCTACTGCGACACATCAGGGAACAGACTCGTATGTGTCCTGATACAGGAGCGAGCAGTGATCACATATGGTTCTCGACAGCTGAGACAACACGAGCAGAACTACACTACCCATGACCTGGAGTTAGTAGCAGTGGTATTCGCCTTGAAGATATGGCAGCACTATCTGATGGGAGAACATTTTACCGTGTACTCTGATCACAAGAGTCTCAGGTATATCTTCTCTCAGAAGGACTTGAACCCGAGACAATGAAATTGGCTTGAGTTCCTCCAGGACTATGAATTTGAGATAGTCTATACTCCTAGGAAGGGGAACGTTGTTACAGATGCACTCAGAAGGAGATATGGTATACAACTGCTAGGCGATGCGACGAAGCAGCTGTCTGCTTTACAGATATCCTTTGTGGATAGAGATGGAGTAGCCTTCCTTCAATTTCCTACAGTCACTCCCCTACTTCTTCAACGAGTCAGGGAGGCGTAGCATGGGGACACTGACTGCGAGACACGACATGCTCATATATCCATAAGACATACACCTGATGGATTTTCTGAAGGTGGGGAACACATTATCCTCTTCAAAGACGTACTATGGTACCAGTGTCACTTCAGGAGGGAGTGTTGAGGGAGTTTCACACATTCCCTCTATCGGTATATCCAGGAGTGGTGAAGATGTACCGGGATCTTCGACGATAGCACTGGTGTCTGGGAATGAAGAAGGAAGTAGTAGAGTTTGTCTCTAGATGCCTCATTTGTCAGCAAGTGAAGGCAAAGCATCAGGTACCAACAGGCTTGGTTCAACCTTTAGAAGTCCCAGAGTGGAAGTGGGATGGGATATCCATGGATTTCATGAAAGGACTTCTACGTACATCCAGGGGACATGACTCGATTTGGGTGATCTTCGACTGACTCACCAAGTCGGCCCACTTCCTACCGATCAGAGAGCAGGGTTCAATAGAGAGCTTGGGACGCCTCTATGTGCAGGATATTGTGCAGCTACATGGATTACCTTAGACGATTGTCTCCAATCGTGATGCATGTTTTACTTCCTAGCTATGGAAGGGGTTGCATGAGGCTTTTGGGATGCAACTTCATTTGAGCACCGCCTTCCATCCCCAGATAGATGGTCAGACTGAGCGAACCATTCAAACCCTCAAGGACATGCTTCGCGCTTGTGTCCTCGACTTCAGTCGTAGCTAGGAGGATCACTTACCTTTTGTGGTGTTTGTATACAACAATAGCTATCACACCACCATTGGGATGTCACCTTTCGAGGTGTTGTATGGGCGACCTTGCAGATCACCCTTGTGCTGGACTGACATAGGGGAGTCAACACTAGTGGGACTAGAGATGGTACAGGCTACCATAGAGAAGGTGAAGATCATCCAAGAGTAGATGAAGATTTCACAGAGTAGGCAGAAGTCGTATACTGATAGGAGACAGAGACCTCTAGAGTTCAAGTATGGCGACCACGTCTTTCTACGGGTCTCACCTCGATGAGGTTTGTAGATATTTGGCCAAGGCGGCAAGTTATATCCAAGGTTCATCGGACCTTTTCAGGTCCTTAGTAGAGTTGGTGAGGTGGCATACTGCTTATCTCTTCCACCTCAGTTGCACCGGGTGCACTACATCTTCCACGTATCCCGGCTGAGGAGATACGTGCACGACCTTTCTCACATCATCGACCATGGCGAGCTGGACGTCGATGATGGAGAGACTTTTACAGAGGTTCTAGTAGAGATTGAGGATTAACAGGAGCGGGTCCTTCATGGACTATCAATACCCATGGTGCGCGTTCATTGGCAGCAGGAGAACCTCTAGGAGAGCACATGGGAGCGGGAGGCTCAGATGCGTGCTCAGTACCCCCACCTGTTCCCTTATTAAGAGTTGTGGATTATGGGGATGTAGAGCTCTGAGGTGGGGAGAATGTAAAGACCAAGAATTTCCATGTAATTTTTTTTAATTAAATGGGAATTTTACGAGTCCTAAAAAATTGACGGCGTGTGATTCTGAGGCCCGGTGTGTCCGGAATAAATTTCTGAAGTTTTGTTCGGGTACGTTCAGTAAAAGTATGAATGGGGTTTTATAACTTTTGAACTGGTGCTCGGAGTTGAAATCTGAGGACACTGTTGAACACACAGCACTGATATTCGCTTAAGAAGACTTTCACCTCGACAGAAGTTGGTTGAGGGTGGAAGTTAGTTTTTGGGTTTTGTGGAAATAATAAAATAAAATAAACACATGTTTTATTTTATTTTTATCTGTTGTAACTACCCATGTGGAAGTTGGAGGTGGGGAAAACCACACCTTAACCTACCATGAGAGGTTATGCTAGTGGGGACCACCCGAGGCCTAAACCTCATCTTCATGTTTAATTGTGGTGGGGACCACCCGACCCCCCTAATAATGGTGGGAGAGGAAAACCACTCAACTACCCTCATTAATGAGGGAGAGCCTCTTAACCTCCTCTACCATTAATGGTGCCACCACCTCCCTTAATTTAATTCTACCAATCCACCCTAATTAATCTTCCCAACCTAGGTGTTTAATTAGGCTAATTTGAAATTGGTGCCAACGACTTAATAAGATATTTTTATCTATTATCTTTGGATACCATTTAATTTGGTTGGAAAATGAGGATTGGGGAGAGGAGGAACTTAAGAGAAAAATTACAATGAAGAACACTCCACCAACAAAGAACGCTCCGCCAACAAAGAACGCCTATGAGGAATGCCTTAAACTATGAATAACGACCTCAACTACTACTTTCTTCCTCTTAATCTCCTTCGACGTAGGACGTGTTCATCTAAAACGAATCGACATCCGCCTTCTCGTGCCAATGTCGACGAACAACAAACAAGGTAGGGGTTTATTCATTATTTGGTTATCACATCCCATGTTCTCCCCTATTTATACTTTGTGGGGTTGGGAATAGAAATTAACGAGGGATTATGGAAATTGAAAATATCTTTCATGCTCGTTCTTGTTTATGTTCTTGGTAAACCTCATGCTACCGCTCTAATGCGGAGAGTGCGGGCCAAACTAACATGGCCCGTCCTCTCCGTAATCCTTGTGTTGATTTGCGGTGTTCTTAGAAGCGTAGGAAGGTGACAATGACATTAAAGGCGATGAAGGAGATGATGAAAACGATCACGCCACCCCGCGGCCTTTGCGACCCACGCCGCCCCCGCGACGCCCCGACCAAACCGGCTCCGCCACCCCAGGCCAAACCGCGCCGCCTTCCGGCTTCCGAACCGCCCCCGCGGTCTCCGCCCTTCTGGCCGAGCTGCCCCGGGCTGGGCCGAGCCGCCCTGGCCGCGCCGTTCGCCGGACGAACCGACCCCGACCACCCTGACCTCGCAGTACCCTTCCAAGCCACCCTGGCTGCATCGACCAAGCTGGCCTCCCACGCCCTCGCGATGCCCCAGCCGAGCCGGCCACCCGCACCCTTTGCGGCGCCCCGACCGAGCCGGCCTCCCGCACCCCTAGCGGCGCCCCTGCCAAGCCGGCCTTCCGCACCCCTCATGGAACCCCGGCCAAGCCGGCCTTCCGCGCACCTCGCGGCACCCCGGATGAACCGGCCTGCTCCCTCACGGCGCCCTCCGGGCCGAGTCGCCTACGCGGTGACCTCCGAGCCGAGTCGCCCTCGAGTCGACCCGCAACCAGTCCATGACCTCGTGACCAGTCTGCGCCCTCACGGCCGGTCCACGCCCTCGTGACCGGTCCGCGCCCTCGCGGACTGCTGGGATGGGCCCATCGGGCCGGGCCGACCCGAAACGGGTCGGCCCAGGATGGGTCGGGCTGGGTCGGACCTGAACCGGGCCTACTACGACCCTTTACTTTCTTTTGGCCATATCATTAGCACCAGACATCCGTTTGACGAACCGTCAGTGGACCTGGTAATCTTGGAGCATGATGGTCCCTTTGAGTACACCCCATTGGATTTTGGGGTATAGTAGAGATATGGTTAGGTTGGATTGTGCACAAATCCAACTGGGCCCCCGGGACTAAAAAGCTAATAACTCACAGACCGGGCATCCGATTGACGCACTGTCTATTGCGTTGAGACCCCTATGATGTGGAGGACCTTGGAGATACTTCTTTGTGGGAATTTGTGATAGTTAAAGTATCGACCAGTAGCTCGTGGAGCAGATCCTTCCGGTGAAGAGAGAGTAGAGTGAAGAGACCTAGTAGCTAATTGAGACCTAACGATTGCTGACCGTTTGACTCGGAGTGATTCTACTAGCCCAGTGGGGAGCACCTGGTTGTGGTGGCAGACCCACGGTGGAGGAGCACCTTGTTGTGGTGGCAGACCCATGGTACACAACAGGAGGAGTACCTCAGTAGGCTACAAGGGGGATCACCTGGGTGTGGCAGCAGACCCACGGTGGGGAGTGCCTCTGTGTGACATAGAAAACCCATGGTACTAGACATGAGGAGTACCTCAACAGTCCAAGGTTAGTGGGAAGTGCCTCTGTGTGATGCGCCAAGCCCATTGTACTTGATAGAGGAGGAGTTCTCCAACAGTTGAGGTTTTGATAATGTGACTGAGGATATTACTTGATACTACCCCTAGAATAAAATCCTGGTTTGAGTTGAGTCAGTACTTTTGTGTTTTTCTCATGATTAAGATGGATCACTTGATAACTTAGGTATATGTATGGGCATATACCTAAGTAAGGTTATCTATTGATTTCATACTTTGTGGTTTATCCTTGTTGGATTTTGTGAGACCTTGAGGGCCCAAAGGTGGACCTTGCGATGAGTCGGTACATGGAGGAGACTGAAAGATGTGGCGTACTGAGGAGGCTATATGTTCCCACCCTTCAGGTAGGAATCCCGGAGGATAATCCAACAACTATTTTCCTTTCTTCAGTTGTACTTGTACTTCCAGTTCCTTGTACTTTACAGTTGGGCTTGTATTTCCGCCCCCTTTTAATTTTCATCAATCTTTTGTTATACATTTTACTTAGTGTTTTGTATCCAGCTGTGTGCTCTATTGTGTGTGTTTACATGTTATAAAGGAAATTCCTTCCCAGTTTTAGGGAATTATGACTTTGGTGCTAGTCGTCTGCCCCTGGCCTATGGAAGGCGGGCTTGGGGTAGTCACGGCACGGGCCCTGGGGGATGGGTCGTGACACTCCCTTTGAGATATTCTTATAGGTTCTTCTTCTCAAATTCTTGACATGTAGGAATTCAAATCTTCTTTCCATTTTGTTCATTACCACAAGAACATTTATAAAAGGCCATTTCCCTCATATTTAATTATTTAGTAATCTCATTGATGTTTACATTGTTAATCATATATCATGATAGATGATTAGGGATAATCAAAATATCTATATCCCCAGTCATCATCCAATTTTGTTTCTCATAGTCATTGAATTTTCCATAAAATTTAGTGCTATAATGATTCGTTCTTGTTCTAGAAATTGATACAACAAAAAATCATAGTACGAGAAAAAATAATCATAGTGGTAAATAAAAAAATAATAAAAAATCACTTATATAATTTCTAAATCATGACACATTATTTTAAATTTATGAAACCTTAGGCTTAACATAGGTCATTCATGGTCATTATTCAAATACTTTATGATGGTTCATAAAGAGTTTGTGAAATTTCAAAGTATACCCCCTGGGAGTGTCAAACCATGTGTGCAATAAGGCCCCCATGTGATGATCGAGTCCAGCTCAATTCGGCCCTTTTGGGTTATTACCCCTAGATAACTCTGTGTTTGATCCACATCCACTAATAGTATATAAACTTTCATGTAATTTATTGTAAACCAATTGCTATATCCTTTACCAAAATTCAAGGATATTTTCCTATAATTTTAATCATCCATAGACTTATCCTTATACCTTTAGAGTTCTCACTAATGTTTCCATATCCTAGTTTCCAAATGTAAATTAAACATTTCCTCTAATACCAACTATAATGAACCATGATTTTCATAGATATATATTACATCCTTTTAGATGAATATTCATTACATTACACAAACACACACATGAGGATAGTAAAGGTATAATGCCTTTGGAAGCATGGACACAGAAAAAACTAGTTCATAGGTGAACTACATCATCTCCCACTATGTTCTTCATAACTAGATCCCTTATTATAAATATCATGCATAATATATTTCTTCCTAACATGGGTAAAGGAAACATAAGAAAGGATGAACTCAAATTTTCAGTAAGGAAAAACAAGGGAGATACGTAAGCATAACATGAACATAAGGGTATGAGAACATGATAATAACATTTGAAAACCATACCCAATATATCAAAGATCATAATCTTGAGTCATGGAATAAATATTGGTGGTTCATAAGACATGAATCATAAGATAACCAAAGAACACGATCCATGAGACATTAACATTGGAATAAGACATAGATTTTTGGCATACACATTAACATAGAAAATCATTTCCATTGTATCCAAGGATAAATTAAAAGGCTATCATAGTTGAACTAGTTCACTCATCTAACCATCAAAGTAGTCAATGTTTATTCTAGATATCATTATAGTGGAAAAAGTCCCTTACTGAACCAAGTTCGCTCCCCATTCTAGTCCAGTCTATCTCATGAGATATAAATCTTTACCCAATTAATCATAGGGATATATAGGTCTCACCCATCACATAATGAAAATCATACATATATGTTCCACAAGATCATAAAACATTCACCACATAATAACCCATGAAATGAAATGGGTTTCATAAACATTTAATCATATCATAAACTGTGGAAAAGAGATAGGTTTCATAATCATTTGATCAATCCATCATATAATAAATCATAGAAATAAAAGAGGGTTTCATAATACTTTTATAAAGGAATAACCTGTAGAAGAGAAATGAGTTTCATAGAAATATTTTCATCATAAACCATTTAAAAAATGAATAATAATGGTATCTCCAGTTCATATCCCCACTAATCATAGGTAACATCAATATATGTCATACTAGATGGAAAATTATTTTAAAAGATCATTTAAAATATTTCTTAAGGAAAATAATTTTTCTTTAATAAATAAATTTTAAAACTAAAAATTTATTAAATATTTTCAAAATAATTTTAATTTAAAATAACCTTGAAAACTAATAAATGAATATTTAAAAAACCATTTAAAAATTTCTTGAGGAAAATAACTTTTCTTTGAAAATTACTTAAAAAATTAAAAATTCATAATTTTTTTGAAATCCATTTCTATAAAAATAAATTTGAAAACTTATAAAGGAATATTTAAAAATAATTTAAAACATTTTTTGAAGAAAATATACTTTCCTCTTTGAAACCAATTTTTAAAATAAAAAACTTCTTGAAAATATTTTTCTTTGAAAATAAATTTTAAAACTTATAAAGGAAGCTTTAAAAATAATTTAAAAAATTTCTTGAGGAAAATATCCATTCCGAATTGATTTTTTTTTAAAACATAAAGAATTTTGAAAATATTTTTTTTTGAAAATAACCTTTAAAACCTATAAATTAATCTTTAAAGAAAATAATGGTCATGATTTTGGGAAATTCTATTTATTCTATATAGGTTGATACAAATACTCCTTTCACATTTTTGGTAAAACTGAAACGAGCATCTTTTGGAAAACAACATAAATATTCCTTTCAAAATGTGTTTTAAAAATTAAAAAATGGGTAAAAAAATTATTTAATAAATACTTATAATAATGTTAAAAAATTGATTTTTTTAGAAAACATGATTTTAGAAGAAAAAGGGTTTTCGACCAAAGACATAAATAAATACAAATTTTCTTAAAAAATCCTTTTGAACTATTGTGAACATAATGAGAGGAAAATGATTAGAAAAAATTTATTTTTATCACATAATAATATTAGAACAAAATTAATGACTTTATTGAGATATATATAATAATATTTCATTTTTGAAAGCATAATCATAAAAAATCCTGATAAATGATGAGATTTTAACATAAAACTCTTACCACTTTGGTAACTTTGGATCATAATACTCATCACAGAATAAAATAAAATGAAACTTATAATATCATTAAAATAAGGATATTCATGATATAACGTGTCAATGGGAAATTATATACACTTCATATAAGAAGATAGGTGTATAACATAACTTATGTCCCAAATAAGGCAATTTGAGACAAAAACAACCCCTTACCACTTTGGTAACTTTTGAATTTTAAATACCCTAAAATATAGATAATACAATGGATATGAAAATAAATAAAATAATAGTAATAATAATAATAAAATACATTCATTGTAATTATATAAACCACATAAAATAAAAACATTTTTAATATGGCATTTTTCTCATAGAAAATAAAAGTGAGACAGAAATCCATTACCGCTTTGGTAATCTTTTGAATCATAAGGCCCAATAAATAATAACATCAAATTAAACTTTAAATATCATTAAAATAATTATATTAATTATATAAAATATAAAAGGGTAATTATATACACCCCAAAAAAGAAATAAATGGTGAATATGGCATAGGTCTCCCTGAAATAAAAGAGAGACTAAAAATCCATTACCCTAAGTCTTGAATTTCATAGTAAACGTTAAAAAATCTTGTATAATAAATATAATTTTATTTTATATCTATTAAAAAAACATAAATATATATATCATACCATATATTATTTACTTATGACCTTTTACTACCCATTTATTAACAATTCCTTGTTAAAGTCACGTTTTGGGTAATAACTGCTTTGTTTTTCATGTATGTTTTGATTTTTTATTTTTGGTACTCTTACTTTGATCATGGTTTCATCATATATATAATTTTATCCATTATATAAATATAATATATATTCAATATATATGTTTTTATAGTAATCCATAAGATATAAAGATTGAAAATGAAATACACCATTCATGGAGACGGTAGGCTGTACGTACACATGAACGTTGTTTCCATTTTCTCAAATAATTGAAAAAGAAAAAGGTAAATAATATATTAACATTGTATAGTAATTATTATTACATATATATAATTTATATTCATTAAATTTATCCTTACTTCCTACTATGTAATTCATAAGTGAAAACAAATCACATCACTTCACGAAGTGGTAGTCCACCGTACACATGAGTGATGATATCTTATCCCCAAGGAATAGAAAGTAAGAAGGTATATTTGATATAAAAATTGAAAAATTATATTAATTTCATAAATATAATATAAATTTGTTAAGTCCATAAGTATATCCATCCTTGAAAGGTGGTGATGAAAAACAAACTACATCGGTTCACATGGCGGTAGTCCACTGTACACACAATCGACAGTTTTGTTTTCCATTTGATGGGAGTGGAGATAGATATATGTTATTAAATTAATATAATAAAATCTAATTATATATGATATATTTTTATTTTTATATTTTAAGTGATAATACATAACTACAGGTGAAAAAATAAGAAATGAAAAGAAGAAGCTTAGTGAAGACTAAACATTCTCTTAGAAGCACCTCCTTTGGATCTCTTATTAAAGACCCTAGTGTTGGTATTTAGGGAGAACCAATTGATCTAAAACATGGATAATGATTTTTAGGATTTATTTTTTATGGTATTTTTGAACTATATGTCTTTATATGAGTGGATAAGTGAAGGGTGGTGGTGGCCTTTTATAAGTGGGGGAAATGAACCCACTTGGAAACTACTTGAAAATTTCCTAAAAAGAATCCAAAATAATAAAGTAATTCCCTATAAAAAAGCTTAAAAATGACCATATATTCAAACTTTGGAAGTATAATATTGAAATAGTTTTATAAAATATGAATTTTAAAAGTGTTATAGCCATTTTAACCATTATCTAATTAGTTAAATCCCTTGGTAAATCCATTTTTACCTTAACCAAGATAAATATTTTTTATTGTTTTTACTATTAATTATGATAAAAAATTAATTTGACTTATTATAAAATATAAATTATGATTATTTTAAATATGGAATCTATTTTTATAAATTTTATTCACAGAATTGGAAAATTTTAATTTAAAACTAATTTCGCAGACACGTTGAGAAAGAGAGTTTTCAAAGAGAAAATGTTCAAAATTTTAAAAAGTTTTTATATCATAATTCAATATGAAAAATTATTAAAATGAAATAAATTGGATTAATAGATATATAATTTAATTAATTTTTCTTTTAAATCCATATTAAAATAATTTTTATGTTTTTAAATGCTTTAAAAGAAATGATAATTCTTAATAAAAAATCAGTATTTTTTAGTATTCATAAAAAAATTTACCTTCCCAAAAAATTTTCAAAAATTGATCCAAAGATAAATTTTAAATGAATATTTAAAAATTTAACTTTATTTTCTCAATTTTTGTTTCTAAAACATTCAAATATTATTTTTAAAATCAAGCTCACAAAAATGTGACAAAACTATTTTTTTTACAAAAAAACAGTTTTTAAGCGTAAAATTGGATTTATTCTTATCTATTATCTAGAAAACAAATAATATGAATGTTTATTTTTTTTGAATATTTATCATATAAAATTTATTAAAATCATCCAAAAAATGTTATTTTTTTTAATTTATTAAGGTAAAACATGTTTTGTGCATAAAAATAGTTTTTTAGAAGAAGATTTCTTTTATTTTCAAATAGTTTTTATTTTCGATTCTAATTAATTGGTCATCAAAGAATTTATTTTATATAAATGTGTAGACCATATATTTTCAAAATTATTATAATACTATTCATACCTGTGATTCCAATAGCTAGGTGATAACTATCATATTAAATAATAATATTTTAATAGTATGTCATGTTTTGTTTAAACAATGTGTTGCATATAAAAACAGCTAAAATCAGTGTTGTGTGTAATAAAAAATATCAAAAAGGTTATATTTATTTGAAAAATATTATTTAAAAAAATCTTGGGGTTACAGCTCATCCTTCCAAGTTTCAAAATAGAAAGTGTCAGTATCACAAGATAAATTAGAGTCCCTTATCAGTGCCGAAGCATGTCCAAACTCTTGGTGACTTCATGCCTCCTGAATTGGGAGATGCGCCTAGAGTTCATCTGATTATGGAATATTCCACTTATGAAGAGTATTAATACACCTCTATGAATGTTATTAAATTGGTCAATTTTTACATGATGACAATGATGTAGAATTCCATGCAAACCCCTTAAGCCGCTCTGGCCGACATCATGGATGTTGAGGAAGGGGACACAAAGGTAGTCATATTGTTCAAGATAGTGTTTCAGACTAGACAATTCATGCCACTGAGACAAGAAAACAAGACTTATATAGGGATCAACAAACAAATCCCTCCCAGGATTCTCCATCAGGTATGCCTCCACAACTGACTATATTGGTCTACCACATGACTCAGCCACGACCACATCGTAATCAACTGTGTCCAACCAGGGACTGACCTCAACTATCTGGTGTTCGACTATCAGGTGCATAGAGTGGACTAACTAACCAATATTAGATAACAACTAGAACTAGGAAGTCCCTAATTCCTCATACAATGTTACATTGTATGATCCTTTCTAAATAATAACCCTCTCCATGAAAGAATATGCCCCATACATGGAAATACGACATGATTGAACACCTTGTAGGAATAATAATGATGCTCTTAATCATTGAGGTGATCTACCTATAAAAGGAGATGTTTGAGGCCCTTATCAAATCCTTGAAGTTCACCATTTAGTTTGATGATAAAGTATCCACCACTGAGGCCTATTATATAGAAGAATCCGAATGAGAGGAATGTCGAGTCATCATTTAATTTTCTGAAGAAGATGAGGGTGCTTCCATTCAAGGGAATATATACCCAATGTATATCACTGACTAGTTCAATGGCATGGATATCCACATATTCTTAGTGGATAATGGCTCTAATATTAATCTTATCCTGACCCACACACTCCACAACTTGGGTCTCATTGAAGAGGATTTAATCCCATCTAACCTAAAAATTCAAGGGTATGATAAGAGCAAGTTGAATCCACATGAAAAGATTCATCTATAAAACCAATTTGGTGGCCTAATAGCAAGCACTGAATTTATAGTGATCATGTAGGATACAACCTACAACACCCTATTGGTATATTCTTGGCTCCATCTGCATGTAGTGGTCCCCTCTTCATATAACTAGTGCCTCAAATACTCCCTTTATGGTTGAGTAGGGATACTCCATGTAAATTAATCACCGTTCAACTCTTTTGAAGACCACTATATAGATTCCAAGAACTATAAAATGAAGTGAAAATAGATCCAAACTGGTAGGGTTGAGTGTATCAATGCCCCTAACGACCTGATATCCAATGCAATAGATCCTTGGGAATACTTGAGAGACAACATTTTCTTCCTAATAAATTGATTAGAACCCATGACCTTAGACCTGGGGAGATGTTTCAAGGTCTCTAAGTAGAAAGGGTAATCACATATTACCTCTTATTCCTACATGATATAGGATTAGATATCACCAGCGCACCTTACTCTATGGAATACCGAGGGATCCACCCCATGGCCATTGATCCATTAAATCAACACATGTTTCAAAATGCATGGTTAACTCAGTGAAAGTTGGACCAAAATCAGTGATTTGATATCAAAAGTGGTCCTCATAATAGGAAACCACATGGGATATGCTTAACAACTTTTTCATTGAAATTTCCATGGAACATGACCCCCTCACCAAATATCCCACATCCACTAGAATAGACACTAGAACTACCCTTGGGTCCATCAATCCAAAGGATTTAGATCCTCACTCTGACCCCCCACATCGGGTAATGAAGTGGATCTAGATGATTATACTCCTATATTTAAAGAAGGTGTCTCCACCAATATTAACAAGTTAACTTAGGTAAACCTTGGCACTAAGGAAGATCTGAGGTCGACACTGATCAACGCAGCCATGTCACTATAGGAATAATAGAATTATGTTTCCTTACCGAGAAAAAACTGAAATGTGTTTTCCTAGAGTTATAATGAGATTTTAAGGCTCAATCCCCAAATTTATGTTCACTGCCTTGTCCTATTAGTGGTTCAATATAGGTTCAAACAACTTCCCTAAAAAATTCACCTCTCCCACGATGCCATGGACGAGGTCAAAGTTGATAAGATTGTTAAGGAAAAAATTGATAGGGAGGTCCATTATCCCAAATGGATAGACATCATTATACTAACTAGAAATATGAATTGGTAGATCAAAGTCTGCATCAACTTATAGGACCTCAATCACCATTGTCCGAATGATGACTCCCCACTTCCCATGATAGAGCTCTTGATCGACACTATAACTGGTTTTTAGGTCTTATCCCTCATTGATGGATATTATGAGTATAATAATATCTGAATGGGCCTTGAAGATGTGGAATCCATTACCTTTAGGTAACCCCAGGGGAATTTCTGTTGCTGAGTTAGGCCTTTAGGTTTAAAGAATACTGAAGCTTCCTAACAGTGAGAAATGAGCAATATTTTCAATTCAATCCTCAAGACATTGGTGGAGTTCTACATGGATTATTTGGTAGTTAAATCTCACCAGCGCATGGACTAACTCAAAGATATTGAGAAAGTGTTCAGCTTCCTTTATTCCCACCACTTCAAAATGAACTATTTGAAGTACTCATTCAGGGTTACCTTCAAAAATATTATTTTCTTCATCGTCAAATATAGAGGTATTAAGGTCTATCTTGAGAAAATCAATGCTATCAACCAAATTACTCCTCTATGCAACCTCTAAGAGTTGTGATGTCTCAAATCCAACTTAGCCTATATCTATTAATTTATTAAAAATATGTCTAGAAAGTGTGATCCATTTTTTAGGATCATAAATAATGGTGTCACCTACCAATGGGATGAGGACTACTAGACTATATTTGAGGATATTAATCATTATCTACCAAAACCTCCAATTTTGATGCCATGAGTCTTAAGAAATCCTTTGTTCCTTTATGTCAATTCCCTAGAATGGTCCATTGACAGCCTTCTATCTTAGAAGAAAAATGAGGATGAGGAGAAAAAATTATATTATCTCATCCAAATTCTCCTTGAAATAGAAACCAGATACCCCCCTTTGAGAATAGTTTCATCATGCTTGTATTTCCAGTGAAAAAGTTGCAGAATTACTTATAGAACCATGAGATACAGTTGGTCTCCCATGTTAACCCACTAAAATATATTCTCAACTAACCCATGCTAATGGGGAAACTAACACACTCAGTATTAATCATGTAGTAGAGAACACAATTTTTCTCCATAAGTCTATTGAGGGCCAAGCACTGGAATATTTCTTGGCCACACATATGACCCCTAAGGATTTAACCATAGGTACTAATTTCCCAAATGAATACATTATCTTATTATATCAGGATACACAATGTTGGAAGATGTATTTCAATGGAACCTACCAAATTTTGATAGGTATAAGTCTCAAAAACTCCAAATTCAATAGAGTTTTTATAAGAATCATCTTCATCACTCATGAATAGGCCATACTACTGTACTCATTCCTATTTTCAAAAGTCTATACCAATAATGAGGCTGAATATCATGATATTATCACTGGTCCCAAATTGTCCATTGATATTTATGTTCTCTTATTATATATGTTAAGGGAGACTCCAAGATAGTCATCAAACATATCAATGGTGACTACATCATTAGAAAGAAGGAACTTTTTCCCATGATAGAATAAAATCACCAGCTAATAGAAAAATTCCCTTCCCAAATAAAGGTGACTCATGTTCTTTGGTTGTAGAATATTCAAGCTGATATTATGACAAGCTTGAACATATACCTTATAGAACTTTATCAAGATGACCAGATCATTCATGTGTCACATTGAAGGATCATTACCCCCGCCACTTCAAAAGGTGATGAACAACAAGTAAAACATATGGATACTATTACTTTTGTACCAGGAACCTAAAATTCCCCTATGGTCAAAGAAATTCCATATTGGATGACTCCCTTCATTGAGTATCTCTATAATTGCATTCTATCACCAGGACGAGCCGAGCGCGAGTGAATCCGCTGGCGTGCAACACCATTCACCATCTAGAGTGGCCACAACATTGTGCAAACTCTCTATAGGTGTGGGTTTTATGGAGTTATTATTCATTTCATTTAGAGGGAGTAGATACCTTAGGTTATCTAAGAGGCCCATGCTGGATCCCATGGGGCCCTTCAAGTAGGACTGAAGCACTCCCACCGACTTAATAAGTTTGGTTAATTTTGGGTCATCATGGTTCATTATTATATTTAATTCACCAAGAGGTTTCATGCATAGAAAATCCATTCCAATTTCTTGCACCAAATAATAGTGTTCTACTATACCTAAAAATAATATTAGCACTTTCCAATCTGAGGAATCAATTTTGTGGGTCCCTTCCCACCAACTAAAACTCGATAGTCCAGGTTTATTCTAACCACAAAAAACTTATTCTCAAAATGGTTAGAAGTAGTTCCCATCAAATAAGTCAAAACCCAATTCTTTATTGAGTTCATGAAATCCCACATCATTCATCGATTTAGGGTTCGTTACACTATTCTCATGGACAATGGAATGAACTTATGATCTACCAAGTTAAAGAAATTGTATGCCAAATACAACATCTAATCCAATCACACCTTCTATTAATATATGTAGGAAAATGGAAAGATCGAGGAATTTAACAAAAAACCTATCTAATATTCTATAGAATATAGTGGGCTAGAATAAGAATAGTTATCCTGATAAACTCTCTAATTCCTTATGGGAATATCAGATAATAGATCAAAATTCTACCCAGGTGTTCCCATACTCCCTGGTCTATGGAATATAAGAATTATTTCCTTTATTGGTTCATCCAACATCACTTTGAATGACCATTGATGACCAAAATATGCAAGAAAATATAGCATAAGTTTTTCTATATGATTTGGAGGACCTAAAGGAAAACAATATTCAGGCATTACATAACTTAAAGAAGCACCAGAAAAGGGTAACACAAGTGTCCAAAAAGAAGATCTACCCCTACTCCTTTCTTTAGGGTGACATGGTAATGGCTCTCAAAATACCAATGATACTCAGTAATAAGCTGATTAAGTTGGAACCCAAGTGGGAAGAAACATACTTTATTCATAAGTTCTATTCAAATGGTGCATACTAATTTATAACCATGGGTGGGGAATGAATTAAAAATCCCACTAATGCCAAGTTCCTTAAGAGGTACTATTCACGAGTCCCTTAGTCCAAGATCTACGACCTTAAACTAGCTACAACTCCCCTGGTTTGAGATATATGACAAAAAAATAACAACATACATTATATGAGATATAAAACTTTAATTATGAATCCCAAATTCCTACTCATATGATGTTAAACTATACAATGATGTCCTCACCACACAATGTTAAACTATAGACTTTCCCTATGTGATAAACATAGGATGACTCATATAAAACATGTGAGATGACCAAAACCAACATCCTCAACACACAATGTTAAACTATAGCCTTAACCTATGTGATAAATGTTGGATGCCTCATATAAGAAATGTTAGATGACCAAAACCAATATCCTCAACACATGATGATAAACTATAACCTTACCCTATGTGATAAACATATGATGTATTATATAACAAATGTGATATTACTAAAACCAACATAATTAATACTCAACATTAAATTATAGCCTTACCCTATGTGATAAACAATGGATTCCACACATAAAAAACGTGAGATGATCAAAACCAACATCCTAATCACATGATGTTAAACTGTAGCCTTACCCTATGTAAAAAATTTAGGATGCCACATATGAAAAATGTGAGATGACCAAAACCAAATTCCTCATAACACAACATTAAACTGCAACCTTACCCTATGTGATAAACATAAGACAAACCATATAAAAAATGTGAGATGACCAACACCAACTTCCTCATCACACAACGTTAAACAACAACCTTACCCTATGTGATGAACATAGGATGCATCATATGTAAAAAATGAGATGGACCAACATCCTAAGTACATGATATTAAATTGAAGTCTTACCCTATGTAATGAACATAGAATTATTCATGTGGTAAATATGAGATGTTTATACATCCTCGATATACAATATAAAACTATATAATACCCTCAGTCCTCACCAGAGATGATGTCATCTCCCCTGGAAATGGTCTCCTACCATAATATGTTCCATAACTATGCATGAATTGATTCCCAAACCCTTGGATATATAGTGACACCTGGAAATTTTGTATCCAGACCTAGCCATACGTTATCTCTTCCAGAGAAAGGTTATGTTTTCTAATTACCTAAGGGGTGACATGGGCCTCTTCATTAGGTGTAAGACCAATCATATTCCTTGGCCTCTCAAAAAATAAATTGGACCTCATAAAACTATATAAGAAAGATGAAATGGGAATCTCAATGAATAAGCCCCACACACTTCCTCAAAAAATGATGTTAAATTGTATTTGTACCCCATGTGAAAAACATGGGATGCCTCATATGAAAAATGTGAGATGACCAAAACCAACATCCTTAGAACATGAGGTTAAACTATTGTCTTTCCTTGTATAAAAAACATGGGATTAATCATATGAAAAATTCAAGATAACAAAAACCAATGACCTCTATAGATAATGTTAAACTGTAGCCATACCCTATGTAATGAATATATGATGCCTCATATTTCACCTATGATATGATTCATCATCCTCTCTAGAGTGGACACTAAACTTCCAACATTAGTACCTACCAAGTCACATCCCAGAACTACATGTGGATCAATTCCCATTCTCATGGGATATGTAGAAATGATTAGATCTAATATCCTATTTCCATCCCCATCGCCAAATAATTTTTTGGGTATTCCCCCTCATGTTTAGGTTCAATCCTTTCCTACCAATATGTTTATCCAGTGCACTTGAGCATAGGATGGAGTGGTCCCCAAAGCCATTTTCCCCGATAAATATTACACTTACACTTTCAAAATTTGTGATCCTTTAAATTTGGATCTTCACCATCCTCCCTAATCGAACCCCCCCTAACAGTAATGGTTTTTAGCCTCATTGTCTCACCTATAATTCTGAGCAAACTCACCAAATAATCTTTGGCAACTTTTGGCAGTCCTCATGTTTCGAACGTGGTCAACATTCAATACTGAATTTGTATGTCCCATTATTGATTGGTGTGGCTATGAAACCTATGTTTCGAATGTGGTCAATAGTGGTTCCTTCCTATCCATCACCCCTTTCTTCGGTCCAGATCTTGGAAGTCATGATTTACCTTGCTTTCCACCTAGAAATTCCTAAGTTGACTTTTTTTTTTCTATTATTTGTCTTTCCCTTTCAATAATGGGGACTTCATTCCTATCCTTGTTTCACACACAAATAATTGATCATGTGGGATTATGATTTAGGGAGAAATTTCTTTAAGCGAGGTTGAGATGCATAAGAATCCCTTAAATGGAGCGCTACACCTTTTGGTTTGAATTATATATCCTTAAACTAGGATCTCAAGTCTAAGCATCATGACCTTAAACAGTGTGAATATTGTCTCGAGGATGTGTCATATGGCACCAGGTCTCCTTGGCCCTCAATTCATGTCAGGTTACTACACCTTCTTTCCACACACACTCCTTTGAGACACACACCCCTTGGTCAAAGCTAAAAGACCTTAAAATATAGAAACCATTGGTCCAATCATGATAACCCTACACTTTGTGCAACTACAAACCTTTGTATTTGATTTTACTCACCTATAGTGCCTAGGAAAACTAATTCCCTCCACCTTTCATCTCATCCTCACTCAAGAGGATTTCCACCCCTTCCATCATTGGTATCCCACCACTCTATGTTCTAAAACTATGTGTAGTTTGATTCCCAACCCATGGTATATGAAATGATTCCTATACCTTTTGTCTTTAGTCCCAACTGAAAATTCCCCATTAGTTGAGGCCATATCCATTAATAGTCATCCTCCCTAGTCTAATTCTAATGATTGGACTTGAAAGTTCTTAGTATAGTGTAGGGCCTCCTCATCCCTCCATTAATGATGGGTTTCAACCCCTTATTCTATCCAAACCACCATGAAGTATCCCAAACTTGTACAAACTCCATTTCCTTAAACTAGGATCCCTGGTAAAAACTCCAGGATCTTAAACTAGGAGCAATGGTCCAAGAATCATGGCCTTAAACTATGTATGAATTGTCTTGAAGTTGTATCATATGACATGAGGCCCCCATTATCCCTCTCTTTACATTAGGTTTCTTCCCTTTTGTATCGTACAAACACCATGAGAACACACTTCCCCAACCCTTGGTCTACACATTATGACCTTAAACTATTTGAAACACATGGTCCAAGCTATTTGGCCTTAAAATAAGAACCTGAGTTTGATTAGAATGACCTTAAACTATCCAAAACAAGAGATGCATATGTCTGTTAGGTTTAAAACACAAAGGGGAAACCTGAGGAAAAGTTAAACTCTATCCCTATAGGTTTCTCTTGCAACTTGGGAAAAAAGAGGGTGTAAATAAAAAGGTTCAAATCCAACAGGACCCATCATGGGCCCTGAAAAAACTTGGTTGTGCCTGCTGGATCCACTGGTTTAGAAAAACGTTAGGGCCAAACCATAACTCTTTCCCCCAATCACATCGGTTCTCATGTCCTGTTCATAATACATTAAACTGTACTACACATGGCCTGACCATACGATGTTAAAATATACAAAATCATGGTTAAATCTATGTAACCTTAAACTACAACAATCATGTCCTCACCATATGACATTAAACTATGTGTTCAACATACTTGGAATAAGATTTTAAACTGCACTCCCTCCATCCTCAGTGCATGATGTAAAATTAAAATATTTCTTAGACCCTCACCTGATAAACCCCCACTAGTAGAAAACTATTTTTATGGTGTAGTTTTCACGTTGGTTATTTATAACCGACATGAAAATTTGGGCATATTACTTTTTCACGTCGGTTTTTATCAAAACCCACGTGAAAAATTATGCATTATCCTCTCTTTCACGTTGTTTATACAATATAACTGATGTGAAAGAGTGGGTTTTACATCATTTATACTATAACCGATATAAAAAACCTTTACTATGAATTTTTCACATTGATTATAATATAAACAACGTAAAAAACATTTTAAAAATTTATGTATCGATCAAGGGTTTAATTACACGATCTACCTATTTCGTGATGGATCTATCAATTCTCTCTCACCGAAGCCCTAACTTTCTAGTTTATTCAATTTTGTGGTCTAAATCTTGCCTTACGATCTAAATCAAACCATAGGGTTTTGTTGGCCTTAGGTTACACATCTAAATTAAGCCTAAAACATTTTGGTTTCTCTCTTTTTGGTCATTATTTGGCTTTGAATATCCAACCGACTATTGTTCAACATGGTGTTCTTAATTCTCATATTACCATATTTATACATTCAGATTTTTTTGTCTTCATCGTTGTACATTCAATTATAGATCTTCTCGTCTCCAACTAGCTCTCCTGAAGGTTTTAATTTTGAATTTGATATACATTTTCGAGGTTATTTGGGTGTTTTTATTTGGATTTATGGTGTTTTATTTAGATTATGTTATATAAAAAACATTTGAGTTTTCATGAGTTTTGGGATAAAAATAGAGGATGAATTAGAGGTGATTTGTAAGCTTACATGGTCAAATAAACCATACATAGACCAAAACAAAATCTACAAATATTTCAGAGGCTATAATATGATTCAACCTGATCCATCAAACAATGTAGCCAATACATGCATAATTATTCATCCCCGTTGTGTTTATTCATTACCCTACTTTTACTCTCAAGTTAATCCTATTGATTTTTATCCTTCATTAAGGTGAATTAAATATCGGTTTCATGACAATTTGATGATATTATCTTGATTTTTTTTGATTTTTTTGTATGTAGTTTACGTGGTCATTATCAATTTTTTTTATTAAAAGTGGATTTTGTAAAATGTTATTGGATTTAGAAGTAGAACTTATGGTTTATTAATTAACGATATTGAATTTTTGTGAGTGTATCTAATTTTATAAGTATATATAGTTAGTGTTTCCAAATAACAGATAATCATTGATTTTCAAAATAAATTTGGGTGCTTTTATAGTCTGTTGAATTGATTAAAAAGGTTTGTAAATATTTTTACTCTTTCATTTTTTGAATCAAACATGATAATGAACTGTAAATAAATCTAGGTGACAAATTCCTATCATGGTTTTGGATCATAATCTTTTGATTTCTGATGGATTCAAAGTTTCAGTATAATAGTGTATCCCTTAAATTGTTGACAGTAAAATATAAAATATATTTTAATTTATAATTCCCTTTTTTACCTAGTTTACTTATTCAATTATAAGAAATTAACATTACAAGAAAGTAAAATAATAGGAAAATCAAATGTGGTAGCTATTTTTTAGGTTTCCAGCTTGTTGGAACAAGTTAAAGTCGAATTATTAGTGCATGCCTCACATGATTGAGACTGTATAATCTACTTCTGATTTTATAATGTATTAATTAGTTCCCAACTTTATTTAATGTGACATTTTTTAAAATTAAGAATCAATTTATGATTAGATTATATTGTTAATTACAATATAGAATATATTTTTTTTATAAATAATCAACTATGAATTAGTTGATCTCATTCTATATATTTTTTATAGATATTGTTTTATGAATATCATTATACATATTTTTTAATAATTTCATAAGGTTATATTCATTTATTTTTATGTGAGACATTTTTTTAAAGGAATATATTTTGTAATTCCTTCCGTATGAATGAATTTTCTCATCAAATTTTTTAATTTTCATTCTAATGTTTCCATTCTTGGTTTTCTATATTTTTTGATTCCATTTATAATCTCAATATTTTATAAATTATTACCTTTATTTTTTATATTTATCTTTGATATTTGTTATAGATAATGAATTAAAGTTGGATTAATGGACCTCGAATTGGTGCTGAATATGTGGAAGGTGTCGATGCTTTTTTGGAATTTTCTAAACGTAATGTTCCAAAAAATGACATGTTTTTCTATCTATGGATAAAATATTTAAATTTGAAGAAGTTAAAAATAAGATAGATCAAATATCATTTAATTTTTTATGGTTTTAAATCAAGCTACATCCCTTGGATTTGGCGTGGTGAAACTGGGCAGAATTCTAGATCTATTGATGATGGTGCTTTGTATTGTGTATTGTGCTAGATTTTGGGATGCCTTTTCTATTGCCTCTTGTACCTATTTTCAAGGTTATTTTTGTGGAGGAGATAAATTAATGTACATTGCTATATTTTTCTGGATTTTTTGATGTTATCTGCTATTTATTTCTGTTTCCAATTGTGCGGTTTTTTGTCTTCTATTTTCTGGTTGCTGCTGGTGGAGAAGATGATTCATTGTACATCTTTTTTAAAAAAATCCTATTTTTCACATCGGTTATGGGATAACCGAAATGAAAAAAAATTATATTGGGGTTTTCACATTGGTTATTCAATAACCGACGTGAAAAACCATTTATCACATTAGTTATTTAAAATAACTGATGTGATAAAGGGTTTGTAATTGGTTTTTCACATTGGTTATTGGAAAACTGACATAAAAAACCATGCATAATTTTTTTATAATGTCAGTTTTAAGTAACCAATGTGAAAAAATTTATTTACCACATCTGCTACAACCACATTACCTATAAACTAACATAAATAATCATAAAAAACCTACTTGAAAAACCCTATATACACTAGTTCCCTTTCCCCTTATATGTTGGTCACATACCACACCATTTGAGGTCCTTGACCATTGCTTGGAATCCAAGATGATCCTCCCTTTGGAGGATGGGCCCATCCTTCATTTAGACTGATACGCCCACCTTATGTTCTTGGAAACATGGTGGTGTAATCCTAAGGGTATTGCAATCTATTTGAACATTACCTCAGCTCATCCTCATTCTTCACACCTCCATTTATTTATATCCTCATCATATTCCATGTCTTAATGCCCCCTAATGGAAATGGTTCCAAGCCACACTAGCTCACCTAACATCCTAGGTAGACACTCTGAATAACATTCGATGACATTTTAATAGATCCTATGTGTTGAACATGGCCAATGACTAACCCTCATTTTTTATCTCCACCATTGAAATAATTATAGGGGAACCTGTGTTTTGAATATGTTCTTCAATCATCCTTTATTTCCTTATCACCCCATTTGTCTTCCAGATCCTCGGAATCCCGATTCACACTCTCTATCACCCCCTTTGTTCAAGTAGAATTCAATAACCCTGAGAATTTTATTCCTCCTTCCATGGATTCCTCTATGGTGTTCATCACTTAGTCTGGGTATCCCTGAAATATTTAAGTCATTTTCTTGAAACTCATTTCCAGTTCCATACTGAGGTTGTCACTTGTTAATTATGATGCTTCTGTCTCGATAGAGCAACAACCTTTTATTAGAGAAGACGGTAACATTGGGAATGTATAATAATTTTTGGATTTTGGTTATATTGGGAACATGTAAAGTCTCCCCCTCTTGAGTTAAGATACACCTCATTAGCGAGGCATATTATGCATGAAACCTAAGGCATCCTGTGTCAGCCATAGGGTAATTGATGCTAGTGGAATAAGACATCTGAAGATTTTTTACCTAGAAAATCCCACATTTTTTTATACAGGGTAAAGATTATGGATTAGGTCATAGGTTTAATATATTCTGGGGGATATGTGGGTCCTAGGTTTAATGTCTTTTAGGGATAATTTCGTCGTTAAGTGTGTCACTAGGGGGGAATATGATCACACTTAAGGGTTTGTTTAAGTGTTTCCATAGGGAGAAGATGATCACACTTGAGGGTTTTGTTCAGTGTGTCATCAATGGGGAAAATTATCACACTTGAGGGTTTGGTTAAGTGTGTCCCAAGTGTGGAATATTACCACACTATAGTGTTTCTATCTCTTAAAGGGAAGATGTGCAGATTTGATAGGAATGTTGGTGTGTCAGTATTGAGTCTCAAGGAGGTATATAATGTTTGCTGAGATGTCATAATTGAACCTCATTGAGGCATCCTAAAAACCCTATCAAGAGAGAGGGATCAAGACCCATGTAGTTTTATGCCACAATTTAAGATCATGTGACAAGACTGGTCAATACAGTTTAATATCAAGTGGTAAGGATATTCATATCATGAAAGGAGAATCAATGAGGGATGTTGTGGGGCTTATGAATAGAGGTTGCTCAAAATGGGAGTCACATCTGATAGTGGAGAATGCTGGTGTGGGTATTATGTATATAAAATTACTAGGATGGGAGTCGCATCGAATGGTTAGGGAGAGTGTGTCATCCCATGCTTTCTATGCATGGGGAATCCTATATTTATTACATAGGGTAAGAAAATAGTTTTGTGTCAAATGATGAGGACACTGTCATGCAGTTTAACATTATATAACTAGGACATTGGGCTAGGAAGTTTTACATTATACTACTCAGACATGGTGGGGCCTACACCCATGGAAACCATATCCAGGTAAGAGAGAAATATTCAATATAAGACCTACCTACCAATAAATGTGGTAAATTTCCATTTATGATGGCACCTTTTGGGCTGACACATCTTCTACTCATGAACCTCTAGGTGGGGCACGGTGTAAACACTACCATAGAGGAGTGAAAATAAGGGGTCATGAAATTTGGGTTCCCATTCATAGGAGAAAGAGGTGATATAACTATCCAGGTTGTGCTTGAGGAAGAAATTCCATATACAAGGGTTGATGATACCAGTTTTCAAGGTGATGTAGGCATAGAGGAAACTAGTTGGAGTAGGTGTGGGGCACTTGAGCACTCAATCTACACACAACTGTGTTTGGTGGAAGGAGGTAAGGGATTAAAGAATTGGATGTTATTTCATGAAAACCTATAGTTTCACACACAAATGGGGATGCGTGAACCATGAGTTTTAGAACAAGGCCACTGTATGATCATTTTAGGCATTCATTTGTGAAACTTTAGAAGTTGCGCGAAACCTGGGACTACCTGAAGGAAGATTATCTTGCGTTCAACCACTTAGACTTCAAGTTAAGTTGTATAAGGATATATTAAACAAATAATAGGAAATGTGGGGGACCATGTGAGGTCATCTACATAAGTTATCTACCTTTAGGAATCCAAGGGAGTTCAAAGTTGCGTGATGTCATAGAAGTGGGGTTTGCGTGAGTGAGAGATGGAACTTCGACTTTCGAAGAGCTATCCCTAAATAAAATGGGTGTGTGTGTGTGTATGGGGGGGGGGTGATATGATATTTATATCCAAAATAGGTGGCATTTGGAATGTAAATCTCCCTTATTTCACAATGTGGTTTCATGCTATTCATGCCTTTTCCATCAAGATAGGGCTGTATAAGGGAGTGGTTTAACAAAACCTTTCTCACGTAATATCTTATGCACCTATATTCTGGGTTTCATGCATGGTCTGAATGTTTCATGATTGGGCCTTTTTAGAATTGGCGCCCTTCTAGGGAGATCATGAAACTTGGCCTCTTCAATACATCATTTCACGTGTAATTCGGTTATGTGAAAAAACATTGAGTTTCATGCAATCATCATAAGTTTCACACCTTCGATCCCTTGGATTAGAAATGATTCATGGGGACAAGGTGAATCTTTGATTTAGAGAAAAACTATCCTTTTAGGGTTGAGACATGTTTAAAGTGGTAATAACGAAAAAAAACATCATAAATAACTATTTAATTAAAATGTTAATTGAATTAAATAAAAAAACCAAGAAGAGAGGATATTTTCATGTTAATATTACAATTAATTTTAAAAACAATAATTACTCCAATCTTGAAAATTATTTCATTATAGAAGTGGCTGATCATTTAAATGATGTTTAATTACACTATCATTACACTCTTAGGATCCAAGGATAAAATCCCTCTAGCAAAAATCCAAACAATCTCTTATTGATATCGAAGTGTCATTGATGGAACTCCTTATGCTAGTGTAGCAGTACCGATACTCTCACATCTCTCCCTTCGATCACTAACATAATTACTTTGGTTTATAAGTATCATATATAGTTATCATCATATTGATAGGAAGGAGGAAGAATTTCACTTCTCTCATTCTTGAGAGAAACCCTAGAGATATTCTTGATGAAGAGAAATATCTAGGGAGGAGAGGAGGGGTGTTCTGCACAAAAAAAATTCTAACGTATCACAAATTAAATAAAAATGTATATATATATCCAATTTTAGGGTTTAATATTAATTAATTACACAAATTTTTTACATCCTATCCCAGATCAATCTATGAACAATAACAAAACTGGTTGGCGGTAATGCCTCAAGCATGCCACCCCATACACCAGAGGCTGTCAACTAGCAGTGAGGGCCTATAGTGTGTATGTGAGGAGACTATTACCTCATATCAGAGTAATAAAATAGAAAAAACAACTGAATATCATAAAAATTAGTAAAGTTTTGAATAAATAAATTGAAACAAGACTGTAATAATGAATGAAGTGCAGTAAAGGCCCAAGCGACCATGTTATACATACTGATCACCCACTGGGATGACCACATATATAGTAGATAATAAAATAAATAAAAATAAAAGTACAAGCCTCTACCACCCACACTATGCCGTACCACATATCCAATCTTCATATACATATCTGATCCATCCTACTTGATTAGTCTTGGGCCTCAGCCCAACACATACCTATAATCAAGTGAATGTATTCTCGAGTACCCCAGTACAATTTCATACTAAGTAGGGTGTGAGTATAAATATTAATAGGTTAAAAACAATGGGGTCCTATATATAGATAGTAAATTCAATGTATGTATATTTGAGTTACTCATCAGGATAACAACAATACAAGTAACGAAAATCTAAGAATAACTAAATCAAAAAAGTTGTTCCATGGTCTACTATCATAAGGGAATTATTATGGAATATGATAATCCTAGACAAGACACAACTGAAGTAAAGAGGATAAAGTAAAACCATATTTGATCTTTGGGTCCGTGATCTTGATCAACTGGAAATCCTATGAATAAATCATTGAACTGGATGTTATTCCATTCAAGATTTGTCTAAATAAGTTAATCCTTGGGTCCATGGTCTTGATATACCATACTTGCTTCTACCAACATAGAAAATGTATATAAGCCATATATCATAAGGGTTTCGTATTTTTAATAAGTGGAAAATAGTCCAAACATCCAAACTAGGCATATGGAATTACATGTACAAAAATCCCAATCAATGATGTCGAGCACCATCTCCAACATCCTAAACCAAGAGGTAATGGAGGATCATGACCAAAAATTTCTGATAAAGGATGATAATCACCATATATAACATCCTAAACCAAGGGGTCATTTAGATTCATGTCCAAAAATCACCAAATAATGATAAGGAGAACCATGTACAATATCTCAAACCAAACTAATAACTCGTGATCAATTCATTAAATAGCTCAATAGTCCCATCCTTATGAAAGTATTGGGAATTTAGTAACAATACATACACTAGAATCCTAGTTATCATCCTAGGTATAACTTAATAAGATCATCATCAATCCCTAATAATATCTTTAATATAGTGATCCAAGGAAAATAACGTACCTGACCATCTCTGGTCATCACCTGAAGCATCCACTAGGTAACACCAATGTAGAGGGGTTTCAAAATGCACACAAAAAACTAACTATGAATTCCTATGTAGGGAGGAGTCCCAATGAAAAATGGGACTTACAATAACCTTACCAATCAACTAATAAGTCTTTTAATCCAAATCCATGGAATTACCTCTGAGAATCTCGATCATAGCATCACATTATATCAGGCCCCATGGGTTGAGTTTTAGAAAGAACATCTAGAATTGTAGTTGCATCAATATTAACTGAGTGAATGAATAAATAAAATAGTTATATTGTTGAAATACCTAAACCCATCATGAACTCCATAGAACCTAGAGAACACACATTTGGTATGGATTAAAAGGCGACACTTGCTACCATATCTACAAAAAACATGCATGGTCAGGGTCACTCAAACACAGGGGCAACCACTAGGTCCCCTAGATCAAAAAATCATAGATATATCCTAATTTGGATCCTCTAGGTCCATAAATAAGAGGAGGTATTACTCTGGGAATCCATTAAGTATTTAACATGCTCTTGGGTCAACACCTGCTACTCGGACATCACATCCCACAACATCAAGAATAGGGTAGCTTGACCTTACTAACTACACAAGTTTATGTCACTAAGGCAATATTCATGGGATGGGTTATGACCTAATATCAGTTCCAAAGTCTCTCTATGAAGATCTAAACACCTAACCCAGTCACGACATACTTAAGTTTTGTACACCTAGGCCTATTTAAGGATGAAATTTCTTACCAAGCATAGTATTACCTCCTGATAGGAATGGAGGATGCTCAATATCTCAAGAAACTAATTCTCATCCATGATGGGACAAGACATTAGATTGAAACTCAGGGGTTGTTAGTGCCCCCTAGAATTCATACATTACTGTTATCTAATTTAATTAATTAAATATCCATTGGTATAAATTAAACAGGAGGCATCGCCCTAAGGGGTTGTTAGTGGCCCCTAGAATTCATACATTACTGTTATCTAATTTAATTAATTAAATATCCATTGGAATAAATTAAACAGGAGGCGTCGCCCTCAGGGGTGGACCCAAGAATACACATACTACTGTAAATGTGCATAAATACCATAGAGAATATGCGTCAAGACACCTACCTTTTATAAATCTATCCATTTATTTCTAAGGTCCTGAAGTAGCTTCCAATACCCATCCAAGATCATCAGAGATATACCAGGGTATTTTCTCATAACCAACCATCAGAAGTTAATTAATTATAATTACATTATAATTAATTAATAAAACTCAAAAAGATATAACGAAATTAACAAAAACAAAAACAAAGGCATAAATTCCAAAGCCTCATCAGCTAATCTTGTCACACTAGAACCGCAAAATAACACTCGCTAATAACCTGTAGCATAACCTCAATCTTAAATTGAGCATAGTCCCTAAAAAAAAATGTAAAGATAAACACCTAAAAAATTTAATTTATGCTTTGAATCTTTATAAATTTACTATGGTGACATACCACAATGTAATTCCTTGTGATGAAGTGCAGACAACCTCTCGGGTTATCCTGTTCTTAGATAGAGTAAAATCCCTATCACTAATATCTAATTCCACTATGCTCTAGTGGAATCAGGACCAACATACACAATTGTTGAAACCAACATTAGAGAAATAATGATATGAACAAAACAAAGGCTAAGGAAGTTGAATACCTACCTCAAGGATTACAGTGCATCTGATGACATTCGATTAAGATAAAGAATGAGGGAGATATCCCATGGAGGAAGGTAGGAGTAGGAGGGATTGTATAGAAGAGATGTTGGGTGAAAAAAGGAAGAAAAGTGGGTAAAAAAATTTAAGGGTTATAGAAAAAAATGGTTATTTTCACCTTTTTAGTGGGCCTCATGGTTTGGTTGAACATTTAGATAAACCTTGCACTAGTCGTGTGTCTCTACTGTCTGAGTCACACCCTATTTCATGGGAAAGGCACCTGGTTTAACAGATATTGTTTCAATTGTATGAAATTTCTACAATAAACTGTAGAAACCCACAAAGTTTGACTTAGCCATCCACATGGTTTCCTCATCCTATGAACCTCTACAAATTGGATCTCATGGTTTGACTACAAGGTTAGAACTAACTGTTTGTCAACCATGCGCCTAAGGATTCACCTTTACAAAAAACTAATTTCAAGTCCCAAACCCCCAAGACACTCAAAAAACCTACGAGCTACCTTCTAATCCTCTTTCCATGTCTAAAAACATCACTTTGAGGCATTCCAAACTTCTGAATCCTGTTCTGAACCTCTGATCAAAATTTGACTTGTCCAGTTGTTGAAAATTTAATTTCCTTATAAAATTTCCAACTTATAAAACATGTGATCTTACAACCTCCTTACATTAATTATTATAATACCTAAGAAGTTTTGTTAATTATATAATGAATAAATCATTCTACTTGGGTTGTGAATTACATCCAAATGGCCACGTTGTGTCTTTGAATGCCCAAAAAGGATTCCAAATGAAACTTTAAACATATAGTGCTTAACCCACCAAAACATGATCTAATTCTCATTATTATTATTGAAACATAAATGAAAAACTTACCCAAGCCTATTTGAGCTAAACTATGATCACATCATCATTAGATTACTCAACCAGACTATAGGGATCCCCGCTATAAGCTCTTTCTTTAAACGACCAATTTTGAATCATGAAACTTCCACCATCTAAATTGCTAATAGAAAAAGGCCCTAGAATCCTAACGATGCTCTCGACACATCCTTATACTTTCTACACCTGATAAAACATGAGGACACTGCTCTTCATCCCCAATTTTATTTACATGGTTGAATTCTAATTGACCAATCTTAATTTGATCACACAAGATTCTCCTTGAAAAGATATAGTCAACCATTATACTAAACCTATCCCATTACAATAGTGTGCCTGATGAGGTTTGATATGGAGTTATTTTAACACAAATTCAATACATAATATCTTTAATTTAAATGTATTTTATTTTTTAAATTTAATTGATTAATTTATAATTGTTTTAATTAAGTTTTAACTTAATAAAATACTTAATTATATGTTTAATATATGTTTTTATGTTTAATTATATTTTTTTTAACATTTATTTTATTATTTAATTTTGAAAAATCTTTTAAAATAATAAATTAAGTGTTTTTTAATTTAGTTTTATGTTAATTATGATTTTATTTTCCTTGTTTTTGTAATCAATTAATTAATTGAAGTTTAGTTGTTTCTGACACTTTCGCTGGGGCGTGCGCATCCATCTGTTTGGGGATGACGAGGATGCACTAGCTGTTTCCCCACATTTCCACTTTCCAAAGGTGGGAGGTATCCGTCGCTTATTCAGGGACGTTTGCTCCTTGATCAAAACAGGATGATGGGATGTCAGTTATTCCTTCCATGGATTCCTCCTCAGAATTCATCACCTAGTCCAGGTCTCCTTTATAGATTAAGATGTTGTTCGTGAAACTCTTCCCAGTGCCATATCTTCATGGACGCCGTTTAATTACACTGCTTTTATCAGGACATTCCAAGGGGTCCAGTCAGGGCAGCAACCTTCAGTTGGGAGAGTAGTCACGTTGGACATCACTGGCATGTCTGGATGCTGGAACAATAGTGTGTCTGGGTTTCTTACTCTTATTATAGGGATTATCGAGGGCGCGGAAGCTCGAGGCATCCCATGTCAAATTCAGGGAATTATATTCCATAGACATGTCTCTGAGATTTTCCTCAGCTTCCCATGTTTAACACAGGGTATGCCATGATTTTAACGTCTAGTGGAGATGGATTAGACTGATCAGAACACTAACTAGAGTGGATCATATGGGTGAAACCCCTGTAGGAAACACTGATGTCGGGGCTAACATGTGGTTAGTTACCTGGTTACTGCTAGGATCAGTGAAGAGGTGAATTGACATGATCTCACTGGGATGTGGCATCCTAGGTAAAAATTAGGATGGATGATGGATGGTTAAGTGAAGTGGATGGAGAATGAAATGTAGTTGACTCAAGGGAGATGGTGATGTTGGGATTGAGCCTCAAAGAGACCTCCTACGTATCCCCGTGGCATGGAATCAAAGTCCACATAGTTCAGGATGGGGGTATATAATTAGGGTGTGCGCAGAGGAAAATGACCCAATGATATACTGGGGCTTATGTATGGTTAGCAGCTCGAGGTTGGTCTTACGTCACTGGGACGAACCAGCGATATGGGTCCCAATGAAAGGTACAACAACGGCTTACTGCTGGGTTTGGGTTGACAATAACTTACCAATGAATGGGGATCACAACAGCTTACTATTGGATGAGGGCATAATGGCTTACCTCTAGATGGGGGCACAATGACTTACCGCTGGATGGGATCATAATGGATTATCGCTGGATGGGGTCACAACGGCTTACCGCTAGATAGGGTCACAAAAACTTACCGCTGGATGAGGTCACAACGGCTTACCACTGGATGGGATCACAACGACTTACCGCTGGATGGGGATCATAACAAATTACCGTTGGATGAGGGCACAACAACTTACCACTGGATGGAGGCACAATGACTTACCACTGGATGGGGTCACAATGGCTTACCACTGGATGGGGTCACAATGGCTTACCACTGGATGGGGTCATAATGGATTACCGCTGGATGGGGTCACAACGACTTACCACTGGATGAGGTCACAATGGATTATCGCTGGATGGGGTTGAACCTCATGGAGGCTTCCTAAGTACTCTATTTAGGAGAAGAGGATCAAATCCCATGTAGTTTGGGATGGTGGATGTAGTTTAACGTCATACAGGATGAAAAGGGGGCATGCAGTTTAACGTCATGCGGGACGAAGGTGGTCCGACATGAAGGGGGTCGGAACCAATGGTTTTTGGTCTTGAACCTTGGGGAGGCTTCCTACATACCTTACCTTAGAAAGGATCAAAGTCCACATAGTTCAGAATGAGTGGAAACCGATGTGAAGATGGTGGGAACTAATGGATGGGGGGCTTGAACCTCAGAGAGGCTTCCTACATACCTTTCCTTGGCAAGGATCAAAGTCCACGTAGTTCAGAATGGTGTTTGGTGAACCAACATGAAGATGGTCAGGACCAATAAATAGTGGGATTGAACCTCAAAGAGGCTTCCTACGTACCTTTCCTTGGAAAGGATCAAATTCCATGTAGTTCAGAACGGGTTGGGAACTGACGTGAAGATGGTCTGGACCAATGGGTGTTGGGATTGAACCTCAGGGAGGCTTCCTACGTACCTTACCTTGGAAAGGATCAAAGTCCATGTAGTTCAGAATGGTGTGTGGGACTTACACTCTAGGCGGCCCGAAGGATGTCATAGTCGATACTTATTCTAAGACCACATGAGTCATTCTCGGTGTGAGAAATAAGAGGCAGCAGGGACCTGATGATCACATCGTGAAAGGCGTGTCCATGGGAAATGGAGTGGGGCTTACACGTGGTTAGTATCCCAAAGAGGAAATAGGGGCTTACACGTGGTTAGCAACCCAGGGATATGGAGATTGGGACTTACTCCAGGGTGGAGGCCTGGTGGTGATAAATCCCAAAGGAAGAGGGATTTGGAACTGAATAAAGGAGGGATTCAGTGCCCATCCCCCTCTATATTCTTTAGCTAGGAATAAGATAGGAGGAGCAGGGATGCTGCCTCCCACAAGAAAGGCTAGGGGATTACACCAAGGTGGTTTCCCTTTCCCTGCAGACAGATGCCTCTCTGATAAAGAGGATCTCATTCTATGTGAGGAATGCTCTCACTCCTGTAGAGACTAGTGGGTATAGAAAATGTTCGAGATAGGGAACCCCACATATAATGCATAGGGTGATGCAATAGTTTAACGTCATGTGATGAGGATGATAGTTCTTGTTAGTTTAACGTCCTGCAGCTCAGACGAGGTGGGTTCACTCCTCACACCTAGGAATTATATAACTGATACCTGCCCGCCCTTGAGGAAGGTAAGGCATCAGTAATGCCGTGCTGAGGGGGTGTTATGGAGTGATCTATTAAGGGGTCCACGTTAGTGTGCCTATGTGAAGAACCAATATCCATTAGAATGCCTATGAAAAGAAGCATGATGCAAAGCAATGCAACAGGAAGTACCACCCAAGGTATCTTGAAATTACTTCGTTCAAACCTAGAGTGTCACATGGGAAAAGGAGTGGCGGAGCAAAGGGGTTCATAGGTAGAAGTCTCATGAAGCTCTGGTGCTCCATGTAGTGGAGGGGCTTTGCGAAGGGGTATGCTTCACTAAGTGAAGTGGCCTAGCCTAGTCATAGGGAATTGGTGTACATGGAAGGTGCTTCACAAAGTGGAAAAGCATTTGCAGATCATGACTTCATGAAGCAAGGGTGCCCTGCGAAGCAATATGCTTCGCGAAGCACAATGACCCTACCTTCGCATGTGGATCACATGTTCATGGAGGGTACATCGCGAAGCATAAGTGCTCCACAAATACCTGAGTCCCCTTGGAGATCCCCTTCCTTCACGGAGGCCCGTGGTCTCCATGAAGGGCATCCCTCTTTGAAGAGGGGCTGACTTCAAACTAAGGGATAGACACTTCGTGAAGCTAAAGTACCTTGAGGACATCATGGTTTGCAAAGCAGAATTTGATTCGTGATTTGAGAGCTTAGAAGTTAAAAGGTCAGAGGATCTGTCCTTTGGGATCTAGGGGAGCCCGATATTTATAGGCAAGAGGCACCGCGAAGCAGAGCTCGCTGGGCACGGAGACACGTGGAATTTTTTCTTAATCTTGAAGCCTTCTGCCTCCTTGATCCATGAAGTGTTCTCAAACATCAAGGGGGATCGCAGAGCCTCCCACCTCCTTGCTTCGCGATGGGTTCACAAATTTCAAGGGGGATCACAGAGCCTCCCTCCTCCTTGCTCCATGGCGCCTTCATGGAGGGGAAGCTTTGCGCCAGCCGCGGGACTACAAGGGATCAATGAATAAGATTTACAAGGAATAACTTAAGTCTTTCTATTTGTTCTCATTATTCCCAAATTTTGGTGCCAAGAAATGCTCCCCTTCAGACTGGGAGCCGAGGAGAAATAGAGGGTCGAAGTCTAAGGGTAAATTACCAAAATTCCTCATCCAATCGTGAAGCTAACTTGTGAAGGAGGATCGTGAAGTGGAGGGGGATGTACGGACTGAGTGCGCCGTGAATCTTTCCTCTTTCAGACGTGCTGCGAAGCAACAGGGGTCCTCGCCTATAAATATGGGATTCCAACCTCTCTTTTTTCCTTTCTCATCTCCACGATTTTGTATTTTAGCACTCTCAATTCACGAAGCTCTACGTACTCCGTGATTTCTCTCCGAAAATCAGGCCTTCTACTTCACAGTGCACAGTGAGTCTTTGACTTCATGGTGGTGCGCTCTGTGGCTTGCATCTGAAGGCCATGGCAGGGCTCCGTGAACAGTCTTCGCGAACGACCTCCACAAAAGAGGCCTGCGAAAGAGCTCCGCGAACCAAAACAAAAAAAAATGCTCAAACTCAAAAACTAAATGGCTCACCAAGAAGATGTTAGGGGGTTCCTTGAAGATGCTTCCCAGAGGGAAGAGATAGAAGATAGATCAGGTATAAGGGAGTTTTTGTTGAGCCATTCTGACCATAACTCACTGGTGGTACTGCTGTCAGAAAACCAGAAAGACTATCCACTGTGTAAGAGGATGAATCTGTATGGATTTGGACTGAGGGATGACTTATTCATCCCTAAAGTGAGAAGGGACAAGCCAAATTACTGGTTCAGGAGCACACCATGCTAGTGCTAGTGGTTCAGGGTGGCTGATGGCCATGCTTAGGAGGAATTCACACCTGTCAATGCTGACTGTCTGTACAATCATCTAAACAACATTGATGGGAAGGAACTGCAGCCGGAGACATCCCCCCTCTATACCACACCATCTTGAAGGAATCCCTGAGGAACCCATGAAAGGGGTGGTCTGGTGAGTGTGATCTACACTAGGGCTACAACTTCATAGACGACTGGGCCTAGGCCTACTGGGTAGGTTCCTCATGCAATGAATTCAGGGCAGAGCTGAGAATAGTGGGCCTGTATGAGGCGGCTTGGTCCTCCCAATTCCACATCTATCAATCGAAGCATATGATGTTGGAGTTGCTGAGTAGATGGTCATTGCAGACCAATACCTTCCATTTTCACCATGGATAGGTCGACATTAGTTTATGGTATGTTTATCAGATCTCAGGGGTCCCGATACTGGGGGCGATGTATGATGAGTTCTTCCCTGTTATGGGTGTGTGGGAGGATCCAGAGAAAATTCCACTACTGGCGATGGCGTTGATGAACCTAGTACCAAGAGAGGACAAGCAGTCAGTGAGGGATGTCCACTTCAAATGGTGGTTCAAGAAGTTCCTAAAATTTTCAGAAGATAGGAAGTTTCCAGTGAGGCCTCAAACTTTCCCAAAGGGGGCCTAATGGGGTAAGGAGCACTCGTACTGGATGATCTTGGAGGACAACCAATGAAAAACCTGGGGATTCAATGTCAGCACTGAGCAACAACCGGTAGTAAGGTTGGATGCATTCATTATGTCACTCATCTGCAGTTGGATCCTGCCGGTGAGAGATACAAACATGGGCATGCAACCAATCACATTTATCATGGTATCCATGTTGGCGATATGAGGGTGGGTCAACCTCGGGATCCCGATGCTCACCAACCTGTACAAGATACTGTGGCACATCAGTGAAGGGAAGAATCCACATATAATATTTGGGCCATTCCACCTCCTGTATGGGTGGATATCGGTGCATGTCAGAGGCACCTATGAGTATCCAAACCCGATCTCCCCTCTAGAATTGAATTTTCACCCAGACATTCTGAATGCGGTGGGTAGCCTTTCTTCCAAGATGATGGTGCAGGTGATACTAAACTGGGTTTGGAAGGTAGAGGAGTTCAATTTTCACCCATTCCCTTTGCCAACGTGTGTGTTTACTGATGATGTTCAGGTAATGGAAGAGAATCAGTCATATATTCTGGCCTTTTGAGGTGGAGTCCTGGTGGCACAGGTGGACCGTGAGCCCCTCTGTGAGCCATACACCCCACACCAATTTGCAAGGAAATTTTAGTACATGCAGCGACTGACCCCACGGGTCTACTTGGGGGTGCTCTACGAGGACCACCCGTGCATGATGAGACAGATGTGGCTCATGTTCATACAAGAAGATGGGAAGATGCAGAATGAGATGCCTCCGCCCACAACCATCTTCGGTTTGGTGAAGAAGTATGCCAAAAGCCGAGAGGCGGCCTACCCGGGGGAGATGTTGAAGCAGCCAACCGTTAGGTCCGGTGATGGTGTGCCTCCTCAACCTCGATGCTCGGGCCGTACGATGGCAAGGAAATCCCGTGGTGGCGGGGCTGCCGTGCTGGAAAGGCCCGCACCGGTTGAGGAGGAGGCAATGACAGCGGATCTAGCAGCGGTAGCAGACCCGGCGGTCCTATAAGAGCAGAGTTATCCAAAGGGGAGGCCACCAAGAGGATTCCATAGAATATCCACCCAGGATCTGGGGAAGCGGCTGCGCCATATAGACATACCAAAGAATGTTGTCATCCCGGAGGCCTAGGACATCTAGGATGTCAATAGGAAATTTCTCAGCCCATCCGAGATGTGGGAACACCTGAACCATCTTGGTATGGATTTCCTGGGGATAGGCCCCGTTAGGGCTGACTTTGCAGTATCCCAGGCGGAGGCAGAGTAATACCTGTAAGAGTTGGAGGACTTCTTTCACTCCCGGGGTGCCCCGTATCCAATGATAGACTGGGTAAAGGTGTTGCTGGATCGTATGACCCCTCCGTAGTTGTCAGATGTAGAATTGAGGGAGCACTTCCCTTTGTCAGAAGAATCAGATGAGTCCTCCTGGGGGGAGGAGGCCAGTAGAGGGAGCCCATTGGAGGATAGTGAATTTGGTGACTCAGACCTAGAGCCTGAAGAGTTTTCAGAGGATCTTGAGGTAAGAACCTAAGTTCCTTCCCCGAGATATGATTCCAAGATACTTTGGACCCCTCATTAATATTTAAACTATACAGGAGGGCCTCATACACAGAACCCATTCTTGTCCCTCAGTGGATGTAGATGCGGGGCCTTCGGGATCCACGCTCACAGCTACGGTGATTACTACTTCCAATAGGTCCAGGACCTCTGCGTTGGTTCCCCTAGAGTCTTCAGAATTCCCTACAATATACGGAGGGCCACACCTCGAGGTCCCGATGGAAAAAACTCAGGAGAGAGACTTCCAATTTGATCTATGTAAGTCCCCTTGAAAAATAATTCAAGCCTACCACCCATTGACTAGGTTAACTGACATCCGTGCACTTCTTGGTATGCAAATTTCTTCAAATGGCGTAGGATGCCTTGGCGAGGCTGGTTGGTACTCTCAGCGGTGCCATTCCCTGGGGAATGCCAGTGGTCCTGGAAGCGGATATTCAGACCGACCAAGCTTCGGAGCTCTCGATCACTGGTGGGACCATTAGTGGGGCTGAGCCTGAGATTATTGAGGTGGGATCCGACTATGAAGATCGACTGTAAAGTGTGGGTCCTTTCATACCCGACCAGACACCAGATGCGAACCCTGATGATGAGTTCTTGGGGGTGTTCCCTGCGTATGAACCTGCCAACCCCGCAGACTGGGATGAGACAACCTTTGATGAAGAGGACATCAAGATAGTATGCCTCCAGTCATAGAAGTTGATCAAGCACTTTATTGATGACACCCCTCAAGCACAATGGATATATCAGATGGAGATAATTCGTTCGCAACTACGCGAACTGTGCGCTAGGGTAGTGGATGCCCAGCGTCCCCACATGCTCATCTAAGATCTCATGGTGGAGAAGATCTGGGTGTATGACCACGACCTTGTTGTGGGTTGGTAGTGAAGAAAATATGTGAACGTCAAGAGGCTCTAGGAGGCTGAAAAAGTGATTCAGTAGCTGCACATATGGGAAGATGAACATTCTGCTTCCCTCAATGTGTAGTAAGAGATTATATCGTGACTGAAGGCCCAACTGGAGGTGGCCGAAGAGTGCACGAGGCAAGCCTCTGAGGAGATGACCATTATATGAACCAAAAATGATCGAGCCTAGATTATAGCTGAATAACTGCACCCCATTACTGCTGAGGAGGAGCAGGAACTAAACAGGAGACAATGAATCCTAGATTCCACAAGACAAAGGGTGGCAGAGCTGCAACACTCTTTTTTCGGGGTCAACCCGTCCATGGGAGGGGTTGATCCTCAAGTACTATGATGCATGTAACTTTTGAATGCACCTTCATACTTTTGACTATTCATGCTAGATGCATGCATGATTTCTGTTATTCATCTTTGGTCTATTGCATTTCCATTACATTCATGGAGCATCCAACGACCAGTCCTTAAGATCCCGTGGGTTGGGTCCGATGCGAGAAACAAGGGATGACCACCTTGCCATTCCATCTGAATATAGGAGTGCAAACCAAGATCTGGGCATCCGAGGTTTGAATAACCAATCTGAATTTCTGTTAAGAAGGGGAGAGGCCTGACCGGAGGATGATGATCTCAGAACAATCGATGTTCCATCTTCCCAATGTGCTCTAGTGCACGAGCGAGGTAACTCCAGGGGTGTTTGAAATTAATCCGAACACAGGGGAGTGGAGAGTTTGAATCACGATACCCCATATTTGGAACACTGTGGGGGGGGGGGGTGGCATGAAAATGAAGGATAACCACTGACCACATTCGAAACAAAATATCCTTATTGCATTATCTTGAAATGGAGATAACAAACTAGGGCTAACCATTGACCATATTCAAAACACGGGGGGGGCTAACACAAAATTTCATCCATTAGTCTTCCAGAACGTTGACCCAGGATAGTAGGCGAGCCATAGGCTAAGAATCCATACTGTTAGGGGGTTCTTTTAGATGTGAAAGAGGATGAGGGTCTGAATAAAGGGCACACAAAGCATGGGGTGTGGAGTGATGGGTTGTTCGAATGGAGTCCAACACTCTTGAAATCAAGCCACCGTGGTGGAAACACATTAGGTTGGTGTATCTGTCTAATCAAGGATCAAACATACTTCCGAGCAGGACCTATCCGGTAAGGACCTAGAATGATCTGTAGTTTTACATCATATAGATATGGATGATAGGCACATAGTTTAAACATCGTACGGTGAGGATGACACACATAGTTTAAAGGTCATACTTTTCAGACTAGGATTGGGCCCAAGGGGCCAAAAGGGTTAATGACCCTAGGGATGGTCCCAAGGAAAAATGCTTGGGCATCGCTACGTATCCCATAAGGATGATAATCAAGACAAACATAGTTATTAAGTATGGCATGGCTGGAGGCCGACACTGATAGGGGAAATCTTCTATGGCAAGGGATTTGGTGCATCCCATGATTAACATGGGGTATCCTGAACTTGTTCAAGGTAGAACTGCAGTTTAGTGTCAAGCATTGAGGACATATGGACTAGTGCAATTAAACATCATACAATAGGATGAGGAGTGAAAGGGAAGATCCCAGGAAGGGAGTGTGTGGTACGGTATCTATAAACCCAACATGAATGAGGACATAAGGAGTCCACACCACACCACGTATCCCTAGAGGGAGTTCTTTAGGTCAAGGGACCAAAAGTGAAAGTTAGGCTGGGCCCGAGGCAAGGTACCTAGATGTTCCTACGCACCCCATTTGGATGGGAATCAAGCCAAACACAGTTCTAGAGTGCAGTTTAACATCATGCAGGATGATGAAAGGCATGTGTGGCATGGCTGTTCCAGTACACATCCTACCAAAACTACTAATCCCATGTGAGTCATGCTCGATGTGGGAAATAAGGAGTAGTGATGGGAATTTCCTAGCATAGGAAGGAACATGTTAGGGGTGATGGGATGATAGGTGAATGGCATCCCAATAATACCGACCTACCTACTTTACACACCTAGATGCGCGAAGGGGTAAAGCTGAGTATGTTGGAATTCCACTTGAATATAAGGAAGTGAAAATATGTGAATCATGATGCTCGAGATCTGGACCACAATGATGGTGGTGTGATGATAGGGGATAAATGTTGACCATGTTCAAAACATAGTACCTATTTCGCGTTATCCTAGAATGGGGACAGACAAATGAGGGTCGACCGCTGACCATGTTCAAAACACAGGGCCTATCACAAATGTCGTCCAAGGTCCTTAGAGATGTTGGACCAAAATGGTAGGTAAGCCAATGTGGCATGAGACCAGGCTGTAAAGGGGGTCCCTTCAGACATGGAATAGGATGAGGATCCAAATAATGGGCTCACAAAGCTTGGACATGGAATGAGGGAATGTCCCCATGAAAATTACACACTTCCGACTTTTTTGTCACAATGCATCTAAGTACGACAAAAAAGACATATTAGTTAAAGGGAGTTGGGTCCCTTTCCAAGGAAAAGGGTCCTGGGGTTGCACGCTTCCAACTTAATGGTCGTAGGATGGGCCATTAAGGGGGGATTGATTTAATGGACTATGCATAGGGTGGAGAAGTGGCCGAACATGATGTGCTGTTCCCATAGGGGCATCTTAGTTTAGGGTCATAGACCTTGGACTAGGTTTAAAAAGACATGGGAGGCACATGGTGCAGATTTTGAAAAATCCGACACGAACAAGAACCCTTGAGGTACTCACCACAACACATGTTCCCAAAAGGGTTCGGGCCTAGGGGCTGAAAGAGAGGGGACATGATTTTAGATTCCTGGGGATGGACCAGGAGATAAGATGTCTGGGCGTTCCTACATATCCCATGAGGATGGGAATCAAACAACACATAGTTCTGGGAGATGTCGTGCAGTTTAATGTCTTGTGGGAAGGATGTATAGTGATCTTAGTTTATGGTCATAGAGCTTGGAACAGATATGGTAGGGAATGTGAGAGACACATGGTGAGGTAATTATAAAACCTGACATGAATGAGGATAGTGGGAGTCTGTATCACCAAAATGTGTTCCTTGAGAAACTTCTACGTCGGGGGACCAAAAGTGAAAGTTAGGCTCGGCCCGAGGCAAAGTTCCCAGGCATTCCTACATACCCCATGAGGATGGGAATCCATACATACATAGTTATAAGGTTGGAATGGTAAGATACCAGTGCCAGAGATAACAAGGTCGTGTGGGTCTGGCCCTTGCACCAAAACAAGTAGCATTTGATAGATCTCATTTTTCCTTTAGGATGAATGTATTTTTTTGTGAAGCGATGGACCTAGGATAGAAAGTACATGCATCACCACAAGAATAAATCCATATGTAGGCATTGAAAAATGGTATGGTGGGTGAATGATACCAAACATGATGTCCCCTTGAGTGAGGACACCATGATGCAGTGCCGTTTTTCATCGTGCGGCCAGGATGACAATGTCACAGTTTAGGGTCATGTGATGGGACCAACCATGCACTTTAACATCATACAATATAGAAGTAATAGTTTAAATTCATGTGGGACTAGGCATCATAGTTCAGAGTCATATGGCTTAGACATATACCGAAGAGATAAGGTTCAAGAAGGAATGTTCACGATGTGATAAAGCATACCTGATATGAATGAGGATGAGTCCCACATCACACCGCACATGATTCCAAGAAAGAAACCTCAGGCCAAGGGGCCAGATAAGGTTAGGGAATATGGGTTAGGAGAGACTAGTTCTCAGTTGAGCTGGAACCAAAGACAAGATGTCCGAGCATTCCTATGTATCCCATGAGGATGGGAATCAAGCCATACGTAGTTCTAGAAAGCATAGTTTAATGTTATACAGGATAACATACAGTTTAATGTCATGTGAGAAATCATACAGTTTAATGTCATGAGGGACAAAAGGGAGGAGGAACTAGCTCCTTAAAGGGGAGTACATGGTGCATTTATTATAAACCCAACGTGAATGAGGACATAATCCCATATACACCACACCATGCAGTCCTATAAGAGTCAAGGCCTAAAAGGTAGAACAAAAGAGATAAATTAGTGGAACTCAAGATGGACCCAAAGATGAGATGTCTGGGCGTTCCTACCTATCCCATAAGGATGGGAATAAAGCCATACATAGTTCTAAAGAGGGGACATATAAAGGTATCTTAGTTTAAGGTCTTAGAGCTCGAACCATGGAAAAGTGAAACTCTTACAAGTAGGCACAGATCTTGATCCAATCTCTAATCCCACGTGAGTCAAACTTAGTTTGGGAAACAATGGAGGAAGGAGTCTTTGCAATACATGGGATGCGCATAAAGGGGAAGTTGGTGTGGATCCCCAAATGACACCTTACCATGGCTTTGTCCTCCTAATCTGAAAATGCACACTGAGGGATAGTACCAATGGTGCTGAAATTCCACTTGGACATGGTAGGGTGGAAAATGATGTGAATCATGTAACCAAAATTTAAGGATTTATGGGGTTGGCGTGATGATGGAGGATGACTGTTTACTGTGTTCGAAACACAGCATCCATATCATGTGACCTGAAATGGGAACAACTAATGAGCATCAACCGCTGACTGTATTCACAATGCGGGAATTGTATCAATTTTTTGTTTGAAATCCTCAAGGACGTTGGCCTATAATGGCAGGATATCCCTTGGGCTGAGCATCTATTCCATTTGGGGGTCCCTTCGGATGTGAAATATAATGGAAGACCAAATGAAAGGGAACAAAAATCCTGAAAAATGGGTGAAAGCATGTCCAGGTAGAATCTGACACTCTAGAATCTAAACCAGAGTACTCCTAGGCACATTGGCGAATCATCAAAGAGGGTCGAGAGACCCAACTTAAGAGCAACTGAATCAAAAAGATGAATATAGGGAAAGGGAGCGAAGGGCACTCAAGAGAGAGAGGTATGTGGTGTGGTTGTTATAAACTTGATGTGAATAAGGATGCATGTCCATACCACACCCTATACCCCTCTCTTGGAAGAATGTAGGCCAAGGGGCCAAGATGATAGGGAGGTTTCTAAGAGATGGGGTTGGACCTGAAGACTAGACATTTGGGAGGTCCTACATATACCATAAATATGGGAATCAAACCATACATAGTTCTGATTAGGATACTGTGCAATTTATCGTCTTGCAGTAAGGACGCAAAGAAGGGAAAGACACCCCAATGAGGGAAGTGTATGACATGGTGAGTAACCCAACATTAATGAGGACATAATCCTGTACCACACCATACAATAATAAGTGAGAACTTGGACTAGGGGCTCGAGAAGGCCGAGGGACCTGAGGCTGGGCCATAGACAGAATTTCATATCCATCTTGCAGTTTAACGTCTTGCAACAAGGACGATGGTGATCTTAGTTTAAGGTCATAGATCTCGGACCGTATATGTCTTGTTTAATGTCATATACATGGGAAAACTGAGTGGAGAGGGAAAATCATCATTCCTATGGAAGACCACAAAGAGGAAATGATGATAGAGGACAACTGTTGACCAGGTTTGCAACATAGTATCTGCCCTTGTGTGACCGAAGTTTGGGGGAAAGTAATTGAGATTCGACCATTGACCATATTCACAACACAAGACTTGCATCAATTTTTCGCTCGCAATCCTCAAAGGCATTATCCTGTAATGGTAGGAGAGCTCTTGGTCCGAGCATCCATGCCATTCGAGGGTCCTTTTGGATATAGAAGATGATGGAAACCCAAATGATGGGGCCCGTGAAGCATGGCAGGGCCTATGCTTGCAGAAAATATGATAAACAGAGGGATGTCTCAAAGGGGGTATGTGTGGCATGGAAAAATAGCTCGACGTGAATAGGGACACGAGTCTATACCACACCGCACACTTATAAATGAGAACTCGGGCCAGGGGGCCGAAAGGGTCGAGGGACCCGAGGTTGGGCATCCCAGCCAACTGTAGCCAAATGACCTCTCATGTGGGTATTGCCTTAACTCAGTTCCAAATCCCACATAAGAAATGCTCGGTGTGGGAAACAAGGAGTAGGAATAGTATCTTCTCATCACATAAGGGTCTAACAGCTGGAAACACACTCCTGCCTGAGGTAGGCCGAAGCTTGAAGAGACAGCGGGGTAGAATGAGCCATTACACTCCACTTTTGGGACATATGGGGGTGATAACAACGAAAAAGGATGGATGTTGAACAAATTAAAAACATAGCATCCACACCATGGTAACCTAAAATGGGAAAAAAATGAGCATCAACTGCTAACCATATTCGCAATGCGGGACTTGTATCAATTTGTCGTTTGAAACCCTCAAGGACGTTGGCCTGTAATGGTAGGAGAGCCCTTGGGCTGAGCATCCATGCCATTTAGGGATCCCTTCGGATGTGAATGATAATGAAAACCTAGATTATGGATTGTGTGGAGCATAAATGTGCTCATGAAACTTAAGGTCATGCTGGACAATAGAAGAGGTGGGGACCTTCAGGGAGGAGGGATACACGGTACGATCATTATGAACTCAACATGGATGAGAGAAAAATACTATACCACACCATATGCTTTGACCCAATGGGAGGTCCTAAAGTTTGGGGTTGGGTCTACGGAGGAAATGCCCAGGAATTCCTACGTATCCCATAAGGATGGGAATCAAGCCATACGTAGTTCTAAAGGCCATGCAGTTTAATGTCATTCAGTGAGGACGTGGGAGGAGTGAATAAAGAGGGAGGGAACATCTTAAAATCATCATAATCCTAACATGAGTGGTGTCAAAGAAGCTTATATGACACCATGTGGGATCCTCCAATAGAACTATACCCAGGGGGAATAGTCAAAGAGGACACTTGGGATGGACTCAAGACGAGGTGTATGAGCATTGCTACATATCCCAGGAGGATGGGAATCAAGACGTACGTAGTTATTGTAGTTTAACGTCTCGCAGGGTGAAACACAGTTTAACGTCATACAGGACAACATACAGTTTAACGTCATTCAAGAAGACACATAGTTTAACATCATGCGGGATGACATACAATTTAACTTCATGTGGGACAACACACAATTTAGTGTCATGCGGGACGATATATAGTTTCACGTCATGTGGGAAATTTTACATTTTTAGGTAATGTAAGACCAGAGAGTTTAAGGTCATATAGGACCCAATAGTTTAAGGTCACGTAGGACCAGAATGCAGTTTGGGGTCATGTAGGACCATACAATTTAAGGTCATGCAGGACCATAATGAAGTTTGGGGTCATGCAGGACCATACAGTTTAAGGTCGTGTGAGACCATGTGAATTAGGCAAATTATTTCTTGAGGAACTTGGCATTGGTGGGAGGAGTTATATGCTCACCATCCATGGTAACCAGGGAGTATTCACTATTGGAGTAAATCTTGTGAATGATGTAAGGTCCTTCCCATTTGGGCTCCAACTTGGGTGGTTTCCTACCAGGTATCATTGGTGTTCTCAGGGCCAACACCAAGTCACCTTGCAGGAAGGATCAGAGGAAAAATTTCTTATTGAAAGCTCAAGCTATCTTATTTTGATGCCTTTCCATATTTAGGGCACGAAGCCTATTCTTTTCAAGCACTTCCAACCAGGCCAGATGAATTTCAACTACTTTATCTGGTGCTTACTGATCATAGACAGCTGTGTGCAATGAGGGAAACTAAATCTCGATGGACATGACGACCTCCGCTTCGTACACCAGGGAATATGGGGTCACCTAGGTGGAATTATGAGTTATCATCCGATAAGCCCAGAGGGCATTGGGAAGATTGTCTGTCCAACTCTTCTTGTTCCGACCAACCATTTTCCGCAGAATATTAGAGAGGGTTTTATTGAATGCCTCGATCTATCCATTTTCTTGCGCATGATAGTGGGAGGTATGGTTATAACGGATGTTGTAATTTGTGTACAATTTCTTTAGCTCAGCTTCTCAGAAGTTCGTGATGTTATCGGTGAGGATGGAATGAGGGACTCCAAACCAGTAGATGGTGTTGGATCTCACAAAGTCAATGATAGAATGGGCCTTGACCTCCTTGATTGGAACCACCTCTACTAACTTAGAGAAGAAATCCGTAGTTTTCAGGATGAACCTGTACTGGCGAGCTATCGTCGGTGGATATGGTCCCACAACATTGAGTCCCCACACCATAAATAGCCAAGAGTACTTGGCGGAGTGGAGAGGATCTAGTGGCCAATGCATAAAGTTAGCATGAATTTGGCATGCATGGAACCTTTGGGTGAACTCGATTCAGTCATGGATTATAGAGGGCCAAATGTACCCTAGTCTCTAGATCTAGTGAGATAGTTTCGGCCCAGTCTGATGATCCCCACAGGAACCGGCATGAACCTCCTACATGACTTGGGAAATCTCGATTCCTTGAATGCAATGAAGGAGAACCCCATAAAACCCATGCTTGTAGAGGACCTTATCACGACTAGGACCATCCTGGAGAATAAACAGTAATGCACGACGTCAGATTCGCTCACGTCCGGCCTAATATTTTGAAAGATTAATGTTCTGGAGATACTCAAAAAAGGAGGTTCTCCAGTCAGGAGTCACTTCGATCATTGCATCCAGGGGACCTGGGGGTCCTGACGTGGAGGCACCGATAGTAAGGTGGATTACCTGTGGGCCATCACCGTCATCTAGAGTGGCGGGATCAATGACCATTCGGTGTTCCACATGGATAATTAGATCATCCTGTTCGGGCACTTAAAGTGATACAGCTAGGCTGGCTAGGGCATCATCTTGACCGTTCTGAGATTGAGGGACATGAGTGACTTCTGGCCGAGATGGGAACTGGGCCATTAGCTGGAGAGTGCGTTCCAACTATGGTATGAGCTATGGATTTTTGACGACATAATCACCATTGATATTCTTGATGACTAGTTCATAGTCCTCTTTCACATGAAAATGGGGAACGCCAATCTAGAGGGCTAGCTCGAGGCCAGTAATGAGAGATTGATTCTCCGCCTCATTGTTGGCGCAACCTTCTGACAACAGGAATGAATATAGAAAAATGACTTGTGCTGGGTTAAATAAGACAATACCCAGACCTACTCTATTGAGTCTGGGGTCATTGAGCCTTCTTCAGGTGGGGCTCCGGGAAGTACCATCAAAGTGTATTTTCCAGCACAAAATGGCTTGGTCTACTGAGAGGATCACTTCATCGAGGAAATTGAGATCCAGGGACTGGTCCGCAGGAGCTGGATGGGTGGAAAGGAAGTCTTCTAATGCTTTCCCTTTAATGTACTTCTGAGGAAAAAACATGATGTCGAACTGCTGGGGAATCACTACCCACTGAGCTTGACAACCTATCAACTTGGGGCGGTTCAGGATGTACTTCAGCAGATCTACTTGGGACTCCATCTATACCTCGTGGTGCTGCAAGTAATGTTGTAATTTTTGTACTACGAATACCAGCACAAGGCATCTCTTCTTGATAGGGGAGTGTCTAGTCTCCGTATCAAGGAGCATGCGGCTGAGGTAGTAAAGGCTATTCTCTGTTCCCTCATTGTTCTTCTGGGTGATAAGTGCACTGAGAGATTGCTCTAGGGAAGTCACATAAAGGCCCAACGACTTTCCAGATATGGGTGGAATTAAGACCGGAGGCTGGAGCAGATACTACTTGATTTCCTCGAAAGCAGTCTGACACTCTTCGTCCCACTCATAGACAGTGCCTTTATTCATGATCCTAGAAAAGGGATTATAGTTGCCAGCCAAATTCACGATGAATCAGTGTATATAGGCGAAGTGTCCTTGGAAGCCTCGAAGCTCCCGAATATTACTCGGGGGAGACATCTGGCTGATGGACTTAATCTTCTCTGGGTCAATCTCAATGCCCCTGTACCTGACAACGAATCTGAAAAACTTTCTAGAGGTAACCCTGAAGGCACACTTCAATGGGTTCATCTTCAGGTGACAGGAACGGAGGAAGACGAACATTTTCTCAAGGTCTTTGAGATGGTCCTGACGCTGGTGAGATTTTACCACCAGATCATCCACGTAACATTCCACCAATGTTCCGAGGATCGACTTAAATATGAGATGTATATCCCGCTGATAGGTGGCACCTACATTCTTTAAAATGAAGGGAATGACTTGGTAACAGAAAGTACCTTGTGGTGCCCTAAAGACTGTAGAATCCTCATCCTCTTGGTCCATTCAGATCTAGTTATACCCAGAGTACCCATCCATGAAGCAGAGGGCTTATAATCCATCCGTAGTGTAAATCAACAATTCTATCACAGGAAGGGGAAAATCAACCTTTAGACAATGAAAGTTGAGATCTTGGAAGTTGATGCAGACTTTGATCTGTCCGTTATTCTTCTTGATTGGCACAATGTTGGCTATACACTTAGGGTACTAGAACTTCTTAACAAAATTGTCTCTGATGAGCTTATTAACTTCTTCCTCAACCATGGCACCGTGAGAAGGGTGCATCTTTATGGGAGGCTGCTTGAACCCACAATGATTTGTCAAGAGACCAAGGTAGTGGACTACTACCTGAGGATCTAGTCCTGGAATCTTGTCATAACTCTAGGAGAATACATCACGATGCTGTTTAAGGAAGTCTATGTACTGTTGTTGCTCCTCAAGGGGCATGGCGGCACTGATCAGTGTGGGTTTTGGGTCTGCCTCGCTACCGAGGTTCACCCGTACCAATTCATTGATCGTGGCAGAGAATCCCTATTCAAAGGAAGGGGATCATCCTCTAAATATTTTTCTTCACTTATGGAGGGGGTATCCTCAGTGGGAGGAGTTTCCTCTAAGTTAGAAGCTCCTGATGGGAGGCTGGTACCAGCCTGAGTGGTAGTGGACACTGCATCAGGGAAATCCTGTGCTGCCGCAACCATAGCGATGAAGGCTGTTGATCCAATCCTGTCTGGTATTCAGCCCAAGGGTCCACTCTTGATGATATCTAAGCAATAGTGGCACATCTTCTTGGTCCAGTTAATTCTAGCCCATCGAAACAAGAAAGTATAACGCATTTCCATTTCCATGGGGAAGGCATCCTGATACTTTATGGGAGTAGGAGGCTCTAGGATCACCTGAGCCTGGTTTGTGTAGGAGTATGAGGTGATCTTCCAGTGTCTCTTAGACTTGGTAATGTGTTCCCCCCTCATTACAGAAAGAAAAAATCATTGTCCCATGTCCGGAGTTGTATCCTCCAATCTATGGATTGGAAAGATGTATGTATCATCTAGATCTATCCACGGGTCAGTCGCAACTGTAGCATGCTCGACCTAGTTAGCCTAAATCTGTTTGTCCTTTCTCTTATAATATTCGGCATCCAGATAGTGAGATTCACAAGAGGAAAAGGGGGATGTGTCACCTTGAAGAATTCCCACTCAACCATTAAAGGAGTACTTAAGGAACTGGTGATATGATAAAGAAACCACCGCATGTAGGTGGAGCCACAACCTACCCTTGAACGCATTGTAGGCAGTGTCCTGGTAGACCACCGTAAACTTAGTGCTGGAAACTAAACCACTAAACTGGGTCTTCAAAAGGATCTTGCATACCGGTGTCTATTCCATCCTATCATAATATTGGATTCTTAGGTCATAGGGACTCAGATCATCCTTGAACAACCCCAACTTTCGCAGTGTCCGAGTCGGGATTTGGTTGATTCCAGAGCCCGTGTCAACAAGACAGCGACGAAACTCCACACCATTGAAATGGATGGTGTCGTAAAGTGGGAGAATGTTACCTAATATGATATAGCCTTCATCTTCTCCAGATAATGAGATGATGGACTAACATTCAGCATTCTCGACCGCCTTAGCATGAAAGGATTCTGTGGCTGATACCTCCATCTCAAACTAGAGGGGGATTCTTAAAGCCTAGACGAGGGACTCATGCATATATGATGATAGGAGAAGGTCCTAAAGGATAGATATCTTTGCTGGAATGATGGAAAGATGTTTGAGAACATCATACTTCCATTCCAGCCATGAAATTTTACTTACAGGAGGTCGCTCTATGACATGAGGTATGGTGGGCCTTACCGGCTGGACCGACGATTGACCGGTGCTAGGAATATCCCACTAATCACTAGTTGAAGCTTGTGGAGTGACTACCAGATGGGGGCCATACGATTGAGTCCAATCCGAATCAAAGCATGGCTCGTCATGACGCGGTCGAGGTGGATATGCCCGATCCAACATCACGAACGACGACAAATGTGGACCTGATGACACCAGATGAGCATAATGCGTGTGTTGATCTCTACGCTGGGACTACTTTGTAGTTTTGGTAGCATGCACATCCTAGCTGGAAGTGCTGACCGAGGCACTCCAATGGACCATATAGCCACGACTCCGTCAACACTGACGATGGCCGGGGACGTTGGGAGGATCTGCCTGGTGATCCTCATTGTCAGGAATCATGTAGGGGTTTACCAGCTCTACGGTATTAACCGAGGAATACCCTTGACTGTCACTCAAAGATTCATCCACTATTGGATGTATTCTAGGAGGGATCGTCATATATGGAGGCATGAAGTCACTGAGAGTACGAGATGACGACGACATTGGTGGGGGACTTTGTTTTTCCTTATGCTGCCGGTGCCTACTCTTCTCAGAAGGGGACTGCTGAGACGATGATGCAGAATTAGTAGATGTAGCTTTTGAAGGCTCTGGATGATTCCAGCATGTACAGATAACACCATGGGCCCGAGTGACTATTTTACGAGCCATCCAATTGCCATACTTCCAGGACCCATGGTTAGAATCCTGATGCCACTCACCTTCGCTGTCACTGCTACTGTCTGGACTCACAAAGACACATGCCACCTGTGCCGGAGTTGGGCCTAACCAGAATATGTTGTTATCCAATTGGTCTTAAATCTATTATTTAAACACATAACACTATTTTAGGGTGTTCCTTAGGATACAGTGGTAGGGGAAGTAATTAGGAAGATCCATGAGGTTCACCTCTTCTAGCCTCCTGCATTCAGGCAGGCATACAATCCCCTGCTCCAAGGCACTGCAAAAGTAATCAGGGACCTCGACCTCATAGAATGAGTAGGTTCAGTTCCTCTTGTTTTAAAAGGGGCCCCTTGGAGTCTGACCTTGATGTAGGGCTGGAGGGGCCTGTCGAGGAGGTGGAGCCTGGTTATCTCACCTAGGTGGTGGCGGTGCATTGCGTGGGGGAACTACCGATTATGAGGTGGGAACTACTGGGCTGGAGGCTGTTCTTGAGGTGGAGGGCCTCTGTGAGGCTATAGAGGTGGATCCATTGGTAATAACTCTAGTTCCCTGGGGACCTCTATTTGAGCCACTGTGGTAGGCTCGGCCCTGGAGGCCCTTCTTGCGGGGATTGTAGGAGGCAATGAACGCGCCTACTTAGACTACTGTAAGGCTTCCTCTAGGCACTAGACCTTATCAGAGAAGTCTCATAACCCCCCGAGGTAGTTTTGGGTGATCAAAGAGGGGACCAATTCTGTCTTGACACTCCCTATGCACATCGTTAGTAGTTTCTCCAGAGTTAGCGACATGTCAAGGGAGTACGTGATCCCTTTACACTGGGCGAAAAAGTGTGCAATGTGCTCGTCAGGCCTCTACTTGTACTTGAAGAGGTCCACGATAATCATCTTCCAAGTGGTGGAAATGAGCTGATAGAGGAATTTACTACGAAGGTCTTCCCAGCCGGCTACTAATCTGATGGGGAGATGGCTGTACCCGACGAACGTTGGCCCCTTCAATGTCTGTATGAAACACTGGACTTTGGCGGCTTCCTACTGCGCTGAAGTTCCCAACATAGGTCCACACCTTGAGATAAAGTGCAATAGGTGTTGCGGCGGGTCCCCTATCCCATTTAAGGGGGAAAAAGTGGAATTCCTAAAACCTAGAGACGCTGGCTTATCATCCACCCATGCCGGGTATGTCTTTCCATCAGGTGGTATTACCACCTATCGAGTCTCTAAAGCTTCGAGGTGAGCAATGAGTTCCTCCATTGGATCATCTGGGCGGGGATTCCTATCTTGACAAGGATCCCTAACCACTAGTGCGTTGGTGGGTTCTTCAACATGATAAGTAGGCCCAATGGCTCATGGAGCGGTTGGTGGAACAACCTTTGGGGAAGCTGGGGGAACCTGAGCTAGGTCCTGAGGATTGTTACACCGTTCAGGAGGATTTGGTGACACATATCGTACCCTCTTGCCATAAGTTCCAGCCTCAAACCTGTTTGCATAGGTAGGATGGTCAGGGTCACCTAGGGGTAGTTCGCCAAGGGGAAGTTGTGCCTGCCCCTGCTGCCCTGGCTGAGGATCACCCTAGTCTAGTCGTCTCTCTGCAACACATTCAACAAGGAGGTCGTAGACTATCTTCTTTTGTTCAGTTAGTTTTTTACGCAACACAAATTTTTAGAGATCGTATTTCTCCTTCTGCACTGATCTATATAGGTCAGAGGGTTTGACAGCTCTGAGGTGTTCCTTGCCCTTGTTGGGATTCCAGCAAAGGACTAGTGCCTTAGTGGGAACAAGAAGACCCAATAGGTTTTTCTACTGGAGAGTGACCATTCCCAACATATCCAATAGTTTTGGCACTCCCTCAGGGGGTAATTACCCATCAAAGAGCTCTAGCTCATTCTCTCCCTCTAATAGGTCAACCATGTTAACTAGAACCATGCCTAGAGGTATATCCTCTATGTCACCTAGAAAATTGGGCTAGTGCCAGATGGAACTGAAATGGAGGGCCACGTACTTCCCCCAACCACATATTTTCACATGGGGGGAAGCCTGCTTGATTATCCTGTAGAGCACTTTAAAGATCTGGATGCATCGTTGTTGGAGGGTCTTATGGTGGCCTGGTGACTCAGGGCACTGGGCCATGGAAAGTGCAGCCAAATAGACCAAATGACATTTCCCCACTCATCTAATGGAGGTGGTTGGGGAACTGGTAGTGGTAATGATGGAGACTACTGAGATGGAAGGATGGCCTATGGAGAATATGACAAGAGAGATGATAAGCCACCACATATTGGGCTATCCTTCTAAAAGTGGAGTGACTTAGCCACCACATCACGGTAAGATGGGATGGCGACCATAGTTTCTGGCACAGGGACCATAGATACCAGTGATGGTATATGCTATTGCTTGTCCACCATTGGTCCCCAGAATAGCTCTCCATGATCTCTAGTTGAGGTAGAGAGTGCTTCTAGTGATGATGGTGGCGATTGCACAGCCAGAACCTGTAGGGTTACCAAATGTTCGTCCTCTTGGATGTACCTATGGAGGGAGGTAGGAATCTGATGGAACTCACATTCTGGAAGTATGAGGCTAATATGCCTTGTTCCTGCCCCGACCCTTGACATAGAGGATCTAGGTGAGGGTTCCATCACTGAGTCATATTCCACCTCAAAATCTGAGAAGAAGACTAGTTTGATCTCAGTATGAATCTTCTCAGCATTATTTTTATGGTAGAGATGACCCGCCCTCCTACCCTGGGATGGTTCTTCGGGATAGGGTAGATTTATGGCACGAGGAGGTCCATCAGCCGTACTAGTGATGGGGCGGGGAGGACTTCCGCCTGAGTGAACTGGGGTGCGAGGAGCACCTGGACAGATATCAAAGGGAACACGGGGAGGACCTCCATGTACCCCAACTGATGTACGGAGGGGACCTCTTCCAGAAATGCTGAAGCAGATAGGATAATCCCCTCCTCCTCGTATCGGCGTATGAGGTCGTTTATCACCCTTAGTTGTACGAATTCAAAAGGGGAGATGGGGCATGGGTTCCCAACAGCTGTGGGTGTGGAAGTCATTGCAGAAGCGGTTGAGCCACATGGGATTTCCGCTTTGGTGTTTCCCCGACCCCTGCGTCGGTGGATGGGTGGCGATTAGATTCCTAATGCAACAACTTGGTTTCTGAAAGTAGGGATATTAAACCATTAGTGAAAAAGCAAAGAAATAAAAATCCAGTGCCCCAACAATATTTTGTTTCCCATGTCTGGTAAGAAGGATCCACGTTGACAACATCGTAAACTGAGATGCCCAACACTTAACTGCCCCAACTTCTGGTGAGTTTCACGCTAGTATCTCTATTTTCTTGGTGGGACCCGACACCCGATAACTAGATCTGGTGACATTCTATTCCAATGATGTCTCGAACGCTACTAATCTACACATTGAGGAGAATATCTTCACGTCGGGTTCACCATTTCTGTTTTTAACTCTTTCACCGGGGCGCACACATCCATCTATTTGGGGACGACAAGGACGCGCTGGTTGTTTCCCCGCATTCCCACTTTCCAAAGGCGGGTGAAATCCGTCGCTTATTTAGGGACATGTTCTCCTTGATCAAAATGGGATGATGGAATTTTGGTTCTTTCTTCTATGGATTCATCCTTGGAACTCATCACCTAGTCTGGGTATCCCTTATAGATTAAGAAGTTGTTTTTGAAACTCTTCTCAGTGCCATATCTTCATGGATTTTAGTTAATTACACTGTTTTTTTTGGGAAATTCCAAGGGGTCCGTTCGGGGAAGAAACCTTCAGTCAGGGGAGTAGTCACATTGGACATCACTGGCGTGTCTGGACACTAGAACACTAGTGTGTCTGGGTTTCTTCCCCTTACTATAGGGATTCTAGAGGGTGCAGAATCCTGAGACATCCCACATTGAATTCGGGGAATTATATGCCATAGGCATATCTCTGAGGTTTTCCTTAGCTTCCCATGTTTAACACAGGGTATGCTGTGAGTTTAACGTCTAGTGGAGACGTATTGGAATGATCAAAACACTGACTAGAGTGGATCAGATTGGTGAAACCCCTAGAGGGAACACTGATGTTGGGGCTAACATGTGGTTAGTTACCTAGTTACTACTAGGAGCAGTGAAGAGGTGAATTGGAACGATCTCACCAGGATGTGGTGGCCCGGGTAAAAATCAGGATGGATGATGGATGGTTAAGTGAAGTGGATGGAGAATGAAATGAAGTTGACTCGAGGGAGACAATGATGTAGGGATTGAGCCTCGAAGAGACCTCCTACGTATCCCCGTGGTAGGGAATCAAAGTCCACATAGTTCAGGATGGGGGTATAGAATCAGGGTGTGCGCATAGGACATCGACCTGATGATATACAGGGGCTTACGCGTGGTTAGTAGCCCGAGGTTGGTCTTACGTCACTGGGACGGACTAGCGATATGGATCCCAATGAAAGGAATGGTAATGACTTACCGATGAGTTTGGGTTGGCAAAGGCTTACCACTGAATGGGGATCACAACAGCTTACCATTGGATGAGGTAACAACGAATTATAGCTGGATAGAGGCACAACAGCTTACCGCTGTATGGGGTCACAATGGATTACCGCTGGATGGGGTCACAATGGCTTACCGATGGATGGGGTCACAACGGCTTACCGCTGTATGAGGTCACAATGGATTACCACTAGATGGGGATCACAACGGCTTACTGTTGGATGAGGGCACAACAATTTACCACTAGATGGGGGCACAACAACTTACCACTGGATAGGGTCACAATGGATTACCACTAGATGGGGTCATAGTGGCTTATTGCTGGATGGGGTCATAATGGCTTACCGCTGGATGGGGTCACAACGGTTTACCGATGGATGGGGTCACAACGGCTTACCACTTGATGGGGTCACAACGGATTACCGCTGGATGGGGTCACAACGTCTTACCACTGGATGGTGTTGAACCTCATGGAGGCTTCCTACATACCCTGTTTAGGAGATGAGGATCAAAGCCCACATATTTCGGGATGGTGGATGCAGTTTAACATCATGCAAGATGAAAAGGGGGCATGCAGTTTAACGTCATGCAGGATGAAGGTGGTCCAACGTGAAGGGTGTCGGGACCAATGGTTGTTGGGATTGAACCTCAGGGAGGCTTCCTACGTACCTTTCCTTGGAAATGATCAAAGTCCACGTAGTTTAGAAGGAGTGGGAACCAATGTGAAGATGGTCGGGACCAATGGATGGTGGGATTTAACCTCGAGGAGGCTTCCTACGTACCTTGCCTTGACAAGAATCAAAGTCCACATAATTCAGAATTTTGTTTGGTGAACTGATGTGAAGATGGTTGGGACCAATAGATGGTGGGATTGAACCTCAGGAAGGCTTCCTACGTACCTTGATTTGGTAATGATCAAAGTCCACATAGTTCAGAATGGGTTGGGAACTAACGTGAAGATAGTCGGGACCAATGGGTGTTGGGCTTGAACCTTAGGGAGGCTTCCTACATATCTTGATTTGGAAATAATCAAAGTCCACATAGTTCAAAATGGGTTGGGAACTGACGTGAAGATAATCAGGAACAATGGGTGTTGGACTTGAACCTTAGGGAGGCTTCCTACATACCTTACCTTGGAAAGGATCAAAGTCCATGTAGTTCAGAATGGTGTGTGGGACTTACACTCTAGGCAGCCCAGAGGATTTCATAGTCGATGCTTACTCTAATCCCACAAGAGTCATGCTCGGTGTGATAAATAAGAGGCATCAAGGACCTGACGATCACATTGCAAAAGGCATGTCCGTGGGAAATAGAGTGGGGCTTACACGTTGTTAGAAGCCCAAAGAGGAAATAGGGGATTATGCGTGGTTAGAAGCCCAGGGAGATAGAGATTGGGACTTACTCTAGGGTGGAGGCCCGGTGGTGACAAAGCCCAAAGGTATAGGGATTTGGAACTGAAGAAAGGAGGGATCCGGTGCCCATCCCTCCCTCTCTGGTCTTTGGCTAAGAAAAATATAGAAGGATCAGGGATGCTGCCTCCCGCAAGAAAGGCTAGGGGATTACACCAAGGTGGTTTCCCTTTCCCCGTGGACAGACATCGCTCTAATAAAGAGGATCTCATTCCATGCGAGGAATGATCTCACTCCCATGGAGACCAATGGGTGTAGAGAATGTCTGAGAAGGGGAACTCTACGTATAATGCAAGGGGTGAGGCCACAATTTAACATAATGTGCTGAGGACGATGGTTCTTGCTAGTTTAATATCCAATAGATTAGACGAGGTGGGTTCACTCCGCATCCCTAGGACTCACATAACTGATACCCACCCGCCCTTGAGTAAGGGAAGGCATAAGAAATTCTATGGTGAGGGGGTGTTATGGAGTGATCAATTGAGGGGTCCACATTAGAATGGCTATGTGAAGAAGAAATATCCGTTATCGTGCCTATGATAAGAAGCACGAGGTAAAGCAATGAAACAAGAAGTAATACTCAAGGGATCTTGAAATTACTTTGTGCAAACCTAGAGGTTCACATGAGAAAAAGAGTTGTAGAGCCAAGGGTTTCATAGGTAGAAGCCTTGTGAAGCTATGGTGCTCCATATAGTGAAGGGGCTTCGCGAAGTGGTATGCTTTGCGAAGTGAAGTTGCCTAGACTAGGCATAGGTCATTGGTGCACATGGAAGGTTCTTTGTGAAGTAGAAAGGTGTTCGCGAAGTAGGGCTTCACGAAGCAAGGGTGCCCTGTGAAGCGTAGCATTGCGAAGAAAATTGCTTCGCGAAGCACAGTGACCTTGCCTTATCATGTGGATCACAGGTGCATGGAGGGTACTTCACGATGCATAAGTTCTCCATGAAGACCCAAGTCCCCTTGGGGATCACCTTCCTTCACGGAGGCCCATGGGATCCACAAAGGGAATCCCTCTTTGAAGAGGGGATGAATTCAGACCAAGGGAGAGGCACTTCGCAAAGATAAAGTACCTTGAGGAGATCATGGTTTGCAGAGCAGAATTTGCTTCATGATTTGAGAGCTTAGAAGGAAAAAGGTCGGAGGATCTAGCGTTTGGGATCGAGGGGATCTCGGTATTTACATGAAAGAGGTGCCACAAAGCAGAGCTCACTGTGTATGAATAAACATGGAATTTTTCCATAATTGCAAAGCCTCTCGCCTCCTTGCTCTGCGGCGGGTTTGAAAATGTCAAGGGGGATTGCGGAGCCTCCCACCTACTTTCTCCGCAGCGGGTTCGCAAACGTTTAGGGGGATCGCAGAGCCTCCCGCCTCCTTGCTCTGCGGAAGGTTCGCAAATGTCATGGGGGCTCACAGAGCCTCCCGTATCCTTGCTCCGCGGCGGGTTCGAAAATGTGAAGGGGGCTTGCAGAGCCTCCCGTCTCCTTGATCCGCGGTGCCTTTGCAGAGGGGAAGCTTTGTGCCGGCCGTGGGGCTGCGAGGGCTCCGTGAACAAGCTTCACGAGGCAGCCCTTAAGGCTTTCCGTTTGTTCTTGTTCTTCCCAAATTTTGGCGCCAACAGTAGTATTTAATTTATTTTCATTAAATAATTTACAAGTTAGTGATATTTAATTTCAAATGAACTATTTTAGAATTTTTATTATTTAATTATTATTACTATTCATTTATAAATTAATTATTTTATTAAAATTGATTTAAAATTTTAATATATTTTACTCTTTTAATAAAAAAATTAGTTTAGATTTTATTTTATTTAAAACTATATTTTCTTCAATATTTATTTAATTTTTTTAGTATAATTTTAAATTTATAATTTGTGTTTTCAAATTACTCAATATTAACTTAATTTTTAAATTTATTAATAAATTATCTTATTTTTATTTATTTATTAATTTTTTTTAGTGCAGGATGTTTACTGAAGACAAATATATTTTAAATTTGCAGCACACACATAAGATAATTTGGAGAAAATAAACATGTAATGGAATTACAAAGAAGAGATTTCATATCTTAGTGTAAGATATTTTCAAATGGGCATACGTTAGACAAATTTAGTGTCTGACTCATAAGAGAAATGCACGCTATAAAGTAAGATTTTTTTGTGAGATATCTCCTTTAAATCAATCAGATTTGTGTACAAAGATTTATTATGATGACTCTCCCTGTAATATAAGAGGGTATTAGCATAAGATAAATTATTATAGGATAAATTATCCTACACAAATTATAGGGATTTCTAGTAAAGATGAATGAAGCTGACCCTCCTCTCTTAGAGATCCTTCCAAGACCAATATAAACCTAGAAGAGATTGGGAAAAGGCAATCGAATTGGAACTGTTTTCCCATGGGATTTTGAATACGGACAAATATTAATTCAATTTTATTTTTAGTTTATTTTGGAGATCTCTGAAGTTAAATATGAAGGAACCCAAGTGCAATTATACAACTGATTATGTACATTGATGCTTTTCGAAGGGATGATCGACTAATGAAATAGAATATATGGGAATTAATTTTGAGCTATGTTTAAGGCATAGATGAATATCATACCACCTTATATTTTTTGTTATCTTTATTAATACACCTATAAATTTTTATCGAAACCTGACCTCATATAAACAATATGTTTGAATGTCAGAAAGTTACGCATGAACTGAACTAGGTTGTCATCGAAGATGATTAATGAAGCTATGATGAATTTCTAAAAATGAAATATGTTGATCTATGAGGATTTATTAAATATGAGGGTTGAATGAGCATGATGTTCCACCATCAATGAAGAAGAATTTACTGATTGTAAAGAAGATGATCCCATGGTCTCAACTAACATGGAATTTGAAATTGAGGCCTCTATTTTTGAAGATGACCAAAATCGAGATTTCCATTGAAGATGGGGAAAAAATACCGTGCCTGATGAAAATAGGGTTTGAATCTTGTTTGAATATTGGAACCTGATCTAGATGAATCTCAATTTTTTGTTTTATACAAACTACAACTGAGTTCAAGAGGTTTTGATTTACACTATGTGGTTATTGAAGAAGACAAATCGAGCTGATTTAGAGCTATGTTGAAGTTGAAACTTAGATATATCACTAAATTTTGATCAAAGACATTACATGTTTTTCTATGATTGAATTTGAAATATGATAATAGTATGGAATAATGTTTCTGTATGAGTATTTATGATTCTGAGATAGATAAAAATGGGTTTTTGTAATGATTTTTTATTGCATGTTTTTTTTTGTTTTAATTTTTTGAATTGAAGTTGATGAAGGAGTTTCTATGATCTCATAATGATTCTATCATTATTTTGAATATAGACACATAAAATTTATTCGGTTTAATTCTCTTGAGGTTTTCAATTAAAGAAGTAATACATGAAATGCTAGTCAGGAATTAAGCTTATAAGAACTAGACTTATATTTTTCTGTTTACCTTTGAAGTATGATGGGAAGATGATAACATCATGGAAAATAATATCCTTGGTTTTAGATGGATATTTTAAATTCTTTTATAGGTGGCATAATTATTTGGAGAGTTTTATTAAAATGATAGGATGGTGATAAAAGGATGAAAGGGAAAAAATATTGGTTGTGATGAGAAACACAAAAATTTAGAAAAGTTAAGTCAGTGGTTTCAATGGGGATTAAAAATTATTTTCTATGTTGAAAGAAAGAGGATATTCATAGAGATATAGAGATAATTTTTTTATTGAATAATTTAATTAGAGATAATAATAACAACTTTTTCATGGATTTTTATAAGTGTAGAAATTGGAGTGGAACCAGGAGATTTTTCTAGAGGCTGCTATTACTCCTGATGCCGATGAATTCAAAGATTGAAGTGTTCATTTTCACATCAGTGATGTATGGATAAATATACATGGGATGGAGATAGTATATTCACATAGTTATGAATTTATAAGTTTTAATTTCTTTAATTTCACAATTGGTGTTTTCTCCATAATTTTAGAACTCAAAATTCGATCACTATTTGATGTTTTATTTTTTTTTTCATTTTTTTAATATTTTTTCCTAAATTATGAGTATGTGACATTTATGATTAGAGTGTGATAATCTATGAATGTGGATTTATAATTCAAGATGAGTTTAACTTTTAAGATGACCATCAATATTTAAATTTCCCAATCAATGATTGAATATTGTGAGTACAACGAGTGTTGTCCATGTCTTTATTCCAGTGATCATTGAGGGAGTTGATCAAATCCTTTGTAAAGGAGTTCTTATTATGAGATCTTGGTTGTAGACTCAAATTTATAAACTGAATGAGATGAAATATTAAAGATTTTAGTTTTAGTATTGATATAGTTAAAATTGTGAAATATGATAGAAATAATGAAGAAAGATTGATCCATAAGAATTACTAGTTAGGATGATACTTCTTTTTCATATTAATTATACTACTGCTTGTTATAATTTGATTTTAGTTGTTTTGTTACTATTTTAATTTCCTTGTGTATTTTGAGCATTCAATTGATTTCTTTTTCAGATGTTTTCTTACCTTCAAAAAATTATAAAATATAAAAATCATGACAGAAAACTTCTATAAGGAAGTCTCATTGGGAGAAAACCTTGGTTTCTATTGTACTACAGTAATTAGGTTAAATAACATGAATAAAGATTAAATTAAACACTTAAAAAAACCTCAAATTCAATTGGTGTAGTTTATGGGGAGGCTTCAAAGGGGTAAAAAATAAAAACTAAAATAAAAAACTTTATCTTCTTGTTAAAATAACAAATAAAAATTAAAAAATGTATTAACAAATTGTTGTATGTCTAATTTTTTTTGGAAAATTTAGAAACAAAAAAATATTATAATCATAGAAATATAATACTTGAAAAATAAAAAAAATAAACAAGTCCTAGAATTTGAAAACATAGAAATATTTTAACTTTCACAAAAAGAAACACCAAAATCAATTTATATAAAAAATGAAAACTTTGAAAAAATTTCAATCATGGATGACTGAAGAAAATTCCAAAAGCTCGCTACTCCCGATGTTGAAACCGAAAAAAATACTTAGGCTATCATGGAATTCTAGATGGTTTCGACCATAGATCAAGAGTGATTCATCATTTACCAAAATTTTATGGTCGCTGGGTGAGGATCCTCATAAACACATATAATAATTCCACATAGTGTATATCACTATGAAACCCCAAGGTGTAAGTGAGGATCAGTTTAAGATGAGGGATTTCCCATTTTCTTTAGATGGATTAGGAAAAGAGTGGTTTTACTACACACAATCCAATACCCTAGGGAGTTGGCATCAATTGAAGAAAATGTTTTTAGATAATTTTTTCTTAATTTTTATGAAAACCTCATTGAGAAAAGACATTTGTGGCATTATACAGCTCCAAGGGGAGACTCTTCATGAATATTGGGAGAGGTTTGAAAAAATATGCTCTAACTACCCTCACTAATTTTTTTTGAAAGTCTCCTCATCCAATATTTCTATGAGGTATTATTTTTAATGGATAGGTTCATGATTGATGTTGTAAATGGAGGGGCACTATTTGATAAGACCCCCATAGATTCTAGGAATCTAATATCAAATATGGCCCAAAATTCACAACAGTTTGGTACTAGGGGCCTAATTAATGTGAAACTGGATATGGAAGTGTGTACTTACAAATATGATAATGGATGAATAAATAATTAGTTGAGTGAACTTGAAATAATGATGAAGAATATGTTGACTAAATCTACTCCTTCACATTCACAACCTAAACTGGTCTTTCCCATTCAAATGTACTGTGGATTTTTTTTCCAATGATCATTTTAATGATTAATGTTAAAAAATTCTAGAAACTTATGAATCTTGTGATGGGATTTTCCCTAGAAAACCCTTCTAGAACAAGCTAAACATCCTATTTCCTGACAAGAATTTTTAGTCCATACCTTTTCAAACAATCCAAAATTTCAACCAAGGCTAGAATAACCAATATAATAATAGGTCTATGTTTGATAAACAAAAAAAATAATTTATAGTCCCATAATTTTGATCAAAAACCTTGATATAATCAAAACCAGTTTGGAAACCAATCCAGAGTGAAAATCTCAACTTTCTAGAAAATATAAAATCAAAAACAATAATTAAATCAAAGAAATGATTCACACCTTGAATAAATAGTTAAAAAAGACATTTCAAAATAATAAAAAGTGTTACTAAAAAATATAGTGACTCAAATGGGTCAGATGGAACTTGAAATAAGAGACATAAAGAATCAAATAAGTGACAATTTTTTGTTAGAATCTAAATTTAACCCTAGGTAAAGAGAGAATGTAAGTGAAATAGTATTGAGAAGTGGAACTCCATTCATAATTCCCAAGATTTTTTAACAAAGACCTAAAAAATGTTACAACTTATAAAATTAATGAAAAATATCATAGAGAAGTGTCCAAACCACCTTTTGAAGTTATTAAACCACTTGCTGAATCCATTTTACCATCTTAACAAGTTTTTAAATCACATACTAAACTAGGTGATGAACGTACTGTCTATACACCAGTTGAATAGAAAAAATCAAAAAAAGAAGAAGAAAGAAATCAAAGTTGAAAGATCCTATAGGGATTTTAGGAATTTAATGGGATCGTAAAAAGGGAAAAGAAAATTTGATAATGATATTAAAATTTATAGGGAGATGCTACCTTATCCTTTGGGAATCCCCCTATGAAAAAAAATTTTGAAACTGAAATGGACAAGAAAGTAATTGAATATTTTAGAAAATTATAGGATTAATTTCTCAGGGGAGGTGAGGAATTTAATTGTTGAAGAAATGTTTCATACATGATCCAACATTTCCTACCTATTAAATGAAAAGATCCAGGTACATTTTATAACCCATGTGTCATTTGAAATCATCATTTAGATGATGTGATGTAAGATTTAGGAGGATTCATCAATGTTATGCCTTACTCTTTATTTATATATATGTAGGTTAGAGATCTTAAAAAGTATAGTGTTTTTATCCAATTGGATAATAGAATCTTGGATAAACCTACCGAATTTATTGGAGATGTGTTTTTAATGGTGAAATATTTAGTTTTCCCTATTAATTTTTATGAGTTAGAGATGGAATATAATCGATTTAGTTTACATGTATCTTTAATTTTAGTAATAAAATTCTTTAAAACTACTAACAAAATAATCAATGTTTATAAAGGGACTCATTCTATAGAGTTTGGAGGAAATTTGGTTAATTTATGAAACTTGAATCAACAAAACACCCTATGGAAGACCATTATGCACACCAAGTTAAAATGATTGACTATTTTTTCATAGAGTTACTTCATAATTTAATTCAATATAACCAACCTCTAGATTCTTTAGAAAATAAAGTTTCTACTGAAAATGAATCTATTGAAACTAAAAAAATATGAAATATATTATAACTATTATTCTAAAATTGAATTTGTTTTAGAAAAAGTTGCACACTATTTTATAATTTTTGAACATGAAAATGATGGAGTTTCTTTTCCTAAAAATTATAGTTAAATAAGTGATGTTTTATCTAAAACTTTAGAAACATGTAATATTTCTAAAAATTATGATTTTATGAGTGAAATTGATTCTAAAATTTCTAAAATTGACTTAAATTATTCTCATAATCTCATTGTAAAGTCAACTATTCATTATGAACATGAATATGGAATTTTTTTGGGGATGACACATTTTTGCTACTTTAAAATACATGTGATTCTAGTCTTGGAGTGTGTAATTGTACTATTTTTTATGAATATCTAAAAATAAACTCTAAGAACCCAAAGAAACTGATTTTTTTCCATTGAACTAAAACCTTTGACCAGAATTTGAATATGCCTACTTAGAAGGAAAAAAATACCCTATTATAATTGTAAGTGGGCTATACAATGTGCACAATAATCAACTTTTAGAGGTCCTTATAAAGAATAGCCAAGATACAGGTTGGTCTTTAGATGATTTAACATGAATTAGTCCTTTAGTGTTCATGTATATGATTCTTTTAGAGGAATATTCCAAACCTATTAGAAAATTTCAAAGAAGATGAATCCTACCCTTATTTCAGTAGTTATGAAAGAGGTTACTACCTTATTTCTGATAGTTTATGGGTAAGTCTAGTTCAAGTTGTTCCAAAAATGGAGGATTTGAAGTTTTCCAAATTGAATCTAGAGAGTTAGTTTAAACCAAGTTTCCCAATAAGTGGAAAGTATGCATTGATTATAGGTGGATTAACTTAATGACTAGGAAATACCACTTTCCCTAGACTTTTATTGATAAAATCCTTGAATGGTTAGCCGATCAATCACATTTTTTCCTAACTGGGTTTTCTAGTTACTCACAGATTCACATAGCTCCAGTGTACTAGGATAAAAATACCTTTTCATTTTCTTTTGGTACCTTTTATTATCGGATAATTCCATTAAGACTGTGTAATTCTCATACCACCTTCAAAATATGCATGCTTAGCATCTTTTCTAAATTTCTTGAGGAAATAATGGAGGTGTTTATGGATAACTTGATAGTGTATGAATCATCTTTTTGAGATCTGGATATGAATTTTAAGAGTTGTTATTATAGTTTTTATTGAGAGGAACCTTGTTCTAAACTTTAAAAAATTCTATTTTTTGGTTGAATGTGGAATTATTATTTGTCATAAAGTGTCTAAGAATGGAATTATAGTGGAAAATTATAAATTTTAAGTCATCTATTCATTTAATTTCTCTAAGACTTTAAATGATATTAGAGATTTTCTTAGACATGATGTGTTTTATAAGAGGTTGATAAATGATTTTAGTCGAATTGATTTACCTTTGACAAGATTACTTCAAAAGGAAATTTCTTTTTTTCCTTGATGATAAATGTAAATAATCCTTTAATGATCTCAAAAATAAGCTAGTTTCTCCAAAAATAGTTTAGCCATCGAATTTGGACTTTCTTTTTGAGATGATTACTGATGATTTATAATTATCTTTGGGGGCTGTTCTTGGGAAAAGAGTGGAGAGGAAATCACATTTTATTGCTTATGATTATAGGACTCTAGATTCTGGATAGTGTAATTAATCCACAAAAGAAAAATAATTTCTAGATTTTTTCATTTCCCTTGATAAGTTTAGAAGTTATCTTTTAGTATCTAAAGTTATTGTTATCACTGATCATTATTCTATTTGATATCTCATGAAAAAGAATGAATCAACACTAAATCTAGTTAGATGGGTTTTATTACTTCATTAATTTGACATAGAGATCCAAGATAAGAAAGGAATTGAAAACACTATGGATGATCATTTGAGTAGGATATATTCTGATTTTTTTTAAGAAAAATATTTTTTTGTAGATATAAGAGAGTTTTTACCTAGGGAGAATTTATATTCTGCTACTATTGACAAGAGATCATGGTTTTTAAATATTTTGAATTACTTAGCTATTGGAATTATTCCTCACTAGTTATCAAAGAATATGTTTATTAACTAATTATTGAATTAAGGAAATATGTATGGGATGATCCTTATAGAATTTGGGAAGTGATAAATTTTTTTGGATATGTATCCTGAATTTAGATATTTCATTAGTGTTGAAATTATTCCATAGTTTGAGTTGTGGTGGTCACTTTAGGCCACAAAGGATATGAAGAAAAGTTCAAGATTTAGGGAAATTTTGGACCCTTATTTATAAAGATTATAATTATTTTGTAGGACTTGTAATGATTTAAAATTTCAAGGAAAAATTTCTTAAAGACCTAATATTCCACAAAAATATTTGTGTTTTATGATGTCTTTGATGTTTATGGAATGGATTTTATGGGTCAATTTTCCAAATTACTTTTCATATTTGTATATACTACTTGTAGTAGACTATTTATTCAAATGAATTAAAGCCACTTCAACTAGAGAATATGATGCTATAGTGGTGTCATATTTTTTCAAAAGCATGTTGTTTTTTAGAACTAGGATTCTAGGGTTTATTCTCAAAGACCAAGGAAAAAATTTCTGTAATAGAGCCTCGAAGGATTTATTGAAAAGATATTGGGTTAGTCATAAAGTTTCTACACCCTATCATCCTAAAATGAATGGAATAGATAAAGTTTAAAATAGAGAGATTAAGAATATTCTTGAGAGAAATATTAACACAAATAGGAAAGATTGGTTATTAAGGATTGAGGATGTTCTTTGGGAGTATAGAACTACCTCTAAGACTCCAATAGGGATGTCTTCTTATAGGATAGTTTTTGTAAGAGCATGTCATCTACCTGTGGAAGTAAAGTATAAAGATTTTTGGGATGTCAAATTCTATAATATTAATCTATTTGGGCCTAGAAAAGAGAGTAATATTTGTTTGTTAGAGATAGAATAAATAATCAACAATGATTATAAATATGCTAGTATTTTTAAAGATAAAACCAAGGCTGTTAATGACAAGATGATCTTGAATAATGAATTTTAGATTGGAGATAAGGTGTTGTTGTATAATGATATTTATATTTCATGCATGTATTTTTTGCTATTTTAATATATTGATTTTAGTATTTAAATGATTATTATTTCCAATTTCAGAATGGTTTAACCCATTTTTTTGTTTTATGGAAGAATACAATGAATAATTGAAAAAGGAAAAAACACACTTTGTGTTGTGAGCTTCACTCACAATGCGACATCGGGTTCTTGAGGATGATCATGGAACACTTCCAAAACACATAATCAAATAACTGATGCAAAATGAGGAATACTAAGTATAAAATAATAATTACATGTCATGTAATCATTACACATTGTATACCAGTGCATGTTGTGAAAAATAGATGCATCATGAAGTGAAGAAAATCAACCTAAAGATTTACACATCATGTAAAAAGTTGGGATTGGATTTAAGTGGTTATATTTGACATATCTTTAATTTTAAACTCAATTTGTGACCAATTTTTTACCAATCCTTAATGCCCCTCATTTATACCCAAGACCATATAGATCCTATAAATATAGGGCCATCCTGCTTCTCTTGGAGAGCCCGAAGACCAAATCTTGGAGCAAGAAGCTATGTTGTGCAGGGTCCTCCCCAGTTTCACCTTAAATTTTTTTATTATTTTTTTCTTCTCTATTTCCCTCTTATCATCTCATCACTAGTATGAAAGGGTAAACCTAACTTGTTCTAGGTTTATGTAATAAAATAAGGAAGCTGATTTTGGATTTTATTTATTTTTATTCTATTCATGTATTTGGTTTGCTGTAATTTAATCATTAACTTCCAATCTATTTATTTTCCTTTTTTCAAAACCACTGATAATTGAATCTTAAATGAACCTTAAAATTGAGAAACTGAAAAAACTAAAGGAGGCATGACCATTATCAAATTTAGGGTAATCAGGTTTAAATATGGTATCAAGAAAAACATGATTCGATGAGACCCTAACTTATCAGACCAAAGGAAATAAGGATTTTCTACATCAAGGAGGGGATACCATAACAATTGGATCACCTAATATTATCTCCAACTCCAATCATGAATTAATAAACCTATTTTCTGAAATCTAATTACACATGAACCCAAATATTATAAAACCCAGGTAGAATTTTCAAAATCTTTCTTCAAACCAATCAATCAATCTACTTTCATGCTTTAATTTCTTAAAATCAATCAAACCAATATTTTATTCACCACTTTCTTTATTTTTAATTAAAATCAACTCATTTGAAAATCTAAATAAACTAATTGACCATCTATGTGGGTTTGACCTCAGCCTTCTGCTTTACTCTTTTTAATTAATTAGTTTCATCAATTGAGTTTTATAAATGTTGTATTTTGATTTCACCCATTGGAAAATAATGACTCCCTAAGGTCATTTCAATTGATTCCATTGACTTCCATTGTGTGGGTTTTGAAGAAGATAAGCTGTGATGACATGGAACTATACCAATGTTTAAACCCCTATACCTAACTAGAGCTAAATCGAAGACATCAAATTTTTTTCTTCAATTGATTTTTTTATTTGAAAAGATGATAGCATCATGTTATGATACAATAACTATGATTCTAAGATGGAGGAATATGGACTTGTAAAAATATTTTTTGATGCATGTTTTTTTGGTTTATAGGTTTTGAATCAAAGTTGATGAAGTGATTTTCATGATTTTATGATGGTTTTGTCGCAATTTTTAATCTCGTTGCACATAAAATTTTCTGTTTAATTCCTAGTAAGTGTCATAGATGATAATTAAGACATTAGATGTCAACTAAAATTAAGATTCTAAGAACTGAACTTATGTTTTTCTATTGAATTATGATGTATGATGGGAAGATGATGAAATCATTAAAAAGAAAATCCTTAGTGTCATATGGATGTTTTAAATTACATTGTAGGTGGAAGAGTTAATTTGAGGGCTTTATTAAAATGATAGGATAGTGGTGGAAGGATGAAATAGAGAAAATTATAGTAATGATGACTGACATGACAACTTAGAAAAGTTAAGTTGGTGTTTTCAATGGATATTAAAAAAATATTTTCTATATTGAAAGAAATGGGGATATTCATTGATAGATTGTGATAATTTTTTGATTGAGTAATTTTATTAGAGAGAAGAACATCATTTGATAGGTATTTTCATAATCCTATAAAGAGGATCAGAACTAGAAGATTTTTTGGGAGAACTTCTGCTACTACCGATGTTGATGAAGATAAAGATCAAAGCCTTCCTTTTCACCTTTATGATGCATGACTAAATTTTTAGTAGTAAAAGATAGTCGATTCACATGGTGATGTATTTTTTAGTTTTAATTTCTTTAATTTTACAATTTTAATTCTCTCTAAAATTTTAGAACTTGAAATGCAATCCATGTTTGATGTTTTATTATTCACTCATTTTGTTAATTTTTTTCTTCCTTTATAAGAATGTAGCCTTTCTAATAAGAGAGTGGAGATCTCAAAATTAATCTTGATAATTCAATATAAGTTGGATTTTGAAGATAACCATTTTTGTTTAAATTTATCATTCTATGATTGATGACTAGGATTACAACGAGTATTGTCCATGTATTTGTTCTCAGTGATCGTTGAGAGCATTGATCAACTACTTTGGAAACGTGTTATAATTTTAAACTTCACTTGTATAATGTAACACCCATAGATTTTAAAGGAAGAAATTTTTTTTGGATAGTGTGTATCACATGAAAACTAATATTATAATAAAAGATAACATGTGATATATTATGAAAATTTTCTTTCTAAATAAATTTAATCTCTTTGATATCTTGGAAAACATGCAACCCCAAGTTGAAATGAACCACAATATAGTATTCTGTTATAAAATTTCCATTAAGTTTTTAGGTATTAATAATAATATCTAATTTATAAAAATCATGGTTATCTATTTATTATAAATAAAACAATAATCATTTAAAATAAAAGGAATTGTCTTATGAAAAACTATATTTTTTCTAAAAGATGGTTTAATATTTCTTTGAAAATATAATTTAAAATTAAATTTTACCAAATTTATAAAAATCATTTTAAAAAATAAACATCATTTTTAAATCAAAATATCAAAATTATCTTAGGGTGAATTTGTAGGATTTTTTCTGAAATGTTTCATTTTTTGATGAATAGTGAAAATACTGAATTTTAATTGAAAAATACCTTTTCGTTTAAATTAATTGAAAAGTTAAGTTATATTTTGAATTTATTTTAAATTTAAATTAGTTAAATTATATATATATTAATCCAATTCAGGTCATTTGAATCATTTTCATATTTAATTTTGATATAAAAACTTTGTAAACTTTTGAATAGTTTCTCTTTGAAAACCTTATTTCTTGTCACATCTACGAGATTAATTTTAAATTAAATTTTAACACTTATATCAATTTAATTTAAGAAAAAGGATTTAATATTTAGAATCATAATAATTTATATTTTATAATAAGGTCAAATTACTTTTAGACAAAAATTAATAGTGAAAAAAATAAAAATTAATTACTATAGTTAAAGTAAAAATGGATTTACCCATGGGTGTTAAGATAAAAAGATAAGGGTTAAATTGAAATAAAAACTCATATAAAATATATTTTATGGAAATATTTATACCTTATAGTTTATAATCCTTTACAACTCTAAATTTTGACCTTTTTTTCTCATAAAAAACATGGGTACACCTTTTTCTTTTCAAAAATTACAATTGTGCCACTCACCTCACTTATAAAAGGCCACCCCATCTCCAATATTCTTCACAAATTCAAACCATTTTGGTTCAGAAAATATATAACCAAATAAATTCCCAAATTAACTCCCTTAATAAAAAAATCCTTATTTTTGGTAAAAATACAACCTAGGAAGACTTTGGTGCAAACTCAAGGAGGATACTCGAAGAAGAGGCAATGTTCTTTAATAAGCATTTTTATTTTATTTATTCTTCAAAATTATTAAATTATTATTAAAAATGATTAAATAATAACCTCAGTATATTAAATTTTCTTATATGTTGTTATATAAATGGAATGAACTAAAAAAATCCCCACTTCTATTAAATAAGTTATGAAATTATCATTCTTGTGTACAACGGACTACCGCCTCACAAACCGATATCATTCATTTTTTTATTAACACTTCTCATGGTTGAGTATGATGATGGATATAAAGTGTATATAAAATATATATTAAACAATTACACATCTATAGTCATTATATTATATATACCTTTTTTACTTTCCATTCCATGAGGGATACGATAACATCACTCGTGTGTATGATGGACTGCCGCCTCGCGAAGCGATGTGATTCATCTATCACTAACACTTTACATGGAAGGTGATAAGGATAATGTTAATAAATACATGTGATATTAATGAAATAATTATGAAATTAATGACATATTTATCATTATAAAATATAATATATATTTTTCTTTCTTACACTAAAAAATGATAACATCACTCATGTACGTGTGGACTATCACCTTCATGAAGCGATGCAACTCTATTTTATTCACCACACCACAAGGATGATATATATAACTATATTTAAATAAATAATATGGTATATATATATATGATATTATGATAATTCTTAAAGGATAAATATTACTCAACTTCTTTCCATAATTATTATTGAAAAATTGAAATGTTACTCATGCGTATGTACGACCTACCATCACCATGATTGTAACATCATACATTTTTCATAACCATATTTCATGATTAGTTTTAAAATTATAATTGATGTATAAATATGATAATTATACCATGATTATTCTTCATCAGATCATGTAACTTTATAATATGTTCAAGAATTAGATATTTCATGACAAAACACAAATGATAAAACAAGACAATTAACACATGAAACAATGAGAATGGTGAACGATTATTAACAAATGGGTGATACCATGTTATAAAAGGATCATATATATAATATTATAAATATTAATATGTCTTTGGAATAAGTCAATAACATGTTTAAAACCACTATATAGAATTTTAAAGTACGTTCAACCAAAAGGAAGTGTAGGGTAAGGGTTTCTTGTCTCACTCTTACTTCTGTGAGTATTACACCATATTAACCACTTATTTATTTTATGTGATGTATATACTTCCCTTTTTGTAATTTGTATCATGAATTAATTTATCATCATGATATTTAATATTTCATTTAATTTTATTTCATCAAAGGGTCTTATGATTTTTTTTATTAATGTGGTAATTGTTTATTTCATAATTTCATCATTATTCAAGATTGTTTTTTAAGTCTACCTTGGGGGAATTATTTGATATTTATATATTAGAATCATTCTATTTTCTTATCCTCTAGTTATTCCTGATCTATTTAAAGTAATACTATAATTACCCTCTCTTTGGTACTTAAAATTATTAAGAAAAAGTTTTTAAGATAATTTGACCTTATTTATCTCTTCAGTCAAAAATCCCTTTTCTTCCAAAACTATATTTTCAAAAAAAAAAAAAAAAATTAAAATATGTTTTAGCATTATAAAATGATTTATTAAAGACATTTTTACTCATTTTTACTTAAAAAAATTAATTTATTATTCATGTCATTTTCAAAACAATACATGTTTGGAATTTACTAAAAGTATAAAAGGAATATTTGATTTGACGTACTCGGTATGTAAAAAATTTTATTTGTTCAGACCACTCAATGTTTTAAAGATTAATTTATGATTTTTAAAGGTTATTTTAAAATAATTGTGTTTTTAGATTTTTTTGTAAAATTTTAGGTTTGAATGGTGAATTTCAAAATTAAAATGGATATTTTCCTTAAAAGTGTTTTTAAATATACTTTTATGGTATTTCTATTCATCAAAGAAATAAACCCTTTGTTGTACTTATGATCTACTGTGGACATGTTGTATTGTTATCATCCTTATTCTTTCTTTGGATGATTTATGACTAGTTTCATTAAGGATGTACTATGTTGACACAATTCATTTTACTCTAAATGGTTTATGATTATGTTTTTCGATTGGGGAAAGAATTTTCATTTCATCTTATAGTTTAAATATGAATATTTTTTTGATTATATTCCACCCCTTTCACATAAGGAACGCATTGGACTTTGTATGTGATGGATAAGTCCCTCTATAGCACCTTGATGCATCGATATGTCTCATAATAAAATCTAGACATGGTTTTGGATGAGGAATTACCCATTTATATAGATATCTTGGCACAATCCTCAATTGTATTAAATGTCTTGGAATAAGGCTTGACTGTACTAGATTTATTAGAACAAGCCTCGATAGTGTTTGATGTCTGGGAAAAGCCTCGATGATATGTTTTAGATGTCTAGCATTGTACATTCCATCATTATGAATTAATTTATTATTATTCCATGTGATTAATTAATTAATTATAATATCCATGGTCAACTTTTAAGATCATGTGGTTATTTATATGGAATTATATCATCATATTTTATTTTATCCATATTATGCTCAAGTTATTGATTAAATTTCATATGGTTTTATTATTTACCCTTACATATTGATTATTCCTTATTTATTTATAGCCTCTACTATACTTTTACCCTTATTAAGCATCTGAGCTCACCCCTTTATTATGTTTTATTTTCCCTAGGATGACAAGAAGTATTTTTTTATTGATATATAGGGATATGTTAAGGGGAATATTGGTATTCTAAAAAAAATTCTTTTTGTATTTTATTTTTTAAAATGTAATGTAAATTTCAAGTATGTATCTACTTTACTATGACTACTAAACTATTCGGTCCTTCAGGAAGTGATAACTTGTATCATATGCCAATATAATAAACTAGGTACTGACTATAGGTTATTGGGGTTGGGGGTACTAAAGTTGGTATCATAGGAAGTTTAGTTGAAACCTTAGGAACTAGATTTAGGAAAACATAGATTATGGATCATAACCCTATGATAGAATTTGAGGATAAGTGATACGTTTATTTCATGCATATATTTTAGAGTATTTTTTCGTTTATTTCATTGATAAATCTTTCCAATTTTGGAATTAATTTTATTGTTTTGTGTTTTATGGAATGAAATGAAGAATATTTGAAAAAGAAATGAAAAATGATCTGAGCACGACACTGGATTTTGTAGATGAAGAGGATCTGGAAAACTGAAGAAAAATTAACTACATGTCGTGTACCACAAGTACACATCGTGACCATTTTAAGTAAAAAAGATATGTAATGGACAAGTCGTGATGGGCATACACAACGTGAAATCCAAGTACACATCGTGATCCACCAGTACATGATATGATGAAAGTTTACCCAACATATGAGATTTTCACGGATTCAACATGGAAGAGGTAAAAGAAGATCTAAGGTTCACGTCGTGTACCCCAAGTACACGTTGTGTAGGGGTCGATGCATAGAGAAATATTAGGTGACACAGGCTATGAGTTTTGATGAGAACAGCCTATAAATATTGTCCTGGACAACCCTTCTAAGATACTCAGAGGTAGAGGAAGCCAAGAAGCACCAACGGAATGCCTCCAGATGAAGGAGTGACAATCCAAGGTCCCATGACACCGCCTTTCTTCTTTGGGTTCCCATGAAGTTCACTATAACCATGAGAGAGTAGTCCCATTTGTGTCAGGTAATGTGATCATAGGGGGATGTGTGCTTAGGGATTATTCTATACTTTTTATTCCTGTTTTGTTTGCTATAACTTCTTCTATCAATTCAAAATCTCTTTCTTTTACAATCTCATGACCGTTTCTTGTGAATTAAATAATTATATTTCTATTACATTAATTAATTAATCTATTTTTTGTATGATCATTATGAAATGTGGGTTGATTATGTTTAAATATAGTCTTGGGTCACCTAGTATTGTGTTCACACTAAATAGATGACCATACCAAAGGTGCAACCACACTATTAGGGTGGGATACACAGACCAAGGATCCCTACTAACCTAATTCCAACACAAAAAACTGAATAAACACACTTTCAAGTAAATCCCTAGCACACAAACCTAAAAATCACTGATCTTGACATTCCTCCATCTTGATATTAAAACCCCAAGCAATCCTACCATTTTTTCTCTTTTCTAGAAACAACTAATGAATTTCAATTTCAATTTCCTAATTAATTTAGAACACACAAATCCTACCTGCAAGTTTGACACTCAGACTTTATAGATACTACAATTTGAGTTAGGATTATCTGAGTTTTATAAATTTTATTTTTTCATAGCACCTTAGGGAACTAACGACGCCCTATGGGGATATCAATAAGTATAGAAGAACATACTAAATTTTTGGTAAGGCTAAGATTATATGGGTTCTACTAGGAAATACATCCCTGTATGGACACTACAAGTGGACATAGTTCTATCCCAAATGTACCCATGCATAATAAATTAAAAAATGGCACATTTGGATTAACCCAATCATCACCTAGTTCCTGAAAATGGTTCTTACTGTGAATCTAGTTTGAAACTCCATGATAATATACATAGGATAATTCAAATTTTATTTAAAAATCACTATGAAGGATTTGAAAATAAATATATCCTCAAAGAAACCATGTTTATCATTATGATATTAGATATGCATAAATTTTTCAGTTTATGTTAAGTGTATCACTTTTTTTGAGATTATAAATTATGTTTCATAATTTTATGATCTAATCTAGTGCATTAAATTTTTTTATAAATGGTGCCTAACATATAGAATAGAAACCATATCAATGCATGTACCCCACATAGGGATTTCCCTCTTAATAAAGATAATGAAGTTGGATTTGGATTAGTAGATAGAACTGATCAAATTATAACCATATTGGGTAGCTAACTCAAGTTATGGGTAATAAACTTTCATGTATGGGTCACCCTATTAATCAACCATGAAGTGTAATAATGTTAGACCTCTTCATGTTCCTGCAACCTCTATTATTCAATGGTACTACAAATCCATTTTTATGTAATTAATAGATAAGTTCCTTAGAGAAGATATTTCTTGCTATGGGAAGTAGTGAAAGGGAAAACATTTTCATGGTAGTTTATCATATCTCTGTAGATGTAGATAAATGGTGGTTATTGATTCAAAACACTAAAAATAAAGAATAAATATTAAACATGGAGTGGAAGGATTTCAATGTACTCTTCTTGGAAACATATTTTCCTCATAAGCAACGAGCATATATGGAAAGACAATTATTGAGTTTAATATAGAAAGAAGAGGAAAATTTTGATAAATATGAAGCTAACTTTACAAGTCTAAAAAGTATGTTGCAGAAAACATACATAATCCAAATAGAAAGATTGATAATTTATTTTATAGGTTTAGTACAATCCTCCGAAGGGAACTAATCTCCTAAAATTTTGCATCATGCAAGGACAATGTACCATGTGATATTAGGAAAGATAAATAATTTTCCATGTCTTATTGATTTAAAGGGAAGAAAGATAAGAAGAGGATGGAAGAGAAAAATGGATAAAGGGAATAAGGTAAAGAAATATTTTCCAACATGGGATACTTTTGGAAAGAAGCACCTTGGTACATGCTTAAAAGGAAAACAGATTTTTCTTCAAGCATGGAGAAAAAGTTCACCATGATCATGATTACAAGGTAAAGAAAGAATCTTCCGATTTTCAATGCTTCCGCTATATATATATATTGGGAACTTCAAAAATGAATTCCCTAAGTATCAGTGGAAAATAACTCAAAATGAGCTAAGGGGTAAAGGTGAATCATATTCTATTATAACATATGAGGTGTAATAATTACCATGATTGTGTATTTGGATCCAAGAAATATATTATAAAATTATTTTATCATTGACTTTATCAGAATATATAAGGATTTTACTATAGTAATTTTTCATTCATTACTAAAAATTAGGCCTTTAACATCACTACTAAATGGGATTTATCAACTCTATAGAAGTACTGATAATGTAAGAAATATTAAAGGGTTATCTTAAACAATTCTCATAAAAATCATTGATAAAGTCCCCACTAATAAAGGGATAATTTTTTTCCATGCCCCCTTATCATCACCCCCATCTTTATCGACACTTCCTCCCACCCACTTTATCAGCACTTCCCCCACCCATTAATTAGTGATTTAGCGTGCACCCATACCTATTGAGAGTTTTGAATCTAGGACCTCCAACATATACACTAGTGCCTTTTCCACTCCCATATACTTTTTTGTCTTACATTTTATGACATATCTATATATTTATATATATTGTGTTATATTTTTTAACCATATATTTATATATATGATTAAATATATATTTTTAAATATATATATATATATATATATATATTAAAATGGATATTAACTCTAAAAACCCTTAAAACACATAAAAACATCAAGAAACTCTGAAAACCCTAAAACCCATAAAAACACTGAAATGACCATAACTTCTGACCTAGGAGTCTTTTTCAGCTCCAAAACCATCCAAACCAAATATCATGAAATTAGATTTGATATTATATGCAGTATAGGCCAAATGGACACCTATATCAGAATTTATATCCATTTAAATTTTAAAAAACTGGGGTCGGTGACTAAAAACTCAGTTTTGGAGGCCTTCTGGGCCTTTTGGGGGGATGAAAAATAAAAAAAGATCATAAACCTTATTTTTATAACTATTTTTCATAGATATAATTACAAGATTCAATTTGATATGTGGTAGATCCCAAACAGACACCCATATCAAAAGTTATCGTTGTTTGAAGTTTGAGTTTTATTTCTAACTTTTTTGAAACTGTAATATGTTTTATTCTTTTGATTATCACACGATTTAAATATTATGTGGTTTTAAATCATTTTATAAGATTCTGTTTGACTATTTTTAGAGCTAAAATGGACTCCCAGATCAAAATTTATGATCCTTTTAGTGTTTTTAGGGATTTAGGGGTTTTAAGGGTTTTTTTCACATTTGACGAACTTTCAAACGACCATAAATTCTGAACCAGGTGTCCATTTTTCCTCTACCATATATAAAATCAAATATTGCAATGAGATATATAACTTAGTTACCCAAAGGAACTCTCTATCACCTATATTTAGTCTAAAAAGTCATAGAAGCACTTCAAACGACCATAACTTCTACTACGGGTGTCCGTTAATGATTTTTTTGATATATACCCTTTATCAGTGCTAGTAAAAAATCATTTATGGGGGGTGGGTGTATTTATCAAGTCTTATAAAAAATAAATGAAAATACCACCATTTTATCAATTCTTTTTTAGAAGTGCCGATAAAGAACCCCCTTTATTAGCACTTTTTTAGAAGCACTGATAAATACCCCCTTTATCAGTGTTTTTTAGAGGATTTGATAAATGCCTATTTTATCAACGTTTTTTTACAAGTTCTTATATAGTCCCCCCTTTAACAACCCCTTTTTTATAACTTTTAAATACCCCCTTAAAAATTCTTTAAATGTGCTATTAAAGACCCCCTTTAACAACGCTTTTTCTAGCATCGGGAAATGAGTTTTTAAACAACGCTTTTAATGAGAACTGTTAAAACCCTAGTGATGGATAAACCCAATTTTGTAGTATTGATTAAGGAATTTAAAGAATATGTTTAATGGTATTGATGACCAAGAAAAATGATTCAGTGGTAAGTTTAAATTCATGGAAAACACATGATTGAGGTAAATATAACACTTAATATAATCCAAATGTTGATATAATGATGTTGGGATAAAGAGATGATTGGTATGGATGAAGTAAATTTTATAGTACTAAATACCTTGGAATAGATTAATGATATGTTTATTTTGGAAATTTAGTAACCATCATTCAAAAGTTTTGGATCTTAATATTTTGGAAGGATCAAAAGGTTAAACATTTATTAAATTTTTTAATTTTAAATTTGGATGTGGTTTTTAAGATTAATATATTATTTCACCATAGAAATATTTATACAGATTGGGTAACCTATACTAACCATTTCATTTTAATAATATATAGGTATTTAAGGAATGAATTATCATTCTATTATGGATATTAAGATCTGTTAAAAGTTAACTTTAGTTCTTTAGGCATAAAAAGATTCATTTTTTGATATTCAATTCTTTGAGTAAGTGATTAATTGGAAATTGATCAAAGCACGACCAATGGATGAAATTGTGCTTATAAAATATAAACTTATCAAGTAAGTATATTTCCTTATAATCTTAGAAAGTAAAATAATTCCTCAAATCTTGAAAAAGGATATTGAAACAAAACATTTATCCTATTATCTTCATTTATAATGAAATAGACACACTTTTAAATCATCACATATTTATAGTTTTGTGGTCCATAACTTTCCATTGGGTAATTATACCATTAAAATGGTTCTTAACCTTACACAACAATACAATGACCCTTACATATCCTAATTTAGTACACTTATATTACTATGCTATACACTTATGCACCAAATACAATACCCTTACATGTTTGTACCTTTATGAAAATCACCTTATCCTATAATCTTGGATTTTTAGTGATATGTTATTTATCCATGGTGGCATTAACTTTTATTTTTCATCTTCTCCTTAGATCATCATTCTCCAAATGAAATCAGTTTTTCTAGAAAAAATAACTCACCTCAATTTAAACACTTCCCGTGCATCGAAAACACTACCAAGGTTGATGATATTTTCTTCATCGGTGAACCCAAACTACAGGAAATCCTATCTATACCAATGACCTATACTAATGGTTTGTAAAAACCATTGGTATAAGACCCCTATCTCAATGGTTCTTAAAATTGTTTGGGATAGGCCATGAAATATAAGGCTACCCAACGATTTTGAAAAACTTTTGGGATAGATCCAACAAATTGGCCCTATCCTAATGGTTTTATGAAAACCATTGAGATAGGGTAAGGGAATCCCAATGGTTTTCTGAAAACCATTGGTATAGGGTAAGTACATCCCAACAGTTTTCTAAAAACCATTGGGATAAACCATTTTGACAACACCTATCCCAATGGTTGTGTAAAATTGTTGAGATAGACCATTCTTGTCAACACCTATTCCAACGGTTGTGTAAAATCGTTGGGATAGACCATTTTGACAACACCTATCCTAACGGTTCTTGAAAAACATTGGGATAGGGTAAGGATATCCTAATGGTTTTCCATAACTATTAGGATAGACCATATTACAAGGGTGCCTATCCCAATGGTTTTGAGAACTGTTGGGATAGGTACCCTTATTTTTTATGATTTTTATTGACAAATATCATCAACTAAATCAAAATATAAATTACTTATATATATATATTTATCAAAATATATTCACAAAGATAATTATATCATAGTGGTAAGGTCTTTGATATATAACATATAGGTCGTGGGTTCAAATCTCCATGGTGAATTTTATTTTAAAAATCGTTGGAATGGGTCTATACCAACGGTTTTCCCCAAACCGTTGGGATATGTCTATCCCAACTAAAAATCAACCAAATCCCCTCCAAACCATTTTTATAGGCTATAAAAATGGTTTGGGGACCTATACCAATTGTTCCAAACCATTGGTATAGGCTATTTTTCCATTAGTGCCAGATCCCCAACTCAGCTCCAAGCTTGATCCACTCTTGTTAGCTACAGATTCACTCAGATATCAAATAAAGGTACCTGGGTACTAAATAGAATCCCTTGGGATTGTAATTTAAAATTTTCAACATCAAGATTATGGAACATGTCAAATTTGGTGATTCGAGACCCAGTACCATCCCAATGATCTCACGTGAATTAAATAGAGCACAATAAATAAATAGAACATGTACCTTGTTTCGAATCGAATCAAACACAATTGTAGCTCATCACCGGTGATAATTGCTCGAAGGATATGAAGATGAACCTCTATATATTCTCGACAAATGTTTCAATAATCCACACACTTACCATTTTTTAAATTTTAGGTGCTAACGTGGAGCTTCGATGAATCCTTTGTCGTCGTGTCAATCACCACGATCCTCTACCTTCTATCCATGAAGGTGATATTTGATCATATACTTGTATGGAAAATTTCTCTCACTAAAAATTATAATAAGAGTGAATCTATCAATTCCAAATTCAAGAACAGTACATGGAATGAAGATACTCTCCTACTTATATAGTGGATTTCCCAAAATACCTGGATAGGGTTACTGGACCCAATATCATTAATTTCCACTAAATAAGTAATAAAGAATAATTATGATGAACCAAACTGCACTATAAATATTTTTTATTTTTTATCACATAAATTTAATATATATAAATATATTTCATGATAAAACCAATTCATTTAAACTTACTCTTAATTCCCTCTAATATTAAATGAACTTAAAATATTAATATAATATTCTTTCAAATAATATTATTCCTCATATTTTCTTAAACAATAATAAATAAATTTAACAAATAAATTCATCCCAATTATTATTTAATTGAACAATAATGAATTTATTTATTTATTAGTTATTGATAACTTGGCTAACACCCAGATGCTATGGTGGGACCAACCATATCCCATATACCTACTCACCAGATTAGGAAAGATTCTTGAATGTGATACTGTGTGCAACTCTCTAGCCTCTCATCTCAATAGTAGTGAATAATATTCACAAACCAAGAGCATAGTATAATAAATGATCAAGGACCCTATATAGATAAGGAATACTCATACCAACAAAAACCAACCTATGAACACGCACTATGTAATATAATCTCTTTCTCTTTAAATATCTCATAAATTAGGTTACACACTTGTCTCATTGTCCTTTATTTATTTATTATTTTTTTATATAACTGAATGGATTTACATTTGGATACCTTGGACAAGGATTTATGAAGGTACTACCATCCTGATAAACCAGGCCTAGTATGTATTACTTCCTCAACTCAGAAGTGAAAAATTCTATCTTGATTCAACCAATGTCATACCACTAATGATGCATCCAAAAAGAGCTTCCTCACCACGATTTCATTATCATAGTTTTTTTACTTGAAATAAAGTATGAAATTAAATGGAACACATTGATAATGATATCAATTTAGAATACCAATACACATGTCCGTAGATATGAACCACCAATAAAACCCAAAACATGTGGTGTTCCTATTAGTGGGTATGTCCTCATGATCTCAACTACTAGAGATCACCAAGTGAAAACTTCATGAGAATAAGTCTCAATGCTTATGAGCCCCCAACACCTAATAGTCAAACATCTACTATGTCCAGTTAGTATGAAGTGCCTATAAAGTAGAAACTTTGTTTAAGATTAATGTCATAATATCTCAAGGTTCTCATTATAGCCTAGGATCTGCTACAACATTTTGATAAAATAATTAATATATGGAAATTACCATTTATATAGTGGATATAGAAATGAATACACTATAATGGTAAGTGTACATCATGAATATCTAAATGTTCACATGATATGGTAATCAAAGGTACTAATAATTTTGGGTCTATGGTACCAAAATTTACTAAAATCTCACTTGTACTAGATACAACTTACTAACAAAACTTGTTAGATCTCACATGATAAAGATCATGTTTCTAATGAGTCACGACTTTAGTTGCTGGGTCTACCACATTTCTACTGTGTGGAAATTCTTCTAAGTCAAACCTCATATTCTTCAGTAAAACATCCCAATATTTAAAAAAATGAGTGTATATATATATATATATCCTTTTTTACATTATCCAAATGAGAAATCTTGGACAGTACCAGTAATAGAATTATCATTATGATAAAACTTTACTTGGTCCAATTCCAAGAATTGGAACAAATCATTGCATTTAATAACTACTTATTAGCTTCCTCGAAAGCTTCAACATACTACATATTTATAGATATGGATATCAATGAATTTTATGATCTTGAATCACTCATCATATTATCCTAAATATAATATTAGATAACATTGATCCAAGAATGACTATTTTGGGTCCCTTCAAAACCGGTATCCCTTCTGTGCATACCAGGTTTATATCCAATGTACTTAATATAGTAATATTAGATAGTTCTGACTGTTTCCATTCTTGTTCTATTGGATATAACTGATATTTTCCTATCATAATGTATATGTTGTAAATATCATATCTTGTACATACAATGTAATACATGATTGATCCATCACTAAATCTTATGAAAATAAACTCACTGCATCAATATACTCCTATACCCATGGATTTATTCTTGTACATATTTATTCCATGTGACACTAGTAACAATTCTTTCTCAAATTATTCCAACATGTATTTTTCAGTCCATTGTTAGTATATGTACGGTTTACTAAGTCTAATAAACCATTAGATCAACCTTAGTACATCTTAATCCCTAGAACTTAGGTTCATAATTTATGTCAATATCTAGAGTATTTCTTTTATTTTGGTCTTAACTAACTATAAGACCAACAATTGTTTTCCATATGTTACAAAACATATTTTACCTAGAAAACTATGGTGGTCCCACTAACCAATAGTAGACACATCAAAAAAATTCATTCCAAATTAATGTTCTATGATCTTATTTCATACTTTAATACTAAAAAATATTTTTGTAACTTTCATACCTTATTAGCATTATGTGATGTCACCATCCCTTTTTGGTTGTATCGTATAAACACCTTTCAAGATTGGTGGTCTTGATATCTAATGCTCAATAATATGATCTTATAAATTAACTATGATAAGTAAAATCCTAATGAATTTAGGAATAATGACTTGGTATAACCAATCAAGCTTTATTGGTACCATGTTTATACCATACATGCATCGTCTCACTTGAATACCCACCATAGTATTCAAAAACAATAAGCCCCTTTTCACTTTGGTACATAGAATTCATTATTTAATTTAATTTCCCTTTTTGATCTTAGATAATTTCCATATACTACATTATTATAGGATTTATTATTTTCAATTGATAATTTATCACCAACCATGGTGAATATAAAACCATCAAAATGGTTTTATGGTTCCTATACAGTGTGTTTCTCTGGAACATTCTCTTCCATACCTCTTGTGGAACTCGTTCCTCTACCAATTATTTGTGCATCTCTATCATTGACTAAAACCAATTAAATATTTCTTCCACCATATCAACTATATATTTTCACCCTTTTATTTAAATTTATTCTATCACATGATTACCACTTTTATATCTTAGTAATTTATGCAATATCCATAGAGACCTTTAGGATAATTACTTTAGATTCACTTTGTGTTTTTCTTGATGGAAGTTTGTTTATATCATAAAAAATGCTTTGCATCTAAACATATATCTTATGACATAATTATATCCATCATACTATAACTCATATGATATCCATTTATCATTATATTTGGTATATGGTTATGTGATATCATTGTTATTTAGATAACACATCTTGAAATATAATGGAACTTTCTGCAAACAACATTGATTCTACATATGATTGCATCATGAATCTGATGTGTAAAAGGAAATGTGATTTTAGGAATTAATACATGCTACATTTTTTTGATCAATGTTAAAATTTAAGAATCATAATTGATCATCCTTAGTAGTATCACAAACTTTACGTGGATAAGGTAATGCGTGTTTAAAAATTAATCCATGCTATATTAAATTGATCAATGAATGCTTGGTCGTGATATTCTTCAGCATGTCGGCCCAATAAAACTCATATATTATGACCATTAAAATACCATAATTTACTTTAACATACATTAACAAACACACAAAGGAATATAATGAAGTATACTTACCACTATTTTACACTTGGAATAGATCATGCTCACTTACTAAACTAATTTTGAAAGATTTTTGGAAAAACTTTATTTTAAAAGGATTCTTTTTCCAAACTAAATAAGTATATATCTCGATAATACCTATGTTATTTATAACCATTGAGCCCAAATAATATACTGGGTATATTCCTGATGTCCACTTTTATTTTTTACTTGAAAAAGAATTATCTTGCCACAACTGGTAATATAAGTCTTACATTTTATATTCATCATGTATTTATTATGATTCATGTGTTCCTGAAATACTGATTGAGTATTAAATACCACAAAAAACATTTATTCCTTAACTTTTAATAATTTATCCTTGTTTCCAAAAGACACATGAGATATATTTTTTAGTAATGTTCAAAAAACATTTCTATGAGAATCATTAAACATAGCAATTAGAAGTTTTATGTTTCTCATCGTTGACTTAGGAACCAACCTTTCTCATTATCTTGGGGAATACACCTTACTTATAGTAATATTTATATACATACATGGTTACTGTATTAAAATAAAAATATGTTAAAGGCATATTGTATTTAATACCCAATAAGTATGACTTAAAAATCACTTTTAATTAATGAATATACATGAAGAAGCGACTAATTACTTCTTAAATTTAGTTCATTACATACAAACATCCATATATTTATTTCTTGATATTCGATGAAAATAACCTCATGTTTAATACCTCCTTTTTTGAAGGATATTGTGAAGGTTACTTTGGAATTACTCTTTCCACCGGCCTTGTCACGTTGTCTTTCAACTTGTTCTCCATAAGAACTAAATACTAATATTTATTTAATTTTATTATTTACTTGGTGAAACTTACCTAAAAGGTAATGAAGCGCGTTTAATTCCATACTGTTCATTTGGAAACCAAAAATAAAATTGAACTAAACGGGTGAAAATGATATGAGAAAGGGATCCATTGAAATATTTCGACCTATCCTTAGGTTTACACATATCTAGTATAATAATCACCCATTCATATCTCTCTTCACATCCACCTTTCACGATTCTAGGAGATGATACACCATGTAAAATCATCCATGTCCCAATATTGAATCCACAACTAACATTAGATGTTGATGATAACATTATGATATAATAATCATATGTTTCATACATGAGTTTCCATTAATCATTTTTACACCCTCACATCTTGAGGTAGAATAACAGGTATTGGGGACACCAACACCTTGAATTTTCGATATCGTAGTATTTTGTTCAAGATAATGTACTAAATAAGTAAATTCATGCTATTTTTTACAATTAAATTTTCCATGATTATTGTAGTGTATCTTGTGGTATTACTTTAAATTTTCTACAAAAAAACAAGCAGTTTGGTACTTTAATATTGATTACCAATTTAGTCATTATTTATTAATTAACTAAATCATTAAATGTATCCCACTAATTTATCGAATTCTAGGAACCCACTAGACTGGAATCAGAATACTCTGTTGTGTGAGTATTCTATTATCAATGATCCTTGAACATACCCTCATGTTTTACAAGCTATTTCTACTCCACTTCTCGTAGATTTTAAGGTTGGATTTCGACTGGCCAACCACATTAACTCGCAACACCTTGATATGTTGAGTGAAGTCACAACTTCCTAGAATCATAAACTTGATTCCCTCAACACTTCTCCTCTAAAGTGAAATAAAGTTAGATATGGACAATACTTAACTACCAAAATCAGTTAAATTAACCCATTATTCTCATAATAACTCCCTAGTTGCAGGAGGCACCCTCAACTATGACTGATCAAGCACCTTGAAAATCTGGTCTAGTTCTAATACAAATGTCAGAAGGTGTTTGCGATGTAATATTTCTTTGAGGGTTTTATATTTTTCTTGACATACACAATCAATTTCTATACATATTTTTCAATATATTTTGTCTTGCACACAAGTGAACATTAATAGAAAAAACATTTATCAGTTATTTTTTCATTTTATTGTGTATTATTTTATGTATTTCACACTATCATGAAAATTCATGAAATAATAATAAAATGAATAACATAAATGAACATCTTGACTGGTCTTGAGCATCTAAAACTGGTTGATACATTTAAACTCAATGGACCACTCATGATGCAACTCATCCCTGTCCACTGTATCCACTGCTTTTCTGTTTTTCACCTCGACTTAGCATGGTATGTGAGTTACCCTATCTTTGTCATACATCATCTTTATCAAAGTACAAATGTACTCACTCCCAGGAGAGGGGGATTAGGGCCATAAAATAAAAGAGATAAATTTGGATGTGCAATCCCTTATACATATTGACCAAAAAATGGCGATGTGCAGACCATCTTAATTATTTACAATCCTTGTAAACAATTATAAATAATTAAATAAAACATCCATACATACACACATTTGGTCGGTTCTCAAGACTAGTCAATGGGTAAAATTAAATCACGATAAAATTAAATTAAAATAAATTAAAGTATAGGGGTATATAATTAAATTAAATTAATTAATTAAATTCAAATAATTTGGTTATGTTCAATTTAGTGCTAATTTAATTTTAATTCCAATAATTAAATTAATTAATTAATTTAATTTAATACCAAAATTAATTTATTTATATGGTGTATTAAAATTATTTTTTTTTATTTTTAAGAAAAACTATTATTTTAATTAATTTAATTTTATACCAAAATTAAATTCATTAATTAAATTAATTTCAGTTAACCCAGACCCTGAAACCCCGTGCAGGGCCGTACGGATTGGTTTTAACCCACGTAGCCCCATTTCAAGTCGTGCAATGCCAGTTTAGGGCTATTCTAGGCTAGAGAGGTTAGTATATACCCATTCTAGGTTGGGCAGACCCACATTAACATTTTCGATGCACAAGGGTCCAGTAGAAAAATAGAAGGGGAAAACAGGGGTACCTCATGGCCAGATCTAGTTTTGGTGAGCCCATCAATGAATCGAGGGAGGAATAGAGGTCTAGATATGGTGGAGGGAAGCCTTTATGGAAGGGGAGATACCAGAGGTATGGTTTTAGTGTGCTTTAGTGGATGCAGGAGTTGGCTTCATCTCCTCACAACTGGACAACGACAATAAGGTGCCCTCACGGGAGGTGCGACAACGTACGTCCATGACTTGGATGGCAGTCAAGTGCGACTGAGGTATATCTTATGAGGGAGGTTCTTGTGGGATCTAGAGGCACCATAGAAGGTCAATCCATTATTGTGTCTTCTAAGGATAGAGCTTGCGGGATCTGTTGGTGTGACCTTGGCTCTTTTTCAAGAGTCACCGATGTAGTGTTATCACAATACAATGTGATAGGGTTGTTACTACTAGGTACCACATCAAGCTCTTGAAAAAAAAATTCATATCCAAATGGATTTGTTGGATGCATCATAAGCTGCTATATACTCGGACTCTGCTGTATAATCAATGTAAACTACCTGCTTTGAACTCTTCCAACTCACAACTACTCTGTTGAGATAGAAAACATATCCTAACCATGACTTCAGATCATTTTGATCTATTTAAAAACTATCATCACTATAACTCTTTATGAAAATCTCTTATTCTCCTCTATACACCAGGAACATATCCTTAGTTTTTCTCAAATACATGAGTATAGCCTTAATTGTAGACCAATATTGTTCATCTAAATCTTCTTGATATTTATCTTCCATTCTCAATGCATAGGAAACATCAATTCTAGTTCATAATATGGAAAACATGATTGATCATATCACTAAATCCTATGAAATCTTACCCATTCTCTATTTCTCCTATTATGTCTGAGGAAACATTTTTTTGAAATATGTATACTATGTAACAGTAGAAATAATATCCTATTTGATTGTTCCATACAAAATCTATTCAGTATCTGGTCAATGCATGTACTTTTACATAGTTAAGGAACCTTCTGTATCTATCACGAATGATGTTGAACCATATAATATAGGTTTCTTCACCAGATTCCTTCATGGATAAAGACTTATTCTACTAGTCCTTAACTGATTGTAAGACTGGTATGTTGTTTATATTATGTAATATGTCATAAACATATACTACTAGCATAAAGACTAAATTTACACTGAACCTTTTATAAACACATGTATCACATTCATTCTTAATGAAAAAAAAATTATTTTGTAGCTTCATCGAATCAAATGTTACACGAACTGGTTACTTTCTTTAATCCAAAAATCAATATTTTTAACTTGAAAATGTATTTGGCATCACCTAAAGTCACAAACTCTTTTGGTTGTGTCATATAGACATATTAAAAAAGGATCCCATTAAGGAAATCAGTTTTAATGTCCCTTTTCCAAATTTCATAGTCATGGTAATCTACTATAACATGTATAATTCTGATGGATTTAAACATGGAAACTGGTGAAAATGTTTCATCATAGTCAATTCCTTAACATTGTATAAACCCTTTCGCCACTAGCCTTTCTTTATACGTATTTATTTTACCTTCCATGTCTAGGATTCTCTTGAATAACTATTTTCACCCAATGAGATTTACATCAACTAGCACATCAACTAGAACCTACACATGGTTTTGATACATGGTATCCATTTTATAATTCATTTATTCTTGCTATATTGAAGATTCTATGCTCTATATTTACTCTTTATAAGATATAGAAACATACTTTTCAACCAATAACGAGTCCCCAACATCGGTGACTAGAAAACCATATCTCTCTAGTTCTTTTACCACTCTAGTTCTCCAATGTAGTACTTGTGTTTTAGGAAATTATTCTTCCACAGGGGCCTATGGAATCTGTTTTTATACTAAATCTTGTGTATATTAAGCATCAACTTCATTGAAATAAATATTTATACCTCTATACTTATTTAGGATTTCTTCCCTCTCAATAAAGTCAACTTTTCTGGTGATAATAATTTTCTTGTCTAAGGGGCAGTATAGGTAGTATCCCTTTGTTTCCTTAGGAAATCCTATAAAGACACGTATTTACCCAAGGTGCTAGTTTGTTTCCTAAGAAGGCCTTAACAAATTCCTCGCAACCCCATACACTTGTATCTGAAAAAACAAAAAAAAATTCACTCTATAACTCAAAGGGGATTTTGTTTTCCACTTTAGTTAGTACTTAGTTTAATTCATATGCTTCATATTGTAATGTATATACCCAAAATGATAATGGATGATCTATATTACTCGTCATCAAGCTTACCATGTATGACAAGGTTTAGTTCCGCCTTTCACTAACACCATTTTACTATGGTGCGTAAGGTGGAGTGAGTTGAGATATAATCCCAAACTTCTGTAAAACATTAATAAACTCTCAGTTAAGATGTTTAACACCTCGATATAATCAAATCTTCTTTATATTCATTCCAAATTGATTCTTTACTTCATTATTGAATTCTTTGAATTTCTCAAAGGACTCAGACTTATAGTTTATCATGTTGACATAATGATAACCACTCAAGCCATCAGTAAAAGCTATGAACTAAGAATACCCACCTCTATCTTATACTAAAAATGGTCTATACACATCATTGTTTACCAAAACTATAATATTTATGGACCTTTCACCGTGTCCACCAAATAGCACATTGGTCATTTTTCCTTACACAAAAGAATGACATCTTTCAAGAGGTTTTATCTCATAAGAGTCTAAATAATTATATTAATAGATATTTTTCAGATTCTTCTCATTTCCATGACCAAGACATTGATGCCATAACTGGGTGTTCTATGAGTCTTGTGAACACGATTCATTATATATTTTAATTACTTGGTTTTTGTAACTTAATACATGAAGACCATTATTTTAATGTATCATACCATAAAATTTGTTGTCTTTATAAAATAAATAACTTTTATTTCTAAAAATAAAAATAATACTATATGAAAATAAGAATTATACATAAATTATGTTCTTGGTAATTTTTTGGTACATAATAATAATACTTGAAACCAATATCATTCTTGTTTGAAATGATAGGTGGTAATCACCAATAAAGAGAGCAGAAATACTCAAACCGTTTTCATCTCACAAATACACATCTCCTCTATCAATCATTTAAAATCTATATGGTTCCTATATTTGGATACATATGTGATCACCACAAGTTGTATCAGATACACAATGTGTAGATATTGAAAAATTACACTTGATAACGAATGCACCTTTAGCTTCCCATTTCTTATGGGTGTAGTTCCTCTACCAGTGGTCTTTCTTCCACATGAAAAACATATTATCTCCCTTTCCTCATCCCGCATCTAAATATTACTCTTCTTGGAAGGACAATTCTTAGTATCTTTATACTTTTTATGATTCTTGAGCCCTATCACCTTATTCTTCCTTTTCTTATTCACTATAAAGACCATGGTTTTTTCACACCCTGTTTCTTAATCCACTTATATAATCATAGTAAGATGTTCTAAAAGAGTCTTCTCATTATTACTCGTATTTTAATGAATAATAAAACTAAAGAGGGTCTTAGGTAGTGAGGAATGTATGGGATCTGTATGCAACTCATCTGGGATTTTAATCACTAATATGTGTAAGTGTTTAATTTATCCAATAATCTTGAATAAATGAGGCCCATATGGCACCAAATCTCCAAGATTAGTTGTAAACATGGCATTAAAGATCTCATTTCTCCCTTGTTTTACCTTCTCTTGATATACATATTAAAGGCGAGTCATCATTCTATACGCATTGATGTCATCATATTTCAATAAAACATCACTTGTCATAGATGATATCATAAAACAAGAAACATATGTAGCGCCTCTCAGATGATTATCATAGAGATATTATTCTTCCTCACTTTCCTAATTACCAGACACATCAAGAGTAGGTTATTATAATATATATAATTTCTTTTCATGGAGTAGGATAATGCACAAGCACCTTTGCCACTCTTGGAAATTTATTATGGTGAGAAGGTTATACTTCCCAAGTATGGATAACAATGATATTTTGGAAGTCATTTTTTTTAATATTTCAATAAATAAGATGATAATATTATTATTACTTTATCTAATAATATTTATACAAATAAATAAAAATTATATATATTAATCTCCCACTATTTTATTGAAACCCAATAGCCCTCTCCATCATCTTTGGAATATCTTTTTTCTTGGAAATTCTAGTTGCAAGGATCCATATTCCTATTATCATTAACCCAACATTGGTTGTTCAAGAAATTTTAAGGGTTTTAGGTAGGCATCCCACATGAAAACTTCATTAACTCACATTTCGTCGATGTCTTGAGTGGACTCCCCAATCCTAAAATCCTTAAATTAGATTTCTCCAACCCTTTCCTCTCATTTACACCATGTCCTACTTTGGTAGTCAACCTTTTATGTGAACTAATTTAATTCAATAAAAAAAATCATGTTATAATTCCCTAATAATTGAAATCACCCCAACTTTAGCTAGTCACGTAGTTTGAACTATGGTTCAATTTTATCTCAGGTAGTGGAAGGCTATACTGAATTAATATTTATGACTGAGGGATTCTATCTTTTATACATAAATTGAAAATTATTATCTTCATCAAATTCTTGGTAATATTAAGTGGATTTAATTAAGTGATTAACCATGTCTTAAATAATATTTATTCATAATCAATTTTATTTTATTTCTATCCTACATGCTTGTTAATTTCATTAATTCATGTGATCGTAAAAAAAATAACTAATGAAATAACCATGAAAATTTATATAAATAAAATAAAAAAGTGGAATGATCATGAGAATTTCTAATGGCTAGTTTATCTAGAATATGATAAAATAACCATTGACCTAGGGGAAAAACACCTTGAACCAAATATGGTTTGTTTTACAGTTTCCCACATGTCCACCTATGTATATCTCTTAGATTGGTTTCCCCTTAGCTCCAAATTTGAACCACCTCAATTAGATTGAGAGCTCCATCCATTACATATGCTTTTAATCACACATAGTTTAGGGGAAGGGGTTTATATAAAATAAACCATGGGCATGTTTTCCCTTGCATAATAAAAGGAGATATGGAATGGAGGCCAAAAATTTAATTTAATTATATATTAAAATAAAACCAATAAAAAACAGTGGTCTTTCCTAGGATCATAATCATCTACATGAATACAACAAATTACACATTTAATAAAATTAATATTCAATTCTAGTCATTCTTATTTAACATAAATTTTGCTCGAATCAATTAAATATCTTCTTTGATTAATTAATTAATTAATTTATCTTAATTATCATCTAAATTTCCTTGATATTATCAACCATACTAATTTTAAACAAATTAAATAAATTTATTAAAAATTAATTGTTTACAAAAATGTACCTTGGAGGAATCATAGTGAGTGCCCATCTAAACTACCCAACATGCATTATAATATTATACTATTTACTATTATGACATGTGGAATACATTAATTTGCATGTACTTTAATGACATGTACTATCAATTTAATGATTACAAGAGTTAAATGATTTTTCAATCATTTGTTATGCTTTAATGTACATAGTGTAATAAATATAATATGACTCATACATAATATAAATATCTGAACATTATGCATAAATTAATTAAACATTTATATATATTAAAACCATCACATGGAATGTCATATCAACTTAATTACCACACACAAGAACATGTTGATAAGGTTTTCATAGTATAATAAATTAATTTTTAATTCCGCATAATTTTTTAAAAGCACATGGTGTGTGCAAGCCAGCTACATGGTGTGTACTATTATCACCATATATCCAAGGAACATGCCTAAGGGATCAGTTTGTAAAACGTTTTATGAAAAATAATGGAGTTCAGGGAATGTACATGGGCTACACATCATGTGGTATCATAGTTACATGGTCACTATCCAGGTAGGCCATATAAGAAGATACATGTACCATATATGACTAAAGGATTACACTATGTGTACGGCAGTTACACAACGTGTACTATGGATGACTATACGTCAGGATGGCGTGGTCAACATGCAATGTAAAATTAATTTCACCGAATGTAATAAATGATAATTACTTGAATTAATTCTGAAATAATTCATGGTTCATTGAACACTAGTACACAGCGTGTACCTCTGGGTTACACGACATGTACTATTGTGTTATTAATCTATATGAGATATTCAATTTTATTTCATTTATAAAATTAATATATTTGATTATATTTATGATAAAAAAACGAGGAATAAGTATATATTACAATTAAGAGTTAAGAGAAATTAAACTGGAACTGAAATCTAAATTAAAAATGATTAAATCAATCAAGAATATTTAAATAATCATAAAAAATTATGTGAATACTCTAATACCACTTGAAGGATCTAAGCGTGAATCAAAGAAAATAAAAAAGATACAAAATGTTGGTATGAAGCATAAGATCATCACATATTATTTATAATTAATTTAATCAATTAAAGAATTACCTTCTACGATATTATTTCTTAGTAGATGGATTTAATGATGAATCTATATCATACGACCATTTTGTTGTATTAATCAAGGGAAAATTACATCTATCTTTGATCCATATGTATTCCAAAATTCTATGAACATCACCATACGAATCTCTTGGTGCAGCGCAATAGATCCTAATGCTTGTATCGTTCACTTTTGATCACCTCGAGAATCACTTCCAAAGGATTCTCTTTGATCTCTATAGAAATGAGAGTGGATGGTGGAGGAAGACCAATCTTCATTTTTGGGAGTGGTCTCAGAGAGGGTGATCTATAAGGATTGATAGGATTATCTCTGGCTGTCATTGTGCAAAACACAAATTAATTGGATCTCTTGAAAATTAATATAATACAGTTTTTATACTGCTTTTTATTATTTATTTAATCCCTACAGAACCCCATGTCAATAATTATAATAATAATATTATTTTTGGACATTCTCTAAAATCATGAATTAAAATTAAATATTATTTAATCAAATAATGTTCAATATATATTATTTTGTCACCAGACCTATAAAATCGGTCTTCCATTCCTCCAAAATATTTATCAAGCCTTGAATAATGACTATTTTTAATAAATAAATATCACTGAATTATTCTCTAATAAATAAATAAATATTATATTCACTAAATAAAAAATAAATATTTATTAAATATTCTTCTCATATAATATTCTCTGATATAATTGGTGACATAATATATACAATCAATAAAACAAGAATCATTATTAAACCACATGCATAAATAATATTTATTCAAGTTGTTAAATAATAAACAACAACATATTATTTAACATAGATTCTAAATACACTTAGTGTGTGACCCCCTTGGACACTTTATCAGTGGAATTAGGCAAAACCACCTAAATTCCAAGGTTATCATCTAGAAACATGCCAAGACACCCATATAAAAAGAAGTTAATACTGCAACTACATGATACCTCATACGTATTCTCACTATGTAATATAATTTATTTATCATGATATCTCTAATCAAGCATGTTACATGTTGGTTCCATCAACCTATGTGCTTGATATCTCTTTCTTTGAATTTATTGAAATCGAACTTGGCTATAGAACACCATGACTATAGATTTATTTACGATTTATAATTTCCATAAAGGACCTAATATATCAACTTCCATTAAATAACATAAGGGAAAAATAACTTCTCACATTATTCATTAATTCAATATTACTTGTGACACACTCAACATATCCTACCTCACCGCAAACATATGTCATCATAGTTTTCATCAATACATCAAAGTATGTGACTTATAATACCAATTAATAATAATATTAAAGTATAAGTATCATTACATTTTTCCATAGATAGGACCACCTAATGACATATATAAATGTGGATTTTCTACTGGTGGGTCTCATTCTCATAATATCATACACTAGATATTACCAAAGGCATGCACCATGAGAAGGTGCCTCAAAGTCCTATGAGTCTCCAACCCTAATAGAATATATCATTTGTGTCCCTCAAATAACATCATCTCCCTATACAAAATATATTTAAGAATACTTTCATTGAACTTCTAGGTTCTTATTAGAGCGAGGAACTGCTATGAAATTTCAGTGTGATAACTGCTCTTAGTGAGTTATCACATTCTATCTCAAACATAAAAATAATAATGATTTTATAAGAAGTTTATTAATATTAAAAACTATGAATATATTTTATCATAAAGTATATATAAGTTTTTTTATAGGGAACCAAATCCAAGAAAATACTACTTGCACTAGATCCAACTGCTAACAACCTTCAGTTCACTAGCTCTCACATGATACTTATGATTCTATTGAGATAATATTTTAGTCAAGGGGTCTACAAAATTTGATTTTATGATAAATATGATTACTATAAATTCAACCCTTTGATAAAAATCCCTCGATAGGTGATACTTCCAGAGTATATGGTTTTTCCATCGGTGTGACCTTGTCTCTTTTTCAAGAGCCACCACTACATAATTATCATAATAAAATGTGATAGGGTCTTTAATTATATGTACCACATCAATATCCTAGAAAATGTTTCGTATCTAAAAAAATTTCTTGGATGCATCAAAAGATTCTATACACACATACTATGCTATAGAATTAGAGAAAACTAGCTGCTTTGAACTCTTCCAGGTCACAACTCATCTGTTGAGATAGAAAACATATCTTAACCATGAATTTAGATAATTATGATCTATTTAAAGACTAGAATTAGTATAACCCCTAATGACCAGCTCTCATATCCTCCATACACCAAGAATATATCCTTAGTTCTTCTTAGATACTTGGTTATATCCTTAGAAGTAGACAAATGTTGTTCTCCTAGATCAACTTGATATCTTCCTATCAATTTCAATGCATAGGAAACATCAAGTATAGTATATAAAATGGATTACATGATTGATCATATCACTGAATCATATGGGATATTAATCATTATCTCTTTCTCCTCTTGTGTATAAGGTAACATTTTCTTAGAAAGATATATATCCTGTAACACTAGAACTAATCCCTTATTTGATTATTCTATAATAAATATCCTTAGTATCTAGTTAATGTATGTAATTTGACTTAGTCCAAGAATCCTATTAGATATATCATGAATAATCTTAATACCTAGAATATAGGATGATTCACCTAAGTAATTCTTAGGTAAACACTTGTTCAACTAGACCTTCACAGATTGTAAGACTGGCATGTCATTTCCAATAGGTAATATTCCATTAACATGTGCTATTAGGATAATAAATTCATTTCCAATAAAACATTTATAAACTCATGTCTCACATTCATTCTTAATGAAACCAAATTATTTTATAACTTAAACAAATTAAATGTTCAATGAACTAGATGCTTGCTTCAATCCATAAACGGTTCTCTGCAAATTTTAAATCTTTTTGGCACCACTTGTAGTCACAAACCCTTCTAGTTATGTCATATAGATATATTACTAAAGGTTAACATTAAGGAAAGTAGTTTTGATATCCATTTTACAAATATCATAGTCATGGTAAGATTCTATAGCAAGTAGAATTATAATGGATTTAATCATGGAAACTGGTGAAAAGGTTTCATCGTAGTCAATTCTTTAGTGTTTTTAAACTCTTTATCCACTTTCCTTTCTTTATAGGTATTTAAATTACATTACTTGTTTAGTTTTTTCTTGAATACCAATTTTATCCCTACATGATTTATGTCAAATGGTTCCCTAACCAGAACCAAAACATGGTTCCGATACACAGAATCCATTTTAGAATTCATGGCTTCCTACCATCTTATAGCTTCTAAGCTCTCTACTACCTCTTTATAGGATATGGGTTCATAATTTTCAACCAATATTTATTCACCATATTTGGTGACTATAAAACCATATCACTCTAATTCTCTTACCTCTCTAGTGATCCTACACAACACTTTTGTTTCAGGAACTACTTATTCCATGGGGACTTGTGGAATCTGTTTCAGTACCAACTCTTGTGTATCTTGAGAATCAACATCATCAAATTCAATCTTTATCCCACTATCCTTTTTAAGTATATTCACACCCTATGAAAGATGGATTGTCTGGATATAGTCACTTTCTTATCTAAGGGTTTTTATAGGAATTATCCCTTTGTCTCCTTAAGATACCCTATAAAGATATACTTTGTACCTTAGGGTGATAGTTTTTTTTACCGAGAAGCCCTCAACAAACTCCTCACAACCCCATACACATTTATGTGACATAATGAGTTTCTTTCCACTCCATAACTTGAAGGTAATTCTATATCCCAATTTTTTTGTTACTTGTTAAAATTTATATGCTGCATTTTGTAATGCATATCCCCAAAAGTATAATAGATGATCTTCATGACTCATCATCAACATTACCATGTCTAACAAGGTTTGATTACTCCTTTTACTAACACCATTACACTATGGTGTGTAAGGTTGAGTGAGTTGAGATAGAATCCCAAAATCCCATAAAATATTGATAAAATATTGGTTAAGATATTCACCACCTCGATTAGATCAGATATTATTTATCTTCTTTACAAAAAGATTCTCTAATTCATTATTTCATTATTTGAATTTCTCAATTGACTTATAATGATACTGTTTCCGACGCTTTCGTCGGGGTGCGCGCATCCGTCCGTCCGCGGAGGAGGACGCGCAGCGCTTGTTGCCCCGCATTCCCGCTTTCCAAAGGTGGGTAGCATTCGCTCCTTATTTAGGGACGTCTGCTCCTTGATCGAAACGGGATGATGGGATGTCAGTTCTTCCTTCTGTGGATTCCTCCTTAGAACTCGTCACCCAGTTTGGGTCTCCCTCATAGATTTAATACGTTGTTCGTGAAAATCTTCCCAGTGCCATGTTTCCATGGGCGCCGGTTAATTACACTACTTCTGTCGGGACATTCCAAAGGGTCCGGTCAGGGTAGCAACCTTCAATCAGGGGAGTAGTCACATTGAGGCATCAGTAGCATGTCTGGATGCTGGGGAACTTGGCATGTCTGTCTATTATCCCTGGTCACAGGGCTTCTCGAGGGCGTGGAAGCCCTAGGCATCCCACATCGAGCGCGGGAAATTATATGCCATAGACACATATCTAAGGTTTTCCTCAGCTTCCCATGTTTAACATAGGGTACGCCACGAGTTTAATGTCCAGCGGAGACGGATCAACCCGATCGGAGCAATAGCTAGAATAGATCGGATTGAGGGGTTTCCCTTGGAGGGGTGCCGATACCGGGACCAGCCCATGGGTGGCTGTGAAGAGGAGCGTATTGACATGGTATCACCGAGATATGATGGTCCGGGCGAGAATCAGGATGGGTGATAGATGGATGAATGGAGTGGAGGGGGAATGAAATGGGACCATCGCAAGGGCGACAGTGAAGTTGGGCTTGAGCCTTGAAGAGGCTTCCTACGTATCCCCGTGGCAGGGAATCAAAGTCCGCGTAGTTCGGGATGGTGCCAGTGAACTGACGTGAAGGTGGACCTTGGCCCGATGGATGTCATCAGCAAACTGACGTGAAGGTGGACCTTGGCCCGATGGATGTCGTCAGAGAACCGATGTGAAGGCGGACCTTGGTCCGATGTGCATCGTCAGCGAACCGATGTGAAGGTGGACCTTGGCCCAATGGATGTCGTCAGCGAACCGACGTGAAGGTGGACCTTGGCCCGATGGATGTCATCAGTGAACCAACGTGAAGGCAGACCTTGGTCCGATGGGCATCGTCAGCGAACCGACATGAAGGTGGACCTTGGTCCGATGGGTGGTGGGCTTGAACCTCTGGAAGGCTTCCTACGTACCATGCCTTGACATGGATCAAAGACCTCATAGTTCAAAGGGTGGAATACAGTTTAACATCATGAGGGACGGGGGTGAACCGACGTGAATGAGGTCGGAACGACCGGATGGTGGGTTTGAACCTCGTAGAGGCTTCCTACGTACCACGCCTTGACATGGATCAAAGTCCACATAGTTCGGGTTGGTCACAACGGCTTGCCGTCGGACTGGAATTGCAGTTTGACATCGTGCTGGATGCAGGTAGAACTCGACGTGAGTTGGATGATGGGTGGGCTTGAACCTCGTGGAGGCTTCCTACGTACCACGCCTTAACATGGATCAAATACCTCATAGTTCAAATGGGTGTACAGTTTAATGTCATGCGGGACAAGGGGCATACAGTTTAACGTCATGCTGGACGAGGGCGAAACTCGACGTGAATGAGCGACCAAGTAATGTGGATTAAACCTCATGGAGGCTTCCTACGTACCATGCTTTGACACGGATCAAAGTCCTCGTAGTTCAATGGATTGATAGAACACAGTTTAACATCATGCTGGACGAGGGTATGCAGTTTAACGTCATGCGGGACGGGGCGTGCAGTTTAACGTCATGCCGGACGAGGGCGAAACTCGATGTGAATGAACGACCGAGTAATGTGGCTTGAACCTCATGGAGGCTTCCTATGTACCATGCCTTGACACAGATCAAATTCCTCATAGTTCAATGGATGTAGGGGTCAGGGTCGGTGCTCACTCTAATCCCACGTGAGTCATGCTCGGTGTGAGAAACAAGAGGTTGCAAGGACCTGACGATCACATCGCGAAGGGTGCGTCCGTGAGAAGCGAAGAGGGGCTTACGCATTAGGCGGCCCATGGTGCTGGGACTTACTCCAGGATGGAGGCCCGGAGTGCGACAAAGCGTGGCGAAAGAGGGGCTCATGACCAATGATGGGAGGTGCCTCATTCCTTATCATGCCCTCCACTGACCTTGGTAGTGGGGAAGTACGGAGATGCAGGGGTGCAGCCATCCGTTGGGGAACTAGGGTCTCCCTTCTCCTGAGAACATACGCCACTCCAATAAGGAGGATATCATCCCTTGTGGATGGGTGATTCCACCCCCGTGGAGACGAGTGGCGTAAAAAATGTTCGAGCTGGGGGGACCCTTCGTGAGAGGCATGAGGTCGGGTCACAGTTTAACGTCATGTGTTGAGGACATGGTGCTTGGTAGTTTAACGTCCTGCAGCTCGGAAGAGGTGGGTTCACTCCGCACCCCTAGGAATTACATAACCGGTACCCTCTGGTCCTTGAGGAAGGGAAGGTACCAGTAAGGCCATAGTCAAGGGGGGTTGTGGAGCGAACCATCAAGGGGTCCACGTTAGCGTGGCTATGCGAAGAATCAATAGCCGTTAGCGTGCCTATGCGAAGAAGAATTAGGCGAAGCAACGCTACAGGTGGTATTGTCCATGGGACTTTGAAATCACATCATGCAAACCTGGAGGGTCGCACGGGAAGAGGAATTGCCAAGAAATGGAGTGTGCTTCACAAAGCAGAGTGCCTTGGCCATAGCATGGGGCATAGGTGTGAGTGGAGGGTGCTTTCAGAAGTGGAACAGTATTCGCGGAGCACTTCCTCGTGAAGAAGGGGCGCCTCGCGAAGCAGGGTGCTACGAAGCAATGTGCTTCGTGATGTATAGTGATCCTACCTTAGCATAGGGATTACTAGTACAACTTGGGTGTTTCGCGAAGCATAAATGCTCTGCGGCTGCCTGGGTTCCCTTGGGAATTCCCTTCCTTTGCGAATGCCCTTGAGCTTCGCGAAGGGTATCCCTCTCGGAAGAGGGGCTCAAAAAGAGACAAAGCAAAGGTGTCACGCGAAGTAGAAGTACCTCGCGGAGCTCATGATTCCAGGGGGCAAAGGGTGCTTCGCGATTCAGGAGAGGAGAAGCCAAAAGGTCGGATTGTCTGTCCCCGGGACTCAGGGGGAGTCCAGTATTTATAGGGAAGGGGCGCCGCGAAGAAAAAATCGCGTGCCGCCTCTGGTGCTTCGCGGCGTGCTCGCGAACGTCAACATCGTCCGTGAAGAGTTACCACCTCTGGAGCTTCGTGGCGGGCTCGCGAACATCAAATGCGTTCGTGGAGAGTTACCGCCTCTGGAGCTTCGTGGCGGGCTCACGAACATCAAATGCGTTCGCGGAGAGTTACCACCTCTGGAGCTTCGCGGCGGGCTCGCGAACGTCAAATGCGTTCGCGGAGAGTTACCGCCTCTGGAGCTTTGCGAGACCGCGATGCTCGGGGTGCTTCGCGGCGGTGCTTCGCGTCGGTGCTTCGCGAGGTAGCGTGCCGACCTTCTTTTTCGTCCCTTCCTTTCATGCCATATTTTGGCGCCAACAAATGCCCCCCCTCAGACTTGGAGCCGCAGAGGGTGAAGGGTTGAAGTCTGAGGGAAAATCACCAAAATTGTCGGTGGTTCGCGATGCAGCTACGCGAAGGGGGCCCGCGGTGCTGACCGGGGCCACGGATCTGGACGCGCCACGTTGCTCCGCGCGGGTGAGGCATGCCGCGATGCTCCGAGGTCACCGCCTATAAATAGGGGGGTCGACCTATTTTGTCTTCACGCAAATTCCTTGTCTTTTTGTGCTCTCGACTTCGTGAAGCTTCACGTATTCCGCGATAGCCCTCCGCGAATCGAGCTTCGCGGTGAACCGCGGGTCTCTGACTCCGTGTCCACGCCAAGCGAACTTCTGCTTGTCGGCATCGGCCAGACTTTGCGGCTTGGTCTCGTGACCGACCTTCGCGATCCAGCTTCGCGATCCCGCTTCGCGATCCAGCTGAAAAAATTCTTTTCTGAGGGCTGGAATCGAAATGGCCCATCAAGAGGCTGTATTGGGGGTGCTTGCAGATACTGCCCGTCGGAATGAGATGGCCAACTGTCCAGGCCCTGGGGAGATGGTCCGAAGGCATTCAGACCACTCTTCTTTGACAGATCTTCTATCAGAGGGTCAGAAGAATTATCCGTAGTGTAAGAATCTTCCATTGTACGGCTTCGGGCCGAGGGATGACGTCTTCATCCCTGAGGTGAGTAGGGATGAACCAGCTTGCTGGTTCATGAGTACACCATGCCAACACCAATGGTTCAGGGTGGCCGATGGTCACGCACAAGAGGACTTCACACCCATCACCACTGACTGTCTCTACAACCATGTGAACAATATTGACGGGAGGAAACTGCAACCGGAGATGTCCCCTCCTCTCTACCGTACCATGCTGAAGGCGGCTTTGCAGGATTCGAAGAAGGGATGGTCCGATGAGTGGGACCTGCGCCAGGGCGGTAACTTTACTGACGACTGGGACTGGGCCTACTGCGTAGGTGCCTCATGCGAGGAGTTTGGGGCCGAGATGAGGAGAGTGGGGTTGTATGAGGCGGCATGGGCCTCCCAATTCCACATTTACCAACCAAAGCAACTGATGCCGGAATTGCTGAGCAGATGGTCGTCTAGGACCAATACCTTTCACCTGCACCACGGGGAGGTGGGCATCAGCCTGTGGGATGTCCACCAGATTTCTGGGGTTTCGATCTTGGGGGACATGTATGATGAGTTCCTCCCTGTCATGAGCGCGTGGGAGGATACAGAGAAAATGCCGCGACTGGCGTCAGCGTTGATGGCGCTCGTCCCTGGAGAGGACAAGGAGGCAGTGAGGGATGTCCACTTTAGGAGATGGTTCAAGTGCTTCCTGAATTTCCCAGAGAATCGAGAGTTCCATCCGAGGCCTCGAACTTGTCCGAGGGCGGCCCAATGGGGAAAGGGGAACTCGTATTGGCGGGTCTTGGAGGACAGCCAATGGAAGACTTGGGGTTTCAGTGTCAGCACTGAACAACAGCTGATAGTCAGGCTGGCGGCGTTCATCATGGCTCTCATCTGTGGTTGGATCCTACCGGTGAGGGATACAAGAATGGGGGTGTGGCCCAGCTTGTTTATTATGGCGTCCATGTTGGCCATGGGGCAGCGGATCAATCTGGGGATTCCGATGCTCACCAAACTGTACAGAATGCTGCGGCACATTAGCGAGGGTAAGAAGCCACCAAGGATATGCGGGCCCTTCCACCTCCTGTATGGGTGGATCGCAGCGCATATCAGGGGGATTTATGAGTATCCAAACCCCATTTTCCACCGGGATCGAACTTCCTCCCCTCCATCTTGAACGCGGTCGGGAGCTTCCCATTCAAACTAGCCGTTCCGATGGTGCTGAATCGGGTGTGGAGGGCGGATGAGTTTAATTTCCACCCCTTCCCATTGCCGATGGGGATACTTACTAATGATGGGCGAGGAATGGAAGAATATCGGGCTTACCTCATGGCCTTTCGAGGTGGAGTTTTGGTGGCACGAGTAGATCGTGAGCCACTCTGCGAACCGTACACCCCGCATCGGTTTGCGAGGCAGTTCCGGTGCCTCCAGCGGCTGACCCCGCAGGTCTACTGGGAGGTGCATCATGAGGAGCACCCATGTGTGATGAGGAAGTTGTGGCTCATGTTCACACGAGAAGATGGGAAGATGCGAATTGCATTGCCTCCATCCACCGCCACTTTCGGATTGGTGAGGGAGTATGCCATTAGTTGGGAGGCTGCTTACCCAGGGGAGATGCTGAAGCAACCAACTATTCAGGTCGGTGACGGTGGGCCTCCTCTATCTTGAGGTCGGGGTCGGAGGGCGGCTAGGGCCACTCGCCGTAGCAGGGATTCCATGGCGGCGGGACCCGCACCGGCCGAGGGTATGGAAGCAACGGTGGATACGGTGATTCCGGAAGAGCAGGGTCATCCGGAGGGGCATCCACCGAGGGAATTTCATAGGATATCCACTCAGGATCTGGGGAAGCGGCTGCGTCATATCGACATGGCAGATGATGCTGTCTTCCCGGAATCCTGGGACATTTGGGATGTCAACCGGCAATTCCTCATCCCACCCGAGATATGGGCCCACCTGAATCACCTCGGGATGGAATTACCGGGCATAGGCCCAGTCCGGGCTGGATTCATGGCGTCTCCAGCAGAGGCAGAACATTACCTGGATGAGCTGGAGGATTACGTCCACTCTAGCGGTTTCCCTTGCCCAATGACAGACCGGGTGAGGGTACTGTTGAATCAGACGGTCCCCCCACAGTTATCGGCTGCCGATCTGAGAGAGCGCTTCCCCCTACCGGAAGAATCAGAGGACTCCTCTCAGGAGGATGAGGCTGGAGGAGGGAGTCCGTTGGAGGAGGGCGAGGTCGGAGATCAAGGCTCAGATTCCGACGACTTCGCAGAGGCTCTTGAGGTAGCATTCCGAACTTCTTTCCTTACGATCCGTTCTTGGGTCACTATGGACTTCTAAACAATGTTTGAGTCATGCAGGAGGAACTTGTTCGTAGGCCTCATTCTCGCCCCTCAGCAGGTGATGATGTGAGACCTTCAGAACCCGCGCCTATGGCTGCGTCTAGTTCCGCGTCTGGTGGGACTTGAGCACCCGAGGTGGCTCCAACGGAATCTCCAGACCTTCCAACAGTATACGGAGGGCCTCGCCTCGGGGCCCCGTCAGTACCGGCTCAAGAGCAGCGCCAGGAGGTCGATCTTCGTAAGTCTCCTATACCGGTTTCCCTGTCGTCATATGTAGACCATGCCAACTAACGTTTATGTTCCTCTCTGTCGTACAGTTCTCCGATTGACGTGGGATGCTGCGACAAGACTGGTCGGGATGTCTGGTGGCGTCCCTCCTAGGGGCATTCCGGTGATGGTGGCGATAGTCCCCCCATCTCCTCAGGCTGCGATGCACATCATCACTGGCGGGACCACCAGCAGGGTCGTACCCGAAGTCATTGAGGTGGACTCCGAGGAAGAGGATCAACCGGTCGGTCCCAGTCTTGTCACACCTGCTTCGGCGCCAGGTGCCGTACTGGATTCAACACCAGATTTTGATCCTGCCGAGGATTTCCTAAGGGCGTATCCCGCGTACGAGCCTTCCAATCGCACAGACTGGGTCGAAACGACCTCCGATGAGGAAGACAACAACATAGTCTGCCGCCACCGGTCGTGGAAGCTGATCACACGCTTCATCAAGGACACCCCCAAGCACAATGGCTGGCCGAAATGGATAGACTCCGCTCATGGTTGCGTGAAATGTGTGCTGGGGGAGTAGATGCCCAACGTCCTTACACACTCATCCGAGATCTTATGGTTGAGAAGATCCAGGAGCATGATCGTGGGCTCAGCGTGGGCTGGCAGTGGAGGAAGGTGACCAACATCAAGAAGCTCCAGGAGGCTGAAGGAGAGGTCCGATAGATGCAGACCCGGGCAGATGAGCTTTCAGCCTCTCTTAATGCCCAATCTGAGCTGGTCTCACAGTTGAAGGCCCAGTTGGCAGAGGCAGAAGAGCATATGAGGCAGGCCTCTGGAAAGATGGATGCCGGTCAAGCTGGCGTAGAGAGGGCCAAAGCCAAGGCTAACGAACTGCGCCCCACCGCTGCCGAGGAGGAGCGGGAGCTAAGTCAGCGGCAGCAAGCCTTGGACACCACAAGCCAACGGGTGGCAGAGCTGCAATGCTCTTTTGACGGTGTCAACCCGTCCATGGGGGGAATCGACCCCTGAGTATTGTAACAAACCAAAAACCTTTTATTGGTACTTTCGTGCTTTAATTTTTTTTTCTTCCTTTGTTTTGAATGCCGTAGCACGCACGATTTCCACTGTTTGAATCGCCTTGTTACATCCCTACAATGTTTGCGGGACGTTCGGCGACAATTCCCCAAGCCCACGTGGGTCGAGCCCGATGTGAGAAATAGGAGATAGTTGCCCTCTCATCCCACCTAACATAGGAGTGGGGACCATGATCTAGGCATCTGGGATTCGGATTACCAGTCCAGATTTCTGAAAGATGGGAGAGGCTTGATCGGAGAAGGATCTTTTCAGGACAGCCGAATTACCGTTTCTTCAGCGTGATCTTATGCACGAACGGTGCAACACCAGGGGCGCTGAAATCGGTCCAAATAGATGAAAATGGGAAGTGTGAATCACGATACCCAAGATTCGGAGCACTGTGGGGATGGCATGATAGTAAAGGACAACCGTTAACCATGGTGGAGAAGCGGTATCCTTACTGCGTTAGCCTGTAATGGGGACAAAAATTAGGGTCAACCGTTGACCATGTTCGAAACACGGGACCATGTCACAAATATTTTCGGTCAATCTTTCGGGACATTGACCTAGGACAGTTGGCGGCCCATAGGTCAAACATCCATACTGTTAGGGGGTCCTTCCAAACATGACCAGTCTCCCAGAACGTTGGCCCGGGATGGTAGGTGAGCCGATGCGGCATGAGACCATGCCGTTAGGGGGTCCCATGAGACATTAAAGGGGACGAGGGTCCGAATAAAGGGCACGCAAAGCATGGAATATGGAGTGATGGTTTGTCTGAATAGAATCCAACACTTAGTTAGTTACACCACCGTGGTGGGAGTACAACATATGGGCACATTGGTTTGATCATGGATCATTCCTTCTTTCAGACAAGGCCTCTCTGGCAAGGGGATTTACCGCTTCCCAATGTAATCTTGGGGCATTCTGAACTTGTTCAGGGTAGATCCACAGTTTAGTGTCATGCACTGAGGACACATGGACTCCTGTAGTTTAACGTCATACGATAGGACGTGGAATAAAAGGGAAGATCCTAGGGAGCGTGTGGTGTGGTAGATATGAAATCGACGTGAATGAGGACTTGGAGTCCAAATCACACCACGTACCCTCGGAGGAAACTCTTCAGGTCGAGGGACCAAGAGTGAGGATTAGGCTGGGCCTGAAGCAGAGTGGTCGGGTGTTCCTACACATACCATGAGGATGGGAATCAAGCCATACGTAGTTCTGGAAGCGCAGTTTAACGTCATGCGGGATGATGAGAAGCCTGGCCGTGTTGGTACACATCCTGCCAAAACTACTAAGCCCACGTGAGTCGTGCTCGGTGTGGGAAACAAGCAGTAGTGGTGGGAATTTACCGACACAAAAAGGGGAAGGTTAGGGCAAAGGGACACTCGGTGAATACTGGCCCAATGATACTAACACGATCATTTAGCGCACCTAGATGCGCGAAGAGAAAGAGTCGAGTATGATGAAATTCCACTTGAACATGAGGAAGTGGAAATGTGTGAATCATGGCGCTCGAGATTCAGATCACGATGATGGCGGCGTAACGATGGAGGATAACTGTTGACCGTGGCGGAAACCCAGCATCCATATCGTGTTATCCTAGAATGGGGACAAACAAATGAGGGTTGACCATTGACCATGTTCGAAACACGGGACCATGTCACAAATGTTGTCAGATATCTGTAGGGACGTTGGCCCGAAATGATTGGAGGGCCCTTAGGTCCAGCACTCATGGAGAGACCTTAAGCCTAGTATCCATGTCGTTCAAGGGTCCTTTTGGATGTGGAAGAGGATGAGGATCCAAATAGCGAGCTCACAAAGCATGGTCATGGGATGAGGGGGATGTCCCTGTGGAAATCCCACACTTCGGGATCTTTGTCAAAACACATCTAAATACGACAACAAGACGTATTAGATAGAGGGAGAAAATTCCTTTCCCATAGGGAGATCTTAGTTTAGGGTAGTAGAATTCGGACCATGGATGGGAGGAGACATAAGAGGCACATGGTGGAGTAACTCAAACACCTGGCGTGAATGGGAATAGGGGGTGTGTGCGGTGCGATGAACAACCTGACGTGAACGAGGACGTAATCCCATACCACACCACACGACCTCCTTAGGAGAGGTTTTTGGTCAAGGGACCGAAAGTGAAAGTTAGGCTGGGCCCGGGGAGAAGTGCCCGAGCGCTCCTAGGTATCTCATAAGGATGAGAATCAAGCCTCACAAAGTTCTTGATGGACCTTAGACCATAAATGGGTAAATAGAGCAGGGGACACATGGAAACAAGACCCGACATGAAGGAGGACCTAAGCCCTACTTACCATGCATTCTATGGGGAAATGCTCGAGTCGAGGGACCGAACACAAAGGTTAGGCTGGGCCCATGGGGAAGTTCCCGGGCGCTCCAACGTATCTCATAAGGATGATAATCAAGCCATACATAGTTCTGAAAGGTGACATGGTAAGATACCAGTGCCAGGGGAAAAGGGGAGTGCGGGCGTGGCCCTTGCACTAAAAGAAGCGGAATTTGATAAATATTGTTTGTTCTTTAAGGTGAGTGTTTTTTTTATGAAGTGACAAGCCTAGAGTAGTAGGCCGTAGTGTCGCCACAAGGATCAAGCCGTGATGGGCGTTGAAAAATGGCATGGCATGTGACCAATACCCAACGTGATGTCTTCTACAACGAGGTCACCACAATGCAATGCTGTTTTTGTCGTGCGTCCAGGATGATAATATCACAGTTTAGGGTCGTATGATAGGACCAAGCATTCATTTTATCGTCATGCAGCGCAGATGTAGCAGAGACGATGCTAGGCGGGGAATGTGCGCAGTGTTATAAAACACAACTGATGGAGACATGATCCCACATCACATTGTACGCCAATCAGAGAGGGATACCTTAGGCCGAGGGGCCTATATAGAGGTAAGAGGTGAAACAGGGGGAGAGACTGGTTCCCTAAAAGGGCTGTACCCGAAGATAGGGTGTCCGGGCGGTCCTACGTATCCCATGAGGATGGGAATCAAGCCACACGTAGTTCTGAAGGGTGCCTTTTAATGTCATGCTGGAAAAGGAATAGGAGGGATAACTCTCAGAACGGGGGTGTGCGTGGTGCAGCTATTGCAAACCCGACGTGAATGAGGAAATAATCCCGCACTACGCTACGTGGTCCCGTAGTTGGGGTCCTGAAAGCAGGAACATAGAGGTGAATTTGCTGAACTCAAGCTGGACCCAAAGACAAGGGGTCTGGGCATTCCTACGTATCCCATCAAGATGGGAATCAAGCTGAGCATAGTTACAGATGAGAATCTTAGTTTATGGTCTTAGAGCTCAGACCGTGAATGGTGACAACTTCCCGAGTAAGCACGGATGTCAACCCGATTCCTAAGCCCACATGAGTTAAAATCAGTGTGGGAAACAAGGGGGGTATCCTCATCGCAATACTTGGGGCGAGCCAAATGGGAGTTGGTAGAGAGCCCCGAAGGACACCTTTGACGCAGCTTGTTCCCCCAACGTGCAGACGTGCACGGAGGAAAAGTACCAAAAGTTTTGAGACTCTACTTGGACACGGTGAAGTGATGAAGGGTGTGAATTGTGCACCCGACATTTTGGGCCTAATGGGTTGGCATGGCGATAGAGGAAAACTATTAACCATGGTGGAAACGTAGCGTCCATATCGCGTTAGCCTGAGGTGGGAACAACAAACGAGCATCGACTGCTGACCATATTCACAATGCGGGATTTTATCGATTTGTTGTCCAAAACCCTCGGGGGTGTTGGCCCGTAACGGTAGGAGAGCCCTTGGGCATAGTATCCAGGCCGTTCTTGGGGGTCCCTCCAGGTGTGAAAGATGATGAAATCCCTGATGCAGGGATACACAAAGCCTGGAAAGCGGGTGCAGACGTGTGCAAGTAAAACTTGGCATTCCAGGTAATAAACCAGAGTACTCTTAGGCACATCGGTGAACTGCCGAAAAGGGATCGACGAAACAGCTCAGGAGGGAGAGGTACATGGCGTGGTCATGATCCCGGCGTGAATGAGGACGTAGTCCTACACTACACTGCACACCCTGGGTAAGAGGTTGGGTAGAGGGGCCCGAGAAGGCCAAGGGGCCTAAGGTCAGGCATCAGTCAGGAAGGCCTGACAGGTCTGCAGTTTAACGTCTTACATGAGGACGTGGGTCGGGGACCTGAGAAGGCCAAGGGACCTGAGGCTGGGCCTCGTAAGAGAAGGCGTACGGCATGGTACATGATCCCGGCGTGAATGAGGACATAGTCCTACACCACACCGTACACCCCTATGGGGGAATCGGGGCCGTGGGCCCGATTGCTAGCGCCACCCGGGGAGGAGCTTGTTACTTCGGAATGGGGTAGAATGAATCACTGCACTCGATGTCTGGGACATCTCGGGGTGGACCCAAAGATCCAGGACACTGTTGACCATGTTCGAAACACAGCGTTCCTATGGTAACCTGATATGGGAGCAACAAATGAGCGTCGACCGCTGACCAAATTCGCAACGCGGGACTTGTATCGGCTTGTTGCTTGAAAACCCTCGGGGGCGTTGGCCCGTATCGGTAGGAGAGCCCTTGGGCATGGTATCCAGGCCGTTCTTAGGGGTCCCTCTGGGTGTGAGAAAAAATGATGGAATCCCAGTCAAGGAGTGGGTGAAGAATAGATGTATCCATCCACGAAAGAGGCAAACATCTCGAGGGGGGGTGTGCAGCCGGGTCGAGGCTTGCTCGATGTGAGTTGGGGAAAAAGTGTGCACCCTGCCATATGTCTTGACCCGAGGGGAAGATTTTGGATTTTGGGCTGGGCCAATAGAAAAAATGTCCGGGCGTTCCTACGTATCTCATGAAGATGATAATCAAGCCATACATAGTTCTTGAAGGCCATGCAGTTTAGCGTCATACAGTGAGGACGTGGGAGGATAGAAGAACAGGAGTGGGCACATGGTGCGAACCTTACAATCCTTGTGTGAGTGGGGTTGTATGAGCGGGGATAAAAAAACCTACCCCACGCTACACAAAGATTCTCTGAGGAAACTATTCCCAGGGGGGATAGTGGAAGAGAAAAGCTTGGGGCTGGGCTCAAGACGAGGCGTCCGAGCGTTCCTACGTATCCCATGAAGATGGGAATCAAGCCACACGTAGTTCTTAAGATGCAGTTTAACGTCATGCGGGATGAGGATGCATCTCATTTGGGGATATGTAAGGTACGACGAGTAATCCGACGTGAATGAGGACGTAATCCCACACCATACCGTACAATCTCGAAAGAAGGTAAGTCGGGGAAAACCAAGGGGCCTGAGGCCGGACCGCGGTCAGGGGGACCTGACCAGCTTGCGGTTTAACATATCGCAGTGAATACGGGGGGCCAGGGGCCCAAGGAGGCCAAGGGGCCTGAGGCTGAGCCTCGGTCAGGAAGGCCTGACTGGCTTGCAGTTTAACGTCTTACAGTAAGGATGAAGAAAACCAAGGGGCCTGAGGCCGGACCGCGGTCAGGGGGACCTGACCAACTTACGGTTTAACATCTCGCGATGAAGACGGGGGGCCAGGGGCCCAAGGAGGACAAGGGGCCTGAGGCTGAGCCTCAGCCAGGAAGGCCTAAATGGCTTGCAGTTTAACGTCTTACAGTAAGGACGGGGGGCCGGGGGCCCGAGGAGGCCAAGGGGCCTGAGGCTGAGCCTTGGTCAGGAAGGCCTGACTGGCTTGCAGTTTAACGTCTTATAGTAAGGACGGGGGGATGGGGGCCCGAGGAGGCCAAGGGGCCTGAGGCTGAGCCTCGGTCAAGAAGTCCTGACTGGCTTGCAGTTTAACGTCTTGCAGTAAGGACAGGGGGAGATCTTAGTTTAAAGTCATAGAGCTCGGACCTTTTTGCAGTTTATCGTCTTGCAGGACGAAGATGAAGTTTAAGGTCATGAAGGACTTTACAGTTTAAGGTCGTGTCGAACCATAACGTGCAGTTTAAGGTCATGCGAGACCATTTCACAGTTTATCGTCTTGCAGGACGAAGATGCAGTTTAAGGTCGTGCAGGACCCTTTTGCCCTAGGCAAAGTATCGCTTGAGGAACTTGGCATTGGTGGGAGGGGTTATGCGCTCTCCATCCATGGTCACCAAGGAGTATTCTCCATTGGGGTAAAACTTATGGATGATATAAGGCCCTTCCCATTTGGGTTCTAATTTGGGTGGTTTCCTACCGGGAATCATTGGCGCTCGAAGGGCCAGTACTAGGTCGCCTTGTAGAAAAGAATGGAGATGAACCTTCTTGTTGAAGGCCCTCGCTATCTTATCCTGATGCCTTTCTAGATTGTGCAGGGCACGAAGCCGATTCTCGTCCAGTGCTTCTAATTAATCTAGACAGATCTCGGGTACCTCATCTGATGTCTGGTGATCATAGACTACAATGCGTAACGATGGAAGCTGGATCTCAATGGGTAGGATAGCCTCAGCTCCATACACCAGGGAATATGGGGTCACCTGGGTAGAGTTGCGAGTCGTCATCCGGTAAGCCCATAGGGCGTTGGGGAGATTGTCCAGTCAACTTTTCTTATTCTGACCAACCATCTTTTGCAGAATGTTAGAGAGGGTTTTGTTGAACGCCTCGATCTGTCCATTTGCCTGCGTGTGGTAGCGGGAGGTATGGTTCGACCGGATGTCGTACTTGGCGTACAATTTCAATAATTCAGCCGCTCGGAAGTTGGTGCCGTTATCGGTGAGGACGGCGTGAGGGACCCCAAACTGGTGGATAATATTGGAGCTCACAAAGTCAACGATGGAACGGGCCTTGACCTCTTTGAGTGGAACTGCCTCTGCCCACTAGAGAATAAATCTGTAGCAGTCAGGATGAACCTACACTGGCGGGATGTTGCCGGTGGATACGGTCCCACTACATCAAGTCCCCATACCGCAAATGGCCAAGAGTACTTGGTGGGGTGGAGGGGCTCCGGTGGCCGATGCAGGAAGTCAGCGTGAACTTGGCACACATGGAACCTCTTAGCATACCCAATATAATCGTGGATCAGAGAGGGCCAAAAGTACCCCAACCTCCGGATTTGATGGGACAGCTTCAGCCCAGCTTGATGGGCACCACAGGAACCGGCGTGAACCTCTTTCATAACTTGAGGTATCTCTACTCCTTGGATGCAACGGAGGATAACACCATCGAAACTCCACTTATAAAGGATCTGTTCAAGACTGGGGCCGCTCTGGAGGGTAAATTGTAGCGTGCGGCGTCGGATTAGCTCGCGCTCGGCCCGGTCGTCCGGGAGGCAACCATTTTGGAGGTACTCGACAAAAGGCGCCCTCCAGTCGGGAGTGGATTCAGCCACTGTGTCTGACGAACCCGGGACCCCTGACGTGGAGGGTCCGGAAGTGAGATGACCTACCCGCAGGCCATCATTGTCCTCTTGGGTGACGGGGGCAATGACTCTCTGGTGTTCCACATGTATGATCAAATCATCTTTCTCGGGTTCTGTGAGCGATGCGGACAAGCCAGCCAAGGCGTCTGCTTGACCGTTCTGTGACCGTGGGACATGGGTAACCTCTGGTCGAGAAGAGAACTGGGCCATTAGGCGGAGGGTGTACTCCAGCAACGGTGCAAGATCTGGCTTCCTGATGACATAGTCACCATTAACCTATTTGATTACTAGCTCGAAATCTCCCTTCACCTGTAGATGGGACACATGGATCTCAAGGGCCAACTTGAGGCCGGTGATGAGAGCCTGGTACTCTTCCTCGTTGTTCGTACATCCTTCTGACAACAGGAATGAGTATGGCAGGACGACTTGTGCCAGGGTAATGAAGACAATACCCAGGACCACTCTGTTGAGCTTGGGATTGTTGATCCGCCTACCGATGGGGATCCGGGAGGCGCCGTCGAAATGCATTTGCCAACACGGGACGACATGATCGACTGAGAGGATCATCTCATCAGGAAAATCCAGGTCCAGGGATAGATCCGCGAAGGTTGGATGGGCAGCTAAAAATTCTGCCAACGCATGTCCCTTAATGGCCTTCTGAGGTACGAACCTGATATCAAACTGCTGGAGAATCACTGCCCACCGTGCTAGTCGTCTAGTCAGCATGGGGCGGTTCAAGATATACTTCAGTGGTTCTACCCGGGAGACCAATTGCACCTCATGGTGCTGCAGGTAATGTCGCAACTTCTGCACGGCGAAGATGAGCGCAAGGAAGCTCTTTTCGATAGGGGAGTATCTGACCTCCGTATCGAGAAGCATGCGGCTGAGATAGTAGAGACTGTTCTCAGTACCCTCGTTATTCTTCTGGGCGAGCAGCGCACCGAGGGATCTTTCCAGGGCGGTCACGTAAAGGACCAGCGGATTTCCTAAGACGGGTGGCATCAAGACCGGAGGTTGGAGCAGATACTTCTTGATTTCCTCGAAGGCGGTCCAACACTCCTCATCCCATTCGTAGGCAGCGCCCTTCTTCATGAGCCGGGAAAAGGGCTTACACTTGCCGTCCAGATTCGTGATGAATCGACGTATATAGGCTAAGTGGCCTTGAAGGCCTCGAAGTTCCCGAATGTTGCTCAGGGGAGGCATTTGGCTGATGGACTTGATCTTCTCCGAGTCGATCTCGATACCTTGGTATTTGAAAACAAATCCCAAAAACTTCCCAGAGGTGCCCCCGAAGGCACACTTCAACGGGTTCATCTTCAGGTGACGGGAACGGAGGAAACCGAACACTTTCTCGAGGTCTTTGAGATGGTCCTGGCGCTGACATGTTTTGATTACGAGGTCATCTACGTAGCATTCCACCAATGTCCCGAGAATTAGCTTGAATATGCGATGCATGGCCCTCTGATAAGTGGCACCTGCATTTTTCAAACCGAATGGCATAACCTGGTAGAAAAAGGTACCTTGGGGAGCCCTGAAGGCAGTGGACTCCTCGTCTTCGGGGGCCATCCGGATCTGGTTGTATCTGGAATACCCATCCATGAAAGAGAGAGCTTGGAACCTGGTCGTGGCGTCAATCAATAACTCCATCACCGGGAGTGGGGAGTCATCCTTTGGGCAGTGGCGATTAAGATCGCGGAAGTCGATGCAGACTCTGATATGCCCATTCTTCTTCCTGACTGGCACAATGTTGGCAAGCCACTTGGGGTACTGGACTTCCTTAACGAAGTTGGCTTTGATAAGATTGTCAAATTTGGCCTCAACCATAGCACCATGAGAAGGGTGAATCTTCCTGGGAGGCTTCTTAAACCCACGATGCTTTGCCGGGAGGCCCAGACGGTGAACAGCTACCTGGGGATCTAGTCCTGGCATCTCGTTGTAACTCCAGGAAAACACGTCACGGTGTTGTTTGAGGAAGTCTACGTACTGCTGCCGCTCCTCGGGGGACATGGATGCACTGATCAATGTGGGTTTCGGATCTGCCTCGCTACCAAGGTTCACCTGTACCAGTTCATCAACCGTGGTAGAGACGCCTTCCTCAAAGGCAGGGGGAGCATCCTCCAGGTCTTCCTCCCCACCCGTGGGGGAATTTCCCACGACGGGAGATACTTCTGGGCTATCAAAACCTGGGGGGAAACTGGTGCCGACTTGGGCAGCAGTGGTCATCATATCAGGAGACTCACTCACCATTGAGACCATAACAATGAAGGCAATCGATCCTATCCCATCTGGCCTTCGGCCTAAGGGGCCACGTTTGATAATATCAAAGCAGTGGTGACGTGTCGGCCTGAGTCGGTGGATTCCAGCCTGGTGAAAGAGACACGTATGGTGTACTGCCGTTGTCATAAGCTTGACGTCCCGGTACTGTACAGGGGTAGGAGGTTCCGGGATCACCTGATCCTGGTTTATGTAGGAGTACGAGGTGATTTTCCGCCGTCGCTTGGACATGGGAACATGCCTTCCTTGTGTACCCGAAACAACAAAACATTGCCCCATGTCGTGGGTCGTGGCCTCCAATCGGTGGATCAGGAGGACGTAGGCATCATCCATGCTTGCCCAGGGATCACTTGTGACCGGGGCGGGTTCATCCTCACTTACTAGGATTTTCTTATCCTTACTTTTGTAATAACCCGCATACAGATAGCGGGCCTCACAAGAGGCGAAAGGGGACGCATCTCCTTGAAGCACGCCTACTCAACCGTTGAGTGAGTATTTGAGGCACTGGTGATACGACGAAGGGACCGATGCATGCAGATGGAGCCATGGCCTACCCATCAACGCATTGTAGGCGGTGTCCTAAGAGACGACCATGAAATCGGTGCTGGAAATTAAGCCACCGAACTGAGTCTTCAGGAGGATCTTGCCGACCGGGGTTTGATCGGTCCTGTCATACCCCTGGATTCTAAGGTCAGAGGGAGTTAAATCACCTTCATACAGACCCATCTTCTGCAACATCCAAGTCGGAATTAGATTGATTCCAGAACCCGTGTTAACGAGGCAACGACGGACTTCCGCACCATTGAAGTGGCCAGTGATGTACATCGGGCGAATGTGCCCCTGTATAGGAGGGTCCTCTTCTTCACCGGAGAACGAGATAACCGCCTGACATTCGGTGTTTTCAATCATCTCGGTATGGAAGGCTTCTGCAGCTGCTACCTCTGTCTCAAACTGGAGGGGGCTCCTTAGGGCCTCGGCAAGTGACTCACACATTTCAGATGACAGGCGAAGGGACTCAAGGATAGAAAGCCTTTCCGGAATGCCGGCTAGGTGCTTCAGGACATTATAATTTCGTGCCAAACGCGAACCTCTGCTTACAGGAGGTAGTTCGGCATTTGGAGGCATAGAGGGTCCTACCAGTTGAACCAGCGATCGGCTAGTACTGGGTACATCCTGCTGCTTACTAATTGAAGCCTGGAGAGTAGTCGTCGGACTAGGATTGGACAGCGGAGGCTGGCCTGTAGCCGGGCAAGACTGACTGTGATATGAACGAGGAAACTCTCCCTGATCTAGTAGCACAAACGGCGGTGGAGGTAGAGCTGAGGGCGTTAGATGAGGTTGCGCGTGCTGAGCTCTGCGCTGACCCTACTGTCTGGTCTCAGTAGCGTGCACGACTTGGCTGAAAGTGCCCACTGACATACCTCGATGACCGGCGCGGTTGCGATTCCACTGACATTGACGTCGGCTGAAAACATTGGGGAGGTTCGCCTGGCGTTCCCCCTCGTTGGGGGTCATATAGGGCTTTACCAGCTCCATGGTGTTAACCGAAGCGTACCCCTGGCTGTCGCTCGAGGAGTCATCCACCGCTGGGCGGATTCTGGGAGGAATCCCCATTTTAGGGGCCATAAAGTCACCGAGAGTGAGGGATGACGACGGCAATGGCGGTGCATGTTGCTTCTTCTTGCGTCACCACTGCTTGCCCTTTTGGGAAGAGGTCGACTGTGAAGACGATGCAGAGGTACCGTCTACCTCTTCTGAAGGTTCCGGCTGCTTCAGGCGCACCCAGATGATACCATGGGCATGGACGATGGTTTTTCGATCCATCCAGTCGTCGTATTTCCAGGATCCGCGACTGGGAACCTGATGCCACTCGCCTTCACTGTCGCTGCCAATCTCTGATCCTGCAAAGACACCCACCACTTGTGCTGGTGCCGGGCCCAACTTGAATATGTTGTTGTTGACCTGGTCTTGAAGCCAGTATTTAAACACATATCATTGCTTGAGGGTGTACCCCAGAATCCGATGATAAGGGAAGTAGTTGGGGTGATCGGTGAGATTCGCCTCTGCCGGCCTTCTGCACTCGGGCAGGTGCACAATCCCTTGCTCTAGAGCACTTTGAAAGTAGCCAGGGACCAGATTTTCATTGAACGAATAAGTCTGGTGCCTTCTTTCCAGATAGGGGGCCCTGGGGGCCTGACCCTGACGAGGGGCCGGAGGGCCCTGCCGAGGAGGCGGTGCCTGATTGTCTCACCTGGGTGGCGGTGGCGCATTGCGCGAGGGAACCTGTCGATTCTGAGGCGGTCGCTGCTGGGCAGGAGCCTGTGCTTGAGGTGGAGGACCTCTGCGGGGTTGCGGGGATGGTGCCACTGGCAGTAATTCCAGTAGCCTAGGGGCTTCTATTTGGGCCACCGCAGCGGGTTCAGCCCTGGCAGTCCTCCTGGCTGGGATCATAGGGGGCAACGAACGTGCCTGACTAGCTTGTTGCAGAGCTTCCTCAAGTCGCTGAGCCTTATCTGAGAAATATCTGAACCCTCCAGGGTAGTTCTGGGTAATCAGGGAGGGTACCAACTCCGTTTTGACGTTCCCCACACACATCGTCAGTAATTTCTCATGAGTCAGTGGCATATCGAGGGAATACGTAAGTCCCTTCCACCAGGCGATGAAATCTGCAACCCGCTCATCAGACCTTTGCTTGCACTTGAAGAGGTCTGCAATGCTGGTCTTCCGCATGGTGGAGCTGAACTGGTATAGGAACTGCCGGCAGAGGTCCTCCCAACCGGTCACCGATCCGATAGGGAGCTGGCTGTACCAGACGAATGCTGGACCTTCCAATGTCTGTACGAAACACTGGAGTTTGGCGGCTTCTTGCTGAGCCGGGGTCCCCAGCATGGGACCGCACCAGGAAGAAAAATGTGCCAAGTGCTGTGGAGGATCCCATGTCCCATTAAAGGGAGAGAAAGTGGGGCTCCCAAAACCCGGAGGTGCGGGCATATCATCCACCCACGCGGGATAAGTCTTGCCATCCGGTGGGACCGCCACCTGCCGTGTTTCCAACGCTTCAAGGCCGGATGTGAGTGCCGTAATAAGATCATCCAGGTGGGGGTCCCTATCTTGACGGGGATCCCTAACCACAAGCGCATTTCCAGGTTCTTCAACATGGTAAATGGCTTCGGCAACTCGTGGATCAACTGGCAGAATGACCTGCAGGGCGACTGGGGGAACCCGGACTGGATTCTTTAGATTGCCCCGTCGTTCGGGGGGGTTTGGCGAGACGTATCGCGCCCTATTGCCGTAAGTTCCGGCTTCTGCCCTATCTGCGATAGTAGCATGATCAGGGTTTCCCAGAGGTAGCTCACCGGGGGGAAATTGTTCCTGCCCCTGCTGCCCCGGCCTGGGATTACCATAGTCGGGTCGCCGCTCTGCGGCGCGCTCAACCAAGAGTTCATCAACCAGCCTCTTCTGCTCAGCAAGATGCTGGCATAACGTGGATTTCTCAAGATCTTCTTCCGTTTTCTGCACAGAGGCAGACAGGTCGGAGTGCTTGATAGTTCTGACGTGCTCCTTATCCTTGCCGGTATTTCAACCGAGTACCAGCGACTCGGTGGGTACGGGGAGGCCTCGCAGGTTCCTCTGCTGACAGGTAACCCTCCCTGATGGGTCCAGCAGTGGCGGTACGCCCTCGAGGGGTAAGTCTCCATCAAGGAATTCAAGATCATCTTCCTTGTCCACTACGTCAGCCATGTGGACCGCGACCCCTCTCGAGGGCATGTCCTCGATGTCGCATAGCGAATCAGGCTACCGTCGGATAGGGTCGAAGAGGAGAGCGACATAGTGTCCCCAACCACGGACTTGCACATGGGGGGTAGCTTCCCTGACGATTCTGCGGAGTACTTTGAAACTCTGAACACATTTCCGTTGAAGGACGTTCTGACGGCCTGGCAACTCGGGGTGCTGGGCCACAAGGAGTGTGGCCGAATCGATCAGGCGGCACTGCTCGCCGATTTCTTTGAAGTGCTCTCGACTTCTGGGGTATACCACCCGTTCATAACGAAGGCGGAAGTGTGTCTCCCATAGGGTTAGACAAAAGAACCCCACTTCTTCATGGGTAAGGGACTCTGGTGTACAAAAATTCAGCACCACCGTCGGCCAGAACTTCTCCGGAAAGTAATCCGCTGCAAGAATACTCCAGAAGCTCCTGGGTTCGGACTCGGGGTCTGGCCCTATATTGGCCCACTCATCAACTGGGGGCGGCTGAGGGACCAGTAGCGGTACTGAGGTGGACCTCTGGGATAGTAAACTCGGCGGCGAAGAATACGGCGAATGAGCTGACTGGTCGCCGAATTCCGGGCCATCCTCCAAAGAGTAAGGTGACCTGGCCACGATGTCACGATACGATGGGCTGATAGCCACAGATTCCGGCATAGGAATCACGGCTACCGGTGACAGGTCATGTCGTCGCTCTACTGCCATTGGCCCCCAAAATAGCTCTCCGTGATCTCTGGTAGAGGTAGAGGGCACTTCTGGTGACAATGGCGGTGATTGCGCGGTCGAGACCTGCGGAATTCCCAAGATTTCTTCCTCCTGGATGTACCTACAGAGAGAGATGGGAATATGGTGGACCTCATATTCCGGGAGAATGAGGCTAACGCGTCTGGTTCTTGCCCCAGTCCTTGATACGGAGGAGCGGGGAGAAGGTTCCATCACTGAGTCGCATTTCGCTTCAGAGTCAGAGAAGCGGGCAGGTTTGATCTCCACCCAGGCCTTCCCAGGACTCTTCTTGTGGCGGCGACGACCCGCTCTCCTGCCCCGGGGTGGCTCTTCGGGACAGGGCTGATCCCTATTATGTAGTCTCGGGGCGGCGCTGGCGCCGTGGCGGAGAGGGCCCTCTCTCCTGATAGCCGCGGTGCGAGGGGCACCAGGGAAAATGTCGAAGGGTACATGGGGAGGACCTCCATGGACAACACCCATGTGGGCGGAGCCTCTATTGGAATCTGCAGGAGCATGGGGAGGACCTCCATGGTCGATGCGGGTGGAGCGAGGCTGACCTTCACTCCTCGAGTTGCTGGGGCGAGGAGGACCTTCACCGGTTGCAGAGAAGACGTAGGGAGGGCCCCCACATTGGAGAAGGACTGAATGGGCAGTTCCTTCAGATCGGCGGTCAGGGGCAGGAGGATGGAATCCATACCCTGTATAGTGGGCATGGGAAAGGTTTCTGCGCCGAGCGTCACTGCCGCGGGGTAGGTCTTCCTTCAGGATGGGGGTAGCATGAGGCATACCTCCATGACGAACTTTGGAGCGGGGAAGGCCCACGCTCTGTGGATTAGTGGTACGGGGAGGGCCTCCGTACAGGGTGAAATCACCACGGGTTAGTTCGTGGCGATCACCACTTGGGCCTGCAACCTGGAGCGTCAACCCAGCCTGCCCGTGGGGCGGTTGGGGTCTTGATCCTGGTTGGGTGTAGGAGTGCCCCTGCTCAGTGTATGCAGGGACTTCATGATGCACGTCGGCGGTGGTGAGGGCCACTGTAGCTGTTGACGTTGACGCATCTGGGCGAGCGTCCTCAGCCTGGGCCCGGCGCTGACGTCGGGTCAGGCGAGCGGGTGCAGGTGGTGCAGGGGCATGGCCTGCCTGCTCTTCCTACGGAGTCGGATGGCGGCGCTGACGCGGCCGGGCGAGAGCTCTTTCCTAGAGACCTTGGGTTGGGACCCTGAGCGGGCTGAGCCGGACGACGCCCGCCTCATCAGCGTAAGGTGAGGATTCGTCAAGGCGTTCCGGGGACAGGCTCCCGAAACGGTTGAACGTTGGGGTGGGGAGTAGGGGATCCCTGCGCGGCCTGTTAGGGCAGCGTTGACGGTGGGGCCTGGATGCCTCCAGGTCCAGGCGGGCCATATCCCGAGTTGGGATGACCCCTTCCTCCTTGTACCTGCGCATGAGGTTGTTGATCACCCATCGCTGGATGACCTCTGATGGGGAAAGGGGACGTGGGCACCCCGTATTCCGCGATGTGGTGGCCGTCGTGGCGGTAGCGGCGCCATGTGGGGTGGCTGTGGCGATGTTGCCCCGTCCCCTGCGTAGGCGAGCGGGCGGTGATCGCGTCTCTGTAACAGTAACCTAGTTCCTGAGAAATGAAGGGATCCACTCATCAGCACTGAGAGGAAAAGGATTGAAAGCTAGTGCCCTAGCGTCCTTCCATTCTCCATGTCTGTAAGAAGGATCCACACCAACACGCTGCAGAACGGAGTGCCCCACGTTCTACTGCCCCGACTTCCGGTGAGTTTCACGACAGGCCCGCTATTTTCTTGGTGGGACCAGGTGCCGAATATCTGGATCTGGTGACACGTCAATCTACTGGTATCTCAAACGCTACTAATCTCCATATTAAGGAGAATAATTTCACGTCGGGTTCACTATTTCTGTTTCTGACGCTTTCGCCGGGGTGCGCGCATCCGTCCGTCCGTGGAGGAGGACGCGCTGCGCTTGTTGCCCCGCGTTCCTGCTTTCCAAAGGCGGGCGACATTCGCTCCTTATTCAGGGACGTCTACTCCTTGATCGAAACAGGATGATGGGATGTCGGTTCTTCCTTCTGTGGATTCCTCCTCAGAACTCGTCACCTAGTCCGGGTCTCCCTCATAGATTTAATACTTTGTTCGTGAAACTCTTCCCAGTGCCATGTTTCCATGGGCGCTGGTTAATTACACTGCTTCTGTCGGGACATTCCAAAGGGTCTGGTCAGGGCAGCAAACTTCAGTCGGGGGATTAGTCACGTTGAGGTATCAGTAGCGTGTCTGGATGCTGGGGAACCTGGCATGTCTGTCTATTATCCCTGGTCACAGGGATTCTCGAGGGTGTGGAAGCCCGAGGCATCCCACATCGAGCACGGGGAATTATATTCCATAGACACATATCTGAGGTTTTCCTCAGCTTCCCATGTTTATCACAGGGTACGCCACGAGTTTAACGTCCATCGGAGACGGATCAACCCGATCGGAGCAATAGCTAGAATAGATCGGATTGAGGGGTTTCCCTTGGAGGGGTGCCGATACTGGGACCAGCCCATGGGCGGCTGTGAAGAGGAGCGTATCGACATGGTCTCACCGAGATATGACGGTCCGGGCGAGAATAAGGATGGGTGATAGATGGATGAATGGAGTGGAGGGGGAATGAAATGGGACCATCGCAAGGGCGACAGTGAAGTTGGGCTTGAGCCTTGAAGATGCTTCCTACGTATCCCCGTGGCAGAGAATCAAAGTCTGCGTAGTTCGGGATGGTGCCGGTGAACCGACGTGAAGGTGGAACTTGGCCCGATGGATGTTTTCAGCGAACCGACGTGAAGGTGGACCTTGGCCCGATGGATGTCGTCAGCGAACCGACGTGAAGGCAGACCTTGGTCCGATGGGCATCGTCAGCGAACCGACGTGAAGGTGGACTTGGCCCGATGGATGTCGTCAGCGAACCGACGTGAAGGTGGACCTTGGCCCGATGGATGTCGTCAGCGAACTGACGTGAAGGCGGACCTTGGTCCGATGGGCATCGTCAGCGAACCGACGTGAAGGTGGACCTTGGTCCGATGGGTGGTGGGCTTGAACCTCTGGAAGGCTTCCTATGTACCATTCCTTGACATGGATCAAAGACCTCGTAGTTCAAAGGGTGGAATACAGTTTAACATCATGCGGGACGGGGGTGAACCGACGTGAATGAGGTTGGAATGACCAAATGGTGGGTTTGAACCTCGTAGAGGCTTCCTACGTACCACGCCTTGACATGGATCAAAGTCCTCGTAGTTCGGGTTGGTCACAACGGCTTGCCGTCGGACTGGAATTGCAGTTTGACGTCGTGCTGGACGCAGGTAGAACTCGACGTGAGTTGGATGATGGGTGAGCTTGGACCTCGTGGAGGCTTCCTACGTACCATGCCTTGACATGGATCAAAGACCTCGTAGTTCAAATGGGTGTGCAGTTTAATGTCATGCAGGACAAGGGGCATACATTTTAACGTCATGCTGGACGAGGGCGAAACTCGACGTGAATGAGCGACCGAGTAATGTGGCTTGAACCACATGGAGGCTTCCTACGTACCGTGCCTTGACACGGATCAAAGTACTTGTAGTTCAATGGATTGATGGAACATAGTTTAACGTCATGCTGGATGAGGGTATGCAGTTTAAAGTCATGCGGGACGGGGCGTGCAGTTTAACGTCATGCCGGACGAGGGCGAAACTCGACGTGAATGAACGACCGAGTAATGTGGCTTGAACCTCATGGAGGCTTCCTACGTACCATTCCTTGACACGGATAAAAGTCCTCGTAGTTCAATGGATGTAGGAGTCAGGGTCGGTGCTCACTCTAAGCCCACGTGAGTCATGCTCGGTGTGAGAAACAAGAGGTTGCAAGGACCTGACGATCACGTCACGAAGGGTGCGTGCGTGAGAAGCGAAGAGGGGCTTACGCGTTAGGCGGTCCATGGTGCTGGGACTTACTCCAGGATGGAGGCATGGAGTGCGACAAAGCGCGGCGAAAGAGGGGCTCAGGACCAATGATGGGAGGTGCCTCGTTCCTTATCACGCCCTCCACTGACCTTGGTAGTGGGGAAGTACGGAGATGCAGGGGTGCAACCATCTGTTGGGGAAATAGGGTCGCCATTCTCCTGAGAACATACGCCACTCCAATAAGGAGGATATCATCCCTTGTGGATGGGTGATTCCACCCCCGTGGAGACGAGTGGCGTAAAAAATGTTCGAGCTGGGGGGACCCTTCGTGAGAGGCACGAGGTCGGGTCACAGTTTAACGTCATGTGTTGAGGACGTGGTGCTTGACAGTTTAACGTCCTACAGCTCAGACGAGGTGGGTTCACTCCGCACCCCTAGGACTTACATAATCGGTACCCTCCGGTCCTTGGGGAAGGGAAGGTACCAGTAAGGCCATAGTCAAGGGGGGTTGTGGAGCGAACCATCAAGGGGTCCACGTTAGCGTGGCTATGCGAAGAAGCAATAGCCGTTAGCGTTCCTATGCGAAGAAGCAGTAGGAGAAGCAACGCTACGGGTGGTATTGTCCATGGGACTTTGAAATCACATCGTGTAAACCTGGAGGGTCGCACGGGAAGAGGAATTTCCAAGCAAAGGAGTGTGCTTCGCGAAGCAGAGTGCCTTGGCCTTAGCATGGGGCATAGGTGTGAGTGGAGGGTGCTTCTTGAAGTGGAACAGTATTCGCGGAGCACTGCCTCGCGAAGAAGCGGCGCCTCGCGAAGCAGGGTGCTGCGAAGCAATGTGCTTCGTGATGTATAGCGATCCTGCCTTAGCATAGGGATTACTAGTACAGCTTGGGTGTTTCGCGAAGCATAAATGCTCCGCGGCTTCCCGGGTTCGCTTGGGAATCCCCTTCCTTCGCAAATGCCCTTGAGCTTCATGAAGGGAATCCCTCTCGGAAGAGGGGCTCAAAACGAGACAAAGCAAAGGCGTCACGCGAAGTAGAAGTACCTCGCGGAGCTCATGATTCCCGTGGGAAAATGGTGCTTCACGATTCGGGAGAGTAGAAGCCGAAAGGTCGGATTGTCCGTCCCCAGGACTCAGGGGGAGTCCAGTATTTATAGGGAAGGGGCACCGCGAAGCAGAAGTCGCGCGCCGCCTCAGGTGCTTCGCGGCGTGCTCGCGAACGTCAACATCGTCTGTGAAGAGTTACCGCCTCTGGATCTTCGTGGCGGGCTCGCGAACGTCAAATTAATTTGCGGAGAGTTACCACCTCTGGAGCTTCACGAGACCGGGATGCTCGGGGTGCTTCGCGGCGGTGCTTCGCGTCTGTGCTTCGTGAGGCAGCGTGCCCGCCTTCTTTTTCGTCCCTTCCTTTCGTGCCATATTTTGGTGCCAACAGATACCTCATCATGTAGACATAGCCATATCTACTTAAGTCATCATTAAAAGTTATGAAGTAATAATATCCACCTCTAACTTCTACTGGAAATGGTCCACACACATTAGTGTGTGCCAATATTAAAACCTTTGTGGCCTATTAAACCTATCAACCAAATTGTGGTTTGGTCATTTTTCCTTGTAAATAAGTGTTAAATATTTCAAGTGGTTTTAGATTATAAGATTCTAAATATCTATCTTGATAGAGCTTTTTCAGAAACTTCATTTTTACATGACCAAGATGATGATGCCATAACTGGGTGTTATATGAGTCATGCTAATATGATTTGTTATATATTTCTAATACATGGTTTTTGTAATTCAATAAATAAATACTCTTAGTTAAACATGTCACACTATAACATATGTTTTATTTATAAAAGAAACAACTTTTATTTTTAAACATGAAAATTAAACCATATGCCTTGAGGCATGATATAGAAATTATGTTATCAGTAACCATTGGTACATAATAATAATATTTTAAAACCAATATCATTATTATTTGAAATTAAAGGTGGTAGTCAACCATGGGTAGAGAATCCATCCTTGCACCATTGAAATATTGTAAATTCACCTATCCTCTAATAATTTTTCAAAATCTATTTGGTTCCTACATTTAGATATAGATATGAGAACTAGAAGCTCTATCTAATAACTAGTGTGTTTATATTTAAATATTACACTTGATAACAAATTTACCTTTATAATCCCCTCACTTCTAGGTTAAATTTCTATTCTATTGTTTGTGCTTTCCACATGGAAAACATACTACCACCCTTTCCTCTCCATTCCTTTAGATCTTCCTCTTCTTAGAAGGATGGTGCTCAGAATATTTAGGATTGTTATGTTTCTTGGTACCCTTCGCCTTCTTCTTCCTTTTCTTATTAACCATTAGGACTATAGGGTTTTCACTCCCCATGTGCTTATCCACATAGAAAATTAGATTAAGAAATTCTGAAAGAATTTTGTCATTATTTCTCATATTATAATTATTAATAAAAATGGATAAGGTCTTAAGAAGTGAATAAGTATGAGATATGTGTGCAAATCATGTGTGATTTTAATCTATATGATATCTAAGAGTTCAATGTATCAAATCAGTGTGACTACATGAGGCCTATCTACTGTAGACTCTCTAAATATAGTTGTAAATAAATAATTGGGGATCTCATTGTTTTTTATGCCTTCTTCGAGGAGAAAATTCCCGTGTCATTTGAAAGTGAAATGGAATCACAACTATTTCCCATATTCCTTCTTTCTAAAGGTAGGTGAAATTCATTACTTTTGATGGTAATGTTTGCTCCTTGATTTAAATGGGAGGAAAATATGTTAGTTCCTTCTTTCTTGGATTCATCCTTGGAACTTTTCTCCTAGTCCAGGTCTCCCTCATATATTTTCTATGTTTGTGAAACTCATTCTTGGTGCCATATCATTGTGGACGCTGATTAATTATAATTCTTCTATCTATACATTCTAAGGGGTATTGATAGGGTAGTAACCTTGAGTCAATAGAGTAGTCATGTTGGGCATCATTGACATGTATGAATATTGAGAACATTTGACACCTGTATTCTTCCTCATAGGAGGGAATCTCATTGAGGTATCTATAGGCATGGAATGTAAGGAATTTTGTGTTGATCATGAGGAATATAATTGCATAGGCTTATCTTCCAAAGCATTCAACTTAAGAATCCCATGTTTATAATTATGTAGCTTATTCCATTGGAAAATATATTCTAAGGATTTCATCTTAGGCATCCCATGTTTAGCATGAGGTAGAAATATGAGATAGGTCATGAGTTTAACATCTTGAGGAGACAGAATGAGACTAATCAGAATTCCCTACAGAGGTGGATCAATAAAGTGTATCCCTAGGAGGGTATACCTTGAAGTTTTACCAATATATAGAGAAAAATTCCCTATGAAAGTGGATCTGGGAGGTGTATCCCATAAAGGGAAAATGTCAGGCCATGAAGGTTGATCTGGACACCCTTGGAGGTGGATCAAGGAGGTGAAACCCTAGGAGGGGGTACCTTGGTTTAGAATTGATTATGATTGAACCTCAGGGAGTTGTCTTATGTACCCTGATTATAAGACTAAGATCAAAACCCATGTAGTTCAATTCCTTATTTTAAGGCCGTGTGATATGATCTTTCAATGAAGTTTAACTTCATGCGGTAAGTATGCTCATGTCGTGGAAGGAGCACCAAAGAGGGATGGTATGGGATTACACATTGAAGGTTACCTTTATAATAGGATTTACCTTGGTTGAATTTGGTGGGGGGATCATGCATGGAAGCTACCTAGGTGCTGCTAGGAGAATTAATGATGTGGATGAGGGGATTACTCATTAAAGTTTCCTGAGTGAATGGAATGATCTTACTAGGATGTGACGGCTCAGGGAAAATTTGTGTGGATGTGGATGGAGTGTTGGGATTGGATGGAATGTATGGAATGCAGGGTTTGGACCTCAGTGATGATTCTTACATATCCCAGTTAGTTGGGAATCAAATCCTACATAGTAAAAAAAGGGGAATTGGGAATTAAACATGAGGAGGATGCCAATGGAATTGGAGCATGTGGTTGGGACTTACACATAGGAGGTTCCCATTTGGGGGACATTATTAGGGCTTATGCATAGAAGTGGACCATGGGTAGAGTATGGATGGTTTTCTAGGCTTACACGTAGGAGGATACCAATAGGTGGAGGTGGATGGGTGTCATGGAACTACTAACCTATAAGCCAATGTGAGTCATGATTGGTATGATAAACAAGAGGAAGAAATATACCTGATGATCATTTCATGAAAGATGTTCCAATAAGAAATTATGTGGGGATTATACATGAAAACTTCCCATGGAGGATGTCATTCTATGTGAAGTGGATATAATTCCCTATGAGGAGGATCTCATTCTATGTGAGTCATATATGGAGCATACTATGCTTGTGGCATAGGGTGTGTGTGGATTATACTGAGGATGCCCTGATTGAAAAGGTATTGAACTTACGCATGAGAGAGGCCCTGATTTGAGAGGTGTGGGAATTCCCCATTCCAATTGGACATGGATAATCCTATGTTTTCTATATAGAGTGAGACTATAGTTTTAAATCATGTGATGATGATGTTGGTTCTAGGAATTTTTATGTCATGAAACGTGGATGTGGGTGACTCACTCTTTACCCATTTGTCTTACATAACTACAACTCATTCACCCTTGGGAGGGGGATGTATTTAGCAATGCTGGTTTGGAATGGTGTGGATTAGTGGATGATCATGAGGTCCACATTATAATGTTAATAATGAGAAGAGAAATTTATTAGTGTACCTATGTTGAGAAGAAAAAGTTATGGAAATACATGCACTAGGGGTATAGGGTACACCTCTCTAGGGACCAAGAAATTTCTACGTGAAAGTTTGTAGGGTTGCACACAAGAGGTGCACTCAAGGCATGGGGGTTTCATGCAAGAGGTTCTCAAATATGGTTCTTTGACATAAAGTAAAACAATGGAGCATCAAGAAAGGTGTGAATAAAAGATAGGAGGCTTTCACACAAGGCTAAGGATCTCACATAACTTTTTAGTATTGTGTGCAAGGTCAAGGTTTCACATAGGTGGATGATGTACGCTTACATGATCTATGATAAAAGATGTTGGAGAGGATTACACAACTATGGGACTACTCAAGGGAGAACCCACAGGGAACATGTCATTAAAGATATATACCTTTATAGTTCCATGCTTTGTGATATCACAGAAGATGGGTCTTACACATGGAAGAGTGGTGGTTTTAATTCCAGAGTAACACCCTAAAGAAGGGGGGTGACCTTCTTCTTATAGCCTAAATTCTAGGTGATGGTATGGAATATTTTTTTCATGGAAGATATTTTCTAAACATCCCCCTCTTTAGTAATGGAAAAACATCATGCAAGAGGTTGATTTACATTATATTTTTCATGCAAGAGTCTTTTGTGCAAATCAGGTTTCTTATGTGAAATGCTGACATCTTGTACATGAATACCTTATCCATTTGAGCGGACTCCATGGAAGGAGACTGATTGATGTCACATTGGGAATTCAAGTGTCACAAACCAAATTCTTCAATATGATTGAAGGGAAAACAAAGTGCCACACCCTACCTTCTCCAAGATTAAGGAGAGATAATGACCCCCCGAGTCCCGTCTTCAATAGGCCCCAGAGTGGTGACTAGTACCAATGGTATATAATATCACACAAAATGGAAGTCGTTACCCTTTTTAATTAAAACATGATCGGGAGATAAGATGGTAAAAACCCAAAATAACACCAAAATTTTATATAAAGGAAACCAAAATCTAACCCATGCATGATTTAAATGTAAAATGCGACAAAAGTACAACCAAAGCACCAAAGAAAGAGTCCAAGTAGCACCACAACAACTATCCTGATGCCCGAGCTAGTAAAGTCTAGAAAATTCCTCCTAGAAACCTGAAAATAGTTCCACAAATGTTTGGTGAGTATAAAAGTATACCCAATTAGAAAACTGAAGCCACCCGTGCACAAGTGAGACAAGCATACTAATGCCCCCGTGAAAATAGCAGAAACCAATAGCACATAACAAGGAAAGCTAACCAGACCAACCTCACCAAGACACACTCCCCAAATAATGCAAGTCAAGTAAGATAATAATATAATCACATTGATTATTTGGGTACCCCACGCCACTTTTCCCACTGGTTAACTGCTCATTCCTAACAGATAATGTATTGACGCTACCAACCTTCCCCAAATGTGGTCCCACAACTAAAACTGTCTACACACACATGGAACAAAAACCAAACATATCCCACCAACAGACACCTAGGTCACAACAACCACACCTCTTGTCTGAAAACACCTGGGCCTCATCCCAAAGACACATGTGAAACAAACCTGGCATGTAGACACTTAGGCCCCTCAGTCACAAAAAAACTTGGCTGAAGGATCTTGGGCTATAGTAAACCTCAAGACATTACATTTTTCACGGATACTCTCTAGTAGTAAGAACTCTGGAGGGAGTGAGAAGAAGAAAGTTAGTAACCATCCATCCATCCTCCCATCGGGATGTTGGGGAAGACACCCTCCCCCATGAAATGGGGGTGTTTGACATGTAGTTCTCAACAAGGGTGGGGTGCGTATTGAAAATCACAAGGAACTACAATTTATACATATAGGTAAACAATAACTCTACCAAACCTATGGGTTTCAAACAAAAAACTAACCCACACAAACCGCCTTAACTGCTACCCCTATATACATGTATCACCACGAACGGCGGTTACTTCTGTAAGTAGAAGTATGGCCCCAGCCAATCAATTTAACCAATTTTCATTCTGCATTTATCAATTTATTCATTTATTCATTCCATACCTACCCAGGAAACTAACAACCACAACATCTGCAACCATTTTCATAAGGCTAAAGGACACTAAACACTACTAAGGCAAAAAAGGAAGTAGGGACAAAGGTAAGGAAAACCATTTTAACACCCATTCATAAGAACAATAGAGAACAACCAACCTGAAGTCCCACTTCACACCCCCTTTTTCCTAGACACCCATTAAACAATTGCCAACTATCATTCTTCAAAGTTATCCTACTCAATCATCCTCTAAATACTAGAACTAACAGCCCTACTGCACAATAACACCACAACCAGCACACCCATAAACATAAAGTCATGAAACAAACCAATACTATAGCTCCACTGTCCAAACACTTCCTAGATGTAGTCTCACTGCATAAAAAGTCCATCCATTCCACAATCAATCAATCTCTCAAATTGAGATACCAACACACCACCTGTACCACCCCATACATAAATCCCACATCAACCACCATTAAACCACATCCCCACTACACACACATACCACACCCTTATCATATAACCAACTCCTCTGTCCACCCATGTACCTATAACTGTGCTCCCAACATCAGATTCTAAGGGGGTATTTTTTGGTGTTGAATTCTACACGAAGGCACAATGGTCCAGATTTGGGTAATCCAAATCCATCATCAGACTCAGCAGAATATTTTGAGAGCACCAAGGAAGGAACACATAAGGTTTAAGGTGTGCGCACAAGACTGAAACCTTCATGAAAGACTCTTTCTATAATGATCCAGATTTCTCCAGTCCATTACTTTTTGAAAAATCCAGTACTTGTGGTATTCTTGGGGGTCACATTGGTTTGTTTTGGGAGTTTTCAAAAAATTCATTTACACTAAATGGTTTTACCTAAATGTTGGCACACCGAAATAGTGGCACATAAAAACAGTGTCACACCGAAACGGTGGCACCATAACGGTGGCACTGAAATAGTGGAACACCAAAACGGTGGAACTGTAATAGTGGAACCATAAAGGTAGCATTGAAATGGTGGCATGCCAAAATTGTTGCACTGTAATGGTGGCACCGTGATGGTGTCACACTGAAACTATGGCACACCAAACCGTGTCTCGCCCTTTTCCAAATTTCCAATTTCTTGTGTTTTCTTAGTTTCACCACTCTTACATTTTATTTGACGTCAACTAAGTTTAAACCCTTTTTGGGCATTTTTAAGGGTGTTTCAAAGGATATTAAGTATATATTTAATATCCTAATGCTCCAAGGACTTTGAGATATTCCAACCACATGATCTTGACCATGATCCCACATTAATGACTTTTGAAACAATTTCTCATTCCGTTGATATAGGATCTATATTTCTTTTTCTAAAATTAAAGGTTCACTTTCTATATGAGTCGTGCGCCTATGATAGAGCCACCTCCTAATCAGTTTTCTTGGAGTTTCCTAATACTCGCGTGATCCCCTATTCTTGGCGTAGAGGATTTTTGGTCTCCTATTGTTTCAAGTAGGTATTCTTATGCCTCTCTTTATTTGTGTATCATGCGAGGTAGGCATAATAACATTATTTTGTGAAAACTACTGAATACAACTTTTAACAATTATTAATACTAATACGAACTTTTTAATAGACTGGGAGTGGATTAATGTTGATCGCCTATTTTATTTTTCATCTTTGTTGATGATGTGATCTATTTTGGACATATGACTTCTGAAAATCATGGTCGTTGGTGGTCTTTGTCTGTGCATGTGTGATGCTTTATAACTGTTGTTGTTTCCTTATAAATAATTGGTGTAAATATCAATTTCCGAGATGAAAACCCTTGTGTGATCACCCCTGTTTATCAAAGTGTATTTAAGGAATAGTGTTTACCAAATCTGAATACATCTTGTTTGATAGGTGTGGTTGTGTGATGTGTTCTGTTTGGTTTTGTGACTTTGTGTGGGTTGTGTGGTGCTGCTGTTGGGAACACAGTTATGGGTACAGGGGTGGATAGAGGAGTTGGTTCTATGAGAAGGGTGTGGTATGTGTGTGCAGCGGGGTTGTGGTTTAATGGTGGTTGTTATAGGCTTTGTGTATCGGGTGGTATGAGTGGTGTGTTGGTATCTCAATTTGAGAGATTGATTACTTGTGGAATGTATGGACTTGTTATGCACTGGGACTGCATATGGGCAGTGGTTGGGCATCAGGCCTATAGGATTGGGTTGTGTTGTGACTTCATGTTTATGGGTATGTTGGGTGTGGTGTTGTTGTGTAGTGGGACTACTAGTTCTAGTTGTGAGAGGATGAATGAGTGGGATAACTTTGAAGAATGATTGCTAGTAGTGGTTGAATGGGTTTCTAGGAAACATGGGGTGTGCATAGGTACTGCAAGTTGGTTGTTCTCTGTTTTTCTTATGAATGGGTGTTAAAATGGATTTCCTTACCTTGGTCCCAACTTCCTTGTTTTTCTTGGCAGTGTTTAGTGGCATTTAGCCTTCTAAAAATGGTTGTAGGTGTTGTGCTTGTTAGTTTCCTGGGTAGGGATGGAATGAATAAATTGATAATGCGGAATGAAAATTGTTTAAATGGATTGGATGGTGGTATACTTATACTTAAGAAAGTGACTGTCGTTCAGGGTGATACATGCATGTAGTGGTAGCAGCAAAGGTGGTTTGTGTGGTCCGATTGTTTGTTTGAAATCCATAGGTTGGGCTGAGTTCTTGTTTACCTATATGTATAAATTTTAGTTCCATGTTATTTTTAATACACACCCCACCCTTGTTGATCACAATGTTCTAACACCCCTATTTCATGGGGGAGTGTGTCTTTTCCAACATCTCGGTGGGAGGATAGATTGATGGCTACTAAATTTCTTCCTTGCACCCCCTTCTGGGTTCTTACCGCTCGAGCGTATCCAGGAAGGCTGTAATGGCTTGAGGTTTACTATATCCAAAGATCCTTTGGGTAGGTTTTGTTGTGACAGAGGGGCCTAGGTGTATGTGGGATAGGTTTGTTTCCCATGTGTCTCTGAGATGAGGCCTAAGTGTTTTCGGGTGATAGGTGTGGTTGTTGTGGACTAGGTTTCTGTGGGCCTGATATGTGTGGTTTGTGGCCCAGGTGTGTGCGGACAGTTGTGGTATTGGGACTAAATTTGGGTAAGGGTGGTAGAATCAAGACATTAGCCATTAGGAATGAGCAGTTAACCCGCGAGAAAAGTGGTGTAGGTTATCCAAATAATTGAAGTACTTGTATTATTATCTTACTTGACTTGCATTATTTGTAGAGTGTGTCTTGGTGAGACTATCCTAGTTAGATTTCCTTGTTAGGTGCTATTGGTTTCTACTATTTTTATGGGGGTATTAGTATGGTTCTCCCACTTGTGCATGGGTGGATTTAGTTTTCCTACTGGGTATACTTGTATACTCACCCTAAGTTTGTGGAACTGTTTTCATATTTCTAAGAGTACATTGAGGACCATGATAGACTTTATTATCTTAGGCATTGGGATAGTTTTTGTGGTGCTTCTTAGTCTCTTTCTTTAGTCACTTTCTTTTGTTATCTCGTTGTACTTTTGTCACATCTTGCGTTTAAATCATGCATGGGTTGGATTTTAGTTTCCTTTATATAAAAGTTTGGCGTTGTTTGGTATTTTTACCATATTATCTCCTAATCATGTTTTCATTAAAAAGGGTAATGTATTTCATTTTGTGTGTGATTATATACCCTTGGTGATAGTCGCCACTCCAGGGCCTATTGAAGGCGGGACTCATGGGTCATTATCTCTCCTTAATCTTGGAGAAGGAAGGGTGTTTCACTTTTCTATCCCTTCCCTCATAATGAAGAAGTCGGGTCGTGACAGAATGGTATCAAAGGTGATGGTTGAGAGATAGGATAGATTTTGAAGTTAGGAATAGTGATTATTTCATTTGATAGTATGGAAATGTTATTATACAATCTTGGTGTGTGAAATAGGCTAGGGAAGACTGGTTATGCCATAGGATTTTATGTCCCCCTGTGATTTGATGTAAGGACTCTGGTCTTACCGAACGATCGAGTGAGGATATGTTGATTACATAGTAGAGAACCTAGGAATGGTATATGTATCATAATGAATTTTGTTCTTATGTGTCTTAGGTGCTTTGGGAATTTAAAATAAATAAAGAGTTAAAATAAATATTAAATGAAAATTTCCATACTACCCTGGCTTAGAAGTTTAGAACAAGCCCGAAGTACTGGAGAGGATGCACTTGAAGGGAGGTGTACCATGAGAGGGGAGCTATCTGAGTTATTCAATGGGGAAGGCAGTTAACATCAGTTCTTTGCTGTCAAGGCCTTCTAGGTTTCAACCAGCGAGAAGTAGGCCTCAGTAGTTCCAGTTCAGATCTCCTGGTCCTCGCCCTTTCCCCATGGGCCTATGACCGATGTACTTTGTCTGTGGGGGACGTGGACATATTAAAAGAAAGTTCCTAGTTTGAGTTTAGTATGGTGGGGGTGGACAGGTTCAACACCCACCTCAGAAGAAATAGTTAATGGCCAGAGCTTTCTGGTAGTAGGGGCAGCAGGCTCCTGCTCCACCGAGGGTAGACGGTGCTGGTGGAGGCCAACCTAAGGTTACTCTTTAGGGACCTCGACCAGGGTGTAGTTGGGGAGGCAGTCGATAGTTTAGGGGTAGAGGACCTGAGTATGGGCAGTGTCATGCCACCGAGGCAGTAGTTCCATTGGGGACATAGGTTGTTTGAGGTACGATCATTCTATTTAGTACTCTTGCATGTTCTTTGTTTGATTCAAAATATTCACACTCTTTTGTTTCAACTAGTCTAGAATGTGCCTTGGGACTAGATGTAGATGGAATTTTCATACCCCTGGTGTTGAGAACACCATTTGGAGGTCAGACCAGTCTGTTTGATGTTTTCCAGGGATGTAGACTGATGTTGGGGATGCATCAGTACAGTGGGGATCTTCTTCTACTACAGATGTAGACATATGATGACATCCTTGGCATCAATTTGTTGTTCTATATGAATTACATTATCTACTAATTTCAGAGGAGGGTCATGTTTTCGAATATGGATAACTAGTGTGTAGATTTTTTTGGCGAGTGCAGTTGTTAAGAGGGCTGTCGGCATGTGGTTTCTCTTCTTTCTGTATTATCCAAGATGTCAGAGGGGTCAATGGATGCTGAGATGGTGTAGGTTCTAGGAGTTTTTTGGGGAGTTCCTAGATGTTTTCCCCAAATATTTTGTGACTCTACCCCCTAAATTTGACGTTGAGTTCGGAATAGACTTGCAACTTGATGCATGTCCGATTTCGATGGCTCCCTATTGGATAGAGCCTTCTGAGTTGAAGGAGTTGCAGATTCAGGTTGAAAACCTGATGAAAAAGGGTTTTATCCATCCAAGTGTTTCATCGTGGGGTGCTCCATTCTTCTTCACAAAGAAGGCAGATGGTGGATGAGGCTGTGTATAGACTGTCGAAGTCTGAATTAGGTAACGTTCAAGAACTGTTACCCTCTTCCAAGAATAGATGATCTTTTCAACTAGTTAAGGGGAGGAGGTTAATTCTCCAAGATTTATCTGTAGTCTGGATATCACCAGTTGAGGGTGAAGAAGGGTGACATCCCGAAGATTGATTTCATGTGCAGGTATAGGAACTTCAAGTTCATGGTCATTCCCTTCAGTGTCTCAAATTCACCAGTCATGTTCATGGGGCTCATGAACTATGTCTTCTACAATTTCCTAGACTAGTTCATTGTTGTGTTCATCAATGATATTCTGATTTACTCAAATTCAGAGGAGGAGTATGCTGACCACCTCAGGATAGTCTTGGAGGTCCTCTAGCACCACCATATCTTTGGGTAGTTGTCAAAGTGCAAGTTATAGATGCGAGAGGTGCACTTCCTTGGACATGTGGTGTCTCAGAAAGGGATAACAGTGTACCCATCAAAGGTCAGGGTAGTTGTTTCTTGAGAAGCACCCAAGAACATGGAAGAGGTTTGCAGCTTCCTGGGTGTAGTGGGCTATTACTGGAGGTCTTCATCCGACTTCTCTTGAGTTTCGGATCCGTTGGCATCTTTTACTAGAAAATACCAGGCTCTCCTGTGGAGAGAGAATTATCAAGAATCTAACAGATACTTAAAGGGGAATCTGGTCAGTGATCTAGTGCTTAGGTTTCCATAGGAAGGGGTGATGTTCAAGTTGTTCTGTGACGCTTCCAGTCTAGGATTGGGATATGTGCCTAGGTAGTTACATCCACATGAAAGTAACTATGAAAACCATGATCTGGAGCTTGTAGTGGTTGCATTCATACTGAAGTTGTGGCATTATTACCTCATCGGGGAGAACTTTTTGGTCTTTATGGATCATAAGATCTTGGGGTATATCTTCTCCCAGTGAGACCTAAACTTGCGGTAGTGAAGGTGGATAGAGTTTCTACAAGACTATGACTTTGAGATCTCTTACACCTCAGGAAAGGGGAATGTGGTGTCTGATTCCTTAAGCAAGAAGTCACAAAAGGAGGTAGTTTGGGAATCCACAGATACTTGGAAGGCAATGGAGGAGTTGGCCACTTTGTGTCTAGATGCAAGAGTAAATGGAAGCAAATGCTGTCTATTTTAGATGAAATTACAATATTCCATGATGTAACAGCTGGAGGAGTCTCAGTGGAGATACTTAGAGAATAAAGTGGTGTGTGATCACGTTGTCCTGGATGATTCTCTAGAGGGACGGTCGAAGGATAATTAAAATCAGATGTTGTCCCATGGGAATCTTTTTTTTCTAGTGGAAATGCACAAGGTATTTATCTGTGAGTTCCATATATCACCCTCGGTGGTGCATCCAGGAGTTTCAAAAATGCATTGAGGCTTGAGGGAATAGTTTTGGTGTCCCAGGGTGAAGCGGGCAGTGTCGAAGTTTGTAGCATAGTTCTTAGTATGTCAGTAGGTTAAGGCTAAGCACTATATTCTCAGCAGTCTATTTCAGCCCTTAGATATTTTCAAGTGGAAGTGGGATGACATCTCGATGGATTTCGTCACAGGATTACCCAGGAGTTAGGGAGGATTTTATTCTCTTTGGGTAATAGTTGATCAGTTGATGAAATCGGCTCACTTATTAGCAATCAAGGAGTTGAGTTTTGTTGATGCCTTAGCGTTGAGGCATGTAGATGAGGTGGTGCAGCTACATGGAGTTCCAAGATCCATTGTATCATATTAGGATAAAAGTTTTACATCGTGATTATGGAGGGGATTGCATCATGCCTTTGGCACTAAATTATGTCTCAACACTACTTTCCACCCTCATATGGATGGAAAGATAGAGAGTACCATCTAGACATTGGAGGAAATGTTACAGGCATGTGTTTTGGCATTTAGTGGGTCTTGGGTGCGACATTTTACCTTGGTTGAGTTTTCTTACAATAATATATATCACTCTTCCATTAGCATGGATCCGTTCAAAGCACTATAAGGGATGTTGTGTCATTCACCCATGTTCTGGATGGAGGTTGCGGAGGCAGCTATTGTTGGTCCAGATGTGGCGTAGAGTACAACAGAGAAGGTTCATCTTTTCCATTAGAGGATAAAGGCAGAACAAAACTGACATAAGTCATTTGTAGATTATAAGAGGAGGAATTTGGAGTTTGAGGTTGGGGACCATGTTTTATTGAAGGTTTTCCCTTGATGTGGGAAGTGGAGGTTTTGAAGAGGAAGCAATATTTCTCCTAGGTTCATCGAACCTTTCGAGGTATTAGGATGAGTTTTCAAGGTGGCATATCAGCTGGTGTTTCCACCGTGGTTGGAGAGGATCCACGAAGTATTCCATGTCTCTCAACTTTGTCGGTATCTAAATGATGAATCCCACATCATTGATTAGGGAGAGTTTGATATGAAGGACATCATGACGTTTGTGGAGAGACTGGTAAGAATCGAGGATTTTGAGGAGAAAGTGCTTCATGGACAAACCATTCCTTTGGTTCGTGTGTTATGAAGGCATGGTGTCCTCAGAGAGAGTACTTGGGAGTGAGAGGCATAGATGTGTGCCCAGTACCCAAAGATCTTATGATTTTTTATCTCATGTTTTTCTTTTTTCTTTTCCCATGATGTAATGCTTGACCTCATTTTTTGTGAGATGAGTTATTTCCCTATTCTCTGAATGTCTGTGAAAATTCCTAAATGTGGGGAAGAGAAGACCTGATACCTAATCAAGACACATTAATGTGGATGTGATTGAACCCATGCAGGAGATTCAGTGCTGCCCAAAGCAGATAATATCTTGACATGGAGGAAGGAGCTCCTTAATCCATGTGTCTGGGTAGTGTGACCTTTGGTGTTTGTGTGGTTGCTTGGGGTAGTAGTTTTAGGTGAAGTGTTCTTGGATGTCAATATTTTCTCTCTAGTTTTCAAATAAGACAGGGTGGTTTGTCCCTAAGAGGTATCTTATGAGGTGGTTGTTTATAACCCTATTTCTTCTGGTTAGTTTTGAATTCTTGAGGATGATAATAGTTTGAGAGGTATCTGATGTAATGACCCTAATTTATTTAGGACATTAATTTGTTAAAAATCTAGTGATTGTGGTGTTCTTGGGGGTCACAATGGGTTGTTTTGGGATTTTTCCAAAAATCCAGTTTCACGAAACGGTTTCACCAAATGGTTTCACCAAAACGGTAGCACTGAAATGGTGGCACACTGAAATAGTGTCATCGTAATTGTGGAACCATGATGGTATCACATCTAAACGGTGTCACCATGATGGTGTCATGCTAAAATGGTGGTACACCAAAATGGTGGCACCATAATAGTGGCATTGAAATGGTGGCACCGTAATGGTGGCATCGACATAGAGTTACACCGAAATGGTGGCACCGTAACGGTGACACTGAAATGGTGGCACGCTTAAACGGTGGAACTATAACAATGGAACTATGAATGTGTCACACCAAAATGGTGTCACACCAAATGGTGTCTCACCCTTTTCCAAATTTCTAATTTCTTGAGTTTTTTCAGTTTCTCCCCTCTTGCATTTTATTTTATGTAAACTGAGTTTAAATCCTTGTTTGGGCATTTTTAAGGTAGTTTCAAAGGATATTAAGTATATATTTAATATCCTAATGCTATAGGGACTTTGAGAAACATAAAACACATGATCTTGAACACAATCCCACATTAATGACTTTTGAAACCGTTTCCCATTCCGTTGATATAGGATCTAAAATTATTTTTCTAAAAGCCGAGGTCATCTCTTCTCTTTTATCATGGTGCACCTAAATCCTTCTTCTCTAGACAAGTCATGCGATTATGTTAGAGCCCCCTCATGCTCATTTTTCTTGGAGTTTTATTCTTTTCACATGATCCCCTATTCTTGGCATAAAGAGGAGTTTTGTTCGCCTCTTGTTTCACTTAGGGATTCTTATGCCTCTCTTTATTTGTGTATCATGTGGGGTAGGCTTAGTAACATTATTTTGTGAAAACCACTGAATCCAAATTTTAAAAAATATGAATACTAATACAAACTTGTTAACAGACTGGGAGTGGATTGATGTTAATCTCTTATTTTATTTGTTATCTTTGTTGAGGATGTGATATGTTGTGGCTGTATGGCTTTTGGAAATCATGGTCGTTGGTGGTATTTGTATTTTCATGGGTGATTCTTTATAATTTTTGTTGTTTATTTATGAATAATTTGTGTAAATATCAATATGATTAATAATTTATACCTAGTTAAATGAAATGGATTCCCCTGGATGAATAACAGGATGAACCATGCCTTGAGTAGGATTTCCTTTTGGAAAATGGGTGCAAATTTCAGTTTCTCCTCCACTATAGCCAAAATATGTCATGCTAGAAGAGGAGTCCACACATAGTTGCTCTAGTTATTCTCTATCAGGAGGAACTTTTCATACTAGAATCCCTCAATCAGAATGTCACTACTTTAGTGGATGTCCTATAAACTAATGATTACTTCCCCATGATGGAGATGGAACATCTTTGTATCTGAGGACCAATAGCTGAGGAGTTCTGGAACTAGCCCTTATTGATGGAAAAAATGGAATGATGATGTCTATATCACTTCATATAGACCAATGTTGTGAAAATATTCCCCATAATCCCTCCACATATAGCGCACCCAGTACACCCACACCCACTCACTGGTGAAGTTTCCTGTAGACCTCATATCCCAATCAATCTACTATTCCAAACCGTTTTCCCTCATACTACCCTTTAATGTAGTGGTGTGGTGGACAAGGAACTATTCTTCCTCTGGATGATCCCCTATCATCATCCTAGTCCTCCCATTCAGTGCATAAATGACAATTTCTCTATGATCTCTGGCATCATAACCATGAATAGTGACATTACATCATGGGAGATCATCTTCACATGTGAACCATGACCCTGGTGAATCAATCTCAAAGGTTGGGAAGGTCACTTCGTCTGGCAGCCTAAAGTTCCACAGTGGGAGATAATCACTCAGAGGATAATCTTTCTATGACTATGTTAGCATGCCCAAAATAATTTGATTGTCTGATAAGACCATTATGGCTTGAAGAATCAGAGGATTTCTAGTGATTTCATCTATTTGAGTGGCATCAACAACTTCAATCTGAGCAGCGTCCTATTGATTTTCCATTTCAATGGTGTCCGAAATATCTAAGGATAAAGTGAATAAGAATGAAGGTTAGGCATGAAAGGTTTTGTTTTGCACGCATTATTGAGTAATGGTCACACAAAATGTTGATTTCTCGCAAGTCCAAATCATGAAAGAAGTAGAAGTTTCACGAAAGAAGTGTCCAAAGCTCAATTTTTCACATAGAAAGGGGAGAGTTACGCGCATGATAGAAAAAGTGATTATCACATGAAAAGTCAAAGGTCATGTATAGAGCCCCCTATGAATATTTATATGTTTGGACATGGTCTTTTGCACATGTGGAATCATATTACACACCCATCAATGATTTCTGCACACACCAATGGGAATCAAAATTTATATTTAGTATTTCCCTAATAACCTTTTTAATATCAATTATTTTAATCTTTCATTAATAATTTAATTACTGCATCATCATTATGTCATAAATAAATTTAATTATTTAATGTCTAAAAATTATAAATAAAATACCATGATGTAGGAAATATCTTTATCTTTCTAACAAATATTTATATTCGAATTTATCTTATGTATGACTCTATATTAAAAATGGTTTAGTTATTAAAATTTGAATTTAACACTTTTAACTCTTCTTTAAATAAAATATAATAAATGTACTGATCTAACCCAAATGGATCAAAAATGATCTTATTTTTGTCTTAAGGTTTATTTTGGTCGAATAAACACTTATCTAATAGAATTAAAACATGTGTTGGGGTAATTTTATATTATTATAATATTATTTTTACCTTTAATTACCATATTTACTTTTAACCGTAGTAAATAAAATTCAAAAGTTAATATTCACCCAAAATTATTTTCATCCTATTGAACACCATTTTACTTATTGATGACAACCGTGTCTGTAGGATTTTTGAAATTCAATTCATAGAAGCGGTAAAATTATGTTTTATGAAAATTTGTAAATGTGCCTAGAAGGTGGGTAAAAGACGTTAAAAAGTTCAATAAATTTTTATATATCTAATCTTATTATAAAATGACTCCAATGAATTACATTGGGATAATATATGTATTATGTATCTATTTTTACTTTAAGATAAATTTTAATTAAAAATAATTATTTAAATGAAAAAGTTAGTTTTTATGTACTTTGTAGTATTTTTCACTATTTATAAAAAATTGAATGTTTTCAGAAAAATACCAAAAATTCACCCTAACATAATTTTGATATTATGAATTCAAAAATTAATTCTATTTTACCAAATTCAATTCTTAGGAGTGTCTAAAATTAATTTTATTATTTTTGAAAAAAGGACATAAAAAGTAGTTCTTTTAAGAAAATAGTTTTTCTAAATATATAACTATTTTAACAAAACATATACATTTCATTATAAAAATGTTTTATTTATGTGAAAAAATTATAAATAATATTTAAAAATTATTTTTTACTACTAATATTACAATATTTAATTGATAAATAAATATTTTGTATAAATAACTATAATATTAATGTGTTGTTTTGCAGAAACTCAATCTTGTATATAACGAAAAACAAATCAGTGTTTCCTGCAATATAAGATATTAAATTATTTTAAAGAGATAATTTAATATGAAATCTTGGGGTGTTACATTGTTTGTGTGATATTTTTATCTCAATATGATTATTCAAGTTTCTGATACTTTCTAGCTAGGATGGATTATTTTAGTGACTCATTTTTCATTTTGTAGGAATGATTGAGAAATGATGAAATTATATATTTGAGTGTTTGATATTTTGGTGAGATAGGTTTGTTACTAAAGATATCGAGAATTCATTGAGTGTGGTTGACAATTAATTATTTTATTCTTTTGAAGATCTATAAAAGGGAGTTGAGGGTGGATCAAACTAAATCTGTCCTTATTCTCATATAATTTATTCCATTTATATTTCTTATTCTATTTTCTATATTTTCTTGTTCATTCACCATTTCACCACTTTTCCCCCGCCTTTATGATTTTTTCACATTCTCTGAATTTTTTCATTTCCTATATTCAAATATATAAAAACACAAAAAAAACATTTATGAAGAATCACTATGATATTCAACACTACTTCCTTAACATTGACCCCTGATTTGGCCAGTATGATATACTTATGGTATTATAAATGTATTTTTGACCATCCTAATGATAAGTACATGTTCAGAAATTAGGACTATAACTATGAAAGAAACATTGATCCATAGATTTTTTTTCACTTTTTATTTAAGTTTACTACTATAAAAAAAGAAAAAATCTAATAATAGTGACTCATACAAATGAGTTTGATTAAATTTCATTGTTCAATTTGGTTAAAGAACATGAGGTGGTTGTTACAACATTACAACATTGGTTTCAAGGAAAACATCGATATCTTACTGATGATGAAATGTTTTATTTTCATGAAATCATGGAAATGATTCAACAAGATAGGGATAAAATAAAAAAGAATAAAGAGGATAAGGTAAAACTCCAATACCCAACTGAAAAACATTTTGTTGAGGGACTTAGATGTAAATATCAAAGAAAAGTAAAAGAGAAAAGAAGATAGATTTGTCATCATTTAAGAAATAAATTTCATTCTACAAACCAAGGTTGGGGGATGATTTTACAACTTCATTAAATAAGTTGTGTTTATATTTACCTCTGATCAAATTGAATATTATTTAAATTGTGTTCCTCCCTATGTAAATATTAAAGTGGAATCTCATTTCTATGATTTCTTAGATATTCAAGAGAAACATAAGATCAAACATGTAGTTGAACTTTTGGAATTTCTAGTTTATATAGAAATTTCAAGGTTGGGGGATGATTTTGAAGAAGAGGAGGATTTGAAACTGTGATTGGGGTCAATGGGGGACATTGAAAAATCTTTTTATTCATAGAAGAATTTATTGATTGGATTGATGTCACGAACCGTCCTCGGGGCCCGTGCCGTGACTACCCCAAGCCCGCCTTCCATAGGCCAGGGGTAGGCGACTAGCACCAAAGGCGTAAATCCCGATAACTGGGAAGGCATTGCCTTTATAAAAGTAAACAAAACACCACAGAGTACAAGAGGAAGTAAAACACTAAGTACAAAGAGAAGTGCTGAAAAGTAAATGGGCCAGAATACAAACCCAACTGAAAGTACAACTACAACTGAACAAAAGTACAACAGAAAAAGACAACAGCTGGAAGAACGGAAGTGGCTCCTAGGACGTCCTCCTCGGATCCTACCTGAAGGGTAGGTACAGATGGCGCAACTCTTGGATCGTCCACCACAGATCCTAACTGAAGGGTAGGTACAGATAGCGCAGCTCCTCAATGCTCTCGCTCATCAACCCCCTCTGAGTGTCGTCTCGCCGTGAAGTACACCTCCGGATACTGACTCGTCGAGTGGTCCACCTCCGGGTACCGTCCAGCCCTCGAACACTCGACCTCCGTCAGCACTGCCCATCATCTGAAACCAACACAACGAGGTGCGGGCATAGCCCGTGCAGGGGTGAGTATAACGATACTCAGCAGGGACCCCGAGACCCTCAAGGTCTCACTAAAACCAACAAGGATAACCACAAAGAAGATCTCAACAGATAACCTCTACTTAGGTATATGCCCATACATATACCTAAGTTATCAAGTAAACCATCTCAATCATGAGGAAACACAAGATTATGAAATCAACGGATAACCACTACCTAGGTATATGCCCATACATATACCTAAGTTATCAAGTGAACCATCTCAATCAAGAGGTAAACACAAAGGTCATAGACTCATCTCAAACTAGGATTTTAATTATCGAAACTGTAACTGCTGAAGAGCCCCGTCTCTGGAGTGTACAGTGGTACTGTCACGACTCCGAGGTACTGCTCACTAACCTAAGACTGCTGAGGTACTCCTCTTGTCGAGTATTGCGGGTCTGCCACCTCACACAGTAGTGCTCCTCTGCCATGGGTCTGCCACCTCACACAGTAGTTCTCCCCCTCATAGCCTACAAAGGTACTCCTCCTGTTGAGTACCGCAGGTCTGCCACCTCACACAGTAGTTCTCCTCCTCCATGGGTCTGCCACCTCACAAAGTAGTGCTCCCCATTGGGCTATGCTAGTCACTTCGAATCGAATCAGACAAGCAGTCATCGGTCACAGCCAGCTACACGGTCTCCGTACTCTGTATGCTCATCTCCGGGAGGGTCCGCTCCATGAGCTACAGGTCGATACTCCAAGTATCACAAGTCCCATGAAGAAGTATCTCAAAGGACCGCCTCGTCATAGGGGTCTCAACGCAATAGACGGCGTGTCAATAGGACGCCCGGTATGTGAGTTATTAGCCTTTTCGTCCCAGGGGCCCGGTTGGTTTCGTGTTCGAACCAACCCAGCCATATCTCAACTGTACCACGAAATCTCACAGGGTATACCTATAGAGACCGTTTCTCAATGTGATCACCAACGCCACTGACGGTTCGTCAAACGGACGTCCGGTCTGAAAGATATCAGCTTTTCTGTTCCAGGGGCCCGGTTGGATTTCGGGTACAATCCAACCCAGCCATACACCAACTGCATCCAAAACTCAGGCGAAGTATGCCAAAAGTTCCGTCTCATCAAGAGGAATTTAACAAGATAGACGGCGCGTCAATCGGACGCTCGGTCTGTGAGTTATTGGATTTTTCGTTCTAGGGGCCCTGTTGGTTTCATGAGCGAACCAAACCGACCGTACTCCGACGACGTCCAAACCTCGAGCGGAGTAAGCCAAAAGTTCTGTCTCATTAAGAGGAAACCAAAAAAGTCTAAGGCACGTCAATCGGACGTCCATAACTCAAGATATAAGCGTTTCCGCTCAGAGGGCCTGATTGGTTTCGTATCCGAACCAACCCGGACGAACCCAAAGTTCTCCGAAACCATGAGTGTAATATACTGAAATGGTCTTCTCGATCCAAGGATTTCTACGCAACTGACAGTGTGTCGATCGAAGGTCCATAGCCCAAGATATGGGCAAAAGACCGAAAGAGGTCCGAAAACGGGGGGTCTGAGCCCGGAACGACCCGGACCAACCCCCCTGGGTCGGCCCGAACCGGATCGACCCGACCCGGGTCCGGGTCCGGCCCAGCTGGGCGTGGCCCGGCCCGGCTGCGCGGCCCGGCCTGGCCTGCGCAGCCCGGCTCGGCCTGGGTGGCCCGACCCGGCCTGCGCGGCCCGGCCCGGCCCGGCCTGGGCAGCCGGCTGGCCTCGCGCTGGCGCGACGCGATGGGTGCGGGGGGTTACAAACCCCCCAGTTGTCAACCTAGTGCGGCTTAAAGCTGCGCCGCCTCACACCCGGAACGGCCCGGCCGTTCCGGTTCACGTCCCACCGCCGCGGCTCAGCCGCGGCGGTTTGCTCCGGCGGCGCGCCGCCGCCGCCTTCTGCGGACCACCGGACGCGCTCCGGTGGTCCGTTTCGCTTGCTGCCTTCACCAACAGTCCTCTCGGGACCCGATCTTTACTGCAAAAGAATTCAAATGCCATTTTGGCCCGATTCGTCATCGCCCGTTGATCCACACTCAACGTTCAAAACGCGCCGTCTTCGTGGTTTTCTGGCGCGGCGCGACGGCGCCGCGCTTCTTCGTCGTGATTCTCTAAATTCCCGCATGGTGCGACGGCACTGCTTCGCTTCCATTTCAAGCCACGTAGATAACCAACAAAATAAAAGGGGAGGAGGTTTAGCCGTGTTTGTGCGGTCTGACCTCCTCCGTTATTTTGATAACAGTTGGCCGTTGATATCGAAGAACGTCTAAAATTATTCACGACATGAAAACCAAACCCCTACCTTGCAAAGACGTCACACGTCGTCGAGCCGCGGAAGAGGTAAGCGTCGCGGTGATCGGACGTCGTGGAAGATCGGTGTCGATTCCGTTGATGTCGGAGGGTGAGTCGTCGTCAATGGCGACGTTCCCCGTGGTGGTGTCTCCTCCCTTGACGCAGAGGAAGAAGAGGAGAAGGCACGTCGTCGGTGATCGCCCGATGAAGAATGCGGCATCTCGCTTCCTTCAACGTGGATAGAAGGTGCAAGATGAGACGCCGTTCTTCATCGAAGCTTCGATGTTCTTCATTCTCTTCAACAAAGGAGATGAAGCGTTCTTCATCGGAGGAGGAAGTTCTTCAAAACTCAAATGCTTTCTTCCTTTTCTCTTAACACAACATTTCTAACCAAAATAAAATAAGGCTCCACCTTATTTTATTTACCCATGCCATGAATTCAAAATTTCAAAATTCAAAACCAACACACTTAATTAATTGATCTTGAGTTGTCAAATTAATTAATGTTTAGGTGGCATGAATTAATATGGGAGGTGAGGAGGAGAGGAGTCACTTAAGTTAAAGTGGATTTACAATATTTAAGTGGGAGTTGAGTTATGGGAGGTCAAGGGGGTTATGGGAAGATCAAGGGGGGTTAGGGTCTTGTGTGGGCCCCACCACCCTCTTAACCTCTCATGGGTAGTTCCCTAACTTCCACTCAAAGGATATAACTACTTTAAAAAAATAAAAATTGTAACTCAATTTTTATTTTATCTTCCACAAATTTTTAACAACTCCTCCCATGAAAACGCAACTCCTAAAAAGATCTTCTTAAGCAATAACTGGCGCTGCGAATCCATCGGTGCCCTCAGAATTTGATTTCGAGCACCGGTTCAAAAGTTAGAAAAACCCGCTCGTTCGTTCACCGAACGTACCCGAGCTAAACTTCGGAAATTGATTTCGGGCACACCGGGCCTCGAAATCAGGCGCCGTTAGAAACTGCGTTCTTGTAAAATTCCAAAGAAAATTAAGAAAAAAATTTCCTTGAAATTTTTGGGTCTTTACATTACTCCCACCTCAGGGATTTACGTCCTCGTAAAGCTTTAACACAAACAAGGGTTACAAAAGTAGTACTGAGCACGCATATGAGCCTTCCGCTCCCATGTGCTTACCTGGAGGTTCCCGTATTGCTAGTGAAAGTGCTTCAGAGGAATATACCATCCTCTTAGGACCCGCTCCTGTCAATCCTTGATCCCCATTGGAACCTCCGTGAAATACACCCCATCGCCATCGTCCAGCTCCCCATGGTCGATGATATGTGAAGGATCACGCACGTATCTTCTCAGTTGAGATACGTGGAAGTCGTCGTGCACCTGGTGCAACTGAGGTGGATGGGTCAGGTGGTAAACCACCCCGCCTACCCAGCTGAGGGAGGACCTAGGAATGGTCCACTGAACCTCGGAGATAACTTGCCGCCTTGGCCACATCTCCGTAATCCTCGTCGAGGTGAGACCTGTATAAGGACGTGATCGTCATCCTCAAACTCTAGAGGTCTCCAATTTCTGTTTAGAACTGGAACTCAAAATGACTGCTGCCACGAGGGTAAGTTTGACCGACTCAAGAGTGATCGGTCGCACCCTCCTGTGCATGAGTTTATCCTGTGCTGCCTGGGGTTTCCTTTTCGCCAACCAAGTAAAACCCATTCCGACGTCGTAGTTAAACCACAACCTTTTTGCCTAATACCGTCAATTTGTGTATGAACTGTGATTGCCCAGTCCATACTCAAACCAACGCTGTAAGGCTTCGACGCTGCCACCAAGAGATTCCAACCGAAACTCTCGCCTAGAGGGTCTGAATACACTATCGGCATAAGTGTGATTATCGAGTCTTCTCCCAAGCTATCTCCAGACGTGAGGGTCAAGTCTATGGATTACCGGAAACTCTAGGTCTGGGAAAAGATTCGTGGAAGGAAGGAATGATTCATATCGACGTCTGTTACTACGACATCTAGTAGTGGATAAACAATATCCCTTGAATCATTCTTAGAGCCATTGGGTCACTCTCCCTGATCGCAAGCAGCTACTCTCTTCCCCTGCCCTCCAGCTCCCTGAGCCTAGCGGGGACAACTAAGGTGGGTGGTTGTAGTATGTTAAAATGTACACCACCACATGCTGCTCTCCTAGCTCTGCCTCCACGTCTGCTGCTTCACAGACTCATCTCTCCTTAAAGCTTCCAATTCTTGAAACATTTAACATGCCCGAGTCTCTAAGACTGGTGCTAGTTTCCTGTTTCTTACTACATTATGCAGTCTTCATCTGCTCCCGGATGATCTGCACCTTCTTTGCCTACGATCTTAAAGAGATGCTAAAATTTCTCCTTTGCTAAAAAGAGAAACTCGGTCTCATCCCCTGGACGAACCACACCCATTGCCTAATACAATAAATCCTGACATGAATGATGCATTCATGCCATGGATGACGTCGTAATCCCTCGATGTAACTACCAAGAGATCCAACTGTCACTCTCGCCTCCAAGGGCCGAGTCACACTGTCAGCATCAGTGTGAGGTCACTGGGTCTCCTCCAGTAGAAATCTCGAAAGTGAGGGTCAAGTCAACAGTCTTAACCGGGACCACTCAGTATCAACCAAACAAAAGGACAAGAAAGCAAACATCACAAAGATAAGTGTATTTTCATTATTGCAGCTCATAGTACAAAGACATGAATACAACATCAACATGGAACTTGAAGTACAAGGCACGTATCCACTAGTTCCGCTCCTTTCCACCTGCTCCCGGAGCTCTACTGCCTTGTCCACTGCTCAGCTGTTTCTCAAGCACTCGCTGCTTCTTCTGCCTCAGTGGCTCCTCCAAAGCCTGTGGATCAACTGTACGAGGATTCGGACAGTCACGTGCCAGGTGACCCTTCCTGCCACATTAATAACACTTCATGATCCTCATATGGCTGGATCTGGTCCTCTTGAACCTCTGCATCATCTGTCTACTACCCACAAATGACTCAGCTACTGATCGAAAACCTTGCGGCAAAGGCAGAAGCTCCTGTACATGCTCGGGGTGTAGAGCTACTGGCACAAACTCCACCCTGAAGAAGGTCTCAAAGTCTTCCCATGTGAAGGTCATCCCGCCGCAAAACTGGAACAAGTGGCTCCACCACCTGCCTGCTGCTTCCTGAAGAAGGCTGGTAGCAAAGATCACCATGAAGTCTGCAGGCATCCCCACTAGCCTGAAGACTCTCACCACTGCCTCTAGCCAATCCTTAGCCTCCTGCAGGTCCGTCTCTCCCCGGAACCTGGGTGGACTCCGGTGCTAGAACTCGTGCAGTGCGCTCAAGTGGCGTGCATCACCTACTACTGGGGCTGGTGGCATCGTTGGTCCAACATATGGTAGTACCGCTGGTGCCTTCGCTGGTGACTCAACTGCAAGAGGGCCATGTACCGAAGCCTCGTTGCTCGGTAGGATATCAGTACGCACATCCTTTTGGGCTCTATATGGTCGTCCGTGAAAAGGCATCCTGAAAGAAATAACGTGACACGGTCAAACGATTATACCTGGTGAGCTGACCTGGTTTGAGTTGACATTTAAAAACTTCTGGAAACACACACGCAATCAGTGTTTTCGTGCACAAAGTCAGAAATCAGTTGTCAGGATCCTGGTGTATGGATACGTCGGCCACCTGCACCAACACTGGACTCCCTGAACTAAAGACCACACTCGGTACCCTTAACACTATTGCTTCACAGAAAGAAAATATCAGAGTTATAAGTTCTGTGGTATAACCGACTCCTTTGATAACAATTTGTCACGACCCGTCCTCGGGGCCCGTGCCGTGACTACCCCAAGCCCGCCTTCCATAGGCTAGGGGCTGACGACTAGCACCAAAGGCGTAAATCCCAATAACTGGGAAGACATTGCCTTTATAAAAGTAAACAAAACACCACAGAGTACAAGCAGAAGTAAAACACTAAGTACAAATAGAAGTGCTGAAAAGTAAATGGGCCAGAATACAAACCCAACTGAAAGTACAACTACAAGTGAACAAAAGTACAACAGAAAAAGACAACAGCTGGAAGAAGGGAAGCGACTCCTGGGATGTCCTCCTCGGATCCTACCTGAAGGGTAGGTACAGATGGCGCAGCTCCTGGATCGTCGACCACAGATCCTACCTGAAGGGTAGGTACAGATAGCGCAACTCCTCAATGATCTCGCTCGTCAACCCCCTCCGAGTGTTGTCTCGCCGTGAAGTCCACCTCCAGATACTGACTCGTCAGGTGGTCCACCTCCGGGTACTGTCCAGTCCTCGAACACTCGGCCTCCGTCAGCACTTCCCGTCATCTGCAACCAACACAACGAAGTGCGAGCATAGCCCGTGCAGGGGTGAGTATAACGATACTCAGTAGGGACCCCGAGACCCTCAAGGTCTCACTAAAACCAAAAAGGATAACTACAAAGAAGATCTCAACAGATAACCTCTACTTAGGTATATGCCCGTACATATACCTAAGTTATCAAGTAACCCATCTCAATCATGAGGAAACACAAGATTATGAAATCAACGGATAAACACTACCCAGGTATATGACCATACATATACCTAAGTTATCAAGTGACCCATCTAAATCAAGAGGTAAACACAAAGGTCATAGACTCAGCTCAAAACATGATTTTCATTATCGAAACCGTAACTGATGAAGAGCCCCATCTCTGGAGTGTACAATGGTCCTATCACGACTCCGAGGTACTCATCACTAACCTAAGGATGGTGAGGTACTCCTCCTGTCGAGTACCACGAGTCTGCCACCTCACACAGTAGTGCTCCTCCGCCATGGGTTTGCCACCTCACACAATAGTGCTCCCCCTCATATCCTACAGAGGTACTCCTCCTGTCGAGTACCGCGGGTCTGCCACCTCACACAGTAGTGCTCATCCACCATGGGTCTGCCACATCACAAATTAGTGCTCCCCACTGGGCTATGCTAGTCACTCCGAATCGAATCGGACAAGCAGTCATCAGTCACAACCAGCTACATGGTCTCCGTACTCTATATGCTCGTCTCCGGGAGGGTCCGATCCACGAGCTACAGGTCGATACTCCAAGTATCACAAGTCCCATGAAGAAGTATCTCAAAGGACTACCTCGTCATAGGGGTCTCAACGCAACAGACGGTGCGTCAATCGGACGCCCGGTCTGTGAGTTATTAGCCTTTTCGTCCCAGGGGCCCGGTTGGTTTCGTGTGCGAACCAACGCAAACGTATCTCAAATGTACCCCGAACTCTCATAGGGTATACCTATAGGGACCGTTTCTCAATGTGATCACAAACGCCGCTGACGGTTCGTCAAACGGACGTCCGGTCTGAAAGATATCAGCTTTTCCGTTCCAGGGGCCCGGTTGGATTTAGGGTACAATCCAACCCGACCATACTCCAACTGCATCCAAAACTCAGGATAAGTATGCCAAAAGTTCCTTCTCATCAAGAGGAATTCAACGAGACAGACGTCGCGTCAATCAGACGCCCGATCTGTGAGTTATTGGCTTTTTCGTTCCAGGGTCCCGATTGGTTTCCTGAGCGAACCAACCCGACCTCACTCCGACGGCATCCAAACCTCGAGCAGAGTAAGCCAAAAGTTCCGTCTCATCAAGAGGAAACCAACAAAGTCGACGACACATCAATTAGACGTCCGGAACTCAAGATATAAGCGTTTCCGCTCCGAGGGCCCGGTTAGTTTCGTATCCGAACCAACCTGGGCGAACCCAAAGTTCTTCGAAACCTTGAGTGTAATATACCGAAATGGCCGTATCGATCCAAGGATTTTTACACAACTGATGGTGCGTCGATCGGAGGTCCGTAGCCCAAGATATGGACAAAAGACCGAAAGAGGTCTGAAAACGGGGGGTCTAGGCCCGGCCCGGCCTGCGCGGCCCGGCCTACGTGACCCGACCTGGGCAGCCGGCTGGCCTCGCGCTGGCGCGGTGCGACGGGTTCGGGGGGTTACAAACCCCCCCGGTTGTCAACCTGGCACGACTTAAAGCTGCGCCGCCTCAAACCCGGAACGGCCCGGCCGTTCAGGTTCACGTCCCACCGCCGCGGCTCAGCCGCGACAGTTTGCTCCAGCGGCGCGCTGCCGCCGCCGGTCGCTGCCGCTGCCGCGCCGGCGTGGCGCACCGCCGCCGCCTTCTGCGGACTACCGGACGCGCTACGGTGGTCCGTTTCGCCTGCCGCCTTCGCCAACAGTCCTCTCGGGACCCGATCTTTATTGTGAAGGAATTCAAACGCCATTTTGGCCTGATTCGTCATCGCCCATCGATCCGCACTCAACGTTCAAAATGCGCCATCTTTGTGGTTTTTCGGCGCGGCGCGATGGCGCCGCGCCCCTTCGCCGCGGCCCGACTTCGACAGTGGATTCGTTCGACCTCAAAGGCGCGACGCGACGGCGCCACGCTTCTTCGTCGTGATTCTCTAAATTCCCGCACGGTGCGATGACACTGCGTCGCTTCCATTTCAAGCCACGTAGATAACCAACAAAATAAAAGGGGAGGAGGTTCAGCCATGTTTGTGTGGTCCGACCTCCTCCATTATTTTGATAACAGTTGGCCGTTGATATCGAAGAACGTCTAAAATTATTCACGACATGAAAACCAAACCCCTACCTTGCAAATACGTCACATGTCGTCGAGCCGCGGAAGAGGCAAGCGTCCCGGTGATCGGACGTCGCGGAAGATCGGTGCCGATTCCGTTGACGTCGGAGGGTGAGTTGTCGTCAATGGTGACATTCCCCGCAGTGGTGTCTCCTCCCTTGACACGAAGGAAGAAGAGGAGAAGGCACGTCGTCGGTGATCGCCCGATGAAGAATGCGGCGTCTCGCTTCCTTCGATGTGGAGAGAAGGTGCAAGATGAGACGACGTTCTTCGTCGAAGCTTCGGTGTTCTTCACGTTCTTGAACAAAGGAGATGAAGTGTTCTTCTTCGGAGGAGGAAGTTCTTCAAAACTCAAATGCTTTCTTCCTTTTATCTTAACACAACATTTCTAACCAAAATAAAATAAGGCTCCACCTTATTTTATTTACCCATGCCATGAATTCAAAATTACAAAATTCAAAATCAAAACACTTAATTAATTGATCTTGAGTTCTCAAATTAATTAATGTTTAGGTGGCATGAATTAATGTGGGAGGTGAGGAGGAGAAGAGTCACTTAAGTTAAAGTGGAGTTACAATATTTAAGTGGGAGGTGAGTTATGGGAGTTCAAGGGGGTTATGGGAAGATCAAGGGGGGTTAGGGTCTCGTGTGGGCCCCACCACCCTCTTAACCTCACATGGGTAGTTCCCTAACTTCCACTCAAAGGATATAACTACTTTAAAGAAATAAAAATTGTAACTCAATTTTTATTTTATCTTCCACAAATTTTTAACAACTCCTCCCGTGAAAACGCAACTCCGAAAAAGATCTTCTTAAGCAATAACTGGTGCTGCGAATCCATCAGTGCCCTCAGAATTCAATTTCGAGCACCGGTTTAAAAGTTAGAAAAACCCGCTTGTTCGTTCAATGAACGTACCCGAGCTGAACTTTGGAAATTGATTCTGGGCACACCCGGCATCGGAATCAGGCGCCGTCAGAAACTACGTTCTTGTAAAATTCCAAAGAAAAGTAAGAAAAAATTTTCCTTGAAATTTCTGGCTCTTTACAATTGAACCAAATGGAAAGACACACCCAAGACTTTTATTCCCACAACCTTCGTGCTCTAATCCTCAAGATGACGAAGAGGGGAAGTGCCCTTTTATCTTATTTTCCCCTCCATCAATAGAGAAGTGCGAGACATTAAAGGAGTGGGATTGGTTTAAATCTTAATAAAGGGTACTCTATAATTTTAGATCACTAAAACTAGAAAGAAGAACATATTGTGGTTCTTAAAAAAGAATCCATAAACCCATTCATATGGGGTATGGACCAAAGTATTTCTATCTATGGATAGTCTAAACACATCACCCCTTGGGGGGGGGGTTATCCTAAGATTATCATGTTGTTATTTTAATTATAGTTCATTTTATTTTTTTTGTTTATGTGTTTGATGTATTCTTCTAGGAAATAACCAGGCAGTTTATCCACAAGGCATGTGACTATTAAAAGTCATCAATTTAATACCAATAGGAGGTAAAAGATTAAGATTACTATATCCAAAATACCTATCTCAAAATTGGTTTCATTACACTTTGAATTTCAAAAATTGAACTCCTATGTTAATCTGTTTTCATTTGTAGGAACTAGAATCTAGTAGCCAGGGATCTTGTAGAGAGCAGTCAAATGGAGGATACATGTGGCAGTATTAAAATACTGAAATATTCTACACTAGGAATGTATTATTTTAATTATTTCCATTCATAATTCATGGTGTTTATTTCTAAGTGTGTGTGGATTCCCCTTGTCATTTTATGTTAAATTGTGAAAATATATCTTCTTAGTAGGGTTTGAAGACTCCTACAATATAATTTTTTAAAAACTAATTTAATCCAAATTTTTTACTATCTATAGCCCTTAAAAATATCCTTCAATTGAAAATGTTTCATGTTACTATTTTATAGTTCATCATTCTATTTCTCTAATATGAAATAAAAAAATATTGTGTATTTTTATAACTATAAAAATAAAGAACATTTTAAAAAAATTATTATATGTTCGGGAAATGTTATTATTGAACATTATTGTAACCCCCTATACAAACTATGAACTGCTGAATTAAGAATTGTTTTTGAATGAAAATATTCTCATGAGTGTTTTATATGGGCGACAAGGGTCCTTATTTATCTTTAACTATTCTTATATTTTATACACATTAAACACCGCCTATTTTTTTAAAAAATTCCTCCATTTAAATAATCATTTAAGGATGAATGTAAATAAAACCCCAACCTTGGTATGTAAATAAATCAATGTTTTGGTTTTTCTTGAGGTTGGTAAAATAATAATTTAATATGTCCTACCTCAATGAAAACTGTCATTCTCATTTTAAGTGTTTTCACTGGTTCTGATGTTCTTAGAATTGAATGATTACTGAGTAACGTTGTCCACTATTTTTATATAAATACTTTTTTATAACTAATAAGTGATGTGTGATAGATTACTTTTTTATGAAATTGGAATTATAAACTGGTGAAACATGAATTTTGAAATTGAACCTTATAACTTATTAATGGGGAAATGGAATAGATAATGGATCCAACTCAATCAAGAGTAATATATGTCCTTTGAATCTACATAAAATTAAAATATTTGGATCTAATGGTAAATATATAAGATCAAGGCACTAGGTGTGCTGTGTAAGTAAGTGAATTCCAATAAACACAAATACAAGGGGACAACTTATTTATAAGGTTATGAAAAATTCTAATAAAGTCAATTTTTCAAAAAAGAGTTCAATGCATGATTGGAATTTTAAACCTAAATGAAAAAGGGGACAACTTATTTATAAGAAAATATTTTGAGTTTTATAAATGAATTGGAATGTAGAAATTAGTTTTTAGTAACCTAAGAGAGAATGAAAACAAGTAGTGATTCTTATTTTAAATTTAGTTGTACTTGAATATCAATGGTCTACACAAATTAAACTAGTATTTGAATTTGGTTTGATGTAGGTCATTGAGGGTAATTCACATTGGATGAATGATAAATTTAAGCATTGAAGGGATCTATGATTTCATTTATTCTGGTTTTCATCTAAACCTGAGTGTAATTTTATTTTATTTTTAAGAATCTTTATAAATAAATAAAATGCATTAAATTTATCAGGATAGAAATTGACTAAGTATAGGGGAATTTAATGTGTCTTGTTTTTTTATGCACATTTCCAAATAAATTTTTAAGGAATTAATGGATATTTGATTATGAAATTTTCTAGAAATAGTGAATTATTTTATTTTTGATAAGTTAAGGTTTTATACCACTTTAATTGGGAATCTTATTTTAAATGATTCTTTGGTGTTCTTAGTGACCAGAATTTTCTTGAGTTAAATTTTCCAATTTTATGAGAACATCAGTTTTTGAAATATAATTGAAATTTTGAATTTGGGAGGTATAGATTTAGAAATTAATTTTTGATGACTTTTAAAATGTTTCAAATGTAAAAATTAATTCTTTAAAAAATTTAATGTTTTTATTTTGAACTGTATTTTGTTGAATTATATTTTCCACATTTTATGGAATTGAATATTTAGTAGGGAAAATTTATAAATCAATTTTTTATTAATAAAATTATAATATAACTGAATCTACAAAAATTTATATGTTTTTAGGTCTTCTACCACTAGCATTCCTACTACCACCAATGTGGATTACTACCATTGGGTGCCACTACTACTATCAGTATCATGTGCTTTTGTTGCTATATTTTTTCTATAACTAGTTGGAAAATTATACCACCACTCCTCTAATATATTTATGTTATCAACACCAATAATTTTCTACCACCTAATCCTAATACCACTACAACTACTATTATAAAAACTTTTGTTCTACCACCACCAACTCTCACCTTATACCACCACCAATACTTTTACCATTATGACCACACTTACCCACTACAACTGGATTTCCACTATCATCCTCCCCCATTTACCTTATGCCATTCCTTCTCCAACCTCCACTGATCCACCTCCACAGTCTGCTAACCCAAGCTGAATATAGATGACCGATGCTGTAAGCCAATGTCGCCATTTTAAGGAAACCAGAGCCTCTCCTGGAAGAGATAACTGGTGATCCCTATTCCAAAAATCAAGGAAGCACACACACTAAAATTTATGGATCTTCAAACTACACCAAAATAAGTGTTTATCAGTGGGCGGTTTTTTTACGTTTTGTGGCGGTTTAAACCACCGATAAAATGTATGTCAGTAATCATTTAGTAAAATTTTCTAAAAATTATTGTCTAATGATTTAGTGGTGGTTTTCTAGTATCAGGAGAATCACATAGTTGTGGTTTAAACCACCGCTAAATCATTTCTCAATGGTTTTTCTATTTTTTTATTTTTTTATTTTTTTTATTTTTTATAATTATTTTATAATTATTTTTTTATTTTATAATTTTAATAATTATTTTTTAAAAATTTGATTATTTTATTTATTACTATTATAATTAATATTAATTATTATATATTTTTTATTATCTATTATTTACCATGCACATGCACATGTCATGCATGCATATGCCATTTATACCATGTATAAATTATGCATTTGGTTAGACTTGAACATATTACATCTTAGTTATTCAGCAAAGAATTTACCACTCAAATAAGCTCTCCATGGCCAACGAGCTTGTACCCAAGTAGTACAGGCTCCTGCTTGGTATCCAAAAGACCCAGGATCAAATCCGGGTAGAGACATAATTCCGGGGACTGTAGTAGGGTACTGTAGCAGCGGTGACACTGTAGCGGCGGAGGAACTGTACCTGCTATGGTACAGTAGCGGGTACTGTAGCAGCCCAGTACTGTAGTAGTAATGTTCACCGAGGGGTCATTTGGGCTAAAAATGGACTTTTAAGCCTTATATTCAGGTCACTTGGCCTCAGGCCTTTGGGCTATGTAAGGGGTCTCCATCTACCTAGTTAAAAGAGGTCTTTGCTTTAATAATAAAATGAGGCTTCAGTCCTAACCTTTAAAAAAAAAAGCTCTCCATGTGGTCAGTAAACAAATGTTAACATACTTATATATATATATATATATCGATAGAAAAAAAAATACATAACAAATAGATACAAAGTAACTAATTAATAATTAATGGTTAATGATTAGTGATTAATAATTAATAATTAATAATTAATAATTAATTATTAATATTTAATAGTTAATAGTTAATAATTAAAAAATAAATGAATAATAAGTAAATAAATAAATAATATAACAATAAATAGTAAACAATAATTAATAATTAATAATTAATAAATAATAAAAATAAATAATAAATAATAAATATTCATTACTAATAGTATTTAATAAATAAATAATATGTCAATAATAAATAAGTAATTAATAAATAATAAATTAATGATAAAAATAAATTAATATATGATAAATAAATAAAAAATTAATATATAATAAATAATAAATTTGAAATTTGAAATATATAAATAATAAATATATAATGAATATATGGTAAATAAGTAAGAAATAATACAAAAATAATAAATAAATAATAAATAAATAATAAATAAATAATAAATTTAAAAAATTAATAATTATTGTATGAAAAATAAACAAATAATAAACAAATATATAATAAATATATAAGGAAATAATAATGAAAAGTAAATAAATAATAAAAAATACTTTAATAATAAATTAATAATAAAGTAATAATAAATTAAAAATTAATGTATAAATATTAACTACATTATAAATAATTAAATAATAATAATAATAAATAATTAAATAACATAATAATGAAAAATAAATAAATAATAAGTAGGTAATAAATAATAAATAATAAATAATAAATGTCATGTTAATTATAAATTACTAATTAACAATAATGAAATAATAAATAGTAAATGAATGATAATTTAAAAATAATATTAAGTAATATATAATAAACAAAAAATAACAAATAAATATTAAATATTAATTTAACAATAATTTAATAATAAAAAATAAATCATTAAATAATAAATCATTAATATATAAATGATAAATTAATAAATAATAAATGCATATAAATATCTATAAATATATATACATATTACGAAATTTACATAAATATATAAAAACACACATTTACTTTACATAAATATATATAAACACACACACACATATAATTTTATATTAATATATATATATATATATATGTAAACACAAGTAAATATAAATATCTCTATATATATTTACATATATAATATATAAAAATATGTAAACATAAATATGTATAAATATTTACAAATGTATATAAATATATACAAATAAATAGATATAAGCAAATATGTATAATAGATAATAAGACACCAAAAGAGAGAAAACCACAATAATTATAACACTATAAATTCAACATAAATGTAATTCAATGGAATAAAATCATAAAATAGATAAAAATCATATGAAGACAGTCTTAAATGAAGATGAAATCTCATCGAATGTTTAAAAATCACGATATCCGGAAAGAACTCAGTTTTGGAGGTCTTTCGAGCCACTTTTGACATCTAAAAATAGTGATCATGGTATCCCCCAATCTTCATGGTGTAGAGATCATTACAGACTCAAATTTGATATATTGTAGATCCTAGGACACCCGGATCAAAATTTATGAATATTTGAAGTTGAATTTTGATCTCCAACTTATCATAAAACTATAATAAGTTTTATTATTTTAATTATTTCTAAATTATTATCCTATTTTGTTTTATTTCATTTCATAATCTTTGATTTGACTGGTTATGGAGCTAAAATAAACTCCAGAATCAAAAGTTATAGTAAGGCCGAAGTCTGATTTATAACTTATTGAAGAGTTATTTTAAGTTTCCAATTATTATTAACAAATAATTATAAATGTTTATTAATTGAAACATTATAATTAATTAAAATTGTAAATAATAGTAAATAATAAATAATAAATAATAAATTTTAATTAAATATTTTATATTTTATATTTTTTATATTAATTTAGTGTCTGTTTTCAAAAATTGATGCTATTTCTTGGAAGTTTCTAAAAACCTTCCCCTACAAATAAATTTATAAAAATTTTAAAAAAACTAAATTATAAAAAAATAATAAATAAATAAATACACATTTAGAGGGAGTTTTAAAAATCGCCGCTATGTTTTTCACAAAAAGTTATTTAACAGAAGTTTTTAAAACCACCAATAAAAAATAGCTGTAAAATCTTTTTTACTATAGTGTAAATGCCTCAACTTGATAGATCTATAGAGCAAGAATCCAACTACCCACACCAATCTTATAGTGGAAGCTTCGATTCGAATATTTTAATAATATGAAAGCTGAAATTAACTAATTGAATGGGTCATCAATGAACTGAGATTGATGAAGAGCCATATTGGAGAAGCCAACTGAGCCGATCTGAGATGCTTGATCTTAAATGACCTTTATGAAACACCAGTTTTCAATGCGTGCCCATTCTTTCTGAGGAAAATTAATCAAACTGTTTGATGTTTTCATTTCCCAACATAATTTGGTTAGATCTACAGTTGACATAGAATCGAGGTAGAGTTTTTGAAGATTGATTGATGTTGTAAAAGCAGGTTCCATAGGCCTAACTTTATAAACACTTTTGATTACCATTTCATGTATACAATTAGATACTCATGATGTACACTTACCATTATAGTGTATACATTTATGTGTCCACTATTTAAATTATAAGTTCCATAGATTAATTGTCATATCAAAATGTTATAGCAGATCCCATGCTATAATGAGAATCTTGAGATATCATGACATTAATCATAAAAAATGGTCATATGTTCTAGAAGTATCATACTAAATTGGCCTAGTAGATGTTTTATTATCAAGTGCTAGGGGATAATAATAATTTATAATTCTTCTTATTAAGTTCACACTTGGTGATCTCTAGTAGTTGAGATCATGAGGAAAAAACCTCCAATAGGAACACCACATGTTTTGGGTGTCATTCATTGTTCATATGTGTGGAAATGTGTATTGTTATCCTAACTTAAGATCATTATCAATGTGTTCCATTTTATTTCATACTTTTATGTAAGGAAAAAACCATGATAATGAAATCATAGTGAGGTAGCTTGTGTTGGGTGCATTATTTGTGGAATGACATTGGTTGAATGGTCAAGATGGATTTTTTCACTTCCAAGTCGAGGTAGTAATATATCTTGGGATGGTTGATTAGGATGGTAGTGCCTACATAAATCCTTGTCCAAGGTAGCCAAAAGAAAATTTTTCCTATTAGATCAACAAATAATAAATTAAGAAAGGGTGATGACACAAGTGTGCATTCAGATTTATGAGATATCTAAATACAAATAGAGGTATATAACACTATGTGTATTCATAGGTTGGTTGTCATTTTTATGACTATTCCTTATCTCTTTATGAGCCTTGATGGGGTTTTAGACTCTGCTATTGGTCTTTGAATATTATTCACTACTATCGAGATAAGGGCCTATTGGATCACACACAATAGCACATTCAAGAATCTTCCCCATTCTTGTGAATAGGTATATAGGAAATGGTGGGTCCCACCCTAGGGTCTGAGTGTTGTCCAAGTTATCGATCACTGATAAATAAATAAATTCATTATTCTTTAAGTAAATAATAATTAGGTTGAATTTATTTATTAAATGTATTTTCAAGTGATTAAGTAAATGTCATTGGAGTTGGTGAACTAGAAGAAACTTCTACATACTTTATGATAACTTGTATTCATAGTTTTTAATATTAATAAAGTTTTTATCACATAATTATTTTTTTTCTATATGACATAGAATTTGATAATGTCCTAAGAGTAGCTGTCACATTGAATGGTCATAGTAGTTTCCCGCTATGATGAGAATCCATAAGTTCCATGATAGCATTCTTAAATATATTTTCTATAGATAGATGATATCATTTCAGGGTCACAAATAATATAGTCTATTATCAATGGGGACTCATTGGACTTTGAGGGACCTTCTCATGGTGTACGCCTTTGGTAATATCCAACATAGGATAATTTTAGAATGATACCCGCTAGTAGGAAATCCAAATTTATATGTGTAATTTGAAGCTCCTATATGTGGATGTGTGTATTGATCCTTAAATATTTAGATTATTATTAATGAGTATTTTAAGTCACACACTTGATGTATTGATAAAATCATGATGACATATGTTTATGGTGAGTCAAGATACGTTGGGTGTGTCATGTATAATTTTTCATTAATGAATAATGGGAGAGAGGATTTGTCTCTTCTATTATCTAACAGAAGTTGATATCTCAATCCCTTTGATTGAAATGATATGGTCTAATAAATCCATGTCCATGGTTTTCTATAGGAAAGTTCAATTTTTGTAAATTCAAATAAAGCGACATTGATCACATAAGTTTATGGCACTGAAATTCAACTTGCTTGATTAGAGATATCTGGATAAAGGGATTATATTACATAGTGGGAATCTATATAAGGTATTATATCATTGTGACGTTAACTTCTTTATTTATGGGTTCCTTGGAATGTTTTAAGATGCTAGATTTGGACTTTATACTACTTCTCCTAATGCCATTGTGAAATAGTCTTATAGGGTCACACACTAAGTGTATCCATAATCTTAGTTAAATAATATATTATTATTTATTATTTAAAAAGTTGAATAAATATTATTCTTGCACATGGTTTAATAATAATTCATGTTTGCTTGATTGCATATATTCTATCACCAGTTATTTGAGAGAATATTATGTGAGATAAATATTTAAAAAATATTTATTTTCTATTTAGTGAATATAATATTTACATATTTATTGGAGCATAATGTAGTGATAATTATTTATAAAATAAATATTCATTATTCAAGGATTGATAAATATTATGGAGGAATGGTGGACCAAGTTTATTGGTCTAGTGATAAATAACATGTATTGAACATTATTTGATAAAAAAATATTTAATTTTAATATGTGGGTTTAAAAAATGTCCAATAATAATAATTATAATAATAATATTATTATTATTAACATGGGGTTCCGTAGGGGTGACATAAATAATAAGGGTTACTTGAGAAATTATTTATTTCTAACCCTTACTATATATAAACCCAATTATATTATTTATTAATAGAGACAATTAATTTTTGTTGTGTACAATGAAAACCATAGATAATACTCTAAATATCTTGAGATATCACTCTCCAAGAATGATCCCATGAAGGTATAATGATCACCCCCATCCACTCTCAAGTCTAGAAAGAACAAACAGAATCATTTGGAAGCAAATTTTTAGGTGATCAAAAATGAATTATGCAAGTGTTAAGATCTGTCGTACTAGCACCTGGAGATTCCTACAGTGACATTTAGAGATTTTCAAAACATGTTTGAATCATAGATAAAGGGAATCTTACCTTGATTCCTAAAACAAAACGATGGCATGATGTAGATTCATTGTCAGATAAATCAATAAAGAATGAATTTCATGAAAGGTAATTCTCTAATTTCTTAAATTATTTATAATAATATGTGATGATCATATTCTTGATTTCAATATTTTATCCATTATATGTTTTATTTGATTCAATTATGTTAATCATGATGTTCATAATTGTGTAAATATTAGATTAATCATCAATTATTACATAAAACAAAGTTGGGAATGACCCATCGTACGCTTCCATTATTCCCAGAAACATCAAGTGGTATCAAAGAAATCATAAAATTATTTATAATTATTTATAGATCATTGATTGATTTATGCATTTTTAATCTATTTTTCAATTCCATTTTAATTTTTTTGTAAATATGAATTATGATATCTGATTTTTTCTCTTTAATTTATCATAAATATTATTAATTTTTTTAATTTAATGAACAAAATAAATTTGAAGATCTCATTTGGAGGTGCTAAAGAATCTGGTCGGATAACACAAGATTACACACTGTGTAACCTAGAGGTATATGTTGTGTACTAGTATTCAATGAACCAAGAATTAATTCAGAATCAGTTCAAGGAGTGTTCATTTCTTACAAGAAGTGATTTAATTTTACACTATGTGTTGACTGGGATAGCCTATAACATGATCATCTGGAGTACATGCCATGTAACTTCCATACATGGTGTGTAGTCCTTTAGTCACAGACAGGCTGTGTATCTTCTTACACAACCTACCTAAATAGTGACCATGTAACTCAGAGTCCACACACCGTGTATCCCATTTACATGCCATGTACTCCAATATTTTATGTGGCATGGTTTACACACCAAGTCCCTAAGCATGTTCCTCAGATAAATGATGATAATAGTACACACCATGTGGCTAGTTTTTACACGCCATGTACTTTTACCAAATTACATAGAATTAAAAAATAATTTATTTTATTGTAAAAACCTTTCCAATATGTTCTTGTGTGTGGTCATTAATTTGATAGGATAGGGCATGTGATGGGTTCTAATATATATAAATGTTAAATTTTTTTGTGTGTAATGTTTGGATTTTCATATCATGTATGATTTATATTATTGTTATTAATCAAAGTAAATTTAATCATAACACATGAAAAAAAATCGTGTAATTCATGTAATAATTAAATTGATAGTACAAGTCATTAAATTACATGATAAGTCATGTATACCACATTTTGCAAGAGTAAATAGTATACAAGTATAATACATGTTGGGTAGTTCGGATGGGTACTCACCATGTTTCTCCCAAGGTACATTTTTTGTACACATTTAATTTTTAATAAATTTGTTTAATTTGTTTAAAAATATGATGGATGATAATATAAAGGAAAATAGAATGATAATTAAGATAAAATGATGGATTAATTACAAAATATAATTAATTGATTCAAGCGTGATTTTTCTTAAATAATAATGATTATAATTGAATGCTAATTTTGTAAAATGTGTAATTTATTACATGTATATAGATGATCATGATCCTAGGCCATACCATTGTATGTGATTGGTTTCATTTAATTTATTATTAAGTTAAATTTTTGTCCAACATTCCATCTCTCCTCTTATAATGTAAGGGACTATGTGTCCACAGTTTTATTTTTGAAAACCTGTTCCCCTCGCCTACATGTGAGAAAAATAATATGTATTAGTTAGATCTCCCAAGCTAGTAGAGTTGATTCATGTTTGGATCCGAGGAGAAACCTATCTAAGAGAGATACATTAGTGAACAGGTGGAAAGCTGTAACACGAACCATAATGTGTTCAAGGTTTTCCCCTGGGTCAATGTTTTGTTAATAATCTAATAGATAAAATAACCATTAAAAATTCTCATGATCATGAAACTGTTATTTTTTTTATATCATTTTGCATGGTTATTTAATTATGGATGTTTTTTATGATCACATAAATTAATGAAATTAATAAGAATGCAAGATAAAACTAAAATAAATTGTCTTATGCATAGATATTATATAATACACAGTTAATCACTTTAGTAAATATACTTAATATTAAAAAACATGTTTTAGAGACAATACTTGGAAATTTATGCATAAAAGATACAATCCCTCAATTATAAATATTAAGTCAGTATATCCTTCCACTACTTCATTTAAAATCGAACCACGGTTCAAAGTGCTTGACCAGCCAAAGTTGGGGTGTGTTCAATTGTTGGGGAATTCTAACATAATGTTTTAGATTGACATAACATAGTTCACATCAAGGTTTAACTACCAAAGAAGGAATTTGTGTCACTGAGAGGCAAGGATTGAGGAAATACAATTTAAGGATTTCATGATTAGGGATCCACTCAACAGATCAAGTAACTGTGGGTTAATATAGTTGAAGTTTGGAATTCCTACATAAAACCCTTCAAATTGATTGACCTATCACAAACCAAGTCGGGTTAGGCTCAAGCCGATCACCTGAGTTGGACCATGAAAAGGCTTGAGAGGTGTTCCCCATCATCCCAAGATGGTGAAAAATTCCACAAGCATCAATAAGAACCAAAGTAAATGATTTTGGACAAAATAAAAAATTTAACTAGTAAAAATAAATAGATCATCCTAATAAAATAAACAAAAAAACTTAACAACATCTATAAAAACTAAAAATACAACAAAAGCGAACATCAAGACCCAAACAAAACCTGAATACCACAAAATATTCATGTAACACTGAGGGTCACTCTATGATTCCAAAACCCAACATCACCCATGGTGATGGAAACCAAGCTGGAACCTACTCCAGAAGCTAAAAAAGAAAGTAGTATACACATGGGTATTAAAAGTCAATAGGCATGCCTGAAAAATATATTCTTAATGAATTTTCTTTAAAAAAAATTAAAATATATTCCATGTTTGAAATAAAATATATCAAACTAGGTTTTCATGAATTTTCCTATTTAGAACAAAACATGGTCCATTTCCTATTTTCATTTAAAACCAGATTCTTTTCCAAGAAGGAGACATTCAAATTTTAGATAAGGAGGACGATGTGATTACTTAAAAAAGGGGAAATAAAGTGTAAATAAATTTCCAAATATTTCCTGAAAACATTTTTAAACCAACACATCAATTTTAACAAAAAATTACACCACACAAGAGAGAAAAGGTAATGATTACATAATAAGGGAAATTGAATATAGCATATATGCATAACCGACCAAAAAAGGAATCTCAATCATCTGTCGTAGATAACCAATCACCAAAGAACTTGGAAGAACTTAGGATCTCAGTGGATAATATAGAACATACTAACACCTTACTCATACTGTAGGCATGCCTCACCCGATGACATCAAGTTTCCCACACACATGGTCTTACCCTACGTATTCTAACCAAGGGGCACAATCCCAAAGTAGAGAAAGGTCCATACTAAGGGATACTATCCAGAGAAAAATCCTAAGCTAGTTTAGTAATTGTTCTTAGAATATCCTCTATCTATTCTAGGTTCCCATGTCAAGACTAATGTGGGGTGAGCCAAACAAAACCAAACAAGAAACCAACCACATATACATATATCACACACAAGAAATACTCAAGTGTCTCCCAATAACACTCCAAGGAACAATACATTTACTTTCATCTACTAGTTCAAAAGGGAGTCTCATACCAAGTACCTCCAATACTATTCAATATAACCAAGGTAAGAGGATCACCCAAGGGGAGTTTTCAAGAGAACCAATTTTACTGAAGTTACAAATGAGCCTCAAACAATCTTTGAGTAATAAGATATTTTCAAAGAACCAAACCCACCCTTTTTAAAAAGAGAAAAATTCAACATTTATTAGTAGAAAAAGATTTATAAATCCATTTAAGAAACTAAAACACATTTAACAATCCAAACTCATGCCATATAGAACACCAACCACTTACGAAATCTAACTGGGCAATTTATCAAACACTTTGTGTGAGATACTTAACAAAACAAGTCTATATACTTTAAAATAGTAATGATACCACCACATTTATCATCAAACATTTATTATAAAAATCAAACCTCACTAATTAATATCCAAGGGAGGTGTGAAAATAATGAAATCAATATATTCATAAATTTAAAGGGAAATGCAAATGGAACCTACCTCAAACCATAAGCACTTCCATGATGGAAACTTGAAAAAACACCATGAGGGTTCCAAGAAGAAAGAAAATCCATAAGGAACCCTAAGAAGAAAAAACCCCAAATTTAAACTAAGGTAAACAAGAAACCTATACCCATAATACCATTATAGAAGATGAACCACAAAGAAAATGGAATAATAAGGGAGAGGAGGAAGAAAGAAGGATACTACCTCAAGAAATAACCCCAAAACCTTGAATAAATCCACATGAAATTTCCATAGACAGAGGTGTGAGGAATGATGAATAGGGGAGAAGCCTACAAGGATTGTATAAACCAAATTTTGGAGGAATAGGGTGTTTTGTGGTTAAAATTAGAAGAGGGTATGAAAGAAATTTCACATTTTTAAAACACCTGGCCACTATGATTGGTTAAGAGGTATGATTTCCCAAACCATGTGCTAAATGTGCACCCCTTACTGATCACACTGAGAACCCGCAAGGTTCAGCTGCATGGTTTTTCAAAATAGTGTGCTAATTATGTGGCATGGTTCAGTCAAAACATGTAAAACCACGTGTTCACCTTCTGAATGGTTTGTATAACTATGCTCTGGTCATGTACCATTGACCAAAGACACCCAAGGACCCTCATAGTTTCTCGTATGATCCTCACAGTTTTGGATCAAACCATGATGAGGCCATGAAACTCAAACTGTGCAATAATAAAATGAACTAAAAGTGAACTTAGCCTTAAGAGATCGCACGGTTACCCATTAATCATTCACCTAAAATGTGAAAATAAGTAAAAACACCTAAAACCCATTAATTTAAATCCATAACACTCAAAACTTGAGAGAGAAACCAAGAAAAAAAGGATAAACCAAAATATCTATTGAAAATTAAAACTGGGGTGTGAAAATTCTCCCCACCATTATGATTTTGGCCCCTAGAAAGCCCCAAAGCTTCCAGTTGATCAAATCAGAAGGAAATGGTTCACACATTAACATGATTCAACTAATCAAACTGAATAACATCTCAACCACCGCTAAAAAATAAATCACACCCCTTACCCAAAACGATCTATTTGGTATGACCCATTCCTTATACGATGATAGAAAACCATATACCCAAAGCCAAAAACCTTACCAAAACTGAAAAAATCAGTCCTACTCCTAGGGCTCAACCTCAAAATATTAAAGGATAAAGCATGAATGAGGTGAATGAAAATAGAGACTTATTATATTCAACATAGGAGGCTAGAATAGACTCCTCAAAATTTTAAAATTCTAGCTAGATGCCCAACCAACATTGCCCACCAAACATTCACACTCTAGACTGGAATGGCCACACACAAACCCCAAAAGTAAGAAAATGAACATGACACACCAATTTAAACTCTTCACTCTAATATAAAACTTCCACACAAGTAGGTATTCATAAGATACACAAAAATCATCCCCTTTCACCATAAACTAAAAAATCAATAGGAACAAGACACAAAATAGGACTCACCTCCACCCAAGATAGAGGAATTCAGAATTTCAAAAAGATTTTTTCATTAAAATGGGGATTATAAAAAGATTAAAACATCCTTATTCTCTAAAAAGAAAGGAAAACACTACCAAACACAACTACTACATTTTAAGGAACACTCAAATGGAAAGGGTCTTTAAAAAAAATCCAGACCAACATCTTACTCCTACAGATGGGGTGGGCTGGGGTCTTTTGAAGAGGTGGACCTAGCTCCATGTAATTTTCTAGAAAAACCCTAGAAAAAACATTGAAAGTGACCAAAGAGTCCAAATATATGATAGGTATTTGTAGATACCATACAAGATATATTTTTATGACCCGAATTTTCAAATTGATGAAACACCAGGGTCCTACACCCAGAGGAAGTTGACGAAAGATCTAAAGGCCTCTTCATTCCATGACCAACACCACCAACTTCAGGAAACTTACCAATCTATTTACCGGCATTCTCATCACCTATTCCAAGGAATGATTAAGGATTTTCTATCTCAATCACCCCTTCCAATATTGTTTCAACCCGAATAGCTTTCCTAACCACATCAGAAAAGGTTGTGAGACTGAACTCTAACACATCCAACTATAGATCAGGATGAATCCCAATTTCAAAATGTCAATCCTTTAGGGAATAATCCGTGGCTAACTATAGAATATTTTGAACTAGATACCAAAAACAATGAATGAATTACATCATTGATACTTCACCTTGTTGAAGGAAACACATTTACATCGCCTTCCTCACCTTCAAAGCCTCAGGGAAATATTTCCAAACAAACAAAGCCCTGAAGAATTCCCAAGAGAGGACTTTCCAAGTCTTGTATTAAATAACCAGCTTACACCACCTATAACTTGAACCTTAAAGAATAAAGTTGTCTAACATAACCATTAAAGACCCAGGAAACTCATGGAAACTGAAGATGCTTTTAATTCATCATATATACTCTTCCACTCTAAAAGGATAATATTAAACAAAAAATATATTAGGGTTTAAATTCTAAAACTTAATAAGTAATTCCTTATGTTGATCAATTTTATAGTCTACTAATGGTAGACCACCCATAGTTGCACCTAGAATACCTATCGTGCCTTTAGTGGGGTTGTACACTAAGCAATAAGGGATACCAAAAACTCAGTCAAAACCAATTCACTAAAAATAACTCAAACTTGAAATACAACAAAGAAAACATCCCCAAATCCCAAGAAAACACAATATAAAACCATCAGTTCTCAAAAAATCTCAATTTTACTCTTAAAAATACTTTTGAAAAGAAAACAAAATTAGTAACTTGAACCATCACCAATGGTATTCCATTGGGCCTCAAAAAAATATATTATTGTGCCAATCTAGGCACTTATCCACCCATTCCATTAATCATCCACTTACTCAAACAAATCCATGCATGTGATTTCTCGTAAGAATATAAAAGGTCAAGATAATACATTTTTACTTTTGAAACAAAATATCCATTTTGAATTTCAAATTATTAATCTAATTCCCATTTCAAATTTCATAAAACATTTATGAAATCCCCCAAAAAAATTTCAAAAAATAAACCATTTAGAAAGTAATTTCCATTTTCCAAAACAACCAATTTTGATAAACCACCAAGATTTGATTATAGAAATCCAATTTTGATAAATCAAACCTCATTTAACCCTAAATTCATCTAATTAAAAATATATTTTCCAATACTTCCTCTTTAAAAACTTTGAAAACTCATTTTACATCTCCTAATAACCAAAAAAATACTTATTGAAATAATTTCTTCACCATATAAAGTAATTTTTTCAAAGAGAACTTCAAAATGAATAAGACTTGAAGAAAGATCACAAATAGGAAAACTAGTGTTGGTGGGTGACATGGACATATGGATATCGTTCATATGAAAGTAATTCCACCATCATATAGAGTCTTTTAGGACCATGTCCCTAGAACCACATCACTTTCTAGGCTCTGCGAGTTCACCAATACCACTAACCCAACTCACACATCACTTTCCCAATACAAAACAACCACAAAACCCAAACAAACCAAACAAAGACCAAATTCCCATGGTAACACAAGGTTTGGAATCGAAAGTGTTGTAAAAACACTCCCTCATACCTAAAATATAATTTTCAATAGACCTACTCCATCTACATTGACATACCAAATAAAAAAAAGTTCTCTAAAAGCTAGGTCCTCTAAATAAAAAATGCTTTAATACCATTATTTTATGAACCAACTGGGGTTAACCTCGAATAGGTCACATGATCAGGCTCATGACAAGGCCCAAGAGGAATACCCGATCCAACTAGGCCAATGACCAGTGCCAGGGGAATCAACGAGAACCAAAGGTAACAATTTTCCAAAAATAATTAAACTGAAGAAGTGTAAATAAACAGAGCATCCCAAAACAATAAAAAACAACTGAACAAAATCTATTTAAAATAAAAATACAAAAAAAAACAAACATCAAGACCCAAACTGAACCTAAAAACCACTAAATCTCCATGTGACCCTAATGTTCACCCACTAATTTCAAAACCCAACATCTCCTATAATGATCAAAACCAATATGGAACCTAAAACTGAACCAAACAACAAAAAATTACTTTAGGCCTGAGTATTAAAATTCAGCAGGTGTGCCCGAACAAATCTATTCCTAGTGCATTTCATTTAAACAAAATAATTATTATTTCCATGTTTGAAATTAAATATATAAAACAAGGTTTTCATACATTTTTCTTTTTAGAAAAAAAAACACAATATATTTCCCTTTTTTATTTAAAACCAAATTCTTTTCCAAGAATGATACATTAGCATTTTACAGAAGGGGGATGGTGTATTTATATAAAAAGGGAAAAATAAATTTTAAAACATTTTCAAAATAGTTTTTTGTAATCATTTTTAAACCATCACATCACTTTTATCAAATAAGTGAACCACACAATAAAGAATAAGCAGTGATCACATAACAAGTGAAATGGAATATACCACATATGTGCACCCAACCAAACAGAGCATCTAAATCATCCACCGTAGAAAACTAATCACCAAATAACATAGAAGAACCTAATATAACATTGGATAATCTAGAACATACTAATACCTGACTCATCTTATAGGCATTCCTCAACTAATGACATCAATTCTCTCAAACGCTCAGTCTTACCCTACCTAGCCTAACCAAGGGGAACAATCCCAAAGAAGAGTAAGGTACATACTAAGGTCCACTAGCCAAAGAAAAATCCTTAGCTAGTGCAAAAATCGTTCCTAGAAGATCCACTATCTATGCTAGGTTCCCATGACAAGACCAAAGTGGGGTGATCTAAACAAAACCAAATAATCAACCAACCACATATACATATATCACAAACAAGAAACACACAGGAGTCACCCAGAACCACTCCAAGAAACAATCCTTCATCTTTAAACCATTAGTTCAAAAGGGAGTCCCATACCAAGGACCTCCCATACCGTTCAACATAACCAAGGAAAGAGGGTCACCCAAGGAGAGTTTTCAAGAGAACTAATTTTACAAAAGTTCCAAATGAACCTCAAACAATCTTTGAGTAATAAGTTATTGTCAAAGAACCAAATTCACCCTTATAACGAAGAGGAAAACATGCCATTTATAAGTCTAAATACATTAGGATATACATTTAAGAAACCAAAACACATTTACCAAGCCAAAAACATGTCTTTGATATTAAAAATTACTTACAAATTACAACCAGAGATTTTATCAAACACATGGTGTGTGGTATATAACAAAAAAAGTACATATACTTTTAAAAAAAGTAAATCACCTCATTTCACATAATACATTTATTTTAAAAATCATACATCTCTAAATAATATCCAAGGGAGATGAGAAAAGAAATAAATCAATGTATTATTAAATGTGAAGGGAAAATTAAAAGGGGACCTACCTAAAACCACAAGCGCTTCCATGAAGGAAACCTAAAACAACACCATGAGGGTTCCAAGAATCATGAACATTCATAAGGAACCCTAAGAAGAAAAATATCCCAATTTAAGAAAAGGGAAAAAAGAACCCTAGAAACACAAGACCAATAGAGAAGAAGAACCACAAAGAAAATGGAAGAATAAGGTATAATAGGAATAAATAAGAAGGTTAGCTCAAAAAATCACACCAAAACCTTGAAGAAATCATCTTGAAATCACCATGTAATAGGTGGGAGGCTTAAGGAGGAGTTGAGGATCCTCCAAGTGTCATACAAACTGAATAGAGGAGGAATAGTGTGTTTGGGGGTTAAAATTAAAAGTGGGTATAAAAGGAATTTCACATTTTAAAACACAAGGGCATTGTGTACGGTTAGGCAGCATGGTTTCCCAAACACTGCACCAATTGTGTGACCCTAAATATAAACAATGGTCACCCACAAGGTCTGGTTGTAAGGTTTGTAAAACCATGAACCAACCGTGCAACATGGTTTTGTAAAAAATTCTAAACCATGCACACACCTTCTACATGGTTTGGATAACCATGCTCAGGTTGTGCACACTCATCGAGAGACACCCAAACCGTGCAACATAAGGAAAATGATCTAAAATTCAAAACTTATATTTGTAAAATCCAAAAACTCAAGAAAGAAACAAATAACGAAAATATAAACCAATATATCATAAGAAAATGAAAACTAGGTGTGACATGACCAACTAAATGTTTTGGTAATGAAAAGGGAAATATGGATCATTTCCACTAAAATATCCAAGCAACAGGATATTCCAAAGCCAATGGTGAGGGCCATTGGGATTCGATAAAATAGTGGGAAATTATTAAATATAATATTTATTAATTTTTCTATATTTTATTAGATAAAGTACTAAATATATTCTCATCTTATTTGTATATATTTAAATAAAAATGACTTCAAACATATCATGATGATTCATACTTGAGAAGGATAACCTTCTCATCTACACAAATTTCCAAGAGTGGAAAAGGTACTTGTGTGCTACCCTATTTCATGAAAGGAGATTATGTGTGCTAGAAGAACCTACTCTTATATGCCTGATAATGTTGCTAGTGGGGAAGTGTTATCTCTCTATTAGAAACATCTAAACAACAGTACACATGTTTAGTGTTTTATGCTATCATCTATGACCAATGAACATTTGGAGAAACATAACGACATGGATTCTTATATAATTATTTATAACCATTGAGATATCTATAAAGATAAGGATAGATAAGAGATATATTATTGTTGGAACCTAATTCTTCATGAAGATGCAAATGGATAACTTTGGGTAAATGAAATCCATCATCCGACTCGACAAAATATTTCAATAGCACCAAAGAAGGTGCGCACAAGTTTTGAGGTGTGCATTCAAGACTGAAATCGGCATGTAGGAATCTTACATGCCCAATTCATTGTCAATTTTCCACTTCAACAAAGAATATTCAAATGGATAAGGAATTAACTCATAGATGAAAGTGTTGGGTGTAATAAACCTGATATGTGCACACGAATCTTATGTGCTAAATACAATGTCAACTGACCTATTATGAGATTTTTCTCCATAGGTAAGGATGGTGATGCATAAAAAAACTCTTCCACAACCAAAAAATTATGTTCTATCACTGAGGATTTCAGATATAAGAAGATGGTCACCCCCCTTCTTCAGGGTGATTCTTCGGAAGTCAACCCACCACTCTATCATGTATAAGACTAATCTTTCATGACATATTGAAAACATGTAACCCTCAATGTAGATATCTTGTGTGATAGGTTCCCTATGGGTCCTTCATTGAGTGGGCCCGTAGTTTTTTAATCCTCAAACAACCTCTTTCAGCCTAATCTAGGTGCGTGAGAGGCATCCTCCTACGTGCAACCTTGAACTTACGTGCAACACTCCAAAGTTGTGTGCAAGATGTGGACTTGCGAGTAATCCCATTTTCTTGTGCACACCCCTTTCTTAAAGATTCATGGTTTTCCTTTATGTAGAAGCACCATGTTTGAGAACCTATTGTGCATAATACCCATTCCTTGGTCACACCTCTGGCATGAAACCCTCTAAAAATGCGCGCAACAATTTTTTAGTCCCTCATGAGGTTTCCACTATAACCCTAGTGCATGTGTTTCCATACCTTATACTACTCATCATAGATATGCTAATGAATTTTTATTCTCATCATAGGAATTATAATGTAGGCCTCATTATTTATCAATCCTCTACACCATTACAACCTAGAATTTCTAAATTCATCCCCCTACCAAGGGTGAATGAGTTGATGTTATGTATGACCAAGGTGTAAGGGGTGAGTCCCCCACATCCACACTGCATGACGTAAAACTCCTAAGCACCAACGTCCTCAGTACATGATGTAAAACTATACTCTAAACCTACATAAAAAATGATGGATTCCCCATTTCTAATTGGCATGGGGTAGTCCCACACCCATCCTATTAGGGCCTCTCTCACATGTAAGTACCACACCTTTTCAATCAAGTCAGGCCTATCTTAATCCTCACACACCATGTTCCACAAGCATATGATGCTTCATGTACGACTCACATTGAATGAGATCCTCCTCAAAGGGAATTAGATCCCAATAATATGGAATGAAATACTCCATGTGAATCTTTCATGTTTAATCCCCACATCATATCACATTGGCGTATCTTTCATGACATGACTATCAGGTGCACTGCTTCTTTTTTTTCTCACACCGAGCAAGAATCACATGGGATTATAGGTTAGTAGCGACCATGATTCCCATCCACCTCCACTTATGGGAATCCTCTTATGTTTAATTCCTATAAACCATCCATACTCCTCCCATGGGCCACTCCTATGCATAATCCCCAACCATGTCCCCAAATTGGAAGCTCATATGCATAAGCCCCCACCACATGCTCCCCCTCCATGGGAATCCTCCTCAGGTGTAAGCCCCATTTCCCCTTTTCTAGATATGTGGTATTTTATTCCCAACTAACTAGGATACATTGGAAGTATCACGAAGTTACAATCCTAGAATTCCATCCATTACATTCACTCCCAACACTCCTTCAACATCCAACTTTATTTTCCCTAGGCTGTCACATCTCGGTAAGATCATTCCATCCACTCAGAAAGCTTCAATGCATAATCCCCCATCCACATCATATATGTTCCTAGAAGAATCAGGGAGATTCCATTCTTAAGCCCAACAAAAATAAAACCAAGATAAATCCTCTTGAGAATTAAAGCTTTCATGTATAAGCCCCATACCATCACTCACTGGTGCTCCTTCCATGGAGATATCATCCTTACCACATGATGCTAAACTTCATGTACTGGTACTATCACACAACCTTAAACTATGTCCTCAAACTAGGCGGGTTTTGATACATTCCTTCTAATAAAGTTATGTGGGACACCTCCTTGAGGTTCAATCCCAGTCAATAGTAAATCATGGTGACCCCCTCTTTGGGGGGAACCTCCTTGATCCACCTCTAGGTGTGTCCAAATCAACCTTCACAGTGTGACATCATCCCTTTAAGGGATGCATCTCCAGGATCCATCTTCATAAGTAATTCTAATCCATCCATCAGTAAACCATCAATATATCCCATCCTAGTTACACACTTCATTGATTCACCTCTACAGGGCATTCTAATCACTCTCATTATGTCTTCTAAATATGATAAACTTACAACAATTCTCACACTGCTACCCTATTCTAAACATGGGATGACCAAGGAGAAAGCCTTAGAAGATATTTACCTATGGATTCAGACACCTCATACTAAATATGGGATACTTGAGGTGAAATACTTGGATGGTATGCCTCTAGAATTAGATACCTCATTATAAACATGAGGTGCCTTGGGTTCCAAACCTAAATATGCCTCCATGAGAATCCTTATAGTGAAAAAGAATAGATGTTACCAATATTCCCATCATCCAGACATGGCTACGATGCCCAATGTGACTACTCTCTTGACTGATGGTTTATCCCATATCAAGATCCCTTGGAATATACAAACAGAAGTTGTGTAATTAAACGACATACACAAAGAGTTGGCACCAAGAATGAGTTTCATGAACACGAATTAATCTATAAGGGAGACCTGGACTAGATGATGAGTTCCAAGTAGGAACCCATGGAAGGAAGAATCAATATTCCATAATCCCTTTTCGATCAAGGACCATACATTGCAATTGAAAGTGATGAATGCCTCCCACCTTTGGAAAGAAATAATGCAAGGTAACAGTTGTGACAGTAGTGCATGTTCAAAATATGAGAGGTTTCCACACCCCAAATAAATTTTCAGAAATAATAATAGTGAACATGACATGAATATTTTATCCTCTAACCATGGGGATTATCCATGTTGTCCATTAGATCAGAAATTAGTGCCTGATGTGAAAATATTCTCCTCAATATGTGGATTATTATTGTTTGATACATCTAGGAATTATCATGTCACCCGATCCAGTTATCTAAAACCATTACCAACTAAGAAAATAGTGGGTCTGGTGTGGAAGTCTCTAGAAATTGGGGTAGTTAAATATTTGGCATTCTAGTCTACAACATCGTTAGTATAGATCTATCTCTTGGACCATGGAAGATTGGACAATGCTAGTTCATTGGGAATTTCTTTCCTTGTATTCATACTTATAGTTGAACCCTCCTTCTTTATAGGACCCAAGCTGTAGGAAACCAACCACCCAAAACCCACATACATTGGGGTAGAAGAAATGTCAATGTATTAGTCCCACATGACTCCACCTCTGCCAGGACTTCAACCGTAACCATGGCTACCAGGCTCCCATGCCCCTTCTCACACTAGGAGATCACTTATAGGATGGTGATGGAAACCCTTGTACACCGATATGAGCAAAAATGGTTTATTCCCATGAGGGATACAACCCACCAAGACCTAGAGGCTTCTGTGCATCACTGACACTGTAGCCCCCAAGGTCCACGCATGGATACACTACTCCCCACTCCAATGGAGAACCACTTTGATAGTTTCTCCCTGGAGTGATCCTATGAATCTCTCCCCCACATCAAGGAGGTGGGGGATTCCCAAGCCCCCATGGATGTGACTACTACCTAGGGACCTCCAAAGAGGGCTCCCACCAGGCCCCATCAGTGCCAGCAGTGACCAGTCCTCTAGGCCAAGAAATAAATGGATTATTCCCCTACTCTATTGGACCCAGTACAAATGAACCAACATCAATATAAATAAGAATCTAGAGGGAATTCCCTTGAAGGGGAATAGTCTTCCACACCTCCAATTTCTTCTGCTACCACTAGCACATTTCACCAAATCCATTCAACCAAGGAGAATGAGTCCATTTTTGCATGATTGGGATAGAGACCCTAGCCACCCCATAGGCAAGTTGGGTTGACTCTATCAGCTTCTAGCACCATAAATAGTCATTATGGGCTGACTAGTGATGATGATATCTAGTATGGAGGATCTCTCCTTACTTTCTATAACCAAAGCAGAGGCCCTCCCCAATCTCACAATCAACATGGAGGCCCTCCCCATGTTCCTTGAATCATTCAAAGTATAGTTCCTCCCTGCTTCATCGACATCCAGTTCCGAGAAATTCCCCACACTTATGGTTCTTAATACGGAGGTCCTCTATGTTCCACAAGCCATCAACACAAATTTTATACTTGTTCCATTCCCAACTCAAGCAGAGGAACTCCCTGCTCCTACATTGATCAATGCAGAGGTTCTCCCTACTTCATCAATGATCAGTATGGAATTCCTCCCCATGATATCACCACCTTTTAGCATGGAGGTACTCATAATAACACAAACTACCAAAGTGGAGGTCATACCCAATATTTAAATGGTCATCATGGAGGTCCTCCCCATGTTTCCACTAGACACAGCGAAAGTCCACTTTACATTTTTGGTAGCCAGTATGGAGGCCCTCCCTATATTTCATCTAGTCAAAATGGATTTCCCCCTCGTGTCTATATTGATTGATGAAAAGGCCCTAATCTCACTTGAAACCACTAAATCAGAGGTCCTCCCCTCTCTCATAATCAACGTAGAGGTCCTCCCCATGTCAAACATACCTATCCAAAAGAACATTCCTAGGGAAAAAGGGAAAATATTCACTATTGAAGGAAAAAAATTGGAAGCGCTAAGTTGTTTCCAATCAAATTTTCTTATTATATTCTGAGGAAGAATGTGATTCAATGATGGAGACTTCACCCTATTCATCTGCATCAGAGTATGGGGCAGGAGACTGAAGGTAAAATTCATCATCTCAGAATGTGAGATCCATAAAATTTATGAATCCCTTCATAGGTACATGAAGGTGGAGGGAAATTTGGATCCCTTATAGGGTCTCACAGTGCAATCATCTTTATCATCGACAGTTTTATTCTATACCTCTTCCTGAGATCATGGATACCAATTACAGAATTTCATAAATGATGGGCATCTGGTAGACCCATGTCACTACCCTCACACATGAGGCATTGTTGAATACCCATTCCAATAGGGACATAATGATGTGGTTGGTACCTCCTTTGAGAGATGTCCCAATGTGTAGAGATCATTCATCTAATGCAGTGACTCCACTATCCATCCAACCACCGCACCAATCCATATTAGTGTCGCTTCCAGTTTCTTAGCCAGAACCGATCAAATCTTGGGCCAACCAAGTACAATTCCCCACTTCTATACTACAAAGCATATGAGATACTCTGGTCACTGATTAGTTGTTAGTGGTTTTCTAAATGAATGTGACTCCCGACTTCGATATCAAGGATTACCTCACCCATGATCTGGTCATGTGTTTCATCTATACCTTTTGGATGTTGCATTTTTTTCCATATGACAGTCAGCTGGTCTAGATAGAAATCTAGAAGCATTTTGATGACATTGATTAGAAGTTCTAAATGGTTGATTTTTCAAAAATCCTATTGGGTTAGCACCCTATATCACATGGATATCACTAGACCCTCCAATAGAGATGCATCCAGATCTTTACATTTCTCCACATAATCATTGGAAAGGTGTCCCAATATGTACAGATCTGGGATTAGGAATAGTATACTACTCTCTACTTCATCATTATCATGTGACAACCTAACTTACTAGGTAATTTTGAGGATATTCCCCCAGATATAATTACACTGAACATGGTTTTCCCCAAGATATTCAAGGACAAGGACACCGGTGCATGGCCCAATAAAGAGAACCCACCCTCTAGTGTAGTGTAGTACCAGGTGGACCCTCATACATGCATCCACACTCACCTAAAAAGGTTGGAACTTAGCCTTGGGGAACCCTCTATATCATTAACCCTGGTCATAATCTCAACAAGTACAAGGGACCTCCCTATCCCTATGATCTATGTGATGTTGCATAGATGATAAAGTTTGATCCTGTATTAACTGCCTTGCAATAGTATGTCACTGATCAGAAGAGAATCATCATTTGCTGCATTTTTGAGTAGCGACTGGATTATGGTAATCCTCGACATGATTGTGTTCCTCCCCCACTAGGGAATTAGGGGAATCTATAAGTCCTTCTGATCCAGTTTCTCTCGATCAAGCCTTGTAATCCCTCGTATCCCAACAAGGTAGAGACTAGGGTTTATGGAAAATAACCATGGTATGCATCGCTGAATCCACCAGAGCAGCATGATAATACTCCTCAGGACCTGGATCAAGCTACTCCATTTTATTTTGAGCCTATTTATCATGTTTATGAGAATTTCAATTCATTTTTTGTTCGGTATCCTCACTATGATCAAAAACCCCTACCAATATGATCAGACAGTCGCTCTCACCACTCACCTCAAAACCTTATATATGCGACATGTAGAAATATCACCTAATGAAAAACTATATCCTACATGGGTGGATGACATTCAAACACCTCCTAGATTTTGGAAATCCTACCTTCACCAAATTCAACAGGATGGGAAACCCCCTGCAGCATCTATCCCACTTCATCTTAGGGTGTCGGACCATGTTGGGATATGTAGGAGGATTCCAATATAAAATTTATTTTATAGACATTGGAAGGCCTATGTTCACTTGGTATAGTCAGTTACCCATTAAGTCCATTATTGTTTGGGAAGACATTCATAGATAGTTTCCCTATCAATGTAGATCCACCACATGTAAGACAAGTATTTACAGCCTTTTCAAGTGAAAACAATTGTATGATGGGTGTTTCACATAATTCATCGCCCGATGAAAGGGCCTCATGTATTCACTCAATATTTCATTGTCCCAAGAATGGATATTGATGATGTGTGTGGGGAATGTTAAGACTGAGATAGTCCCCACCCTCATCACTCAGAACATCCCATGTGGATTTCAGAATTTTTCTAACAAGACTTAGCACCTGGAGGAAGCCTTGTAGAAAGCTATGAAAGCATATACATTTCCTCTTCTAGCTCCTTCAAGAAGAACCTAAAGGGTATAGATTACCCCCACAGTACTATTAGATTCTCCAAAGCTTCTAGAGATGTTATTGGTAGATCCTCACTAAGTTTAGCCTCACCGAATGTAGTATCCTCATCAGTCTCATCATCACCCAATAAAAAATCGATAGGAACCTCATCAATCATCACCATCTATGTGAGGGAATGTGCTTCTACTCCCCTTTCAGGCTCCATCCCCTCTTCAAGTCTAGGCTCCTAGAACTCCCTTCCCAAATAGGAGAAAAAATTATACTACTTTAAGTTATCATAGGTTCCTAGTTATTTCTATAGTGTCATAAAGCATGGAGTTATAAGTATTATAGAGTGAAAGAAGCCCCATGAAGCTGAGTTTACTAATATACCTAACCATTATCATTATGAAAAAATCTTTGGACATACCATAAAACAATCCTAGGTGTTTAAGGACCATCTTCAAAACCAAGTGGATAATGTTGTAATCAAATTGGGTAATGTCCCAGCACATGTGGAATGTATCTCGGCCAAGCCCAATAGTTACAATGATAGTTAAGGTGAATGGAAGAAGGTTTAAAATTGTGGGACTTATAATTATAAATATTGGTTGGTCCATAGAGTAGTTTCTCACACCAATGGCATCATTTTTACCCTCTTAAGCTAGCTCAAACCTCATGAATATGTCACTCCTTTCCCAAATACCTCTTCTGCATCCACATCGCAGCATTCTACATCTCAAAAGAGTAGACTCAGATGACACATGGGAAATAAAATCCCCCCATTAGCACCAAATACTTCACATACACATCATGATTTCATTCCTCTAGAGATGGAAATCACACCTAGATTCCACCCATCATTGAATGATTCCTTTGATGATGAACCAGTGTATGCCTCTATGAACACTATTGAGTTGGTTAATACCTGTATGGTCCTCGATGACAAGGAATATTATGAATTTTCTCCAAGTTACTCCAATTTATACAAAAAAAGAAGTATAGGACATGGAAATAAAAAACAATACTAAGGCTAGAGCTTCAAGAAGAGATGTGCATGCTACCGAGACCAAAAAATAGGTGTTATGCAGAGCTCAGCACACACAATCCTCTCATCCCAATCTATCAAATATGACTCTACATTTGACCATGCTAACTGACCAGGAAGAACATCCATGACCACATCATGATCGACCCCATACATATAAAGATAGGCCTCATCTAACCAAATGTTAGAAAATAGTGGTTCTAAGAAGTTTACTGGATAAACAGTAGGACATTTTCAACACCAAGAAGAATTTAATGATTCATACAACATCACCGATTGTGCCTCATACCAAATAGAAACCCCCCATGGGCATAAATGTGCATCTATAATAGAAGTAAGATGTGCCTAAGCACCTCACCAACATCCTTGTGAAGTTCTCAAACCTCAAGGATCTTCTCCTATTGAAAGATATGTGTGAGGATCTCATAGATTCCTTGAAGATACCTTTTGAGTTTGAGATAGTGGTATCAGCTGTAGATACCTTCTATGCTGAGGAGGTCGAATGGGAATAATTTCATGCCACCGCATCATTCTCCAGAGAGGATGAGGGATCCCTCATACAAGGGTACCTTCGCCCGTTGTACATCACCGGTCAAATAAATTGCGTGGAGGTCCATAACTACCTAGTTCACACATGTTTTGGGATCAAAATCATCCCTAACCTAATGATATACATTATAGGGATGACTGAAGTATACTTGAGTCCCTCAAATATGAAGATTCAGGGTTATGATAAGACCAAACATAGACTATTTCTTAGAATCTGATTGAAGACCAAGTTCAGTGGTTTTATAAAAAATGTTGAATTCATGTATGTATCAAAGGATACCAACTAAAATTCATTGGGTAGGGCCTAGAATTATCTTCATGTAGAATTTACCTATTCATATCACCAATGGCTCATGTACTCCCACAACGGTCGATTAGGCATGGTCCAGAGTAATGTGTTCCCTATAGACTCCTATGAGGCCTGTTATCTATATTATAGATATTAAAAGAGTAAGGAAAAGAAGTTTCAAACCAATGAGGCTGAGAACACTTCAATCATAGCTAGACTATGGATATAATTGGATGAGGCTTTCATCATCCTAGTTTACCGACAGGAGGAAATGACATCAGACTTGGGAAAATTCTTTGTCATTTTCAGAAGGAAAGGACTCTATGTCCCTAAGTATAAATAACATCAGAATATTAACTAGTAATCCTACATAGGTTAGGCCCTGGTGATACCAGAAGACCCTACCCTTGTAAGGTATCACAATGTTCTCCCCATTCCTACAACTGTACTTCATAATTGTATATTCTACTGATCCATGTTGAACTGAAACAAGCTGAACCTCCACCATTCCATTGATATCAAGCATTGACCTTGTGGTTGAAGGACTGATGGAATTTTCATGATAGCCTCTATCTCCATGGTTTCAGTAGAGAATGAGTCCTTGAGTGAGGATTTTGTATCCTCCTGAGTGGGTACTAGTGTTCCCCTAGAATCAGTTAGTTTGGATGATCCATATCCTCCCATCAATTCCCCTTCCTCAGATTATGAATAGAATCTAGAAGCCACTACTCCTGCAATTTAATAGGTCATATCCACCAATGTTGATGAGCTATTTTAGTTAAACCTTGGTACTAAGGTAGATATAAGGAAAATGATGATCAATTTGGCCATTCCCCCAGAATAACAGTAGTAGTATGCAGATTTAAGTAAGTAGAACCATGATGTATTTTCTTAGAGTTATAAAGAGATTCCAGGACTAAAAACTTAGGTCTTCATCCACAATCTTGGTCTCCTAATAAGTCATTGTAGGTTCAAGTAGCCTCTTTGGAAAATGCACCCCTCTCATGGTATCGTGGTTGAGGATAAAGTTAATAGGATTATCAAATCTATATTCATCAAGGAAGTTCAGTACCCCAAGTGAATAACCAACATCCTCCCAATCTGGAAGAATAACGGGAATATTAGAGTCTATATTGAAATTGGAATCTCAATCGTTATTCTATGAAGAATTATTTTCCCCTTTCCATGATAGAGCTATTGATTGATTCCATAGGTGGGTTCTAGGATCTCTCCTTCATGCATGGGTATTACAGGTATAACCAGATCCTAATGGCCATCGAGGATGAAGAGTCTACCAACTTCAGAGTGCCTCAAGGAACCTTCTTCTATCAGGTAATGAATTTTGGTTTGAAGAATGCAGTAGCCACTTATCAGGGATCCATGCACCGCATCTTCCAAATGATCCTTGGAAAACTAGTGTAATTCTATTTGGATGAATTGGTGGTCAAATCCCACCACCTTTAGAAATATCTTAGCGATCTTTAGAAAGTTTTTGTTTTTCCCCTATCCTAGCATCTGAAGATGAACCTATTATAGTGTGCATTTGGGGTTACCTTTTGGAATTTTATTATATTTTTCATCAAATACAGAGGCATTTAGATTAACCCATAGAAGATCAAGTCCATCATCTAGATTCATCCTCTGAGAAATTATCAATAGATATGAGGCCTTCAAGGCCACTTCACCTACATACACTGGTTGATCATGAATCTAGTAAGAAATGATAATCCCTTTTCCTGGATCACAATGAAAGGTATCATCTAGTAGTGGGAAAAAGAGTGTTAAGATACATTTGAGGAAATCAACCAGTATCTTCTATAGCCTTTGGTTCGGATGAAAATCATCTTGGGGAAGGATTTGGTCCCTTATGTGACTACACTGGAATGATCCATTAGTTCCCTTATCTCCCAGAAGAAATATGAACATAGAGAGAAAAATTTATACTATCTCAATCACATTATCCTCAACATAGAGTCAAGAAACTCTCATATCGATAAGATATGCCTCATGTTACTTTTTATAGAGTATAATTTTTGAAATTGTTTATAGCATTGCGATATACAACTAGTTCCTCGAGTAAACCCGTTAAAATATATCATGAATTTCCTGATGTTGATAGGATGGATAGAATGATGGGAAGTGATCCTTCGGTAGTTCTATATCTGGTTTGTTCTGCAGAAATCCATCAAGGTTCAAGCACTGGAAGATTTAATAGTCCTCTATTTGGCTCATGAAGAAGTGCCTATGGATGTCAATTTCCCAGATGAATCTATCCTCTCAGTGGATTAGGTTGTTCCTTTCTGGCACATTCATTTTTATGCTGCCTCCTAGATCCCAACCAGTAGAAGGATCAATGATCCCAAGCTCAACATAGTAGGTATGAGGATAATATTTATCACACATGCGCTGGATGTTCTGCCATACTCGTTTTGGCTATCAGAAGGTTGAATAAATAATAAGGCTGAGTATCAGGATCTCAATACTATTATTGAGTTGGACATTGAGATTAATGTTCCCCAATTGTATGTGAAAGTGACTCCATATTTCCTAGTGTATAGAACAGAGGTAGTCCTACCCATCGAGATTTAGTTTCCATCACTTAGAATAGTTTTTTATGACAAGAAGATTCTATATAGAATGGTAGAAGTCATTCTAGATGAGATTAAATTCCTCAAAGAGAATAGGATCCATGATTTTCATAATCTAGAGAGGCACAAGAATAAGATATTGAGAGAATTCAATAATAAATTTAACCTCTAATCATTCCTCTAGGGTGACATACTATTGGATATTAGAATTATGATGATACTCATAATAAAGAAACCAATGTTAGAGCCCAAGTGGGAAGGACCTTTCATCATTCACAAGGTTTATCCCAATTGTGTGTACTCATTCACCATGGATAGTGAGCGCATCACTCCTCCAAAAAATGTCATGTTTCTCAAGAAGTACTTCACATAAGGAGTCAATGTCTTAGGAATAATATGTTAAACTGGGAAAATGGTCCATGCTTTAATACTTTAAACTAATGCCATTATAGGGTTCAAACTCTATGACCTAAAAATATGAACCTAATTCCAAACATCATGAATTTAAACTATGTGTGGGTTTTCCCTAGGAATGTATTGTGCGGTGCATGCCTCCTTGCCCCCTCATTCATGTCATGTTGTTCCAATCATGACACACATATCTATTTTTAGAATACCTTCACCCATTGTCTAATAATCACAACTTTAAACTATATGTGGGTTTTATTCGGGTTGTTTTGTATGGTGTTAGGCCTCCTAGTCCCTCCTTCACATCATATTTTGTTACCCTCCCACCCTATGCACATTTATCTGATGCAATTACCATATTCTATTTGAACTCTATAACCTTAAACTAAGGGCCCCAATCTAATCATCATGACTCTAAATAGTGTGCAGGTCTTCTTTGAAATGTGTGGTGTGGCATTTGGCCCCTTTTGACATCCTTTTCATTGGGTTTTCACTCCACCACACCACCTTACCCATTTTGAAAAGCTCTTCTCCCATGGTCCAAACTTTATGAACTTAAACTAAGTGAACATGGTCCATAGGACATGACCATAATATATTTACATTAGGCCCAAGAATTATGACCTTAATTTATTTTTATCCCTTATAAACCAAGTTGTATGACTTTAAACTACATAGCATTAGTATCTTAGCTGCATGAAGTTAAACTGGATAACATTGATGGTCCTTTTTTCATGACCTTAAAAGGCATGTACAAACTTCCCAGGAACACAACATTAAACTAGGTGACTTTTCCAATCATTAAGACCTTAAATTGATTGTTATCCCATAGTCCGAGATTTATATCCTTAAAGTAATAGTTCAAGTACAAGTATCAAGAATTTAAAATACACGTGAGTCTTATTTAGGAATGTGTTATGTGGCCTTGTAACCACTTGGTCCTCATTAATATCGGGTTACAACTATTGTTCCATTCAAATCCCCCTTGGAATGCTTTTTCCATTTTTTCCACACAACACGATGTTAAATTGTGCAGCTAACATCCTAGTTACATGATGTTAAACTGCATAACAGTTATCATCCTTTCCATATGACAATAAACCAAAAAATACTTTAATTTTCTTACCTAAGAAGACACTTCTCTTGGTGTCAATCATCTACTATTCCATATTCAATAACTACATATGTCTTGATTCCTTTCCTCACAAGATATGTAGAAACACATGGATCTATATATCTTGTTATAACCACCCTAAAACAAAAAAATAATTCCCCCTCTATGTTTGTGGGTCAGACCTACGCATAGAGATTTCCTTTGAGAACCATGTGTGGCTTGATTACCATATTTATAAGATATGAAGTGACACCCATACACTTTTTCTTTGGGATCATCCACCTATTTATCAATCCCCCTTCTCCCTCAGGCCCTAATTATGTCCTATGAGCCCCTTGGTCCTCATTCACCTTAGGTATTTCTTTTATCCATGCCATTTGGGTGCCTTTAGTGCAATCTTACCCTGAAAATTTTTAGGATTCCTCATGATAATCATGGGATGCCTCATCTCCCTTGTCATAAAGGATCTCCCCCACTAGTTTTGGTCTCACACCATACCTAATTATAAGAACTATGTGTGGATTGATTCTCATTCTCATGGGATATGTAGCAATTATCATACACTTTGTCTTTGGGTCCAGCTACAAGTTCATTAAACCTTTGGCCCTTTGACCTAAGATATAGTCTTATCATCATGACTTTAAACAGTATGTGAGTCAATTAAAAAATGTTTTGTTTGGTGTTCGTCCACTTGGTCCTCTTTCACGTCGGGTTTTTATGACACTGCACTACACATAGGCACTTTATACATTCCTTATTGGTCTGAAATATATGATCTTAAACTAGGAGATTATTGTAAAAGTAACATGACTCTAAACTGTCTACCATGGTCCATGAAATATGAACTTAAAATATTCACAAAAAATATGTGTTCTAAACCAAATCTATGATATTCTCTCTTCTACACTTTGGGTATTTCTCAGTTTTTTCCATCATATTTAAAATCTATATGGACCCCCTAATAGTGTTGGTCTCATTCCATTTTTTCTCCCCCCCTCTATTGGGACAATTCCCTAATAGATCACTAGTATCAAGTAGAAGATCCTGTGTTTCAAACTAGTCAATAGTTGATCATGCATTTTCTCAACCCATTCCAGACTGGTATGGTTATGGTACTTGTGCTTCAAACATGGTCAATAGTCAATCCTTACTCACTAGTCACCCCTTTATCCATATCTTTAATGTATAGGCATATCACCTTTCCACTCCCCTTTTTGTAACCCATAATGTGCTCTTCCACGTGTCAGTATAACCCCTTACCATCCCTTATTTCCCACACCGAGGATGACTCATGTGGTCATAATAGTTTTGTTAAGGTGTGTACTGATGTGGTTAAGCCACATAAAGGGGCCATAGGTCCAAATTCTATGACCATAAACTAAGAACCATGTGATCAAAAATCTAAGATCATAAACCAAGAGACACATTTAAAATATCATGACTTTAAACTATATTCAAGCCTTCTTTGGAAAGTTTGGTGTGGCATCATGCCTCCTTGGTCCTCACCCACATCGGGTTTTTCACTCCTCTGCGTCACATATTCCCATTTTGGGAAGCCTCCATCCCTCGGTCCAAACTCTACATCCTTAAATTATATGTCTATGTCTATTAATGACTTTATACTACATGTGAATCCTATAGGGATGTGTCGCATGTCTTCTTGGTCCTCATTTTCATCGAAATCCATCTATTCCCTAGTATTTGTGTGGTACACAAGCCTCTTATAGCTCATTCACATTGGGTTTAATTCCACTGCATCACACAAGTACACCTGAAATAGAAATTTCTATGGTCAAAAATCTATGAACTTAAACTAAGATCCCATGTTCTCGGAAGTACGACCATAAACTATGTGCAACATTCAGGTCACATGACACTAAACTATGAGATCTATCCTGATCACACGACATTAAACTGTGCAATTATTTATCATTACAAAATGATGCTATAATACATGTCTGGTGTGCTCACTGTATATTGTAAAATTTCAATTCTATCTTCCTCAGTTACATTATGTAAAAATAAAAAATGTATCAATCCCCTCCTGAGAGGTCCTCTTCACTAATGTTGGTCACCTACCACATTTTTCACATTCTCAGCTATCACTTGGCATCTGAGATAGCGCTCCCCTATAATATGGGATTGGTGTTTGTTCAAACCAACATGCTTATAATATTTTTTTATAAGATATGGTGGTGTGATTACAAGAGTGTTGGAATCCATTTGAACATTCCCTCACTCTATTCCCATGTTTTTGTGCCCCTCATTTAGATCCTCATCCTCTTCTTCATCCGAAGGGACCCCTCCCATAAGACATCATATGGAATTACTAAATATATTCTATGTTTCGAACATGGTCATCCATTGATACTTGTTTGTTCATCCCCATTTCAGGATAATGGTATAGACATTGTGTTTCAAACATGGTACTCAGTTATACTGTATCTCCATCCCACTCTCCTTGTGTTTTGATTTTTGGGTATCATAATTCACACTTCTCATTCCCCTTTATTTGGGTTGATTCCACCACCCCTAGAGTTATCTCGTTCATGCATTAGCAGATGTTGGAAAAGAAAGTCAACTATTCTAAGAGCCTTTCCCTTTAGTTATGGCCTCTCTCATCCTGAACACTATTGGTGTTCGGTCAAAAATAGCATACCCTGAGTGCTCAATGATTACCTAAAACTATTATACAAATGAGAAATCATGTGGGTGTCCCTTTTTTCTCATACTGAGAATGAACCACATGAGCTTAGGGATTGGTCATTGGTTGTCTCAAAAATATGATCAGAGTGTAATAATTAAAGTGATAAAAGGAATGTTTCTATGCACACAACAAAGATTAAAAGTAAGGAATAAATTTTTGGAAGTAGCGGTGGATATCCACATATTAGAGCCTCTCACGAGCTTTGGTAAAATAGACCCTATAGATTTGATTTAGAGATCAAACATTTCAGCTTCGCCAACCTTTGGCTTGTGGTCTCTAGGGTCTGCTACCACCTCCTAAGCTCTATTTCCTCCTCACCTACTACCAATAGAAGATCATTATCTCTTATATGTGCTCATCCATGCTCATCCCAGATATCAACCACTTGATGTGTCACATGTAATATATACTCCTTATCAACCTATAGCTAAGACCTCAGTTGAATGATGAATTCTAATTGAGTTTCGATGAAGGAAATACACTTGTTCATTTGTTCTTCCAGGTGATGGATCTCCTGGTTGACCTCCCAAATCTTGAAAAAGCCGTTAGACTTTTCCTGATTCCAGGAGATGTCTAGATTTTGTCTTCCTTCATGCATCCATTGGGAAAGATAGTCATGAACCAGCCAGTGAAGACCATGAGCTTCTTCCCCTTCAGTGCACATGTTGTATAGATAGTGGAAAAGAGATCCCATTCGTCCAACTTTCTATAGTTCTAGATTGTGGTTGATAAAAATTTTTTATTCAATTTTAAACCCTACATATGATGATTCAGTTCTCTTTGACTGCATCAGAGTCGAATATTCTAGATCTTGAGGTGGTGAAGGATCGTACTCAAGAAAGGCCGCAAGTAGGTCGGACTCAGGATCTTTCTCTAGCATCCTATCACATGGGCTAGGCCCCGAATCATGAGGTTGGTCATATTCACTTGACCCCCCCATAATGATGTCATCTTCTCTAGCCTCGAGTTCCGAACTACCAGTGGCGTCACTCGAAACCACGGTGGACTGATTTCCTGGGACTAGGGATGAACGACTAACTCTGCATGAATCGACACATCCATTAGAAGAGGTCCTCTAAATGATCCATTTGTGTCTTCCCCCTATCCATGTAGTGTATCATGAACTATTAAAAATATGAACATGTTAGTCAATTGACATAAAATATGATCAGTTGAGGTCATGAGATGGCTGAAGAAATAAAAAGGATGAGTGCCAGAACATCAAGCCTTTGAGCCTCAGTAGGGATTTCCACTAAAAGATACCCCTCGAAGATAGTGGGTATTACATGGATTGTCACTAGTTCCTCTTTCATTGGTAGGGAAGTAGATGAATGAATTCGGTAGACACATTAATTCAAAGGCTCTATGAAGTATAGTTATGACAGAATGATTTTATATTTTCTCTTACCTTGGGGAGGAGGAATTTCAATGATGAGTCATCTCAAGAATGCCACCTCTCCAATAGTATATGTCACCCTAGTAATATTAGGGCATGGTCCCCTATATATTATGGGGAGGGAATGATGTTCTAAATTTGTTACTATGACTTCGTCGACCTCAACTGGACCACCAGTCCCTTCATCCATAGGTGCCGGCCCCAAAAAGTGCTCCTACACACCCATTGGTGCACCTTCACCCCCTCTAGCTGGCCCCCCTAACACTCTATTAAGACGCTCCTATAAAGGAAAATTTTATTTAGATAATCTGGATAGAGAAAAGGTAAGGGTAAAATAAGGATGCGAGTAAGTTAAGGTTTACCTCAAGCTACTCATCCAGATCTTCTTCTTCAATGGGAACAATATCACCACTTTCCTAGTGACACCCTAGATGGGTTTCCTCTCCCTAGGATCCTTTATCTCTATATCCTATACCTCCTCTTCATCTACTTCTTTCTAAGTCGATGGGACATCAAAAATTGGATCCCCCTACAACTCTAGTTTATTTCCAAGAATCACCAGCACTGGGGGTAGAAGGTGGTCCATACTCCCCCCACTGACATGAGCAAACATCCATAGTAGTCAAATATGATTGTATTCGGGGGTAAGTTCACTCTGAATTTGACCCAGATGGGCCCAAATGTTTTCAGCTCAATCTTATCCTGCTTTAGCTTCCACCAAAGATCATTTTTTGATAGTGACATCTGCAAAATCCTCTTAGTGGACCAAATGGAGGAAAAAATACATCACTATCTGGTTGTATAATGTACCTCAAATTATTCCCAGGATCCTTCTTTTCCTATCTCTAGGGTCACTTCTGAGACTAGTCCCCTTTTAGAGGCAGGGGTGCAGTCGCATCATGTGATGTACCCCCCATCAAGGTTCCAACTTGAGAATCCCTAGATTCCTGGCATTCCTATTATAGGGAATCCCATCAGTCTCCTCATTACTCTATCTCCTCACTTTCTAGTTCAATTAATCGAATACGCTTTAGTAGGATTTCCTTTGGATATGTTTCTACCTAGTTTCTAGTATATTCTGTCAACAATCCAATGTCAATATTGGTTTGTTGTAGCATAATAGTCTCTCCATATCCCACAGTCACTAGTATGAATCACAATTAGAGAAGGATAAATGGGTTCCACTCTTCATGGACCACGGTGTGGAATATATTTTCCACTTGTTTAAGGCATCAAAACTTCTTGGAGAAGCAGAATAGTGTGTATGATTGACTAAAAACCTTTCCATTGATCGGAGCCACCATAAAACCACCTCTAAAGCTTTGTAGGTACTACCTCTACTCCCATAAACCTTGTATATTGTCCACTATTAGACCAAATAGAGTAAATAAGGGGTAGAAGTTGAAATTTTCATGGTTTTTAATCTGATGTAAAACCCCAGCATTGTCAAGTGTCATCAACTGGAACCTAGTGATGTTTAGTGAATATGGTCGCAGGTTGACATTCAGAGGGATAATGGTGTTATAGAATTCATATCCCCCAATATGTACTGAATTCTAGCTGCACAAGAACTAGAATGGCTTGTATATCCTTCCTTGTGTGTTCCCCTAGAAAAGTTACCTAGTACACTACAAATCCTTGCCAGCACAAGTACCCCCAAGTTGACCCTGTTACAAGATATAAAAATCATCACCATCACCAATTCCCCTAGACATATCCCCATCCCTATGTCTCTTACTAACAGTAACCACCCACTTAGGAAAGTGGAAAGGAAGTATCATAGTGAACCAGGGGGTCCCAGCCTCCTACAATGTTGTACGCACCATGTCTAGTATTTCCCTTCTTCCAGGACAAACCAGTATGATAAAATTTTGATTCCATCCATGAATTTTCTAGGTGAATATGAAATTTTAGGGTTGATTCAATGTATTTTTTCTAATTAATAATGTTTTTATGACTTTCATAAAAACCGAATACTAAATAGTGTCAAAATTGACATAAATTTGTTTTTAAAACAAATACTATTTTATTAAATGATATAATATTCGTAAAAATATAAGATTCAACCAAATTACTTAGATAATGTTATATATGTCATTAATGAACCACTTTAGGTTTTCTTGTAATTTTATATTAACTATATTAACCATGTAGTATAAAAATACAAGAATACATGGTAAAATTTAAACTATTTAACTAAGAGTTAAATCTAAAAGATAAGGTTAATATGCTAAACTAAACTTATCTAAAACCTATTGTTTGAGAGAATTTCTACCCATCCCAACATTATACTCTAAATAAATCCATTTTTATCTATTATAAACCGAAAATAATTTTATAATAAATTAATATTTCAATATTTTCCTAAAGTTCCCCTCACCTCTCTTATAAAAGGGTACTTCCCCTTCTCTTAAATTCACACCTACAAAGCCATTTGGCTCAGCCAAACCCTTACCAAATCTCCTCCAAACTACCCTCAGTTCAACTTATATTCCTTAATTTGAGCATAAATCCAACCTAAGTATCCCTTTTGTTCAAATCAAAAGGAAACACTCGAAGAATAAGTAATTATTTTATCAACTCTTTGAAAGTTCTTTTCTTCTTCTACTTCCTCTTTTTTGTTGTTGCCATAAAAAACAATAAATACAGTACCTTATACATGATAAGATTTTATTATAAATATAGTACAACCATATTCATTATTCTATCCATCCTAGGAATGACAAAGTCACTATACGTGTGTACGTACGGCTTACCGTCTCCATGTCGTGGTGTAGTTTGTTATTCAACACATCATTATTTGGATGGGTATAATAATGAGTATAATTAATTTAAATTATTAATATAATATGTTAATGATTCTTTAAATATAATATAACATCCAATTAAATACCATTTCACCATCAATATAATGATATTGTCGTTCGTACATACGTTCGTCTTACCGTCTCCACAACACAATGAGATTCATCTTCAACAATATCCATTCAAGAATATTTATAAATAAATATATATATTGATTAAGTATGAGATATATGAAATAATATTTCTAATTATATAATATATATTTATTTAGATAAATATATTTCGTTTACTTACTTCCATATTATACGATAAGAAAACAGAAACAACGTTCATGCGTACGTACGGACTACCGTCTCTATGAAGGGTGTTTCCATTTCATATATCTATCTATTATACATTTTTATATTCTGAATATATATGATATATAGATCATGTTTTATATTCTGGATTAATTTAAATCATGATCTAAGTGATACGATCAAGAATAACAAGGTAAAACACGTACGATAAAGAAAGCGATTATTACCCGAAATGTTGCATTAACTTATTAATAAATGGGTAATATAATGTCATAAAAGAATCATATATGATATAATAAATATTATTATGATTGTTATATAAGTTAATAATATGTTTAAAAACATTATACAGGAGTTTTGGAGTCATACGGAGAGTATCAGACTTAAGGTAAGGGTTAATTCCCCAAATCCATTATTATCTGAGATTATTGATGTGTAAGTATCTATTGGGACATATTTATTCATCCATGTAAATGTTTCATAAAATTTTTTTCAAAAGGAATATTTTAAGGTTTTATATAAGGTTATCTTTAAATAGATCATCATTTAATTTTTTTTAAAGATTTATTTTTCTAAATCTATTTAATTAATTTCCATGTTTTCAAAATGATTTTAAAGATTTATTTATATGAACATGATTGTTTTAAAATTTTAATTCCATTTAAAAGTTTCAAAGTGGTTGGGACACTTTGAATAAAAATATATTTTAAATGACTTCCTTTATAAATTGTGTGACTTTTAAATGATTTCATGAAAAGGGGGATATTTCTCTCAAATATTTTTACTGATTATTTTCAACTATGTCAACATCCTTTATTGGATATTATTCTTGACTAAGGTTGATTTATTACAAAATATTACAAATTTTATTGAATGAGTTATGATATGTTTGACTGTGGATGTGATATTTTTATACCAATCATGGTTTATGGTTAAAGTATTAATATTTCATATGGTAGTTTTAATACGAATTTTTATGTTATGTTTCACCCTTTTCACATAAGGAATGCATTGGACTTAATAAGTGATGGGTGATGCCTGAAATAACCCCTCGATGCATCGGTAGGTCTCATGAGAAAAAATAGTTTCTTGAAACAAGGCCTTGAAAGAATATTTGTGAATTATCTTGGCCCAAGGCCTGGACATAGTAGTTATTATGTCCAACATTATACATTCCCTCATTATGAAATTAGTTATTACATGTGATTATTATACTAGTATAATTTCCATGTGCATGTTTATATGGTAATGTTTGATTTATTTTTGTCATATTATGTTCAATTTTATTGTTTAAAAGGATGATTTTTTATTATACATAACTCCTTAAAAAATTATAGCTTCCGTTGAATTATTTACCCTTACTGAGCATATGATCTCACCCCTTAATTATATTTTATTTTTCCCAGGATGCCGAGAAGTGTATTATGATTATTATGCATGGTTATACTAGGGGAATAATGGAGTTATCAAAGGATTATTTATGATCTATTTTATGTTAAAAAGTGTAATGTGATGTTTATGTATGTAATCTATTTTCCAAGACTGCTAAACTGATCGGTCATTTGGGACTTGATTCCTTATAATCATGCCAATGTATTAAAATAATGTACTGACACTGAGATTCTAGGGTCAGGGCGTTGCAGTTGGTATAAGAGGAATTTTAGAAACAACCATGGAAATAAATTTGGAAAACTTGGATTCGGGATTATAACCCTATGAATGACTTTGAGGATAAGTATAGAAGAACCCCTAATAATTTTGGTAACGATCATGGATAAACTAGGATTAAACCTAAGATTTTATAAATTAAAAGTACCTTCCTTTGATTATGTGGTTTTCATCAATGAGATATGTTTCTCACCCTATGATTTCTGGTCTTAGTTAATGGAGGAAACCAGAAGGAATTAGATTAACATTGAGTTTGATGGAAAATCTGGTGATTTTGAGCAACAAAATTAGATAATGGCTAGAGAGAAATATTTTATGATTATACCGAATTAGTTATCACGATACATGATTAACAATGCGATCTTTTATTAAATTCCTAACAAATTTTATAAGAGGAAGATGAACATTTATAAATGTTTAAATTTTAAGAAGCATAGAGAAAAGAAGATTCAGTTTCTTACATGTTAGGAGGAAGGGAAGAAGAACCTTGAAGAATACCACAAATGGAGGGGAATATGTTATCTCTATGAGAAAATGGGTCATAGAGTGACCAATTGTTATTGATTTCAATGTCTCATATTTATAAATCATGGGCATTACCCAAATCAATTCTTAGACATAAGAATCTACCTCTAAACCAAGGAAGGACCTATTCCATGCCAACCATTAAATTGGAAGGATTAGAGTATTTATGTATTTGGATCCAAGAATTATGAATAAGTGAATTATATAAGGAGTATTTAGTTTATGTTTTTCTCTAAAGATTTTCAAGAATATGCTGAATAGTTATAATGGAAAATAAAATTGATTTAAGGGTAATATTATATATGGTGAACATATGATTAAGGTAAAGATAACCCTTAATATGTTCCTTATGTTAAGATAATGATGTTTGGATAAAGATATTTTGGATTTGAATAAGTAAATTGGATGATGCTAGTTTCCTAATAACTAATTTTGGATTTGAAGACAAGAGGGTTGTGATATCATGGATGAAGTGTACAACCTTTTGGAACTAAAGGAATAATCCACTATGTTTTTGAAGAAGGAAACATGCATGTTTTCAATAAGGATATCTAATAATTCAGGTTGTTACCATGACTCAAGAGAATAGATGATAAATGTATTCACATGTTATTATATGGAAAAAAGTGATCTTAATTATGTTTACCTCCCATATAACTTTTTTTACTATGAGTTTGGACACGAGTATTTAGGATAAGTCTAAAGGTTGGAATGGAGTAAGTTGAGCACTTGATATTTTTTTTGAGGTTAAAGTATAATTTATTGGATAATTAGACCAACAATTTTTTATATCAATAAACATATAGAGGATCAAGGAAATACTTGTGGGCCTTATGATTTATAAAATGTACTTCAGGCATTAAAAAAAATTATTTTGAACATTCATTTCCTAGTGTAAGGGATGCAGTGAAAATATATCTAAGCACAAGAAAATGATGAGATTATGATTATGATAGGTAATGAAATCAAGTGTGTTTCTTGAGTTATTATCTTGATTGTAAATTAATCCCTCCTATTAAAAAAATAGTATCTAAAAAATGTGTTATCCTAATACCTAATTTTTTATTGAACCGATGGTATTTTAAACCATCATAGATTTATAGATTTGAGGCCACTACGGAAAAAATGGGTATTTGAGATGGGTCATTTGCGACGGGATCTCGTCGCAAATGACGTCCAGTGGTCTGATCTGATGACTCGGCCTGATTCTCAGGCCGGGTCTGTGACGCTGCAGCCTCATATGACTCCTGTAGTTGCAATTTAAAATTAAAATTGTGAATATATTATATGCAGTTAATTTTTAAACTTGAAAACAAATAATACTGACCACGATGTGATGCTGACGATCACCTTTGAGCTCCCCAGTAGTAGGATCACTATACATCCTATGATATACGTCGTACTCCGTAATGTCGGGGTGCTCGACAGCCTATAAGAATAAAAAATAAACTGTTAATATTTATAGTTATATAAAATATTTATAAATAATGTACGTACCAGATGCTGTCTATGAGTACTGAAAGAACGACTCTCAGCTCGATGAGTCACCTCCTGTCTCCCCCGATTCTGCCTCCCCACCGATGATCTCCTCTGAAAGGCACTACTCAACCAGTGCGCACATAATCCATCCCATACATGGGATGAAATGTACTCTGGTCGGTGTGCTCTACATGACTCATCAAAATCTTACACTCCTGCTTTCTTCGTGGAAGCTTTTCTTAAATTGTGTAAACATTGATGCAAACGATCACGTATGGCCACCTCCCATGCCTTGTGGATGGCGTCACGCATGGTATCCTCGATCGGATACCATAAACCCTACAAATAAATCAAAATATCAAGTTAGAAATGAAATAATTTTCAAAATAAAAATTATTTATTTACGTACGTACCAACCAATGGCCGAACATGTCCTGCTGCACATCAATGGGAATCTGCTCCCATGTGGTCCACGACTGAGAGAAATAGTTGCGCAAAATAGCGCTGCCCTGTCCGACTGCTATATGTGGAAAACTGTAAAAATAATAAACATTTATTATTTGAATAGATTAATGAAATCTTAGTCAAATCCATATATTATCACATAGGTTATCACACCTCCGTGTGTGTGGATCAAACCCAAGACATGGACGTCGCTCGGGGACGGGGTCAGGAATCATCAATCGTGCAAGACCGCGCCCCCTCCACATACTCCCTGGAGTGCCTACAGGCTGAGGGTCATCTGCCAGCAACTCATCCGCATCGAAATGCAGGTCAGCATCCGCCAACTCACGAAATGTCTCTTCGTCCATCTGAAACAGAAAATGTTAATGTTGTTAGAAAATAATTGATAATTACTATTATATATATATATATTATGATTGTATATAACTACCATGGAATTATATCAGTGTTCATCTTCATCATCATCTTCATATATGTCAATGTCATCTTCATATTCCTCCTCAACATCATCGATATCCATTCGAGTTCCAGTTTCTTCATCTCTTACCATTTCAAATTCATATGTGACATCATTAACATCATCATCATCACCGACTCTTAAATGTGGGGTGTCGTCATCGATACTCATGTCTCTTTTTAAAAAAGATTGATTTTGATGACTCTCTTGAAAAAATCCAATTCTCTGCACATTAGTGAAAGCACATTCACTTTGACTAAACTGATTGTCTCAAATTTTGATTTTTATTACACTCCACCAATCAATCAAGTCTCTTGATGTAGCACAGTACTTTGCATAATAAACTTGATGTGCCTGTTGAGCCAATAAAAATGGTTCATTTACTGTGATAACACTTTTACATTTAATATCGATGATTCCATGAGTCGGATGAACACGCACGGCTCTCTCTGTATCCAACCACCGACATTTGAACATAGTTATGTAATGTTGTCCAAGATAACAGAGTTCAATGATTTCATCAAGTATGCCATAAAAGTCAACTTCATTTCCTCGATGATGAGATCCTCTCAAGCTAACTCCACTGTTCATTGTTTTTTCAATTCCCCATATGCATGTGTGTGAAATCGAAATCCATTCACCACATATGAATTATAAGTTTTAACAAATTTGGAAGGTGGGTTACTCAATATACACAGTCGTTTGTCAATTTTATCAGCATGTCGAGACACCTGAAAAGTTGTGAAATAATTATCAATATAGTAAACTATACATTGAATGAGTTGCTAAAAGATAAAGAATTTATGTTACCAGTTTTTGAAACCACTGGGATAAATTTTTCAGTCGGCGTTCTTCGAGAGCAACTGCTGTAATTTGTGGAATTTGTTTCTTGATATGATTATCATACAACCTAAAAAAACCAAAGTTATTTACTGTAACATAAATGATAGTATAAGTCATATAAACACTTACAGTACAACTAATGTCATCCCTTCACAGTTGAGCAGAACATACGTATGAGCTCTGTGATGTTCATCATCCGAAAGCCAGCGTTCATAAACTCCACCAAAACCAAGATCTCGCTGGTTGAAAAAAGATAATTGATTGTCAATTTCATCAATATTCCTCTCGTTCCGTCCCATTCGGTTGTGTTTTGAAGGATACAAAGATTCAAAATAATGGGAGCAGAAAAAAGATATTTCCTCTTGCAAATAAGCTTTTGCAATAGATCCTTCAACATATGCTTTGTTACGTACTTTTCTTTTCAATTTTTTCATGCATATTTCAAATGGGTACATCCATAGAAACTGTACTGGACCACCACATTTGGCTTCATATGGAAAATGTAACATCAAATGTTCTATTGAGTCGAAGAAAGACAACGAAAATATTTTTTCCAGTTTACATATAATTACAACAACATCTTCATCAAGTTTTCATAGAGCATCATAATCTGCTGTAGCCGCACAAATTTCCCAAAAAAAATGAGACATGTCTGTTATGGAATCCCAAATCACAGAATTCAATAGACCTCTTAATCCAATGGATAGAAGTCTTTCCATTATAACAGGACAATCATGACTTTTTAATCCAGTAATATAACCATTCTTTACACATCTACCCAAAGTGGAAGCACATCCATCTGGAAGTCTCAAATCTGAAATCCACTAACAAAATAATAAACGGTTTTCTTTAGACAGTGTATAAGCTGCTTTTGGTTTCAGTAACCTTTCTGTTCTGACATTCTCAAACAGTTCCAGTTCTGGACGCCTGCAAATTTGGGCAAGATCTAAACGTGCATTTACATTGTCTTTGCTCTTTCCTGGCGTATCCAAAACTGTATGAAACAAATTATCAAAACAGTTCTTCTCAATGTGCATGACATCTAACATGTGTCAGACCAACAAATCAGACCAATATGGCAAATCCCAAAATATGCTACGTTTAATCCAATTGTGTTCTTTCCCAAAACCAGAAATTTTCTGTTGGTTCATTGTGGGACCAAAAGTGATGGGAGGTAATGAAAATACAACTGATTTTAACTTCAAACCTGATAGTATTTTTGGAGGTCCATCCCTTTCAACTGTTCCTTTTCTGAAATGAGATCTGTTTCTGTGAAAAGGATGTTCAGCTGGAAGAAATCTGCGATGACAGTCAAAATAACAAGGTTTCTTTCCATGAATGAACATAAATGCTTTTTTCTCTCCCATACAGTAAGGACATGATTTCTGACCATGTGTACTCCAGCCATATAACATCCCATAAGCCGGGAAGTCACTAATTGTCCACATCAATGCTTCTCTCAGTATGAAATTCTGTTTTGTTGCAACATTATATGTACTGACACCAATACTCCACAATAAACTTAATTCATCAATCAATGGTTTCAAATAAACATCAATATTTTTCTTCGGATGTCTTGGAATTAGTAAAGTCAAAAAGATATATGGTTCCTTCATCAACATCCATGGAGGTAAATTGTACGGAGTTAAAAAAATAGGCCAACATGAATATTGACTACCATAAGATCTGAACGGACAGAAACCATCAGTGGAAAGGCCCAGTCGAACATTTCTAGCTTCAAAAGCAAAGGATGGATGCACTCTATCAAAATGTTTCCATGAATCACCATCGGCTGGATGATTCGAGCTTTTATCAGTTGAAATATTCTCTTTATGCCATGACATCATTGTCGCTGTATTCTTAGACATGAATAAACGCTGAAGTCTGGATGTAAGTGGAAAATATCTCAACTGTTTTACAGGAATCAAACCAGACTTCCCATGTTGTCCTTCTTTATATCTCAGTTGCCCACATGTGGGACAACTATCCAACGACTCATTTTCCCCAGAATACAAAATGTAGTCATTTGAACATGCATGAATCTTCTGACAAGTAAGTCCCAAATTTCGAACCAGCCTCTTACTCTCATAGTAATTTGCAGGCAAAACATTTCCTTCGGGTAACAGTGTTTTAAGCAAAGAAAATATCTGGTCAAAACAGGTGTTTGACATTCCATTATCTGATTGGATAGCCATAAATTTTGCAACTGCTTCTAATTTGCTCATCTTGCAGCCAGGATATAATGCATCCTCAGCAGACCTCAACAACTCATAAAATTCAGACGGTGCCAACTCAGGATTTGAAGCCATATCAGCTGGAGTTTCTGTATGTTGAACAGATGAACCTGCAACATCATGTACTAAATCTTGAAACTAGGATGGATCCGGAATCAAGTTGGTATCACCTGCTCTGGAACTGCATTCACCGTGTTGATACCAAAAAACATAATCTGGTTGAAAACCAAAACGCAAGAGATGTCCCCCCACTTTATCAAACGTGTCAAACATTCTCAATGCACATTTTCTACAAGGGAATTTTATTTTTCCTTCTGAAACAAATTTTGGATTTGATGTCGCAAATGATAAAAAAGTCTCCACACCCTCTATATATACTGGATTTAAACCAGAACCATTTGGATTTCTACGTTGATTTATCCATATGCGGTCACCTAATAATGATTGTTGACGACCTCGTTGTTCCATATTTTTCTATAAAATATAAAAGCATTATGGTTTTGAATAATTTGTTAGAAAAAACACTCAAGAAAGGATAATTATAGAGCTTACATCATACACGACTGACACAAACTTTTTATTGAGATAGACCTAAAAATTGACCCTTTAAGAATTGAATATGTTGAGAATAAAGCAAAACCTATTACAAATATTGATAATTTTAATATTATATAAATTTTTTATTATTTTCATAGTACTAATATTATTGGTAATTATTCCTAATTATTGGTAATTATTCCTAATTATTGGTAATTATTCCTAATTATTGGTAATTATCGGTAATTATTGGTAATTATTGGTAATTATTACTAATTATTGGTAATTATTACTAATTATTGGTAATTATTACTAATTATTACTAATTATTACTAATTATTGGTAATTATTACTAATTATTGGTAATTATTACTAATTATTGGTAATTATTACTAATTATTGGTAATTATTACTAATTATTACTAATTATTGGTAATTATTCCTAATTATTACTAATTATTACTAATTATCGGTAATTATTGGTAATTATTGGTAATTATTCCTAATTATTGGTAATTATTACTAATTATTGGTAATTATTACTAATTATAGGTAATTATTACTAATTATTACTAATTATTACTAATTATTGGTAATTATTACTAATTATTACTAATTATTGGTAATTATTACTAATTATTACTAATTATTACTAATTATTGGCAATTATTCCTAATTATTACTAATTATTGGTAATTATTCCTAATTATTACTAATTATTACTAATTATTACTAATTATTGGTAATTATTCCTAATTATTGGTAATTATTCCTAATTATTGGTAATTATTCCTAATTATTGGTAATTATTGGTAATTATTCCTAATTATTGGTAATTATCGGTAATTATTGATAATTATTGGTAATTATTACTAATTATTGGTAATTATTACTAATTATTGGTAATTATTCCTAATTATTGGCAATTATCGGTAATTATTGATAATTATTGGTAATTATTACTAATTATTGGTAATTATTGGTAATTATTCCTAAGTATTTGTAATTATTCCTAATTATTGGTAATTATTCCTAATTATTGGTAATTATCGGTAATTATTGGTAATTATTGGTAATTATTACTAATTATTGGTAATTATTACTAATTATTGGTAATTATTACTAATTATTGGCAATTATTACTAATTATTGGTAATTATTGCTAATTATCAGTAATTATTACTAATTATTGGTAATTATTGGTAATTATTGGTAATTATTACTAATTATTGGTAATTATTACTAATTATTGGTAATTATTCCTAATTATTGGTAATTATTACTAATTATAGCTAATTATCTGTAATTATTGTTAATTATTGGTAATTATTGGTAATTATTACTAATTATTACTAATTATTGGTAATTATTACTAATTATTACTAATTATTGGTAATTATTCCTAATTATTACTAATTATCGGTAATTATTGGTAATTATTGGTAATTATTGGTAATTATTACTAATTATTGGTAATTATTACTAATTATTACTAATTATTGGTAATTATTCCTAATTATTGGTAATTATCGGTAATTGTTGGTAATTATTGGTAATTATTACTAATTATTACTAATTATTACTAATTATTGTTAATTATTACTAATTATTGGTAATTATTACTAATTATTACTAATTATTGGTAATTATTCCTAATTATTACTAATTATTACTAATTATTGGTAATTATTCCTAATTATTGGTAATTATTACTAATTATTGGTAATTATTACTAATTATTGGTAATTATTACTAATTATTACTAATTATTACTAATTATTGGTAATTATTACTAATTATTACTAATTATTACTAATTATTGGTAATTATTACTAATTATTACTAATTATTACTAATTATTGGTAATTATTACTAATTATTATTAATTATTACGAATTATTGGTAATTATTACTAATTATTACTAATTATTACTAATTATTACTAATTATTGGTAATTATTACTAATTATTACTAATTATTGGTAATTATTCCTAATTATTACTAATTATTACTAATTATTGGTAATTATTCCTAATTATTGGTAATTATTCCTAGTTATTGGTAATTATTCCTAATTATTAGTAATTATCGGTAATTATTGATAATTATTGGTAATTATTACTAATTATTGGTAATTATTACTAATTATTGGTAATTATTACTAATTATTCCTAATTATTCCTAATTATTACTAATTATTACTAATTATTACTAATTATTACTAATTATCGGTAATTATTCCTAATTATTACTAATTATTACTAATTAGTGGTAATTATTAGTAATTATTACTAATTATTACTAATTATTGATAATTATTGATAATTATTGATAATTATTACTAATTATTGGTAATTATTACTAATTATTGGTAATTATTACTAATTATTGGTAATTATTACTAATTATTACTAATTATTCCTAATTATTGCTAATTATTGGTAATTATTCATATAATTACCAATAATTAGGAATAATTACCAATAATTAGGAATAATAACATTATTAGTATATTTTATTATTAATATTAAAATAATATAAATTTCTATATTATATACAATTCTCCATTCATATGTGTGTTTTCTGTCTCCACATACAAATATTACATGTGGAGACAGAAAACACACAGATGAAAGGAGAATTGTATATAATATAAAAAATTATATTATTTTAATATTAATAATAAAATATACTAATAATGTAATAATGTAATTATTCCTAATTATTGGTATTTATTACTAATTATTAGCATTGATTCTTAATTATTGAAAATTATTACTAATTATTCCTAATTACCATTAACTATGAACAATACTAATAATTTAAATTTATTAAGTAACAAAACAATGTAAACATAATTAAATTACAACTAATTAAGAATAATTGAAACTAATAAAAAATTTAAAATAAATATTAAATTAAAATGAACATAAATACCTTTAAAATTGATCTGAGGTTGATCTCTGATCGTTCTTGAAAACTTCAATATCAACTCCGGAGAAAAAAATCAAACTTAAGAAACGCTGAACTCTAGAAATAGAATTTTGAGAGAAGGAGAAGATGGAGTTTCAGAATGAATTGAAAAAAACGGATGGGGGTATTTATAGGTTAGATTATTTGCGACGGTACCCGTCACAAATGCTTTAGCCATCATTTATTACGGTCAACGGTTAAATAGTTATTTGCGACGGGTCCCGTCGCAAATAATAACCTGCCGACATACTATTTGCGACGGGGGTATATTCCCGTCGCAAATAACTTTCTCGCGATTTGGCGCGCAAACCGCGCCAGTCCTTTTGCGACGAGGTAAGCTAACCCGTCGCAAATAAGTTTCTAACGGGACTATTTGCGACGGGATTTATTCCCGTCGCAAATAACCCGCCGCAAATAGCAATTTTTCCCGTAGTGGGCCCTCAATTTTACATTTGTTGTTCACTTGTTTGTGATTGATGACCTCAATCACTCCTTACAAATATTTACGTTTCCCCCCCAATTGTGTGTATATAATTGCCACCAATGTTCTCCTATTCAAAATCCTAATTTGGTGGTGACTTTTTCATTTTCTTTTCCCTCTAATTATGAAAAAAATTTATTAACCCTATTTCCGATGTGGGTTTCCCACAAAGGTATTTTCTATTTTCAACCTTTTATTTTTGAAGAAAAATTTAAAATTGTGAGGATGCAATTTATTGAAGGAGAGGAGAATGTAACACCCCAATATTTCATAGTACATTATCTCTTTAGAAAAATTTAATATCTTACATTGCACACAACACTGACTTGGCTTGCGTTATATGCAGGATTGAGTTTCTGTTAAACAACACATTAATATTATAATTATTTAAACGAAATATTTATTTATCATGTAAATATTGTAATATGAGTAGTAAAAAATAAATTTTAAATTTTATTTATAATATTTTAACATAAATAAAACATATTTATAATGAAATGTATATGTTTTATTAAAATAGTTATATATTTAGAAATACCATTTTCTTAAAAGAACTACTTTTTATGTCCTTTTGTGTACAATAATAAAATTAATTTTAGACACTACTAAGAATTTAATTTGGTAAAATCGACTTCATTTTTGAATTAGGAATATCAAAATTAGATTAGGGTGAGGTTTTGGTATTTTTTTGAAAACATTCAATTTTTTATGAATAATGAAAAATACCGCATAGTACATAAAAAATGACCTTTTCATTTAAATAATTATTTTTAATAAAAATTTATCTTAAAGTAAAAACAGATACATAATACATATATTAGTCCAATTTAATTCATTAGATTCATTTTATAATAATATTAGATATATAAAATTTTATTAAACCTTTTAATGTATTTTTCCCACATTCTAGGCACATTTACAAATTTGCATAAAACATAATTTTACCACTTTTGTGAATTGAATTTCAAAAATATGATAGAAACTGTTGTCATTAGTAAGTAAAATGTGGTTCAATAGGATGAAAATAATCTTTGGTGAATAGTAACTTTTGAATTTTATTTACCACAGTTAAAAGTAAATAGGATAATTAGAGGTAAAAATAATTTTATAATAATATAAAATTACCCCAAAACATATTCTAATTCTATTGAATATGTTTTTTGAACAAAATTAACCTTAATAAAAAAATAAGATCCTTTTTTATCTATTTGGGTTAGATTAGGACGTTTATTATATTTTATTTAAAGAAGAGTTAAAAGTGCTAAATTTCAATTTTAATAACTAAAACATTTTTAATATAGGGTTATACATAAGATAAATTTGACTATAAATATTCATTAGAAAGATAAAAAGATTTCCTACATCATGGTATTTTATTTATAAATTTTAAACATTAAATAATTAAATTTATTTATGACACAATGATGATGAAATAATTGTATTTTTAATGAAAGATTAAAATAATTGATATTTTAAATATTAAAATAAATGTAAATTAAAACTTTTGATTCCATTAACGAATTTTATAGGTTAATATGACATGTTATAGTTGATTAAATGTATTTTTTTTGAATTAATCAAGTTTTTATGACTTTCAAAAAAATAAAATATTAAATAGTGTAAAAATTGATATAAATGAGTTTTTTTAAAAAACTATTATTTTATTAAAAGATATAATATTACTAAAAATATAATATTCGTCCAAATGACTTATATAATGTTAGATATGTCATTAATGAACCACTTGAGGTTCTCTTGTAATTTTATAGTAACTATATTAACCATGTAGTATAAAAATACAAGAAGACATAGTAAAAGTTAAACTATTTAACTAAGAGTTAAATCTAAAAGATAAGGTTATTATGATGACCTAAACTTGTATAAAACCTATTGGTTTAGAGTATTTAGACCCATACCCACCTTATCCTCTAAATAAATTCATTTTTAGCTATTATAAACTGAAAATAAGTTTATAATAAATTAATATTTCAAGATTTTCCTAAAGTGCCCCTCATCTCTCTTATAAAAGGGTACTTCCCCTTCTCTTAAATAACCCCTAAAAAGCCATTTGTATTATCCAAACCCAACCCAAATATCCTCCAAAATACCCTAACTTCAACCTAGAGGCCTTATGCTGAGCGGAAATCCATCCTAAGGATCCCTTTTGTTCAAATCAAAAGGAAACGCCTGAAGAAGAGGTAATTATTTTATCACCTCTTTCATAGTTCTTTTCTTCTTCTACTTCCTCATTATTTTTTGTTACCATACTAAAATAATAAATACAGTACCTTATAAATTCTTAGATGTTATTATAAATTTGTTACAACTATATTCATTATTCTATCCATCTTAGGAATGATAAAGTCACCATACGTATGTACGCACGACTTACCATCTCCATGTCGTGGTGTAGTTTGTTATTCAAAACTTTATTATTCTGATGGGTATAATAATGAGTATAATTAATGTAAATAATGAATATAACATAGTAATGATTCTGTAAATATAATATACCATCAAATTAAATACCATTTCACTATCAATAGAATGATATTGTCGATCGTGCGTACATACGGCTTACCGTCTCCACGACGCGATGAAATTTATCTTCAACGATCACCATTAAAGAATATTTATAAATATATATATTGATTAAGTATGAGATATATTAAATAATATTTCTACTAGAATAATATATATTTATTTAGATAAAAATATTTTGTTTACTTACATCTATATTATACGATAAGAAAACGGAAACAACGTTCATGCGTACGTACGGACTACCGTCTCCATGAACGGTGATTCCATTTAATATATCTATATATTATACATATTTATATTATGAATATATATGATATATAAATCATGTTTTATATTATGGAAGTTTTTAAATCGTGATTTAGGTGATATGATCAAGAATAGCAAGTTAAAACACGTACGATAAAGAAAGAAGATTATTACTCGAAATGTTGCATTAACTTGTTAATAAATGGGTAATATAAAGTCATAAAAGAATCATATATGATATCATAAATATTATTATGATTGTTATATAAGCTAATAATATGTTCAAAAACATAATACATGAGTTTCAGAGTCGTACGAAGAGTATCAGACTTAAGGTAAGGGTCAATTCCTCAATCTCATTATTATTTGAGATTGTTGATGTGTAAGTATCTATTGGGACATATTTATTCATCCATGTCCATGTTTCATAAAAATGTTTTCAAAAAGAATATTTTAAGGTTTTATATAAGGATATATTTAAATATATCATCATTTAAAATGTTTTAAATATTTATTTTTCTAAATCTATTTAATTAATGTCCATGTTTTCAAAATTATTTTAAGGATTTATTTATGTGAACACGATTGTTTTAAAATGTTAATTAAATTCAAAAGTTTCAAAGTGGTATGGGACACTTTGATTCAAAAATATATTTTAAATGACTTCATTTATAAATTGTGTGACTTTTAAATGATTTATTGAAAAAAGGGATATTTCTCTCATAGAGTTTTACTGATTATTTACAACTATGTCAACATCCTTTATTAGATATTATTATTCATTGAGGTTTATTTATTATACAATATTACATATTGTATTGAATGAGTTATGATATGTTTGACTATTTATGTGCTATTTTTATACCATTCATGGTTTATGGTTAAATTATTAACATTTATTATGCTAGTTTTCATACAAATGTTTATGTTATGTTTCACCCTTTTCATATGAGGAATACATTAGACTTAGTAAGTGATGGGAGAGGCCTGCTATAGCCCCTCTAAGTATCAGTAGGTCTCATGATACTAACTAGTGTCTTGGAAAAAGGCCTTGACAAAATATTTGTGAATTTTCTTGGTACAAGGACTTGACACAGTAGTTATTATGTCCAGCATTATGCATTCTCTCGTTATGAAATTAGTTATTACATGTGATTATTCTACTAGTAGAATGTCCATGTGCATATTTATATGTTAATGTTTGATTTATTTTTTCCATATTATGTTCAAGTTTATTTTTTAAAAGGATGATGGTTTTATTATACATCTTTCCTTAAAAGTTTATAGCTTCGGCTGAATTATTTACCCTTAATGATCATCTGATCTCACTCCTTTATAATGCAGAGTTATTATAGGGGAATAATGAAGTTCTATAAGGATTATTTATGTTGTATTTTATGTTAGAAAGTGTAATGTAATATTCATGTATGTAATCTATTTTCCAAGTCTGCTAAACTGATCGGTCCTTCGGGACATGATTCCTTGTAATCATGCCAATGTATTAAAATAATGCACCAGCTCCGTGATTCTAGGGTTGGGGCATTACAAAAAACTCATCTCACTCTTCCACATGAAAGGATATAGGATGGGGGAAAATAAATTAAGAAATAGAGTATACAATCATTCCTATGGAAGAGTGCTCTCTCACAATAGCCTAAATCACCATTACATTCAGCCACGAGTAATAAAGAGGTGACTATGATTGAACTAAATTCCAAATCTACAGGAAACATTAATTTTCTCTTATTGAATCGAGCCCCATGAATTATCTCTCTATTTCTATAGGTATGAGATCTCAACATAGTGTAATAATAATTAACATAATCATAATTATATTTACAATGAGAAACAAAATTAATGAATGATAAAAATATAAGGTGAAGGAGAGAATTAAACCTAATCCTTGTGAATCAAGAATTAGGGTTTCACCCTACTCTTTGAATGAAAATTACAAAGGGGAAGTGGAACTCTTATTCAAAAAAAAAAACAAAAAAATTGGAGAAAATAAATCATGACATTTTGTGAATTATATGTGGAACACCTTGATGTTATCATCATTACCTCTGAGTTTCATCCCTATAATAATAGCTAACATCCTATAAAAATATACACTTCCCCCTGAAGATGTATTTCAATGCTCAAACTGATCACCAATTTTTTTTGGATTCTACACAAAAAAACACTAGGTTGAATTCGAGATGTGATTTTCCTATTTATGAAATTATTTCTCTATTTCTGAATTTTTAGGCCACTAAATAATATTATGGAGCGGTGTTACCATCATGAAAGTCCAACGATTATACCTTTACTCATGTTTGGATAATTCTAATTTTAAGTTGGTACCGAACCTTAAACAAATATACAATAAACCTTACATAGACTAATATAGTACCAACTTCGATTTTTCATCTTCTCTATGGTCTATCAGTCTCCTAATGAAATTGGTTCTACCAGAAATATGAACTACCATCGATTTTAGCATTTCCCATTCATAAAAAACACAACTAATCTTGTGGATATTTTATTCATTTGTTAACCAAGATCCCCAACTCAAATAAAACCTTTATCCACTCTCACTGGACACTTCTTCACATATATTTAAACATGTATTCACAAGAATTAACATGAGTCTCATAAATTTTAGATATGGATGAAGGTAGATCGTAAATTAAAACATCAAAGAGATAGATTATTTTTCCTCAGAAATCATGGGTATGCATCGAACATGGCAACATCAGCTTCCATTCACTAGTAATGTCTATTTGGCTTCAGTCAATAGAATATATAGGTGGATTCCAATATGTTTTATAAGGAACAATAGAAGGGAAATGGGGTAGAGGAGTAATGGAAAGATGAAAGTAGTGGCTGGTGGAAACAATAGTATTTTTGTGGCAGTATTTGGAGAGAGATCTGGGGGTAGAAAAAAATTTATCTAACAACTAGTATTATGATCTGATGGTATAAAATTATTTTTGGCAATAACATAAATATATCAGGGGATTAGTAGTAGATTTTTTCAAATAGTGGTAATAAAATATACTTATGGTAGTACATGAGACTATAACAGTGACACTCAACTCAATAGTAGCAAATTACACTAGCTATAGTAGGGAATACTGGATGTAGGAGACCTAAAAAAACAAGAAACAATACAGACATAGTTAAATTTTAAATATTGATTTAAATAAAATATTGATCAATAAATTTTCCCAACTAGAAATTAAATTCTATAAAATATAAGAAAATCAATTCCATATAATATAATTCAAAATGAAAACATCAAATTTTTTATAGAATTTATTTTAACATTTGAAACATTTTAAAAACCATCCAAAAAATAATTTCAAATACCGTACAACCCAAATTTCAAATTTCAATTCAATTTCAGAAACTTTTATTCTTATAAAATTGGAATATTTAACTCAATAACATTACAACAATTAAGAACACTAAAAATAAACATTTTAAATAAGATTTTAAATTAAAGTTGGATGGATCCTCAACTTATAAAAAAGTATATAATTCTATACTTCTAGTACATTTTATCATTAATGCTCATTTCATTACCCAAAAATAGATGTGGTAATGTGCATAGATTCAAGCCACATCACCAACCACACCTTAATTAGATCACCCTCATGGCTGAAATAAGAATGTTTTGAAAGTATAAAGGTTCACATGTGAGATATCTTTTTAAAATTAGGTAATAGGTATGCATATAATTATATGAACTTCATTATAATAATGATCATAAATATTATAATACTTGTAATATACTTTGGATGGTCAGTGAATATAATAAGTAAGGATATATTATCTCATGAAATGACTATGTATAACATATAATAATATACTAATGTTATTCACAAAATTTCATCATAACCCATAATACTTCATAATGATAATTAATTATAGATATCTAAAAGGAATACTTTAGGGTTTCTATAATTACACTCTTTATATAAAGTAAATAACACATATAAATAAATGATAAATATAGAGTGACTTTATTAAAAAACCATGATACATTTACATGAAAAACAATCATTCCATCTATTTTTCTATGTATATAATACCAAAATACATTACATGATTTTCATGATTCCACTTTATTAATGTTTTTTGGAAAATTTATACTATTTTATACTATATTGTTTTTATGAATCACATATTATTAGGTATAAATTTAATTATTTTATGTTATTCCATATGTATTATGGTGGTTCTAGACTATTAGAGGGGTTGTTTGAGGCTTTATTTTAAAAAATGGTAAAAAAGATAAAAGGGGAAAATATATCAAAATTGTTTAATACCGTCAACAACCCAATTGACCGACACTAGGCACATGGTATCTAAAATAGAAAGGGGAATTACTAAGGTGGACCATCAACTTGTTGGTGGTCCATGACCAGGTAATCAGTGACCAACGGGTTTTGAATGTGGGTCCACTAGGTACCCAATTGTCTATATCAAGGTTATTTAATTTAAATATAATAAAATTATTAAGTTAAAATTTATAAAATATTGGGACCTCCCTTGGGAAATTTCATGATCCAACCACAAATATTCATCTTATCATACTTGAATGTGGACGATCTTCAATATATTCACTATAATCTAATATTATCTCATCTTGTTGGATAGTGAGAAGTGATGTTATTTCTCATTTTCCATATCTTTTAGATTTTTTATACTGTATCATTATTTTTTATATAAAATCATTATTTTTGTGTACTATTTTCGGTTTTATGAATTTTTACAATTGGGGTTATTTCATTTGATGATTTTTGATGATAATAAATCCATATAAATGAGGTTGGTGGTCCATAAATCTTTTATGTCAAATCATAGCTCTACAGGGGATACTTCTAAGTAGACAAACATAACCAATAAGTGGCCCCTCAAACTCAACTCAAATAGGTGAGAGGATATATTATAGTGAAGAAGTATCCACATAATGAAATGAGGAGGATTACCTCTATATATAACCAGTCACATGATATCATATATCACTATCCATAATGTAATAAATGAAAACTATAAATAAATAAAATGATAATGTTTTTTATTCTTTCTCTGGGGTGTGGATGCTAGACATGTTGAATGTGTGCTGGAGTCTCATTTCTATTACCCCATATTCTTTCTTTCCAAAGGTGGGTAGCTTTCGTCACTTTTAATGGAAAATGTCCAATCCTTGATTGAAATAGGATTATCAGATGCCATCAACTCCTTCCACAGATTCCTCCTTAGAACTCGTCACCTAGTCCCAGTCTCCCTCATTGAGTTAAGTCATGTTCATGGAACTTAGTCTCAGTGCTATCTTTTTTTGGACGTTGGTTAATTATACTTCTTATGTATATACATTCCAATGGGTCTTGATAGGACATCAACATTCGGTCATGAGTGTAGTCATGTTGGGCATCAGTGTCATGTCTGGATGCTAGGAACATTGGTCACATGTATCTTCCTCATAATAGGTCATCTCATGGATACATCTTTAGGTATGGAACCCAAGTAATCCCATGTCAATCATGAGGAATCTAATTCTAAACTCATATCTTCCAATGGTTTCACCTCAAGAATCCCATGTTTATCATGAGTTAGTTGAGTTTGTAGCCACATACCTTCCATGGAATTCACCTCAGGCTTCCCATGTTTATCATGAGGTAGTAGTAGGATAAAATTCACGAGTTTAACATTTTATGGACATGGAATGAGAGTTTAACATCTTTTGGAGATGGAGAGAGACTGATCATAATTTTCCACTAAGGCAAATCGAGGAGATATGCCCTTATGAGGGAACACCTAAAAGGTTTACCGATGGATGGATCAAAACTCCCCATGGAGGTGGGTATGAGGGGTGTGTCCCATGAAGGGGATATTTCACACTATGAAGACTAATCTAGACACCCCTGAAGTTAGAACAGGGAGGTACACCCCTAGGAGGGGGAACATAGGTTTACCATTGGTTGAGATTGAACCTTGAAGGAGGCGTCCTATATAGCCTGTTCAGAAGATATGGATTGAAACCCACAAAGTTTTATAAAGTAGTTTAAGGTCATGTGATATGACCAATCCATGTATTTTAACATTATGAGGTAAGTACACTCACACCGTGAAAGGAGTGAGGATGCTCATGACTCAAAAGGAGGGTCAGTGGGGGATGGTATTGGGATTATGTATGTAATCTTCCCTTCATAAGAGTATTTATATTGTATGGATTGTGCGGGGGATTACGCTTGGGAGATACCTTAGTGATTCTAGGAGTAATGATATAGAGTATGGGGAATATGCATAGAAGTGGCCCAAAGGGGCCTGATTGAGATGTGGTCTCTAGGTAGGGTCATGATATTACCAGGATATGGAAGTCTGGGGAAAATTAGTGTGGATGTGGATGGAGTGTATGTAGTGATGGGTTTGGAACTCAGGGAGGATTTCTATTTATCCTAGTTAGTTATGAATAAAATCCCACATAGTTTGTAATGTTTGGGGATTACACCTGAGGAGGAGGCCCATAGAAGTGGAGGATATGGTTGGGGATTACACATAGAATCATCCCATTGAAGGGACATGATGTGATTGGAGATTAAATGTAGGAGAATCCCTTGGAGCATGTATGGAATGGCATACACATAGAATCTTCCCATAAAATTAGAGGTTGTATGACATGGTTTCCTCTAATATCTAAGCCCATGTGAGTCATGATCAGTGTTAAAAACAAGAGGAAATAGTAGACCTGATAGCCATGTCATGAAATATGTGCCAATAAAAGATGGTATGGATCTTACGCATGGAAGATTCCCTAAGAGTATTTCATTCCATTGAGGAGGATCTCATTCCATGTGAGGTAGATCCTATTGCCAATGAGTCATACATGGATCATCCTATGCTTGTGGCATAGGGTGTGCATGGATTATACATAGGGGCTACCCTGGGTGAAAATTTGTGGTAGTTACACATGAGAGAGACACTAAGTGGATGAGTGTGGGACCCTCCCATGCTAGTTGGACAAGAAGAATCCAATGTTTATTAAATAGGGTAAGACTACAGTTGTACATCATGTACTAAGGAAGTTGGTGTTAGGAAGGTTTATGTCATGCATCCCGGATGTGGGGGACTCACTCCATACCCCTTTGGAATAAATAACTATATCCCATTCACCCTTATGAGGGGGGGTGGGTTTAGAAATTCCATATTGGAATGGTGTGGAGGAGTGGTCAACCATGAGGTCCACATTAGAATTACTATACTGAGAAGAAAAAGGTGTTAGCATAACTATGCTAAGAAGAAAATGGTAAATGGGTTTCTTGGGCCACACTAGGAATGCATTGGGACATGGGAATGGGTGGAACATGTCACATAAGGACTTGAGGTGTAGCTGGAACGATCCTGGAAGGGTGTGAGGGCCTTGGGCACTCAACCTTCACAAGGAGGTGTTAGCAGAAGGGAGGAAACATAGAGAATCACATGAGAGGGGATTCATGAAGCATAAGTCCTCGCAGAGTGGTACTTTTTTAAGCCCATGTTATTCATAGAGGTAAAAGTCTTCATGAAGGGATGTGCTTCCTAAAACATGGTGAACCTACCACAAGATGATGTTATGACTCAGGAAAGGAGTGCTTTATAAAGGCTTAATGGTTTATTAAGCCTCAAGTACCCCTGAGGGACTTCTTCCTTCATGAAGGGAGTGGGAATTCATGAAAGGCATCCCCACCTTAGGTGGAGGTATTCAAGAACATATGGGAGGGGGTTCTCATAAAGATCAGGTACCTTGGGTGATCCATTTTGTTATGGCTCATAATGATCAGACGCTTTGTGAATTAGATGCAATTTAGAAGTTGAAGGGTTGGGTAACCATTTTATAAAGGTAAGAATGGGTTGGGTATTTATAGGCAGAGTTTCACGATGTTGGGAAGTAGTTCATGAAGAAAATATAGTCTTTGCGAATGGCTATAGCTCTATTGGACTCACAAGGCACGACGTCAATCCTCAGTGCAGTCGTAGAGGGCCTTCAGACCCATGGAGAACACCATCAAGGTATCCTACATTTGTGAAGGGGGGGGGGGGGGTTTGTGAACTGGATTCACAAAGAAGACCCTTAATATAGTTTTTTTCCATTTTGGATCATATTTTTTATGATCTGTATATGACTTCCCCATCTAATCATTTGTCACATATTTCTATGCTAACAAATCCCCCCCCCCCCTCAAAATGGGTGTTAACAAGAAAAATGAAGGTCAAATTATGAGGTTGAATCATCGAACTTTTAAAATCAGATCCCTTCCATGAAGAACATTTTCGATGCTTTCCCACGATGATGATACACGAAGATTGCTTGCGTGAAGTCTATCGCGAAGCACAACCTGGCTGAGTGCCTATAGAAAGCACCATGGGGGTGGGTCAATGGCCCTTGAATCTGTGAAAATAAAATTCTTTTTACTCTCTTATAAAAATGCTCAATATCTCCATGATCACACTCTCTGAATGATTCCTTGAGAATTGGACTTTAGGTCTTTAGCTCTACGAAAACTGCTTAGCGAACTAGACATTATGAACCAGAACTTCATGAAATGAGTACTGTGAATCATATCTTCATGAATTGAGCTTTGAGAACAATATTTGTGAACAAAATATATGAACCAGTCTTAGAAAACACTTAATTCCTGAATTCCATGTCCGCTCAAGAGATTTCTCAGGAATTCACTACAGATGCTGCTCGGAGGGAAGAGATAGAGAACAATATCACGATTGAGGAGTGTGTTCAAAGCGCCTCAGACCACAAATCAATTATTGGATACTATCATATGCCGAACAGAGTATCCTTTTTGAAATAGAATGCTATTAATGGATTCATCTTGAGGGATGATGGTTTTAATCCTGGAGGTGAGTAGGGATGAACTTGCTAACTAGTTTCGGAGTATACCAGGGCAATACCGGTGGCACATGGTTGCTGCATGCCTCATTTGGAAATACTGCGCATCTATCATAGTATATATATTTATTTATTTACTTACTTATTTTTTTATTTACTTACTTATTTACTTATTTACTTACTTATTTACTTACTTATTTACTTACTTATTTACTTACTTATTTACTTACTTATTTACTTACTTATTTACTTACTTATTTATTTATTTACTTACTTACTTATTTACTTACTTACTTATTTATTTATTTATTTATTTTTATTTAATTACTTATTTACTCATCTATTTATTTACTTATTTATTAATTTATTAATTTATTGATTTATTAATTTATTATTAATTTATCATTATTTATTATTGCCATGCTAATTCCCAACTCCATGCATAAGTCCATGTCCATGCACATGCCCATTCCATATATAGAAATTCTGTGTTCGGTGAGATTTGAATCCCTTACCTCTTGCTGATTCACCAAAGACTTTACCACTCTAGTGGGCACTTTATGTGGTCAATAAAAACAAATTTAATATACTTATATATATATATATATATATATATTAATTTGAAAAACAAATAGATACATAACAAATAGATACACACTAAATAATTATTAATCAATAAATATTAATCAATAATGATTAATCAATAATCAATAATCAATAATTAATAATTAATAATTAATAAGTAATTATTAATATTTAATAATTACTAATTCAAAATTACTAATTAATAAATAGAATATAAATGAATAATAAATAATGAAATATATAATATGGAAATAAATGGTAAATAAAAAATAGTAAATAGTAAATAATAAATAGTTAATAGTTAATAGTAAATAGTAACTTGTAAATACTAAATACTAAATACTAAATAATATATAATTTATAATATATAATATATAATATATAATATATAATATATAATATATAATATATAATATATAATATATAATATATAATATATAATATATAATATATAATATATAATAAATAATATATAATACATAATACATAATACATAATATATAATACATAATAGATAATACATAATTTATAATACATAATAGATAATACATAATATATAACACATAATATATAATACATAATATACAATATATAATATGTAATACATAATATGTAATACATAATATATAATAGATAATAGATAATATATAATACATAATATATAATAAATAATTTATAATAAATAATAAATAATATATAATACATAATACATAATATGTAATATATAATATATAATATAAGATATATAATAGATAATAGATAATAGATAATAGATTATAGATAATAGATAATACATAATATATAACATATAATATATAAGTAATGTATAAATAATAAATTAATTTAAAAAATAATTTAATATATGATAAATAAATAACAAATAAAAAATAAATTAATAAATAATAGATAAATAAATAATAAATAATGAATAATGAATAATAGATAATAAAAAATAAATATTAAATAATAAAAAATAAATAATAAAAAATAAAAAATAAAAAATAAAAAATAAAAAATAAATAATAATAATAACTAATAATTAATAATTGATCATAAAGAATTAATAATTAATATTTAAAAATTTATAAATAATTTATAAATTATTAAGAAATTTTTAATAAATAAATCATAAATAATTAATAAATAATGAATATTGAATAAATAATAAATAATAAATAATAATTAAACAAATAAATAATAAATGAATAACAATATAATTATAAATTAATATTTAAATAATTAAAAATAAATTAATAAATAATAAATAGTAAATAGTAAATAATAAATAATAAATAATATAGAATAAAGAATAAATAATAAATAAATAAAGACATAAATAAAGACATAAATAAATATATAAATAAATAATAAATAATAAATAATAAATAATAAATAATTATTAATTATTAATAACTAATAAATAATAAATAATAAATAATAATTAATAATTAATAATTAATAATTAATATTAAATAATTAATTAATTAATAAATAGTTAATAATTAATTTATAAATAATAAATAAATAAATAATAATAAATAATAAATAAATAATAAACTAATAATAAATAAATAATAATTATTTAATTAATAAATTAAAAATAAATTAATAATTAATGTGTACATAATAACTAAATAATAAATAATAAATAATAAATAATAAATAATAAATAATAATTAATAATTAATAATTAATAATTAGTTAATAAATAAATAAATATTAAATAAGTAAATAAATAAATAAATAAATAAATAAATAAATAAATAAATAAATAAATAAATAAATAAATAAATCATAAAACATTAAGAACCTCTAAAAACCCAAAAATCACTAAGATGAAAATAAAATCTGATATGTGACTCCTTTTTCAGCACTACAACCAATCAAATCAAAGATCATGAAATGAGCTTTGATAGGATATGTGGTACAGGCCGAACGAACACCTGGATCAAAAGTTATAACCGTTTGGAATTTAAAAAATTGGGGTCTGCAACTAAAACCTCTCTTTCAGAGGCCTTTTGGTCTTTTTGGGGGAATAAAAAGGGGTACAATACTGAAAAAGTTGATACCAGACCTAAACAGTGTAGAGATCATCGCATGCTTTGATTTGATATGTGGTAGAGCCCAAACAGACACCCGGATTAAAAGTTACAGCCGTTTGTAGCTCGAGTTTGATTTTCAACTTTTGAAATTGGAATATATATTTTTTCCTTTTATTATCATATGATTTAAATCTCACTTGGTTTTAGCTCATTTTATAAACTTCGATTTGACTGGTTGTAGAGCTAAAATGAACTCCCAGATCAGAAGTTATGGTCATTTGATGCTGAAGTCTGTTCTTCAACTTATTGAAGATTTTTTTTTCAATTTAAAAATATTATTAACTAATAATTATACATATTTATTACTTGAAACATTATAAATAATTAAAATTATAAAAAATAAACTATATTTTATTTTAAATAGTAAATAAAATATCATAATAAATAAATAAATAATTTTTTTTAAAATTTTTGCTTCAATTTCATGGCCGTTTTTAAAAAAACCATTGCTAAAACACTGTTTTTTGTAGTTCATGGTGTAGGGAAACAGTGTGGTGAAGTTGTGGAAAAAGAACGTCCCCTTCAATCATTAGTTCAATTATTTCTATAATGGCTTAGTAGAGGAGCCCGCTATGGGAAGAGAGCCAGCAAGGAAATTTCTGACGAGGCCGCACACATGTCCTAGGGGTTACTAAAAGGGAAAGGAGGGATCCTATTGGAAGATTAGGGAAGCGAGCTAGTGGAATCTATAGAGTTACAGTGTGAATACCAAGCCTCAACCTGTATTAATATTAGCAGGATTTATCGCGATGCTCATTTGTGGTTGGATTCTCCCAATGAGGGATGCACATATGGGGGTGCTTCCAAGGATTTTTATAATGGTGGTGATGCTAGTGACATGGCATCATTTCAACCTTGGAATCCCATTGCTTGCGATATTGTACAATATACTTTTGCACATTATTGAAGAGAAGATGTTGTTATATGTTTGTGGGTGTTTTCACTTCCTATACAGTTGGGTGGGTACACACATGTGGGGCTACGAGTATCCAAACCATATCTCCCCTCCCATAATGAAATTTCGGCCGACCATCCTGAATATTTTGTGGAGTTACCCAATTAAGTTGGGGCTGAAGGATCTGATGAACAAGGATGGACTAGTAGATCAATTTATCGTTCACCCATTCTCCTGGCCGATGGGAGTAGTGACCGATGATAATGTAGGGACTGAGGATTAGAGATCATAACTCCTATACTTTTTAGGTGAGTTACTGGTGGAAAGGGTTGATTGTGAGTCAGTTTGTGAGATATATAACCCACATCGGTTTGTATGGTAGTTTAGGTTCTTGCATAGGTTGAATCCAAAGGTGAACTTATAGGTGCATCATGAGTGCCACCCTTTGATGATGTGGTAATTATGGAACATGCTCACATGAAAAGATGGAAAGATGCAGAATGAGTTTCCACTATCCACTACTGTGTACAGGCTAACCCATGACTATGCATAGAGTTGGGTGATTACCTATCCAGGGGTAACGTTGAGGCAGTTGGATATTTGGGATAATGTAGCCGTAAACCCTCCATTATGGGGATAGGGTAGAGTGGTGGATAGAGTATGCCATGGCGGCAGAGCTGGCCTGGTTGGAAGGGTAACAGTAGCATGACCAGTGGTTCATGGGCTCGTACATGCAAGAGGTGAAGAGAGATAAACATCAGCATCTGGCCCAGCTCTATTGGGAAGGAAGAATCGGGAGGAAGTGGATCCATCCTGGGTGGTCTACATGACATTTTTCCAAGCTACTGGAAAGAGGTTACACCGCATGGACATTCCCAGTGATGTCATCTTTCCTGAGGATTGGTATAAGTTGGATGTTTACATGCAATTCCTCAATCCTCGTGGGATGTGACGGCATATCAATAGGTATGGGATGTATCTTTTCAGTATTGGTCAAGACAAGGATGGATTCCTCATATCTTGGTATTATGGGGTATGATACATGCAGAGTTGGCAGACTTAGTGCATTCCCATGATACTATACATCCATTGATTGACCAAGTGACGGTGCTCCTGGACATGACCTCTCTTCCACAACTACCAGTAACTAAGAAAGCTATGTGAGATCAATTTATTGAGGAATTAGAGTATTCTTGGGAATATGATGTCTATTTAGGCTCACCTTTGAGAAGAAACATTGTTGCTAACCTAGTAAATATCTAAATCTTAACTACCTCGGATATAACCAGTTTCATTGAACTACTGAACTCTCTTTCCACTTATATAGGAATCAAACAAAGAGGAGGGTAGATTCAATATGGAATTGAAAAATAAGGTTATGAGATCTCAACCCATGAATGGGTGAGTGTGGGGTCTTGTCCCGATGTCATGGTTACGAGAAGTCAAACATCGATGCTTGCAGCTGAGGTGGGGGTTGCAGAAAGAACCCTACCTGGGAGGCTTCCAGTGAATCTTTAGAAACTAGACATTAGAGTATAAAATTCATGTAAGTTCATTTATCCTATATGGATTTTACAATTTGTTTCTCCTTCCCATGATTGAATGAAATATTCTGGAATGGCAGTCTGAATGATGCTCAGAACTGAACCACCAGCTCCAATAGTGACATTAGCTGCACCTGAAGATGAGGTGGTGATATAAGATGCTTCTTCCCCAACGGAAAGAACCAGAGAGTCCATGGTGTTCGGGCCAACTATATAAGTTCCATAGGAGGGGACTACTAATACTACTCCCCCAATGGGGGCGATCGAGATTGGTCCCACCATAGAGCAGGCTGAAAGAGCCGCGATGGTTGGGCCTATGGTGGTGGCGCTACCAGAAGAAGCTATTGAGGAAACAAATGTATTAGAGGAAGTGTTAATTGAATTAGTGACTGAGATTACTAAGGAGGATACATTGTGTGTTATTTTCCTAAAATTTCCACTAGTGTCAACTAAAGGGTCCAAAACTGGAGTTGTACCACTAGTGGGAGTATCCAAAGGAGCTCGGGTGATGGTGTCCACCACTGTGATGCCTCATGGTGTAGTGGAAGCTTCTTTCATAGGAAAAGAGGATGAAAAAGAACTATTCCCTAGGATTTTCATCCATCTTCTCACATTATAAGATCTACATATAGAGGTCCTATCTAATAAAATACTGGTAGTCTTTCTTCCTCATGATCCCACACCACCTGAAGATTTCAAGGACTCTAGTCTAGAAGTCACCGAGGATAACAGGTCCATCCATCACAATGCATGGGGGAATGAGTGGAATGTCATCATCTATGTCCAGATAGATGAACTTCCATAATGGGAGGGATATCTATGCCATTTTTTGGTCAGCCTAGGGACTGGTGGGATGGATTCCAACACTTTTCATGCACTAGACCAAGAATTCCTCATCTATTGAGCCCATGTGGAATGGAAGGAGCTTGATCTGGCCTGGAGGAATCATAGGCCTAAGGGATTCTAGGCACTTTAGAAATTTGAGAAAGATATGACCAATATAGAGGGGATTTCACAGGATATTGTGATGAATATTTTCACTTGGACCGAGATCACTAACAGTCATAGGATTCAACTAGCAACTTCTGAGGACAAGGAAGTTAAAATCAAGAAGGTGGAAGCTGAGTGCCAGGTGGAGCAAGATCAATAGTGAATATGGTCCAATGATGTTTTCTCCAAGTCCAATTATGAAAATAAATACTTGGTAGTGTGACCATATGCCTTCAAGATCCATCAACATAAGCTGGACAAGATCGAGCGCTCAATTAATGAGGTGGAGTTACAGAGGCATATTTTTCTAAGGGGAGTCCAAGATATGTGGATTAAAATCCTCAAAATATGTCTTAGTACAACTTTAATTATTGAATATATTTCCTTGGGAAATTGGTTTATTATCTTGCATTGATCATATTTTCGTGACGACCAACAACCAATCCCTAAGATCACATGATTCATACTCGACATGAGAAATAAGGTTTGACCATGTGGTTTCTCTTTATATGAGAGTGCTAGATAATAACCGGTCACTTGGGGTCTACTATCATTGATTTACTACTAAAGGAGAATAGGATGAGATATGATGTGACCAGAGAACAAGGATCCCGTAACAACCAATTGTATTTTATAACATGCACTAGTGGAAAAATGGAATAACTCCATTGTAATTATATTCAACCTAAATAAAGGGTAATGGGAAGTGTGAATCATGATTTATGAAATTTATAACCTAAGGAGAATGTCATGGAAATGCAGGATAATCATTGAACATGTTGAAATCATAGTATCAATATCGTTAGCCTAAAATGGGGATAGAGAAACAAGGATCGACCAAGGACCATGTTCGAAACATAGAACCTATCTCATAATGTCATCCAAATTATACTGGGATGTTGTCCTAGGATGGTAGGTGAGACAAAATGGCATGAGACCAAACTGACAGGGGGTCCCTACATACATTAAATTTGATGAGGATCCAAATAAGGGGCACATGAAGTGTGGTAATGGAGTGATGGAATGTTCAGATGGATTATAACACTCTTGTAATTACACTACCGTGGCTTAAAACATGTTACTAAAAGCATACTGGTCTAAAAAAAATACGAAAACCATCTCCTTGGGGAGAAATATCTTGGACACCGAGTGAAGGATAAAGAAACATGAGCAACATGGTAGATGAACAAAAATTGAAGAGAGGGTCTCTCAGGTGAGGGCCTTGGATGAATTTTAATTTTACATTGTACAATGAGGAAGGCTGGAACACTGTTTTTCATTGTACAATGAGGAATAAAAACTATACACTTTAACCGCATGTGATCGGAATGCATCTCCACAATTTAACATCATGTGACTAAGAAAATTGCACACAATTTAAGGTCATACTACCTGGACCTTAGGTTCAACATACCAAACAGACATGTATAGTGTGATAGGGTGAAAAAAACAATGTGAATGAGGATCAAAGTATCCTAGCTTCACACTACATATCCTTAGGGATACAACTCGAACAAAGTTTAAATTCATGATTCTTGGACTTGAATCCCTAGTTTAAGGTCAAGGTATTGGACTATGGGGTTATTTTTGTAGCTTGAACCAATCGGTATAGACCCTAATAGAATTAATAATCTCATGTGATTATTGATCAATGTGTGAAATAAGGACCAATAAGGGGGTTTTCCTAACATGTGGATGCACACTTTATAAGTAAAAATATACCAGGTTTCGAATTCCACTAAGACATGTGGACGTGGAATGGAGTTAAGTTGAGACTTCCCAAATCTAGATCCAGGGTGATCGATGGTTAAGGATCGATTGATGAACATATTTTAATCACACTAATCCTAAACAAACCAATTAGGAATGAGGCGATCAAATGAAAGATCGATTTTTGAGCATGTTTGAAACACAAGATATGCTGCTTGATGTCGTGGATCCATTAGGTTGTCATCCCACCATATTAGGTGAACCAGAAATAGCATGAGACCATCACTATTAGGGGGTACGTAGAGATTTTAAAGGTGATGGAAATGAAAACTAGGAAGGAATCAAAGTGTGGAATAAGGCATATTAAAATTTAGGATTCAAACTCAGGTTTTGTGGATGATTTAAGGTAGTATTTCATGGACCATCTAGAAGGCAACACCAAAAGTTTAAGATCATATGGAATGGACCATGGTGGATAGTTTAGAGTCATGTAATTTGTACTTGGGGAAGTACAAGAGTATATATGGTTTAAAATAAGTAAAACCCAATGTGAATGAGCCAAAGAGGATCAAATGCTACCAAAAAAACTGAAGATAAAGTGTGCATTGTTTAAGGTCGTAATGCTTGGATTGTAACTGAGGCCCAGGGATGAAAGGCTAATGAACCTATGGTTGAGCCCGAAGAAAAAATGTCTAGGAATCTCTACGTATACCATAAGGATGGTAATCAATCCACACATAGTTCGAGAACACGGTGTGTTGGAAGACCAATTCCAGTAAAGATGACCCCCATCGATGAGGGAATCCAGTGCACCCTTGGTTTAAACTGGGGTGGAATTATAGTTTAATGTAATGCATTGAGGATGTTGGGCTATGTAGTTTAAAGTCATATAACTCAGACTATAGGGGATGAGAAGATTTTAAGGCCCCAATTATTATACCCAATGAAAACAGTTTATGTTCATATTGACCAAACCAAATTAGAGTTTCCAAAATGAATATGTGTAGTGTGATGTTATGATAAAACTGACGCGAATGAGATATGAGGATACCAAATACCACACAACACATTCATAAGGAGACTCACATTTAGTTTAAATTCATGATTCTTGGACATGATGTAAATAGTTTAGGGTTTTGTTTCCTGGACTTTGGGTTCCTAGTTCAATGTCATGGAGTTCAGACTAGGGGAAAAGGTGAATTAAAGTATATTTATCTAGTGAGATAGTTAACAACCAATATGAATGATCCATATAATTTATAAAAAATATGAAATTATCCTAAGGACAAGGGGATGAAAGGATGATAGAACTGTGGTTAGGCATGATGAAAAAAATTAATGGATATCTCTAGGTATCTCATAAATATGGAAATAAAGCAACACATAGTTCTAGAACATAGCATGGTGAGAGACCAACATTGGTGGGGTAAATACTCTTTGGTGAGGGAGCTGGGGAATCCTAAAATTTCTCAGGGTGGAGACGTAGTTTAACATTGTGCATTGCAGATGTTGACTCCAAGTTTAAGGTTATAGAGTTTGGACCATGGTGAGAGAATATTACAAATGGGTATGCATCATGTGGCGTCCTGACAGACCCAACCTAAACAAGGACCTAGGAGGCCCGACACCACATGAAATATTCCTAAGAGATTGCTTCAAATAGTTTAAACTCATGATTCTTGGACATGGTGTAAAACTTTTATGGTAGTGTTTCCCGAACAATCATCTCGTAGTTTAAGGTCATAGAGTTTGGACCATGGGGTGAGTACTCCAAAAATGACATGCATAATGTGGGGGCATAACAATCCTTATGTGAATGAGGACCAAAGAGGCACATAAACCATATATGCATTCCTGAGGAGGCTTTTATATGGTTTTGAGTCACGATGCTTGGACTTGGGATCCTTGTTTAAAGTTATAGATTTCATACCATGGATCTATTGAATGAATATATGTAGTGTGGAAGATTAAGAAACCTAAGATGAATAAGGGGAAAAAAATACCCAGTTCCACACCACTTATTTATGAGGATACCTATACACATTTTAATTTCATGATGCCTGAACTGAGATGAGGATAGGGGGCCGAAGGTTTGACAAGATTGTGGTCAGACCTGAAGAAAAAATTTCTAAGTGTCATTATGTATCCTATAAGGATGGGAATCAAGACACACATAGTTCTTGAAGGGAAATATCTCTGGGTAGGTGTGATCCGTACAAAGAAAGCACACATTTTTGGGGGGTTTCTAGACTAGGATATAGAATCTAAGCATCATTATATATCTTGTGTGGAAATGAATCAATTTGTAAATAGTTCTTGAAAGTAAATTTCCCTAAGTAGGTCTAATATGTACAAAGAAAGGGGTTTTTTTTAATTTTTGGGTGGCTGAACTAGGATATATAATTCCTAAATCGCTACGTATCATGTGTGGAAAAGAGTCAAGCTGTATGTAGTTATGAATTATGGAATGGTAGATGAACAATTCTAAGGTCGATGTCCTCTTAGGTGAGAACATTATGGTGCCCTGAAGTTTATTATCATCCGTCCACACTGATAATTGTTATGCAGTTTATTGTCGTGAAACTAAGATGAATGGTGGAATGTATACTGAATAGGATATGCATGCTGCAACAACTATAACCTAATGTGAATAAGGAAAAAGGGGCTCACAACTCACAATACACTCCCAAGGAATATTTTCACATAGTTTAAAGTTGTGATGCATGGAATTTAACTTTTAGTTTATGGTCATATAGCTCAGACCATAAGATGGATATTAGTTTAAGGTAAAACATATTGGACCAGGTTCTTATTTTAATGTCATTTTCCTAGGATGTTGGAACTATACATTTTAGAGTCATAAATATCAAAATGTAGAAGCACTGTTTGAAATCATGTTTTAGAGACATGGATATATAGTTTAAAATTGTATGGTGAGGATGATAAATGTTATGTAATTTATCATCATGAAACTAGGATGATAACAACAGAATTTAATTTCATGTTGTAGAGACCAGGTTTAAATTTTCACATGGAGTAATGATTCAGGAACTTGGTATTGGTTAGAGGAGTGATGTGCTCTCTATCCATGTTCATCAAGGAGTATGAACTATTGTGGTAAATATTATGTATGATGTAAGGTCCATACCACTTGGAATAAAACATTGAAAGATTCCTTCCTGGTATCATTCATATCCTAAGAGGAAGTACTCTGTCACCCTAGAGTAAGGAATGAAGTAAAACCTTATCGTTTAATGATCTGGATATCTTATTTTGGTGCCTCTATAAATTATGTAAGTCTTGGATACTATTTTCTTTGAGGGATTACATCTCATATAGATAGACTTATTCCATTATTTCTAGTGTCTTCTGATCATAGACAGTTATTCAGAGCAATGTCAATTGAATCTTGATGGGTAGGACTGCCTCTATTTCATACACTAGGGAATGTGGAGTCACCATGGTAAAATTTTGATTTGTCATATGATAGGCCTAGAGAGAGTTGGGGAGATTTTATGTCCAATTATTCTTGTTATGTCCCCCAATATTCTACAAATTCTTTGATAAGGTCTTGTTAAATGCATCAATATATCCATTTTCCTACATTTAGTAGCGAGAAGTATGGTTAGACCAGATGTTGTACATAGTGTAAAACTTATTTAGATTGGAAACCCAGAAGTTGGTGTCATTTTTTGTGAGAATAGAATGGGGAAACCCAAAAAGGTTGATACTATGGGGTATCATGAATTAGACCAGTAATCAGGCCTTGAGTTGCTTAAGAGGAATCACTTGTTCCCAATTGGAAAACAAATCCTTTGCGTCTAGGATGAACCTGCACTGACGAGCTGTTGCAGGTGGATAGGATCATTCAACATCGAGTCCCTAGACTAAAAAGGGCTAATAGTACATGGTAGTATGGAGGGGTTTTAGTGGTCTATTCACAAATTCAGCCTAAATTTTATATGGGTGAAAACTCTTGGAGAACTTGATGTAGCCATGGACCATAGTGGGCTAGAAGTAGTCCAACCTTCAAATCTTGTGGGAAAACTTCAATCAAACCTGATGATCACCATATGACCTAATATGAACATCCTACATGAACTAGATAATATTATTTCATTATATGCAATATACGAGAATTCCATCAAACCTAGTTCCGTAGAGAGTCTGCTCAAGGTTGGTCCCACTCTGTAGTGTGAATTACACTACACGCCAATAGATTATCTCACGTTCGACTATGTCTGGTGAGAGAGTTCCGTGATGTGGATAATCAACAAAAGGAATTTTCCAATAAGAGTATTCCTCTACCATGGGGGAGTATAGAGGTCCCGATATGGAATCACTGGTGATCATTTGGTTTACCTATTGGCTACCATCATCGCCTAAAATGTCAGGAGATATGAATCTCTGATGTGTGACATGAATGAATAGGCCATCCTAGTCAATCTCTATGAGAGACTCAACTAGATTGGACAAGGCATCAGCTCGACCATTCTATTATTAGGGAACATGAGTCACCTCTAGTTAAAGAGGGAACTGGGCCATAAACTACAGAGTTCACTCTAGTAAGGGAATGAGCTCGAGCTTCCTCATGATGTAATAACCGTTGATTTGTTTGATGACTAACTCAGAGTACCCCTTAACATGAAATTGGAGGACATAAATATAGATATCTAGCTATATACCAATAATTTGAGCATGATACATTGCCTCATTGTTGGTGAAACCTTCTAAAAACATGAAATAGAAGGGTAGGATAGCCTATTCAGGAGTAATGAAAAGGATTCCCAGACCAAATCTGTTGAGATTGGGATTTTTGATTCTTCTACTAGTTAGGATCTAAGAGAAAACATCATATTTAATTTTCCATCATGACATGAATTGATCCACTGAAAGGATAGAATCTTCTAGGAAATAAACATCTAGAGGCTGCTCTTTGGGGGTCATATGGGAAGTTCGAAATTTTTCTAGCACTTGACCCTTGAAGACCTTCTGTGGAATGAACTTGATGTCGAACTACTGAAGGATCACTGCCTAGAGTTACAACCATCCAATCAAATTGGGTATTTTAGGATATAATTTATGATGTCTACATGAGACACGAGCTATATCTCATGATGATTCAGATAATGCTACAACTTTTGTAGTACAAAAACCAACATGATCCATCTCTTCTCGATAGGATAGTTTGTGGACTTTGTGTCAAGTTTCATGCGATTAATATATTATAAATATTTCTATGTCTCTTCATTGTTCTTATAGGTGATAAGAGAATTGAGGGATCATTCCATGGAAGTCACATTGAGGACCAGAGGTTTCCCAGATATGGGTGGCATTAAGACCATAAGCTATAGAAGATATTACTTGATTTCCCAAAACATAGTCTGGAACTCTTCATCCAATTGGTAGATGATACCTTTCTTCATGATATTGTAAAATGACATACACTTTCTGATCAGATTCATGATGAATAAGCAGGTGTATGTTAAGTTTCCTTGGTGGTCTCAGAGCTCTCAGAGGTTAACCAAAGGAGGAATCTGGCCGATGGATTTAATATTCTCTAGGTCAATCTCAATGCCTCTATATATGATGAAGAAACCGAGAAAATTACTATAGGTAACCCCAAATGTACACTTCAAGGAGATCATATTAAATTATTGGGAGAGGAGGTAGCCAGAAACATTCACAAGATCTTTGATATGGTCCAAATGTTGGTGGTATTTGACCACCAAATCATCTACATAACATTACACTAGGGTCTAAATAATTGGTTTGACGATGTGTTGCATGTATTGTTAATAAGTGGCTCCTTCATTCTTTAGATTGAAGGGAATTGGTGAATAGAAGAAGTTCCATCATGGTGCTCTGAAGGTGGTAAACTCCTCCTCTTCGGGGAAAATTGGGATATGATTATATCTGAAGTATCCGTCCATGAAGGTGAGATATTAGAACCTAGTTGTGGTGTAAATCAATAGTTCTATCACCAGGAGGGGAAAATCATCATTCAGACAGTGGCAGTTGAGATCCCAGAATTAAATACAAACTATAATTTTCCCATTCTTTTTCATAATTGGAATGATGTTGGATAGATAGTTGGGGAACTAAACTTACATGATAAAGTTGGATTTAAAAATCTTATCAATCTTAGCCTCAACCATGGAACCATGAGAAGGGTGCATTTTTCTAGGAGGAATCTTGAACCTATGATGATTCACTGTGAGACCAAGATAGTGGATGATGACATGAGGGTATAGTCTTGGAATATCATCATAAATCTATAAAAAAAACATCGTATTGTTTCTTTAATAAATCAAAATAGTTATGCTATTCCTCTATAGACATGGATGCATTGATCAGTGTTGGACTTGGATTTTCCATAGTTCCATGGTTCACCTGAATCAGCTCATCAATAGTGGTAGAGATTACCATTTCAAATGTGGGATGAGTATCTTCCAAATACTCTTCATCATCAGATCCAGGGGAATCAGTGGGAGGATGTGGGTCATCCAAACCAACAAATTCCATGGGAACACTGGTTCTTACTTGTGAAGATAAGGAATCCTTACTAGGGAACTCTTTCTCTGCTGAGACCATGGTGAAAAAAGGCTATCAAACCATTTCTATGATGCCTTTGACAAAGGGTACCATGATTGACATTAAAGAAATTGTGGAGGGTATTCCTATGTTAGTTCAACCTATCTCATTGGAATAGGCAGGTATGATGTACAGTTGTAGTCCTAGGGAGAACATCTTGATTACTTATAAGGGTAGGAGCTTCTAATATCACCTAGGCCTGAACTGTGTAGAATTATGAGGTAATCTTCTAATGTTTCTTTTACCTAGGGACACAGAATCCTTTCCTCCTAGAAATAAAAAATAAATTTCATAGGTTTAGCATCATATCCTCTAACCAGTGAATTAGGAGAATGAAATAATCATCCAATTCCATCCACAAGATGGATGAAATGGTGGTGTCCTCAAACTCATTGGTCTGAACTTGTTTGTCCTTTATTTTTTAATATACAACATATAAATAGAGTGATTCACATGAGTTTATGGGGATGCATCACCTTGGGGAATGAATACTAGACTATTGAGGGAGTACATGATGCATTGGTGATATGATAAGGGAACCACTTCATGTAGATGGATCTAGGGACTTCCCATTAAGGTGTTGTAGGTGGTATCCTATGAGACAATAATGAATTTAAAATTTGCTACCAAACCACTGAATTTGGTTCTTCAACAAGATTCTGCCACACTATCTCTGTTCTATCTTGTCATAACCCAGAATCTTTAGGTCAGAGGGGCTCAGATCTACTTCAGTTAGTCATAGCCTGTGAAGAATCCAAGTTGGGATGATATTGATCCTAGAAAATGTGTTGACTATACAGTAGAAGAATTCCATTCCATTTATCTAAATGATAATGTAAAACAACTGAAGGTGCCTCTACATGGGGGAGACCTCATATTCCCTATAAAATGAGATAATGGATTGAAAATTTTCTTTCTTTATTTCCTCAACATAGAAGGACTCTGCAATAGTTACCTCTATTTCAAACTGAAGGGGGATTTTCAGGGATTCTTTTAGAGCCACTTTCATATCTTATAAAAGACGACGAACCTCAAGGATCGATTGATTTACAAGAATATGGGAAAAGTGAATCAACACATCATACTTCTATCCCAAATTCATATTTCTACCCGAAGGGGGTTTTGATTTGGTAGGATGCATGACGATCACTAATAGTTGATCCAGCAGAGTCTGACTGGTGCTGGAAATGTCTTTCTTCTTATCTATATACTCACCTAGAACCACTACTGAATGAATATTAGATATTTGAAACATGGATTTGGCTTGGCGTGGCTGATAAAAATGTGGCTTTTACAATTCTTCCCAGTCAACTAGCACAGTCATCTATGGCGGTGTGTCTAATGGACTCGTTTGGGAGGACTATTCCTGATATGCTCTATGCAACACCTATTATTTGGTCTTAGTAGCATGTATGACTTTTATTGAAGCACTAACTAGATAATTCTGTTGGTTTACATGTCTTTGAATTCTTCTTCAATAGTGTTGACCAAAAATAGTTGAAGATATTTCCTGGTATTCCTCAGCATTGGGGACCATGAAGGGATCCATCGGTTCAACAATATTCATAGAGGCATACTCCTATCCATAATTAGAGGAGTATTCCAAGGCTGGATGGACTCTTGGTGAAATTATTATCTCTAGAGGAATGAAAACAAAAAGTTTACGAGAATGATTTGAAACCGATGGGGTACTTTTATTTATCATGCATCATTGGAATCTACACCTCTGAGACCTAGAAGGTTGCAATGTGGAGGCAGAAGTAGCTGCCGAAGAAGGAATGGGTTCCTCAGGATGTTTAGACCGGTCTAAGAGGGAATTAATTAAGCCATGGGTGAGATTAATAGCTCTACATTCCAACCATTCATTATAATTATGAGTCTCATGTCTAGAAACCTTATACCATTCACCTAAACTCTCATAGGCATTGTTGGGATTAATGGAGATATGTTCCACCTGTGTCGGGACATCGCCCAACTTGATCAAACCATTATTCACTTGGTCCTAAAGCCAGTACTTGAACACATATAACTATTTGATGGTATGTCCAAGGATTATATGGTAAGTTTAATGAATATATAGATCATTGAGTTAGGAATCATGTGGCTTATTTCACTCTGGAAGCCTTGGAATTCCATGTTCCAATGAACTATGGAAATAACCAGGAACATGATAATCATGAATAAAGTAGTTTTAGTTTCTCCTATCCAGGAAGGGAACTCTTGGATCCTAGCTTTGATGAGGTGTTGGATCCTGATGAATAGATAGATCCAAATTCTATCTCCTGGGTGGCTACTCTTGGTTAGGTGGTGACTGTCAATTATATGCTGATAGATGTTGAGCTAGATGTATCTACCGCACTCGGTGAGGCTACTCTTGGAAGGGCTCTTTCGGCAACAGATATAGCATCTTTGAGACCTTTACCTATATTTTAGTAGTATTCTCTTCCTTTTCAATTCTTCTCGTAGGATCTAGAACAGGCAATGAATCAGACTTCTTGGATTACTATAGGGCTTCCTCTAGGGGATGGGATTTTTCATAGAATTATTGTAATCCTACCAGGAATTTCTGAGTGATAAGGGTAGGGACCAAATTAGTATTGACATACCCCCCATACATCATTAGTATCTTATCTTTAGTTAGAAACATATTGAGTGAATATATAAGACCCTTTTATAGGGAAATGAATTCTATCACGTGTTAATCAGGTAGTTTTTTTGCACTTGAAGAGATCGAAAATACTTGTTTAGCATGTGGTGAAGCTGAAATTTTATAGAAACTTCCAATGGAGTTATTCCCAACCAGTGATGGAACATTATGGGAAACTAGATATAACATAAAATTCATAACCTTACAACATCTATACAAAACATCAGATCTTGGTGGCCTCCTGCTAATTTAGGGTTCCCAACATGGGCCAAAACCTTGAGATAAAGTGTCCTAGATACTATAGTGGGTCGAAAATCCCATTAAAGGGGGAGAATGTAGGATTCCCAAAATCTAGGGGTGCTCCCATGTAGTCTACCCATGATGGATAAGGATTTATATCAGGTTGGATAGCCACCTATTTCATCTCTATGGATTCAAGGTGAGAAATGAGAGTGGATATCAAACCGTCTTGGTGGGGGTTCCTATCTTGATGAGGATCCTTGACCACCAATGAGTTTCCAAACTCATCAACATGATAGGAAGGATTAGATAATCATGGAGCTACATTATCTATTTCATGAGGAGGATCATCAATATTTTCGGGCATATTTGGTGACACATACCACAATCATTTTCCATAATCTACTACATCTACCCTATTAGGATGCATGGGATTTATAGGCTCAATTGGGAGAAACTAGTCAAGAGGGAGTTGTGAATTCCCCTACTACCCACTCAATAAGGAAAAAGATATTACCAAGGAGCACCATAATGTAGGTGCTTCTTGGTAAGGAGTTCAACGATGTCCCTCTTTTGATCAACAACCTTCTGAATTAAGGTAGAAAATTTTGGGATCATCCTCTATCTTTTGGGTGAAATCAGATGGATCAAAGGGATAAAGATGTACCTTGTCATTATTGGTGTTATGACTAGTGATAAATGATGTACATGGTTCTTTGAGGATGAGTTACTACCTTTATAGGAGAGCACAAACACCTGTGTGAGGGTATACCTGATACTATACTGCACCAGGTGGTAGGTTCTCTCTATCAAACCCTACGCCGGTGTCCCCATCCATGATTATCTTAGGGATAACCAATTTAAACATCACAAAATTGAGAGGAAAATACTCAATATCACCAGGTAGGTCTGGCTATCGCATGATAGGATTTTAGTGGAGAACATCATCTTGTACCAAACACCAAATATACATGTGTGGATAAGCCTCTCTAATGATTATGTAGAGAAATGTGAAGATTTGGAAGCATATTTATTGGAGGGTTTGGTGGTGGATGGGTGATGTAGGGTGCCGATCCACTAGGAGATATTCCATCTTAACCATGCGACACTACTGATCAATATCTTTGAATTTTACCCAGTTTCCTAGGTAGACCAACTAATGGTCACAAGGGAACAAATGTGTCATCTAGAAGGTTTAGAAGAAAAATTTTACCTAGTCCTAGGAGAGGGACTCTGGGATGTCAAAGTTGGGAGTATAATTTTTCCAGAATACCACTGAAAATTGATAAGTGTCCAAAGTATCCCACATGATTTTTCATTCATAAGCAGGATAATTCTCTTAGTTGGACCAATATTTAGTCTTTTCTTGTCGAGAGATTGTCGATGGAACAGATTTAGATCAGTGTAGAGGTTGATCGGCTGATGGAAGAGACACTGTATGAGGTTACCGATTGCTACACGTTGGGTCATCACTCAAGGGATGTACCAACTGCATCATTTCATCCCTATAGGATTGGGTGTTTACCACTGCCTCATTTGTGAGGTAATTAGAACTCATTGGTGGGTCTACCTAATGCCCATCATCTATCAAATTCTATAATTACTATCTATGATCTTGGGTAGTGGTAGATAATGAAATTGGTGATCATAGAGATTAATTCACCATTAAACCTTGGAAGGGGGAAAATCTTCCTCCATATACCTATACATGTAGAGTAATTTGGGTATAATGTGAATCTCACCATTAGAGATGACAGACTGCACATACTGGGCTCTTTCCCCAGAAATTAATATAGATGAATGGGGTGAAGGTTCAATCATTGAATAAAATTATTCCTTAGAGTTTGAGAAGTGAAATGGATTTACAATGACTTGGAACTTCTTGGAATTTTTTCTTCAGTGGCATTGGTTCACCCTTTTTCCTTGGGATGGTTCTTCAGGGTAGGGAAGTTCTTTGACATGGGTATGAACTCCATTATGGGGGTGAAGGATGGATAGGACCTTAATTTTGATCAGTTGGGACATGGGGAGGGCATCCATATCAGTTATTTTTAGTGTGGGGAGGACCTCCGCATTAACTACTATAGAATTTTAGAGGGCCTCAACTATGCCTATTGATGAAGAAGGCATGACCACTTATTTAGTTAGTGGAAACATGGGGATGACCTCCATGTTGAATGGTGGTAATGGTAATGGGATGACCTCCATATTGGTTTTATGAGGCATGAGGAGGAACTTCACATTTCTTGATGCCGGAGTGGGGAGGACCTCCATTTGGGCTGAAAAGAACATGGAGAATACCTACATGTTGGTGATTGAAGGAGTGGGGAGGACCTTCACTATGGTTGGTTATTACATGGGGAGGACCTCTGTGTTGACTTCTGGTGAAGTGGGGAGGACATATGCTTGTTTGGATGTTAATGGTGTGAGTAGGACCTTCTCACTAATGGGATGTGATATGGGGATAACCTCTATGCTAACAGGTGGTAACGGTACAGGGAGGACTTCCATACTGATTTTTGATGAATCAGGGAGGGCCTCGACTTTGAATAAAACTAGGAACATGAGGAGGACCTTGATTTTTATTGTAAGAGTAGGGATGACCTCTACTTTAGTTGGGGATTGTATATGAAGGACCTCCATATTGAACCTCATCATCACGAGATGACCGTAATGGCTACTAACGACACTAAAAGTTGACAGAGTCAACCCAAACTATTTTTAAGGTGGACGAGGTCTCAATCCCAACTAGACATTGATGTGTCCCTACTCAGTGGTGGAAGGGATCCTACAGAATAATCTAGTGGTGTAAGGAGACACTTTAGTTGTGGAAGAGGATTCCCTTTTCTAGACATCCTTCTGAGATTGCATTGGATGTTGGCATTGAGTCATCTAGACCAGGGCTAACAGAGTAGGAGTATAATCCACCTATTCTTCTTCCCAGATAAATGGTCATTGTAGGTGCTGAGAGGGCCTAAAGGGATCCCTCTATGGTATCTCCCAGGAAATATTTGCAGCCGAGGTGGCTCAATCATCCCCCACCTCCTTGGCATATGGGAGTGAGTCATAGGATTATTCTAGGGAGAGTATCCTGAATCAGTTCATTGTTGGAGTGGGGGAGTATTAGCTCCCTGTGTGACCCTTGGGGTGTAAGTTTCAGTGAGGTATAGAAGCCTCCAAGTACTTTTGGGCTATATCCCTTGTGAGAATGACCCCCAAATGATCGTACAATCATGCGAAGGTGTCCATTGCCCTCCTCTAAATGATCTATAAGAATAAGACAAGGCATTGGAATATGGTATCCCATTGCATAGTGAACGTCGTGTTAGAGGTGGTGTCATGTGGGATTTCCACATTAATATTTCTCCTTCCCCTACATTTTCTGGCATTGGGTTATTGGTTTCCTATAGCTTGAGTCCTACAAAGAAAGAAGATTTAGATTTTAGTATATATTCCATGAAATCAATTTCTAGTGCCCCAGTGTTGTATAATCTTCCTAAAATGAAATTATAGATCCAAGATGACAACATCACAGACTAGAATGACCCACATTCAACTACCCCAATTTCTAGTGAGTTATATGCTAGGCCCACTATTTTCTTAGTGGGTCCTGAAGCCAGATAGCTGTATCTGGTGGCATGCTAATATGTTTAGGTCTTGAATGCTATTAGTCCCCATGTTGAGGAGAATATTTTCATTTTGGGTTCACTATTTCTATTTCTGATACTTTCTCCTAGGCATAGCTACCTCTAGTTTTGAACGTGAATTAGAATCAAATTTCTATTTTCCTACATTCCCACATACAAAATGTGGGTGGATTCTATCACTTTTAATGACAATGTCTGCTCCTTGATTGAAATGGGATGATGGGATATCAGTTACTCCTTCAATGGATTATTCCTTGGAACTCGAAACCTAGTCGGGGTCTCCCTTATAGTGTTAATTAATTTTCATGGAAGTCATTCCTAGTGCCATATATTTATGGATTCTGGTTAATTACACTGCTTATGTCTAGAAATTACAAAGTGTATTGACAAGAAAGAAACCTTCGGTCAGGAGAGTATCCACATTGGACATCGATGGAATGTCAGTACTCTTAGAACATTGGTCACCTATATCTTCCTCATAGGCAGGAATCTCATGGAGGCATATTTAGGCATGGAACTTAAGGCATCCCATGTCAACCATTAGGTATCTAATTCCAAAGGCATATCTTCCAAGGATTTCACATCAGGCATCCCATGTTTAGAATGATGTAACTGACACCTTAGGCACATATCTTCCATGGATTTAACCTTAGGCACCCCATGTTTATCATGAGTAGTAGTAGGAGATAGTGTGTGAGTCTAACATCTTATGAAGATGGATTAAGATATTAATGTATTGAAGAAATGGAATGAGTCTGATTAGAATGCCCCATGAAGGCGGATTGAGAAGATATGTATTTATGAGGGAACACTTGAAAGGTTTACTGATGGACGGATCAAAAGACCAAATGGAGGTGGATCTAGGGGGTCCCATAATAGGTTTATTTCACACAATGAAGGATGGTCTAGACACCCCTAAAGGTAGATCAGAGAGGTTCACCCCTAGGAGGGGGCACCTAGGTTTATGATTGGTCAAGATTGAACCTTGATGGAGGTGTCCTATGTACCCTATTTAGAAGACAGGTATCAAAACCCATGTAGTTAAATACCACAATTTAAGTCATGTGATAGGACTAGTCCATTCGGTTTAATGACATGCAGTGAGGATGATCATGTCAGGAATAGAGTGATGACACTCGCTCTATGAAAGGAGTGTTGTACAGAGATGGAATAGTGCTTACATATTTAATCTAACCTTCATAAGAGTATTTCTATTGGTTGGATGGTGTGGGGATTATTCATGGGAGCTTACCAAGTGCAGGTAGGAGCAGCGATGGAGAGGATGGGTCTTACATGTGGACAGGGCCCAAAGGGACTTGAAAGAGATGTGGTCTTTGGGAAGGGGAATGATCTTATTGGGATGTGGTGGCTAGGGGAAAATTAGGATGAATGTGGAAGGAGTGTGTGGATTGATTGTTTTAGACCTCAGGGTGGATTCCTATATATTTTAGTTAGTTGGTAATCAAATCCCACATAGTTTGGAATGGTTGGGGATTACACCTGAAGAGGAGGCCCATGGAAGTGGAGCATATGGTTAGGGATTACTAATGGAAGCTCCCCATTGAGGGGAAATGATGTGGTTGGGTCTTATACATATAAGAATACCATGGAGAATTTATGGCCATAGATTACACATAGAATATTTCCACCAACGTGGAGGTCTGATTTCATGGTCATTGAACGTACCACAATTCACTGTGTAATTTTCACCACTACACCGCAATGCTAAACTTGTTTTATATTGAAAATTATAAAAATAATGACAAGTTTCATTCCATTTTGGAATCATTTATTTTTTTTTTATTAATGTTAAAAAGGTAAATGTTACTTTTTTTATGATTCCATTGCAGGAGGTGGTGATTTGGAGGGCCCATGGTGATGTCCAAGAAAAATGGGACAAACTGCGCAAGATCCAAGCACACTAGTGGACTAATCTGCACACTACTCCTGAATCGTGCATCAAAATGGGATGAGATTTTGTGGGATGGTCCAGAATTCAATGTTATACATTTTATATGAATAAAATTAAGACTCATTCGGCCATCTGTTTTCCCAACCGACCTAATATGTCAAGCACACCACATCTGCAAAAGTCAAAAGTGGTGTGTTATGATCTGTCCATATCATGGAATATAGGTGTCTAAATTTTTCCAAACATTCAATGGAGAAAGAAAAGAGGTTGGGATAAAACTTTTTTTATTTTCTCCAAATCGAGATAAGGCTGTTTGTAGGTCGAAACGTATGTGACAAGTGGTTTTAAGAAACCAGTGTTCTCAAAACCACCTTCCCATTTTCTTATAGAATGGAACCTTGGGCTCCCCATTTGTAAGTTCGGTCAGGAGGAGAATATTTGGTATTTCAAAGACCCAAAGAAGTACTCTCATCATCCAAGGAGTTATATATTCCATTATCCTCATAGGGGAATCAAGGATGAAGGTGAAGTTCCACCACAGCTTCCTCCTCCTCCCGATGTCGAGATAAACAGTGGATGGTCATTTCGAGGGAGCTACACACACATGGGAGGGAGTTCCATCACTTTCTCTTCTACTGTTTTTGTGTAATATGTGTGATAAATATTTCAATTATTTCTTATCTTGACATGTTTCTTCTCTGATTGCTTTTTTATTGTTAAAATTAAGTGAAACACTTTTTATTTCAACACCGATTGGGTTGAGATTTCAAGTGGGATTCTTGGGTTGTTATGATTGGACAAGACAAGGGTCCTATTTGTATCACACATACATAAGATTTAAGTATTATTTGGTATCATGTATTCTCTATTATTTATACCCAAACCTTGACTACACGATTGTTATGTCAAGGGGTGGTTCTTTGAGCATCGTTTAAGAGGCAAGAGGGAAGTTGAGATCTTGACAACCCTCAACAAAAGGATTCCATTAAACCATGTGTATTTTTTAGAATGATGAACTCACCAAGATGTGTAGTGAACTTGAAATGATCTCCTTATCTCATAAATCAAAAACACCACTTTTATTTATAAACTATTAAACTCTTTAATTAAGTAATTTAATTAAGTCTGTTTTAAAAAACACTCCCCTCTTTTAGTAATTCTTATTAAAAATACACACTCAAAACCTATCAAATATCCTTGAGAAATGACCTAGGGTCTTCCCTATAATATAATTAAATCTTAAAATCATAATCAATTTTAAATGTCATGATAGTGTGGTCATATTTTTGCACCGTTATCGGGGATCTATTTGGTTTTTAGTGCGTTTTTTATAAGGTTTTGTAATTTTTGTGAATATTTATTTGTTTTCTATTATACCTTTTCAACCCCTTTTTGTTATGATCTATTTGTTGTGTAGGTTTGGTGAATTATGAGTTCTACTTTGGGATATTTAGCACATTTCGAACCCAAACCGGAGAGGACCCTACGTCAACGACACCAAGTCACACAAGTCAACACTTTGAAGGAGGACACATCGCACATTGAAACTCTTCCTCACCATTCATCTTCTTCTGGAACTGACATCAAAATTGAAATAAACTTGTATAACATGGTTGAAAATATTAGAACACTAAAAGAACAAACCTCACCTGATGTTGATATTCATCCCACCTATATTCAATTACAAGGTGAGGCACCCAATTTTGAACTAAAATCTGGTTTAATTTATCTATTACCAAGATTCCATGGACTTCCTAGAGAAGATCCACACAAGTATTTAAAAGAATTTCATACTGTGTGTTCTAAATTAAAACCTGAAATTGTGGATGAAGAATAAGAAAATCTTAGAGAATTTCCTTTTTCTTTAAAAGATATATAAAATTATTTGTTATATTATGTTAATTCCCCAATAAGAGGATGGGCGGACACAAAACGCCTTTTCCTTGAAAAATATTTCCCAGCCTCTTGAACTACAAAAATAAGGAAATAAATTTGTGGGATAAGACAATCTCAAGGGGAAACATTACATGAATATTGGGAACACTTTAAAAGGTTATGTTCAAGTTGCCCACACCACCAAATAAGCGATCAACTTTTAATTCAATATTTTTATGAAGGATCAATCCCTATTGATTGAAATATGATCGACACTGCTGTAGGTGCTTTACTAGTTGATAAGACCCCAATTGCTGTAAGAACCCTGATTAATAACATGGTTAAAAACACACAGCAATTTGGTTCAAGGTCTAATGTACCCATTTGAGGAGTCCATGAGGTACAAAGTATTGAATTCGAAAAAAAGGTGGACACAAAGTTCGAAGAGGTAAGTAACCTTCTTAAATAACTTGCTCTTTACCAAGGGAAATCCCGATCTCCTCCTCCCATCCATTGTGGTATATGTTCTTCTAACACCCACTACTCTGACCAATGTTTTCAATTAAGGGAAACATCTGAGAGTTGCGAGGAAATATTTCCAGGCCACCCCTATAACCAACCCTCAAGGTAAGAACATTACTATACATCCAACCCTTGGTGGAAAGAGAACCAAGACTATAGGCAAGGGGGGTATTCAATCCAACCTCAACAGCAATGGAACCAACCGGGGCAGAGTAGTCATCATCCACCACCACCCAGAAATCCTCAACCACTCAAAGGACTTTCTAACCACCCCCCAAAAACCTGAGCCTAGCCTAGAAGATATGATGAAACAAATGGTTGCCAACAATATCCAATTCCAACAAACCACCCAAGCAGCCATACAAGACCTAAAAACCTAACTAGGCCAACTAGCTAACTCAATGGGTGATATTCAAAGTCATGGGTTAGGTAAACTTCCCTCTCAACCAGTAGTTAACCCCAGGGATAAAGGAAATGTTAGTGACATCACCCTTAGGAGTGGAAAACAACTAGAAAGTAAAATGGATCCTCCCTCAGAGTCATCCCCTTCTAAGGAAACCTCCATCCCAACTAATAAAAATGTTCCAATTATTGAAGAACCTTATCTTGAGAGAAGGCCTTCCAAAGGAAAGAGTGTGTACATTGATGAGTCACCTATACCAACCATTCCTCTTCTTTTTCCTAAAAGGGCCACCCAACCAAGAAAAAAAAGGAAACTAAACTTGATAAGGAAATATTGGAAATTTTCAAGAAAGTGAAGGTTAACATCCCATTGATTGATGTAGTGAAGAAAAGTCCATGGTACGCCAAGTTTCTAAAGGAGATGTGTACACACCGAAGGATACTTCAAGGTGATGAGAAAGAGAGATTGGGGAGGAATGTTTCATCATTGATAGAGCCATCACTACCCACCAGATGCAATGATCCTCAAACATTCTCAATTCCATGCACCATAGGGGAGTATTCTTTTTATAGTGCTATGCTTGATTTAGGTGCTTCTATAAATGTGATGCCTCACTCTATTTACTCTACATTGCAGGTTGGGGAACTGAAGCCCACTAGAATTATTGTTCAACTGGCTAATCGGAGTACTACACACCCCTCTGGTGTTAGAGGATGTTCTTGTGAGGGTCCAACATTTAATTTTTTCTGCTAGCTTTTATGTGCTTAAAATGGAGGATGATAGGATGAATGGACATGCCCTGATTATATTGGGGAGACCCTTCTTGAAAACCTCCAAAAACATAATTAATGTTCACAATGGTACGTTATCTATTGAATTTGGTGGTGACATAGTCCATTTCAAAATCCTTGATTCCATGAAGCACCCCTCATAAGAACATTCCTCTCTCTCTGTTAATTCAATTGATGTACTTCCTTCCCCCAAAAAAACAAGATTTCTTTCCCCTAATCCCCTTTTTGAGTTTTCTTCATTGATTGAAATTCTTAGTAATGAATAATGCATTGATTGTTGTAGTGGTCTAGAAAAGTGTCATGCATGTTTATTAATTGATGATTTCTTTAACACTGAGGATCTAATGGCCATCGATGATACTGCTAAGCTTGTAAAAGATCATTCCTCATATGAGGATGATACCATTGAGTAGTTATATGGGATTAGTGATCTCATACTTTCACACACACTCCCATAACTCCACAATCCTTCTAAATTGGAACTGAAAAACTGCCTCAAGATTTAAAACATTCATATCTTGAGAATGGAAATAAGTTTCCCGTCATCATTTCTAGTTCACTCCCTCCTAAGCATGAATTGCGACTGCTTGACTATTGAGGGAGTATAATCAAGATTCGGGATGGAAAATTTATGAAATTCCTTGTATTATCCCATCAATTTGTAAACATCATATTTTGTTAAATGATAAGGCTAAACCAGTGAGGCAGGAACAACGTCGATTGAACACAAACCTCCTAGAAGTTGTGAAAAATAAGGTAACAAAATTATTGGCTACTAGAATAATTTACCCCATCTATGATAGCCAATGGGTTCGCCCCATTCAAGAAGTTCCTAAAAACACTGGCCTTATATTAATCAAAAATTAAAACAATTAATTGGTTCCAAATCATGTGAAAAATAGTTGTTGTGTCTATATTGACTATACCTGACTAAACCAACACACTAGGAAGGACCATTTCAATTTGCCATTCATTTAACAAATGCTAGAGAGGCTAGTTGGTTAGTCCCACTATTGTTTCCTTGATGGGTATTCTGGATACTTTCAGATCCATATTTCCCCTAAGGACCAAAAAAAGACTACCTTCACTTGTCCCTTTGGCACATTTGCATATAGGAGGATTCCATTTGGTCTATGCAATGCTCCACGTACTTTCCAGCGATACTTGGTTAGTATTTTTTTGGATTACCTGGAGAATTTCATGGAAGTATTCATGGATGATTTCACTAGTTATGGATCCTCTTTTGATGAATGTTTGAGTAGTCTTACTTTAGTCCTATGTCGCTGTATTGAAAAGAATCCTGTATTAAATTATGAGAAATGTCATTTCATGGTGCGACAAGGTATATTTTTGGGGCATGTCATTTCTGGGGATGGTATCCAAGTAGATAAATCAAAAAGTGGATGTTATTTCTTCAGTACCATTACCCAAAAATGCATGGGATGTGCAGTATTTCCTCGGTCATGCTGGATTTTACCGTCGTTTCATTCGTGACTTTAGTAAAATTGCACTCCCCCTCTCCTGATTACTCCAAAAAGAAAAATATTTTTTTGATAAAGAATACGAGGAAGATTTTAATAAGTTAAAATGGAGTCTCACGTCACGCCCAGTAATCCAACAACCTCAGTGGGATTTACCATTTGAGCTCATGTGTGACCCTTCTAACTATGCTGTTGGGGCAGTTTTGTCACAAAGGGTTGACCGAGCTCCACATATCATTGCCTATGCCTCACGTACTTTGGACCCTGCCCAAGAAAAATACACCACAACTGAAAAATAATTCCTTACCATTGTATTTGCCTTGGAAAAATTTAAGTGATAACTTTTGGGGTCCAAAGTCATTGTGTTTTCAGACCATGCATCCCTCCGGTATCTCCTTAAGAAACCAGAAGCCAAGCCACGTCTCATTCGCTGGATGCTCCTCCTTCAAGAATTCAATTTTGAAATTAGAGATAAAAAAGGAGCAGAGAATGTGGTGGCTGACCATATCAGTTGGATCTTCTCATCTGGGGAAATTGACTCATCCCCCTGTATTCCTATAAATGATATGTTTCCCGATGAGCAATTATACCGAGTGTAAGATATTATTCCTTGGTATGCTGAAATTGTAAATTATTTGGTAGCATCTTGCATTCATAATGATTTAAATAAAAACCAAGCTAGTCATCTAAAAAATGAGTCTCTTTGGTACATTTGGGATGACCCCTACCTCTGGTTCACATGTAGTGATCAAGTCCTTAGACGTTGTGTTCCCGATAGTGAGTTTCAGCCTGTCCTTAGATTCTGTCAAACTCTTGCTTGTAGAGGCCACTTTGGTCCCCAATGGACTGCTCACAAGGTCCTTGATTTTGGTCTCTTTTGGCCAACACTTTTTCCGGATGCCCATGATTTTTTTAAAACTTGTCCTTGTTGTCAAAGAATGGGGAATGTCTCTAAAAGAAATGAAATGCCACACCAACCATTTCTCTTTCATGAAATTTTTTATGTTTGGGGAATTGACTTTATGGGTCCATTTCCCAATTCCTTTGGAAACTTGTACATTCTTCTAGTAGTCGATTATCTGTCAAAATGGGTAGAGGATCGATCTACAAGGACAGATGATTCCAAAATAGTTGTGAAATTTTTTAGAACTCAGATATTTTGTAGGTTTGGATTACCGAGGTTTATCATTAGTGACCAAGGTTCTCATTTCTACAACCAAACAATGCAATCGCTTTTGCGTCAGTATTGGGTTGGTCATAGAGTGTCTACTAGATATCACCCATAGACCAATGGTCAAGACGAGGTGTTAAATAGAGAGGTAAAACATATTATTGAAAAAATGGTTCAACCCAATATAAAAGGTTGGAGTCTTCAACTTGATGATTCATTATGGGCCTACCGTACTACTTTTAAAACTCCCATTGGAATGTCACCCTATCGTCTTGTGTTTGGAAAGAGTTGTCACCTCCCTATTGAGATTGAGCATTAGGCCTACTAGGCCATCAAACAATGTAATTCTAATCATTCTGGTGCAGGTGCTCAAAAGAATTTTCAGATTTATGAGCTAGAATAAATGAGAATAGATGCATATGAGAACTCCAAGATTTATAAGGAGCGTACCAAGGATGCCCATGACCATCTCATCCTTCATAATCAGTTTCACATTAGGTAGAAGGTCCTCCATTATAATTCAAGGCATAATTTTCATCTAGGTAAGCTTCGTTCCCGCTAGTTTGGCCCATACACTGTTATTAATGTATCTCCATTTGGTGTTTTTTAGGTTCAAAATGAAGAAACCAAGCAAACCTTCACTCTCAATGGGCAGCGGCTGAAGCAGTTCCATGAAGCCCTTCCGGAGTTCCCGATGGAGGAACTCCATGTTCAAGAAGTAATATACTAGTGAAACACACTAGGTTTTATCCTTCCTTATCACATTATCAATTATTACATTGAGGACACTGCACATTCTAGGTGTGGGGGGATGGATACATTCCTGGGTTAGATAGGAATTTTCACCGTTTATTTTTTTTCTTTCTTATATTTTTCACCTTCTTTATGGTATTTTCACTTTTCCCCATATTGTTGGGTTCATTAGAATTTCCATTGTATTTCTTATTTCTTCTCTTTTTGGCCTTATTTATGGTATTTTCATTTCCCCCTATCAAAAATTTCAAAGTTCCATGATTTGGTGACCATAAGGGTGGGGGGAGTAAAAATACCATAAAGAATGGCGTAAAATAATTTTTGTATGAAGTTAAAATCATGGAGTATTTTTTAGTGAATTGGTTTTCTATCAATGATATAAATGGTTGTATCACTGTGAAACATTTGAGATGATTGATGCCCCTTGTGTGAGTATTTTTTGGGGAAACTATGTCACTAATATCTCCAAAATGTTTTGCACCAAACCATGAAGTGTGAATATTTATTACTTAATATAAGGTAAATATATGTTAGGTTAATATTTTTAAAATTTAAATGATATTTCCATATGTTCGTTCCTTATCTTTTCTGTTTCATTACTCTACCATATTAACCTATGCATGTGTACCTAATGTTTGACTATGGTACGCCCTAAAAAAGGGTTGTGTCTTGGGTAGGTCAAAAACTACTCCTCATCAACCTTTGATCTTGTTAAAACTTTTTCAATTATTGTCGTGAGGAGATCAAACATGGGTTGAGAGATGAGTGTGAGATTTGTTCCAAATGCAACTTCTAGAAAAAAAAATAATAAATGAGGGGAGTGATTAAATGTACAACATATGGGGATATCTAGGTCGGGAAATTATGGTTTGACTTCATGGAATTATTAAGTGATTGGTTCTTGAAATATGATTGCAAAGGATGTAGGTAAGGTTCGGTGAAAATTCATTTAAAGCTGAATAATTTTAAAATAACCTATATTTATTGGATAGAAAGTAGAAATAATAGCATGGAATGATTTTCACACACACACATGGATAGTTAGTTGAATGGTTTACTTTTGAATTCCTTTCTCATGTTGGTGTTAGGAATCTCTTTTAATTTCATTGTGATAGGATTTATGAGACATCTTTTTCCATTTTCACTAGGAAGAACTCCTTGGTGCGGTTCGTGCATTGATCACATTACTTTAATGAATTAAAATTTCCTCAGATGTTAAATCTTCATGATGATGGAAATATATACAAGCCACATTTTATTTGGATATTTGACTTTTCCCAGGAGTGAAAATGTTTAGGTGTGGGGGTGTGATCGTACCACGATTCACTGTGTAATTTTCACCTCTACACCATTGAGCTAAACTCGTTTTATATTGAAAATTATAAAAATAATGCCAAGTTTCATTCCATGTTTGAATCCTTTATTTTTTGTTTATCACTGTTAAAAAGGGAAATGTTACTTTTTTTTATGATTCCATTGCAGGAGGAGGTGATTTGGAGGGCCCATGGTGATGTCCAAGAAAAATGGGCCAAACTGCGCAAGATCTAAGCACACTAGTGGACTCATACACACACTGGTCCTGAAATGTGCATCCAAATAGGCTTCCATTTTGTGGGACAGTCCAAAATTCATTGGGATAAATTTCATAAGAAGAAACCCAAGACTCATTCAGCCATCTGGTTTCCCAACCGATCTGATCTATCCAGCACACCACATCTGCACAAAGTCAAAAGTGGTGTGATGTAATCTGTCCATATCTTGGGATATAGGTCTCCAAATTGTACCAAACTTTCGGTGGATACATAAAATAGGGGGTGGGGGGATACAACTTTTATATTTTATCCAAATCAAGATAAGGCTGTCTGGAGGTTGAAACTCATGTGACAAGTGGTTTTAAGAAACCTGTGTGCTCAAAACCACCTTCACATTTTCCTATAAAATGAAACCTTGGGATCCCCATTTGTAAGTTCGGCCATGATTCAAATATCTGGTATTTTGGAGACCAAAATAATTACTATCATATTTCAAGGAGTTCTAGAGGCCCCTATCCTCATAGGGGAATCAAGGATGAATGCAAAGTTCCACCCGAGCCTCCTCCTCCTCCCGATGTCGAGCTAAACGGTGGACGATAATTTTGAGGGAGCTACACACACTTCAGAGGGAGTTCAATCACTTTCTATTCTAATAGTTTTGTGTAATTTGTGTGATAAATATTTCAATTATTTCTTATCTTTACATGATTCTTCTCTGATTTCATTTCTATTGTTAAAATTAAGTGAAACACTTTTTATTTCAACACCGATTGGGTTGAGATTTCAAGTGGGAATCTTGGGTTGTTCCAATTGGACAAGACAAGAGTCCCATTTATCTCACACATACATAATATTTCAGTATGATTTGGTGGCCTTTATTCTCTATTATCGATACCCAGAACTTGACTACATGATTTTTGTGTCAAGGGGTGGTTATTTGAGCATCGTTTAAGAGGCAAGAGGGAAGTTGAGATCTTAACAACCCTTAACCAAAGGATTCCATTAAACCATGTGTATTTTTCAGAATGATGAACTCACCAAGATGTGTAGTGAACTTGAAATTATCTCCTTATCTCATAAATCGAAAACACCACTTTTATTTATCTATTATTAAAATCTTTAATTAAGTAATTTACTTAAGTCTGTTTTCAAAAACAATACCCTCTTTTAGTAATTCTTATTAAAAATACATACTCAAAACCTATCAAATATCCTTGATATATGAACCAAGGTCTTACCTAGACTATAAATCAATCTCAAAACCATAATAAATTTGACATGTCATGACAACATGGTCAAACTTTGGCACCATTTATAGGGAGCACTTTGGTTTTTAGTGCGTGTTTTTTATAAGGTTTTTGAAATTTTTGTGAATATTTATTTGTTTTCTCTTATACATTTTCAATCCCTTTTTGTTATGATCTATTTTTTGTGTAGGTTTGGTGAATGATGCATTCTACTCTGGGAGATTTATCACCTTTTGAACCCAAATTGGAGAGTACCCTACATCAACAACACCAAGACACACAAGTCAACACTTTGAAGGAGGACACACCTCACATTGAAACTCTTCCTCACCCTTCATCTTCTTCTGGAACAGATATCAAAACTGAAATAAACTTGTATAACATAGCTGAAAATTGTAAAACACTAAAAGAACTAACCTCACCTGATGTTGATATTAATCCCTCCTATATTTACAAGGCGAGGCACCCAATTTTGAACTAAAATCTGGTTTAATTCACATTTTAACAAGATTTCATGGACTTCCTGGAGAGGATCCACACAAGAATTTAAAAGAATTTCATATTGTGTGTTCTATATTAGAAACTGAAAATGTGGATGAAGAACAAGTAAAGCTTAGAGAATTCCCCTTTTCTTTAGAAGATACAACAAAATATTAGTTATATTATGTTAATTTCCCAATAAGAGGTTGGGCGGACATGAGATACCTTTTCCTGGAAAAATATTTCCCAGCCCCTCGAACTGCAACAATAAGGAAAGAAATTTGTGGGATAAGACAATATCAATGGAAAACATTACATGAATATTAGGAATGCTTTAAAAGGTCATGTTCAGGTTTCCCACACCCCCAAATAAGTGATCAAATTTTAATTCAATATTAATATGAAGGATTAATCCATATTGATTGAAATATGACCGATGCTGCTACAGGTGGTGCGCTAGTTGATAAGACCCCAATTACTAAAAGAACCCTAATTGAAAAAATGGCGCAAAACATACAACAATTTTGTTCAAGGTCTAATGTACTGATTCAAGGTGTCTATGAGGTACAAAGTACTAAATTCAAGAAGAAAGTAGACATAAAGTTCGAAGAGGTAAGTAACCTTCTTCGAAAACTTGCTCTTTCTCAAGAGAAATCCCAATCTCCTCCTCCCATCCATTGTGGTATATGTTCTTCTGACACCCACTACTTTGACCAATATTCTCAATTAAGGGAAACATCTGAGAGTTGTGAGGCAATATTTCTAGGATGCCCCTATAACCAACCCTTTAGGCAAGAACCTTACTATCCATCCAACCCTGGGTGGATAGAAAACCAAAAATATAGACAAGGGGGGTATTCAAACCAACCTAATCAGCAATGGAACCAACCGGGGGAGAGTAGTCATCATCCAACACCACCCAGAAATCCTCAACCACCCCAAAGGCCTTTCCAACCACCCCCTCCAAAACCTGATCATAGCCTAGAATATATGATGAAACAAATGGCTTCCAACAATCTCCAATTCCAACAAACCACCCAAGAATCCATACAAGACCTAAAAACCCAATTAGGCCAACTAGATAACTCAGTGGGAGAAATTCAAAGTCATGGGTCAGGTAAACTTCCCTCTCAACTAGTAGTTAACCCTTGAGATAAACAAAATGTTAGTGCCATCAGCCATAAGAGTTGAAAACAATGATAAACTAAAATGGATCCCCCATTAGAGTCATACCCTCCTAAGGAAACCTCCATACCAACCATTAAAAATGTTCCAAATGTTGAAGAACCTTTCCCTAAGAGAAACCCTTGCAAAGGAAAGAGTGTGTTCATTGATGAGTCACCTTGCCCAACCATTCCTCTTCCTTTTCCTAAAAGTCCCACCCAACCAAGAAAAGAAAAGGAAACTGAACTTGATAAGGAAATATTGGAAATTTTCAAGAAATTGAAGGTTAACATCCCATTGATTGATGCTGTGAAGAAAATTGCATGGTATGCCAAGTTTCTGAAAGAGATGTGTACACATAGAAGGAGACTTAGAGGTGATGAGAAAGTGTGACTAGGGAGTAATGTTTCATCATTGATAGAGTCATCACTTCCCACCAATTGCAATGATCCTAAAACATTCTCAATTCTGTGCACCAAAGGGGAGTATTATTTTTCTAATGCTATGCTTGATTTAGGTGCTTCTATAAATGTGACACCTCACTATATTTACTCTACATTATAGGTTGGGGAACTGTATCCCACTGAAATTATTTTTCAACTGGATAACTGGAGTACCGGACACCCCTATGGTGTGTTAGAGGATGTTCTTGTGAGGGTCTAAAATTTAATTTTTCCTGCTGAATTTTATGTGATTAAAATGGAGGATGATAGGATGAATGGACAAGCCCTGATTATATTGGGGATAACCTTCTTGAAAACAGACAAAACCATAATAAATGTCCACAATGGTAAATTATCTATGGAATTTGGTGGTGACATAGTCCATTTCAACATCCTTGATTCCATGAAGCACCCATCAGAATAACATTCCTCTCTCTCAGTTAATTCAGTTCATGTACTTACTTCCCCTGAAAAAACAAAATTTCTTTCCCCTGATCCCATTTTTGAGTTTTCTTTATTTATTAAAATTCTAGGTAATGAATCATGCATTGATTGTTGTAGTGGCCTAGAAAAGTGTAATGCATGTTTATTAATTGATGATTTCTTGAACACTCTGGATCCAATGACCATCGATGATACTGCTAATATTGTAAAATCTCATTCCTCATATGAGGATGATACCATTGAGAAGTTAGATGAGATTAGTAATCTCTCAATTTCACACACACTCCCACCTATCCAAAATCCTCTTAAATTGGAACTGAAACAACTGCCTCAAGATTTAAAATATTTATATCTTTAGAATAGAAACAAGTTGCCCGTCATCATTGCTAGTTCACTCCCTCCTGAGCATGAATTGTGACTGATTGAACTATTGAGGGAGTATAAACAAGATTTGGGACTGAAACTTTCTAAAATTCCTAGTATTAGCCCATAAATTTGTACACATCATATTTTGTTAAATAATGAGGCTAAACCAGTGAGGCAGTCACAACGTTGACTGGACCCAAACCTCCTAGAAGTTGTGAAAAATGAGGTAACAAAACTATTGGCTGCTAGAATCATTTACCCCATATCTGACAGCCAATGGGTCAGTCTCATTCAAGTAGTTCCTAAAAATAGTGGCCTTATAGTAATGAAAAATGAAAATAATGAATTGGTTCCATCTCTTGTGCAGAATAGTTAGTGTGTCTATATTTACTATCACCGACAAAACCAACACACTAGGAATGACCAATTCCCTTTTCTATTCATTGAAAAAATGCTAGAGAAACTAGCGGGTAAGTCCCACTACCGTTTTCTTGATGTGTATTATAGATACTTTCATATCCATATTTCCCCTAAGGACTAGGAAAATAATACCTTCACTTGTTCCTTTGGTGCATTTGCATATAGGAGGATGCCATTTGGTCTATGCAATGATCCAGGCACTTTCCAAAGATGCATGGTTAGTATTTTTTCAGAATACCTGGAGAATTCCATGGAAGTATTCATAGATAATTTCAATGTTTATGGATCCTATTTTGATGAATGTTTGAGTAGTCTTGCTTTAGTCCTACGTCGATGTAATGAAAATAATCTTGTATTAAATTATGAGAAATTCCATTTCATGGTGCGAAAAGGTATAGTTTTGGGGCATGTCATTTCTGGGGATGGTATCCAAGTAGATAAATCAAAAATGGATGTAATTTATTTACTACCATTCCCCAAAAATGTATGAGATGTGCGGAATTTCCTAGGTCATGGTGGATTTTACCATCATTTCATTCGTGACTTTAGTAAAATTGCACTCCCTATCTCCCAATTACTCCAAAAAGAAAAATAATTTGTTTTTGATAAATAATGTGAGGAAGATTTTAATAAGTTAAAATGGAATCTCACGTCACCCCCAGTAATCCAACAATCTCGGTGGGATTTACCATTTGAGCTCATGTGTGATGCCTCTAACTATGAATTTGGGGCGATTTTGTCACAAAGGGTTGATCGAGCTCCACATGTCATTGCCTATGCCTCATGTACTTTAGACACTACCCAAGAAAACTACACCACAACTGAAAAATAATTCCTTGCCATTGTATTTTCCTTGGAAAAATTTAGGTAAAACCTTTTGGGTTACAAAGTAATTGTTTTCTCAGACCATGCAACCCTCCGGTATCTCCTTAAGAAACTGGAAGCCATGCCATATCTCAATCGTTGGATGCTCCTCCTTCAAGAATTCAATATGGAAATTAGAGATAAAAAAGGAGTAGATAATGTGGTGGCTGACCATATCAGTAGGATCCACCCATCCTCAGAAATTGACTCATCCCCCTGTATTCCTATAAATTATATGTTTTCCGATGACCAATTGTACCTAGTGTAAGATGTTATTCCTTAGTATGATGAAATTGTAATTTATTTGGTAGCATTTTTCATTCCTACTGATTTCAATAAAAACCAATCTAGTCATTCTAAAACATGAGTCTCGTTGGTACATTTGGGATGACCCCTACATCTGGAACACCTGTAGTGATCAAGTCCTTAGGCATTGTGTTCCCAATAGCGAGTTTCAGTTTGTCCTTAGATTCTGTCACACTCTTTCTTGTGGAGGCCACTTTGGTCCCCAAAATACTACTCTCAAGGTCCTTGATTCTGGTCTCTTTTGGACAACACTTTTTCGGTATGCCCATGATTTTTGAAAATCTTGTCATCATTGTCAAAGAATGGGGAATGTATCTAAAATAAATGAAATTCCACAACAACCGTTGCTCTTTCATGAAATTTTTTATGTTTGGGGAATTTAATTTATGGGTCAATTTCCCAATTCCTTTGGCAACTTGTACATTCTTCTGGTGGTCGATTATGTGTCAAAATGGGTAGAGGCTCGAGCCACAAGGATAGATGATTCCAAAAAAGTTGTGGAATTTTTGAGAACTCAGATATTTTGTAGGTTTGGATTACCTAGGTTCATTATTAGTGACCAAGGTTCTCATTTCTACAATAAAACAATGAAATCACTTTTTCTTCGGTATTGGTTTGGTCATAAAGTGTCTACTGCATATCACCCACAGACCAATGGTCAAGCCGATGTGTCAAATAGAGAGGTAAAATAGATTCTTCAAAAAATGGTTCAACCCAATAGAAAAGATTGGAGTCTTTGACTTGATGATTCATTATGGGCTTACTGTACTGCTTTCAAAACTCCCATTGGAATGTCACCCTATCATATTGTGTTTAGAAAGAGTTGTCACCTCCCTATTGAGATTGAGCATCGAGCCTACTGGGCCATCAAACAATGCAATTATAATCATTCTGGTGCAGGTGCTCAACAGAAGTTGTAGATTTAGGAGCTAGAAGAAATGAGAAGAGATGCATATGAGAACTCCAGGATTTATAAGGATCATACCAAGGCTTCCCACGACCGTCTCATCCTTCATCGTCAATTTCACATTGGGCAAAATATCCTCCTTTATAATGCACGACTTATGTTTCATATAGGCAAGCTTCGTTCTTGCTAGTTTGGCCCATACACTATTATTAATGTATCTCCATTTTGTGTTTTTCAGGTTCAAAATGAAGAAACCAATCAAACGTTCAATGTCAATGGGTAACGGATGAAGCACTTCCACGAAGCCCTTCCGGAGTTCCCAATTGAGGAACTCCATGTTCAAGAAGCAACATACCAGTGAAACACACCAGGATTTATCCTTCCTTCTCACCTTCTCAATTATTATAGTGAGGACACTATACATTCTAGGTGTGGGTGGATGGGTACATTCTTGGGTTAGATAAGAATTTTCATCGTTTTTTTCTTTATTCCTTCTCTTTTCACCTTCTTTATGGTATTTTCACTTTTCCCCATCTTTTTGGGTTCATTAGGATTTCCATTGTATTTCTTATTTCTTCTCTTGTTGGCCTTCTTTATAGTATTTTAATTTTTCCCCCATCAAAAATTTCAAAGTTCCATGATTTGGTGACCATAAGGGGGGGGGGGGAGTGAAGATACCATAAATAATGGTGAAAAAGAATTTTTGTATGAATTTAACATCAGGGAGTTATTTTTAGTGAATTGGTTTTCTGTCAATGATATAAATTGTTGTATCACTGTGAAATATTTGAGATGATTGATGCCCCTTTTGTGAGTAGTTTTTAGGGAAATTGTGTCACTAATATTTCCTAACAGTTTTACACCAATCCATGAAGTGTGAATATTTATTACTTAATATAAGGTAAATATATGTTAGGTTAACATTTTTCATCTTTAAATGATATTTCCATACGTTCGTTTTTTATCTGATCTGTTTCATTACTGTACCAGATTGACCTATGCATGTGTACCTAATGTCCGACTGTTGTATGCCCTAAAAAAAGGGTTGTGTCTTGGGAAGGTCAAAAACCACTCCTCCTCAACCTTTTATCTTAATATAACTACTGCAATTAGTGTCGTTATGAGATCAAACAAGGGTTGAGAGATGAGTGTGATATTTGTTCCAAATGCAACTTCTAAAAAAACCAAAATAATAAACGAGGGGAGTGATTAAATGTAAAAAATATGGGGATATATAGTTTAGGGTCTTATTGTTTGAATTTTGGGAATTCTTAAGTGAGTGGGTCTCGAAATATGATTGCAAAGGATGTAGGGTAGGTTCGGTGAAAATTTATTTAAAGCTGAATAATCTTAAAATAACCTATATTTATTGGATAAAAAGTGGAAAGAATATCATGGAATGGTCTTCACACACACACATAGAGAGTTAGTGTAATGGTTGACTTTTGAATTCCTTGCTCATGATGGTGTTAGTAATCCCTTTGAATTTCATTGTGATAGGATTTATGAGACATCTTTTTCCATTTTCACTAGGAATAACTCCTTGGTGTGGTTCATGCATTGATCACATTACTTTAATGAATTAAAATTTCCTCAAATATTAAATCTTCATGATGTTGGGAATATATATATGCCTATTTTTTTTGGATATGTTACTTTTCCCAGGAGTGAAAATGTTTAGGTGTGGGGGTGTGATCGTACCACGATTCACTGTATAATTTTCACATTTACACCACTATGCTAAACTTGTTTTATATTGAAAATTATGAAAATAATGACAAGTTTCATTCCAATTTTGAATCATTTATTTTGTGTTTATCATATTTAAAAATGTAAATGTTACTTTTTTTGATGATTCCATTGTAGGAGGAGGTGATTTGGAGGGCCCATGGTGATGTCTAAGAAAAATGGGTGAAACTGCGCAAGATCTAAGCACACCAGTGGACTCATCCACACACTTCTCCTGAACTGTACATCCAAATTGGCTTAAATTTTGTGGGATGGTCCAAATTTATTTTTTCTACATTTCATATGAATAAACCCAAGACTAATTCTGCCATCTGTTTTCCCAACTGACCAGATCTTTCTAGCAAACCGCATCTGCACAAAGTCAAAGGTGATGTGATGTTATCTATCCATATCGTGGGATATAGGTGTCCAAATTGTTCGAAACTTTTGTTGGAGGAATCCAATAGGTGGTTATACACCTTTTTTATTTTCTCAAAATCTAGATAATATTGTCTGGTGGTCTAAAATCATGTGACAAGTGGTTTTAAGAAACCTGTGTGCTCAAAACCACCATCCCATTTTCCTATAAAATGGCTCCTTGGGCTCCCCAAGTTCAGCCAGGTGGAAAATCTCTGGTATTTTTGAGACCCAAATAATTCCTCTCATCATCCAAGTAGTTCTATAGGGCCCTATTCTCATAGTTAAATCAAGTATGAAGGCGAAGTTCCACCCGTGCTCCCTCCTCCTCTCGATGTCGAGTTAAACGGTGGATAGTCATTTTGAGGGAGCTACACACACTTGGCAGGGAGTTCTAGAACTTTCTCTTATACTGGTTTTGTGTAATTTGTGTGATAAATATTTAAAATATTTCTTATATTGACATTATTCTTCTGTGATTGCATTTATATTGTAAAACTTAAGTGAAACACTTTTTATTTCAACACCGATTGGGTTGAGATTTCAAGTGGGAATCTTAGGTTGTTCCGATTGGACAAGACAATACTCCTATTTATCTCACACATACATAATATTTAAGTATGATTTGGTAGCCTTTATTATCTATTATTTATACCCAAACATTTACTACACAATTGTTGTGTCAAGGGGTGGTTCTTTGAGCATCGTTTAAGAGGCAAGAGGGAAGTTGAGATATTGAGAACCCTAAACCAAAGGATTTCATTAAACCATGTGTATTTTTTCAGAATGATGAACTCACAAAGATGTGTAGTGAACTTGAAATTATCTCCTTATCTCATAAATCTAAAACACCACTTTTATTTATCAACTATTAAACTCTTTAATTAAGTAATTTACTTAAGTATGTTTTAAAAAGCACTCCCCTATTTTAGTAATTATTATTAAAAATACATACTCAAAACCTATCAACTCTCTTTGATAAACAACCTAGTGTCTTCCCTATACTATAAATAAATCTTAAAATCATAATCAATTTGATGTTTCATGATAGCGTGGTCAAATTTTGGCACAGTTTCTAGGGAGCGCTTTGGATTTTAGTGCGTGTTTTTGGTAAGGTTTTTGTAATTTTTGTGAATATTTATTTGTTTTATGTTATACCTTTTCAATACATTTTTGTTATGATATAGTTGTTGTTTTGGTTTGGTGCATGAATCATTCTACTCTGGGATATTTATCACCTTTTTAACTCGAACTAGAGAGGAACCTATGTCAACGACACCAAGACGCACAAGTCAACAATTTGTAGGAGGACAAATCGCACATTGAAACTCTTCCTCACCCTTCATCTTCTTCTAGAACTAAGATCAAAACTGAAATAAACTTGTATAAAATGGCTGAAAATAGTAGAACACTAAAAGAATTAACCTCACCTGATGTTGATATTCAACCCACCTATATTCAATTACAAGGCGAGACACCCAATTTTGAACTAAAATCTAGTGTAATTCATCTATTACCAAGATTCCATGGACTTCCTGGAGAGGATCCACACAAGAATTTAAAAGAATTTCATACTATGTGTTCTATATTAAAACCTACAAATGTGGATGAATAATAAGTAAATCTTAGAGAATTCCCCTTTTCTTTATAAGATACAAAAAAATATTGGTTATATTATGTTAATTCCCCAATAAGAGGCTGGGCAGACATGAAATTCCTTTTCCTTGAAAAATATTTCCCAGCCTCTCGAACTGCAACAATAAGGACTAAAATTTGTGGTATAAGACAATCTCAAGGGCAAACATTACATGAATATTGGGAATGCTTTAAAAGGTTATGTTCAAGTTTCCGACATCTCTAAATAAGTGATCAACTTTTAATTCAATATATTTATGATGGATTAATCCATATTGATCGAAATATGATAAATGCTGCCGCAGGTGGTGCGCTAGTTGATAAGACCCTAATTCCAGCAAGAACCCTGATTGAGAACATGGCACAGAACACACAACAATTTGGTTTAAGGTTTAATGTACTGATTTGAGGTGTCCATGAGGTACAAATTACTAAATCCGAGAAGAAGGTGAACACAAAGTTCGAAGAGGTAAGTACCCTTCTTCGACAACATGCTCTTTCCCAAGGGAAATCCCAATCTCCCCCTCCCATCCATTGTGGTATTTGTTCTTCTGACACCCACCACTCTGAACAATGTCCTCAATTAAGGGAAACATCTGAGAGTTGCGAGGCAATATTTCCAGGCCACCCCTATAACCAACCCTTTAGGAAATAAACTTACTATATATCCAACCCTGGGTGGATGGATAAACAAGACTATATGCAAGGGGAGTATTCAAACCAACCTCAATAGAAATGGAACCAACCGGGGCAGAGTAGTCATCATCCTCCACCACCCAGAAATCCTCAACCACCCCAAAGGTCTTTCCAACCACCCCCTCTAAAACCTGAGCCTAACATAGAAGATATGATGAAAAAAATTCCTACCAACAATATCCAATTCCAAAAAACCAACCAAGCAGCCATACAAGACTTAAAACCTAATTAGTCCAACTAGCTAACTCAGTGGGTGAAATTCAAAGTCATGGGTTAGGTAAACTTCCCTCTCAACAAGTAGTTAACCCTAGGGATAAAGGAAATGTTAGTGCCATCACCCTTAGGAGTGTAAAACAACTAGAAAGTAAAATGGATCCCCCATTAGAGTCATACCCACCTGAGGAAACCTCCATACCAACCATTAAAAAGGTTCCAAATGTTGAAGAACCTTGTCCTGAGATAAACCCTTCCAAAGGAAAGAGTGTGTACATTGATGAGTCACCTAGCCCAACCATTCCACTTCCATTTCCTAAAAGGTCCACCCAACCAAGAAAATAAAAGGAAACTAAACTTGATAAGGAAATATTGGAAATTTTCAAGAAAGTGCAGGTTAACATCCCATTGATTGATGCTATGAAGAAAATTCCACGGTACACCAGGTTTCTAAAGGAGATGTGTACACAACGAAGGAGACTTAGAGGTGATGAGAAAGTGTGACTGGGGAGTAATGTTTCATCATTGATAGAGCCATCACTTCCCACCAATTGCAATGATCCTGAAACATTTTCAATTCTGTGCACCAAAGGGGAGTATTATTTTTCTAATGCTATGCTTGATTTAGGTGCTTATATAAATGTGATTACTCACTCCATTTACTCTACATTGCAGGTTGAGAAAATGAAGCCCACTTAAATTATTGTTCAACTGGCTAACCGGAGTACCGGACACCCCTCTGGTGTGTTAGACGATGTTCTTGTGAGGGTCCAAAATTTAATTTTTCCTGATGACTTTTATGTGATTAAAATGGAGGATGATAGGATGAATGGACATGCCCCGATTATATTGGGGAAACCTTCTTAAAAACCATCAAAACCATAATTAATGTTCACAATGGTACATTATCTATGGAATTTGGTGGTGATATAGTCTATTTCAACTTCCTTGATTCCATGAAGCACCCCTCAAAAGAACATTCCTCTCTCTCTGTTAATTCAATTGATGTAATTCCTTCCCCTTAAAAAACAAAATTTCTTTCCCCTGATCCCCCTTTTGTGTTTTATTCATTAATTGAAATTCTAGGTAATGAATCATGCATTGATTGTTGTAGTGGTCTAGAAAAGTGTCATGCATGTTTATTAATTGATGATTTCATGAACACTGAGGATCCAATGACCATCGATGATACTGATAATCTTGTAAAAGCTCATTTCTCATGTCATTGAGCAGTTAGATGAGATTAGTGATCTCTCACTTTCACACACACTCCCATCAATCCAAAAATCCTCCTAAATTGGAACTGAAACAACTGCCTCAAGATTTAAAATATTCATATCTTGAGAATGGAAACAAGTTTCCCATCATCATTGTTAGTTCACTCCCTCCTAAGCATGAATTGCGATTGTTTGAACTATTGAGGGAGTATAAACAATATTTTTGATGGAAACTTGATGACATTACTGGTATTATCCCATCAATTTGTACACATCATATTTTGTTAAATGATGAGGCTAAACCAGTAAGGCATACACAACGTCGACAGAACCCAAACCTCCTAGAAGTTGTGAAAAATGAGGTAACAAAATTATTGGCTATTGGAATCATTTACCCCATATCTGACAGCCAATGAGTCAGTACCATTCAAGTAGTTCCTAAAAAGACTGGCCTTACAGTAACCAAAAATGAAAACAATAAATTGGTTCCAACTCATGTTTAGAATAGATGGTGTGTCTGTATTGACTATCGCTGACTAAACCAACACACTAGGAAGGACCATTTCCCTTTGCAATTCACTGACCAAATGCTAGAGAGGATAGTAGGTAATTCCCACTACTGTTTTTTTGATGGGTATTCTATATACTTTCAAATCCATATTTCCCCTGAGGACTAGAAAAAGACTATCTTCACTTGTCCCTTTGGCACATTTTCATATAGGAGGATTCCATTTGGTCTGTGAAATGCTCCAGGTACTTTCCAGCGATGCATGGTTAGTATTTTTTTCGGATTACCTAGAGAATTTCATGGAAGTATTCATGGATGATTTCACTGTTTATGGATCCTCTTTTGATGAATGTTTGAGTAGTCTTGATTTAGTCCTATGTCGCTGTAATGAAAATAATCTTGTATTAAATTATGAGAAATTCCATTTCATTGTGCGACAAGGTATAGTTTTGAGGCATGTCATTTCTGGGGATGTTATACAAGTAGATAAATCAAAATTGGATTTCATTTATTCACTACTATTGCCCAAAAATGTATGGGATGCATGGTATTTCCTAGTTCATGCTGGATTTTTCCATCATTTCATTCGTGACTTTAGTAAAATTGCACTCTCCCTCTCCCAATTACTCCAAAAATAAAAAATAATTTGTTTTTGATAAATAATGTGAGGAATATTTTAATAAGTTAAAATGGAGTCTCATTTCACCCTTGGTAATCCAAACACCTCAGTGGGATTTACCATTTGAGCTCATATTTGATGCCTCTAACAATGCAATTGGGGCAGTTTTGTCACAAAGGGTTGACTGAGCTCCACAAGTCATTGCCTATGCCTCGCGTACTTTGGACCCTGCCCAAGAAAACTATACCACAACTAAAAAATAATTCTTTGCCATGATATTTTCCTTGTAAAAATTCAGGTCATAACTTTTGGGGTCTAAAGTCATTGTGTTCTCAGACCATGTAGCCCTCCGGTATCTCCTTAAGAAACTAGAATCCAAACCACATCTCATTCTCTAGTTGATACTCCTTCAATAATTCAATATGGAAATTAGAGATAAAAAGGAGTAGAGAATGTGGTGGCTGACCATATCAATAGGATCCTCCCATCCTCAGAAATTGACTCATCCCCCTGTATTCCTATAAATGATTTGTTTCCCGATGAGAAATTTTACCGAGTGAAAGATGTTATTCCTTGGTATGCTGAAATTGTAAATTATTTGGTAGCATCATGCATTACAATCAATTTCAATAAAAACCAAGCTAGTCATCTAAAACATGAGTTTTGTTGATACATTTTGGATGACCCCTACCTCTGGTGCACATGTAGTTATCATGTCCTTAGGCGTTGTGTTCCCAATAGCGAGTTTTAGTCTGTCCTTAGATTCTGTCACACTCTTGCTTGTGGAGGCCACTTTGGTCCCCAACGGACTGCTCGCAAGGTGCTTGATTCTGGTCTCTTTTGTCCAACAATTTTTTTGGGATTCCCATGATTTTTTCAAATATTGTCCTCATTGTCAAAGAATGGGGAATATCTCTAAAAAAATAAAATGCCACAACAACTATTTCTCTTTCATGACATTTTTTATTTTTGGGGCATTGACTTTATGGGTCCATTTCCCAATTCCTTTGGAAACTTTTACATTCTTCTGGAGGACGATTATGTGTCAAAATGGATAGAGGCTCGAGCCACAAGTACAGATGATTCCAAAAAAATTGTGGAATTTTTGAGAACTCAGATCTTTTGTAAGTTAGGATTACCTAGGTTCTTCATTAGTGACCAGGGTTCTCATTTCTACAACCAAACAATGAAATCACTTTTGTGTCGGTATTGGGTTGGTCATAGAGTGTCTACTGCATATCACCTACAGAACAATGGTCAAGCCGAGGTGTCAAATAGAGAGGTAAAATAGATTCTTCAAAAAACGGTTCAACCCAATAGAAAATATTGGAGTCTTCAACTCGATGATTCATTATGGGCCTACCGTACTGCTTTCAAAACTCCCATTGGAATGTCACCCTATCATCTTGTGTTTGGAATGATTTGTCACCTCCCTGTTGAGATCGAGCATTGAGCCTACAGATCCATCAAACAATGCAATTCTAATCATTCTGGTGCAGGTGCACAAAGAAATTTTCAGATTTAGGAGCCAGAAGAAATGAGAAGAGATGCATATGAGAACTCGGATTTATAAGGAGCATACCAAGGCTTCCCACGACTATCTCATCCTTCATTATCAGTTTCACATTGGGCAGAAGGTCCTCCTTTACAATGAAAGGCTTAAGTTTCATCTAGGTTATCTTAATTCCCACTAGTTTGTCCCATACAATGTTATTAATGTATCCCCATTTGGTGTTGTTTAGGTTCAAAATGAAGAAACCAAGAAAACCTTAACTATCAATGGGAAGCAGCTGAAGTACTTCCACAAAGCCCTTCTGGAGTTCCTGATGGAGGAACTACATGTTCAAGAAGCAACATACCAGTGAATCACACCAGATTTTATCCTTCCTTCTCACCTTCTCAATTATTACAGTGAGGACACTGCAGATTCTAGGTGTGGGGGGATGGGTACATTCCTGGGTTAGATAAGAATTTTCATTGTTTTATTTATTTCTTTCTTCTCTTTTTCACCTTATTTATGGTATTTTCACTTTTCCCCATCTTGTTGGGTTCATTAGGATTTCCATTGTCTTTATTCTTTCTTCTCTTTTGGCCTTCTTTATGGTATTTTCATTTCCCCCCATCAAAATTTTAAAAGTTCCATGATTTGGTGACCATAAGGGGGGGGGGAAGTAAAAATACAATAAAGAATGGAAAAAAAGAATTTTTGTATGAAGTTAACATCAGGGAGTGATTTTTAGTGAATTGGTTTTCTGTCAATGATATAAATGGTTGTATCACTGTGAAACATTTGAGATGATTGATGCCCCTTGTGTGAGTAGTTTTTGGGGAAACTGTGTCACTAATATCTCCAAACTTTTTTTCACCAAACCATGAAATGTTATTATTTATTACTTAATATAATGTAAATATATGTTAGGTTAATATTTTTATGCTTTAAATTATATTTCCATACGTTTGTTCCTTATCCGATCTGTTTCATTACTATACCAGATTGACCTATTCGTGTGTACCTAATGTCTGACTATTTTATGCCCTAAAAAGGGTTGTGTCTTGGGTAGGTCAAAAACCACTCCTCCTAAAACTTTGATCTTGTTATAACTATTTCAATTAGTGTCATGTGGAGATCAACCAAGGGTTGAGAGATGAGTGTGAGATTTGTTCCAAATGAAACTTCTAAAAAATAAAAAATAATAAATGAGGGGAGTGATGAAATGTACAAAATATGGGGATATCTAGGCCGGGAGATTATGTTTTGTCTTCTGGGAATGCTTAAGTGAGTGGGTCTTGAAATATGATTGTAATGGCTGTAGGGCTGTTTCAGTGAAAGTTCATTTAAAGATGAATAATTTTAAAATAACCGTTATTTATTGGATAGAAAGTGGAAAGAATATCATGAAATGGTTTTCACACACACACATGGAGAGTTAGTGGAATGGTTGAATTTTTTAATTCCTTTCTCATGTTGGTGTTATGAATCTCTTTGAATTTCATTGGGATAGGATTTATAAGACATCTTTTTCCATTTTCTCTAGGAAGAACTCCTTGGTGTGGTTCGTGCATTGATCAAATTACTTTAATGAATTAAAATTTCCTCAAATGTTAAATCTTCATGATTTTGGGAATATATATATGCCTCATTGTATTTGTATATGTGACTTTTCCCAGGAGTGAAAATGTTTAGGAGTGGGGGGTGTGATCATACCATGATTCACTGTTTAATTTTCACCTTTACACCACTGTGCTAAAATTGTTTTATATTGAAAATTATAAAAATAATGACAAGCTGAATTCCATGTTTGAATCATTTATTTTTTGTTTATCACTGTTAAAGAGGGCAATGTTACTTTTTTTTGATGATTCCATTGCAGGAGGAGGCGATTTGGAGGGCCCATGGTTATGTCCAATAAAAATGGACCAATCTATGAAATATCCAAGCACACCAGTGGACTCATCCACACACGGCTCCTGAACCGTGAATCCAAATGGGATGAAATATTTTGGGCTGGTCTAGAATTCATTGGTATACATTTCATATGAAGAAACCCAAGACTCATTCAGCCATATGGTTGCCCAACTGACCTGATCTATCCAGCACACCGCATCTACACAAATTCAAAAGTGGTGGGTTGTGATCTGTCTATATCTTGGGCTACATGTGTCCAAATTGTACCAAACGTTCGGTGGATACATCCAATAGGTGGGGATGAAACTTTTTTATTTTCTCCAAATCGATATAAGGCTGTCTGGAGGTCGAAACTCATGTGAAAAGTGGTTTTAAGAAACCCGTGTGCTCAAAACCACCTTCCCATTTTCCTAAAAAATGGAACCTTGGGATCCCCATTTGTAAGTTTGACCAGGAAGAAAATATAAGGTATGTTGGGGACCCAAAGAATTCCTCTAATAATACATGGAGTTCTAGAGGTTCCTATCCTTATAGGGGAATCAAGGATAGAGGCAAAGTTCTGCCCGAGCTTCCTCCTCCTCCCGATGTCGAGCTAAATGGTGGACATTCATTTCGAGGGAGATACACACACTTGGGAGGGAGTTCCACCACTTTCTATTCTACTCGTTTTGTGTAATTTTTTTGCTAAATATTTCACTTATTTCTTATCTTGACATGATTCTTCTCTGATTGCATTTCTATTGTTAAAATTAAGTGAAATAATTTTTATTTCAACACCGATTGAGTTGAGATTTCAAGTGGGAATCTTAGGTTGTTCCGATTGGACAAGAAAAGAGTCCTATTTATCTCACACATACATAATATTTCAGTATGATTTGGTAGGATTTATTATCTATGCTTGATACCCAAACCTTGACTACATGATTGTTGTGTCAAGGGGTGGTTCTTTGAGCATCGTTTAAGAGGCAAGAAGGAAGTTGAGATCTTGACAACCCTAAACCAAAGGATTACATTAAACCATGTGTATTTTTCAGAATGATAAACTCACCAAGATGTGTAGTGAACTTGAAATGATATTCTTATCTCATAAATATAAAACACCACTTTTATTTATAAACTATTAAACTCTTTAATTAAGTAATTTACTTAAGTGTGTTTTCAAAAACACTCCCCTATTTTAGTAATTACTATTAAAAATACATACTCAAAACCTATCAACACTCCTTGAGAAACGAACTAGGGTATTCCCTAGAATATAAATCAATATTAAAATCTTAATCAATTTGATGTGTCATGATAGTACAGTCATTCACCACTAACTTCTAATCCCATGTGAGTCATTATTAGTGTGAGAAATAAGAGAAAGTAGTAGGCCACATAGTCATATCATGAAAGATGCATCAAAGAATGATGGTGTGGGGATAACATAAGGAATATGCACTAGGAAGATGTCATTCCATGTGAGTAGGATCTCATTCCATGTGGGGAGGTTCCCATTCCCTATGAGTCATACATGGAGCTTCTAATACTTGTGGCATAGTGTGTGTGGGGATTACACATAGATGCTACCCTAAGTGAAAAGGTGTAGGGCTTATGCATGAGAGTGGCCCTGAGTAGATGGGTGTGGGGTCATCCCATGATAATTGGAGACATGTAATTTTATGTTTATCACATAGGTTAGGACTAAAATTTTACATCATTTCCCAAGGATGTTGGTGCTAGGAGTTTTACATCCTTCATCATGAACTTGGGGTACTCACTCCTTACCACTTGGGATTACATGATCGTAGATCCTTCATCCTTGGTAGGGGGATGGATTTAGAAATTCCAGGTTGGAATGGTGTGGAGTAGTTTTTTATAATGAGTTCTATGTTAGCATTCCTATGCCGAGAATAAAAAATAATTATCATACCTATGTTGAGAATAAAAATGTAAAGGGGAGTATTGGGCCATACTTGGAATGGAGTGGGCCATAGGAATGAGTGTCACATGTCACATTGGGACTTGAGGTGTAATTGGACTGATCCTAGAAGGGTGTGGGGGCCTTGGGAACTCAAAAATTATGAAGATTTGTCAGAAAAATGGAGGTAGAACAGAGAATACTAGGATAGGGGATTTGATAAGCATTGGGGATTCTAGAGATGTGCTTCACGAATCTCAATTGCTTCGTAGAGGTTAATGGATTTGAGAAGGGATATGATTCCAGATAAATGGTGACCATGCCTCAGGATGAAGTCATGACTTTGTAAATGAGTGATTTATAAAGGATTAATTCTTTGAAAATCCTCAAGTACCCCTGAGATACTTATTCCTACAAAAAGGTTGTAGGACTTCATGAAATGCATCCCCACCTTAGGTGGAGGTATTCAAGAACATATGAGAGGGGGGTTTTGTGAAGATCATGTACCTTGGATGATCCATTTTGGTTTGTTTTGTGATGATCATATTCTTCAAATATTTGAAAGAAATTTGGAATTAGACTGGTCAAGTAACTATTGTCCAAAGGTCATAATGAGGTAGGAATTTATAGGAAAAGGGTTTCACGGTGATGTGAATCAATTTGTGAGGTAAATGTGAGCTTAATGAACATTCGTGGCTCTATTAGACTCATGAGGCACAATGTCAATCCTTAGTGTGGTCCCAAAGTTCCATCAAACCTGTGGAGCGCACCATTAAGGCATCACATTTTCCTGATGGGTGAGAACTTCACAAATAGGCTTTGTAAAGTAGACCATTAAGCTGGTTTTTAGGGCCTTTTTGGTTTGGATTTCCCCTAAAATGGTTTCAACTTCCTTAACTAATGGCATGGAATGTATTTCAACACCAAAAGATTACATAAATTTATATCATAAATCAAAAAAAATTATTCATTAAAAGTACAAAATACTATACATCATTATAACAGATCATGTCCAATACATGAGGTTTAATGAAAAGTAAAAACTAGAAAATATTATGTGATAATCTTCATAAAGACTCTAAGATTCCCACCACCATTACTCCAATATATCTATAGTGTCTAATAATAATATAACCAACTAAACCCACTATTATAAATGAACAAAAAAGAAGAAATTTGGAACTACACATATATGGGTGACTAATTAAAATAAGTAAAATCGTCACATGTAGTGATCCAAACTATAAAAAAACTAGAGCTAAGTGTATGCTAAAGAAAATAATTGTGTTCTTGTTAGGGGAAATTTTTTAACTAACCATGTCAACTAAATCAAGAACCACCCATAGTTAAATACATATATTGTTCACATCATTCACCCTCATAGAATAATAAATGATAAATAATTCAATTTTATTTTCCTCAAAATAATCTAATTAATCTTTTAACTATATTAGGGTACCCACACCTCACCATAGAAATATAAACCGATCAATGGAGTACTGAAGTCATAGATGAAGGACCTAAACCTTGTTGAGAGGATATATGTTCTTCAAGGGAGTAGAAAAAAATTGATGGAGAAACAATACCCTCTCTCTTTGGATAATTGGGGGGGGGGGGTGGGTACCTTACTCTATTTGTTTCTTAGAGATACCCAGAAACAGTCAGTAATGTAAAGATTAAGGGAGTACCTAAAACTAGTTCTTGAGGTGGAGGACCTATACCCTGACCAATGTGGGGTTCCTAACTCCATCAAATGCATGGGGGACCTATACCTTATCTATGATAAGTTGATCAGGGGAGTACCTATTTCCATTCCTTCTATGAGTATATTTCTTTCTCATGTTCATGAGAATGAGTGAGAAGAGAGAAATAGAGTGAGAAATTACTCAAACAACATTTTTATCCTCAACCATAGTCAATGTGTGATAAAAGAGGAATTGCATGGATTACATAATCTACCTATAACCTTGTTCAGTGGGTGAGGATAATCATAAATATATATTTTCACTATAGCCACTTCCATCCACAATCTATAGAGAAACAATACATATACATATATATATATATATATATATATATATAGATTTGCATCACATATCCTCAATACCACATCACATTTAAGAAGTAAAGAACTCAAACCCAGGAAACCACAAAATTTATATTCAAATAATGAGTGAGTATTTTTACTTCATAATGAGAAAATTACCTCCAACCTCTCAGGAAGAAAACATCAGTCATACATGATCACCCTAAACACTATTCTAATCATCATAATACACAAAAAAATAAAAAAAATCAATAGTACTCAAGTACATTCAATCATTACAGAACATTCCCATCCAATAAAAGGTATTCAAAAATTTCTTAAATCACCAAATATTCATCATTTCTTGTTGGTTATATCAGACACCCCTGAAAAGCTTATATACATGCTTATCTCACATATCTAAAAATTGACCTCATTTAACCATAAGTGTTTAAAATATTATTCTCATGCACTAGCTGAAATTTACACACATCAATATTTTGCGATTTTGATCACTTTAATTAATCAATTTCATATCTCCATTTCTCACTACTTAATAATAATAGAAACCTCTATATTTATGTTAAAATAACACCAAAGCGATACTATTCCATTTTTAGTTTGTTAATTTTCTTACAATCCATGATTATCTTCATATAAATGTAATTAATAACATATTAATCATAAATATTTATCAGATTAGGGTTTTTTACATAATTATTTTTAAGAGATATAATTATATGTTTATATATTATTTATATTTAAAATATCCCATCTTAAGTGACTCAGTGCATTTTCACTATATTTTCCAATGTTCTCATAGTTTTTCTGAATTTATATCCCAATAAATTAACCTCTTTAATTAAAAATATTCATATTATCATTCCACACATTCTTATAGGAATCTCAATTCAACTATTAAATGATGGTTTATAATCCAAATAGAAGTGATTGATCCATTTCCTAATAACATTTTCTATCAATTTCAATGAATAATATTCAAAGAACTTGATGAAGTGACCCCAAAAACTTATTATAGAGGATCTTTTGACATGTAATTTATAATTAATTTATAATAAATAATTGTGATATCTATTTAATTATACAATTTTTAAAGATAAATTTAGTTACCCCTCAAGTTGGACTATTATTACATAGAAAAATCCAAACTATGACCCCTCTTGTTTTATCCTCATGTACTCCATGAATATTGAAATTTCACTCATGGTAATTTGGGTGCTATTGTGGAGAAACCAATAAACCTAAATTATTATAAATTTAATAAAAAATGGTTTATCTCTTTTAATCTTAGTTCTTAAGGGGTAGGAAGAGTATTATCACATTACATTCTTGAGAGAGTTCTTCAGAAGTTTTATGTCAGGCTTTAGAGTTTTCTCCAAGGAGAATTCATTATGCACATTAATTCACTCTCTTTCTAAAATGATATAACCAAGAATTTATATATAGTGTTAAACAGTTCATAATTGTATAAGGGTACATTATCTAATTTTTTATGCTATATAAACCCTAATAAAATAATAATAATAATAATAATATTATTATTATTTTATCCCATGAATAATGCTAAACACAAGGATAATATATCATCTCATTTAAAACCATTAACCCAACCCAAAATTCCTCTTTAGTATTTATCAAACATTTAATAATTAATTAATTTATTTAAAAATAAAAAATTGATATTATTCATTGAATACATAAATCACAAATATATCCATTAAACCCATAAATAAATAATTATTTTAATAATAAAATAAGTAAATAAATATTTATAATAATCTATTCTATATACTAGTGAATAAATAAGTATTTATTTATTATGTTTTAAATATTAACAAAGAGACAATAAATATTATATTCGCTAAATTCGTGAATGAGTATTTAATTAAATATTTAACTTATATATTCTAAAAATGATTATGTTATGATCGAATTTATATAATAAAAAATAACTGAATAATTATAAAATTAAAAAACAAGAATTATATTTATTATTAATATTACATTAAAATAAAATTTAACCAAGATTATGGATACACAAAGAGTGTGGCCCTATGACAACCCTGATCTTTTAATACACAATTAAACATAATTTATTACATAAACTTCACTTGATACAACATAGAAGATCGATAGATATAGTGTCTTTAGGGATTAGGATCATTATATAACAACTTAAAACAAGAAATATAACATCTTTATTGAAATTTTTTTTATATGACCACTACATTCCCGCGTACTTAGCATTGCATGGGATAACCTGAGGACATGCATAAGAAAAAGATGAGCTATAAAGGCCAGTAAGGGAATAATCATGGAATAACATGAGGAATAAAATACATGATAGAAAATAGGAATATCAATAGAGCACAATAGAAGCATAAACATAAAGGCATGATAAAGTAAGATAATCATAATAGGGAAATGTGGCAACAACACTTAACATGGAATTAGCAAGAGCCAAGGCTCATTGAACATGGAGCATGAGTAAATCCTCATTGCACATGAAGTATGAGTAAAACCTTGTTTCACTTGAATTATCACTAGAAAACACCCATTTCACATGATGTATTATGATACTATACTTTACCCAATGCATTGGAGTGCTATAAGGGCGAACCCTTCTTAAACATTTCATTTCATGCATAAGTGTGCCACATGGATCATATAACATGGATTCATAAAACATCATCATTTATTCCATTATAAAGTAATTTGTAATTCATAAATGAAACATTATTATCAATAATTAAATGTACATAATGGTGAATACCCTTGATAGAGAAATTGACATGGTATTCACTACACAATGACATTGGCTTGGAAAATTGGTGCAATTTTGGTAGCGTAACAGCGTGACGTAAGAATTCATAAAAAGTGTTGATGAGAGAGAAAGGGGTTTCTCATCATATGTACATGAAATGTACAGCAAGGGGTCATATAGATATATTTCCCAAAAATTGTAATTGAATTTAGATTCATGATACAAAACAATTTCTTGAATGTAAATGAGGAGAGAGAAATTCCTTTCGGAATTTCAGCATAGTAACGGGTGTACATGGGAGGTATTAATGAGAGAGAAAGGGGTCTCCCATAATTTAAACATAAATAGGACAGAATGGGGGAGGTGTGAAACCATACCCCAACATTTATAATTGAAATTAAAAGGGCATAACAACATTAAAAAAATTGGACAAAAATGAGAAAGGAAGAAATACCCTTACTTGGAAGTGGCTTCCAAAGGCTTGAGAGAGGCTTGAGAGAGGCTTCTTGGGTGATTGGGGAACCTTGGAGGGATTATAGAGAGATGAGGTTAGAGTTTCGATGAACTCTAAAGGCTATTAGTGAGGATGAAGTGGGAGCTTGGGTGGGTTTATATAGGAAAGGTGAGGGAATTATTAATTATTTAGGTTTGAGACACCCCACATTAAAATAATCCAAACAAAAAACCAGACCATGGTTTTTACCCATGGTTTTTGGCAAAGGGAATTGGAAAAAAATATTGTATAAGTCCAAAGTCCTAACTTCATAAAATAATGGGGATGATTATGTGGAGGTGAGTCACACTCCCAAGGAAAACCATTTAAAAAGACAAGATGTTTAATAAGCCTTGAAGGGTCTATTAATGCTTTGTAAAATAAGTCAAACAAACCCAAAACCACATTATTTTAATGGTAAAACATATATTGTCCAAACATAAAGCTTATAGTATTTTATTACATCACTATTGGGTCATTATTATGTCATAAAACACATTATATATTTAAACAATATTTAATTTTTACACAAAAATTTGGTTGTCTCAGAAAATTATGAAAAAATAACCGTTGGATAATTTAGACATCCTGATTCCAAAAATAATATTTATTTTATCTAAATAATTTTCTAAATATGTTAATTTTCAATTTTAAAATAAAAAATGACATTTATCGAAAATTCACGGTTTTGACAAAAATGGATTTCAAACCTTAATAAAAATTGAGATTGCATTCATAAAATTATACGATCATTTATATTTAATAAAAATTTATTTAATAAAAATAATAATATTTTATTAAAATAATATTTAATTACAAAATCCATTAATTCATCAAAATAGATTTCTTAGTTGAACATTAAGTAAAAATACTATTTGTGCTTTAAAAATTATTTACAAGGTAACAATAATAAAATGAAAGTATATTCATTATTATATAAAAAAATAATGTACATAACCATAGTACTAGGGTCTTGTTACAATACCCCTTATAATACCTGCATATGACTGAAGAGTAAGGTGTGCGATGGTGACAAACTCTTGGGGTGGCTCGGATAACATTGTTCGGGTTGTAATCTCTATCAACTTCCATTTATCTCGTAGGAGGTCTCACTCGAGCTTAACATATTCAAGATCGGCTTGGGATTGGTCAAGAGATAAACCCAATAACACCACATCTTTTCAGAGCTCTAAAAAATGGGCTTCGTATGGAGCAATTCTACTGGATGAGGCCATCACTTCCTTTGTTTGAGTAAATTGGATTGTTAATGCCCTATATTTATACTAATCATGTGATCACTATTCAATGTCCATATTAGCAATGGTCACAATTAAAAAAAATAAAACCAAGGAAGTGAATATGTTGTAACCATTTTACATAATAAGACATTTAAAAAGACCGAGAGGAATTTCCATTAATGAAAGTTTGGGTCGTTACAATATTCCCCCCTTAAAAAATTTCGCCCTTGAAATTTTATTTTACCACACTAAAACAGATGTGGGTAACTCTACTTCATCATTTCCTCTAATTCCCACATTGCTTCTTCAAACTGGTGGTTTCACCACAACACCTTGACAAGGGGCATTGTCTTATTTCGTAGAACACGATCTAAGATCTTCACTGGTTGCTCCTCATAAGAAAAGATCATCATCTAACTGTACCACCTCTGAAGAGAGTACATGTGAAGGGTCCGGTATGTACTTCCTTAAGAGGGATACATGAAAGACATCATGTACTTTGGCCATGGTAGGTGGAAGTGCTAGGTGATAGGCCACAACCCCGACATGATCAAGAACCTCGAAGGGGACGATGTACCTTGGACTTAACTTCCCTTTCTTTCCAAACCTCATGACCTTCTTCTATGGAGATATGTGTAGAAATAACATGCCTCCAACTTTAAACTCAAGGTCTCGTCGACGGTTATCTACATAACTCTTCCGTCGACTCTGGGCTGCCTTGATATGCTGCTGAATGGTTTTCACCTTCTCCACCATTTCTTCGACCATTTCTCGTCCAAGAAGCTTACGCTCACTGACCTCATCCCAACACACCGGTGTTCTGCACCTTTTCCCATAAAGGGCTTTCTATGGTGCCATTTTGATGCTTGAGTGGAACTGTTATTATAAGAGAACTCAACCAGAGGAAGATGTTGATCCCATCCACCATTAAAGTCCATTGAGCACGCTCTCAACATGTACTCAATTGTTTGGATAGTCCGCTCGGATTGGCCATCAGTTTGAGGATGATAGGTCGTACTGAAGTTCAGTTCAGTATTCAGAGCATGTTGAAGACTCTTCCAAAACTTATAGGTGAATATTGAATCTCGATCGGACACAATAGACAGTGGTACTTCATGCAGCCTTACCACTTTCCTGATATATATCCGTTCTAGTTGATCCAATTAGAAATCCTCTTGAATAGAAATGAAGTGTGCAACCTTTGTAAGACAATCCACAACAACCCAGATTGCATTGTTGCCTTTGGATGTCTTCGTAAGTCCGGTGACAAAGTCCATGGTGATGTTCTCCCATTTCCATTTTGGTATGGGCAAAGGTTGCATCATACCCTTAGACTTCTGCCTCTTTGACTTCACTTGCTGACACACCAGGCACCTTGATGTATATTCATCAATCTCCTTCTTCATATTATCCCACCAATAATTCTCTCAGAGATCTCGATACATCTTTTTGTTTCCTGGGTGAATAGAGAAATTTGAACTATGTGCATCATCCAAAAGTTCATTCTTCATCTTCGGACTTGATGGAGCACATAGTATTTTCCCAAATCTCACAATTCCTTCTTTATTAACATTAAACTCTGAGGATTTCCATTTTTCGATAGCTTCCACTTTTTCCCGAATTCCCACATCATCCTTTTGAGAATCTTTTAACGTTTCTAAAAGGGATGGTTGAAAAATCATTTGTGAAAGGATTGATGATGTTCCCTTATTTATTATTACCATGTCCATCTTCATCAAATCTAAGAAGTTTGGATCCTTTTCAATTATAATCAATGATAGAACCACTGGTTCCTTTATACTTGGAGAATCCGCCACCTTGTTCGCTTTCCCAGGGTGGTAATGGATTGAGTATTCATAGTCTTTGATCATCTCTATCCATATTCATTGGCACATGTTCAATTATTTCTGTGTGAATATATACTTGAGGCTTTTGTGGTCCGTATATATTTCACACTTCTCCCCAAAGATATAATTTTGCCAAATTTTCAAAGCGAAGATCACTACAACCAACTCGAGGTCATGTGTTGGATAGTTTTGTTCATGAAATTTCAATTTCCTTGAAGAATAGGAAACAAATTTTTCATTTTACATCAATACACATCCCATTACCTTCTTCAAAGCATCACTGAATACCACAAAAAGTTCTCCACTTGTGGGTAACGTGAGCACGAGCACAGTGATAATCCTCCTTTTCAACTACTTGAAGATTTCTTTGCATTCATCAATCAAAGAAAACTTACTCCTTTTCGAGTTATCTTGGTAAGAGGGTTAGAAAATCATGAGAAATTTCTCACAAATCGTCAATAATATCCAGCTAACCCCAAGAAGCTGTGGATATCCATTACCGATGTTGGCCTCAGCCATCCCTAAATTGCATCTGTTTTGGAAGGATCAATAGATATCCCATTGCTTGTGATGATATGGCCTAATAATGAGACCTCCTTCAACCAGAACTCACACTTGCTGTACTTTGCATAGATCTTCTCCTTCCGCAAGGTCTCTAGTACAGTTCTTAGATGCTCCTCATGATCCTCCTTGTTTTTGGAGTATATCAGAATATCATCTATAAATACTTCTAAAAATTTGTCAAGGTAATCTCTAAAGACTATATTCATCAAGTCCATGAAGATTTCTGGAGCATTAGTGAGTCCTAAAGTCATTACTATGAATTCATAGTGCCCGTTTCTTGTACGAAAAGTAGTCTTGGGTATATCTTCCTTCTTCACCCTTACTTGATAATATCCAAACCGAAAATCCACCTAGGAGAAGTAATGTTCTCCACAAAGCTGATTGAACAAGTCATCAATTCATGGGATAGGATACTTGATCTTTATCGTGATTTTTTTGAGCTCACGATAATCAATGCAAAGGCGCATAGACCCATCCTTCTTCTTGATGAAGAGGAATGGTGCACCCCATGGTGAAACACTTGGGCATATAAACCCTTTATCAAGATTCTTCTGTAGTTTTTTTCTTCAGCTCCCAAAGCTACACAATAGACATTCTATATGGAGTCTTGGATATTGGAAATGATCCAGGTATAAGATCAATTGAGAATTCAACATCTCTTCTAAAAGGAATACCAACAAATTCCTCAGGAAACACTTCAGTGAATTCCCACACAATAGGAATGTCCTCTAGGATGGTTGCCTCCTTAGACTCAATCATCTAAGCTAGATACGCGTGCCCGTAGGGTAATAATATCTATTATTGTGACGATGGTGCTAAAGAAGATTCATCTTCCTCCTTGCACTTATAAAGAATCGAGGGTCGATTCTTCACATGAAGAGTAATTTACCTCTCACGGCAATTTATGTTGGCTCTATATAAGGAAATCCAATCCATGCCAATAATTACATCAAATTCCACCAGAGGGAGTATGAAGAGGTTTTCCGGGATGTTCAATCCACAGATTATGACAGGGGAGGAGTTATATACGTGGGATGAAATGATTTCCCCATTTTCCGTACTCACCGAAATCTTTACTTCCATGATTTGTGGTGGTGCTGGGATTTTTCTACTAAACTTTTGAGATATAAAAGAATGTGTACAAACTGAATCAAAAAGTATGTTCGCTATTCTTGAATGAATAACTAGCGTACCTGTCACCACTTCATTGTTGGGTTTAACTTCGGTAGTAGTGATGGAAAAATCTCGCCCTTGATTCCTTGGAGGTTGTTGGTTGCCTCAGAAATCCCTTGGATTAGGGAACTGATTTTCAAGATTACCTGGTTCTTTGCAGTTATAGAAATGAACAACACATTGAGGTTCAAACAGAGCGTTCCTCTCCTCTATTGTAGCCACAGGTTTTTCTTGTTGGTAGTTAACATCTAGGTTCCCTTCTCTTCCACACCGAAAGCATTTACTCACCCCCTTCAGGAAATTTTTAGGATGCTTCTTTCCACACAATTGGCAAGTGGGGTGCTGGATCTTCTTAGAACCATTGGATTTATCCATTGGACCACCATCATTGAATTCCACCTTATGCTTCTTATCCCCAATGATACCACTGAGATTCTCTGATCTCCATTTCTACCTTGAGGGCACATCAGAAAATTTCCTCATAGCTGTCGAAGTCACGGATCGCTAGTGCTTTCCACATGCTAGGTTTCATCCCAAAAAATAAGTGGTCAACTTTTTATTCGGGGTGTAATGACAAAGTCTTAAGCGTATCGTGAAATCCTTGTGATGTTTGCTTTGTACGCTCTGACAGATTCGTCATCTTTTTTCTTGAGGGTATGGAAGTCCCTTTCCATCTTAAGCTAGAGGGTGCATAGAAAATATTTATCAAAAAACATCTTCTGGAAATCCTTCCATTCTAACGCCTCGATCTCCTCCTCAGGATTCATATTTTAGATCAACATCCACCATTGATCTGCTTTACCCTCCATACGATAAGCAGCCCAGACAACCTTCTCTTGTTCAGAACATTGAAGGATGGAGAAGATCTTTTCAATGGAGTTGATCTATTGTTCAGCGATTGAGGAATCAGATGATCCATTAAAAGTAGGGGACCTTTGTCTCATGAAGCTCTCGATAGAGAATTGTTCTTTATTAGGGGGGTTGAATGTTCCTCTTGACCCATGTTTCTATTCAAATCTTGAGTACTATAAGAGAGAATCATGACAAATTTCGCGATTCCCACTCCCATTGGATTGGGCATCTCATTAGTACAGTCATCAAATTGGTCTTCACAGCGGTTGTTATCCTGAGTCCTCCTATTACCGGCCATTGGATGGAATAAAAGGAAAGTTAGGGCTAACACATAAAGGGTAATACAAGGACAAAACTGATGACAGATAAATAAAATTTATTTCCTTAACATATGAATCTATTGTCTTCAGTCTATGTTATCCATGATCTACTTTCTAACATATATTCTTAGAGATTTTTTTGTCCATTAATAATGGTTCATACTAAGCTTGTGAATTTCCCAAAGCATATCCCCCAGGAGTGTCATAACCAAGAGTGAAGCAAGGCCCGTTTTCATGCACCCGTTCCCATTCGAGTATATCTCAAAATGGTGTTTTGGGTTTTACCCCTAGGATAAATCTATGCCAGAGCCGCTTTTACCAGCTTGTATCTAGACAAGGATGTATTTTCTTGATAAAACACTTACTCAATACTCACCAAAACTTAGGGATGTTTTTATTATACTTAGTCTTGTATAAAAGGATTTAATAGGGTTTTCTAATCCTAAATCCAAACATAACTAAACCTATCCTCTGATACCAACTATGACAACCCTAATCTTTTAATACACAATTAAACATAATTTATTACATAAACTTCACTTGATACAACATAGAATATCGAGAGGTATAGTGTCTTTGGGGCTTAGGATCATTACATAACAACTTAAAACATGAAATAAAACATCTTTATAGAAAACTTCCTTTACATGACCACAACATTCCCTCGTACTTAGCATTGCATGGGATAACCTAAAGACATGCATAAGAAAAGGGTGAGCTATAAATCCTAGTAAGAAAATAATCATGGAATAACATGAGGAATACAATAAATGTTAGAGAATAGGAATATCAATAGAGCACAAGAGAAGCATAAAAATAAATTCAAGATAAAGCATGATAATCATAAGATGGAAATGTGACAACAACACTTAACATGAAATTAGCATGAGCCAAGGCTCATTGCACATGGAGCATGAGTAAATTATCATTGCACATGAAGCACGAGTAAAACCTCATTGCATTTGAATTAGCATGAGTAAACACCCATTTCACATGATGTATCATGATACTATACTTTACCCAATGCATTAGAGCACTATAAGGGCACACCCTTCTTAAACATTTCATTTCATGCATAAGTGTTCCACATGGATCATATAACATGGATTCATAAAAAATCATAATTTATTCCACGATAAATTAATGTGAAATTCATTCATTAGAATTTATAATCAATAAGTAAATGTGTATAAAGGTGAATATCCTTGATAGAGAAATGGGCATGGTATTCACTACACAATGACATTGTCTTGGAAAATCGGTGCAATTTTGGCAGCGTAACAACATGATGTAAGAATTCAAAAAAATGGTTGATGAGAGGGAAAGGAGTGTCTCATAATATGTACATGAAATGGACATTAAGGGGGTAATATAGGTACATTTCCCAAAAATTTTAATGGAATTTATATCCATGATACAAAAAAATTGCTTGAATGTAAATGAGGAGAGAGAAATTCCTTTCGAAATTTCAGCATAGTAACGAGTGTACATGGGAGGTATTTAATGAGAGAGAAAGGGGTATCCCATCATTCAAAAATAAAGAGGGAAGTATGGTGGAGGTGAAAAACCATACCCCAATATTTATAATTGAAATTAAAATGGCATAACAACATTAAGAAAATTGGAAACAAATGAGAAAGGAAGAAAAACCCTTACTTGGAAGTGGCTTACAAAGGCTTGAGAGAGGCTTATTGGGAGCTTGGGGAACCTTGGGAGGATTATATAGAGATGAGGGTAGAGGTTTAATGAACTACACAGGGTTTTAGTGAGGAGGAAGTGGGAGCTTGGGTGGGTTTATATAGGAAAGGTGAGAATTATTTATTATTTAGGTTTGGGACACCTCACATTAAAATAATCCAAAACACAAACCATCCCATGGTTTTTCCCATGGTTTTTGGAAAAAGGGAAGTGTAAAACAATATTTTATAAGTCCAAAGTCCGAAATTCTTAAAATAATGGGGATGCATATGTGGAGGTGAGTCACACTCCCAAGGAAAACAATTTAAAAAACAAGATGTTTAATATGCCTTGAAGGGTCCATTAATGCTTTGTAAAATAAGTCAAAAAACCCAAAACCACATTATTTTAATGGTAAAACATATATTGGCTGAACATAAATCTTATAGTATTTTATTACATCACTATTGAGTCATTATGATGTCATAAAACAAATTTTATATTTAAACAGTATTTAAATTTTACCCAAATATTTGACTGTCTCAGAAAATTATGAAGAATTCACCGATGGATAATTTTGACGTCCTCATTCCAGAAATAATATTTATTTTATCTAAATAATTTTCTCAATATGTTAATTTTCACTTTTAAATTAAAAAACCGACATTTATCGAAAATTCACGGGTTTTACAAAAATAGATTTCAAACCTTAATAAAAATTACGATTGCATTCATAAAATTATACGATCATTTATATTTAATAAAAATTAATTTAATAAAAATAATAATATTTTATAAAAATAATATTTAATTTAAATATCCATTAATTCATCAAAATAGATTTCTTAGTTGAACATTAACTAAAAATACTATTTGTGCTTTTAAAACTATTTACAAGGTAACAATAATAAAATGAAAGTATATTCATTAGTATATACAAAAATAATGTAAATAACCATAGTAATAGGATATTGTTACATAACCCCTTATAACACCCATATAATACTGAAGAGTAATGTGTGCGATGGGGACAGACTCTTGGGGTGGCACAGATGACATTGCTCAGGTGGTAATATCTATCAACTTCTTTTTCTCTTTTAGGAAGTCCCGCTCGAGCTTAACATATTCAAGCTCAACTTTGGGTTTATCAAGAGCGAAGCCCAATGACACCACCTCTTTTCAGAGATCTGACAAATGGTATTCATATGGATCAATTCTACTGAATGAGACCATCACTTCCTTTGTCTGAGTAAATTGGATTGTTAAATAACTATATTTATACTAATCATGTGATCACTATTCAATGACCATATTAGCAACAATCACAATTCAAAAACATAAAACCAAGGAAGAGAATATGTTGTAACCATTTTACATAATAATAAATTTAAAAATACGGAGAGGAATTTCCATTAATGAAAGTTTGGGTCGTTACAGACCCTCTAGGCCACTTTATATATGGCATTAGGTGAAATGACCAAAAGTCTATGATTAGTGTCGAACAAATCATAAAGAAACCCATATAGAAATAATTTTATGTCAAAATTACTACAACCTCATATGAATTATACTACGTAATATAGTACCTTTGCCTTACTATCTCATCAAGAAGTCATCAACATATATTCTCAGATTATATTTCTTTAAATCTTTAAAATGAACTCTCTAATGAACTTCCATAGCCATTGATTTATTTAGACATATCCATTTCAATTAAGGGGAAACATATATATTATTCAATTAACATGGAAATGGAAAATCCTTTCATGGAATATTCAATTAATTTTATATCACTTAATATACACCCAACATGTGATACCTCTCCCTTAGATTATGTTATCGTGGGTTTCATCCATACATCAAATAATGTGATTCATGATATACATTAATAAAAGTCTTAAGTCTAAGGAATAATACACAAATTAACATAAATGAACATACAATTACACATTGACATATATAATTCATATTGGAAGTTATATAGTCAAAACATCCCCTATTGGATGTTAACAAGTGATATATTCTTGAGGAGAAGTCTCAATGTCTTATGAGACTCCAACACTTGATAGTTAAGAGACATATATGTCCCTTTATATAGATGTTATCCGGACCAAATGACATTAGATAATGAATATTTTAATAAAACCTCTAGGATCCATTATATAAGGGAACAACTATAATATTTCCATGAAAATAACATTCTAATGAAATTATCACATTAATTTTACACTGAATAATAATAATTTTGTTATAATATATTTATTATTATTTTGGTAGTCTTACGTACAAACTTAGTTGGTTCTAGAGAACTATCTCCAATAAACTCCCACTTTCAAAAGAGAAAAGTAAAAATATATTTAATCTCACTATCCCTCACATTATATTCATTCATATGTTGAGATAATTATTTATTTAATGAGTCTACTACAATTTATTATATGGCCACTCTGCTTACGGTGACCTCACCCCTCGTAGAAAAAACACTCCAAGTTGTGATACTTCAGAAGAATATTATTTATATGTTGATGTAAGAATGAATCCAAGTATTTAACCATTGATACATTATAATAAAAATATAGTGTGATAAAATATTTACTTCTAGGTAAAACATCATTCTATTGGATGAATTAATTAACCTAAATACTTCTCAGGTTCATTAGAATCCTCTATATTCTCAAATATTGTTGTATAATTCGTCACCACTGGCTGAATAGAACTTTTACATGTTATTACTCCTCCATCAAGGAAGAAAAAATTTCCAAAATGTGATTTTAGATCATTTTGATATGTCTAGAAAATAGAATCTATGTAAATCGAGAAAACTAGTTCCTTATGTACTCTATAAACTAAGAACATAACCTTTATATACCCTAGTTACTTTAGGATAGATATATCATCCATCTAACCATTATGTCATGATTATAATAGATATATTACTACAATTATCCTCTAAAAAGAAACCTTAATCATGGTAGATATAATTACATACATGATAGATCCAACCATAAAAGTGTGTGAGATTCTACTCATTCTCTCTCTACCTTCTTGTGTATGAGGAAATGATTTCCTTGAAAGATATATACCAAATGAAATTAAAAACAATCCACTCTTGGATTGTTACATATCAATTTTTTTCTATAAATGTCAATGAATGTTATACAACTTTGTATAAGGGCCCTCTCAAATCTATCACGATGGGTCTTGATCCCTATAATGGAGGATTATTCGCCCAAGTATTTCATGGAGACGAATTTGTTTAACAAGATCTTAATTGACTACAATAATGGTACCTCATTTGATATCAGTTATAAATCATTAACATATAGTACTAATAATACAACTACACTCACACTAAAACATTTTAGGACATGGGCCTCACACCCATTATTTATAAAACCAAATATCATTATGGATTTATAAAAAATGCTCCATGATCTTGATTCTTACTTGAACCCATAAATCTATATCTCAACTTGTAAAACTTATTGGAATCCTTCAATGATATGAACCATTCTATATATTACAAATTGAAATGCTACAATAGTTTTCAATTAAGAAAAGTTATATTGAAATCTATTTTCTAAATCTTCTAATCCCAGTAAAATATCATGAAAGTGTAATTCTAATGGATTTTATCACAGCCACTAGTGAAAAGTTTTCATTATAGTTTATACCTTGATGTTTCTTGAACCCATTATAAAATAGTACTTCTTTAATGGTATTTAAGTTACAATATTTATTTAGTTTATTCATTAATACCCATTTTTTCCAAATAATATCTACATCACTTTGTAGAACTATGAAAATCCAGACTTGGTTTTAGAATATGGAATCTATTTCAAAATTCATGTCATATGTAAATTTTTTAAATTTTGAGGTATTTAAAACATACATGAAGGATATTGGTTTATTAACTTTAACAAATAGTGTTTTAACTTCCTTAGGGTCTAGAAAAAATTATCACTAAATTTCTATAACCTATCTAGTGCTCTTAAAGAGTACTTGTGTCTCTGTAATAACATCTTCCACCATGACTTGTGGAATATTTACATTTGATACCTCTTGTATATCATAATATTCAACTTCATAAAATTATAACTTTATACCACTATCATTTTAAGTTATGTTCTCACTTTCAAGAGAGTTGATATGTATATCAACCAAAAAATTTGTAAATGAGGCATTTGATAGAAAATATCTTAGAGTTTATTTAGAATATCCTATAATAATTCAATTTATACCTCATGATGCTAGTTTGTTTCTAGGATTATCATTGAAAAAAAATAAATCCCACACAAAAATATATATCTACATTGACTTCTTACCATACCATAACTCATATGGAATTCCTATTGCTACCTTTTTTGGTACTAAATTTATCATGTACACTGCAATATCTAATATGTATCCCTAAAAGATAGTGGATTATCTACATGAATCATCATCAATATATAAATTTTTAACAATTTTTGGTTTATTATTTCACTAAAACCATTCCATTATAGTATATAAGGTCGAGTGAGTTATGAAAATATCCCAAGATCTTTTAAATAACTAATTAATTATGTGTTTTGTTATTCCTTACCGCAGTTTGAGTAAAGTTTCTTTATCTTTTTACCAAGCCGATTCTTTACTTCGTCCTTATATTCATTAAATTTATAAAAAGAATTGGACTTGTTACTCATTAGAATACATATCCATATATAATATAGTTTTTTTGTAAACATTAATATATAAGACTATCCACCTATAGAATATATTGTAAAAGGATGTGTTATACCTTAAATTTCTTTTCCCCTAAATGGAAATTTAGTCATATTTATTTAGAAACAAGTGTGACATATATCAATAGATTTTAGTTCAAAATAATCTAAATATTCTTCTTGATATAATTTTTTCAAATGATTCTCTTTTACATAAACAATCTAGTAATTCCACAACTCTGTGTGATATGAGTCTTGTGAACTTAATTTGTTTTCAAATTCCCAATATTGATTTTCATATTATTGTATTTGATGAATTTTATTCCAATTTTCTGATCCATAAAATATGATATCATTATAAAAGAAGAAAATTTTATTTGTGAACATGAAAATAAATCCATCTTTGTTTAAATAAGACACAAATATAATGTTTTTAGATTGGAAATATGAGAGATATTCATTGAAACTAGAATCAATTTAGACATAAATTTGAGAAGTTAACCTCCATTATCCATTATATTCTATAATTATCTATGGGTAGCTCGATGATCTAACTCAACTCTAGTAAATTTAAAAAATATACTAGTATTTTGATGAAAATGTTAAAACCAAAATATATATCTAATACATACTTATCAGAAATATATAGATTACAATTGATAATAAATATACATAAAGTTTTTACATTCCTCTTCATAAAGGCATGGTTATTTTTTATAGTGACCTTTATTTTCATAAAAAATCACACCATATCCTTCTTCTTAGCCTTTCTATTAATCATTATCCTATTGGAATAGTGCTGGGAAGGTGACATAGATTTTTTGTCAGTCTTAGAGTGTTTTACCTTTCCAATCCTCTTTTTTGTCATAAATAAAAAATTCTTTTCATGCTTTATATATTTATCAGCATAGAAAATTAGATTCATGATATCTAGGAACATCTTACATATAGTTTTCATATGAATATTCACAATAAAATATGATAATTTGGGAGGAAGATAGGTGATCTGGGGTTCTATGAGAATTTCATTAGTATCCTGAAGCCTAGATTTTAAAAAATTATCTTAACTATATGAGGTTAAGATGACACAAAATCTCTTAGATTGAATATAAATATTTCCTTGTATATTTTGTTTTACCTCTCTTATATATCTTTTTCCTAATAAATTTAGCTGAGATGAGATAACATGGTGTATGAATCCATGTATTTATGAAGTTTCAAGCGCTCACTGATCATGGTTGATAACATCATTAATTTAATATCAAACTCACCATCCACCTATTTAAATAAGATGTTATATAACTCCTTAAATTCATGTTTAGAAGGCTCATTAGGAACTAGCATAAGACTTCTTCTATTATTGTAGTATGATTCCCAAGTTCCTATACTACTCCTACAAGTTAGTGATGGTTAGGATATTGTCTTTATCCAAGACAAATGACAGGGATAGTTTCTTTCTTGACTGAACTACCTTTTAATACAACATATAAAATTAGGCCTTAGTACATTATATTGATTACCAAGTCGGATCTAATAAATTAATTTTGTTAGTATCCCATTATTTAATCAAATCTAAAAATCCATCACTATTGGATGTATAATAAATCAAATATTATATTATATAGTTTCATGTATCCATATTTACCTTGTCATAATCCAAATTACATCCATTTAAATTAATCAAATGTATTTAGGTAGGTATTTCTCACCAACTACAATATTCATAGTTCATTGATATATTTAATGGACTCTCAAAAAAACAATCCAAAACATTAATATTTCCTCAATAAATACCTCTAAATTTTATTAATTAGAGTATATACAATACCCTTAATACTAATATGGTTAGTTCAACACATTATCTTGATAATACTCTCTGATAATTGAAATGTGTCCCCAATTATGGCCTCATACAAACATGAACTATGTTTTCATTTTAATAAAGAAGTTGAAAGGTGATATCTAACGTAATATTTTATTAAGGTATTTTTTTAAAAATATATGTTAATGTTCTTTATTTAATTCTTTAAATTCGTGTTAAAATTATATGGATTTGAAACTATGAATTAACCTTGTTTAAAAAATAATTTATATTTAATTTCTTTTTTTATTTCATAATAACATGATTGAATTATTATTTACTCTATGTGGTTAGGTTTAATTAAAAAATATACCATGCATCATATTAATAAATAATTAACCATTAATAGATTAATAAAAGAAAAATGTGATATGATCTTGAGCTTTCACTATGGGTTGTCTTATAAAGTAGAAGTTAAAAACAACCTTAACACTAGAGAAAATAACTCCCTGTGTCTTTTCTTGGATTTAGATCAGAATTCCTTCATTGAAATCTGTATCTCCTTGGTTGGTTTGACCTTATCCAGGGCCTTGAGTCATCTTCTCATTCCCCAAGAACTATATTTTATAAATTATTACTCACTCATAAGTGAAGAGTACCAGGGGAATGAGGTTAAATAAAATAATCCTTGGACATGCAATACCATATATAGTAATGGTGGGAGAGATGATACTTGTGTAATCACATTTAATTTAATAATAAATTTATCATACAATAAAACACATAAAGTAAATACTTTTAATAAATAGAATTTGAACACTTACACATGATAGTTAATCCCATTATCAATAATTGCATGAAATTATTGTTCATTTAAACTAGAAAAAATTCATTTTAATTCCCTCTTATTAAGATAAATTTACTAAAATCAATAATTATTTAAATTAATTAATTCATTTATCTTTATCACTTGGCTAAAAAATCCTTGAGATAACCATCATGCATGATTTTAAATAAATTTAATAAATTTAATTTAAATTTAAAATTAATTAGTAAATAAAATGTACTAAATAGGTCACACTCTGTGTACCCTCATAGATAGTTTAAATTAAATTCTAGAATTTAATATATATAAACATAATGTACTAGAGGTGATATGATTTGTTCCATTCTATATTTGATTAAATCTATTTATAGAATTTGAATATTATAGGGCGTGTTCTGTCACTCAACATAGTGTGTGACTTACACTATGTACAATCCTTATCCTGTATTGTACACTTACATGACATGTATTACTGAAGTGTATGGTAAAGTATACATGTTATGTAATCCCATGAGTCAAACCTCATATTCTTCATGACATGTATGGCTACACGACATGATATAAATATACAAGGCATGTACATATAGATACATTTATGAAGTACACAACATATACAATGACCCTTCATGTCATGTAGTTATAGAATTACATGTATAATTAATTATTAATAATTTAATTATACATAGTCCATTTAAAAATACTCATTGTGTACCGAGTGTAGGGTAATAAGTGACACACAACGTGTACTTCTAGATACACACTGTTTACTTTAGTATATACCTTTCATGATTAAGAAAGTGTCATATGACTTGTATATCCAAACATGTATCACCCCAAGAGTTTTTGAAATAATTTTTTTTTCAAGTTAATTAAATATTTTAATATCTTTTATTTCATGAAACCCAGAATATAACTTTTTTATATATTATAACACTATGTTGGGATGGCATTATATGAAACAAAAAGTTAATATTGTGCCATAAGAAACACATATATTATCTCGTGATACATGAAACACTATATTTTTCTTGTATTACAGACAATACCGAGTCCCTTTGATATCTTTCATGACACGCAAGGCCGAGTTTGACCGAACAACAATATACTTTTAATAATAATATTAAAATATTATTATAGCTACCACCTAGCTGTTGGAATGGAAGTCATGAATAATATTATATAAATTTTAAAAATATGATTTATATATGTATATAAAATCAATCATTTGGTTATAAATTAATATAAGTGAATGAAATAACTATTTGGAAAAAAAGAAATTACTTTTCTTAGAAAATTATTTTTTAAAATATAATTTTTTATCTCAATAAATTAAACAAACCACATTTAATTAAATTTTTTAATAAAATTTATATTATAAATAAATATTTTTTACACTAATCCAATATATTTTATGGGTATAAAATAATAATAAAACCAATTTTATGAATAAAAATATTTTTTTTTCTAAAAGGTAATTTTAACGCCTTTGAAGGGAAAACCCATTTTAAATATGATTTTGATGCTATTATAATTTTTATTTTACAAAATAAACTTCATTTTTTAAATCATAAAATCAAAATTTACTTATGTATAATTATAGGTATTTTTTCTAAGAAGTTTCATTTTTTGATGAATAGTGAAAAATACTGAATTTTAATTCAAAAATCATTTTTAATATAATTTATTTATATAGATAAATTATGTTTTAATTTGGTTTTAGAGTATAATTATATAAATTATAAATCAAATAATAAAATGTATGTTAATTTAACCAATTTCACAATGAAAATGGATATAAAAACATTTCAAACTTTTATACCTTTTTGCTTTAAAAACCCTTATTGTTGTCCCATATGTTGGATTAATTTTAAATTAATTTTTTAAAATTATATGATTGGAATTTTTAAAATGGATTAAACATTTTTAATCATAATAATTTATAATTTATAATAATTTAAACTTAGTTTTTTTTACCAAAGATATTAGTGAAAGTGATTAAAATTAAACTTAGCAATTGAGAGACAAATTATCTCAACGAAGGACTAAGCCTTAAACATTTAGCCCAAAATAACCTAGAATATTGTCAAAAATAAATTTTATGTACTTATTTTTACCCTATACTCCCTTTTATTAATTTGGGACCATTATTGGATCCACTTTACATGGGAAAAATATGGGTGAAATTCTGTTTTCAAAAATTTACATGAATCCCACTCCTCCTCCACTATAAAATATAACTCACCCATCCTACTTATTCACACCTCTCATGCCCTTTGTATATCCCAATATATGATAAAATAATCTCCCAAAAATCTATCCCTTAATCTTATAATCCTCCGTTTGAGAATAAATCAATCCGAGGAATCCCTTTGGTGCAAACTAAGAGGAGTTACCCAAAGAATAGGTAACATCATTCTTCAAGCTCCTTTGTTTTCTTTTCATTTTCCAACACCTCAAATATATTTATTCCATGATTATACAATAACCTAATTATCCTCAATATATATATTTTTTTCAAAGGTTTCAACCTACACATACACACACATCCATCTAATGGGTAATGAACTTTCCATTATTGTGTACGATAAACTACCGCCTCATGAAACAATGTTGTTATTTTTTCATTTATCACATCTCTTGGTTGAGAATTATGATAGAAAATCTATTTTATATGATATATATGATATTTTTTATGTATTTAATATTCTTTAAATATTATATAAAACATATATTCACACTTTATATTTCGTGTAAAAATGATAACTTCATTTGTGGACGTGTGGACTACCACCTCCTCAAAGCGATGTGATTTGTTCACACTTTACATGGAACATATTAAGGTTGGGTTTAGTAAAAATATATGGTATATATGAAATAATAATTCTAATTTAATTATAATATATATATATATATATATATATATATATGTATATATGTATATACACATATATGTTATTTACTTTCTTTCTTTCAAAATGACAATTAAACAGAAACAACGTTCATGCATATAGACAACCTACCATATCCATGAACGGTGTATTCCATTTCATATTTATATTATTTATATATTAATATAAATATTTATATAATGAATATATATGATATTTATATAATGTTTACAATTCTAGATATAAGTAAATCATGATCTAACTAAGATGATCAAGAATAATAAATCAAAACATGTATGAAAAACAAAGACGATATTACCTAAAGTGTAACATTAACATGGAAATGTAAATAAGTGGGTAATATAAAGAAATATATGGTACTATATATAATAGTATGGTTCTATGGTATATTTATAATAAAATTATATATTTATTATACAAGAGTTTTGAACATGTATGAAGAAAGTCAAGACTAAATGTAAGATTTTTCTCATCTCACTTCTTTTATCAGTGAGATACATGCCTTATTCACCACTAATTAATTTTTTTTGTGGTGTATATAATGCCAATTTATATCTTATATTATTGTTATACTTATATTTATGGGTATTTAAATATCCTTTTATGACCTTTCTTTCATGGGGTTTATGTTTCAAATGTTAGCAAATCAGTAAAGTAATTCTCTCACAATTTTCCTTATTTGAGACCCATACCATGTTATGAACCTATAATTTTCTATGAGGTGTATACACTTCATTTTTCATGTTATATAATTAATATAATTATTTTAATTATATTTTAAGCTTTATTTAATATCATTATTTCCATTATATTATGATTCAAAGTTACCAAATTGGTAATCTTTTATCGAGATTGTTTATGATTTTGATTTCATTGATGAAATATTATGATCCTTTTATCCATAAATCTTATGAATTTTGTTACCCTATATTTATTCACATTATATACAAGTAATGGTTCCATTTTTACACTCTTTGGTACTTAATATAAATAAAAAAAATGTTTCTATGAAAATCTGAATTTATTTTTGCTTTCGGTCGAAAATATGTGTTCTTTCAGAACCGTTTTTTCTAAAAATGTTTTTCAAAAATGTTTTATTATTATCTTATTTTTAATGAAAATTTTTATCCATGAATTAACTTTTTAAAAAATGGTTTTAAAAGTAATATTATAGTTGTTTTCCTATTAAGTCACGTTTCTAAACATTTAAGGTGAAAAAGGAATGTTTGGAATGTAGAGACTTACCCACCATTATGATAATCATTTATTTGATGATTCCTTTATATATTTAGAGGTTTATTTTTTTAATGAAAACTTTTCCCTAATATTTTTTAAATTTATTGATTTTAATTTTTTTTAAAAGAAAAAGGGCTTTCAAAAATTGTTTTATTTTTTAAAAGAGTTTTAAATAATTTTCAATGATACGTTTATATGTTTTCAAAAGGTTATTTTCAAAGAAAATGATTTCAATGATCTAAAATAATATTTTATAATTTTTAAATGAATTTTAAAATAAAAAGGTTTTCAAAATTTTTTCAATATTATTTAATAACTTTTCAAGGAAGAATGTTTTCAAAATGTTTTCAAGATTCCTCAATAAGTTTTCAAGTAAAGAGGTTTTCAATATTCTATCAATCTTATTTATAAGTTTTCAAGGTTATTTTCAATTGAAATGGTATTCAAATTTTTTTTATGTTTTAATTTTTTTCATATAGTAAATGAAAATTTCCTCAAGAAATGTTTTTGAAATATATTTCAAAATTATTTTCCATCTGAGATGACATTAATTGGTGTTTCTCACACCTTTCTGGGGAAAATGATTCAAAGGATAGATTCATATTATTTATCTAATTGGATTATGTTTTTATGAAATTATGTTTATGAAACCTATTTATCTTTCATGGGATATATATATATGAATCCTGTTTCTTTTCATGGGTTATAATTTTAGGAAATGATTATGAAACCAGTATCTTTTCCCTAGGTTATGACATGATAACATGTTTATGATACCCATTTCATTTCATGGGTTATGATATGATTTATTATTATTTTGTGAAACATGTATGTATGATTTCATTATGAGATGGGTGGGACCTATATATCTATATAATGCATTGGGTAAATATTTATATCTAATGAGATAGACATGGATGGAATAAAGAGTGAAATCAGTTCAGTAAAGGACTTTTTCTGCTATGATGGTCTTGGGAGTGAACCTTTAATACTAAGATGGTCATGGGTGTGAACCAAGACTATCAAGAAGGTTTGGGGAGTGAACCCACACTACTAATATGACCTTGTAAGATATTCCATGACTAATGTGGAAATCATTTTATATGTTTATGTGTCTACCACTGATTCTATTTCTTTTTCCTATGTTATTGTCTCATAGACTAGGCTTTTGATTACATTATAATTCATGTATTATGAACTACCAATATTTATTCCATGACTGATTTATATGACCCTTGATGTTAAGGGATTGATATTAAAATGTTATTATCATGTTTTCACACCCTTATGCTCATTTTATGCTTATGTATCTCTTTTTTAACCTTACTGAGCCTCTGAGTTCACACTACTACAAAACAGGCCTTTAATAGCGCTAGAAATGGAATTTATCAGTGCTAAAAAATCACTGACAATGTGAGAGATGTTAAAATCCCATGAATTTTATCAGGACTGAAAAAGTGATGATAAAGGGTACATTTATCAGTGCTTCTTAAATCATTGCTAATAGAATTCTTTATCAACGCTGTAGAAGCACTGATAAAGTAAACCATTATCAACACTTTTAGAAGCACTGATAAGTGCATTCTTTATCAGTGATTTAAAAAGAGCTGATAAAAGGTCATACTACAGTCTACTATAACAACACACTGCATCACCACTGCATTGTGCGGTTACAGCCCACCACAACACCAGAAGTACTAGAAGCACTAGAAGCACACACGATATATCAACAAAACAAGTCCCAATACATAATTTAAATGAAATGAAATTTACAACACAAATACCAAAAAAATAATATATTATAGACATTTAAAAAATTGTTTTAAATAATTACATAAATACAATTTATTACATACATTGAAAAAAAATCCTAACAATCAATGTTACCACAATTTATATTGACTTTCTTTGTCGAACTGCCAACACCAGATGAGCAGATTTGAACGAACCACATTAACTCGAAAAAAAGAATCCACCTATATAAGAAAAAATTATTATATGACTAAAACTAAGAATAAATAAATTAAACATAAATATAAAACAATATATTAATTATATATATAATAATTTTACTGTGAAAACATCAATATTACCTCTGTGATTGAGTAGAGGAAGCATCGTTTCTCTTCCTACAAAGGAAGTGGAGGAAATTTTAAAGAAAGTGATAAATGAATACATACATGGGTGAAAATATTTTAAGGGATAAGAAACATGAATTTTGGACAGAGGACCCCAACTCGAACAAAAGAATCCACTTGTATAAGAAAATAATTATTATTTGAGTAATACTAAAAAGAAATGAATTTAACATACATATGTAACAATAAATTAGTTTTATGGACAATGATTTTACTATGTAAACATCAATATTACCTCGGTGATTGAGAAGAGGCAACATCATTGATATTACTTCAAAGTTAGTGGGTGTAACTTCAAATAAAGTGATAAATGTACCAATACAAGGGTGAAAAGATTTTAATGGAGAAGGAGCATGAAAGTTAGAAAGAGAACCCCAACTTGAACAAAAGAATCCACCAATATAAGAAAAAAATTATTATGTGAGTAATAATAAAAATAAATGAATTAAACATAAATATAAAATAATACATTAATTCAATGGAAAATGATTTTAATATGAAAACATCCAGATTACCTCTATGATTGAGCAGAGACAAAATTTTTTCTTTTCCTGCAAAGGAAGTGGAGGTAACTTAAAAGAAAGTGATAAATGCACCACTGCATGGGTGAAAAGATTTTAAGGTAGAGGAAGCATGGAAGTTGGATAGAGTATGCCAAATCAAAAAAAATAATCCACCTATATAGGAAGGTGATTAATACTAAAAATAAATGAATTAAACATAAATATGAAACAATACATTAATTCTATGGATAATGATATTACTGTAGAAACATCAAGATTTCCTAACACAACCTAATCAAGTTACCTAGTTACCTAGGATTCCATTTTATTTGTGCTCAATAAAGTTTCAAATTAACATGTCACTAACACAACACATTTACACAAACAATTCATGCCAAAAAAAGTATACATAGTGTGACACTACTTGAACACCAAAACCCCATTTTAAAACATAGAAAACCAAATATTTAAAAAGCATGCCTCACAACTATTATGTATGTTAATAATTCATTTAAAAAGTTTTCTAAAATAACCCACATAGGAACCATAAATATTTATATAAAAAACCCACCCAATTTCACATGAAAATGAAACGTTTATAATCAAACACACCCCATAACAGAATCTAGCATAATTTTTAAAATTTATATACTTTAATAAATCTATTAAATAATTAATATAGAACCTACAATTAAGAAAACCAAAATTTACATCAATTCACAACCAATTCCATAGAGACTCCCTTATTTTAAAAATTTGTACACAACCCGAAATCATTTTCAAAACATGTCATCCATACTTTAAAACAATTTACAATTCATATTAAAAAAAGGTATAACATGTTAAACATGGAAAATTATGTCAATTTCATTTAAGAACTTACTTCCAAACCTGTCATCATTTATGCGCCTTTGAAAAAATTATTTACACCTTTTAGAAAACCCATAAAACCCTTCCACGGAACACCAAACTAAAATAAACACACACAACATAGCCAATTTCTATTATAGAACCCAAACCCAACACAAAGCACACAAAACCCTTCGAAAACACATTTTTCATCACTCACACCATTTAAAAAACCATTTCCACATCCCAAATTTCATTTCTAAAAAACATTCTTCATTATTTAAACACTTCACAATTCATACTCAAAAGCGCACAATAAATATAACATACCCAAAATGATCCATTTCCCATAAATAATCCTTTTACAACATATGTGCACCTTAAACACCCACAAAAACACATTTCACATTACTCAAATAATTAATTTAACACTTCCACTTATTTTTCACAACAAGGCCTATATAGAAACATAAAAATGTCTCTTTAGAAACATTATTTTCAACACAAATTTCTGGAAAAGCATTTCTAAAACATGTTTTCACCAACAAAAAAACTATAGATCATGTGAAAATTAACCAAATGAGAAAATTAAAATATCTAAATTTGTTAGGGTATGGAACCACCTACCTCAGGTGGGGAAATTTCCGAAAAGTGATTTGAAACCCAACCCGCATCGCAACCACAATAAAAAACCGGATGTTAGACAAGATGTTCTTGCAACTGGAGCACCAAAAACAGTCTAGTGGTGTGATTTGAGCTTCAATTCATTGAGGAGGAGTGCCGACAGTATGTGGATTATGCGGAAATCTCCTGATATCGAGACGAGTTCATAAATGGTTAGAGTTTTTAAAATAGATCAGGACAATTTTATCAGTGCTTATAAAAAGTGCTGATAAATATTCATTTTATCATCTTTTTATTTAGCGCTGATAAATCCTTATCTTTATCAGTGTGGGAAAAGCATTGATAAAGATTCCTTTATCAATGATTATTATTGAAGTGCTATTAAAGGATTTATAATTATAAATATATATATTTTTTAAAAATTTATAAGTACTTCATAAATATATATAGATATCAATATAGTAAATATATCCTTTTTACATATATTAATTAAATTTTATAATTGTTTATTTCTAATTATAGAAATATTTTTAAAAAATATTATTTATATAATTATATATATTTATATAACTATACATATATAATTAATAAATATATATATAAATATAAATATAGTAAATATATTCATTATTTAAGTAAATTTATTATAAATTAAATAATTATTTATTTATAATTATATTTTTATTTTAAAAAATATTTATTTATTTATAATTATAAATATATAATTGTATAAATATAGCTACTAAACATTTATAAATATATTTATTTATAAATATTTTTTTACAAATATTTTTTTAACATTATTAATGAATATCCCTTTTTAAGTGCATGCATATATGTTAAAAGTGAGTGAAATTGAATAAATTAAGAATAAGTACACTTTAAAAATTTTGAAAAAAATGATATGTTTATTATCTGTGCATTTTATATCAAAATTAATTATTTAAATATATATAAAATCAATATAACACATATTTGATCTATGTTAAATTGAAAAATCAAACGACATTAAATTATATGTCGAGTACTATGCAATTATAGTAAATATTTTTATTTCTTATTAATTTTTAATTATAAACCATTATTCAATAAACATATGACCATTTATTGTAAAGCACATAAATATTTTTCAATATATGAATCATATTTATATACATTAATATATATACATATTTAATATATACAATTTAATAACATTAATTGTCATATTTATCTAATTAATAATTTTTTTAATAATTAATAATGTATAATCAATCTATTATTTTTTATCAAAATTTTTTTAATTAATAATATTTGTAATATTTTTTTAATAAACACATAATTTATTTTAAATTAATTCAATTATTTCATTTTATTTATATAAATATCAACCAGCACTAAAAATAAAGCGCTGATAAAGGACACCCATTATCAGCACTTATATTAAAGCGCTGATAAAGGATATACTTTATGAACACTAAAAATAATGCACTAATAAATAATACCTTTATCAATGCTAAAAATAAATCACTGATAAATGTTTTCTTTTATCAGTGCTATAGAAGACGTGCTAATAAAATGTTAAATTTATCAGTGCTTTATTTAGCGTTGATAAATATTCCATTTATCAGTGGTTTGTTATAGCGCTAATAAATACCAGCACTGTTGAATGTGTGTTTTGTAATCATGTCACCCATTTATTAGGTTTCCTTTTCCCAGGTTATGAATAATATTTTTAAGTAGATGTACTAAATGTAAAGATATTTGTGAGAAAAATTGAAGAAATTTCGCTAAGATAGAAGATTTTGTTCTATGTTTCCAAATACACTAAACTATTACGGTCCTTGGGCAAGTATTTTTTTAATGTACTGAATATTCATCTAAAATGATTTAATATCCATGTATATTAAGACCGGGTCAGTATATTTGGTATCAAAGGAAAGATTTAGTCAAAATTTGGAAACTAGGATGAGAAAAATTTAATGATACCCCTAGGGATATTTCTAAGGATATGTCTAGGAATACGTCTAAGGATAAGTCTAATGATGAGTCAAAGTATAGGAAAAAATCCTTGAATTTTGGTAAAGGATAAAACAAGTGGTTTCCTATAAATATATTTCTATCATGATACTAAAAGTGGATGTGGATTTGTTACAAATGTACTTAGGGGTAACATCCCCAAAAACACCATATTCAGCTAGACTCGATTGGGAAATGGTGCACGATAATAGGATTTTTCATCACACATTGTCTGAAACTCCCAAGGGATATGCTTTGGGAATTAAAAAATTCATTATTAACCATCATGAAGGATTTAAATATAATATGAATATGAATAACCTTGGATAAACCTATGGTTTCATAGGGAGGTTTCATAATCTTGACATTCTATAAGTGATTTATCATGATTATGTGGTTTTTCTCTTTGATAATTGATGATCACACTCTACTTTATAGTTTTAGTCAATGGAATGAACCATAAAGAACTTGGTTGACCTTGATTGTGACAAAAAAATTTATGATGACCAGTTAAATGGTAGGATAACTAGAGTAAAGGATGTTGTGATCATGCTTAATCAGTTTTCATGAAACAAGATTTACAATGTATAACTTAACTAACTCTAGGACCCACCAAGGAAGAGAAGGAAGGAGTTTGTTTAGAGTTTGGGTAATGGAGACCATGAAAGAAAGAATATTAATTTCTCTTTATTTCAAGAATAAAGAAATAATCAACTCAGTGAATGTCTTAGAGGAACATGAATATGTATTGACTGTGGAAAAGGACACAAATCAAGTAACTACAAAGGAAATATGAAGATTTTAGTTAACATAATGGATTGAAATATTGGCCTCTCTAAGACATCATCAAGGATTAAATTCTTTAAGTGTAGAATGAGTGGTCATTATGAAAATTGATGACCTAATTTAAAAGATACTAAAGATAATAATAAAGGTGGAATGAGTAATTGTTGTATTGCTGCTGATGATGATACTACATATGAAATGTGAAAGGAAATAAGTATTATGTAATAGGATGAGGTATCCTTCTTATGGATTAAGGATAAAGTGTAATAATCAAAGTTTTTATGTATTTGGATTAAATAATTATGTTATATGAATGTTGAAATATATATGGACTTTTCAGTTTATGTTTTTTTATCTAAGTAATTACAAGAATATGTTGAATGGTTCCGATGGACTAGAAAAGTTATTTAATAGAAAGGTGATGTTCAGGGGAAACACATGATTACAGGAAATATAACCCTTAATATGTTCCTTATGTTAAGATAATATTTTTTATATAATGATATATTGGATACGAATAAGTAAATTGTATGGTACCGGTATCCTTAGAACTAATCAAGGACTTATATACAAGTTGTTTATGCTATCATTGATGATGTTTAAAACATTTTTTGATTTAAGAAATATATCCAATAATATTTGGAATAAGGAAAAATGCATGTTTTCAATAAGTATTTGTGGTAATTTAGGTTATTACCATACATGTTTAAGGAATTCAAATTTTTGGTATGTGACAACCAAGAGATACTTTATGATATATTGGGGATCAATTATAAGCTGTTTTGGGATATTTAGTGACCTTATTTCTACAGTTTTGGACTTCCATATTTTGTAAGAGTTATATGGTTAACCATTTATGAAATGGTATATGTTATAGTATTAACTCTCCATATAAGGAGTTATGTATATTTGATAAAGTGTGATAACCTTTTTTTATAAATATTGATTGAATGGCCTCTCATTCTATTTATGGATCTTATGATCTATTAATACTTCAGTATTGAAAAATTCACATTTATTTCTTGGAATAAGAGATGTAGTGGAAGCGGATCAACATAAACAAGGGTAAGGGTTTCCTAAAATAATATAAATATAACTTTTCATGAAAAGTATTTAACTTTAGGAAAAAGTTCCTTGAAACCAAAATTTTTATCCTAGTGCCTTCATTTCTGATGAATCAAATGACCCCATAGATTATCATAAATTTATGGTTTTGTGATTGTTAACTTTATACTAACTATATTATATATCACTCTAAACCATAAATTGATAGTTGTATTTCTCTTCCATATCTATTTTTTCACTAACCACCTATGTTATCCTATGTGGAAACCTAGTTATGTGTTACTTTGGGTAACAGTTATGTTTCCAAATTTGCCTTTTTAAAGGATGTTTTAGTATTCATTTTTATGACATTGGTTTCTAAGAAAGGAAATTTCAAGTATTAATCATGTGATAACTGGGACACATTTCGAGGGTAAAATTAATTTTAATAGGGTAAAATGTAACACCCTAATATTTTTTGAATTATTATTTTTTAATTAATTTAATCTATTAATATTTTTCATTTCATGAAACAATGAATATAAAATTTTTATATATAAAAGAACTATGTTTAGATTTCATTATAAGCAACACCGATTTAATCTTGCGCTAAAAGAAACACTTATATTAGATTGTGGTACACGAAACACTATATTTGGATTTCATTACACATAATACTTAGTACCTTTAATAGCTTTTATAACATGCAAGGCCAAGTTTTACTAAACAACAATAAACTATTAATATTATTTTTAAAATATTATTATATCTACCACCTAGATGTTGGAATTGAAGTCACAAATAAGATTAAATAAATTTTAAAAATATTATTTATACATGTATATAAAATGAATCATCTGGTTAGAAATCAGTATAAATGAATTAAAGATCTATTTGAAAATAAAGAAATTACTTTTCTAAGAAAAATATTTTTTTCTATACAAACACAATTTTATCTCAAGAAATTAAAAAAACCACTTTTGATAAATGTTTTAAATAAAATTTATATATTCAATAAATATTTTTGATACTCATAAAATATATTTTATATGTATAAAATAATAAAAAATCCAATTTTATGAATAAAAAGATGTATTTTTCTAAAAGGTAATTTTACCACCTTTTAATGGGAAACCCATTTTAAATTTTAGTTTTTACACTTAAATAATTTATATTTCATAAAATTCACTAAATTTTTGAAATAAAAATATAAAAATTTACTTAGGTTGAATTTCTGGTATTTTTTCTGAGTAATTTTATTTTTTTGATGAATAGTGAAAATCACTGAATTTTAATTCAAAACTTCTTTTTCATATAATTTATTTATATAGTTAAATTTTGTTTTAAAGTATAATTAGATAAATTATACAATAGTTAATAAAATTTATGTCATTGGAACCAATATTAAAATGAAATTGGATATAAAAACATTTCATACTTGGAAATATTCTCTTTTTAAAAACTTGTTTTGTCGTCCCATCTACGAGATTAATTTCAAATTAATTTCTGCTGCTTATGTGATTTGAATTTTTTAAAAATGGATTCCATATTTGGAATTATAAAACATTTTAATTTATATTAATGTAAAATTAGTTTTGGACCAAAAATATAAGTGAAATTGATTAAAATTAATTACAATGATTATGAGAAAAATTAGCTCAACAAAGGACTAAGACTTAAACTTAAGGCACAAAATGACTTATAAAATTTTACAAAAGACATTTTATGTTCTTATTTAAAACATATAATACCTTTTATAGAATTTGGACCATTATTTTAACCACTTTAAATTGGAAAAATTTAAAACCCCAAGCTTCCACGGTACGCTTCTCTTTGAATAATACAATAGCTTGCGCTATACGCAACTTCGAGTTCTAACACACCACGACCAATAAAACAAGACATTATGAATAGTAATACCAAGTTTTTGAAATTTTATAAATTTTATCTTTCAAAATTGACTTCATTTTTGTATTTGAAATATCAAAATTAGCTTAGGGTGAAGTTTTGGTATTTTTTTGAAAACTTTCAATTTTGGATGAATAATGAAAGAACTGTGTTATTGTTTAAAACCAACTTTATATTTAAATAATTAATATTTTATTTAAATTCATAATACGTAAAAAAATATACATAATACATATATATGTTCAATTTAATTCATTGGATTCATTTTATAATAATATTAGATATATAAAATTTTATTGAACTTTTTATCGTATTTTACCAAACTTCTAGGCGCATTTGAAAATTTGCATAAAACGTAATTTTAACACTTTTGTGAATTTAATTTCAAAAATGCAAGAGACACCGTTGACATCAGTAACTAAAATGTGCTTCAATAATATGAAAATAAGTTTTGAAGAATAGCAACTTTTGGCTTTTATTTACCATGACTAAAAGTAAATAGAGAAATTAAAGGTAAAAAATGATATTATAATTACCCTAATACATGTCCTAAATCTATTGGATAAGTGTATTTCGACCAAAATCTACCTCACGAATAAAATATGATCCTTTTGGTCCACTTGGATTAGATTAGGACATTTATTATTATTTTATTTAAAGAAGAGTTAAAAGTGTTAAATTCAAAGTTTAATAACTAAACCATTTTTAATATAGGGTTATACATAAGATAAATTCAACTATAAATATTTATTAGAAATATAAAAATATTTCATACATAATGGAATTTTATTTATAATTCTTATATATTAAATAATTAAATTTATTTATGACACAATGATGATGCAGTAATTACCTTATTAATGAAAGATTAAAATAATTGATATTATAAATATCCAAATAAATGTAAATTGAGACTTATGATTAATTCCACTATATTTCTTGGTTAATATGACATGTAAGGGTTGATTAAATAATATTTTTTGAAGTGATAAAGTTGTTATGACTTTCAAAAAAATAAAATACCAAATAGTTTTCAAATTGACATAAATGAGTTTAAAAAAAATACTATATTATTAATTGATATAATTTTTCTAAAAATTTAAGGTTTAGCCAAAGGAATTATATAAGGTTATATATGTCAATAATGAACAACTTTGGGTTCACTTGGCTTTTTATAGTAAGTTTATTAACCATTTATTATAATAATACAAGAATACATGGTAAAAGTTAAACTATTTAACTAAGAGTTATATCTAAAAGATAAGGTTAATATGGTGACCTAAACCTATCTAAAACCTATTGGTTGAGTGCTCTTAGACCCATCCCCACCTTTTCCTCAAAAGAAATCATTTTGGAGACATTATAAACTGAATATGTCACACCCCTACCTTTAATTCATTTTTATTTATGTAATTCATGGCGTTAGGTTCTCTCGCCAAGGTCCGAGCTGGGTCCTGAATCAAAATTGTTGACATTTAATGTTTTTCTAGGTTTTAGATCCATGCACGAACATCGTGCGATTGGCGGTAGCCGCGCAATTGGCCCTAGTGTCATAAATTTTCTCATTATTATTATTATTATTATCACAATTTTTATTATTATTATTATTATCATTACTCTATATATTATTATTTCCATTATTATTGTGTTATTATTAATATTTTTTATATTATTGTAATAATAATAATAATAACAATTATTATTATTATTATTATTTGTATTGTTATTATTATTATTATTATTCTGGTATTATCATTATTATTATTATTACTTTTATGATTACTAATATTATTAATATAATAAGTGAAAAAAAATTAAAAAAATAAAATAAAACCCTAGCTACCCAGGTGTCTCCCCCCTCCCCGATTTGTTTTCCTGCACCACCCCCTCTCTCCTCCCTGTTCCCTCACCGCGCCCATTATCCACATCCACTTTCACCGCTCCACCACCCCGCGTCGGCCCCTTGTTCCCCGCCACCTCTTGCCCCAGCCTCATGCCCACCTCACCCCTGCGCGATCCCGCTGCCCAGCCAACCAGCCGGCCGACCTCACACCACCTTCACATTTACAGCTGCCACCTTGCCCTCTCCCTCACGCAGCGCTGCTAAGACCCTCTCCGCCTCCCTGTTTTCAATGCATCACGCCCATCAGCTCGCTCCGCCACCCCATGATGCGCCCCTTCGTCCAGCACACCCGAAGCCCCCCCTCCCCCACCTTTCCCTCACCCCAGCAGCAGTGCCCCAACCTCGCCCTCAAAGGATCCGGCTGCCCCACTTCAGCCTCCTCCCACATCTAGCCTACTCCAGTGGCGACGACCTCGCCGGACCTCAGCCATGCTCACCCTGCCTCCTTGCTTTGGGTCCACCTCGCCGCACCAACCACCTCTGGAAACCCCCCTCGCCTGCACCGCGCTTCCCAACTTCCACACCTCTAGCAAGGTTGTGCCCCGGCCTCTCACGGTCTAACTATCCCAACTCCAGCCTCCATCCTTTCGGTTGAATCACCTCCGACCAGCCCACTTCGCCCTGTCATGTCTTCAGCCTCCCACACTATATCCCTCCTCATTGTGCCAGCTAGCAGTGCACCGGAAAATCGGTGCGTGGCCACCCGATGGTCTCCATTTTCGGTGCACGCCCCTACTCGTGACCCCCCTACCGCAGTTTTCTCCTTATCCCTTGCTTTTGGGTATTTTTCTTTAAGATGACCAAACCCTAACATTTTAGGTGTTGGTTTGGGCATTTTTCTAGTTGTTTTAGGTGTGTGGTTGGTCCGCATCAGGTTGTTCCTACTCCCGTTGATATTTCGTCGCGCCAGCTCTTGCTTTGAGCTAGGCGAATCCATAATTTTCCTTTCTAATGCATTTCCACGGTGCTTGGTTCTTCAATTATAATTACTATTTTTATTAGATTATTTTTTGAACCATTTACATATCCCTAATTAAACTTGCACAACATTTATAAGTTCTTAGAATTTATTTAAGAATGTATTTTGATGTGACTCTTCAGTTATGCCTTTGTATTAGTGCATTTAGTGTTTTCAATTAAAATTCATATGTGTGGCCATGAAGAATTTGTTTCTTTAGGTTCCAAATATTGTTTTTATTTTTTTATATGATTTATACCTCTGATATATCTATAGTTTGATTTAAAGGGTGGTTTCATGTTGGTTAAATTTATTAAGGATAAATTTCTATTGTGATTCTTGGAAGTTTCCAAGGTTTTAGGTACCTAGGATGTCTATGGAAAATATTGTGGCTCTTTTAAATTAGAAAGATGATTTTTATGAATTGTTTTTCTCTTTTTGATTTGTGTGATGATGTTTTCAGTAGGCGGATTTGGTTTGGATATTGTCAAATCTTGTGTGTGTTAAAATGATTGAAAAGTGGGTTTTATGGTCTTTTGGGGTTGTTTTTCATTTTTTTAAATGTTCTAGATGGTTGGGTTTGATTTCTAAATCAAATGATGACTTTGTGGAAAGGGTTTTAAAATGTTATGTTAGGTGTTTAGTGTACTATTGGATGTGTTTTCAGTTGGAGGTTACATATGAAAAATGGTTTTCTCTTTAAACCTCAGTGACTTAAATGGGTTTTGGTTTTCAAATAAAGTTGGTTTCCCTTGGGGAATTTCTAAGGAAGGATTTAAATGTGTTCTTTAAATCATTGTCGTTTTCCTTTGAAATGTGTTTTGAAGTGAGTTTGAAAGGTTTTACAAAACAAATCATCAGATACTGTGGACATAAAGGTTCATTTAGTAGTGGTAAAATGATTTGGCATGCGTTTTGGAACTCAAGGGCCTGTTTGGCACTTCTGACCCAAGGGAAGTATTTATACTAACATTGAAAGGAGATTGTGTTTTGGCAAAAGTGTATGCTTGATTTGAAATTTGAAACATTTTATAAAATGGTTTAAAGGTTAAATGGTGTGACAACCTGGTTGGCACTTTGTTAATGTGAAATGTTTGAATGTGCATTGGGGGGCGCTCTTGTCTAGGGTAACCCTTTATGGGTGAATGTATAGGAAGCGTCTGCGTTTGGGGTAGGCAAGTGTAGTGAGACAAGTGACGCGTGTGAGGGAATTCCTACTTACACAATATTATTATCACCACCATGGGTTCTTGGGCGTCTTTTAGATGATCGAGTGACAGTTGCTGACCAACCCTGATTAGACAGGTTGGTACCCCCTAGATTTGTTGTTAGGCTAGGAGTGCTTTGCCACTGGATTGGTCAGTTAGGGTGGCCAGTTGGCTATAGACTTATGAGCTTCACCATACACCGATAGGTGGTTCTGAAACTGAGTACGTACAAGGGTCTTCAAGGGATGTTTAGGATCACCCATGATTACTGGATTATTTTCATTGCTTGCTTACTTTCCCTGCACTAGTTTATTTTCAGTTTTCACTCTTACTTGTTTTACTCTAGCACACATTGGTATGTTCTGTTTTGGATTTTATTTATAAAATGACAAATGATTTTGGAAAATGGTAAGCAGTATGTGTTGGGTTTTTAAATGGAAAAAACATCTTTCTTATTTTCAAATGTGAAAACCCAAATTTTATAATTGTATTTCAAACTTGTATTGGTGAATTGTTTCGGGAAAGGAGACATCAGATTATGTGTTTTACCTTGGAAACCATACTGAGCATTTTTAATGCTCATGCCTATTTATCTTTAATGTTGGAGGTTCAGTCTCCTGTTCTGGTTTTCTTGGCTGAGTTGCTCACTATAGGCACAAGGTCGGCCTTTGGTCGGGAGGTGACCTGAAAGGTTATGTGGAGGTATATTCAGTTTTACTTTCGTTCCACTGTTAGTTTTTTTTATCGTCAACTTTTATTTATTTTTCTATCTTTTTTTCTTGGGATAAATCATTCCCAATGATTAAATTTGATTCCCGACACTAGTTGCTAGCCCTTGGGGATTAGGAATGCCCCTCGGGCCATGTCTCGGGCTGGCTCGGGTGATCGGTTTAGGGTCGACCCAGGTTGGTTCATGAAAAAATGGTATCAAAGGAGGCCCTTGTTATTTGGGTTATCCGGTAGATAGAGATTAGGTCTCTCAAGACTCTAGAGGCAGGTACAGTAAGAACATCATGAACCCTCTCCCATTCCGAACCTCGAGTTTCCAGGGGTAGTCCGAGAATTGATTCATTGTTTCATTCTGGTTCGTTTTATATTGAAGGATGACAACAAAGGCAAGCCGATGTTACATTGTGATGGAGTAGTGACCCATGTGGAGTCCGAGTACACGGTTTAAGTCCCTCCAAGTAGTTGACACTTACATGGGGAATGACCCACTACCATGTCACCAGGTTAAGCGTAACTACTAGTCCTTCATTCTGGTAGTTTGATGCAAGTTGAGTGTCATATTTGTTTTGATTGGTGTAAGTGCACTTTTGAAAATGAAAAAAGGGGGGTTTTTGAAACGAGAATGATTTATTTTAAATGGAGTTAAACTTGTGAAATGGATTTTTAAAACTGAAATATCTTGGTCACAAATAATATGGTGTTTTTTTGGGATTGGAAGAGAAATGGTTTTGGTGCAACCTCAGGTACTCTATGAACATTTGCACATTTGAGGTAATGAATAGGCATTGTGGGTTGGTTCATATGGATGAAAGTGGATAAAGAAATGTGCAACGGTTCATGGGATTACTGAGGTGTGTACTTGGAATTAAAGGCTTTATTTTTTTTCTAAAGTGATTTTAAAAAGGGTAAATGATTTTTGGAAATTGAATTTGGTTTGAAAAGCGCGTTTGGTATTTTGAAAGTGGCCTTGACAGAAGGAAGTTTTGAAATCTAAAATGAAAAGGTAATTTTGGGGTCTGTTTGTGTTTTTTTGGTTTTTTGCCGGTTATTTTGGCTCAAGATGTTACTTTTAATTATACTTTGTTTTGATATCAATTTCAGCTTGGTGTTTTAAATGTTGTGCAGAAAATGCCGCCCAGAAAAGTCACCATGGTTTCCAATGATTCATGCCCAGATTTTTGTCTTTCTTTGGTGTTTCCTATCCTTCACGGTGATCGAGGTCTGTTAGAGGCAATAGAGTGGCTTGAAGAGGTCTAACGCATCTTTAGGGTATTGGGAACTCCCGATGCTGTCAGAGTGCATGCTGTTTTGGGTCTGTTTGAAGGTCCGACTCTAGAAGAATGGGAGTTGTTCACCCCGAAATCACTACAAGTTGGGGTGACACGGGATGTCTTTAAATCTACCTTAGTCTGATGGTTTATACCTGAATAGGTGAAGACGAATAGAAGGGAAGAGATAATGCGTATTCAATAAGGCTAATGGATGGTGAAATCATTTGTTTACCATTTCAAGGAACTTGTGCCCTTTTCTCTGGAGGCAGCATCATAGGATTCGATGAAGACTTATCTCTTCATCCGGGGTCTTCGTCCAGAGATCAAGGAGTGAGTCCTCCTATATAAGGACCATCATTTCGAGAAGCTGGTGGATGAGGCGTTCCTAGATGAGTTGGTCTTCAGAGCGCAGATGGTTGAAAATCTAGTGTATCCAATTGCTCGTGAAGGTTCCCCATCTGGCGAGCATGGTGTGCCAAAGGGACCTATTTATAAAGAGTCCTCTGTAGTGGTTTTGGCTTCCAGTTCATTGGACCATTCAGTGGTGTGCCACTAGTGTGGCCGATTCGGGCATGTGAAGCCGTCATGTCACATCCCTCCGAAGACATGTCATCGCTGTGGCTGTATGGGTCTTTTGGATAAATTTTGCAGGAAGTGTCGCCTGAAGAATATGTTGTGACTAGAGGAAATCTAGTGCCTGACTATGAGGTAGGAGATACTTCAGCCATCAGAGCCCCAGTCACAGGTCTTGGGGTGAGGCTCGCGCGCAGTCAGGAGTTGCCAGGGGTGTGAAGCCTTGGTCCGGGTCTTGTGTTCTGTGTTGGAGGTGGAACATTTAAAGTATTTTCATTCTTGTTTTTCTACTATCAAGGTTTTGACGTTATTGTAAGTCCATTTTTTTTCAGGAAGTTATGATGGACTCATCCTATTTTAATCCAAGTAGTCCTGGTTGTGTGAATGTGGTTTCCTGAATCGTGCGTTTTTCTTAAAAGCGTGTTTAACCCTTGTATGGGTAGATCTCAGTTTAGCTATTTTTGTTTGGATATGTAAGTACTTGTGGAGGAGTCAAGGATTGTGTTTATTCTCAAATTCACTATTTGGGGTTATGTACTTCTCAGAAGTTTTTCTCTAGTGTTGGGGGTTTTTGGTCCAGGTCTAGAGTCTCATGATTCAGCGGAGGTGTTGTTCGCTCATGCTATAAAAGTTAGTTTGGATTGGTTGGGAGTTCCCACGTCGCCCCCTTCCTGGGGTGGTATGTTTGAGTGTTACATTTATGCATTTTTTGAATTCTTGTGGTGCAGAGAATACTATAGTGTTCTCCTATTCTCATGTGGTGTGGTTCCTTTCAATTTCATTCGGTCATGGACTCTTGTTTTCTCTATTGTTCGGCCGGGTGACTTTCTAGGGGAAGAAAGTGTATGTGGTGGGGAGAATTGTCACACCCAACCTTTAATTCATTTTTATTTATTTAATTCATGGCCCGGGTTCTCTCGCCAAGGTCCGAGTTGGGTCCCAGATCAAAATTGTTGACATTTAATGTTTTTACTGGGTTTCAGACCCCTGCGCGGTCATCGCGCGGTTGGTGGTAGCCGCGAAACCGGCCCTAGTGTCGTAAATATTCTCAATATTATTTTTATTATTTTTATTAACACAATTGTTATTATTATTATTTTATTATCATTACTCTATATATTATTATTTCCGTTATTATTTTATTATTATTATTTTATTATTATTGTTGTTTATATTATCATAATTATAATTTTTATTTTTAATATTATTATTATTATTATTATACTAGTATTATCATTATTATTATTATTTATATTAATACTAATATTATTTATATAATAAGTGATTTTTTTAAAAAAAAAATAAAACCCTAGCTACCCAAGCATCTCCCCCCTCTCCGATTTTTTTCCTACGCCACCCCCTCTTCCCTCCCTCTTCCCTCGTCGTGCCCATCACCCACCTCCACCTTCACCACTCTGCCACCCCGCGCCGGCCCCTCATTCCCCACCACCTCTCACCCCAACCTCATGCCTGCCTTTCCCCTGCACGATCCCGCCGCCCAGCTGACCATCCGACCATCCTCATGCCGCCTTCATGTTTGTAGCCACTGACTTGCCATATTTTCACCCAGCGCTACTACGACCCTCGCCGCCTCCCTGTTCCCAGTGCATCGCGCCAAGCAGCCCGCTCTTCCACCCCGTGCTGCGCCCCTTTTTCCAGCACACCCAAAGCCCCCACCACCTCTCCCTCGCCCCGGCAGCAGCACCCCAACCTCACCCTCACCGGATCCGGCCACCCTCTTTGTCCTTCTCCCACATCTAGCCTACTTCGGTGGTGATGACCTCGATATACCCTAGCCCTAATTGCCCCGCCTCCTTACTTTAGCTCCACCTCACCACACCAGCCGCCTCCAGAAACCCCGCCTCACCTGCACCGTGCTTCCCGACCACCGCACCTCCGGTGCGGTGGTGCCCCGGCCTCCCGCGGTCCGACCAACCCACCTCCGGCCTCTAGCCTTCTGGCCGACCCAACTCCGACCAGCCCACTTCACCCTGCGGTGTCTCTGGCCTCCCGCAATCTCGACCTCCGCCTTGCGTCAGCCAGCAGCGCACCCGAGAATTGGTGCGCGACCCCCAGTAGTGTGCCTTTCCGGTGCATGCCCCTCCTCATGACCCCTACCACAATTTTCTTCCTTCCCCTTTCTTTTGGGTGTTTTTATTCGAGGTGACCAAACCTTAACGTTTCAGGTGTCGGTTTTGGCATTTTTCTAGTTGTTTTATGTGTGTGTTTGGTCCGCAGCAGGTTTTTCCTCCTCCCACTGAAGTTTCATCGCTCTCTCTCTTGGTTTGAGGTAGGCGAATCCATAATTTTCCTTTATAATGCATTTCCACAGTGCTTGGTTCTTCAATTATAATTATTATCTCTATTATATTATTTGTTTTTCACTATTTCCACATCCCTAATTAAACTTTTACAACATTTATAAATTTTTATAATTTGTTTAAGAATGTATTTTGATGTGACTCTTTAGTTATGCCTTTGTATTGGTGAATTTATTTTTTTCAATTAAAATTCATATATGTGTCCATGATGAATTTGTTTCTTTAGGTGCCAAATATTGTTTTGAATTTTTTATATGACTCGAACCTTTAATATATCTATAGTTTGATGCGAAGGGTTTTTACATGTTGGTTAAATTTATTAAGGATATATTTCTATTGTGATTCTTGGTTGTTTCCTAGGTTTGAGGTACCTAGGATGTCTATGGAAAATATTTTTTGCTCTTTTAAATTAGAAAGATACTTTTTATGAAATGTTTTTCCCTTTGTGATTTTTGTGATGATGTTTTTGGTAGGTGTATTTGGTTTGGATATTGTCAAAGCTTGTGTGTGTTAAAATTCTTGGAGAGTGAGTTTTATGGTCTTTTGGGGTTGTTTTGCATTTTGTTTAAATGTTCTAGATGGATGGATTTGATTTCTAAATCAAGCGATGAATTTGTGGAAAGGGTTTTCAAATGTTTTGTTGGGTGTTTAGTGTACCTTTGTATGTGTTTTCAATAGGAGGTGACACATGAAAAATGGTTTTTTATTTAAACCTCATCAACTTAAATGGGTTTTGGTTTTTCAAATAAAGTTGGTTTCCCTTGGGAGATTTCTAAGGAAGGATTTAAATGTGTTCTTTAAAGCATGATCATTTTCCTTTGAAATGCGTTTTGAAGTGAGTTTGAAAGGTTTCAAAAAATAATAATTGAATAATTTGGACATAAAGGTTGATTTAGTAGTGGTAAAATGATTTGGCATGCGTTTTGGAACTCAAGGGCCCGTCTGGTACTTCTGACCCAAGGGAAGTACTTATACTAACTTTTAAAGAAGATTGTGTTTTGGTGAAAGTGTATGCTCTATTGGCAACTTGAAACATTTTATAAAATGGTTTAAATGTTAAATGGTGCGACGACCCGATTGGAACTTTATAAATGTGAAATGTTTGAATGTACATTTGGGGGCGCTCCTATCTTGGGTAACCCTTTATGGGTGAACACATAGGAAGCGTCTGTGTTTGAGGTAGGAAAGTGCGGTGAGATGATTCACGCACGCAAGGTCCTTCCTACTTACACAATATTACTATCACCACCATGGGTTTCTGAGAATTTTTTATATGATTGAGTGACGGTTTCTAACCAACCCCGATTAGACAGGTTGGTACCCCCTGGATTTTTTATTTGGCCAGGCGGTATTTTCCATTGGATTGGTCAGTTAGGGTGGCCAGTTGGTTATAGACTCAGGAGCTTCACTATATGCCGACAGGTGGTTCTGAAACCCAGTACGTCTAGGGGTATTCAAGGGATGTTTAGGATCACCCATGGATACTGGATTATTTTCATTGCTTATTTACTTTCCATGAACTAGTTTATATTCAGTTTTCACTCTTACTTGTTTTACTCTATCACAACATTGGTATGTTCTATTTTGGATTTTATTTATAAAATGAAAAATGATTTTGGAAAATGGTATGTAGCGTGTGTTGGGGTTTTAAATGGGAAAAACATGTTGCTTATTTTAAAATGTGAAAACCCTACTTTTATAATTGTTTTTAAAACTTATGTTGGTGGATTATTTCAGGAAAAGAGACATTGGATTCTACGGTTTACATTGGCAACCCTACTGAGCATTTTTAATGCTCACGCCTATTTATCTTTTCAATTGCAGGTTTAGTATCTTGTTCGGGTTTTCTTGGATGAGTTTCTCACTATAGGACCAAGGTCGGCCTTTGGTTGGGAGGTGACCTGAAAGGTCACGTGGAGGTATGTTCGGTTTTACTATCGCCCCGCTGTTAGTTTTTTTATCGTTAACTTTTATTTATCTGTCTTTCTTTTGTTCTTGGAAAAAATCATTCCCAAAGATTAAATTTTGATGCCCGGAACTAGTTTCCAGCCCGTGGGGATCGAGAACACCCATCAGGCCATGTCTCGGGCTGGCTCAGGTGATCAGTTCAGGTTTTACCCAGGTTAGTTTGTGACATAATATGATTGTACAATAAAATAATATTTCAAGCTTTTCCTAAACTGATCCTCACCTCTCTTATAAAAGGGTACCTCCCATTCTATCAAAATCACACCTCCAAATCCATTTGCCTCATCCAACCCCTGCTCAAATATCCTAAAAAATACCCTCACTTCAAACTAGAAGCCTTACTTGGTTCATAAATCCAACCTAAGGAGCCCTTTTGATCAACTCAAAAGGAAACACCTGAAGAAGAGGTAATAATTTCACCACCTCTTTAAAAGTTCTTTTCTTCTTCCACTTCCTCTTTCTTTGTCGTTTACATACCAAAATAATAACTCCAGTACCTTATACATACTATGATGTTATTATAAATATGGTACGACCATATTAATTGTTCTATCCATCCTATTAATGACAAGTCACCATACTAGCGTACGTACGGCTTACCGTCTCCACGTCATGGTGTAGTTTGTTATTCAAACACTTTATTATTTGGATGTGTATAATAATGAGTATAATTGATGTAAATAATAAGTAGAACATGTTATTGATTTTTTATATATGACATAACATCCAATCACATATTATTTTACCATCAATAGAATGATATTGTCGTTCGTGGGTACGTAAGGATTACCGTCTCCACGAACACAATGAGATTAATTCCCCATCATAACCATTCAAGAATAATTTTCATTTTATGATTAAAAATAATTTTTAAGAACTTAATATCATTCTGGATATGAATCAAATACATCCTATCCATAAAAAACATGGCTTACATAACAAAACATATAAAGGAAAATGAATCATTTAAGACCCGAAACAATAATACTACTGAAATATTATTATCAAATAAATATTAGAAGATCATATATGATATCATATATATGTCTTTGGTTCTTATATAATTTAATAATAGTGATTTAACTATTATACACGAGGTTAACGTACCCTCAATCAAGTAAAAGTACAAGGTAAGGGTTAATTTTACAATCTCTTTATTATCCTAGGTTGTTTATACGTGAGTATCTACTGGGACCTCATTATCATCCACATCCATGTTTCTTAAAAAAGTATTTCAAAACATTTTTACTATTTCCTAAATTATGGGTTAAAGTCATTTATACAATTGTTTGAATTTTTATAAATTTATTTGAAAGGAATATTTCCATCGCTTTCCCAACAAGGTACTTTATGCCCTTTTCGACAAATTGAGGTAAGAATGTTGTTTCTAACTTATACGGCAGGTGTAGATATTTTCCACTGTTATAACATCATCAAAGCTTCCCTTACATGATTATAAGAGTATTTTCAAAATAAATGTTTTATTTTATAATTATGTGACTTTTAAATGATTTCAAAATACAAAGAGACATTTCTCTCAAATAGTTATTATTTCATATATGTCTTCATCCTTCAATGGATTTTACACCTGTTTGAAGTTGATTTATTATGATACAATCTTCCATATTGTATTGAATTTTTGTGATATGTTTTAATGTAGATGTGTTATTTTTATACCACTCATGGTTTATGTTTAAAGTATTAACATTTCGTATGCTAGTTTTAATACGAATGTTTATGTTATGTTTCAACCTTTTCATATGAGGAATTCATTGGACTTAGTAAGTGACGAGTGGATCCTGCTATATCTCCTCGATGCATCTATAGGTATCATGAGACAAACTAGTGTCTTGGCACAAGGCACTAAAAAAATATTATTTTTAGTCTTGGCCCAATGCCTTGACTATGTGGTTATGATGTCTGGCATTATGTATTCCATAATTATGAAATTGGCTATTGATATTACATGTAATTATTCGACTAGTAAAATATCCATGGGAATAAGTAAATGGAATTATTTGATTTATATTTTCCATATTATGCTTATGTTTAAGTTTAAAAGTCTTGAGTTTTAGTCTTATACATTTTCCTTAAATGTTTATTCTTATTTATGAAAGTCTCCGCTATATTGTTATCCTTACTTAGCACCTGAGCTCACCCCTTTCTATGATTTATTTTTCCCTGGATGGGAATAAGTATATTATTACTGACCTATAGGGATTGTCTAATGAATTTGAATGTGTTCAAAGGAGACAATTTTGTTTTTTTTTCATTCATAATGTAATGTAAAACTTATGTTGATATCTAGTACTTCCAAGGCTACTAAACTAATCTAGTGTATGCCATTGTTGTTAGAAAGGAATGCAACAAATTATATATGTAACCCAAGGAGTAAGATTGATCAATTCTTGGATGGGTTAAAACCATTTCTCTATCAGGTATTAGTCTCACAATCCTTCTCATTGTATGAAGATATCGTATCATGGGATATCAAGACAGAAAAGGAATCTTCTAAGTCTTATGACTTTAAAGAAAAGAAAGAGAATAAGAGAACTATTGAACACTTCAGAAATGGAAATAAGGGGAAGAAGGGAAAAGTTTAATTTTCATCCTACGGTAAATGTGGGAAGAAACACCCCGGTACTTGCCTGAAGGGAATATGAGTCTGTTAAAAGTATGGTGAAAAATTCCACCAAGCTCTTGATTGCAAGGGAAAGAAAGAGTCTATCAATGTTGAATGCTAAAATTGTAGAGAAATGGATCATTATGAAAATGAATATCCTAAGATCCAAGGTGAGTTACCTTAGAAAAGGACAAGGGAGAAATGCCAAGCTTATGCGATCACTACTACTGAGGTTAAAGCTCCGAATGATGTGGTGGTAGGTAATTTAATGGTTTCCTCAAGTTTATCCAATGCTTTATTTGATTATGGATTATCGCATTGTTTCATATCTTCCCAGTTTGGTACGAAAATTAGATATTTAAAATTTGATTTAAAAAGGGAGTTATCAGTCAAAACTCCTAAGGGAAGTATCATTGCAATAAAGTTTTGTGAATCAGTTCCCATTAGGGCATATAAATTTGCTTTATCTACTAATCTCATCGTTTTACCAATGTTTGTATTTGATATAATCCTTATTATGGATTAGCTTTTGGACAACGATGTGAAAATTTATTTTAAGAAGAATAAGGTTACAATTTTCGATTATGGTAAGGAGTACCTTATCTTTAGAGAAGAGACGTCACTACCTGATTCTTATCTAGATCCACCCCAGTGTCTCAACACAATAAAATTATTAGGGAGGAAGAGAATTAAATAACAATGGGTGAGGAAAGGAATGTTCAAATAGAGGATGTATCTATTGTTCAAGAATATGTTGATATGTTTCTAGATGATTTACCTGGAGATCCTCTTGAATGAGAAATTGAGTTTTCCATTGATTTAATTATTGGTTCAAGGCCTATATCGAAGACCCCTTATAGAGTGGCCACTATGGAATTAGTGGAACTAAAGAAACAACTAGAGGAATTGAGTAATAAAGGATTTATTCACCCTAGTGTTTCACTATGGGGAGCCTCTATTATTTTTGTTAAGAAGAAAGATAGATCTATGAGGTTGTTCATTGACTACATGGAGAACATTAGTTGTGTGTGAAGAAGGAAGACATTCTAAAGACATCATTTCATACCAGGTACATGCATTACTAGTTTACATTAATACATTTTGGACTGAATAATTCACCCTCTGTCTTTATGGATCTAATGAATAGAGTTTTCATGGAATATCTTGATGAATTTGTAGTGGTATTTATTAATGACATCTTAGTATAATCCAAAAGCTATAAATATCATGAAAATCACATTCACACTATTCTAAAGACTCTTAGAAGAATGGAATTATATGGGATGTATAACAAGTGTGAATTCTGGATTTAGTAGATTTACTTTCTTGGCCATATTGTCACCAAGGAAGGAATCTCTCTTGATCTTTCTAAGACAAGATCAATACAAGTATGGCTAGCACCGATGAGTATAACTGAGGTATGCATTTTTATTGGTTTATCAGGTTATTATCGGCGTTTCGTCCAGGATTTTTCTTGATTGGATAACCCATTAAATAATCTCACATATAATGGGGTTAAATTTGTTTGGATAAAAGAGTGTGAAGAATGTTTTGAAGAACTGAAGAGAAGGTTAGTCAGTGCTCTTATCTTGACTCTACCATTGGGGAACGATGGGTTTGTTATTTATAGTGATGCTTCAAAGAAAGGAATTGGTTGAGTCCTTATGAAGAATGATAGGGTTATTTCCTATGCATCACGACAACTAAAAATTCATGAAAAAACTATCCTACTCAAGATATTGAGTTAGAAGCTGTAATATTTTCTTTGAAGATATGGAGACACTTATCTATGGTTAAGATGTGAGATATATACTGATCACAAGAGTTTGAATTATATTTTCTCATAGAAATAACTCAAAATGAGGCAAAGATGATGGATTTAACTACTAAAGGATTATTATTTCACTATAAACTACCACCCGGGGAAGGAAAATATGGTGGAAGATGATTTGAGAAGAAAGTATCTTGGAGTTTTGTACAATATGAGAGTTGAAAGGGATCCTAAGTTCATATATCTAGTAAATATGGATATGAGAATAATCATGGATGGTGAAACATCAATACTTTTTCAAATAGTTGCTAAACCATCTTTACTAGAAAGGATAAAAATTTCTTAGACTAATGATGAGGAGTTTCAAAAGAAAATTAAAGCTGTGAATGATGGGATATTGATTTATTTTGTATATGAAGATGAAATTTTGAAATTTGGGAAGGGACTTTGTTTTCCTGACATACCTAATCTAAAAAAATAATTGTTGTATAATGCTCATATCTCTAATTTCTCTATACACCCTAGTAGCACTAAGATCTATATAAATTTGAAGGAAAAGTTTTGGTGGGCCAACATGAAGAGGAATATTGTTAATTATGTGTCAAGATGTATGGTTTTTCAATAGGTGATGGCTGGAATAAAACATTCTAGAGGAGTCATGCAAACTCTTCACATACCTGAGTGGAAATGGGATGATATTATGATGGAATTTTTCATGGGGATACCAAATCCTTCTAGAAGGAATGATGCAATATGGGTCATTATTGATCGTCTTACCAAGTTAGTACATTTTATTGATATAAGAGAAGATTTACCATTTGAACATGTAGTAAGAATATATATTAATTAATTTTTAAGACCTCATGGAGTACCCCTATCGATTGTTTCTGATTGTGATCCCCATTTTACATTAAGATATTGGAAAATTCTTCCGAAGGCCTTCGATACTAAACTTCTTTTGAGAATTGCCTACCACCCTCAAACTGATGGACAATCAAAACAAACTATTCAAACCTTAGAAGACATGTTTATATCTTTCTCACTTGACTTTAAAGGTATGTGGGATCAATATTTACCTTTGGTAGAATTTCTCAATAAAAATAGCTTCCATTCAAGTATTAAGATGGCCCCATATGAAGAATTATGTGGAAATAGATGTCACACACCAGCTTGTTGGGATGATGTTGGTGAAAGAAAACTCATAGGCCCAGAAATTTTTGAGGAATCAATGGAAAATATGAAGATTATACAAACCCACATCAAAGAAGCTCAAAGTAGGAAAAAGAGCTATGCCAATAACCGAAGGAAAGATTTGGAATTTCAAGTAGGAGATCATGTTTTCTTCAAGGTATCTCCATGGAAGGGTGTTATACATTTTGGTAAGAAGGGTAAATTAAGTCCTATTTACATAGGACCTTTTGAAATTCTAGAACGAATTGGAGTTGTAACTTATCATTTGGAAATACCTCCAAGTCTCTCCAAAGTTCATGATGTGTTCCACATATCTCTTTTGAGAAAATACATGCCAGACCCAACACATGTACTCAACTATGAGGAAATTGAACTCGGACCTAATCTGTCTTATTGTGAAGATCCTTTAAAGATTCTTGACACCAAAGAACAAGTGTTGAGAAACCGGATGACTAGTTTGGTAAAAGTTATATGAAGAAATCATAAGATGGAAGAGGAAACATGGGAACTCGAGGAACTTATGGTGAGAACCACCTAAATATTTTTATGCAGAAATATTCTAGAAATTTTGAGGAAGAAATTATTTGAAGGAGGAGAGAATGTAGCACCCCATTCTTCCACAATATGATTCTCTTTGAATAATACAATAGCTTGCGCTGTATGCAACTTCGAGTTCAAACACACCACGACCAATCAAACTAGTAGTTATGAATAGTAATACCTATTTTTTGAATTTTTATAAATTTTATTTTTCAAAATGGTCATCATTTTTGGATTTAGAATATCAAAATTAGCTTAGAGTGAATTTTTTGTATTTTTATAGAAACTTTCAATTTTTGATGAATAGTGAAAAACACATCGTTATTGTTTAAAACCGACTTTTTATATAAATAATTAATATTTTATTAAAATTTATATTAGGTAAAAATAGATACATAAAACTTATATATGTTCAATTTATTTCATTGGAGTCATTTTAAAATAATACTAGACATATAAAATTATATTGAACTTTCTACCGCCTTTTACCCATCTTCTAGGCACATTTACAAATTTGCATAAAACATAATTTTACCTCTTCTATTAATTGAATTTCAAAAATCCGAGATACATGGTTGGAATCAATAAGTAAAATGTGGTTCAATATGATGAAAATAATTTTTGGTGAATAATAACTTTTGACTTTTATTTACCACAGCTAAAAGTAAATAGGGAAATTAAAGGTAAAAAATGATATTATAATTCCTCTAATACATATCCTAATTCTATTGGATAAGTGTATTTCGACCAAAATGAACCTCAAGAATAAGATATGATCCTTTTGGTCCACTTGTATTATATTAGGACAGTTATTATTATTTTATTTAAAGAAGAGTTAAAAGTGTTAAATTCAATGTTTAATAACTAAACCATTTTTAATATAGGGTTATACATAAGATAAATTCGACTATAAATAATAATTAGAAATATAAAAATATTTCCTACATAATCGTATTTTATTTATAATTTTTATACATTAAATAATTAAATATATTTATGAAACAATGACGATGCAGTAATTACCTTATTAATGAATGATTAAAATAATTGATATTATAAATAACCAAATAAATGTAAATTGAGACTTCTGATGAATTCCACTATTTTTAATGGTTAATATGACATGTTAGGGTTGATTAAATAATTTTTTAATTGATAAAGCTGTTATGACTTTCACAAAAACAAAATACCAAATAGTTTTCAAATCGACAAAAATGAGTTTAAAAAAATACTATATTATTAATTGATATAATATTCCTAAAAATTTAAGGTTCCACCAAAGGAATTATATAAGGTTATATATGTCAATAATGAACAACTTGGGGTTCACTTGGATTTTTATAGTATGTTTATTGACCATTTATTATAATAATACAAGAATACATGGTAAAAGTTAAACTATTTAACTAAGAGTTAAATCTAAAAGATAACGTTAATATGGTGACTTAAACCTGTCTAAAACCTATTGGTTGAGATTTTTTCGACCCATACCCACCTTATCCTCAAAATAAATCATTTTTGATACATTATAAACTGAGTATGATTGTATAATAAAATAATATTTCAACCTTTTCCTAAAGTGACCCTCACCTCTCTTATAAAAGGGTACTTCCCATTATCTCAAAATCACACCTCCAAATCCATTTGGCTTGGCCAACCCCTGCTCCAATATCATACCAACTACCCTCAATTAGAACTAGAGTCCTTACTTTTATCATAAATCCATCCTAAAGATCCCTTTTGATCAACTCAAAAGGAAACACCTAAAGAAGAGGTAATAATTTCACCACCTCTTTCAAAGTTCTATTCTTCTTCCACTTACTATTTATTTGTTGTTCCCATAACAAAATAATAACTCTAGTACCTTATACATACTATGATGTTATTATAAATATGGTACGACCATATTCATTATTCTACCCATCCTATGAATGACAAGTCACCATACGTGCGTACGTACAACTAACCGTCTCCACGTCGTGGTGTAGTTTGTTATTCAAACACATTATTATTTGGATGAGTATAATAATGAGTATAATTGATGTAGATAATAAATATAACATGTTAAAGATTCTGTATATATGATATAACATCCAATCACATATGATTTTACCATCAGTAGAATGATATTGTCACTCGTACGTATGTACGGATTACCGTCTCCACAAACGCAATGAGATTCATTTTCCATCATAACCATTCAAGAATAATTTTAATTTTATGATTAAAAATAATATTTAAGAACTTAATATCATTATGGATATTAATCAAATGAAACCTATCCATGACAAACATGGCTTACGTAACAAAACATATAGAGGAAAACAAATCAGTTAACACCTGAAACAATGATACTACTAAAATATTATTAAAAAAGAAATATTAGAAGATCATATATGATATCATATTTATGTATGTGGTTATTGTATAATTTAATAACAATTAGTTAACTATTATATAGGAGGTTAATGTACCCTCGATCAAGGAAAATTACAAGGTAAGGGATAATTTTAAAATCTCTTTATTATCCGAGGTTTCTTATACGTGAGTATCTACTGGGACATATTTATTATCCAAATCTATGTTTCTTAAAAATGTATTTCAAAACATTTTTACTATTTCCTAGATTATTGGTTAAAGTCATTTATACCCTTTTTTGAATTTTCATAAAATGTTTTGAAAATAATCTTTCTGTCGCTTTCCAAAGAAGGTACTTTATAACCTTTTCTACAAATTGAGGTAAGAATGTTTTTTAACTTATATAGCGGGTGTGACTCACCTGTTTTGATAATCCAAAATCATGTTTAAATACTGATCATGATATATTAAGTCATTTGATAATACTTTTTAATCTGTATTTATATTATTTATCCTGAACAATCTATATTTTTTAGTCTCATGACTTTGTTGCATCAGCTTACGGTTTACATTTCTCTAAGTATAAGTTCACTATTAAAGGCTACTGGTAAGAGCCTTCTATTCAAGGTCACCGTTATAGCTCACTGTCACTCTGGGTCACTGTTGCTAAAAGGTCACCGTTGAAGATATATAGTCACTATTGGAAGCTACCGGTATAAGGTCACTGTCACAAGTCTACTGTTACTATGATTATCAAAGATTACAGACAAAGAGTCACCATTACAAGGTCACTGCTGTGACAAGGCTTCTGTTAAAAGTCCAATGTCAGACTCTTTCTCAAGTCTTTTATTAAGAGATTCACAATTCAAGTCTACCATTGGACATATCTACCATTAGTAGAAGGTTACCACTAGACAACTCCTACTGTCGATGTAGTCCACTGTTGTTCAAAGTCTACTGTTAGTAGAAGTCTGCTGATAGACAAACTCCACCGTTGATGAAGTCAACTGTTGAGACAGTCTACCACTGGAAAGGTCACTATTGAAGTATTCTGATGTTACAGAGCTACCGTTAGAAGATTACTGATTGAAGTCTACCGCTGATCAAACTTACTGACTGAAGAGCCTACTGATGAAGTCCACAGTTGAAGAGCCTACCGTTGAAGTCTACAGTGTGACATGCATCCGCTACCAGTATAATGATAACCTATTATTTACTTTATCAACTTTATTTATACTATCATAACGATCATGTCTAGAAAATTTAATGCACCTAAAATTAATTAATGATATTTTCAGGCATATCAAGAGATAGTACGAGGTACGAGGAATACCACACATGTATGAATCATTTCTCTTGTCGGCCCCTGCTGAATCAAATAAGAAAAAGCAGAGATGGAAAAGTGTATATATATATGAGTAGAGATAGACATCAAAATAGAGAATATATTGAATATACACACATAAGGGAGATACTTACAGTACCTGGAATACGAAGAGAGAATAATACCACTTAAGCACTCATACTTAAGATCCCGGAGCATCACAAAGATCTGTTGAAAGAACATTTTCAAAGCTGTGGTGGTGTGCTACAAAGAGATTCTGGCCCAAGAAGTTGATCATCTCTACATCTGGAAGTCAGAACCTGGAAGTTGCGACACTCTGTTTTAGAGGCAACTTGCAGAGAAGGACCAAAACCGCATTTCCATCATTTCAAGGAGTCCATAGCTGATCTGCCAAGACACGGAGCATTCTAAACTTCTTTCTACTATCTTTAGCTCTACTATGTTTAAGAATTTTACATTTGTGAGAAGTGTGTATGTTATACACACACTGAATCTTGTGATTGAACTGAGGGATACTGAAAATCCCCATACCAAACTCTCTTTACATTTTTTCCCCACGCATAACTGTGGAAGAATCCTAGTGTGGCTTGGTAGTTTATTTTCCCATGTATAAATGTGGTAGAGGTTTCCAAACCTGGACAGTTTGAAAACTATTGTAAATCCCGATACATGATGTGTATCATTTTTAATATAATTCCTTGGTGATAGGTGATCACCAAGTGGAGAAGATTATGTCTTGGCTTAATAATGAACCTCTTGTTTAAATTGTTGTGTTCAAATTTCAATTACTGTATTTTACATTTATCCGCTGCTTATATTTTCAAAGACAGAAATCGTATTTTACATTCACTCTAATATTTAGTTCTGGTTAGTGTGTATATGTGATTATTTTAGTAAACTTGTTTCAAAATTTGAATTAGTACTCACACTGATTCAACTGAGGATTAATAAACCTTTGAGAAACATATTGAATAATAAATCATTTATATCTCTGCTGCCTTAAATAACTGGGCCGTTTTAATTTGGGGGATTTTAGTTCAAAAATCGTTTAACTGAAATTTTAATTGGAACTCAATTCACCCCCTCTTGAGTATCCACTCTGACCAACATTTGGTATCAGAGTGTTCTTTATTCATACCATCAAACCAGTTTTTCAATCTTTTCAATTTATTTTCAACTGTGATTTCAATTGTATCTTAAAGATCTAAAAATTTCTATTATATCTAAATTTTCAGTTCCTTAAACTTTTAGTTTTCTATGGATAACCGAGTTGAGGGTGTGGATACTAACAGACCACCTTTCTTTAATGGAAATAATTATGGTCAGTGGAAATTGAAAATGAAAATGTATCTTGAAAGCTTATGACCTGAAATTTGGGGTACAATTGAAGAAAAACATGTATTACCTACTACTTCTAGGGAAACATGGTCTCAAGTAACTAAAACTATTTATAATGATAATTTAAAAGTAATGAATTCCTTATACTGTGCTTTGGGTGATGAATAATTTAATATAATATCTGCCTGTAAGTCTGCTTATGAAATTTGGGATACTTTGGTTGTTTCTCATGAAGGAAAAACCAATGTTATAGAAATGAGATCAAATACCTATACTATTAAATATGATAATTTTAAGATGAAGCCTGATGAATCTATCTCTAAAATGTATCTCAGGTTCAATGAGATAGTAAACACTATGAATATAATTGGGAAACTAGTGGACAACAAAGACCAAATCATGAGGCTGCTTATATTTCTACCTGATAGATGGAGAGGCACTTCTGTATCAATCCGAGAATCATGTGACATCAGCAAGTTACCTGTAAAGGAGCTAATTAAAAAACTAATGATGTATGAATAAGATCTTAAGGTTAATCAAGAAATAGAAGAAGAACCAATAAAGAAGTCAGTAGAATTCAAGACTTCTGCCTCAAAAAGAAAAGAAAAAGAAAAGATTCAAGTACCTGTAGACAGTTCTACAAGTGAAGAGTCAAATTCAGACAGTGATGAGGAGATGACACGACTTGCCAGAAGATTCAAAAGATTCTACCGAAAGAAGAAATTCTCTAGGAAGTCAAACTTCAAAGGAAAGTATGATCATAAAGGACAATAGAAGAAAGACATAAAGTGGAATGAGAACACAAGTGAAATATTATGCTATGAATGTAAACGGAAAGGACATGTGAAAGAAGACTACCCCAAGTTGAAATTCAAGAGAAAATATGATGAAAAGGTCAAAGGTTATAAAAAGGATAAGAAAGAAACTTGGAGTGATTCAGAAGACATTTCAAGTGGATCTGATGCTTTAGACTCAAAACAAAACAAACAAGCCAATCTATGCTTTATAACAGAGACATCTGAGGTAACAATTAATTCCCATGTGCATAATACTTATTATTCTGGGAATGAAAGTGACCCTCATAATAATGAAGATATGACTAAAGAAGAATTATTTGAATATTACGAAATGCTTGAGGATAATTTTAATGAACTCAAGGACAAATATAAGTCATTATAAAGATAGCATGCTTTAAATGAAAATTAAAAATCAAATCTGGATATAGAAAAAGGGAAACTTGCTAAACTGTTAAAGGGAAATACAGAGTTAAAATTATCTAATGAAAAATTAAGAAAGGATATTGAGAATTTCACTACTGGTAGGGATACCTTGAATCAGTTTCTAGGAAAACATACTGCTCCAAAGTATACAACTGGTCTAGGATATCAGCCCAGACAGAGACAAATTAGAAAAACCAAATTTGTTCTAAGAACTGGACAGTTCGCTGCTAGTTCTAGTTCTAGACCATATTTTGAGAAACAATATTCTAAAGGACCTAACAAAGTATTTATGTCTCAAAATGTGTTTGTTGATTTTATAAAACCTATAAAGAAAATATGGGTTCCCAATGTTTTACTGGCTAACCTTTCTGGACCCTAGAAGATCTGGGTACCAAAATTATCCCATATTTAATCTATTTTGTAGGGAATTTGTTTAAAGAGTTCCTGTAAGACCCTATGGTACTTGGGCAGTGGATTTTCAAGGCATATGATAGGATACTATTCTTGCTGCAAGATTCTAATCAAAGTTGATGGTGGGCATGTCACCTTTGGCGACAATGCAAAAGAAAAAATCATCGGCTTAGGCCAGATTAGTAACCGTGATACAATATAAATTTCTAAAGTAATTTTTGTTGATGGATTAAAGTACAATTTACTTATCATATCTCAGTTATGTGATGATGGATTTAATGTGAAATTTTAAAATGATTCATCCAATGTTTTTAACTCAAAAAATCATTTAGTTTTCACTGCATGTAGAAATGAGAATGTATATGCTGTTGATTTAAATTCCATAGCAAAAAAAATGTTTCCTGCTTAAATGCTTTTCATAATGAGTCTTGGTTGTGGCACAGAAGGTTAGGACACTGCAATGTGCACTCACTTAGGAAAGTATCTAAGAAATATTTAGTTTGAGACTTACCTAAATTATAATTCCCACTTGATAAAGTTTGTAATCCCTGTCAAAAGGGAAAGCAACACAAAGTTTCTTTCAAACCAAAGAAAGAAGTTTCAGCTTCTCAACCACTTGAGTTGGTTCACATGGATTTGCATAGAACATCAAGATTTTCATGTTTAAATGCGAATAACTATGTTTATATTCTTGTAGATGACTTTTCTAGGTATACTTGGGTATAATTTATAGCTCACAAAAGTGAATCTTGTTCCTATTTTATCAAATATTACAAGTCTGTAGAAAATCTTAGTGGACTTAGAATTAAGACCCTGAGAAGTGATCATGGCCATGAATTTTAAAATCATGAGTTTGATCCTTAGTGCTCACACAATGGCTATAGTCACAACTTATCTACCCCTAGGAAACCTAAAAAAATGGAGTTGTAGAAATAAGGAATAGTACCCTTTAGGAAATCGCTAGAACTATTCCTAATGAGTATGACCTACCTGTTTATTTTTGGCCTGAAGCTGTAAATACATCCTGTTATATCACCAATAGAGTTTTAATTAGACATGTTCTATAGAATACACCTTATGAGCTTTGGAACAATAGGAAGCCTAAGGTTAATTACTTTAGAGTTTTTGGTTGCAAAGTCTTTATTCTTAATACTAAAGATAATATTGAAAAATTTTCTCCCAAAAGTGATGAAGGAATTTTACTGGGTTATTATATCTCAAGTAAAGCCTATAGAGTGTTCAATAAGAAAACCAAATGTGTGGAAGAATCAGTTCATATCAAATTCAATGAGACTGATCCACATGAGCCTAAAACCTCTCTTGAACATCTTGAGGAAGATTTGTAAATTTTGAAACTTAATGATAAAGATAGTGAATCCCCTGTAAAAGTATCCAGTTCTAAGAATTTTCAAGAATTTGCACCTTTTGATTCTGAACCAACAAACAACAATGAAGAATCTAGTTCAACCCTTCCTAGAGGTATTTGGACTCTTAAGAATCATCCTCTAGATGCTGTTGTAGGTTATTTAAATAGAGGAACACAAACTGGAGTTTCTCTAAGAAACCAGGTTGAACATCAAGCTTTTCTTTCACATCTTGAACCCAAAAATATTAATGATTCTATCAATGATGAATTTTGGGTAATGGATATGCAAGAAGAATTAAATCAGTTGGTAAGAAACAAAGTCTGGGAATTAGTGGAATGGCCTAAGGAAACTTTGACAATAGTCACTAAATGGGTGTTTAGAAACAAAGTTGATGAGTCTAGAAATATTGTCAAAAATAAGGCTTGGTTAGTTGCATAAGGATATAATCAAGAGGAAGGAATAAACTATGAGGAGACCATTGCACCTGTAGCTAGATTAGAAGCCATTAGGATACTACTTGCATATACAACTCATCTTAATTTTAATCTTTATCAAATGGATGTTAAAAGTGCTTTTTTAAATTAGTATATAGTTGAGGATGTGTTTGTTGAACAACCCCCTAGTTTTACAAATCCCCATTTTTCAAATTATGTTTTTAAACTTCCTAAAGCTTTGTATGGTTTAAAACAAGCTCCAAGAGAATGGTATGATAGGCTCAACTCTTTTATTATTTCAAAAGGTTTTACAAAAGGTATAGCTGATCCTACTCTTTTTATTAAAAAGATTTCTAAAGATGTTTTGATAGTACAAATTTATGTGTATGATATTATTTTTGGATCTTCTAAAAATTTGTTATGTATTGATTTTTCAAAAATGATGCAAAATGAGTTTGAAATGAGTTTAATGGGAGAACTCAAATTTTTCCTTGGATTTCAAATCTTTAAAAATAAAAATGGCATTATTTTGAATCAAAGTAAATATATTAAGGATATTTTAAGACGTTTTACTTTGTATGGTATTAAAGGAAGTGTCACACCTATGAGTACCACTTGTAAGTTGGATGCTGATGAAACTGGAGAACCAGTGGATCAAACCAACTACTGAGGTATAATAGAGAGTCTACTCTATCTTACAGCTAGCAGACCTGAAATTATTTTTAGTGTATGTATGTGTGCTCTCTTTCAAGCCAATCCAAAAGAGTCTCATTTAACTATTGTTAAAATTATTTTTAAATATCTCAAGCATACTCCCAACTTTGGACTATTTTATCCAAAAGGACAATCATTTGATTTGTTGAGTTATTTTGATGCTGATTTTTCTTGTTGAAAGTTAGATAGAAAAATCACCTCTAGGACATGTCACATTTTAGGCAAGTCACTAGTATCATGGTGTAGTAAGAAGTAGAATTCTGTTGTATTATCTACTGTCGAAGCTGAATACATAGCTGCGGGTAGTTTTTGTGCTCAAATTCTGTGGATGAAACACACTTTACTAGAATATGGATATCAATTTAAACATGTCTCTATAAAGAGTGACAATACAAGTGCTATTAACATTTCCAAGAATCCGGTATCTCCTTCTAGGACAAATCATATTGATGTGAGCCATCACTTTTTGAGGGATCATTATCAAAAGGGTGATATTACTCTTGAATTCATTGGCACTGAACATCAATTGGCTGATATACTCACAAAGCCTTTGAATTTTGAGAGGTTAGATTACATCAAACAGGATTTAGGTATGATTAACTTTAGTATAGGAAACCTCACAGTCAAACCTCCCTGATAAGCACCTTTCTGTTATATCTCACCATTGGACCTCACCGTTGGACCTCACAGTTGGAACTCACTGTTACACCTCACCATTTCACCTCACTGGTGTACCTAACTGATGGGTACCTCACTGTTGGATACCTCTCTATTTAATTTTACCAGTTATTTTTGCGGGAATCGGAACCATTTTATTCCTATTCATTATTTATGTTTTATTTTTTATCCCTAAATGATAAAACTAAAGGCTATGAACATATCTCAATCCACTTTCCTCCTCAATCTCAAACCTTGCTCTCGAAATCCCTAAACCCTAACTCTCCATTTGAACTCTTGAACCTCCTTCAACCTCCATGGCTAGAACCAAGCGACACCCGACTATCAATGAGGATGCGCCAAGGCCAAAGAGGACTCGAGCCGAGTCCAGTGGCACCAGTAGTACCCCGAATAGACCTTTCAACCCATATCTGTCAAAGAGAGAAATTGTGGTTGAGAAAGAGCTGAGTGAAGAATGGATGCTGTTGAGAAATTCATTATTACTGGAAGCAATAGATGCCCAAGTATAGACCAAATGCTTTTCCAAAAAAAATGGACCATACTACCCGAAGCTTGTGAAGGAGTTCTATGAATACCTGAAGTTCGAAGAGGAAGATGATGTGAATAGGCTAGTATCTCGAGTTAATGGGAACGAATTCAGTTTTTCGTCTGCTGAGTGGGATGGCTGCTTGAGAGTTCCTCATGAAGGAGTGTATGAATACTATTCTGGAGTGGATCCTCCAAACAGTGAGCTTTTTGAGTATGAAAAAGCTCTGGAAGAGCTAACAGGAAATGGAAAATCAAGGAAGATCATTGCATCTGATATGAATAGAGAAGACAAACTGTTGTTTAAGTTAATTAAACATGTGATTAGTCCCAAGAGAGGGGTTTTTGCAGTGCTGAAGTATCAGGACATATTCCTGATGTACTTGCTGAAGCATGGGGAGAAGATCAACCTATGTAGGTTACTGATGGAACAATTGGGGGATATGACTAAGGCAAGATCAAAGTCCAATTCCCTATTCCATTCCAAGCTAATCTCAGTAATGATAAAGGTAAAGGGTGTGGCTGGAAACAAAGAAGAGATGATAGTGGCTAAGAATAGTGTTTCTATCTCCAAGGTTATTTGAAAATTCATGAAAATTAGCTGGAATACCTAGAAGAAAGAATGGGTGAATGATGAAGAAAAAGTGTATGAAAAGTTTGACCCTACTACTCACCCATCTAGGCCAAAAGACAAGAGAGATCCAGTACTGAAGCCTAATGATCCAGAACTGGCTTATTCAGATGATGAGGAGGAAATTGAAGGAGTTGTGGAACCTGGAATAGAGAACACCCCCATTGATGATGGGAGTGATCCGGATTTACCTGAAAGTATTGTAAGGACAGTAGCTTTCGGAGCACCTAGCCCTCCAAAATAACTACCAAGAAGAGATAATGTTCTATGGGACAATGATACTGAGACCAGTGAAGAAGAAGAAGTATATCAAAATATTGTCAGAGACACCTCTAAAGAAAATGAGGCTACTGAGTCAGACCATTCTGCTCGTAAGGAAAAGGAGGATGGTGATAAAGATGAAGGAAAAGGGGATGCTGTTGCTGAAGCTGATGATGATAATAGTGAAGGAGAGGAGCTCAGTCTGAGTCCTCTGATAGATAATATAGACAAGACAATGTCTGACCATGAAGAAGGTGTGGCATCTACTTCCATTGAAATAGAAGTATTTGATAACTCAGTGGAGGATGTGACTCACCCCACTGGTGAACAAATGGAGTAGACAGAGGTTGGATCTGCTGAGGAGGTTGTGGAATTACCTAGAACAGAACCAGTAGAGAAGAATACTTAGGAGAGTGCTCCAAGTGAGTGGGATCATTTTGGTTCTGTATCTATTCTTCATGGAATTGAATAATGGTCAGAAGACCCTGGATATCTGGTACTTGGGATGGATTATGAGGATTCTGATTGTGATATGTCAAGCAAAAGACACCCTGTACCTGCTATTTTAGAACCTGTTGCAGTGCCTCCAGTGGTTAACTTTCCTGAGAACCTTGTCACTAAGGATGATCTGGAAAAATTGAAAACCGATCTACTCCAGATGTTTGATAACAGGGCCTCTGAAATGGAAATGGCAATGGGATTAATTCAAGAGAGTACTGCCTCTGAGATGGCTAAAGTTCAGTCTTCCATTCAAGCCAGCTTTTCCCAAGAAGTATCTCAATGTCATAACCAACTCAAGGATGTGTCTCAATCTATGGAACTTATAAGATAGTCAGTGGTAAGCCTGACTGCTCTAATGGATTCTAGGGGCCAATCAGACAAAGATATTCAATATATCAGAAGTGTGGTGCAAAAGATGGTTGTAGTGTTTGAAAGTTTTAAGGAATCCATGAAAGCTCATGTGAAGGGCCAGGATGAAGATGTACAGAATCTTATCAGTGGGTTGACCAAGTATTTTAAGGAAACTTTTTCTTTCTCTATAAAACCTTTGACTGCCTTTGCCTCTACTTCAACCTCCACTGCCCCACCTGTGGACTTGTCAGCATTCAGGACAGTGGTCAATGAAGAGTTAGCTAAGATTTCTAGTGTCAGTGAACCTGACCCTCAATCTGTGACTCAAATTATCTCTGCTACCAAAGAAGTTCAGAAGGTAGTTAGTGACTTCATGAGAGAGGATGCCTAGGACCAAAAGAGTATAAAGGAGAAAATTAATTACTATTATAAAAGGATTTACTCCAAGCATCAGATGGAGGCTCATTTCAATCTTCTGTTGGAAAACCTCAAGATTCCACCAGTCACCAGAGCCTTCAAGGACCAAGTCACTTAGTTGGTCCAGTTGAATCCAGCCTTAGAAAAGTTTATGGATAACAAAGATGATTTCATATTGACTAAGGAAATAGGAGGAAGCATTATTATGGACTTCAGAAACCTACTCCCACCCTTTCTCCATGTGGACTGTACCCCTGTCACAATCCCTCATACCTTACCTGCATCTCAACCCTGTAGTTCTTCCATGATGTCTTCTGCTGAGGCCATCATAAGCCTCACTACACTGATAGCTCAGAGATCTACCCACTACAGACACACATGAGCGTCTTTTGCTGCCCCTCCAGTCATTCCCACAGAAATTCCTAAACCTGGTGATCCACCAGATCATCCTCCATCTTCTTCTTCCAAAGGGAAAGAACACTTGCCTATGGATGATGTGGATTGAGTTTGTTTATGTCTTTTTATAGGGACTGTGTATTCTTTTTGGGTCATGTATTGTACTTCCATTAATACAAGTCTTCTATATTATCTCTATTTGTGTTTCTTTTTTCTAATCACAAAGGGGGAGATATTGTGTGAATGTTGTGATTTTATTACACTCTAATTGACCTTTTTTGATTTTACACTCTTATTAATCTCTGATACTTGAGAAATTACAACTGAACTAAGTTTTCCTTTTGATATCTATTTAATAACTATTTTATATTCTTATCTATGATTCCTAAAATTAATACATACTGGCATAATTTGTGATTATCAAAAAAGGGGAGATTGTTGGACTCACCTATTCTGATAATCCCAAATCATGTTTAAATACTGATAATGATATATTAAGTCATTTTATAATCCTTTTTAATCTGTATTTATATTATTTATCTTGAAAAATCTATATTTTTTAGTCTCATGACTTTGTTGCATCAACTTACGGTTTACATTTCTCTAAGTATAAGTTCACTGTTAAAGGCTACTAGTAAGAGCCTTCTATTCAAGGTCACCATTATAACCCACTGTCACTCTGGGTCACTGTTGCTAAAAGTTCACCGCTGAGGATCTATAGTCACTGTTGGAAGATACTGGTACAAGGTCATTGTCACAAGTCTACTGTTTCTCTACTTATCAAAGCATACAGACAAAGAGTCACCGTTACAAGGTCACTACTGTGGCAAGGCTTCTGTTAGAATTCCACTGTCAGACTCTTTCTCAAGTCTTCTGTTAAGATCTTCATAGTTCAAGTCTACCATTGGACATGTCTACCATTAGTAAAAGGTTACCGGTAGACAACTCCTTTTGTCGATGTAGTCCATTGTTGTTCAAAGTCTACTGTTAGTAGAAGTCTGCTGATAGACAAACTCCACCGTTGATGAAGTTAACTGTTGAGACAGTCTACCACTGGAAAGGTCACTGTTGGAGTAGTCTAATGTTATAGATCTACTGTTAGAAGCTTACTCATTCAAGTCTACCACTGATCAAGATTACTGACTGAAGAGACTACCGATAAAGTCCACAGTTGAAGAGCCAACCGTTGAAGTCTACCGTGTGACATGCATCTGCTACTAGTCTAATGATAACCCATTATTTACTTTATCAATTTTATTTATACTATAATAATGGTCATGTCTAGACAATTTAATTCACCTCACATTAATTAATGATATTTGTAGTCATATGAGGAGACAGTACGAGGTACGAGGACGACCACACATGGATAAATCATTTCTCTTGTTGGCCCTTGCTGAATCAAATGAGAAAAAGATGAGCTGGAAAAGTGTATATATATATGAGTAGAGACAGACATCAAAATGGTGAATATAGTGAATATACACACATAAGTAAGATACTTACAGTACCTGAAATATGAAGAAATAAGAAGACCACTCAAGCACTCATACCGAAGATCCTAGAGCTTAACAAAGATCTGTTGAAAGAACATTTTCAAAGATGTGGTGGTGTGCTATAAAGAGATTCTGACCCAAGAAGCTGATCATCTCTACATCTGGAAGTCAGAACCCATAAGTTGCGACACTCTGTTTTAGAGGCAACTTTCAGAGAAGGACCAAAACCTCATTTCCTTCATTTCAAGGAGTCCAGAGATGATCTGCCAACACACAGACATTCTAAAATTCTTCCTAATATCTTTAGCTCTACTGTGTTTAAGTATTTTACATTTGTGAGCAGTGTGTATGTCATACACACACTGAATCTTGTGCTTGAACTTAGGGATACTGAAAATCCCCATACCAAACTCTCTTTACATTTGTTTCCCACACATAACTGTGGAAGAAGCCTAGTGTGGCTTGGTAGTTTATTTTCACACATATAACTATGGTAGAGGTTTCCAAACCTAGACAGTTTGAAAACTAGTGTAAATCCCGATACAGGATGTGTATCATTTTTAATATAATTTCTTGGTGGAAGGTGATCACCAAGTGGAGATGATTAAGTCTTGGCGTAAGATTGAACATCTTGTTTAAATTGTTGTGTTCAACTTTCAATTACTCTGTTTTAAATTTATCCGCTGCTTATATTTTCAAAGATAGAAATCTATTTTTACATTCACTCTGATAGTTAGTTCATGTTAGTGTGTATATGTGATTCTTTTAGTAAACTTGTTTCAAAAGTTAAATTATTAATCACACTCACTTAAATGAGGATTAATCAACCTTTGAGAAACCTTTTGAACAATAAATCACTTATATCTCTACTGCCTTAATTAACTGGGCCGTTTTAATTTGGGTGATTTTAATCCTAAAAGTTTTTAATAGAAATTTTAATTGGAACTCAATGCACCCCCCTCTTGAGTATCCTCTCCGACAAACAGAATGTTTATGTTATGTTTCAACCTTTTCATATGAGGAATGCATTCCACTTAGTAAGTGACGGGTGAAGCCCACTATAGCTCCTCGATGCATCGGCAGGTCTCATGAAACAAAATAGTCTTGGAAAAAAGCCTTGAAAAAAATCTTATTTGTAGTCTTGGCACAAGGCCTTGACTATGTGGTTATGCTATCCAGAATTATAAATTCCATCATTATGAAATTGGATATTGATATTACATGGGATTATTTGACTAGTAGAATATCCACATGAATATGTAAATGGAATTATTTGATTTATATTTTTCATATTATGATGAAGTTTAAGTTTAAAAGGCTGGTATTTTAGTCTTATACAATTGCCTTAAATGTTTATGCTAATTTATGAATGTTTCCACAATATTGTTATCCATACTAAGCACCTATGCTCACCCCTTTCTATGTTTTATTTTTCCCAGGATACGAAGAATTATATTATGACTGACCTTCAAAGATAGTATAAGGGATATTAATTTGTTCAAAGGAGATAATGTTGTTGTTCTTTTTCATTTCATAATGTAATGTAAAAATTATGTTTGTATCTTGTGCTTCCAAGGCGACTAAATTGATCAGTCTTTCAATATTTTATCCCTTGTGATCATGACAATGTTATGTAATAATATAATAACTTTGGGTAACTAGGGTTGGGGAGTTACAAAAACATTGTTTGAATTTTCTTTTCAAAAATTTACAAGAATTCCACTCCCCCTCCACTATAAAAGGCACTCAAAAATACCACTTATTCACACATCTCAATCCCTTTTACTCGACCAAAATATGATCAAATAAGCTCCAAAAATCTATTAATTAATCCTAAAATTATACCTTTTGGCATAAATCCACCCAAGGAAGCCCTTTGGTGCAAGCCAAGAGAAGTTACTCAAATAAGCGTTAACATTCTTCCTCAAAATCCTTTGTTTTATTTTCATTCTTCCCCCCATAAAATATTCTTATTCCATTACTATATAAAAAATTATGTATCCTAAATATACTTATAATTTTTTATTCTATGTTCTCAACCTACACTTACACACACTTTCATCTAATGGGTAACGAACTTACCATTATTATGTATGGTGAACTATCACCTCACAAAATGATGTTGTTCATTTTTTCCTTTAACACCTCTCATGGTTGGGTATTATGATGGAAAATATTTTTTAATATGATATATATGATATTTAACAAGTATTTAAGCTTATGTAATTATTATATAAAATAAATCATTATTATTTTTATTTTTTTAAATAGATAATTTTGTTTGGGCACGTCTGGAATACCTCCTTCTCAAAGTGATGTGATATATTCATACATTATATGGAACCTATTAAAGATGGGTTTAGTAAAATTATATGATATATATGAAGTAATAATTCTACTATAACTATAATATGTATAAATAAATTTCATTTAATTTCTTTATTTAAAAATAAAATTTAAATGGAAACAATGTTTTTTCGTATGACATATTGTCTCCATGAACGGTGTATTCCATTTTATATTTTTATAATTTATAGATTATTATAAATATTTATATATTAAAATATATGATATTTATATCATGTTTTACATTTTTAAATAATTAAATAATTATTTAAGTAAGAGTATCAAGAACAATAAGTTAAAACACGTACAAGATACAAAACAGATATTACCCAAAGCATAACATTAACATGAAATTGCTAATAAGAAGGTATTATAAATCCATATATGATATTATATATAATAATATGTTTTTTATAGATTTATAATAAACTTATATATTTATTATTCATGAGGTTTTAACATGTATGAAAAAACTCTAGTCTTAAGGTAAGGGTTTTCTCATCTCACTTCTTATATCCAGGAGATACATGGCTTATTCACAACTCACTTATTTTGGGTGGTGTATTTACTATCCATGGATGTATTCTATGATTAGTATACTTATATTTATGTGTATTTACATATCCATTTTATGATACTTCTTTCATGGGGTTTATTTTCAAAATTTACCAAATTAGTAAAGTAATTATGTCCCAATTTCACTTCTTTGAGACACATTCCATGTTGTGCACATATATATATATATATTTCTATGAGGTGTATATACGACCCTTGACATGTTATATTATGAATATTATTCTTTTCATGATATTTTAAGCCTTATGTAATTTTATTTTTTCCATTATATTATTATTCAAAGTTACCAAAGTGGAAACAATTTATTTCTATAATCTCATCATTTATCAAGTTTGTTTATGATTATGCTTCCATTAATGAAATATTATGATAAATATCTCAAGAACACTCAATAATTTTATTATCCAATATTTATTGATGATATATCTAATTAATGGTACCATTTTCCATTTTTGTACTTAAGATAATTAAGAATGTTTTTTATGAAAATATTATTTCTCCATTCAGTCGGAAGTCTATGTTATTTCGTAACCATGTTTTCTAAAAATGTTTTCAAAAATATTCTACTATTATCCTATGATGTTTAACGGAAATTTTTACCCATGTATTAACTATAAGGCCTCAGCCTTAAAACATTACATAATATTGAGTTAAGTAAATAATTTTACATTCCTCCCACGGTGGATCTTTTTAGGTTTAGAGTTTTAGAGTATTATGGAATCCCGCCTTTTTATAACATAACTTTTCATTACATTTTACAAAACCAAGGATCTTTAAGGTTTAGTGTCTTGGAAACCAGGAACTTAAAACATGAAAACATAAAACATTATTCTTAAACACCTAAAAGACTTCTCCTTATGTTCATCCTAGGTTTATTACTACATCTCATAACCTAGGGACATACATCAAAAGAAAGGGGTGAGTAGAATGCCCAGTAAGGGAAACAAGGGGAAACATTGAACATGTGAACTTGAGATACATCAATATAGTCATGAAAAAAAGAACTTTAAGGTATGAGAAAGAAATCATGAGGCATATCATAATAAAAATATCGTATTTCATAACTTGAAGATGTGGATACAACATTTAACATAGAAAATCATTTCCGTTTCCCCAAGGTCCATCCCCAATGTGTCATTAAAAATTACCAAGTTTATTCACCAAGGCGTCATTAAAAATGGTCATCTCTAGAGATTAAGTCTTTACCCAATGCATTGGAGTGCTATCAAGGCGCACCCTTAAATTTGTCTTTATTATCATGTGATCCACATATACTATCATCAAAAATTTCATAAATAACCCATATAGAATAAAATAAATGGGTTTCCTTTCATAATCATAATGTTTTAAAAACTGCTCTAAAGATATGATCTTTATGTCACTATAAAACCACGAAAAAAGGAAAGAGGGTTTCATGTATGTAAATCACAGAATTTAAAATAGAACATTTTGATATATATGTGAATAACCCGGTAGAAGAAAGATCTTTGAGTATTCACTTAATAAAATAAAATAATTTGAGAAAAAGAGAGAGGCATTTTGAGACGAAAATTCTGCAGCATAACAACTATGTTACAGGGTTTTAGAAAATATTGAAAAGACATGGGACATGGGTCACCCACACATAGATAATCCATATAATAGTAGAGGGACAGAATATAATGGATATAAGAACATGGTAATGAAATTTAAAATACATACCATATGAAATGAAGAACATGGAAGGAAGACAAAAATAAGATTTCTCTTATGAAAATTCGGCAGCCTAAGGGCGTCACTCAAAACTTCAAAAAATGAATTGATGAGATCAAATAGGGTCTCTAATCATATCAAAATAAAATATAAGTATGATATATATAGAGATAATACCCAAAAATAATAAAAAGGAACTTGAAATACTTGACATGAAAATAGAACTTGAAAATGAGAAGGGTGAATGAATCCCTTAAAAATACGGCAGCCTAACGACACCACTTAAACATTTTTAAAATGAATTGATGAGAGAAAGAGGGGGTATCTCATCATATGAAAATGAAAAGGAAAGTAGGATGAATATAAAAGAACATACTCCAACATAAGAACATGGAGCATAAAAGATATGACATAAAAGATAGTACTTGGAAAGAAAGTGAGAGGTAAGATCCCATACCTTAAAACGTAACTCTTAAAACTCAAAGGTTGGGACCTTGAGGGATTGAGGGAACCTTGGGAGGACTCATTGGGAGGTAAGAAGACCATAACTTCGTTTATGAGGATTTTTTAATGTAAAGGATGAGAGAATGACTTGGTATTTATAGGGAAAGTGAGGGGACAAGGCATTAATGGCCAAGGGACACCTCATTGGTGGTATTGACAAAACAAGTGGTATTTCTTCATGGTTTTGGCCACTTGGGACACCTAATACCTTATCTTACTATTCAAAAGTCGACCATACCTTAAAATATCTCATGAAATCATCATAATGCAGTTATGATGTCATTAAACATACCAAAACCCTAAAACTGTATTTTCACTATTCACTGAAAATTCATTTTTTTCATAAAAATCCCCAAAATTCAATTTAACATAATATCGATGATCTGAATTCAAAAATGAACTCCATTTTATAAAAATAATTTTCTAAATATTTTTAATTTAATTTTTAAATAAAAAACACTATTGACAAAAAAAAACTAATACTTAACTAATAATTTAAGAAACCGTTATTTACCTATTTTATTGAATCACATTACTTAATCAAGGTGCCTAGATTATATTAATACTTTCTTTAAGTGAGATTACTAATCCATTTTGTCACATTACTAATCCTAAGCATAAAATCACTCTTCATAATTTACTATTTATCAAAATTTAAGTTGATCTTATTAGACTCCAAATTTTGTACTGAACATAATTGTAGAAGACCATTTTTTGAAAATCATTACACATAATTAACTATTTAAGGTTCACATAAATATTTTCAAATATCATTTTTATAGAATTCATAAAAAATATGCATACTATATTTATCTGGACATTTGAAAATTCACAAACATCATCATAAGAAGAAATCACAATTTTTATTTAAGTCAAAGTATTACACAAGGCTGTTACAGTCTCGTTACATAGCCCCTTATAACACCCACATAGGACCTAAGAGTAAGGTGTGCTAAGGTGAGAGAATCTGAGGGAGGCTCAGATAACATTGCCCTAGTAGTAATCTCCACTAACTTGAACTTCTCTCTCATGCGTTTCCATTCAAGCTTAACATGCTGGAGTTCGGCTTGGGCTTGGTCCAAAGCGAAGCCCAAAGATGCCACCTCCTTCTCAAGTTCTGATAAGTGGGATTCATATGGTTCAACTCTACTAGATTAATCCATCAACTCCTCTTTCTACATTAACCATTAACATCTCTATTAAATCTTTAAGAGTAAATTAATATAATTTACAAAAAGTTTGGGTCATTACAAGTATTAGAACATAATTCATACATAACAACTCAAATATTAAAATGTATACACCTCTACACAGTATCCATTTTTTTCACAAAAAAATCTTTTAAAATGAAAAATGGTTTCTTTTCATGATCAATCATTGCAATTTTTCCCTTCATCCCATCATTGTCTCTATTCTCCCTTAAATCACATGATTTTTTTTAAAACTTGATATGAGCATAAAAATACCAGTAAGGGATACACAATTAAGTAAAACATCTAGTATTATGAAAATATGTAAACCCTGAATACTTTATCATAAAAGAATACTTTCACCTTTAAGTAGTAGTAAATAATATTCTTAAAAAAAACTCATTTATTACCCTTTTTTAAATCATAATATTAACATAAAATTAATATAAATCATATATATCAAATAAAGGCAACTTAGGATATAATTACACTTAAATGGAATAACCATGTGGTTGACTTCCATACATGTCACTCTTACACAATGAAATAACCATACGGTTGGCTTCCATACCCAATGAATTGGAGGTTATAATGTAACCACCCAGACTTAATTTATCAAATAACCACCCATATTTAGTTTATCACATAACTACCCATCAAATTTCAATGTAAAATTATAAAATCATAACACATAAAAAATTACAATTTTCAACATTTCACTCATAAAATTTCATTTGAAATCACAAGAAACCATTTCAAGATATTGAAGGAATCAATCCATTTTGAAAAATATTTTCAATACCAAAATACCCAAAAAAATTAAATAAGTGATTTCTTTTTCATTTAAAATTATTTAGTCTTATAGAGGTAGCCAAATATCAAATAACAGTCACAGTGGCAGAGAAGTTCTTGTCGCCGTATTTGTTAAAAAAAGAAAATTCAATTTTTTATTTTTAAATAAAGTCAAAAAAAAAAATATAAATATTCCATTTGAAATCATTTTAGTGAAATTAAAATCCAAAGTTTTCTTATAAACCTTAAAAAAATATGGGTGTATAACATCAAAATATGTCTTAATAGAAGTGGATTGAGACGATGTCCCTTACCTCAAGTCTGATTCATCACATATGTTCTTTATATTCTAGAATAATAAACATAGGTTAATTATTTACTTTATTTATAACCATTTTAATGTTTATTAATCTTTTTATATGACTTATTTCCATGTTATAACAATTACTTAATTATTTATGTCCACATTGGACGTTTTTATGATATTTGGTATATGAGTCAAAAATGGATTTTGTATGATGTCTATAGTCAAAAGTGGTCATTGTTCCATAATATTCAGAATAATATTAATGAAATAATAATAAATTTTATACATTAATTATACTTTAAAATACATCCATTACATATTGATAGGAAAAATTAACTATATTACAATTAGGGAGACAGTAAGCCGTACATACACATGAGTAACATAATCCTTTTTTCATTGATTATTATATAAAGAAGATAAGTATTATTTAATCTATATAAAATTATAAAAAATTATTAATATCATATTAATAATTTAATTATTCTTATATATATTATCCAAGATATGTGGGGATTAAAAATGAATCATATCGCTTCGTGGAGGTGATAATTCACACGTACGCACAAACGACATTATCATTTTTATGTGCATGGAAAGTAAGAATGTAATTGATATATTATTCTATTATAATGATAAATATTTTATTAATATCACATATAAAAATTAATTCCATCATTATAAATAATCTTGAGAGAAGGGTATGGAAAATGAATTACATCTCTTCGTGGAGGTGATAGTTCACACGTACGCACGAATGATTAATTATTTTACCGTTTGATGGAAGTGGATATGGATTTATGTGATGATATTAAAATAATAATATATAAGTATGTTTATGATACTTTAGTTATTATTATTTCATCATGTATGAATAATATTTGATGGAAGTGGAAGAAGAAATAATTAAGAAACACTTAAATAAAAACAATACCTATTCTTCATATGATCACCTTTGATTAACACATTAACACATATAAGGAGGGTGTTATGCCTAAAATAAGGCATTGAGATTGTGTATAGGGATTCTAGAAAGGGGTTTCAGAAGATATTGGCTGATCCAAATGGTTTCTGAAGTGTAAGTAATAGAGAAGAATGAATCCCATTTTATAAGAGAGGGGAGGGGTAGTCTTGTAATTATTCAAAATATTAAATTAATATAAATTAATTTTCCATTTCAAATGGGTCCAAAGTGATTTATTTAAAATATATAATGAGGATGGGTAAAAATACTATCATACAATAAAAATTAGTGATGTTTTGAATATTTGTGAATCCTTATATTTTTGTTTTAACTCTTTTTAATGATTACCATTTTATCAAGTAATTTACACATTGAGGTATAATATAATTATCATAACAATAAAAAACGACCAATAAAAGATTCATTTATGAAATTATCAGACTTATCAAAACTTTTTTTATGAATATTTAATTTTTATAAATTTTATATCATTTAATAAAATATTATTATTTTAAAATCTCATAAATGTCAATTTTGACAATATTCATTAATTAAATTTTTAAAAATATCATAAAAACTTGATTCCTTTGAAAAAACCACATTAATTAATCAATAAAATGTCAAATTATTCAAAAAAAAATTCATGGATGGAATCATTTATTACAAATTATATTTATTTTAATATTTATAATATCATTTATTTGACTCTTTCATTATTTAAGCAATTACTGCATCATCAATGTGTCACCAATTAATTTAAATATTTATTTACTAAAAATTATAAATAAATTATCATGATGTAGATAAACATATTATATTTTTCAAAAATAGTTTTAGTCAAAGATATACCATGTAAACCTCATATTAAAAATACATTACTTCTTAAAAATAAGGGTGTGACAAAATTTGGCTTCTCTTTGAATACAATATTATAAATTTATTATTCACACCGAAGTGGCTTAAAAAGGATATAAATTTAGGAAAATATTTATTTTGGTAGAAATAAACCCATAAAATGAAATTATTACAAGTCTTAGGGTGGTTTTATATTAGTTATAATATTATTTTTACATATAATAATCCGATTTACCCTTAACTATGGTAATAAAAATTGTACTAAAGTTACTATTCATAATGTCAAAAAATAAAAAGGTCACATTTACATAATTTGGAACTTTAGATTACAAATATTCAAACCATTTTTCAAAATTCAAAATAAATAATTTTTATAAATTAATTAAAAATTAATCCTCTTAATGGAATGAGAAAACATCTTTTCAAAATAAAAACATTCAGAAGATCACAATGTTTTTATATCCAATTTCAATATTAAATTAATTGAAATGACCTAAATTGGATTAAATTATAAAAACATAATCTAATTATACTTTAAAACTAATTAAAGGGATAATCTAACAATATAAATAAATTATATGAAGAAGACATTTTGAATTAAAACACAGTATTTTTCACTATTCATTAAAATATGATATTTTTAAAAAAATACCAAAAAATAAACCAAAGAATTTTTTTGTCCCTATTAAAAATAATAAGTTTATTTTTCAAATAGAACTTAAATTAGTTTCAAAAACTATTTTTAAAATGGGTTCTCTATAAAAAGTTGGTAAAACTATTTTTTTAGAAAAAAATATTTTTCACCATTAAGCTAGAATTATCCTATATGTTATTAAAAATAATGGCTCTTTTAAAAACTATATTATATTAATAAATATGATAAGAACTATCCTATTAATACATTGGTTGTTTCAATCTTCCCCTATTTTGGAAATTACATCCTTGTAATTTTATTCACTTATTAAATAAGTGGGGATACCTTTCTTTTATAGAATTTTCAGATTCCCATGTTGCCACTTCAACCATATGGTTTTTCCAAAAAACCTTAACTTGATGAATCACCTTATCCCAAAATAGTTTCTCTCATTATTCAAGAACCTGGACTGGATGTTCCTCATAATAAAGCTTCTCATCCAACTGAACTACTTCTAGACTCCAAAATTTAGATGGATCTGGCATATAATTTCTTTACATTGAAACATGAAAAAATTGTATACATGGGATAAAATTAGAGAAAAATCCACTTGTTAGGAAATAGATCCTACCTTATATAGGATTTTATAGGGTCTTATGAACCGTGGACTCAGCTTCCCCTTCTTACAAAAACACTTCACACTTTTCCATAAAGAAACCCTGAGAAAGACATGATCTCCATCCTCAAAAGAAATATTCTCCATCTGATTATCCACCTAACTTTTCTGAATCCTATGGGACCTCATCATGTTTCAATGAATCAATTGAAATTTATATACCATTTCCTCTACCAATTATGGTCCCATCAAATTCCTTTCACCTAATTCATCCCAAAATTCTGAAGTTCGACACTGCTTCCCATATAATGCCTCAAATGGTGCCTTTTGTATACTGGAATAAAAAATGTAATTATAAGAAAGATCTACCAAATAAATATGTTGATCCCAACATTCCTAGTAATTCATTGAACAAGAATGTAGCATATCCTCCACCGTATGAATTATTATTTCTGACTTCCCATCTGATTGAGGATAAAAAAATTATTGGAATTTAATTCAGTACCCAACAACTTCTAAAGGCCTTTCCATAAGTAAAAAGTGAATCTAAGATCATGATCAGATAAAATTAAGAGGTTAGTACCATGTAACATAACTATATCATTAATATAAAACCAAGAAATTTTATCTAGATATAGAGTGTCTCAAATAGAATTAAATGAATATATTTAGTCAGTCAATCAAGAATAACCCAACTCACATTGTTACCTCAAGAATTACTTGGTAATTCCACTACAAAATCCATGGATATATTTTTCCATTTTCACATAGGAACTGGAAAAGGATGAAGAATCCCCTTTGGAAACTTTCATTCTATTTTAACTTGTTGAGAAATAGAACACTTCATGATAAAGTTAGAAAAATCTCTTTTCATTCCATCCCACCAAAAATGCTCTCAAAGGTCTTTGTACATATTAGTCCTGCCCAGATGAATTAAAAACAACAAACTATGAGCTTCACATAACAATTATATCTTCAACTGTAAATCAAAAGGCACCCATAATCTCTTCCTAAATCTCAAAACAAAATATTTATCAATGTTAAATTTAGGAAACCTACCATTTTGGACCAATTCTACCTTTTTCTAAAACTCACTATCTTCCTTATGCACTTTCTTAATTTTCTTTGATAAAGATGATTGTACTGGCACCTAAAACAAAACAAAGGAATTTACTACACCAATAACTTCCAATCCAAAATTCATCAATTCATTAACCAAAGAAACATGTTCCAAATGTGACATGGTTAATGTATCATTAATTTTTCAACTCAAAGCATCAACCACATTATTTAATTTTCTAGGATGATAATGAATCATGCAATCATAATCCTTGATTAGTTCCAACCACCTCCTCTATCTCTTATTCAATTATTTCAGAGTGAATATATACTTGAAGATTTTGTGATCAGAATATATTTAACACTTTATTCCATAAAAATGACACCTCAAAATTTTTAATGCAAAAACAATAGTAGTTTTTTCAAAATCATGTGTAGGGTAATTTAACTCATGAGGTTTCAACTAACATGAAACAAAATTAATTACCTGGTCATTTTTCATTAGGACACAACCAATTCCATACAATGAATCATCACTGTAGATAACAAATTCAAAATTACTAAATGGTAGGACTAAAGCTGGAGCATTTACCAATCTTCTTTTAGTACCTGAAAAAAATCATAACATTATTTTTTCTAGAATAACTTAAATCCATTACATGTTAACTTATGTAGTGCGATAGATAGATAAGAAATGTTTTCAAAAAACTATTGGTAATAACACAGCAATCCAAGAAAAATATAAATCTATATGACATTGGTAGGTTTTAACCACTCTTCACCAACTTTTGTTTTGGAAGGGTCAACAGTTAAGCCATCTTTAGAAACAATATGACCAAGGAATGGATTTTTTTTGTAACCAAAATTCACTCTTAATAAAATTTCCATATAGTTTCTTTTCTTTTAAGGTTTTCAAAACAATCTTTAATTGACTTTCATGTTCCTCCTGAATTTTAGAATATACCAAAATATTATATGTAAACACAACCACAAACTGATCCAAAAATAATGAAAGAATCCATTAATGAGATTAATAAATACCAAAAGTGCATTAGATACCCCAATGGGTGTAAAAACAAACTCATAATTCACATATCTTGTTTGAAACACTGTATTTGGAATGTCATCCTCCTTCACCTTCAGTTGATGGTACCCAGACCTCAAATCAATATTTGAAAAATATTTAGCTCCCTGGAGCTGATCAAATAAATCATCAATATAAGGCAAAGTATATTTGTTCTTAATAGTTATGTTATTAAAGTCTCTATAATTAAGACAAAGTCTAATGGAACCATCATTCTTTTTTCACAAATAAAATAGGAGCACCCAATAGTGAAGTGCTAGGTTGAATGAAACCTTTATCAACTAATTCATGAAATTTTAATTTTAATTCCACCAATTATACTTGATCCATTAGATAAGTGGGTTTAGAAATAGTATTAACATCAGGCACTAAATCAATAGTAAATTCAACCTCCTGACCAGGAACAAGAGCAAAAAACGCTTCAGAAAAAACATCTATAAATTCATTCACTACTCAAATGTCCCTAATGAAAACTATTTATTTCTTTTCAACAACACAAGATAGATAAATTTCATCTCTATATTTAAAAAATATCTTAGCTTCTTGGTATGTGATCAAAGGTATTAAATCATTGAATAAAAATTACTTGGATTTTTAATTTTTCTATCATGATAAACTGAAAGCCAATCCATACCCAAAAAGATATCAAACTCTATTATGAGAAGTGCATCCATATTTGTAGGAAATAACATCCCACTAATGACAATAGAAATATTACTATAAATATTGGGTGCTTTAAAACATCCAACAAGAGTTTTTAACAAAATATCTATATCACATTCATGAGGAAATATTTCCAATTTACTTAAAAATATATTAGAAATGAAATAATGTGAAGATCCAGAGTCAAAAAGAGTATTGGAATATTTTCAATGACCTTCTCCTTATGATCTTACTTGTTTCCTCCCAGTGTAATCAACTTTGGACACACATTGGCATAATTATCTAACTCATTGCAACTAAAACAAGTTACTGCTGAATTTTTATTGCTTGTATGTGTCATGACATGTCCCCCAGGGCCCGTTCCGTGACTACCCCAATCCTGACTTCCATATTACAGGGGTTGGCGATTAGCACCAGAAAGGAATTTCCCAAAAATGGGAAGGCATTGCCTCAAAACCCGTACACACACAAGAAGGGTACACTACACAAAAGTAAAAAAAAACAGAAGAGTAAGGTGAAACCAAAAAAAGTAACAAAAATTAAGTGTAATATTAAGTACTGAAAGTAAAGGGGCCGGAATAAAATCCCTACTGAAAAGGTACAACTACAAAAAAAACTGAAAACAACTCATGAGATTATCCACCAAGGATACTAATCGAAGGGTAAGTACATATTTTCTCCACAAATCTCCACGTCAACTAGTCACCTAAGTGCACCATCTAGTCATGGATCCTATAGTCTTAGCTGAGCTACTCTTTGTCTGTATAAGACACAAAAAGGTGCGGGCAAATCTCGTGCAAGGGTGAGTATAATGATACCCAGTAGGGACCCCGAGACCCCAGAAGGTATCTCATAATCCACTAAGGAAAAACAAAAAGCACGATCTCAATCACAAATCACAAAGAGAAAGAATTAGCTAAAAAAAGGTATAAATTAACTACAGAAGTACAGATGATTAGTCGTAATGATAGATCACCTTATTCTGCTAAGGGTTCTGCTACTAATCCACACAGGATCACTCGGTACTGATCCACACATGATCTCTAGGTGCTGATCCCCACAGGATCACTAGGTGCTGACCCACACAGGATCACTAGGTGCTGATCCACACAGAATATCTAGGTTTTGATCCACACAGGATTACTAGGTGATGATCCATAGAGGATCTCTATGTGCTGATCCACACAGGATTTCTAGGTTCTGGTCCACATAGGATCTCCATTCATTCTTCACGTCTCAGCCATCCAATTGATTCTCGTACATAGTATACTTGATTCTGGGAGGATCTTCTCCTAAATGAATTAGTTATACTTCAACTTGAATGAATTACCATGATAAAATTACCCAATGATTTTTCATGTCATAAGGGTTCCAATGCAATAGACAGCGCGTCAATCAGATGCCTGGTTTGAGAGTTATATGCATTTTAGTACTGAGGGCCCGATTGGATTCGAGCACGATCCAACCCGGATGTACTCCAAATTTCTCCAAAGCTCAGGTGGAGTATCTCAAAAGGACCATCTCATCCAAAGGATTCCAACTCCATAGATGGCTCATCAAACAAACGTCTAGTTTGTAAGATAAGACCTTTTAATCAAAACTCGACCATTAAGGGTCCGAGTCTGGTACGACCTGGTCGGATCGACTCGGCCTGATCCGGCCCAGCCTGACCCAACCTGATTCTAGTCGAACCGACCCAGTTTGGGTCCGACCTAGGTCCGACCTGGCCAGGCCTGAACCGGCTGGGATGCAGACCGGCCCGACCCGAATCGGCTGTGCTGGGCCGCGGTGGGCTTGGCCCGCTGGGCAGCGGACCGGTCTGGCCTATCGGCTGGGTACGACCTGCACAAGGGGTCATGTGGCCCCTCCTTCCTATATGGCTGAAGATCCATTAATCTATCCAACCGGTGGCACCATGTGGCACCGCCCCACTATCCATGGGACCCGTAGGGCATGGGTCCCCCTCCGCCGCAGCTTCGAAGCTGCGACCTCCATCTATGGTGCGCGATGGCACACCACCATTTTTCCAACACAGCCAGCCGAAGGTGGTCACCCCTGTTGGTCCACCGTGGTGCCACCCCCTTCTGCGGCAGGCGAGTTCCGGCTACCACCTTTTCCCGCCAGTATCGACGGGTCTTCCACGGGCCACTGGGTGAGCTCTGGTGGTCCATTTTCCCTTCCAAAGTCACCTATGGGACTCTTGGGGAGCTACCAATGCTGTGTGGCTCCCGGTTCATCTTTCCGTTCTATTTTGCAGTGGCCCACGAAGAACGCAACAAAGATCAAAGTGGCGGTGGGTTCTGGCCAAGTTCGTTTGGCCCACGCCCTCCACGTTAGCATCATACAAGGGTGAGATTAATTCATCTTCAAACTCGTATAATTAATCAAGACAAAACCCCATACCTCATGAACCATTGGATGATGTCGCAGTTGTGGAGGGAGAAGAGTCCTAATTCGTTGAAGATGCCGACGTTCTTCGATCCTGGATCGATTCCTCCAACGACGTCGTTCAAGCCTCTGTTATTTTTTGGTGGAAGATGCTATGGTATTTCGTCTGAGGTTCCTCACTTCAGTGTAAAAAACCCAAGCCCAAGCTCCATTTAAATAGATGAGGGAACTGGCTATGTTTCATAACACTAATGTGGTCCATTTATGAATTGCATTTAATGTTCCTATGTCAAGGTTATGAAACCCAAGGGTCATGCCCTTGAATGAACCATTTTAACTCTACGGTCCCGCCATGTCGGTCAATGGTTACAAAAAAATAAATAAATAAAATAACTTGTTGAGTTTATATTTTTTGTAAATCTAAATATTAACTTTTCCTTCAGACGTTTTACAAACAAAGTTAAGCTTCCCTTAAGTGAATCCCAGTGCTACAAGTCCAACGGTTTCCTTAGATTTCAATTACGAGCACCAATTCAAAATTTAGAAAATGCCACCTGCACGTTTACTGAACGTACCTTAAAAAAATTTGAAAATCCATTTTGGGCTCTCTGGGCCTCGGAATCACGTGCTGTCAATTTTCACAGACTCACAATAATTCCAAATAATTAAAAAAATAAATGGAATTTTGAAGTCATTACATTCTCCCCACCTTAGGGATTTTTATCCCCGAAATCTACAAAAAACAACTAGGGAAACAATGGGGGTACTGAGCTCATATTTGAGCCTCCCACTCCCAGGTTCTCTCTATGAGATTCTCGTACTACCAATGAACTTGCACCAGAGGAATCAACCATACACGAAGGACCCACTCCTACCTATCCTTTATCTCCACCGGGAACTCCACAAATGTCACCCCATCATCAATTTCCATCTCGCCCCATTCGATAACATGCGATGGATCATGCACGTACCTCCTCAGCTGTGACACATGGAAACAATTATGCACCCGATGCATTTGTGGGGGAAGAGCTAGACAGTACATCACCTTGCCTATTCTGTTGAGAATCTGGAAAGGTCCGATGAATGTTGGAGATAGATTGCCTCCCCGGCTAAACCTCTATAATCCTTGTCGGGGTGAGACCTGTAAGAAGACATGGTCTTCATCCTCAAACACCAAGGATCTCTATCTCATGTTGGAATAAGACTTATACCAGCTCTATGTAGTCTTCATCCTCTCCTATATGATCTGCACCTTCTCCATGGTAGCCTGTACCAACTCTAGTCCCATATGTGATGACCCCCCTAGGCTTGTCCAGCATAGTGGTGAACTACAAGGTCTCCCATACTGGGCCTCAAATGGGTCCATTCTGTTGGTGGAGTGATAAATTTTGTTGTAATTGAACTCCACCAGTGGTAGGTGGTCCTCCCAACTGCGGCCCAAATCAAGGACACAAACACGAAGCATGTCCTCAAGTGTCTGTATGGTCCGCTCTGTATGACCATATTTATGAGGATGGAAGGCCATTCTCAAACGTAACTGAGTCTCGAACACCTCCTGTAATCCATTCCACAAGTGGGATGTAAAATGATCACTGTGATCTGAGACGATCGTCGATGGCACCTCGTGAAGTCATACAATCTCATGTACATAGAGACACCCAAATCTCTCTATTGATCCCTGCTATCAGATACGTAGGAAGTGGGATGACTTGGTGAGTCAGTAAACAATCACCCAGATGGAATTGTGGCCCCTGTACATACATCGGAGCACTGTCACGAAGTCCATGGAGATACCATCCCACTTCCACTCTGATACCTCAAGTGGATGAGCTAATCCTGCTGGTACCTGATGCTCGACCTTCACTTATTGACAAGTGAGGTATCATGAAACGAACTCCGTCATGACTTTCTTCATCCCTGGCCACCAGTACTGACAGTGGAGGTCCTGTTATATCTTCTTTACTCCAGGATGTGTTGGTTCCGGGTGCAGCGGAAGCACGTTGGTGGGTTTTCCCAATTTTAATTTTAGCGTTAAACAATGTTCAAACTGAGATCCATCACGATATAAAACGCCGGATCTTCGGAATAGAACGAAGAATGAAAAACAAAATAGGGAATCTCGAAACCATAGATATAGGATCATCATATTTTGGTTATAATTAATTTAATTAATTCACAAGAATTACCTTGGTGGAATTTTTTCTTTGTTGATGTGTCTAGTCACGATTTGGTGATCCGTCGTTGCGAAGTAGAATCCAAGTGTAGGATTACTCTAGTGGTGATCCACACATGTGCCACATATCTCTGGACGTCGCTGATAGGATCTCCGGGTGCTAGCGCGGAAGAACCTTCGCTTGCGATGCCCACCTTCGATCACCTTGATCTCTCGGTCTTGAGAGTGTTATTGGAGGAAGGAATTCTTTTGGACTTGAAAGAACTCTTTATAATTGTTTTTCACAACGATTATCTTGTGGAAAAGTGTTGGGTTTGTGAGGATATTTATAATCGGGTTTGAGGTTATAGAGTTATGACAATAAATAAACGTGTTACCCGTTTTATTTATTTCATTAACTCTTATTGAAAAACCCCATGTCGAATTATTAATTCCTTAACATGCACCCATGCTGATTATAATAAATATAATTTAATAAAACAATATTATGTCCTCAAAATCCCAACTAGAAAAAATACATGGTGTGTAATCATTAATACACGGCGTATACTCATTTTATATAAATCTACACGACGTGTATATTTAATATACACAGCGTGTACTTTTATTTCCATTTATTTCCTCCACCACATTTATTAGACCTTGAGTAATGGATATTTATTTGTTAAATAAATGTAACTACATTACTCACTAATAAAAATATTATTTTTCCCACAATATATTCTCTCGAATAACTAGTGTCGAAATAAATGTGATCGAGCATCCTTAAATAATTATTAAACCACAGTCGGGAATAATCTTTATTTAACCTGTTAAATTAATATTTAACTGAGATACATGGACACACTTAGTGTGTGACCCTCTAGGACTCTTTCTCAGTGGAATTAGGCGGAGCCTACCTAAAGTCCAAGGTTAGCATCTAGCAACACACCAAGGCACCCATAGAGAAAGAAGTTAACGCCGCAATGACGTGTCACCTCATACGAATGCTTATCGTTTAATATAATCCCTTTGTCTCAATATCTCTAATCAAGCGGGTTGTATGCTAGTGCCATAAACCCATGTGCTCGATTATTCTTTCTTTGACTTCCCAGAATTGAACTCACCCATACCTTACCATGGACATGGATTTATTTAGGCTATATCAATTCCATAAAAGGGCCTGAGATATATACTTCTGTTATGGAACTGAAGGGACAAATCCTTTCTCACATTATCTATTAATGCAGTATTACTCATGACGCACCCAACGTATCATACCTCGCTGCGAACAGTGTGTCGTCATAGTTTTCATCAATACATATAAGTGCGCGAGTTGTAATACCCATTAATAATAATCTTAAAGTCGAAGGACCAATACATACGTCTGTATATAGGAACATCCAATGACACTATGAAATGTATATTTCCTACTGGCGGGACTCGTTCTCATAATATCCTCCTGGATATTACCAAGGGTGAACACTATGAGAAGGTGCCTCAAAGTTTTATGAGTACTCACCCTTAATGACCTGTATTATTTGTGCTCCTCAAATAACATCATCCGGCCATAGAATATATATTCTAGAAGAGTGTTATGGCACTTATGGGTTCTCATCATAGCAGAGATATACTACGAACTTTTAATGGAACAGCTGTCCTTAGGACATTGTCACATGCATTGTCACGCAGAAGATCAATCAAGATGTGATAAGGATTTTATTAATGAATAAAGTAAAAAGTAGTTGGTTCTAGGCCACCAACTCCAACAGACTCCCACTTGGACTAGAGCCAACTGCTAACAACCTTTAACCCACTAGCTCTCACATGATATTCCTGCTTCTACTGAGATAAGCCTTTAGTCATGGGGTCCACCATGTTCTCTTCCATGTACACTCTGATCACTTCAACTTCACCCCTTTGATAGAAATACCTCAAGAGGTGATACTTTCGGAGTATGTTTTTTGTCCGTTGGTGTGACCTTGGTTCTTTTGCAAGAGCCACCGCTGTAGTATTATCACAATACAATGTACTGAGATCTTTACTGCTAGGCACAACATCAAGCTCCTGGAAAAAGTTCTGAATCCAGATGGATTCCACGGCTACATCAGAATCCGCTATATATTCATACTCCACTGTAGAATCAGCGACAACTGACTACTTTGAACTCTTCCAGCTCACAACTCTTCCATTGAGACACAAAACATATCCAGATTGTGACTTCAGATCGTTTTGATCTATCTGAAAAACAGCATCAGCATACCCTATGATAACAAGCTCATCGTCTCCTCCATACACCAGGAACATATCCTTAGTTCTTCTCAGATACTTAAGGATAGTATTAATAGTAGTTCAATGTTGTTCTCTTGGATCTGCTTGATATCTTCCTACCATGCTCCGTGAATAGGCAACATCAATTTTGGTACATAATATGGCATACATGATGGATCCTATAGCCGAAGCATATGGGATCTTACTCATTCTATCTTTTTCTTGTTGTGTCTGAGGACACATTTTCTTAGAAAGATGTAGGACTTGTGACACTGGAACTAATCCCCTCTTGGATTGTTCCATACTAAATCTCTTTAGTATCTGGTCAATGTATGTACCCTGACTTAGTCCAAGAAGCCTCTTGGATCTATCATGAATGATCTTGATCCCTATAATGTAGGTTTCTTATCCTAAGTCCTTCATGGAGAAACACTTATTCAACCAGTCCTTAACTGACTGTAAGACTGGTACATTGTTTCCAATAAGTAATATGTCGTTAACATATACTACTAGGATAAGGATCGCATTTCCATTAAATCTCATATAAACACATGGCTCAAATTCATTCTTAATGAAACCAAATTCCGTTATGGATTCATCAAATCGAATGTTCCATGACCTGGATGCTTGCTTCAATCCCTAAATGGATTTCTACAACTTGCAAACCCGTTTGTCTTTACCTGGTGTCACAAACCCTTCTGGTTGTGTCATATAGACATCTTCCTGAAGGTTCCCGTTAAGGAATGCTATTTTGACATCCATTTTCCAAATCTGTTAGTCATGGTAAGCTACTATGGAAAGTATGATTCTTATGGATTTAAACATGGAAACTAGTGAGAAGGTTTCATCATAGTCAATTCCTTAACACTGTCTGAATCCTTTAACCACTAGCCTGTCTTTATAGGTGCTAACTTGACCATCCATGTCTAGTTTTCTCTTTAATACCCATTTGCATCCAACATGATTTATATTAACTGGCTCATCAACCAGAACCCATACTTGATTCTGATACATGGAATCTATCTCATAATTCATAGCATCTAGACATCTTACAGCTTCTGAGATTTCTACTGCTTCCTTGTAGGAGATAGGTTCATCATTTTCCAAAAATAATGATACACCATCCTCGATGACTAGGAAACCAAATATCTTTGGTTCCCTTACCTCTCTTGAGATCCTATGAAATACTTGTGTTTTTGGAACCTCTTCCACGAGGACCTTTGGAACTTGTTCCTATACCAAATCTTGTGTATCTTGAGCATTAACTTCGTCAAAGTCAATCTTGATCCCACTATCCTTTTTGAGGATGTGCTCCCTCTCAATAAAGATGACTTGTCTAGCGACAGTCACTTTATTTTCTTGAGGGTTATATAGGTAATATCCTTTCATTTCCTTAGGATATCCTATAAAGATACACTTCGTGCCCTGGGGTGCTAGTTTGTTGCCTGAGAAGGCCTAAACAAATGCATCTCATCCCCATACACGTGTATGTGAAAAAATGGGTTTCTTTCCACTTCATAACTCGAACGGAATTCCATTTTCCTCCTTAGTTGGTACTTGGTTTAATGTGTATGATGTAGTTTGTAATGTATATCCCCAAAAGGATAACAGAAGATCCGCACGACTCATCATCGACCTCACCATGTCCAACAAGGTGCGGTTCCTCCTTTCACTAAAACCATTCCACTGTTGTGTATAAGGAGGAGTGAGATGAGATAGAATCCCAGACTCCCGTATAAGATCGATGAACTATTGGTTCAGATATTCTCCACCTCGATCTGCTCGAAGCTTCTTTATCTTCTTACCAAACTGATTCTCTACTTAATTCATGAATTACTTAAATTTCTCTAAGGACTCTGACTTATACCTAATTAAGTAGACTTAGCCATATCTACTCAAATTGTCAGTAAAAGTAATGAAGTAAGAATATCCACCTATAGCTTCTACTGGAAATGGTCCACACACATCGATGTGTAACAATCCTAGATGCTCTGTGGCCCTTTAACCTTGTCCACCAAAAGGCATCTTGGTCATTTTTCCTTGTAAACAAGAGTGACATCTATTAAGTGGTTTTAGATTAGTAGAGTCTAAATAGACATCTTGGAAGATCTTTGTCAAGCGCTTCTCGTTTACATGACCAAGACGGTGATTCCACAACTAGGTGATGTATGAGTCATGTGAGTTTGTTTCATTATAGATTGCCAACACTTGGTTTTCTTAATTTAATACATATAAACCGTTATTTAAATTTTACATTCCATAATATATGTTGTTCTTATAAAAGAGACAACCCTTATTTCCAAACTTGAAAATGAATCCATCCATATCCAAACAAGATACCGAAATTATGTTCTTGGTAACACTAGGCACATAATAACAGTTATGTAAAACCAAAATCATTCCAGTCGACAATGAGAGGTGGTAATCACCAATATCCAACACAGACAGCCTTGCGCCATTAGTAGCTCGAAGATCCACCTCTCCTATGGAAATATTTCTAAATATACTTGGTTCCTGCATTTGAATACATATGTGAGCCCCACAAGTTGTATCTACTACCCAATGTGTAGAAATGGAAAGATTACACTCGATAACGAATGCACCTTTAGCGTCCCCATGCTTCTGGGTGCATTTCCTCTTCCAGTGGCCCTGCTTTCCAAATGAAAAACACATCGAATCCCATTCCTTTCCCTACCTATGGATCTTCCCCTTCTTGGAGAGACAGTTCTCAGGGGCTTCAGACCATTTATAAGTCTTTGGCCCCTTTTCCTTGTGCTTCCTTTTCTTGTTCACCATATGGATTGCGGGTTTGTCACGCCCCATGTAAAAAGGGGTTTTTATATAAAATAATCCTTTGTCACGCATGCCCTACATATTAATGAGGAGATGGCTCACAGGCCAACAAATTTAATTTAAATAAATAAATTAAAAGAAACCTTTCACATCCAAAGATCTCGGTCTAGCTCATGATCATCCATACATGAAACTATATTTACGCATAAATAAAACTAGCATTCAATTCTTTAATCGTTCTTCTTTAAAATAAATCATGCTCGAATTAATTAATTATCATTAATTAATCAGTCCTTTTATCTTAAACCCTTTTTTTAAATTTCCTTGAGATTATCATCCATCATAACTTTAAATAAATAAATTCATTTAAAATTATCCTTTTATGTAACATGTTCCTTGGAGGCAACCTGGTGAATTCTCGGTCATTGCAGAATTTGAACGAGTACACGTCGTGTAGTTCCGACTACATGACATGTACTTTTGTTCATCTTCCATCCGAAGTACACGCCCAGGGACATGGCGTGTTAATGTAATCGGAAATTTTTGGAGTACACGGTGTGTTCAGTGGGACACATGCCGTGTAGTTTCCGCGTTACACAGTTTCCAGCCGGGCAAGATGTGTACGGGGTACACGGTCCAACCCTAACCCGAAGGGACTACACGCCATGTTCATTGGACCACACAACATGTAATCCAGAAACCGTGGGCCACCTATTCATGGTTAACACACGGTGTCATTAATAACTTAGATAGGATCTAATACACAACCTGATTTGGCAGATCAGTCTGATGCATAAATCTAGACTATACGGCATGTACTTCTGAATACACGTTGTGTATTCTGGTGTTGTACGACCAGAAATGTTTAGCTCCTCTAGATGAGTTCTTCTATTTTATTTTAATCAAAATTAAAAGAAAGAATTTGTTTCTGTGAGGTGAATGAGAAACGATGGAGGAGGAACAGATATCGAGATTCATATTTCCAGAATGATTAAAATTGAATTGAAACAACTAAATTATTAAATTCGTAAAACATCAATGAAAAACTAAATAATTATAATCAATGATATGACCACTCTGATTCCACTTGTTGGTTCCGGGCACAGTGGAAGCACGTTGGTGGGTTTGCCCAATTTTAATTTTAGCGTTAAACAATGTTAAAACTGAGATCTGTCACGATATAAAATGCCAGATCTTCGGAATAGAAAAAAGAACGAAAAACAAAAGAGGGAATCCCGGAACCATAGATATAGGATCATCATATGTTGGTTATAATTAATTTAATTAATTCACAAGAATTACCTTGGTGGAATTATTTCTTTGTTGATGTGTCCGGTCACGATTTGGTGATTCTTCGTTGCGTCGTATAATCCAAGTGTAGGATTCCTCTAGTGGTGATCCACACATGTGCCACGTATCTCCAGACATCGCCGAAGGGATCTCTGGGTGCTAGCGTGGAAGAACCTCCGCTTGCGATGCCCGCCTTCGATCACCTTGATCTCTTGATCTTGAGAGTGTTCTTAGAGGAAGGAGTTCTTTGAGGCTTGAAAGAATTCTTCAGAATTGTTGTGCACAATGATTCTCTTGTGGAAAAGTGTTGGGGTTGTGAGGATATTTATAATCATGTTTGAGGTTATAGAGTTATGGCAATAAATAAATGAGTTACGTGTTTTATTTATTTCATTAACTCTTATTGAAAACCCCCATGTCGAATTATTAATTACTTGACATGCGCCCACGCTGATTATAATAAATATCATTTAATAAAACAATATTATATCCTCAAAATCCCAACTGAAAAAACTACACGGCGTGTAATCATTAATACATGGGGTATACTCGATTTCCATAAAACTACATGATGTGTATATTTAATATACACAGTGTGTACTTTTATTTTCCATTATTTCCTCCACCACATTTATTAGACCTTGAGTAATGGCTATTTATTTCTTAAATAAATGCAACTGCATTACTCGCTAATAAACATATTATTTCTCCCACAATATATTATCTCTAATAACTAGTGTCGAAATAAATGTGATCAGGAATCCATAAATAATTATTAAACCACAGTCAAAAATAATCTTTATTTAACTTGTTAAATTAATATTTAACTGCGATACATAGACACACTTAGTGTGTGACCCTCTAGGCCTCTTTCTCAGTGGCATTAGGCGGAGCCTACCTAAAGTCCAAGGTTAGCATCTAGAAACATTCCAAGGCACCCATAGAGAAAGAAGTTAACGCCACAATGACGTGTCACCTCATACGAACACTTACCATGTAATATAATCCCTTTGTCTCGATATCTCTAATCAAGTGGGTTGCATGCTAGTGCCATCAACCCATGTGCTCGATTATTCTTTCTTTGACTTCTCAAAATTTAACTCACCCATACCTTACCATGGCCATGGATTTATTTAGGCTATATCAATTCCATCAAAGGGCCTGAGATATATACTTCTGTTATGGAATAGAAGGGACAAATCCTTTCTCGCATTATCTATTAATGTAGTATTACTCATGATGCACCCAACGTATCCTACCTTGCTGCGAACAGTGTGTCATCACATTTTTCATCAATACATCTAAGTGTGCAATTTGTAATACCCCTTAATAATAATCTTAAAGTCTAAAGACCAATAAATAGGTCCGAAGATAGAAACATCCAATGAGACTATGAAATGTGGATTTCCTACTGGCGGGCCACGTTCTCATAATATCCTCCTGGATATTACCAAGGGCGCACACCATGAGAAGGTGCCTCAAAGTTTTATGAGTCCTCACCCCTAATGACCTGTATTATTTGTTCCCCTCAAATAATATCATCCAGTCATAGAATTTATATTCAAGAACAATGTTATGGAACTTCTTGGTTCTCATCATAGCAGAGATCCGCTATGACCCTTTAATACAACAGCTGTCCTTAGGACATTATCACATGCATTGTCATGCAGAAGAACAATCAAGATGTGATAAGGCTTTTATTAATGAATAAACTCCAAAGTAGTTGGTTCTAGGCCACCAACTCCAACAGGATGTACTGCCAAAGGGGATGCATGAAACTCCCTCAACACTTCCTCTCATAGAATCACTGGTACCATAGTGCATCCTCTAAAGAGGATGACATGCTCCCCACCTTTAGAAAATCCATAAGGAGCCTATGCTGAGGATATCTGAGCACATCATGCCTCATAGTCTACATCCCCAAGTTGTGACTCCCTGACTCACTGAAGGAGTGGGGGATTAACTCTCATAGACTAGAGGTATGATGGTCCCTCGCTATCTATGAAGGATAACTATAATGTGGATAGCTGTTATGCCTCCTCACTAAGAAACTATAGACCAGACCTACAGCTGAGTGCGTATGATACTACATTCCCTTTCCAAAGAGTGTAGACTATATCAAAGTCATAGTCCTGGAGGAACTCTATCCATCATCGCTATATCAGGTTCAGGTCCTTCTATGAGAAGATATACCTGAGAATCTTGTGATCAGAGTAGACTGTAAAATGTTCACCCATCAAGTAGTGCCACCACATCTTCAGTGAAAAGACCACTGATGTTAACTCCAGGTCATGGGTATCATAGTTCTTATCATGTTGTCTCAACTTCCATGAGCTGTAGGTGATCACTTCTCACTCTTGCATCAGGACACAACCTAGTCCGGTCCTTGATGCATCGTAGTAGACGACATACCCAATGCCATCTTCTAGTAGCCTCAAGATGAGGGAGCACATCACCCTCTACCTCATCTCTTGGAAACTCTACTGTCATCTCTCCATCCACACAAAGGGTTTTACCTTCTTTGTAAAATCTAAAAAAGTTGTTAAAATTATGTAAAAGTTAGGTACAAATCTCTGATAGTACCAAGCCAATCCCAGGAAACTCCGCACCTTAATCACACTCCTGGGTGGCTCCCAAGAAAACACTGCCTCTATATTTTCTAGATCCACTAAAACTACAAAATCCGAGATAACATTCCCCAGGAAGTGGTCTTCCCATATCCATAACTGACACTCCGAGAGATTTCCATAATGTTGGTCCTCTTGGAGTGTATCAAGAACTTTCTGTAGGTGCATGGTGTGTTCCTCCTTCGACGTCGAGTATGTCAAGATGTCCTCAATGAAGACCACTACAAAGTGATCAAGGTAAGGCTAGAATATCCTGTTCATGATCCCTATGAACACTACTGAAGAATTGGTCACGCCGAAGGGCATCACCAAGAACTCGTAATGGCTATACCAACATCTGAAGGTTATCTTCAGTACGTCCTCATCCCGTACCCTGAGCTGGTGATATCTTGATCCGAGGTATATCTTCAAAAATAATCAAACATACATTAGCTAGTTGAAGATATCATCAATCCTAAAGAGTGGATACTTGTTCTTCACGGTCATTTGGTTAAGGTACCGATAATCTAAACAAAACCTCAGACTCCCATCTGCCTTCTTGGAGAACAAAATCAGGGTTGTTCATGGAGAAACAATGGGCCTTACGAACCCCTTTCTCTACAATTCCTCCAACTACCCCTCATCTCACATAGCTCTATGGGAGCCATCCGATATGTTGGTTTAGATATCAGTGTTTTCATAGAGTACATGTTGATGTAAAAGTCTATCTCTCTGTGAGGAGGTAGTCCCGGAAGATCATCAAGAAAGAAATCAACATAATGGTCCACCACTACAGGATAACTCAGACTCCTCACATCAACTACTTAGAGGGTGAGGCTAGCTAATAGATGATTGATCAGTTACACCCTACTCTAAGAAAGTCCATCCTATGATACAAAGGTTTCTTTCTCAACAGTGAAGGAAAACATGATCCCATCCTCGCAGGCACACCGCACTTTGCACCTAAAATAGTCAATCTGAGTATGGAATGTAGATAGCCAGTCCATACCCAATATGACATCGTAAGGCATCAAATATGATACTATGAGATACTAGTCGATGCTCTATCCTCCTAGAGTGAGATAACACTACCTTCACCAGTGTGTAATCATCGAATATTCTCCTGTAGGAGTCTCTAATCGTAAGGATCGAGCCAACGACTTAGTCAGAATCTCTGAGATTCGAATGAGTGCTGTGAAAATGAAAGAGTGACTGGAACCTATGTCTATAATTATTTCATATAGGGTGTAAAATACATAGATCATACCTCTAATCATCTTTGGAGCGCCATGGTCAAAGGCCTCTGCTGCTTGTAGCTGAGATCACCCTTTTCCACCCGCTCCCTGTGGTCGGGGAGAACCACCTAGGGGGGTGGTGGTAGGACCAAAAACCGTCGTCCACCACCTGCTACATAACCCACTACCTTACCACGTACGCCACCCTACAGACCTCCTCACTCAACCTCTTCTACTTCCTCAGAGGTCCCCCGGTCATCTGCTGATTGTCTACGCGGAGAGTCAGATAGTCGTGATCCTTGTTCCCCTGTCCGCCGCAAGAGAAACAGACTTTAGTCCTCATAATAAATCCTTTACCTTGAGATCTATGAACCTACAACCTTGTGTCCCAAGGTTATCCATAAAAAGGTGTAGCTTGCTTGGACCTCTTCGTCATCTACCTACTGCCTGATGCAGATGACTCGACTACCTGTCGTTTGGTGGGGGCTCTCACCATCGGTGTCTGCTTAGCTAAGAAACTCTCCACCAATAATTCTTGCTCAAGCACCCTATCCTGCGTCGAGATATTTAATGATATCATTGACACTCAGATATCCTACTAGAGACCCTATTAAAAGGTCCGGGCCTTAAATAATGGGTCCCACACCATGTTAGTGGACTAGTGTGAGAGGTTAGTAAATCTCACCAAGTACTGGGCCACTGACAAGATGCCCTATGGTAAGTGTAACAACATCTAAATATGCACTAAGCGTAAAGTCACCAGTTTGAACTCCTACCTGAAGAGGGTATCAAAGTCCAACCAAGAGAGTGTCTCCTAATCATGCATCTAGAGTTTCAGACTCCACTGTCTCCCTACTATACCCTGGAAGAGGATAACAGTTAGGATCACCATCTGATCTGCTGGCATCTCAACTAAGAAAAACAACCGTGCCACAACCTCGAGCTAGTCCTCAACTACCTGGAGATCTGTCTGACCTCAAAACATTGAAGGCCTTTTTCTCTAGAACTCGTGCAGTATTCTCAGTCGGCATTCACGGTCTTCTAGTGGGGTTGGTTCCAACTGCTACCCTACGAGTGGTGGTGCTGCTGGTACACCACCCGAAGATTCCAACATAGTAAGAGGGCCCTACACCGAAGCCTCGTCGCTTAGTGTGCCATCATCATGTACTCTCTCTGGAATCCTAGTTGGCTGAATACGTGGTGGAATCCTAAAAAAATAGGTGCCCCACTGTCAAAAAGTTATACCTGGTGAGTTGACTCTAAAGATATCAAAAGTAAAACATTTCCAAAACACTCACAAATCAGTGTTTTCGTGCACTAAGTTAGAAATCCAAATGCAGGGTCCTGGTGTATGGATATCTTAGCTTCCGCACCAATGCTGGACTCCCCAAACTGAAAACCAATCTCAAAAAACTTTATAGTATTGGTCCATTGAAAATATCAGAGTCCGAGTTCTTCAGTAGAACCGACTCCTCTAATACAACTTTGTCACGACCCGTCCTTGGGGCCCATGCTGTGACTACCCCAAGACCACCTTACATAGGCCAGGGGTTGGCGACTAGCACCAGAAAGGAACTTCCCAAAAATGGGAAGGAATTTCTTCAAAACCCATACACACACAAGCAGGGTACACTACACAAAAGTAAGACACAACAGAAGAGTAAGGTGAAACCACAACTAGTAACCGCAACTGAGTGTAATGGTATGTACTAAAATTAAAGGGGACATAATACAAGACCAAGTGAAAAGGTAAAACTACAATAGAAAATAGAAAATAGTTCTTAAGATCGTCCACCAAGGATCCTCCCCGAAGGGTAGGTACAACACGTCTCCACAACTCTCCACATCAATCAATCACCTCTATGTACCACCTGGTCCTAGATCCTATTGTCTTAGCCGAGCTTCTCGTCATCTTCACAAGACACAACAAGGAGCAGACGAAGCCCATGTAGGGGTGAGTATAATGATATCCATTAGGGACCCCGAGACCCCCGAAGGTCTCTCAGAATTCCACTAAGGAAAAGCAAAAAGAATGATCTCAATCACAAAGAACAAAGCGAAAGACTCAACTAAAAACAGGTATAACTTAAGTAAAAAAGTACATAATATTAATCATAAATCTAGATCATCTTATTCTGTCAAGGGTTCTGCTGCTAATCCACACAGGATCGCTCGGTGCAAATCCACACAGGATCACTAGGTGATAATCTACACAAGATCACTAGGTGCTGATTCAAACAGGATCGCAAGGTGATGATACACATAGGACCTGTAGGTGTGGATCCAAACCGGATTTCTAGGTGATTATCCACATAGAATCGCTATTCATTCTTCGTGTCTCAGCCAACCATTGGATTCACGTACATAGTACGCTTGATTCTAGGAGGATATGATCCTCAAGCCATTGGTCGTACATCAACCAACACTAAGTCCCATGATGACATAACCCAATGATCTGTAATTTCATAAGGGTTCCAACACAACAAACGATGCATCAATCAGATGCCCAGTCTGAGAGTTATAGGCATTTTAGTGCCGAGTGCCCGGTTGGATTTGGGTACGATCCAACCTGGCCGTACGCTAACTTTCTTCAAAACTCAGGTAGAGTATCTCAAAAGGACCGTCTCATCCCAAGGATTCCAACGCTGTAGATGGATCATCCAATGAACGTCTGGTTTGTAAGATACATCCTTTTAAGAGAAACTGGTCCATTAAGGGTCCAGGTCTGGTCCGACCCGGCCCAACCCGGCCTGGTCCGACCTAACCCGATTTGGGTCTAACTAGGCCTGACCTGAACCAACTAGGCCATGGACCGGCTGGGCCTGAATTGGCTGGGCGGGGCCATGGAGGGCTTGTAACGACCCAAAGTTTCATTAATGAGAAATCCCTCTTGATCCAGTTAAATGTTTCTTTATGAAAAATGTTTTTATAATATGTCAACTTCTTTAGTTTTATGTTAAGATTTGTGACCGTTACTTTTATAGCCGTTGAACAGTGATCATCTGAGTAGTATAAATATAAGGCTTTAACGAACCCATTTCTACTCAGACAAAGGAAGCGATAGCCTCATCCAGTAGAATTTACCCTTACGAAGCCCATTTGTCATAGCTCGGAAAAGAGGTGGCATCTTTGGGCTTCTCCCTTGACCAAGCCCAAGCTGAGCTTCATTATGTCAAGCTTGAATGGGACCGTCTACGGTAAAAGTGGAAGTTGATTGAGATTACCACTCGAGTGATGTTATCCGAGCCGCCCCAAGAGTCTGTCACCATCGCACACCTTACCCTTAGGTCTTATGCGGCTATTTTAAGGGGTTATGTAACAAATAAGTAGCACCATGTTCATGTACATTATTTTTGTATATAATAATGAATATAATTTCTAGTCGTTTTTGATACATTGTAATTAGTTTTTAAAGTACAAATGGTGTTTTTAGTTATTATTTAATTAAGAATTATATTTTATTAAATTAAAGGATTTTTGAATTAAATAATAATTTAATAAAATATTATTATTAATATTAAATTAATTTTTATTAAATATAAATGATCTTATAATTTTATGAATGCAATTAAAATTTTTATTAAGGTTTGAAAGCCATTTCTGTCAAAATCTGTGAATTTTTTATAAATGTCGGTTTTTATTTTAAAAGTGAAAATTCACATATTTAGAAAATTATTTAGATAAAATAAATATTATTTTTGGAATCAGGACGTCGAAATTATCCAATGGTGAATTTTTCATAATTTTTTGAGACAGTCAAATTTTTGGGTAAAAATTAAATACCATTTAAATATATAATGTGTTTTATGACATCATAATAACCCAATGGTGATGTAATAAAATACCATAATCCTTATGTTCGGCCAATATGTGTTTTATCATTAAAATAATGAGGTTTTGGGTTTGTTTGACTTACTTTTCAAAGCATTAATGGAGCCCTCAAGACTTATTCAACATTTTGCCTTTTTAAATTAATTTCCATGGGAGTGTGACTCACCTCCACATAAGCAACCCTAATTTTTTAATAATTTCAGACCTTGTCCTTTTAAAATATTTTTTCCTCTTTCCTTTTCCATAAACCATGGGCAAATACCATGGGATGGTTTGTGGTTTGGATTATTTTAATATAAGGGGTCCCAAACCTAAATAATAAAGAATTCCCTCACCTTTCGTATATAAACTCACCCAAGTTCCCACTTCCTCCTCAATCAAAGCCCTTGTAGTTCGTCCAACCTCTGCCCTACTCTCTCTAGAATCCTCTCAAGGTGCCCCAAGCTCCAAAGAAGCCTCTCACAAGCCTCTCTCTAGCCTTTAGAAGCACACTTCCAAGTAAGGGTTTTTTTCTTCCTTTCTCATTTTTGTCAATTTTCTTTAAGTTGTATTGCCCTTTTAATTTCAATTATGAATGTTGGGGTATGGTTTCACACCTCCCCCATACTGCCCTCTTATTGTTTGAATGATGGGAGACCCCTTTCTCTCTCATTAAATGCCTCCCATGTACACCCGTTACTATGCCGAAATTCCGAAAGGAATTTTTTTCTCCTCTTTTATATTCAAGAAATACTTTTGTATCATGAATCTAAATTCCTTTTCAATTGTTGGGACATGTATCTATATGAAATCCTTACTGTCCATTACATGTAAATATTATGAGGAACCCCTTTCTCTCTCATCAACCATTTTTATGAATTCTTATGTCACGCCGTTACGCTGCCGAAATCACACCGATTTTCTAAGACAATATCATTGTGTAGTGAATACCATGCCCATTTATCCATCAAGGGTATTCACCTTTATGCACATTTACTTACTGATTATAAAGTTTCATGTATGAAATCCACATTCCTTTATCGTGGAATAAATGATTATGTTTTATAAATCCATGTTTTATGATCCATGTGGCACACTTATGCATGAAATGAAATGTTTAAGAAGGGTGCGCCCTTATAGCACTCCAATGCATTGGGTAAAGTATAGTATCATGATATGTCATGTGCAATGAGTGTTGACTCATGCTAATTCAAGTGCAATGAGGGTTTACTTGTGCTTCAAGTGCAATGAGGGTTTACTCATGCTCCATGTGCAATGAGCCTTGGCTCATTCTAATTCAATGTTAAGTGTTGTTGCCACATTTCCATGTTATGATTATCATGCTTTATCATGCCTTTATGTTCATGTTACTCTTATGCTCTATTGATATTCCTATTTACTAACATGTATTGAACTCCTCATGTTATTCATTGTGTACTCCCTTACTGGGCTTTATAGCTCACCCTTTTCTTATGCATGTCCTCAGGTTATCCCATGCAATGCTATGTACGAAGGAATGTAGTGGTCATATAAAGGAAGTTTTCAATAAAGATGTTGTATTTCAAGTTTAAAGTTTTTATTTAATGATCCTAATCCCCAAAGACACTAAACCTCTCGATCTTCTTTGTTGTATCAAGTGAAGTTATATGTAATAAAGCATGTTTAAGTTGTAATAGAAAGCAGGGTTGTCATAGTTGGTATCAAAGGATAGGTTTAGTTATTTTTTGGGATTAGGAAACCCTAGTAAAGCCTTAGATACAAGACTAAGTATAATAAAAACATCCCTAAGTTTTGGTAAATACTAAGTAAGTGGTTTATCAAACAAATACATCCCTGTCTGGATACGAGCATGTAGAGGAGGCTCTGGCATAGATGTATCCTAGGGGTAAAACCCGAAAACACCGCTTTGAGATAGACTCGAACGGGAACTGGTGCACGACAACAGGCCTTTCTGCACTCTTGGTTATGACACTCCCGGGGGATATGTTTTGATAAATTCACAATCTTAGTATGAACCCTTATTAAGGGAAAAATGCCCCTAAGAATATACGTTATAAGGAAGATCATGAAAAGCCTGGATTGAATCCTATAGACTCATGAGTTAAAGAGATTAAAGTTTATTTATAAGTCATCAACTTTTGTCTTTGGATTACCCTTTATGTGTTACCCCTAACTTTCCTTTTATTCCAGCCAATGGCCGGTAATAGGAGAACTCAGGATAACAACCATTGTGAAGATCGGTGTGATGATTGTACTAATGAGATGCCCAATCCAATGTGAGCGGAAATCATGAACTTTGTCACACTTCTCTATCAGCTAACTCAAGTTTTGAATATAAACACGGGTCAAGAGGAACGTTCAACCCCCCCTAAGAAAGAACAAGTCGTTATCGAGAGCTTCATGAGACAAAGGCCTCCTACTTTTAGTGGATCATCTGATCCCACGATCGCTGAGCAATGGATCAACTCCATTGAAAAGATCTTATCTACCTTCAATATTCTGAACAAGAGAAGGTTCTCCTGGCGGCTTATCGTATGGAGGGTGAAGATGATCAATGGTGGACGTTGATCAAAAATAAAAAGCCTGAGGAGGAGATCGAAGCTTTGGAATGGAAGGAATTCCGGAAGATGTTTTTCGATAAATATTTTCCGCGCACCCTCCGTCTTAAGATGGAAAGGGACTTCCTTTCCCTCAAGAAGAAAGATGAAGAATCTGTGGGAGCGTACGAGGAAAACTTAACAAGGCTTGCATGATACGCTTCCGTCTTTGTCGTTACCCCCGAATGCAAGGTTGACCGCTTCTTTGGTGGGATGAAGCCTAGCTTGCGGAAATCATTAGCGATCCGTGACTTCGACAGCTATGAGGAAATTGTCCGATGTGCCCTCAAGGTTAAAATGAAGATCAGAGAATCACAGGGGTATCATGGGGACAAGAAGCGTAAGGTGGAATTCAATTCTGGTGGTCCAATGGATAAATCCAATGGTGCTAAGAAGTTCTAGCACCCCACTTGACAAAAGTGTGGAAAGAAGCACCCTGGAAATTGCCTTAGGGGGACAAGAAAATGCTTCAGGTGTGGAAGAGAAGGGCACATAGATGTTAACTGTCAGCAAGAAGGACCCGCAGCTGCGACAGAGGAGAGGAACGCTCCATTCAAACCTCAACGTGTTGTTCAATGCTACAAATGAAAAGAACCGGGTCATTTTGCAAATCAGTGCCCTAATCCAAGGGTTATCGGAGGCAACCAGCAATCTCCAAGACAGCAAGGAATAACTTTTTCCATCACTTCTGCTGAAGTGAACCCTGACAACGAAGTGGTGACAGGTACGCTAGTTATTCATTCAAGAATAGCAAATGTACTTTTTGATTCAGGTTCTACGAATTCTTTTATATCTCAAAAGTTTAGTAGAACAATCCCTGCACCACCACAAATCATGGAAGTAAAGATGTCGGTGAGTACGGAAAATGGGGAAATCATTGCATCCCATGAGTATAAGTCCTCCCCTGTTATAATCCGTGGATTGAATTTCGCGGTGAACCTCATCATACTCCCTTTGATGGAATTTGATGCAATTCTTGGCATGGATTGGATTTCCTTATATAGAGCCAACATAAATTGTCGGGAGAGGGAAAATCACACTCTATATGGAGAATCGACCCCCGATTCTTTACAAGTGTCAGGAGGAAGATGAATCTACTTTAGCTCCATCATCTCAAGCATGGATATTACTGCCTTATGAGCACGCATATCTGGCTCAGATGATTGAGTCCAAGGAAGAAACCACCCTTGAAGAAATGCCTATTGTGAGGGAATTCGTTGAAGTATTTCCCGAGGAGCTTCCTGGTCTTCCTCCAAGAAGAGTTGTTGAGTTCTCAATTGAACTTATACCTGGGGCGCTACCAATATCCAAGACTCCATATAGAATGGATGTTGTTGAGCTTGAATAGCTGAAGAAACAACTACAGGAGAATCTGGATAAAGGGTTTATACGCCCAAGTGCATCACCATGGGGTGCACCAGTCCTCTTCGTCCAGAAGAAGGATGGGTCAATGCGGCTTTGCATCGATTATCATGAACTTAACAAAATCATGATAAAGAACAAGTATCCTCTCCCAAGAATCGATGACTTGTTTGATCAGCTGCGTGGAGCACAATACTTCTCCAAGGTGGACTTGCGGTCGGGATATTATCAAGTAAGGGTGAAGAAGGAAGATATCCCCAAGACTGCTTTTCGTACAAGGTACGGGCACTATGAATTCATAGTAATGCCTTTCGGACTCACCAATGCTCCAAAAATATTCATGTACTTGATGAATAGAGTCTTTAGAGATTACCTAGACAAATTTGTGGTAGTCTTTATAGATGATATTATAATATACTCCAAAACCAAGGAGGACCATGAGGAGCATTTAAGAACTGTACTGGAGACTTTGCGCAAGGAGAAGCTCTATGCCAAGTACAACAAGTGTGAGTTCTGGTTGAAGGAGGTCTCATTCTTGGGCCATATCATCACAAGCAATGGGATATCTGTGGACCCCTCCAAAACAGATGCAATTGAGGGATGACCGAGGCCAACATCGGTAACTGATATCCGTAGCTTCTTGGGGTTAGCTGGATATTATCGACGATTTGTGAGAAATTTCTCACGATTTTCCAACCCTCTTTCCAAGCTAACTCGAAAGGGAGTAAAGTTTTCTTGGAGTGATGAATGCGAAGAAAGCTTCAAGGAGTTGAAAAGGAGGCTTATCACTGCACCCGTGCTCACTTTACCCACAAGTGGGGAGCTTTTTGTGGTATTCAGTGATGCTTAGAAGAAGAGATTAGGATGTGTGATGATGCAGAATGATAAAGTGATATCCTATGCCTCAAGGCAGTTGAAAATCCATGAGCAAAACTATCCAACGCATGATCTGGAGTTTGCGGCGGTGATCTTTGCCTTGAAAATCTGGCGGCATTATCTTTATGGAGAGAAATGTGAGATATATACTGACCACAAGAGTCTTAAATATAAATTCACACAGAAAGAGCTTAATATGCTCCAGAGAAGATGGATAGATCTCATCAAGTATTATGAATGTTCAATACATTACCACCCTGGGAAAGCGAACAAGGTGGCAGATGCCCTAAGTAGAAAGGATCCAGCGATTCTATCAATGATGAGAATTGAGAAGGATCCAATCTTCTTAGACTTAATGAAGATGGATGTGGGAATCATAAAGGACGGAACATCATCAATCCTTTCACAAATGATTGCTCAACCATCGCTTTTGGAAATGTTAAAGGATTCTCAAAAGGATGATGTGGGAATCCAAGAAAAAATGGAAGCTATCAAAAAGGTAAAATCCTCAGAGTTTAATGTTAATGAAGAAGGAATTGTGCTGTTTGGGAAAAGACTATGTGTTCCATCAAGTTCAGAGCTGAAGAAGGAAATTTTGGATGATGCACATAGTTCAAATTTCTCTATTCACCCAGGGAGCACAAAGATGTATCGAGATCTCTGAGAAAACTTTTGGTGGGATAATATGAAGAAGGAGATCGCTGAATATACATCAAAGTGTCTGGTGTGTCAGCAAGTGAAGGTAGAGAGGCAGAAGTCTAAGGGGATGATGCAACCATTGCCCATACCAGAATGGAAATGGGAGAACATCACCATGGACTTTGTCACTGGACTTCCAAGGACATCCAAAGGCAACAATGCAATCTGGGTTGTTATGGATCGTCTTACAAAGACTGCACACTTCATTTCTATTCGAGAGGATTTCTCTTTGGATCAACTGGCACGAATATATATCAGGGATGTGGTACGGTTACATGGAGTACCACTATCTATTGTTTCTAACCGAGATCCAAGATTCACCTCTATGTTTTGGAAGAGTCTTCAACAAGTTCTGAATACTGAACTGAACTTCAGTACGGCCTATCATCCTCAAACTGATGGCCAATCCAAGCGGACTATCCAAACACTTGAGGATATGTTGAGAGCGTGCTCAATGGACTTTAAAGTAGGATGGTATCAACATATTCCTCTGGTTGAGTTCTCTTATAATAATGGTTTCCACTCGAGCATCCAAATGGTACCATATGAAGCTCTGTACGGGAAAAGGTGTAGAACACCGGCATGTTGGGATGAGGTCAGTGAACATAAGCTGCTTGGACCAGAAATAGTCGAAGAAATGGTGGAGAATGTGAAAACCATTCAACAACATATCAAGGCAGCCCAAAGTCGAAAGAATAGTTATGCAAATAATCGTCGACGAGACCTTGATTTTAAAGTCGGAGACATGGTGTTTTTACGCATATCTCCGTGGAAGAAGGTCATGAGGTTTGGAAAGAAAGGGAAGTTAAGTCCATGGTACATCGGCCCCTTCGAGATTCTTGATCGTGTTGGGGATGTGGCCTATCGACTAGCACTTCCACCTACTATGGCCAAGGTGCATGTTGTATTTCATGTATCCCTCTTAAGGAAGTACATACCGGACCCTTCACATGTACTCTCTTCTGAGGTGGTACAATTGGAAAATGATCTTTCTTATGAGGAGCAACCAGTGAAGATCTTAGATCATAGAGAAAAAGTTCTACGAAATAAGACAATGCCCCTCATCAAGGTGTTGTTGAGAAACCACAAGTTTGAAGAAGCAACTTGGGAGTCGGAGGATATGATGAAGCTGAGTTACCCACATTTGTTTTAGTGTGGGAAAAGGAAAATTTTGAGGGCGAAATTTCTTAAGGGGGGAATATTGTAACGACCCAAAGTTTCATTAATGGAAAATCCCTCTTGAACCAGTTAAATGTTTCTTTATGAAAAATGTTTTTATAAGATGTCAAATTCTTTAGTTTTACGTTAAGATTTGTGACCGTTACTTTTATAGCCATTGAATAGTGATCATCTGAGTAGTATAAATATAAGGCTTTAACGAACCCATTTTTACTCAGACAAAGGAAGCAATAGCCTCATCCAGTAGAATTGCCCTTTACGAAGCCCATTTGTCAGAGCTCAGAAAAGAGGTGGCGTATTTGGGCTTCACCCTTGACCAAGCCCAAGATGAGCTTCATTATGTCAAGCTTGAACGGGACCGTCTACGGGAAAAGTGGAAGTTGATAGAGATTACCACTCGAGCGATGTTATCCGAGCCGCCCCAAGAGTCTGTCACCATCGCACACCTTACCTTTAGGTCTTATGTGGTTATTTTAAGGGGTTATGTAACAAATAAGTAGCACCATGTTCATGTACATTATTTTTTTATATAATAATGAATATAATTTCTAGTCATTTTTGATACATTGTAATTAGTTTTTAAAGTACAAATGGTGTTTTTAGTTATTATTTAATTAAGAATAATATTTTATTAAATTAAAGGATTTTTGAATTAAATAATATTTTAATAAAATATTATTATTAATATTAAATTAATTTTTATTAAATATAAATGATCTTATAATTTTATGAATGCAATTAAAATTTTTATTAAGGTTTGAAAGGCATTTCTGTCAAAACCCGGGAATTTTTTATAAATGTCGGTTTTTATTTTAAAAGTGAAAATTCACATATTTAGAAAATTATTTAGATAAAATAAATATTATTTTTGGAATCAGGATGTCGAAATTATTCAACGGTGAATTTTTCATAATTTTCTGAGACAGTCAAATTTTTGGGTAAAAATTAAATACCATTTAAATATATAATGTGTTTTATGACATCATAATGTCCCAATGGTGATGTAATAAAATACCATAATCCTTATGTTCGGCCAATATGTGTTTTATCATTAAAATAACGAGGTTTTGGGTTTGTTTGACTTACTTTTCAAAACATTAATGGAGCCCTCAAGACTTATTCAACACTTTGCCTTTTTAAATTAATTTCCATGGGAGTGTGACTCACCTCCACATAAGCAACCCTAATTTTTTAATAAGTTCGGACCTTGGCCTTTTAAAATATTGTTTTCCTCTTTCCTTTTCCAGAAACCATGGGCAAATACTATGGGATGGTTTGTGGTTTGGATTATTTTAATATAAGGGGTCCCAAACCTAAATAATAAAGAATTCCCTCACCTTTCCTATATAAACCCACACAAGCTCCCACTCCCTCCTCACTCAAAGCCCTTGGATTTCGTCCAACCTCTGCCCTACTCTCTCTATAATCCTCTCAAGGTTCCCCAAGCTCCCAATAAGCCTCTCACAAGCCTCTCTCTAGCCTTTGGAAGCACACTTCCAAGTAAGAGTTTTTTTCTTCCTTTCTCATTTTTGTCAATTTTCTTTAAGTTGTATTGCTCTTTTAATTTCAATAATTAATGTTGGGGTATAGTTTCGCACCTCCCCCATACTGCCCTCTTATTGTTGGAATGATGGGAGACCCCTTTCTCTCTCATTAAATTCCTCCCATGTACACCCGTTACTATGCCGAAATTCCGAAAGGAATTTTTTTCTCCTCTTTTATATTCAAGCAATACTTTTGTATCATGAATCTAAATTCCTTTTCAATTGTTGGGACATGTATCTATATGACCTCCTTACTGTCCATTACATTTAAATATGTTGAGGAACCCCTTTCTCTCTCATCAACCATTTTTATGAATTCTTATGTCACGTCGTTACGCTGCCGAAATCACACCGATTTTCTAAGCCAATATCATTGTGTAGTGAATACCATGCCCATTTCTCCATCAAGGGTATTCACCTTTATGCACATTTACTTATTGATTATAAAGTTTCATGTATTAATTCCACATTCCTTTATCTTGGAATAAATGATTATGTTTTATGAATCCATGTTTTATGATCCATGTGGCACACTTATGCATGAAATGAAATGTTTAAGAAGGGTGCTTCCTTATAGCGCTCCAATGCATTGGATAAAGTATAGTATCATGATAAGTCATGTGAAATGAGTGTTGAATCATGCTAATTCAAGTACAACGAGGGTTTACTCGTGCTTCAAGTTCAATGAGGGTTTACTCATTCTCCATGTGCAATGAGCCTTGGCTCATGCTAATTCAATGTTAAGTGTTGTTGCCACATTTCCATGTTATGATTATCATGCTTTATCATGCCTTTATGTTCATGTTACTCTTATGCTCTATTGATATTCCTATTGCCTAACATGTATTGAAATCCTCATGTTATTCATTGTTTACTCCCTTACTGGGATTTATAGCTCACCCTTTTCTTATGCATGTCCTCAGGTTATCCCATGCAATGCTAAGTACGAAGGAATGTAGTGGTAATGTAAAGGAAGTTTTCAATAAAGATGTTGTATTTCAAGTTTAAAGTTTTTATGTAATGATCCTAAGCCCCAAAGACACTAAACCTCTCGATCTTCTTTGTTGTATCAAGTGAATTTATATGTAATAAAGCATTTTTAAGTTGTAATAGAAAGCAGGGTTGTCATAGGGCTCAACCTGCTGGGTAGCGGACCGACCTGGCCTACCGGTTGGGAGCGACATACGCAAGGGATTTCATGGACCCTCCTTCTAGAAAGGCTTAAGAGCTGTTCAGCTCTTCAATTGGCGGTTCCACGTGGTGTTGTCTCACTGTCTGCGAGACCATAGGGCGCGTGTCCCCCTTCTCCGTGGCTTCGAAGTCGCGACCTCTGTCTGTGGCGTGCGACGGTGTACTTCACTTACACCAACGCGGCTGGCCGAAAGCCGGCCACCCCTGCTGGTCCATCATGGTCCCATGTGGCACCGCCCCCTTCTTCTGTAGGCGAGCGCTGACCGCCGCCTTTTCCCATCGGCACCGGTCGTCTGCACCGCATCACCGGTGCCGTGCCTGTGAGTCTTATGTGGGCCACCGGGTGAGCTCCGGTTGTTTGTTTTCCATTCCGAAGTCACCTACGAGCCTCCCGGGGCACTGCCAACACCGCGTGACTCCTGGTTCATCTTGCCACTCTGTTTTCATATTTCCCACAAAGAACATAACAAATATCAAAGTGGCGGAGGGCCCGGGCCTTGTTCGTTTGGCCTGCGTCCTCCACGTTAGCATCATACCTAGGTGAGATTGATTCATCTTCAAACTCTTAGAATTAATCAAGGAAAAACCCCCAAACTCGTGAACCGTTGGATGATGTCGCTGTTATGAAGGGAGAAGAGTCCTTATTCATTGAATTCACCAGTATTCATCGATCCCAAATCGATTCTGAGCACTAGTTCAAAAGTTTGAAAACCCCACCTTCACATTTATTGAACGTACCTTAAAAGTTCAAAAATCCATTCCGGGCCTCAGAATCACATGCCATCAATTTTCACAGACTCTTAATAGTCCCAAATAATTTAAATAAATTATATGGAATTTATGGTTCTTTAATGTATGATTTTATCCCTTATAGTCATGAGAAATATGACTTGTATTTACACATTAAAATCACTTCCTAGACATTAAAATACATTCTGCAAGATTCTTTTTTCTACACTTCTCAAAAGCTGGAAATTTAGTTTTCTTACGTCCAAACTTATTTGATGAATTCTTTCCCATTTCATTCAAATTAGACCTCTAATTTTTATTTATCTCATGGAACACATGATCATCAAAAAACTCCATTTCTACATTTTCATCACATCAGGAAAGTTTATTAAATGTTTTAAACTCATGATAATTTAATGCCCTTATACACCTCAGCTTCAATCCTGAGTAAATCCAATTTATCTTACTACCAAGACGTTAGATAAAATTTGGGACATACCTTGCCAAAAGGAATAATTTTTCTTCATATGTAGCCATCAAATATTCCTCCTTTTTTCATAATCCCAAGAATTGATTTTCCATCCTAATCCTAACAACCTTAGTAAAATATTTTACAAGGATGATAATCTTAAATTCAACCCATTCCATGGCATCAATCTCTTCAATTCCTTTGATATCTTTAAAAATTTTCTACAACTAATTGGATTAAACTTAAAAAAGATAAATTTTAAGAGTTACCTTATGGTGATATGAACAACCCATGACATCAAATATATTTTCTAGGGCTTTAATCCATCCTTCAACTAGCACATTATCATATGATCATCTAAATGACGGGGGATATTGTCTCATAAAATGCTCTACTATCGTCATCTTTCTCTATGGTAGATCAAGTTTCTCTCTTTCATGGACATCACCACCATTTATCACCTAAGTGAACTGATTCATCAATGCAACAAACTAGTCAGTTTCAATTCTTACTATCTCAGTATGCTGATTTAGAAGGATGTTTTCCTCTTGATTCCTTGCTAGCATAGCTGTCCTATTTTCTCTATAGAAAACCATTTTGAATATAAATTTCTTAGATGAAGCAACATGGTAATATTAGAATTTGATAACATTTTAACATTACCATAAAGTAAAATCTATCAAGGGTAAGTTATTAATAATACCCAAACTTCTAAATTTATCTAAACTGACCTTTGATACCAACTATAAGGTCCCAACCTTAAAAAAATACATAATCTTGAGTTAAGTCATGAATTTTAAATTATTACGCATAAGGATCTTTTTAGGTTTAGAGTTTTAGAGAATTAGACCATAATTCATACATAACAACTCAAATATTACAATGTAGACACTTTTACTCACTGTCTATTATTTTCACAAAATAAAAACTTTTAAAATGAGACATGGTTTCTTTTCATGTTCAATTGTCGCAATTTTCCCATTGATACTATCCTTGTTTCTATTATCCCTTAAATACGGTGAAAAAAATTTCAAAACTTGGGATGAGCATAAAAATGTTAGTATGGTATACACAAAGAAGTAAGACTATTAGTCTTGTGAAAACATGTATACTACGAATACTTTATCATAAAGTAATACTTTTAACCTTTATGAATTAGTAAATACTATGTATAAAAAAATAATTTATTACCCTTTTTGTAATCATAATATTACCATAAAACCAATATAAATCATGTATAACACATAAAGGTAACTTGGGATATAATTATACTAAAATAGAATAACCATGTAGTCGACTTCCATATATGTCCCTCTTAAAAAATGTAATAACCATATAGTTGAATTACATACCCAATGCATTGGAAGTTATAATATAACCAACCATCCTTGGTTTATCACACAACCACATCTCCTTATTTTATTGCATAACCACCCATCAAATTTCCAAGTACCATTATAAAATCATAACACATAGAAGATTGCAATTTTAATTATTTCACTCATAAAATTTCATTTTTAATCATGAGAAATCATTTCAAGATATTGAGATAATCAATATATTTTAAAAACTATTTTCAATACCTAAATACCCAAAAAATATAAATAAGTGATTCCTTTTTCTTTTAAAAATATTATGTCTTGTATGGGAATCCCAATATCAAATAACGGTCACGACAGTGGAGAAGTCATTGTCACCGTATATGTATAAAAATAAACATTCCTTTTTTTTAAATAAAGTAAAACAATCCTTATAGAGGTATTAATTTTGAAAACATTTTAATTAAATTAAAATTCAATGTAATTATTTATTCACCTTAAAAAGAAGGTGGATGTATAACATTGAAATATGTCTCAATGGAAGGTGATTGAGATGAAGTCCCTTACCTCGAGTCTGATTCATCATGTATGTTCTTCATATTATAGAATAATAAACATAGGTTAATTATTTACTTTATTTAGAACCATTTTAAAGTTTATTTTTACTTTTATATGACTTATTACCATGTTATTAAAATTACATAATTATTTATGTTCACATTGGACATTTTGATGATATTTAGTATATGAGTCCAAAAAGGATTTGGTATGATGTCTATTGTAAAAAGTGGAAATTATTCCATCATTTATAGAATAATATTAATGACATAATAATCACTTTTATACGTGAACCATACTTTTAAACCCATCCATTTCATATAGATATGAAAAATGAACTACATTATAATTCTGGAGACGGTAAGCCATACATACGCATGAGTAAGGTTGTCCATTTTTTGATCATTATAGAAACAAGGTAAGTATTATTTTATCTTTACAGAATGATAATAACATAATTAATATCATATTAATCATTTAAATACACTTTTATATATTATCCAAGTGATGCAATGATTAAAAACGAATCACATCGCTTCTTGGAGGTAATAGTTCATACACACGCACAGACGACGTTATCATTTTTATGTGCATGGAACGTAAGAACATAATTTATATATTATTCTATTATAATGATAAATATGTAATTAATATCAGATATAAACAATAATTCCATCATTATAACCAGTCTTGAGAGATGGTTATCGAAAATGAATTATATCGCTTCGTGGAGGTGATAGTTCACACATACACATGAACGATTAATTATTTTTCTATTTCATGGAATTGGAGATGGATTTAGGTAATGATATTAACATAATAAAATCTATGTATATTTATTATAATATAGTTATTATTTCATCAAGGATGAAGATTATTTGAAGTAATTGGAAGAATAAATATAATAAAAACAATTAAATAAAAACGATATCTCTTCTTCAGATGATCACCTTTGATTAACACATTAACACATCTATGGATGGTGTTATATCTACAATAAGGCCTCAAAAATGTGGGGGGTGTATTTTAGGAATGGTTTTGGGTAGATATTGGCTGAACCCAATGGTGTTTTAAGTGTGAGGAATAGAGAATAATGGATTCCCTTTTATAGGAGAGGGGAGGGGTACTCTTGGATTTCTAGAAAATATTAAATTAATATAAATTAAATTTCTATTAAAAATGATTATAAAGTAATTTATTTAAAATATAAGATGATTAATATTCTAAATAAAATCATCAAATGAAAATTATATAAGTTTTTAATATTTTTTAATACTCATCTTTTTATTTTAACCCTTTTTAACTCTTACCATTTTATAAAATAATCTACACTTTGAGGGTTAATATAATTATCATAACATGACAAAATCTCAATAGAAGAGTCATTTATGAAATTATAGGACAATATAAACTTTTTTGAAAAATATTGGATTTTTTATAAATTTTATAACATTTCATAAAATATTATTTATTTTAAAATCTCATAATTGTTAATTTTGAAACTATTCATTAATTGACTTGTTAAAAATATCATATAAAAATGATTCCTTTGAAAAAACTACATTAACTCATCCATCAAATGTCAAATTATTCCAAAAAATTTGTGGATGGCATCAAGTCTATTACATTATATTTATTTTAATGTTTATAATATGATTTATTAGATTCATTCATTATTTAAGCAATCACTGCATCATCAGTGTGTCCCCATTTTAATTAATTAATTATTTTATAAAAATTATAAATAAATGGCCATGATGGATGTAAACATGTTATATTTATAAATAATATTTTTATTTGAATATATCCCCTATATAAATCCATATTAAAAATAATTTACTTGTCAACAACAAGGGTGTGACAAAATTATTATTCTCTTTGAATATAACATTAAAAATCACTTATTCACACTAAGTGGATTAAAAAGGATATACAATTTCTAAATGGGTTATTTTTCTCGAAATAAACTCATACAAAGAAATTATTATAAGTGTTAGGGTAGTTTTTTATTAGTTATAATATAATTGTTACCTCTAATTACCCGATCTACCCTTAATCGTGTTAATACAAATATTACAAAAGTAATGATTCATAATGTCCAAAAATAGAAGAGACCTATTTACATAATTTATAAATTATGATTACAAATATTAAATCCATATTTAAAAATTTAAAACATGTAATTGGGGGGAATTAATTAAAAATTAATCTCATTGATGAAATGAAAAACAGGTTTTAAAAATAAAAATATTCTAAAGTTCACAACATTTTCATATCGAATTTTAATATGAAATTGATTCCAATGACCTATATTGAATTAAATGATAAAAAAATAATATAATTATACTTTAAAACGAATCGAATAGATAATATAACAATATTAATAAATTAGATGAAAAAGAAGTTTTGAATTTAAATGCATTATTTTTCACTATTCATTAAAATGTGAAATTTATCATAAAAATACCAAGAATTCTTCCAAATTTAATTTTTAAGTCCTGATTCCAAATAATAATATTATTTTTCCATATATAAATTATAAATGTTTCAAAAACTATATTTAAAATGGGATCTCCTTCAAAAGGTGGTAAAACTATTTTTTAGAAAAACAATGTTTTTAACCATTGAACTAGATTTATCATATATGTTATTGAAAATATTGTCTCTTTTAGTTAATAAATATTAATAAATATGAAAATTATTATTTTATCATTACCTGGGTTGTTAAATTAACTTAAAAAAATAGTTTTAAAGGAATCTTTTTTTCGTTTTCTGATCAAGGCACTTTTCTAAAATTTTAAGGTGAAAAAAGAATTTTCAGAATGTAAAAACTTTCCCACCATCATGGACATAATTTAATTCATGATTAATTTTTATGTTTATAAGGTTATTTATTTTAAAGAAAATATTTTCTCTAATATTATAGAAATTTATGGATTCTAAAATGGTTTTCAATGAAAAATAGTTTTCAAAAATTGTTTTATGTTAAAGATGTATTCTGATTAATTTTCAATGTTCTCTTTAAATGTTTTCAAATTATTATTTTCAAATAAAGGTATTTACATGATCTCAAAGATTTTTTATATGTTTTCAAATTTTTTTTTAAGAAAACAAATTTCAGAAAATTTTAAATTTTTTTATAAAATTTCAAGGAAAAATGTTTTGAAAATATTTTCAAGCTTATTATATACTTTTTAAAGGAAAAAGATTTTAAAAATGTTTTAAAATTACTTTGTTAGTTTAAAAAAAACATAATTGAATATTATTTACAAATTTTCAAGGAAAATGGTCTTTGAAATGTTTCATGTTTTAAAAACATTTTTCAAAGTATAGAGATTATTTTAATCAAATGTTTTTAAAAAGATATTTCGAAATTATTTTTCATATAAGATGAAATCTGTTGGTGTTACTAAATCCTTCCTGAGGAAAATGTTTCAAATGATCCAATTATATTATTTATCTGAATGTTTTAAGTTATAATGGAATGATGTTTTGGTAAACACATTTCTCTTTCATGGGTTATATGTTTATGAAACCCACTTTTTTTCATGGGTTTTTCAAGGATAAAATGATTGTGAAACCGGGTTCATTTCCATATGTTATGATATGATTTAATGTTTATTATACCCATTACATTTCATGATTTATGATATGATTTCATATGATATTGTGGCACAAATATGAATGAATTCATTTTGAGATGAGTGGGACCTATATCTTCCTCTAATTCATTGGGTAAAGATTTATATATAATGAGATAGACATGGATAAAATGGGGAGTGAACTCAGTTTAGTAAGGGAATTTGTCACTAAGATGCTCTTGGGAGTGAACCTTGACTACTAATATGGTCGTGGTAGTAAACCATGACTACCAAGATGGTATAGGAAGTGAACCCATAATACTAATATGTCATTGATAATGATACCTTGACTAATATGGAAGTAATTTTTTATTCTTATATGTATACCATAAATTCTATGTCTTATCTATGTGTTATGGTCTCATAAAATATGCTCTTGATTCAATTTTAATTTATGTCTTATGAACTACCAATTTTTATTCCATAACTCATGTATACGGTATTTTATATGAAGGGTTTAATCTTTAACTGTTATTCTCATGTTCTCAGACCCTTATGCTCATGTTATGTTTATGTATCTCATTTGTTTTACCATTACAAAGCATACAAGCTCACCCATTTCTTATGTTTTCTTTCCCTAGGTTATGAAGAAATGTTTTAAGTATAAGTAAAAAGGGGAATATAATTGTGAGAAACATTAAATATCCTTCACCAAGTTAGTTGATTTTTCCTTGTTTCCAAAGACACTAAACTATTAAAGTCTTCATACATATATTTTTGTAATGTTATGAATATTAATATAAAATAATGTAATATACATGCATGTTAAGCCTATGTCACTATAAAAAACATTCCATGCAATTCATTTTTGGTCATTAGAACATTATTCCTTGGGAATTAATGTATATTCATCATAGTATATTTCATGCTACACATCATGTACACCCAGCCAAAAACCATATAATCAGTTCTGGACATGTCACTCATATTAATTTCAATATGTGGTGTGTATGAATATATATTATTTGACCACATGACTTTATAAAATTCACATAGAGTTAATTCTATATGGGTTTACAGGGTATGTATGCGAACCACACACTTTGTACATCCTTTCAAGTAATTAGTTTGGATTTTGGAAATATGCTTCATGTAATGATGATACAAACCAACTCCCACACAATATATCATGATTTTCATGTCTTGTATTTGTGTGGTTGATCAAAGGTACAAAATGTATAAGTTTTTGTTACTCTTTATATAATCATGTATTCTTGTCAGCTATTTTAGAACCTCTTGAAAGGATTTCTTGGATTTTTTCAATTATTCTAGGATTTTTCAAGGCCACATTAAATTGAAAAATCATTTTATATTAATATTTTCATTAATTAGTGAAAAAATAGAAACCAATATTAATAAAAAATATGATAATTATATAAAAAAATGATTATAAATTACAATGTAACATATCTTTTATAAAACTTAAAGGTTTCAAGGTGCTATGGAAGTGGTTGAACACCTTTCCTATTATTATTTTCATATGTTTCATGTGAAAATATCAAAAAAACATGATGAAATTCCCCCCAAATAATCATTGATAGGATCTTTTCACATATAATTTATTATAAATTCAAAATAAATAATTTCCTTTTCTAGATAATTTTTATTGTTTGTTGATGATGCATTTGTTTTCCACTTAAGTAATACCATCATTTCAATGGATAATAAAATATGATACCTATATTTATATACATATATGGTCTATAAATCTCTGAATATATCTCTTGGTATTCTAAATACTATCATGGAGTAACCAAGTTCATTACATCATTGACCATTTATCATCATATGAGGTTATCTCTTATTCTCTCTATTCTTTAGAGGGAGGGGGGGATTATCTCCCAACATTCACGAGGGAGTTATTATGAAGTTTTATCTCAACATTTATATTATTATATAATGGGAATTAATTTTGAAGAAAAATTCGCTCACCTAATAAAGTGATATAATTAGAAATTCATATTTTGGGTTAATTAACTAATAACTTCACAAGGGCCCTTTATGTAGTTTTCAATTCTATGTAATCTACATGTAATATAATAATCATGATAATATTATTATTATATCCTATGAAATGTGATAAACATTAAGAAAAATAAATAATCTCATTTTCGCCCATTAACTCAACTTCAAAATCCTCCATATTTATCAAATCATGAATAATATATGTATTTTATAAATACATAAATAAATACTATTCAATTAATAAATAAATAAATATAATATTCACTAAAATAATTAATAAATATTTATTTTAATATTATTTTAAATAAAAAATATTTATATTAAAATAGAAACTAAACTAACCAATAAATAAAAAATGATTGATTACCTTGTGAATAATAAATAAGATATGAATAAATATTATCTTCACTAAACATTTAAATATTTATTTATTTAAATATTCATCTAACATATTCTAAAATTGAGTGTCTTGTGATTTAATATATGTGATAAAAAATACATGAATAATTATTAAACCACTGAATGTGATTAATATTTCTTTTTAATATTTGTTTAGTATAGAATTTACCTGATGCCACTGCATATGGACATCAATAGAGGTAAAGTAGTAGGTGTCCCACCATGGTGTGGGAACTTGGGAAAATTTTAAGGGCTCCGATGATGGCATCTGGTGCACAGGAGAAGGATAATGGGGGGGGGGGGTGGTGCATTCCTGTATGGGTGTAGGCGGTAGGGAGACAACAAGGGTGTTGTAGTATTGCGATAAAAACTAATGATGACAGTGGGGGAGATGCAGGTGGCGGTGGCCTCCTGTGCTGTTGGAACACATGTAAAATAGTGGGGGTGTCACAGTGGATAACAATAGCACATAGGGAAGTAGGGGTGACATAGGATGGTAGTGACCTCCCATGGTATGAGTGTAGGAAATAAACCCACAAGTTATGTTATATAGGCCATTATGATGGAATCACATGCCCACTATTCCTTGAGGCTGACCAAGGACCTATGGGGTAGGGCCTACAATCCATGTAATGGGATATCATTCCCAAGGACTATAGGCAAGGTTATGGATTCCACTCCACCCAACAAGAAATAAGAGACATTTCCTTCATTTACTAAAAAGGTGCATTTCCACAACCTTTTTGAATTTAACTAAGATTTTGGATAGAGATATTATGTGACCCTCCATGAATCTTTATCAATGGTATTTGGTGAACTTATCTATAGTCAAAGATTAATATCTTACAATATTCTAAGGAATCCATAGAGAATGAATTTAATATCGCAACAAAAAAACCTCATATCAATGCTTATTATGTAATTTAATCCCTTTGTCTTGATATCTCATAAAACATGTTACATAATTATTTCATTAACCTTTATGTTTGATTTATCTTTATTTGGATATCTTAAATAAACTCTTTAGTGAACTACCATACCAATGAATTTAATTAAATAATATGATTTTAATCAAACAACCAAATATATCTTCTTCCATTAACATAAAATTAAATAATACATTATTTACTTATTCAATTAATGAAATATAATGTACTAAATATATTTTATCTCACCATGAACATATTTCATCATGATTTTCATCTATAAATCAAAGTATACAATTAATTATATATATTTATAATAATACCACGTCTAAGGACCAATACACAAGTTTATAAATTGTAATATACATGACACATATAACACATAGAATTACTATTAGCGGGTCGATCCTTGTAACCTCCTGTCTTGGAGGTTACCAAGTACTAAACTCGTGAGAAGTAGTCTCAACGTCTTATGATATTCCAGAACCTTATATTCAAACATCGTTTATATCCTATTAGAAATATTTCATCTAGATTATAGGATATATTTTTAAGAATACTATCATAACATCTCTTGGTTCTCATTATACTAAAGAAATTTTATATCATTTTGATGAGAGAAATACTCTAATGACATTTTTACATTATTATTATATATAATAAGAATCATTATTGGATAAAATATTTATTAATATTATTTTAATCAGAAAGTATATATATATATATATATATTGGTTCTGGGGAACTCATTCAAATACTAAATACACACAAACTTGTGAAGTAATAAATCCAACACTACTAGAGTAATTATTATCATTATTAAGATCACTATTCTTTTGTAACATGATTTATATCACTAGAATTTTACTCTTATCTCTCATAATTAAAATTACTTATTTTAATAAATAACATATATAATTATAAATGTTAAGAATCCAACTCTATGGTTTTCCATCATAGTAACACCATTAACATTATTAAGACTTATAGAGCCATTAATTTTATATAAATAAGTAATTAATGTATTTCTCACACTTTAATGTTTTCATAAATCTCATTTTGATTGATATTTAGGGACATTAAATTTCATATTTATTCTTTTTTATAGGCAATCCATTTTTGGAATCACTTTTATGCACTAAATTTCATCACATAATAATAATTTCTTTATTTTTTATTGAATATCATATACAAAGGATGTTATATTTAATTTTAGATAATTATATTTATTACTATAATTATCAAAACATTCATGTTACTTTTAAGATTCATCATCCTAAATATTTTAATAATATATCATCTATCTCATAAGATAATATTTTCAAAACTTATATAAGGTCACATATGATTAATCACATTATTAACTTTTATTAAAAATTAAAACACTAAATTTATTTAATTAAAATGAATTTAATGATTTCTCAAAAAATAATAAATACCTGAATTAACACAAATTAATTATTTAAATTCCCCTTCTTTGTTTTTATAAAATTCATTGTAATAAAAACAATCAATTAACATTCCATTTTATTTTAGTCTTCATTAATATGTGTCTTAAGCTAAATCCATTGATGATAATAATAATTAAATATTATTATTATTATTATCCACTATATTTCAAAAAGTAATATCATTTTTTATTTAATAATAACGATATATATAATTACCATCTATTTCTTGTTAAGCATTGACACACCAAATTCATTTTACACTAAGGAGTAAAGATCTTTATTATTTTAATTTTATTTCATTTAGATATTAAATAAAACAATGAATTAAAATATTATTAATTTTTTAATAATAATTTACTTTATTATCATTAATAATACATATTTATGTTTATAAAAGTAAAATATATAGCTTTTATATTAAAACATATATATAAATTTTAAAAACATAAATATTTTTTTTAATTTTTTTTATTTTTTTATTTCATTTGTAAATATAGATTCGACCATCTCATATCATCAAAACTGTAATTCATTTATTAATTAAAATTTAAATAAATTAATATATGCTTTAAAATTGGACTAAACCAACAAATTTATCAAAATTGAGAAAAATATATAGGGAAAAGTAATAGCTAAGAAGGGAATTTGTTTATTTCAATGATAAAAGTCATCATAAGAGAAAACTTCTCCCAAGACATCATTTAGATAAGGGTGGAGGACCATTCCAACTAGTATCTCTTGAGACTCCATATCATAACCTCATGACATTAAAACTATTCCTAAATGAACCGGTACCCAACTCTTTGAGGTTAAAATCTGGATTCTCATTCACCAAGGTATCCTACCAATAGTGATGCACATCCCATAAGGTCCCACAAATATGATGACTGGATATTCACAATTCCATAATGAAACTATTAGGATCTCTTTTACCTAGGTCTTTTATGCATGTTCACACTTAGTTTTTAATGTCGACCATTCATAGTTCTCAGGTGAACCCCTCTATGCTGATCATTCCCAACCTATCTAAAATATGCTAGAGAAACCCATTTTACACCTTTAGATAATTTTTATAAATTTATTTCATAAAATATCTTTCTCACACTCTTTTTCCAAGGGAATTCTAATATAGAGCCCCATATTCCAATATAAATCCTCATATTAATAGAAATGAATATACCATTGAGCACACCAACATGACCTATTTTGATCATATATTACATTGATTATGGGAATTAAGAATCCTATAATATATATCCAATGATTTATCCTCTTTGACCAGTAAGGTCATACGGGTACTATCAATCTTGTATTCCCATGATAATGAGGACAAACCGTGAGACACTTACTGTACTAAAACCCTCTTCTTAGAAGATATAAACTAGATCCCACAGGTCTCTAGTATCCGATCAACATTCCCTTTCTTTTCAATTAACCCTAAACATCACCATGCCACCAATCCAATGTAAGTACCAATATTACTTCACTAGTTATTATCAAACATGTGTTCAACCAACCTTCCTTTTCTAGTTACCCAAAGAAAGGATAAAAACCAAATGGTCCTATAGTCTAATGTAATTGTCTACCTAACTTTACCTGAATTATTTTTAGGTCAAACCATTAAGGACTACTTGTGTGTAAATCACAAACCCAACAATTTCTTGACATTATTTCCTAGTAATCTATTCTGAAAGACAGTAAACTACTTCTAACCATTCCCAATTATATAAAATTAACCTATAATATGTAGTTTAAAAAAAAAACCTAAAAAAGAATTTAATCGGTTATAGATGGATGACCTTAAGAGTCACTTAATTGTTCTATAAGGAATGACCTTAAAAACCACTTCATAGGTCCTAAATAAATGAAACTAAAAGTCACTTCATCGATCTTGGTATCACAAACATAAATTGTACTTATTTGATAATGGATGAATCTATCTAAAAGGAACCACTCTATTCCCTATTAGGTGACCTAAAAATGTATGATTTTACTCATTCATTTTCACTAAAGAACATGCATTTTGAATACCTTCATAGGGACATGTATGTAGTCCTTGTCATGGAAACAATATAGAATTAACAAAATGTGTCACCTCCCTAAATGGTAATAAATTAAAGATTACCCACATTTATTGATTTAAAATATACCATAACTAATGAATAAATGTGTTGAAAATAGAAAAACTATTATATATATAGAATTTTAATATATTCATGATATTAATTGATCACATTCATGACATGGGTAACTAATATTGTTAATAAGAATGATTTAATGAACATCCCTTAAATCTATAACAGAGTCCCAGAATAGTTAATAAGATCCATCATGGGAAATTAAACCAATCATATTTTTAATTTTTTGTTAAATTAAATGTAATGTTAGCTCATACAAATGTCCACTCTTCAATGAGAAGAAGATACACAATAAAACCAAAGCATACATGAACCTTTTAGAAACAAAAATGGTGAACCTAGTATGAAATAATTTTTAAAAATTTCAATTTACTATAAAATTTTACTTTTTTGTACTAATGAGTTATTTGTTTATGGTTTACTCTTAATATTTTCCATCATATCCAATTGAAATTATAACTTAATGCATTATAAGGAATTAACTTCCCATTCCAAGTGTTGGGAATTCATAGAACCACCCAGGTGGATGCTCATCACTAGCCAATGACAAAATGGATCTATACTATAGTTACCCAAATTTTTTTGGATGATACATATGTTGATTTTGATTTTTTGATTCCAAGGACATAATTAGGTTTAAACTAGTAAAATTATGATGCCATAATTCCTCATATAAAAGTTTAAATGATTATACTGATTTTGGGGTGTGTTTTTTACTACTAGGATGTGTTGGAACTAAATTGAAGGCATTGAAGATCCTTTATAATAATTTAATATTTAAAATATATTATTTTATATCCCACACATATATTCATAGGAATAATACTTTTCTTTTGGAATAGAGTCTTATATGAGAGATCTCAGACTCTAGTTGCATCTGGGATGGTAGTTTCAACCTATATATTTTCTTATTTACATATATTTTTTTGAACTATAGTATTAATGACAGAAAACCCCATATATTTAGAGAAATATAGAGAAGGATATATTGGGAGTATTTTTTAGAATCTAAATAATCCTTGAAATTTAATAATTGATCATTTCCATTACTAATGATGATCGACACAAAAAAATCTCCATTAATAAATGATATAAATTTTAGGTTGTAATTTATTATTTTATCCTCTTTTCTCTTCAGGAAGTTTATAATTTAATTTCTAAAATTGAACCCTTAAATCTCCCTAATTTTTTTGTGGGGTTATTTATTTATTTATTCATCTTGAACCCCCATTTAACCCCCAGTGATATTACTGAATTTCTTCAATAAAAATTCATAAATCACATACCAGGTAATATCCAGGGTAGAGTAATTTTTATCTTAACATTATCTATGTTGTTTTTTTGAAATAATTGGTAGATTGATTAAGAATTAGGGGTCATTCATCCCTTTATCTCTGTCTAATCTATTTACTCCATTCCCTCTCTCTATCTATATTTTTCACATGAAAATGGTTTCATGAGATATAAAAAATGGTATGAGGGGTGGATGGTGTGTTTTGATGAGGTAGACTAGGTGGGTTTTGTGGAAGTAAAGAGAGGTTGGGTGGCCAAGGATTGTCTGGAGGTGACATGGTATAGGTTCAGGTGGTAGTGTATGATATAGGGGACCATTTCAATTTCAGTGGGAACATATCATAGTGGTGTTCTTGGTGTGTCTAGTGGAAGGTGAGAATAGTGGGTGTCCTAGGTGGATGAAACCATTATGGTGGCCATGATATTTCATAGAGGAGATAAATAGGGGTAACTTGGTCAGCATCCTCAGCTATTTGATCCTATAGTATTGGATAACCACTATCCTACCACGTGATATGTGGCATGTGTAATAGTCTAAGTGGGTTGGGCCCTGTATGGTTGGGTGGAACACAACCCGACATGTGGACCATGACATGTCTCAAGCACATGGGTGGGAAGGTAGTAAAACTGGGTTGATTATTTCCCAGATCAATTTATGAGGGGGGGGGGTATAGGGTAATAGAAATAATGAACACATGGGATCCATGTAAAAATCTACATATGCCCTCCTCACTTCTAACATGCCCTGTGACCTCATTTATATGTTATTTTTTGTAAAAATACCATTATCAGTTTTGGGAAAATAATATCCTTTTATATGTATTATCTGTATAGATAAAAATGGTATGTCACCCTTGTCCATAAAAATCATTTTTCATGGTAAGTTGGATAGTTATTGACTTTTTCATAATATAATAGATAAATGATTTCGATCATGATGATCAGAACAATCACAATGTAAGTAATCCCTAGAAAACATGTGAGTGATAAGGTGTAGATCCATAATAATATTCCAAGAGTTTGGTACTCCCCTAAATACTTAGGTCATGGGTCCTCTAGATCATTATTCTTTCAATACTTTTTCTTTACAAACGATGCACAAGTCTACCATATACTTTATATAGAGTTTGATACTCTGCCACTGTGGTCCCTATAGAGTCGACACCCCATCTTTGTTTTCTTTGTGCTACTTAATGCGTTGTAGGTTCTCCATATCAGACATAGTGAGGCATGTGATTTTACATTCCTAGATTGTTATGATTTTATGGATTTTTAATTTTCTAGATGATATTTATCATCATATAATGTGTGGGTTCACCTATCAGTTTATCGAATGAAGACTTAGTATTAGTGGATAGTAAGGTTTAGTACCCCCTCAGGTGTTGTGCATGCTTTAGTAAGGATTGAGTTTTCATTAATTGATTATTGTATTAATATTTAAGATATGATAAGTAGATCAGATTATTCAATAACTGTTTCTCCATTGGTACCTAAGGTTTTCTTTGAGATATGATTTGTATTGAGGCTATCTACTTCATACTTCTTGGAATATTTTATAGTCTAAGAATCCTTAGTTGCTCAATATATTTATACCTTCATGGTTTGGAGATATGATTAATGAGATTTTTATGTTTCCTCAGGACTTCTAGTCATATAAAATAGTTGTATTACCTTTATATTCCTTATTTCTAGTTAGTTTCCTATATCTATGTTCGAGTTAACATGATTTTTTCATTCCTATTTTGTTTTATGCTGTCCTAATAGTTATGTTTATACTCACCCATTCATGGTTATTGTTTCATAAAATGATGTGTAGTTCATGAAATTCAAATTTTAGGGATGGTATTGGAGGATATGAAGCTAACATAGCTTAATTAATGATTATTCTCAATATTACTTCTAAATGAATAATGGGGCATGGTGGTCCATGATTGCAGCAATGTTCATTAGGGCTGGTGATTGATCCATGAGTACACATAGTTAGGAGGAGATTTTAAATTTTATGTGTATAACATATTTAGAGGATTTTAATATGTATATATTCTTGGGTATTTTTATAAGGTGGTGTTTTTTTGTATTTGATATCCCATGCTTTTTTGTGTATAGTTCAATTGTTCATTTATATACATGATCTTGGCGTTTTTAGTTATTTTTTATAGTGAAGATATATGTCAGTTTCAGCTTGTTAGAGGATAAGGCCTCCAATAATATTGTTATACCAAATTGGTTATAGTTACCATCCCATTTCCTATTGGAGGTGGGATTGGGGTGGTGCCCAAGGAAAAATATGAGTACATGCATTACACTGGTTAGTCGGGTCGTGTTAGAGTGATATATGAGAATTTTTACCATAGGTATGTGTTTAGAGTTTATTATCTTGTGAGGATTTCTTGGGAACTTAGGTAAATTATATTTTTTGGGTGTTCATGAGTTCGGTTATCAAACTAGGGAAACCAACATAGTTGTTATAGATGATGTATATTTTTTATAGGACATTGATAAATTATTAGTAAACTCATATCTCTAAACATCTTTATGCGTTACAAGCTTGTAGAAAAATCATATATTGTTTGATTCTGTTCGTACATGTTATTATAATGTTATTTCATCCAAATATTCTCTAATAATTAATGGTTCTCCCTATCAAATTTAGGATTTTACTTCATTATATTCTACTTTTATGTAGATTTAAGGTCATGATAAGGCCTTGCATATAGTTAGGTAATTATACCATTGTTTAGTGATAGATTCACCTTTGTTTCGAAAAATTAGTTGAGTTATATAATTTTCTTATTAATTAAGGAATATTCCCTCCCATCATCCTTATTGTATAATTAATTATGGAGTGGATGGTAATTTCTTCATAGTGGTGTGAAACTACCCATGGTTGGATATGATATGTTCATTATGATGACTGAGGTGAGCTTGATCCTCATGCGATAGGGAATTAGTTAGAGTCTTATACTATATTTTCTTTCTAGTATAGTCTTGTTATAAAAATATAATGATTATTTTATTGAGATCCTTATATTCACAATGAGCTAATTTTGAATGATGTTTTTCTAAAACTCATGATAGGACTACTCTAATGTGGATGGATTTTGAGATCCTTAAAGTATCACAAGGTTTGTGTTTATTGCCATTTTTTCAGAAATCATGTCTATATATGGGTGAAGGATTGATTATACACCCAAGTAAGAGATACTTACATTTGTTTACATAGAATGGAATATGTGTACTACATTGAGAATAACTATTTGGATAGATTCCTATGACCAAATTATCAGAAGATTACAGAACTGATCTTTAATGAGAAAATATACATGTATTTAAGGATATTGAATCATTTTCCATTACATGAGATATGGATTAAGGTGTTTACATTATGGGAAATGGAAAGGAATCATATATAAAAATTGGATAGTTGGTCCTCATGTCATATATAAGTGCTAAAGGTGGAGAAACAATATCTATAAATGTTTATAGAAGAGTGAAATTCTAGCTATTGTACATAGATTATATATATATATATATATATATATTATTTATTAAGATAAAATATATCTTGAATGGGAGTTATAAGTGCATAATTTGGGAAGGAACCATCCTAAGGAGTTAGATATTGATGTTTGTTTTAAAATAATGATTAATAAACTTAGATTAAGATTTTATAAAGGATCAAGAATATTGGAAATGGTTCTGGGTTTATTTAATGAAATAAAAATTTATTATGATAAAGATGAAAAATGGAATAGTCCTAAAGTCATACTAATTTTTAATAATTTTAAAGGAATCAATGTATGAAATTGGATAATGAGCATAAGATTTTGTGTATGTGTATATATTTATATCCTTTTTTTAATAACACTCTATGATTTACTATGACTTTTCTAATCATGGTATGAATTTTGTATGAGAGTATAAATTTATAAATGACTTATACTAAAGTTCATATTAATTAATAAGATGAGTGTAAGATAATGATAAGGGCATAAGACTTTTATCCATGGAAGACATTGAGGAACATCATTTTACTTACATGTCTTATGAAATGGTGAATTATTCTGTGTATATGACTTCAAAGATATCTTTATAATTTATTGATTCTATATGAATTTTATAGTGATACATAAGAATTCACAAGTTGAATATTACTCTGAGAAACTATAAATTCTTTATCTCCACTAGTATGACTTTAGAATTAGAAAATTTTCCAAAAACTAAGAAATTCTAGAATTGATTGGATAGAGTTTTAAATAAAATGGAATGATTATAAATCCATTATTTCATATCCAAAACATAATGATGATATCTTAATAGATAATAAATTCCATATTTATGAAATATCACATGAAATAAATGAGTAAGAGATCATTTCTCAATTTATCAATTATTTTCAAATGATAATTTATAAAATCCTATTTGGTGATCAAAGGTATGATTAAAATACGATGATTTTGATGTTGTGTTTTAGTTATTTAAATATCAAAAAACCATATGTTATTCAAGATGAATATTAGGAAGAGGAAGGGATGATATGTTTTTGGTGTGTGTAGAACAGATCTTAAAGCTATGATATTTTTATTGGAAGCTCTCATTCCTGGAAGAGGAGTCCTATGTTGTGACACATGTTGACTTGAATGATTTTTATATATCTAGAGAGATTGATGTATGAAGTTTGTAGAGATTATTTTAGGGAAGGAAGAAATGATGAGTCTGTATTACAAAATAATTGAAGATATTTTTTGACTCAGTAAAATTATAAAAGAATAAATGGAATTTGTGCTGTTTTCATGAGAACATCAGGGAATAAATCGAATCGGTATATTCTGATGAACTTTTCATGAGTGATTAAAGAATTATAAAATTATTTTATTTTCATGATAATTTTTTAGTGTTTGGAGAAAGAATTATTAAAATATTTTAATTTTGGTATATGGAAAAGAAATTTAATTTAATTTTACTGCCTGTCCATGAATAGTGCATTGAAGAGGGAGAAAAAAAATTAGAAAATAAAAGGTCATGATAAGGTTGTGTGTTTGTGGAGATAAGAGTACCAATAGAACAAAAAAAGGATTTATTAATGGAGTATATGTATTTGAAAAAGTTATAGATTGAAAATTTTATGGGATTTTATGTGAAAAATGAAGAAGGAGAAGACACCTACAAAATTGGTTTTCATAGAAGATATTAGAAAGAACAAAAAGAGATTGAGTAAGGTAGGTTTGTAGAAAACTTATTGAATATCTTGATCCAGTCAAGGACCTTGATATTTGGGTAAAATAATTAAGTGATAATTTTCTAAATAACTACTAGAAACACATATAAATATATAGTCTTGAATTTCATGTATTCTTTTGGAATATTGAAAGTCAGTTGAAGACACTTTGGTTGAAGAAGAAGATCATAGTTGTTGATGTAGTGACATCAAGGATATATTGTGATCCAATTTGAAGAGGATAATGAAATTAATGATAACTGGGAGAGGGGTGATTCTAGTTTAGAGAGGTGTAGTGTGATATAGAATCAATTCACAAGTGTACTATTTTGAACCCAATCACCTATTTAAATTTGTGATTACTTTCCTGTATAAAAAATAAATACTATTTTTAGGATAATTCCTAGCTATACCCACAATAAATTGATAAAATATTTATTAAGGATAATATATGAATTAGAAACCTAGATCATAGTAAGGAGTAGGTTTCCTATAAGGGGAAAGACCTTATAATATATATAGTTTCATTTATTACTTATTTTTCATGTTTCCTATTGTGTATGTGATTGAATAATATAAATGATTCAACTATTCTTAACTAGATACAGGGGTTCAAAAAAATGGTGTTAAAGGACTAAAAGAATATACGGTATTGGGTAAAAATTGGCCTCACCATATTCACATCCAAATCAAGTGTCTCTACACTATTCCAAGGACATTAAACTCTTTTTTGGGATAAAAGTTTATCCAAGTATGTTGAATGCTACACAATACATAATTACTTTATTTGTGGATGGTTGAGGCCTATGGACCTTGCAAGGTGTTTCTCGGATTTTTTTTGGGATGGAATTGTTTGATCTAAATGGTTTTGGAAGAGATTTTTGAGGAATTGATTATGATATATGGTTATGTTTTTGTATAACACAACCTATATTGGAGTCCCTTAAGTGATCACTAGAAGGTATATAATTTATTTTCTTAGAAACACCATGGTTATTGGAGTAGGTTAGATTTTTACCTAAAGATAACTAGAGCAATTCTATGGATGGAAATACACACTGGTGATGGTTATATGATATAGGAAATTTTTATTGTAAGCTTTGTTGTCTAGAAAGAAGTTTTTTGGTGAAAGATTTGATGGTTAGAGAGAAATTTTATAATGATGATGAATATATTCCATCCCAGAATCACTACATTTGGTTTATTCATGTCTATCATAGAGTGATAATATCCAATGTTTCTGGATAATATATGTATGGGATGGATATGTTTAGGCACCAATATGTGTATTTTATATTATGATATCTTAGCTCTCTTCATGGACCCTCTACTAGTTGATGAAAGTGTCTTCTATTCACACTACATTATATGTTTTGGAGTTATAGATTCAAATGTAACTCCCAGATATAACTTTATAAAATATTGAATTTCCCCAGATGGAAACATCCTTTCAATCAACCCTTCTTCAGGAGTTATTTTTTCCTTGGATGAGGAAGATTTAATTCAAGAGAATCATATATAGAATAGAGGATATACAGTAGTGCTTAAAATAATATGTATTGGATACCTATTATGGGTATCATGATTTGTTTTTGATTGTTGAAATGAGGAAGGATTCCACCTATAATAATGGGTGAAACCCCCCTCAGTCATAACAAGGAGGTACAACTCTCCATGAATTATGAATAACATCCCATTAAATAGTATAATGTATTTATACGCTATATGTATAGATGAGAATCTACTCCATGTGAATTTAGAGGATATATGAATGCTACCAAGGTGTGAATTGTAGTTTCCACTTTATCATTGGTTGTTTTATTTAGTATATTTCATTTTAAATGTGATATTTGTGTGTTACTGAGTATGGTGATGAGAACCATTACAATGTTATGGGGAGTATTAACCAAAACATTCCATGATTCAAGTCTTAGTAGAGCATACTAGGAATTCAGGGATTTTATAATTATTTCCATGATAGTGTCACATAAGTAGTAACCCCTAGTAGTGTCAGGCCTGAATTCATTAAGTAACATTTCCATTATGATGATTAAGTAATGGATGTGATGATATATGATTGGTGTAAAAGTGGCATAGTGGATGGAGATTCTTAGAAGATGATATTGTTCTTAGATGATGTAGAGGTTCATGGGCAGATAAATTTAGAGTCATTGATTATTGTTTAGATAGGTATATATTAATCACCTATGATCGATGGTGTTGGAACCTTACTACTTTCTTGAGTAGGATATTCCTATAGGGGTGATTTCAACATGGTGGTCATGTGTGAATATATATTTTCATGTAATGAACCTGAATGATTTTTCATAATTTGGGGAGCACTTTAAAAAATTACCTAGGTGGATATTGGATTTTCAATTAGTTTCCGTATTAAATATTTTTATAGACTTCCTAAAAATAAACTTCTCAAGTGGGTAACTACCATAGTGTGGTATGTCCAACAGATAATTCTAAATGTAATTATACCTTGTAAATATTATCTATATGATAGAGGAGGAGGTTTTATCAAGGGTTTGTGATGTTCATTTTATCTTATTATATAAGGTTCCATCCTAGAGTATATAGCTGACATAGTAAGGTCATATGAATGACTAGAACTATATAATTCATATTGTAGAAGATTGGGCCACACGATGAGTAGTGGGGTAATGTTTAGTGGTTAGTTGAGATTGGAATTATTTCAAACATGTTTATCATGATCATTAATGAAATATAGAAGTAAAAACAACTAATTTATCTTTTACAGTGGGTGTGAGCCTATAGGGAATCAAGGTGAGGACAAGGGATTACAAAAAATGTTTGTGTAAAGGTTTAGTAATAAGGGACAAAATTCTATTTTTCAATAATTGTGTGACAATGGTGCATGTGACTTATTGTAAGTTGATAGAAGGGGATATATCATAAATATTGAATGGAATATGTCCTTGTAGAATTTTCAATTACATTTAAGAATCTTATAAAGTTCTTAGGGTTATATTTTGGAGTATATGGGTATCTCCCATATAAAAACACTATTAAACTCTCCTTTAAGGTGGGGATAAAGGTACTCCAACTAGGGAGAACATTTTCATCTAACCTTATTTAGTTTTATATTGATGGGTTATGGATCCATTTCATCAAATGTAGTTGTACATACCTTGATTAATGAAATTTGTTTAGATAAGGGGATTGGAATGATTCTCCGAGGGAAGATGAATATCTCCTCTTAGTTCATGCATTGGTTGGGATGGAACTGGTATCCTTATTGATATAATTGTATTATTCATTAAAATTAATTTTTTATCTAGAATTATTAGATCTCAAACCTAAATAAGTGAATAATGTTCATATTAATGTTGAGTTTTTCCACATGGATATTTTTGGTTAGATTTATTATTATGAGGCCCCAAATATTTATTTTTCAAGGATTAATTTTTTTTAAAGGTGGGGAGGATGTAGATAATATTTTTCTTAATTAAGGCATAGATAATTTTTTATTTCTTTAGTCTCAAGAACTATCTTGGTATAAAATAATAAATAAACTCGATCCAAATAACTTATAAATTTTTTCTAATAGTTCTATTAATTTCAAGGTGCAGTATTTATGTCGAGCTAAGTAAGAGAAGAATTTTGTGTGTTTCAAAGCCTTAATATTAATATATTAAGTATAATATATTTTTTTATTATGAACTAATGAATTAATTAAAATAATTATTTTTATTCATAATAAAGTCTTTTATTGGAAATAAAATATTATGGTTGTGTTTTTTAATAGGGTTTTACCCTAAGGGTTCTAGAATTTGAGTTATCCTTGAGAGTTCTCAAGATTGACCCTAGTGGAGAGTATTTGAATAATATACCACGAAACTTTTAGTTTCACCTTTTCAAATATATTTTACTCAAACTTATAGGTGTATCCAAATAAAATACATAGTATGAGAGAAATATAGAGAAAGATAAATAATTCTTTAGAGTATTTTAGAGAATCCTAGGAATCTAAAAATGAATTTTTTCTATCATTAATGAAGACAAATGAAGAATTAATCTTCACCAATGAATTATCTGAATCTGATGTTGAGATTTATTATTTTCATCACTCAGTTATTCATTAATATTATATTTAATTTATAAAATATAAACCCTCAATCTCTATGATTTTATATTTTTTTTTATTTTTTTATTCTCCTCTAACCCCATTGAGGTAATCAATTTTTTAAACTATTTATATATAAACCTTATGTCATGGAATTTATATGGTAGGGTAATGGTTCCCCTAAATTTTTTCTTGATGTTTTTATGACTTTATTAGATCATAAAATAACGTGGGTTATTATTAACTCTCTCACAACCTCTTATCTTATCACTATTCCCTTTATCTCTCTCCTTTTCTCATGTGGATCGTGGATCGGGCCTATGGGCACTAGGTAATGAGATAGACATGGTGGATTTTGTGGGAGAAGAGAATGATATGGTGGTTGGAGTCACAGAAATGAGGGATTGTGTGGTAGTGTGTGATAGAGGAGATGCTAAAAACGTTGGTGGAATTGGATCACAATGGTGGATGCGGTCTAGCTAGATTCTGATGGGTATGCGTGGTAGTCTAGGAGGAGGAAATTGTGGTGGTCGATGTGATGTTCTATAGAGGAGATGGATGTGGGTGGATAAGACATGTCCCCTACCATACAATAATTTGTTATGGGATGACCACTAGTCTTCCATGTGGTAGGTGGGATGTGGATGGTCTAAGCGGAAATAGATCCGCTAGACCAGGTGTCATGTGGTTCTATTTATGGACTAGCATGCTTCCTGAGAACTTGGATTAGGTAGCCTGACCACATAGCCGGGTGGGAGTCCGGATCAGGTTGGGTATCTCCATAACTCACCTAGGCGGGAGGGGGAGGAAGTCGAGGCATAATTTACTGGGGTTCCATGATCTTACACAATACCCATTCATATTTCAAAACATAGATAATTAGGATTCACCTCTCCCCTCCTAGTATACTGCATGTCATATCCAGAGTCACCACATGTATTTATTTCTCCATTATGGGGTAAATTCCAGACAAATACCACCATGTGTCAGTTTTGGGAAATGAAATAGCCTATTATGAGTATTTTCCATGTATATCAAGATGGTGTGGTCCATTTGACCATCCATGGGATTTTAAAATGTGATATTGGTAGTAATTTAATTTATTTCTATAAAACCATTCTTGCATGACAATCAAAGAACTGATAGGGTAGGTACTCCCTAGGTAGTATGTGAGTGATAGGGCATGGGTCTCCTATATTATTCCTAGAGTTTTGTAGTCCCTTACAAACTTGGGTCCTGGGTCCTCTAGTTTTACATGGGGTTAGTGCTCCCTCAATATTGATGAGGTTTGGGTCCCCAATACACTATAGTGGGAGTTCGGTACTCCCTTGAATGCTCATGGAATGACTCCCATATCCCTAGAGTTGGCACTCATATTTTTTTCTATGTTCTTATTGATGAGGTACATGTCCTATATATTATAATTGGTGTCGCAAATGGGTTTTTGTACATGGGTAGTTATGATTATAGGGTGTGGTTCTCCCTTGACCAACATCTATTCTCAGGAAAGGTGTGATATCCCCAATCAGTTTCTAAAATGAAGATGTGGTATTAGTATATAGTAAGGTAAGGTACTCATTAAACTATCTTATATGATTTGGTTGGTTGTGATCTACCATTATTTTCTTATATATATATAATATGGAATAATGTATGAATATATTAGATGATTTGATACTTATGACTCATTAGGAACTTGAGGTTTCCTTTGTTATTTTCCTTTCACATAGGTTAACTACATCATAATTCATGAACATTTATTTACTTTTAACATCCCTAGTTACTTGAACGTTTTAGACCATTATGGGTTGGATCATGATGATTGGGACTTATATGTTTCCAAGTACTTTTAGTCACAAATCATATTTGGATTATCTTTCCATTATGGCTTTAGGGGATTCAACTGAGTATGTTTATAATCACCCATGGGCAGGCCTTATGAACACACATATTATATCTATGTAAGACATTCATAATTTATGTATGGTCTTGGGGGACGTGGTGGTGAAAATTATTCTTCATATATAATTATGAAAGATTTTTGGAGATGTGTGATGAAGTATGGTGGTTTTTAATTGTGACAGTGATCGTTTCTACCAGTTGTCGATCCAAGAGTACCTATAGTGAGGATAAGTTTTAAAGTGTTTTATGTATAGTATATTCAAAGGATTTTCTTATGTACAATCACTTGAATAGTTTAACTTGGTGGAATTATTCTTGTATTTAATTTCTCATGATTGTTTCGTGTATAGTTATGTTTTTCATTTATATATATGTTTATTTGGTTTCTAGTAATTCTGTGCATTGTAGATATATATTTTTTAGTTATAATGGGATAAGGAGTCCCATGTTGTGTGTTAGTCCTATTAAGTTCTAGTAACCAAAACTTGACCTATTGGATGTGTCCTTGGGGTCTCTTGTTTGACCTATTATTGGCCTAAGTAGGACCAAAATTTTTCAAGTTATTTTATATGCTATAACCATAATGACTACTACGAGTCCCTTATCCTAGGGTATATTGTCACCAACCCAATGTCTCCAATACTAGATTGTAAACACCTTGGTGTGAGAATATAGGCATAATAGTATCAATCCTACACTAAATATTATTAGAGTTGGTTCCTTAGAACTACTTGACTTTGTACTATGGATAACAAGAATATATAAATTTTATTATCACATAATGATGGTCCATATATGTTATATTAGTGTGAAAATTTCTCTAAAATATTCATTGTGTCACATGTTTGTAAAAAAATCCCTTCTATAATGAGAACCCGGTGACGCAATAAAAATATAATTAAATCAATATATTTCTTATGGTCTAGTTACATCAATTGGAAGTGAAAAATATAAATTTTTGTTATTTGGTGTTGGGAGATCAAAATAATTGTGAACGTTTCTTGTGAAGTTTTAATCTTTTTATCTTCAAGAAGGGTGGTCATAAATATAGAACTGCAAATAGAAATTTCACATGTTTTAAGTTTCATTTGATATTACTATATTTGTATGCATATATTGATCCTTAAACTTCATTCCCTTATTAATATATATCATGAATCACATAATTTGATGCATGGATGAAAACTATGATGATATATACTAACAGTGATGAATAAAGAATTGGATGCATCATAAGTGACATAATATTAATTAAATGATCAAGATATGACATATACCTTCCTTATTGATGGAGGAATATGTCCCTTTATTTTTTATTGAAATTTAACTATATAATAAAATCCATGACTGTGGTAGTTTATAGACATGTTAGTTTCTGAATGTTAAGGAATTAGAAGTTTCACATATAGTGTGACGAGACAAGTATGTATCATTATTGACACGATATCGGTAGACAAAGGGATTATATTACACAATAGTGTTATAAGGATGGTTATTGTAGTAGTTATATTAGCTTTTTTCTATATGGGTGTCTTGAAATGTTGTTAGATGCTGATAATGTATGTTAGGTAAGTTTACATATTTCTATTAAGGAAGAGGCATAGAGGGTAACAATATCTATATATCTAGGATCTCTTTGAAACATATTATATTTAATTTGAAGAATATGTTTATTATATTGTACATAGGATAATATTTATTCAAGTAAATTTTGATCACATAAATTGAATCATGATATATTCTATTTTAGAATATGTGAGTTAAATTTATCTACTCATTAATAATTCAAAAGTTAATTAATATAATATTTCATTATGCACAAGATTACTGAATTGAGAAAAATAATTTTTTAGTCAGGTTATAGGAATAGTAGAAATACATATTTATTCACAAGTTTGGATAATATTCTATTTTATCGGATGATATGGATTGATTGTAATGATCCAATAAAAATGAAATATTTAATATCATTTAAAAATATTTATTTATTTATTTTTTAAATTATATTAGATTAAATAGAAGTCATGGAATATAATAATAATAATATTATTATTATTATTTTTTATGTGTTATTTTACATAGATTATATAATATGATAATGAAAATGGTATAATTATCATTATTTATCCCTAATAATATATTAAAAAAAGTATATAATTTTTTATTGGGATTTTTTTGAAAAAAAGAGGCATTATCTAGAATTACCTTAATACTAAGAAACAAAATTATCCCTTCCTACCTCACTTAAAAAAGTAGAGTGAGAACAAGATAATATTTTCATGATCAAAAATAAATGACGTGAAACACTTGATTCTTTTACACTAGCACCTAATATTTTAAGAAACTCTTTAATGATTTGGGGAGAATGTGTGAATACCTATAAAAGAATCCATCATTGGTTTCTCCATCATAACTACAATTAAGTAAGAGAGGAGAAAAATTTAATCAGGAATATTACCAAAAAACAAGAAAATAATTAATTTAAATTAGTTATTAATTAAATTTATATGATCCATCTATATTATTCCATAGAGAATTATTATAGTTTTACAGATATATCGATTGTTTTTTTGAAAAACCAAAATTGGGAAACGATCCAATGCTGCTGATATTACTTGGAACCTATAAGTGGTATAAGAGGGATCAAATTAAAATTAATAATTATCTATAATTTATTGGATAAATTTCATTCAATTGACTTATAGCATTATTATTTAAATTTTTATACTGGATCAAATAGTTGAGAAGAGAATTTAATTTTACTCTGTATAAGTAAGAATGGGACAAAAACACAAGAATAGTAATCAATGAAACCATCTAGAGGAGTTAGAGTTATTAGCTGCACAAAACTGTTATACAACCTTTAATGGAAAATCACACCCCATTTAATATGTTTTTCCCCAATCAAGGCATATGCCATGTTATTTATGAGATGTAATGTGGATTAATATAGAAAATTATTAAAAATATCTTATTGCATTAAAGTAGTGTATGTGAGTTGATAGGATCCCCACAGTGTCTAGTTGGTAAGGTTTTGACTTATAAAATCACACATGGTATACACCATGTAAATCGTATTGCATCGTGTGTGTTATTATGAGTCAACATTACACATTTCATATTGAAATCTTGGTTGGGATGTGACTTGATACTAACTACATGTTGTATAGATGAAATATACATTGTGTGACATGTGTCTTTCCATACTAAGTACATACTGAGTGGCTTTTGGAATGTCATGTGGGTTAATATGTGGTGTAATCACTTTTCATGTATTGAATACCATCACATGATTTATAACTATCTGTTTCACCACTTGTATATAATGTTCATTTTAATTGAACATGCCATGTAAATTAATGGAATTTAATGTGGTTATTCATGCCCAAAATAATATATAGTATTACAACATAGAATAACATTCTATGTATATTGTGACATGATGTGTCAAGTTACATGGCATGTAGTTGTAGTTAACAAAATGTATATCATGGGATATATAAATTAAAAAAAAAGAGTCATTAATTTTATTATTTTAGTACACACTGTGTTGACACCAAAGAACACAAAGTATAATTTAATATTTAATATTTTAAAATTAAATTTATTAAATTTGTTTATTAATATTTAATTCAATTCTTAAAATGAGGCAAGGACCAAATGAAGGATATAATTTAACATAAATAATTAATATAATAATTCATTTTTTACTTTATTAATTCAAACTAATTTATCTTAAAAAATATAAATTGTAAATAGATTATAAAAATACTAAATGTAGTATTTGTGGAATTTTGTTAATTATTATAAGCTTTGACTAACCTGTTTGTATATTATATTTAATTATAAAATTAAATTATTTATTGGATGATTTATTATGTATTGGAATAAGTGTCAAAGTATTATTTAATGTAACCATAAACCTTAGGTGTAACACCCCAAGCTTCCACGGTACGCTTCTCTTTGAATAATACAGTAGCGTGTGTTGTACGCAACATCGAGTTCTAACACAGACCACAACCAATCAAACTAGCCATTATGAATAGTAATACCCACTTTTTGAAATTTTATAAATTTTATCCTTCAAAATGGAATTCATTTTTGGATTTGGAATATCGAAATTAGCATAGGGTGAAATTTTGGTATTTTTCTGAAAACTTTCAATTTTCGATGAATAGTGAGAAAATTGTCATGGTTTAAAACCGAATTTTCATTTAAATAATTATTTATTTTATTTAAATTTAATTAAGGTCAAAATGGATACATAATACCTATATAAGTTCAATGTAATTCATTGGAATTAGTTTAGAATCATTTTAGATATATAAAAATTTTATGGAACTTTTCACCGTCTTTTACCCACCTTCTAGGAGAATTTGGAAATTCACATAAAACTTAATTTTACTGCTTCTATGAGTGGAATTTCGAAAATCTGAGAGTCACGGTTAATATCAAGGAGTAAAATGTGGTTCAATAAGATAAAAATAAATTTTTGTGAATAGTAACTTTTTACTTTTATTTACCACAATTAAAAGTAAATAGGGTAATTAAGGGTAAAAATGATATTAATATTACCCTAACACATGTCCTAATTCTATTGGAAAAGTTAATATCGACCAAAAACAACCTTAAGAATAAAATATTATCATTTAGGTCCACTTGGATTAGATTAGAACATTTATTATTATTTAATTCAAAGAAGAGTTAAAAGAGTTAAAATCAAAGTTTAATAACTAAAACATTTTTAATATAGGGTTATACATAAGATAAATTAGATTATAAATATTAATTATAAAGATAAACTTATTTCCTACATAATTATATTTTATTTATAATTTTTAGACATTAAATAAGTTAATTTATTTATGACACAATGGTGATGCAGTAATTACCTTTTTAATGAAATATTAAAATAATTGATATTATAAATATCCAAATAAATGTAATTTGAGACTTTTTATGAATTAAAGTAATTTTATAGGTTAATATGACATATTAGTACTAATTATAAATTTTTTTTGGAAGTAATAATGCTGTTATAAAATTATCAAAAACACAATACTCAATAGTGTCAAAATTGACATAAAAGAGTTTTTAAAACAAATATTATATTATTAATTTATATTCTATTCCTAAAAATCTAAGGTTCGGCCAAAATACTTATATCATGATAGGTGTATTATTAATGGACCACTTGGGGTTATCTTGGATGTATATAGTAATTATATTAACTATATAATATAAAAATACAAAGTGACATGGTAAATGTCAAACTAATTAACTAAGAGTTAAAACAAAGCGATAAGGTTAATATAATGCCCAAAACCTGTATAAAATATATTTTTTGAAAGGATTTAGACCCATACCCACCTTAAACTTTAAATAATACACTTTGGAGCCATTAGAAACCGAATATGAATTTATTATAAAATAATATTTCTAGCTTTTCCAATGGTTCCCCTCACCCCTCTTATAAAAGGGAACTCCCCCTTTTCTCAATTTCACACATTAAAAGCCTTTGGAATCGGCCAACATCTGCCCATATACCCTATCAAATATCCTCCTTTCATCCTAGTGTCCTTCCTTTAGTCAGAAAGTCAACCTAACGAGCCCTTTTGATCAAATCAAAAGGAAGAACCCGAAGAAGAGGTAATGTTTTCACCACCCTCTTTTAAATTCATTTCTTCTTCAACTTCTTCTTTCTTTGTTATTTCCATTATAGAATAGTAAATATAGTATCTTCTATATACTGTGATGTTATTATAAATATGGTACAACCATATTTAGTATTCTATCCATCTTTTGAATGAAATGTCACCATACGTCCGTACGTACGGCTTACCGTCTCCACGTCGTGGTGTAATTGTTATTCAATATATTATTATTTGGATGGGTATAATAATGATGTGTAATTCATGTAAATAATAAATATAACATGATAATGATTCTGTATATATTATATAAAATCCAATTATATATTATTTTAATATCAAAAGAATGATATTGTCGCTTCTGTGTACGTACGGACTACCGTCTCCACGAACGCGATGAGATTCATTCCCCATCGTATCCATTCAAGAATAATTCTCATTTGATGATTAAAAGTAATGTTTAAGAACTTTATATCATTATGGATATTAATAATATACAACCTATCCATAACAAACACGACTTATGTAACACAACATATAAAAGAAAACGAGTAAGTTAACACCCGAAACGACGATAATAATAAAATGTTATTAACATAACATTTTTAGAAGATCATATATGATATCATAATTATGTATATGGTTCTTGTATAATTTAATAAAAATGTTTCAACTATTATAAAGGAGGTTAACATACCATAGACTAAGGAAAAGTATAAGGTAATGGTTTATTTCACAATCTCTTCATTATCCGATTTTGTTTATACGCAATTATCTACTGGGACCACTTTATCATCCACATCAATGTTTCCTAAAAATGTATTTCAAATCATTATTTATATTTTAAAAACTACGGGATAAATCCATTTATACCCTTGTTGAATTTTTATAAGAATTTTATAAAGGAATATTTCTATCGTTTTCCAAACAAGGTCCATTTTAACCTTTTCGACAGAATTAAGGTAAGATTGTATTTTTTTAACTTATACGGCGGGTGCAGATATTTTCGGCCATTATAAAATATTTGAATCTTCCCTCAAAATATTATAAGAATATTTTGAAAGTAAATGTTTTATTTTATAATTATGTGACCTTTAAATGATTTCAAAATGAATATTTTAAGAATTTGTGAAAGGTACTCTTTATCAAGATCAGAATTTTAAATGTTTTAAAGATTTATCTGTCTAAATATTTTTAATTAATGTCCACATTTTCAAAATGATTTTAAGGATTTATTTATATGTACATGAATGTTCTGAAATGATATTTATTTTCAAAAGTTTCAAAGTGGTATGGGACACTTTGATTCAAAAATATCTTTTAAATTACTTCCTTTATAAATGTGTGACTTTTAAATGATTTCAAAAAAGAGATATTTCTCTCAAATAGTTTTGAATTCATCTATGTCAACACACTTTGATAGATTTTAGGATTATTTGAAGTTGATTTATTATGATAGAAAACTTCCATACTGTGTTAAAGGTTTTGTGATATGTTTGAATGTGGATGTGTTATTTTTATACCATTCATGGTTTATGGAGAAAGTATTGACATTTCGTATGCTAGTTTTAATACGAATGTTTATGTTATGTTTAAACCTATTCATATGAGGAATGCATTGCGCTTATTAAGTGACGAGTGGAGCCTGCTATAGCTCCTCAATGCATCAGTATGTCTCATGAGACAAACTAGTGTCTTGGAACAAGGCCTTGACAAAATCTTATTTGTAGTCTTGGCACGAGGCCTTGGCTACGTGGTTATGATAGTCTGGCATTATGAATTACATCATTATGAAAGTGGTTATTGATATTGCATGTGATTATTCGACTAGTAAAATATCCATGTGAAAAATTAAATGGCATTATTTCATTTTATCTTTGCATTTTATGCTGAAGTTCAAGTTTAAAAAGATTTTGTTTTAGTTATACATTGCCTTAAAAGTTTATGCTTATTTATGAAGGTTTATGCTATATTTTTATCCTTATTGAGCATCTGAGCTCACCCCTTTCAATTTTTTAATTTTTCCCAGGATGTGAAGAAGTATTTTATGAATGACCTGCAGGGATAGTCAAAAGGGGATATGAGTGTGGACCATGGAGACTATATTATTGTATTTTTTCAATTTATGATGTAATGTATACTTCATGAATGTATCTAGTGATTCCGAGGCTACTAAACTAATCGGTCTTTCAGGAATTGATCTTTTGTGATCATGCCAATGTTATGAAATAATGCACCGACTCTGGGTAACTGGGGTTGGGGTGTTACAGTTGGTATTAGAGGAAGTTTAGTACAAACCTTGGAAGCTAGATTTAGATAAACTCTGATTAGAGCACATAGCCCTAAGATAGAATTTGAGGATTAGTATAGAAGAACTTCCTAGAATTTTGGTATTGTAGAGATTTTGTGAGTTTTTCGAGCAATACATCCCTGTCTGGATATGAGCAGGTAGAGGAGGCTTTGGCACAGATGTACCTGGGGATAAAACTTGAAAACACCGCTTTGAGCTAGACTCGAATGGGAATTGGTGCATGACAATGGGCCTTGCTGCACTCTTGGTTACGACACTCCCGGGGGATTTGCTTAGGATAATTTTCATTTTCTTTACAAAACATTTTGAAGGGTTTATGAGTATATACTTCCTCAATGAAAACATTTTTATGATTATGGATTATATTCATAAATAGTTAAATTTATGTTAAGTGTTTTACAAGTATGGAATTATGTATTTTGATTCATAAACTGATCAAGTTTATGCCATTGTTTAGAAATGGAGTCTAGTGGAAGAAATGGAAATTCTACCAATGAAAACACTCCATGTAGGGATTTACCTCCTATTCAAGATAATTATAGTGGAGCTGGTTATGCAACTGGTGCTGATCAGCTAATCACCATACTGGGATAACTCACTAAGGTTATGAATAATAAGCTTACCCATATGAAGCACCATAATCCGCAGCGTGGAGGATCAATGTTCGATCGATTCATGAGGAAAAAACCACCAACATTCAATAGGAGTAAAAATCCATTGGTATTTGAGCAATGGATAAGTTCCCTAGAGAAAATATTTCAGGCTTTGGGGAGTAGTAATAGGGAAAAAGTTATCATGGAAGTTTACCGCCTCACTTGAGATGCTGATCAATGGTGGTCATTGATTCAACACATGAAGGAAGATGATGAAATATCAAATATGGAATGAAGGGAGTTCAAAGATCTATTTTTAGAAAAATACTTTCATCGTGACCATCGACTAGATATAGAAAGGCAATTTCTGAGTCTGAGACAAAAGGAGGATGAGAATGTTGCAATGTATGAGGCTAACTTTATAAGGTTAGAAAGGTATGCTGGAGATTATATACGTAACCCAAGAAGTAATATTGATCATTTCTTTGATGGGTTAAAACCATTTCTCCGTAAATAATTAGTCTCACAAACCTTCTCGTTATACGAAGAAATTGTCTCATGTGCTATCAAGAAAGAAAAGGAATTCTCTAAGTCTTATGACTTTATAGAAAAGCAGAAGAATAATAGATCTGCTGATCACTCTTGGAATGGAAATAAGGGGAAGAAGGGAAAGGTTGAATATCCATCCTACAGTAAAGTTGGGAAGAAACACCCCAGTACTTGCTTAAAAGGAATGGGAGTCTATTAAAAGTGTGGTGAAAAAGGCCACCAAGCTCGTGATTGCAAGGGGAAGAAGGAAGCTACCGATGTCTAATGCTACAATTGCACGGAGATGGGACATTATGAAAATGAATGTCCTAAGCATCAGGAGAAATTACCTCAAAAAAGGCCAAGGGATCAATGCCAAGCTTATGCTATCACTACTGCTGAGGTAGAAGTTCCAAAAGACGTGGTGAGAGGTAATTTAATGGTTTCCTCAAGTTTAGAAAATGCATTATTTGATTCTAGATCATTGCATTATTTCATATGTTCCCAATTTTCTAAGAAAATTAGATATTTCCAATTTTATTTAACAAGGGAGTTGTCAGTTAAAACTCGTAAGGGAAGTATCATTGCAAAAAAGTTATGTGAATCAGTCCCCATTAGAGCACATAAATATTCTTTATCCGCTGATCTCATCGTCATACATATGATTGAATTTCATAAAATCCTCGGTATGGATTGGCATTCAGACCATGATGCAAAAATTTATTGTAAGAAGAAGGATGTTACTATTTTCGATGATAATGAAAAGGAAAACCTTATCTATAGAGCAGAATCATCACCACCTAATTCTTACCTAGATCCACCCCAGTAGCTCAACTAAATTCAATTATTGGGGAGGAAGAAAATGAAATGACTGTGGGTAAGGAAAGGAATGTTCAAATAGAGGATGTACCTATTGTGAAAGAATATGTAGATGTGTTTCCGGAAGATTTACCTAGACATCATCCAGACCGAGAAGTTGAGTTTTCCATTGATTTAATTCCTGGATCAAGGCCTATATCAAAGACCCCTTATATAATGGCCACTATGGAATTAGTTGAAATAAAGAAACAACTAGAGGAATTGAGTAATAAGGGATTTATTCTCCCTAGTGTTTCTCCATGGGGAACCCCTGTTCTTTTTGTTAAAAAGAAATACGGATCTATGAGGTTATGTATCAACTACAAGGAGATCAATGCTATAACAATAAAGAACAAGTATCCCCTACCTCGCATTAATGATTTATTTGAACAACTGCACGAAGCTCAATACGTTTCAAAGATTTAACTTCGATCTGGATATCATCAATTGTGTGTGAAGAAGGAAGACATTCCTAAGACAACATTTTGAACCAGGTACGAGAATTACGAGTTTACCTTATTGCCTTTTGGATTGAATAATGCACCCTATGTATTCATGGATCTAATGAATAGAGTTTTCAAGGAATATCTCGATGACTTTGTGGTGGTATTTGTTGATAATATCTTGGTATACTCCAAAATCTATGAAGATCATGAAAATCACTTGCGCATTATCTTGAAGACTCTGAGGAGACATGAATTATATGAGAAGTTTAGTAAGTGTGAATTATGGCTTCAGGAGATTTTTTTCTTGGCCATATTATCTCTAAAGATGGAATCTCTGTTGATCCTTCTAAGACCAAGGCAATCCAAGAATGGCCTGCACCGATGAGTATAACTGAGGTACGTAGTTTTATTGGTTTAGCAGGTTATTATCGACATTTCGTCCAGAATTTTGTCCAGTTGGCTAACCCATTAACAAAGCTCACACGTAAAGGGGTTAAATTTGTTTGGACAAAAGAGTGTGAAGAATGTTTCGAATAACTGAAGAGAAGATTAGTCAATGATCCTGTATTGACTCTACCATCGGGGAATGATGGGTTTCTTATTTATAGTGATGCATTGAAGAAAGGACTTGGTTGTGTCCTTATGCAGAATGATAGGGTAATTGCCTATGCATCACGACAGATGAAAATTCGTGAGCAAAACTATCATACTCATGATCTTGAGTTACCAGTTGTGATCTTTGCTTTGAAGATATGGAGACACTACCTCTATGGTAAAAAATGCGAGATTTATACTGATCACAAGAGTTTGAAGTATATTTTCTCAGAAAAAGATCTCAACATGAGGCAAAGGCGATGGCTTGAACTACTCAAGGATTATGATTGCACGATACACTACCACCTGGGGAAGGAAAATAAGGTGGAAATTTTATTGCTATAAGAATTACCAAGTAAGCACATTTTATTGCTATAAGAGAAGATCTACCACTGGAACGTCTAGCAAGACTATATATTAATGAAGTTGTGAGACTTCATGGAGTACCCTTATCGATTGTTTCTGATCGTGATCCCCATTTTACTTCAGGATTCTGGAAGACTCTTCAGAAGGACTTGGATACTGAACTTCGTTTGAGCACTTCCTACCACCCTCAAACAGATGGAAAATCAGAACAGACTATTCAAACCTTAGAATACATGTTCATATCATGATCACTTGACTTTCTAGGTATGTGGGATCAATATTTACCTATGGTAGATTTTTCCTATAACAATAGCTTCCATTCGAGTATTCAGATGGCACCATATGAAGCGTTATACGGAAAGAGATGTCGCACACCAACCTGTTGGGATGATGTTGGTGAAAGAAAACTTGTAGGCCCAGAACTGGTGGAGGAAACAATGGAAAAGGTGAAGGTAATCCAAAACCACATCAAAGCAGCTCAAAGTAGGCAGAAGAGCTATGTCGATAACTGAAGAAAGGATTTGGAATTTCAGGTAGGAGATCATGTTTTCTTGAAGGTATCTCCATGGAAGGGAGTCATACGTTTCGGTAAGAAGGGTAAATTGAGTCCCAGGTACATCAGATCTTTCAAAATTCTAGAACTAATTGTGGCTGTATCTTACCGTCTGGTAATGCCTCCAAGTCTCTCCAAAGTTCACGATGTGTTCCACGTATCACTGTTGAGAAAATACATGCCTGATCCAACACATGTACTCACTTACGAGGAATTAGAACTGGAACCCGATCTGTCTTATTGTGAAGAGCCCGTCAGGATTCTTGACACAAGAGAACAAGTGCTGAGAAACCAGACGACTTGTCTGGTAAAAGTTCAGTGGAGAAGCCATACGATGGAAGATGCAACATGGGAACCCGATGAACTTATGATGAAGAACCACCCAAGTTATTTCATGTGGTAGTATTCTAGAAATTTCAAGGATGAAATTATTTCAAGGATGGTAGAATGTAACACCCCAATCTTCTACGCCATGCTTCTCTTTGAATAATACAGTAGCATGTGTTGTACGCAACTTCGAGTTCTAACACACACCACAACCAATAAAACTAGCAGTTATGAATAGTAATACCCACTTTTTAAAATTTTATAAATTTTATCATTCAAAATGGACTTCATTTTTGGATTTGGAATATTGAAATTAGCATAGGGTGAAATTTTGGTATTTTTCTGAAAACTTTCAATTTTTGATGAATAGTGAAAAACACTGTGTCATGGTTTAAAACCGAATTTTTATTTAAATAATTATTTATTTTATTTAAATTTAATTAAGGTAAAAATTGATACATAATACCAATATAAATTCAATTTAATTCAATGGAGTTAGTTTATAATAATTTTAGATATATAAAAATTTCATGGAACTTTTCACCATCTTTTACCCACCTCCTAGCAGAATTTCAAAATTCACATAAAACTTAATTTTACCGCTTCTGTAAGTGGAATTTTGATAAATATCAGAGACACAGTTAATATCAAGGAGTAAAATGTGGTTCAATATGATAAAAATAATTTTTGGTGAATAGTAAATTTTTACTTTTATTTACTACTGTTAAAAGTAAATAGGGTAATTAAGGGTAAAAATGATATTAATATTACCATAAAACATGTCCTAATTCTATTGGACAAGTGCATATCGACAAAAAACAACCTTAGGAATAAAATATTATCATTTAGGTCCACTTGGATTAGATTAGGACATTTATTAATATTTAATTCAAAGAAGAGTTAAAAGAGTTAAAATAAAGGTTTAATAACTAAAACATTTTGAATATTGGGTTATACATAAGATAAATTCGATTGTAAAAATTATTTAGAAAGATAAAAATATTTCCTACATAAGTATATTGTATTTATAATTTTTATACATAAAAAAAGTTAATTTATTTATGACACAATGGTGATGCAGTAATTACCTTTTTAATGAAATATTTAAATAATTGATATTATAAATATCAAAATAAATGTAATTTGAGACTTTTTATGAATTCCACTAATTTTCTAGGTTAATATGACATATTAGGACTGAATATATAATTTTTTTTCGAAGTAATAATTCTGTTATGAAATTATCAAAAACAAAATACTCAATAGTGTTAACATTGACATAAAAGAATTTTTAAAAAATATATTATATTATTAATTGATATTCTATTCATAAAATCTAAGGTTCAGACAAAGGACTTATATCATGATAGTTGTATTACTAATGGACCACAAGGGGGGTCGCTTGGATGTATATAGTAAGTTTATTAACTATATAATATAAAATTACAAAGTGACATGGTAAATGTCAAACTAATTAACTAAGAGTTAAAACCAAAAGATAAGGTTAATATAATGACCCAAAACTGTCTAAAATATATTGGTTGAAAGGATTTATACACATACCCACATTAACCGTTAAATAATTCACTTTGGAGACATTATAAACCGAATATTAATTTATTATAAAATAATATTTCTATCTTTTACAAAGGTTCCCCTCACCCCTCTTATAAAAGGGCACTCCCCATTTTCTCAATTTCACACATTCAAAGCCTTTGGACTCAGAAAAACTCTACCCAAATACCCTATCAAATATCCTCCCTTCATCCTAGATTCCCTCCTTTAGTCATAAATCCAACCTAAGGATCCCTTTTGATCAAATCAAAAGGAAGAACCCGTAGAAGAGGTAATGTTTTCACCACCCTCTTTCAAGTTCCTTTCTTCTTCAACTTATTATTTCTTTGTTGTTTCCATTATAAAATAATAAATCCAGTATCTTCTATATAATGTGATGTTATTATAAATATGGTACAACCATATTAATTATTCTATTCATCCTTTGAATGACATGTCACCATACGTGTGTACGTACGGATTACCGTCTCCACGTCGTGGTGTAATTGTTATTCAATATATTATTATTTGGATGGGTATAATAATGATGTGTAATTCATGTAAATAATAAATATAACATTATAATTATTCTTTATATATGATATAACATCCAATTATATATTATTTTAATATCAAAATAATGATATTGTCGCTCGTGCGTACGTACGGACTACCGTCTCCACGAACGCGATGAGATTCATTCCCCATCATATCCATTCAAGAACAATTCTCATTTGATGATTAAAAGTAATGTTTAAGAACTTTATATAATTATTGATATGAATAAGATACATCCTATCCATAACAAACACAACTTATGTAACAAAACATATAAAAGAAAACGAGTAAGTTAACACCCGAAATGACGATAATGCTAAAATATTATTAACAAAGCATTATTAGAAGATCATATATGATATCATAATTATGTATATGGTTCTTGTATAATTTAATAACAATGTTTTAACTATTATACAGGAGGTTAACATACCATCGACTAAGGAAAAGTACAAGGTAAGGGTTTATTTCACAATCTCTTCATTATCCAAAGTTGTTTATACGTAATTATCTACTGAGACCTCTTTATCATCCACATCCATGTTTCTTAAAAATTTATTTCAAATCATTCTTAATATTTTAAAGACTATGGGATAAAGTCATTTATACTCTTTTTGACCTTTTGTAAGAAGTTTATAAAGGAATCTTTTTGTCGTTTTCCAAACAAGGTCCTTTTTAACCTTTTCGACAGAATTAAGGTAGGAATGTATTTTTTTTAACTTATACGGCGGGTGTAGATATTTTCTGCCGTTATAAAATCTTCAAAGCTTCCCTTACAATCTTATAATAATATTTTGAAAGTAAATGTTTTATTTTATAATTATCTGACCTTCAAATGATTTCAAAATGAATATTTTAAGAATTTGTGAAAGGTAATCTTTATCAAGATCATAATTTTAAATGTTTTAAAGATTTATCTTTCTAAATATTTTTAATTAATGTCCATGTTTCAAAATGATTTTAAGGATTTATTTATATGGACATGAATGTTTTGAAATGATATTTATTTTCAAAAGTTTCAAAGTGGTATGTGACACTTTGATTCAAAAATCTCTTTTAAATTAATTCCTTTATAAATGTGTAACTTTTAAATGATTTCAAAAAAGAGATATTTCTCTCAAATAGTTTTGAATTCATCTATGTCAACATCCATTGATGGATTTTTAGCTTATTTGAATTTGATTTATTATGATACAAAAATTCCATATTGTGTTAATGGTTTTTTGATATGTATGACTGTGGATGTGTTATTTTTATACCATTCATGGTTTATGGAGAAAGTATTGACATTTCGTATGCTAGTTTTAAGATAAATGTTTATGTTATGTTTAAAATTATTCATATGAGGAATGCATTGGACTTAGTAAGTGACGGGTGTAGCCCGCTATATCTCCTCGATGCATCCGTAAGTCTCATGAGACAAACTAGTGTCTTGGCACAAAGCCTTGACAAAATCTTATTTGTAGTCTTGGCATGAGGCCTTGGATATGTGGTTATGATAGTCTGTCATTACGAATTCCATTATTATGAAAGTGGTTATTGATATTGCATGTGATTATTTGACTAGTAGAATATCCTTGTGAAAAAGTAAATGGCATTATTTCATTTTATCTTTTCCATTTTATGCTGACGTTCAAGTTTAAAAGGCTTTTGTTTTAGTTTTACATTGCCTTAAATGTTTATGATTATTTATGAAAGTTTCCATTGTATTGTTATCCTTACTGAGCATCTGAGCTCACCCCTTTCAATGTTTTAATTTTTCCCAGGATGTGAAGAAGTATTTTATGAATGACCTGCAGGTATAGTCTGAAGGGGATATGAGTGTGGACCATGGAGACTATATTATTGTAGTTTTTCAATTTATGATGTAATGTAAACATCATGAATGTAGCTAGTGATTCCAAGGCTACTAAACTAATCGGTCTTTCGAGACATGATCTTTTGTGATCATGCCAATTTTATGTAATAATGCACTGACTCTGGGTAATTGGGGTCAGGGCGTTACATCAAGTTCCCCTCACATGTAATGTGACTATAAATTTTTTAAGGATAGAGATACTGAATAGATAAATTGGTCCAAGACCTGATTCTATATATATCCAAACGAGAAGATACTTAGGATAATGGTAAAAAAATTCAATTCACTCCATGTGAAGGCAGACATAATTATTTCCTCAAGGTTCAATGTTGGTTTTTCACTGTTCGATAAACTAACCATTAAATAACGATCAATATCATTTCATTACTTTACATTATTTTATGAGTTGATGTTTCTTTTTAATATAATTAATGGTTTATTAAGGTAATTTATCATGATAAAATATATTATGTAAATCAAAAAGAATTATTTTATAAAATAAAATAAAGTGCATATGATTATTTTATCCTGCATAGTTAATTACATATGTATGTTCCCACAAAAATAAATTAAGAAGTATACAAATTATAAAATAAGATACCATATAGTATTAAAATTAATATGAAAAAATATCAATTTTTTTAATTATTTATATAATTTTAATATAAAATTAACAAGAATGTTAAAAATAAAATAAATGATATTTATGCATATGTTAATGAAATTCCTCAACATTAAATATTAAGTCATTAAAACACCTTCCATCACATTATTTGAAATACAAATATATTTTAAAATACTACCCTAGTCCATCTCATGGTACTTTAAATTATCATGGATTTCTAATGATTTTTTTGGTTGACTTAGCAATGTTATCAACAAGAGGATTTTTCCCAGGGAGAATTAGTGTAACTTGGAGACATGTATAGAGGAAATCAACATATAGGATTTAAGGAATGGGGAATCCACTCAACATATTATGTACCTCTGATTTGTTTCACTTGGAAATAAAATATTTCCGAAATAATTTTAATTAACTTGATAAATCATTAATCTAGGCCATGAGAATGAAAATATGGATCTATTCCACTAGAATATCTGAGAGACTAGATCTTATAAATTTAATAGTGATAGGTGTTTGGATTTGATAAAGTGGTGAGAGGATTAATTAAATTAATAATTATATTGTAGCTGATATCTATGAAAAATTTAAAAACTATTATTTTATTTGTTGGATATAATGCATAGTAACCTAAAAAGAACACTTTCCTTACGATCAATTTGGTAGAATGAAAATATCTTAACTAATTAAAGCATCCAGGAGTGGTAATGAAGCATGCACATTATAATAGACTAATAATGGAAGTTATTCATACTAGTGTCCCAATTGCTACCAAACCTTTAAAGGAAGAAATTGAGGAGGAGGAGAAAATATTCTGGAGAAAATTGTATGATTAATTTGATATCCAATGCGTCATGTCAACATCCATGTCTAGAGAGATTCATAATATTTATGAAGAAATTATTGGTTACTTCATGTTTTCTTATCTCAATGATCATTATTGTATTAAATAAAGATAAGGGATATATGAAATATCAAGGTAATTATATACATGAATGTTAGGGTAAGAAGTCTGTTACAAACCTCATGTAATCAATAAAATTGGATAAATTATTATTATTAGATATTATGACACCAATTTTCATTTAATAGTTATGAATATACCTTATCATTTCCTATTTTCCTATAAACAACTTGAGATTTATTATCAATTTCAACATAAAAAATATACACATGTCACTAAAAAATCATTTAACATTGATCGACCAAGTAGATAATGACATGATGTGAGAAAAGCCTTCAGTCATTGTGGTGAATAAAATGAAATGAAATGAATAATGGTCCAATGTAGTTTCCATGATAAAGGATACATTACAATACTATTCAATGAAGAAAATAATCCTGCCAAAGGATAAATAGATTTATATTATTTTTATTAATTGTGGAAATAAGGGATACTAGATGTTTAATTGTACCTCAATGAATAAGCAAGGGGAATCTTAGAGTAAATTTTCTTTCTAGTGTAATATTTTTATTTATACTAGTTTTTTATATGTATATTATGATTTACATATTTATATCTAAAAAGATGAACCATGTATATTCCTAAAGAATAAAAAAGGTGATGTGGATATTTAATATACCAATATAGCATTGTAACACCCCAAGATTTCATAGTACGTTATTTATTCAAAGTAATTTAATAACTTGCACTACATGCAACACCAGGTTCGAGTGCACCAAAAGATTACCAAAATCGTCGTTCAAAAGCGGTTATGAATAGTATTAACTGAATATTAAACTATATATAATTATTATAATTTTAGAATCCATATTATGAGTTTCTTAGACATAATGTGAGAACAAATTCATTTTTTTCAAATAAAAGAAGTATTTATTTCAAAAAATGCACTTTTACCGCCTTTTAATGATGAACCCTTTTTAAATCCAACATTTGAAACTTTTATATATTATATTTGAGAAAATAAACTTCTTATTTAGAATAGATACATAAGAATTTAGTGTCAATAATTTTTTGGTGTTTTTCTGATAACTTTCATATTTGGTTGAATAGTAAAAAATACTATATTTTAACTGAAAATAACTTTTATAATCAAAATAATTTATAGTTTTAAATTATACATTTTAATGGTTTGGAAGTATAAATAGATTATATTTTTACCATTTAATCCAATTCTGGCCACTGTAAGTAATTTCACTTTGAGATTGGGGATAAACAAGTGTCAATATTTTGATAGATATTGTTTCCTAAAAATACGCCTTTTCGTTTTGACAACAGGAATTAATTTTAAATTAATAAATGAAAATTATATGGTTTTAATTTGGAAAAATATACTTCATATTTGAATTCAGAATATCAAAATTAGCTTAGGGTGAATTTTTGATATTTTTCTGAAAACTTTCAATTTTTGATGAATAGTGAAAAAGACTGAGTTATTGTTTAAAACCGACGTTTTATTTAAATAATAATTTATTTTATTTAAATTTATTTTAGGTCAGAATTGATACATAATACCTATATATGTTCAATTTAATTCATTAGATTCATTTTGCAATAATATTAGATATATAAAATTTTATTGAAACTTTTCACCGTCTTTTACCCACCTCCTAGGAGAATTTGTAAATTCACATAAAACATAATTTTACCACTTCTATGAGTGGAATTTAAAAAATAAAAGAGAAAATGTTAATATAAAGGAGTGAAATGTGGTTCAATAAGATAAAAATAATTTTTGGTGAATAGTAACTTTTTACTTTTATTTACCTAGGTTAAAAGTAAATAGGATAATTAAGGGTAAAAATGATTTTATTATTACCCTAACACATGTCCTAATTCTATTGGAAAAGTGAATATCGACCAAAAAAACCTTAGGAAGTAATATTAACCTCTTTGGTCCACTTGTATTAGATTAGGACATTTATTATTATTTAATTCAAAGAAGAGTTAAAAGAGTTAAAATCAAGGTTTAACAACTAAAACATTTTTAATATAGGGTTACACATAAGATAAATTAGATTATAAATATTCATTAGAAAGATAAAAATATTTCATACATAATTTTATTTTATTTATAATCTTTAAACATTAAATAATTTAATTTATTTATGAGACAATGGGGATATAGTAATTACCTTATTAATGAAATATTAAACTAATTTCCACTTTAAATACCCAAATAAATGTAATTTAAGACTTTTTATGCATTACACTAATTTTATAGGTTACTATGACATATTAGGGTTGGTTATATGAATTTGTTTCTAAGTAATAATGATGTTATGAATATAGAAAAAACAAAATACCAAATAGTGTCAAAATTGACATAAAAGAGTTTTTAAAACAAATATTATATTATTAATTGATATTCTATCCCTAAAAATCTAAGGTTCGGCCAAAGGACTGATATAATGATAATTGTATCACTAATGAACCACTTCAGGTTCTCTTGGAAGTATATAGTAAGTTTATTAACCATATAATATAAAAATACAAAGAGACATGGTAAATTTCAAACTATTTAACTAAGAGTTAAATATAAAAGTTATGGTTAATATAGTGACCCAAACCTATCTGAAACAAAATTTTTGTGTGGTTTTCGACCCATCACAACCTTATCCTTTAAATAATCTATTTTGGATCCATTAGAAACTGAAAATTATTTTATTATAAAATAAAATTTCTATATTTTCCTAAGGTGCCCCTGACCCCTCTTATAAAAGGGCACTCCCCCTTCTCTCCAATTAACACATTAAAAGCCTTTTTGGCTTGGACAAACCCTACCAAAATATCCTCTCAACTTCCATCAATTCATCCTAGATTCCCTAATTTGGTCAGAAAGCCAACTTAAGGAGCCCTTTTGATCAAATCAAAATGAAGAACCTGAAGAAGATGTAATAATTTCACCACCCTCTTTCTGGTTCTTTTCTTATTCCACTTCTTCTTTATCTGTTATTTCCATTATAAAATAATAAATCTAGTATCTTCTATATACTGTGATGTTATTATAAATATGGTACAACCATATTCATTATTTTATCTATCCTTTGAATGACATGTCACCATACGTGCGTACGTACAGATTACCGTCTCCACGTTGTGGTGTAATTGTTATTCAATACATTATTATTTGGATGGGTATAATAATGATGTGTAATTCATGTAAATAATAAATATAACATGATAATGATTCTATATATATGATATACCATCCAATTATATATTATTTTAATATCAAAAGAATGATATTGTCACTCGTGCATACGTAAAAATTACCGTCTCCACGAACGCAATGAGATTCATTCCCCATCGTATCCATTCAAGAATAATTTTCATTAGATGATTAAAAATAATTTTTAAAGACTTGATATCATTATGGATATAAATAATATACATCCCATCCATAACAAATATGACTCACATAACAAAGAAAATAACATAAAACGAATCCGTTAACACCCGAAACAACGATAATACTAAGACATTATTAACAAATAAATGTTAAAAGATCATATATGATATCATATTAATGTATATGATTATTGTATAATTTAATAACAATTATTTCACCATTACACAGGAGGTTAACCCACCCTAGATGAAGGAAAAGTACAAGTTAAGGGTTAATTTCACAATCTCTTTATTATCTGAGGTTATTTTTATGTAAGTATCTACTGGGACATATTTATTATCCATGTCCATGTTTCATAAAATAGTTTTCAAAGGAATTATTTTAAGGTACTTTTTACTAAAACATCATTTTAAATGATTTAAATATTTATTCTTCAAAACCATTCTCATTAATGTCCATGTTTTCAAAATGGTTTTAATGATTTATTTAAATGGACATGAATGTTTTAAAATGTTAATTACTTTCAAAAGTTTAAAAGTGGTATGGGAAACTTTGATTCAAAAATGTATTTAAATGTATTCCTTTATAAATTGTGTGACTTTTAAATGTTTTCATGAAAAAGGGATATTTCTCTCAAATAGTATTACAAATCATTTTCATCTATGTCAGAATCCTTTAATGGATTTTGAACTTGTTTGAATTTGATTTATTATGATACAAATCTTCCGTATTGTATTGAAGGTTTTTTGATGTATTTGACTATGGATGTGTTATTTTTATACCATTCATGGTTTATGGGTAATGTATTGAAATTTCGTATGCCAGTTTTAATACAAATGTTTATGTTATTTTTAAACCTTTTCATATGAGGCATGCATTGGACTTAGTAAGTGACAGGTGGAGACCGCTATAGATCCTCGATGGATCGGTAGGTCTCATGAGAAAAACTAGTGTCTTAGAACAAGGCCTTGACAAAATATTATTTGTAGTCTTGGCACAAGGCCTTGACTATGTGGTTTTGATAGTCTGGCATTATACTTTTCATCATTATGAAAGTGGTTATTGATATTTAATATGATTATTCGACTAGTAGAATATCCATGTGAATAAGTAAATGGAATTATTTCATTTTATGTTTTCCATATTATGCTGAATTTCAAGTTTAAAAGGATTTTGTTTTAGTTATACATTTACTTAAATGTTTAAGCTTATTTATGAAAGTTTCTGCTATATTGTTATCCTTACTGAACATCTGAGCTCACCCATTTCTTTGTATTATTTTTTCCAGGATGTGAAGAAGTATTTTATTACTGAACATTAGGGATAGTCTAAGGGAAAATGAGTGTGGACTATGAAGACTATGTTGTTGTAGTTTTTCACTTTATGATGTAATGTAAGACTTATGAATGTATCTAGTGTTTCCAAGGCTACTAAACTAATCAGTATTTTGAGACTTGATCTTTTCTGATCATGCCAATGTTATGTAATAATTCACCGACTCCAGGTAACTGAGGTTGGGGAATTACAGTTGGAATCAGAGGAAGATTAGTACAAACCTTGGAAGCTAGATTTAGATAAACTCTGATTGTAGCACATAGACCTAAGATGGACTTTGAGGATTAGTATAGAAGTAGTTCCTAGAATTTTGGTATTATATAGATTTTTTTTAGTTTTTCGAGAAATACATCCATGTCTGGATACGAGCAGGTAGAGGCAGCTCTGGCATAGATGTACCTAGGGGTAAAACCCGAAAACACCGCTTTGAGCTAGACTCAAATGAGAACTGGTTCAAGACAACCGGCTTTTCTTTACTCTTGGTTACAACACTCCTGGGGGATATGCTTAGGATAATTATCATTTTCTTTACAAACCATTATGAAGGGTTTATGAGTATATAATTCTTCAAAGAAAACATTTTTATGATTATGGATTATATCCATAAACTGTTCAATTTATGTTTGGTATTTTACAAGTTTGAATTATCCATTGCAATTCATAAACTGACCTAGTGAATGACATTGTATAGAAATAAAGCCTAGTACAAGGAATGTAAAATCCAACAATACGTATGATCCAAAGAGTAAAAAGGATCATATCTTCCACGGTATTAAACCAACATTTAGAAGGGAAATAGTTTCTCATGTTTTCTCAACATATGAATAAATAGTATCATGTGTTAATAAAATAAGTAAAGAATTTTCTAAGTCCTATAACTTTGAGGGGAAGAAAGAGAAGAAAAGGATGGAAGAGAGAAATATGGATAAAGGGAAGAGGGGAACAAAGAATTTTCCCATATGTGATAATTATGGGAAGAAACACCCTAGAACTTTCCTTAAGGGAATGAGAGTTTGTTATAAGTGTGGATAAAAAGGACACCAAGTACGTGACTACAAGGGTAAGAAAAAGGTTTCAAATGTACAATGCTTCATCCGCAAGGAGTTGGGACACTACGCAAAGCAATGTTCAAATAATCAGAGTATGCCCCAAATGATGCTATTGGATAATAATCAAGTTATTATACTACCACAAATGAGGAGTAATGATTAGAGTTCTTATGTTTTTGTAAAAGAATTATGTCATTTGACTGTTGTATCAATGTTGTACTGGTTATAATAATTATGGAGTATATAAGGATTGTAATGTAGTACTATTTTATTAAGGACTTGAGATTGTGTGGAACCAAGAAAGGTGACTCAATAGAAGGTTAAATGTTTAGAAAATATATGGTTGAGAGAAAGATAAACCATAATATGGTTCTGATACTAAAGTAGTGATTTTTGAATAATACATGTTTGATTTGGATAAATTATATTGGATATTATTGACTACCTTGAAATTGATTAATGATTTGTACATTCCATCATTGTTTTATTTTACGACATTTTTTGATAGAAGGAGTATATCTAGTATTCTATAAGGAATAAAGGATCATGAATTTAATCAATAAGGTTTTATGGTAATTTAGGATGTTGTAGTTTTTTAAAAGAATGCATGATGAAGGTGTTCACATGTTATTACGTGGGAAAAAGGATCTTTATTGTGTTTAACTACCTTATAAATTTTGGACTGTGAGTTTGGATAGAAGTATTTTGGATAAGTCTAGTTTGAGATTATTTTTGGATTTCCATAAAAAGGACAACCTGGAGTTCGGGTGGAAACCCGTCACGTCCGGCAAGGCCGCGAGACTTGAACCCGAAACCGAAGGGAGACAAGGGTGTATCACCTATCACTGACCCACGTTATGTACTAGATTGAATAATGTAGTTTTATTAAAGGGTATGGTAGATGAATTATAAACTCATTTTTTTGGAACCCTAAACAAATAGGATAAATAGAATTTGTTTTTATGTTCTATCATCTTTTAGAGTGAAAGATGCATTTTTGGTAGAAATTAGTTAAAAGATAGAACTCTACTTGTCAAGTATATATATATATATATATATATATATATATATATATTCTTCTATTATTATATGAAGAAATAAATGCTTAAACTTTTGGTAAGGGATCTTAAAACTAAAAATGTGTTATCCTAATACCTTATGTTTTGTGGAACCAATGATGTTTTAAATCATCATAGATTGATGGCTTTGAGGCCCTAAATTCTAAACCTTTTTGGGACTGATGACCTCAATCACTCCCTATAAATATTTACATTTTCCCTATAATTATGTGTCTCTAATTTCCACCAATGTTCTCCTAATCGAGATCATAATTTGGTGGTTACTTTTTCATTCCCCTTTTCCTCTTATTAAGACTAAATTTTACCAACCAAATTTCTGATGGGGGTTTTTCCACAAAGGTATTTTCTATTTTCAACCCTTTATTTTCAAAGAACAATTTCAAATTGAGAGGACACAATTTATTTAATGAGGGAAGAATGTAGCACCCCAATATTTCATAGTACGTTATTTCTTCAAAGCAATTCAATAACTTTCACTACACGCAACACCGGGTTCGAGCGTACCACAAGATTACCAAACTAGCCATTAAAAATTAGTTATGAATAGTATTAAATGAATATTGAATAATATATATAATCCTTATAATTTTAGAATCCATATTATGAGTTTCTTAGACATAATGTGAGAAAAAAATCATTTTTTAGATAAAAGAAGTATTTATTTTAAAAAATGCACATTTACTGCCTTTTAATGATGAACCCTTTTTAAATACAATATTTGAAACTTTTATATATTCTATTTGACAAAATAAACTTTTTCTTTAGAATCGGGACATAAGAATTTAGTTTCAATAAATTTTTGGTGTTTTTCTGATAACTTTCATATTTGAGTGAATAGTGAAAAATACTATATTTTAACTGAAAATAAATTTTTTAATCTAAATATTTTATAGTGTTAAATTATACATTTTAATGGGTTGAAAGTATAAATAGATTAATCCAATTTTGGTCATTGTAAGTAATTTCACTTTGAGATTGGACATAAACAAGTGTCAATCTTTTGATAGATATTATTTCTTAAAAATACGCCTTTTGGTTTTGACAACGGGAATTAATTTTAAATTATTAAATGCAACTTCTGTGTTCTGAATTTGGTAAAATAGATTTCATTTTTGAATTAAGAATTTCAAGATTATCTAAGGGTGAATTTTAGATATTTTTCTAAAAACTTTCAATTTTTGATGAATACTGAAAAACACTGAGTTATTGTTTAAAACCGACTTTTTATTTAAAAAATTATTTATTTTATTTAAATTTATTTTAGGTAATAATAGATACATAGTACCTATATATTTTCAATGTAATTCATTAGAGACATTTTGTAATAATATTAGATATATTAAATTTTATTGAAACTTTTCACCGTCTTTTACCCACCTCCTTGGAGAATTTACAAATTCACATAAAACTTAATTTTACCGCTTCTGTGAGTGGAATTTCAAAAATCTGAGAGACACGGTTAATATCAAGGAGTAAAATGTGGTTCAATAAGATTAAAATAATTTTTGGTGAATAGTAACTTTTTACTTTTATTTACCTCGGTTAAAAGTAAATAGGGTAATTAAGGGTAAAAATGATATTATTATTACCCTAAAACATGTTATAATTCTATTGGCCAAGTATAATTCGACCAAAAACAACCTTAGGAACAAAATATGAACCTCTTTGGTTCACTTGGATTAGATTAAGACATTTATTATTATTTAATTCAAAGAAGAGTTAAAAGAGTTAAAATCACGGTTTAATGACTAAAACATTTTTAATATAGGGTTACACATAAGATAAATTCTACTATAAATTTTAATTATAAATCTAAAAATATTTACTACAGAATGGTATTTTATTTATAATTTTTAGACATTAAATAATTTAATTTATTTATGACACAATTGTGACACAATAATTACCTTATAAATGAAATATTAAACTAATTGACATTTTAAATACCCAAATAAATGTAATTTAATAATTTTTATGAATTACACTAATTTTCTTGGTTAATAGGACATATTAGAGTTGTTTAGATTATTTTTTGAAGTAATAATGCTGTTATAAATTTATAAAAAACAAAATACCAAATAGTGTCAGAATTGTCATAAAGGAGTTTAAAAAAAATATTATATTATTAATTTATATTCTATTCCTAAAAATCAATGGTTTGGCCAAATGACTTATATAATAATAAGCATATTATTTATTAACCACTTGAGGTTTTCTTGGAAGTATATAGTAAGTTTATTAACCATATAATATAAAAATACAAAGAGATATGGTAAATGTCAAACTATTTAACTAAGAGTTAAATCTAAAAGTTAAGGTTAATATAGTGATCCAAACCTGTCTAAAACCTATTGGTTGTGTGTGTTTTCACCCATTCTCACCTTATCCTTTAAATAATACATTTTGGAGCCATTATAAAACGAAAATAATTTTATTATAAAATAATATTTTTTTCTTTTCCTACGGTGCCCCTCACCCCTCTTATAAAAGGGTACTCCCCCTTCTCTCTAATTCACACATTAAAAGCCTTTTGTCTTGGCCAACGCCTGACTAAATATCCTCTCAACTTCCATCAATTCATCCCAGAGGCCCTCCTTTGGTCAGAAAGCCAAATTAAGGATCCCTTTTGATCAAATCAAAATGAAGAACCCGAATAAGAGGTAATAATTTCACCACCCTCTTTCAAGTTCTTTTCTTCTTCCACTTATTCTTTATTTGTTATTTCCATCCTAAAATAATAACTCTAGTATATTCTATATACTGTGGTGTTATTATAAATATGGTACAACCATATTCATTATTCTATCCATCCTTTGAATGACATGTCACCATACGTGCGTACGTACGGATTACCGTCTCCACGTCGTGGTGTAATTGTTATTCAATATATTATTATTTGGATGGGTATAATAATGATGTGTAATTAATGTAAATAATAAATATAACATGATAATGATTCTATATATATGATATACCATCCAATTATATATTATTTTAATATCAAAAGAATGATATTTTTGCTTATGCATATGTACAGATTACCATCTCCATGAACGCGATGAGATTCATTCCCCATCGTATCCATTCAAGACTAATTTTCATTAGATGATTAAAAATAATGTTTAAAGACTTGATATAATTCTGGATATGAATAAGATACATCCCATCCATAACAAATATGTCTCACATAACAAATAAGATAAAGGAAAACGAATCTGTTAACACCCAAAACAATGATAATACTAAGATATTATTAACAAACCAATGTTAAAAGATCATATATGATATCATATTAATGTATATGATTATTGTATAATTTGACAACAATTATTTCACCATTACACAGGAGGTTAACCTACCATCGACCAAGGAAAAGTACAAGGTAAGGGTTAATTTCACAATCTCTTTATTATCCGAGGTTGTTTTATGTAAGTATATACTAGGACACATTTATTATCCATGTACATGTTTCATAAAATAGTTTTCAAAGGAATTATTTTAAGGAAATTTTTACTAAAACATCATTTTAAATTTTTTAAAGATTTATTCTTCTAAACCATTCTCATTAATGTCCATGTTTTCAAAATGGTTTTAAGGATTTATTTAAATGGACATGAATGTTCTAAAATGTTAATTAATTTCAATAGTTTCAAAGTGGTATGGGACACTTTGATTCAAAAATGTATTTAAATATCTTCCTTTCTAAATTGTGTGACTTTTAAATGTTTTCATGAAAAATGGATATTTCTCTCAAAGAGTTTTACAAATCATTTTCATCTATGTCAAAATCCTTTAATGGATTTTAAACTTGTCTGATGTTGATTTTTTAAGATACAAATCTTCCGTATTGTATTGAAGGTTTTTTTTGATATATTCGATTGTGGATGTGTTATTTTTATACCATTCATGGTTTATGGGTAAATTATTGACATTTCATATGCCAGTTTTAATATGAATGTTTATGTTATGTTAAAACATTTTCATATGAGGAATGCATTGGACTTTGTAAGTGACGGGTGGAGCCCGCTATAGCTCCTCGATGCATCGATAGGTCTCATGAGAAAAACTAGTGTCTTGGCACAAGGCCTTGACAAAATATTATTTGTAGTCTTGGCACAAGGCCTTGACTATGTGGTTATGATAGTCTTGCATTATGTATTCCATCATTATGAAAGTGGTTATTGACATTGGATGTGATTATTCAACTAGTAGAATATCCATGTGAATAAGTAAATGACATTAATTAATTTTTTGTCTATATTATGCTGAAGTTCAAGTTTAGAAGGCCTTTGTTTTAGTTATACATCGACTTAAATGTTTAAGCTTATTTATGAAAGTTTCTGCTATATTGTTATCCTTACTGAACATCTGAGCTCACCCCTTTCTATGTTTTATTTTTCCCAGGATGTGAAGAAGTATTTTATGAATGGAGACTATGTTGTTGTAGTTTTTCACTTTATGATGTAATTTAAGACTTATGAATGTATCTAGTGTTTCCAAGGCTTTTAAACAAATCAGTCATTCGAGACTTGATCTTTTGTGATCATGCCAATGTTATGTAATAACGCACCGACTCTGGGTAACTGGGGTCGGGTCGTTACAAGCATGGTTAGTTTCACTTCCTATAGGATAATAACATGTAACATTTATGGCAAGAATGATTATAGTTTTGAAGAACTATTTTTATGTGTCTGATATAACAAAAAAAATAATTTCAATGACAATTTTAGACATGGATGCTTTTATTTTCAGGTTCAAAATAAAGTTTTTCAATTTTTTAATTAACCCAAATGTTATAGTATAGAACATATAAATAATTGTATTCATATAATATATATTGATATTTATGTCCTGGAAATTAATAACTAATTATGTTCACATTACTCGTATTACACCCATTTCTTGCATCATCAACATAGTTATTTAAATCAGAAGATATTGATGAGATTATATCAAGCACATTAAAAACATTATATTTATTTGAAACCCTTTTATTTACATTATGATTTTTTATAAGGAAAAATTACCAAAAAACCTTTCAAGGAAAATGTGATAGAGACAGATCTACTAGAATTAGTTCACACATATGTACTTAGACATTTTTTTAGTATATATTATTGTTCTATACTGATATTGGATTACTCTTACTAATTATTTTAATAGATAAGGATATATAAACTTGATTGGGTTAATATTTAATTTCATTAATAAATTTATGTAATACAATAATTAAGTGGAGAATTAACTTGGAAAGAAGAGAATGATGATACACTTAGATTGTGGTAGGGAATATATTATCCATGAATTCATCAACTATCTAAAAGATTATGGGATATTATCCTAATAAACTACTCCTTATACACCATAGTGGAATGGTGTTTGTGAAAAGAGGGATTGTACCTTCTTATACATAGTGATATCAATGATAATTTGTGTAAATATTCCATTAAACTTTTGGGGATATGCCTTACAATCAGTGGCATATGCACTAAACCAAGTTCCACCCAATGTATTAAGTGAAATAATATATGAGTTATATTAGGGAAGGAATTAGTTTTCTCACATATGCATGTATAGGGATTCAAATAATTTATTAAGGATAATTATGGATGAAAAAATGTATATTAGGGCACAATGTGTATTTTTATAGGTAATTATTAAGATTTAAGATGATATTTTTATACGCCCAATTAGATAAAAATTAATCATGAAAAGAAATATTATGATTATATAAAGGGAGTACATATCCATAGAATATAGTTATACAAAGTTATAAATTTAATAAGTTATAGATGAAGATAAATTAGAGTTGGTATATGAAAAAATTCCAAAAAACCTAGAGGAAGAATCCATAATAGAGGCAAAAGTTTTATATAGGAGTACTAGAGTTTTTATAGAACTAGAGAAATATGGTATTCATATCACTGAGAAAGGTGACACCTTGTTAGTTGAGAATAATAAACCTATGTACTCTAAAGATTCCATAAATAACATAGAACTTTCAAAATGGTAAGAATATATAAATTCTAAAATGAATTACATGTACCCAAGTTAGGTTTCAGTTTTGGTTGATATTTTAATTGATTTAAATCCGACTGGGTCTAAATGAATATTAATGGAGAAATTAGAAATTCATTGTAAATTTAGTACCAATAAGAAAAATTTTATTACGATTATGCGAAATCTATTTCACTACTCACCATTCTAAAAACCATTATAATTATATTTTCTATAAAAAAATTAAAATATTATGAAATTTGGAAAAATGATTATAATAATGACTTCATTAATTTTAATCCTAGGGAAGATTTATATATGACATAACTAGAAGGGTTTTTTTACACCAAATCATTTTAATAATATATATAATTCAAATATATCTATTTATGGTTAGAAAAATCATCAAGATCATAGAATATTAATTTTAATGAATCCATAAGAATTTTTGACATTGTTATGAATGAAATTGAGCCTTACATCTAAAGAGGTTTAAAAGAGTTATATATTTTTTCAAAGTAATATATTTTAATGATATATTTTTGATGATAAACGAGATACAATACATATATTTGTTTATGATGTTGGTAAATAAATGTTTCTCACTAAAATACACAGATAAAGTAGTATGCATTTTAGGGATAAAGATCCATCAAGATATATTTATGAGGCAACTTGGACTATGTTAAGGTACATACATTGAAATGTGTTTTAAAAGAAATAAATTAGAGGAATCCAAGATAGGATTATTTATTGTATCACATGGTATACATCTATCTATGAAAATGTGATCTAAAACATAAGAAGAGAGAGAAATAATTAATATAATCACATAAAATTCAATGATATGATCTATCATGTATTTCATGTTATGTATGAGTCTTAATGATTCCTATACCTTGATCATGATAGAAAGTTATAAAAAAGACCCATTAGAGACACAATTGGGGTAGTAAATATCATGCCACAATATATTAGGTGTACACAGATTTGTTTCTTCTTTTTGGAGGAAAATAGGAACTATCTAGGATGGGATACCCAAAAACATGTCCCCAAATAGATCATATTGATCAAAATTTTCAATCATGATATTTGTTTATCCTCATTGGAAGGGTTTTAAGATATAAAATTTCTATAAAACTAGTATCCACATATTATATACTAGATAACATGTATATTGAAATATATGAGGTAAATAAAGAAGTAGTTTTGACACAAAACATCAATCAATAGATTGGTGTTATGCCTAGAATTTTAGATATAATTACTTTTAGTAATAATAATATTGAATCAGTGGTTCTAGATAACGAGCCTGGCCATATCAGTAGATGAAGCATATAATTTAGAATGTATCATCTCTTGAGATATTTTACTCAAAGGGGTAAAGTAACTATTAATAGAGTTTCTATAGAGGAAAATGGTCCAAAACAATTTATCACAACCTTATCTCTATAGATTTATGAACATGAAGTGATAGAATTATAGTTATTAGTTATTATTAATTGGATATAGTGAGTATGTGAGTTTATTGGAGTTAGTTCAATAGAGTCAACTGGATTTGTAATTTTTATTACAAGAATATAAAAATTATCTTATCATATAATGATTTTTCTTCAGTGTAACATTAATGTGATAATTCCCCTTGAATATTCATCACAATAATGGGATTTAGAAATTCCCCAGTTTTTGTAACTTGAGACACCCTATGGGTGAATCAAGGTGGTTCCCAATTCAAACATTTCTCCATATCCCTTTTACATTTGTATCTTGTTCCTTTATTAGTAAGAACACTTATTCAACCTATCTTTTTCTCAAATGAATTGACATGTAAAATCCTAAACTATTGATGAATATAATGCATACATGAATACATAGATTTTACTTTGTACATTAGAACTGGGCTATATCTAAGGAGAATATAGTAAAAATTGTTATAGTATAAAAATAATACACTATAACTCATCATTTCAAGGATACAATATTTAGGTAAGGCCTATTCTTTACAAGACTCAATGATTTTATAAGATTATGTTAATTTATTCCTTATTAAGGATCACTGCATGTAGGTAGTATAGGGAAAATCTTATGACCACCCAAGTGTCATTCCTTTTTCATTATTTGTACAATACTATTGAAGATATTAGTTTATAGGCATTTACATATCTTATTATTTTATGGAAATAAATTCTACTCCATGTTTATTTTATATAATTATTTGATTTTGTATCGTGATTTATAGATTTGATAATTTAATTAATTATAGTGTAATACTCTCAAATCCTCTGTGATATATAATTTAGGTCATAATATAAAAAGTAAAACACATGAGGTGGTGAATTGTATCTTATCAAAATCTTACATAATTCTTTCTTTAGATACTGATTGTATTTTATACGGATTAGTTGCGTTTTTTCCATCTGTTATGAAAATATAAAGCAGATAAAGAGAAATAAATAACACAACTTTTTATAGTGGTTCGAGGGAACAAAGATACCCCAGTCCACTCCACCAAATACTCTCTCTGTGAGCTTGGTGAATTTCACTAGTCTGGTCCTCTTATCACAACACCAAATTTCCACAACTGAGTATAGGCAGCTAACACAATTACAAGAATAATTACAAAATTATTTTCGTTAAATAAAATGGAACTAATTATCCAAAACTTAGATCAAGAAGCCGATACTCCACCACAACTAATTACGAGAAGTTAAAAACTCAAATAAATCAAAAGAGGTTGATTTGATTGAAATTGGTTGAAATCCACAATTACAGCAATGTGCAATTGATAGTAGATGGATCTTATTCTTTAGAAAACAATATATTCAATATTGAAATAGTTTGAAGTGATCTGGTTGCAAAAAGATCTTATATTTAAAATAACAACAAAAAAGAATAGTAGCAAACTTACAGTAGAACAAGATATAACATGTATATCTCCAAAATGTAGTCCTTTAATCAGATTTTTTTTGTTTGTTGTAGCACTATGAAAGTAATTTCAATAATTCAGTCATATATCACATAGGGAGAGATATATTTTATGAGATATTCTAAAGAAATATAAAAAAAGACAATATATTTCTTTAATAATCCAGATCTAAAAGAATGGCCTGATTGATTGAGAAAATTCAAATTTCAATTATCTAGGAGAGTCTTAACTTCCCTTTGAAATAGGAATGAGTTTCTCTGATAAACTCGGTTCTTTGAAATGATCAAAATTATCCTTTAATTTGTCTTCAATTCTAACTCAACCGTTACAGTAGTCTCATATTTAAAATGCAGCTTGAAGAATTTCACCTTTGAGAATACAATGTAGGGTTGAACTGCATAACACAGGGTTCCTTCGCACATAGAATTCTTTATCAATACATTCATCTTTACGTAACATTGGGAAAAATGTAACATAGGTATGATGATCTATAAATTTATCATTGTCAACATAAAATCACGAATATAACATAAATGAACCATATATTCAACTTTCTCGAATGTAGGGTATGAATAATGAATCTAGACTCCAACGTAGGATTGCTGATCCATACAATTTCTGATTTCCACACATTGGGATGTTGTTCCAAATGAAAAATATTTAGAACAGCATAGGGTTGATACCATATGCAAACATTATCCTTTTCAGCATAACATACAAATGAAAAAAAATGTTTCTAGAATAATTCTGTAATGCTAAAAACATTAAAAAAATATCAATTCCTGTAAACCTCACTTAAAAAAACTTCATTTGAAAACAAACATGGGTATTTGTGAGAATCAAAATCATAAGAAATCATAGAGTATTGTTGAGACAATAAATGCCCAATAATATCCACCTTTTTTATGATCACAAGACCAATCACATAATCCTTAATAAAAATTAACGAAAATATAGTATTTGTAAAATGAAAAAGTAGATATAAATATTTTCTCAAAATTTTAATTTCAAAAAATTATTTCGATAAATAAAATTTTCAAATAAAATGTTGTGGTTTGAAAATATTTTCCCCATACCCATAGAGATAGTTTCTTTTCCGAATCTTATACCCATTTTTGTGGTATCAAAAATATGGTTGATCAAAGAATAAATAAAATAAACCATAATTAATATAAAATAGAACAAAAAATGGATGGTTATGAATATGGGCAAATGAAAAATAAATCTAAGATTGGCAGTGAAGTATTGAATCAAAATAAAGGTAAATAAATCTAGATATGAAGAAACTAAAGTTAAGTTAAATAGACATTCAAATGTTATATTATAATCTGTAATCAACACGAGTCTTCAAAAGGATTGGTTTTAGAGTTTAGTTTCAGCAAGAAAGGAGGGTTCTTTTGGATGAGGAATGGCATGAACAACATTTCTAAGATCAATCAACTTCAATAATAGGCTTCAGAAATGATTTTTGAAAACTCTTTTCTAATGTCGAATAAACTTCTTGGAATCATTTCCAATCTTCAATATCTCAACCAAATTGATCTTTATAAAATCATTCACAGTTTCTTCAGACTGGATAAAAGAGGTAATCTTATCCTTGAATTGATTAATCACTTAACCTAACCAAGATTCATTCGAAGTAAGATGACTCACTAGATCCCGAGATTCTCCAACAACACATTCAAAGGAATGCTATCAAACTATAGAGTGTGTATCCTATCATTAAATTCATCCAAAAAAAGAATCAATTGCCTTAAAATTACTGAGCAGCTATTGTGGTGTCTTTTGAGAAGAGGTAGATTCTCTATTACTTTCCTTGAGAGAATGAAACTATCTTTTAATCATTACCTTAAACTCATCAAGCTATATGTTCTTGAAAAACTAATATTTTAAGGAATAAAATTATTCTGAAATTTTTTCCTTAAGCTTCTTAAGATCTCCAACTAAAATAATATTTTCTTTGTATTCTCCCAAATGAACCTTATAAGCTTCATACTATGATCTTGATACTGAAGTAATTTTGTACTCTTCAAACTTTTTCTTCTCAGCCTCCAACTATTCTTGTAAAAAACAAACCTGTGCCTCTAAAATATGTATCTTTATAACTTGATCGTTGAATTCAGAATCTGAAGATTCATGAGAATTAACTTCATCTTGATCAACTTCAACTATATCCAGGATTGGCTCATCAGCTCCTTCTGGTATGTTTCCCAAATCAGATCCTCCCCAAACTCCAGGATTATGAATAATATGAGTTCCAAGATTGGGATTTATTCCCTTTGAAGTTCATGACTTTGATAATCCTGCTAAAGTTTCTCATATACTAGGTTCTTATGACCAACATCTTCACCTTTTTCACCAGGTGTAATGGAATCCGTATTTCCAACCTCAGCCTCATCAAATATTTTTTGGAAAATTAACTGAAACTCTTCTTATTTTTCTAACAAAAGATGCTTCTGTCCTAGATATTCCATCATATTTGTCAGGTCTTTATCATACCAAACTAATATAAGGGATAACCCTTTGCTCCCACTGAGAAGTAGTTAACAACTTTTGTTATTGTTCTGCTCCAACTGGCATCAAATTGTTGCATGAGTTACTTTATAAGAAACCAAGGTTATTTATTTTTCTAGCATTAATCATGTTATTGTGATGAAAATTGGTTCCAAAAAACAAATTTACTATCTTTCATTTCATTCAAAAAAAATAAATAAAGAATCTTACCATAGGGATAATATACCATCCCGACATCTAGGTTGTAGCAGTGATTTAGATATCTTATCAAAAATCGAGAAAAATTAAACTTAATATGATTCAGAAATAGAAACATGATATACATGTCTAGATATAGGACCTTCTCAAGCTCCACAGTCCATGTAAAAATTCCTCATTGAATAAAATTCATCATAACATGGAGATCAAGAGAAAGTTATTTTGTAAAAACTTTCTTGACACTTATAATCCCAAAAAAAGAAAACATGATATCCTCAGATGCATGTCTTCCATTACCAATGTTTTATAAATTGAAATGAAACTCCCCCATATGAGGACACCTTAACATCTCATCCATTTCCACAGAGGATAAAATAATCCTTATTATTAATATTAGAGATAATTTAATCTTCTTCAAAATCGAAACTAAATGAAGAATTCTTAATTTTTTTAACATCTATATCGTAAACCATTGGATTATTATCTTCTCTAAAGATGTAAATCAAACCTTGAAAATGCAGGTATTCCTTAAGAGACATTTTCATAGAATATAAATATCCAAAATATATTACCTTTCCATGCAAGAATTTATGATCTTTCCACAATGTATATATACTGTTTTCCAACTCAGCATCAACAGATCTTCGTGAGGTTTCCATTTATGAAGGTTTCTAAATAGAATTGACTGATGGATTAGGGTTTTTGATAGATGGGAAACAAAAGAGAGTGGTACTCTATAATTTGAAAGGACAAATATGATAGGATAAAGAGAGTAAGAGAAGGAAAATGGTTTTATCGTGCTAATCGAGGATTTATTCATTATCCTTTTTTAATTTTAAAATAAAATTGAAATAAAATTATTTTCAAAAAAATTAAAAAAAATCAAGTAGAAATAATTCAAACAGATTAAATAAATATTATAAAAAAATAGATAACTAGAAACAAATTAATAAACTATCACTTAAACTCAAATAATCCTAACCCCTCTTTAACAAAATAAAAACTAGTAATGGGAAGTTTTTATTAAAAATATAAGCTAATTGATATAATGTATTAAAAATTCCATATATATATATCCTTTTTAGGAACATGACCTCTCAGAAAATGATGCCATGCATGAATGTGTTTAGTCCTAGAATGAATTATAGGTTTTTTATAAATATTAATATAACTAGTATTATTACATAAAATAGGCATACTATTAAATTTTCGTCAATATTCCAATAGAGTTTTTTTCATCCACAAAACCTATGTATAACAACTACTAGTAGATATATATTTTCCCTTAGCGGTTGATAGGGCAACAAAGTGTTGTTTCTTACTAGACCATGAAATGAAGAATTTTCCTAATAAGTGACTGGTTCCTAAGGTGATTTTTCTATCTAATTTACACCCTCCAAAATCAGCATCTTTTTATGATATTAAATTAAAATAAGATGTTTTGGGGTAAAGAATTGATTTAAAAACAGTTCATTTTAAATATCTAAAAATTCTTTTGACAATAGTAATATGAGATTATTTAGGATTTGATTGAAATCTGGCACAAAGACATATTGAAATCATGATGTATGGTCTTCTAGAGGATATATATAACAAGATACCAATCATACATATATATAACTTGTTTTCAACTAGTTTTCTAGATTCATTCAAATCAATTTTTATATTTGTACACATAGGAGTTGTATATGTACTGATATTCTAAAGTCCAAAATTTTTCAATAAATATATAATATACTTAATTTGATTTAAATCATTTTGAAAATTTTAAATCCTAAAAATAAATTCAGTTATCCCATCATACTCAATTCAAATTCTTTTTTCATTAATTTTGAAAAATCATGACAAATATTTTTATTAGTTGAACAAAAAATAACATCATCAACATAAATTTGAAATAATAAAATACTAGAACAAATAGTTTTCATTAGAAGTGTTGGATCTTCCAAACCAACACTATAACCATTTTTCAAAAGAAAAGAAATCAATCTTTTATACCTAGGTCTAGGTGTATGATTAAGGCCATAAAGAGCATTAGTAAGTCAAAAAACAAAGTTGAGGTTTTGAGGATTTTAAAAACCAGGAGATTGTTCAACATAAATTTCTTCCATCAAATAACTATTTAAAAATGTAGATTTAATATCCATATGATATAATTTGAAATTCATATGAGATGCATAGGATTAAAGGATTCTAATTACTTCTAATATAGCTACAGGGGAAAAGGTCTCATCATAATTTATACCTTCTTCATAATTATAACCTTTAGCTACTAATATAACATTTTTTTGTTATGATCCCTTGATAATCCTATTTTTTTTCTAAATACCCACTTAGTTCCTATAATTGGATAATTGGTTAGTCTCTCTACACTTCCCCAATCTTCATTCCTTTGGAACTGGTTTATCTCTTCTTACATTTCTAACATCCCACTCTCATGTTTTAAGGATTCTTCAATAGTCTTAGGTTTTAACTGAGATACAAATTCATAAAATTTTACCAGATTTCCTAAATTTCTTCTAGTTCTAATTCCTATGTCTCGGTATCCTATAACAGTTTCTAAAGGGTGGTTCTTTAGGATTCTAGATTGTCTAGGTAAAATACTATTAGGTTCTTCAGTTTCATGTTCTTCTGAATAAGACTAAACATTATTATTATCATTTTCAAAATACTTTTTATGGGTTTCAAGTCTCATGTTATCAAAAGAGTTAGTGACTTCATCTTTTTGATCATTTTATTTAATGAAATGGTTAGTTTCATCAAACTTCACATGAACTGATTCTTCCACAATCATTTAATTTCTATTAAACACTACATATGCTTTATAAGTAGTAGAATATCCTAAAAATATTCCTTCATCATCTTTTGGATCAATCTTAATAAGATTATCTTCGGTGTTCAAGATATATACCTTACATCTAGAAACATTAAAGTAATTTACTTTAGGTTTTCTGTTATTCCAAAGTTCATAAGGAGTCTTTTTGAAAATAGGTCGAATTACAACTCTATTCATGATATAGCAGGTTGTGCTTACAGATTATTCCCAAAAATAGGTAGGAATATTGTATTCATTCAGTATAGTCATAGAAATTTATTGAATAGTTATATTTCATCATTCAACAATTCAATTTTTTAGGTGTTCTTGGTTCAGATAATGTATGCTTAATACCCAAATTTGAGTAAAAATAATTGAATTCTTGATTCTCAAATTCTCCACCATGATCACTTCTCAATGAAATTATTTTAAAACCCTTTTCATTTTGAAAAATTTTATAGTCATCAAATAATACATACACATATAATTTACTAGACAAACATTATAATCTTGATGATATGAACAAATACATATGAATAAGTTCGAAATTTTTAGATGTATAAATTTTGTTAATAGATTTTAATGAATATTTGTTCTTCTTTCCAAGTTGGTATGCATCACATAATCTATCATTGTCAAACTTAAGAATAGGAAAATCAGAAACTAGTTGTTTCTTAGATAATCTATGTGAATCATAAATATTGTAGTGTCCAAGTATCCTATTCCAAATCTATGATTTTTTTTTCTTAGACGTTAAACAATTCACTTTCTATTTACATAAAGAATTTGAATCCAATGTATAAACATTATCAGTTCTAGGTTCTCTAAACTTAAGTAACTTACCTTTAAACACAGAACAATATATTTTAGAAAAATCCACACAAAATCCATCATAATAAAGTTGATAAATACTTATTATATTGTGCTTTAATCCTTACACATATAGTACTTTATTGATTGAAATAGTATTTAGATATCCAACAGGTCCAACTCCAATTATTTTTCCATTGGAATTGTCATCAAAAGTGATAAGACATCCATTCATTTGAGTCAGTGTGTGGAAATTTGATGGATCTCCACTCATATGCTGGGGAAAACCAATTTTTATATACAATATATAATTTCTGTTCCTATGGCTTGTTATCTACAAAATTATTTAAACAAATATTTGTTTTGGTACCCTCACTTTCTTGGATCCAACAGTGTTAGCTAGTAAAGAACTGGGAATATAGACCTGCTTTGTTTTTTCCATAGCTTATATCATTATATTTAGATAAACTATTTGAAATAAAGGATCTTTTAATACCACTGATTTATGGATTTCTTAAATAACACTTATTTTTTACATGCCATTTTATTCCAAAAAAAAGTTTCCTTTTTTGAATTGAGGAAAAAATAATTCATATACAATTTAGATTTATCACCATTACTTACTATACCAAATCTTTACTTTTTAATAACATTATTTCCAAGTATTTAATCTAATATTTTTTCTCCTTTAGTAAATAAAATAGAATCACTCTTATATGATTCTACTTAATTATGTAAATCTTTTATCTTCTTTTCATGATCAACATAGTTTGGTGTAGATAAGTTAAAATTTTCATTTAATTATTGATGTTGTTTCAACAGGGTATTTCTCTCACCTAAAACAACATTATTAATATTATTTAAATATCTGTGTTTTTTAATAAAGAATCATATTTCTCTTCTAACATAGAACAATAGGCAACTATTTTACTTATTGAGAAACTGTCTGAATCAGAATCATAATTGGATGAGTAATAGGGTTGCACCTTTTCTTCTTCATCTATGAAGAACATATTGTGTTTCAAATTTGATTGTTATTTTTTAAATCAGATTTAGATAAAATGAAGGAGTATTTAGAAACACTCTAAGTGCAACACCCCGAGATTTTATGGAAAATATTCTTTTTAATTTTATTGATTTCTTGTGTTGTATGCTACACCAAAAGGATCTTGCACTACACGCATCCCTGACTTTGCTTGTATTACATGCAATCGCGACCTTCCACGATAGCGTGTGTTGTATGCAATACCAAGTTTCACTAAAACAACGATATGTTATATAAAATAGATGTTATGAATAGTAATACCCACTTTTTAAAATTTTATAAATTTTATCTTTCGAAATGGACTTCATTTTTGGATTCGGAATATCAAAATTATCATAGGGTGAATTTTTGGTATTTTTCTGAAAACATTCAATTTTTGATGAATAGTGAAAACAATATGTTACTATTTAAAAACCAACTTTTTATTTAAATAATTATTCATTTTAATTAAATTTATTTTAGGTCAAAATTGATACATAATACCTATATAAGTTCAATGTAATTCATTGGAGTCATTTTATAATAATTTTAGATATATAAAAATTTTATTGAACTTTTCACCGTCTTTTACCCACAACCTAGGAGAATTTGGAAATTCACATAAAACTTAATTTTACCACTTCTGTGAGTGGAATTTCGAAAATCCGGGAGCCACGGTTAATTTCAAGGACTAAAATGTGGTTCAAGGAGATGAAAATAATTTTTGGTGAATAGTAAGTTTTTACTTTTATTTACCACGGTTAAAAGTAAATAGGGAAATTAAGGGTAAAAATGATATTATTATTACCCTAACACATGTACTAATTCTATTGGATAAGTTTAATTCGACCAAAAACAACCTTAGGAATAAAATATGACCATTTAGGTCCACTTGGATTAGATTAGGACATTGATTATTAATTTATTTAAAGAAGGGTTAAAATAGTTAAAATCAAAGTTTAATAACTAATTAATTTTTAATATAGGGTTATGCATAATATAAATTAGACTATAAATATTAATTATAAAGATAAAAAGATATCATACCTAATGGTATTTTATTTATAATTTTTAGACATTAAATAATTCAAGTTATTTATGACACAATGGTGATGCAGTAATTACCTAAATAATGAAATATCAAAATAATTGATATTATAAATACCCCAATAAATGTAATTTGAGGCTTTTATGAATTAAACTAATTTTTTAGGTTACTATAACATGTTAGTATTGATTTAATTAACGTTTTTCGAACTAATCATGCTGTTATGATTTAAAAAAAATCAAATACTAAATAGTGTCAAAATTGACATAAAATATTTTTTAAAAATAATATTATATTATTAATTGTTATTTTATTCCTAAAAATATAAGGTTCAGAAAAATGACTTAGATAAAGATGTATATATTAATAATTAACCACTTTGGGTTCGTTTGGCTGGTTATAGTAAGTTTATTAACCATATGGTGTAAGAAAACAAGAAGACATGGTAAAAGTTAAATTATTTAACTTAGAGTTAAATCTAAATGATAAGGTTAAAATTGTAACTGAAACTTTTCTAAAATCTATTTTTTGAGAGTATTTATTTCTATCCCCACTTTATCTTCTAAATAAATCAATTTGGAGCTATTATAAACCGAATATGACTTTATTATAAAATAATATTTTAAGTTTTTCCAAAGGTGCCCCTCTCCTCCCTTATAAAAAGGGCACCCCTTCCCTCTTCTCTTCACACCCTTTTGATCCTTGAATCTCAGACAACCCCTACCCATTTCTCTTCTCCACTTCCCTAGAAACATTCTGGAGGTTCTGGTCTTCTCAAAATACCAACTCTACTTCCTTAAGAGGAATCTTAAAGGAGGTGCGTCGAAGAAGAGGTAATCTCTTCTTCCGATTCTTTCAAGTTTATTTCTTCTTCTACTTATTCTTATTTCATTGTATCATTATAAAGTAATAACGTCAGTATTAATTATATATTGATATGTTATTATAAATATTAAATAATTCTATTTCACCTTCTGTCCATCCTATGGAAAACAAAATCACCGCGCGTGCATACGTACGGAATACCGTCTCCACGCCGTGGTGTAATCTGTTTTTGACCACCACCTTACTTAGATGGGTATAATGGTGTAAATAAATAACCATATATGATTATTGTAAAGTGATATTTATTCTGAAATATTATACATACACTTCAGTACAATTCCACGATCATGGGAATGATATCAACACTCGTGCGTACGTACGGACTACCGTCTCCACGACACGATGAGATTCATTCTCCATGTTAACCATTCAAGAATGATTATAAAGTATATATAATGAATAATAATGAAATATATGACATAATTAATCTACTGTATTTAAGTATATATATATATATGTCATCTACTTACTTCTATTCAAGTCAATAAAGAAAGGAAAACAATGTTCATGCATACGTACGGCCTACCGTCTCCATGAACGGTGTGTTTCATTTCATTTATCGATGTATTATATATATATATATATACTAAATATATATGATATATAAATCATGTTTTAAATTCTGTAAGTAATTAAATCATGATATAATTAATAATAACATCAATAACAACAAGTCCAAACACGTACGATAAATGAAACAATTTTACCCAAAACGCTACTTTAACATGGAATTGACAAATAAACAGGTAATATAAATACCTAAGTGAACCATATAGGATATAATAACAATGAATATGATTCTGTAATAAGTCAATGACATCATTTAAATCATTATACATGAGGTTCAGATACATACGAATCATATCATACATAAGGTAAGGGATAACTTTTCCAACCTCGTTTTTATCCGAGATTGTTTATTCGTAAGTATTTACTAATGTTATGTTTATCATCCATGTCCATGTTTTCTAAAAATGTTTTCATAAAATTTTTAGTATTCTTCCATGTATTTTTAAAGTCATTTTTACCCTTTTATGACTTTTACCACAAGTTTTGGAAGGAATATTTCTTTTGTTTACCATACGAGGTACTTTTTGACTTTTCTAACAAAAGTATGAGGAGAATGTTTTTTAACTTATCCGGCATGAACATATTTTTACAGTTTTATAACGCATTATTTTCATGAATATTACTCTACAATATTTCATGACTATTTTCAACAAAATCCTTTTCTTTTAAAATTTCATGGCATTTTGTGAAAAGAAAATGATTTTGAAGAAGAAAGGATATTTTCCTCAAGAATTAATTTCAAGTGTTTTATCAAAACCATTTTCCATCTAAGATGACATTATTTCATATGTGAATGTTTAAAGTATAATGTCTCTATGATTTTCATGGTTTAAATTTTCTTATTATGAAATGATATCCATTTGTTCTATATGAATTATGTGATGATGGGATGATGTTTATGAAACCCATTTTATTCTTTGGGTTATGATGAATGTTTTAAGTTTATTTTGTGGCACAGGTAAGAATGATTTCATTATGAGATGGGTGGGAACTATATATCCCTCCAATTAATTGGGTAATGATTTATATCTCATGAGATATACATGGCTAGAATGGTAAGTTAATTCGGTTCAGTGTTACAGGACTGAAATGAGGAGTGAACTCGATTCAAAAAGGGACTTTGTCCACTAAGATGGTCTTGGCAGAAATTCATTGGCTACTATGTAAATCATAACATGTGCTGAATGGTTTCCACAATTACATGTTCTATTCCTATTATATTTTATCATGGTTGATGTTCCATTATGACATATTCCATACATACTTCCACGATTTATGTCTTTGATCAAGATTTTGATGTTTAAATTTCATGTTCATGTTTTTTCTTTCAAATGTTTATGGATTGTTTTATGTTCTCTATGCTTACCCTTACTGAGCATTTGAGCTCACCCTTTATATGTTTTCTTTTCCCCAGGATTTAAAGAAAGGTTTTAGGTAAGAAAACAAAAAGGGGAAGATCTTTATGGGAGATTTTGAAGATCTTTCACCACGATTAGAAGATTAAACTCCGAGTTTCCAAAGACACTAAACTATTATGGTCCTTGTTTGTCTGTGTTTGTTATGTATTAAGTATTCCGCAAAATTAATGTAATGTCCATGTACGTCAAGCTTTGGGTCTCTACAGTTGGTATCAGAGGAAAGGTTTAGTTAACCTTTGGAAACTAGGATGTGAAAACTTTAGTGAGATCCTTAGAGATATTTCTAAGGTATGTCTAGGGATGTCCCTAAGGTTAAGTATACGTATAGGTTATAGTCCTATAATTACCGAAACCATATTAGAATTAATCCTAAGAAGTTAGATATTGAAGGTACTCCCCCTTTATTATGTTGTTTTTCTAGCATGATTTTTTCCTCTCACATAATTCTTTTTGGGTTTTAGACGATGGATCGAACCCGAAGGAATCATGTTGATCAATGTAATGGACAATGCAATGATTTTCCTCCCGAGCAACCAAATGTGATGGGAGATAGAGTGAAAAATCTTATTATTATACTTACACAAGCTATGAATCATTCTGAATTTCCAAATGATCAGAGAAGGGAACAATATTCTATTGAGTCCGTCATGAGGCAACGTCCACCGTCTTTCAATGGGTCTTCTGATCCACTTGTTTCTGAACAATGGATCAGTACCATTGAAAATATATTTTCCATACTTCGCTGTTCAGAAAATGAAAAAGTCATTTTAGATGTTTACCATTTAAAAGGTGAAGCAGACCAGTGGTGGAATCTAATTAAGAATACAATGCCCCAAGATGAAATTGAATCCATGGAATGGGACGAGTTCAAGAACTTGTTTTTCAGTAAGTACTTCCATCGTATTCTTAGAAAAAATATGGAAAAGGAGTTTCTTAAGCTTAAGCAGAAGGATGATGAATCTGTTAGTATATACGAAGAGAATTTTACAAGACTTTCAAGGTATGCATCTGGCTTTATCATCCAACCTGAAAGTAAGGTTGATTGATTTTTCAGTGGATTAAAACCAAGTCTTCAAAGGGCATTAGCTATAAGAGACTTCAGTAGCTATAAAGAAATTGTGCGTTGTGCTATCAAGGTAGAACTGGAAGTTGGTGTAACATATCGATCTCATGGTTTTGACATGAAACAAAAGATGGATTTCAAGGAGAAATCTTAGAATAATGGTGAAAAAAAGATGAATGTTTATTGATGCTCAAAGTGTGGAAAGATGCATAGTGGAGATTGTCTTAAAGGGACTAGAAAATATTTTAAGTGTGGAAAATAAGGTCATCGAGTAGCTGAGTGTCGAAGTAATGGAAAAAGGTTTTCTAATGACGTGAATAAAGAAAAGATTGCAGAGAACGCACCGCCAACACTTCAATGCTTCAAGTGAAATTAAATGGGGCATTATGTTAATGAATGACCTAATCTAAGGGTTCATGATGATCAACGTGAGCAACCTCTTAAGGAAAAGGATAAAGGGAAGTCACATGCGATCAATATTTGTGATGTTGAGTATGACAATGTTGTTGTGTAATGATTAGGTGTTTATGTAACGAGATTTCAAAATAGTATCATGGAATGTCATTTATAGTATCGTGGAATTTTGAAATATCTGTGTATTGGTTCATTGAGGTTTTCTATAAAAATATGGTACCATGGAAAGTGATTCAAATATTTTTGAAAGAAGATGATACGCACATAATGAAGGGATAAGGAGAAAATAAATTGTTTGACAGTATTCATGAGCTCATGATTGATATAAGGACTAAGTGATATCAAGGTTTGAGTATATAGAATTTTGGGGATTTTGGTATGTGGAAAGTGTTAACTTTTAACTACATTCATGTTTTCACTAAGGTTTAATGGGTATTCATTTTTCAAGAGAATACATGATTAAGTCCTTCGTATGTTTTTGAATGTGACCAACAAAATATATTGTATGATATATGGGGGATAAATGATGGTATTCACGTACTTGTTATGTGACCTCTCAAGTAATCATTTTCTTTACAGTGTGAGATTGGACAGAAGTATTTTCAATGAGCATAATGGTTGTAATGGATTAAGTTGGACATCATATAGAATTGTTTAAGGCTAGAATTTTTTTTCTTTCGATATTATTTATGGAATGTTATAATGATGTAGTTTTAGAAAAAGGACAACCTACAGGATGGGCGACAACCCGTCGCGTCAGACAAGGCTGTGGGAATCGAACCCGCAACTGAAGTGCGACATGCCTTTATTGCCTACCATTGGTCTATAGGAATTCCCTTTTTAGTAGAAACCAGTTTTATGATATTAAGCAATATGATATATGAAGTATAAGTCCATTTTAGGAACCATATATGATTAATCTCACTATAGATGGACTTATGTATTTTTGATAACTTTTTCTAACCTTTTGTTTGAGACAGATGGAATGACCCATCATTCTATCACATGATATGATAACACTTCACGAATGAAAAATTCAACTTTAGTTCTTTAAGAGATGAAGTGTAAATTGTCCAAGGAATGACCAATGGTGAGACTATACCAAAATCAAGAAAGAATTTCTTCTAATTCCAATTTATTCAACTTTAGGGAAATCATCCTGAAAACCAAAATTTTTGTCCTAGTGCCCTTATACCCGATGAATCAGATGGTACCTTAAATCATCACAAATTTATGGCTTTGTGATTAATGGATTTTTCATAGCCATGTTCTCTACCACTCTCAATCAGAACATTATGGGTAGATTTCTCCTCCATATCCATATTTTCACCTATGTGCTCCTATGTGGAAACCCATTGACGAGTTACTTGGGTATCCGTTATGTTTCTAACGTTCCTTTTTAAAATGAAGTTTTAGTATTCCTTTTTACAATGTCGGTTTCTATGAAAGAAACTCTCATGTTATAAACCATTTATAACCCCGACGAATTTTGAGGGTGAAATTCATTTTAAGGGGGGTAGAATGTAACACCCCGAGATTTTATGAAAAATATTCTTTTTAATTTTATTGATGTCTTGTGTTGTATGCCACACTAAAAAGAGCTTTCACTAGACGCATCCCTGACTTGGATTTCATTACACGCAATCACGACCCTCCACGATAGCGTGTGTTATACGCAATATCGAGTTTCACTAAACAACTATATGTTATATAAACTAGCCGTTATGAATAGTAATAAAAACTTTTTAAAATTTTATAAATTTTATCTTTCGAAATGGACTTCATTTTTGGATTTGGAATATTGAAATTATCCTAGGGTGAATTTTTGGTATTTTTCTGAAAACTTTCAATTTTTGATGAATAGTGAAAACACTAGGTTACTATCTAAAAACCGACTTTTTATTTAAATAATTATTTATTTTATTTAAATTTATTTTAGGTCAAAATTGATACAAAATACCTATATAAGTTCAATGTAATTCATTGGAGTCATTTTATAATAATTTTAGATATATAAAAATTTTATTGAACTTTTCACCGTCTTTTACCCACCTCCTAGGAGAATTTGGAAATTCACATAAAACTTAATTTGACCACTTCTATGAGTGGAATTTTAAAAATACGAGAGACAAGGTTAATATCAAGGACTAAAATGTGGTTCAATGAGATGAAAATAATTTTTGGTGAATAGTAACTTTTTACTTTTATTTACCACGATTAAAAGTAAATAGGGTAATTTAGGGTAAAAATGATATTATTATTACCCTAAAACATGTCCTAATTATATTGGATAAGTGTAATTCGAACAAAAACAACCTTAGAAATAAAATATGACCATTTAGGTCCAGTTGGATTAGATTAGGACATTTATTATTAATTTATTTAAAGAAGGGTTAAAATAGTTAAAATCAAAGTTTAATAACTAATTAATTTTTAATATAGGGTTATGCATAAGATAAATTCTACTATAACTATTAATTAGAAATATAAAAAGCTATTCTACCTAATGGTATATTATTTATAATTTTTAGACATTAAATAATTCAAGTTATTTATGACACAATGGTGATGCAGTAATTACCAAAATAATGAAATATTAAAATAATTGATATTATAAATACCCAAATAAATTTAATTTTAGACTTTTTATGAATTAAAATAATTTTATAGGTTAATAGGACATGTTAGTATTGATATAATTAACTTTTCTGAACTAATCATGCTGTTATGATTTTAAAAAAAATCAATTACCAAATAGTGTCAAAATTGACATAAAATAGTTTTTAAAACAAATATTATATTATTAATTGTTATTTTATTCCAAAAAATATAAGGTTAGGCCAAATGACTTAGATAAGAATATATATATTAATAATGAACCAATTTGGGTTATTTTTTCTTGTTATAGTAAGTTTATTAACCATATAGTGTAAGAAAACAAAAAGACATGGTAAAAGTTAAATTATTTAACTTAGAGTTAAATCTAAAATATATGGTTACAATTGTAACCTAAACTTGTCTAAAATCTATTGGTTGAGAATTTTTATACACATCCCCACTTTAGATTTTAAATAAATCAATTTGGAGCTATTATAAACCGAATATGACTTAATTATAAAATAATATTTTAAGTTTTTCCAAAGGTGCCCCTCTCCTCCCTTATAAAAAGGGCACCACTTCCCTCTTCTCTTCACACACTTTTGAGCCTTGAAGCTCGTATAAACCCTTCCAATTTCTCTTACACAATTCCCTAGAAACATTCTGGAGGTTGTGGTCTTCTAAAAATACCAACTCTACTTTCTTAAGAGGAAGCTTAAAGGAGGTGCGTCGAAGAAGAGGTAATCTCTTCTTCCGATTCTTTCAAGTTTCTTTCTTCTTCTACTTCTTCTTCTTTAGTTGTATCATTATAATGTAACAACATAAGTATTAATTATATACTGATATGTTATTATAAATATAAAACAACCCTATTTCACCTTCTATCCATCCTACGGAAAACAAAATCACAGCGCGTGCGTACGTACGGAATACGGTCTCCACGTGGTGGTGTAATCTGTTTTCGACCACCACCTTACTTAGATGGGTATAATGGTGTCAATAAATAAACATATATGATTATTGTAAAGTGATATTGATTATTAAATATTATACATACACTTCAATACAATTCCACGATCATGGGAATGATATCATCGCTCGTGCGTACGTACGGACTACCGTCTCCACAACGCGATGAGATTCATTCTCTATGTTAACCATTCAATAATGATTATAAAGTATATATAATGAATAATAATGAAATATATGACATAATTAAGCTACTGGATTTATGTATATATATATATGTCATCTACTTACTTCCATTCAAGTCAATAAAGAAAGGAAAACAACATTCATGTGTACGTACGACCTACCGTCTCCATGAACGGTGTGTTTCATTTAATTTATCTATCTATTATATATATATATACTGAATATATATGATATATAAATCATGTTTTAAATTCTGGAAGTAATAAAATCATGATATAATTAATAATAATATCAATAACAACAAGTCCAAACACGTACGATAAATGAAACAATTTTACCCAAAACGCTATTTTAACATGGAATTGACAAATAAACGGGTAATATAAATACCTAAGTGAACCATATAGGATATAATAACAACTAATATGATTCTGTAATATGTCAATGACATTATTTAAATCATTATACAGGAGGTTCAGATACATATGAAGCATATCAGACATAAGGTAAGGGATAACTTTTCCAATCTCGTTTTTATCTGAGATTGTTTATTCATAAGTATTTACTGGGGTTATGTTTATCATACATGTCCATGTTTTATAAAAATATTTTCATAAAATTTTTAGTATTATTCCATGTATGTTTAAAGTCATTTTTACCCTTTTATGACTTTTACCGCAAGGTTTGGAAGGAATCTTTCATTTGTTTACCATATGAGGTACTTTTTGACTTTTCCGACAAAAGTATGAGGAGAATGTTTTTTTAACTTATTTGGCATGAACGGATTTTTATGGTTTTATAACACATTATTTTCATGAAGATTACTCTACAATATTTCATGAATATTTTCAAAAAAATCCCTTTCTTTTAAAATTTCATGGCATTTTTTGAAAAGAAAATGATTTTGAAGAAGAAATGATATTTTCCTCAAGAATTCATTTCAAGTGTTTTATCAAAACCATTTTCCATCTAAGATAAAATTATTTCATATGTGTATATTTCAAGTATAATGTATCTATGATTTTCATGGTTTTAATTTTCTTATTATGAAATGATATCTATTTGTTCTATATGAATTATGTGATGATGGGATGATGTTTATGAAACCCATTTTATTCTTTTGGTTATGATGAATGTTTTAAGTTTATTTTGTAGCACAAGTAAGAATGATTTCATTATGAGATGGGTGGGACCTATATCTCCCTCCAATGAATTGGGCAATGATTCATATCTCATGAGATAGACATGGCTGGAATGGTATGTTAATCTGGTTCAGTGTTACAAGACAGAAATGAGGAGTGAACTCGATTCAGAAAGGAATTTTGTCCACTAATATGGTCTTGGAACTAATTCCTTGGCTACTATGGAAATCATAACATGTTCTGAATGGTTTCCACAATTACATGTTTTATTCTCATTATATTTTATCATGTTTGATGTTCCATTATGATATATTCCTTACATACTTCTACGATTTAGGTCTTTGATCAAGATTTTGATGTTTAAATTTCATGTTCATGTTTTTGCTTTCAAATGTTTATGGATTGTTTTATGTTCTCTATGCTTACCCTTATTGAGCATTTGAGCTCACCCTTTATATGTTTTATTTTCCCCAGGATTTAAAGAAAGGTTTTAGGTAAGAAAAATAGGGGAAGATATTTATGGGAGATGTTGAAGATCTTTCACCATGATTAGAAGATTAAATTCCATGTTTCCAAAGACACTAAACTATTACGGTCCTTGTGTGTATGTGTTTGTTATGTATTAAGTATTCCAAAAAAGTAATGTAATGTCCATGTACGTGAAGCTTTGGGTATCTACACCAAGTTTCTTTCATTGCTCTCTTATCTTTATGTTCAACAATTTTATAATATCTCTTATTTAGATTTCTCTTTTAATCTTTTAGTTGAGTAAAGTCTTGTCTAATATGACCTAATTTATTTCATTCATAGCATATAACTTCTTTTGAATATTTTTCATCCTTCTTGAAGGATTTTATTAATCCTCTATTTTTCTAATAAAAATTTCTAAATTTTCTGGATAAAAAAGTGTAGAGACCCAAAGCTTGATGTACATAGACATTATATTACTTTTTCAGAATATCTAATACATAACAAAAACAGACACCAAAGGATCATAATAGTTTAGTGTCTTTGGAAACTCGGAATATAATCTTCTAATCTTGGTGAAAGAACATCAAAATATCCCATAAATATCTTCCTTTTTTTTCTTACCTAAAACCTTTCTTTATATCCTGGGGAAAAGAAAACATATAAAGGGTGAGCTCAAATGCTCAGTAAGGGTAAGCATGGAGAAAATAAATTTGGACTTCAAAACATGAACATAATATTTAAACATCAAAATCTTGAGCAATGACATAAAACATGGAAGTATGTAAGGCATAGATCATAATGGATCATCAATAATGATAAAATAGCATGGGAATAAAGCATGTAATTGTGGAAACCATTAAGCACATGTTATTATTTCCATAGTAGCCAAGGTATTTCTGCCAAGACCATCTTAGTGGACAAAGTCCCTTTCTGAGTCGAGTTCACTCCTCATTCCAGTCTTGTATCACTGAACCAGATTAACTTACCGTTCCAGAAATGTCTATCTCATGAGATATAAAATCTTTACCCAATGCATTGGAGGGAGATATAGGTCCCACCCATCTAATAATGAAATAATTCTTAGTTGTGCCACAAAATAAACTTAAAACATTCATTATAACCCAAAGAATAAAATGGGTTTCATAAACATCATCCCATCATCACATAATCCATATAAAACAAATGGATATTTCATCATAAGAAAATTGAAACCATGTAAATCATGGAGAAATTATACTTGAAACATACACATATGAAATAATGTCATCTTAGATGGAAAATGGTTTTGATAAAACACTTGAAATGAATTATTGAGGAAAATATCCTTTCTTCTTCAAAATCATTTTCTTTTCACAAAATGCCATGTAATTTTAAAAGAAAAGTATTTTATTGAAAATAACCATGAAATTTTTTAGATTAATCTTCATTGAAATAAGTCTTTATGAAACCATAAAAATCCATTCACGCCATATAAGTTAAAAAAACATTTTCCTCATACTTTTTCGGAAAAGTCAAAGAGTTCCTCGTATGGTAAACAAAAGAAAGATTCCTTCCATAACACAAAGTAAAAGTCAAAGTGGGGTAAAAATGACATTAAAAATACATGGAATAATATTATACACTTTATGAAAAACATTTTATGGGCATGGATGAAAAATACAACCCCAGTAAATACTTCCGTATAAGAAATCTCCGATAAAAATGAGATTTGCAAAATTATCCCTTACCTTAGGTCCGATATGCTTCGTACGTATCCGAAAGTCTTGTACAATGATTTAAATAATTTCATTAACTTATTAAAGAATCATATTCATTGTTATGATATCATATATTGTTCATTTATGACTTTATATTACCTTTTCTTTTGTAAGTTCCATGTTAAAGAAGCATTTTGGGTAAAATCATTTTATTTATCGTACGTGTTTGGAATTGTTGTTATTGATATTATTATTAATTATATCTTGATTTACTTACTTCCAGAATGTAAATAATGATTTATATATCCTATATATATTCATTATATATATATAATAGATATATAAATGAAATGAAATACACCATTCATGGAGACGGTAAGTTGTACATACGCATGAACGCTGTTTTCCTTTCCTTATTGACTTGAATGGAAGTAAGTAGATGAAATATATATATATAAATAAATCCATTAGCTTAATAATATCATATATTTCATTAATTTTCATTATATATACTTTATAATCATTCTTGAATGGTTAACATGGAGAATGAATCTCATCGCGTCGTGGAGACGGTAATCCGTACGTACGCACGAGCAATGACATCATTCCCATAATTATTTAATTGAATTGAAGTGGATGATATAATATCACAGAATCAGTATGATTTTATAATAACTATATATAGATATTCTTTACACCATTATACCCATCCAAGTTAGGTGGTGGTGGAAAAACAGATCACACCACGACGTGGAGACGGTATTCCATACGTACGCACGCGCGATGATTTTATTTTCCGTAGGATGGATAGAAGGTGAAATTAGGTTGTTTAATATTTATAATAACATATAATTATATTATTGATACTGATGTTATTACTTTATAATTAAACAACTAAATAAGAAGAAGTTGAAGAAGAATGAAAACTTGAAAGAATCGGTAGAAGAGATTACCTCTTCTTCGACGCACCTCTTTTAAAATTCTTCTTAGGATACTAGATTTGGTATTTTGAGAATACCAGAACCTCTATGATATAACTAGAGAGGTTGAGAAGAGTAATCTTCAGGGGTTGGCCAAGATTCAAGCCTCAAAAGGTTGTGAATAGAAGAGGGAAGGGGTGCCCTTTTTATAAGGGAGGAGAGGGGCACTTTTGAAAAAACTTAAAATATTATTTTATAATAAAGTCATATTCGGTTTATAATAGATCCAAATTGATTTATTTAGATGCTAAAGTGGGGATGGGTCGAAATACTATCAACCAACAGGTTTTAAACAAGTTTATGTGACTATTTTAACCTTATCATTTAGATTTAACTCTAAGTTAAATAATTTGACTTTTACAGTGTCTTTTTGTTTTCTTACACTATATGGCTAATAAACTTAATATAACAAGACAAAAGAATCCCATGTGGTTAATTAATATATATAACCTTATATAAGTCATTTTACCAAACCTTGTATTTTTAAGAATATAATAACAATTAATAATATAATATTTGTTTTAAAAACTATTTTATGTCAATTTTGACACTATTTGGTACTTGATTTTTGTGAAACTCATATCAGAATGATTAGTTCGAACCAAGTTAATTGAATCAATACTAACATGTCATATTAACCTATAAAATTATTTTAATTCATAAAAAGTCTCAAATTACATTTATTTGGGTATTTATAACATCAATTATGTTAATATTTCATTAATAAGGTAATTACTGCATCATCATTGTGTCATAAATAAATTATATTATTTAATGTCTAAAAATTATAAATAAAATTCCATTATGGAGGAAATAGTTTTATATTTCTAATTAATATTTATAGTCGAATTTATCTTATGTATAACCCTATATTAAAAATGTTTTAGTTATTAAACTTTGATTTTAACTATTTTAACTCTTCTTTAAATAAAATAATAATAAATGCCCTAATCTAATCCAAGTGAACCTAAAGGGTAATATTTTATTCCTAAGGTTGTTTTTGGTTGAATTACAATTATCCAATAGAATTATGACATGTTTTAGGATAATAGTAATATCATTTTTACCCTCAATTAACCGATTTACTTTTAACCGTGGTAAATAAAAGTAAAAAGTTACTATTCACCAAAAATTATTTTTAACTTATTGAACTACATTTTACTCCTTTATATTAACCATGTCTATCAGATTTTTGAAATTCCACTCACAGAAGTGATAAAATTATGTTTTATGTAAATTTTCAAATTCTCCTAGGAGGTGGGTAAAAGACAGTGAAAAGTTAAATAAAATTTTTATATATCAAAAATTATTATAACATTACTCCAATGAATTAAATTGAACTTATATAGGTATTAGATATCAATTTTGACCTAAAATAAATTTGAATAAAATAAATAATTATTTAAATAAAAATTCAGTTTTTAAATAGTAACCTAGTGTTTTCACTATTCTTCAAAAATTGAATGTTTTCAGAAAAATACTAAAAATTCACCCTAGGATAATTTCGATATTCTGAATCCAAAAATGAAGTCCATTTAAAAAGATAAAATTTAAAAAATTTCAAAAAGTGGGTATTACAATTCATAACGACTAGTTTATATAACATATTTTTGTTTAGTGAAACTCAGTATTGCGTACAACACACGCTATTGTGGAAGGTCACGATTGCATGTAATGAAAGACAAGTTAGGGATGCATGTTGTGCAAGATCCTTTTGGTGTAGTGTACAAAACAAGACATCAATGAAATTAAAAAGAATATTTTTCTTAAAATCTCGGGGTGTTACATTCTACCCCCCTTAAAATGAATTTCGCCCTCGAAATTCGTCGGGGTTATAAATGGTTTACTACTCAAAAGTTTATTTAATAGAAACCCACATCGTAAAAAGGAATACAAAAACTTATCTTTTAAAACTAAAGTATGAAACGCAATGGTTACCCAAATTAACTAATCACTGGGTTTCCACATAGGAGAACATAGGTGAAAATATGGATATGGAAGAGAAATCTAACCATCATGTTCTGATGGAGAGTGGTAGAGAACATGGCTATGAAAAAGCCAACAATCAAAAAACCATATATTTGTGATTATCTAAGGTACCATCTGATTCATCGGATATAAGGGCACTAGGACATCATTTTTGGTTTTCAAGATCATTTCGCTAAAGTTGAAGAATTTGAATTAGAAGAAATACTTACTTTATTTTGGTATAATCTCACTATTGTTCGTGCCTTGAACAATTTCCACTTCATCTATTAAAGAAATGAAGCTGAATTTGTCTTTCGCGAAGTTTTAACAGATCATGCAATAGAATGATAGGTTATTCCATCTGTCTCAAACATAAGTTAGCAAAAGTTATATATATAAGTCCATCTAAGGTGATATTAATCATATATGGTTCCAAAATGGACTTATACTTCATCTATCATCCTGCATAATAAAATAAAACTAGTTTATACAAACCAGGGACTTCCTGTAGGCCAGTGGTAGGCGAAAAAGGCCTTTCTCACTTCGGTTGTGGGTTCGATTCCTGCAACCTTGTTAGACACGATGGGTTGTCACCCATCCTACAGGTTGTCCTCTTTATAAAACTACATTATTATAACATCCCATCAATAATATCGAAAAAAGTTCTATCCTTAAACAATAATAACTTATGTCCAACATAATCCATTCCAATATTTAGGCTTATCTAGAATACTTCTGTTCAAGCACATAGTATAAAGAAAACATTTACTAGAAATGTCATCTTCCGAGCATGTGAATACCATCATTTATCCCCCATATATCATACGATATATCTGGTTGGTCAAATTACAAACATGTGAATAACTTAATCATGTATTTTATTGAAAAATGAATACCCATTGACCCTTAGTGAAAATATTTCAATCACTTTTCATGGTTACCGGTACCATATAATTATTGAAAACCATAATAAACCAATACATAGATATTCCAATATTCCACAGTACTATAAATTATATTCCACATCATTATTTTGGAATCCCATTACATAAACACATAATCATTCCACTACATCGTTGTCATACTCAACATCACCCATAGTGATCTCATGTGACTTCCCTTTGTCCTTTGCCTTAAGATGTTGCTCATGTCGATCATCATTAACCCTTGGATTAGGGAATTGGTTAGAATAATGCCCCATTTCCTTGCACTTGAAGCATTGAAGTGTTGGTGGAGCGTTCTCTGTAGTCTTTTCTCTATTCACGTCATTAGAAACCTTTTTCCCATTACTTCAACACTCAGCTGCTTGATAACCTTATTTTCCACACTTGAAACATTTTATAGTATCTTTTAGACAATCTCCACCATGCTTCTTTCCACACTTTGAGCATAAAGAAACATTCACCTTCTTTTCACCATTGTTCTGAGGTTTTTCCTTAAACTCCATCTTTCGTTTCTTGTCAAAACCATGAGATGAATATATTACACCAACTTCCAGTTCTACATTGATATCACAACACACAATTTCTTCATAGCTACTGAAGTATCTTATAACTAATTCCCTTCGATGACTTGGTCTTAAGACACTGAAGAATCGATCAACTTTACTTCCAGGTTGGATGATAAATACAGATGCATACCTTGCAAGACTTGTAAAATTCGCTTCGTATATACCAACAGATTCATCATCCTTCTTCTTAACCTCAAGGAACTCCTTTTCCTTCTTTTTTTCTAAGAATACGAGCGAAGTACTTACTGAAAAACAAGTTCTTGAACTCGTCCCATTCCATGGATTCAATTTCATCTTGGGGCCTTGTATTCTTAATTAGAGTCCACCATCGGTCTACTTCACCTTCTAAATGGTAAACAGATAGAATGAATTTATCATGTTCCGAACAGCGAAGTATGGAAACTATCTTTTTAATGGTACTGATCCATTGTTCAGCAACAAGTGGATCAGAAGACCCATTGAAAGAAGGTGGACGTTGCCTCATAAAGGAATCAATATAATATTATTCACTTCTGTGATCATTTGCAAATCCAGAATGATTCCTAGATTTTGTAAGTATAGAAATAATATTTTACACTCCATATCACATCACATTTGGTTATTCAGGAGGACAATCATTGCATTGTCTATTACAATGATCAACACGGTTCCTTCGGGTTCCAGCCATCGTCTAAAACCCAAAAAGAATAGTGTGAGAGGCAAAAATCATGCTAGGGAAAACAACATAATAAAGGGGGAGTACCTTCAATATATAACATCTTAGGGTTAATTATAATATTTTTACCGTAATTCTAGGACTATAACCTATACTTATACTTAACCTTATGGACATCCCTAGATATACCTTATAAATATCTCTAGGGATCTCACTAATTTTTTTGCATCCTAGTTTCCAAAGGTTAACTAAACATTTCCTCTGATAACAACTGTAGAGACCCAAAGCATGACGTAAATAGACATTACATTACTTTTTCAGAATATCTAATACATAACAAAAATAGACACCAAAGGATCGTAATAGTTTAGTGTCTTTGGAAACTCCAAATATAATCTTCAAATCTTGGTGAAAGATCATCAACATCTCCCATAAAGATCTTCCTTTTTTTCTTACCTAAAAACTTTCATTATATCTTGGGGAAAATAAAACATATAAAGGGTGAGATTAAATTCTCAATAAGGGTAAGGATAGAGAAAATACATTTGAACTTCAAAACATGAACATAATATTTAAACATCAAAATCTTGAGCAATGACATAAAACATGGAAGTACATAAAGCATAGATCATAATGGATCATCAATCATGATAAAATAGCACAAGAATACAAAATTTAATTGTGGAAACCATTAAGAACATGTTATGATTTCCATAGTAGCCAAGGCATTACTGCCAAGACCATCTTAGTGGACAAATTCCCTTTCTGAATCGAGTTCACTCCTCGTTCCAGTCCTGTATCACTGAACCAGATTAACTCACAGTTCCAGCCATGTCTATCTCATGAGATATAAAATCATTACCCAATACATTGGAGGGAGATATAGGTCCCACCCATCTCATAATGAAATAATTCTTACTTGTGCCACAAAATAAACTTAAAACATTCATTATAATCCAAAGAATAAAATGGGTTTCATAAACATCATCCCATCATCACATAATCCATATAAAATAAATGGATATTTCATCATAATAAAAGTGAAACCATGTAAATCATAGAGAAATTATACTTGAAACATACACATATGAAATAATTCCATCTTATATGGAAAATGGTTTTGATAAAACACTTGAAATGAATTCTTGAGAAAAATATCCTTTCTTCTTCAAAATCATTTTATTTTCCAAAAATTCCATGGAATTTTTAAAAGAAAAGTATTTAATTGAAAATAAACATGAAATTTTGTAGAGGAATATTCATTGAAATAAGTCTTTATGAAACCGTAAAAAACCATTCATGCCGTATAAGTTAAAAAAACATTCTCCTCGTACTTTTTTCGGAAAAGTCAATGAGTTCATCATACGGTAAACAAAAGAAAGATTCCTTCCATAACACAAAGTAAAAGTCAAAGCGGGGTAAACATGACATTAAACATACATGGATGAATATTAAACACTTTATTAAAAAAAATTTACGGGCATGGATGAAAAATATAACCCTAGTAAATACTTACGTATAAGAAATCTCGGATAAAAATGAGATTTGCAAAATTATCCCGTACCTTAGGTCCGATATGCTTAGTACGTATTTGAACCTCATGAATAATGATTTAAATAATGTCATTGACTTATTAAAGAATCATATTCATTGTTATTATATCATATATGGTTCAATTATGACTTTATATTACCCGTTCTTTTGTAAGTTCCATGTTAAAGCAGCGTTTTGGGTAAAATCGTTTTATTTATCGTACGTGTTTGGACTTGTTGTTCTTGATATTATTATTAATTATATCTTGATTTACTTACTTCAAGAATTTAAATAATGATTTATATATCCTATATATATTCTGTATATATATATATATAATAGACATATAAATGAAATGAAATACACCGTTCATGGAGACGGTAGGCCTTACGTACGCATGAACGCTGTTTTCCTTTCCTTATTGACTTGAATGGAAGTAAGTAGATGACATATATATATACATAAATCCAGTAGCTTTATCATGTCATATATTTCATTAATATTCATTATATATACTTTATAATCATTATTTAATGGTTAACATAGAGAATGGATCTCATCGAGTCGTGGAGACGGTAATCCGTACGTACGCACGAGCGATGATATTGTTACCATAATTATTGAATTAAATTGGAGTGGATGATATAATATAACAAAATCAATATGATGTTATAATAACTATATATAGTTATTATTTACACCATTATACCCATCCAAGTAAGGTGGTGGTGGGAAAACAGATTACACCACAACATGGAGACGGTAATCCGTACGTACTCACGCACGGTGATTTCATTTTCCATAGGATGGATAGAAGGTGAAATGGGTTTGTTTAATATTTATAATAACATATCAGTATATTAGTAATACTGATGTTATTAATTTATAATGAAACAACTAAAGAAGAAGAATTTTAAGAAGAAATAAAACTTGAAAGAATCAGTAGAAGAGATTACCTCTTCTTCGACGCACCTCTTTTAAACTTCTACTTAGGGTACTAGAGTTAGTCTTTTGAGAAGACCAGAACCTCTATGATATAACTAGAGGGGTTGAGAAGAGTAATTTTCAGGGGTTTTCCTAGCTTCTTTTCTCAAAAGGGTGTTAATAGAAGAGGTAAGGGGTGCCCTTTTTATAAGGTGGGAGAGGGGCACTTTTGTAAAAACTTAAAATATTATTTTATAATAAAGTCATATTCAGTTTATAATAGATCCAAATTGATTTATTTCGATGATAAAGTGGGGATGGGTTGAAATAATCCAATCCAATAGGTTTTATACAAGTTTAGGTTACTATTTTAACCTTATCATTTAAATTTAACTCTAAGTTAAATAATTTAACTTTTACTGTGTCTTTTTTGTTTTCTTACACTATATGGTTAATAAAATTACTATAACAAGAAAAACGAACCCCAAGTAGTTCATTATTAATATATATAAACTTATATAAGTCATTTTGACGAACCTTATATCTTCAAGAATATAATAACAATTAATAATATAATATTTTTTTAAAAACTACTTTATGTCAATTTTGACACTATTTGGTACTTGATTTTTGTGAAAATCATATCAGAATGATTAGTTCAAAAAAAGTTAATTGAATCAATACTAACATGTCATATTAACCTATAAAATTATTTTAATTCATAAAAAGTGTCAAATTACATTTATTTGGGTATTTATAACATCAATTATGGTAATATTTCATTAATAAGGTAATTAGTGCATCATCATTGTGTCATAAATGAATTAAATTATTTAATGTGTAAAAATTATAAATAAAATACCATTATGTAGGAAATAATTTTAGATTTCTAATGAATATTTATAGTCGAATTTATCTTACATATTAACCTATATTAAAAATGTTATAGTTATTAAAATTTGATTTTAACTATTTTAACTCTTCTTTAAATAAAATAATAATAAATGTCCTAATCTAATACAAGTGGACCTAAAGGGAAATATTTTATTTCTAAGGTTGTTTTTGGTCGAATTACACTTATCCAATATAATTAGGACATGTTTTAGGGTAATAGTAATATTATTTTTACCCTTAATTACCAAATTTACTTTTAACCGTGGTAAATAAAAGTAAAAAGTTACTATTCACCAAAAATTATTTTTATCTTATTGAACCAAATTTAACTTTTTGATATTAACTGTGTCTCTTGGATTTTCAAAATTCCACTCACATAAGTGGTAAAATTAAGTTTTATGTAAATTTTCAAATTTTCTTAGGAGGTGGGTAAAAGACGGTGAAAAGTTAAATACAATTTTTATATATCTAAAATCATTATAAAATGACTCCAATGAATTACATTGAACTTATATAGGTATTATGTATCAATTTTTATCTAAAATAAATTTAAATAAAATAAATAATTATTTAAATAAAAAGTCGGTTTTTAAATAGTAACATAGTGTTTTCACTATTCATCAAAAATTGAATGTTTTCAGAAAAATACCAAAAATTCACCCTAGGATAATTTCAATATTTAGAATCCAAAAATGAAGTCCATTTCGAAACATATAATTTATAAAATTTCAAAAAGTGGGTATTACTATTCATAACGACTAGTTTATATAACATATCGTTGTTTAGTGAAACTCGGTATTGTAAACAACACACGCTATCGTCACTACTGGAAATTAGATCTTTCCCAATGCTTCTATACCAACAGTTTGCAAAAACCGTTGGTATAGGTCCCCTTTTCCAACGGTTTGGCCAAACTGTTGGGAAATGCCCCCAAATTGGCCACTTTTCCCAACGGTTTGGACAAACTGTTGGGAAAGGTGGACCTATCCCAACGGTTTGGCCAAACTGTTGGGAAAGGTCCCCAAATATGCCACTTTTCCCAACGGTTTGTACAAACCGTTGGGAAAGGTGGACCTATCCCAACGGTTTGGCCAAACCTTTGGGAAAGGCCCCAAATTGGCCACTTTTCCCAACGGTTTGGACAAACTGTTGGGAAAGGTGGACCTATCCCAACGGTTTGGCCAAACCGTTGGGAAAGGTCCCCAAATATGCCACTTTTCCCAACAGTTTGGCCAAACCGTTGGGAAAAGTGGGCCAAAATTCAACATCCAACACAGAATGAAAATCACAACCAAAGACCTATACCAACGGTTGTTAAAACCGTTGGTATAGGTCTATACCAAAGGTTTTAACAACCTTTGGTATAGGTACTTTCATTTTTTTTTCGGACCTTCGTACCGAGAACATTATATAAATAAAAATTTAAAATATTTATGAGAATACATATATATATTTATGTAATTATGATCACAAAAGTCATGTTAGGTTAGTGGTTGAGTCGTTCAATTATAAACGAGGGGTCCTGGGATCAAATCCCAGCGGATGTTTTATTTTTGGAATTTATATACCAACGGTTCCATTACCGTTGGTATAGATTTCATATTACCTATACCAACGGTTTCTGGAAAACTGTTGGTATATACCTATCCCAACGGTTTACTTGGCTACGGTTCTCCAAACCCTTGGTATAGGCTATACCAACGGTTTGGAGGCCTATACCAACGGTTCCAAACCGTTGGTAAAGGTTAGTTTTCCAGTAGTGCGTGGAAGGTCGCGATTGCGTGTAATGCAAGCCAAGTCAGGGATCTGTGTAGTGCAAGCTCTTTTTGGTGTAGCGTACAACACAATACATCAATGAAATTAAAAAGAATATTTTTCATAAAATCTTGGGGTGTTACACAAATACAGTTATATTTCAGATTCAGATAAATTATAATTATTCTCCTTTTTGTCTTCTTATTTCATTTTTATGTTTGGATTATGAGATGCTACCTTTAGATAAGTGTTATCCTTTTTTGAAATTATTTTATGATATTTAGATATGGCTTGAAGTTTAGCTTCACAAATCATCAATTTTCCAATTAATTGTTTCATTGTCAAATCTTTGAGAGGTAATAATTGTCAAATAGAATCAGATATACCATTCAATTTAAAAGGTAGTTCACTCAATACTTAAAAATCTTGATCATATAGTTTGATGGGTTCTCTTAAGGCTGTAATATTATTGATAATTTCTATAAGACTTCTATTTATCTGTGTGATTCTTTCTCCATCAAAAATCTTAAATGTGTCAAATTTTAGATCACCTGTAGCATACCAAATTTATCCTACATTATCTATTACTTCATATTAAACTGCAATAGTTTTCCACATTTTATATGCATTTGGACATTGTGATACATGATTTAATTCATCTGGTCCAAGACCATAGATAATAACATTCATAGATTTTTAATTCATATCATATTCAGCTTCAATTGTAGCATCCCAAGTTTTTGGTTTCTCAAGAATTGTATATGGGGTAATAATCTTTGAGTAAAATCTAAATCCAAGATTTTTTAGGTAGATAATAATCATTGATATCAAACTTCTATAATTTGACCATTGAAATATGGAGCACGTTCCATTGACATTCCTTCCCTATGATCAACCATTTCCATCTCTATATTGATATCAAACCTTTCATATTGTCATATATTTTTCAAAAGCTCTCCTCTAATACCAATTGTCAGGTTGGAATATACAAAGTAACACAAAAGAGGGGGGAGGGGGTGAATTGTGTCTTATCAAAATCTTCCACAATTATTGCTTTAGATACCCACTGTATTTTATGTGGATTACCAGTGTTTTTCATTCTGTTATGAAAATATATAGTGGATAAATATAAATAAAGAAAACATATTTTTATAGTGGTTTTGGATACAAATATCCCCTAGTACACTCCACTAAATACTCTCTCTATGATCTTGGTGAACTTATCTAGTCTAGTCCTCTTATCACAAGACCAAATTTCAACAAATGAGTACAGGCAGTTGACACTTTTATAAGACTAATTAAAAAAGTCTTTTGGTTTAATAATAAAGAACCAATTATCCTCAACATCGATTGAGAATTTTATACTCCACCACAACTAAGTATGAGCTGTTGAAAATTAAAATAAATCAAAAGAGTTTGATTTGATTGAAACATGTTGAATCTTCACAGTTGCATCAGTATGAAATTTAATGCAGATGGATCTTCTTCTTTAGAAAACAATATCTTCAATATTGAAATAGTTTGAAGCGATCTGGTTTAAAAAATATCTTTGATTGAAAACAACAACAAAACAGAACAGTAGAAAACTTATAGTTGAACAAGATATAACATGTATATCTCCAAAATATAGTCCTTTAATCAATGTTGTTCATTTTTTTTAGCACTATTAAAATAATTTCAATTATAAATTCATATATCACATATAGAGAGATACATATTTTTTGAGATATTACGAAGAAATATATAAAAAAGACGACAACTTGCTCTGATAATCCAAATCAGAAAGAATAGCCTGATTGATTGTGAAAATTTAAATTTAAATTTACTTGGAGAGTCATAACTTCCCTTAGAAATAAGAATGGTTTTCTCTAATAAACTCATTTCTTTGAAACATTCAAAATGGTCCTTGAATCGGTCATTAATTGTAACTTAACTGTTGCAGCACTCTCAAATTGAAAATGCAGCTTGAAGAATTTTTCCATTGAGAATACAATGTAGGGTTAAACTATGTAGCGTAGGGTTACTTTACACATATAATTACTTATCCATATGTTAATCTTTACATAATTTAGGGAACAAATTAGCCTAGGGATGATGAACCAAACGTTTATACTTGTCAGCATAAAAGCATGAATGTAGCATAAATGAACAATATGTTCAACTTTCCCGAATGTAGGGTATGAATAGTGAATCCAAAAATCAACGTAGTGTTGCTAATCCAAATGCTTGATGATTTCCACACATAGGGATGTTGTTCCAAATACAAACTATTTAGCGTAGCATAGGGTTGATACCATACACAAAATTTATCTTTTCAAGAATAATGTAGGGATGAAAATAGTGTTTCCAGAATCATTCTATAATGCTAAAAAATTTAAAAAAAATATAAATTCCTGTAAATCTCACGTAACAAAACTAAAATAGAAAACAAACAAATATATTTTTTAGCATAAAAATCATCATAAATCATTGAGTATTTTTAAGACAATACATTACCAACAATATATTCAACTTTTTATTATAAATTTTGAGTCTTTTTCTTTTATTAATCTTCTTAAAGCAGAAATATTTCCAGATATAACAATTCAATCATAAGGATTATTCATTTTCCAATCTTCAGTGATATGCACATAAACTATTCATCATCAAAAAATATCTTTAAAGATATATAAAACAACCCTTCATCATAAAACTATATATTAAATTATATTCAACTAATCTATTTTTCAACATATCCCAAATCATAAGTAGCACAATTCATCTAAATACCATATCTTCAACTAAGCCCTTATTCTTGAAGCATCTTTATTATTTTTAGAAAACATATTTCTTCCATTTGTTTAAATTATATACACTTCATTCTCTATCAAATTTTCTTATTAATATCTTATATATCTATATAATTTTATATTTAAATTTAAATATATAATTACTTGTCAACTTCTATTTTTATCTATTTCAAATCCATATATTGGATCTTTATTAAGTAGATCTCCACAATTAATATATAATGGGTATTTTACATTCAATTTAACTACCTAAAAACTATTTTTACAATGCCATATGTTTCAAATATCTATAAAATAAAAATCATAGAATGATGTGTTAGATCATAGTGTGCTAGGATGGTTTCTTCTATAACATTATTCAACTTCCAAATGAGTCATGAGGTGATGTGAAGATTCAAAAAATGAACCAATATATTATTTATGAGATATCCCAACACATAATAATCATGAACCTATATATTTTTAGCTATTCAGAGTCATGGTGCACCCCCTTTAATTTTATTTTATGATATAACCTCTTTTGGTGAAACACTTCTTCTGTAGAGTGAGAATCATAAAAGATCTAGTACCAATGAATGTTCCATACACCCTTATTGAAGTGATCTATAATTTGATGCATATAATTTTAACATATATGAGTTGAGAAATCTATATGAATTATTTAGATTAGGATTCGTGGTACGAGATTTGATCGCTAATTTTGAATGAATAAAATGTGTTAATAGACTTATATATTTTTGACAATAATTACATTCATGATTAAAACTTTGTTTATTTGGAATGACATATTACACATATATCCAACATCTATAATATATCTTCATACATGCTCAAAACTCTTCCAAATTGATAATATACTTTTATAAGACCATTTATAATCTATCAAAAATAGATATACATTGATTATCCAAAAGTATGATATCCTTTTAAAAACATTCTCCAAAAAAATCATACAACATCATAAAATATATATTAAACCTATTCACTCATCTTACACATCTATATTCATGATGTATAGAGATATCATCATGTATCTTTAAATTTTTCCACAAGTTATTCTATATAAACCTACTCTATAAATCTATTATGAATATCCTCACATCAAAATGTCTTCAATGATTTTAAAAAAATATAACATACAACCTCCTAGATTCAACAATAATCCTTAGATATGGTTGGAAATACATCTATAAAAATTATCAACTATCATGAGAATATAATCTCTTACCCTCTTGAATTTAAATTAAATCTCCTATAAGCACAATTATTTTACAGACTTATTTCCTCCCGTATTGTAAATAAATTAAAAGGGTTCATCTTCAATAAATAATTTATTCTTTAATCCACCTTTAGGTTTCTCCATATTTACCTTAATCTTTTTTCTCCCCTAGTATTTCAATAATCCATGGGGGTATCCTCTAAACTATACTACCTTTTTTTCAATAATCTTATGAAACTATATTTATAAGAAATATCATCATATTGAAATTTTTCTAAGAACATATAGATATAGAGAAACAATTAAATCTCAATTTAAATATACCTAAAAAAAATTTAAATTTTGAATAAAAATTATATATTTAGAGAATTAGAACTCTGCAATTTTATAACATAAACCTTCACATATTTTATCCAATTAAATTATCTATATTGGAATTATGATATTTTAACTAATTATTTAATATCATAAGGTACATTAAGCTTGTTTCAACCATATTTTATTGTAACATCAACTTTGACCATCTTCTAATTAAGCTGAACTCTTATGACATAATCTAGATAGTGGTTTTACCACATATAAATGAGCCATTTTTAAATACTTTAATCCCACTAAGTCATATAGAAATTATGTAAATAAGTTTATATGTTAATAAATTCAATATTTTCCATGTTAATCACTAATATCCATAAGTAATCATATCTTATGAAGTTATGTTCCACCAATAAAAACTTCTTATAATATCATTTGTTGAACAAATTGATACCTCTTATTCATGATAAACTAGTGTTACAACTTTATATCTATTATCTTCCTATATTGAAAGGACTTCTCCATTTTCTGATAAGGATAATATTACTTTTAAATATCTTTATCAACTCCCATTAATTTCTTAGTTATGAACCCTAAATATTCAACAAGTCAAAAAAACTTGCTGGTCATAATAAATTTTTATCTGAATATTTTAGTGTCCAAAAAAACAACTAGATAATAAAAAATTCTTAGTTATTAACTAGTTATGAATTTATTCCTGATTGAATGTAGCTTCAATTCAATAATATTGTCCATGTTCTTATTTAGGGCCATCTACCACTTGTTAAAGGATTGATATTATATCGAATTTAAAAAATTTCTTTATACAATTTAGGAATCATAGATATGTTTTGACACATTTTTATATCAAAATTAGTTTCTATACCATTTGGAATTTATCATCCTAGCATGTATAACTAGATTTAATTTTTGATTTTTATACTGGCTACTTGACATCACTTATTGACCAAGAATGTTTTAACACAACTTTAATTTCTCTATCAATGCATGTATATCTAGAATTATAAAAGTTATTACATAAATATCTTAACCCAATTATTCGCTAAACCTTTTTATCATTTATCATCATAAATGTTTTTGGAAGAAAATTTTTTCTAGGGATTTCATAATGGCTACTTATGACACCAATTTTTTCATTTTATTTATTCTCAGAAAAATCAATCTATATCAAATAATTCACCCTCTAAATATGAATTCATCTCCATTAAATTCATAAAACACATAGATTATAACCCCCACTCATCTAATATCACTCAAAATCATCAAATATAGAAATTCATTTCACGAGGAGAGGAATATATCTATATTTCCATATGAAGAAGAATATGGTTAGTCTTGTTAAACCAACCCTTTTCTCTTAACTCACTTTGAATCCCTTCTATCGATAAATCAACTTGAGGTAACTTTTCTCAAAATGTTTAAAAATGAATTTTTCCATTTAAAATGCATGAAACTAATATATGTTTTTTATAATAGTATCTATATTGATATTTTTATTCTTAAATTAACCAGATTCAAATTATTTTCTAAACTTATTTCACAATACAAGTGAAATTACACTATAATTCAGCTATTTCATTAGTGTTATATAGATAAATTCACTTAATCATAACTCTTACTTGTCCTTTATTTTTAAAATGGTGGTATTTCTTCTTTATGTATTTGAGGGAAGTGTCTCCTTTCTTATTTTAGCCTTTTTATTACTTCTTACCTTTCTAGAAAGGTTAGTTTTTGTATATAATAATTGGTGATATAAACATTCTCTATTGTCTTCCCACTTCATAACTATATTCAAAATCCATGTTTTTTTCACTATTGAGATAGATTATTCTAATATCTATACTATTATTTCAATATAGATACACTTATTTTCTCTAAATTATCTATAATTTTAGAATTCCATCATTGATTTTTGATGTTACAACTTTACATTTTCACTTGATAAGGATCAAACACCACATTGTTTTTAGTGAAATATATTTTTCATTATTCCTTTCTTAACTCCTTTTAATTGGAGTATAGAATTTTATAGTGTCATATCTATTACATTTTTTTAATACCTTTATATATGATCAATATCAGCATAAATATGACATATTTAAAAGATATTATACCTATTTTATTCATTTATTTGTTGAGATGTAGTTTCCACTGTTCCTCTTTTATTAAGATTCCTAGATTCCTCAAACTCACTAACATTATGTCCTAATTTACTTAAAATTTATCACTTTAAAGATTATTCCATCAGATAAATTCTTTTTAAATCTATCAAGTTATTTCTTCCTTCACACTAATTCCACATTTCGACCTTTTTGGACACTACATACCAGTGCTATCATTAAAGGCATTTTCATCTCCTATTTCCCATTTAAGTATTTGATATTTGATTCAAGTTAATTTATATTCACTAATTTTTCCGTCAAATACATCTTCATGAACTTAATTTTTGAGACAAATTCTCTTTTATGGATTATCCTTGATTCAAGTTGAATATTGAGGGGGATGAATCTAACATTGACTTCATTATCCATGGGCATTTTTTGTTCTAGTTCATTTTTAAGTTCTCTTAGTATGTAACTTTAATCTTTAATTTTAACACCCATTATCCTAATGTATTTATTAAAAGTTTTTTATCCTATCTTAAATATACAATTATATAAAACAAAGTCATCTATGAATGAAAACAACCATGTGAATAATTTACAGTCTATCCAAATTACCATACAAGGCTTGGATATATACTTAATTACTTATTGAATAATCCTAAAAATGAAAACATTACGTAGATGTTATATCATTAACTTAACAAAAACTTCTTTGAAACTATATTGAGGAATATATCTCTCCTCCCGGCATAGTCTCTACCATTCTAAGAATGTTACACTTATTTTTCTTCTTCATTAATTTTGATATAACACATTATTATTCAACTGAACCAGGTACTTTTTATATAACTCATCTTATACACAATTAATAAAACATATTCTACATATCCCTTGAAGTATTATGGTGTTATAAATTCTTCTACTACTTTTTACTTAATGTAACTTTCAAGATATTTTTTATACATATTTAAATCGGCTATTTTATTTCATTTATCTTATACACAATTCTCATCTAACATTATATAATTGATTTAATTAACAAAACATCATAATGAATTACAATATATATTTAAAAATATAATATAAACCCATTATTGAAATTAGAAAATTGATTTACCCTAAGAAATGAGAGTTCACTCTCTAATACATATATTTCATAATCATTAAATAATTATAATATCAGACAATCAGGTTGAATACATATTGTATTTGATACTAGGTTTTATAACCTAAGACACCCTGGGGGGTGGTAAATGATAGTATTTTCTAATTAATTTTTTTCTCTTTCATCCTTTTTTCTTTTAGATATTTATTCATTATTAAATGGAAAACTTATTTAACCTATTTCTATCAAGAATGAACCTTTACCAAATATCAGACACATGTTATGAAAGTAATACATGCATGAACAAATAGATTTTACTTGGTTCATATACACTAGGATTTATATAATAATAATTCACATAGAATTATTATGGTATACCAATAATACACTATAACTCATTGTTTTGTGGATATAAGATTTAGGTAAGGGAAAATACTTACCATGGATCACTACCTATATACATTTAGGTGAAGTTACTCCTCACCAATGCTCATTTCATGTAAATTGTTTAGATAAAATCCCAACACCTCTCTAGGGGAACTCTATTTTTATCTTTTGGGAACTAATCCTGAAGATATTATTTTATTTACATGAAGGTCACTCCATGATAAGTTTATAGATTTATTGGAATCAAAATCATGATATACAGATTATATATATCAATGACTGCATATGTGCTACTCTAAAATCAATAATTAGGATTATTATAATCTTTGTTAGAAGAGTAGTTTCTCTTATTTATCTATCAAAATTTTCAAATAAATAACTATTATATATAGAATATTTACAGTATAGGAATTATTCACTTTATGATTTTCAAAGATATGTACAATAACTCTTCACCATCAAACATGATATAAAATGATATTTTAAAAAATTCTTTTCCAATATACCACAAATTAGAAGCAACAAAATTATTCTTTAAATTTGATCTTCATTGAATCCATTGTTGCTAACCCTTCTTTATTATTCCTAGTATACATTGTTACTCTATATATTTTTAAAATTATATATACTATACTCTTTATAAAATATCCACAATTATATCTTCTATACTTTTGATAATTTCAAATTCAAATTACAATAGGTAACTACCTATCATGTTCCAATCTCCACTGATTCAAATCCATCCATTAAAGCTTATTCATATAGATCTCCAACACTAAGAATTGAATGGTTTTTTAATAATCAACTCAAAAACCTCAAAACTATTATGAGAAAAAAATTTATTAAAAACCCCCAAAAAATATAAATCATAGTGTGATACCCCACATCACAACATGGCATGTCAGTTCCTTATATAAGTTCCTTAAACTTATAGATCATCCAAAAAATGTTGTGATGTTTTTTGGACTGAACTGGATTTTTTGTTTCTCAAATAACCCAAAATATAATAATCATAACTGAGTATCTTTTCCATGGTCGAGATTCATGTTGTGTCCCCTGCAATTGGATTTTATGAAAAAAATATTTTATATTAAGACCCGAAAAAATTAGTCGAGCATCATCAAATATCTAGTAACACTAAAATTTATCCAAGACACTTCATAATGTTACTTCTATATTTATCCATGTAAAGAACTCACGTACGAATCTAGAAATACATATTAATTTTATAGTCTATGATTCATGATGAAACCTTTGTGTTTGTAATATGAATGACTCAAACATATTAATGGACTATTATATTTTTATATTTCAACATCATTTGTTGATTGAAATTTGTGTTCCCAGTGTGATATGTTCATGCTACATCCAACATCTTCCAAATATTTTTGAATATTCTAAATCCTCTCTTAAATCCATAAAAATATTTAATAACATCATTTATAATCTCTCAAATCTAGATATACCATTATTTTCCCAAAATATGGATTTTTTTCAAACCAATATCCAACCAAATCTTTATTCACCATATAACTTATTTTAAATATATTCCCTCCTCTTCCAATATTGAATACTTGATATATATAGATAATAAAGAATCACTTTTCATTTTTTCCTCTAGTGCTTCAATGTAAACCACTACTCCAAAGTTTATATGAATGTTATCACATCGCAATGTCTTTATTGACTATCAAAAAATCCAACATACAAACTCATAGTTGCAAAACCACTATAATAAGAACCTATAGATGTTATGATATCATTATGTAATAAATATGTCCTATGGTCTAGATACATTTGTTTTATGTGACGTGGATGTTTTATTAATTTTAGAAGTTAAGGGCTCAAAATCATGGAGACTTATTTTGAATAATTTCTTAATTAGTGATCCCAAATAAGGGAGCACATGTGGAAATACCTACTAATAGAAATTCCACATGTTTTATGTGTCATTCTATATTCCTATTGGTGGATGTTTTCATTAGTCCTTATAATTAAGATCAATATATTTTTTATCACAAATCTCACAATTTGATGTATAGATTAAAACCATGATAATATATACTCATGGTGAGGTAGCATGTTTTATGCATGTAATAAGTGATATGAAATTAATTTAATGGCTACTATTTCATTTTCCCTTCTATATTAATAGAGTCCGTTAAATCTAGAACTAAAATTCAAATGGGAATTTTTGAAAAAATATATAGTCATGGCATTTTATAAATGAGTTCATTTTGGAAAGATAAATAGTGTATCTCTAGTGATGACACAAGAATGAAATATTCGTGATGATATATTGGTAAAAAAATGAATTATATTACACAATATAATCTGAAGGATGGTTTTTTTGTAGATTCTACATTGACTTCTTTCCCTATGGGTTCCATGATTTGTTGTTAGACATAAATATTTGAATTTAGGCATGTTAAACTGTTTCTATTGAGGAATAGGCATAGAGGATCACATTATAAATGTGATAAAAATCTCAATTATAACACCCCAAGATTCCAAGGTACTCTTCTCCTTTAATAATGCAATAGCTTGCAATGTACCCATCACCGAGTTCAAGTGCACCATGACATATCAAACTAGCTCTTTTAAAAGATGTTATGAATAGTAATACCCACATTTTAAAATTTTATAAATTTTATATTTCAAATTGGAATTCATTTTTGGATTTAGAATATCAAAATTAGCTTAGGGTGAATTTTTGATACTTTTCTGATAACTTTCATATTTTGATGAATAGTGAAAAATACCAAATTTTAATTAAAAACAACTATTTTTAATAGACATAATTTATATTGTTAAATTAATAATTTTAGTGGTTTTCAAGTATCATTAGATTATAGTTTTACCATTTTATGTAATATAGGTCAATGGATGGAATTTAACATTTAAATTGTACACAAACACATGTTAATTTTTTGATAGTTTTTACTTCTTAAAAACCCAATTTTTAGTTTTGAAAACAGCAATTAATTTTAAATTAATTTTTTCATCTTCTTTGTTTTGAATTTGGAAAAATTGATTCTATATTTGGAATCAGTAGGTCCAAATTGTTTAAATAGGTAACTTTTATTTTTAGACCTTATGAATAGTAACTTTAGTAAATATTTTATTTACCATTGTTAAATAGTAAATCAAGTAAATAAGAGTAAAAAATAATTTTAGAATAATATTAAATTACCATAACATGTGTTCTAACCCTATTGAATGATACATGTCCGACCATGGGAATTCTTGTGTCGATTTTGAGACCTCATGGAGCCACTTTTAAGTGAAAATGACACTTTATAAAAATTAATTTAAAGATAAGGAAAATGTAACATAAACCTATATCTTTTAGTAAAATAATTTTTATATGTGTTATATAATTTATTATAAATATTCATTATAAATCTAAAAACTATTTCATACCTCATGATTTTTTATTTATAATTTTTAGATATTAAATAAATAAATTTATTTATGACACAATAATGATGTAGAATTTTCCTAATTAATGAAAGAATCAAATAAATGATATTATAAATATTAAAATAAATATAATTTGAAATTTTTGATTCCATAAAAGAATTTTCATGGTGAATATTATATGTTAGTTATTATTCAATGTATTTTTTTAAGTCATGAAGTTGTTAAGACTTTAAAAAACTGCATTGCTAAATATTGTCTAAATTGACATAAATGAGTTTTTAAAACAAATATTATTTTATTAAATTATATAATTCTCCTAAAAACCTAAGTTTCGGAAAAAGGACTTATATAAGGTTATATATGTTATTAATTAACCACTTGAGGTTTTCATGGCATTTTATAGTATGTTTATTAAACATATAATATAAAAATACAAGGAGACCTGATAAATGTCAAACTATTTAACCAAGAGTTAAATCTAAAAGATAAGGTTAATATGGGGACCTAAACTTGTATAAAACCTATTGGTTGAGATTTTTTCTACCCATACCCACCTTATACTCTAATTAAATCCATTAGGATCAATTATAAACCGAAAATGATTTTAGAATAAATTAATATTTCAATATTTTCCTAAAGTGCCCCTCACCTTTCTTATAAAAGGGTACTTCCCCTTATCCCAAATTCACACCTCCAAATCCATTTGGATCAGCCAAAACTTACTCAAAAATCTTCACAAATACCATTAATTCAACCTATAGTCCTTAATTTGACCATAAATCCTACCTAAGGATCCCTTTTGCTCAAATAAAAAGAAAGAACCCGAAGAAGAGGTAATTATTTCATCGCCCATTTCAAAGTTCTTTTCTTCTTCCAATTCCTCTTTATTTGTTGTTTCCATAACAAAATAATATCTCCAATATCTTATACATACTTATATGCTATTATAAATATGGTACAACCATATTTATTACTCTATCCATCCTTTGAATGACAAAGTCACCATACGTGCGTACGTACGACTTACTGTATCCACATCCTGGTGTAGTTTGTTATTCAAAACTTCATTATTTGGATGGGTATGAAAATGAGTATAATTGATGTAAATAATAAATATAACATGTTAATGATTATTTATATATAATACACAATCCAATTTCATACGATTTCACCATAAATAGAATGATATTGTGGCTTGTGCATACGTACGACTTACCGTCTCCATAACGCGATGAGATTTCATCCCCCATCGTAACCATTAAAGAATAATTTTCATTTTATGATTAAAAATAATGTTTATGAACTTAATATAATTCTGGATATGAATCAAATACATCCTATCCATAACAAATAGGACTTACATAACAAAACATATAAAGGAAAACGAATCAGTTAACACCCGAAACAATGATACTACTAAAATAATATTAACAAAGAAATATTAGAGGATATTATATGATATAATATTTATTTATTTGGTTCTTTTATAATTTAATTACAAATATTTAACCATTATAAATAATTTTAATATACCCTCGACTAAGGAAAAGTACAAGGTAAGTTGTTTTCATCTCACTTTTTATTCCCGTGAGATTCATACTATATTCTCCACTATTTCCTTTTGTGCGGTGTATATAATGATCATGATTGTATTAATTATATAATATAATTTAATTTATGGGTATTTTCATCTTCATTTTATGATCCTTTTTTCATGGGGTTTATGTTTCATATTTTACAAAATCAGTAAGGGAATTTGTAATTTCAATTTCCACTCATTGGGTTTTACACATACTTCATTGATTATTTTTACTCCAAAATTATGTGTTAAATAACTATTTATTTTTTTATGAAGTAATTTTCAATCCACTTTTTATGCATATAATTTCGATACACATAATCAATCCATTGATAAATTCTCAAGTCATTGATATGAACTTGATAAGGGTAATATTAACACAATTTCCATTCATTGAGTTAAACATCCAAGTCATTGGTTTTATTTTTACAAGAATATGTGTGAATGTCCTCTAATTGATTTACACTGAATACCCAATCATATTGAGTGTATTTATAGTTTTTCACACATAATTATGTCATTTATTAATCCTTAATCTAAGGATACAGTCTTCATAAATGATTTCGTCTCAATTTACATTCTATTGAAACTTCTATGTTGTTATGCGCCAATTCACTTTTATATGATGTATATACTATCCTTTGAAATATTATATCATGAATCATTTTATTCTCATGATATTATAAATATCTGATTAATTTTATTCCTCAATTATTTTTATTCAAGCATCTCTCATTTGGTTAGGAACTCCTTAACTAAAATATCATTTTAAATATTTTAAAGATGTATTCTTCTATATCTTTCTCATTAATGTCAATGTTTTAAAAATGATTTTAAGGATTTATATATATGGACATGAATGTTTTAAAATTAAAATTACTTTCAAAAGTTTCAATTTAGTATGGGAGACTTTGATTCAAAAATATATTTTAAATGACTTCATTGATAAATAGTGCGACTTATAAATGTTTTCAAGAAAAATGGGATATTTCTCTCAAATAGTTTTACTGATTATTTCAATCAATGTCAATATCCTTCATTGTATTTTATTCTGGATTGAGGTTGATTTATTATAATAAAATCTTCCATATTTTATTAAGTCAGTTATGTTTGACTATGAATGTGCTATTTTTATACCATTAATGTTTTGTGGTTAAAGTATTGAGATTTTGTATGGTAGTTTTAATACGAATGTTTAGATTGTGATTCACCCTTTTAATACAAGGAATGAATTAGACTTATTATGTGATGGTCGAGGCCCTCTATAGCCCCTCGATGCATCTATAGGTCTCATGAGACAAATTAGTGTCTTGGCACAAGGCCTTGACAAATTTTTTATTTGTACTCATGGCACAAGACCTTGAATATGTGGTTATGATGTCCGACATTATTCATTCCATCATTCTAAAATTATCAATTTATATTACATGTGAATATTTTACTAGTAGAATATCCATGTGAATAAGTAAATGGAATTATTTGATTTATCTTTTCAGTATTATACAGAATTTTATGTTTAATAGTATTCTGTTTTAGTCTTATACATTGCATTAAATGTTTATGCATATTTGTGAAAGTTTTTGTTATATTGTTATCCTTATCGAGCATCTAAGCTCACCCCTTTCTTATGTTTTATTTTTCACAGGATGTGAAGAGGAATATTATGATTGAAATTATAGAATTAGCTAAAGGATATTAGTGTGTTCAAAGGGGGCACAATTTTGTTGTTTTTTCCATTTCTTAATGTAATTTAAAACTTATGTAAGTATCTAGTACTTACAAGGCTACTAAACTAATCGTTCTTTCAGGACTTTATCTCTTGTGATCATGCCAATGATACGCAATAATGCACTGACTCTGGGTAACTGGGTTCAGGGCGTTACAATTAGTATCATAGGAAGTTTAGTACAAAACTTGAAAACTAGAATTAGAAAAACTCTGATTAGATAACATTACCCTAAGATAGACTTTGAGTATTAGAATAGAATAATTTCCTATAATTTTGGTAATGTAGAGATTTTGTGAGTTTTACAAGATATATAACCCTGTCTAGATGCTAAAAGTGGATGTGGTTCTGGAACAGATGTAACTAGGAGTTAAAACTCTAACAAGGAGTTTCGGGCTTGACCTGGGGTATCCTAGTATAGAACAATGAGCCTTACTGCACACTTGTTTTGACACTACTAGGGGATATGCTTAGGATAATTCATGTTTTCAATAGAATCTGATTTGAATTATTTTAATATAATATAATAATAAATAACCTTGGTTAATCCTAAGGTGTTTTATATTGAAAATAAGGTGTCATGATATTCTCTAAATGATTTTATGACTATTATTACTCACACTATGTTTTCTAGATTTAGTCAATGTATGGATTCCAAGGAAGTCATAATAACATTGAACATGATGTAAAAGGTGGTAATGATGGTGGAAATGAGAAAAAAATATAATTCTTATAGGAATAAAATATATCGTGTTCATGCCGATTCAATTTTCCAAAAATATGATAAAAAACATATACATTATCCAACTACTGAACTCAACAAAGAAGAGAAAGGCGAGGAATAATAAGAGATCTAGCTGTGGATTCCATGGAGAAAAGAAATCTCATTTCCCATCATGTTGGAAATGTGGAAGGAGACACCCAGGAAAGTGTCTCAATGGAACAAAGAAATTCCTTACGTGTGGGAAACAAGGACTTAAATTAAATAATTACTAGAAAAAATGAATAGTACTATGGAAGAAAATAAAAATGATCCTAAGAATCCATTTACAGTCATTTTCTATAAATGTATGGGACCTAGGAATTACCCGAGTCAATTCACTATTCTATAGGATAACCTCTAAGTCAAGTAAGAAACCATGTGGAAATAAATAGATCGCGAAATATTGAAAAGTATTAATGCTCTTGGTTGATGAGATTACTTTGGAAGAATTTTCTCTTGTATGTGTAACCCTGCAGTTTATTACGTGAAAATTCTATTTGAGGAAGAATAATCATTTCTTTTGTGGATATATTTATAAAGAACCATTTGGGTTTATATGATCCTTGAAATTGATTAAATTATAGGTTATTTATTTTTGTGATGAAAATGCAAGGTATGAGATAACATTTTGGGTTAAAATATGTTATGGTTATTATCTCATTTTTTAGAATGTTATAAAATTATATAATTTTTGAAATAGGACAACACATATACCACGTGATAACCCATCGCGTCGAACAAATATGCGGGAATTGAACCCACAACCAAATTGTGACTGGGATTTATCGCCTACCACTGGACTATGTGAAGTCCCTGGTCAGTATGAATAATGTTTTTTAGTTAAATGATTTTATGGATCCATAATATGTTGATTTTTGGAACTTATTATTTATCAAATGGATATCCTTATTATAAGAAATTATTAGGTGATTAAGTGATAAATATTGTTTTGGAAGACATTCTCTCTTTTGGGAACACTATATGCCTAAGGAAAATAGAATACTATGGGATTTCATTTGAGGAGTAATGGTGAATTTTTTTTATTTTGGAATAATTTATGTTTTTATTATGGACTTATAGATATATAACTTATTTATGGAAATTATTAAACAATCATAGATAATATGCGATTAGGTTAATTAATTTTAATAATGTGACTTTAAAAGTAGTCTATATTATTTGGAGATAAAAGTTATGATTTATCATGGAAGAAAATGTGATCAAATCATTATAAATTGTGGGTTTAAAACGTAGTTTGGATTATTTTGAATAATTTTGATGACAATTTTTTATTTAATGGTCTTCGTTTATCTTTGGGTATAGTTTGTTTAATTTTATAGATTTAGAGTAGTATTTCTTTCAATAAAGGATTATCCTTTTTGGGGATCGTCTGATCTTGTACTAATAATTTTGGTTTTGTTTAAGGTCTAAAGACAAGGGAAATATATAGTTTATATTTTGTAGATTATGTTATTCTATACAAGTTGATTCTAGCTCTTCAGGTTTGACCAAGTCCTCTTGAATACTCATCGTTTGGAGAAAGGATGTGTTTTTGGTAGAAATTTATTTAAGGATGAAACTCTACTTGAAAAGTAAGTATATATCTTTATGTTTTTATTCAATATCATAAATAAATTCCTCAACATTATTAAAATGAACTTAAAAAATGATGTTCGTTTAATCTTCCTACTCGATAATCAAAGACCGTTTAATATATCACAAGTTTATGGTTTTATCATAATTAACTTTCCCCTGATCATGTTTTCTATCACTCTCTATCAGAACATGATGGTTTGTTTTCTATTCCATATCAATGTTTTCTTACATGGAAAACTTGTATGGGTTATCCCGGGAGAACTTTTTACTTCTCTTTATTTCTTTTAAAATGATAGTTTTATTGTCTCTTTTTCTGATGCACGATTTTAACAATGACGTTTTGAAATGTCAAACCCCTAGTTTTTGTTTCCAAGTTTAAATTTTGGGGACAAAATTATTTTAAGAAGGGTATAATGTAACACCCCAATCATACACGGTATGCTTCTCCTTCAATAATAGAATAGCTTGCGATTCACGCATCACCGAGTTCAAGCGCACTAAGACCTATCAAACTAGCTGTTTTAAAAGCAGTTATGAATAGTAATACCCACTTTTTGAAATTTTATAAATTTTATTTTTCAAATTGGACTTATTTTTTGGATTTTTAATATCAAAATTATCTTAGGTTAAATTTTTCATTCTTTTCTGATAACATTTATATTTTGTTGAATAGTGAAAAATACTAAATTTTAATTAAAAACCTCTTTTTTTAATCGAAATAATTTATAGTGTTAAATTATACATTTGAGTGGTTTGAAAGTATCATTAGATTTTATTTTTATCATTTTATGTAATTTAGGTAATTGGATGTAATTTCACATTTATATTGTACATAAACAAATTTCGATCTTTTGATAGTTTTTACTTCTCAAAAAACAACTTTTTAGTTTTGACAACAAGAATTAATTTTAAATTAATTTCTACAACTTCAGTGTGAGAATTTTTAAAAATTGATTCCATATTTTGAATTAGGAGGTCCAAATTGTTTAAATAGGTAAATTTTATTTTTATACATTATGAATAGTCACTTTAGTAAATATTTTATTTACCGTGGTTAAAAATTAAATTCATTAAATAAGAGTAAAAAATAATATTTTAATAATATTAAATTACCCTAACACATGTCCTAACCCTATTGGATGATACACGTATAACCATGGGAATCCATGGGTCGACTTTGGGACCCTGTGGAGTCACTTGTAAGTGAAAATGACACTTTAAAGATAAGGAAAATGTAACATAAACATATATCTTTTAGTAAAATAATATATATATGAGTTATATAACTGATATATTTGACTATAAATAGTCATTAAAAAGATAAAAATATTTCATACATCATGATATTTTATTTGTAATATTTAGATATTAAATAAATATATTTATTTATGACACGATAGGGATGCAATATTTTTTTTATTAATGAAAGAATCAAATAAATGATATTATAAATATTAAAATAAATATAATTTCAAGTTTTGATTTCATAAATGAAATTTATAGGTTAATATGACATGTTAGGGATTATTAAATGTATTTTTTAAGTCATAAAGTTTTATGATGTTAACAAAAATCAATTACTAAATAGTGTCACAATTGACATAAATGAGATTTAAAACAAATATTATTTTATTAAATTATATAATACTCTTAAAAATGTATGTTTCTGGAAAAGGAAATAGATAAGGTTATATATGTTATTAATGAACCATTTGAGGTTTTATAGGCTTTTTTACAATATGTTTATAAAACATATAATATAAAAATACAAAGAGACATTGTAAATGTTAAACTATTTAACCAAGAGTTAAATCTAAATGATAAAGTTAATATGGTGACCTAAACTTTTCTAAAACCTATTGGGTTGAGTTTTTTTCGACCCATAACCTCCTTATACTTTAATTAAATCCATTTGGAGTTATTATAAACCGAAAAACATTTTAGAATAAATTAATATTTCAATCTTTTCCTAAAATGCCCCTCACCTCTCTTATAAAAGGGTACTTCATTTTCTCTCAAATTCACACCTCCAAAGCCATTTGGATCAGAAACAACCTGATAAAATCTCCTCCCAACTACCCTTAATTAAAATGTTATTCCTTACTTTGATCATAAAGCCAACCTAAGGATCCCTTTAGTTCAAATCAAAAGAAAGAACCCAAAGAAGAGGTAATTATTTCATCACCTCTTTCAAAGCTATTTTATTCTTTCACTTCATGTTTATTTGTTGTTTCCATACCAAAATAATCACTCTAGTACCTTATACATACTGAGATATTATAAATATGGTACAAACATATTTATTATTCTATCCATAATGTGAATGACAAAGTCACCATACGTGCATATGTACGACTTACCGTCTCCACGTCATGGTGTAGTTTGTTATTCAACACTTCATTATTTGGATGGGTATGATAATGAGTATAATTGATATAAATAATAAATATAACTTGTTAATGATTCTTTATATATAATATATAATCCAATTTTATACAATTTCACCATTAATAGATTGATATTTTCGCTCGTGTATACGTACGGCTTACCGTCTCCACGACGCAATGAGATTTTATCCCCCATCGTAACCATTCCAGAATAATTTTCATTTGATGATTAAAAATAATGTTTAATAACATAATATCATTTTGGATATGAATCAAATACATCATATCTGTAACAAACAATACTTACATAACAAAACATATACAGGAAAAAGAATCAGTTATCACCCGAAACAATGATACTACTAAAATATTATTAACAAAGCATTATTAGAGGATCTTATATGATATCATATTTATGAATATTTTTATTTTATAATTTAATAAAAATTATTTAAATATTATATAGGAGATTAATGTACCCTCAACTAAGGAAAATTACAAGGTAAGTGGTTTTCATATATCTTTTTATTCCAGTGAGATTCATGGTATATTCGCCACTATTTCATTTTGTGTGGTGTATGTAATTACCATAATTGTATTAATTGTGTAATATAATTTAATTTAGGGTTATTTTTATCTTCATTTTATGATCCTTATTTCATGGGGTGTATGTTTCATAAGTTACCAAATCTTTAAGGGAATTTCTAATTTCAATTTCCACTCTTTGGGTTTTACGCATACTTCATTGATTATTTTTACTCCAAGATTATGTGTGAAATCACTATTTATTTTTTATGTAGTAACTTCCACTCCACGTTGTGTGGATATAATTTTGATACACATAATAACTCCACTGATAAATTCTCAAGTCATTGATATGAACTTGATAAGGGTAATCTTAACTCAATTTCCATTAATTGAGTTAAACATCCAAGTCATTGGTTTTTTTACAAGAATATGTGTGAATGTCCAATGATTTATTTACACTGAATAACCAATAATATTGTGTGAATTTATATTTTTCACACATAATTATGTCATTTATTAATCCTTAATCTAAGGATATAGTCTTTATAATGGATTTCATCTCAATTTACATTCCAGTGAGACTTCATTGTTGTTATGCGCCAATTCACTTTAATATAGTGTATATACTATCCTTTGACATATTATATCATGAATCATTTTATTATAATGATATTATAAAGATTTGATTAATTTTATTTCTCAATTATTTGTATTCAGCATCTCTCATTTGGTTTGTAACTCGTTAACTTAAATATCATTTTAAATGTTTTAATGATTTATTCTTCTAAATCTTTCTAATTAATGTCCATGTTTCAAAAATGGTTTTAAGTATTTATTTACATGGACATGAATGTTTTAAAATTAAAATTACTTTCAAAAGTTTCAAAGTTTCATGGGGCACTTTGATTAAAAAATCTTTTTTAAATGACTTCTTGGATAAATAATGCGACTTTTAAATGTTTTCAAGAAAAATGGGATATTTCTCTCAAATATTTTTAATGATTATTTTCATCTATGTAAATATATTTCATTGTATTTTATTATTGATTGAGTTTGATTTATTATAATAAAATATTCCATATTGTATTGAATGAGTTATGTTTGACTGTGAATGTGCTATTTTTATACCATTCATGGTTTGTGGTTAAAGTATTGAAATTTCATATGTTAGTTTTAATACAAATTTTTAGATTATGTTTCACCCTTTTAATATAAGGAATGAAATGGACATAGTATGTAATGGGAGGGACCCTCTATATCCCCTTAATGCATCGATAGGTCTCATGAGACAAATTCGTGTCTTGGCACAATGCCTTGATTTTTTTTATTTGTAGTCTTGGCACGAGTCCTTGACTATGTGGTTATGATGTCCAAAATTATGCATTAAATCATTATGAAATTAGATATTGATATTAAATTTAATTATTCTACTAGTAGAATATCCATGTGAATAAGTAAATGGAATTATTTGATTTATTTTTTCCATATTATGCTGAATTTTAAGTTTAAAAGGCTTCTATTTTAGTCTTATACATTACCTTCAATGTTTATGAATATATATATATATATATATGAAGGTTTATACTATATAGTTATCCTTAATGAGCATCTGAGCTCATCCCTTTCTTATGTTTTATTTTTCCTAGGATACAAAGAGGTATATTTTGATTAACCTTCAGGAATAGGCTAAGGGATACAAGTGTGATCAAAGGGGACACAATGTTGTTTTTTTTCCATTTTATAATATAATGTAAAACTTATGTATGTATCTAGTACTTCCAAGGATATTAAACTAATCGGTCTTTTGGGACTTGATCTCTTGTGATCATGCCAATGATACATAATAATGCACCATATCTGGGTAACTAGGGTTGATGCCTTACATCAATAAATTCTATTCAATTTAAATTCATGAATAAATTTATCCCCTTCTTTATGGTGAAAAAATATTCATGGAACTATTTATCATATCCATACAAACATGGGATATTTGATTATAGAATATGTAAGATGAATTATATCTCTTATTGTAATTATTCACCAGAAAATGATATAATATTTATTTATTCATTATTTTTTTGAATATATTAAAATAATCATTTTTTTCATGTTATATGAATAATATAAATAAATATTTATTTTTATTTTTAGTGAATATAATGTTTTATAGGATAATATGGATCTAGTTTATTGATAAAATGAAAAATATATATTTAATTTCTTTTAAATAATTTCAATTTTTATTTAAGAATTAATATTAGAATAAACACATGTCATGAGATATAATATTATCTATAATAATTTTTTATTATTTTTTTGAGCACAACTGTTACTTATATTAAATAAGTATGATAAGGGCCTTTGAAAAATTATCATTATTTAACCTAGAGTATATATTAAAAAAATATATCATTTTTATTTATGATATTTTTGACTCGTGGAAGAAATTATCTAGAATTTCCCTAGAGATAAAATTATCCCTTCATCCATCTCTTAAGAATCCAGAGAGAGAATAAGAGAACATTGTCACGATTGATAAGAAACACCATGAAGCACTTGATTCTTCTATGCTGACCCCCATAGTTTTAGTTACATATTTTGGATATTTATGTATCACATATGGATATATATAGAGTAATCCTCAATAATATTTTCCATCTCAATGACAATGAAACAATAGAAGAAATGAATATTTAATCAAGAATAATATCGTGGATGAGTTCATTATTAATTTAAATAAATAATAAATTAGATGTGTATGATTTGTTTATGAGATTATGGGGAGGATTAAATTAATTATTAAAAATTAATCATTGATTTCTTATGTTAAAATAATTTTGCATCAGTACAATATTTCAGCTCTGCCCCAAAATGGTGAAGACGACCTATACCAACCTTAAAGAGATGAATCCACACTAGTATCATAATAATGGAAGGCCTGTAGGAGGAAACAAAATATATAATGGATTTAAATATCTTAGGTATCCTATCCATGGAGAAATTCAAAAATTTACCAATATTATATTAGGGAGGTAGAGGAGGAATTTAACTACATTCTTTTGACCACCCAAGAGACGACTAGGTGGGATCTCACCAACCAAGGCCATTTCCATTACAATGAAAATATAATTCTTCATTAGGTCACAGATGAAACTATTTTCACTCTAGTTTTCTAAAAATGGGAACCATGAATAAGGGTCCACCATGGATCATCTACTATCTCATATCAAGGTTAGCCTCTATTTTAAGGCCTCCAAATTACCTTACACTCGTTGATATATAACAATCATTACTCAATGATGATATCAAGTCATGAATAGTAAAGTAACTCAAATTTTTCAATAAAGGTATCAATAGATATTTCAAAAATCCTATCACCATTAAGGGAAAAAATATTTTTGGAGGTCGTCCTTGTAGTAATACAAACAAAAACCATGTTGGTACTCCAGATAGTATTTATGGAAGGGTTCCTCTGAGAGATAATTTAAATTCCAAACACAAATTTCCTCCTCATTACTGCAACTAAATATTCACCAAATAAAGTATCACTTCCAATGGTTAAAAAATTGTGCACAACGTTGGATTTTGTGGAAAAACCTCATTTTAATGTTCCTACCTGCAATAATACAAAGAGAATTCATGAATGTACACCCCATAGGAAACCATTATTCAAGAATCATGGTAGTCCCTCTAATGTTTCTAATTATGAAGATAATATATATGAAAAATTTATCAATCAATAAGGATGACTATCCCTTATTTGTTAAATAAAAATAATTAGGTCCTCCATATTGTTATCATTATAGAGGACCTCCCAATGATGATATGGATAACAAAATTATAGATTCTCCCATTATTTGACTTAATTAATCAGTAACCATATAGTTCCTACACATGTTAATCAAGAAAATAAATGATATATAATTACTCTATAAAAATGATCAATACATTAGATACTACATAGGTCCTCCTAGTGGTGATCAAGTAACTTACCAAAGTTTTGGCGAACCCGACAATGGATAATAAGAAACCATCAACCACAGAGGTCATGTAAAATAATTTATCCAATTTTGAGGTCCTCTATCTAAAATTGAACAAGAAATAAACAACCTTAAATTCCCTCAAAATAGTGATAAAGAAAATAGTTGACATGGAAGTCCTCCCCATACAAGTGAATTGAAGACTAATAACCTTGACATCCTTCCCCAATGGAACTCACTACAAAGGTACCCTTTAAATAATATATTTACTTAAAATGAATGTATTACCATATCATAATAGTTGAAAATATTCCATGGCACCAAGAAGAAACTGAAAAGAAGCAACCCACTACACTAGGAACTCTACCATCGACTAATGGTGATTCTCCCTATATAATTCACAAGATGATGAAACAATCATCATAAATGACTTCACGAGATTGTGAAACCCTATATATATATATAAAATTCAAAATAAATCCATTATACAAGAATTTGTTTTGAAAAATAACCTTTATGGTTAAAATAGGTCAATGATTAACTCATTAATGACGAGGATAAATTCATCATAATGTGGAGTGAATTTAATGTAACTAAAATATCAATTATGTTCTAGAATGTTAAAATTTCTCAATATAAAATTCAATTTATATTTTTATAAGAATTTATGACTCATATATTATTAAATATATTGGATAAATTTTACCACCTCAAATATAATATTCTTCCGTATCAAGGACATGGAAGTTATCTGAAGAAACTAGATGATAAATGTCTACAAAATTATTTAGATTCTCACATGTTATTTTAGAATCCTAATTATATAAAATAAAATTAGTGTTACCAATGGACATGATAAAATAAGCTTGAGGATTTACACTAAATGATCCAAGTGTCTTTATCTAATTTATTAATTAGTAGTTTTAAAAAATATGAAGATATTCACATTACATTACTCACAGATTAATATGGTTATTCAAACATTGATATTTGTAATTTCATTTCCTTGGTCCACATATGTAGCCCTAGATATAGGAAAGTTATTTTCTCATTCATGTGAAATCCCACTATCCTTATGGGAAAAAATCTTAACTTTATGAGAATAGGAAATTGATAGAATTATATTCCAAGATACAAGAAAGGAGAATTAAGGTGATAATTTTAGAAAATAACATTCTTTTATATGAGAAAATATAATGTTTCAAATATGAATTTCATTCCAAGAGTATCATGAAAGAACACTTCACCATGTCATTCTTGATTAAGAGCTTATAAATTGAATAAATATAAAAAAAATATACATAATAACAGAAGTGAAACGAAAACATATATTGATGGGGTATTTTATATTCACTGATACCTGTGGAATGATAAACAATGATAAGTTACAAAAATAAAACTATAAGAGAGTTGATGAAACCCCAGATCATATAGATGGGAGAATTGTTTCCCCATATTATAATGAGGCTAGACATTTATAGGTTGGGGTTAGCGCCATGAAAAGTGCACCCATGGTCTGCTCCAAAAACATTTAATGGTTTAACCCCCTACCCATCATGGTCATTTTTAATGTAAGTTATAGGAGGATTACTTAGAATCATTTTCTATGAACATATCAATTATTTATCAAAAAATAGAGAATTAAAAAGAGAGGTTAAACCCTTAAATAGTCCATAAGTACAAATGAACCTCCATAAAATAAATAGTATAACCAGATTACAACATTATTCTCAAGGGATACTCTAATGTTGATGAAGATTCCCACAACTCTACCATAGCTGATAATTAGTTTCTTAATATAGGATTCATATAAATTTATTTCTAAAATACAAACCCCTTATATGATAAGGAGTATAAAATTGATTCATAGGGTCATAACAATGAGGAGGCTTCCAATTAAAATTTAATCTATAATGATGTGTGAGAATAGGTTGTTCATGTATTATATTATAGAAATAATCATGTTTTATGATTTCATTTTAATATTCTATGACCTCCCATTTGGAGAGATATCACTAAGGAAAAGTGGAGGGGTGACTACATCAAAATTAAACCCAATACCAGATAGAGTTGTTTATATTTCTACCCCAAAAACACTTTATAAATATGAATTAGAGATAGAAAAGTTGAAATAGATCAATATTGTTATACTAAAAAAACACACTATGATAGTGTAATTTCCAAGAGGAAGTAGTTATTACTCCTGTAAATCCTTTTCTATAAGGAAAGAATGATAAACCAATAAGGGTTGAATCAATATATTTATCCAACCTCAGATCAAATTAACCCATTGAACTAACCCCAAAACTAGTGACTTATTAGAAATTTCACCCAATAAGTAAAAAACCACTAACTCAGGAAAACCATCATATTATAACCTAGGTTAATACCATAAAAGTTTATAAATTTTATTGCTACTTGAGTGGAATATATGGAAGAAAATAATGTTTTGATGCCTCCATATGGGGCATTATATCATGAGTGGGAAGATTTGACTCATCCTCAACCTAAATTTGTGAATTAAACATGTTTTATATTCAATCAAATGATAAATAGAGAAAAATATAATATTAATTATTCATATTGATTAGGACCAATTATGTTAAATCCAAAGTTGCAGGAAACAAAAAAGAGTAGAATTTTTATCCTAAATTTTGAAGGACATGCATTTGTTTAGTATAAAAATATAGAAACATTGTTCATTTTTGTCTAGGATGAACTATCACTACATTACCACTATCAGTTCAACTCAATACTATGGTATATTAAAGTCATTAACATATTAAATTGAATATAATATGAGAAATAAATGGTTAGAGAATTCATCACCAGATGGAAAGGTTTACCTATTTTTTAAATATGAATCTTCTATAAGAACGCTTGTTGAATATCAGTATAGATAATCTCCAAGATGAGCTATAAAATCCACTAATTCCCTTAAAATATTTAAGTGGATTATGAGATTTTATCACAATATAACATTGGATAAAAGATTCAATTCAGTGATCTAAAGATAAATCCTATCCACAATCTTTATAATTGGGAAAAAAATAATCAATATAAAAAACTGTGACTATCACTCTAAAACTATCTCCAATTCCCACTCAAGATACTAAATCTAAAAATTATAATGTGGTACGAACTAATGGAAAATAATAATAATGAAATCAATCTAATTTAAATACACAAGATTTGAATATTAATTAAAATAAAAAAACCTCAAAAATTAGAAAAATATAGTTAATTATTTTTTAAAACTATATCCTATGGTATGCCATTTCTACATTAGAGTAGGGAATGTTCATATTACTGGAGATAAAAAACTCAATGAGGTGGGGCTAACTGATTACTCTTATTACAACACTTACCATAAAATTTTAGGACACAATATGAACACTACTTCAATTTCTAGGACTTTCACTAGAGGATGAAAGATAAAGGGTGTTTAAAGCTGGTAAATCCTCTAGTATAGTTGACTTGTGTCTCTATTTACCCTCTTAAAGAATAGAGAGAATAATATAAATTATCATAAATAAATAACCATATATTTGATGAGTGGATGAAAAGGAAATTGGTCAACCACGCACATGAAATAACTAGTTCATGTATGAACCATTCACTCATGAACCCAATTCCATTTAAAAGTCTTGAAATAAAATACTTACCTCTATATCATTACACACTTAATTGAAATAATTTCTGAAGAAAAAATAAAAATTATGGAGAAAACCCATGGGAACCTGAAATTGATCATACTATTCTAGAATTATTTCCCAAGTTACTAGGAGGGTTGGCACTACCCTATCAATTTTTTTTCATCCGATGAAGAACTATAATATGGTTCTATCAATATCATTGAATAAACAAACCCATTTTTATGAAGAAGGATCATATAAATCATGTTTTCTTACATGTAATCATAGAATATGAACAACATACCATGGAAGACATAGTCAAATTGGACCTTGTACAATGAGCTTCATTTATGCTGAAATCATTTATTCAGCTAAAACCAAATACAAAAATTCCCACAAGCTCAAAATAACACCAAGGTATCTATTGGAATTTCATGGTTTTTTGGACTCAATCATATCATTGGATTTATTTATATTATGAGAATATTTTGTTCCACCTTAGGATATAGGGAAATCAACTCAAACTAACTTCAAGATAATAAAATTTCCCTTAATTAATGTATATATGAAATCAATATAATACGTTTGATCTATGTTAAATTTAAAAATAAAATGACATTCAATTATTTCCTCAACTCGATGTAATTAGTTAGTATTTTTAATTCATATTATTTTTTAATTATAAACCATTATTTAATAAATATATCACTATTTAATGTAAATAATATATATTTTGTATTATATAAACCAAATCTATATAAATTCATATATATATATATAATATTATTTATTAACATTATAAAAAATTATTTAATTAATAAAATGATTAATATTTTTCTAAATTTAATTATTTTTAATTTATTAATTTATTAATTTTAATTTTACATATATAAATATATGTAATATTGACTATTTATAATTTATATATAGTATAATAAATTTATTCATTTTTATCAATAATTATTTAATTAATAAATTTTTTAATATTTTTTTAATAAAAGAATTAAATTTTTTATTTAATGATTTCATTTTATTTGAATTATTATTAGTTCCAAAAAAAGTAATAATAAAGGATTACTTTATAGGAATTAAAAATAAAACAATGATAAAGGTTACTCTCCTTCAGTGCTAAAAATAAAGCATAGATAAAGGGAAACCTTTATTAGTGCTAAAAGAATGCTGATAAAAGGTGTCTTTTATCAATGCTAAATAAATTACGTTGATGAAGGGTTCCTTTTATCATTGCTAGAAAAAAAGTTCTGATAAAAGGATCCCTTTATCAATACTTTATTTAGCATTGATAAAGGGAATCATTATCGATGATTTTTTCTTTCATTGATAAAGGCTCGTACCGTTAAAGGATTTTTTTTGTAGTGGTGTCCCTACTTCTGTACACATATCCAAATAGATCTCAAAAATAAAGAAGAAACTGCTTTTTTGGGAACATTAGGGAGTATATTTTGAAACTATGCTACTATCTAGTGTGAATAATGTTGTAACTAATTAACAACATTCTATAAAAAATAATTTCAACGTATTCCATGTCTAAATAGTTGAATGATACATAAATGACCTAGTATGGAAGCCTAACTAGAATCAAGACTATCTAGATTTCCTTGAGATAGAGTTATGAAAACTTTGATAACAAAAATTAAATATGAATATACTAAAGTGTGTATTTGGTGTGAAATCAAGTAAATTTATTTGTTGTTTGGTCCACCTTATCAGTATTAAAGTGGATTGTGTGCAAATCATGGTAATAATTGACATGAACCACCTTAAAACATCTTGGAAATATGAAGAATTCAAGGGAACCTATCTGATATTAGGATCTTTGAATAAAATTCCACTAGAAAGTATTTTCCCTTTATGAAATAATAATAATAATAAATATATCATTTGTATTATGATTTTCAGATGAATTTTGATGACTTAAAATGACATATTCTACACCCTCCAGTATTATTTCCACCTATAAAGAAAAATTAATATTATCCTCTATATGGGAAATGTGAAGTGGTAACTTAGTCCCCTCCATTCCTAGAAAAATGATTTAGGCTAGGAGTATAACATAGATTATCTTAGAGATACATTGTTGGAAGCCAAAATTTGATAAAAAAACATTAAAAAGAAGTACCCACATTAATTTTTATAGTTTAAAATCTCTTAAATTATTTGTAATATCATGAGGTTCATGTTTCCCCCATACAAATCTTGTAAAGTATATCCTCATTCACCAAATGTTTTCAAGATAATTAGGAAGGTGGACTACCATCCTATAATAAATTGACAATCAATTTTTTAGTATAAATTGAAATTAAATGATATATTATAGTATATTTCTTTATAACATGCTCTACCATAGAGAATTAGCCATTAGAAATGAAATTGTTCAATAAAGAAGTTTTTATTTTAATAAAACTTCTGAAACATAGAAAATATACATTTATGGTGCTTCTCAAACTAAAATTGGGAAAAATAAGGAGGAATCAAGGGTCAACCAGGTTAGTTTAGAGATTGTATTAATTTATCCATTGAAGGATATCCTTCCTTGGTCCTTCCTGACCTTATAAGGATGAACTAAAAATAAGGGAGAATATCAATCAATTATTACAGGTCTAGAATTTTACCTGAAAATACTAGTTTCCTAATTAAACATCAATGTTTATTTAGAGGTAAAAATCAATAAAATTAGTAGAGACTATGCCATTAAAATTGTGTAGTCGATCCCCCTTCTTGGTTATATACATTAACCAATGATTTTATTTCCTTTATAACCTGTGATGTCTTATATTCTATTCTCACAGAATGTTTTATTAGATTCACTGGATAATATATCAACTAATCATTCATATCAAAATCAATATTAATTATTATCTATATTATAAAACAAATAGTGGTCATTACATTCATTAATAGTGATTTAGAGGAAGAAAATGATATTGATACCAGATCAACTCATGTGGAGTCCCTATCCTCATTAGTTAATGCAAAAATCAACTGGATGTCTCCCATAATGGAATATCTTTAGAATGGGGATCTTTTCTAGGATAGAGGTAAGAGGTACCATATATTTTTATAGACAATTAATTTCATCTTATACTGTTCTTATAATCATCTTATATGTTGGTAATAATTACAAAAAATTCATTCGAAAAATGTGTCTTTGATATTAATGGTGGAGAAACCCTTACTATCATATAGTAAGTCTATTTTGGCACATGTAGTGCTAATTATGTAGGATGTAATCACTTCCACTAAATTAGATAACATGATCATTTCAATCCATTAATAATTTTTGATTATATTGAGTTCAAAAAATGGTGTATTTCATGTTAGATACATGCCAAATCCATATATAAACCACTATATTTTATTTATAATACTAAATAAGTGTATATATTTTTCATTTGTGGGATCAATATTTTGGGTTTTACATTATGTCATTTTTTAGGATATTCATGTTCATCCTTACTACAATCAAATGTTTCTCTAAATATACCAAGGTTGTACCTTTAAAGGTACACATGACAAAGATTACAATCACTATTTTTAGGTATAACATAATTATATGAATCAAAGTCCTTCCTACCATATAGAATGAAAATGGAACAATTTTTTATTCTTATTAGTGAAGGAGGAAATATTTGGATTGTAGTATTCAGTCCAGACACTATTCCTACTATCACGGGGAGATAAATAGATAGATATAGGTGTTAGGTAAGTCTCTAAAAAATAATACATAGAAACATTTTGTCAAGGAAAATAAGTATTGGATAAAAAATAATCTTTATTATTTGTGGGCCTATCGCACCACTATAAATAGTTCCAAATAAATAACCTTATATTCACTACCTATACTTTCAAACAAAATTATATTCAATCAAATTTCAATTTCCTTTAATATTATTAATTATTTGAGTTAGTGGAATGAATATGAAAAATATCAAATTCATCTTGATGGGATGGAGTGAATCAATGAGAAAATGTTATGCACTTTTCATAACCATGAAGTTTATCAAAATTGGGATTCATGAAAATTTACCAGGAAGGTTATCCTTCAATAATTAGTTCATGGATAAATAGTATAATTCCTAATAATATAAATGATACATAGGAAGAATACTTCAATTTTAGAGAAACAATATGGTGGTCTAAACCTTATACACAAGGTCTACTCCAATAGAGTATATTCCTTGATCAAAATGGAAGTAGTTTGTATTAATCACACACTAGTGTAAGGATTATCACCAAATACATTTCTTAACTCCATTTTAAGTTTAAAAGAGTCATTATTTCATGTATTTAAACCAATTTTAATATAGTTATTATCATATGATGTTAAAATACACAGAAATGGGTCCCTATTGTATGACATTAAACTATAAGATTCTAATGTCTTTTTCATAAAAAATCTAAAATTCAATACATATGGTCTATCCTTCATAACATCTAAACTACTTAGATTGTTCTGTTAGATATGAAAAAATGTCCATACCTTATAATTAGATATATATTATCTCTAAGTGTATGGTTTCCAATATCTATATTAGGATTCCTATAATAACCTTATACATGTATAATGACCCCACCCCATTTTGAGAAATTCATATGGCTTGATTCATGTTATTGGTGATTATGTAGTGATACAACAATCTTCTATCATAAAACCCTACCTAAAATTTCTTCCACTACAATTCTCCAATCCATCATAAGTTTTGGGCCTTCACTAATTCATAACTGGTTTCATTCTTCATTCATTCATTGAAACACCCATTAAATTCACCTTCTCTCACCTACACGTGAGCTACATCACTGAAGATTAATCCTTTAAAAACAATGTGTGGGTTGATTCCTCATTTTCACAGGATATATAGTTACTTATTAGTCTCCAAAAATGAAAAAATATGAAAGATTAACTTCCTCATCATCTTCATTATCCTATTGTATGATCATGATTCATGTTGGATCTCTCTATATTATATATATTCTAGGATAAAAATATTTCTCCCTATAACTATATATATGTTGATTCTTATCATTATATGATAAATGGTGATTTCTAAACCAGTTGTCCCAAATATAGAATAAATGTCCCCATCCACTACCATTCCCCTCAATAATCCATAGAAACCCTATTCTTTTTAGTTTCAAGATAGGGTATTATAATTTCCTTTTAAAAAATCCCTTACCTTATAATTTAATTTCTACCTTGAGCACTTGAGTGAATAAAAACATAACATAGGTTATGGTATGATTATATCAATTCCAAAAGACAATTTTTTCTTGGTGAAGGCATTTATGAAACATATATAGTCCACTTATAATAAATAAAATGACTTTTTCATCCCGGTATGAGGATCCTCTATTATCATACTACTTCAAAAATAAGGAAATGAAACCATCACTTTTTTTGGATAATAATAATCCTATGTATATTGATTTAATGGTACGATAAAAAACCATTTGTTCAAATGTGGTTAGTGGGTTTCATTTACTATTTGGTTCCAATCATCTTATCTCAATTAAAATGATTGAATTTACAATTTACATTACTAATAATCTATCTGAAAATGATAGAATTATTCTCTATCTAAAATACAATTTTTCATTACAACATTACTAACTTTTGTTTAGGAAATATGACCTTAAAATGAATGAAAAATTCCTCAATGTATTGAGTAATCTATTCATGTTAGGATTTCATTTCCCTTATCATCATATAACACATATTATATTTTTTCCAAAGATATATGGAATTAAATATCATCCTCTTTAGGATTTCCTTGTAAGACCTTGAACTGCTAAAGGAAGTAGACATGGTATTTTCTAGGTTGAAAAACCATAATTGAAATCTTAGGAAAAGATGGTACTCTTCTTGCTGGGATTTTGTATTCATAATTAGGAAATATTTAGATCATTTTAAAAAGAAAAAAGTCACAATTCATGTATGGTTTAAATTTTTAAATGGTGATATGATATAAATATACATTTTCATGTTAAGAATGTCATCCTGTAGATTAAGAAAATATTAAAACATTGAAGATAAATATAAACATGGATCATAGGGACTTCTATTTATCTATAAAAAAGTAAATCCATTCTAACTAAGTTAACAGATCAAGGAAAAATATTAAGAATCCATTAGTTGTCATATATATTGGTTTATATAATATCTATAAAATACAGAAATATGTAGTTTCAGGGAACTTGAAATTTTTTCAAATACTTATTTCTTCCATGAAAAACCCCTTCATTATTTTTATTAAACTGAGTCACTCAATATTTCATAGATAAATAAACTAAAATTTCATTTTGGTGATGGTGTATACATTGTGTATCCAACTCACCTATATTCATCCAAGATCATAAGTTTAAGAGAAACTAAATCATTTTCTATCTTTTATCTAATGGATTATCCTTGGATTATAGTGATAGTATTTATGCTAAATATAAAATATACCTACACATATAGGATTATATGCCTTATAGATAATTGAATGATTGAAATCTTTTCATCGTTGACATTAGATTTTTTAAATTATGAATTAACAAATCCATTTTTATTTTATGTTCATGTGGATTCAACTACTATAAAATTAATCATTATGATTTTTCACAAATTTTCAAGTATTTATATTTCAATAAATAAAAATTATAGAAATTAAAGATAGTTTTTAAATAAAAAATATTTTCATTCATTTAGGGAAACGAATGTGGTAGGGAGGAACGTACATGATCCATATCCTCTATCTAGTTCATAAAAATTAGGATAATAAAATAAATCACAATTCTAGTACAACGAATTAATTTTGAGATATAAATTACCGATTACTCTAAATATTTAATAGAAATATGATGCGTGGATAATCTTACAGATTCATTCTCATCATTAAAGTACTTATCTATAGACCTTTCAGTAGTATTATTTTAAACTTATTTGGATAATTATACAAGGTTTTGGTTTTATTTCCTCTTCTCATATAACTCATATAGTTTTTTACATATGTGGATTTTTATGGATATTCATTAATTAGATATTTTTTATTTCCCATCCTCTATCATAACCCGATGGGTGTGTTCTCAGAGTTCCATAGCCCTATGTTTTGTTGGGTGGTACAAATTTTTATCTCTCAAAAGGAATAGTTATAAATTATATGTATTCATTCATACACTATTATATTCCCAATGTCATGGACCTTATGATAGTCAAAACCACTAGATCATAGGGTTCTTAACATGAGTTTATGTTTTTAATGTTTGTGGCATAGTTCTCTCCCATGAGTCTCAAGGATTAACATCCAAATTTACTACCACACAAATTTTCTCTTAGTCCATTAAAGTGAAGGGGAACTGGAATCTACATTGAAGAAAAATTGGGAGACAGAGAAATAATTTAGTATTGAGTCACTTAAGGTGTATACATGATATATGGTTTCAAAGATTTCTAATGCCTCCAATTTTTGGGATAAAAGGGACTTAGCCTTACCATCAGACACTCTATTGATTTAGGTAGAATAACTAAAAATGGACCAAACAAGGGGTGTGTGTGTGTTTATATATATATATATATATTTCTCAGTGTATGTTTGTTTCATTTTGACAAAGTGAGGGGTATTGGTTAACATTTTTGATGTTTACCATTACGATCAGATGTGTGATCCTCTCTAGCTACCAGTTCCATAGTCAATTGTTCAATACGAATATATTTACTCACTATAGTTTCTCAATATATTACACCAATATTTATTTAAAGGGATATTATTTCCCTCAATTATTTTATTTACTGTATTTGTATAGCTGATGTATCCCCCCTTGGAAATCCCCTCTTAATACCCTCATAAGTTTTCCAAAAATTCATGGAAGGTCTAATCAAGACCCTGTGTCATGAATGATATAAGAGTCAAATATTAAGAAAATGAGATAAATATCTTCTCATTATGGGATCCATATATAAAAATTTTATTCAGAAAACTCTATATAAGCTCAATATTTAGGTCTTAATTAACGACACTAAAGACTTTCAATGATGATGTGATATCATTTGTAACTATTTTCATTGATTTCCCACTAATTTCTCCTTATATGATAAACTCGTGAGTTCTAAAATACATGATATTTAAGTATGATGAAACTTTTAATAACATATTTTCAATGATATTAACAATATACATAGAATTTTATCCTCCTAGTTTTTAGCATATTAAATTGATGATTTTACTAATATTTTTTTATTATATCAAGAGAAAATATGAGTTTTAGTAACTTCCTTACTCATATTGGGAGACTTCACAATATCTCATAGGGATCCATATTTAACTACCAAGTCCTCTTATATGATAAATCAGATATCATCTCGAGAAATAAGGACCTCATTAGTGATGGTAGAAATCTCATGAATGAATATTGGGATTTCTCTTACAGTAGTTAATGTCCCCCCAAAACAGTCTATGGATATGTGATATTTTTATTTTCCTCCTCATATTTAATTGAGGAATAAGGAACTATAACAAAAATATGACATGATTTTAATAACTTAATAAGTAATGTGTTGGGAGATTTTTTTTGGGATTAAGATTGAATTAATTCAAAGAAGGTTGATTTATGAGTGTAATATGTTCTTCTGTTTCTTAACCTTCTAATAATTCCTTATAAGTATCCTTATTAAAAAATAATTATCTTTTCATCATTATGATTTATGATGTTAGTATGAGGATATAAATATAAATATAATTCTCAAGAACCTACCCATTTTATTTGTGTTAATGTGTGTGGCCATTATATTATTATTTCATCGATGCATGATCAATGTTGGTGGAATATTCATCCTTATCTGTAGCTAGAATTTTGGTGGAATTGGGAAAATATATAGAGTATGTTTTCCCCTGCATATATTATTTTCTAGAAATTATGTGATAATTCCTCTTCCATTGGGCTTAATAACTACACTAAACATCAAAGCAGTGAGCTAGTTATGGTATATCTGATAGAATATAGTGACATTTTTTCCACCTACACTAAATATGTGAAGAAAAATTACAAATGTGTTAATTATGACCACAAGAATTGGTGGAGGATAGCTTATTGAAATGAATTTTTTGGTCATAAATCTATAAAATCTAGGAAAATATTCCACTCTTCATCAAAAAAATAGGATGATCAACCATTCAATATATTTTTTTATCCATAATATGTTTATTGTGTTTGATTATTAGAGACCTATAATTTGTAGCAAGATTCAACATATCAAACTCCTTGATGTACATGACAACCCCTGTTGAATTATTTTCAAATTTGATATAGGAGGGTTCCTTGAAATTACCTATTTATGAAATCTATACACCACCTTGTAAAAAATAAAATAGATATTTAACATTATACAGAGCTATATTATTATATCAAAAGTGTAAATAATCAATATATAAATAACTAAAAGAGATATATAGAGGCTCCTCATTTGTCATAGAAATAGTTTTGGGCTATTTCATCTTCAATTTTGTTCCCAACCTCTTATCATTTATTAGAACACTATGTCCTTATTTCTATCTAGATCAAATCACATTTAGTTCATTCTCTAATGGATCATCAATTATGAGTTTATAGGATTGTGTGCATAATTAGATAGGATGGGTTGATTCATCAATTGTGGTGTTACCATTTCTAGGATAGTTTTGGTCTCATTTCCCCCTTGTTCAATGGTTTTTTATTCATTTTCTTAGAAACATTCTTTAATAACAAACTATGGGGTCAATAATTGATCTAATAATTTGGGTATTTAGATATTAACCCAATACCAAAATCATGGAAAGGTAGCATGATTTTTTATGAGTGTCCTCATGGATTATCATTTACTACAATTATGTGGTCATTTTAGTATGCTGCTTTATCTAAGTATCTATAAATTTCAAAATGAAATGTCATTGAAAGAATATGAATGTAGGTTTTGGGTGCAGTGGAAGCATAGGAGGGCCGATGCCCAACTTTAATTTTTTCCATATTCAATGAACAATCCTAGATCAATACGATGATGAACACCAATATCCACAGAATTGAATCAAGTATTTTGATAAAGGAATGGAAACATGAAACCAAGAGAGAGGATCAATATGCATTGTTTATAATTAATTAAATTAAATTTAATAGATTCCTCCAAGTTTATTCTTTCTTCATTGATGCCTTCGACCACCAGTTTGTAGGTGTAACATAGTTGTGTTGTGGAGATCAAGAGTGTATCTCCTCTAGTGGTAATCCACATGTGTTTAACGTATCTCTGGATGTTGCCGAAGGAATCTCCAAGTGCTAGCATAGAAGATCCTTACACTTAGAATGTCCAACTTCGATCGCCTTGAGAACCAATTCCAAATAATTCTCCTTTATCTGGTAGAGGAGGATCTCTATCATTCTTGAGAGCTTTCTTAGAGAGGGATGAAATCTCTAGGCATGAAATATTTTCTCCAAATTTTGTGTACAACTGGTGATTAGCTCTCTATTTCCCTAGGATAATAATTAAATAAAAACATAACCTGAAATTTAATTAACTAGGTAATAATAATTAATTATCATAAGTCTTGTTACTTATTTTATTATTCCATGTGAAACCCCAATGTCAAATAATAACAACAATACCATTATTTCCATGACATTTGCTTAACTTGAAAGTTATATTTAATTATTATTTTAATAAAATAATATTTAATAGTATTTCTCATTGGACTTGAAACTTAGTCTACCAATCCTCCACCATATTTATTGAACATTGAATAATGTCTATTTATTTATCAAATAAATATCACTCCATTATTCACCAATAAATATATAAATATTATATTCACTAAACTAGAAAATAAATATTTATTAATTATTCTAAACACATTATATTATCTTGAATAACTAGTGTCAAAATAAATGCGATCAGGCATCCATAAATAATTATTAAAACACAACCGAAAATAATATTTATTCAACTTTATAAATAATAAATAATATATTATTTAACTGAGATACTGGATACACATAGTGTGTGATCGTGTAGGCCTCTATCTTAGTGGCATTAGGAGGAGCTGCCTAAAGACCAAGGTTAGCGTCTAGAAATATTCTAAGGCATCCATAGAGAATGAAGTTAATTCCACAATGACATGTCACCTCATACAAATGCTTACCATGTAATATAATCCCTTTGTCTCGATATCTCCAATCAAGCGGCTTGCAAGGAAGTTCCATCAACTCATGTGCTCAATTTATTATTCCTTGACTTCTTAGAATTTTAAGTAGTCTATAAAAAACCATGGGCATGGATTTATTTAGTCTATATGATTTCCATCAAAGGGACTAGGATATCAAATTCTATTATGGAACAGTAGGGAAAAGTCCTTTCTCACATTATTCATTAAAGCAGCATTACTCATGACACACCAAACATATCCTACCTCATTGCATACATATGTCGTCATAATTTTCACCAATACATATAAGTGCGTGATTCATAATAACCATTAAAAATAATCTTAAATTATTAGGACCAATACACATGTCTGCAGATTGGAACATGCAATGACACTTATAAATTTGGATTTCCTACTATCAAGTCTCGTTCTCATAATATCCTACTGGATATAACCAAGGGCGTACACCATGAGATAGTGTCTCAAATTCTTATGAGTCTCCACCCCTAATAGACTGTATCATTTTTGTCCCTCAAATGATATCATCCGATTATAGAATATATATCTAAGAATAGTGTCTTAACACTTTCATGTTCTCATCATAGTGGGGAACTGATATGACCTTTTAGTGTGACAGTTTCTCTTAGGACATTATCACATGCAATGTTACTTATAAAAACAATCATGATGTGATAAATAGTTTATTAATATATATACAATGAAAATGTGTTTATTATAAAGTAAAAAAGAATTTGGTTCTAGGGAACCAAATACAACATACTCTCACTTGAACTAGACCCAATTTCTAATGACATTCATTCTGATAGATCTCACATGATACTCATGCTTCTTCTGAGATAGGCCTTTAGTCAAGGGGTCTCCAATGTTCTCTTCCATGGATACTCTTCTTAGTGTAACTTCACCCCTTTGATAAAAACCCCTTAAGAGAGGATACTTTTAGAGTATGTTCTTTGTCTATTGATGGAACATTGGATATTTTTCAAGAACCACCATTGCAGTATTATCACAATACAACATGATAGGGTCTTTACTGTTATGTACCACATCAAGATCTTGGACAAATTCATGAATCCAGATTGATAACTTGGATGCATCAGAAGCTATTATGTTCTCAGACTCCACGATAGAATCAGCTATAACTTTCTTCTTAGAACTCTTCTATCTCATAGGTCCTCAGTTGAGACGAAAAACATATCCAGATTTCAACATCAGATCATTCTGATCTGTCTAAAAACCTTCATCATCATACCCTCTGATGAAAAGATCTTCATCTCCTCCATACACCAGGAACATATCCTTAGTTTTTCTTAGATACTTAAGGATAGTTTTAACAACATTCCAATGTTGTTCTCCTGGATCTTCTTGTTATCTACCTACCATGATCAGTGCATAGGAAACATTAAGTCTTGTACATAACATTCCATACACGATAGATCCAATCGCTGAAGCGTATGAGATCTTACTAATTATATCTTTCTCTTGTTGTGTATGGGGACACATTTTTATAGAAATATGTAAACTATATGAAAATGGAACCAATCCACTCTTGGATTTTACATACTAAATATATTTAGTATATTGTCAATATATGTACATTGACTTAGTCTAATAGGCCTCTTGGATCTATCAAAAATGGTCTTGATATCTAGAATATAGGCTGCTTCACCAAAGTCCTTCACAGAGAAGAACTTTTTTAACTAGTCTTTAATAGATTTTAATATTGGTATGTCATTTCTAATAAGTTATATGTCATCAACATATACTATTAGGATAAATACCACATTCCCATTAAAGATTTTGTAAACACACAAATCACATTAAATTTTAATGAAACCAAATTATTTTTTGGATTCATCATATCAAATGTTCAATGACCTAGATGATTACTTCAATCCATAAATTGTTCTCTCTAAATTGAAAATCATTTTGGCATCAAATGGTGTAACAAAACCTTATGGTTGTGTCATATAGACATCTTCTGGAAGGTTCCCATTATGGAATGCAGTTTTGACATCCATATGCCAAATCTCATAGTCATGGAAAGCTACTATGGAAAATATAATTCTGATGGATTTAAACATAGAAACAGGCAAAAAGGTTTCATTGTTTTCAATTCCTTGATGTTTTTTAAACCCTTTATCCATTATCCTTGCTTTATAGGTACTTAATTTACCGTCTATTTCTAGTTTCCTCTTAAATACCAATTTACATTCAATAGGATTTACATCAACTAGTGCATCGACCAGAACTCGAAATTGGTCTTGATATGTGGAATCCATCTCAGAATTCATATCTTCTAGCCATCTTGCATCTTTTGATCTCTCTACTAAATTAATATAAGAAATAGTTTCATCATTTTCGAAAAATAATGATTCACTATCCTCAGTGATAAGAAAATAATATCTCTATGGTTCCCTGACCTATCTTACACTCCTACGCAGTACTTGTGTTTCGGGAACTACTTATTATATGGTGACCTATAGAACTTGTTCCTGCACTAACTCCTTTGTATCTTGAGCATCAACTTCATAAAAGTAAATCATGCTCCTACTATACTTTTTGAGAATGATCTCTCGTTCAAGAAATATATCTTTTATGGCGATGGTTACTTTCTTTTCTAAGTGGTTGTATAGGTAGTATCCATTTGTTTCCCTGGGATACCCTATAAAGATACACCTTGTTCCCCAGGGTGCTAGTTTTCTTCTTGAGAAAGTATTAACAAATTCCTCGCATCCTGATACACTTGTATGCAACAAAATAACTTTCTTTCCACTCCAAAACTTGAAGGGAATCTCATTTACTCCTTAGTTGGAACTCATTTTATTGTGTATATCATAGTTTGTAATGCATATCCCCAAAAGGGTAGTGGAAGATCTGCATGAATCATTATCGACCATACCATGTCCAACCTAGTACGATTTCTTCCTTCACTAACACAATTACATTTTGGTGTATAAGGTGGAGTGAGTTGAGATTGAATCACAAACTTATGCATAAAGTTGATGAACTATTGGTTAAGATATTCTCTACCCTGACCTGATCAAAGCTTCTTTATCTTCTTATAAAGTTTATCCTTTTCTTAATTCTTGAATTACTTGAATTTATCAAAGGGATTACACTTATACCTCATCAAGTAAATATAGACATATCTACTCAATTCATCAGTAAAAGTTATGATGTAATAATATCCACCTCTATCTTCCACCAGAAATAGTCCACACAAACCAGTGTGTACTGATCCTAGAATCTCTGTAGCCCTTTCACCCTGTCCACCAAATGGTGGTTTGGTCATTTTCCCTTTTAAACAAGCATGACATCTATCAAGTGGTTTTAATTTAGAAGAGTCTAAATAACCATCTTAATAGATATTTGTCAAGATCTTCTCATTTACATGACGTAGAAGGTGATTCCACAACTGGTTGTAATATGAGTCATGTAAACTTGATTTGTTATCAATTTCCAACCCTTGGTTTTCATAATTTAATACATACATACCATTATTTAAATGTTCCATACCATAACATATGTTGTCCTTATAAAAGAAATAACTTTTATTTCCGAATTTGAAATAAACCCATCTGTATCTAAAAATTGATTCAAAAATTATGTTCTTGGTAACACTTGGTACAAAATAACAGTCATGTAAAACCAAAATCATCCTGGTTAGTAATGAAAGGTGGTAGTCACTAATAGAAAGAGCAGCCAACATCAAACCATTGGTAGCTCGCATATCCACCTCTCCTCTGGAAATTTTCTAGAATCTACTTCATTCCTGCATTTGAATATAGATGCGAGCACCACAAGCTGTATCTAATACCCAATATGTTGAAAAGGAAAGATTGCACTCGATAACAAACACACCTTTGGATTCCCCTTGCCTATGGGTGCAGTTCCTCTTCCAGTGGTCTAACTTGCCACGTGCAATGAATACTGCCTCCTTTTCTTTTCCCTTCCTTTGGATCTTCTTATTCTTGGTCAAATGATGCTCATGGGCTTCAGACTGTTTATAAGTCTTAGGAACCTTTTCATTTTCCTTCCTCTTCCTATTCACCATAAGGACCGTGGGTTTTTCATGCCCCATATCCTTATCCACTTAGCAAATTAAAGTAAGAATTTCTGATAGACTCATCTCATTATTTATCATATTATAATTCACAAAAAAACTAGATAAGGTCTTAGAAAGTGATTATAGTATGAGATATATCTGAAAATCATCAGGTAATTTAGTCCCTAAGATGTCTAGATGCTCAATTTAGCCAATAAGATTGACTTCATGTGACCTAGCTGGTGCAAACTCTCCAAGCTTAATGGTGAAAAAGTGTTGGAGATATTATAACTCTCTTGTCTCTCCTTCTCTTGATAGAGATTTTGAAGGTGAGAAATCATTCGATAATCATCCATTTCCTCACGTTTCTTCAATAGATCATTGTTCATGGATGATATAATGATGCATCAAACAACTATAGCATCATTCAAATGTTTCTCATACACAGAGAGCTCCTCATCACTTGCCTCATTTCTAGGCACAACTAGCAAAGGTTCTTCCAGCACATATAGTTTCCTTTTCATGGAAAAAGATAAATTGAAGGAACCTTTGCCACTCAGGAAATTAGTGCTAGTGAGAAGGTTTTACTTCTCGAGTATGGATCACAATGATATGTTTGATGTCATTTTCAATGTTGTTTTTACAAATAAGATGAATATATTTTTAGTACATTATCTGATAAAATCAAGACAAATAAATAAATAAATATTCATTAGTCTCATACTATTTTATCGAAACCCAATAGCCCTCACCATTAGCATCAGAATATCCAATTTCTTGGAAATTATAGTGGTAAAGATCTATATTGCCCTTTGGATTACCCCAACTTTGGCTAGTCGAGGAATTTGATAGGTTTTAGGTAGGCATTCTAAATGCCAACAAATTAACTCGCAGCTCCTTAATCCATTGAGTGGACTCCCCAATCCTGAAATCCGTAATTTTGGATTTCCTCAACCTTTACCTCTTTGATACACCGAGTTCTACTTTGGAAATAAACCCTTGATGTAAACTAAGTCAAGTCAACCCAAAACCTCAAATTATAATTCCCCAATAATTGAAATTACCCCAACATTGGCTGGTTAAGAATTTTAAACTACGGTTCGATTCTAACATAAGTAATGGAAGGATATACCAACTTAATATTGTATTGATAGATTTTATCCTTTATGCATAAATTTCCATTTATTATATTTTCACATGCTTGTTAATATTAATTGGGATAAGCTTAATTAATTAACCTTGAATTAGATAATATTTATGCCTAAGCTAGTTTATTTTAGTTCCATCATTCATGATTGATAATTTATTAATCATGTGATCACGACAAAACATCCATAATTAATAACCATACTATTGATAGAAATAAAATAAATGGTTTGATCAAGAGCTTGTTTTAATGGTTAGTTTATCTAGGGGTTGATAAACTAAACGTTGAACTAGGGTAGAAACACCTTGAATCAATTAGGTTTGTGTTTATAGATTTCCACCGGTCCACCATTGTATCTCCTTGGATTGGTTTCACCTTAGATCCTAACTTGAACCACCTCCACTATATTAGGTGCTCCATCCATTACATATACTTTTACTCACACGTATCTAAAGGGTAAAAGTGGATTTACATTAAAAGAAACCATGGGAATGTAGACCCTAGATATTAATTAGGAGAGAAGGCATGCAAGCCAAAAATTTAATTTAATAATAAATTAAAAGGGAAACCAATCACATAAAAAGGTCTGGTATAGCTCATGACCATCCATATGCATGAAACGAATTACACATTTAATAAAACTAGCATTCAATTATTTAATCATTGTTTATTTAAGATAAACCATGCTCGAATTGATTAATTATTATCTTTAATTAATCAATGCTTCTATCTTAAATATTTTTCTTGGTTTCCTTAAGATTATCATCCATTATAATTTTAAACAAATTAATAAATTCATTTAAAATTAACTATATACATAACTTGTACCTTGGAGAAAACTCAGTGAATACCCATCCAAAACTAGCCAACTTGTATTATACTTGTATACACTTTATTCTTTGTGAAATATAGAATACCCACATAATTATAAATTTAATAAAAATCACACATGATGTGTAGATCATTGAACATTATGCAGATGTTAATTAAACACACACACACACACACACACATATATATCAAACACCTATCACATGTTGTGTCCCAGCTTTATTCCCACACGAAGGGACATGTCTCAAGGGTTACATAATATAATAATAAATTTTATATTTGTGTAATCTGGAAAAATTACACGACATATAGATCTGACTACATGGCGTGTACCCTCCCCACCATCCATATGAAGTACACGCCTGGGTAAATGGAGTATGAGGTGTACTTTGGAAATCTTCAGAGTACACATTATGTCTAGTGGTACAGACAACATGTAGACTCTACATTTCACAATCACCAGCCAGTCAATCCATGTATGGGATAAACAACTCAACCCTAACCTAAAGAGACTAAAAGTCATTTCTAGTGGGCCACATAGTGTGTAGTCTGGCTGAGCATGCACCAGTCTGTCCTGGTCAACATGTGGTGTAATAATTAACTACAACATGTGTCATTAATGCACACAGCTTGAGTAATTTTCGAATCACTCTAGATGAGCAGAACCAAACTACACATTGTGTGGTCTAGATTATATTTCATGTATGGATGATTACAAGGAATGAAACTCTGAATACACAACATTTACTGTCTTGTTACCTGGATAGAATTGCCGGTGACTTCAGATGATATCCTTGATTTAATTTTAATCATAAAATTATTTTTTTTATTAGATCTTCAAGAAATGATAAAGGAAAAATATATCTTGAAATTTAGATTACAAGAATAATTAAACTTGAATTTAAAAACTAAATTATTAAATCGTAGAACATTAAAAAATTATTTAAATAATTATAAACAAAAATATTCCCACTCCGATACTTCATGTAGGTTCCAGGAGCAACGGAAGTGTGGGAGGACCAGTTCCCAACTTTAATTTTTTCCATATTCAATGAACAATCCAGGATCAATATGATGATGAATTCCAATATCCACATAATTCAATAAAGGATTTAGAAAAAGTAATGGAATCCCAAAACCAAGAGAGTGGATCAATATTTTTTTATCATTAATTAAATTAAATTAAATAATTCTCTTCAAGGTGATTCTTTCTTTGTTGATACGTTCGGCCATCAGTCTGTAGGTGTATCATCTCTACATTGTAGTGATCAAGAGTATATCTTCTTTAGTAGTGATCCACATGCATTCCCTGTATCTCCCGACATCACTGAAGGAGTCTCTGGGTGCTATCATGGAAGATCCTTGAACTTGTGATGTCCGCCTTCGATTGCCTTGAGAACCACTTCCAATGTGTTCTCGTTGATCCTGTATATGATGATATCTCTCGTTATTGAGATCCATCTTGGAGAGGGATGATCTCTATAGGCCTGAGATATTTTCTCCAGATGTTGTGTACAATTGGTGATTAACTCTCTCTTTCCCAGGAAAATAATAAAATAATAACATAACCATAAATTTATTTCACTGGGTAATAATAAATAATTAACAAAAGTGTCGTTACTTATTTTATTATTCCATTTGAAACCCCCATGTCAAATAATAGTAGCAATACCATTATTTCCACGATATGGTCTTAACTTGCAAGTTATATTTAAACAATATTTTAATCAAATAATATTTAATATTATTTCTCACTAGACCTAAAACTTGGTCCGCCAATCCTCCACCATATTTATTGAACATTGAATAATGACTATTTATTTACCAAATAAATATCACTACATTATTATCTAATAAATATATATATATATTATATTCACTAAAAAGAAAATAAACATTTATTAATTATTCCTCCCACATTATATTCTCTCGAATAATTAGTGTCAAAATAAATGCGATCAGGCATCCATGTATAATTAATAAACAACAACCAAGAATAATCATTATTCAACTTGTTAAATAATAAATAATATATTATTTAAATAAGATGCTAGATATAATTAGCGTGTGACCCCCTATGCCACTTTCTCAGTGGCCTTAAGTGGAGTAGCCTAAATTCCAAGGTTAACATCTAGAAACATGCCAAGGAACCCATAGAGAAAGAAGGTAATGTAACAATAAAATGTCACCACATATGAACACTTACCATGTAATATATTCCCTTTTTCTCGATATCTCCAATCAAGAGGGTTTCTTTCAAGTTCAATCAACCCATTAGCTCAGTTATTCATTCTTTGACTTCCTAGAATTTGAACTTTCCTATAGAACACCATGGACATGATTTATTTTGGATGTATCATTTAAACCAAAGGCCTTGAGAAATTAACATTTGTTATGGAATATAAGGAAAAAAACCCTTTCTCGAATTATTGATTAATGCGGTATTACTCATGACGCACCCAACATAACCTACCTTGCTACAAACATATGTAATCACGATGTTTACTAATATGTCTATGTGGGTGATTCATAATTTCCATTAATAATCATATTTATGTCTAAGGACCAATACACATGTCTGTAGATAGGAACATCTAATGAAACATATAAATGTGTATTTCCTATTGTCGGGTCTCGTTCTCATAATATCTTACGGAATATCACCAAGGGCATACACTATGAGAAGGTGTGTCAAAATCCTATGAGTATCCACCCCTGATATCCTTTATCATTTGTGTCCCTTAAATGATATAATTCAACTATATAAATATATATAATAATAGTGTCTTAACACTTCTGGGTTCTAATTATATAAGAGAACAACTATGAACTTTTAGTGTGACAACTACACTAAGGACATTATCACCTGAAATGCTACACATAAGAACAACCATGAAGTGATAATAAGTTTATTTATATCCATCCAATGAATACATGTTTTTCATAAAGTACAAAATAAGTTTGTTCTAGGGCACTAACTACAACAATGAATTAGTACGAAAAGAAATATAGAACATAGATTATATATATAATTTCAGAGTGATTCCATGTTGATAGTACATAATATATTAAATCTATCATATATAAGTACCTATTATATCCTTTATAACTATCATCTATAAGAATTCCAATTGGAAACTCTCTATATGGGATAAAATTTAAAAATAGATTCGTTCAAAGGGAATTAATAATCATAGAGTCATCTATTAGAAGTTCTATAATTCCTAAGATATATTAAAGGAGTGGCTTAAATAAGAATATTGAAATCTTGAGTGTCTTGTAGAAATCATACATTTTTAAGTCTATCCTAATCCAACCACGTAAACTGATAATGGCCTAAAAATATTGATTGATGGCTTCCACTAATAAATTTTCATTCAGAAATGTTATAACTTTTCCAAAATTAGTACTACAAAATTGATAGGCTTATCTTCCACTAGACTCTCTTCCATTACAAATGTTTTTGGTCTAACACTAGTGTGGAAATCATGGTATGTAAACAAGTATCAATTAATGAATATCACTATGAAACCAAAAATAAATAATACATGATCTATATCAAAATTACTCTATAGCCCCATCATTAATACTGATCATGCTAAAGCTCAGGTTAGTTGGTTTCTAAGTTTCCTCTACTCAACAATTAAGGACACATTTTGAAAGGATTTTCTATCACCATGATAAATTAAAAATACGTTCATTCATTTTTTAAATTAATTCTAGTATATTGGAATGTTTCTTTATTTATAGATTTATTTCATTCTATTATAAAATATTATACTAGTGTATTTTTTCACTCGATGTCTTCTTAAATAGACTTATAAGGTAAGAATTCATAAGAAATATCCTAAAGAATCATCATTAATGAAATTACATATACTTACCATAAACTAATGATAAACCCTCCATGTGTTAGTTAAAAATTATTAGCCTTAGGAGTCTAGAAGTTGGAGAGATTAGAAATAAAATTAATGATTGTGTAAATAAACATCTACAATTATAAGAAAACACCATAAATTTACACAACATGGAGAAAGTGTTCTAATTCAGTACATGTCAACCTAACCAAATATTCCCATATCCACTCTAGTTTCAATCCACCTTCCAAGAGAAACTCTCTACTGGAGCTCCATACTTGAATTTTTATAATAGCCTCCTAGAAGTCGATGGAATTGTAGCATTGTGTATACACATTAATATTATTCCAATGATTTTATAGGGAGGACTTAATATACTAGATGATGTATGCTATATTTTTAAGTATTATATTATATATGATATATTCATTGAGTTGTTTGTTTTCTCTAAACATGAAGTAATACCAAACCATGATGTTGGAATATTTTGACCATAATATTGGTTCTCAACATTAGTGAAAAAAATGTGACAACACAAAGGTAGAAAGGTTGAAATTAGACCATTATGATGATTCTATGGTAATATTTTCATAATATATGATATATAATTTTTTCATTATAAAATATTATCTAACTCAATAGTCTGAACTAGCTATTTTACATGAGATAATGCATATTCATTAAATATTCTATTAGTTTGGGAAATTCCTATAAAAAGTTTTGGAATATTAAAATAAAAAGTTATTGAATGACAATAAGAAATGAGAAAATCATGAAACATTTCATAAAGAAACTAACTAATATAATTGGATTAAAATTCAACTAAATTTATTTTTCTTCCAAAATTATCATGCTCAAGTTTCAATTCTAAGTTCTCTCACACCAATATAGTTGTGCATAAGTGGTGTGCCCAGGTAGCTCATCCCCATTTTATCATTAATAGGGTCTTAAAACTAAGTCTACAAGATAAAGTTTCCATGATAAGTCATTTGTCCTATGTAAGACCCTATGTTTGTGTTAATTATTTTTTCCATTTAATTTAAACTTTTTGATATTTTTCATTTCATACAACACTAAATATATCATGTGTTATATAAAAGAACCAAGTTATTCATGATTTTTACACAACACTAAGTTGATCAGTTGCTATAAGAAACACATATATTATCTTGTTATACACAAAAAAACTATGATTGTATTGTATTATACATAATTCCGAGTTCCTTTAATAATTTACATGAAATTACAAACCTAGATTTTACCATACTACAATGTACTATTAATATTATTTTTGAAATATTATTATAGTTCTCACATAGCCATTGGAATGAAGGTTAAGAATAATATTAATTAAATTATTATAATATGGTTTAAACATGTATATAACAGGAATTATTTTGTGACCAATTAAATAAAAATGAAAATAAAAATCTTTTAAAAATATTAGAAATCCTTTTTGGAAAATTATATTTATGAAATCAGATATGTTTTACCTCAATAAATTAGTTGAAAAACTTTTGATAAATGATTTTAATAATATATATATTATATTAATTCAAATATTGAGCTTTTATATTATGTTCTTTCTAGACAATATATTAGTATAAATCAAATTTTATGCAAATATATATATATATATATATATATATATATTTCTAAGAGGTAATTTTACCGCCTTTTAGTAACACACATATTTTTTTTTATTTTTTTTCACTTTCGTAATTTTTTTTTGCAAAAATAAAATTAATTTTTGAATTTAGAATATCAAATTTTACTTTGGGTTATTTTTTGGTATTTTTTTGAGAAGTTTCATTTTTTGATGAATAAGGAAAACACTAAACTTTAATTAAAAACTGAATTTTTATCTAATTTATTTATATAGTTAAATTATAATTTACATTGGATATAATGTATATATAAACTCAATTATACATATATTAATACAATTTAGGTTATTGTAACTAATTTCCAAATGACAGTGGATATAAAAACATTTTAAACAGTTAAACTTTTTTACTTTAAAAACATGTCATCTTATCACATATGTGAGATTAATTTTAAATTAATTATTTGTACTTATTTGAATAAAATTAGAAAAAAATGATTCCATATTTTAAATCATAATAATTTATAATTTATAATAATTTCAAATAAATCTTTTGATCTAAAATATTGTTGTGTAGGAAATTAAAATTAATTACAACGATTAAGGTAAAAACAATATTTTTTAGTGGTTAAACATAACACTTAAGCTGAAAAAATGATCCAAAACTTGTAAAACAACCATTTATTGTTCTTATTTTGACATCAAAACTTCATGATTATAATTATGTGTGTTATTAGAGCCTCTTGGTTGGTAAAAATGGGGGGAACACACAATTAATTTCAATATTGCAAAGTGTGTCCTCTCCCTCCATAAATAAAAGGACACTCACCCACCTAGCTTCTTCATGCCTCTAAAGCCCTTTTTCTCAGAAAAACCCTATCCAAACATCCTAAAAAATTCACTACAATAATATTTGAATCCTCTCTTTGGGAATAAATCTATCCAAGGAAGCCCTTTTGTGAAAACCCGATGGAGTTACCCCTAAAAGAGGTTACATATTTCAATAAGAAATTTGGCTTAATTTCTTTACCTACCCACTAAATAAATATTATTCTAGGACTATATAATTAATTCAGTATCCTAAATATACTGATATATTTTTATGTTAAGTTTATGACTTAAAATAACATATACTTCCCTCAAGTGGGATACTCAATCATCGTTTGTGTGTATGACAAACCACCCCTTCACGAACTGATGTTGTTCATTCTTCCATTGCCATATCTCAAGGTTGTAAATAATGATAAAATTTATATTTTTATATGATATAAATTATATTTATGATTTATTAATACTTATTTAATTATTATATGACATATACCTTCAATATTTTCATTTTATGGAAATACGATAACTTCTTTTGTGGATGCGTGGACTACCACCTTCTCAAAGCGATGTAATTCATTAATAATTTACATGGAATGTACGAAGGATGATATTAATAAAAATATGTGTTATATGTGACATATTAATTATATTATAAATATAATTTAAATATATCCTTTACTTTTTACTCTTCCAAAATTTGACAAGAAAATGGAAATAATGTTCATGCATACATACGACATACTGTCACCATGAACGGTGTATTACATTTCCAATTTTTTATCTTTTATAGATTATTATAAATAAATATATAATGAATTTATATGATATTTATATCATGGGTTAAATTCTATAAATAATAATATCATGATCTAAGTAAGAGGACTAAGAATAACAAGTCAAAACACGTACAAAAAACAAAGCGGTTATTACCTAAAACATAACTTTAACATGGAATTATTAATAAATGGGTAATATAAAATAATAATTGATTCATATATAGTATTATATAAACAAATATATTTCATTAATAAATTTATATTAAACATATATTTATTACATCATATTTTTTAATGAGTACGATGAGAGTCCAAATATAATTGAAGGGTTTTCTCGTCTAAATTTTATTTCTGTGAGATATATGCTATATTTACCACTGATTATTGTTATGTGGTGTATATCATGACCTATAAAATTTAATATCATGAATTTTATTTATTTAATTTTATTAAATTTTCTAATTTATTTTATTATTTGATGGATCACATGATTCAGAATTTTCTCAAGTAGTAAATGGATTTTTAGTGTCACATTTACTTCTACGATACATATTCTATATTAACCAATCATTTATTTATGTGGTGTATATAATTATTATGAATGTATTATATGATTATTATCCTTAATTTTAATTTTATTTAAATATCCATTTTATTTTCTCTCTTTCATGGGGTTTATTGTTCAAATGTTATCAAACTGAAAAGGTAATTTTATCATAATTTTACTTCCTTGAGAAACATGTTATGTTACACATCTAGATTATTTTACAAGGTGTATATATTTCCCTTATAAATATTATTTATTGAATCCTATATCTTTAATTATATTTTATGATTCATTTTATTTTATTATTTCTTGGGGATTTGATTCAAAGGTACAAAAGTTGTTAGAGTTTATTGATAAAATCTCATTGTTTATCAAGAGTGTTTATGATTATGCTTCTATTGATAAAATCTTATGATACATATATCAATAATTTTCTGGATTTTTTCCACCATTTATTCAAGATATTTTAATTTAATGGTACCATATTTCCACTATTTCATTACTTAATATCACTACGAAAACATTTTTAAGAAAATCCGGCTTTATTTCTTACTTCGATCAGAAATATTTTTTATTCAGAAACCAAGTTACCTAAAAATGTTTTGAAAAATATTTTTACATGATATTTTATTCTCATTTTCAAGTAATTGTTTTTTAAAAATCTTTTATGTTTTAAAAAAGTTTTAATTTTTTTCAAGATCCCATTATAAGTTTTTAATGATATTTTTAAATAAGTGTTTTCAAAATGTTTTCAACAACCCTTTATAAGTTTTAAAAGATATTTTTAATCAAAATGTTTTCTAACTGTTTTTAAGATTAAATTATATAGATTAAAGGTAAATTTAAAAAAATTATTTCAATTATTTCAAATATTATTTTAAATATTTTCAAATATATTTTTAAATAAAATGGTTTTCAAAATTTTTTATTTGTTAAAAAGTTTTATTCAAAGAAGAAAGGATAATTTTCCTCAAGAAATGTTTTTAAAAGATATTTAAAATTTATTTTCAATATAATATTACATCTTTTGGTGTTACATACTCATTACTAGGGATATTATTGAAGATTAAAATTCATATTATTTCATGAGTTGTTTATTTTTTGATGTCAGGATGTTTATGACACCTATTTATCTTCCATGAGTTATATTCTATGTAAACATACTTCTATTCACATGTTATGATTTTATGAAATGATTACGAAACATATCTCATTTCCATAGGTTATGATATGATGCATATTTATGATACCCATTTCATTTCATGGGTTATCATATGATGGTGTTTTATGAACTTGTGGAACATGTATGTATGATTTCATTATGAGACGGGTGGGACCTATATCTACCTCAAATGCATTAGGTAAAGATTTATATCTCATGAGATAGAAATTTTTGGAATGGGTAGTGAACTTAGTTCAGTAATGGAATTTATCTTCTATGATAGTCTTGGTAGTGAACATTAACTACTAAGATGGTTTGATGAGTGAACCCATTCCACTAAGATGGCCTTGTCATTAATTTTGATGACTATGAAAATAATTTTTATATGCTTATGTGTCTACCAAAATTCCATGTTTTATTATTAGGATATTATTTCATGTCTTATACTATTGATTCCCTTACGATTCATGTCTTATACATTCCCTATATTTATACCGTGAATCTTAATTGTGATCTTTGATATGAATGGTATGATATTCTAATTATATGATCATGTTCTTATACCATTATTCTCATGATTAATCTTACATTTATGGATCATTATACATTTCTAAGCATATAATCTCACTTATATTTATGTTTCATTTCCCCGGGTTATGAATATATGTATTATGTACGATTTTTCTAAGAAGGGTGCTTGTTATGGAGAATATAATGGGAGATAATGTAACTCATTTATGTAACAATGTTTCTGTTTCCATGTTTTTGAAGGCTGTAAAATAATATGATCTTTCGACGTCTGTTTTTGTAATGTATTGAATGTTCTGAAAATATTATGTAATATATATGTATGAGAATCAAGGGTAACTATTTTTTCTATTAGAGAAAAGCTTTATAAAACCTTTTAAAACTAGGATATGACAACCATAAAGAGATATATAAGAAATTTTCTCTTAGTATAAGCCTAAGGATGAGTAAAGTATATGAAAATGTCATGGAATTTTGGTAAATGATAGAGTGAGTGGTTTCCTTGAAATAAACCCATGTCTAGATACTACACGATGATGTGGTTCTGGCACAAATGTACATAGGGGTAACAAACGTGAAAGTGCTGTATTAAGAAAGAATCAATCAGGAACTGGTGTAACACCCCGACCCAAGATACCTAGAGTTGGTGAATTACTTTATTACAGTGGAATAATTTCAAGAAATAAAATACCAAAGGATGTAAAGTTCAGTAGTTTTTTAAATCCATATGACATACATGATAAAACATTTACATGAGGAAAAATAAAATGAATCATAATAAAAAACAAAAGCTAATGAACTGTAACCTTGGAAACTCATTCAAAGATCATTTATTCATAACTTAGGGAAAAAACATAATAAGTTTGGGCTTAAACGATCAATTAGGGATAGTAAAAAAGAATAGATAATTAATCAAGGATAATTAATTAACATGGAAAGGTAAATGACTAAGAACACATGCAATTCAAATAATGGGATAAGGCATAATCAATATAACATGGTAAATAACTAATACATGTACCATTTAATTAATAAATTGATAATGAAATTCATCCATAGATATTATAAGATTAAAAGATAATAAACAATAAAATAATAACTAAAATATTTATGTTGTAAATGCTTAATTTTTTTATTTATTTTATGATGCACATCAGACTTATACCTTCAATACCTTTCACAAGATGGTTTAAAATGACAGGTAGAAACCTACTTAATTTGGAAAAATAAATTTTCTCAATAGAAACTATCAATTAATTGAGAGAAAATATAATTTCTAGGCCCCAACCATCAATTACATTACAATAATTACTCACATAATGAGTAATTTATTTAACTAATAAACAATATTCTTTATCTAATATCTAAATTGAATAAGGAATACAAATTTTTCAATTTTCACTAGTTAATAAAATGACTTTGAAAGTGAACACTACATATAAGAATGGTATATATGTTAAGAAATAATGATATCCATTGAAGGAGAATATGGATATTTAAAATGTAACGTACAATAAAAATGATCATAAGGAAGTGATTATTTCAATATAATGTTAATAATCAAAGAATAAAGTCATATTGTAAAGATAACCTTTACTACTTGGTATTTTTTATGTCAAAAACCTCTAGAAGAGATATTTCAGTGTGAAACATAAAATTCCTTGAATTATGAGTGAAAAATTATATTAAATGAAAAATTGGTAGTATGTACACCACATTAATGTTAATTGGTTCTTAGGAACAAATAAGTATCAATTGAATGTAAATTGAGATGAAATCAATTACCTTTCATTTCATTTTGGGTGAAAATACTTTAACCTCATGTATAATGTTTCAAATAATATTATTAACTTCTAATAGAAACATTATAATATTTATAAAATAATTTTTTAACTTCGTATAATATCTTATCACCTGTTTGTTAATAACCTTTCATTATTTTCATTATTTCTCGTGCTAATCGCATAGTTTTTTGAGCATGTTCTAACTTTTTTAACTTGTTATTACTAATAATTAGAAATGTTTTTCATCATATACATAATTTAAACAATTATTTAAATATAAAATATATTTATTATACATGTTTTTATAATAGTCCATAAAATTTTGAGATAAGAAATGAAATGTGCCTTGCATTGAGATGGCAGGTTGTATGTATTCTTGTCTTCCACATCCATTTCTTATCCATATTAAAATAATGAAAATTAAATTATATATTTGTATATTATAATTCCAGAATCATATTATTTTAATATATGTCACATATATTTATTAAAATCTTTATTAATACATTCCATGTGTAACATGGATGAATCACATCACTTTGAGGAGGTGGTAGTCCATACGTCCACAAACAATGTTATCATATTCCAACAAAATGGTAGGAATTAAGGTATGATTATATAAAATATTAAATAAGAATAAATAAATTATAAATATCATATATATTATATACAAAACATAAATCCATATTTATCCCAACTTTGAATAGTGGTAAATGGTAGAACGAACGACATCGGTTCGCAAGGCGATAGTCCGCCGTACACACGAACCATGATTGAGTATCCCATTTTATGGGTGTGTGTGATAGTGTAAGTAGAACTAAAAGAATATAAAAATATTATTATATTTAATATAATTAGGTTATTATATAATAATTATATAAAAATAATTAAAGGGATAAATAGGTAAATCAAAGAAAAGTGATCGTTGAATAAGGTTAACTCTTATTCGGGTAACCCCTATTTGTTTATGCCAAAATACTTCCCATGTTTTATTTATGGATAAACTTAGGATTATTGTATTAAGGGTGGAATGTTGGTATATTTTTGGGGAAGATTTTGGATGATCCAAATGGATTTATCGATGTGAATAAGTGGGAGAGTTGAGCACCTTTTTATTGTGGAGGAGCGACATTCTTTTAAATTTCTGAAAGAGGGAATTCCACCCACGTTTTCCCCATGTAATGTGGATCACATAATGGAAAATATTATATCTAATGTATTATGTAGTTAAAATATGGACATAAAATGTATATTTTACATGTTTTGTGTTTATTTTGGATCTTAGGTTTAATATTTAGTCCCTTGTTAAGCTAATTTTGGTCTTAATCACTCTAATTAATTTTAATTATTTTCAATAATATTTATGGTAAAAAACTAAGTTGAACGTATTATACATTATAAATTATTATGATTCCAAATATTAAATACATTTTTAAAAATTTTGATCACTAAAGTGGCATAAATTTATTTCAAATTAATCCCATACACGAGACGATAAAGTTAGTTTTCAAAGTAACAATGTTAAAGAGTTTTAATTTTTTTAATACCTAATTTGAAATATAAATTGATTAAAGTGACAGAAATTGTATTAACTGATGTATAATTGAACTAAATATAGTTCAAAACCAATATAAAATACAATTGATTCTTATAAAAAAATTATATTAAAATATAGTTTTCAATTAAAATTAAGTATTTTTCACTGTACATCCAAAAATGAATACTCTAACTAAAATACCAAAAATTACCCTAACATAATTTTAGAATTTATCTTTAAAATATTAAATTTAATTTTTCATATTAAATTTATAAAAGTTTCATATTGTTTATTTAAAATATGTGCGCCATTAATAGGTGATAAAACTACCTTTTTAAAAATTTATTTTTTATGTGTGAAAATTGCATTTTTTCGTCTTAGGATTATCCAATATATTGGATTAACGTAAAAAATATTTTTTGAATATAATATATATATATTACATTAACATAACCCAATATTTTTAATTAATTTAATTTAATATTATAAAATAACTTTGTGAGCATAAAAATATTTTTTTTATAAAAACATTCTCTTTACATTCAATTGATTCTTATATATATTTATAATTAATTTATAACCAATGAATTAGACCATATATTTTAATAATTTATTTATTACTATTAATAACCATAAATTTAATGGCTAGTTTTTATCTTATTATATTAAATAATAACATCTTAATAAAATATTTTCGTTCTGTAAAACTCGGTCTTACATGTAACGCAAACTACTGAACAAAGTCCTTGTTACATGTAACAAAAGTTGTTTTAGTGTTGAATATATTAAAATCTATAAGATTGATTTATTTTAAAAAATAAATATAGTTTAATATCTCAAGGAATTATAATACTTTTTACACTTAGTGTTGCGTGTCATACACTCTATTAAATACAATGTTCTTACTTTATAATTTTAGGGTGTTATATTCTCCCCACCTTAATTAAATTACATCCTTTTTATTTAAAAACGATATATATAATTTAGGAATTATTATTTTAAAATACTATTTTTGAAAAACCCACATCGTTAGCAGGGTTAATAAAACTTATTTCTAATAACAAGAAAAAATAAATACAAAGGTCACCACAAAACTATGCTTTTGAATAGGAGTACATTAGTGAAAAAATGGACATAGAAGAGAAATCAAACTATAATGTTATGATGTAGAGTTATAGAAACAATGTTCCTGAGAACGTTATTGACCAAAACTCCATGAATAATAGGTATGAAAAAATGTCATTCATATCATAAAAAATAACGATAATAGGATAATATTATTTGTACAAGACCATTTTCCATGAGTTGAGGAATTATTTCACTATCTAAGAATATAAGTAAATACACTTACATGATATATTTCTATAAGCATAATTTTATCCTTTGGTTGTGCGTTGAACTATTTATAACTCTTTTTCTCAGAAAATTTTTCTTTATATGGTGAAGTAATATAATAATCTCTAAAAGTTCATCCAATGTTCAACTTAATCTATTTAAAAAATGGTAAACCTTATGATCCTTCTTGGTATTATGATAAAAAAAACATTAGAATTTTTTCAAAAGTAGTTCATAGAATCCATTTTAATTTATCAATATAAATCTTCCCCTTATCCAAACACCATTATCTCAACATCAGGAACATATTAAGGGCTATCTTTCCCTTAAACAGGTATTTTACAAAAAAATTTAACTTTCTATTGATTCAACTTTCTTGGTACTATTAGACATATGATCTCAAATCATTAATGAAAAATTACTGCAATACAATACTCATATATTTAATATATCATATGGTGAGAAAATTATCAATAAAATACTTTTATAACATATTTATTAGATCCAAATACAGAAACACATTAATCATTTCACTTTGGTTGTGTTAATAACATATGCTTGACCTTGATCCCTTAGCTTATTTTGATGTATATCCCCTTTATTCTTAGGGCATTAGTTTTCATAGTGCCCCATATCTTTGCAGTTGTAACACCAAATAATAATATTTTCTATCTTTAATTTTCATTCTTTTTCCTAGTGAAACTTTTCTCTGAACTTATAACAAACACCCAATCCTTTGAAGCATTCCCCAAGGTGATTCTTTCCACAGTTATTACATGTTGGAAACAACTTATTTCCCATTATCCCTTTATACATTATTTTCTCTATCACCCTCTTCTTTGCTTGCTCTCATTTTAATTCATAATACTTGGAGAATTCCTTCTCTGTCTTGATATCACATAAACCAATTTCATCATATGGATAAAAGGTTTAGGACACAAATTTCCTTAAAGATTTGGATTAAACCCTTCAAATAAGAGATCAATATTTCACTCTATGTTACATAATAAATCTGTAGGATACCTTTATAACATTGTAATGGTATATTCATACTCTGTAATGCATTCTTCCTCGTTTTTCTTTAAACTAAGTAAATTTATCTTCATCTCAATTTGTTTCTATTAAGTGAAATATTTATCAAATAATGCATCCTTATAAGATTTCCATTCCACGAGTTATATTTCCTCTTCATACCTAGTATTCTGGATTAAAGATAACCATTGATCAACATCTCCATTGTTAAAATGTACTACAAGTGTAACATTTTCCTTTTCACCACATCCTAATTCCAGGAATATCATCTCCAATGTCTTAATCCATTTCTCATCTACCATTGTGTTAATAGTCCAACTAAATGATGGGGGCCTCTATCTCATAATGCAATCAAACATAAAATAATCTCATTGGGGAACACATTGATGAATCTGGTCAAGGTTATGTGTCATAACCTGATTAAGTTTCCCAAATATATCTATAAGTTTCTCAGTTCCAATACCCGCTATATCGACTTTCTCAGTAGTTAAACATCTACGTTGTCCATGATTGTTGACACACCATTATTACTTCTAGATTCTATTTGTAAACAATTTCATATACTTTATTAGATTATAAAATTATGTAACATAATGTATAATCCCAAAACTAGTGAAATACATAACATAAATTGAAAATTTTATGTATATCTAATCTCATTATCATAATCATATTTTCTTTGGGGATATATTTAATTTGAAACCCTTCATAATAGTTTATTAAAAATCTTAATTTGCCTAAGTGTATCGCCTAGGGGTGTCAAACCATGTGTGTAGTAAGGCACCTTGTCATATACCAGGTTATGCTTGATTTAGGCCTGACACACCTTTTAAGAGTTCTTACCCTTAGGTAAATCTATGCCATAACCACACCCATTTATAGTATTGAGACAAACACTACCACAAAACTGGGAAAGGGAAGCGATGTCCTTTATCAACGCTAAATAGAAAGCACTGATAAAGGGGTGTGCCTTTATCAGCGCCATTATTAGCACTGATAAAAGTTTTATTATTAATTTATATAAAATTATTATATTTATATTAAAAAATAATGTCTATTTGTATACATTAAATACAAAACAATTGTTTATATTTAATGTATATTTTTTAATAATTCAAAAATATATATATAATATTTTAATTGAAAAAGTATTTCTAAGATTATAGTTAAATATAAATATATATATATATATATAATTAATTAATTATAATATTATAATAAATTACATTAAATAATAAATATATTTATTATATTTATTAGATTTATTATATTTATTAGGGGTTTGTTAGATTAATTCACTGTATTTATTATATTTGTTATATTTAATATATTTATTTTATTTATAAATATATAATAATTTTTAATATATATATTTATAATTAAAATTATTGAATATATTTGTGTTTTTCAATGAATTTGGTCAATAAATATATTCGTATATGTTATTTATGCATGAATGTTCATTTGTATATTACATGATGTGATATATATTGATTAATTCATAATGTTACCTATATGAACTATATATGTTCAAAAAAATGTACTTATAAAATTAAATTAAATATATTTAAATAATAAATATATTTTATTATATTTTTAATGATATATATAAATAATTTTCAAATACATTTGTAATTATAATTTTATTAATATATATTAACAATTATATACCAATATATATAAATATATACTATTTATAGTTATAATTACTAATAAATAAATAAATATTTATCCTATATATCATTTTAAATAAATATATAAGAATATAAATAAATTATTAAAATTATAATTTTATAAAATAATTATCTATCAATGCTATAATTTTAGCACAGATAAATAGGTGTTTTATCATCACTTTTTTTAGAACTTATAAAGATTGGCCTTTATCAGTGCTAAAAAAGAACTGATAAAACACCTATTTATTAGTGCTATAATTTTAGCGCTTATAAATAGGTACTTTATCAGTGCTTTTTTTAGTGCTGATAAAGGTCTATCTTTATCAGTTCTAAAAAAGCGTTGATAATGGTATATTTTACCAGCACTATTATTTTAGCGCTGATAAAACAGACCTTTATCAGTGCTTTTAACTAGCGTTGATAAAGGTTCTAGTAGTTTTTATAAAAGAACCCTAACAGGCCCCTCCGCTCTCACACCCATTCAAGCCTTCGCGGAAGTTGAACCCAACCCCTCCTCTACTGCGACCCCTCCTCTGCCATGACCCCCCTCCTCCTCCACCCCTACCACTACCTTTTCCTCCTCCTCTATTGCGACCATCCTCCTCCTCCTCTGTCGTTGCTGCCTCTGCCACCACTACCTCCACCGCCGATACCTCCACCACAATCCCTCCTCCACTACAATCCCTCCTCCACTGCGATCCCTCCTACTTGGTAACCCTTAATGGTTTATAAGGACATATTGTGACTTGGGATAATATTTTTCATTGAAGGAAGAATAATACATATTGTTTATATGGATGTGTCATATAATATAATAATGTTGATTTCTAGGAGGTTTTAAGCCTTATTATGGAATATGTTAAGTACCAAGTTTATAGAAAAATTCCCAAGTAGCCTTTAAATAATGAAAATGTTTTAAAAATTCACATTCAGTACTATATAAAGGTTTTTAAATGGGATTTTTACACCAATTGATTTCTAAATAATGTGTGTGGGGTTTGTAATGTTCTTGAAGTGTCCTAAAGGGGTTGTTAGATTTTACAAGGGTGTGTTAACCCATATGAGTTATATTGTAAACATTGTGATAGACATTCATTTTTGAAAATGTTATTATTTTTTATTTTCGAATCCCATGTGGTTTAATAAAATTATATTCATAATACTAGTCTTAAGAGTGGTTTTGGAAGATATTTTAAATCATTTTATTTGGATTCTCACCATTAAACTATTTTTTTGTTCATTTGGGACATCATGAGATATGGTTTTTTATTAAATCATTATGATCAAATTATTCCCATTTTTGTTTTGTTCAAACTAATGGGTGGTTCTATATACATGTGTTGTTCTTGAGATAGAGAAAGTTGATGTTTATTTCTAGGGAATTTGAGATTGGGTGATCATTTATTTATAAATGTATTCAATTTGGATGATTCTCAATGCATTGAATTTATTGATTTCTAACCACCTTGATTGATGTCTTAGGACTCTTAGGAGACAAGGTATTTATCTGAATATGTGTAAACCATTGTATAGTATGTCTATAATATTTGGAGGGTGGCCAACTGGACCGAGTGAGATAATGGATTTGAGAGTGATCATTAGATCATGGAAGGTAAGGAGATATAATATTATGTCCCACGATATTTGTGTTCTCCAAAGATATTTATCCCTCGACCATTCGATTGGGGGGATGCCTTGGTGGGTACTAGTGATGGAATAACCAGTTGGTAGGTTGTGTGTGAGATATATCAAGGATTATTTTAAATCTTATATCTTGTTGAGTACATGGTTTGTATTGATTATCCCATAGAAAATATTTTTCATGGCTATATGAAATTGTGACATCTTCCTTAGAACCCTTATAGGTGTAGTACATAGAGTGGGGTTGATTATGATGTTAGTGGAAATGATAATGTGGATTCTTTATGACCTTAATGGTAGGGAAATCCACACATGGGGTGGCGTAGGTTGGTAACTAAATATGAATAAAGAGATTTATTGTTGATATATTGTTACCTATATGTCATGGGATTGTCATGATATATTTTTTAACTATAGGATATGCTAATGATAGATACGTTTAGGGAGGATGCTTAGGATATGTCATTATGAGCTTCTTATGTAATAGCCTCTTGCTCGATGCTAGGTATCAATCATTGGCTAAATAAGATCTAGGATGAGGCTTATCTTCTACGATTTTTCATTATATCTTAATCATTATTATATATCTATGATGAGGATGAGGACTAGAGACCTTGTGATTGCAATGTAGAGATACTCCACCAAGGTGAACATTCATTCAACTTTTTTAAAGTTTATGTTTGGCTATACATCATGGGGTATATGTGGGTTTCCACAAGGCATAAATTATTTTATTGGTTCGGATTGTGTTGAAGGTTAGGTTGGTTAATCCTTTTTAGGCCCTCCTTTATGTATGTGAGTTTATCCATGGGGCCCGTTTTATGTTAATGGTTTGGATCATGTGGGAGGTTGGCCATGTTATTTCCTCCATACTATTGGGGGGGGGGGGTGAATTTTCTTCCATGAGGCATATAGTCACATCATAATTCATGGTCAAGATTTAATGGTTCTACCTAGGGGATGAGTATTGCAGTGTATACCTTGTGGTAGTTAAACAATGTGACATCATAGGGTTCACTATGAAATAAACCCATAGGCTACACCACAATTTTCCCTATTATTTAAATGAAAAGATATTTTTTAGACTTTTTAATGAGGTTCACCAATTCCTTATTTTCCACTCAACCCCATCACCCAAACCCTCTTCCCCATAATTTTCCCCTCTCATAATTCACTATTTGGATCCCTAATGGTAGTTTCATAGTGGAAAATCCACCCCCATAGACAGGCCACACCCCTCCCCCACACCCCTGTACACCCCCCACCTAGGCTGCCCACCCCCTCCCTTAACAACCCACACCCCCCAAAAGAGGTGTTCATGATCCCTATGGGATAACAAAGATCCCCTAGGAAAAATATACAATTAATGTGGAATATTTTACCCCTAAATTAGAGTAAATTTAAAATTATCTTTCTCCTAAAAAGAAGACATCTCCCATTCATAAGTTGAACATCTAGGAAAATTGTAGATACACAAGAAACAAATAAACAGGAAGCAGATATCATAGATGGAAAAAAATCCCACTATTGGCCAATAAAATTTTTTAACTAGAAATTTCCCATTCCTAAATATAATTGAACCTATTTTGGATAGGTGTAACATATGAGTTCTCCTTTTATGTTTTCTTTTTCAGTTGGAAATCTCGTCTACCACGGTCCTCTCTTCTGCCGCGAACGCACCTCTACCACATGCTGAACGACACCTTCATGGTGAGTTTTCTCCTCCTACTCATTGGTTTTCTCTTATTTTCATGTTATTAATATTTTATATTGATGGTTACAATGTGAAATGTATAGGATAAATTCCCCACTGAAAATTGTGGTCGTTTGTGGTCTTTGTTTGCGCACTAAATGAATTGCATGTTGGTTGGTTCCTATTGAGCATTTGAATATAAAAATTGGTAATTTTATGTATACTTGACTAATGATTGAATGACCCCAAGATGATAAAACTTCTGTGATAACCTTTGAATTAAACAATAAAATTGAATAAGGGAGGATTTTTAAAATTTGAAATTGCGATTGTTTGGTTTTATGGTGTTGCGATTGTGAGCATGATTGTGTGTTTGTATGGTGTTGAAGTTATTTTCATGATTGGTATGCCATTTGTTTTACATGTTGTAGTTCTTCCACTATTGAATATCAATCCAAACTTTACCCATTTCAATGGAACCACCACTTTTTTACTAGTGAAATTCTATTAAATCCTATAAAACCACTTCACTAGAGGACTCTACAAGACACTTTATGGACACCCAAGTCAAATAACCATAACAACACATGTAAGGAATCCTTCCACCCACAAGCACTCTATTGAAAATCATACCATCTATTAGTTTATTACAATAGTTCTTGACCAGAGACATTATGTATCTAGAGAACCACTAAAAAACCAATTTACAACAATGCATATAGATCACATGTGGGTTACAAAAACATTCTAGTGCAAGGGCTTCTCATAGCTTGTTGAATGTATTTTGTGTAATTATTTTGTTAAATATTAATATTACTATATCATATAGGGTGAATATGAATAAATAATGGATGTATTCTAATTAGTTGACAAAAGAGTATGAAGATGGCGTGAAAGAGTTTATCATGTATGAAAAAGATAATGCATGTGCCCCTTCTCAAATCCTTTGTTCGTGTTTATGTTGTTGTTCTTCAAGACAAATATGTCCAGAGGAGTTGGGAGAACACCTGATCTGTCAGGGAATAGATGGAAGTTATACATGTTGGGATAAACATGGGGAAAAAACTAATGTATGTAGTTGATTGGATAACTCGATGTTTTATGGATCATCTGATATGATTACAATTTTGAATAATGAATATGATCATATGGAGGATGTGATTACAGATGTGAATGATGATGAAGACCATATTTAATAAATGACAAGGACGGTTGAAGATGAACTTTGTGATTACAAAGAATTGTTTGAGAAGATAAAGAGTTGTGAAAAAATGCCATTGTATGCTGGTTGCACTAAATATACAACATTTTCAGCTGTACTGAAGCTATATAATTTGAAAACAGGAAATGGGTGGAGTGACGCTAGTTTTATGGAACTACTTGATCTCTTGAATGACATGATCACATAAGATAATGAGTTCTTGAGCCGAACATATGATTCCAAACGAATGCTACACTCGATGGGTGTGATCTATGAAAGAATACATGCCTGCCCGAATGACTTTATATTGTTTCTCAAGGACCAAAAATCACTTAAAGAATTCCCAAAGAGTAGTGATTCTCGATTCAAGAAATATGATTCTAGTCCTACGAATGTTTTATGGTGCTTTCCAATCATTCCAAGGTTTAAACGCCTATATGGAAGTGAGGAGACTGTAGGACAATTGACATGGCATGTAGATACAAGAATTAAATATGGGAAACGACGTCACCTATCAGACTCTCCTCAGTGGAAGAGAATTGATCATGAGTATCCTAAATTTGCAAACAAGCCGAGAAACCATCGTCTTGCATTATATATAGATGGGGTGAATCCTTTTGGTTTTCAAAGTATCAGTCACAGTACATGGACGATTATGTTGGTAAATCATAACTTACCACTGTGGTTATGCATGAAATGAAAATCCATCATGTTATCTATGCTTATATCAGGACCAAAACAACCAGGTATTGACATTGATGTTAATTTGGCTCTATTGACTGAGGATTTGAAATTATTATGGGATTCAGGTGTTACGTTGTATGATGCATACAAAAATGAATATTTCACTTTGAAATCCATGTTGTACGGGATGATAAATGACTTTCCCATTTATGGAAATTTTTCAGGATATGGCATTAAAGGAAATCAAGGGTGTCCCATTTGTAAATAAGGTATATAGTCAATTAAGTTGAAACATTCATAGAAAACCATGTTACAAGGACATCATAGATTTCTAGCCCAATGGAATAAGTACCGATCTTGGACGACATCATTCGATGGAAGTTCAGAAGAACGTACATCACCATCTCCACTAACAGGTTATCAATTGTTTGAGAAAGTAATAGATATGGATACTACTTTTGGTAATCCATTTTTGAAACCTTATGAAAACCAGTTTGAAAAAGAGATCAGTTTTTGTGAATTACCATACTGGAATTTTCTGTATGTCATAAATTTTCTTGATGTTATGTTTGTTGAAAAACATTTATGTGATAGTGTCATCAGAACATTTATAAATGCACCTGCAAAACAAAGGATGGAATTAAGGCTAGATTAGACATGGTTGATATGGGAATATTAGAAGAGTTGGCACTAGTGAAGGGTTAAAAATGAACATTTCTTCCTCCTACTTCTTACACTCTTTATAGGTAGAAGAGATATTAGTTTTGAAACTTCTTGAATTATGTAAATGTTCCAGAGGGGTATTCATCAAATATCAAGAACATCATGCCAATGAGCGATTTAAAATTAAAGTGTTTGAAATCAGATAATTACCAGGTTTTGATGCAAGATCTAATTCCTATAGCTTTACGTTGCATTTTTTCCAAGAATTTCCACTATACATTAATAAAGAATTGTTTCTTCTTCAAATCTATATGTAGCGAAGTTATAAAACCGATGAAATTTCCAACTATGGAAATAGAAATTTCCATCATATTATGTGAATTGGAAATGTTCTTCCCATCAAAATTCTTTGATATGATGGTTCATTTTGTGAGAGAGATTTGACTATGTGGTCCTATACATTATATATGGATGTACCCCATTGAATGGTATATGAATATTTAGAAATGGAATGTCAAAAATCAAATTTGGCCAGAGGGTGGTATTGCAGAGAAATATATTGTTGAGGAAGACGTTGAATTCTGTACCGAATACCTATATTGTGTTAAAAACGTTAGCCTACCGAAATATCATCACACTGGGTAGCTTGAGGTTGAATGAATTTCTGGAAGAGAGATTGTCATAATCAATATTACAGATTGGGAGCAGGCCCACCTTTAAATTTTGCACAACAGTTTCGATGTTGAACCATAAGTTCAAACCCACAAAGAAATTATTAGGCATTTGAATCCATATAGCACTAAAAAATGGATATCATATACACATAATCGATAGTTAATAGGATGGTTTCAGGACCATATTTTTAAGAAGTTAGTTGAAAATCTAGAGTCAATTTTAGAATGACTTCGATGGCTAGCCGGAGGATCAAGTGTGCACATATTATCTTACAATTATTATGCAGTTAACGATTATAAATTATATAATAATAAACATGATAAAGACATTACCATGAAGAATAGTGGGGTTACACTTGTGGCTGATACGATGCATTTTTCCAGTGATAAGGACATAAATCCAATTTTTATGATTATGTCATACTTTGGCATCATCAAAAAAATATGGGATTTGGATTATTCAAAGTTACAAGTGCCAATTGTTCAATGAAAGTTTGTTGATAATAGGAGGGATGTTAAAATAGATGAATTGGGATTCATGAAAGTTGATTTCAGTAATGAAGGGGAGAAAGATGAACCATTTATAATGGCATCACATGCAACACAAGTATTTTATGTTCCAGACCCCACAAACTAAAACTGGTCAATTGTTTTTTTATCAACCAAAACAAATGAAGGGTCAAATGAATGTTCAACGAAGGATGACCCTTTCATATGGACTTTATAATCATTTCACAGTAGTCCCAATGTGGAAAACATTTTGCATTTCAGAGGATACAACAGTAAAGGGATTTACATAGTTGGAACATGTTTCAAATCTCTTCAACCTTCAAAAAGAGTTCAATAAGCAGGTTATTTGTTTATTATAAAATACAGTGTGTTAAGTTATGTTATTATCTATTCGTTGATTATTTTATGTAATATAAATTAAATGTTAAACCACTTCTACAAATAATGAATTCTACACCTTCTGATGTACCCAATCCCGATGCACAACTGGTCTCTCAACCTGCTGCTACTGGTTACAATACAGAGAAAAAATAGGTTTCTCAACCTGTTACTGCTGGTTCTAGTGCTTGGATATAATAGGTTTCTCAACCTATTCCTGTTGGTCCTAGTGTCAATGCTAGCGCTCTGGATAAACATAATGATGATGTTTCTGAGGGAATGGTAGGAAATGAAACCCTGATGGCACAAAAAACAAACAAGAGCACCGTAGTTTGATAGTGTTAGCCAAAATCCTTATGGAAAAAGCAAAAGGCATCAAATTTGAGGTGGGATGGAATAATAAAGGCCAACATGTTAACCCTAACAAAGTCATCTTTAGTAGCTACATTAGAATCATCACTCGAAAACATGTTCCGATTGACATATAGTAGTGGCACCATGTTTTCACCAGGATTAAGACACTAATGTGGGAAGAGATTACAATAAAATTATGTTATCATTTTTTTTAATTTATTAAAATAAAATAAAATACTAAAACAATGACTTAATATTCATCATCCATTGTAGAGTGCATTTATAGTAGATACCTCACATAAGGAATATGTATTTAGAGTTGCAGGAAGGATTCATAGAGGATTCCGCACAGTTTTAACAAAATATCATACTAAATTGATGAAGGAAAAATAAAGTCGCACCCACCTCCCCTTTATGCACACTTGATATACCAAGGAGTGTGGGATGCATTTTGAAACTGTCGTGTGGAGCAGACTTTTCAGGTACATTGTGTGTTGTGATACATTGTTTGACGTAGTTTGTATTCATCAGTTTGATTTAGAGTTTTTTATTTATGAAAAAGCAACTAAGTGATGAAAATAAAGAACGTTCAACAAAACTAGTGTACCCCTACCATAAAACAAGGATATGGTACGCTTCACTTGAGAAAAAATTGGTACGTCTTTTAAATCTACCGTTATAATTTTATGTGACATAAAAAAAATTATAACCATGTTTCTCTGTTTATATGAAAATTGATGCATCGAAATTGAAATTCATATCCATCCCACACCATGTACTATTGAAGGAGGCTCGTGTAAATAAATAGGGGATATAGATAGATGAAAAAACACAAAAAAGTGAGGGAAACATGTGTAAGTATGACATAATATAAATTTGATTTTCTTTAAATTGTTATTTCATAAAAATGACTTCTTATTTTCATATATTATATATATGACATAGTCACAAGGATAAAAAACACCAGCAATAGATGTAGAAATACTTTCAGAGGCCTTCAAGAATACAGAATAGTATGGCCGCATTAGAGATGTAGGTTTTGGGGTGACACCCCAAACATATTTTTAAAAACAAAAACAAGTGGAGGATCAAAATGAGGAAATGAAAAAGATGAAAGAAAAATTAGCTATTTTTTAAGATGAATTATAATACCAGAGATAGATAATATCAAGTTTGATGAGGGAGAGGCAAAGAGAATAAAAAACTCAACAACAACCCATGCATAAAGATCCCGTCCCACCCCACCAGCTTTGAGGTGAGCCATTCCCCTAAAAAACCTGACTTAGCTAACATAATCAATGTTCTAATAATTGTTTCCTTGAAATGTGAATCACATAGTCACTGATACCTTTCCTATACTAATATACTATATTGTCAAAATGAATGTGATTTATATCTATTAACTCCCACCTATGACCTTGTAGTGAGGTCTATGGTGTTCAATATGTAGAACGCCATGCTACACAACAGACAACTTCCAACAGATCATGTCAGACTATCAATTAATGTAGATAATGAGATGAGTGCTGATCTACCTATTCCAAATGATGATGATGACATTTATACAGTTCAACAAGTAGTTTGAAAATTCATCGCAAGGCCATCAATTCTTGTAAAAAATATGTTGACAAGGAGGTATCCATTTACAATTTATTTTTTAAGATGGACCTTTATCATTTAATGAAAAAGGTCTGAATTGATGAATGTTTTTACAGAATGAAAAAGAGAAGGGGGTGAAATGAAATATCAGCTCAAAACTATCTCAAGGATCAACCAACTGATTGAAATGGTCTACTGATAGCACCTTAAACCCACCCGTTCTATATCCACTGTTAATATCATTACAGGCTCATGTGGATACAAGGTTGATAGATGGAAATACTCACACAATTTATTTTGAAAAAAATATTTATAGAGAGGAAAAATTGTATTTCATTAGTGATAAAAATATAAATGAAATACTCAAGTATGAATGGCTAGGCGCCTCAATTTTAAAAGTATACATGAGGTATGTTTTCATGATTTGATTTTAAAAAAGATGATATAAAATTATAATTATGACTAAATACATTTCATATTTTTCACAGGAGTATATATGAAAAATAATTGAATGTATTTCCCCATGAAAAATAATTTAGACACGTTAGTCCTCACATCACCTCTTTAAAAGAAGAAATAGATTCTGATAAAGAGGCTGCAATAATGTTATCCCTACTCAAATCATTTGAAAACAAAATCACAAATGAAAAACTCCTTTTAATACCAACGATGCTGGGGTAAAACTCTAAAATTTAATCATATCAACTATATTTTCATTTCATTCATTACTTATTCCTTTTTGTGTTTTTAGGTAGCATTGGATACTGATTGTAGTCAATTTGGATACACCAAATATTTATTTTATGGTTTCAATGCATAGATATGCAACAAACTGACCAAGCATGATTGCATTTTTTAATTTGTAATACACTAGATCCAACATTTTAGAACAAATAATCTAATTATATAATTTATATTATCTTTTAATGAGGATTCTATTATGATAGGGTGATGTTTCAATATCATCTACTTTATAGAATGAATCCAGGGCCTAAGGAAAAGAACACATACCATATCTACAACTGGAAAAGTATCCTGGTATATATAATAACATTATACAATCCAAACACATATCAAAACAAATTACTTATTTTTCTCAATTTTTCTGCAGTGTTCAAAACTAAAAAACAGTAAGGACTGTGGTTATTATATTTGTAAATTTATGTAAGAGATTGTATTTGATCAACAAACTAGCATCCAATAAGAGCTATTTTTGAAAATAATTACGCGTTAATTTAAAATATTTATTTATCCTATTTATATATTTTCAGTACTATCATGACTGTCGTAAAAACTCATATTCACAATATGATATTTATGTGTTTAGAAATGAATGGGCATCATACCCGATGGAAGATTGTACAAAAATATGATGAAGGTGAATTCCTACTACTCATGTTATCCTTATATGATCATTGATTTCTCACTTTTTACATTTTTTTAGAATATATGATCACCCACTATTATGTTTTATATCCTTAGGTTTTGAATGATGGTTTTGAAATGATTTGTCTTTCTAGTAAAGAATAACTTAATGAGAGAATCTTATGTACTAGTCCTTTAGGTTTCTATGTTTCCAAAATCACTAGACCTAAGCTATTATGGCATAGATCATTTATATTCCGTATTTTGGTCATTTATGCAGTTGTTTCTATTGATGTAGTGTGTTGGAAGAATATTGGTTGTGAAACACTCACAAATTTAATAACAAAACTAAATATTCTTCACTACTGTTGGTTAACTACCGCTTAGCATAACATCTGATTAGAACATCCGATTCAGAGTCCCCATGATGCTCTCATCAGACACCATCTCTATGATATCATCATTCATGATTCACTTTTCCTTCTCTTCATACACTCATTTACTAGGTACATGGGTGTAGGAAGAGAAGGAAAAGTGAATGTTGAATGATGATATCATAGATATGGTGTCAGATAAGAGCATCACGGGGATGCCTGATCAGAATTTCAGATCAGATGCTATTGTAGGAGGTCATTAAGAAACAACAGTAAGGTGCACCAAGAATCAATAGTTTTTTTGTTATCTTATATCTAGACCAAATAAACCATTTAGAAAGATGTAAAGTTAATGTTACGATGTAATATGTCTATTTTAACGAAAAATGGTATAATGAAATGTTGAATTGATTTTAATTATTCCTTGCAAGGTTTGTTTATTTTAGAATATTTCTGTCCACGTGACATGCTTTTGAAGGAAGAGTAATGATGCTATATCTTCTCAATCATAAAGGTAATGGGAAAACTATTTCACTAATGACTCAATAATTCATAACTCTTCAATAAATATTAGGTTTCTGCTCTAATTCACATAAGTCTCTTCATGTGATCATGTCATATAAGCTCTTTAGTATGAATGCTTCATGTAAACTGATCATGTGATCTCACAACATGATCAAATCACATAAACAAATCACATAATCAATTAAGGTAATTCCTTGAACCATGATTAATGTATTATTGTCATATTGACATGATCACATAAATCTTCAAGGGTAGTGTAATCATATAA